>OY728158.1:326144148-331144148 GCA_963277665.1 Viscum album
TTTATCTTATAATGGGTGTCTTGAAGAAGCCCAAAGTGAAAAATATCTATCTTTTAAATTTTTATAGGGTATGTTCTCGGTGTGGAACTCTTGTACCCTAGATTTGGTTACTGGTCCTCTTACCTATTTGGGATAAAAGAGAAGAGTTTTGGTGAATATGAATTGTTAATAATATCCCTTTAATAATTCCTTTAATGTATTTTAATAATTTTTATCCTAAACACCATTAAATTATTTTAATCTAATATGTTTTATCATGTAATTTTTTTGTATGCCTTAGTTTAGTTGTATAACTATTGAAAATTTAATTTTCATTATGTGTACTACCATTTTATATTCTACTCTGATCTAATTAAAAATTATATCTTCCATTTAGTTTATATTCTCAAATGGGAGAAAATTAATATTTTTATTTTTCAACTTAAACTTGACTCAATCTTGAAGATGTTGGGGTAATGTTATTTGGGATAACATGTTTGAAATAGGGAGACTTCAATTTTATTCTTATCTCATGTTTAACTATATCATGTCCTCATGTTTGTAAAGATACCTTGAATCTAATATAATGATCACACAAAAGCACAACCAAATGAAGAAAAATAAATAATCATAGATATATGTATTTTACTTGATTCAACCATATTATGTTATATCCAAGTAGCATATATCAATGATGTGTTCATATAAAAATTTATCAATACTCTACTAGTTTGTTATTATAATATTTAGTACAAGATCACTACTCATCCAAGTTCCATGTCATTTTCCACTCTTCTAATCATTTATTTTCAAGAGGGTTATCTTGTCCTCTCTATTTATAAACCTATTTTTGTGTGAACTTATTCCATAGTGTGGAATTTCTAAATAAAAAAAAACACAAAAAATTTCTTAAACCATTTTACGGTGTATGCATCCTTTCCATAGTGTCAGCGACACTTACCTATCAAGATTATGGTTTAGAAAATCCGTATGTGTCCTCTCATAAAAACCATTATGTATAATTTTTTTCAAATTTATATTTAATATAAATGGATTACATTATTAGATAAAAATATTATGTATCATCATACTTTAACAAATTCAAGGAAATATACAATTCCAAAAACCATACATATTAGGTACATTATAACAATTCACATGATGATTATTTTTATTATGTCATGATTTTTTCATGCATATTCACTTTATTTTGAAGAATTTATGTTACAAAAAACCATCTGATTCCTAAAAATAAACAACATTGATTGGATATTAATTGATAAAAACCCAAAATTACAACTAGTTGTTAAAACAGATCTCCTCCACAAAATAATTTCTGAGTGTATGTATCCTTAGTCATGTATATGTTGTAAGTGTTCAAGGCCTTCAAAAAAAGTTTTATAAAGTAAGAATTAATGTTTTCCCATGCTATTCATGGGTTTTGGGAGAATATTTTTCTAGTTTTCATCAATTATTTAGGATTTCTTAACACTGAAAATTGGTTGGAAAATATCCAATTCCTTTTAGAATAGATTGGTTCACTAAGAGAAATGGTGATGCAGTTCTCAATTTTCAGATTTGAGAGATAGATTCTCACATTTTGGTAGTCCTTGGGTATTAAAGAAAGTATGTTTACATTTCCTATATTGAATTTCATTCCCTCTTTTATAGGATATTTTTCTGTGAATTAGTACACCATGAAATGTACTAATGGTTGATGTAGTTGTAACAATATTAAAGTTTGGTGCTGAAATACACCACCAATTTTGAAATTATATTTTCTTATAAAACATCCTTGAATGAGAATGAGTTTAGGAAGCCTTAATTCTTTAATATAGACCTTATGTATTCATTATGTGTGTGGGTTGATTGTTTTTTCTTAGACACCTATATAGAATTTCTCGAGCATAATTTAATGTTTGAGTTATAAGGTTATTCACCTTGGGAAGCTATTAAAAGTCAAGTAAATTATGTTCAAGGGTCAAATATTACATGTAAAACTTATAATGAGAGTTATGTGGTTAGTATGTAAGGTAGTCTATCACCTCCTCAGTTAAAAAGGTAGTGTACCATGGAATGCTTCAAGTGTAGTATGAATGGACATATTTTCTCTTATTTTCCTCATGAACTAAGAGAGTGTCTCTCTTATATAATGGTAGGTAATCTTTAGATATTCTATGATAAGGGCTATTGAACCTAATCAGAGGATTTTGGGCACTATTCTTTTGAGGTTTGTCTAAATTACATTATTTCTGTAATTTTTCTTACCTGTATCCTTTCTCTATTAATGTTTTTTTTATGTTGATTTTGACATTTTTTGTGAGTGGGTGGGTGTTGTTGTAGGTTATTTCATTAATATTCTTTTGGATAGTCTCATGTTTAGTATTTCCCATGTGGTATGGAGGATCAGATATGCATGTATAGACTTCTTGATGATATTGAAAATATCATGGTGGGGAGAATATTAATGGTCTTATATGATAAATAACTATATTAGGATATGGTTATCAGGGTTTTGAATGTTATGTTTAGTTGGTGAACATGTGGATTTAGTGTTTTGTCTAAATCTTGAATTTGAATGAACATAATCTTGTCCCAGAACCATAGTAGATTTATTAATTCATCTCTAGTGGTTAGATTAGTGGATGAATTTGTTAATTGATGAGTAGTGTATTTGGGTAAATGAGTTGGGTAGAGCCTGTGTATTTTACAACATCATTTGGATTAATGAATTGGGTTTTTATTCATCAGGATTTTATATCGTGGTACGCTAGCATTGATCTTGAGGGAAGTTAGTATGAGGGACATCAAAATGATTTCATTACATCTATTTGGGTATGTCAAGATTATTTTCATGTTGGATTTATCATTTTAGAAGTGTTTGATATGTTTTAGGGGTTAGACCAGGTGTTTTGAGAGATAATAAATTTTGGCTAGATTGGGTGCATGCATAGACCTATGTTAATCAAGGAATAAATCATGAGTGGTGAAAATGGATTCTAATGGATGAGTGAGAGGTTTGGAATCATCCTAACTACTTATTGTGGATTATATTCCCTATAGTGGGGATTTCTCATTGACCCACATCATTATGGGTCTAATAATTCAGAGAGAATTTGATTTTTTAGCCCTAGAACTGGTGGTCTTTTGTGAATTGGGAATTTGGATTGGGATTTTAGGGGTTGATACATATATGGGAGATGTTTTAACATGTATATGGGTTATTTGTTGATTATTAAAGAAATAAATTGGAATTTAGAGGTATTTTTATAGATTCATAATAAATAATTCAATTATAGGGGGCACATCATGTTGCAACCCAATGTGTTAGACTAGGAGGGTTAATAAGTGGGAATGTGTCACACTATAACCAAGGGTTTTCATTGTGAAGGGATATTAGGGGATGAGTATTGTGTTATACCCATGAAGAGGGTTGTGATTTGGGGTATCTTAAGACACTATAATATATGGTTGGGGATTTCTTAGTTATTCCATGGTGAGGAGAGTTTGGAGTGAACCTAATGGCCATAACACAATGTGTCACCCTGAAGGGTAATTGTACTGTGATTTATGTGTTCATGTTTCCATGCACAAACATGTGTTTTTTTATATTTTATTAATATTATTAATGAGGGGACCATCCCCCTTTGATGGTCACTTGAGCCCAGCCCTGACAACCCCCTCCCTCTTCACTCTTTTACTACTATATTAACATCTATTATCGTATCGATAATCCATTTCAAGCAGGAGGATTCCCTCAAAGAGTTTAAAGAACACCCTAATGTTTCTTTCACTATTTCACTCTTCAAGTCATTATTTTTGGAATTTTACATCCTTTAGGGGAAATTTTTTGATTTTTTTATTTTATATGAATACATCATAATCAAGTTATAATATTAAATGAGCTAACTCCTAAAAACCTTATCAAGGTGGATCCTTTGATATCTCGCCATATATTGCATCTATGCATGTTTCATGTATGTGTATGATTAGAGGTCTGATTTTCATAATTTCTTAAGAAAGTTGGGTAGATCCTAAATTGTGTAGTCATTTATGTTACATCTACTAAGTAGAATATTGGACACTCTATGAACATCTTAATGATTATAGAGATTCCTAGAGGTTATGTCATCAAAGTGTGTATTCCTAAATTATCTTCATTGGAATATAGAAGTTTCTAGAACTATTTAATGAATTCTAATATTATAGGAATAATCCATGGAAGTTTCATTTATGTTCTTTGAATGGTTTAACCTCATGTAGTAGTTTTAGGTAAGAGACATGCCTCGGGTTATATGTGGAAGGTCCATAGAGAATTGTCTTGATCCGTGTAACTCTTACAGAAAGAGTATTTGGTCTATTGGAATGAGGATATTGTATTGATATTATATATTAGGATTACATAATCCTTTTATATTGGATTTATATCTTGGATATAGAGTTTGATCATTATACATGGAAGTTATTAAGAATTCCAATAATGGTTAGGGTGAAGCCTTGAGATACCAATGAGAATGTTACCTTTAGATGTATAAAACATGGGTTATGTTGGGGTTTATTAACATTTATAGATAATTATAGGGATCTAGATAATCTTTATTTAATAATTTATAATGTAAAAATACCAAGTTAAATCAAGAGTAACATCCCTTTGACCAATTATATGTTTAGGATGTGATATAGTTTTCAATGAGAACATTATTCATAGAAATAATTATTGGGTACTTTTTTGTTTATAATATCATACTAGTAACATGAGTGAGTGTTGATATGTTATCCCTCAATGATTTATGGTATATTAGTTGTTGAAGAAAGGTATAGTACATCTATGTGGTATTTAGTAACATTTTGGTTAGTATAATCAATGGATGGGACTAGGTATGATAGGGAAGTCAAGATAGGATGTTTGGTTTTGTCTTTAGGGCTTCAAGGTCAACATGAGTTAGTTATTAGCTATTGGTATGAATGTGTTGACTATGTATAGTGATATTGGTTAGGGAAGGTTATGTATGTGTGATGTACTCTAGTGGCGTAAAATCCATGGATCTATTATTACCTGAGAGATAGGATAGACTATATCAACCATACATGTATATGTATCTGAACTATTTTCATGTGGATGATGATTTGGATAATTTATGGAGACCTAGGTAAAGGCACCAAGAGGTTCAACGGAAGTAGATGGGATGGGAATTTAAAAAAATCATCGTAATTTGACTTAACTACATCGAATATGGTGACATGTATCCTTGTACAACTGTCAAGGATCTCACATGTAAATTTTAAGTGAAAAAGTTAAATCATAAAAATACCTTCATCGATTTTCAGATGAATTCAAAAACCACTCATCACTAGTGACCATTTTATGAAGGAAATGAGTCCAAATCCCTCTAGATCATCCAAACACGCTTTGATTATCTATGAGGTAATTTTTCATCGAAATCTTGGTGGTAGCACGGAGATCTGACGATACCTTCGATTTTCAGATGATCACCGCTAAAGCGATCCTTCGATCTAAGAAGAAGAACGCAGATCTATTACTTAGATCAAGAGATTCTCTCTCTAAGGAGTGAAAGAGAGGATATATAGGCTCTAAAATTATTGTTATATATAGTTTTATAAATAAGATCCTCCTACCACTTATAAAAGAATGTTCAAAATACCCAGAAACGGATCCTAGACCCCTAGACATGTATTACCCACTATATAATATATAAACAACATGATTTGACTAAATTATTCTGTAATAAATATCATTTATATTTTTTTCACTTAATTTTAATATAATAAATATATTACGTGATAAAATCGAGCTATTAAATCGACTCATTAATCCCAAAAATATAAAATGAACCTTGAATATTAATATTATATTTGTTTCATTAAATATTTTTCCCATTTGTTTACTTAATATCTTATGAAATAATTTAATTAATAAATTCACTAACAGTTATTCTAAAGTTGAATCATATGAATTTATTTTTTACTTTGTGACAATATATTCTCATACAAAACTCGAACCCCATGGTGGGTTCCTGTAAGAACCCGGTTTTTGATATAAAAGACTTTGGAATATTCTTGATGTTATTCCAGAGCAGCGCCTTCAGATGGCATGCGATTCCAAGCCCTGATGAGGCCGGAATTAAATTTTCAGTGCGTTCACACTGGGAACACCAAATAAAGGTGATAACTCCTAAACGGTGTTTCAGATCCAAAATATGAAAGTTCTGAGGGGTCTGAAATGGGGGTTTTACCCTAGGAACAACATAAATCATGTCGGCGCGGGATGTTGGGACCCCTGGCCCGTTAACAGAACATTAAACGGATAAATAATTAATTAATTTATTCGTTTAATGGTGAAATGCAAGTATCTATTAAATGGTATCTCGGATTGGAAAACTGAGGGCACCTTTGAGTCTGGAGCATGTTGTTTACCCTAGGAGGGGTTTAAGTTTCGTGGGCGCGGGCCCTCTATGGAAAATTCCACCGAGGGTGTTTTCGTAATTTGGCGGCCTTGGGCGTTGAGTTTAATAAATTTTGAATGGGGCCTCGGATTAAAATTAAGAGACTTCCGTTGTTCTCAAGAGGTGGTGTTTACCCTAAGGGAGGCTTAAACTTGACTCCGCTGGGAGTTTTGGACGTGAGTTTTACGTGGTTGATTAAAGGATTAATTAATTTATTTAATTCTTTATTTAAGCACAATCACCCCATCTCCTTATCATTTTACAACTTCTCTAGTATAAGGAAACTCAACCAAGGGAGATCCTCCACCAATTCCTCTCCTCCTTTTCCTCTCCATGTGTGGTAGCCGACGGATCGTTGCAAAGCTTCGAGCTACGCCCACGAGGTAGAATTGTGTTTTTATCTTTTTAATTCCCCCAAACTCCTTCAATTGATTTACTTGGGAATAATTGCTATCCGATCGTCGAGAGAATCCCATACACGAGTAGGAATCGTTCTATGCTTTCTGATGCAATTTACGGTTTTTAATTCTGAGTTCTGAGGCGTCCGTGGTTGTCCGATGAAGTATGGGGGAATTTCTGGGTGATTTCCGGCGGTCCGGGGTGGCGGCAGACGGCGGCGGAGAGGGCTACATCGGCGGCGGCGTGAGGTCGGCCAGGTGGAGACAGCCGGCTAGGTGGGTCGGCAGCGGGGCAGGCCGGGAGAGGGTTTCGGTCGGGCTTTAGGTGGTCGGGGCTCGCGGACGGCTAGCGGGCACCAGCGGGGGCGCTCCGAGGCGCGGAGCGGAGACCGGGGTCGCGCCGCGCGACTCCGCGGCCAGACTGAGACCCGCCTGTCACGACCCGACCTTACCCGGGCTTGATCCGTAACTACCCCAAGCCCGGCTCCATAGGACAGGGGCTGAAAACCAGCGCCAAAGGCACAACAACTCGGGGAGGCCTTTTCCTAAGTACCTGTATACACACACACGCAGCACACTCAATGCAAAAGTGCAGAGTAAAAGGGAAGGTAAAATACTAACTGCAATAAATAACCACAAGAGTGCATCGACCTCTAAACAGTACAAGGTAAAAGCTAAAAAGAAAAGGGGCAAAACACATGCCCAACTAGAAAAGTTTCACAACCTAGCAACATGTAACAAAAGAAAAACACCTGGAAGGGTCCCCCACCTAAACCCAAATCCGACCACCATACGCGGTCCAAGCTCCTGAACTCCTAAGCTCCTCTGACGTCACGATCGACCTGTCTGTCGTCTGCAAGGGCACACCAAGTTTGGGCAAATCCCAAGCAGGGGTGAGTATAAAAATACTCAGCAGGATACCCCGAAGGCTCGAGGGGGCAACAAAGGAGGTACCGAAGGGTGAGCAGTAGATCGAACAGGGGAAAAGTAAAGCAATACAACCAAAAGTGCAGTAAAGAGTACCGTAAAGAGTCCATCTCAACCCAAAAAGATGAAATAAGGTAGAATTTTCCACACACTAGGAGCTGGAAATGGTGAGAAGATGAACTTCCTGTCGAGTCTTCGCTATCTATAGCAGGAGAGTAGACTCATCCAACCACGAGAAGTAAGAAATGGAAAGCACGTGTCATACCCCGCGCGTCTTTGCCTCTCCTAGAAGGAGAGTAACCAAACCCAAGAGGTGGGTACTAGAACAAGGTATATACATATACATATGCTCAAACAAGAAGCCCGAACAAGATATTAAGGGGATCTCCATCCCGTAGCTCATCCCAAGAAAGGTGAGTAGCCAATAGTCCCAGAAGTAAACACCATTGATGCCCATCATCCCACATGTCTACCCTAAACTGCACATCAAGGGCTCAAATCACCACACCTCAAAACTATCTGATTTGGACGACACTGACTCGCCTGCATGGTTTTAGGTCGTGTCACAAGGATGCATCTCAGTGGGGAAATCACCCCTCATACTTGAGAGTTCTGGGGGTACGTCAAATCACACCTCGTCACTGCCCTGCAGTTGAGAGGTCTCCTCAAATTTGACAGGCGACCCCCTGCCTGGCCCCACTGAAGGGTAATCCCTAGAAGTCAACGGGTTCCCACTGGAGGGAGACCCGGAAAGAGTCGACGGGTGCCACACTGCCCAATATTGCAAAAGGGTAATCCATTGGAGGGCGAATCGGCTAAAGTCATTGACGAGTCCCAATGCCCAGCCCCGTAAAAGGGTAATCCACCGGAGGGAGGCTCGGAACCGTCATCAGGGACCACTTCCCAGCCCATATGGAGGTAAACCTGGCATCGAGGACCACTGCCCAGACCCGTTGGAGGTAAGCCCGACATCGGGGACCACTGCCAGCCCCACTGGAGGTAAACCCGGAACTGCTCTGGCCATCCCTGCTGGATAGTACTACCCAGTGAACACCGCTGTAGTGGCCATCCTTGCTGGATGGTAACCCACTGGCCATCCCTGCTGGATGGTACAACTGGTGAGCCTTGCTCAAAACAACCACAACCCTACTGGTAACAACCTCAGCCCTGCTGGAAACAACCTCAGCCCTACTGGAAACAACCTCAGCCCTGCTGGAAACAGCATCAGCCCTACTGGAAACAACCTAAGCCCTTCTATAAACAACCTCCTGGGTAGAGGATCGGTGCCCGCGTAAAGTGTTGGTCACACCGAATCCACAAGAACTCTACCAGGGAACACAAAGTGACGGGAACAACTCATCATGCCCCTCAAGGAAATCACGCTCCAATCCGCTGAGTCACTGGCGAAGAAAACCGAGACAACTCATCCTAGAAAGTGGGTAAAACACCCACACTATACGAACACCCATAGTCCCAAATGGTGTTGCAATATGATGAAAGGGGAATGGTACTGAAAACCCCTCATAACTGAAGAAATAGAGGAACCAAACCATCTCTACCGGCCAAATGAGAACAGCACCAGGGAAAAACTCAACCATGCTGGTCAAAAAAACGAGTACAGAGCCAGGGGAAAACTCAACCCCTCTGGTCAACAAACGAGAACAGAGGGTCCCTCTAAGGCGTGAGAGGTCAAAAGTATGTAAAGAAGAACAAGGTATGTACATGGGTCCCACACGACGTGAGGCCCCAAGTCAACCCCAACTGAACGCACAAATGTTCTCAGGTACAAACATCCACATGTACCTCCAAGCGTTCTCGTATACTCCCAGAGTATACCACATTCCATCCCAAAGGCAATCGTGCACACGGTACCCAATGTCAACGTGAAGGCGTAACGTAACAACTCCAAAATGCCACCGCAACGGCTGAGGCACATCCAACCACATCTCTTCAAGCATTTACATCACTCACACGGGAGTGCACACGATCACATGCCAAGGGTCCACTACAAACATAGCAGGAAGAACCTCCACCGGTACACCTTTCATGCTTCTACATTTAATAATATCACGTAAGAGGCTCTGCTCACCTAAACAGATTACACCGTCATAATCCTCATGGAAAAACATGAGAGATAGACTACCTACTCGCCTCAAACAGATATCTGACGGAAAAGTGGCCAACAACGCTTTACGCCCGAACGGCGTCCCGTGATCCCGAGCCTTGGCCCCGAAAACAGTCGGGTGCATCACACCATTGCGACCCCATCATGAAAACACGTCAAATTGACTGCTCACATGAGTGCAATGGATATCCGGAGAAAAGATGCATTCCGGCGCACTGCACACGAGCGGTGCTACGTGGTACCCGCATCCCGGTCCCAAAACACAACGAACAGATCACACCGTTGTGATCCTCTCGAAAAAGTACACAAGTTGGACTATTCACTTGTCCAAAATGGACACCCGGTGATAAAGTTGGAAATCACTGCCAACCCCCGAATGGCCCTAGTGGGGCCCACACCATCATGCACAATTAAAGTGGGCAGACTACGCCAATAAAATGCCCTCGCAAAAACACCCAAAATAGACTGCTCGCACACCCCAAATGGACGTCCGATGAAAAAGTTACAAAATGCTGCTCGCAGCTCAACAGACGGGCCATGGGGCCTACACCTCAACTCCGAATTCAATGCCTGAAACCAATTTTTAAGGCTTCACCCTGGTTCCAGGGTCCCAACGCCGCTGACGGTGCTCAAAACGGATGTCAGACGTGGCCGCACCATCCAAAACAAGATCCCCCGGAAAAACGTCAATTCACATAAAGTCGTGTCGCACCTCTGAGGCCCCTCATTTCAGGAATTAAAAATTCCCAAAACAATCTAAAAAGGTTTTTCTCTGATTAAGGAATGCGTTTTCACTGACAGCAAGCGAATCCGACACCGGGACTGCATTTTAGGGGTGTTTTACTGTGGATGGGCCGAAACGGGGTGGGCTGGGCCAGTTCGGCCGGCCCACGGTTCAACGCATGGGCCGGCCACTTCAATTCCCAGACCGGCTCAGCCGGTCTGGCTCTTCCGACACGGACCCGCATTCTGCAGGTCTACTACGCGTCCCGGGGTCATCGTGACCCCGGTCTCCCCCACCGACCGGCCGACAGCCGGTCGGTCACCCTGCTCACCCGTGCTCGTCGCGGCCGCCGAAGCCCGCGGCCGCCTCCGCTGAAGGGAGCCGCTCTGCCTGAGGAGACCCCCGCCGCAGTCCCGGAGCCGCGGAAGCCCCTCCACTGCATCACCCGCCTGAAGTCGCCCATGCGCCGCCGCCTTGGCCCGTGCTGCCGCCGCCTGTGAAGCCCGAACCACCCGCCAAAAAACATCAACGACCCCCAATTCCCGCAAACTTCGGTGAATGATTTAGAACTCCTCCGAACTCCGATTTAAATTCTGAAAAGTGCGATGGAAAGATCATAAAATATAATACACAACCATGGTTTCGCTCAAAAATTCAACAGCAAATCGATGCCATAAATCGGGATCAAAGTTGGTGCGGCAATTAAAATCTCAAAAAAAACTCCTACCTCTTGGGCATTGCCCAAAGCTTCACCGTCTAACCGCTGGAGCTGCCACGCCTCGCCGGAGCTACCTCGCTAGAGTGGAGGAGGAGAGGGAGGGGGTTGTCGTCTGCCACTGTCCAGGCGAAGAAGAAGAAGAATAAGAAGAATAAGAGGGAGTGGGTGTGTTTATGTAGAAAACACTTAAACCTACCGCCCGACACGCTTCCGACTCCGCTCCTGATGCAGACAAAAAGGAGGGATCCCATGGGGTAAACACGACGCTCCGAGCGCAACATTGGTCTAATAATTTTAATCTGAGGCCCTGTCCAAAAGTTATAAAATTTAACGTTTGAAGCCGCTAAATAACAAAAACACCCATGGGGCCATTTTTCACTGACGTCCCACACCCGCAAAACTTACACCCCTCCTAGGGTAAACAGAGCACTCCGAACTCAACGGTGCCCTCAGTTTTTTAATCTGAGCCACCATTTAATAGATACTAAGTTTAACCATTAAATGAATAAATTAATTAATTTATTTATTTGTTTAACATTCCGAAAGCGAGCGAGGGGTCCAAACGCCCTGCGCCGACATGTTTTATGTCGTTCCTAGGGTAAACACCCTATTCCGGACCCATCTGTACACTCAGACTTCTGATCCGGATCACCGTTTAGGAGTTATCCCACTTATTTTGCGTTTCTAGTGTGAATGCACTGAAAATTTAATTCCGGCCACACCGAGGCTCGGAATCGCACGCCATCTGAAGGTGCTGCTCTGGAATAACATCAAAAATATTCCAAAGTCATTTGCAGCAAAAACCGTGTTCTTAAATAATTCCCTCTTTCAAGATTTTTCATCCCTGAAAAGCAAAACCAAGGAACAACTCAGGGTACTAAGCTCACACCTGGCTCTTTCGTACCCAGAAGAACTCTTGCACAGTTCTGCGCCACCGCACACAGACCAAAAGATTTTACCTGTTCACGCGAGGTCTACCCTCGCTGATGTCATGCATAGGATCACGCACACTTCTTCTCAGGTGAGTCACGTGGGAGACGTCGTGCACCCAATGCAGACTTTGGGGTTAGGTCAAGGCAGTAGACAACCTCGTCATCCCTTCGCACTATCTCAAACGACCAGAAGGCTCTCAGGGGTACCTCACCTTCCTGACCGAACCCCTATATCGCACGCCGCGATTGGAATAACCGCACGCACCTGGAACAAGGCCCGGTGATTACCTCCTTCATAATATCCATATAGTGAAACACCCAAGGATATCTAATCATACAAGATTTCACAGTCAATTTCCCATGACCAAGACTCTCTTACACGCTCTAAAGGCAAAAGAGTCTCTACCTTCGACTGAAGATAAAGGTCCTACGCCTTTTTATATTACCAACACAGGGTTACACTGACGCCCCATGTCACCCTGGTAACACCTCAAGCAAAGATCAGGGAGGAAATCATTTCATATGTAGACTCTTAAAATTCTGCTGCAAAAAAGTAGAAGTGTTGTACAGCGTACCTTCTATCCCCTCATTCTCTACAGGATCATAGACATCCAAAGCTCGCGGCTGTCTGCGGTCCCAACTTTCAGCTCTCAGAGCCTAATGTGGACTACCTGGTGGTGATGGGAAGACCTTATAAGGTCATCCCCCACTACCAAATCCTCCTTCTCATCTTCTAGCACCACCTCTCTAGGCACTACTCTGATCACGGTGCGGCCTCTGTCGTGGTGGAGCACCTGCTGCCTGCCCGATGTTCTCAGCATGCCTGGTCGAGCAGTCCCATGCCAAGTGACCTCACCCATCGCAAGCATCGAATCGGCACTCTCTGGGCTGCCTTGGTGCCATCCGGTGCCACTGTGGTGTACGACCATGCCCCTAAGTCCATTTGTTAGAAAGCCACCTGCATCGAGGTTCTGCTTGTCGACACCCGCTAGCTGTGGTAGACGTCTCGGCTCTATCAAGCCTTCTACCACCACTAATTGTAGAACGTGACAGGAACCCTCTGTCGATAGCACCTTCTCTAGCACCCCGGCATATGTGGAAATGCCCAAGGGTACTATGATAGCACGAATATCTCTGCGGAGACCCTAATCAAACTTCTGTGCTCGAATGTTGTCATCATGGACCAAGTCTGGGTAAAAGTGTGCACTGTCTGTGAAACTAGACGCGTACTTGGCCATTGTCATCCCTCCCTGCTAAAACTGCAGGAGCTCCTAAACCCAAATAGAGTGTAATCAGGAGGGGAAAAACTCCTCATGAAAAAAAACTGAAAGTCTCCCCATGAAAGTGATGACACGTCAAGAAACTGAGTCACCAGACTCCACAAACACCAAGCTGCTCCACAAAAAAGGTTGGCTTCCAACGCCACTCTCTGATTTGTCGGCGTTTGCACCAGTATGAAAAGGAGAACCACTATCTCTAGCCAATCCTCTACTACTTGAGGGTCTGGCTCACCACTGAACCTCAGCCGTCTCTACCACTGGAACTCGCAGAGCGCGCCAAACATGCGCTGAAGATCAGTCTGCGCTGTTGAAGCTGTCTGCTACTCAACAGGTGAGGGTGTTGCTACCGGCCCACCCGGAGAATGGGGATCACATGATGGGTCCTGGACTGAGGCCTCATAGCTCACAGGGTCATCGTCAAAAACCAAGGCCAGTATCCTAGCTGGCTGTCTTCACAGAGACATCCTGAATGTTATCAAGGAGTGTCGCGGTCAGATGAGCATATATGTATATACCAATAACAACAAAGATGGGGATATGACTCAAGAAGGACAGTCAAAGACTTAATCCAATGTGATGCACAAACCAATTTTTCCCTACAACGAGTGTTTTAGCATGCTGAGTCGACAAGCAGGTTATCAGGGTCTTGGTGAATGGATACGTCTGCTGCCGCACCATCACTGGACTCCCTGGACTAAGATCCACTCTCAAGACATGTTAACATTGTTTCCCTATATGCCAACCAATTCCTTTTATTTTAGGGACATTCGAACAGTGTCTTAAGGAACAAACCACTTCTAATACCACTTTGTCATGACCCTACCCTACCCGGGCTCGTGCCGCAACTACCCCAAGCCTGCCTCCATAGGCCTGGGGCTAGCAACCAGTGCCAAAGGCACAACAACTCGAGGAGGCCTTTTCCTAAGTACGTGTACACACACACACGCAGCACACTCAATGCAAAAGTTTAGAGTAAAAGAGAAGGTAAAATACTAACTACTATAAATAACCACAAGAGTGCATCGACCTCTAAACAGTACAAGGTAGAAGCTGAAAAGAAAAGGGTAAAAACACACACCCAACTAGAAAAGTGCCACAACCCAGCAACAATTAACAAAAGAAAAATAGATGGAAGGGTCCCCCACCTAAACCCGACTCCTACCACCGTACGTGGTCCAAGCTCCCGAACTCCTAAGCTCCTCTGATGTCACGATCGACCTGTCCATCGTCTGAAAGGCACACCAAGTGTGGCCAAAGCCCAAGCAGGGGTGAGTATAAAAATACACTGTAGGATACCTCGAAGGCTCAAGGGAGGAACAAAGGAGGTACCGAAGGGTGAGTAGTATATCGAATAGGGTAAAAGTAAATGAGTACAACTCAAAGTGCAGTAAAGAGTACCATAAAAAGTCCAGCTCAACCCAACAAGAGGAAAGAAGGTAGACACGTCCAGACACTAGGAGCTGGAAACGGTGAGAAGATGAACTTCACGTTGAGTCTTCGCTACCTATAGTAGGAGAGTGGACTCGTCCAACAACGAGAATCTAGACACGGAAAGCACGTGGCATACCCCGCGTGTCTTCGCCTCTCCGGGAAGGAGAGTAACCAAACCCAAGAAGTGGGTACTAGAACAAGGTATATACATATACATATGCTCAAACAAGAAGCTCGAACAAGATCATATGGGGATATCCATCTCATAGATCAGCCCAAGAAAGGTGAGTAGCCAACAGTCCCAGAAGTAAACACCATCGATGCCCAGTATCCCACATGTCTACCCTGAACTGCAAGTTAAGGGTTCAAATCACCCCACCTCGAAACTATCCTATTTGGGCAGCACTGACTCGCCCGCATGGTTTTAGGTCGTATCACAAGGACGTGTCTTGGTGGGGAAAGCACCCCTCGTACTTGAGAGTTATGGGGGTACATCAAACCACACCTCGTCACTGCGCCACAGTCGAGAGGTCTCCTCAAAGTTGACAGGCGACCCCCTACCTAGCCCCGCTGGAGGGTAATCCCTGGAAGTCGACAGGTTCCCACTGGAGGGAGACCCGACAAGTGTCGACAGGTGCCACACTTCCCAGTCCTGCAAAATGGTAATCCACTGGAGGGTGACCCGGCTAAAGTCATTGACGAGTCCCAATGCCCAGCCTCGTAAAAGGGTACTCCACTGGAGGGAGGCTCAGAACCGTCTTCGGGGACCACTTCCCAGCCCAGATGGAGGTAAACCCAGCATCGGGGACCACTGCCCAGCCTCGCTGGAGGTAAGCCCGGCATCGGGGACCACTACCCAGCCCCGCTGGAGGTAAACCCGAAACTGTTCGGGCCATCCCTGCTGGATGGTACTGCTCAATGAACAGCGCTGTACTGGCCATCCCTGTTGGATGGTAACCCACTGGCCATACCTGCTGGATGGTACAACTAGTGAGACCTACTCAAAACAACCTCAACCCTGCTGGTAACAACCTCAGCCCTGCTGGAAATAACCTCAGCCCTGCTGGAAACAGCCTCAGCCCTGCTGGAAACAACCTCCTGGGTAGAGGATCGGTGCCCGCGTAAAGTGTTGGTCACACCGAATCCACAATAACTCTACCAGGGAACACAAAGTGATGGGAGAAACTCCCTGGGCCCCTCAGGGTGATCACGCTCCAATCTGCTGAGTCACTGGCGATGCGGACCGAGACAACTCATCCCATAAAGTGGGGAAAACACCCACACTGTACGAACACCCATAGTCACAAATGGTGCTGCAGTCCGATGAAAGGGGCATGGTACTGAAACCCCTCACAGCTGAAGAAACAGAGGTACCAAACCATCTCTGCCTGCCAAATGAGAACAGTACCAGGGGAAAACTCAACCCTGCTGGTCAAACAAACGAGCACTGATCCAGGGGAAAACTCAACCCTGCTGGTCAACAAACGAGAATAGAGGGTCCCTCTACGGCATGAGAGGTCAAAAGTACGTAAATTAGAACATGGCATACACATGGGGTCCACATGACATGTGGCCCCAAGTCAACCCCAATCGAGCGCACAAACGTTCTTAGGTACAAACATCCACATGTACCTCCAAGCATTCCCGTATACTCCCAGAGTATACCATGTTCCAGCCCAAAGGCTATCGTGCACACGGCACCCAATGTCAACGTGAAGGCATAACGTAACAACTCCAACCTGCCACCGCAACGGATGAGGAATATCCAACCATATCTCTTCAAGAATTTACATCACTCACACGGGGGTGCATGCGATCACACACCAAGGGTCCGCCACAAACACAGTAGGAAGAACCTCCATCGGTACACCTTTTGTGCTTCCACATTTAATAAGATCACGTAAGAGGCTCTGCTCGCCTGAAAAGATTACACTGTTGTAATCATTGTGGAAAAACACGCGAGATAGACTACCTAATCACCTCAAACGGATATCTGACGGAAAAGTCGCCAACACCGCTTTACGCCCGAATGACGTCCCATGATCCCGAGCCTCGGCCCCGAAATCAGTCGGGCGCATTGCACCATTGTGATCCCTTCGGGAAAACACATCAAATTGACTGCTCACTTGAGTGCAATGGATATCCGGAGAAAATATTCATTCTAGCACACCGCACACATACAGTGCTACGTGGGACCCACATCCCAGTTCTGAAACACAACAAATGGATCACACCGTTGTGATCCTCTTGAAAAAGTACACAAGTTGGACTATTCACTTGTCCAAAATAGACACCCAGTGATAAAGTTGGAAATCACCGCCAACCCCCGAAACGGACCGCGTGGGGCCCGCACCATCGTGCAGAATTAAAGCGGGCAGACTGTGCCAATACAATGCCCTCGGAAAGACACCCAAAATCGATTTCTCGCAGCTCAATAGACGGTTCGTGGGGCCCATGCATCAACTCCGGCTTCAACGCTCAAAACCACCCTGTAAATCTTCACCCTGGCGCCAGGGTCCCAACGCCACTGACGATGCTCAAAACAGACATCAGACGCATCTGCGCTGTCCAAAACAAGATCCCTCAGAAAAACGTCAATTCACTTAAAGACGCGTCGCGCCTCTGAGGCCCCTCGTTTCGGGAATTAAAAATTCCCAAAACCATCTCAAAAAGTTTTGTCCTGCTTAAGGAACCCATCACCACTGACGGAGAGCGAATCTGACACCCGAACTGCATTTTATGGGTGTTTTAGTGTGGATGGGCCGAAATGGGGTGGGCTGGGCAGGTTCAGCCGGCCCACCCACTTCCTGGACCGGCACGGGGTTCACCGCGCGGGCCGGCCACTTCAATTCCCAAACCGGATCGGCCGGTCCGGTTCATTCGACACAGAACCACATTCTGTGGGTCCACTGCATGTCCCGGGGTCATCGTGACCCCGGTCTCCCACACAGACCGGCCGACAGTCGGTCGGTCTCCCCGCTCACCCGCGCTCGTCGCGGTCGCCGAAGCCTGCGGCCACCTCCGCTGAAGGGAGCCGCTCCGCCTGAGGAGACCCCCGTCGCCGTCTCGGAGCCACGGAAGCCCCGCCGCCACGTCACCCGCCTGAAGTCGCCCGCACGTCGCCGCCTTGTCCCGCACCGCCGCCGCCTGTGAAGCCCGGACCACCTGCCGGAAAACATCAACGACCCCCAATTCCCGCAAACTTCAGTGAATGATTGTGAACTCCTCGGAACTCCGATTTAAATTCAAAAAAGTGCGATGAAAAGATCAATAAATATACTACACAACCATGGGATTCTCTATAAAATTCAACAGCAAATCAATGCCATAAATCGGGATCAAAGTTGGTGCGGGAATTAAAATCTCAAAAAGAAAACTCCTACCTCTTGGGCGTTGCCCGGAGCCTCGTCGTCGAACCGCTGGAGCTGCCACGCCTCACCAGAGCTACCTCACCTGAGTGGAGGAGGAGATGGAGGGGGCTTCCGCCTGCCGCTGTCCAAGCAAAGAAGAAGAATAAGAAGAAGAAGAAGAAGAAGAAGAGGGAGGGGGTGTGTTTAAGTAGAAAACACTAAAACATCCTGCCTGACACGCCCCCGACTCCGCTCCCGATGCAGACAAAAATGAGGCCGCCCCTGGGGTAAAAACGATGCTCTGAGCACAACGGTGGTCTCATTTTTTTAATCTGATGCCCCGTCCAAAATTTATAAAATTTAACGTCCAAATCCGCTAAATTACGAAAACGCCCCTGGGGCCATTTTTCACTAACGGCCCGCGCCTGCAAAACTAACACCCCTCCTCAGGTAAACGGAACACTCTGAACTCAACGGTGCCCTCGGTTTTCCAATATAAGCCACCGTTTAAGAGATACTAAGTTTAACCATTAAATGAATAAATTTATTTATTAATTTATTCGTTTAACGCTCCGAAAGCGAGCGAGGGGTCCAAACGCCCCGCGTTGACATGTTTTATATCGTTTAGAGGGTAAAAACCCCATTCTGGACCCATCCGTACACTCAAAATTCTGATCTGGATCACCATTTAGGAGTTATACCATTTATTTGGCATTTCAAGTGTGAACGCACTAAAAATTTAATTCCGGCCACACTAGGGCTCGGAATCGCACGCCGTCTGAAGGTGCTGCTCTGGAATAACATCAATAATATTCCAAAATCTTTCGCAGTAAAAACCGGGTTCTTACATCATTCCCTTCTTCAAGATTTTCATCCCCGAAAAGCAAAACCAGGGAACAACTCCGGGTACTAATCCCACACCTGGCTCTTCTGTACCCAGAAGAACTCTTGCACAGTTCTGCGCCACCGCACATAGACCAAATGATTTGACCTATTCATGCGAGGTATTCCCTCACTGATGTCGTGCATAGGAGCACACACTTCTTCCCGAGTGAGTCATGTGGGAGACGTCGTGCACCCACTGCAGACTTTGGGGTTAGAGAAAGGCGGTAGACAACCTCACCATCCCTTCGTACTGTCTCAAATGACCCGAAGGCTCTCGGCGGTAGCTCACCTCCCCGACCGAACCCCTACGTCACATGCCACGACTGGAATCACTGCCCGCACCTGGAATAAGGCCCGGTGATTCCCTCCTTCAGAATATCCATATGGTGAAACAACCATGGATATCTGGTCACGCAAGATTTCACAGTCGATGTCCCACGACCAAGACTCTCTTACATGCTCGAAAGGTGAAAAGGTTGCTACTGTTGACTTAAAGGAAAGGTTCTACAACTTTTTACATTACCAACACAGGGTTACACTGACGCCCCGCGTCACCCTGGTAACACCTCAAGCAAGGAGCATGGAGGAAAGCATTTCACACATAGAGTCTAACAATTCTACTACAAAAAGTAGAAGATATGTAGAGTGTACCTCCTATCACCTCATTCTCTGCAGGATCGTAGACATCCAAAGCTCGCGGTTGTTTGTTGTCTCAACTGTCAGCTCCCGGAGCCCGACGTAGACCGCCTGGTGGTGATAGGAAGACCTTGTAAGGTCATCCCCGACTTCCAGCTCCTCCCGCTCCTCTGCTGGCACCACCTCTCTGGGCGCTACTCCGATCACGGTGCTGCCTCTGTTGTGGTGGTTCACCTTCTGTCTGCCCGATGTTCTCAGCGTGTCTGGTCAAGAAATCTCGTGCCAAGTGACCCCGCCCATCGCAAGCATAGCACCGATGCTCTCCGGGCTTCCTGGGTGCCCTTCGGTGCCACTGTGGTGTATGACCACGCACCTGAGTCCAGTTGTTAGAAAGCCACCTGTGTCGAGGTTCTGTTTTCCGATGCCCGCCAGCTGCGGCAGACCTCTCGGCTCTGTCAAGCCTGCTACCACCACCGACTGTAGAACGTGACAGGAATCCCTCTATCACCAACGCCTACTCTAGAAACCCAGAATATGTGTAAATTCCCAAGGGTACTATGACAGCACGAATCTCTCTATGGAGACCCTGATCAAACTTCCACGCTCGGATGTTGTCGTCATGTACCAAGTCTGGGTAAAAGCATACACGGTCTGTGAAACTAGCCGTGTACTCGGCCACCGTCATCCCTCCCTGCTGAAACTGCAGGAGCTCCTGAACCCAAATGGAGTGTAAAAAGGAGGGGAAAACTCCTCACGAAACAACAATTGAAAGTCTCCCCACAAAAGCGACGAATCATCAAGAAACTGAGTCACCAGACTCCACCAATGCCATGCTACTCCATGAAAAAGGTTGGCCGCCAAAGCCACTCTCTGATATGTCGGCATCTGCACCAGCCTGAAAAGGTGAACCACTGTCTCTAGCCAAACCTCTACTGCATGAGGGTCTGTCTCACCACTGAACCTCAGAGGTCTCTGCCACTGGAACTCACGGAGCGTGCTCAACATGCGTTCAAGCTCAGTCTGCTCTGCTGATGTTGTCTGCTGCTCAACAGGTGGGGGTGCTGCTACCGGCCCACCCGGAGAAAGGGGCTCACATGATGGGTCCTGGACTGAGGCCTCGTAGCTCACAGGGTCGTCGTAATGAACCAAGGATGGTATCCTGGCTAGGTGTCTTTGTGGAGACATCCTGAATGTTATCAAGGAGTGTCGCGGTCAGATAAGCATATATGTATATAACAATAACAACAACGATGGGGAGCTGACTCAAGAAGGACAGTCAAAGACATAATCCTATGTAATGCACAAACCAATTTTCCCTGCAACGAGTGTCTCAGCATGTTGAGTCGACAAGCGGGCTATCAGGGTCCTAGTGAATGGATACGTTGGCCGCCGCACCATCACTGGACTCCCTGGCCTGAGAGCCACTCTCGAGACACATTAACACTGTTGCCCTATATCCCAACCAATTCCTTTTATTTTAGGGACGTCTGAAAAGCATCCCAAGGAACGAATCACCTCTGATACCACTTTGTCACGACCCGACCCTACCCAAGCTTGAGATGCAACACCCCAAGCCCGCCTCTATAGGCCAGGGGCTGGCGACCAGCGCCAAAGGAACAACAACTCAGGGAGGCCTTTGCCTAAGTACCTATACACACACACATGCAGCACACTCAATGTAAAAGTTTAGAGTAAAAGGGAAGTTAAAATACTAACTACTATAAATAACCACAAGAGCGCATCGACCTCTAAACAGTACAAGGTAAAAACTGAAATGAAAAGGGGAAAAACACATGCCCAACCAGAAAAGTTCCACAACACGGAAACAGGTAAAAAAAGAAAAATAGCTGGAAGGGTCCCCCACCTGAACTCGACTCCGACCACCGTACACGGTCCAAGCTCCCGAACTCCTAAGCTCCTCTGATGTCACGATCGACCTTTCTGTCATCTACAAGGGCACACAAAGTGAGGGCAAATCCCAAGCAGGGGTGAGTATAAAAATACTCAGTAGGATACCCCGAAGGATCGAGGAAGCAACAAAAGAGGTACCGAAGGGTGAGCAGTAGATCAAACGGGGGAAAAGTAAAGGAGTACAACCGAAAGTGTAGTAAAGAGTACTGTAAAGAGTCCATCTCAACCCAAAAAGAGGAAAGAACAT
Organism: Viscum album; assembly: GCA_963277665.1. Classification (NCBI taxonomy): domain Eukaryota; kingdom Viridiplantae; phylum Streptophyta; class Magnoliopsida; order Santalales; family Viscaceae; genus Viscum; species Viscum album. The sequence continues at coordinate 326,166,156 of OY728158.1, forward strand.
AGACTCATCCAGAAACTAGGAGCTGGAAATGGTGAGAAGATAAACTTCCCATCAAGCCTTCACTACCTATAGTAGGAGAGTGGACTCATCCAACCATGAGAAGCTAGACATGGAAAGCACGTGGCATACCCCACACGTCTTCGCCTCTCCTGTAAGGAGAGTAACCAAACCCAAGAAGTGGGTACTAGAACAAGGTATATAAATATACATATGCTCAAACAAAAAGCCCAAACAAGATCGTAAGGGGATATCCATCTCGTAGCTCAGCCCAAGAAAGGTGAGTAGCCAATAGTCCAAGAAGTAAACACCATCAATGCCCAGCATCCCACACATCAACCCTGAACTGCAAGTCAAGGGATCAAATCACCGTACCTCGAAACTATCCGCTTTGGGCAGTACTGACTCGCCCGCACGGTTTTAAGTCACATCCCATGGACGCATCTAGAGGGGGAAAGTGCCCCTCGTACTTGAGAGTTCTGGGGGTACATCAAACCACACCTCTTCACTACCCCACAGCCGAGAGGTCTCCTCAAAGTTGACAGGCGACCCCCTACCTAGTCCCACTGGAGGGTAATCCCTGGAAGTCAACAGGTTCCCACTGGAGGGAGACCCGAGAAAGAGTCGGCGGGTGCCACACTGCCCAGTCCCGCAAAAGGGTAATCTACTGGAGGGAGACTCGGCTAAAGTCGTCGACGAGTCCTAATGCCCATCCCCGTAAAAGGGTACTCTACTGGAGGGAGGCTCATAACCGTCATCAGGGACCACTTCCCAGCCCAGCTGGAGGTAAACCCGGCATCCCAGACCACTGCCCAGCCCTGCTGGAGGTAATCCCTGCATCTGGGACCACTGCCTAGCCCCGCTGGAGGTAAACCCGGAACTGCTCTGGTCATCCCTGCTGGATGGTACTGCTTGGTGAACACCGTTGTACTGGCCATCCCTGTTGGATGGTAACCCACTGGCCATCCTTTTTGGATGGTACAACTGGAGAGCCCTGCTCAAAACAACCTCATCCCTGCTGGTAACAACCTCAGATCTGCTGGAAACAACCTCAGCCCTGCTGGAAACAAACTCAGCCCTGCTAGAAACAACTTCATCCCTACTAGAAATAACCTCAGCCCTGCTGGAAACAACCTCCTAGGTAGAGGATCGGTGCCTGCATAAAGTGTTGGTTACACCAAATCCACAATAATTCTACCAGGGAACACGAAGTGATGGGAGCAACTCCTCGGGCCCCTCAGGGCGATCACGCTCCAATCCGCTGAGTCAATGGCGAAGCGGACCGAGACAAATCATCCCAGAAAGTGGGGAGAACAACCACACTATACGAACACCCGTAGTCGCAAATGGTTTCGCAGTCCGATGAAAGGGGCGCGATACTGAAACCCCTCACAGCTGAAGAAACAGAGGAACCAACCCATCTCTGTCGTCCAAAAGAGAACAACACCAGGGGAAAACTCAACCCTGTTGGTCAAACAAATGAGCACATAGCTAGGGGAAAACTCAACCCCACTGGTCAACAAATGAGAACAGAGGGTCCCTCTATGGCAGGAAAGGTCAAAAGTATGTAGATCAGAACATGGAATGCACATGGGGCCCACACGATGTGTGGCCCCAAGTCAACCCCAACCAACCGCACAAACTTTATTAGGTAAAAAAATCTACATGTACCTCCAAACGTTCCCGTATACTCCCAGAGTATACCACGTTCCGGCCCAAAGGCTATCATGCACACGGCACCCGACATCAACACGAAGGCGTAACGTAACAACTACAACCTGCCACCGCAACGGCTGAGGCACATCCAACCACATCTCTTCAAGCATTTACATCACTCACATGGGAGTACATGTGATCACACGCCAAGGGTCCGCTACAAACATAGCAGGAAGAACCTCCACTGGTACACCTTTCATGCTTCCACATTTAATAATATCACGTAAGAGTCTCTGATCGCCTAAACAGATTACACCATTGTAATCCTCGTGGAAAAACACGTGAGATAGAATACCTACTCACCTCAAACGAATATTCGACGGAAAAGTCGCCAACACCGTATTACGCCCGAACGGCGTCCTGTGATCCCGAGCCTCGGCCCCGAAAATAGTCGGGCGCATCGCACCATTGTGATGCCCTTGGGAAAACACGTCAAATTGACTGCTCACTTGAGTGCAATGGATATCTAGAGAAAAGATGCATTCTAGAGCACCGCACACGAGCGGTGCTACGTGAGACCCACATCCTAGTCCCAAAACACAACGAATGGATCACACCGTTGTGATCCTCTTGAAAAAGTACACAAGTTGGACTATTCACTTGTCCAAAATGGACACCCGATGATAAAGTTGGAAATCACCAACAACTCCGAAACGACTCTCGTGGGGCCCGCACCATTGTGCATAATTAAAGCGGGCAGACAGCGCCAATACAATGTCGTTGGAAAAACACCCAAAATCGACTGCTCGCACACCCCGAACAGACGTCCAATGAAAAAGTTACAAAACGCTGCTCACAGCTCAACAGACGGGCTGTGGGGCCCACACCTCAAATCCGGCTTCAACGCCCAAAACCACACTTGAAAGATTTTCCCTGGTGCCAGGGTCCCAACACCGATGACGGTGCTCAAAATGGACATCAGACGCGTATGCACCGTCCAAAACAAGATCCCCCGGAAAAACATCAATTCACTTAAAGACGCGTCGCGCATCCGAGGCCCCTCGTTTTGGGAATTAAAAATTCCCAAAACCATCTCAAAAAGTTCAACTCTTCTTAAGGAATGTGTCACCGCTGACGGAGAGCAAATACGACACCCAGAATGTATTTTATGGGTGTTTTAGTGTGCATGGGCCGAAACGGGGTGGGTCGGGCCAGCCCACCCACTTGCTGGACCGGCCCGCGGTTCACCGCGTGGGCCAGCCTCTTCAATTCCCGAACCGGCTCGGCCGGTCTGGCTCTTTCGACATGGACCCATGTTCTGCGGGTCCACTACGTGTCCCAGGGTCATCATGACCCCGGTCTCCCCCACCGACCGGCCGACAGTCAGTCGTTCTCCCCGCTCGCCCGCGCTCGCCGCAGCCGCCAAAGCCCGCGGCCACCTCCGCTGAAGGGATAATCTCTGCGTGAGGAGACCCCCGCTGCCTTCCCGGAGCCACGGAAGCCCCGTCGCCACGTCACCTGCCTGAAGCCGCCTGCACGCCGCCGCCTTGGCCCGCGCCGCCGCCGCCTGTGAAGCCCGGACCACCCGCCGAAAAACATCAACGACCCCCAATTCCTGCAAACTTCGGTGAATGATTGAGAACTCCTCTGAACTCTAATTTAAATTCTGAAAAGTGTAATACAAAGATCAGAAAATATACTACACAACCATGGGATTCGTTCAAAAATTTAATAGCAAATCGACGCCATAAATCGGGATCAAAATTGCTGCGGGAATTAAAATCTCAAAACGAAAACTCCTACCTCTTGGGTGTTGCCCGAAGCTTCGCCGTCAAACCGCGAGAGCTTCCATGCCTCTCCGGAGATGCCTCTCTGGAGTGGAGGAGTAGAGGTAGGGGATTTCCACCTGCCGCTATCCAGGCGAAGAAGAAGAAGAAGAAGAAGAGGGAGGGGGTGTGTTTAATTAGAAATCACTTAAACCTCCCGCCTGACATGCTCTCGACTCCGCTCCCGACGCAGACAAAAAGGAGGGCGCCCCTGGGGTAAACACGATGCTTCAAGTGAAACGGTGGTATCAGAATTTTAATCTGAGGCCCCGTCCAGAAGTTATAAAATTTAACGTCTGAAGCTGCTAAATTACAAAAATGCCCCTGGGGCCATTTTTTACTGACTGCCCGCGCCCGCAAAACTTACACCCCTCCTTGGGTAAACGGCACACTCTGAACTCAACGGTGCCCTCGGTTTTCTACTATGAGCCACCATATAAGAGATACTAAGTTTAACCATTAAATGAATAAATTAATTTATTTATTTATTCGTTTAACGTTCCGAAAGCGAGCGAGGGGTCAAAATGCCCCGCGCCGACATGTTTTATGTCGTTCCTAGGGTAAACACCCCATTTCGGACCCATACGTACTCTCGGACTTCTGATTCGGATCACCGTTTAGGAGTTATACCATTTATTTGGCATTTCTAATGTGAACGCACTGAAAATTTAATTTCGGCCACACCGGGGCTCGGAATCGCACGCCGTCTGAAGGCGCTGCTCTGGAATAATATCAAGAATATTCCAAAGTCTTTCGCAGCAAAAAACGGGTTCTTACACCGCCTGTGGTGGGTCACCGTGTGGAAGAAGCAACTGTCCTTGAGGCCGGTTAGTGGAACCGTGGACCGCGGGTCCACGGTCGGCCCACGCGGCTGAACCGCTGGCCGGCCTAGGCCAGTCCAGCCCAAGGGGCATTTCCCCCTTGACTCGGACGCCTGTAATATCCGCTACGGGCGTCTGTTTTGCATTCCATCTTCGGCAGTGTACTCCAGACTTCAAGGAAAACTTTTTGAGATGGTCTTGGGAATTTTTAATTGCCAAGAAGAGGGGTTCGGTGGCATGACACGTGCATTAAGTAAGTTTGACATTTTTCTGGGGGTTCGTGTTTTGAGCAGCGCAGACGCATCTAACGTTCTATTTGAGTGTCGTCAGCGGTGTTGGGACCCTAGTGCCGAGGCGTAGTTTACCAGTGTGATTCCGGGCGTCGAAGTCGGAGTTGAGGCATGGGCCCCACGACCCATCTTCTAAGCTGCGAGCAGCGTTTAACAACTTTTTCATTGGACGACTGTTCGGGGCGTGCGAGCGGTCAATTCAGAGTGTTTTTCAGAGGGCATTGCAATGGTGCAATCCGCCCGCTTTAATTCTACACGGTGGTGTGGGCCCCATGAGGTCCATTTTGAGAGTTGATGGTGATTTCTAGCTTTATCACCGGGTGTCCATTCTGGACAAGTGAATAGTCCATCTTGTGTACTTTTTCGAGAGAATCGTAACGGTACAATCCGTTCGTTGCGCTTCGGGACCGAGATTCGGGTCCCACAAAGCACCGCTCGTGTGCGATATGATGAAATGCATCTTTTTCTCTGGATATTCATTCCACTCAAGTGAGCATTCCTTTTTACATATTTTCCCGAGGGGATCGTAATGGGGCGATACACCCGACTATTTTCGGGGCTGAGTCTTGGGATCACGGGATGTCGTTAGGGTGTAAATCAGTGTCAGAATACTTTTCCATCGTATATCCTTTTGAGGCGAGTAAGTAGTCCATCTCACATTTTTTTCCATGATGATTACAATAGTGTAATCTGTTCAGGTGAGTGGAGCCTCTTAAGTGATCTTATTAAATGTGGAAATATGAAAGTTGTCCTTTTGGTGTTTCTTATACTGTGTTTGTAGTGGACCCTTGGCGTGTGATCGCATGCACTCCCGTATGAGTGAAGTAATTCTTGAAGATTTGTGGTTGGTCGTGCCTGAGCCGTTGAGGTGGAAAGTTGGAATTGTTATGTTTACGCCATCGCGTTGATGTTGGGTGCTATGTGAACAGTAGCCTTTGGGCTAGAAACGTGGTATACTCTAGGATTATATGGGAACGCTTGGAGGTACATGTGGTTGTTTTTACCTGAGAAAGTTTGTGCGCTTGGTTGGAGTTGACTTGGGCCCACACGTCGTGTGGTTCCCATGAGCATGCCATGTTCTGTTTTGCATACCCTTGACCTCTCGCGACGTAGAGGGTCCCTCTGTTCTCATGTGTTTGACCAGTCGGTTTGAGTTTCCCCCTGGTTCTGTTATCGTTTGTTTGACCAGCTGGGTTGAGTGGTTTTCCCCCGGTTCTGTTCTCAATGGTTTGGTCAGTAGAGTTGCTTCGTGTTCCCTGGTAGATTTCTAGTGGATTCGATGTGACCAACACCTTACGTGGGCACCGATCCCCTACCCAGGAGGTTGTTTCCAGTACGGATGGACAGTGAGGTACCATCCAGCAGCAGACAGTTTCAGCAGAGCAGACTGAGCTTGAGCGTAGGTTGAGCGCGCTCCGTGAGTTCCAGTAATAGAGACCACTGAGGTTCAGTGGTGAGTCAGACCCTCAGACAGTAAAGGTTTGACTCGAGATAGTGGTACACCTTTTTAGGCTTGTGCAGACGCCGGTAAATCTTATGGTGGCTTTGGCCGCCAACCATTTTCGCGGAGCAGCTGGGCGTTGGTGGAGTCTGGTGACTCAATTTCTCGATGAGTCGTCGCTTTTGTGGGGTGACTTTCAGTTGTTCTTTCATGAGAAGTTTTTTCCCTCCTGCTTACACTCCGTTCGGATTCAGGAGCTCCTGCAGTTTCAGCAGGGAGGGATGACGGTGGCCGAGTACGCGTCTAGTTTCACAGACCATGCATGCTTTTACCCAGACTTGGTCCATGATGGCAACTTCCGAGCGCGGGAGTTTGAGCAGGGTCTCCGCTAAGAAATTCATGCTATCATAATACCCTTGGACATTCCCACTTATGATGGGGTGCTAGTGCAGGCGCTAGTGACAGAGAGCTTCATGTCGTGTTCTACAGTTGGTGGGGGTAGTAGGCTCAACAGAGCCAAGAGGTCTGCCGCAGCTATCGGGCGTCGGGTGACAGAACCACAACGCAGGTGGCTTTCTGAAAACCGGACTCAAGGGCGTGGTCGTACACCACAGTGGCGCCGGAGGGCACCAGTGCATCCCGGAGAGAGTTGGTTTTATGCTTGTGATGGGAAAGGTCACTTTGCTTGAGACCACCCGACCAGGCATGCAGAGAATATAGGGCAGGCAGCGGGTACACCACCACGACAGAGGCAGCACAGTGATCGGAGTAGCGCCTAGAGAGGTGGTGATAGTAGAGGAGCGGGAGGAGCTGGTAGTGGGGAATGGCTTTATGATGTCTTCCCATCACCACCAGGCGGTCCACGTCAGACTCTAGGAGCTGACAGTTGGGACTACAGAGAGCCGCAAGCTTTGGATTTCTACAATCCTACAGAGCATGAGGTGACAAGAGGTACGCTCTATAACTCTTATACTTTTTGCAAGTAGAATTGTTAGACTCTGTGCGTGAAATGCCTTTTATCCCTGCTCCTTTTTTGAGTTGTTACCAGGGTGTCACAGGGTGTCAGTGTAACCCTGTGTTGGTAAGGTAAAAGGCATGCGACCTTTCTCTTTAGTCGATGGTGTTGAATCCTTCGCTTCTGAGCATGTAAGAGAGTCTTGGTCATGGGACATCGACTATGAAATTTTGTGTGACCAGATATCCTGAGGTGTTTCACCATATGGATATTCTAAAGGAGGGAATTACCAAGATTTGTCCCAGGTCCTAATGGTGATTCCAATTGCGGCATGCGACATAGGGGTTCGGTCGGGGAGGTGAGCAACCCACGAGAGCCTTCGGGTTGTTTGAGACTGCACGAAGGGATGGTGAGGTTCCCTACCGCCTTGCCCAAACCCCAGGGTCGGAAGTGGGTGCATAGATTCTCCCACATGACTAACCCGAGAAGGAGTGTGTGTGCTATTATGCACGTCATCAGTAAGGGCAGACCTCGCGTGATCAGATCAAACCCTTTGGTCTGTGTGCGGTGATGTGGGACTGTACAAGAGTTCTTCTGGGTACGGGAGAGCCAGGTGCGGGCTTAGTACCCTGATTTTTTCCCTGGTTTTTCTTTTGGGGATGAAAATATTGAAGGAGTGAATGACGTAAGAACCCATTTTTTTCTATAAAATACTTTTGAATATTCTTTATGTTTTTTCAGAGCATCTCCTTCAGACGGCGGGCGATTTCGAGCCCTGGTGTTGTCGGAATTAAATTTTTAGTGTTTTCACATTGGGAACGCCAAATAAAGGGTATAAATCCTAAACAGTGTTTCGGATCCTAAATATAAGAGTACGAATGGGTCTAAAATGTGGTTTTTACCCTATGAATGACATAAAGCATGTCGGCGCGGGATGTTGGGACCCCTCGTCCGTTAACGGAACATTAAACGGATAAATAAATGATTAATTTATTCATTTAATGGTGAAACACAAGTATCAATTAAATGGTAGCTCATATTGGAAAACTGAGGACATCGTTGAGTCCGAATCATGGAGTTTACCCTAGTAGGGGTGTAAGTTTCGCGGGAACGGGCCCTCTGTGGAAAATGCCACCGAGGGCGTTGTCATAATTTGGCGGCCTTGGGTGTTGAGTTTAATAACTCTTGAACGGGGCCTCGGATTGAAATTCCAAGAACTATGTTGTGCTCAGGAGGTGGTGTTTACCCTAGGGGAGGCTTAAACGTGACCTCGCTGGGAGTTTCGGATGTGAGTTTTACGTGGTTGATTAAAGGATTAATTAAGTTATTTAATTATTTATTTAAGCACAATCACCCCCTCTCCTCCTCATTTTACAACTTCCCTAGCGGAAGGAAACTTAACCAAGGGAGATCCTCCACCAAGTCCTCTCCTCCTCCTCCTCTCTACGTGCGGTATCTGGTGGATCATTGTAAATCTTTGGGCTACGCCCACGAGGTAGGATTGTGTTTTTATCTTTTTAATTCCCGCAAACTCCTTCAATTGATTTACTTGCACAGAATTGTTGTCTGATCATCTAGAGAATCCCATAAGTGAGTATGAATCATTCTAATATTTCCGATGAAATTTACGGTTTGAATTCCGAGCTCTTAAGCGTCTGTGGCTGTCCGATGAAGTTTGGGTGAATTTCGGGGTGATTTTCGGCGTTCCAGGGTGGCGGCAGACGGCGGTGGAGCGGGCTACGGTGGCGGCGGTGTGAGGCCAAGCGGAGGCGGTCGGTCGGGCGGCTCGGTAGTAGGGCAGGTCGGGTGAGGGTGTCGTCTGGGCTTCAGGCGGCCGGGGCTCGCGGACGGCGAGCGGGCGCCAGTGGGGACGCTCCGCGGCGTGGAGCGGAGGCCGGGGTCGCGTCGCGCGACCCCGCGGCCAGACCAAGACCCACATTTGGCGGGTCTCCGCATGGAAGAAGAGAATGGCCTTAAGGCCAATCGGTGGAACTGTGGACCGCGGTTCCATGGCTAGCTCGCGCGGCTGAACCGTGGTCCGGCCCAGGCCAGGCAGACCGGTCGGCCCAGGCCAGTCCAGCCCAAGGGGCATTTCTCCCTCGACTCGGACGCCCGTAATTTTCGCTACGGGCGTCCGTTTTGCATGTCGTCTGCGGAAGTGTACTTCAGAAGTAAAGGTGAACTTTTTGAGATGGTATCTGGAATTTTTAATTCCCATGACGAGGGGTTAGGTGGCATGACACATGGATTATGTGAGTTTGACGTATTTCCGGGGGTTCGTGTTTTGAGCGGCGCGGACGCATCTGATGTTCGATTTGAGCACCGTCAGTGGCGTTGGGACCCTAGTGTCGAGGCGAAGTTTACCAGTGTGATTTCAAGTGTTGAAGCAGGAGTTGAGGCGTGGGCCCCATGGCCCGTCTTTTAAGCTACGAGCAGCATTTAGCAACTTTTTCATCGGACATCCGTTCGGGGCGTGCGAGTAGTTGATTCTGAGTGTTTTTCAGAGGGAATTGCAATGGTGTAATCCCTACGCTTTAATTTCTCATAGTGGTGTAGGCCCCATGAGGGCCGTTTCGGGAGTTGACGGTGATTTACAGCTTTATCACTGGGTATCCGTTCTGGACAAGTGAATAGTCCATCTTGTATACTTTTTCAAGAGGATCGCAACAGTGCGATCCGTTCGATGCGCTTCAGAACCGATATGTGGGTCCCATGAATCACCACTCTTGTGCAGTACAAAAAATGCATATTTTTCTCGGGATATCTATTCCACTCAATTGAGTAGTCCTTTTGACGTGTTTTCCTAAGGGGATCGCAATAGGGCAATGCACCCGACTATTTTCAGGGTCGAGGCTCGGGATCACTGGACACCGTTCGGGCATAAAGAGGTGTCAGATGACTTTTCTGTCAGAAATCCGTTTGAGGCGAGTAAGAAGTCCATCTCGCGTGTTTTTTCATGATGTTTACAATGGTGTAATCTTTTCAGGCGAGCGGAGCCTCTTAAGTGATCTTATTAAATGTGGAAATCTGAAAGGTGCTCTGGTGGCGGTTCTTCTACTGTGTTTGTAGTGGACCCTTGGTGTGTGATTTCATGAACTCCTGTGTGATTGAAGTAATGCTTGAAGAGTTGTGGTTGGTCGTGCCTGAGACGTTGAGGTGGAAAGTTGGAGTTGTTACATTTATGACATCGTGTTGACGTTGGGTTCCGTGTGCATGGTAGCCTTTAGGCTAGAAACGTGGTATACTATGGGAGTATACAGAAATTATTGGAGGTACATGTGGTTGTTTATACCTGAGAACATTTGTGCACTTGGTTGGAGTTGACTTGGGGCCACACATCATGTGGGCCACATGTGTGTGTCGTGTTTTGATTTGCATACCCTTGACCTCTTGCGACGTAGAGGGTCCCTCTGTTCTCATTTGTTTGACCAGTCGGGTTGAGTGGTTTTCCCCTGGTTTTGTTCTCGATGGTTGGGCCGGAAGAGTTGCTTCGTGTTCCCTGGTAGAGTTTTTTTGGATTCGGCGTGACCAACACCTTATGCGGGCACCGATCCCTTACCTAGGAGGTTGTTTCCAGCAGGGTTGGCCAGTGAGGTACCATCCAACAGGGGTGGCCAGTTGTACCATCCAGCAGGGATGGCCAGAGCGGTACCATCCAGTAGGGGTGGCCAGTGGGTTACCATCCAGTAGGGATGCCCAGTACAGCAGTGTTCACTGAGCAGGACCATCCAGTAGGGATGGCCAGAGCGGTTCCAGGTTTACCTCTAGCAGGGCTGGTAAGTGGTCCCCGATGCTGGGTTTACCTCCAGTTGGGCTGGGAAGTGGTCCCCGATGCCGGGTTTACCTCTAGCTGGGCTGGGAAGTGGTCCCCGATGACGGTTCTGAGCCTCCCTCCAGTGGAGTACCCTTTTACGGGACTGGGCATTGGGACTCATCGACAACTTTATTCGGGTCTACCTCTAGTGGATTACCGTTTTACGGGACTGGGAAGTGTGGAACTCATTGACTTTTTCCAGGTCTCCCTCCAGTGGGAACCCGTCGACTTCCAGGGATTACCCTCCAGCGGGGCTGGGTAGGGGGTCGCCTGTCGACTTTGAGGAGACCTCTTGACTACGGGGTAGTGATGAGGTGTGGTTTGACGTTCCCCAGAACTCTCAAGTACGAGGGGCGTTTTCCCCACCAAGATGCGTCCTTACAACACAACCTAAAACCGTGCAGGTGAGTTAGTGCCACCCAAAGTGGATAGTGTCAAGGTGCGGTGATTTGAGCCTCTTGACTTACAGTTCGGGGCATACGTGCGGGATTCTGGGCATTGATGGTGTTTACTTCTGGGACTATTGGCTACTCACTTTCTTAGGCTGAGCTACGGGACGGATATCCCCTTACGATCTGGTTCAGGTTTCTTGACAGAGCATATATATATGTATATACCTTGTTCCAGTACCCACTTCTTGGGCTTGGTTACTCTCCCTCCAGGAGAGGCGAAGACACGCGGGGTATGCCACGTACTTTCCGTGTCTAGCTTCTCGTGGTTGGACGAGTCTACTCTCCTGCTATAGGTAGAGAAGACTCAATGAGAAGTTCATATTCTCACAGTTTCCATCTCCTTGTGTCTAGATGATTCTACCTCCTTTCTCTTGTTGGGTTGAGCTGGACTCTCTACTTTTACTCTACTACACTCCTTGTTGTACTCTCTACTACACTCTCAGTTGTACTCCTTTACTTTTCCCTGTTTGATCTACTGATCACCCTTCGGTACCTCTTTTTTTTCTCCCTCAAGCCTTCGGGGTATCCTACTGAGTATTTTTATACTCATCCCTGATTGGGCTTTGCCCACACTTGGTTTTCCCTTGCATACGACAGACAGGTTGGTCATGAATTAAGAGGGGCTTAGGAGTTAGGAGCTTGGAACACGTGTGGTGGTCGTAGTTGGGTTCGAGGTGTGGGACTCTCCCAAGTGTTTTCTTTGGTTTACCTTTTGCTGGGTTGTGGAACTTTTCTGGTTGGGTGCGTGTTTTTTCCCTTTTCTTTTCAGTTTACCTTTAGCACCTGCTTTGTACTATTTAGAGGTCGATGCACTTTGTGGTTTATTTATAGAAGTTGGTACTTTACTTTCCCTTAAACTCTACACTTTTTCATTGAGTGTGCTGCATGTGTGTGTACAGGTACTTAGGCAAAGTCCTCCCTGAGTTGTTTATCCTTCGGCGCTGGTCACCAGCACCTAGCCTATGGAGGCGGGCTTGGGGTAGTTGCGGCTCGAGCTCAGGTAGGGTCAGGTCATGACAGTTCCACCATGTCTTATACTCATGTTCATTAGAATATGGTATACTTTTGATATGCATGGTGTGTGACCCTATAAACCCTTATCTTGATAGTAGTGAATATCATTCACAGATTGTTATTGGGTTCTTGTAACCCATCAAGACCCCTAAATAGATAAGGATAATTAATAATAATGATAACCTCTCCTACAAAAACACATTTTGTAATATAATATCTTTATCTCATGATATATCATAAAACATGATGCACACTTTTTGTCATCATCCATTATTGCTTTATTATTTTCCTATATCAACTTACATTCTTCTATCATGGCCACAGATTTAGTGATGGTACTACCATCATTATCAACTAATCCTGAGATATCACTTCCTTTCAGAAGTGATAAAAAATATGTCTTAATTATTCAATCAATTCTATACCACTGATGATACACCCAATATAAGCTACCTCACCCCAACATTAATGTCAATGTTTTTTCCTTACATCAAAGTATGTGATCAAATACTATAAATTGATAATAATCTCAAGTCAAGAGACCATTACACATGTTCACAGATAAGAACTACCACTGAAACCTAAAATATATGTTGTTCCTATTAGAGGGTTAGTCCTCATGATCTCATCTAATCGAGATCACCATATGAAAACATTATGAGGTAAAGTCTCAATTATTTTGATCCCCTAGCAATTAATGGTCACACATCATTTGTGTCCTATCATCATGACTTATATTGATAATAAGACATAGGTTAAATATTATTATCACGATATCTCTATATTCTTATTATAACCTAGGAACTTCTATAAACTTTTTATATGAAAAATAATCTATTGTAATTACCATGTAAATAGTGGAAAAAAATATCCTATAAATTATAGTAAGAATACATCATGAATAACTCACATTATATAAGATATTATAATCAAATGTTATTTTTCATGTTGAGTCTAGGGAACCAAATTTTGCAACACTCCCACTTTCACTAGATCCAAATTTCTAGAGAACCTTGTTAGTACTCACATGATAAGATCATACTTATGTTGAGTTATTAGTTTAGTAATTGGGATTTCCACATCTCTATATCTTTTCTAGTATGCTTACTATGACTTCACCTCCTTGAGTAAGACTACTCAAGAGATGATATCCCTGATTATATTCCCTTTTTCCACTCTCAAAATTTTACATATTGGCTGGTTTCTATATTAGTATTACCATAATTCAATTATTATAAAACTTTACTTAATAGGTGTGATTCTAAGAACTAGAACAAATCATTGAGTAGTTTAAACTACTTATTTATTTGCATCTGAAGTTCCAACACACTCGGTATTTTTAGATATGGATACCACTGGTTTGAATAAGATCATATTGATCATTACCCTAGACTGAATATTATATTAGATCATTTTCAATCCAAAGGTGGACGAGTTTTTATCCCCTTATAATTAGTGTCCCTTCCTCTACATGTACCAGGAACATATCTTTTATACTCTCTCAATAATAATTTGATAGTTTCGATTGCTTTTGTACATTTCTCCTAGATAATTATGATATTTACCTACAATCAAGTATATGTTTAAAATAACATTTAGTACATATCATGGAATATGTTATTGATCCATCGTAATGAATATGGAATTATACTCACCACATTGATATCCTCTTATGTCTATTACATGTATTCATGGAGATATTTATATCTTGTGAAATTAGTAACAACACTCTCTTGAAGTTTTCTGACTTGTATATATCAATACCTTTCTAACATATGTACTTTGACTTGGTATAATCCACCCATTAAATATACCTTAGTAGATCTTTGGTCCCTAAAACATTGGTTACTACTTTAATTCAATATCTAGAGAGTAACTTTTATTATGATCTGAGCTAATTGTGAGACCAATAGTAATTTTATATATGTTATTTAACAGATTTTTCTTTGGGAAATAGTGGTTCACCCACTAACCTCTTGCAGAAACAAGGACAAATTCATTTAAAAATCATATTCTATGATCATGTTTCTTTATTCAATAAAAAACTAGATTTTAGTATCTTCTAACCCTTGTTGGAATTCATTGGCTTCATCAACCCTTTTTAGTTACCTTTTATATACACCATCCACTATTTGTGGTCTTAACATCCAACAATCAATATAATGATCATAGAAAGTATCAATGATAAGTAAAATTATAATGGATTTTGGTATGATTACTTGGTATAACATATCAATCCTTATAGGTATGAATCTTATACCATTAATGTAATTTTTCTCTTAAATACCACTAAAGTATCAAGATTTGAAAAATTAAAAATACTTAGAACATGTACTTTGATATATGGAATCCATTATTGAATTTTCATTGATCTTATAAATCTTAGATTATTTCAATTTACTTCTTACTATAACAATTAATAAAGTGTCTCCATCCACATTTATTGTAAAACCATTACCACTTTTTTATCATATATACGTTGTATGTTTCTATAAAACATTATTTTTCCATAAGAACTTGTGGAACTTATTCCTATGTCATCTATTTGTGTATCCTTAGACTTGATTTTACTCTAGTAAATATTTCTCCTACTATCTCAAATTGTGATGTGAAACCATTTATATAAATATATTCTATAACTTGACTCTCCCTTTTCTAACTTAGTGATTTTTGTAATATCTTTAAAAAAGTTTAGGATAATTACCTTAGATGAAGATTATTTTCTCTAAAGGCATGTCTATTTATTTACATAACAAACTCTTTACATCTAAACACATGTACTTGTAAAAAAATAGATTTATATCATACTATAACTCATATAATATTCATTAATCATTATATTTGGCATATGGTTAAGGGAAACGACCCTTTTGTGAAACATGTCTCTAAGAATAATGGAAGTTTATGTAGTTCTGATTAGTTTTAACATTGATTCTCCTTTTACATACATCATGGGTCTGATGTGTATAAAGAAATTTTCATTAAGGAATTACTCTATGATTCATTTTATTGATAACTTTTTTCATGTTAAACTGATCTTTTATCATCTTTACTTATCCATCAAACTATTTTTTTTGTATTTTTTAAATAAAATCACTTTATGGTTAAGTGAGAATCGTATAATAATAGATAAAATAGATCAAAAAACCATAAAATATTCATATATCGAGTAATAAATCCACCAAATATAAAAAAAATACACCTTGATCTGTGAGATCATAAAGCATAGTCTCCCCCTCAAGTCATAAGAAACCAAAAGTAGTTGTCGATTCATGCACCCCTGACATGACTTCACGGTGACATAAACACGCCACATCAGTAGATGTACTCTGGAAAACACCACCGGTATTGAGATAGATAAGTAATCCTCATCGATGACCTCAAACACTGGTGAGTCACAGACCACCATGATGGACAGATATTCTTTACTTACATCACAATATTAATGTGTAAAAGTAAATGTGAGTTAAGGAATAAGTATGCTACACATTTATGATCGATGAATGATTGGTCAATATATTATTTGAAACATGGGCTCAAAGAAACTCATATATTATAATCATTTATATATCAACTTTCACTTTTCCATTCCTTAATAAACTGTTATAGAAATATTATGAATTAAATGAATTTACCACTAGATTAACCTTCGAATAGTTCTCACTCTCTAGCTGACCTAATTCGGAAAGATTTCTGGATAACCTTTATTTATAAAGGTTTATTTTTTCAAAACTAAATAAGTAAAAAAATTATAATACTTAATATGTTTAACTGTAAAGAGTCTAAAACCCAAACTGGGTACATCCTTGAAAACTACTTTGATTTTCTAGACAAAGAATTTACTTACCATAGCTGGGTATAACTATGTCTTAAATTTTATATTCATTTGTTATTGCTAATTATTCAAGCATTAATGATATATTAGTTGAGTATTAGACACAAAAAATAGTATTCATTCCAAATATGGAATAATTTCTCCTTGTGTCCAATGGACATGTGAGACAAATGTTTTCCTAATTGTTAATAAAAGATAAACAAGAACCAATAAACTTGGTAGTTATAAGTTGTGTACTTATCACCCCTAAATTATGATCAAAACTTTCTAATCCATGTGGAGAACACTCCTTACTTATTGTAATGTTTCTTTACTTACAGGGTTACTATATTTAAATACACATATGTGATTGGAATATTTTAATTAATACCCAATTAGTACGATAAAAAATTACATACAATAGTGAATATACACTAATTATAAGACTCAACATGACTTTATTTTAATTCATTATGTTTTATCTTCTATATACTTATCTCATGGAATCTAATGCAAATAGCCTCCTTTATAATAACTTTCCTTTTTCTTTGTTGTATGTTGAGAAGGTTCCTTTGGTGTTACACATTCCATTGGACTTTCACCTTTTCTTTCAACTTGTTCACTATATGAACTAAATATTGAACTTTATTTAAGTTCTTATCAACTTGTAAAATCTTACCCAAATGGTAATAAAGTGTTCTGCCAATATTTTTTATTAAGGAATTTTAAACAAAACTGGATTAAGTGGGTGATAGTGATATAGGAATGGTATTTATTAAAAGATACAAATATTTCTTTCAATTTACACTTCTTTAATATAATCATCACCTCATTCATATTTTTCTTCACTTTCTCCTCAAAATAATATTCGGAGATGAGACAACATGATATAACCATCCATGTCTTCGTAGTGTATCCAAAACTAATTGGAAATTGATGATGGCATTTTGATGTGAACATCAAATGTGATATACATGTATCTTCAGTAGACATATTTCTTTCCCTTTCATCCTGATGTGGACCAAAAACTATTAGGGACACTGATATGTATAATTTCCTATATTCTAGTACCTTTCACAGGAACCAATACTACTCTTGGAAGCTTGTGTTGTTTAGTACATTGTCTTTTTAAACATTAACTACAATATATCTGTGTAATTACTTGATATTTTCTCTAAAAAATAAATTTAATTAGATTTATAATTTTATCTTGATTAATGAATATAAATTACTAATTAATTCAATCTCTAGATGTCTCATACTATTTTTTCAAAGCCTTGTATCACTCGCTGCTAGAAGTAGAATACCCAAATGTTTTAGTATTCTCATGGTAAGGATCCATAAAACATCTCCTCATAGTCCAATATATGGATATACCACTACGTGAAGATTTTCAAGGTTATCATTTGACTGAATGGACACATTAACTCAGGGATCCTTGAATTTTTGAGTAAAGTCTCAATTTTTAAAAAATTTAAACTTGATTTACTCAATTATTTTCCTCTAAAGTGACAATAATATAGATATGACTACTTCTTTTCTACCATATTTAGTTAATTTATCTCATTACTTTCATAATAACTATTAAGTGGTAAAAGGTATCCTCAACTATGACTAACAAGATCCTCATACACTCGGTTTGGTTTAAATTCAAATGAAAGAAGGTGTTTGACTTGATTTATCATTGAGGGCATTATTATTTATCAATGAATGAATTCATTTTCTATCTGATATTCATGTACTATGTGATCCCACTAAAAACTGACTATATAGTAAATATAAAAACATTCATCACATATTAATTTGTTTTAATCTATTAATTATTTTTCTATTATATTATGTGTTCACATATACTTTTATATTCACAAAAATAATAAAAGATACATAAATTAAATAAAAATCATGCCAAATCATGAACATTTGGTATTGTTTATTCCATTTATGCTTAATGAATGGAACATGACTCTAGGTGTATAATACTAGAGTTGCGTCTAACTCGTATCACATCTCAAAACCTAATTAAATGTATCCATGTCTCATTAGGAACGTTTCTCGGTCTCGGTGTGGTCCATGTATTCATTCATATTCAATATAATACATAAATACTCACACAAAGGTGAGGTGTCTTGGGAATATTTAATGCATATGAAATACTTCTCTTGTGGACACACATACCCTTATACATAAAATTTGGAAGACAAAAGATGCACAGACCAACTAATTAATTAATTGATTGCTACAAAAACTACCTCATGAAATAATTAATTAATAAATAAAAACTCAGATATACATTGGCCGATCACCACTCAAAATCATTCAAAACACAAATTAAATTCACAATTAAATTTAAATTTTTTATAAATTTATGTCGAGGGAATTAAATGAATTAAAATAATTTATTTTTATTTTTATTTTAATTAAAATAAATTTATGTCTCTCAAATCCAATTAATTTTTATTCCAATAATTGTAACTTAATTTTTGAGATATATATATATTATTATTATTATTTTCCCAAACCCCGTATAGCCTAGAAAACCCCCGAAAGGGTTTTTGGTCCTCTAATTGGACTAAAATGGCATAGGTGGCTTAGGAAGGGCCCAACCCAACAATAGTTTCTGGAATAAGTTTAAGCATGGTAGTCCAAGAAGGAAGACAATGTGGTGTTGTGGTCTCACTAGTACAGTGGACCATGGTGAAATGGGAACTAGCAGTACTGGGCATGCATGGGGAATAGTCAGGTGGGTAAGGGTGATAGAGAGAGGGTGGGAAGTGGCAGTGTGCTGCCTGCTCAGTGGGAAGATGAGGCTCTAGAAGGCCAAGTCACATGGGAGGTGGGTAATCCTGGCTGATGATATGTAAAACCCATGTGGTATGGAGGATCCAAACTACGCAAAGGGTTTCTAGTGGATGAGAGGTGATTGGGAGAATCTGATAGCTGTAGGAGGCTACAAAGATGGAACGCGGGGTTTAACACCCCAAGTTTTCATGAATAATTATCATTTTGAATAAATTAAAATTATTTGATAGTTTTCATTGCACGTTTCACCAGGTTAATATTTTTTTAAATGCAACACCATGTTAAGCATATGCTACATGCAACACCGAGGTTAAATTGTGCTACACACGATACCAAGAATATATTGAATTACAAGCAACATCAAGATTTTCTTTCATTACATGAAATAATATATTTTATTTTTGTTACACACAATTTCAAGTTCTTTTGATAGCTTGTGTTATACACAAGATTGAGTTTTACCGAACAACAATATACTATTAATATTATTAGTAAAATATTGTTATAGTTATCATTAAACTATTAAAATAAAGGGTATGAAAAGGATTATATAAATTACGAAAATAGGATTTATTCATGTTTATACAATTAATTATTTGGTAACCAATTATTTATAGATTAATGTAAGAACTATTTGAAAAAAAATCCTTTTCTAAAAAAACTGTTCTTTTATGTACAAACATGTTTTATCTCAATAAATTAAACAAACCACTTTTAATGAATTATTTTAATGAAATATATATTTATATTATAATTTAAAGACTATTTAACTTTCATATTATCTATTTTCTAGATAATATATAAGAATAAATCCAATGTTTGGAAAAAAAACTATATTTTTTTAAAAGGCGGTTTTACCACCTTTTAATGAATGACTTGTTTTCATACTAATTTTTGACACATAAATAATTTTTATATGAAGAAATAAAATTATTTTTTCAAATATGAATATAAAAATTTACTTTTAAAAGGTTTTTTGTATTTTTATGAGAAGTCTCGTTTTTGTAAATAATGAAAAACACTGAATATTAATTGAAAACTACATTTTTTATAATATATTGAAATAGTAAAATTATATTTTTAATTGGTTTTAAATTATAATAATATAAATTATACATATATTAATACAATTTAGTTCATTGGAATCAATTTCACATTGAAATTGTGTATAAATTCATTTCAAACTTTTGAACATTTTCAATTTAAAAACCTGTTGTTTTGTCGCATCTGTGGGATTATTTAAAATTTATTTAGAACACTTATATTATTTTAATTTGGAAAAATGGATTTAAATTTTATAATAATAAAAATTCATATTTTTTATTATGATAAATTTATTTTTTTATAAAAAAATATTAGTGAAATTAATTAAAAATAATTACAGTAATTTTGGTAATAACGAGTTTACTTAGTGGTTAAACATTAATCTTAAGGGGCCAAATGACCAATAAAGTTGTCCAGAACTCATTTTATAGACATATATCAACAATATTCCCTATTTTATTTAAATTTTATAATTATTGGAGGCACATTATTTAATTGATACCTCACAATAGTGTTTACCTTTTTGTATTTACAAGAATGTCACAACTCCTCCAATATATTAAGGAACTCACCCCCTCACTTATTCACACATATAAATCATTTTGGATCATCCATAAACTGCCCAAATAATATAAAAACTTCTCTTATCTCAACCTATAATCCTTAATGTTTTCATTAATCAAAACAATGAAGTACTTTGGGGAAAACCAAAAGGAGTTAACTAATGAAGAGGTAATATTCTTAAACAAGCACTTTTATTTAATTTCATTCTCTACCCTTTAAATTATTATTATTAAATTATTATATAATAAATTCAGTATCCTAAATATAATTATATGTTTTTTTGTTAAGGTTTTTATCTAAAACTACACACACTTCCATAAAATGGGATACACAATCATCGTTCGTGTGCATGATGAACTACCACCTCATGAACAGATGTAATTTTTTATTCCATTACCACCTCTTGAGGTTGGAAATAATTATGTAATTACTATTTTTATATTATATATGCATTATTTATTGTTTATTTATGCTTATTTAATTATTATATAACACATGCCTTCATGATTTCTATTTTTTGTGAATACAATAACTTCATTTGGGGATGTGTGGACTACCACCTCCTAAAAGTGATGTGATTCATTCATACTTTACATGGAAAGTATTAAGGATGGATCTTATAAAAATATTTCATATATATAACATAATAATTCTACATTAATGTTAATATATATATATACACAAATCATTTACTTTTCTTTCTTTCAATATGACAAGACAATTAAAACCGGATTCATGCGTACATACAGCATACCGTCTCTATGAACTAGTATTTCATTTCATATTTATATCTTTTATATATTATTATAAATAAATATATACTGAATATATATAATTTTTCTATCATTTTTTACATTATTTAAATAACTAAATAATGATCTAACTAAGAGTATCAAGAATAACAAGTCAAAACATATATGAAAAACAAAGCAGTTATTACCCTAAACATAACTTTTCCAAGAAATTGTTAATAAATGGGTAATATTATATCATAATAAAATAATATATGGTATGATATATAATAATATGTTTCCATGGTACATTTATAGTAAAATTATATTTATTATACAAGATTTTTTATTGTGTATTAACAAATTTAAGACTTAAGGTAATGGTTTTCTCGTCTCACGTTTATTTCTATGAGATATATGTTATATTCACCAATTATTCTTATTTTGTGGTGTATATACTTATCTGTGACATTTTCTATCATGAATTTACTTTATTTACTGATATTAAAAGTTTTAATTTATGTCATTCTTTCACATATCTCATAATTAAAAAAAATTCAAGTAGTAAGTGGATTTCTAGTATCACTTTTATTTCAGTGAGGCTTATGCCTTATTCACCACTCATTTATTTTGTGTGGTGTATATAATTCCCATGATTTTATTCTATTATTTATAAAATTAAATTTATTTATATCTACATATCCATTTTATGATCTCTATTTCATGGGTTTTATGGTTCAAAAGTTACCAAATCAGTAAGGTTATTTTGTATCAATTTGCCTTCTATGAGATACATGATATGTCATGCACCAACATTCTTTTATGAGGTGTATATACTTCCCTTTAAAATATTATATCATGAATATAATTATTTTAATGATAATATAAGTTTTATTTATTGTTTTTATTTTTTGGTTATTTTAATTCAAGTTTACCAAAGTGGTATGAGTCTATGGCTACAATCTCATCATTTATTGGGATTATTTATGATTATGCATCCATTGATGAAATATTATGATATATATCTCAATAATTCTAAATAATTTTCTTATCCTCTGTTTATTCATGATATATCCTTGTAATGGTACCATTTTTTCACTCTTTGGTACTTAAGATAATTAAGATGTTGTTTTAAGAAATTCCAACTTTATTTCTCTCTTCGGCCGACAGTCTGTTTTATTCAAAAATCCATATTTTCGAATAATTTTTTAAAAAATATTTTTAAATTATATTTTAAAATAATTTTAATGGAAAATATTTTTTATAAATGCTTAATTTTTAAAAAAAGTGTTTAAAATGGTTTTCAAGTCCTCCTTTATAATTTTTAATAGTTATTTCCAAAGAAAAATGTTTTAAAAATATTTTATGATTTAAGAAAGCATTCTAAAATACTAAAGGATATTTTCTCCAAGATGTGATTTAAATTATTTTTAAATATTACATCATAATTTTTAAAAGTTATTTTCAAAGAAATTTATTTTGAAAATTCTTTATGTCGTAAAAAATGATTTTCAAAGAAAGGTTATTTTCATTAAAAAAATGCTTCAAGTGATCATCGAAAATCCTTCTCCATATAAGATGAAATCATATGATATAGATTACGATTTACTAAGTATATGATTAAATGAAACCATTATTTATTTATTTTAATGGTTTATTTTTAAAATGAATTTTTTTTATAAAACCTATTTCTCTTCCATGGGATATCCCATGATAAAACACTCATGAAACCTGCTTATTTTCATGGGTTATGCTTTGATGAAATGATTATGAAACCTATCTATTTTCCATAGGTGACGATATTATGTCATTCTTATGATACCCATTTAATTTCATGGGTTATGATATAATTTTTTATGTTTTTTGGGCACATGTATGTATGATTTTATTATGTGAAAGGTGGGACCTATATCTCCCTCTAATGTATTGGGTAAAGATTTATATCTCATGATATAAATATGGGAAACAAGTTGATAGGGTTGATCTATAATGTGAAATAGGTTAATCCTAATCCAAAATTGGAAATATGTGCATCCTAATCCATAATGTGAATTGGGTTCATCCAAATCTACAATGGGAAACGAGTGCGTCATGTTCCACTATGGGAAACAGTTGCATCCTAGTCCACTATGGGATCAAGGTGTAACCTGCCCCACTATAAGGAAATGACTATGACTGAGGATGGTGGTGTGTCTTTTTTAGTAGGTGAATCCCCCATTAACTTCCATGATATGTGTTGGAAAAGAGCCTTGACATATAGGGAATGGTTTTACATGATTATGTGTCAGCCACAAATTCTATATCTTATTCCTATGATTATGCTCACATGTCTTGTGATATTGATTTCCTTAGGATTAATTTCTTGTGTTCTTCCAATATTTACACCATAACTCACTTGTATGATATTTGATATGCAGGGTATGATCTTCAAATGTTATCCCCATTATCCCATTCTCTTACTTTCATGTTATTCTTACGTATCTCTTTTATTTACCATTACTTAGCATCTAATATCTCCCTTTATTATGTTTCTTTTTACTAGGTTATGAAGAAATGTTTTAAGTAGTAAAACTAAATGGGAATATATTTTTTGGGAAACATTTAATATCCTTCACTAAGTTATAATATTCTGTTACAATTTTCCAAAGACCCTAAACCGGTACAGTCATCATGCATTTACTTTTTCAATGTGCTGAATATTAATCTAAAATGATGTAATATCCATGTATTTTAAACCAGGGTCTCTATAATTGGTTTTAAAGGATATATTTTACTATCCTTTGTAAATTATAATGAGAAAACGTTAGTGAGATCACTAGGTATATTTCAATGGATGTGTCTAGGGATGTCTCTAAGGATAAGTATAAAGATGAGTTAAAGTTTATGAAATGCCCTAAAATTTTGGCAAAAGACTAATAGAGTGGTTTCCATGAAATTACATCCCTATTTAGATACAACAAGTGGATGCCTCATTGGAATAAGAATATTTTTTGACTGTGGAAAATACGGACACAAGTCAAGTAACTGTAAAGGGAAAATGAAAAAACAAATTCAGTTAATGTAATAGATGGGAATATTGGTATCCCTAATTTATTATCAATATTTTAATATTTTTTGTGTGAAATTTATTTCCATTATGAAAATAAATGTCTTAGGGGGAATCTCATGAAGAAAATCAGCATGGTTGTAAGAGTAATGTTCTTGCTTCTAATGATTAAGGGACCATGAGAAACATATGGAAGGTATGATATTTTCAAGTAGTATTTTAAATAATCCTGATTAAATTGAGTATAAATGATTAATATTTCATATTTTAGGAAATAGGTATTAATTAATAATATGATGAAGCTTAGTCAATGTTTTGAGAAAGAAGTGGGATGATTGAAGTTTATATGTATTGGTATTCAAGAATTACGTTATATGAATCATGAAGTATATATTTTTCATTAAGGATTTTAAAAGATATATTGAATGATATTGATGAACTAGAAAATTAATTTAATGTAAAGGTGATATTTTTATCAATTTAATGTCACCCTTAATGTGTTTATAATGTTTATAAAATTGTGTTTATCTTGGATAAATAGATGATTTATATGGATAAATGAAATTGGATTGTGTTTATGACCTCAGAATTGATAAATGATTTGTTGAAAAAGTGGTTTATGTTATCATTAATGAAGTTTATATCATTTTTATATTTAATTAATATATCAAATAATCTTTTGTATGTGTAATTAATGAATAATTATGTATGAATTTGATAAGTATTTATGGTAATTCAGGTTATTACCATGTTTCAAGAGAGTACATGATGAAGGTATTATCATGTTTTGTATGTGGAAAATAAGAGATAATTTATGATATATGGGGGATAAATGTTAATATGATTTTGATAAAATTAAGTGACCTTATTTCTAAAGTTTTAGATCTTCATCTTTTGAAAGGGTTACAATAATAACCATTTATGGAAGGATTTAAGTTACACTTTGAATAAGGTTTCAAAGATTAAAGTATTATCTAATTAGATGAGGATTTATTCATATTAGATAACCTATGATAACCATTTTATTGTGATGATAACTAAATATATATGGGATGAATTATCATTCTACTTATGGATCTTATGATCCATAAGTTCTTCGGTAATAACAAATTCACCTTCATTTTTTGAGTAAGATATAAAGTGGAAATTGGTCAAGACACAACCAAAGGGTGAGATTGTGTATATGAAATAGAAGGAAATCAAGTAAATATATCTCTTTTTGGAAACACTAAAACATTAGAAAAAGGGTCTTGAAATAAAATTTTGTCCCACTGGCATCATTTTTTAGGATAATAATGACCTTTTTCAAGCCCCTTTGGTTTATGGATTTGTGATTATTAACCTTATCCTGACTATATTCTCTATCACTATCCATCAAAACATGATAGTAAGATTTATATTCCATGTCCATATTTTCACTTTATATCTATGTTCTCATCTATGGAAACCTAGTTATGAGTTACTTTGTGTAACTTTTATGTTCCCAACATTCTTTTTGTAAAGGTAGTTTTAGTGTTTATTTTTATTATATGGGTTCTATGAATGAGATATTTAAGTATTAAACCTTTAACAACCCAGATGAATTTTGAGAGAGAAATTAATTTTAATGGGGTGAAACTGTAACACCATAAGTTTTTATGAATTATTTTTTTTAAATAGATTAAAATTCTTTGATATCCCTCATTGCACGCTACACCAAGTTAAGCTTGTTTTAAATGCAACACCAAGTTAAGTGTGCGCTACACGCCACACTGAGCTTAGATTGCTCTGTACAAAACAGCGAGCTTATATTATATTACATGGAACACCAAGTTTGGTTTAATTACATGAAACACTATGTTTTTATTATGTTTCACACAATTATTAGTTCCATCGATAGCTTCTATTATATGAAATATTGATTTTTACTAAACAACAATATACTATTTATATTATTAATAAAATATTTTTATAGTTATCACCTAGTTGTTGTAATGTTTAGTATGAAAACAATTATATCAATTATGAAAATATTTTTTATGCATGTTTATAAAATTAATTTTTTAGTAACCAATTAGTTAGAAATTAAAGTAATAACTATTTGAAAATAAAGAAATTCCTTTTTTAAAGAAAATAATTTTCTATATACAGACTCATTTTAACTAAATAAATTAAGCTAACAAATTTTAATAAATAATTTTAATTAAATATATATATATTATATTAAATAAAATATTTAATATTCAACTTATGTTTTTTCTAGATAAGAGCTAAGAATAAGTCCAATTTTAGGCATAAAAAGCTATATTTTTCTAAAAGGTTGTTTTTCCAACTTTTAATGGAAGACTAGTTTTAAAAATAATTTTTGACACATTTATAATTTTTATTTTAAAAAATAAACTTTATTTTTGAAATAATAACAAAAGAATGACTTTGGGTTGATTTTTATTATTTTTCGGAGAAGTTTCACTTTTTTAAGAATAATGAAAAACACTAAATTTCAATTGGAACTGCATTTTTATCTAATTTATTTATATAGTTAAATTATTTTTTTAATTGGTTTTAAAGAATATTTAGATAAATTATACACATATAAATAAAATTTATGTAATTTTAATCAATTTAACATTTAAATTGGATAAAAATACATTTCAAATTTTTGAAAATTTTCACTTTTAAAACTCGTTGTTTCATCCCTTCTGTGGGATTATTTTTAATTAATTTCATCCAATTATATGATTTTAATTTGAAAAATTAGATTTAATATTTGTATTGATAAGAATATATAATTTATCATAATTTCAAATTAGTTTTTTATAAAAAAACATTAGTGAAAATGATTAAAATTAATTACAACGATTAAGGTAAAAATGAGTTTACTTGTCGATTAATAATTAATCTTAAGGGAGAAAATAACCTATAAAGTTGTTGAAAAAACATTATGGACATATTTAGACCATTTAAAAAATTTTATAAAAAAATTACAATTATATGAGGCACATGTTGTAAGAGAGACCTCTCAATAGTGTTTACCTTTTGTATTTACAAGAATGACACTCCTCCTCCACTATATAAAGGCACTCCCCCCCCAAACATGTTCAAACCTATAAAGCCTTTTTTCTCATAAAAACCCAAACCAAATAGTCTCCCAAATTACCTACACTCAACCTATAATCCTCAATTTGAGAATAAATCAAACCAATGAAGTCATTTGGTGCAAACCAAAAGGAGTTACCCAGACAAGAAGTAACATTCTTCAATGAGTACTTTTGTTTTCTTTTTTTCTCCACATATTTAATTATTATTATATAATTATATAATAACCATATTATCCTAAATATATTAATATTTTTTTATGTTAAGGTTTCTACCTACACCTACACCCAATTCCATCAAATGGGATATGCAATCATTGTTTGTGTGTATGACGGACTACTGCCTTGCAAATTGATGTCATTTGTTCTTCTGTTACCACCTCTAAAAGTTGGTAATAATGATTGATTTACTATTTTTATATGATATATATGATATTTATTATTTATTTATTCTTATTGAATTATTATATAACACATACCTTCATTCATTCAATTTTTTGGGAATACAATAACATTGTTTGTGGATGTATGGACTATAACCTCCTCAAAGAGATATGATTTATTCACACATTAAATGGAAAGTATTAAGGATTATTTTTGTGAAAATATGTGATATATATGAAATAATAACTATAATATAATTAAAATATATAGATATACACATCATTTATTTTTCTTTCTTTCAATACGATAAGAAAATTGAAACAGCGTTCATGTGTATGTATGACCTACCGTCTCCATGAAGGGTGTATTTCATTTCATAAATATATTATTTATATATTATTATAAATAATTATATAATGAATATATAGTATATTTATATCATTCTTTACATTCTTTAAATAATTAAATCAGGATCTAAGTAATAGGATCAAGAATAAAAAGTCAAAACATATATGAAAAACAAAGTGGTTATTACACAAAACATAACTTTAACATGATATTGTTAATAAAAGGGTAATATAAAGTCATAAAAAATAATATATGTTATTATATATACAAATATTTTACTTCGGTAAATTTATAATAATCTTATACTAATTATACATGAGTTTTGAATATGTATGAATAAATTCAAGACTTATGGTAAGCATTTTCTCATCTCACGATATATGCATATTCAGCACTTATTCTTGTTTAATAGTGTATATATTTTCATATGAAATGTTATATAATTAATTACCTTAATTTATTGATATTAATAGTTTCAATTTATTTTATTCTTTTACAGATCTCACGATTCAGAAGTTACTCAAGTAGTAATAAGATTTCTAGTCTCGCTTTTATTTCTAAGATACTTATGCCTTATTCACCAATAATTTAATCTGTGTGGTGTGTATACTTCTTATGAATTTATTATATTATTATTATCCTTAAATTAAAGGTTATTTAAATATCTATTTTATGATATCTACTTCATGGTGTTTCGGTTCAAAAGTTACCAAATCGGTATGGTAATTTGTCTCAATTTTCTTTCTTTGAGATGCATGTTATGTTATGCACCTACATTAATTTATGAGGTGTATATAATTCCATTTAAAATTTTATATCATGAATATAAATCTTTTCATTATTTTTTAATATTCATGTAATCTTTGTATTTCATGGGTATTTTTATTCAAAGTGACCAAAGTGGTAAGAGTTTATTGCTACAATCTCATCGTTCATCAAGATTATTTATGATTATACTTCCATTGATGAAATGTTATGATCCATATCTAAATAATTTTTATGAATTTCATTATCCTCTAGTTATTCATTCTATATCTACGAAATGGTACCATTTCCAACTCTTTTTTAATTAATATAAATAATAAAATATTTTTAAGAAAATCTATCTTTATTTCTCCCTTCAGTCTGAAATATGTTTTATTCAAAAGCCTTGTTTTATAAAATAGTTTTCAATAATATTTTTAGAATATATTTTAAACTAATTTTCATGAAAACGTATTTCAAAAAAAATTAGGTTCTAAATATTATTTAAAATGGTTTTCAAGTCTTCCTTTATAAGTCTTCAAGGTTAAATCCAGAGAAAGAGGATTTCAAAATGATTTATGATTTAAAAAAGAGTTTTTCAAATCCAAAAGGATATTTACCTCAAGAAATAATTTAAATTATTTTTAATATTACTTCATAAGTTTACAAATTAATTTTCAAAGAAAAGGATTTTGAAAATTTTATATGTCTTAAAAATGATTTTCAAATAAGGGTTATTTTCCTTAAGAAATGATTCAAGTGATATTTAAAAATCCTTCTCCATCTAAGATGAAATAATTTGATATATATTATTATTTACTAAGGATATTATTAAATGAAACAATTATTAAAGTTTCTTTGAATGGTTTATTTTTAAGATGATTTTTTTATAAAACCATTTTCTCATCCACAGGATTTATCATGATAAAATTCACATGAAACTCACTTCATTTCATGGGTTATGCTTTTATGAAATGGTTATGAAACCTGTATATTTTCCATAGGTTATGATATGATGACATGTTTATGATGCCCATTTCATCTCATGGGTTATGATATGATTTGTTATGATCTTTTGGAACACATTTTTATGATTTTATTATGTAGTGGGTGGGACCTATATCTCCCTCCAATGCATTTGGTAATGATTTATATCTCATGAGATAAATATGGGAAACAAGATGAAATTATTGAACCATAATGGGAAATAAATGCATCTTGATCCAAAATGGAAAATGGGTGTGTCCTGATCCACAATGGGGAATGGGTGTGTCCTAATCCATAATGGGAAATGGGTGAATCCTAATCCACTATGGGAAGAAGGTGTAACCTAATCCACTATAAGTAAAGTACTATGAATAGGGATGGTGGTATGTCCCTCCAAGTAGTTGAACCCCCATGAAGTTCTCATATATGTTTTGGTAATGGCCCTTGACTTATAGAGAATAATTTGACATGTTTATGTGTTTACCGAATATTTTATGTGTTATTCCTATGATTATGATCACATATATCATGTTATTTATTACCTTAGGATTCATGTCTTATGTTATTCTAATATTTATGACATGAATCATGTGTATGATCTTTAATATGCAAGGCATGCACTCCAAATGTTATGCTCATGTTTTTATGCCCTTATGTTCATTTTATGCTAACGTATCTATTTTATTTACCCTTACTGAGCATCAGGGCTAATCCTTTATTATATTTCATTTCCCTAGGTTATGAATAAATGTTTTAAGTAGGAATTATAAAGGTTAATATCTTTATGTCAATCATAAAAGATATTTCACCAAGTTAGAAGATTATGTTCCAAGTTTACAAATACGCTAAACAATTATGGTCACCAGGCATGTACTTATTGTAATGTTCTGAATATTTATCTAAAATTGTGTAATATATATGTATATTAAGACTTTTTTTCTATATGGTAGGTCAATATGGAGGTGTCTAGCGGTTTTGACTAATGCAGTGATCCACTATACAAGGTAGACGGTGATAGTGGAAGAGTGAGTAGGGGAATCGGACTGTGGTGGCTGTGGGAGGAAGGGGAAGTGGCGCTACTACCCTTGGTTAAAAAACTTTTTTTGGTTCCTATCACCTTTCCATTTTCATTTTTCCCATTTTAGTTTTTTTCTGGTGCATGGAAATACACCCTACAGGCTTTCACCATTCTTTTCTTGATGTTCGTCCTTTTTCTCAGCATCCCATTTTTTGGTAAATTCACCACTTTTTTGTTTTATATTTACTTCATTTCTGAACACTTGATGCGCACCATCTACTTTTGAAATTTTTCCAAAATCCAATCTAAAGGATTTTGTGAAAAAATAAAATAATATTTAATATTGCACAACTTTGTGAAAATTATGCCTGGTCAAATAACCTTATTCCAGCCTCCTGAAACATATCTATAAACTACATGTTTCAAATATCTTCAGATAAAAAGTCATGTGTGTGTGTGTGTTATTTGATTTAACCCCACAAATATAAATTTGATATATTTCTCGATCTTTGTATGGCCATACCTCGGCCTTCCGATATCGAATTGGATTTTCATCTTCAATATTGGGACTATTTTGATGCATTCTACATGAATTTATTTCAGATTTAGTTTTTATTTGTCTTAAACCTTCATGAAATCCCTCAGATGAAAATTAAATATTGCATCATATAGAATAGAATAATATGGGTCATAGAATTAATATATTCTATCATCTATCAATGCATCTATGTTGACTCTGAATATGTGTAGCCTGGTATAATATCCAAAGATCTTCCGTAAATATTTTAAGAATGAAAGGAAAAATGCAAAAATATCTCGATCAATTTTTAGACACCTTCAAAAACCACTAATCTTCAGTGATCGTTGCTTAATGTAACTGAAGTTGGTTCCCTTTAAAATATCCACACATACTTATAAATTAAATAGGAGTATCAATCATCAAAATATATGCTCGATTTCATAGATTGGATGATACCTTTAACATCCTGAAGAACACTGATACGTCGATCCTTAGGTCTGAGAAATAGAATGAAAATTTGTTTCTTGGATCAAGATATTCTCTCTCTAGAATGTAGGAGATAAAAGAGAGTGTCTCTCAAACTCATGTGATGAATAGTACTATGAATGAGATTCTACTCCCAAGAATATAAAATGGTTAAAAATACATTAAAATGGCTCCTCAACCATAGGATATGTATTACCCACTAAATAAGATATAAACGACATGTTATGACTGACTTACTATGTAATAAATATCATTTATATTTTTTTCACTTACGTATAGTATAATAAATATATTACATGATATAACTGAGCCATTAAATTGACTCATTATTCCCACATATATTAAATAAACCTTTAATATTAAAATTATATTTGTTCGTTAAATATTTTTATCATGTTTTCACTTAATATCTTGTGAATAATTTTAATAAATAAATTCAAACCAAATTATTATAAACTTGAATAATATGAATTTATTTATTACTTAGTGATCATATATTCTTGTACATAACTTGGACCACATAGTGGGTCCCACCATCTCCTATACTCCTATTAATTAAAATAGGGAAGACTTTTGAATACTCTTAGTGTGTGACACTCTATGCCCTCATCTCAATAGTTGTGAATAACATTCATAGAACAAGAGTAGAGTTAATCAACACATCAAGGCACCTAACGAGATGAGGAAAAGTCATAGCAATGATAATATTTCCTACAACACTCATCATGTAATATAATCTATTTGTTTTATGATATCACATAAAGTAGGACACACACTTTATGTCATCATTTATTCTATCTTTATTATTATTTCACCTTCCTATACAGGCTTACCTTCTTCTACAATGTCCATAGATTTACTGTTGGTATTGTCATCCTTATCACTAGGCTTGAGATATCACTTCCTTTTCAAAGTTGTAAATTATGTCTTGATTATCCAATCAACGTAACCCCACCAATGGTGTACCTAATGCATGTTACCTCACCATGAAATTATTTTCATGGTATTTTTCTAATATAAAAGTACTTGATAAAATATTATACAATGATAATTATCAAAATATAGTAGTCCAGTACATATGCTCATAGACATGAACTATTAATGACACTTGAAGCATGTGGTGTTCCTATTGTTGGGTCAATCATCATGATCTCATCTACTCAATATCACCAAGTAAGAATATAATGAAAAGTCTTGATGCTAATGAGCCCTCAGTACCTGATGGTCACACATCATATGTGTACAATCATCATGATGTATCTATGCAATGGGATATAAAGTTGAATATTACTATCATGGTATCTCAAATTTCCCACTATGACCTGGTAACTATTATAACCTTTTGATATGAAAAATAATCTATGGATATTACTATATAAATAATTGACATAGAAATATCAACACTATTATGGTAAGAATACATCATGCATAACTCAATGTATATATGATATGATAATCAAAAATCACTTGTAAAGTCCCATATTTTCCTTGTATTATTTTTAAATATTATATGGAATTAAATCAAGACCATGATTTGCAATGGCATGTGATTCTGAGGTCTGAAATCCCAGGAATAAATGTTTGAATTAAATTAAACTTTTAAATAGCACGCATGAGCAGTTTTTATGAAAAAGTGGAAAAATTCTTAAAGGGTTCCCAGATCCGAAAACTAAGGGAACCATTTCATTCAGAGCAGTGACTTTACCTTAGGCGAGGTCTAACTTTGACCGGCGTGAGTTAGCTACAAAAGTTAATTTTTGGAAATTTTAAAGGAAATAAAATAAATTTACAATTTATTTTATTTTAAACATTTTAAAAATACTACGACACGTTTTATGGTTTTAAATAACCACGAGCTCAGGGTTAGGATCATAACCATGGAAAAGTCCTTGGAATCATCTGGAGATTCAGAGAGGAGCCACCCCCTTAGAGAATTCTTGACAAATGATCAACCCATGGATCGTTCCACAGCAAAGTCGGGGGATCTCATCGATGGTGGCATCAAATCCACCCATCATTTACAATTGAGGTAGGGGTTGTTATCTTAATTATGTTTCCCTATTCTTTCATTTAAATGATGAATGTGGATCAACCAAAAAATAGGTTGACCCCATGGTTCGATCTTTCTTGGGGGAGGGTTTGACTTGTAGGTTTATTTTGCAGGATTGATTTATATTGGATTTTTTTTTGCTTAATACTTATAATGGGATTATATCAAGGCCAAACAAACAATGGATAGGGTTCATTCCTTTGTTTGTTATATGAATTTTTCCCCCTCCAACCTCGAGCATTCTTCGTTCTTCATGGGGTTATGAACGACAGATCGTTGTGCATCTGTCTCACAACGCAATGACCCCAAATCAGAGATCCAACATTATGATGAATTAGAAGAGGTGTGATGAAGATGGTGGTGTATTAATCGATACAGTTCAAGAGAAATATTTCTTCAACCATTATTCGCACGAATAACTAAAAAAAGTTTTTGGGATCGATCAGACACCTGAAACTTACTAAATTGGTGTTTCTATGATGGGATGACCCAGGATCTTGAGTTTTGAGGTGATTGAATAGTTGGAACTAGAATCAGAGGAGAATCCAAGGCACACCGGCAAAGAATAGTGTTTCTATAAATTCACGACAAACACGAAATGTATCCCGAAGAACATGGAGTGTGGGATCGTCTTAGCGGTGGCTAGGGTTTTGGGTGATAGAAAGATATGACATGGCGTGTTACCCCTGTAACACAATGTGTGACCCCTATCACACAGTGTGTGGGGCCTTACATGGGACACGGTGTATATCTCAGACACTACAAAGACATAGAGTGGAGTACACAACATGTACTCCATCACACTACCAGACCATGCCAGTTACATGGGATAGCCCATGTACTATACACAGGTTGGGAGACATGTTTTGAAGTTGTGTATGAGAACATGGATAGTGTACATAGAGGATCTCTCTGGATAGAAGGACATGACGTATTACTCTTATACACATTTTGTATATATTTCTCTACACAACATGCCCTCTTCGACACGGGCTTTTATACACGGGAAATACCCTGGGTCAGAGGACACAATGTGTGACCCTTATACATGTCATGTACTTTATTATACGTGGTTTAATATCCTTTTCCACCATACCTCGGACAAGTTTCATTCGGGTTAGTTCCCCTTTTCTTGTTCCGCTGAAGGTCAAGTATCATTTCCATCCACAGGAGTCTGATCTCTTTTGCAGGACCTTATGGATAGAGCTAAAGTCTCTCTGAGAGGCCCAGAGCGATATCCTATATCCATTATTTACCCTAGGTAGATTCTTTTATCAGCATGAACAATCCTACAGGACATCAAACCTCTACTTAACAGGTGAATCCATATGGGTCGTGGTATACACCAAGGCCCTGGTAGTGATCCTCATCCATGTATTGTTATCTTTTCCCACTCAGGAGTGAATCCTCCCTGAATGAGTGTTTTTGTTCTCTCTTTAGATCTATCAGTGAATCTATCTCTCTCTTGTTACACTTCACGATGAATAGAACTTCTTGGACATACATCATCAGAGCTATCAGACTCATAGAGTGAGTTCTCCCGGATGAGTGCTTCATGGAATCATCGAATTGAATCCCTAGAATGGGTATGCGGGAGATTTTGAATTACCTCTAGACTACAGGTATATGTTTTGAGTATATCTAAATATGTTTCTCTTGTTATATGTTCTGTAGACATATACTATGTAGAGATAATTTTTCCTTTACATTGTGTATTGATTTGTGGTTTTCGGGGTCTCCTACAAAGTATTTTTATACTCACCCATGAACAGTATTTGCCCGCATGTGTCGTGTCTTGTGAAGATGAGCAACCTTTTGACAAATTCCAGAGCGGACTAGGATTGGACAGAGCATTGTGAGTTCTTGACAGGTTTAGGTGTTCCTATAGCTTTCAGTAGCAGTCCCAGTACCTATCTTGTTTACAGGTAACATTGTAGTTTATATACTCTTTATTTTTGGGGGATTGTATTCTGGTCCAGTTACTTTTCTACACTTTACGTTCTGTTGTACTCTATTGGTTGGGTTTAGTTGTATGCATGCATTTTGTTCCTTAGTGGTTTTTACATTTCAGCATTTGTGGTATTGGATATGTGTGTGTATGTACAGGTACTTAGAAAATTCCTCCCATGTTAGTTATATGCCTACTCGATTCTAGTCACCATCCCATAGCCTATTAGAGGTTGGCTTGGGGAGTCACCATGTGGGTACCACTGGGATAGGTCATGAAAGAGTGGTATCAGAGGTAGTTTGGTTCTACCTTAGGACCGAGAGTCTGTGAGATTGGTTTAGGAAAATGGTGTTGAGTGTCTCGAGTTCGTATTTCAGGCCAGGGACTCCAGAGTTGGTGTGGGCGACCGATTTATCCATACACCAGGATTCTGATAAACTGATTTTCAACTCAGTACATGATAACACTAGTTTTAGGGAAACAGTGATAGTACATTCATCATATAAGAATGGGTTGTGGATTCCATGTCCTTATTGAGTCTGTTCTCCAGATATACTCATTGGTTGTTGTACATCTTGTTTCTTTATAGGGTTACTCTACGATGCATACTATCTAGGATTCAGCACCTCAATCATGAGTATGACCACCTCAGTTATGAGGCTTTGATTCGGGGTCCAGTTCCCCATGTGTTAACTCTAGGTGGTGAACTTGCTATACCACCACCGATGGAGCAACACGTGATACCTTTAGTACTAGTAGATGAGGATCATAGGTTGAGCGCACTCTATAAGTTTTAGAGATAGAGACCCCTTAGGTTCTGAGGAAAGCCTTTCCCTCAAGCTACTGAGGACTAGCCTGAGGTGGTGACTAAATTCTTCCATATAGTGAGGACACCAGAATACTGTATGGTGGTTCTTTGAGAGATCCTTCTTCACGGTTCCATAGGGCTATGGTGTATTTTTACCATGCAGACTCATGATGAGATGAATCTTTTGTGGATGGAGTTCGAGTGACTCTTTAGGGAGGATATCTCTCTTGTTACGCTGAGAGTAGTACATATCCAACAGTTTCTTCAGGTCTAACAGGGCAGTTTGACAGTGGATAACAATTCATTTATGTATATTAACCTCGCCAGGTACTTTATGGATATGGTCAGGGATCAGTACTTTAGATATCAGACTTTAAAATGAGTTTTATGACAATACATATGAGCTAGTGTTGTTTCTCTATGCATTCCAAATTTTGTTGGAGTGCTCGAGCGATCTTTAGTGGTAGAGAGATTCTTAGCTAAGAAGAGACAGCTAGTGGTAGTTAGTAGTAGGAAGAAAGGTGATGAGACCTCAGTACTAAGGATATGACATCAGGCATAGGGTTTGGGATGTGGAAGACATCACAGGTAGACCTAGGATTGGGGATTTACAGTCTGGGGCTCTCAGGTTGGATCCAGTTAGCCTAGTGAAAGGAAATGCAACACATGCAATGGTAGAGGACATCCCACTAGAGACTACCCAACCCATCGAGTTACTAACAAGAACATGATGGATGGACCACCACGGTATAGGCAGAGAGTGGAGAATGCAGAACCTCCATTAGGTGTACAT
Organism: Viscum album; assembly: GCA_963277665.1. Taxonomy (NCBI): domain Eukaryota; kingdom Viridiplantae; phylum Streptophyta; class Magnoliopsida; order Santalales; family Viscaceae; genus Viscum; species Viscum album. Next base: position 326,203,580 of record OY728158.1, read on the forward strand.
GGAAAAGGAGTAGGGAGAGATACAGGATGTGGAAGACGTTTTGACATACTTCCACCACCACCCCTAGGAGGTCAGCACTAGTCTCAGGGAGCTGGGGGACAGGGGCACGGGAATCTACATGCAGTTGAGGCATATGATCTAGGCACTCCAGGGATGATCCAAGGTAACATCTATGTATTTTCTACCTTATCTTTCATACTTATTGACATAGTTTCTAGTCATTCTTTCCTCACCGCATGTCTTGTACGAAACCTTGAGATTCCAGTAGAGTTGTTGACTCATCCTTTATTCTAAGAGACACCTACAAGAGGAGACTCGATGATCACACATCTTTACTGACAATGTGATCTTACCCTTGAAGGTTTTAGTTTCAGTTGGAACCTCTTGATGGTAGCATCAATGACATACGATTTCATTCTCGGTATGGATTGATTATCTTCAGTCCTTGCCTAGATGACTGCTTTAGGTGATGAGTGCAGTGTGTCCACAATGATGGAATGAGGTTTTTTATTATTAGGTAAAAGGAGAACCATGCAGAAAATGAGGGGATCATACATAGGAAGGCGAAACCGATCACTCATGTGTTGGATAGCCTTACCCTCAGATTAGTAGATGTAATGTGATTTCATTTCCCAACAGTAGTGGTAGATTATGAGGACGTCTTCCCAAAATATGTTCTAGGGTTACCTCCCCATCGTTAGATTGACTTTTATATTGAATTTCACCTCAGGAAGGCACTTATATCCACACCAGCGTATCGGATGGCTCCCATATAGATTCGCGAGCTGAGGGTGTAGTTGGAAGATTTACAGACGAAGGTCTTCGTAAGACCCAGTGTTTCAACCTGGGTGGCCCCATTTTTTTTTCAAGAAGTCAGATAGGAGTTTGAGGTTGTGAGTGGATTATCAGTTCTTGACCTAGATAACATTGAATAAAAAGTATCCACTACTAAGGATAGACGACCTCATCAATCATCTGATAAGGGTATGGTGGTTCTTGAAGGTTGATCACTGATTGGGTTACCACCAGTTATGAGTACAAGATGAGGATATACCAAAGACGGCTTTCAGGTGCTGCTACAGTCATAATGAGTACTTGGTGATGCCTTTCGGCATGAAGAACGCCCCTGAAATGTTTATGGGACTCATTAACCATATTTTCCATCATACTTGGACTGATTTGTAGTAGTCTTCATCCACGACATCCTTGTGTACTTGGCGTCATAGGAGGAGCATGTGAGACACCTACGGATGGTTCTAAATGTACTCTAAGAGCACCAAATTTATGGGAAGCTCTCATAGTGACAATTTTGCATTCAAGATGTCCACTTCCTAGGAAATTTCATATTAATAGATGGAGTAGTGGTGGACCTAACCAAGGTGAATGTGGTGTTATCATGGGTGCAACCTAGGAGCGTGAAGGAGGTACAAAGCTTCCTTGGGTAGGTAGGATAGTATTAGAGATTCATTCCTGATTTCTCCTAGATATCAGCATCTATGATAGCTTTTACCTGAAAGGGGAATCCTTTCGTATGGATGAAGGAGTGCCAGTGGGATTTCTAGTAGTTGAGGAAGAGTTTGACGAGAACCCCGATTTTGAGATTTCTAGAGGATGGTGTCGAGTATATAGTTTTTTGTGATGCATCAGGGACCGGGATTGGTTGTGTTCTGATGTATAGATAGGTAGTGATTGCTTATGGTTTGCACTAGTTGAGGTCACATGAGAAGAACTATGTGACCCATGATCTTGGATTGGCATCAGTAGTATTCATGTTGGATATGTGGTGGCACTACCTGATGGATGACCGGTTTATTGTCTACTCTGACCACAAGAGCCTCAAGTACATCCTCTCATAGAAGGATCTGAATTTGAGGTAGAGGCGATGGCTAGAGGTCCTCCTAGATTATGACTTCGATATCATTTATACTTATGGGAAGGGGAATGTGGTGGCAGATGCTCTAATTTCAAAATTGAGTTTTCAACTACTGAACGAGGCATTGGAGCAGTTGGCCTCATTATAGTTATCCTTCATGGATAGAGATAATGTGGCTTACCTTCAGTCTATGGTTGTTACTCATCCACTCTTGCAGAAAGTCAGTGAGACACAGCTAAGAGATGTTGATAGTGAGGTTTTACATGCTTATTTATCCACAGTACAAGATCCTAATGAATATTCATAAGGTGGGGTGCACGTTGTCCATTTAAAAGGATGCACAGTTGTACCAATGTAATTTAGGAAGGAGGTTCTAAGGGAGTCTCATACATCCCCTATGGTGGTACATCCTAGAGTAGTGAAAATGTACCAGGGCCTCTGACATCAGTTCTGGTGGGAAAGGATGAACAACGCGGTATCAGAGTTCATTTCTCGATGCCTTGCCTGCGAATAGGTGAATGATGATAACCAATTTTCTGAGGGTTTAACTCACCCCCTTGAGGTGCCATAATGGAAGTGGGATGAAATATTTATTGACTTCATGGTGGGTTTACGACGAATGTCTAGGGGACACGATTCAGTCTGGGTTATCATTGAATGACTCACCAAGTCAACCCACTTCTTAGCCATCAGGGAGAAGAGATCAGTAGAGATCTTGTGATGCCTCTACATGCAGGAGTTAGTTTGGCTTCATGGATTCCCCCAGACCATAGTTGCAGATCGAGATTCTTATTTCATATCCTGGTTGTGAAAGGGGTTGCAGGAGGAATTTGGGATTTAGCTACGCTTGAGTACAGCATTACATACCCATATAGATGGTCAAATGGAGAGAACCATTCAGGTTCTGGAGGATATGTTTTGGGCTTGTATCTTAGACTTTGGTCATAGTTGGGAGGACCACCTACCACTGGTGGAGTTTCCATACAACAATAGATACCACTCCACCATCTTTATTGCGTCGTTTGAGGATTTATATGGGCGATCCTACTGATCACCACTCTACTGGACTGACCACATAGATTCAGCACTCATAGATCTAGAGTTGGTGCAACCTACTACCAAGAAGGTGCAAATCATCTAGGAGCAGATTTAGACTGCACAGAGTTCGCATAAGTCATCTTTTGACAGATGGTGGAGACCTCTAAAGTTTAAGGAGGGAGACCATATCTTTTTTTAGTTCTTATCTCAATGAGGGTTTCAGAGATTTGCCCAGCGCGACAATTTGTCTCCGAGGTTCATCGGCCCTTTTTAGATACTGTACAGAGTTGGAGAGGTGGTGTACCTCCTAACTCTACTTCTAAAATTGCACTGGCTACATGTTGACTTCTACATGTCGCATTTGAAGAGGTATGTGCACAATCCATCACATGTCATCGAATAGTGTGAGCTAGACATTAAGGATGTAGCAACCTTCACAGAGTACCCGATAGAGATCGAGAATTAGTAGGAGAGGATACTTCATGGGCGAGTGATTCCCCTACTGCATGTCTAGTGGCAATATGGGAATCTTTAGGAGAGCATGTGGGAGCGGGAGGCTCAGATCCATACTCAGTACCTATATCTTTTTTACTAGAATTTGGTTATAGAATTTGAGGATGTAAAGCGCTAAGATGGGGAGAATGTAATGTCTCAGATTTTCCATGTATTGTTTTTAAATATTATATGGAATTGATTCAAGACTAGGATTTGTGATGGTGTGATATTCCAAGGCTCGGGGTGCCCAGAATAAATTTTTAAAATAAATTAAACTTTTAAATAGTGTGTATGAGCAGTTTTTCTAAAAAAATTAAATAATTTCTAAATGGGTTACCATATAAAAGAATTGAGGGCACCATTGCATTTAAAGAAGTGAATATAACTTAGGTGAGGTCAAATATCAACCAGTGCGGGTTAGCTACAAAAGTCAATTTTTCAACGTTTTAAATGAAATAATATAAATTAATAATTTATTTAATTTTAAAAGTTTTTAATGACACAATGATGTGTTTTATGGTTTTAAATAACCAGGATCCCATGGTTAGGCTCATAACCTTGGAAAACTCCCTGTAATCCTCTAGAGATTTGGAGAGAAGCCACCCCTTGGAGAATTCTTGATGAACAATAAACCTATGGATAGTTTCATAGCAAAGTCAGAGGATCTCATTGATGATGGAAAAAAATCCACCCTTCATTGAATATTGAGTTAGGGTTTTTTATTTTAATTATTTTTTCCTCGATCTTGGATTTAAACTACGAACATAGCTCAAGTAATGAATAGGTCGACATGTGGTTCGATCGTTATTATGGGAGGGTTTTATTTGTGGGTTTGTTTTGCGGGATTGATTCATATTAGATTTTTTTTATTTCTCCTTCTAAAGGGACTGGATCAAAGCTAAAAAAACAACATCTGGGGTTAATTATTTTGTTTGTTATATGAATTTCTTCCCCCTTCAACCCTACTCATTCTTCATTCTTCATAGGGTTATGAATGATGGATCGTTTCTCATCCATCTCACAATGAAATGATCCCAAATCGGAGATATGATATCATGACAACCTAGTGGAGGTGTGATGATTATAGAGGAGGATGAATCGACATGGTTTTGGAGAAATCATTCTTCAATCATTCTTCATGCGAATGATAGAAATGAGTTTTTGGGACCAATCAGACACACGAAATGTATCAAATCAGTGTTACTATAACAGGACGACCCACGATCTTGAGTTTCGTGGAGATTTAACAGTTGGATTGAGAATCGAAAGAGCTATTGAGGTGCGCTGGTGAAGAATAGAATTTCTGGAAATTCATGACGAACATGTCATGTATCCCAAAGAACATGACGTGTGGGGATAGATCAGTGGCGGTTAGGGTTTCGGGTGACATAAAGTGATGAAATAGTGTGTTACCCCTATCACATGGTATGTGGGTCCTTATGTGGGACTCAGAATGTATATCAGATGATATAGGGACAGGGAGTGGAGTACACGACATGTACTCCACCACACGGTCAGACTATGTCGGTTATGCGGGTTACCCCGTGTACTGGTATATGGGTTGGTAGACACAGGTTGAAGTTGTGTACAGGAACATGGACAGCGTACACGGATTGTCCCCCCAGATAGTAGGACATGGTGTTTTAATCTTCTACATGCCTTGTATATATTTTTCTACATGACATGCTCTCCTCGACATGGTCTGTTGTACACAAGCAGTACACGGGGTCAGAGGACATAGCGTGTGACCCTTATACACGTTGTGTACTTTATTGTACATGGTTTGATCTCTTGGTCCACCATACCTTGGATATGTTTCATTTGGTTTTGTACACCCTTTTCTCATTCCCCTAAAGTTTAGGTATCATTTCCATCCATAGGAGTATGATCCATTCAGTTGGACCTTCTAGATAGAGCTAGAGTCCCTCTGAGAGGCCTGGAGCGAGATTCTCTATCCATTCTTAACCCTAGGTAGAGTCAGGCATCGACATGACCAATACTATAGTATGTCAATCCTTTACTTAAGAGGTGAATCTAGATGATTCATGGTATATTACAAGGCCTTGGAAGTGATCCTCATCCGTGTATCATGATATTTTCCCACTCAGGAGTGTGTCCTCCTGGAATGAGTGTTTGTGTTCTCTCTTTAGCTCTATCAGTGCATCTATCTCTATCATAACACATACTGATGAACAATACTTCTAAAAAGAATGTCATCAGAGCTATTAGAATCATGGAGTGAGTTCTCCCAAATGTGTGCTTCGTGGACTCTTCAAACCGAATCCCTTCCATGGGTATGTGGGTCGTTGTGACTTACATCTAGACTACGAGTCTATGTTTTGAGTATATTGGGATGTGTTTCTCTTATTATATATTTTATAGATGTATACTGTGTAGATATGACTATACTTTTACATTGTTTATTTCTTTGTGGTTTTCAGGGTCTCCTGCTAAATATTGTTATACTCACCCCTACACAGGATTTTGCTGCACGTGTCGTGTATTATGCAGACAAGTGACCTTTTGACGGGGTCCAAGGAGAACTAGGATCTGAAAGATCTTTAAGAGTTCCAGATAGGCCAAGGTGTTCCAACATCTTTCAGTAGTAGTATCATTACCTATCTTATTTACATGATGGACTTTGTATTTTACATACTCTTTCTTTTGGTGGGCTTGTATTTTGGCCCAGTTACTTTTCCAAACTCTACTTTATATTGTGCTCTGTTGGTTGGGTTTAGTTTTACACATGACTTTTGTTCCTTAATGGTATTTACATTTCAGCATTTGTGATATTGGAGAGGTGTGTGGGGGGTACTTAGGCAATGCCTCCCATGTTAGTGATATGCCTACTAAGTTCTAGTCACCAGCCCCTGACCTATTTGAGGCGAGATTGGGGAGTCGTGGCGTGGGCCCCACTGGGATGGTTCATGACATTACTAGTCAATTTTGGTCTATGGAACCCACTTTTACAACACTAGGTACATAGGTGTGGAGAAATACTGCCCAAGCGCTCATTCTACCCATGTTTTAGAAGGATCATGGGTAGAGCGAGATAATCCCATGTTTTCAGGATATATTGGTTTGGTAGTGATATGCCTTTCAAATATGTGTTTTTTATACAACATGTTAATGATGATGATGTGATTTTGGATGGGGTATGGCATAGAAAATGGTAACTATGGTTTGGAGATTACACCACCTATGTTTTTCTCATTCTTAGGTGTTGAGAGGATCACTATCATGTAAGAGGATCCCCAACTACTCTGTGTGACATACCCTAGATCTAGTATTTCCTTTCCACTAATGGGATTACTATGATCCTAGTTCTTGCTATATAATTTCGTTTCCCCCAATTGTTTTATTTTGTTCTCAAGTATGTCTTTGTTAGTTCCTTTCCCTTGATGGGATTACTTTGTGATCTAGTTTAGATCAACTTTTTCATTCCCCTTATGGGATTCCTATGTTCTTAGGACTTGAAATGTTATTACTTTCCCTATATGGGATTCCCATGATATGTAACTATGATAGTTGAGTACCATAATCTATTAAAGTATGTAGGGTTAGGTATCATTGTTTCCTTTTTATCACCTAATGGCCTAGTGTAATTTCATGTGTGCAGGTTTTTTATATTTCATGTGCATCAATATACTACATATTATGAAATTAATGAGGAACCCTATTGTTGGTTCCATACTAAGATTATTTATCGCACCATACATGGGCCCCCAATTACATATGTAGATATTATGTTTTACTTCTAGGTAATAGGTTATACTAGATATCTAGTTAGAGTAACTATATGTATTTTGGGAGATAAGACTGAGGAGGGACTTAGGGTCGTGTAGTGATTTATCCATCAATATTTATTTCTTTTGTTTATTTTTGGTATTTTTTTGGCTTTTTAAGTGATCCCTTTATGTATGTATGTGTGACAGAAAGGTTTATTTTTATATAGCCTATTGATAATTATATATTATTAATGCTTTTCCTTTAACTGTAATTACTTTCATATACTCTGATATTTTATGATGCATCTGTTATTTATATGTTATTGGATGTGATGGAACTGAGAGTATAGATTACCCATGTTGGTTATAGACTCTTGTATCTAGTTAAAACCCTCTATGTATAGGGAGTTATGATAGAGGTCATGTAACACCCTAGATAAAACCGATGGTTAGGTTTTCAGATGGGGAATATAATTTCTATTTTAAATATCATCGCATTCATTTTAAAAATCCTTATTCTTTTTCTTCTTCAATTGACTGAGTTAAATTTTTAATTCTCTATAAACTCTACTATTTTATTTAAAACCTATAATATTTTATGAAAATAATACTTAAATTGAAATATATCTACCTTGATTTTTATCTATTGATCAGTTATTTACTTTTAAGATACAAAAGATAAGACTCACTATATGGAATTGTTCTGTTGTTGTATGATGTTCATGTGATTTATTATTTTCCCAAGAACATATACATATCTAAATATTTTCTTCATTATATCATATTATAGATCCATCTCCTTATACATATATTATAGCTTTGAAAAGACATCTATTTTAATAAATATCTATAAACTAATCTGATTAGGGTATTATAGAGGGAGTTTATAAATAGTTTTCTTTTACCATTTAATCAATTTCCAAAAAAAAACCTTTCAGTGAGTAAAAAATTATTATCTAATTCGTCTAGATGATTTTATTCCTCCTCCTCTAAATCTAATATCACAACTTTGGATATCACATTTTCCTTACTTCTTTAACATACCCATATTTATTTTTGACTTTCTTAGTGATTCTTTTAAAGAAGAATATACAACATCTTTATCTAGTGATTTTATTAAGGTGATGAGAAATGTACCTAACTTCTTAATATTTTCTTGAGCTATTTTAGATAGATTTGATTCATATTCTGAATAATATTATTTAGAATAATATTATTTATTTTAAAAAGACTAAGGTAATGTTAATGAATAGTCTTTATCAATTTGTAATGAAACTTTTGGATGTTATAAGTTGTTAGCTATAAATATATTCTCACTTACTTATTTCTCATTATATTTATAGATTATTCAAAAGACAAATGAAATAATTTCTAATTGCTGACTTCAGTAACCTCTCATTTTCACTTTTTATGTGGTCATGATGAAAAATAAGGAATCTTCCTTGAAAGATCATTTTCATGATTTATAAGTTCCTTGATGGAAACTATAGGGAGGATATATCTCATTTTATTAGATTTTTGGGACACATTTTTCTTCTAATTTTCTTCTTCATTATTCTACTCAGATTCATCCTTGTTCTTTTTCTCCTCCTAATTATTTTTCAAATATTTCCAAAAAAAATCCTTAAAATTTTCTAGATCAGTTTCTATTTTCCCTTTTCATTCAAGATTAAATTTTTTTATGAGTTATATCTCAAAAACATTATCATCCATTTCATAACATTTATTATTTAATTATACTGGATCCACTCTAATGACGATTGTTCCAAAATTTTACGGTTTCTCATAAAAAGAAATTACCTAATTTTCATTCTCATTATTTTCATTTTATTCTTTCTCTTCACCTTTCTCTTTAATATTCTCTCTTCCATTTAATAGAGAAACTATTTGGGAATGAGAGAATCATTTTTATGAGGAAACTATGGAGTATAAAGTAAAAAACTTTAGATTGACCCTCATACTACAACACATGTAAAATGGAGGGAACGCACCCCCAATTTACCACACTGTAATGTAAAACCTCCAACTGAAATATAAAAGAACCGTTTATTGAAAAAATAGGAAATTAAATGAGGGATAATAAGAAAATAATAGATTGATTTGTTCAGACTTACATCCTAATCCATAAGGGAATGATGATTTACATTATTCAAGGAAAATAGAATATTACAATGATAAATTGATATATCACAGTATGATCTCACCCTACATTTATAGAATCTACAACTAATTATTTTGGTCACCACTTTGATTATATCTATCTGAGTTTCCATCCACCTAAGTTAATCTTCACAAATGATCCTTTGTTTGTTAAAAGGATCCAACCACTATAACTCACTCAACCATTGTACAATTTATACTTCATGAAGATAGAACATGATATACCATCTAGGATATCATCAAATGACTCTTTATCTGATGAATTGGTCATCACTAAGCCTTACCATTTATCCACAATCTTCCACTTCTAGAGATCCCAAATTTCATCACTAGCTTACCATCATCCACTTTTCTAGAGATTATAAATTAGGCATCCAGTGAATCTTCCATTGGTGTTCTTATTTTCTTTAAACCAAAAATGATTCTCACATTCCACAATAATCTCACACTTCATATAATTTCCCAAGCTTGTGAATAAGTCCTTTTTAGCCTCAACAGACTTCATTTATGTGCTTTAATTCTAGTCAAACAGCCACATGATTCCCCAAACACAATTTCCAATCATCCAATTCCAAATGAGGTACAACACCTCTTTATTACTTCATTGGTAACCAACTTTATCAGTACATCTACTAGATTTTATAATCCCTCTATATTACATAGTTTTAACACTCTGTCTTCTAAAATCTTACACATTAAATGATATTTGTGTTGAATGTGATTTTTCTCAAAGTGAAACGTTGTTTTTTTCACTAAATGGATTTCACTTTGTGAATCACAAAATTGTATCCCATCACTATGATTTCTGACAATACCCACCAACAAATGTTTCAACAAAATAATCTCTTTCCCTACTTTCTTTAAAATAATGTACTTAGATATCATTGTAGAGTGTTATACTAATAATTGAATCTTTGATATATAACTCATTTCCATTTTACTAAAAGTAAAAACATAATCAAACTTTATCCTCCTTATATCTAAATCTCTATAAAATTATGATTCAGTAAAACCATACAATGAACCATATATCTTGAAGACAATTTTCATTATTCTAAAACCCTTTTAAGGACCAGAAATTTAATTTCCCAACCACCCAGTGTAGTTTTTTGGGATTTTATATAAACCAACTAACTATTCCCACTGCTTGTATAATGTCTGTACAACAAACCACTAACATCCAATGTATATGATACCTTCACCATATACTAGGCCCCAACTTATTTTTTTGATTATTTTTATTTTTTAATCATGATGTGTCCATCCAAGGGTGTGAACACTATATTTTCCTCACTCATCCCAAAGTTATCCACTATCATTCAAATTTAGTTTTCCTAAGTTAGGTATAAAGTACTAGAACATAGGTTTTTCACAATCCTCATCCCTAAAATATACTTTGGTGGACTAGGGTCCATCATCTTGAAGCCTCCTAACAAATCATGGTTTAGAGCATTAATCATTTCTACTAACAGAACTAAAATAAATATATTATCAACATTGATTAGAATAATTCTCCAACTCCCATCACCAAACTCATTTCTATAACAAGAATGACCAACATTGCTCTAGAAAAACATATATTATTCCATGATGTCATTGAAAATTATTTTATAATTCCTCAGTGCTTTCTTGAAACTGTAAAGGCTATGTTTGAGCTGACACACAAGTCCCTAGTTCTATTGAACATCAAAACCATCTAGTTTCTTTATATATATCTCCTCATCAATATACCCATGAAGGAATGACATCTTCACTTCAAACTATTCTAGTTGAATTCATTCCAATGAAATTATACTCGACACTATTTGGATAATCATTTGTTTAACAACCAATGAAAATATATTTGATAATTCTTCACCTTACATATATTAAAAAACTTCTAAGGATAGACTAATCTTATTTATTCTTTTATCATCCCCCTCTCCCACTAGTTGAAAATAAAATTGTAATACATTCTTCCCAATAGGAATCTCATATGGCTCCCATGTTTTGGACACATGGAGGGAATCAAATTCATCAATCATGGATAACTCATAATGTTCTGAATCCTTCAAAATCCTTGCCTATTATAAAATCTCAGGGTCTCTATCATCTGCTAAAATTTATTATTGAAAGCTATAACCATACCTTTCCACTAGACATCATAGCCTAGAAAATCTTTATAGTTACCCCTATGGTTGAGTTATTTCTAAAATTAAAACTTCTTGTGCCTGAGATTACATATTCCTTAAACTCTTTGGTACATATATACTTTTAAACACCATTGGAACATGACCTTCTTATTTTGGAAAATACTTCATATTCTTTGGTGTTTTTAATATTGGAATTATCACTAGATTTTCCAGTGTATCCATAACTTCTAGATGTATATCCGTCTATAACTTATCTTTTGATTCTTTAATAATAACTTTACATTGAGTTTGATTCTTCTATAGTTCCCCATTATTGAATATCAAATTTTAGCTTATGATGACTTCCGAAGATTAATTTTCCTAGATTCAAAAACCAAACTCTTCATCACCATAGCCAACAAAGTAATACACTAGATATTTTTTCTACATATTTTCTCATTATTTAGCATTAATGTGAGAATAGATGAGTGATCTAAAGACTTTAAGGTGGATTAAATATACTTTTATTCTAGAATAGTTGATCTACGAAATTGGTTGTCCAATTAAAGATGATGGACTTAAATTTATTAATTACACCACAAAATTCAAGAATTATGCCTAAAACCCTTTAAATAACCCTATATGAATTCACATACTCTTTTACTTTTCAAATAATGTTTCATTCATCCTCTTTTTAACTCCATTTTGTTCCAGTGACCCTCACACAGTCTTTCCAAACTGAATCTCCTCCCAGCATTAAAAACTCTGAAACTCGATACTTTTATACTCAATAACATTGTCCAACCTTAATCACTTCTATTTAAATCATGTATATTTATCTACCATGTCTCTCTACAATAAGAAAGCTTCAAACACATTATACTTGTGTAACGGCCCAAAAATTCAATAATGAAAATTCCTCTTGATCTAATTAAATGTCTTATTATGGTTATATAAAATGTGAACTTCATTGGTTTTATGTTTCTAGATTTTAAAATACCATTATGAATTGTGACCATTATTAATATAGCCATTGAACAGTGATCACATGATTAGTATAAATATAGGGCTTTAACAAATCCAATTTACTCAGACAAAGGAAGCGATGGCCTCATCCAGTAGACTTTCCTCATACGAAACCCATTTGTTAGAGCTTGGAAAGGAGGTGGTGTCATTGGGATTCCCTCTTGACTAAGCTCAAGTCTATCTTGAACATGTTAAGCTTGAATGGAACTGACTATGGGAGAAGTGGAAGTAAATAAAGATCACCACCCAAGCAATGTTATCCGAGCCATCCCAAGAGTTTTTCACCATCGCACATCTTACTCTTTGGTCTTATACAGGTTTTATAAGGGGTTATGTAACAATACCCTATCACTATGAATATTTGAATTATTTTTGTATAAATAATGTTCATTCATTTTATTATTGTTACTTTGTAAATCGATTTTGAAGCACAAATAGTATTTTTAGTTAATATTCAACTAAGAAATATATTTTGATGAATTAATGGATTTTTAAATTAAATAATATTTTAATAAAATATTATTATTTATTTAATTTTTATTAAATATAAATGATCATATAATTTTATGAATGCAATTGTAATTTTTATTAAGGTTTGAAAACTATTTTTGTCAAAACCCATGAGTTTTCGGTAAATGTTGGTTTTTATTTTAAAAGTAAAAATTCAGATATTTGTATAATATTTTAGATAAAATGAATATTATTTTTGCAATCAGGATTTCAAAATTATCCAATGGTGATTTTTTCATAATTTTCTGAGACAGTCGAATTTTTGGGTAAAAATTAAATACCGTTTAAATATATAATGTATTTTATGACATCATAATGACCCAATAGTGATATAATAAAATAATATAAACATTATGTTTAGCCAATATATGTTTTATAATTAAAATAATGTGATTTTATATTCTTTTTATTTATTTTATAAATCTTTTGTGTACCCTCCAAGACTTATAAAACATTTTTTCATTTTAAATTGTTTTCCTTGAGAGTGTGACTCACCTCCATATAAGAAACCCTATTATTTTAAGAATTTTGCCCATTGTCCTTATAAAATATTTTTTTCCACTCCCATTTTTCAAAAACCATGGGGAAACACCATAGTCTGGTTTGTGGTATTGATTAGTTTAATGTGAGATGTCCCAAACCTAAATAATAAGGAATTCCCTCTCCTTTCCTATATAAACCCACCCAAGCTCCCACTTTCTCTTCACTCAAAGCATTTGGAGTTTGACCAAACCCTACCCTCTTCTCTCTATAATCCACCAAATATGCCCCAATCTTCAAATAATTCTCTCTCAATCCTCCCCCAATCCTTTGGTATCACACTTCCAAGTAAGGGATTTCTTCCTTTCTCATTTTTGTCTAATTTTATTTAAGTTGTGATGACATTTTTTCAATTAAAAATGTTAGGATATGATTTTTCCCCTCCCACATACTATCATATTTATGTTTTTATGATGGTAGAACCCCTTATTTCTCATTAATGCATCCAATGTACACCAGTTACCATGCTGAAATTCTTTGAGGGATTTCTCTCTCCTCTTTTACATCCAGGTAATTATTTTGTATTATGCATCTAAATTCCATTACATTTGTTGGGACATGACTCTATATGACCCCCTTACAGTCCATTTCATGTAGATATTATGAGAAACCATTTTCTCTCTCATTAACCATTCTCATGAATCCTTATGCCACGTCGTTATGCTACCAAGATTGCACCGCGTTTTTTCAAGCCAAGATCATTATGTAGTGAATATCATACTCATGTCTCTATCAAGGTTATTCACCTTTATACTCATATAAATATTAAAAGGTACTTTAATTTATTTATTCCACGTTACTTAATCGCTAAATAACTTATGATGTTGATTGATTCCATGTTATATGATCAATGTGGCACACTTATGCATGAAATGAAATGTTTAAGAAGGGTGCACTCTGATAGCACTCCAATGCATTGGGTAAAGTATAGTATCATTATATGTCATGTGTAATGGGTTTTGACTCATGCTAATTCAAGTGAAACTAGTTTTCACTCATGATTCATGTGTAATTAGGGCTTACTCATGCTCCATGTGCAATGAGCCTTGGCTCATGCTAATTCCATGTTAAGTGTTGTTGCCACATTTCCATGTTATGATTATCATTCTTTATCATGACTTTATGTTCATGTTTCTCTTGTTCTCCATTGATATGCCTATTTTATAACATGTATTGTATTTCTCATGTTATTAAATTTTTATTCTATTACTGGGATTTATATCTCACCCTTTTCATATGCATGTCCTCAGGTTATCCAATGCAATGCTAAATATGAGGGAATGTAGTGGTCATATAAAGGAAGTTTTCAATAAAGATGTTGTGTATTTTCTATTCTAAGCTATTATGTAATGTTCTTAAGCCCCAAATACACTAGACCTTTCAATCTTCTATTTTGTATCAAATGAATATTTTATGTAATAAATCAATTTTAAGTGTGTAATAAAAAGAAGGGTTGTTAGAGTTGGTATCAGAGGATATGTTTAGTTATTTTTGGGATTAGGATTAAAAAACCCTAGTGAAGACATAGAGACATGAATAAGTATAATAAAAACATCCCTAATTATTTGTGAGTATTGATTAAGTGGTTTATCAATCAAATACATCCATGTCTGGATACGAGTAGGTAGAGGCGGCTCTAGAATAGATGTATCCTAGGGATAAAACCAGAAAACACTGCTTTGGGCTAGACTCAAATGGGAACTAGTGCACAACAATGGGCTTTGCTTCACTCTTGGTTACAACACTCCCTGGTCATATGATTTGGTAAATTCACAAGCATAGTATGAACCCTTATTAAGGGAATTAAAAAAATTCCCTTAAGAATATATGTCAGAATGTAGATCAAGAATGGCATAGATTGAAGCCTATGGATTCATAAGTTAAGGAAATAAAAGTTATTTATAAGTCATCAATTTTTTCCTTGGATTACCCTTTATGTGTTACCCCTAAATTTTCTTTTATTCCAGCCAATGTCTGGTAATAGGAGGACTCAGGCTAACAACTGATGTGAAGATCAATTTGATGACTGTGCTAACGAGATGTCTAATCTGATGGGAGCAGGAATCACGAACTTTGTCATGCTTCTCTCTCAGTTAACTCGAGATTTTAATAGAAACATGGGTCAAGAGGAATTTTCACCCCCCCCCCCTCCTATGAAAGAACAAGACGTTGTTGAGAGCTTTATGAGACAAAGGCCTCCTACTTTTAATGGATCATCTGATCCCTCAATCACTGAACAATGGATCAACTCCTTTGAAAAGATCTTCTCCATCCTTCAATGTTATGAAAAAGATAAGGTTCTCCTGGATACTTATAATATGGAGGGTGAATCTAATAAATGGTGGACGTTGATCAAAAATATGAATTCTGAGGAAGATATCGAGGCATTAGAATGAAAATATTTCCAAAAGTTTTTTTTTAAAATAAATATTTTCCGTGCACCCTCTGACTTAAGATGGAAAGGTACTTCCTTTCCCTCATTAAAAAAAGATGATGAATTCATCACAACGTATGAGGTAAACTTTACAAGGATTGCACAATATGCCTCTGGCTTTGTTGTTACCCTTGAATGCAAGGTTGACCGCTTCTTTGGTGGGAAAAAACCTAGCCTACAGAAAGCGCTGGAAATCTGTGACTTCGACAGCTATGAGGAAATTGTCTAATGTGCCCTCAATGTCTAAATAGATATTGGAGAATCTCATAGGTATCATGGGGATAAGAAGAATAAGCTGGACTTCAATTTTGATGTTCCGATGGATAAATCCAATGGTGCTAAGAACATCCATCACCCCACATTCCAAAGGTGCGGAATGAACAACCCCAAAAATTGCCTGAAGGGGGTGAGAAAATGCTTTAGGTGTGGAAGGGAAGTGAACCTAGATGTTAACTACCGACAAGAAAAAGCTCGTGGCTGCAACATAGGAGAGGAACGCTCTATTCGAACATCAACATGTTGTTCATTGCTACAACTACAAAGAACCATGGCATCTTGAAAATTAGTGCCCTAAGCCAAGGGTTTTCGGAGGCAACCCACAACCTCCAAGGAAGCAAGGGTGAGATTTTTCCATCACTACTACCGATGTGAACCCCAAAAATGAAGTGGTGATAGGTACACTAGTTATTCATTCATGAATAGTGAATGTACTTTTCAATTCAGGTTCTATGCATTCTTTTATATCCCAAAAGTTTAGTAAAACAATCCCAGCACCACCACAAATCATGGAAGTAAAGATGTCAGTGAATACTACAAATGGGGAAATCATTTCATCCCATGAATATAAATCCTCCCCTATCATAATATGTGGATTGAATTTCCCAGATAACCTCATCATACTCTCTCTAGTGAAATTTTATGCAATTCTTGGCATGGATTTTGTTTCCTTATATAGAGCCAACATAAATTGTTGTGAGAAGGAAATCGCTCTCCATGTAGAGAATTGACCCTTGATTCTATACATGTGCAAGGAAGAAGATGAATCTTATTTAGCTCCATCATATAAAGAATGGATATTACTACCCTATAAGCACGTGTATCTGGATCAGATGATTGAGTCTAAGGAGGTAACCATCCTTGAATACATGCCTATTGTGAGGGAATTTGCAGAAGTGTTTCTCGAGTAATGGTTTGGTCTTACTCCTAGATGAGATGTTCAATTCTCAATTGACCTTATACCTAGGTCGTTGCCAATATCCAAGACTCCATATATAATGGTTGTTGTGGAGCTTGAGGAGCTGAAGAAAAAACTACAGGAGAATCTGGATAATGGGTCTATACACCCAAGCGCTTCACCATGGAGTGCACCAGTCCTCTTCATTAATAAGAAATATGGGACAATGTGCCTTTGCATTGATTCTCGTGAGCTTAACAAAATCACAATAAAGAACAAGTATCATCTCCCATGAATCAATGACTTGTTCGATCAGCTTCGTGGGGCACAATACTTCTTCAAGGTGGATTTTCGGTCAGGATATTATCAAGTAAGGGTGAATAAGGAAGATATCCCCAACACTTATTTTCGTACGAGATACGGGCACTATGAATTCATAGTAATTCCTTTCGGACTCACTAATGCCCCAGAATTCTTCATGGACTTGATGAATAGATTCTTTAGAGATTACCTTGAAAAATTTGTGGTAGTATTTATAGATGATATTCTGATATACTCCAAAACCAAGGAGGATCATGAGGAGCATCTAAGAACTATACTAAAGACCTTGCGGAAGGAGAATCTCTATGAAAAGTACATCAAGTGTGAGTTCTATATGAAGGAGGTCTCATTCTTGGGTCATATCATCATAAGAAATGCGATATATGTTGATCCCTTTAAAACATATGCAATTGAGGGATGGATGAGGCCAACATCGTTAATGGATATTCGTAGCTTCTTGGGGTTAGCTAGATATTATCGATGATTTGTGAGAAATTTCTCATGATTGTCCAACCCTCTTACCAAGATAACTCGGAAGGGAGTAAAGTTTTATTGGAGTGATGAATGTGAAAAAATATTCAAGTAGTTAAAAAGGAGGCTTATCACCACACCCATGCTCACTTTACCCACAAGTGGGGAAATTTTTGTGGTATTCAATGATGCTTTGAAGAATCACCTGGGTTTTGTGCTGATGCAAAATGACAAAGTCATTGCCTATACTTCAATACAATTGAAAGTTCATGAGAAGAATTATCCAACACATGATTTTGAGTTGGTTGTGGTGATCTTCGCTTTAATAATTTGGTGGCATTATCTCTTTGGGGAGAAGTGTGAAATATATACGGACTAAAAAAGCCTCAAGTATATATTTATACATAAAGAGTTGAACATGCGCCAACAAAGATAGTTAGAGCTGATCAAAGACTATGACTGATCAATCCATTACCACCCTTGGAAAGCGAACAATGTGGTGGATTCTCTAAGTATAAAGGACCTGAAGATTCTATTATTGATGAGAATTGAGAAGGATCCAATCTTCTTATATTTGATGAATATGGGCATGGGAATCATAAAGAAGGGAACACCATCAATCCTTTTACAAATTATTGTTCAACTATCTCTTTTGGAAAAGTTAAAGGATGCTCAAAAGGTTGATGTGGGAATTCAGAAAAAAGTGGAAGCTATCAGAAAAGGGAAATCCTCAGAGTTCAATGTTAATGAAGAAGGAATTGTGAGATTTTGGAAAATTCTATGTGTTCCATCAAGTTTAGAGATGAAGAAGGAACTTTTGGATGATGCACATAGTTTATATTTCTCTATTCACCAAGGAAACACAAAGATGTATTGAGATATCCGAGAGCATTATTGGTGGGATAATATGAAGAAGGAGATCACTGAGTATACATCAAAGTGTCTGGTGTGTCAGAAAGTGAAGGTAGATAGGAAGAAGTCTAAGGGGATGATGCCACCATTGACCATTCCAGCATGGAAATGGGAGAATATCACCATGGACTTTGTCACCATACTTCTGAAGATATCCAAAGGAAATAATGCAATCTGGGTTGTTGTGGATCGTCTTAAAAAGTCTGCACACTTCATTTAATTTTGGGAGGATTTCTCATTGGATCAGATGGCACGGATATATATCAAGTAAGTGGTAAGGCTTCATAGAGTACCACGATCTATTGTATATGATCAAGATCCAAGATTCACCTCAAAGTTTTAGAAGAGTTTTCAACATGCTCTAGATAATGATCTGAACTTTAATATGGCTTATCATCCTCAAACTGATGGCCAATCCGAGCAGACTATCCAAATACTTGAGGAATTGTTGAGAGGATATTTTATGGACTTCAAAGGAGGGTGGGACCAACATCCTCCACTGGTTGAATTCTCCTACAATAACAGTTTCCACTCGATCATCTGAATGACACCTTATAAAGCCCTATATGGGAAGAGGTGAAGAACATCGGCATGTTGGGATGAAATTGGGGAGTGTAAGATGCTAGGACCAGAAATGGTCAAAGAAATGGTGGAGAAGGTGAAAATAATTTAGCAGCATATCAAGGAAGCCCAGAGTTGACAGAAGAGTTATGCAGATAACCGTCGACAAGACCTTGAGATTAAAGTGGTAGACATGGTATTTCTATGCATATCTACATAGAAGAAGGTCATGAGGACTGGAATGAAATGGAAGTTAATTCTTAGGTACATCACCCCCTTTAAGATTCTTGATCGTGTTGGGGTTGTGGCCTATGGCACGCGCGTCGCAACGCATGCAAATTTTCAATATTTATTTACCTACTAACTACTGTAGAAGTGGCGAGCAGGGTCGAACCACAGAGAGAATGTGAGTAGACATTAGAAATGTCCTTTTGGAGGAATGTTCAGACGGATGGGTTTTAATTGTGTAATTAACAACTAAGTTCTAAAAACTAAATGACTATTTTAAAAATGACTAATTAAATTAACTAAAACTATCTAAGTGAACTTATCTATGGAAGAAACTGGCAGAGATGGAAGTGTCAGAGTCGTGATGTCCGTTCAAGTGCATGCAATGTCAATTATTTAATTCCCACATTTTAATATTTATTTATTCAATTATCACCGATTCCAAATTTAATCAAAATACTATCTGGTCTCATTCTCTGATGTTAGACAATATTTTAATGTTTACACAAATTATCCGTCATTTCGTTCTCTGTCCTGACGAATAATTTGTGCATCATTAAAGCACTGAATCACTTGGTGAAATACAACGACCCGTTTCTCACAAAGTCGAAGTATCTACCTGCGTTGAGTTCGCTCACATGAGATTACTTATTAGGTATCACTCATGCAAGTTTGAAGGAGAGCGCACACAAAATATTAATTTTTCAATTAATATATTTATTTATTCAAAATTCGATCGCGCGCTTGATCAAATTCCGGATAAATAAATTCTCGGATGAACTCCCGTTCGTGATTACTTATTAGGTATCACTCGAACGGGCACCAAAGCATGTGTGCAGGGCCCAAATAACAATTAATTTCAACGCAGATATAATTAATTAAATAAACATACAATTAAAATGAATTTAAAAGGCAATCAAACATAAAAATAAATTAACGACATGCAATTACCGTCACTTTCGTCACAACTCCGACACAAAGAAAGTTAGCCTGCCATCGCGACGACACAGCAGCACATAAAATAATGAATGGAAATCACCGTGCTCATGTCGTCGTAATTTTCACCGCAGGACGCCGTCAACGATCGCAAAATAATAATCATCGCTCCGCTCGGTGCAGTCGCTGACGCCGCACCCGAATCAAACCACCGCGTCGCTGAAAAATATGTTTTGATCTGCGCTCGCTCTCGCCGTGCGTCGTGAATCTCCGGAAGCTTAGACGAACCGCCGCGCACGTCGATGAGAGCTCCCGGCTGCTTGGTGTACCTAAAAGTAAGAGAGAAATAAAAAAAAAGAATATGGAGAAGAGAATAAGAAAGACAAATGAAGAAGTGAATATAAAAAAAAGAGCGGGTAGGTGGGGTGGCGAGGGAGGCCGGCGGCGAGGGAGGCACGCCGGGATGGGGGCGCGCGGCTGGCGAGGTGGCGGCGAGGTGCTGGTGGCGCGCGGCTGGCGAGGAAGGCCGGCTGCGGGAGATGGGTCGGCTCCAGGGGGCGACGTGGGGTGAGTAAAGGGAGGAGGGCGGCGGGTTCCGCGTGGGGAGATGGGGGACGGCCGAGAGCGTGGGGAGATGGGGGCCAGGAGATGGGGGCGCCGCGGGTCCAGCGTGAGTGAGCGGCGGCTTTTGTGCGCTGATGGAGAGGGAGGCAGGCGGCGAGATGGGCGGCGGCGTGGAGAAGGCCGGCGGACCTGGGGTGGTGAGGGCTGGCGGTTTCAGGCCGGCGGCGAGGGAGGCACGCCGGGATGGGGGCGCGCGGCTGGCGAGGTGGCGGCGAGGTGCTGGTGGCGCGCGGCTGGCGAAGGAGGCGGCTGCTAGGGTTCGCTCCTCCCCGCACGAACCAGGTGAGAGGGAATAAAATAGGGAGAGGTTGTGCGTTGCTGCAGGAGAGAAAGGGGAGAGGTGGCCGGCGGTCCAGCCGGATCAAAGGGGTGCGCCGGTTTTGCGGAGGAGAAAAAGGAGGGCGTTGGGTTGATTGGTTAGGGGGGATAAAAAAAATAAAACAAAAGAAAAAAAATGTTAATTTCGAATAAAAAAAAAACTAATTAAATATAATATTACTATAAACTAATATCAAATACTATTTTATTAATTCAACCAAATAATAATAAAAAAAATACAAATTAAAATATACATACTAATAAAAATTAATAAAATAAAGTAAACTAAAATTAGAGAAACTAATAATAATAATATAGTGTTAAATATAATATATAAAATTAATATGACTAATAGAAATACTAAATTACTAATATTAGTATATAAATTAACTAAAAATTATCAAAATATCTAAATTACTACAAAGCTACAAAAATAAACTGAAAATATAAAAATTGGTTAAACTAATTAATTAAAACTATGTCATAAAATTATTAAAATACATGCAAAAATCCACGTACATCAAATCCCCCACACTTAAACTTTTGCACTCCTGAGCAAAACAATCCGAAATAAAACACAAGTGGTCCTGTAGACAAATCCAAACATCAAAATTACATGTTCAAAATTTTCCAATCTCTTTCCTCATAAAATATCATGCTTCATTTAAAACTTTAGATTCAAAAACAATTTTTCTTTCACTTGCATTTTTTTCAAAACAAGTATGTGCACTCATTCATCATGTGACCTACCTTGCCATTACACTCATTGCTCGAAAAGATTTGATCAAAGTTTTTCTCAGTTCTCATGCACATGCATGCTTACCATAGGCTTGCCATGAATTTCACATCTCCACTAGTGGAAATCAAAAGAATGTACCAATCTCAAGGACTTTACATGAGGTTCAAATGTTTCTGAAGCTGTGGGACGGTGGGTTAAAAAAATATTGACATCTTTTTGGTAAAAAGGAGGGTTGAATCTTGAAATAAATGCATGATAAGTCAATCTAAATGTCTCCCTCAAAGTCTCGCTCCCCCACACTTAAAACACTGCTTGTCCCCAAGCATTTGATAATCCAATGTTTCACTCTTTTTTTTTTTTTACACAACTCACTCAAATAAGATGGGTAGGAAAAACAAGTGAGTATCAGTTCCAAAACCCCATGAAATAAATGTCAGACAATAATCCCAAAGAAAGGTACACAAGTAGCGTATACAATTTAACATCTCAATGAAGGTAGGTCATATAGAAAACTTTCTAGTTCCTGGAGTAATGGATCATCACTTTAATAGGTATCCCCAAAAGGGAGGGTTACCGCGTAATGACCACCAATGTACTCATTGTTGGAACTCAAAAGGATTCTATATTCCTATATCAAAATAATATGAAATGAATGTCGCTACTGTGAAAAAGAACTCAATGATCAGGATGGAATAATGTCAATCCATGTACATCAAATGACTCACTGCCCCTCGAAGAACCCTCTCCATGAGTAAGTCTCTCTACCCCACACTTAGATTGTAATCATCATGCAAAAATTCAAGAAATTGGTAGGGAAGGGTATCGGCTTGGGCTCATCCTAAAAGGCTCCTGCATGGCTTCTAAGGGCTATACGAAGGAGAAAATGTTTGGGTGGCTCAGTGGGTCAACGGGGCTAAAATATCAAACAGATGCCTCGATCATTTTAGTGCAACTTTCAAAAATTCCTATCGCTTTGATGGAAAAACATGGCAAGTTCTAGAAGACAAAACATGGTTGAGATTCCCTCAAGAGATAAGATAAATAAGAGATGATTGTAAAATGGCTCAGAGTCCTCACGGGTATGGAAATATAATGCTGGACAGCACAGGTGAGCATGAGTGCAAATAAGTGTCTCAAACAAAATACAAGTTTTTGAAAAACATTTTTGAAGCATGAAATAATATCAGCAATCATCTAAGTCATGAGAGAAAGGATCAGATAATTCCAAAACAAGAATCAGGTGCTCAAACTGCCTAGGGACACAAGTGGTATGTTCCCAACTATGTTGCGACAAGAATACAACGGCTTTTATGTGGGTTCATCAATGACAGGAATGTTAGTTTTTTTTTTTTTTCAAAATTTTTTTTTTTTTTTTTTTTTTATTATTTTTTTTTTACATGGTGTTGTTGGAAGCATAAAATATGACAAAAATAAAACACTTCCCTGTGTAAGTGCAGATTGACGCGGAGAGGCTGTTTGTATCTGATGAAGCTCCAGAAATGGTATACCTGTAAAACCTACACATTGACAGCACGTACTCGCATCATATCAAAGAAGTCACACCATAATAAAAAAATTTGTGGATGATAAAAATATTTATGATGAATTTAAATCCACTACTGTGCCGGGAGAAAACAGATTGTTGTAAATGCATGTCATTTTATTTAAAATAAAACTAAATGAAATGAAATGAAATGCAGTGAAAAGAAAACAAACAAATGATGGGTTGCCTCCCATTGAGCGCTAATTTTACTTCGTCTTCAGCCAGACGTTATTGAAACTCCACCAGGATCGAACGGAAATGTAAACCATGCATCTGCTTCTTTTTCAGTAGGAGCGCGGAATCCATTTATTGAAGATGAGTTTATCCTGCAAGCTGCACAAAATCTCAACAGAATCTTGTTAGAAGAATGGATGTGTGGAATTAAATGAAAATATGTTAACTCAGAAGTGAACGAATATACCTCGCTTGAAGAGAGACTCATCGAATAATTGAAATTTGGGAAAAGGTCGTCAACGGAAAGATTAAGAAGATTACCTCTTTGAATGTGCACAGTTGAAAAGATGCCTTTACAAGAATCCTTCAGTGGTTCTCTTATATCCTTCACATCCTTGAATGCAGTATCTGGGTTGATGATGTATCCCAATTCGTTTTCACACCCAACCACTAGCACGGGTAAATATACTGGTTTCCAACTCAATTCATGCTCGATGGTTTCATTGATTGTGCCAAGGTCAAAAATATTGTTAGAATATGTGGGTATTTCAAGTGAAGTGTTTTTAACCTCGACGCATGGAGCAAGTGGCGCAGGATCAATTGGAGCAGATGACTCCATTGTGTCAAGAATGACATCTTTTTCAAAATTTTCATCTATACCGCCATCATCATATTTCTCTGTTGGCACATGTTGCACCACAAACTCAGGATCCTCCAAGCAATCCCATTCTTCCATTGTTTCTAGAAAATTATGAGTGTTCTCTTCCACCAATGCTGATTGATTCTTCGACTCCAGAAATGTTTCAGATGTCTCCATTTTAGAAAAAGTTTCGGACTCACAATTATTTTCATAAAGAGGTGATTCGATGTCATTTGAAGTGATGTCCTCTTGAGTGTGGCAATCCACTGTCTCTTGGTTCAATTCTGAATCTATCATGGTAAAGAATGGTCCTAGTTCAATGTCCTCTTCATCCTCAAAAGGTGCAATTTGATAGACATTGAATGTGTCTTTTTTTACTTTGGGATGACTAGGTTGTGAATTCACAGAAGGACATGAAATCACATTTTCTGAGGGACCATTATGTTCAACAGGGCGGACGACCAAGCTCTCATATTCTTGAAATGTGATTAGATTGGAAGAATTATTTTGTGATGGAGGGGAGTCATCAATTGTATGATAAGAAGGCAGATTAATCCCATTATCAGACTCGGGACATAGATGTTGTTCAAATGGAACCTCTATTGCACTCTCCTCAAAATAATTGTTTTTAATTAGATCATCAAGGGGTAATGAAGCATCTAGTTCGGAAATATGATTCATTTGATTTACTAAATTATTCAATTGATTTTCTAGATCTTTTGTTGAGGAAAGCAACTTTGCATTGCATTCATCTTGAAGTTCAAACCTCTGATTGGTCTCAGTGATAGCACAATGCAACATGTGTTCAATTATTGAATCATTTTTTTGACATGAATTGTCAAGTTCTAAATTTTCAGGAATGCATTGACTTTGAAAATGATTAACAGATGTATAAGGACTTGTTTCATAACATGGTGAAATGTTCTCATATGGATCATAGCATGGACTTGAATAAAGATCATTGAAATAAACGGGATTACCTGGATAAATCATGTGCGGTGAATCGTTATACGTCATACCTTGAGTCGAGGCTGCATAGGGCGGGTACTGGTTGTAATGGTGTGGTGCGGCCCACGTCATTCCGAGCTTCTGGGTGTCTTGAAAATTCCTGCAATGAAAAATTCCCAGAGTAGTAAACTTTTTTTTTTGTTGGGTTTTTTTTTTAATTAATTTTTTTTTTAATTTTAAATTTTTTTTTTTTTGACCTAAATCACTCTTTTAAAGGAACTCCTAATTCTACTATTCTCCCCGGCAACGGCGCCAGAAATATGGCACGCGCGTCGCAACGCATGCAAATTTTCAATATTTATTTACCTACTAACTACTGTAGAAGTGGCGAGCAGGGTCGAACCACAGAGAGAATGTGAGTAGACATTAGAAATGTCCTTTTGGAGGAATGTTCAGACGGATGGGTTTTAATTGTGTAATTAACAACTAAGTTCTAAAAACTAAATGACTATTTTAAAAATGACTAATTAAATTAACTAAAACTATCTAAGTGAACTTAGCTATGGAAGAAACTGGCAGAGATGGAAGTGTCAGAGTCGTGATGTCCGTTCAAGTGCATGCAATGTCAATTATTTAATTCCCACATTTGAATATTTATTTATTCAATTATCACCGATTCCAAATTTAATCAAAATACTATCTGGTCTCATTCTCTGATGTTAGACAATATTTTAATGTTTACACAAATTATCCGTCATTTCGTTCTCTGTCCTGACGAATAATTTGTGCATCATTAAAGCACTGAATCACTTGGTGAAATACAACGACCCGTTTCTCACAAAGTCGAAGTATCTACCTGCGTTGAGTTCGCTCACATGAGATTACTTATTAGGTATCACTCATGCAAGTTTGAAGGAGAGCGCACACAAAATATTAATTTTTCAATTAATATATTTATTTATTCAAAATTCGATCGCGCGCTTGATCAAATTCCGGATAAATAAATTCTCGGATGAACTCCCGTTCGTGATTACTTATTAGGTATCACTCGAACGGGCACCAAAGCATGTGTGCAGGGCCCAAATAACAATTAATTTCAACGCAGATATAATTAATTAAATAAACATCCAATTAAAATGAATTTAAAAGGCAATCAAACATAAAAATAAATTAACGACATGCAATTACCGTCACTTTCGTCACAACTCCGACACAAAGAAAGTTAGCCTGCCATCGCGACGACACAGCAGCACATAAAATAATGAATGGAAATCACCGTGCTCATGTCGTCGTAATTTTCACCGCAGGACGCCGTCAACGATCGCAAAATAATAATCATCGCTCCGCTCGGTGCAGTCGCTGACGCCGCACCCGAATCAAACCACCGCGTCGCTGAAAAATATGTTTTGATCTGCGCTCGCTCTCGCCGTGCGTCGTGAATCTCCGGAAGCTTAGACGAACCGCCGCGCACGTCGATGAGAGCTCCCGGCTGCTTGGTGTACCTAAAAGTAAGAGAGAAATAAAAAAAAAGAATATGGAGAAGAGAATAAGAAAGACAAATGAAGAAGTGAATATAAAAAAAAAGAGCGGGTAGGTGGGGTGGCGAGGGAGGCCGGCGGTGAGGGAGGCACGCCGGGATGGGGGCGCGCGGCTGGCGAGGTGGCGGCGAGGTGCTGGTGGCGCGCGGCTGGCGAGGAAGGCCGGCTGCGGGAGATGGGTCGGCTCCAGGGGGCGATGTGGGGTGAGTAAAGGGAGGAGGGCGGCGGGTTCCGCGTGGGGAGATGGGGGACGGCCGAGAGCGTGGGGAGATGGGGGCCAGGAGATGGGGGCGCCGCGGGTCCAGCGTGAGTGAGCGGCGGCTTTTGTGCGCTGATGGAGAGGGAGGCAGGCGGCGAGATGGGCGGCGGCGTGGAGAAGGCCGGTGGACCTAGGGTGGTGAGGGCTGGCGGTTTCAGGCCGGCGGCGAGGGAGGCACGCCGGGATGGGGGCGCGCGGCTGGCGAGGTGGCGGCGAGGTGCTGGTGGCGCGCGGCTGGCGAAGGAGGCGGCTGCTAGGGTTCGCTCCTCCCCGCACGAACCAGGTGAGAGGGAATAAAATAGGGAGAGGCTGTGCGTTGCTGCAGGAGAGAAAGGGGAGAGGTGGCCGGCGGTCCAGCCGGATCAAAGGGGTGCGCCGGTTTTGCGGAGGAGAAAAAGGAGGGCGTTGGGTTGATTGGTTAGGGGGGATAAAAAAAATAAAACAAAAGAAAAAAAATGTTAATTTCGAATAAAAAAAAAAACTAATTAAATATAATATTACTATAAACTAATATCAAATACTATTTTATTAATTCAACCAAATAATAATAAAAAAAATACAAATTAAAATATACATACTAATAAAAATTAATAAAATAAACTAAACTAAAATTAGAGAAACTAATAATAATAATATAGTGTTAAATATAATATATAAAATTAATATGACTAATAGAAATACTAAATTACTAATATTAGTATATAAATTAACTAAAAATTATCAAAATATCTAAATTACTACAAAGCTACAAAAATAAACTGAAAATATAAAAATTGGTTAAACTAATTAATTAAAACTATGTCATAAAATTATTAAAATACATGCAAAAATCCACGTACATCAGCCTATCTACTAGCACTTCCACCAACCATATCCAAAGTACATGATCTCTTTCATGTATCCCTCTTAAGGAAGTACATACCAGACCCTCACATGGACTCTCTTCAAAGGTAGTACATCTAGAGAGTGATCTTTCTTACGAGGAGCAACCACTAGTACAAAAAAAAAAATTTAAGTTGTCATTTTTTATATCAGTTATAAATAACCGACGTGAAAAGTTGTATAATTGATTTATAATGTCGGTTATAATATAACAGACGTTAAAAATTCATTATGTTGATTTATCACGTCGGTTATTTTATAACCGACGTGATAAATCAAATATATCACTTTATCAAGTTGGTTATAAAATAACAGACATGATAAATCCATTATCTTGCTTTATCACGTCAGTTTTAAAAAAACGGACGTGAAAGTTAAAATTTCGAATCGCGCCAATAATGAGATCAATTGTTTTACAAAGCGGCATTGAAATTTTCAATTGCCGCCTAATATTTTGTATACTGCGAATTTATTTTCAAGATATTTTTGCTGATTTTTCATGTCATTTATTATATAATTGATGTGAAAAATAAATTCTTATGACTTTTTCACATTGGTTATATAAGAACCGACGTGAAAAATACATTTTTTTATGACTTTTTCACATCGGTTATTAAATAAACGATGTGAAAACTCAATAACAAACATGTAATTAATTTCCTAATCTTTTATTTGACTGGTCCTGAACCTCAAATGGAGTTACAGATCAAAAGTTATAGCCATTTAAATTTTATCACCTCTAAACAAAGTCTTAAAAATTTCAACTTCCGATGGCCATAACTTCTTATCCGTAACTCCGTTTGAGCTCCGTGACCAGTCAAAACAAAGCTTGGAAAAATATATAAATATTTGTAAATATTTTTCACGTTGGTTATTTAATAACTGATGTGAAAATATTTTACTAACATGTATATAATTTTTCAAGATTCATTTTGAGTGGTTGTAGAGATCAAATGGAGTTATGGATCAAAAGTTATGGCCATTGGAAGTTGACATTCATTAAGACTTTGTTTAGAGGTGATCCAATTTCGGTGGATATGGATTTTGATACATAACTCCATTTGAGCTCTGGGATCAGTGACCTAGAAGATTAGGAAATTAATTTCATGTTTTTATTGATTTTTCAGGTCAGTTATTTAATAACTGACGTGAAAAATCAATTTTCCATCAATTTTTCACGTCGGTTATTAAATAACCGACGTTAAGAGGCATTTTTCACGTCGGTTATTAAATAACCGATGTGAAAAATCGATGGAAAATTGTTTTTTATATCCTAAAAACAAAGTAATTTTAATATATTTTTATGACGGTTATCATAAAACCGATGTGAATGATAAGTTTTATATCCCGCCAATGCGGAATTTCAATTTTTTACAGCGCAACATCGAAATTTTTGATTGTCGCCTAAAACTTTTAATAATGTGTTTTCTTTTACCATATCATTTATATGTTTTCATTATGCACATATGGTTAACATTTTTTACGATCATTTTTTTCAACCATCACCATCCAACTGAGTCGAGTCGTTTGATCTTCAACTTGAATCCGTTATTTCTTCTTTTTGCGGTCTTATCAAGATATTTGTTATTATTTTTCCATGATTTATGTTTTTTATGATTAGTTTTATTAATTATTATACCATTTAATGATTAATATTTTATTATAATGAATAATAATTTTTTGTATCATGGTAAAACTACAATTCAGCCTTCAGATTCAAAAAATTATTTTAAGACGAAGTTCTTCACTCCGCTATCTCATCAAGGCATTCGTTATTATTTTTCCATGATTTATGTTTTTTATGATTATTTTTATTAATTAATATACGATTTAATTATTATTATTTTATTATAATGAATAATAATGTTTCTTATTAGGGTAAAACTACAAATCCTCCTTCAGATTCAAAAAATATCCTTTTAAGATGAAGCTTTCGTTGGCTCATTCGATGTTTTCTCGGAAAAAAATATCAATATTCTGAAAGTCATAACTTTTGAACCATAACTCCATTTGTGCTCTACGACCTATCAAATCAAAGATTGCGAAATTATCTACAATATGGTTAACATGTTTCACTTCTTTTATTAAAAAAAATGTAAAAAATGCTTTTTGATGACGGTTGTTTGAAAACCGACGTGAAAAATAGAGTTCAATCATCATTTTTTTTAAAAAAATGTCTTTCATGTCGGTTTTTAAATAACCAACATGAAAAATAAAGAAAAAATTCACATTATTTATTTAATAAATGACGGGAAAAAGTTTTATTTTATGATTTCTATGTCGGTTATTTAAAACCCGACGTGAAAAATAGAGTTTTAACGTCATATTTTTTTTGAAAAAAAAACTTTCTTTCACGTCGGTTTTTAAATAACCGACGTGAAAAATCATGAAAAAAATATTTATTATGTTAGTTAATAAATAAACAACATTATAAAAAATATTTTTAACATCGTTCGCAAACACGTCGGTTCAAAATCGACGTGAAAAGGCAAAAATAACCGACGTAAAAAGCTGTTTTTGTACTAGTTAACCAATGAAGATCATAGATCATAGAGAAAAAATTCTAAGAAATAATAAAATGATCCTCATCAAGGTGCTGTGGAAAAACCACAAGATTGAAGAAGTGATGTGGGAATTAGAGGAATTGATGAAGCAAATTTACCCACATCTACTTTAGTGTGGGAAAAGGAAATTTTGACGGTGAAATTTCTTAAGGGGGGAGATTGTAACGACCCAAACTTTCATTATTGAAAATTCCTCTTGATCTAATTAAATGTATTATTATGGTTATATAAAATTTGAACATCATTGGATTTATGTTTCTGGATTTTAAAATACTATTACTAATTGTGACCATTGCTAATATAGTCGTTGAGCATTGATCACATGATTAGTATAAATATAGGGCTTTAACAAATCCAATTTACTCAGAAAAAGAAAGTGATGGCCTCATCCAGTAGAATTTCCTCATTCTAAGCCCATTTTTCAGAGCTCGGAAAGGAGGTGGCATAATTGGGATTTGCTCTTGACCAAGCCCAAGATGAGATTGAACACGTTAATCTTGAGCGGAACCGACTACAAGAGAAGTTGAAGTTAATAGAGATTACCACCCGAGCAATGTTATCCGAGACACCCCAAGAGTTTGTCACCATCGCACATATTACTCTTTGGTCTTATGTAGGTGTTATAAGGGGTTATGTAACAATACCCTAGCACTATGACTATATACATTATTTTTGTATAAAGAATGTTCATTCATTTTATTATTGTTACTTTGTAAATAGTTTTTAACGCACAAATAGTATTTTTAGTTAATATTCAACTAAGAAATCTATTTTGATGAATTAATGGATTTTTGAATTAAATAATATTTTTATAAAATATTATTATTAAATTAATTTTTATTAAATATAAATGATCATATAATTTTATAAATGCAATTGTAATTTTTATTAAGGTTTGAAAACTATTATTGTCAAAACCCATGAATTTTCAGTAAATATCAGTTATTATTTTAAAAGTAAAAATTCAAATATTTATAAAATTATTTAGATAAAATTAATATTATTTTTGGAATCAGGACATCAAAATTATATAAACGGTGAATTTTTCATAATTTTCTGAGACAGTCAAATGTTTGGGTAAAAATTAAATACCGTTTAAATATATAATGTGTTTTATGACATCATAATGACTCAATAGTGATGTAATAAAATAATATAAACATTATGTTTGGCCAATATATGTTTAATCAATAAAATAATTTGATTTTAGATTTTTTTTGATTTAGTTTACAAAGCTTTTGTGGACCCTCCAAGACTTACAAAACATTTTATCTTTCTAAATTGTTTTCCTTTAGAGTGTGACTCACCTCCACATAAGCAACCCTATTATTTTAAGAAGTTCGGTCATTGGACCCTATTATTTTCAGAAACCATGGGATGGTTTGTGGTATTGATTAGTTTAATGTGAGGTGTCCCAAACCTAAATAATAAACAATTCTCTTTCCTTTCCTATATAAACCCACCAAAGCTCCCACTTCATCTTCACTCAAAGCCTTTAAAGTTTGACCAACATCTTCTATCATCTCTATATAATCCTCCCAAGGAGCCCCAAGCTTCCAATAAGCCTCTCTCAAGCCTCTTCTAAGCCTTTGGGATCACACTTCCAAGTAAGGGATTTCTTCCTTTCTCATTTTGTCTAAAATTTTTTAAGTTGTTATGCCCTTTTGTTTTCAATTACAAATGTTGGGGTATGATTTTTCAACTCCCCCATACTTTACTCTTTATTTTTGGATGATGGGAGACCCCTTATTCTTAATTAATTCCTCCTATGTACACCTGTTACCATGTCGAAATTCCTTGAGGGATTTCTCTCTCCTCTTTTACATCCAAGTAATTCTTTTGTATTATGATTATAAATTCCATTACATTTGTTGGGACATGTATCTATATGACCCACTTAGAGTCCATTTCATGTATATATTATGAGACACCCTTTTCTCTCTCATCAACCAATCTCATGAATCCTTATGTCACGTCATTGTGCTATCGAAATTGCACTGTGTTTTTTCAAGCCAAGATCATTGTGTAGTGAATACCATACCCATGTCTTTATCAAGGGTATTCACATTTATACACATATACATATTGAAAGGTACTTTCATGTATTTATTCCAGATTACTTAATTGTGTAATAACTTATGATGTTGATTGGTTCCATGTTATATGATCCATGTGGCACACTTATGCATGAAATGAAATGTTTAAGAAGGGTGCACTCTGATAGCGCTCCAATGCATTGGGTAAAGTATAGTATCATGTTACATCATGTTTAATGGGTGTTTAATCATAATAATTCAAGTGAAACTAGGTTTTACTCATTATTCATGTGCAATGAGGGTTTACTCATGCTTCATGTGCAATGAGCCTTAGCTCATGCTAATTCCATGTTAAGTGTTGTTGCCACATTTCCCTGTTATGATTATCATTCTTTATCGTGCCTTTTTGTTCATATTTCTCTTGTACTCTATTTATATTCCTATTGTCTAACATGTATTGTATTCCTCATGTTATTCCATGTTTATTCCCTTACTGGGCTTTATAGCTCACCCTTTTCATATGCATGTCCTCAGGTTATCCCATCCAATGCTAAGTACGAGGGAATGTAGTCATCATGTAAAGGGAGTTTTAAATAAAGATGTTGTGTGTTTTATGTTATAAGATGTTATGTAATCTTACTAAGCCCCAAATACACTATACCTCTCGATATTTTATGTTGTATCAAGTGATTATTTTATGTAATAAATCAGGTTTAAGTGTGTAATAAAAAGTAGGGTTGTTAGATCTTGTTCCTTAGAAAATACACCCACAAATTTCAGGTGGAATAGTGTATTAAAGTAACATAGAATAGTGTTCCTTTATGAGAAAAATACCAGATCTACCCCCCAAACATTTGTGTGAACCAACTCTAACTTTTGATGCTTTGGAATATTATCTTTCTTCCTAAAGGACACCTTTAACTAATATATAAATATATAATCAATTCATATTCCATTCATTATTCCTTCATGCTTTAACTGTTCTTTACCATCTAAGACCATAATCCATTTATCACTAAGGTTATCTATATGGTAATAATATAAATATTTAGAATTTAACTCTCCAGTATGCATCCCTCCTTCTGTTGAACCCATAATGCATAACATCTCATATTTCACCCCTCTTCTGGTGACCATGGAACCACTTGGAAATTTCTATACACCATCTGAAAAGGGAGTATATAAACCTATATCATCATTTTTTCCAATGGAAGTTATGTTCTTCCTTAACCCTATGATGTGTTTTACATAATTTAACTCCATCATCCTTATTCCCCTTATTTAGTCCAAAACAACTAATTACCCCACTATCTCAAGAGCCTCATCATCTATAAGATTCAACTTACCATACCTTATGGAAGTATAATTATTTATAATCCCTCTCTTAGAAGATGAGATATAGAATAATTGTCTAATTTTATGGAATCATTCTGTTATTTTATGATGTTTCTGTGAGTTCTTATTTAGAAAAGAATTGATACCGCTCAAAATAATTTGATCATGATATTAGATTATAGAAACAAAACCTTATATATCAATTTTATATTTAAAAAGAAATCTATTATAATAAAATTTTATAAACTAATATGATCAAGATATTATAGAGGGAGTATATAAATACTTTCCTTTAACATTTCATCAATTTTATAAAAAAAAATTTAGTGGTGGTAAATTTATTATCTTATTATTCTAGATTATTTGGTTCTTCCTATAAACTAAACATCACAACTTTATCTATATCATTTTTCATATATTCATAAATATCCACATATTTTATTATTACTTCCCTCAAAACATCCTTAGAATAATATTCTTCAATAGATTTATTTTGTTATTTTATTGAGGTGATGAGAAATATACCTAACCTCTTAGTATTTTCTTAAGATGATTCAGATAAATTTAATTTGGATTCTAAAGAAGACTCTTTATATGATTATTATTTATTTTTACAAGACTTAGGTAAATTTTATGGATATTATTTATCAATTTGTGTTGAAACTTTTAAATGGGGTATGTTGTTAGAAGAAAATATAGTCTCACTTAATTCTCTATTACATGTGGAGTTGCTTTGTAAGGAAAATCAAATGGTGTTGGATACTGGATTCAATAACTATACATTTCCCTTGATAGGGTTTTAAGGTGAAAAATAGATCATCTTCCTTTAAAGATCATTTTCATGGTTTATGAGTTCCTTTATGGTAACCGGAAGGTGGATATCCCTCATATTATAAGATTTTGGGGACTCCCTTTTCTTTTTATTTTACTCTTCCTTATGATACTTTGATTTATCCTTACTATTTTTCTCCTTCACTTTAATATATAAATATTTAGAAATAAACTTTTGAGATTCATATTCCTTAAGATTGTTGTCTAAAAAAATATTCCATTTTATTTCATTTATTACTTACTTTTACTAGATCCAAACTAATAATGATTGTTCCAAGCTTCTATGATTTAACTTAAAATTTTCTTTATTAATTTTTTTCTCTTTATTTTAATTTTATTATTTCTCCCCACCATCATTACTTATATGTTCTCTTAATTTTAATATAGGTGTTATTTGGTAACGCGATAATCATTTTGGGGCTGAAGAAACTAAGACACATGGAAGAAAATGATCCAGAAACCACACACTAAAACACTGGAAATATGGAAGGCATAAAAACCTAAGTTATAAAACTTAAAAAAATCATATATAATTACTATTTATTAAAAAAAATCATAGAGTAGACAAGTTATAAGAACAACATAATAGATTAAGTTGTTCAAACTTGTGTTTTAATCCACAGGGAAAATATGATTCTATTTATTCAAGGAAAAGATACAATTACAATGATATATCAATACACCACAATGTGATCACACCCTATATTTATAAAGTTTCCAACCAGTGATTTTAGTCACCACCTCCATCATATTTATTTAACCTTCAATCCAACTAAACTGATCTTCATTGAAGATCTTTATTTTGGTCAAAGGTTCCCACCACCATAACTGGATCAATCAGTGTATTGTTCCCATTTCTCAAAGATAGTGCATGGTATATATAATCCTATTTATTCTATTGACTAATCAACTTATGATTTTTTTACCTTTGGACCTTCCTATATTTCTTTTTTCTAACACTTCTGGATCTCCCGACTTGCATCATTACCTTATCATCATCCCTTTTTCTGGAAATTGGAAATTCGGCTTCTAGAGCATCTTTATTTAGTGCTCTTGGTTTCTTCAACCTAGAAATGATTCTCACATTCCCCAATAATATCCCACTTGAGATATTTTCCCTTACATGCAATTACTTTTTCATGACCCTTTAAGACGGGCCTTAAGTCACAGCTACCCCAAGCCCGCCTCCATAGGCCAGGGGGTGGAGACAAGTGCCAAAATTCCTAACTAATATGAGAATAATTTTCCTACTATACTTGTATTCACACAACCGAACATCTCAATGAAACATTTTAGAGGAATAAATGAAAAGATTCAATATCTAGAGTAATAACCATGCATGAAAACCCTATTGTGAATACAAAGAGTACAACAGTGTAAATAGAAAATTAAAGTGGAAAAATACACGCCCAACCAGAAAGATGCCCCAACCTAACAATACTAGAAATGTAAATCGTGAGAGATCCCAACTCTAAATCTCTAAGATTTGACCACCGTACTTGGCCAAATAGACCTGATATCTCATTTCTCCTCTATAGTCACTACCAACCTATCCATAGTTTTCATAATACATGACATGTGTAGAAAAATACCATACAGGAGTGAGTATATACATACCTAGTAGGATTATTCGAAAGCTAGGGGGTTTTAAGGGACACAATAGGAATAGAATTTAGACAGC
The DNA here is from genome assembly GCA_963277665.1 of Viscum album. NCBI lineage: Eukaryota > Viridiplantae > Streptophyta > Magnoliopsida > Santalales > Viscaceae > Viscum > Viscum album. The sequence goes on from OY728158.1 coordinate 326,240,210, forward strand.
TCAACCCAAAGAAAGAGAGTAAAAAAAGCCAACGACATGGATATATATGTGTGTGTGTGTGTGTACTAAAAACATAAGCTCAAATGAGAGAGAAAGGGGATCTCCATCTCATATACCCATCCATGAAAGTGTGCGAACATTTTCAAGAAGTCCTTCATCGATGCCCAACATCTCGAATGTTTGTCCAACAGAAATATCTATGTCAAGGCACACCCCACCATTGTGTTGTATAGTTGAGGCACCACAATATATTGGTAGAGGACCCATTCCCTAGTAAAATAGGATGGTACAACTTAGTAGATAGCTATAAGACCCCTGACATGGCTCCAAAGGAGGGCTCCACTCAAGTAATTAGTAGAGGACCCATGCCCTACCCAGCTAGAGGGTGCCACTCTAATAGATGGTAAAGGACCCATTCCCAACCTAGATGGAGGGTTACACTCTAATAGTCAGTAGAGGACTCATTCCTAGCCTAGCTGCAGGGTTCTACTCTAGTATAAAATATAGTAACCATGCCCTATCCAGAAAGAGGGTGTCACTCTCGTATTTGAGAACCCATACCCTGACTCCACCAGAGGGTTCCACTCAGTGGATAGTTAGAAAACCCATACCTTATCCTAGAAGTAGGGTTCCACTCTAAGAGTATATAGATGATCCATTCCCTATATTGTGTGATTGTTCCACTTTATAAATAGGTAGAGGAATAATTCCTTGTATTAATAGGAGGGTGAAACTCTGGTGATCTTTCCTGATCACTACCATCATCGAGCATCACCTAAAGAAGAATCACACTGAAAATATCCCATCTTTTCTCAAAATCCACATTGAAGGACACCATCACGTTATACATGAAAAAATACTCTATATAGGATACCTTTAGTCTAAAATATAAGTCCAAATGATATAGATATGAGATTTTGAAGTTTCATCAAAAGGAAAGTAGGGGTACATGGCATGTATGGGAACTCACACAGTGTGTGGTTTTTCTTTTCTTCTTGACCATGTCCATACATGTGCATGTCTCACTAACAATGTAATATTACATGGAATGTAGGTGGACTACACAATGTACCTCATTTACCTAGGTTCCTTCCCATGCTCCTGGTTTTGTTCATGTAAAGTTTCCCATGCCTGTGTACTCAAATACACAATGTGGAAGGGCTAGGCTAGCACTCAGCATGTGCCACCTTCTCAAGACCGTGTACTATTCGAAGTATACAGGGTGACTACTTCCATACATGGTGTGTAAGGAAACATGGGATCCTAGGTGTGTATTCTATGTACACACCGATCTAGTCATCTAGGTTTATATAACATGTGGTCACTCCACATGGCATGCCATATTTAACTCCCAGCAAAACCCTATCCACCATAGAAATTGGACTAATTGGCATGTGTTATTTGGATTACACAGCATGTAGTTAGGTTTTTTATAGAAACATCGATCCACAGCTACTCATCCACGATCCATCTCCTCTTCCATGAAATCCATCCAACAAACACTCATTTCTGAAGGTATTCTCCTATGAAAAATAAAATTTTCCACTCCAATGGACAGAAATCAGTGTTCTGATCCTTTGGCATGGAACCCAAATTCCCTTGCACATACCTAAAATTACTCTATATCCTAATTTTATTATTAATCTAAAAATAAATCATCCACAACTTTAAAATACTTTGAATCCAACCTTGATTCTCCAATACATTCCTCACATGTGATTCCATTGCGAATTTGGGGTTCCAATCGGTCTCGGTCCCACCCTAAAATGTTGAATCGAGCCCCAAAGACCAATTGGTGAAGAACACATAAAATAATTAGGATAAATGAACAATAAGAAAGGTTAAATTATCTTTGAACAATTATTCTTATCCAATAAACACAAATCAGGATGTCAAAGGTGAGAAAAACTACATAATCATTTAAAATCGGTACATGAACGCATGCAATGACTTGAAACTGACATAGATCAATGGAATGGTATGATCATGCTCAAACAGTTTAATAAATTGGATTATAAACCATGAATTTATTAGCCATATCTGGATATTGGATCATTATTTGAGGAAGAGTGTGCTTACCAATGAATAAGAGGAATCATTTCATTAGTAGTGCCTCGATCTACCTGGATCTGAAGTTTTATCATCATCGGATCATGATTCGCTAACAAGAGGTGGAAGGAAATATTCTTAATGATATCAAGGTTATGTGGATAACCTTAGTGATCCACCATAACATGGATTTAATTGGAAAAGTTGAATTAGGTTATTTGATACAAAATAAATAAATTTAATTATTTATTTTAATTAAATGCACCCGCCAACGGTCATGATATCCAAAAACCCCAAACTGACCAATTTTAAGTCATGCCTAGGGTAAACCTCACACTTTGGACTCAACCATTATCTCATATTTATAATTTGATATTCCATTTCAAAGATATCTCATTTTATTTAAGAATCCATGTGTGCATAATATAAAATATGCTTAGTATTTTTTATAAAATTAATTCTGAGCACACCAACCCTTCAAATCACACGCCATCTTAGTTCCTGGAAATGAAAATATTTAAAGTATTACAATAAAAAACAAAGTATCTACATCATTCCCTCATTCATTATTTTTGTCTCTAAAAAGAATAAACACAACAAAAAGCTCAAGATATTGAGCCCACATCTAGCTCTCTCACTCCCAGAAGCTCTCATGCATGATCTCATGCTTCCATAGCACACAAACCAATGGAATTTTCCATCCACATAGGGTCCTCTCATATAAATCATAGATCACCACTGGGTTCTCCACAAAAGTGGCTCCATAATTGATGTCTAGCTTGCCCCAGTTAATGATGTGTGTGGGGTTATACGTGTATTTCCTCAACTACGACACACAGGAGATGTCATGACCCAATCCAACTATGTGGGTAGGATGAGGTGGTAAGAAACCTCATCAACCCTTTGTAAGATCTTGAATATCTTGATAAACCTTAGGTATAGCTTTCCTCCCCAATCAAACCTCTATACTCCTCATCTTGGGGAAACTCTCAGGAAAATGTGGTCTCCCTAATCGAACTCTAAGGGAAAATGATGTCGATCTTTGTAAGATTTTGGTATGTTATGAGTTGTCCTCATCCACTCATGGATGACTTGGACCTTCTTTATCATATCCTACACCATCTATGGGACCACAAGATATTCTTCATCAATCTTTGTCTAACACATGGGTGGCCTGCAGGGTCTCTCGTACAAGGCCTCAAAATGTTCCATGCCGATAGTAGAGTGGTAGATATTATTGTAAGAAAACTATACTAATGTAAAGTTATCCTCCCATCTCTAGACCAATTTTAACACCCAATCCATCATCATATCCTCCAACAACTAGATAGTTTAGTCAAACTGCCTATCTATCTAGGGGTGGAAGGTTGTAATCATCCTCATCGAGGTCCTAAATGCCTGTTGCAGGCCTCTTCAAAACTATGATGTGAACTGAACAACAGAGTCTGAGACAATAGTCAAGGGTTCCCTATGAAGGTGAAAAATCTCGCATACATACAATAGCCTCAAACTCTCCACTGATATTGTCTCCCTAATAATAAGAAAGTGTGCCGACTTCGTGAGTCGGTCAACTATCTCCTTGATGGTTTCATGGCTTCTCGATGTCCATGGAAGCCATGTCTCAATTCTATAGATATGTCATCTCGTTTCTACTATGGGATCTCAAGGGGTTGTAAAAAATCTATAAAAACCTAGTTCTCATCCTTCACCTACTGATAGGTGAGGCACCATAAGATAAACTTAGCCATGCTTTGTCTCATGCTGGTCCACCAAAACTACCGCTAAAGGCATTTTTACATCTTCCCCAAATTGGGATTTATAGCTAAAGGATATGTGTGAAAATCTCTTATCACCTCCTTACATGTCATTATTGGGACAACCATTGATCCCTATAAAAGGATGATGGGCTTCCCTCCTTCAGAAAAATCCATCGGGTGAATCTCTTGAGGATATTATGTCATCCAAGACCTCATAGTCAATGTCTCTCAACTGGGTCTCTATCACATTATGAAGGAGCATAGGATTCAATACCGTCAACTGAATATAATTTTCACCCTCCAAATAAATTAGGATCAGCTTCAAGGAAGCCAACTACTCATATGCCTCCTATGCCAAATGAGCATGGAACTTCCTACTAAGGGCATATGTCACCACATTTCTCTTCCCTAGATTATAGAATATCTCTAAGTTATCATCCTACAGTATCTTCAACTAGAACCTCTATCTAAGGTTAAAGTATCTCTACATGAAGACATACCTGATACTCTTATGGTTTGAGTAAACCACAAAGCACTATACCAGAAGATAGTGCCTCCACATCATCATAGTGAAGATTACTACTACCAACTCTAGGTCATGAGTCAGGTAGTTATGGTCATGGGGTATCAAATACCTGGACTCATATGTGATAAATTTTTATATCTGCATCAATTCATAGATAATCCCAACTCCTAAGCAATATCAATACATAATATACTCCATTCCCTCCTCCGATAGTCTCAAAACAGGATCACTCTTCAGCCTCAGCCTCAACTCCTTGAAGGGTCTCTAGAAATGCTCATTCCAGGTAAATGGATTCCCTTTCAATGTTGGGGAGATCAAAGGGATTGAAATCCTAGAGAAATATTCTACCAACCTCTGGTAATACCCTTCCAATCCAATAAAACTTTGCACCTCTAACATACTATTGGGTGGATCCCAAGAAAGCACTACATTGATCTTCACCAGGACTATAGCTAATTCATTCTAAGAAATGACACGCCCCATAAAGTGAACATTTTGAATCTATAACTAGAACTTTGAGAGCTTATCATAAAGATAGTGCTCCTGAAGTAAATTTAGGACCATCCCCATATTCTCTGCATGATCCTCCTATGATGCAGAGTGTATGAGTATTTCGTAAATGAACTCAACCACAAACTGATCCAAGTACATCTAGAAAATATAGTGCATAAAACCCATTAGCATTGTGGGAGAATTATTCACAACTAAGGGAGTCACTAAAAACTCATAGTGTTTGTGGCTACATCAGAATTCCATCTTTGGAATATCATCCTCATAAACTCTCAACTGGTGGTAGCTGGACTGGAGATCGATCTTTGAGAACTATATCGCACCAACCAACTAATCAAATAGGTTTTCAATAATAAAAAAGGTTTATCTATTCTTTATCATGTCCCGGTTCAAGAAATAATAATATACACAAATCCATAAGCACTCATGCACCTTTTTCAAGAACAACACTGGAGATTTTTAGGGGGACACACTAGGCGTGATAAAACTCTTCTCTCATAGGTACTCCAACTAAAACTACAGATCCTAGAGCTTGGTAGGGGATTTCTTGTATGCATTATAAAATATCATATTGGTGAAAAGACACAAGTCGATACAAAACTTTGTCTCACACCTTAGAGGTAGTCATGGAACATCCTCGAGGAAGATGTCCATAAAATCATCCACAGCTGAAGGAATCTAGACGCCTGAAGATCCTGCTACACCAAGGGATAACTCTCCAACTGATGGGTGATGGGATTTATCCTCTTTCTCACAAAACTCACTCCTCCCAACATGAGGGCACTCTCTCCCATAAAGGAGAATACTATACCATCGGTGTGGAGACTTCAGAATCATTTGTGGTGAGAGTCAATATGGGATCAAACCATAGACAACCAATCCATACCTAATATGATTTCATAGGGTCCCATAGTGATTACCAATAGGTCCCATGAGAACCTCTCTCCATCAAGTGATGTCTCTCACTGCCGAAAGATAAAATATATACAATAAGTGTTCCTCGTATGAACCTTAAGACAAATTTGTTGGGTTAAAGCCTCAATTGGGAGCTATGTGTATCTCACTGGGAGTAAATAAATGAAGTAATGACTCACATTGATGTCTAATAATAATAAATTAAGAGTAGAATAAACTTATATCATACCTATAATCATCTCATGTGCCACTAGGTCATAAACCTCAATAGCCATCAGCTGTTTGTGGCCCTGACCACAAGCTCCCTAAGCCTGAAGTGGGATGACTAGTGGTGGTGGTGGAAGGATATCATAGCATCATCCACCACCCATATCCCCTCCTCTTGGTTCTCCGTGTTCTCCTCTTCTAGCTCCACCTCCCTAGGGGCCACGATGTCCTCATCTGGGAGATCCCTAATCATGGTGTTGCCTCTATTATGGTCGTCGATCCACTATCTTCTTATGCTCCTCACCACATATGATTAGGAAAATCATGTTCCATGTTACCTCACCTATCACATTCATATAACTACCCCTATCTAGGATTCCATGGTCCTATGTGATTCTCCTGACCATGTGCCCGAGGATGATCCTGGTAAAATCCTATATGCAAAGAGATCTTGTAGACTATTTTTTGCTAGATATTGCATATTACTCAGCTTTATAACACCCACCACCAACTCCATCTACTTGAAATACCTCTAATAAAAATATCTCCATCACCAGTACCCACTCTAACACACAAACATAGCTAGTAATTCACAAGGGTACCTCACTGGCATGAATATCTCTGCGGAGTCCCTACTAAAACTCATAAGTATCCATCCAAGACCATATCAAGGGAGTACCACATAAGGTCTGTGAACTTCATATCATACTCTTCAACTGTCATCCCTCCAACTATAGCACCAGAATCTACTGAATCTGGACTGAGCACAAATATTATAGGTAGTTATCCTCACATAATAACTACTTGAAGTCGGTCCATGAGAGTGTTGACTCATTGTGCATTTTTGTAACAAGACTCCACCAGCTCTCAACTACTCAGTGAAAAGGGATATCATCCAGAATAACAACATAATTATTAGGTGTATGGATGATCCTAAATACATTGATCACCAAGTCTATCCAATCCTCTAATGCCTAGAGATATGTATTTCCATGGAACCTCAGTGACCTCTGGTGCTGGAACTCATAGAGTCTACTAAACCTGCGTGCATCCTTATCCTACTCTTATAGTATGATCTACTTCTCAACATGTGGGGGGGGGGGGGGTTTATACCATTATACCTTGACGAAGAATCTAATGGGATGGACCCTGACCTAAGGCCTCATCACTCATCAAATTTTCATCATGATCTGGAACTAGTAACCTGGTTGGCTATCATCGTGGAGGCATCCTGAAAATTTATTCTAGATGTACCATAGTCAGATAATAATATATATACAATGAGGATAAAAATAAAGAAGGATAGTAAAAAATACTCAATACTATATGATTCATGTACCCTTAATCCTTACAACCAATGTCTCATTATGCCGAGTTGACAAGAAGGTAATCAAGGTCTTGGAGAATGGATAAGTCGGCTACCACACCAACACTGCATTCCCTATCCTGAAAGCCATACTCGAGACACTTTGACACTGATTCCCTAAATCCAAACTTTATTCTCATAAGGGGACTACTCCAAAAATTATCCCAAGTACTGAAATTCTTTGATACCAATCTGTCACGACCCAACCCGATGGGGCTTAATCCATAACTACCCCAATCTCACCTCCATATGCCAGGAGGTGGAGACAAGCATCGAAATTCATAACTAATGCGGGAGTACTTTTCCTAATACACATATATATGCATACTCATTCATCTTGATGAAAAATTGAAGAGGAATAATTGAAATGATGTCACATCTATATTAATAACCATGCATGAAAAACCTCTAGGGAATACAAATAGTATGATAGTGTAAATAGAAAATGAAAGGGAAAAAATACATTCTCAACCAGAAATATGTCCCAACCTGATGAAAATAGAAAGGTAAATGTTGAGAGATCCCAAATTTTAATCTCCAAGATCTGACCACCGTACGCATCCAAATGCACCTGGTATCCTTTTGCTCCTCTATAGTCACCACTGACATGTCTGTCATTTGTGCAAGACATGACATGTGTGGGAAAATCCCATGTAGGGGTGAGTATATACATACCTAGTAGGATGCCCTGAAAGCTGAAGGGGGTAGTAAGAGACACTATATGAATAGATAATAGACAGTTTAACCCAAAGTAGGAGAGTAACAACATCCAACGACATGGATACAGATGTGTATATATAAATATATATATAGTCTCAAACAAAATAAATATCAAATGACAGATAAATAGAATATCCATGTCACATATCATCCCAAGAAATAGTACCAATAGTTCCAATAAGACCATCATCAATTCCCAACCTCTCATGTGTATGTCGAATAGAAACTTCCAAGTCAAGCCAACCACGCCACTGCGTCGAACAGTCAAGGGGCCACAATCTCTAGGTAGAGGACCCATGCCCTAGTACAATAGGAGGGTTTCACTCAGTAGATAGCTAGAGGAACCATTCCATAGTTACGCAAGAGGGTGACAATCAAGTAATTGGTAGACGACCCATGCTCAGCCCAGCTAGAGGGTGCCACTCTAATAGCTGGTAAAGGACCCATGCTCAACCCCGTTGGAGGGTTCCACTCTAATAGTTGGTAGAGGACTCATTCCTAGCCCAACAAGAGTGTGCCACACTAGTAGAAAAAAGAGGACCCATATCTAGCCTAGAAGAAGGGTTCCACTCTCATAGTCAAAGATTCATACCATAACACTACAGGAGGGTGCCACTCGGTGGATAGGTAAAGGAACCATACCCTGTCCTGACATGAGGGTTCCACTATGAGAGTAAATAGAAGACCCATTACCTATCCCATGGGAGGGTTTAACTGTATAGATATATATAGTACCCATTCCCTATCCCAGTAGGAGGGTGCCACTTTGGTGATCCTACCCAATCACTACTATCATCGAGCATTTCCTAAAGAAGAGTTTCACTCAAAACATCTCACATCATATCTCAAAATACACTTTAGATTCCACCATCATGTTCTATGTGAAAAAAGACTCAGGATATGCTAATCATGATCCAAAATATGATTCCAAATGAAGGAGATATGGGATGTTGAATTTTCATCAAAAGGAAAGTAGGGGTATGCTGCATGTAAGGGGACTCACATAACATGTTCTCCCACTCTACTGCCTAGCTGTGTCCCTACCCATACACGGATCACTGGCCGTGTAACACTACACATCATGTATGTGGACTAGATAGTGTGCCTCAGTCACCCGGGGTATTTCTAGTGCTCCTGGTTATGTCTGTGTAAAGTTTCTTGTGCCTGTGTACTTTGGTACACAACATGTTAGGACCATGCCAGCACTTGTCATGTACCTCCTAATCAAGCATGTTTATTCTTTAAAGTACACAGAATGCCTCCCGGTATACATGGTTTATAAGGCCACATGGTATTTTGAGTGTGTACCCTCTATACATGGTGAGCCAGTCAGCTAGGCTTACATGGAATGTGGACCCTCCACATGATGTTTCATATTTAACTCCAAGAAAAACCCTAGTCACCATATAAACCAAACTACATGGTATGTGTTCTTTTTACTACATGGAGTGTAGTTTGGTTTTCATAGAGAGATAGATATGTGCTTGTGTGTCCCCAACCCATGTCTTCCACCACAAAATTCATCCAATTCCCACTTGCTTCTGAAGGTATTCGCCTCTGGGAAGTGATTCTAGCCCTACAATGGTCAAAAATCTGTGTTTTGATCATCCGGTATGAAACATGAATACCCTCACACATATCCCATGACACGCCATCACTGATTTAGATTTAAAATCAAAAAAATCATCACCTTCAGCCCGCAAATCCTTTGAATCCAACCTTCATTCACCAATCTATTCCTCACATGGGATTATGCTATGAATTTGGGGGTCCAATAAGTCTTGGTCCCACTCAAAAATGTCGAACCAAGACCTCATAGACCAATAGACAAAGAATGAGAAGAATTATTGAGATAAATACACAAAAAAAAAGGTAAAACAGTATTTGGCCAAGAGTTCTTGGCCAACGAACACAAATTGTGATTCCTATGGTGAAAATTTGAATAATCATTTAAAATCGGTACACAGGTGCATGAAATGGATTGAAGTTGACACATATCAATGGAATGGTATGATCATGATCAAACAGTTTAATAAATAAGATAAGAAACCACAAATTGTTGAGTCCTACATAGATATTAGATCATTCATCAATGAATAATGTGCTCACCAATGAAGAAGAGGATTTGTTGTGTTCACTACACCTCGATCTACATGGATTAAGAGTTTTTTCATCATCGGATCTTGATTATTCAATGATAGGTGGAAGGAAATCCTCTCAATGATCCCAGGGTTATATGACTAACCCTAGAGATCCTATGTAATAAGGATTTTATAGATGAAAGAGAATTCAGTTATTTAATTCAAAATAAACAATTTTAATTATTTATTTTAATTAAATACACCCGCCAATGGTCATGATATCCTAACACCCCACGCAGACCAATTTTAGGTCGTGCCTAGTGTAAACCTCATGTTCAAGAATCAACAATGGTATTAGATTTCTGATCTGAGATTTTTTAGGATATATCTAATTATCTTTAAGAAACCATTCATGCGTAATATAAAATATAATTAGTATTTTTATAAAATTAATTCTGGGCACATTGGGCCTTGAAATTGAAAATCGCCTCAGCTCTTGGCTTAAAAAATATATCTAAAAATATTTCAAAGTATTATAAGGAAAAAACAAGGTCTCCACATAATTCCTCTATCAAGATCCACATACTTCTTTTATTTATTTAATTGAAGTCAAACAGCCACATGGTTCCCAAACCATAGTTTATGGTCATCCAAGTCCAAGTGAGGTGTAGTTCTGCCCTCATACTTCCCTGGAAACCACCTTCATAAACACTTCCTATGGATTTTGGAATACCTATATCATTCATAGGTTTAATAATCTTCCTTTCAACAAATTTTACATAAAATTATATTTAAGTTTAATGTTCATTTTCCTTGATTGAAACATTAGGTTTTCCACTAAGTGAATCACAGTATCTGAATCAAAAAATAGAATCCCATCTATATGCTTTCTCCTGATATCATGTCATGCCCCACCCAACCCAGACCATGAATTTGGTCATCTAACCCCATGGGTCACCTGTAATAACTTTCTTTCCTTCCCATCACACTGCATGCTATTATCCACCAGGGTCACTTATCAAAATAAATTACTATCGCCACATGTCAACACATGTTCTTTCAATGTATTTTGTCCTCACTCACTCACACCATAAGAAAATTCTTTAGAGAACACCCATCATGACCAATAATCCAATACGAGTACACTTAAATGTGGATTTATAATGAAGTAGGCTCCCAAAAATTAAAGTTCACCTTATTGACATGGGTAGTAACATTTGGTATTTTAAGCCACACTTTTCTAGGGGTTTTACACTCTCCACCCCTTTAAATCACAACGCCCTCATTGTGGATGCCACAACTCAAACCTAGGAAGTTTCACTGTACTTCCTGCTGGGTATTGGCTTTGGTACCATTTTTCATGACCCACCCTAATTATTCCATGAATATGGTCATCTGACCCCATGGCCCACCTATAATAACTTGGTTTCCATCCCATCACACCACAAGATATTACCCACCAGGGTCACATATCAAACTAATTATTTTTCACATAGTCCAACACATGTTCTTTCACTGTATTATGTCCTCACTTACACACACCTGGAGAAAACTCCCAAGAGTTCACCCATAATAACCCATACTTTGAGCCAATCATGCTTAGTTGTGGAGTTATAATCAAGTAGGCTCCTGAAAAGAAAGGTTCACCTTGTTGACATGGGTAGTAAAATTTTTTCTTTAAAACCTCACCTTTCCATGGGTGTCACAAATCCTCAAAAATCCATTTTGACTTCATCATATCTTTATTTTCATCTATTAAATCAATGTACCCAACTTCTTTTTTTGGGAGTGATACTATCAACTACATCTTCAACATCTAACTCATTATCATTTCTTTAAAAGTTAACACATAAAATGAAGTTTTGTAACATGTATCTGAATCCCCAACATAGTCTGAGTCTACAATACCATGCAAAAAATCATCTATTCTGAAGAAATGTTTTATGTTTTAAAAATCCATTATGTATTAGAGAATCCATTTCAAAACATCTTAGTTCCCTTCTCTAGTGTTCAACAAAAACTTGTTGATTACTCTCACTACTTGTGCAATGTCTAGGTGGGTACCTACCATAGGGTATATCAAAACTCTAATAGCTGATGCATATGAAACATTATTCATATACTATACCTCAACATCTGTTTGTGGTTACTGTTCATTGTTAATATTTTAGTGTATATCCAAGGTTATAAACACTATCGTTTGCTTTATTATCCTGATACACACCACTATCGTCCAGATGTAGTATTCCCGAGTCATGTATAAATTACTAGAACATATGTTTCTCATAATACCCATACCTATGATCTATTTCACTAGACCAGGGTCCTTTATCTTGAAACATTGGGATAACTCGTCATTTAGCTCACCCATCCTTTCCTTTAACATACCTACAATCAACACTTCATCTATGTAGTGTAGAATAATGATCCAACTCCCATAAAAAAATAACTTCTGACAACAAAAATGATCAACATTTCTCTGGATGAACTTATGTTACTCCATGAAATCGTTGAACTTACTATTATAATTCATCAATGCTTACTTCAAACCGTAAAGGCTATATTTGAGTCGATGCATAAGTCCCTGGTTCTGGTGAACATAAAACCCAACTAGATTCTCTATATAGATATCCTCATCTAAGTCCCAATGAATAGATGATATCTTCACATCCAATTACTTCAATTAAAGAAATTCAATTGAAATAAAACATATCATTATTCAGATAGTTTCATGCTTAAATAGAAATGAAAATATCTCTGAGAAAACCTCACCTTCCATTTGTGGAACACCATTCACTACTAGCATGACCTTATTTTTCTTCTACTATCCACCTCTTTCTTTAGTTGATAAACCCATTTGTTTTATAATACATTCTTCTGGGTAGGATTCTTTGTCATCTCTCGGGTTCCAAACACATGGAGGGAATCAAGTTCATACCTAATGGCTAACTCCCACTATCTAGAGTCTTTCAAACTCCTTGACTCCTCTGGGCTCTTGGGATCTCCACCATCTGTCAAAAATAAGTAGTGAAAACTATCACCATACCTTTTCATTAGACATCATAGCCTAGTAGATCTCTATAGTTGTTCCCATGGTTGAGTTCCTTCTAAAATTATAAATTCAAAATTTACAAAATCATATGCTCGAGGTTTTGTAGGACTTGACTCTCTATTACATCTGACCAAGTCAGCATCATCAATACCTGACCTTCTTATTCCAGTAACTCCTTCATATAGTCTGGTGTTTTCGGTACTGGCATGCTCATTGGATTTTACACCACATCTATAAATTTTGGATTCCCATCCAACTAAAGCTTAGTTGTTGATGATACTTCTATTTCATCGTAACCTTCCATTGGGGTTTGATCCTTTCATAGGATCCCTTCATTAAAGATCTCATTTCAACTTTTGATGAATTTCCTTGAGTCATTGTCCTAGAGTGTAAAATCAAACTCCTCATTTTAATATCTAACAAAGTAACATTCTCAAGATTTATCCTTTGTCTTCTCTCTTTATTTGGCATTAATGTGGATAAAGGTGAGAATTCTAAAGATTTTGAAGTGGTTGAAATCTACATTTATTCTGGACTAGAATATCTCTAAATGTTTTTTTCTAATTGGCGATGATGGACTACAATTGATTAAGTGCATCACACAATTCACATCTTCTTCTTAGGACACCTTGGAGAACCCTGTGTGAATTCACATACTATTTTACTTTTCCACCAAAGTCGTGTTTATCCATTCAATAACTCTATTTTATTCCAAAGTCCCTGGAACAATCTTCTCAAACTAAATCACTTTCCACCAGAAGAGCCTCTGAAACTCCCTACTTCTATACTCACCACCATTTTCCAACCCTAAGCACTTCAGTTTTCATCATGTATCTCTCTCCACCATAGCCCTCCACCGGAAGAAAGTCTCAAACACCTAAGAATTTTGACTTAGATAAAACACCCACACTTTTTATGTGGATTCATCGATGGACGTAAAATAGAAGAGTGGTCCTTCATGATAATACACCATAGTTTTCCCCCAATCATCCATGTGAACCAAATCCAACTTCTGGTGATTTTGTGTTTTCCCTTCCATCTGGAAGGACACCTCCCACTTCTTTCTAAAGATCCAATCCATGCATATTCCATACATTATGCTTTCAACCTTCAATAATCCTATAGAAATTAGGATCTCCATCACCTTCTCACTGGGGAGATCTAGATGGTCATGGCATAACTTTGGGAAAGTTAACTCTCTAGCATGCATCGCTCCTTCAGGTGAACCTGTAAGGTATAACGTCTCATCCTTCGCTTCTCTTTTGATGACCATGGAACTGTATGAAATTTTCCATACACCATTTGTAAAGGCAGTGTAAGAACCTACATCATCAAGTAGTCTAATGGAAATTAAGTTCTTACTAAACTCTGAGATGTGTTGTACATACTTCGATTCCGACATCCCTTCTTTTATTGTCCATAGCAAGTCATTTCTTTTCCCCACTATTTTAAGAGCCTTTCCATCTTCAAGATCCACCTTACCATACCATCTGAAATTATAATTCTTTATACTCCCTCTCTCGAATGTTGAGTGAAATGAAACTCCGGGGTCGATCATCCAAGACCCCAATAGACTAGCGACACTTAGGAGAAAGTCTCTCTTATCTGTCAATACATGATTCACAGACCCACTACCATATGAATATTTTATGGAGTTCTTCCTTCTTTTATTACAATCCTTCTTAAGGTGGCCTTTTCTCCCACAATGTCAGCTTAAGGGAGCATTATTCGCTGAGCTACTCCTACTGCGAATCCTCCTACAGTTTCCCTTCTGGTGACTTCTTCATCTAATGGTATGTCCTCTTCTTTTCACATTGCATGCATTTTCAAAAGATTCATGAATCACCTTTTGATGAATCTCCTCATTTAAAATCTGGTCTCAAACTTCCACGAACTTTATATTTACCTTTTCACTAGAATTAAAAACACTAGTGACCATAGCATCCTAAGATTCAAGGAATGAAGAGACTAAAAATAGTGCTTAAACTGGGTCTCTGAAGCTCACCATCAGGGAATTAAACTCACTTCTGATGGAATTGAAGTTGTTAATATGATTGATAGTCGACTTACCTTCTGACATTCTCATGACGAAAAGTCTCCATAGTAAGAACACCGTGATCATCGTTGTGGGCTTCTTTTAAACATCAATGAGAGTTCACTCCCTGGAAGTTGTATGCCACGTTCTAGGAGAGTGACATTCACATCAACAAGATTGTTTTCTTATCCATCCCTCTCCTTTTTTTTGTTGTCGTTTGTGGCTTGACTCCAGTCAAAGAATGGTTAAGGTCCTTTTGCAAAAGACAATCCCTCATCTGCATCTTATAGAACCTGAAATTTATTTCGTTGAACTTCTACACCCGAACCTTACTCTCATTCGACGTTATCCCTCCGAAAAATTGTAAACTCCCACTACTTCCAAACAATGTAGAGAAAGAAGCCAGGTATTGGTTATTGATAATCTCTTACAAGGCAAAATGTAGAATATTATTACTAAATCGTGCTTTGAGACAGCTTCCCTGGAGCTCGTCCTTTTGAAAACACTCCAACCTTAAGCTCTAATACCACTTATTGGGTTCACGATCACTATTCAGTTGAACCATCAGATGATAGACTACTGGATCCTACACACAAAAGCAAAAGCTCTAGAATGAACCCCACACAACAACACTTAGAACTTGGATGGCATGCACGCTCAAGTCCCCGCATTGCAACGTAAAACCCTCTCACAACACAAATTAGTAGTATTGATTGCAACGATCAGAAAGGAAACGAGACACAAGAAAAACACGGGAGATTATGTGATTCAAACTTGCATCCTATTCCACGGGGGATGATGCTTCGCTTTGTTCAAGGAAACAAGGATATTGCAATGATAGATTGACACATCACAACGTGATCACACCCTACATTTATAGAGTGCTCACCGAATGCTTCTGGTTGCCACTGACATCCTATCTATCCACGTTGTCATCCACCTAAGCTAAGCTTCACATAAGATTATTTGTTTGGTCAAAGGTTGTCTTTGCCTCAACTAGCTCAACCAAGACATTCTCAACACCAATTTGATATAAAATGAAATTGAAATGAGTTGTAAAGGCTGATAAGCTTAAAATAGAGTAAGGCCGGATATGGGAGCAAAATGTATTAGAATTATTTTAAACAACTATTCTAGCGATAAGAAAATGAAAATAAAATACATGAAATTCATTTATAACCATCTTTAATATAGTTATTAAAAATGCAAATAAAAATAATAATTGTAGGAGTCAAATAAAGTCTGTCGGTGTATATTTTAATGGGTTTAAAGTAGAAATAAAGTGAATGAGAATGCCATATGGGTGTGCTCGAAAAAAAGAAACAAATCCGGTCATCACGGCCATCGTCTCTGGATTTCCACACTATATATATAATAAATTCGCCGAAAGCATGCAGGACTGGTGCGACGCGTCAGGATTCCTTTAGAGAGGAGCAGCTATAAAAACAGGAGACCCACAATCCCCTATGCAGCCACACTCCCTCCGGAGAATTGAACGGAATCTGCGGTCGCTATGTCGCACGCCCAGGGTGCTACCGCATTGGTCCTGTTCGGGATGGCCCTCTTCTCGGCCGCCACCGCCACTACCACCGCCCCGTCTCCCTTCCCTCCACCACCTCACCGTGGCCACCATCACCACCACCACCACCACCACGGGCACCAGGGGCACCACGACCACCACCCGGCGGCGGCCCCAGCCCCACCCGTCGCAATACCCCCTCAATCCGTCCGTCCACCACACCCGGCACCGAGTCACCCAACCCTCGCAACGCCCCCTCGCTCCGTGGGTCCACCACTCCCGGCTCCTCGTCTCGCACCCGCCGAGACCCCATCTCAACATACTCCGGCGGCGGCCCCACCCCTCGCAAAACCTCCTCAATCCCGCCTTCCTCCACTCCCGGCTCCTCGTCTCGCACCCACCGAGAAGCCTACTCCGGCGGCGGCCCCACCCCTCGCAAAACCCCCTCAGTCCCGCCTTCCTCCATTCCCGGCTCCTCCTCTCGCACCCACCGAGAAACCTGCTCCGGTGGCGGCCCCACCCCAAGCCCCACCCCTCGCAAAACCCCCTCAGTCCCGCCTTCCTCCATTCCCGGCTCCTCGTCTCGCACCCACCGAGATACCTACACCGGCGGCGGCCCCACCCCAAGCAAAACCCCCTCTGTCCCACCTTCCTCCATTCCCGGCTCCTCGTCTCGCACCCACCGAGATACCTACACCGGCGGCGGCCCCACCCCAAGCAAAACCCCCTCTGTCCCGCCTTCCTCCATTCCCGGCTCCTCGTCTCGCACCCACCGAGATACCTACACCGGCGGCGGCCCCACCCCAAGCAAAACCCCCTCTGTCCCACCTTCCTCCATTCCCGGCTCCTCGTCTCGCACCCACCGAGAAACCGTGTGACTATCCCTCGGCGCCGCCCGTTGTCCTCCCAAAATCACCTCCCCCTGCACCTCGTCGCTTAATCCACTCTCCGGCGCCGGCTCCGGCTCCGGTCCCAGGGCGTGCATGATGGTGGCCGTCGGTTTCCATATATGAAGCAAAACTCTTTTCTTAATTTCTGTAATACCAAGAAACATGTACTGTGCTATCTTATGCTACACTAATACTACCCAGGAACGGCTCAGAAAATTCAGTTGCCTCATACCAATATCAGAAAATTTGCTCTAAATACATTGAGAGCTACATCAAAAAGTTCAAATTGATGCCCTTAAAATTTTTTCACTTGATCGTTGCCCTAACCCAGGGGCTCTTCGGTCCTGCCCGAGCCGGCCCTGATACTACCTAATCCCCTCGTTTTTGTTGCTCCATGCTTTCATCCGCTTCTCCCATATTCTAGATTATGAAAGTGGTTATGCATTGATTACAGTTTATACAGAGATTTCAGATTATAACCCCAATCGCCCTGACAAACTTCATTTTGTGATCTCTCATAGTAATGTTCCCATAAAAAAGTACAAAATATAAGTAACAGAACCATAGAACCAAATTTCAGATTATGCATTGGCAGTTGTGTTTGAGCATGTGGTTGTGGCAATTGAAGAATCAAAGAATTTGGAGAAACTGCCCATTGAAGAACTAATGGGGTTGTTGCATAGTAGACTTTACAAGAACAAAAAAAATGGCCACACACAACGAGGCGGTCATTGTGGAAGAGAAAGTGGGCGTGAATATTAATTAAGCCATTAACAAAAGCAACAAAATCCTATCAACTTTCGTGGAGGAGGGAATAGTGGAGGTCATTTCATGTGTGGATCACGATGAGCGATGCAACTATAATGAAACATCTCATCATAAAGATGGTACCACTCTTTGCACAAGAAAAGGCATGTGAACGCCCAGATGTGTGGTATCTCAACACGGGTGCAAGCAACCACATGAGTGGTAACAAAGAACTCTTCGAGTAATTCATAGAAGATTCATAGAAGAAGTTCGTGGTGACGTGAGCTTTGGCGACTCATCAAAGGTATCTGTGATTGGAAAAGGTAAAATCAAAATCTATTATAAGAATGGTGAGCTGAATTATATCTCTAATGTGTATTATGTACGAAACATGAAAAACAATACCATTAGTATTGACCAACTCCTGGAGAAGGGGTATGTTATACACATGGAGAATTTTTTTTTGTCTATAAGGGATGCTCACAGACTTGTTGCTCAAGTCCAAATGGCGAAGAATCGCATGTTTCCTCTGTGTATCAACACAAAGGATGAGGAGTGTCTCTTGGGACTCATGAATAATGACTCGTGGAGACAACATCTATGATTTGGACATCTGCATTTTAATGGGCTTAAACTTCTATCCTCATCAAGCATGACGTGCGGATTGCCGACAATTGAAGTTCCAAATCATGTGTGTGAGGCGTGTACACTCGGCAAGCAACAAAGGAACTCCTTCCCAATTGGAGTGTCTAGAAGAACAAATGAACCACTTCAGTTAGTTCACACTGATATCTGCGGACCGTTTGAAATACCATCACTTGGAGGTAATAGGTATTTTATTTCCTTCATTGATGATTTTAGGAGGAAACTCTGGGTGTATTGCATCAAAGAAAAATCTTCTGCATTTGCGATCCTTAAAATGTTCAAAGCTCGTGTTGAAGCTGAAAGTGGTTATAGAATCAAAGTTCTCAGATCTGACAGAGGTGGAGAATACACTTCAAATGCATTTCATGTTTATTGCAGGGAATAAGGCATCAAGCAACAATATACTGCTGCCTACATGCCACAACAGAATGACATTGGAGAAAGGAAGAACTGCACCATCCTTGACATGACAAGGACCATGCTAAAGGATAAAGGCTTGCCAAAGAACTTCTGGGCAGAAGCAGTGGCATGTACTGCCTATCTGCTCAATCGGTGCCCAACCAAAAGCTTTAGAAACTTGACACCACAAGAGCCATGAAGTGGCTACAAACCGAGCATAGCACACCTAAGAATCTTCAGATGTGTTGCCTATGCTCAAGTTCTAGAAGCGAGAAGAAGGAAGCTTGATGATTGTGGTGAAAAGTGCATCTTTATCGACTACATTGAAGATTCTAAAGCCTATAAGCTTTACAATCCACTAACCAATAAATTAGTGGTGAGTAGAGATGTGGTATTTAGTGAGGAAGAAGAATGGAAATGGAATGATGAAGAACCAAACAAAGAGATTCCGGTTGAAATAGAAGATCCAGAAGAAAGGCATGATCATCAGGAGCAAATGCCACCAACACCTTCCCCGGGCGCATCGTCAGTACACAGGAGTCCAGGAGGAAATTCCATCACTCCTAAAAGGAATCCATCAAGTCAAAATTTGGCGCGCTCATCCTCACCCATGGCACCCATAAAAATGAAAATCTTAAGCTAAATTTATGAGCAAACCGAAGAGGTAAATCTTTTTTTCCTATATGCAGATCATGAGCCTCTGACGTTTCAGGAAGCCACGAGGGAAGAATGTTGGAGAATGGATATGGGGGGAGAAATTCGCGTCATAGAGAAAAATGACACATGGGAGCTGACCACACTTCTTAATAGCCAGAAAACCATTGGTGTCAAATGGGTGCACAAGATCAAGTGAAATTCTAATGGTGAAATGGATCGCTACAAGGTAAGGCTCGTAGAAAAGGGGTGCAAACAGAAGTATGAGGTGGAATATGAAAAAGTCTTCGCTCTGGTTGCTCGCCTTGACACTGTGAAAATGATTATCTCCCTTGTTGTTCATCACAGTTGGATGATCTACCAATTGGATGTGTAGTCTGCATTCCTGAATGGAATTCTAGAGGAAGAGGTATATGTAGACCAACCTGAAGGTTTTGTTATGCAAGTGGAGGAAGACAAAGTGTATCGACTGAAGAAAGCTCTTTATGGGTTGAATCAGACTCCTCGTGCTTGTAATGTACACATTGCTAGCTATCTTCGAGAGAACGGCTTCACCAAATGTCCATATGAGCATGTAGTTTACATCAAGAAGAATGACCGTGGCGATATACTCATTGCATGCTTATATGTCGATGATTTACTATTTATAGGGAATAGTTGACTGATGTTTGATGTTTTCAAGGAGGCTATGTTCAAGGAGTTCGAGATGACTGACGGAGGTCTCATGTCCTTCTTTCTGGGAATAGAAGTAAAGAAACAACATGGAGGCATCTATATTTCTCAAAAGAGGTATGCTAAGGAGTTGATTGAAAAATTCAAGATGGCCAATTGTAATTCTGTTAACACACCTGTGGAAATGAGCTTAAAAATGACAAAATATGGAGAAAGAAGAAGGGTTGACTCGACTCTATTCAAGAGTCTAATTAGAAGCCTGAGGTATCTCACAATCACAAGGCCTGATATTGACTATAGTGTTGGGATTCTAAGCAGGTACATGGAAGCACCAAAAGAGTCACATTGGATGGAGGCAAAACGTATCCTCAGGTATGTTAAAGGAATGATGAATTTTGGTCTTTTTTATCCATATAATGAAAAAACAAATCTTCATAGATACCCAGACAGTGACTGGGGAGGCGACCAAGATGAAAGGAAAAGCACCACTGGGTATGTATTTTTTCTTGGATCGATTGCTTTCACATGGAATTCAAGGAAGCAAAGTGTGGTCGCCTTGTCTACATGTGAAGTAGAGTACATGGCAGCATCATCCACTATTTGTGAAGGAATCTGGTTGAGAAATCTACTGAAGGAGTTGAAGCATCCGCAGGATGGATCCACAGTGATATGTGTGGATAACAATTCGGCAATTGAACTTGCCAAAAATCCAGTGCAACATGGAAGAATCAAACATATTGATACCCAATTCCATTTTCTGAGAGATCATGTGAAGCAGAAAACAATAAAATTAGAATATTGTCATACTACGGAACAGGTGGCTGATATTTTCACAAAGGCATTACCGACAGATGTATTAAAAAAACTCAGAACGATGCTCGGAATGAAGCCGGTTTTGGTTTGAAGGGGAGTGTTGGAATTGAAAACAAAAACAACAAGTCAAAGATGCCCGCATTGTTTCTTCTAGCATTATTTATTACAAGCATTTTTTTTCTTGCATGGGTTCACCTCTATTTATTTTCTTTGAATGAATTTAATGTTTTGTATTTAATATTTTGGTATTTTTTGTACCATCATAAATGCTCTGCATTTAATGATTTGGTCTTTCCTTATACCTTGATAAATGCTCTGCATTTAATGTTTTTGGTCTTTCTTTGTACCAACATAAATGCTCTGCATTTAACGTTATAGGTCTATAAATTGATTTAATTGTAGTCTGAAAATATTGTGAATAAAAGAATCTTGAAAGCCCTTTTGTATTGTGTTCCAATTATATTCCTCTAAAATTTCTCAGCTTGTATAGACAACAGAGAACAAGATCATTCATTTGACAGAGATGAATAGAGTTAAGAAGGTAGGGGAAGGAGGTGCCCCTATAGGGACATTTTGGAGGATTTTGGGTCCTTTTATAGTCGGGTGCATGTTTGTTAGGATCATATAGGTTGCCTAGGTGGACCAAAAAAGTGGTGTTGGGGGGCAGTGGTTTCTACATGGTCACCGACGACTGTAGTTAGAGTATGTGGAATAGATGAGGATAAACAGTGGTTATTGCAGGGTTGTTGCATTGTCTTCCAAGACCCTGCAGTCTGGAAGTGTGACCACTTAAAAACACCCCCACTAACCCTAAATTTAAAATATATTTGGGTGTTTTTTCATAGTATCTCCCTTATCTTTCATAGATGTATATTTTGGTCCTTATGGGTGATTCCTTCCCTCTATAGATGCTATTTTTGGTGTATGACTTGGATTTTGTGAATTCTTAGTTATATTGTGTTGGTTTTGATTTATTATTGGTTTATTTAGGGAAGATTATTTCATTTTTTTATAGAGTTTGATAAAATGATATGGGTGGGAAAAAATGATATGGGTGGGGAATGTTTTATAAAACTTAATAAGCTTAAAGGATTTTTCATATACATGGTGTTCATGGGGATCATTGGATAAATCCTATTTATAAATCTTACTAGAGTTCAATATTTTATAGTGAGGAGCATTATCCTTAGGAATGTATAGTTGGAGGTGGTGAGGTAGGGGCTAGAGGCGCCCCTGACTCTGACCGCTTGACAAGCCCAAACCATGTGGACATTTTTTTATCACTTATTAATTACCCTTGTATCTAAAACCTCCACATATTTACTAAACACTTTTCCAAAAAAGGGTTACTATTAGGATATGTAGAGACATGGATGAAAATGTTTGATTTTTTATGTATCCCAAAAAATTATATGATGGGTGTGAGCAAAGATATTTGAAATAGTCCTATGTGTGAATGTTATGAACTACAATTTGTGTCTGAAAAATATTTCTAGTTAGTGTGTCTAGTGAATTTGTAAAGATGAGATATCAATAATTTGTATCCATGGACAAATCACAAAATTTTAAAAAATAAAAAGGATATTATACAAGTTTAAGTGTTGAAATAAATTTAAAAATTGTTATATAGTTTAGATTAAGAAGCCTTGCATGTTAAATAATTATAATTGCATACCATTTTTACTGGTTGATTTGAATTTTTGAATAAGAATTGTGATTTGGTTCCTACAATGAAAACATATGAAAAATTTGATTATGAAAATATACTTGTGAAAAAATTAATGATGAATTATAAAATTCAAACCTAGATGAATAAGAATAGACTGATCACCATTTTAAAAGTTGGAATGAGAAGCATCAGTACTCAATTCTTATAAAGTGTATACATGGAGTTTCTATGTGAATATTAACTACTAAAAAGACTTGTTGTTTTTCACTTTATGGAATTTCATCCACTGCTCACCCATCAATCGTACATCGCATATGAGTTCAAAAAATAAGTATAGATTCTGACAAATATATAGAATCTAGAAAATATAATTATATAATTTGACTGAGATATTGTCATCTTAGCCAAAAGTTTTTCTTGTATGCTTCATCTTCACTCAAAAATTTAAATTACTTTCAATAGAAAAATAGAAATGCGGTTCTTCTGGTATCCCCACCCATTAAAATGTTGTTTAAAAAGGCTAAGAGATGATGTATTTAGTATTCCCACCCATTAAAATGTGCATTTTTATGGGTGGTTCTTCAGTCAACATAATCATTTTTTCTTTTTTACATTGATAGGAAATATGGTTAAAAAAGGCTAAGAGATCCCACCAATGATAGGTGGATATACAATATGGTTATACATGAAGTGCATATACATCATGAAAAATGTAAATAGGGAAGAATATGATCATAGTAAGAGGCACGTAAGAGAATATGAAAAAAAATCTAGAAAGTAGGAAACATGGTTCATTTTCCAGATTAGGTTCTTGAATTCGAGTTGAAAAAAATTACCGATGGAGGACTTCTTCAGTATAATCAAAGGGATCCACAATTGTAAAAGTAGAGTTTAAAATATATCAAAAAAAAATTGTATAATATGGATTCTCAATGACTGATACTACTGTTTTTGAATAAGAAAAAATATATCTAAAATTACAAATAGAAATCGTTTAGAATGAAAAACATATATAGGATATGGTAAAAACCTAGGATTTCAAGGATTTGGACGATATGTTATTACGGGAGGGAGATAATTTTCAATCTATGTGAGATGGATGTTGAGTGAATGATGCTGAGGAAGAGTTGAACATGGAGGTTGAGAAGGAGTTTCATGTGGATAAGGAGAATGAGGATGTGTAGACGGAGTCCGAGGCAGTGTAGACCAAGGTGGAGGAGGAGTTGTAGGTGGAGAAGGTGAACATGGAGGTCTAGATGGAGGCATAGGTGGAGGCAGAGGTGGAGGTAGAGGTGAAGGTGAAGGAGGAGGCAGAGGCGTGAAGAAGTATGGGATAGGGGTACGAGGAAATAAGGATTGGGAGGATACAGGAGGGATGAGGAGGAGACGGAGTTGGGGGAGGAGAGTCAGGGGTGTGTGAAGGAATCAGAGAGAGCGAAGGTGAAGGCAGAGGAAGAGATTTGAAGGAGGATGGGATAAGGGGTATGAGGCAATAGGGATGGGAAGGATACGAGAGGGATGAGGAGGATATGGAGTTGGGGGAAGAGAGTCGGGGGTGTGTGAAGGAATCAGAGAGAGGGTATAATGGGGAGGGAGAGCGGAAATAAAGGGGAGGCAAACATGCATGTGAGAAATAACATGGAGGAATCACGTGTAGAGGTAGGAACAAATTATAGTATATATAATATGTATTAAATCACATTATAGTAATTTTTTTTGAAAAGAATAAAACCTTAAATTGTTTAGTAGTTATGAATTGTCTACAGGAAAATGTTCTTTTAGTAGATGGTGAAACTTGATGTTACGGACCATGAGTATGATTGATACAGGAATTCATTGATTATTGTATAATCTATGCTGAAGAGGAATATCAAGGAAAAGATAAAATAAGAAAATCTATATAAATTTATAAATATTAATTAAAAATATGCATAAAGATTGATATTACACTATTATTACCTGATTTCTTCAACCAAATGATTTTATTATAGAGGATGCTAAATGCATTTTTTTATAATATTAATAAAACAAAATTGAATTGTAAATTTATAGAGAAATATTTTAATAAATAAATTCATAATGTTATTATACAAATAATAAAATTAAAAATACATTGAGAAATTGAAAAACTAAAACTGAAGTAAATTGAAAATAAGAATTGCAATCTTGACATTGTTGTAGACCATTAGGTAATGCATACTGAAAACATATCCAATAAATGTGTATAAAAAAAATTAAAGACTAAAAATAAAAAATGAGAATATATAGAATATGTATAATGGGAAAGAATTTTAATTGAGTAATAAAAATAGAGATAAAATTTTGAAGACTAAAACTCAAAATGAAAAGGGGGAGAGAAATTGAAAAAAAAATTGGGACTTGAAAGGAAGGTGTTTTTAACAACATACCTATATGACTTTTACAATATATAAAAAACTCTAAAATTCATGGAATTATAGAACATACCTCTTTGTATAGTAGTGGGACATCATTCCATAAAAAACCTATTCATGAAAATAAGGAAAATGAAAAGGGAGAGAGAAATTGAAAATATATTGGTATACAGAAGGAAGGAGTTTTTAAGAACATACTTGTAAGACTTTTACAATCACTAAAAAACTATCAAATTCATGGAATGCAAGAACATACCACTATGTATAGTAGTAGATATCATTTCAGAACAAACCTATTCAGGGAAACAATGTAGTTCTATAAAGAGTAGTGTAATAACATCCGATAACATACCTAATTTTTACAGCTTGATGATGAGAGACACATAAAGTGTGTTATACTTGCATCAAAACTAAAAGTGAATTAAAATAAAATTTCATTAAATTGAAATTCCATATATAATATGAATACATGAATTTCATACAAAACATGAAAAATTATTAATTAGTGCATACTACAAACACATCCAATAAATGCATATAAAAAAAATTAGAGAATAAAAATATAAAATAAAAAGATAGAGCATATGTAAAATGAGAAATAGTTTTCTTAGAGTAAACCACAAATCTAAATGTGGTCATTATGTTTAAAATGATATCATAACAACCCCCTTCACCTTGTCGCCTAATATACTCTCTGGCGCTGGCTCTAACTTCGGTCACCGGGCGTGCATGATGGCAGCCATTGTTGCAGTTCCACATATGAAGCAAAGCACACTCATCATTACTTTTTTGTAATACCAAAAAACATGTAATTTTTTATCTTATACTACACTATTACTACCAAATCTGCTCTTTTTTTCCTCCATGCTTTCATCCAGTTCTCCCATAAATATATCTAAATAATCTATTTGTCCATTATTTTCTACAAAATAATATTTACCCAAATTAATTTAAAATTACCATTTTTTACTTATGTAGTTATCCTTATTTCACCACACCCCATCATATTGTTTTTGTTTTATAAACAAACTAGTGTCTAACCTATGCATTTTCATGGAATAATCATTCAATTATAATGTACTTTTAACTCAATTTTTTTTGATAAAAATTGCATAAGTTGTTTTTTATAAATGAAAATCGAGATAGATATATCATTATCACTCATTAGTAGTTGTAGGAAATTATTTATTGAAGTTAGACCAACATGAAATTTATGTCAAAAATGTCTTAAATTAATATTTTTTTGCAATGCACCATTGTCTTACTATTGTTGCTGCTTTTGAGAAATTATTACTATAAAAATTTATGGATTCAGAAAATATTATTTTGATCAATACATGTTAGTACTGATGAATACATATTAGTTTAGTATATTACATATCAGTTGATCTTTCAACGATCCTTTCATAGCATGCAGTTAATAGAAACACCTATAAAAAATTTCAATGATATGAATTGAAAATTTATATATAATGCATAATATACATTATATTGAATGTGAAAAACACTAAAATGACTATTCATCTTGTAGTACTATTTGCATCATTTTTCCTATATTTTTCAAGTCACCCAATATCTTGGAAAACATATGATGTTGGTGTAAATAAATTTATGAGAATGTAAATGGAAAGTATAAAAAATCCAATCATGTGGCATAAGAAATGAAAATAAGTAATGTTATGTGTGACCCATTATTTGAGAACTAATAATAAATAAAATCTAATATGCCATAAAAGTTATTTTAAATAAGTTAAAGGGAATTCCTAAATCATGATGAACTATTATATTTGTAATGAATAATGCAGAAACATATTCCAAATTAGTGGTCACACTGATAACACATAGAGATTACAGATTATACAACACATTATAGAAATAAATTTCATATAACATAACAAATAATTATATAAAGTTTACGAATTTCATAATATGTAATATGTGTGAATGTTTTCACACATATTTCAGTTTTGAGACACATTATACACAAATTATACATAACAATGTATATAACGCGCATTGATATTCAATATTGCAGATTATAATACAAATATTATATATTGTTACACATTGATGTCATTTTGTATAGTTTGTTACATTATAATTTAGTGATGTACATATTGAAATTGAAAATCATATGTATTATTACAGATTAAAAACAAAATTGAATAAAACGCTACTTATACACAGATTGTATATTAAAAGAACAATCAATAAAAACATATTGTAGATTATAAAGGTTGTTATGCATTTATTACTGTTTATACAGATATTTCATATTATAAAACACCTTTTGTACACCTTCAAATCTATGTACACTAACATTAACTTCATTTTTTTTATCTTTCATTTCACAACTACAAAATAGAGTTTTATCAGCGCTAAAAAAAGCCTTTATCGGTGCTAAAAAAGAGCTGATAATCGATGCTCTATTGAAAGGGGTCCCTTTTATCAGTGATAAAAAAAGAAATGATAAAGGCCTATTTTATTAGAGTTAAAAAAAGTGTTGATTGAAAGGGAAAAAATTTAGAAGAAAATTTTAAAAAAATTCTATAAATTAGAGGGACCCCTTTTAACAGCACTTGACCCTCCTTTCAACAACGCTAGGAAGCCCCACCCGTGTGCGCGCCTGACACCCCTTTAATAGTGCTAGGCACACACCCCACCCTTTAATAGTTCTGTCCCCCATGCACCTGCCCGCGCACCCCTACCTCCACTTGGATTCGAACCCAAGACCTCTCCCTTGTATGCCTACACCTTTACGACTCACCCATCTTGTTTTGTTCTTCATTTAATGATATATCTATTTATTTATATATATATATATATATATATATTTAGTTATATTTATTTTTATATT
The DNA here is from genome assembly GCA_963277665.1 of Viscum album. Taxonomy (NCBI): domain Eukaryota; kingdom Viridiplantae; phylum Streptophyta; class Magnoliopsida; order Santalales; family Viscaceae; genus Viscum; species Viscum album. The sequence goes on from OY728158.1 coordinate 326,268,686, forward strand.
TATATTAATATATATAGTTATATATATATATATTTAGTTATATATATACATATTTATTTGTATATTAATATATATTAATATATATTTATTTATATATATTTCTACTTATATTTTTTATTCGTATATTTATTTGTATATTAATATATATTTATAAGATTAGTTTTAAATACATTTCTAAAATATGTTTTTTGTGTGTGTTTATAAATAAATAAATACATACATACATACATATATACAACGTACATACACATGTATATATTATATATATATGCATATCTGTAAGTACAATTATACATATTTATACATATTTATATATATTTATATATATTTACATATATATATATATATTTATATTTTAGAATATATAAATAATATATATCAGTTTGTCAATACACACCTCCTCCAAATCCATTTTTTTGGTATTTTCAAATGACACTTTTAAGGGTAAGTGAGAACCCTAACAATAACATCCAAATGAAAACATTAAAAGGAAAAGTCACCCAAATCATGAGTATTTGGAGCTGCCTCTACCCAGCATCAACATTGTTAAGTCAAGCCTCCACCTTCACATAACTGCTCGACAAGATGTCCCATGAAAAGATGCACATGCCTGGTGCTGATGGCATTCACTATACCCTCTCAATTGTCCAAATCCGAATGGCATGCGCTGGTGAACACTCCCTGCTCTGAAACCACATCTGAGGAAGATCCAGTAGTGTGACTGAAAACTTTCACAACAAAAAGAAACTCAAAAATGTCAATGCAACATAAAACATCCACTTCAATCAATGTCTGACTTTACTTCTCGTGCAGATACAACTCGGGACCACTAACGCCATCTTCCTGGCCCATCCCCTCAGAGAGGGGGGAGGATAATTAGATAGATTCGGGAAAATGTCGCATAATGGAGAATGAACCACCTTACTAGGACTGGATCGATGAGAGGTAGAACCACCAACCAATTCAGCATTAGGGGTATTATTACCTGTACTAGCTTCCCTGCATTGAGGGACGGATGAGATCCCTGCTTCAGACCTTACCATTCCATCATGAGGGGAGGCATAATTCTTTTGCAATTTTGACCTCCTACCAAGATAAAGAGTAAAACCATCCTCATCAACCATCACATGTTTATCCTTCTTCAATAGAGCCCTATGTGTATCCTTCACAATTAGAACCGCTCCAGTAGTAGCTAGTGAGAGGCACCTCTGGCCTATACCCCCACTGGACACCTGCCTGTCCCTAGGAGAATAAAGATCTTGAGGCACCCCCTGATCTCCAATAATCGGAGTCAAATGAAGAGGGGAGCTTGAGAAGCCAGGATGCACCGAGACAGGGGCCTTGATGTACATGTATTTTTACATTTATTTTTATAATTTTCTAACATAGTTTTAATTAACTAGTTTAAACAATTTTTATATTTTTAGTTTATTTTTGTAGTTTTGTAGTAATTAAGATATTTTGATAATTTTTAGTTAATTTATATACTTATATTAGTAATTTAGTATTTATATTAGTTATATTATTTTTATATATTATATTTAACACTATATTATTATTATTAGTTTCTTTAATTTTAGTTTAGTTTATTTTATTAGTATGTATATTTTAATTTTTATTTTATTTCATTATTTTATTGCATTAATAAAATAGTATTTGTTATTAGTTTATTATTATATTTAATAGTAATATTATATTTAATTACATGTGAATTAATATATTATTATTTATCACTTTTTTAACTTAATTAGATAATTAGTTTTTTTTATTTAAAAAATTGAATTTAACAATTTTTTATTCTATTTTTTTATTTACCCTAACTACCCACGTACCACCCCCACCCCTTTGACCCTTTCCCATCTTCCACACCTCTCCCCTCCCCATTTTTCTCCCCTTATCTCTCCAATATCCCCCTCATTCCCTTATCCCTCCACGCCACTCCTATTCCCTCGCGAACCTCCCCTTTATCTCTCTAATCGCCCACGCCACAACCCATTTAATTCCCTCCTCCCTGGTATTCCAGCGCCTCTCTCTCCCTACCTCTAACCCGCCGCCTCCCCTCCCCATCCTGCCTACCCGCTAACCCCACCCCCTTCTCACCCCTTGGCCGCCCCTACTATTCCCCTGCACCCCCACTCCGCTTAGCCAACACCCGCCTGCCCCCCTCTCACCCCGCTTCCATCTTCTCCCCAAGACCCGCCGCCCCACTCTACCTATCCCTCTTCCCTGTAGACCCACCAAATCCCCCTGATCTCCAGCACCTCCCTCTCCCTATTCATTACCCACTCATCCAACCATTTCATCTCCCTCACCCTCTTCCAGACCGGCTTCCTCACCTTTCTTCCCCCGCCATGTAGGTGCGAAACAGAACACCATCAACACTGGCATCCTCAACTGCTCATCACAACAGTAAGCGACCATGCCTTCTACATTCTAGAAGGTTGGTTCGGGTACGTCATCGACGTACGTAGAGGTTCTCTTTGGCTTTCAGAGATTTGCGTCGCACAACATGATCAAACGCAGATCCTATCATATTTTCAGCGGTGGTGGTTTGATTCGGGTGCGGTGTTAGCGACTACACGGAGCAGAGCGATGGTTATTATTTTGCGATCATTGACAGCGTGTCGCGGTGACCACAACAATGATACGAGCACAGCGATATCTTCTATTTATTATTTTATGTGTTGTGTCGTTATGATGGTAGACTAATCCTTTTTGTGTCAGAGGTATGACAAAAGTGACGGTAATTGCATGTCTCTAGTTCATCCTCATGTTTGATTGCTTTTTGAATTAATTTCAATTGGATGTTTATTTATTTAATTGTATCTTCATTTAAATTATTGGTCATTTGGGCTCTGAACACATGCTTTGGTTCCTGTTCGTGTGAAACCTAATAAGTAATCATGAACAGGAGTTCATCATAGAATTTATTTATCCATAATTCTATCAAGCGCGCGAGCGAATTCTGAATAAATAAATATATTAATTGAAAAATTAATATTTTGTGTGTGTTCTTCTTCAAACTTTTTTGAGTGATACTGAATAAGTGATCTCATGTGAGCGAACCCGACACAGGTAGATACTTCAACTTTGTGAGAAACAGGTTGTCGTATTTCACCAAGTGATTCAGTGCTATAATGACGCGCAAGTTATGCGTCAGGATAGAGAACAAAATGACTAATAATTTATGTAAACATTAAAATACTATATAACATTAGAGAACAAGACCAGATAGTATTTTGATTAAATTTGGAATTGGTGATAATTGAATAAATAAATATTCAAATGTGGGAATTAAATAATTGACATTGCATGCACTTGAACGGACGTCACGACTCTTACACTTCCATCTCTGCCAGTTTCTTTCATATATTAGTTCACTTAGATAGTTTTAGTTAATTTAAATAGTCCTTATTAAAATAGTCATTTAGTTTTTAGAACTTATTTGTTAATCACACAATTAAAGCCCATCTGCCCGAACATTCCTCCAAAAGGACAATTCTAGTGTCTACTCACATTCTCTCTGTGGTTCGACCCTACTCGCCGCTTCTACAGTAGTTGGTAGGATAATAACTATTTCAAATCTTCATGCGTTGCGACACACGTGCCAAATTTCTGGCACTGATGCTGAGGATAATAGTAGCATTAGGAGTTACTTCAAAAGAGTGATTTAGGTCAAAAATAAAAAAATTATTAAAAAAAACCAATAAAAAAACAGTTTACTACTCTGGGAATTTTTCATCATAGGGATTTTCAAGACACCCAGAAGTTCAAAATGACGTGGGCCACACCAAACAATTACAACCAGTACCCTCCCCATGCAGCCCCAACTCAAGGTATGACGTATAATGATTCACCGCACATGAGATATCCAGATAATCCCATTTATTTCAATGATCTTTATTCAAGTCCATGCTATGATCCATATGAGAATATTTTTCCATGCCATGAAACAAGTCCTTATACATCTGTTGATCATTTAAAAAGTCAATGCATTCCTGAAAATTTAGAACTTGACAATTCATGTCAAAAAAATGATTCAATAATTGAGCACATGTTGCATTTTTCTATCACTGAGACCAATCAGAGGTTTGAACTTCAAGATGAATGCAATGAAAAGTTTCTTTCCTCAACATAAGATCTAGAAAATCAATTGAAGAATTTAGTAAATCAAATGAATCATATTTCCGAACTAGATTCTTCATTACCCCTTGATGATCTAATTAAAAACAATTCTTTTGAGGAGAGTGCAATAGAGGTTCCATTTGAAAAACATCTATGTCCCAAGTCTGATAATGAGATTGATCTGCCTTCTTGTCATGAAATTGATGACTCCCCTCCATCAGAAAATAATTCTTCCAATCTAATCACATTTCAAGAATATGAGAGCTTGGTCTTCCGCCCTGTTGAACATAATGGTCCCTCGGAAAATGTGATTTCATGTCCATCTTCTGTGAATTCACAACCTCGTCACCCCAAAGTGAAAAAGGACACATTCAATGTCTATAAAATTGCACCTTTTGAGGATGAAGAGGAAATTGAACTAGGACCATTCTTTACCATGATAGATTTAGAATTGAACCAAGAGACAGTGGATTGCTACACTCAAGAGGACATCACTTTAAATGACATCGAATCACCTCTTTCTGAAAATCTTTGTGAGTCTGAAACATTTTCTAAAATGGAGACATCTGAAACTTTTCTGGAGTCGAATAATCAATCAACATTTGTGGTAGAGAACACTCATAATTTTCTAGAAACAATTAAAGAATGGGATTTCTTATAGGATCCTGAGTTCATGGTGACACATGTGATTACAGAGAATTATGATGAGGACGGTATAGAAGAAAATTTTAAAAAAGATGTCATTCTTTAAAAAATGGATTCATCTGCTCCAATTGATCTTGCGCCACTTACTCCATGTGTTGAGGTTAAAAACACTTCACTTGAAATACCCACATATGCTAACAATATCTTTGACCTTGGCACAATCAATGAAACCATCGAGCATGAATTGAGTTGGAAACCAGTGGATTTCCCTGTGCTGGTGGTTAGCGGTAAAAATTAATTGGGATACATTGTTAACCCAAATACTGCATTCAAGGATGTGATAGATATAATACAACCACTTAAGGAGTTTGGTAATGGCATTTTTTCACCTGTGCACATTCAAAGAGGTTATCTTCTTGATCTTTCCACTGATGATCTTTTCCCAAAATTCAATTATTCAATGAGTCTTTCTTCATTCAAGGTATATTCATTCCCTTGTGATTTGGAATATTTTCATTTAATTCCACACAATCATTATTCTAACAAGATTCCGTTGAGATTTTTTGCAGCTTACAAGATAAATTCATCTTCAATGAATGGATTCCCCACTCCAACTAAAAAAGAATCAGATGCATGGTTTACATTTTCGTTCCATCTTGGTTGAGTTTCAACAACATCTGGCTAAAGAATAAATAAACTTAGCGCTCAATGGGAGGCAACCCATCATTTGTTTGTTTTCTTTTCAATGCATTTAATTTTATTTCATTTAGTTTTTGTTAAAAATAAAATAAAATAAAAAGGCATGCATTTACCACAATATATTTTCTCTTGGAACTGTAGTGGATTAAAATTCATCATAAATATTTTTATTATCCACATTATTTTGATTATGGTGTGACTTCTCTGATATGATGTGAGTATGTGCTGTCAATGTGTAGGTTTTACTAGTATACCATTTTTGGAGCTTCATCGGATACAAACAACCTCTCCACGTCAATCTGCACTTACAAAGTTAAGTGTTTTATTTTTTCCATATTTTATACTTCCAAAAACACCATGTAAACTAAGAAAAAAAAGGAAATTTTTTGAAAAAAAAACTAACATTACGGTCATTGATGAACCCACATAAAAGCTGTTCTATTTTTGTCGCAACACAGTTGAGAACATCCCACTTGTGTCCCTAGGAAGTTTGAGCACCTAATTCATGTTTGGAATTCTTTGAACCTTGATCTCATGACTTAGATGATTGCTGATATTATTTCATGTTTTGAAAATATTTTTCAAAAACGTGTATATTTTTGAGACACTTATTTGCACTTATTCTCATCTGTGCTGTCCAACATTATATTTCCATACCCGTGAGGACTCTGAACCATTTTAAATCATCTCTTATTTATCTTTTTCTTGAGGTAATCTCATCCATGTTATGTCTTCCAGAACTTTCCATGTTTTTCCATTAAAGCGATAATAATTTTGAAAGTTGAACTAAAATGATCGAGGCATCTATTTGATATTTTAGCCCCATTGACCCACTGATCCACCCATATATTTTCTCCATCATGTATCTCTTAGAATACATGAAGAATCCTTTTTAGGATAATACCAAAACCGATACCCTTCCCTACCCATTTCTTGAATTTCTGCATGATAATTTTCAATATAAGTGTGGGGGATAGATTTACTCATGCATAGGGTTCTTCATGGGGCAGTGAGTCATTTGATGTACATGGATCGACATTCTCTCATCCTGATAATATGAGTTATATTTCACAGTAGCCACATTCATTACATATATTTTGATATAGTAATATAGAATCCATTTGGTTCCAACAACGAGTACCTTGGTGGTCATTACGCGGTAACCCTAAAATTTGGGGATACCTATAAAAGTAACGATTCATTACTCCAGGAGATAGAAAGTTTTCTATATGACCTACTTTCATTGAGATGTTACAGTGTACGTGCTACTTGTGTACAATTCTTTGGGATTATTTTCTGAAACTTATTTAATGGGGGTTTAGAGTTGATACTTACTAGTTTTTCCTGACCATATTATTTGAGTGAGTTGTATCTTTAAAAAAAAGAGCAAAACATTGGATTATCACATGCTTGGGGACAAGCAGTGTTTTAAGTGTGGGGGAAGTGTGAGTTTGAGGGAGACATTTGGATTGATATATATCATTCATTTATTTCAATATTCAACCCTCCTTTTTACCAATAATATGTCAATTTTTCTACCCATCGTCCCGTAACCTCAGATACATTTGAACCTCATGTAAAGTCCTTAAGATTGGTGCATTTTTTTGATTTCCACTAGTAGAGATGTGAAATTCATGGAAAGCCTATGGTAAGCATGCATGTGTATGAGAATTTATTAAAACTTTGATCTTATATTTTGAGAGATGACAGTGATGGAAAGGTAGGTCACATGATACATGAGTGCACGTACTTGTTTTGAAAAGAATGAAAGTGAAAGAAAAATTGTTCTTGAACATTGAAGTTTTAAATGAAGCATGATATTTTATGGGTAAAAGAGATTGAAAAATTTTGAACTTGTAATTTTGATGTTTTTATTTCTCTACGGGTCCACTTGTGTTTTCTTTCTGATTGTTTTTATGAGGAGTACAAAAGTTTAAGTGTGGGGGATTTTATGTACATGGATTTTTACATGTATTTTTATAATCTTATAACTTAGTTCTAATTAACTAGTTTAACCATTTTTTATATTTTTAGTTTATATTTTTAGTTTTGTAGTAATTTGGATATTTTGATATTTTTTAGTTAATTTATATACTTATATTAGTAATTTATTATTTTTATTAGTTATATTAATTTTATATATTATTTTTAACACTATAATATTATTATTAGTTTCTCAAATTCTAGTTTAGTTTATTTTATTAGTACGTATATTTTAATTTGTATTTTATTTCATTATTTTGTTACATTAATAAAATAGTATTTGTTATTAGTTTATTATTATATTTAATATTAATATTATATTTAATTACATGTGCATTAATATATTATTATTTATCACTTTTTTTAAATTAAATAGATAATTAGTTTTTTTTAATTTGAATTTAAAATTTTTATTCTATTTTTTATTTACCCTAACTACCCACGCACCACCCCCACCCCTTTGACCCTTTCCCCTCTTCCACGCCTCTCCCCTCCCCATTTCTCACCCTTATCTCTCCAATCTCCCTGTCATTCCCTTATCCCTCCACACCACTCCTATTCGCTCGCGAACCTCCCCTTTCTCTCTCCAATCACCCACACCACAACCCATTTAATTTCCTCATCCCTAGTATTCCAGTGCCTCTCTCTCCCTACCTCTCACCCGCCACCTCCCCTCCCCATCCCACCTACCCACTACCCCCACCCCCCCTTCTCACCCCTCGGCTGCCCCTCCTATTCCCCTGCACCCCCACTCCACTCAGCCAACACCTGCCTGCCACCCTCTCACCTCGCTTCCATCTTCTCCCCAAGACCCACCGCCCTACTCCAACTATCCCTATTCCTTGTAGACCCACCAAATCCCCCTAATCTCTAGCGCCTCACTCTCCCTCTTCACGACCCACTCATCCACCCATTTCATCTCCCTCACCCTCTGCCAGACCGGCTGCCTCACCTTCCTTCCCTCGCTACGCAGGTGCGAAACAGGACACCATCAACACCAGCATCCTAGACTGCTCATCACAACAGTCAACGACCACGCCTTCTCTATTCCAGAAGGGTGGTTCGGGCGCGTCATCGACGTACACAATGGTTCTCTTTGGTTTTTGGAGATTGGAATCACACGGAGAGATCAAACGTAGATCCTATCATATTTTTAGTGGTGGTGGTTTGATTCCGGTGCGACGTCAGCGACTGCACGGAGCGGAGCGATGGTTATTATTTTGCAATCATTGATGGCATGTCTTGGTGACCACAAAAACCACACGAGAATGGTGATATCTTCTATTTATTATTTTATGTGTTGTGTCGTCATGATGGTAGGCTAATCCTTTTTATGTCGGAGTTGTGACGAAAGTGACGGTAATTTCATGTCTTTAGTTTATCCTCATGTTTGATTGCTTTTTGAATTAATTTCAATTGGATGTTTATTTAATTAATTGTATCTGCATTTAAATTAAATATAATTTGGGCTCTACACACATTCTTTGGCACCCATTCATGTGATGCCTAATAAGTAATCATGAATGGGAGTTGATCAGAGAATTTATTTATCTAGAATTATATCAAGCGCGTGACCGAATTCTGAATAAATAAATATATTAATTTAAAAATTAATATTTTGTGTGTGTGCTTCTTCAAACTTATGTGAGTGATACTGAATAAGTGATCTCATGTGAGCGAACCTGACGCTGGTAGATACTTCGACTTTGTGAGAAACGGGTTATCGTATTTCACCAAGTGATTCAGTGCTATAATAACACACAAGTTATTTGTCAGGACAGAGAATGAAATGAAAGATAATTTGTGTAAACATTAAAATACTGTCTAACATCAGAGAACGAGACCAAATATTATTTTGATTAAATTCGGAATTGGTGATAATTGAATAAATAAATATTCAAATGTGGGAATTAAATAATTGAAATTACATGCACTTGAACGGACGTCACGACTCTTACACTTCCATCGCTTCCAGTTTCTTTCATAGATTAGTTCACTTAGATAGTTTTAGTTAATTTAAATAGTCATTATTAAAATAGTCATTTAGTTTTTAGAACTTAGTTGTTAATCAAAAAATTAAAGCCCATATGCCCGAACATTCCTCCAAAAGGACAATTCTAGTGTCTACTCACATTCTCTCTGTGGTTCGACCCTGCTCGCCGCTTCTACAGTAGTTGGTAGGATAATAAATATTGAAAATTTTCACATGTTGTGACATGTGTGCCAAGCCTGAACTGAGGGCGGATCTGGCACCTGCACAAAGACCAGAGGCTAAACAAGATCCTTAATCATAGAGGGGAACTGATCCTCTTGAGCATCACAGGCTGTTGATGGACCTCTTCGACGATGACCTCCACGCCATCGACATCTGGATCGCGAATGTCATTGACAGAAGTAGAACAAAAAATAACTTACATCCTTCTCATAGATGATGCGTTGCTAGAATCCATCCTCACCACCCACAGACAGCCAAATTCGGCGAGGAAGAACCCTAGACAAATCCATTTCAACGTAGAAGCGCGCAAAACATGGCTACAAGACTCGAGTGGTAGAATCGTCAGTGCACAGGAAGAAGCCAAGATGATTACCAATCCCTTTCAATACACCAGGGTTCTAAAAAGGATGTAGCAGGCCCAAGAGGCAGATCCACAGGGTAGAGCGATTACAATCACGTCCCCTATGGAAATCAACCATCCATCAGAATGGAAGAAAAGGGCAGTTGTCGCACCTCTGTGACACACTAGACTAGGCTCGGGAAAAATCCTCAAAGGACTGGAGATGAACAGTTAGGTGATAGTGGTCGATAACCCCAATGGCAGCCGCTTGCTGCAATCCCCAATTGGAAGACACATACCTTGTGAAGATGCTCACAGGGGGACGACCCGGACCAAAAATTGCAATCAGTGTGCACGAATGCACCGCCGCAGCTTCATGAAATTTGGAAGGCGACAAGGAGAACGCAGGCAACCCATTGAGCGATTCTGAAGCCTTCAGGGAGATCTTGATCGCAGGCACCTTAGGGAGAAGCGAGGAACGGAAGAAAGGTTCTCAAGCCCTTGGTAGCTCTGGAAGATAGGATAAGGGGGGGACAAACGGCCCCACGTGCCCGACCTCCGAAGGAGGGTACGACACCTCCAACGGCGGCGCTAGGTTTAGCCCCGAGCCGAGGAGAATCTCGCTCCCCATTCTCCTCCTTTTCCAAAACCTTTCTATCATTTTTGTTAATACACATACACTAATACAAACACTCTCATCATATAGGTATATAAATATAAATATATTTATATTTTAAATAAAATAGATATTATTTTTTATTCAGATATGGATTATATATTGAGAAATATATTATATATAGAAATATGTTTAATTAATTATTTATAAAATTTTATTTTTATGCGGGAATATATATAAAAATATGTATATATTGTAATATATTTGATTATAAAAAATAGTACATTATGAAAATTGATAAAATTTTAATGCCATAATATCAATACAAATGTAAGACCTAGGAATAAATTTAGTGCCCACTGAAAAAGGACCCCCCTTAAACGAGTTTGAAAATCCATCGAATGTTAAAAAATAAAGGTACCCTGACTAAAAACATAGTTTTGGAGGTCTTATGGGACCTTTTGATATTGAAAAATGCAACAAAGGTTTACCTGTGTCATTGAGGGTGTAGATATCATCGCAGGCTTCGATTTGATATGCAGTAGAGCTCAATTAGACACCACAATCAAAAGTTATATCCATTTGAATTTTGAGTAATTTTTTCAACTTATTTTAGATATTTTATTAATGTTTTGATTTTTTATGTCTTAAAATTGTTATTAAATGATTATTAGTTGATAATAATTAGCAAATTATTAATTAATAATATTTTTGAAAATATTTTATAAGCCATTTTCACTAATTATATCATATATTAAGTGTAAATGTCTATTTATACTTATCTAAAACATATTTAACATATATATATATATATTATATTTATATCAATATCAATATATTTATATATTATTTTTGATGTTTTTTTAAATATACCCTTTATTAGTGCTAGTAAAAAAGTACTGATAAATTCTCTCCTTTATCAATGCTACTAAAAAAAGCACTGATAAAGGGGGTCCATTTAATAGTGCTAAAAAAGCATTGATAAAGACTAGCGCTGCAAAAAACCATTCTTGTGGTAGTGTTTTCATTTTCCCATAAAAATAGAAAGTATAATAAACAAAATCATACAACTAGATGATGGTGACCAACCCGTTCCTACAATCCCTAGACCATGCATTGCTTCCTAGCGTGTTCTGGAATCAAATTTTCTACTATATCCACTAGTACACCCTTAAGCTCTTGAAGCTTGAGGTTAAACAATGAAGAAAACACATGTTTGGCAGCTGTTTTTTTGGGTCCTGAAGCTCATCAAAAACAGGTGGATCAATGAATCCATATATGTACATCAATGATTAAGATTATTGTAGAAATCGTGACACCAGATCATGCATAATTTATGATAGATATCATTCCAGATTATACACAAAATGTAACAGATGAAATTGAGTTTGACTTATGATATTTATAAAAGTTAAAGGAAGACATTTTCAAAGATGAATATGTAATATTCATGTGATGAATATGAAATATTCATATACAACATATGTGGTGTGCATATACATAGTATACAGAATAGGATTATTCATATAATAATGGTTTTTTAAAATGAAAAATGAAATCCAAGTATAAGGGAAGAAGATAAAACAACACACCTATTTCCAATAGATTACTATGTTTTAGAGATGTGGATGTAGAAGAAGGTATTAGGGATGTTTCGCAGTACATAGGGTATCTAACCATGTATCATGCCGAATGAATTTTGAATTTGAGTCTCCAGTAAGGTCCTGCATAACATTAAAAATCAAAACAAATAAAAATAAAAAATTAACATGGATATGAAAAATGGAAATTGAAAATAATACATTTTCCACAAATCATTTAACCTATCCATCAATAGAATGAAACCTGTTTGCATAAATAACTGAACATCTCATAAGATTATGTATATTTATAACAATGATTACTAAGATAGAACCTATTTTCATAAATTAACTATTTAAACTATCAATCAAGAGAAGAAACATTATCATTCATTTGATAGTGAGGAAAATTATCCTCAAGAATGTAGAGTCATATGCAGTGAGGTAGGGGCTGGAGGCACCCTTGACTTTGATAGTTTGACAAGCCAAACCCTTTTGAGTAGTTTCTTTCTCATTTATTAATTACACTTGTATTTACATCCTCACCATATTTATTGAACACCTCTTTAAAAATGGTTACTATTGGGATATGTAGAGACATTGATTCATCTATTGGATTTTTTATGTATCCCAAAAATTATATCATCAGACACACACACACACATATTATAAGGCCCAAGTTTTGAGGAAAAAGGAACTAGCAGGGTTTGATCATGTTAGATAGTAATGATAGGTATCTTTTGGTCCTTGGGAAGTACTATGGAATATAATAAAGTGTTTGGAGTATTTAGAGTTGGAATAAGAATATTTTGGAGGTTTTTGGGGCATTTTATAGTCAGTTTCATGGTTGTTAAGACTGTATAGGTTTCCTAGGTGGACCATGAAAGGGGTATTGGGAGGCAGTGGCTGCTACATGGTCACCCAGGACTGTGCAGTCAAAATATGTGGAATAGAGGAGGGAATATAGTGGTTATTTCATTATCTCTTTATGGAATCCCAAGATTGTGTTGTTTGGAAGTGTGTCCACTTAAAAACACCCCCACAATATAAGGACTCAACCTTAAACATTACATAATATAGAGTTAAGTAAATATTTTTTCTTTATTTCACATTAAATATATTTTCAAGTTTATATATTTAGATAATTAGGACATAAACCATATATAACAACTCAAATATTATAATATAGACACTTCTACTTACTATCCATTTTTTTCACAAAATAAAAACTATTAAAATGAAACCTACTTTATTTTAATGTTCAATTATCATAACTTTTCCCTTGATCCCATCCTTGTATCTATTATTCCTTAAATACTATGAATACATTTTAAAACTTGGGATGAACATGAAAATATCAGTAAGGGATACACAAAGAAGAAAAACTGTTAGTCTTTCAAAAAACATGTCAACCACGAATACTTTATCAAAAAGTAATACTTTTCACCTTAAAGAAGTAGTAAATACTTTCCTTGGATTATAATATAATTTACTACGTTTTTTTGTAATAAAAATATTACCATAAAACCCATATAAATATATATAACATATAAAGGTAACATGGGACATAATCATACTTAAATGGAATAACCATATTGTTGACTTCTATATATACCACTCTTATAAATGGAATTTCTATATGACCGACTTCCATACCCAATGCATTAGAGGTTATAATGTAACCACCCTTCCTTGGTTTATCATAAACCACATGTATTTGGTTTATCATGGAACCAACCATATTTGGTTTATCAGATAACCACCCTTCAAATTTCCAAGTACCATTGTATAATCTTAATGCAAAAAATATTGCAATTATCAACATTTCACTCATAAAATTTCATTTGAAATCACATGAAATATTTTCAAGATATTGAAATAGTAAATCCATTTTCAAAACCATTTTCAATACCAAAATACCCAAAAATTTGAATAAGGTATTTCTTTTCTCTTTTAAAAACATTAAGGCTTATAGATGAATCCAAATGTCAAATAATGGTTACGACAGCAGAGAAGTCATTGTCGTTGCATACGTTAAAAACATTTCTTTTTCTCATTTTTTAAAGAAAGTAAAATGATTCATATAAAAATAATCCTTTTAATTTTATTAATGAAATTAAATTTCAATGGGGTTGATTATAAACCTTACAAAAGAAGGCTGTGTATAACATCAAAATATGCCTCAATAAAAGGAGATTGAGACAAACTCCCTTACCCTGAGTCTGACTTGTCTTGTACATTCTTTATCTTCCTAAATAATAAACATAGGTTAATTTATAATTTCTTGAGAACCTTTAAATTTTATTATTCCCTTTAAATCACTTATTTCCATGTTATGATAATTACATATTTATTTAAGTTCATATCGGATGTTTTTTCAATATTCGGTAATTAAGTCGAAAATAAATTGGGTATGATGTCAATAATCCATGCGATCATAAGTCCATCATCTCCAGAATAATATTTATGAAATTTTTATCATTTTTATATTTTAATTATGATTTTAAATCAAACCATTAATTATTTTTTTTAAAATTAACAATGTTATAATAATAGAGATGGTAGGTCGTACGTACGCATGAGTAACGTTTTTCATTTTTCCTTGATCATTATGGAAAGAAGGTAAATATTATTTTATCTTTCCAGAATGATAATAAAACCATTAATATCATATTAATAATTTAAATATACTTATATATATATATATATCATACAAGTGATGTAGTGAATAAAAATGATTCACATTACTTGGTGGAGGTGATAGTTCACACATACGCACGAACGGCATTATCATTTTTATATGCATGGAATATAAGAAAATAATAGATATATTATTATAATATAATGATTAATATGTAATGAATATCACATATGAACATTAATTACATTATTATAAACTTTCATGAGACACAGTTACAGAAAACGAATTAGATCGGTTCATGGAGGTGATAGTTCACACGTACACACGAATGATCAATCCCTTCCCCATTTAATGGAAGTTGAGTTAGATTTAGGTGATGATATTAACATAATAACATCTAAATATATTTATTATATTGGGGTTATTATTTCATTATGGATAAAGAGGATTTGATGGAAGTGGAAGAATAAATAAAATAGAATCTCTTAAATAAAAACATTACCTTTCCTTCGGTTGATCACATTTCTTAACACCTTAACACCTATAAGGATGGTGTTATGCCTAAAAATAGGATTCAAGAATGTGGAGAAATATTATAGGAAGGGTTTTGGGTAGATATTGGCTAAACTAAAAGGTTTTTGAAGTATAAGTAATAGAGAGATATGGGTTCTCTTTTATAGGAGAGAAGAGGGGAACTCTTGGAATTATTAAAAGTATTAAATTAATATAAATTAATTTCTATTAAAAATGGTTAAAAATTGATTTAGTTATAATATATAATGATGATGGGTCAAAATATAATCATCCAATGGAGATTAGACAAGTTTTAATATTTTTTCTGATCCTTATCTTTTTGTTTAAACCCTTTTAACTCTTACTGCTTTATCAAGTAATTTACACTTTGAGAGTTAAAATAATTACCATAACATGCCAAATGACCAATGAATGAGTCATTAATGACCATTTTAGACTTATATTATTTTTTGGATGAATCTAATATTTTTATAAATATTATAACATTTAATAAAATGATTTATATTATAAAATACCC
Organism: Viscum album; assembly: GCA_963277665.1. Lineage (NCBI taxonomy): Eukaryota > Viridiplantae > Streptophyta > Magnoliopsida > Santalales > Viscaceae > Viscum > Viscum album. Next base: position 326,284,581 of record OY728158.1, read on the forward strand.
ATAGTGTCAATTTTGATACTATTCTTTAGTTTACTTTCAAAAAATATCATAATAGAATGATATGTTTGCACAAAATCCTTTAAATCATCAAAAAAATATCTAATTAATCCATAAAATTTATGAATGGAATCAATTAGTTCAATTTATATTTATTTTAATATTTATAATATCATTTATTTTATTCTTTCATTAACTAAGGAATTACTCCCTCATCATTGTGTCACCAATAACATTAATTATTTATTTCCTAAAAATTACAAATAAATTACTATGATATAATTAAGATTTTTAGATCTATTAGTAATATTTATAGTTTAATATATCACTTATATGACCCCATATTAATTTTTTTAGTAATAAGAGACTTGATTATGACATCTGGGTGTTTTCTTTAAATAAAATGTTATAAGTATCATAATCACACTCAAGTGGTATCTAAGGGCCACAATTTCGGCCCATGAATTGTATCAGCTAAAAATAAATCATAAAATAAGATTAGGAAAAGTTTTAGGGTAGTTTTATAATATTTATAACATTATTTTAACATTTAATTATCTGATTTACCCTTAAACGTGGAAATAAAAATAATTAATAATGTTACTATTCATAATGTCAAAAAAATAAAAGGGACCTATTTACATAATTTGGAACCTATGATCCAAAATATGGAATAAAGTCTTTCAAAAGACATAATTTTTATAAATTAAATAAAAATTAATCCCATTTATGGAATAAAAAAACATGTTTTTAAGAAAAACATTCAAAAGTTCACATAGTTTTTCTATTCAATTTATTTGTGAAATTGATTCCAATGAACAAAATTGGATTAAATAATAAAAACAAAATCCAAATATACTTAAAAACCAATTAAAAGTATAATCTAATAATACACATAAATTATACTTTGAATTAAAATGAAGTATTTTTCACTATTCATTAAAATATGAATTTTATCAAAAAAATTCCAAAATTAAACCAAAGTAAATTTGGATACTCTGATTAAAAATAAGAAGATGAGTTTTTTATATAAAAATTATTAAGGTGGTAAAAACTATATTTAAAATGGGTTTACCCTCAAAAGGTGGTAAACCAACCTTTTTAAAACATTAGAGCTTTTTATGCTTAAAATTTAATTTATTCTTATTTTAAGCCCATAAAATTTATTAGAATAATGTAAAAATATTTAATAAACATGTGTAAGTTTAATATATTTATCTTTATTCATTCTCTCTAATAAAATGGATAGTCAATTACTACCACTTAAAATAATAATATTAATAATATATTATTTTTTGATATAACTCAGTCTTGTGTGCAATGTAAGATTTTTAGGAAACCCATTGTTACATGTCGGGTACACTATCAGACAAAACAACCCCATTAAATTAAAATTACTATCTAATTTATAAATATTAATAGGTATAAAAATGTCTTATTTTATAATTACATGGGATGTTACGTCCTTCCCCCCTTTGGGAAATTGCATCCTCGCAATTTTATTCACTTATCAAATAAATGAGGGTATTTGTCCCTAATAGAATTTTCAGATTCCCATATTTCCTCTTCAAACATATGGTTTTTACATAAAACCTTAACCTGATGAATCACCTTATTCTACAACACCTTCTCTCTATGGTTAAAAATCCGGACTGTTTGTTCCCCATAAGAAAGATTCTATTCCAACTAAACTACTTCTAGACTCAAAACATGAGATGGATCTGGCATATACTTTCTTAACATTGAAACTTGAAAAACATTATGTACTTGGGATAAAATTGGAGGTAATTCCACTCTATAGGAAACTAATCCAAATTTCTCAAGGATTTCATAGGGTCTGATGAACCTTGGACTCAGCTTCCCCTTCTTACCAAAACACATCACACTTTTCTATGGGTAGAATTTGAGAAAGGCATGATCACCCACCTTGAAAGAAATATATTTCCTCTGATTATCTACATAACTTTTCTTCCTGTTATGAGATGTCCTCATGTGTCACTGAATCAACTAAACTTTCTTTAACATTTTCTTTACCAATTCTAGCCCCATCAACTTCCTTCCACATACTTAATACCATAAAGCTAGAGTTCGACACTACATTCCATATAATGAATTAAATGGATCCATCTGTATAATAGAATGAAAACTATTATTATAAGAAAAATCAACCAAAGAAATATGTTGATCTCAAATTCCTTGGTAATCCATTGAATGTGCATGTAACAAATCTTGTGGTGCCTGAATTATTCATTATGTCTACCCATCTGATTGAGGATGTAAAGCTGTACTGAATTTTAATTCAGTACCTAATGATTTCTGAAGCCCCTTCCAAAAGTTCGAAGTGATTCTAGGATCATGATTAGATACAATGGAGAGGGAAACAACATTTAACCTGACTATATATTTAATATACAATTGAGAAATTTGGTCTAGAGACAAATTATCTCAAATAGAATGGATATGAGAAGATTTAGTTAATCGATCAATAATAACCCATATCATGTTGTTACCTCAAGAAGTCTTTTGTAATCCCAAAATGAATCCATGGATATATTTTCCCATTTTCATTCTGATACTAAAAAAGGATGAAGCATCCCCTTTAAAAACTATTGTTATACTTTCACCTGTTGACAAGTAAAACACTTCCTGGTAAAGTCAACAATATCTCTTTTTCATTCTATCCCACCAGTAATATTCTTGAAGGTTTCTGTACATATTAGTACTTCCTAGGGGAACTAAAGATGGAGAACTATGAGATTCACATAACAAATATTTCTTCAACTCTGAAGCACAAGGTAGACAAAATATCTTACCAAACCTCAAAACATAATATTTATCAATGTTAAATTCAGATAACTTACCTTTTTGAACCAATTGTACCTTTTTCGGTAACTCACTATCTTCCATATGCACTTTCTTAATTCTTTCTAATAGATACGGTTTCACTGATACCCAAAACAAAATGGGGGAATTTCCTACACCAATAACTTCCAAGACAAAATTGATCAAATCATTAACCAAAGAACCATATTCCAAGCATATCATGGTTAATGCAACATTACTTTTTCGACTCAAATCATTAGTAACATTATTTTTTTCCTAGATGGTAATGAATTGTGAAATAAAAAATACTTGATTAGTTCTAGCCATATCCTTTGTCTCATGTTCAATTATTTTTTAGTGAATATATACTTAAAACTATTGTGATAATTATATATTTCACACATTATTCCATACAAATGATGCCTCTAAATTTTTAATGCAAAAAGAATAATAGCTATCTCCAAATCCCATGTAGGGTAATCTAACTCATGATATTTCAAATGACGTGAAGTATACTCAATTACCTGATCATTATGTATTAGGACATAACCAATTCCTTTCAATTGAGCATCAATATAGATAAAAAATTCACTATTATTAGAAGGTAGGGAAAAAAATGGAGCATTTACCAATCTTCTTTTTAGTTTCTAAAAACAAATCATCACATTCATTTGTCCAGATGAACATATCTACCTTACGTGTTAAATTTGTTAGTGGGATAGATAAATGAGAATTTTTTTCAATAAATAGTCGGTAATAACATACTAATCCAAGAAAACTATGAATCTCTATGATATTAGTAGGTATTTTCCACTCTTTAACAACTTTTATTTTAGAAGGGTCAATAGTTATTCCATCTTTAGAAACAATATGAACAAGGAATTAATTTTTTTACAACCAAAATTCACTCTTAATAAACTTTACATATAGTTTTTTTTTCATTTAAGGTTTGAAAAAAAATCCTCAAGTAACTTTTATGTTCCTCCTAGATTTTAGTATATACCAAAATACCATCTATAAATACAACCATAGTCTGATCCAAAAAACTTATGAAAGAATAAATTCATTAGATTCATAAATAAAATGGTTGTATTAGATAACCCAAAGGTCATAAATACAAACTCATAATTCCCATATCTCATTCGGAACGCTGTATTTGGAATGTCATCCTCTTTCACCTTCAGTTAATGGTAACCAAACCTCAAATCAATATTCAAAAAATACCGAGCTCCCTGGAGATGATAAAAACAATCATCGATATGAGGCAAATGATACTTGTTCTTTATGGTAATTATATTCAAGGCTCTATAATCAATACAAAGTCTCATGGGACCATCCTTAATTTCACAAATAAAATAGGAGCACCCCATGGTGAAGTTCTAGGTCGAATGAAACCTTTATCAAGCAATTCTTGGAAATATTTTTTTAATTCCACAAATTCTACTTGATACATTCAATAATAGGGTTTAGAAATAGTCTTATAATGAGGAACTAAATCAATAATAAATTCAACCTCCCTATCAGGAACAACACCAGACAAATCATCAAGAAAAACATCTATGAATTCATTCGCTACTGGAATGTCACTAATTAAAACCATTTCATTATTTCCCACAACATGAGCTAGATAACATTATCTTCCATCTTTAATCAATATCCCAACTTCTTAGTATGTTATAAAAAGTATGAAATCATTGAATATAACTTTATTGGATTTAGAATCTATTTTATCCTAATAAATTGAAATCCAGTCCATACCTAAAATGATATCAAATTCTACTATGGAAATTTCAACATGATTTGTAGGAAAAACCATCCCAATAATGATGATAAGAATATTCCTATAAATCTTTGTTATTTTATACTTCCACCAAGAGTTTTTATAAAAATTTATATATCACATTCACGAGTTGATATATCCAATTTCCTTGAAAATCTATCATACATGAAAGAACGTGAAGATCCAAAGTCAAATAGAGTACTAGAACATTTTGAAAAAACCCATAACATACCTATCACCACTTCATTTGATGGTCTAACATCAACCGTAGTATTAGAAAATGATTTTTCCATAACTTTATGATTTTTATCTTACTGGTTTCCACCTTGGGAAATCAAAATTCAACACACATTGGCATAATGACCTAACTCATTGCAACTAAAACATCATACCACTGGCCTTTAATTGATTTTCTGATAATCTCCCTTTCAGTCACAAGTAATATGACTAGTCTTACAACATCATAAGAACTTCCCATAATTTGAGATACATTCTCTAGGATTCTTTTTACCACACTTCTCACAAGATGGAATTTTAGTTTTCTTACCTCCTAAATTCATTGATGAATTCCTTCTAATTTCCCACCAACTTGACATCTTCTTTTGATTTCTCTCATAGAACAAATGATCATCATAAAACTCCAATTCTACCTTCACAACTCATCGAAAAAATTTCACATAAATTTTTAACTCACAAGAAGCAAATTCCCTTCGATATCTCAACTTCAATCCTGAGTAAAACTAATTTATATTACTATTAATATCCCCGAAAAAACTTGGGATTTACCATTCCAAATGGGTGAAATTTTCTTCATATGAAGCCACCAAATATTCTTCCTTTTGTATCAATTGCAATAATTTCATTTCCATCATAAGTCGAAAAACCTTATGAAAATATTTCTCAAGGAATATATTCGATGGTTCTCTTCCCCTCAGTGACCTATTATGGTCTTAGACCCTCACAACCTTCTTGTAAAGAGGTCCTCCTTAGTGCCTGCACCAGTCCAACGAAGCCAGAAATCCATTATAATATGATAAATCCAGTGATCCTATCCTCTCTGTTTCAGCTAGGTTCTCATTCAGGTGGTTTGTGGGGCAATTCATTGGTCCACTCCTTCTTGGAGTCTGATTTCAAAGAAGTATCATAGCTATTGAGTTGGTCTTTGGTGGCTCAGTTTGGGATTAATAAGCCCTTTCTTTGGATGTTTCAAAATATCACCCATGGTTAGGACCTCAATCAGCTGACTAGGTTTTCACCGCTCAACTAGAAACCATTACTCATCATTTTGGACTCTCGGGAGGGCTTTTTTTTATGCTTGGTTCAGATGTCCTTTCTCCTTTGGCTGATGGAGGTTCTATCTATCCCACTGGTCCATGTAGGTTCATTGGGACAAGGAGTCTTTGGTCACTACGGTCTGGATCACTCTACCTAGTCTCCCCTTTCCATTCATGAATAAAGCATTCTTGGAGTAGATTAGAAACTCCCTTGGTGAAGTTCTCTATACAGACGAGAAAAATCTCTCCCTAAAGAACTCTATGGAAGCTCAGATATATGTGGAAATAGACATTGCAACTCCCCCTTCATATCATATTCTCTTTCGGGTTAGGGATGCATTAGAATAGAGGAATGCTATTTTTCTCCCTCAGTGCCTAGGTTCTGCTCCATATTCCACATTGTTAGCCATGCGAAGTCATCTTGTAGGAAATTCACCTCCTTTTTAGCTTCCAGGAATTCGAATCAGACCTTGTCAAGTCCCTCCTCATCCGGTGGCCTTGCAGTTTATGAGCTGAAAATTGTAGAGAAGCCTCCCTTTCCCCTTCAACCCTTGTCCCCTTCCCTCCTTCTCTACCATCTAAGACCCCTTCTTCTTATTGAGACTTTTCCTACTCCCATTTCCTCCCACTTTCCCTCCTCACTAAACTTTCCAGCCCTCTAGCCCTCTCCTATTTCTGATCCCTTGTCCCTTATGTCCCTTTGGATTTCTCCCCCAGCCTTCTTCCCCCTTCCACTATCTTGGTAAATGATTGTTGAATTGATAAAGGAAAATCCATCACCCATGATGACCCCCCTTCAATCCTCCTCCCCCTCCCAAGCCTCTGACCTCCCCTTCCTTCTGATATACTTGGAAAACTATTATAGTGCATTAGTGAATGCACCCACCCCTCCCTATCATCAGTCTAGGCCAACCTCTTAACATACTTCCTCACCTAGGCCAGCCTCCAGGCCATTCCTCTAGTCCCCATCTAGGGTGTCCTGTTCCCCTTATCCACTAAACTCTCCCTCTAGCAGGATGTGTACTAGATCTCTAGCCATGAATCTTTATATATTTCCAAGTTATATAACCAGTGGACCATATTCTACTAGGTTTAGCACCAGGATCTCCTGTCATTAATGATTTCTCTGATAATCTGGAATGCCCGGGGTCTTGGGGCCCACATAAAGTTAGATTTAATTTCCAATGAGGTGTGCAAGCACAATGTTTTTCTTGTGGTCATTCTTGATCCAAATTTTAGTTATTCCAAAATTGGGGAGTTTTCTAAGAGACATGTCTTGTGGTTCTTTTTGCATAGTGATCTAGATAACCATAACATCTTGATTTTTTGGAAGGCTCTTATCTTGGTGGTTAATCTTTTGGTATCCGATCAGCATCTCTTGGTCATGGTGGATTCTAGATATTGCTCTTGTTTCTTCTTCTTTGTCAATGATAAACATGAGTCATGCCTCCATGAGAATCTATGGATCAACCTTAAACCCTTCAACCCTGGAGATGAACCTTGGTCTGTGGGGGTGATTTAAACTACATCTTGGATCCATAGAAAGGGGGGGGGATTCTCTCCCACACAATGATAGGATTCAATTATCCTCCTTTGCAGAGGGGATCCATGACCTGGGATTTTTTTGTGATAGATTCACTTGGTGAGGAACCCATAGGAATTGGTGCAGATTGGATAACTACTTTGGGAATCTCTAGGTTATCTCTGAATTACCGAATTTAAAGGTCATCCACTTGACCCGTTCTTTATCTGAGCACTCTCAGCTTCTTTTCCACCTCAGTTATGGTTCACCTCAGGGACTCTATTTCTTTTTCTCAAAAAGTTGGACTCCTCGCCATGAGTTACTAGACATGGTGCATCACTATTGGATGGATTCCTTCTAGGGGAGGGTTTGGCTCAATCTCCACAAAAAATTGTGTCTCATAAAAAATGTTCTCATGGATTGGTCCAATGACCTCCTATTTGTGCATCCACCTATGGAGGATATCAAGAGGGATATTGAGTGTGCTGAGGAGAGATTGGAAGTTTCTTAGGATGAGGAGATTCTCACCTATCTAAGCCTCAAGAATTATCAATTCAATGAGATGTTTTTAGAACAAGAAAGGTGCCTCTATGAGTTCTCTAGGGACACTTGGCTTATGGAGGGAGATCAAAACTCAGCCTATTTTCATGATTGTTTGAAAGGGAAGCAACTATGATGAACTACAAATATCCATCTCAAATATGGATCATTTAATAGCGACATGGATGTTATAAGTGATATGGTTGGATATTACTTTAAATCTCTATTTTGTAATAATAACTCTCATTGGAAGAATAAATATCCATGGAATCAGACTGGCCTATTTAGTTCAGTCACAAGAGTTTTATCAGCTAACACCAATGAACTACTCGAGCTAATACCAGAGGAGAAGGAGGTGTGTGACTCTGTTATCTCCCTGAACTAGGATACTGCACCCGATCTCGATGGTTTCCCATGGTCTTCATTCTTCAATTCCTAGAGCATAATCATTGATGATTTAGTTGATTCCATTCGGGATTTTTCCATGGTGTAGGGCTGTCACAGGTTGTCAAAGCTACTACCCTAATTATTATTCCCAAGGTGAGTGATCCCACCTCCATTGCTCAGTATCAACCCATTAGCATATGTAACTTCACATATAAGGTGCTATCAAACTTCATTAATAGAAGACTCTCTCAATTTATTCATAGTTGGGTTTTATAGGAACAACATGCTTTCATCTAAGGAGGGTCCATTCAGGGGAAAATGAAAATTGCATAAGAGATGGTTAGTGAGATCAATAGAAAGGTCCATGGGTCTGACATTGTTAACAGGGTGGATATGGATGGAGAATATGATAAGATTGAGTGGTGATTTATCAATCAGTCCATGAGGAGAATGGGTTTTTCTGAATGGTTCATTGACATGTTATTTCATTTCTAAAACTCTCCTTGGTTCAATGTGGTCTTTATGGGGAGGCAATGTGGATTCTTGAAACCGGTTAGAGGGCTCAGGTAATGTGACCCTATTTGTCCCAACATCTTTATCATGGTTCAGGATGTTCTAAGAAAGTACGTGACCTCCTTTATGAAACATGACCATATCCTCCCTTGTCATTAAGGGGCTCACGTTTCAGAGGTTTCTCATCTTCTCTTTACGAATGACCTTTTCTTCTTCATCAATGGACATAGTGACTCTATCATAGGATTCAAAAGCATCATAGATGAGTATACCTACTGAAGCGGGAAAATTATTAATCGGGATAAGAGTAGGGATTACTTTTACTCTTCCTGCCCGGTTAGGTGTAGGGACACTACACTACTAGAAAACAAACATATACCTACGGTTTGGAACTGTTGGTATAGGCCTCCAAACCGTTGTTATATCCTATACCAACGGTTTGGAGAACCATTGCCAATTAAGCCATTGGGATAGGTTTATACCAACGGTTTTGGAAGCCGTTGGTATAAGTAATACGAAAATCTATACCAACGGTTATGGAACCATTGGTATATGTATTTCAAAAAAAAATATTCCCTAGGATTTGATCCCAGGACCCCTAGTTTATCATCGAACGACTTAACCACTAATCTAACATGACTTTTTTGAACATAATTACATAAATATATATATATTTATTGTCATAATTATTTTAAATTTTGATTTATATAATGTTCTCAGTAAGAATATATGATAAAAATTCTCAGGACCTATACCAACGGTTTTGACAACCGTTGGTATAGTTTGATTCTGGAATTTATTCTAGGTTGAAGGTTGATTTCTAGGGGACCTTTCCCAAAGGTTTTGGAAAACCGTTGGGATAGGTATAGCCTTTCCCAACGGTTTTTCCAAACCGTTGGGAAACGGTAAACATATCCCAACAGTTTGGCCAAACCGTTGGGAAAGGTGGCCACAAAGTGGTATTTCCCAACGGTTTGGCCAAACCATTGGGAAAAAGGACCTATACCAACGGTTTTTACAAACCGTTGGTATAAAAGCGTTGGGAAAAGTCAGATTTCCAGTAGTGACTACTGTTTCTATTTTGTGCATTACGAGTAAGAGATTTCCTATAGTCTACCTTGGATCCCCCATCTCCCCTAGCAGAATTCATGTTAGGAATTTTAAAGGTTTGTTCATCAAGATCACAAATCGTATCAACAACATGAAGAATAGGTTCATTTCATTTGGTGAATAAATCACTCTTTTTTAATTGTGTTCTTTCCTCTATACCTATGCACATTCTATCCACCCTCAAAGTTCCCAAGACTATAACTTGGTAGACTGAGAACATCATGAATGGTTTTATTTGGGATGCCTATGGGGAGGGAAGATGTCAGTGGGATTTTGAGAGTAAACTTACTAGTCCAGTGGAGTATTGAGGCATTTATGTTAAGGACGTGGGGCATGCTATGTATTACTTATAGGGAAATATTTCTTATAAGGTTATCAAGGGGCATTCCATGTGGATCCATTTTATTAGAGGTATTCCTAGTTTTGGATCACATGAGAATGGAAGATCTCCATCTAGCCTTTGGAACTCTCTTCGGGTTCACATTCACGTGCTTATGGATCATTCCCAGTGGATTCTGGGCTAGGGAGACATCGACTTTTTATAGTGTGATTAGGGGGTGGGGTGGTCTGATGGAATTCCCAGGATACCATGCACCCAACCTATCATTCAAGGAAGAAATCTCACACCCCACCTTTATCTAGGTGATTCTCAACCAGTCACACCCCGACTTTTTTAATTTAATTTTTTTATTTCATAGCTCAGGGATCTCGCATCATGGTTCGATCTGGGTCCCGGTTTAATTTTTTTAATGTTTAATAATTTTACTGGGTTTTGGACCTATGCGCGGTCACCACGTGGTTGGCAGTAGCCGCGCAGTTGGCTCATGTGACATGAAATTTCCTAACATTTAAAACAAATAAAATTCTATGTAAATAATTTTTTTGAAACATTTAAATTCAAGATATTATTTAAAAGGAAATGAGTAAAATTATGATTTTTCATTATTATTATTTTTATTTTCATTCTTATTCTTATTATTATTATCATTATCATTATCATTATCATCATCATCATTATTATTATTATTATTATTATTATTATTATTGTTTTGGGTATTATTAGTATTATTCTTTATATTAGTACTATTATTTTTATTATTATTATTCTTTATATTGTTATTATTATTATTATTATTTTGGGTATTATTATTATTATTATTATTATTATAAAATAAAAAAAAACCCTAACCCACCTAGCGCTACCCCTCCCTACTTTTCCCTTCCCCTTACCCACTGTGCAAGCGGGCTCCCGATCGCCACCCTCAACCCATGGTCCGCCCTCCTTCCACACATCCAATTGGCCTCCCCTATTCCCATCCTTCTCACTCTGACCTACCCTCCTAGTTACCTCCTCCCAGAAGTGCACGTCAGCTCCCTCGCCCTCCTGGTTTGCTTCTAGCCTCACCCAACCGCTCCGGCCTTCTCCCAAACTCCCGAACACCGCCTTTCCCCTCCATGTTCCGACCAGGCTGCCTCTACCCTCACCCCTCTGGACAGTGACGCACTTGAGCCCATGCTATCCTTTTCTCCAGCCCACCCTTGCCCCTCCCTGCTCAGTCCACTATATCCCCTTGCCGACCCCCGTCTCCGGCGGCTACGGTAGTGGTGTTTTCCCCTTTCCGACTTTACCCAAACCCCCTATTCCGACGGTCTTCTAGTATAAACCCGAACCCTTTGCAACATATCTACCTCCCCTCTGGTGTGCAGTCTCCTCCCTTCTAGTGTGTTCTTTATTTGCATTATTTTTTCCTTTAAATTAATCAAACCCTAGTGTTTGGGTTAAGTATCATGTGTTTTTTTCATTGTTTTAAGGTGTGAAAAGGGACTATGAGGATTGGTTCTACCTTCTGTGGAAGTGGCGTCACATTTTCACGCCTTTGAGGTAGGCATCTCCACACATATTCTTTCTGATGCACTTCCTTTGATGCATGGAACTATCAATAAATTTATTACCATGATTCTCAACCCTAGGGTTCCTTTGTTTACCTTATTATCGTGTTTTTAAATTGATTTAATATTTTGAAAATAGGTTTTCGAAGAAATTCATGAAATATTTCTAGGTTAAAGTGCACCTTTTATGTTGGATGAAATGCCTTGTATTTTTTTAAAGTGATGTTAGGTATGTAAGAAGTGTTTAGATTTATTTTTGTTACGGTAGAATTGTTGAATTGTGGGTTTTACATTATATGTATGATTTTTTGGTCTTTTGGCTTGAGAATTCTGGTAAAAATGTTTTGAAAAGGTTCTTTTGATTTTTTTAAAACAATGGTTAATGGATTTGGTGTCATGCAGGTTATTGTTTTGGTTTGATGGTGAGTGATGTTCTTAAAAGGGTGTTTAAATGTTTTCTTGGTTACTCTTAGTATTCCATTGGATGTTGGCACAACCATGGGTGCAAAAGGCGAACACACGGATGTGCCCTCAAATGAAGGTGGCACTTGAAAATGGTGTTCCTCCCTAAAACATATTTTTTTAAATGATTTTTTGTATTTATGTAAAGTTAGTTCCCTTGTGTGACTTCTAAAATTGGATTAAATGAAATTTTAAAGAGGTATTACCATTTGGAACTTGGAGTATGTTTGGAAAAACATTGAGCTTGAGGGGTTGTTTTACATGTTTTGTAAGATAGTGTATTTTCCCAAAGTTTGGAGATGGTTTTATGAAAATTTATTGGTGTTGGATCTCAAAGGCTTGTTTGGAACTTGAAATTTAATGACGATGTTTGTATGAACTTTTAGAAAAATATTGTGTTTAAAATCTATGTGCCTACTATGAAACCTTATTGTTTTGTGAAATGTTTTAAATGTTTAGATTTTTTAAAGGCCCGGTTGGCACTTTGTTTAATTTGAAATGATTGAATGTATATATGGGGTGATCCAATCTAGGGTAACCCTTTATGGGTGAATGCATAGGAAACTTCCATGTTTGGGTTAAGCAAGTGCAGTGATGACCTATGAGTTGAGTCACACATGTGAGGGACTCCTACTTACATAGTATTACTACCACCATGGGTTCCTAGGCATCTTTTAGATGATCAAGTGAAAGTTGCTGATCAACCCCGATTAGATGGGTTGGTACCCCCTAGATTGGTCATTAGGCCAGGAGGGATTTTCCACTGGATTTGGTCAGTTTTAGGGTGGCCATTTGGTTATAGACTTAGGGGCTTCACTATATGCCGGTAGGTGGTTCCAAATTAAGTACGTCCGAGGATATTCTAGGAATGTTTAGGATCACCCATGGTTACTTAATTATTTATTTTCTTGTTTACTTTCCATTTCACTAGTTTTTTTTATGTTTTAACTATTTACTTGTTTTATCTTAGAACAGCTTTGGTATCACCTGTTTTGGTTTTTGTTTTAAAATGAAAGTTGGTTTTGGAAAATGATTTATCTCTGTGTTGGACTTTATAATGGATAAATGACTTTTGTTTTATTAAAATTTTAAAAACCCTATTTTTATATATGTATTTAAAACTAGAACTAATGGATTTTTTCATGGAAGGAATGGTATGGATTATGTGGTGTTTTCCTACTAAGAATTTTAGTGCTTACCCCTAGGTTATATTTTCAATTTCAGGTTTCCTTAGTGCTGGATCACTCTCAAAGATAACTTGGTTTTGAGTTGGGTGGTGACCTAAAAGGTCACATGAAGGTATGTTGAGCTATTCTGTTTATTTCTTTTTTCACTTCTAGAGTATAGTTTTATTATTTTATTTTTATTTATTTATCTTTTATGGTCCAAATCATTCCCAATAGATTTATTTTGATACCTAGCATTGGTTTCCATCCCAGGGGGATTGAGAACGCCCCTCGAGACATGTCGCAGACCGGCTTGGGTGACTGGTTCAGGGTTGAACCAGGATGGTTCATGAGATAATGGTATCATAGAGGGCCCTTGTTATTTGGGGTGCCTGGTAGATAGATATTAAGACTATCAGGACTTGGGATGTAGGTACAGGAAGGGTTCCATGATCCCTCTCTCATTCCGAACCTTGAGTTGCCAGGGGTAGTCTGGTAATTGAGTCCTTGCCTTATTCTGGTTTATTTTAGATTGAGGGATGAAAACAGAGGCTAGCCGATATTACATCATGATTTCACATGGAGTAATAACCCATGTGGAGTCAAAGTACACATTTTAAGTTCCTCCTAGTTATTGACGATCACTTGGGGCCTGACCCACTACCATGTCGCCAGGTTAAGCATGACTACTAGTCCCTCACTCTGGTAGTTTGATGAATGTTGAGTGTCATCTTGGTTTGGGTTGGTGTAACTTCACTTTTGAAAATGAAATAGGGTTTTTAAAATGATAATGATTTCTTTTAAATGGATCTAAATCCATGAAATGGGTTTGAAAACCGAAATCTATTGGTCTAAAAATTTGGGGTTTTTATGAAAATTCGAAGACAAGTGGATTGGGTGAAACCTCAGGCACTCTATATGAATGTTTTAACATGTGAGGGAATGCATTGGAAGTGCGTGATGGTGTGTATGGATGATAGTGGAAGAAGACATGTGCAGCGATTCATGGGATTACTGGGGTGTGTAATTGGAATTAAAGGCTTGACCTTATTTTTATAAAGTGACTTTAAAATGGGGAAATGATTTTAGAAATTGTATTTTCCTTGAAAAGTGGGTTTGTTATTTGGAATGTGGCCTTGAAATAAGGCAGTTTTGAAATCTAAAATGAATATGGGATTTTAAAAATGGAATTTTGGGTTGTGTTTGTATTTGTTTGGTTTTTGAGCTGGTAATTTAGGATTAGAAAGTTACTTTTAGTTATACTTTGATTTGATATCAATTTCAGATTTATGTTTTATATGCTGTTCATAAAATTCCACCTAGAAAGGTCCCCAAGGTTTCTAATAATTCGTGCCTAGTTTTTGGTCTTTCTAGAATGTTTCCTATCCTTCATGGTGATCAGGGCCCGTCAGAGGCAGTAGAGTGGATTGAAGAGGTCGATCACATCTTTAGGATATTGGGAACTCTTGAAACTGTTAGAGTGGGTGCCGTTTTGGGTCTGTTTGAAGGTCTAGCTCTGTACGAATGGGAGTTGTTTTCCCCACCATCAATGAAAGTTGGGATGAAATGGGATATATTTAAATCCATCTTCATCCAATGGTTTATACATGAAGAGGTTAAGACAAAGAAAAGGGAATAAATCATGCGTATTCAACGAGGCCAACAAATGGTGAAGGCATATGTTGATCATTTCAAGGAGATTATGACCTTTTCTTTAGAGATAGTTTCACAAGATTTTATGAATACTTCTCTCTTAATAGAGGGTATTTGTCCAGAGATCAAGGAGTAGGTCCTCCCTTCTAAGTACCATAATTTTGATAAGCTGGTAAATGAGGTGTTTCTAGCTGAGTTGGTCTCCAGAGCATAGATGGTGGGAAATACATCATGTCTAGTTACTCGTGAAGTTTTCCCATCTGGTGAGAAGGGTGTAACAGAGGGTCCTCTTCATAAAGAGTCCTCTATAGTGGTTTTGGATTCTAGTTTGTCAGACTGTTCAGTGGTGTGCCACTAGTGTGACCGGTTTGGGCACGTGAGGCCATCATGTCACATCACTTTGAAGACGTGTCATTGTTGCTGCTCTCTAAGACATCTAGAGAAGTTTTGTAGGAATAATCGCCTATAGAAGATACTGTGACTGAAGGAATTTCAATTTTTGACTATGAGGCTGGAAATTATTTATCCATTAGAGCCCCATCCATAGGTCTCGGGGTGAAGCACATGCGTAGTTAGGAGTTGTCAGGGGTGTGAAGGATCAGTTTGGGTTTTGTGCTCCATGTTGGGATTGGAACATTTAAAGTATTTTCTTTATTGTTTCTCTATTGTTAAAGTTTTATTGTTATTGTAAGTCCAACATTTCAACATGGAAATGTGATGAATTTGTTCTATTGTAGTCTAATAGTTTCGTTTGTCTCATTATGGTTTTCTAAATCGTTCATTTTTCATAAAGTGTGTTTCGCCCCTATATGGGTTGATCTAGGTTTAACTGTTTTTTTGGAGATGTAAGTTCCTGTGGAAGAATATGCATTTGTAGTTATGATCAGGTTCACTACTTGGGTTAAGTTATGATCAAGATTTTTCCTCTAGTGTTGGGGTTTTTTGGTCTGGGTCGAGAGTTCCAAGTTTCAGTGGAGGTGTTTTCTCTCATGCTATAGAAGTTAGTTTGGATCGGTTGGGAGTTCCCGCATCGGCCCCCACTTCCAGCAGTGGTGTGTTTGGGTGTTAATTTTAAACACTAGTTGAGTTCTTTATGGTGGGGAGAACCCTCTCGTGTTCTCCCATTATCTTGTGTTGTGGTTTATTTCAGTTTCAATCGGTCATGGATTCTTTTTTTCCTATTGTTTAGCTGGATGACTTTCTTGGGAAGAAAGTATCTCTAGTGGGGATAATTATCACACCCCGAATATTTTAATTTAATTTTTATATTATTATTTCTTAGCTCCAGGATCTCATTTCATGGTTTGGGTTGGGTCCCAGTTTAATTTTTTTTGACATTTAATAATTTTACTGGGTTTCAGATTCATGCACGGTCACCACATAGTTGGCAGTAGCTGCACAATCGGCTCAGGCGTTATACAATTGGCCAATGTTTAAAGCAAATAAAATTATATTTTAATAATTTCTTTAGAAACTTCTAAATTAATGTCATTATTTAAAAGGAAATGTGTAAAATTATGATTTATAATTATTTTTATTTTTATAATCATTATTATTTTTATTGTCATTTTTATTATTATTATTATTATTAGTATTATTCATTATATTATTATTATTATTTTGGGTTTTATTATTATTATTACTATTCTTTATATTATTATTATTATTATTTATATTATTATTATTATTAATATTAATATTATTATTATTCTTTTGGGTATTATTATTATTATTATTATTATAAAAAGAAAAAAAAGAAAAAACCATAACCCACCTTGTTCTACCCCTCCCTAATTTTACCTTCCCCTTATCCGCTATGCGATCTAGCTTCCGACCAGCTCCCTCAACCTTTGGTCCACCCTCCTTCCATGCCTCAAGCTGGCCTTCCCTCTGCCCATCCTCAGCACTCCGCCCTACCCTCCTGGTCCGCTCCTCCCAGTGGCGGGATTAGGCCCCCTCACCCTCCTGGTACACTCCCGCTCTCACCCAACCACTCCGGCCTTCTCCCCAACTCATGAACACTACCTCTCCCCTCACCACTTTGGCCTCACCCCTCTGTATTCCGGCCAGGCCGCCTCTCCCCTCACCCCTCTGGCCAGCGACGCACTTGACCCCCTACTCTCCTTTTCTCTGGCCCACCCTCACCCCTCCCTACTCTGGCCACCTGATCCCCTCACTGGACCTCATCTTTAGTGGCCTATGGTAGTGGTGTTCCCCCCTTTCTGGAAAACCCAACCCCCGGTTAGACAGTCTTCTAGTGCAAACCTAAACCTTCCGTATCATCTTCGCCTCCCTTCTAGCACGCAGTCTCCTCCCTTCCAATGTGTTCTTTCCTTGAGTTATGTTTTCCTTCAAATTAATCATACCCTAGTGTTTAGGTTATGTTTTTTGCATTTTTCTCATTGTTTTAAGGTGTTCTAAGGGACCGTGAGGATCAGTTATACCTTACACAGAAGCGACATCACATTTGCACGCCTTTGAGGCAGGCATCTCCATTAATCTCCTTTCTAATGCACTTCCTTTGATACTTGTCACTTTTAATAAATTTATTACCATGATTCACACCACTAGGGTGCCTTTTTATCTTAGTATAGTGTTTTTAAATTGATTTAAATTGTTGAAAATAGGTTTTCAAATCAATTCTTGAAATATGTCTAGATTAATGTGCACCTTTGATGTTGGTTGAAATACCACATATTTACTTAAAGTGGATTTGGGTATGTAAGAAATGTTTAGCCTTATTTGAGTTACATTAGAATTTATGAATTGTGGGTTTTTCATTTTATGTATGATTTGGTGATCATTTGGCTTGAGGATTCTAGTAAAAAATGTTTTGAGAAGTTTCTTTTGATTTTTTTAAAATAATGGTTAATAGCTTTGGTGTTATATCGGTTATTGTTTTTGTTTGATGGTGAGTGACATTCTTTAAAGTGTGTTTAAATGTGTTCTTGGTTACTCTTAGTATTCGATTGGATGTTAGCACATCCTTGGGTGCACAAGGTGCACACACGGATGTGACCTCAAATGAAGGTGGCACTTGAAAATGGTGTTCCTACCTAAACCTTGTTTATTTTAAATGACTTTTTTTATTTAACTAAAGTTGGTTCTCTTGTGTGACTTCTAAAACTGAATTAAATGAAATCTTAAAGAGGTATTCTCATTTGGAACCTGGAGTATGTTTTGAAAAACATTGGTATTGAGGGGTCATTTGGCATGTTTTGTTAGATTGTGTATTTTCCCAATGTTTGGAGATGGTTTTATGAAAATGAATTTGGTGTTGGATCTAAAAAGATCATTTGGCACTTGAAATTAAATAATGATGTTTGTATGAACTTTTAGAAAATATTTTGTTTAAAAACTGTGTGCTTGCTGGGCAATCTTATTGTTTTGTGAAATGTTTTAAATGTTTAGATGCTTTAAAGGACTTGTTGGCACTTTGTTTAATGTGAAATGATTGAATGCATATATGGGGTGCTCCTATCTAGGGTAACCCATTATGGGTGAATGTATAGGAAGCGTCCGTGTTTGGGGTAGGTAAGTGTGGTGAGGACCTGTGTGTTGAGTCACACATGAGAGGGCCACCTACTTACACAATATTACTACCACCATGGGTTCCTGGGAATATTTTATATGAGAGAGTGGAGGTTGTTGGTCAAACCTAATTAGACGGGTTGGTACCCCCTGGATTGGTTGTTAGGCCAGGCATGATTTCCCACTAGATTTGGTCAGTTTTAGGGTGGCCAGTTAGTTATAGACTGAGGAGCTTCACCATACACTGACAGGCGGTTTCAAGTTGAGTATGTCCAGGGGTCTTATAGGGATGTTTAGGATCACCATGGTTACTTAATTATTTACATTGCTTGTTTACTTTCCATTGCACTAGTTTATTTTTAGTTTTCACTTTTCACTTATTTTATCTTAGCACAACTTTTGTATCACCTATTTTGGTTTTCATTTTCAAATGGAAGTTGGTTTTCGAAAATTATTTATCTTTGTGTTGGACTTTAAAATAGAAAAATGATTTTTGTTTTATTAAAATGTGAAAAAACCTATTTTATATTTGTATTTAAAACTATCATTAATGGACTGTTTCTTGGAAGTAAAGATATGGATTTTGTGGTGTTTTTCTACTGATAATTTTGGTTCTCACCCCTACGTTATATTTTTAGTTTCAGGTTTCATTAGTGCTAGATCGCTCTTGGAGAGAACTTGGTTCTGAGTTGGGTGGTGACCTAGAAGGTCACATGGAGGTATGTTGATCTATTCTGTTTATTTATATTTCCACTACTAGAGTTTAGTTTTATTGTTCTATTTATTCCTGTTTATTTATTTATATTTTATGGTCCAAATCATTCACAATAGATTTATTTTGATGCCCAACACTAGTTTCCATATCAGGGGGATCAAGAAAACCCATCGAGACATGTCTTGGATCAGATCGGGTGACCAATTTAGGGTCGACCCGTGCAAGTTTGTGATAAAACCCCACTTAGAAGGCCTTGTTCGATAGAATCAAATTGGATGGGTCCCCTGACCAATGTATTTTCACTAGATCCTCATATGGAAAGTTTTCATACAAGTCTTATAAACAGACATTTATTGTTTAACAGGTGAGTGACCAGTGGGGGAGGAAACTATGGTGAAAATATATTCCTATTAAATTCTCCTTCCTACTATGGAGAATCTGCTACCATGCTATCCCCTCGGATATGGTGATCAAAGGAATGGGTGTTCAGCTTGCTTCTAAGTGCGTCTGCTGTCTGTCTCCTTCATAAGAGTATATGATGTATATGTTCTTACAATGTGTATGGGAGGGATTAATTTTTGGAGTTCTTGGTGATTTTTCTCCACTTTCTATCACAATGGAATCTCATGAGGGTTTCTTCATGAATTGGTTTTCTGGATTTCACAACAATAACAATAATGACATGGCTTGGGAAATTCTACTGGTGATAGGTTGTTGGTCCATATAAAAATAGTGAAACCAGGATTGACATGGGTCTCACTACTCCAATCATTCTCATGTGGCTATGGCCAGATTTCTCACCACAATGTTGGATGGCCTCTGGAAATAGTGTGATGCAACACTATCCCTAAGGTGTTTTTATTTTAGAAATTCCTCCTCGGACCAATATAGACCCAGGAAGTGGGGTCTTTGGGTTTTTTCTATCCTCCTACCTCATGTCTCAAGCTCAATGTTGATGGAACATGTAGTTTTGGTTTCATGCATGGAGGTGGTGTGGAACGTGATGCTTTGGGCTCAATGATCTTTGCCTTTATTTCATTATATGGATTAAGTAACTCTCTTAAGGTAGAAGAATTGGAATTGCTGAGTTCTGTATCTCTATGAAAATCTAATAACATCATCTATCCACCATTAAAAATACTTTACAATGGTGTGGATCTATCTTATCAGAACCTCAAACTCTCCTTGGAAAATCACTTCTTTGATCCGTGAGTGTAAGGCACTTCCTTCCAATGGCACGGAGATTCTTCATGCGTGGCATGAAGGTAGCCGTGTAGAAAACTTATTGACTTCCTTTTATTCCCAATAATGCCCCATTTTAGAATTTTTTAACCTCATATCTCTTCCCCTAGGCGGTGTGGACCATGTTACCAATGATGCACTCAGTCTTCATTTATTTAGGCCACCTTGACTTGCGTTTACTTTTCTTCCTTTAATAAAATAAGATTACCAGTGGAGTGGACCACCACTGACCAGCTTCACCTTCTCAACGATAAATAGAAAGACTAACCTTTTGACTGTATGAACACCCCATTACATAAAAAATCTTTTATAGTGCTTTAATCCACCCTTCAACTAGCACATGGTTATAGGATATTCTGAATGATGAGAGATGTTGCCTCATGAAATTATCCACCATAGACATATTCCTATGCACTTGATCTGGTTGATCTCATCCATGAACACCACCACCATTTATTTTCTGAGTCAAATGATCTATCACTACAACAAACTATTCAATTTTGATTCTGACCATATCATTATGATTATTTGGAAGGTTGTTTTCTTCTGGATGCTTTCCCAACACAGTTTTCATATTTCCTCTGTGGAAAACTATTCTAAACAGACATATCTTAGAAGAAGAAACATGGTAATATTAAAATTCAATATATTTTCAATTTTATCATAAAGTAAAAATCATTAATGGATATTATATTAACAATATAATAACCCCTAAAGTTATCTAAACCTACCTTTGATACCAATTATAAGGATCTGGCCTTGAACATACATAATCTATAGTTAAGTCAATAATTTGACTTTATTTCACATTGAGGATTTTTTCAACTCTATAGATTTATATAATTAGGCCATAACTCATACATAACAACTCAAATATTACAAAGTAGATACTTCTAGTCACTATCCATTTTTTACCATACAAAAACTAATAAAATGAAACATGGTTTCTTTTCATGTTCCATTATCAGAAATTTTCCCTTGATCCCATCCTTGACTCTATTCTACCTTAAATCCTATAAAACCATTTTAAAAATTGGGATGAGAATAAAAATCTCATTAAGGGATAAAAAATAATGAAAACTATTAGTCTTGCAAAAAACATTTAAACCATGAATACTTTATCATAATGTAAAACTTTTCACCTTAAAGAAGTAGTAAATAATTTCCTCAGATTATAAGCTCATTAATTACTTTTTTTATAATCAAAATGTTACCATAAAACCCATATAAACAACATATAACCTATAAAGGTAACTTGGGACATAATCATACTTAAATATAATAACTATACAGTCAACTTCTATACATACCACTCTTACAAATGGAATAACCATATGATCGACTTCCACACCCAATGCATTATAGGTTATAACTTAACCACCCATACATTGTTTATAATGATAACACCAATCTTGGGTTTGTCACAGAACCACCTATACATGGTTTATCATGTAACCACCCATCAAATTTCCAAGTACCATTGTATAATCATTACACATAAAATACCACAATTATCAACATTTCACCCATAAAATTTCATTTGCAATCACAAGTAATATATTAAAGATATTGAAATAGTAAATTAATTTTCAAAACTATTTTCAATACCAAAATACCCAAAAAATGGAATAATTTATTTATTTTCCCATTTATAAACATTAAGGTTTATAGAGGAATCCACATGTCAAATAATGGTTATGGCGACAGAGAAGTTGTTGTCATCACATATGCTAAAAAAATTCCTTTTTTCAAATTGTAAAGAAAGAAAAAATATTCATATAAAAATATTAATTTTTAAAATCATTGAATGAAATGAAAATTCAAATGTCTTGATTATAAACCTTATAAAATAAGGTGGTGTATAACATCAAAATATACATCAATGAAAGACGATTTTGATGAAGTCCCTTACCTTAAGTCCGACTTGTCTCATACATTATTTATTTTCTTGAATAGTAAAATTAGGTTAATTTATACTTGATTGAGAACCATTTTCAATTTTATTATTCCCTTTATATCACTTATTTACATTTTATAATAATTACATAATTATTTATGTTCATATCAGATGTTTTGTTGATATTTGGTACTTGAGTCGAAAATGAACTTTGTATGATTTAAATAGTCTATGTGGTAATAAGTCCATCATCTCCAGAATAATATTCCTGAAATTTTTATAATTTTTATACAAAAATTATATTTTTAAATCTAATCATTAATTATGGTTATTAAAAATGAATAACGTCATAATCATGGAGATGGTAGGCTGTACATACGCATGGTTAACATTTTCTATTTTTCATTTATCGTTATGGAAAGAATGTAAGTATTGTTTTATATTTATATAATGATCATAACACCATTAATATCATATTAATCATTTAAATATAATTATTTATATCATACAAGTGATGTAGTGAATAAAAAAAATCACATCACTTCGGGGAGGTGATAGTACACATACACACACAAACGACGTTATCATTTTTATGTGCATGGAATGTAAGAACATAATTGATATATTATTATCATATAATGATTAATATGTCATGAATATAAAATATGAACATTAATTCAATTATTATAACTTGTCATGAGACACAGTTGTGGAAAACGAATTAGATCGGTTTGTGGAGGTGATTGTTCACACGTACGCACAACCGATTAATTCCTTTCCCATTTAATGGAAGTGGAGATGGGTTTAGATGATGATATTGACATAATAAAATCTAAATATATTTATAATCACAGATTTATTTTTTAATCATGGCTAAATAATATATTAAGTTAGTGGAAGAATAAATAAAATAGAAACACTTAAATAAAAAAATTATATTTCCTTCGAATGATCACCTTTATTAACACCATAACACCTCTAAGAAGGATGTTATGCCTAAACCAAGGATTCAAGAATATGGGGAGGGATTTTGGGAAGGGTTGTTTTTGTAGATATTGGGAAAACCAAAATGTTTTTGAAGTGTAATGAATAGAGAGAAACAAGTTCCCTTTTATAGGATAGGGGAGGGGCACTCTTGGAATTATAAAAAGTATTAAATTAATATAAATTTATTTTAATTTCTAAATGGGTATAAATTGATTTATATATAATATAGGATGCGTATGGGTTGAAATATAATCATCTAATAGAAATTAGAGAAGTTTGAATTATTTGATCCATATCTCTTTGTTTAAACCTTTTTAATTCTTACTATTTTATAAAATAATTTACAATTTGAGAGTTAAAATAATTACCATAACATGACAAAAGACCAATTAATGAGTTAATAATGTCATTTTTTGATGAATATAAAATTTTTGGACAAATATTTAATTTTTATAAATATTATAACATTTAATAAAATATTTTATATTTTAAAATACCAATAGTGTCAATTTTGACACTATTCTTTAGTTAACTTTTTAAAAATATCATAACATCAAGTTTAGTTTTTTTTAAATCATAAAAAACATGTAATATTCATCCATAAATTTTTATTATGGCATAAATTTTGTCAACTTATATGTATTTTAATATTTATAATACCATTTATTTGATTCTTTCACTAATTAAGAAATTACTGCGTTATTATTGTTTTTCCATTTATATTAATTACTTATTTCATAAATATTATAAATAAATTACCATGATGTAGGTAATATTTTTATATATATAATGAATATTTATAATCTATGATATCACTTATATAACCTCGTATTAAAATTGTTTTATTAATATGTGACATGATTATGACATCTTGGTCTTTAAATTAAATAAAATGTTACAAGTGTCATAATCACACCCAAGTGGATTACAAAGAGCAAAAATTGGGCCCAAGGATTTTATTAGATGAAAATAACTCATCCAATAATATTAGAACATTTATTAGGGTAGTTTTATAGTATTTATAATATTATTTTAACTTTTAATTATTCGATTTACCCTTAATCATGATAATAAAAATAATTACTAATGATACTATTCATAATCTCCAAAAATAAAAAAGTCTTATTTACATAATTTAGACCTTCTGATTCTAAATATGGAATCTATTTTTTCAAATTCAAAACACATAGTTAGAAAAAAATAGTTAAAAATTAATCCCATTGTTGGAATAAGAAAACAGGTTTATAAGTAAAACGTTCAAAAGTTCAAATAGTTTTTCTATTCAGTTTCTTTATGAAATTGATTCTAATGACCAAAATTGGATTCAATGATAAAAAAAAACTAAATATTATTAAAAAAAATTAAAAGTATAATCTAACAATATAAATAAATTAGACGAAAAATGCAGTTTTGAATTAATATGCAGTATTTTCCACTATTTATTAAAATATGAATTTTATCAGAAAAATACCAAAATTCAACCAAAAGTAAATTTTTATACTACGATTGCAAAGAAAAAATTTTATTTTTCATATAAAAATTAAAAAAACTAGATTTAAAATGGATGTTCCATCAAAAGGCAGTAAAAAAACCTTTTAAAAATATTAAATCTTTTTTATGTTTAAAATTAGATTTATTCTTATTTTAAGCCCATAATTTTTTTTGGAAGAAAGTAAAAACATTTAATAAACATGTCTAAATTTAATAGAGTAATCTCTATTCATTACCACCAATAAAATGACTAGTAAATTACTACTACTTAAAATAATAATATTAATAATATATTATTGTTCGATATAACTCAGTCTTGTGTGCAATGTAAGATTTTGGAGAAACCCATTGTTGTATGTCAGGTACGCTATCGTACATAGAGTCCCATTTAAATTAAAATTACTATCTAATTAATAAATATTAATATATATGAAAATGTATTACTCTATATTTACCTGAGATATTAGAAACTGACCCTCAATTTAAACCATATTTGGGTTCTTTTTCTCACATTCTCTCCCTATTATACATAGATATATATTTTATGCTATTTATGGGTGATTAATTCCCTCTATATCTCATACCTATTTTATATTAGTGTTATGGAAGTCTTGATATAAATAAATTCACTACATATCTCCTATTTTTATCTTATTCTAGGTTTTCTCTCCTTGGAAACCCTAATCTAGTAGTGCGTTGATGATAATGAGGATTTTGAATAAGATAGTTTAGGAATTTTGGTTCTAGGGGCATGATTAAATTAATTTTATGGTATATCTCATGTATAGTGATATGTATTTGTGAAATAATAGGTCTAAGCTAGGTATCTTCCCTTGCACTCTTATTGTGAATGATGATTATGGCTTAAATGTGGTGTTCTGCTTAAATATATTTTTTTAAAAAAGATTTCTGAATTAATTTATTTTTTTCTTAGAAAAAATTAAGGTTTTGGTGTGAATAATTTTTTAGGGAAAATGAAATTAGGGATTTTTTAATTGTGTTGTAATTTTATGAAAAATGGTTATTGGTGAAAAAAAGGGTTTCTGTTTGGAATGTGACATAGAGTTTTTTAATACTGTTTTGTCTTGTTTGTAATATTTAGATTGATATTTTTGTTTGTAAATGGTGGTATTAAGTTGTTAGTTGATGTGTTATGTAATTTTTGATATTTTTTGTGGTCACAAATCACCAAAGGGGGTGGTATTGAGTTTTTGGTGGATGAGTAATGTTGGGTTATTGTTAGCTTGATATTATTTATTTGCTTTTAATGAGAGTTCAGAAATGATTTAGTAAAATCCCACTTGACTATGGAGACCTAACTATTGATGGAAATTTGATGTGGTGGAAATTCCCAATTGGGTGTGGGAACCTTGTTGGACATAATAATGTGAGGTATATGAGTATTCAGTCCTTTCATGAGTAGGTGATACCCAATATTGGTTCATATTCATGGTCTAGGAATCCCTCAGCTGTAGTTGTTGTTTTTGGTTTATGATTTTGATTTTGTGAATTCATAGTTTTATATTGTGTTGGTTTTTATTTATTATTTATTTATTTATGAAAGTTTATTTCATTTTTTATAGAGTTTGATAAAATGATATGGGTGGGTAATGCTTTATAAAACTCATTGAAGCATAAAATATTTTTCATATATATGGAGTAAATGGGGAGCATTGGATAAATCCTATTTAGAAATCATATTAGATTTCAATATTTGATAGTGAGGATAATTATCCTCATGAATGTAGAGTGGTAGGTAGTGAGGTAGGGGCTAGAGCCATGCCTGTATCTGATAGTTTAACAAGCCAAACCCTTGTGATAAGTTTGTTTATCATTTATTAATTACCCCTATATTTACAACCTCACCATATTTACTGAGCACTTCTTCAAAAAGTGTTACTATTAGGATATGCAGAGACATGGATACATCTGTTTTATTTTTTTATAAAATACTTTTAGTGTCTAAAAAATTTATCTAGTTAGCGTGTCTAGTGCATTTATAAAGATGAGACATCAATAATCTAGATCCATAGTCAAATAAAAAAATTTAATAAATGAAAAGGATATTATACGATTTTAATTGTTGAAATAAATTTAAAAAATGTTATAATGTTTATATTAAGAAGCCTTGTATGTTAAATAATTATAATTGCATAACATTTTTACTAGATGAGTTGAATTATTGAATTAGAGTTGTGATATGGATCTTACAATGAAAACATACAAAAAATTATATTATGACAATATCCTTTGGAAAAAATAACTAATGAATTATATAATTCAAACCCATATGAATAAGAACAAACTAACCACTACTTTAATTTTGAGTTGGAATGAGAAGCATCACTACTCAATTTTTTAAAATGTTATATCTAGAGTTTCCATGTAGATATCAACTACTAAACCGACTTGTTTTTGGCCACTTTATGGAATTTCATCCACTGCTCACCCATTAATCATACATCAAATATCTGTTCAAAAAATAAGTATTGATTCTGAAAAATATAATGAATATGGAAAACATAATTATAGAATTTGATTGAGCGATTATCATCTTAGCCGGAAGTTCTTCTTGTGTACTTCATATTCTGCCAACAATTTAAATAAATGTCAATAATAAATTAGAAATTCAATTCTTCTAGTTTTACCACCCATGAAAATGAGGCTTAAAAAGGAAAATAGATGATTTATTTAGTATCCCCACCCATTCAAATTTCCATTTTCATGGGTGGTTCTTTAGTCAACATATACATTTTTTCTTTTTACATTGATAGTAAGTGTTGTTAAAAAGGGTAATATATCCCACAAATGATAGGTGGATATACAATATGGTTATACATGATATTAAAATACAAAATGAAAAAAGTAAATAGGGAAGAATATGCTCGTAGTAAGAGGAACATAATATACAAAAGATAAGTAGAAAATATGAAAAAGATATTTATAAAGTAGGAAACATGGTTAATTTTTTATATTAGGTTCTTGAATTGGAATGGGAAAAAAATTACAAGAGGACTTCTTTAGTAGAATCAAAGAGATCTACAACTGTAAAAGAAGAGTTTATAATATATTAAAAAGGA
This sequence comes from Viscum album, assembly GCA_963277665.1. Lineage (NCBI taxonomy): Eukaryota > Viridiplantae > Streptophyta > Magnoliopsida > Santalales > Viscaceae > Viscum > Viscum album. The sequence continues at coordinate 326,312,641 of OY728158.1, forward strand.
ATTATATGATACAGATTATGAAGGATTGATACCACTACTATTGAATAATAAATATAATATCTACAATTGTAAACAAAAATCATTTGGAATTAAAAAAATATATGGGAAAAGGTGAAAAAACTAGTGTTTCATGGAATTTAATGATTTGTTATAATTGGAGGGAGCTTATTTTCGATCTATGTGAGATGGATGTCAAGAAAATGAGGCCATTATGGAGTTTTAGTCAGAGGTTGAGGAGTTGTAGGTGCAGAAGGTTAATATAGATGTGTAGATGGAGGTAGAGGGGGTATTGACTGAGGAGGAGGATAATTTTTAGCTGTATAAGGTGAATGCAAAGGTGTAGATGGAGGCTGAGGTAGAGGTAGAGGCAGAGGTGAAGGTGAAGGTAGAGGTGGAGGTGAAGGCATAAAAGAGGATGGGATAGAGGGAGGATGCGAGAGGGATGGGGATGAGATGGGGTTGTGGGAGGAGAGTTGGGTGTGTGGGATGGAATAGGGGAGAGAGTATAGTAGGGATGGAGAGTGGAAATAAAGGGGAGGAAAGCACTTATGCGAGAAATAAGATAGAGGAGTCACGTTTAGAGGTAGGCACACCTTATAGTATATATAATCGATATTAAATCACATTACAATAAAATATTTGAAAAGAATAAAACCTTAAAGAGTTTAGAAGTTATGAATTTCCCACTAGAAAATTTTCTTTTAGTAGGTGGTGAAACTTGATGTTACAGACCAAGAGTCTGATTGCAATAGGAATTCATCAATTTTTTTATAATCTATGCTGAAGAGGAATATCACAAAAAATTTAAAATAATAAAATCTATATAAATCTATATATTAATTATAAATATGCATAAGGATTGATATTATAGTATTATTACCTAATTGCTTCAACCAAATGATTTTATTATAGAGGAAGATGAATGTAATTTTTTTATAATATTAATTAACTAAAATTTAATTTTATATTTATAGAGAAATATTATAATAAATAAATTCATAATGTTATTATAAAAATAATATAATTAAAAAGACATTGAACAATGGGTAGACTAAAACTGAATTAAGCTAAAAAAAGGAATTACAATCTTAACATAGTTGTGGATCATTATGTAATGCATACTGCAAACAAATCCATTAAATGCATAAAAAAATTAATGACTAAAAATATAAAATGAAAAGATATAGAATATGTAGAATGGAAAATAGTTTTCTTAGAGTAATGAAGTTATATATAAAAATTTTAAGACTAAAACTCCAAATGAAAAGGGATAGAGAAATTGAAAAAAATGGGATGAATAAGGAAATAGTTTTTAACAACATACATGTATGAATTTTACAATCACGAGAAAACTATGAAATTCATGGAATTATTGAATACACCTATTTTTATATTAGTGGGATATCATTCCAGAATAAATTGATTCTTGAAAACAATGTCAATGAATAGGGAGAGAAAAATTAAAAATAAATTGGTATTTTAGAAGGAGGAATTTTCAAGAAAATACCTATAGGACTTACAATCACTCAAAAACTATGAAATTCATGGAATTAAAGAACATAAATCTATGTATAGTAGTATATATCATTCCAAAATAAAATTATTTAGGGAAATAATGAAATTCCATAAAGAGTGGTGTAATAACATCCAATAACATACCTAATTTCTACAACTTGATAACGAGAGTCACATAAAGTGTATTATAATTGCATCAAAACTAAAAGTGAATTAAAATAAAATTTCATTAAATTGGAAGGTAATATAGAATATTCATACATGAATTTAATATAAAACATGAAAATTCATTAGTTATTGCACACTGCAAACACATCCAATAATTGAATAAAAAAATCTAATGATAAAAAATCTAAAATAAAAAGATAGAGCATATGCAGAATGCGAAAGAATTTTCTTAGAGTAAAAAACATCTAAATTAGGTAATTATGTTTAAAATGACATCATAATAAAATACATAATCACATATATAAGAACATGTTTTCATACCAATTGTTAAACCCATTAAGATGATCTTTTGTTGAAGCCACTTATGTGGGAATTTTTATTATAACATATTTCATGTGAGATATAAATCAAATCACTAAGAAATAGATAATTATTATAACATTTCCAATGATATTTGAGTTTAATAAAAGATAATTTTAAAATATAGTGTAAAAAATGAAACACAACCTACTGGAATAAATAACTACTACTTAAACAAACCATAACAAATGAAGCATAAGAAAATAAATTTCATAGAAAACAAATGATTGAAAAATAAAATATTAAACTCATTTGATAAAAAAACATACTACTAAAGTTATACATGAATATATAATAATTATATAATCATGTTGAGTATTTAAATGATAGTTATCCATTCCTTTAAAATTATTTTATAGGATCACAAACAAAGTGGCATAACTATTTTATGGAAATCCTTAAGAAAGTGAAGAAATCTATACCAATATCAATTGGAGATCCAATACGAAAATCATTAACAAATTAATAGGAGAATATGGATAGCTATTTAATATTGTTTTTTAAATATAAATAAACATTTACATTAGATAACAGATACCTTTTTCAAAAAAAAACTAATGCTTGCAGGGGGACATCTATGATGTCAATTGAGATTATTCAACAATAAACCATCAAAAAAACATGCGAGATGAATAAAATAAATGGAACCCAAATGAATTTTCCTGAACCCCATTTAATATTTCATTCACATGAATAGGGAACTATTCCCTAAGAGAGATTAATCCTTTTCAGGAACCGATGAGGAAGGTAGTCAAATAAAGTATATGAGTAGTTTTATGTACCTATATATTCTTAAAAGAATAATTGTTGTTTAAAACAAAAAAGGAAATTACTAGGTGTTTTTGGGTGATAATAAAAGATGTAGATAGTATCACATAAAAAATGGAATAACTATTTCATGGAAATCCTAAATTTATTCCCTCTATTAGAGGACCTATAGTAATGATGAAAACACTAAAATATGTAATATAATTTTGAAATTTGTTACAAAGACCATCATGCTTGTATAAATACCATTTTTTCTACTATAACTACAAGCCATTAATCCTGATAAATATTCCAAGAACAACATCCATACAAATAAAAGTACTTCATAGATGGTTTTCCAGTTATTTAACAACCAAATATACATCATTTCAAAATCAGAATTTCTTAGAAACTAAAAATAAAATTATTTGGTATCACGATTTCTAGGTAGGAACAATCAAATGAGAAATAATATACAAAATAATATCTGAAAGAATCATAAATATAAAAAGTAACTTAAAAAATAATATTTACTAAAAAACCTCAAAGATACAAAAAAAGAAAGGAATTTTGTCCAATCTGAGGTGGTGGTAAAGAGATATCTCAAGAAAGTGAAGAAATCAATAACAATCTTAACTGGAGATCAAATACATAAATAATTAACCAATAAAGAGGAGAACAAGGTTAGGGATTTAATATGGTTTGTATAATGTGAATAAACATTAAAATAAGATAACTAATAATTTTTTTAAAAGACACTAATTTATGTAGGGGGGAAACTACGATGTCAATTGAGATTATTCAACAATAGCTCAACAAACATAGAGGAGAGATGAATAAAATCAATGGAACCTGAAATAAGTTTCTAAAAACCCATTAAATATTTCATTATCCTTCACAGGGAATGATTCCTCATGAGTGGGTCATCCACTTCAGGAACTGACAATGAAGGTAGTTGAATAAACCATACTGAATGTCAAGGCGGAGATGGAGGTGTAGGATGAGGTAGAGTAAGAGGTGTAGAATGAGGTGGGGGCATAGGTTTAGACCAAGGAAGAGGTAAAGTTGTAGGTGTAGAAGAAGAACATAGAGGATATGTAGGTGTAGCCCAAGGGGGAGGTGCAATAATATGAACATATTGAGGTGAAGGAAGTGGTGTTGGAGAAGGGTTTTGAGGAGTTTTATATCCCAAGGTGAAGGCGGAGGTGTAGATAGAGGCCAAGGCGGATGTGTAGACTGATGTGGAGGATTTGTAGATAGATAATGTGAACATGGAGGTAGAGATGAAGACAGAGGAAGAGGACGAGGACAAGAAGGAGGTATAGGTGTGAAAGGGAATGAAAAATGGGGAAGGAGGAGAGAGGGATAGGGAGGAGGCAGAGGCAGTGAGAAGATGGAGTTGGAGAGGAGAGTCAGGGTGGGGTGAGGAATCAGGGAGGTAGTGTTGCAGGGAGGGAGAGAGGAAATACAGGGGAAGCAGAAATGTATGCCTGATTTAACATGGAGGATCTAAATTTAGAGGTTGGCATGCACTATAGTATATATAATTGATATAAACAAATAATATGAATAAATAATGAACAATTTTGAACAAATAATGAACAAATACTTTCAAATATAAACCAATATATTTAAGTGGAATCAATTAATTTTTCAACACATATGAACTTGTAAGAACATATGTGAAAATGTATAAATATCATTGTAAATAAAAAAATTATTATTACAATATTTATCAAATATTTAAACACCTATATATTTTAGTTTTAAATTTAATTGGGAAATAATTATAAGGTAAAAAATTCCAAAGATAGATATGAGATATGCACCTATGAAGAATATTCAGAATATGCATATTCTAAATATATAATATGAAATATAGAATATAATTATATCAATTTCAAAGATATGATTTTATATTTTTTTATAAAGGATGAAGAAAAAGAAATGCACCTATAGTAAATAGATTTATTTTTTTTTAGAAATTTATAGAAATAAGATAGAAGTAGTCTTACACATAGTTGGAAAATCTTGAATTGTGGATCATGGAAAGTGAGAGCATTGATAAGTGGAGGAGAGCTAGGAAAATGGAAATCATTATTTGTAGAGAAGCATAGTTTTGGGCTTCTGATCCAAGGTTACCTGCATAGTGGAAAAAAAATTATAAACCCACCATGAAAGAGGATGAGGTTAGTAATGAAAAATATATATAGGGAAATCCAATTAGGGTTTTGAAAATTTAGTGGTGATTGTATTGTCTAAAAGTGGATTGATGACACCCGAATCAGATTCTATTTCAAAATTAAACCAAGCTGGTTGAAATTAGTGATCTATAAAAGAGGTGATATGAAAAGAAACTTGATGGAATTTATCTGTGAGTTAAAGGAAAAGGGATAAATTTCTCTAGGGGCTCCTGATGAGATAAGGTATGGAAATACTGAGGAATATTGAATATAAATAGGCAGAGCTGGAGGTATATAGGTGGAGAACGAGGCATAGGAGGAGGAAGAGGTATAGGATGAGATGACATAGGGGTGGAAGTGTAGTCATAGGTGGAGGTGGAGGTGAATGCGTATGGAGAGGAAGAGGTGGAGGTGGTGGCCGATGTGGAGGAGGATAAGGAGGTGGAGGTGGAGGCAGGAAATAGGGATGGATGGGGGGAAGTAGGGGAAATGGGTGGAGAAGAGGTGGATCTGGGGATGGTGACCTCGGGGAGGAGATACAGATATGGGACTGGGGGAGGAGTATCGGGGGTGTGGGGGAGGATGTCGGGAGGAGATGTAGGGAGGGCGATCAGAAATGAAGGGGAGGGATACACATATGGGAGAAACATTGTGGAGATGACATGAGAGGGGCGGGGATGAGATGGGTTGGGGGTAGAGAGTTAGGGGTGTGGTAGGGAATAAGGGAGAGGGTATAGTGGAGAGGGAGAGTATAAATGAAGGGGAGGTAGACACTCACATAAGAAATAATGTGGAGGAGTCATGTGTAGAGGTAAAAATTCATTATAGTATATATAATAAATATTAAATCACATTATAATAAAATCATTGAAAAGAAGCATACCTTAAAGGGTTTAGTAGTTCTGAATTGCCTACTAGAAAATGTTCTTTTAGTATATGGTGAAACTTGATGTTACAGATTGTGAGTCTAATTGATGCAGGAAGTTATCGATTTTTGTACAGTCTCTATCAAATAGGAATATCATATAAAAGATAAAATATGAAAATATTTATAAATCTATAAATATTACTTAAAAATATGCATAATGATTGATATTATAGTATTATTACCTAATTGATTCAACCAAATAATTTTATTACAGAGGAAGATAAATTTAATTTTTTAATTACATTAACAAAATGTAATTGAATTGTAAATTTATAGATAAATAAGATAATAAATAAATTCATAGTTTTATTACACAAATAATAAAATTATAAAGGCATTGAGTAATGGATAAACTAAAACTGAACTAAATTTAAAATTATAATTTAAATCATATCATAGTTATGGATCATTAGGTAATGAATACTGCAAATAAATCCAATAAATGCATATAAAAAAAATTAAAGACTAAAAATATAAAATAAAAAGATAGAGCATATGTAGAATTGGAAATCATTTTCTTAGAGAAATGAAAATAGAAAAAAAAATTAAAGACTAAAACTCCAAATGAAAAGGGAGTGAGAAATTGAAAAAACATTAGGATACAGAAGGAAGGTATTTTGAACAACATACCTATATGAATTTTACAATCTCTAAAAAACTATGAAATTCATGGAATTATTGAACATACCGCTATATATAGTAGTGAGATATCATTATAGAGCAAACCTATTCATGAAATCAATTAAAATTAAAAGGATGAGATAAATTGAAAATAAATTGGTATAAAGAAGGAAGGAATTTTCAATATCATACTTATAATACTTTTACAATCATTTAAACACTATGAAATTCATGGAATTCAAGAACATAAATCTATATATATTAGTAGATATAATTCCATCAAAAAACTATTTTTGAAAACATTAAAATTATATAATGAGTAGTGTAATAACATTAAATAATATACCTAATTTCTCTTGTTTGATGATGAGAGACACATAAAGTAAATTATACTTTCATCAAAATAGAAAGTGAATTAAAATAAAATTTCACTAAATTTGAAGATCATATAGAATAATCATACATGAATTGCATACAAAATATGAAAATGCATTAGTTAATGCATACTTAAATCACGTCCAATAAATGAATATAAAAAATATTAATACTAAAAATATAAAATAAAAAGATAGAGTATATGTAGAATGGGAAAGAATTTTCTTAAAGTAAACCACACATATAAATGTGGTAATTATGTTTAAAATGACATCGTAAAAAATTAAATACTCACACATTTAAGAACATGTTTTCATACCATTTATTAAACCCACTATGATGATCTATTGTTGAAGCCACTTATGTGGAAATTGACATTATAACGGATTCCATGTGAGATATAAATCAAATAACTATGAAATAGATACTTATTATAAAAATTAAAAGGATGTTTTAGTGTAATTAAAGATAATTCTAAAAGATAATGTGAAAAATGAAACAAAACCTACTGGAATAAATAACTTCTACTTCAAAAAAACCATAATAAATTGAACATAAGAAAATAAATTTCATAGAAAAAAAATGATTGAAAAAAATATAAAACTCCTTTGATGAAGTAGAGGCTACTAATGTTAGAAATGACTTTATAATACTTATAGAACTGTGTCTAGAACTTCAATGGTAGTTATCCATTCCTTTAAAATTACACTACAATGTATTCATTGTTTAGAGGTGGGTTTTTTGTGGCAGTTTACTAACCACTGTTATTTTTTAACTAATTGAAATATAGTTTTTTATGAATCACCATTAAATATTATGATTTTATTAAAAAAATCGCCCCTACTACCCACCCTTCTCCCTTGACCCTTCTATCATGAGCTCTATTTTCCTCCCCAACTCTGAACCCTATAAGCACCACTTCTCCCCCCCTCACCGATGCATAGCCCAGGTCCTATGATCCCTTACCCCCCTGAGCCCTTTCCAAAGCTGTAGTCACAACCCCCTGACCTATCTTCTTCTACCCTACCCTCGCTCGAGTCATCATCCTCGCCCGATACCTATCTATTCCATTTAATTCACTTGATCCCACGCCGTAGATGAGGTCATATAGGTCTGATTTCTACCCTGCCTGATCTGTCTTCCTATCATTGCCTTTGCCCAAGCCCTCTCCCTACCATGCATAATTTTTCTTCACCACCAGGTTTTTTTTGACATCCTTTCACTCTCAAATTGATTATAATGATGTTGTTGATCATTTTAGGTGTAATTGAGATATTTTCTCTTGGTATGTTCATGATTTGGGATGTATTATGGTTGATTTTTTTGTTATTACTCATATTTATGCATGTGTATTATGAAGTTTTTCTTTGTAAAACATAAAATTTTGTTAAAAGTTTTGATTTAAATGGTGTTTTGGTGAAAGGGTCACTTTTTTTACAAAAAAAATTGGTTTTAAAATGAAATCTATTAAGTGTTTTTAAATTATGAAGGTAATTAATTTTCTTTTAAAATTTAAAGTGATTTATTTATTTTTAGAGAAAAAATGATGGCTAAAATTGAATCAGTTATCTAAATTAAATGAAATAAAATTTTTAAATGATATATTCTTTTCATAAGGGTATATTTTTATAAAATAATTTTGTTGGTTTTAATTAAGTATTAATGGTTTTAAATGAAAGAACATTTTATAATGAGTCACAAATTAATTTTTTAGCTGATTGCATTTTCATTCTTGTGTGATCCTTAGTTCATAGGTATTGATTGATTTGATCTATGATGTGTGAAATGGTTTCATTCAAATTTCATGTTATATGGTATATGTCTCCCCAAAAGGTCTCGATGAGGGAATAAAGGTAGAATTTAAGAGTAATTCCTGTCATTGTTTTGGTTTAACCTTTCTAGTGTTTTACTCTACACATACCTTGAATATGGTAGTGTAATCGGGGATCTTCTCCATATTTTAGATTCAATCCATAGTGGTATTATTTTTAACCTTTATCCTAAATAAATGTCCTCACTATAGACTTTAGATCATTTATAGAGGTTTATTAAGGGGAATTATTTGTATTCAATATGGGTGTAATTTTAGATTTATGAATGATTATGATTTTGAGGTGACTTAGGTGTGATTCTTGTATTTTTCTTCTCTTTGATAGTTCTTTATGAATTTTAAAATTTCATAGTGGTTCTCATGCATTAGTGTTAGAATGTTTTTGGTCCTTGAAGATTATGTTTTTATGATGATGGCTAAGATGAGTCTTGATCTGGATTAGTTAAACATGGGAAGCACTGGGTCCATACTTGGGAACCTACTCACTAGCCAACACCCCTTTATATTCCCATCTAGTATCTATTCATTCAAATAATTCACATTTTAATTAAATCTTTAATGTATTTAATTCCAACTAATGCTACATTACTAGATTTTAACATTATGTTTTTTCCTACTTAGTAATACTTATTTGTTTTAATATTTTTAATAAATTGTAGGAACATTGTGATATATATGGATAAAAGTTGGATCACATTACCAAGAAACACAACTTAGTATGATAAGGTTTTTGAGGAGTTTTTATATTTTTTAATTTCTAATTGATCATTTGATGGGAGAATAAGATGTCCTTGTACTAAATATAAATTTAGAAGATGGTTGAAGAGAGATGGAGTTTATGAACACTTTATATTGAAGCAATTCCCTACTCAATATTTGTGTTGGATTTGGAATGGAGAATCGAACATTATAGAAAGTTTGAGCACTGATGTTAATCAACATAATGATCTCCCAACTTTGTCGATAATAGAAAATGAAATGAAAAACCTTATAAACTATGAATTCAACATTTCAATACAATAACATCAATATCAAAACATATTAGAACAACCATTTGAGGGTTCTATAGATAACAACATGACAAGTGATGTTTTTTGGGACTATAAGACAACTAGATCAAGATTGTAACATATCATTGGATCCTACTCTTTATTCTGTGGAGACTAATGTAATAGAGGACTTCATTAAGCAAACAAATGTGTTTCATGGTTTAGTTGATGATATAAATCAGGAGTTTTATAGTGTATGTTTGAAACATTTAGAACTTTATTTCCTACTGAAGTTGTACCATATCAATTGCCTATGTGGAATTAAAAATAAGGCTATATCCATGATATTATAATTTTTGTGTGATTCATTTCCTAAAGTAAAGATCCCTGAGTCTTTGTGTGATAGGAAATTTTTTTTAACAAACTTTATCTAATTTATACAAAAATACATTATTGTCCCAATGATTGTATGATTTATTAGGGAGAGAATTCCAACAGACAATATTGTAAAAAATGTTCTTCTTCTAGATGCCAGTCAATGGGTGATGTTGGAAGTCTAAATCAACATACTACTATAAAGTAGAAGAAAATGAACAAACCTTCAAATGTTTTTCAATAATTTTATTTAAATACTCAATTTCAATGATTATTCATGTCATTGAAAATCACCAAGCACATGAAGTGACATTCTATAGATAATAACAATGATGGTTTAATGAGACACCAAAATATTCAAAATCATGTAATAAATTTGATTCATTGCATACATATTTCTCATCTCATCATAGTAATGTGTGATTGGGATTGGATGATAATGGATTCAACCTATTTGAGACTTTGAGCACCAGTTATAGCATTTGGCTGGTTGTTTGGATCCCTTAAAATATACCTCCATGGACGTGTATGAAACAAAAATATTTTATCATTAAGATAATTATTCCTAGAAAATAAATTCTTGGGAATAATATTGATGTATACTAGCAGCCTCTAATTGAAAAATTATAGGAGTTATGGAGCAATGGTGTTGATACATATGATGAATCTTCTAGAACAATATTCAAAATGAAATCTAATATAATGTGGACCATTAGTGACTTAAATATAATTGGGAATTTAGCTATTTGGAACACTTACACGAGTTTTTATTGTCGTATTTTCAACTTTTATTTTGATATCAAATGACTACCTCACAGTAAAAAACATTGCTGCCTGTGTCATCAAATATTTATCTATGCATCTCATAGATTTCAGTTGAACAAGTCAAAATTCAATGGTTATATTGATGATAGACCATTTCTAAAGACATTTACATGTTATAAAATATTGGCACAACATGGAAATTTTGAAACAGAATTTGGGAAGGTGCATCATTTTAATGATAGTGGGAAACGAGTTTGAAGTTCATCGTCAAGTGAAATTAGAATGAAAAAATAAAAGAAAAAAAGTAAATTATTGAAAATTTCATATTGGAAATTTAATTTGATCTAGAATAATATTGATATTATACATATTGATAAGAATGTGACAATTTTATCTTCATATTGATTAATGATAATGGAAAATCAAAGTACCATCTCAATTCTTGGAAATACTTACAAAAAATGAACATAAAGCGTGATCTATTGCCTGATGAGAATGGAAAGTATGTTATGACATTTTTTGTAATGAAAAATGGGATAAAGATACCTTCCTTAGAATTTTAAAATGTGTATAGGTATCTGATGGGTATTGAAGTAACATACCAAGGTGTGTTTACTTAAATCATCATATGTTACATGGATTGAAAATTCAGGATTCACATATTTTGTTAGAGGAGTTACTACCATTGGAATTTTGTAAATTATAACCTAAAAAGGTTACTGCTGTTGTACTCTAATTTTTTCACATTCTTCAGACAACTATGTAAGAAAACTATACAATTATTTGAGATTGAAAACCTTCAGGAGAGATTTATATTGAAACTTTCTACAATGGAAATGATATTTTCTCCATCGTTTATTACTGTCATGATGCATTTGACTATGAATTTGGTTGATGAATCTAAATTAGGAGGCCCCATACATTATCAATGTATTTATATAATTTATAGATAATTTATTTATATCTTTTTCATCTTAAGTAAATAATTATTGGAAATTCATTAAATAAATTTCTATTTTATTTATGTTATTTCACAGATATCTTGAGAATTTGAAATCATAGGAGAAAAATAAAACTCAACTGGAATGCTCTATTTTTGAAGGATATTTGGTAGAGGAGTATATTACCTTTTGTTCATGATACTTGGATATTATTTATATAAGATTCAATCGAGTTGGACTTGTTGATGACACATCGAACCAATCTCAACTACATGGGAAATAAAAAATCTTTCCTACTATTGGTTGATTAGCTGGGAGGTGCTCAAATATTACACTAACATAAATTGAATTATTATAGGAACATAGATATGTGATGTTTAATAGTGAAATTGAAGATCCATTTATTAAAGAGCTTAGTATACAAACAAAGAGACAAATGAGAGGCTAAAAATAAAATGAGAAGGATATAACAAAATTTGTTAATAAAGAGCTTATAGAATGGTTTGGACGACTTGTAAGTTTATAAATATTTAAATAAATAAAAATATTTGGTTGGCACACATATTTTTTAAATCTAATAATTTATATTAATTTTCTTAGATCATGAATACTGATACTCGAGAATTGTTGTCTGAATACTTGAAGTTTCTTGCTTGAGGTCCCTTAAAACTGGATATAATGTTTGATACTTACAATTTGAATGACTTTAAATTTCCTACAGTAGATCAGGAAGAGGGTTTGAAAACATATAATAGTTGTATATTTATGTTTTCTAAAGAGGGATACTATAGAAATTTGAATGATATTATCAAATTAAACTACCATGAGCATTTTTCAGTTTTTTATTCTAATGAAATTGGTTTGATATTATCAAGGTTGTTAAAAGAGATCCTTGCAATTTACATCTGTGAAGTTGTCTTGCATGATGGATGTCAGCGATCGTGAATTACATGATCCTTATACCTTATCATTGTAATAAAAAATGGTATATTTTATGAAATATGTTGTGGATGAAGGATGGAGTGTATTTTCTCATGTAAAAAAGTGACTTGTATGATATGGGTGATGAAGTTGAAGATTTGAACTCTAACACTGAATCCCATTAACAATAAGAAGCAAAATTATTTTTCCATTATGATATTGAAAATATTAGTCTTGAAAGGGTGGATGAGGTAGATGAAGTAATGATGGAGAAGGAAAATGACACGACTGAAGGAAAAATGATTTTATGTGTAGTCATCTATTTATTTATTAACCACTTATATTATTTGTACAGTCATTAATTGTCACATCCGTGCATATTTTTTTGTTAGTACTGTATATCTATTATCATTTTAATTTTTTATGAATGAATTTTTAAAATATATTTTCTAAAGTTTATTTTATTTTATTTAATGATATCAATTCTAAGGAGGAAGTGTTTTTACTAATCCCAATCGACTCTCAACTGATGTTCCCTTGACCATACCAACAGATGATGATTCCTAGATCTCCCTCACAATAGTATCCAAGAAACCATCTGATTTCCCCCTAAACCATCTCTCACACCCTCCATTCTGTTATCTTCTGGAGTACCCTATGTTAGTGTCCCATCAACAGCTCAAACAATGTCTCCCCATTCAGCAGGATCAATAGTGAGGGAGCAGATCGTCACTATTGTTTATTTCTGGGGATATTGGAGGCTGATAATTATAGGAACAAATTTTCATACGAATAAAGTTATTTCACTTTTTTATACTACTAACTATTTTTTCATAAAATATAGATGCAATGATACTATAAAGAGAAATATTTAACGTTCAAATTTCTAGAATCTAAACAGACTAAATATAGTTATTCTATTTGATCGCTATGGGGTTCTTACAGATGACGCCACATGATTATTTAGTCAGATTCTAGGACAACTAGAGGTGGAGCTGATTACCCTTATGATTACGTATACTGATTAGAGGCATGTGCCTAAATCTTGGAAAAATGAAGTTTTTGATTCACATATAAAGGTAATTTTAAAATATTATAGTGTAATTGAATTTCATTATGTTATTAAATTATAATATTTTAAAGGTGAATATCTTTGTATAGATATTTTATGCTTTACTGTTGTTGATCTTATAGAACGAAAGTGGACATTGAAAAATTTGGGTAAAAAATGGAAGGATTTTAAATGCATGTTATGGAATGAATTCAATAATACTTCATTGAGGACCCAACAACTGTATTATAAGGAACCCAAAGAGGTATATAGATAGAAATTGAAGGTTTTTGTTGATATACATCATCATGAGAAAAACATGGTATTTAAATATATATTATTATATTAATCAAATTTTACATTTATAAATGAATATGAAAAGAAGATGAAATTGCATACATTACTATTAAATTACATGTTATTTATTTTAGGATGTTTCAAGGAATAGTGCATCGAGTTGAGCAATGAAAATCATCCCTCACACTACCTGGATAATGAGTTTTTTCAAAAACCGATTGACTCTGGTAATCTTTTCATTAGTTAAAATATTTATAAGACAATATTATCTATTTAATATATTAAATTGTTGATTTATTTTTGTTTCATTCAGTCACATAATTTAGAGCACCAAGTATCCCGAACAAAACTGTGGTCGAATGTTCATACAAAATATGATGTGAGTAATGTTAATGAGCCTGCCAAAGAAGTTGGGGTATGAATTAATTTTTCATTGTAATAACTTATTGTTATTTATCACTATGTTAATATGTATTTCTTGAATTATGACTGATAATTAAATTATAGGTAAAAATAAAGAACTATGGGATGCCAATCTTGCACAGGCCTTCTCAATATCCCAAGAAGAACCAGTTGGTCGAGTCCTTGGGAAGGAACATCCTAGACAAGTGCATATGATGGGTTTTGAACCATTACCATATGAGGTATTTGCAAGGCCATTGGGTATTGGAGCTGCATCTAATTCTGGTTGTAGTCACTACCTACTTCAAGATACTTAGAGGGAGTCTTTTCTATGTAAGACACAATTCAGGAACACATGGCTCCTATATCTGCGTTGCAGAAACCATTGATTGATTTATATCAGAAGACAACTGGATTTTTCACCGGTGATATTGCATCAATGGCTAGTGGTGACCACGTAAATCACACAAATTCAAAATCATTTAGTTCACAAACTTTTATCAGTTTTAAGTGTAAATATCAATATACGAAAATAATTAATTTTCGATATAATTTTCATGTAGGTGCCGATAGAAATAAGTGGAGATGGAGACAGAGAGGGTTTCTGTAACGCCCCGACCCCAGTTACCTAGAGTCAGTGCATTATTACATAACATTGGCATGATCACAAGGGATCAAATCTCGAAATACCGATAAGTTTAGCAGCCTTGTATGTACTAGATATATTCATAAGTTTTACATTACATTATAAAATTAAAAATAACAAAAACATTGTATCCATTGACCACATTCATATCCCTTATCATATCCCTACAGGTCAGTCATAATATACTTCTTTGCATCCTAGAAAAAATAAAACATAGAAAGGGGTGAGCTCAGATGCCTAGTAAGGATAACAATATAGCAGAATATTTCATAAATAAGCATAAAAATTTATGTTAACGTATAAGACTAAAAGAATCCTTTTAAACATAAAATTCTTCATAATATGGCCAATATAAATCAAATAATTCCATTTATATATTCACATGGATATTATACTAGTTGAATAATCACATGCAGTATCAACAGCCAATTTCATAATGAAGGAAGGCATAATTCCAGTCTTCATAACCACATATTCAAGGCCTTATGCCAAGACTACAAATAATATTTTTTCAAGGCCTTGTTCCAAGACACTAGTTTGTATCATGAGACCTGCCAATGCATCAAGGAGCTATAGCGGGCTTCACCCGTCACTTACTAAGTCCAATGCATTCCACATATGAAAAGGTTTAAACATAACATAAACATTTGTATTAAAACTAGCATATGAAATGTCAATAATTTATCCATAAACCATGAATGTTGTAAAAATAACACATCCATAGTCAAATATATCACAAAACCTTCAATAAAATATGGAATATTTGTATCATAATAAATCAAATTCAAACAAGCTTAAAATCCATCAAAAGATGTTGACGTAGATGAAATCAAAACTTTTTTAGAGAAATATCTATTTCTATTTTGAAATAATTTAAAAGTAATATAATTATAAAATAAAAAATTTATTTTGAAAATATTCTTATAAGCTTGTATGGGAAGCTTCGGCGATGTTATAACTGCAAAAAATAGCTGTAACCACCGTATAAGTTAAAAAAACATACTTACCTTAATTTTGTTGAAAAGGTTATAAAATACCTTGTTGGGAAAACGACGGAAAGATTAATTTCAAAACATATATAGTCAAATAAGGTTATAAATGACTTTAAAACATAGTCTAGTAAATAGTAAAAATGTTTTGAATTATGTTTTTAAAAAAACACGGATGTTAAGGATAAAGAGGTCTCAGTGGATACTTACGTATTAACAACCTCAGATAAGTAAATAAGTTGTAGAATTAACCCTTAACTTGTACTTTTCCTTGTTCAAGGGTATGTTAACCTCTTGTATAATATTTAAATAATTATTATTAAATTATACAAGAATAATATACATAAATATGATATCATATATTATCTTCTAATATTTATTTATTAATAATATTTTAGTAGCATCATCGTTTCAGGTATTAACTGATTCGTTTTCCTTTATATGCTTGGTTCTATAAGCCATGTTTTTTATGGATAGGATGTGTTTGATTCATATCTATAATTATATTAATTTCTTAAACATTATTTTTAATCATAAAATGAAAATTATTCATGAATGATTATGATGGGGAATGAAACTCATCGCGTTCGTGGAGACGGTAATCCGTATGTACGCACGAGCGACAATATCATTATATTGATGGTGAAATTGCATGTAATTGGATGATATATCATATATAAATAATAATTAACATGTTATAATTATTATTTATTTCAATTATACTCATTATTATACCCATCCAAATAATTAAGTGTTTTAATAACAAACTACACCACGACGTGGAGACTATAAGCCGTACGTACGCACGTATGGTGACTTTGTCATTTATAGGATGGATAGAATAACGAATATGGTTGTACAATATTTATAATAACATCTCAGTATGTAATAGGTACTAGAGTTATTATTTTGGTATGGAAACAACAAAGAAAGAGGAAGTGGAAGAAGAAAAAACTTGAAAGAGGGTGGTGAAATTATTACCTCTTCTTTGGGTGTTTTCTTTTGAGTTGATCAAAAGGGCTCCTTAGGTTGGATTTATGATCAAAGTAAGGACTCTAGGTTGATATGAGGAAATTTGGGAGGATATTTGGGTAGGGTTTGGAATATCCAAATGGATTTTTAGGTGTGAAATTAAGAGAATGGAAAGTACCCTTTTATAAGAGAGGTGAGGGTCACTTTAGTATAATATTGAAATATTATTTTATAATAAAATAATTTTCACATTATAATGGATCCAAAATGATTTATTTCAAGGTTAAGGTGGGGATGGGTTTAAAACCTCTCAAAAAATAGGTTTTAGACAGGTTTAGGTCACCAAATTAACCTTATCTTTTATATTTAACTCTTAGTTAAATAGTTTGACATTTACCAGGTCTCTTTGTATTTTTATATTATATTGTTAATAAACTTACTATAAACTACCAAGATAACCCTGAGTAGTTTATTATTGATATATATAACCTTATATAATTTCTTTGGCCAAACCTTATATTTTTAAGAATATTATATCAATTAATAATATAGTATTCGTTTTAAAAACTCAATTATGTCAATTTTTGAAAAAATTTAGTATTTGTTTTTTTAAAGCCTTAAAATCTTTTTAAATTCGAATAAAATTTATTTAATCAACCCTCAAATGTCATATTAACCTATAAAATTAGTTTAATTCATCATAAGTCTCAATTTAAATTTATTTGGATATTTATAATATCAATTATTTTAATATTTCACTAATAAGGTAATTACTGCATAATCATTGTGTCATAAATAAATTAAATTATTTAACATCTAATTATTTGAAATAAAATACCATTATGTAAGAAACATTTTTATATTTATAATTAATATTTATAGTTGAATTTATCTTATGTGTAACCCAATATTAAATATGGTTTAGTTATTAAACTTTGAATTTAACACTTTTAACTCTTCTTTAAATAAAATAATAATAAATGTCCTAATCTAATCCAAGTGGACCAAAAGGATCATATTATATTCCTATTGTTTTTTTGGTCGAATTACACTAATCAAATAGAATAAGGACTTGTATTAGGGTAATTATAATATCATTTTTACATGTAATTACCCTATTTACTTTTAACTGTGGTAAATAAAAGTCAAAAGTTACTATTCAACAAATATTATTTTCATCTTATTGAACCAAATTTTACTTACTAATATTAACCGTGTCTCTTGGATTTTTGAAATTCAATCCACAAAAGTGGAAAAATTAATTTTATGAAAATTTTCAAATGCTCCTAGAAGGTGGGTAAAAGACTGTAAAAAGTTCAATAAAATTTTATATATCTAAACTTATTATCAAATGACTTCAATGAATTACATTTAACATATATAGGTATTATGTATCAATTTTGACCTAAATTAAATAAGAATAAAATAACTAATTATTTAAATAAAAAA
This sequence comes from Viscum album, assembly GCA_963277665.1. Classification (NCBI taxonomy): domain Eukaryota; kingdom Viridiplantae; phylum Streptophyta; class Magnoliopsida; order Santalales; family Viscaceae; genus Viscum; species Viscum album. The sequence goes on from OY728158.1 coordinate 326,331,166, forward strand.
TTTGATTTTAAATAATAACGCAGTGTTTTCACTATTCATCAAAAATTGAATGTTTCAGAAAAATACCGCAAATTCACCCTAAGATAATTTTGATATTCCGAAACTAAAAATGAAGTCCATTTTAAAAATTAAAATTTGTAAAATTTTAATAAAGTGGGTATTAATATTCATTACAGCTAGTTTCATTGGTCGTAGTGTGTTAAAACTCCAAGTTGTGTACAACTCAAGCTACTGCATTATTCAAAGGGAAACGTACCATGGAAGCTTAGGGTGTTAGATTCTCCACTCCTTAAAATAATTTTATCCTAGAAATTTCTATAATATTACTGCATAAGAAGATTTAGGTGGTTCATCATCATAAGTTCCTTGAGTTCCCACGTTGCCTCTTCCATATTTTGGTTTCTCCATAAAACTTTCACCAAACGAGTCGTCTGGATTCTCAACACTTGTTCTTTGGTATCAAGAATTCTGATATGCTCTTTGCAATAAGACAGATCGTGTTCCAATTCTATTTCTTTATATGTGAGTACATGCATTAGTCCATACATGTATTTTCTCAATAGTGATACGTGGAACACATCATGATCTTTGGAGAGTTTTGGAGGAATTTCCAAACGATAAGCTATAACTCCAATTTGTTCTAGAATTTTTAAAGTTTCGATGTACCTAGGACTCAATTTACCCTTCTAACCGAATCATATAACACCCTTCCATGGAGATACCTTCAAGAAAACATGGTCTCATACTTGAAATTTCAAATCCTTCTTTCGGTTATCGGCATATCGCTTTTTCCTACTTTGGGATGTTTTGATGTGGGTTTGGATAATCTTCACTTTTTCCATTATTTCCTCAACAAGTTCCAGGCCTACAAGTTTTATTTTACCAACATCAACCCAAAAAGTGGTTGTGCGACATCTCTTTCCATATAACGCTTCATATGGTTCCATCTGAATACTTTAATGGAAGCTATTATTGTAGGAAAATTCTACCAGAGGTAAATATTGATTCCACATACCTTGAAAGTGAAGTGAAAAAGATCTCAACATGTCTTCTAAGGTTTGAATAGTCCATTATGATTGTCTGGGTGGTAGGTAGTGTTGAAACAAAGTTCATTATCCAGGATCTTCTGAAGACTTTTCCAGAATCTTGATGTAAAATGGGGATCACGATCAGAAAAAATTGATATGGGTGCTCCATGAAGTCCTACAAGTTCATTAATATATAGTATTTCTAGCCATTCAAGTGGTAAATCTTCTCTTATAGTAAGAAAATGAGCTGACTTGGTAAGATGATCAACAATAACCCATATTGCATCATTACTTCTAGGATTATTTGGTAGCCCCATGAGAAATTTCATCATAACATCACCCCATTTCCACTCAGGTATAGGAAGAGGTTGCATGACTCCTCTAGGATGTTGTCTTACAGCTTTCAGTTGTTGAAAAACCATACATATTGACACATAATCAGAAATTTCCCTCTTCACGTTGTCCCACAAAAAATGTTCCTTCAAATATATATATATATATTAGTGCTACCAGGGTGTTTATAGAAATTGGAGCTATGAGAATCATCCAAAAATTACCTTTATAGATCAGGTATGTCAGGAACACAAATTCTCTTCCCAAATTTCGAAATTCCATCTTCATACACGAAGTCACTCAATATCCCATCATTCATGGATTTATCTTCTTTTGAAACTCCTCATCATTAGTCTGAGAAATCTTTATCCTTTCTAGTAATGATGGTTTAGCAAAAATTTAAAAAATTATTGATGTTTCACCTTCCATGGTTATTCCCATATCAATCTTTACTAGATCCATGAAATGAGGATCGATTTAAACTCTTATCTTATTCAAAACTCCTTGATCCTTTCTACTCAAATAATAAGCCACCTTATTTTCCTTTCCTGGATGATAGTGTATAGTGAAATCATAATCCTTGAGTACCTTGATCCATCTCCTTTGCCTCATATTAAGTTCTTTTTTGTGAGAAAATATACTTCAGACTCTTGTGATCAGTATATATCTCACATTTTCACCATTGTAATAGTGTATCCATATCATCAATTAAAAGATTACAGATGATAACTCAAGATCATGAGTGGGATAGTTTTGTTCATGAATTTTTAGCTATCATGATGCATAGGCAATAACTCTATCATTCTGCATAAGGACACAACCAAGTCCTTTATTTGAAGCATCACTATAAAAAACAAACCCATCATTCCACGATGGTAGAGTCAATATAAAAGAATTGAATAATCTTATATTCAGTTCTTTGAAACACTCTTCACACTATTTTGTCCAAACAAATTTAACCCTTTTATGTGTGAGCTTGGTTAATGGGTTTACCAATCTGGAGAAATTCTGGACGAAGCGCCATTAATAATCTACTAAACTAATAAAATTGTGTACCTCAGTTATACTCGTCGGTGCTGGATATTCTTTAATTTCTATTGTCTTAGAAGGATCAATAGAGATTCCAACCTTAGAGACAATATGACCAAGAAAAGAAATCCCCTGAAGCTAGAATTCACACTTTCTAAACTTCCCATATAATTCATTTCTTCTAAGAGTCTTTATAATAATGCGCAAGTGATTATCATGATCTTCATAGATTTTGGATTATACCAAGATATCATCAATAAATACCACTACAAAGTCATCAAGATATTCCTTGAAAACTCTATTCATTAGATCCATGAAAATAGAGGGTGCATTAGTCAGTCCAAAATTCATTACTGTAAACTCGTAATGACCATACCTAGTTCGAAATGATGTCTTTGGAATGTATTCCTTCTTTACACACAAATGATGATATCCAGATCGAAGTTCAATCTTTGAAAAATTTTGATCTCCATGAAGTTGGTAAAATAAACCATCAATGCGAGGTAGGGGATACTTGTTATTTATTATTATAGAATTTATCTCCTTGTAGTTAATGTACAACCTCATAGATCCGTCTTTCTTCTTAAAAAAAGGATAGGGGATCCCCATGGAGAAACACTAGGGAAAATAAATCCATTATTACTCAATTACATTAGTTGTTTCTTTACTTACACTAATTCCACAGTGGCCATTCTATAATGGGTCTTCAATATGGGCCTTGAACTAGGAATTAAGTCAATGGAAAACTCAATTTATCGTTCTGGAGGATGTCCAGGTAAATCCTCTGGAAAAACATCAACATATTCTTGGAAAATAGGTACGTCCTCTATTTGAACATTATTTTCCTCATCCATAGTTTTTTCATTATCTTTTTCCTCAATAATTGAATTTAGTAGAGCTACTAGGGGTGGATCTAGATAAGAATCAGGTGGTGACATTTCTTCTCTAAGGATAAGGTACTCCATATCATCATTGAAAATAGTAACCTCCTTCTTCTTACAATAAATTTTATCATCATGGTTCGAAATCCAATCCATACCGAGGTTTATATCAAATTCAATCATGGGTATGATGATGAGATCAGCGGATAAAAAATATTTATATGCCTTAATGGGAACTGATTCACAAAACTTTGTTGCAATGATACTTCCCTTAGGAGTTTTGACTGACAACTCCCTTGTTAAGTCAAATTGAAAACATCTAATTTTATTAACAAACCAGGAAGATATGAAATAATGTAATGATCCAGAATCAAATAAAAAATTGGTTAAACGTGAGGAAAATATTAAATTACCTGCCACCATGTCTTTCGGAGCTTCAACCTCAGTAGTAGTGATCGTATAAGCTTGGCCTTTCTCCCTTGGAATTTTATGAGGTATGTTTTATTTAGCACTTAGGACATTAGTTTTTATAATGCCCCTTTTCTCTACAATTGTAGAATTCAACATTAAAAACCTCTTTCTTCCCCTTCCAATCACGAGCTTGGTGGCCTTTTTCACCACACTTGTAACAGACTCTCATTCCCATCAGGAAAGGAACAAGGTGTTTCTTCCCACATTTACCGTAGGATGGATATTATACGTTTCCCCTATTCCCCTTATTTCCATTTCTAGAGTGTTCGATATATCTCTTCTTCTCTTGTTTTTCTTTAAAGTCATAAGACTTAGAGAATTATTTTTTTTATCTTGATAGCACACGAGAAAATATCTTCATATGATGAGAAGGATTGTGAGATTAATGCTTGATGGAGAAATGGTTTTAACCTATAAAATAATCGATCAATCTTACTCCTTGGGTTTTTATATAATCTCTTTCATTCCTTGATAACCTTGTAAAGTTTTCCTCATACTTTGCGACATTCTCATCCTCCTTTTTCCTTAGACTCAGAAATTGTCTTTCCATATCAACTCGATGGTCACAAGGAAAGTATTTTTCTAATAAGAGCTCTTTAAACTACCTCTATTACATATTTGATACTTCTTCATATTCATTTGTGTTTTGAATCAATTGCCACCATTGATCTACATCTCCTGTGAGGCGATAAACTGCCATGACAACTTTTTCCCTTTTTCTACTCCCCAAAGCATGAAATATTTTCTCTAAAGAACATATCCATTGATCAACTACCAATGGATTTGTACTCCCATTGAATGTTGGTGGTTGTTTAATCATGAAGCGGTCTAACATTGATCCTCCATGTTGGGGATCAAAGTGCTTTATATGGGTAAGGTTATTACTCATAACATGAGTGAGTTGTCCCCTTATGGTGATAAGCTGATTTGCACCAATTGCATCACTAGCTTCACTATAATTATCTTGATTAGGAGGGAAATCTCTACATGGATGACATGCGTTGATATAATTTCCATTCCTTCCACTAGGCACTATTTAAAAAAAATGGCATACACTAGATTAGTTTTTGAATCACAATATATAATTCCAAACTTGTAAAATAATTAACATAAACTGAACATTTTATGGATATAATCCATAATCATAAAAATGTTTTTTTGAGGAGTTATATACTCATAAATAATTTATAATGGTTTGTAAATAAAATTTGATTTATCCTAAGCATATCTCCTGGGAGTGTCGTAACCAAGAGTGCAACAAGGCCCATTTTCATGCACCAGTTCCTATTTGAGTCTAGCTCAAAGTGGTGCTTTCAGGTTTTACCCCTCGGTACATCTATTCCAGAGCTGCCTCTACCTGCTCGTATCCATACAGGGATGTATTTTTTTGGAAAATACACAAAATATCTACATTACCAAAATTCTAGGAAGTTCTTCTATACTAATCCTCAAAGTCTATCTTAGGTTAATGTTCTCTAATCAGAGTTTATCTAAATCTAGTTTCCAAGGTTTGTACTAAACTCCCTATGATACCAACTATAATGACCCAAACCCAGTTACCCAGAGTCAGTGCATTATTAAATAACATTTACATGATCACAAAGGATAAAATCCCGAAAGACCGATCAATTTAGTATCCTTGGAAGTACATGATACATTCATAAGTTTTACATTATATTTTAAAATGAAAAACAACAACCACATTATCTCCATTGACCACATTCTTATCCCTTAGACTTTCCCTGTAGGTTATTCACAATATACTTCTTCATATCCCAAGAAAAATAAAACATAGAAAGGGGTGAGCTCAGATGCTCAGTAAGGATAACAATATAGCGAAAACTTTCATAAATAAGCATAAACATTTAAGGCAATGTATAAGAGTAAAACAAAAGCCTTTTAAACATAAACTTCTACATAATATAGCCAATATAAATCAAATAATTCCATTTACTTATTCACATGGATATTCTACTAGTCGAATAATAATATGAAATATCAATAGCCAACTTCATAATGATTGAATGCATAATGCCAGACTTCATAACCACATATTCAAGGCCTTGTGCCAAGACTACAAATAAATTTTGTGAAGGCTTTGTTCCAAGACACTAGTTTTTCTCATGAGTCCTACTGATGTATTGAGGATCTATAGAATGCTCCACCCATCACTTACTAATTCCAATGAATTCCTCATATGAAAAGGTTTAAACATAACTTAAACATTCATATTAAAACTAGCATACAAAATTTCAATACTTTATCCATAAACCATGAATGGTGTAAAAATAACACATCAATAGTAAAACATATCACGAAACCATAAATACAATATGGAGGATTGGTATCATAATAAATCAACTTCAAACAAGATTAAAATCCATCAAACAATGTTGACATAGTTGAAATCAAAACTTTTTTAAAGAAATATATCTTTATATTTTTAAATCATTTAAAAGTCATATAATTGTAAAATAAAAAATTTATTTTGAAAATATTCTTATAAGAATGTATGGGAAGCTTTGATGATGTTATAATGGAAAAAAATAGCCGCACCCACCGTATAAGTTAAAAAAGACATTCTTACCTTAATTTTGTTGAAAAGTTCATAAAGTACCTTGTTTGGAAAACGAAGGAAAGATTCATTTCAAAACATATATGGTAAAATAAGGTTATAAATAACATTAATCCATAGTCTATTAAATAGTAAAAATGTTTTGAATTAAATTTTTAGGAAAACACAGATGTGGTTGATAAAGAGGTCCCAGTAGATACTTACGTATTAACAACCTTGGATAAGTAAAGAAATTATAAAATTAACCCTTACCTTGTACTTTTCCTTGTTTAAGGGTACTTTAACCTCTTTTATAATAGTTAAATCATTGTTATTAAATTATACAAGAATAATATAGATAAATATGATATCATATACGATCTTCTAATATTTTTTTGTTAATAATATTTTAGTAGTATCATCGTTTCAGGTGTTAACTGACTAGTTTTACTTTATATGATTGGTTAAATAAGGAATGTTTCATATGGATATGATGTATTTGATTAATATTCAGAATTATATTAAGTTATTAAATATTATTTTTAATCATAAAATGGAAATTATTCTTGAATGATTACAAAGGGGAATGAATTTCATTGCGTTTGTGGAGACAGTAACCCGTATGTATGCACAAGTGACAATATCATTATATTGATGGTGAAATAGTATGTAATTAGATGGTATATCATAAATAAAGAATTATTAAAATGTTATACTTATTATTTACATCATTTATACTCATTATTATACCCATCCAAATAATGAGGTGTTTGAATAACAAACTACACCACGACGTGGAGACGGTAAGCTGTACGTACGCACGTATGGAGACTTTGTCATTTATAGGATGGATAGAATAAAGAATATGGTTTTACCATTTTTATAATAACATAAAAGTATTTATGAGGTAATGGAGTTATTATTTTGGTATGGAAACAGAAAAGAAAGAGGAAGTGGAAGAAGAAAGGAACTTAAAAGAGGGTGGTGAAATTATTACCTCTTCTTCAGGTGTTTCCTTTTGAGTTGATCAAAAGGGATCCTTAGATTGGATTTCTGATAAAATTAAAGACTCTCGGTTGATATGAGGGAGGTTGGGAGGATATTTGGGAAGGTTTTGGCCGATCCAAATGGCTTTGGAGGTGTGAAATTAAGAGAAGGGAAAATACCCTTTTATAAGAGAGGTGAGGGTCACTTTAGGTAATGCTTGAAATATTATTTTATAATAAAATAATTTTCGGTTTATAATGGATAAAAAATGATTTATTTCAAGGATAAGGTGGGGATGGGTCTAAATCATCTCAACCAATAGGTTTTAGATAGGTTAGGTCACCATATTAACCTTATATTTTATATTTAACTCTTAGTTAAATAGTTTGACATTTACCACGTCTTGTTGTATTTTTATATTATATGGTTAATAAACTTACTATAAACTATAAAGAGAACACCAAGTGGTTCATTATTGATATATATATCTTTATCTAAGTCTTTTGGCCAAGAATTATATTTTTAGGAATATTTTATTAATTAATAATATAGTATTTGTTTTAAAAACTCAATTATGTCAATTTTTGACAATATTTAGTGTTTGATTTTTTTTGAAAGCCATACAAACTTTATAATTTCGAATAAAATTTATTTAATCAACCCTAACATGTCAAATTAAACTATAAAATTAGTGTAATTTATCATAAGTCTCAATTTACATTTATTTGTATATTTATAATATCAATTAATTTAATATTTCATTAATAAGGTTATTATGGCATCATCATTGTGTCATAAATAAATTAAATTATTTAATGTCTAAAATTTTTATATAAAATACCATTATGTAGGAAATCATTTTAGTTTTTGAATGAATCAAATTTATCTTATGTGTAACCCTATATTAAAAATGGTTTAGTTATTAAACTTTGAATTTAACACTTTTAACTCTTCTTTAAATAAAATAATAAAAAATGTCCTAATCTAATCCAAGTGGACCAAAAGGATCATATTTTATTCCTAAGGTTGTTTTTGGTCGAATTACACTTATCCAATAGAATTAGGACATGTGTTAGTGTAATTATAATATCATTTTTACCTTTAATTAACCTATTTACTTTTAACCGTGGTAAATAAAAGTCAAAAGTTACTATTCACAAAAAATTATTTTCATCTTATTGAACCAAATTTTACATACTGATATTAACCGTGTCTCTCATATTTTTGAAATTCAAGTCACAAAAGTGGAAAAATTACGTTTTATGAAAATTTTCAAATGCTCCTAGAAGGTGGGTAAAAGACAGTAAAAAGTTCAATAAAATTTTATATATCTAAACTGTTTATAAAATGAATTCAATGAATTACATTGAAAATATATAAGTATTATGTATATATTTTGACTTAAATTAAATTAAAATAAAATAACTAATTATTTAAATAAAAAATTCGGTTTTAAAAAATAAAACAGTGTTTTCACTATTCATTAAAAATTGAAAGTTTTCAGAAAAATACAAAAAATTCACCCTAAGCTAATTTTGATATTCCAAAACAAAAAATGAAGTCCATTTTGAAAATGAAAATTTATAAAATTTCATAAAGTGGGTATTACTGTTCATAATGGCTAGTTTCATTGGTCATAGTTTGTTAAAACTCAAAGTTGCGTACAACGCAAGCTACTGCATTATTCAAAGGGAAACATATCGTGGAAGATTGGGGTGTTACAGTTTTAAGAAAAGATCATTATGTAGTGATTAGTGTTTTCATTATAGGTGGATATTGTTAGAATTAAGGAATATTTTAGATTTTATTTTAATGGATAATATCTATGATCTTGTTTTATTTGAGTTTCCCTCACATGTGTCTGGTCCTTTGTTATTCTCTTCCTCATTTTATTCCAATGCCACAGTTGTAATACTATAGTTAGGGTAGGTGATCTGAGATCTCTCCCTTCCTCATGTAATTGCTTAATAAACATTTTTTTTCCTTCATTGGGTGGATATCATGGATTTTCTTAATAATTAAATCGAATTAGATGTAATGAAATTGAACGAATGAGGTGAGTATCATGTGTTAAATTTTTTTCAGTATTATTTCTTATGTGCTTAATACATGATACTTCTATTAGTGGAAATCATTTTTGTTGATCAGATTTGTGTATCAGTTATATGATTGTGTTTTGGTTTCAATGGTCATAAATGTTTAAAAACATAAATATTGTAATGAACCGGTTTTGCGGGAAAAGGATTTCGATATGAATGATTTTTTTATAATAGAGAAAATGGGAACTGTTTTATGCTGATATATATTTTTGTCTATTATTGAATTTATTATTGTTGTTTCTGTGATCATGAGGTTAATCAGTAAGTTTTTAACATGTGATTTCTACGGATGGTTTTGTATGTATTGGTTGGAATGTGTTGGCTAGTAGGCCTATGTTGGATAGCTTGAGATGTATTGTGTGTTTTTTCCTTTGATCAATAATTTTTGGGATGTTCGTGACATTTGGGGAAGTGGGTGCTACAAAAAAATGGCATCGTTGGAATAGTATAATATAATCAAGGATGAAGAGTTATACATTGGTGATATAAAGACCTAACCCAAGCTAAAAAGAGGGAATATATATATTCTTATGCGATAATACTACGGCGAGTGAAAATTGATTTTTGTTGTAGTAACCTAGGGGTAGTGGAATATACTTGGTAATAATGAATTTGATATGGGTGTGGATAAAATGAAATTAAATTATGATGATAAGAAATTAATGATATATGAAATTAACATGTAATGGATGAAATAAACATGAGTAACAACTTTAGTGGGTTTTCATTAAATATGTAATTAAAGGACATGACGAATAACACATGATTAATAATGGAAATTATGATCATGAGTTAAATTACTTGGTTTTGTGGTTAATCATAGGTATTTTTTATTGATTATTTTCATGGTATGTAGGGCTAGTTTGGTGGTTTAGTTATTTGTAGTTATGGTGGTTTGTGGCAATGTTAGCATAGTGATGATGGTGGGCAATTATGGTAATATTTTGGAGTAAACCCGCTATAATAGGCCTATGTGTGGATCTAACTATTTATTTATTTATTTTTAGTATTTATATATACAGTCATCCTATGTTAGAAAAATTTACTAATTCCAATCATGATTGGTTTCATAGTTTTTTCCCTTAACATATAGTTGGCAAGGGAATGAATATCTAACTTATACCTCTTCCCCATTCTCCCTTCTAGAAGTAGCACATGCTGTGATGGCCTAAATTCGGTAGGATAATATTATTTTTTATTGTGTTTTATTGGCCATACCTATGGGGTATTAGTGTGATGATAGGTATATGATATTCTAGAACTCCATATAGTGTAATAGTGCATTGTTTTTCTGTTTTCTTTCAGGGTCGACTGCTGTTCTAGGGCTACAGATTTTGAAGTTTCATTTTTTTTGAAAAGAAGAATATAGTGGAATTTTAAGCCACTGCAAATATGAAATATTATTGTTTAGCAGTGGTTTAAACCACTTCTATATAATTTTATATTTTTAGCGGTTGTTAGAACCTCCGCTATATAAATTAATTATTATTTAGTGGTGGTTTTTTAAAAGTTTCAGTGATTTTCTTGTAAAACATTTTAAGGATATGGTGGCGGTTTAAACCTTTGCACAATCCATTACCATGTTTTGGCCATAAAAACGCCGATGAAATAAAAAAACCACTACTAAATATATTTTCACTACAGAAAAAAGGCATTTGGCGGTGGTTTGGCTTTACGTTTCACGGCGGTTTAAACTGCCACTAAATAGATTGGTGGCGGTTTTCAAAAACCGCCGCGAAATCATGCGTTGGGAAACTATTCGCGGCGGTTTAAACCGCCTCTAAATGATTTAACGGTGGTTTTATTTATTTATTTTATTTTAATTTATTTTATTTATTTCGTATTTATTTTATTTATTTGGTATTTATTTTATTTATTTCGTATTTATTTATTTTATTTTATTTTATTTATTTATTTTTTTTATTTATTGATTTATTGATTGATTTATTGTATTTATTTATTTCTTATCTTATTTATTTATTTCGTATTACTTTATTTATCCATGCATGCACATCTCATGAACATGCACATGCACATGCCCATGCAATATAAAGAAATACCGCGTTTGGTGAGATTTGAACCCCTAACCTTTTGCATATTTTTCAAAGACATTACCACTCCAGCAAGCTCGTTATTTGTTTAATAAACAGAACTTAATATACTTATATATATTAATTAAGAAAATAAATAATACATAAATAATAGATATAAACTCAATAATATATAATATATAATAATAATAATAAATAACACATAATTAATAATTATAAATAAATAATAAATAATAAAAAATAAATAAAAAATAAAAAATAAAAAATAAATAAATATAAATAATAAATAATAAATAATAAATAATAAATAATAAATAATAAATAATAAACAATAAACAATAAATAATAAATAATAAATAATAAATAATAAATAATAAATAATAAATAATAAATAATAAATAATAAATAATAAATAATAAATAATAAATAATAAATAATAAATAATAAATAATAAATAATAAATAATAAATAATAAATAATAAACAATAGATAATAAATAATAAATAATAATAAATAAATAATAATAAATAATAAATAATAATAAATAAATAATAATTAATAAATAATAATTAATAAATAATAATAAATAAATAATAATAAATAAATAATAATAAATAATAAACAATAAACAATAATAAATAATAAATAATAAATAATAAATAATAAATAATAAATAATAAATAAATAACAATAAAAAGTAAACAAAAAACAATAAATAATAAACAATAAATAATAATAAATAATGATAAATAATAATAAACAAATAATAAAGAATAAATATTAAATAATAAATAATAAATAAAAAATAATAAAAAATAATAAAAAATAAAAAATAATAAACAATAAATAATAATAAACAATAAAAAATTAAAAATAATAAATAATAAATAATAAAAATAAAGAAAAATAAATAATAAATAATAAATAATAATAAACAATAAATAATAATAAACAAATAAGAAATAACAAATAATAAATAATAAATAACAAATAATAAATAATAAATAATAAACAATAAATAATAAACAATAAGTAATAAATAATAAATAAGAAATAAGAAATAATATATAATAAATAATAATATATAATAATAAATAATAATAAATAATAATAAATAATAAATACGAAATCAAAAAATATTTCCTAATAAATAACACATAACAAATAAAGTATTATTAATAATAAATAATAAATAATAAATAAATATAAATAATAAATAATAAATAATAAATAAATATAAATAATAAATAATAAATAATAAATAATAAATAATAAATAATAAATAATAAATAATAAATAATAAATAATAAATAATAAATAAATAATAAATAATAAATAATAAATAATAAATAATAAAAAATATAAATAATAAATAATAAATAATAAATAATAAATAATAAATAATAAATAATAAATAATAAATAATAAATAAAAATAATAAATAATAAATAATAAATAATAAATAATAAATAATAAATAATAAATAATAAATAATAAATAATAAATAATAAATAAATATAAATAATAAATAATAAATAAAAAATAAAAAATAATAAATAACCAGTAACAAATATTATTATTAATAATAATATTTTATTATTAGTAATAATATTTAATAAATAATATATAATATATAATAAATAATAAATAAATATAAATAATAAATGATAAATAAATATAAATAATAAATAATAAATAAATATAAATATAAATAATAAATAAATAATAAATAATAAATAATAAATAACGAATAACAAATAATAGATAATAAATAAATTAAATTATCTTATAAATAATAAATAATAAATAATAAATGAAACACATGAAAAAGTATGAAAAGATGTGATAAGAGATGAAAAATCATGAAAACGCATGAAAATAGATGGAGAACCACGAAGAATGAGGCATTAGAAAGAATGATAATGCATGCAAACTCATGAAAACTCTGGAAACCCCTTAAGAATTCAACATAATCCTCATAATAACCCACAAAAAACCATTGATAAAGACAAGAAGTCATGAAAACCCAAATAAATAGTAATAAATGGAGTAACCGTTAAAACCCGTCAAAACAGTCATAAAGTGACAAAAACATTGGACTTACATTAACAGAGATAACTTATAATCCGAGAGTCTTTTTCAGATCCGTGACCTGTCAAATCAAAGATCCAGATATGATATTTGACCTGATAGGTGAAAGAGTCCGAATGGATAGGGGGATCGGAAGTTACGACCATTTAAAAAAAAGCTGACGGGGTACGGGTGCTAGAAACGAGGCATCGAAAAACATAACAAACCTGATACCCACTAAAAAGGCCATAACTTATGATCCAAGAGTGAATGTGGGTGCCGCGACTAGTCAAACAGAAGCTCATGGAACGAGCTACAATCTGGAAGGTGGAGGAGTCCGAACTGACACATGGATCGAAAGTTAGGTTTGTTTGAAGACAAGTTCTATGGGACACCGGTGACAGAAATGGGGTTATGGAGGCCTTCGGAGGGGTTTCTGGGGTCAAAATATAGGACACAAGCATGTTTATGTAGAAGTAGTTCATATCTCTCTTCGCTGGCTTCGATTTGATATGTGGTAGAGCCCAAACGGACACCCGATGCAAAAGTTATGGCTGTTTGAATTTTGAGAACTTTTTTTCACTTTATTATAACTCTCATATCATCCGCACCTTAGACCGTCTCATAGTTTTGACTATACGTGTCTCTATATATCCTCATGATCTTTGATTTGACTGGTCGTTGCGCTCCAACGGATGCCCGGATCAAAAGTTATGGTCGTTTTAGTTATTTCGGGGTTTCTTGTGTTTTTTAATTTTTTTTCTTTTCATTTTGCGGCGGTTTTTTAAAAACCCACCACTAATCCTCGAAAAAATATTAAATAAAATAAAAAAATAAAAAAAAAATAAAAAAAATTAGGGCATTTCGTGGCGGTTTAAAAACCACTGCGAAATGGCGGCTTGAAACAAGTTTAGCGTCGGTTTTTAAAACCGTCGCGAAAAACCTGCCGCTAAACGGCTGTTTTCTTGTAGTGTTTCTGCTACGGTTACCTGAAAATGCCACTAATTAGAAGAAACCGATGCATGTTGAATTCCAACACCAACATTAGAGGTGGTTTAAACCACCGCCAAATAAAAAAATATCTAAAAACATGAGACTTTGTTGTAGTGTTAGTTTACATGATCACATACAAAATAGTATAACTATTTCATGGAAATCATCAATAAATTAATGAAATATATACCAATTTCATCTGGATATCTGATACTAAAATAACCAATGAATATGATCACAAGGATAAGCATTTAATTTGTTTTGTGGGATGTGAATAGACATCAACATTAGATAAATCATACCTTTTAAAAAAAAACTAATGTATATAGGGGGATAACTATGATATAAATTGAGATTATTCAACAGAATCTCAAAAAACCTATGGGCGAGATGAATAAAATCAAGGAACCCAATAAAAGTTTATGAAACCCCATTGAATACTTAATTCGCCTGTATGAGGAACAATTCCGCAAGAGCGAGTCATACTCTTCAGGAACCGATGATGAAGGTAGTCAAATAAAATATATGAGTAGATTCATTTTTTTATATATTATTAATACCATTATTATTGTTTAAAAGATAAAAGGAAATTAAAATATTTTTCTGGGTGACAGTCAATGATATAGACATGATCACATACTAAATGGAATAACTATTTCATGTAAATACTCAATTCATTCCCTCTATTGGAGGACCTACAATAATAATTAAAACACTAGAATATGTAAAATAATTTTTAAATTTGTCATATATACCATCACTCTTGCATAACTACCATGGTTTCCACTGAAACTACAAGGCTATAATCCTTGTTAAATTGTTCAAAAATAACGTCGACACCAGGAAATGTACTTCACATATGGTTGTTTGGGTTATTTAATAATCGAACATACTTCATTTGAGAGGATGAATCTCTTGGAAACTAGAAATAAATTTTTTTGTACCATGATTTGTAGGTAGGAATAATCAAATGAGAAATAATATGAAAAATGATATCTTGAAGAATCAGTAGTGTAAAAAATAAACATAAAAATTTATATTTACTAAAATATCTCAAATATACAATGTAAGATTGAAATTATGTCCAATATGAGGTGGTGGTAAAAAAATATCTCAACAAAGTGAAGAAATCAGTAACAATCTCAACTGAAGATCAAATACAAAAATAATTAAACAATGAAGAGGAGAATAGGGATAAAGATTTAATATGGTTTGTGGAATGTAAATAAACATTGAAATTAGACAACTCAAACCTTTTTCCTAAAAATAATAATGCCTATAGGGGTAAAACTATGATGTTAATTGAGATTATTCAACAATAGCTTGGAGAACGTACACGTGAGATGAATAAAATCAATAAAAACAAGAATAAGTTGTTGAAATACCATAAAATATTTTATTCTCCTACACAAGGAATGATTACACAAGAGTGGGTCATCCACTTTAGGAACTAATGATAAAGTTAGTCAAATAAACCATACTCGATGCTGAGGTGGAGGTAGAGGTGTAGACCGAGGCTGAGGAGGAGGTATAGACCAAGACTGAGGTGAATGTGTAAACCAAGGCCTATGTGGAGGTGTAGAATAAGGGAGAGGAAGAGGTGTAGATTAGGGCTGAGGCGTAGGTGTAGACAAATGTAGAGGTGGAGTTGTAGGTGGAGAAGAAAAATGCAGAGGATATGTAGGCATAGTCGGAGGAGGAGGTATAGTCGGAGGCAAAGATTGAGGTGGACGGGGAGGCAATGGAGAAGGGTTTTGAGGATTTTTATATGCCGACGTAGAAGAGGAGGTGTATATAGAGGACATGTAAGAGGTGTAGACTAAGTCAGAGGATGATTTGTATGTGGAGAAGGAAAATGTGGAGTCAGAGGCTAAGGAAGAGGTGAATGCAGAGGCCATGGTGGATGCAGAGCTGTGAAGGAGGATGGAATATAGGGAAGGAGAAAGAGGGATGGGGAGGATGTGGAGGTGGTGGGAAGATGGGGTTGGGGGAGGAGATTCAGGGGTGGGGTGAGGAATTGGGTATAGGGTATAGTGTGAAGGGAGAGTGAAAATGAAAGGTAAGAAGACACATACACATGAGTTAAAATGTTGGATCCATGTGTAGTGGTAGGAACATACTATAGTATATATAATATATATAAACAAATAGTATGAATAAATATTGAACAATTTTGAACAAATAATGAAAAAATATGTTCAAATATGAACCTATATATTTAAGTGGAATCAATTAATTTTTCAAAACATGTGAAATTGTATGTACAAATTTGAAAATGTGTAATTTTTTTAGAAAAAATATTATTATACAATTAATAAAATATTTAAAAACCTTTATATTTTAGTTTTAAATATGAATTGGGAAATAATATTAAGGTGAAAAATTTTAGAGATAGATATGAGATATGCATGTACTTAATATGGAATATGCATATACAAGAAATGTAATTTTCCAATATATAATATTCATAATATGAATATTATAAATATATAATATGAAATATAGAATATGAAGATACTGATTTTCAAAGATATGATATGATATTATGTTATAAGGGATGAAGAAAATAGAATGCACCTATAGCCAGCGGATTCCAATTTTTTAGAAATTTGTAGAAAGAAGATGGAAACAGGCTTACACATAGTTGGAAAATATGGAATTGTGGAGTATGGAAAATGAGCTTAGTGATAAGTGGTGGACATCTAAGCCCATGGAAATCATTATTTAGAGATAAAAATAGTTTCGGGCTTCAAATCCAATGTTTCTTGCATAGTGGTACACAAATTAAAAACCCACCAATGACAAAGATGAGGTTCGTAATAAAAAATGTACAAAGGGAATTACAATTAGGGTTTTGGAAATTTAGGTGTGTTCGTACTGTGTAAAGGGGGATGAAGGACACCAGAATACGATTCTATTTTAAAAATTAACTAGGATCGTTGAAATCAGTGATCTATACGAGAGGTGATATGAAAGAAAAATTGATGGGGTTGATCTGCAAGTTGAAGGGAAAATGGATGAATTGGTCTATGGGTGCCGGATGAGAGAAGACATAGAATGAATAAGGAATATTTAAGATGTGTAGGAAGAGCAGGAGTCACAAAGGCAGAGGAGGAGTTAGAGTCAAGGTAGAGGCAGAGGCAGAGGTGGAGGTTGAGGCAGAGACCAATGCAGAGGAGGAGGATAAGGCATATACGGAGGAAGGATGGTGGATGGGATGGGGGAAAGAGGGGATAGGGGTAGAGAAGAGGTGGAGATGGGTATGACAACCTTGGAAAGGAGTTATAGAGATGGGATTGGGGGAGTCGAGTCGAGGGTGTGGGGGAGGATTTTGGGAGGGGATGCAGGGAGGGTGAGAAGAAATGAAGGGGAGGGATACACATATTAGAGAATCGATGTGGAGATGACTTGTGTAATAAATTTTACATAATTTAGTATATATAATATAAAATCCAATAAAATTTAACTAATTGATAAAATATTAAAAAACCAATTCTATATTTTCTACAAAAAATTGAAGTTATTTTACAATAATTATAATAACTAATAAGAATAGTAGTAAAATTATTATTATTTTATAATAACTATCATAAATAATTAAAGTGATTTTTATTAATTATATTTTTCTATCCATTTTTTCATTAGTATTTTTGAAAACCCCTTAAAAAATAACCCACACAAGACATCACATTCGAAGATATATTATTCCAAAAAAATTCCAAGATATAATTTTTTTAAAGAAAATCAAGTTATTCAAGAATAAAAAACATGATCTATATCAAATATGAACCAAAAACATTTTTTTTATATAAAATTAATTTCAAGTAATGTAGTCTACCCAAAACATATTTATAATATTTTAAAAATGTTTTTCTAAATCAGTACAAAATGTGTGTCTGTGTAATGTTCAAATATATTATCATTTGTGCATATGTATAATATTTTTTCACATATATTATCATATATTATCATATATTATGTTATGTTATTATATAAATCATATACATATTATGTTATCTCTCTATACATCTTGGTGTATATGTGTGCATATTTTATGTTTAGTGCATTCATATTATAATCTGTCAAAATATTTTATATCTTGTGTTCGTATAAATAATATATATATTATGTTCTATGCATTTTACAAATATTTTGAAAAAATATATGCAATGTAAAGTTCTTGTATGCTATTTATTTTTTCTACAATATAAGTTTTGTACATATATATTATGTTCTATGAATAAAGATAAAATGAGTGTTCCTAATGTGTATGTGTGTGTGATTACTGCACTTTTCTTATTCTTTATTGAACTATATTTTGTTTTGTGATTTATATTGTTATTATATATAATTTTTAGTGAATTTATAATATGCTCTAACCAAATATATTATGTTTTATGCATATATATATATATATATCATTTATGCATATATATATATATTATATTCCATGAATTTATATTATTTTCTAAGCATTATATTAATTATTCTATCTATAATATATGTTATGTCTATATATATTATATCCTATATATATACCTAATTTTAATTCATTTATATTTTTTATTGTACCTATATATCATATATACGTGTATCTTTTTTTCCTTTTAAAATTTTAGCACTGTGACTGAAGGAAACTGGGCATGGTAGAAGTGAGAGGTTTAAAAAAATTCACATCAAATTGGTCATGATATGACATATTTGATGTAAAGAAGCCTAAATCATCTCATGGATCATGTACAATTGAAACAATCACAAAAAAATTAAAATCAAAAGTTACCTTGTTTGATTGGAGAGAACATCAGTCGTTTTACATGTATTCATTATCGTGGAACCAAACATGACCATCCAGTGTTGACATCATCATGAAACAACAACAAAAAACCATTTCTTGGTGGTGGTTTATTAGCGGTGGTTACTATAACTACCATGAAACAAATCATATAAAAAAATTATAATATAAATGAGTATTTATTTTAATGCTGCTATATTTTTTTTATTTTAACAATTAGAGGATGTTTCAATTAAAAAACCTTTAAATATGTTAAAAAACCCCTAAATTCATCCTTTCACTCTTTCACACCACTATCCTCTACCACCCCGACATTGATCTCCCCATTTTACTCATTCTCCCCTCCACAAAAGTGACCCCCCACCACAACGGAGACCCTTGACCCCCAACTGACCTTCCTCTCCCCTCATTGGTGGCGACCCACGAACCCCTTTGAACTCCAAACAAAGAACACCATCTCCCCTCATCGGTGGAAAACACCGAACCCCAACCATCTCCAAAATCTGACCTTCGACCCCCTCTCCCCTTGAACCCCCTACTGATGACCTCCCTGACCTCAACCCACTACTAGCGAATGTCTTCAACCATCACCCCTTCTAGCTACTACCATGACCCTAACACCCCTTGCTAGAAACTTCCATGATACCGACCCCCTACTGGAAACCACCATGACCTCAATCCTCCATGATATATACTACCATGACCTTGACCCTACTGTCAATGACCACCATGACCCCAACTCTCCTTTCGACTACTACCATGACACCGATCCCTCCTGTCGGTGACCACCATAACCCTGACCTCCCCTAAAGTTGTGTGATTATAAAACACTATTAAATTACATTTTTTGAATTCATGATACATTTTAATCCTCAATTTTAATATGAAATTAATTGTTTTTTCAGGTATTATATTTAATAAAATTAATTTTATGTGATTCCAAATATCTTTAATGAAAATTTTATTCGCTTATTTGAAGGTGATGATTTATCATTGATTTGATTATTAATTTATTATGATTTAAATTAATTTTTTGTTATATATATATATTATTATATTTACATTTATAATTAATATAATTTTTTAAAATAGCTTTATGATGGCCATCGATGGGGTCAAAATATTCCCTCAAATGAGATTATTTATGCCATTATCCCTATATTGAAGTTTTCATGTAGAGGTCAAAAAACTTATTTCTTTTTCTATCAAGGATGAAATAAAATGGTAGGTTTTGTATATCATGGTATTTTCCCCTGTTATAGTGAGAAATTAATAATTTTCTAATTATTATAGTGATATCTATCAAACAATAAGAATGAAATAGATATCCATCTCATGAAACAATATCACTATATTTTTTAGCAAGTGGCAGTTATCTAATTTATGGTTAAATTACTATTAGATGATAAGAATGTGGTGGTCATCTAATCTATGTCATTATTTATCTATGTTTGTGAGAAGTAATAATTTATTTGATTCATGTTTTTATATGACAATCTTAGTATGAAATTTTTTATTATTTTATTCATCCCATATTCCTTTATAGTTGTTATGAAAGAGTCAATGAAGAAGTTGGGTGATGTTTAATTTTTATTACACCTATTTTATTAAACATTTATATCTATATATATGAATGTAGAAGGAGAATAAAATATAATACCTATGGTTAAAAGGTGTATTAACTTACCTCAAAACACACCTCGATATGCCAAGGGTTTGGAAGAATTTTTAAACTCTGTAATTTCAAACTGATCATTTGATGGTAGAATAAAATGTTTGCATCCTAATTCTAAATTCAAGAAATGGTTGAATAGAAACGAAGTATATGAGAATTTTATATTCAAATAGTTTCCTTATTGATATTTATGTTTTATTTTTCAAGGTAAATCAAATGTTATGGAAAGTAAAAACACTGAAAATACTATCAATGAAACACCAAGTGACCCGAAAGAGGAGAATTCAATTTGAAATTTGTTAAATGACACATTTGGTTTTGTATAATACATTTTAAAAGATTTTAATAGATAAAAAGTGTATATTTTTTCATTAATTCATGGGATTTTAATTTGATACATCATAATATTTATGTAATGCATATTGAGAATAAAATCTGTGATAATGTAATTTTTACATTTCTTAATGACCAGGGTAAATTGAAGGATCACATTAATGCTCGTAAGTATTAGGAGTTAATGAATATAAAGCATGGTTTTTGGGGAAATGAGAATTTAAAGTATCCTTTGGATATTTTTACAATGAATATCATGATAAAGACATATTTATTCAAAATTTAAAGAATGTAAAAGCTCCAGATGTATATTAACGTAACATATCAAGGTGTGTTGACTTAAAACATCATAAGTTACATGAATTGAAAAGTCAAGACTCACATATTCTGATGGAGAAGTTATTTTCGTTATTATTGTGTAATATGTTACATAAAAAAGTAACTATGGTTCTAGTTGAGTTTTTACCTTTTTTTGAGATCATTTTGGAAAAACTCTAAATCAAACTATGCTTGATAAACTTCAAGAAATAATTTTTTTGAAACTTTTTCATTTTGATATTGTATTACTCCCTTCATTCTTCATAGTCACGATTCATTTTACTATTAATTTGGTTGAAGAATCTACACCTGGTGGATTGGTAAACAATCAATGGATATATTGTGAGGTATGTTGATATTATATTTATTTTCATTGGTGAAGTCAAGTTTTTCAAATAATTGCATTGTTTTTTAAATATGTATCTTATTTTTTTAATCAGATACTTAGTTCATATGAAATCATATGTGAGGAATAAAAATCAACCAGAAGGCTCTATTTATTAATTTCACATAGACAAAGTGTGATTGACCATATGTTATAGGTATTTGGATGGGATTGAGACTAGATTCAATCATGTTGTATGTGTTGACGACATCTCCACTGACTCTCATTCTAAAAACTATGCATTAATATTTCCATCTATTCGATGAACAATTGGAAAGAGATCAAATTTTACACTAACTTAATTTGATTTTCTACAATAAAATAGATATGTGCTAAATAATAATGTTATTTATGATCCATTTATTAAATAATTGTGACTACAAACAAATAGGCAACTAAGGGGTTACACCCAAAATGAGCTGGAAGTAACAAAAGCTGTTAATAAGGAGGTTTTTGAATGGGTTTACAGTTGTGTAAGTATATAATCATATTAATATTATTGATGTTTAGTTATTTTTTCTATGATAAAAGTAACATATTAACTATTTTTTGTCTAGATAATGAATTTTTAGAATAAAGTTGAAATATCAAATGATTTGAAGTTTCTAGCTTAAGGTAATCTAAGGAAAGCTATGAGATTCGATGCCTACACTATCCATAGATTTAGTTTTTATACTATTTATAATAAAGAAGACTTGAAAAATGAAAATAGTGGTGTATATACACTAGTATAGGAAGGATAGTATGAAAAAATAAATGATATAGTTGAATTAAACTATCATGGTTAGTTCTTAATTATCTTATTCAAATTAAATTTGGTCAACATTGATAGGGGTATAATGAATGATTCATTACATTTTACTTCTATCAACTTCCCTAGATTTATCCATCCTAGCGAGAGTTCAGTGCATGATCCAATTATCATGGATTCCCAAGAGAAGATGGTTTATTATGTGGATGATGAAATACATGAAGGATAGAGTGTTGTTGTACACTTAAACTAGAGAGACTTATATGATATGAGTGATAAAGATCAATTTTTGATTTTGGATAGTGAACCTCATCAACCACAAAACATTGAACATTTTTTTTCATGAAGTTATCAAAATATAAGAACTTTCAAGAGAGGGCGGAAATGAATGAATCGCTGTAATAGAGGTTGATAATAATAATGATAATGAAGATGAATATAATTGAATTTATAAATTGGTAATGAAAATATTTTACAATTTATCATTGATAAGTGTTTTGTACATATATACATTGTTCAAGTTTTTATTTTCTTTGTAAAAAACTTTTAGTTTTGAATTTTTTATACATTTAATATACCTGAACCATTTGAATTACCAGAATGACAAGAACACAAAAATTTAGGATCCTAGCTGATCAATATCTCTTAGCAAACCACCACTACCATTAGATTCTATAGATCTGAGTGATTCCATTGTGCATGGAACTACTAGAAAGCTAGACTATTCCCTAGATGTAATTGGTAGACCACCACACGATTCACCTATGACGATGTATTAGTTGGAAACCCCTCTATCTAGGGGATATTGGCCCTTTACCATTACTGTTATGTATACCATTTTTCAAAAAAACTATATATTTTATTAATTATTTAATGCATTTTTCAAATAGATAAATAAGACCATAGAAGAGACCCAAATATTATCATGACTGATGTATGGGACCAGAAGGACTTAAAGATTATAATTCTAATTGATGAGTTTGTGGTGCCTACCAGAAATTCTGTCTGAATATATGAGTAGATTGTTGGGTAACTTTCTTATGAGATGCTGATATTTCCCATTAATTATAAATATTATAGGCATATTCCTAAAACATGAAAAAATGAGGTATTTAATACTCAAGTAAAGGTAATATTAATTTAATATTCCTTGATAACTAATTTAAAAGGCATGAGTAAAATTTTCTAATATACTTAAAAGTTTTATTTTTTTTATTTCTATATGTATTTTCATTTTGATGTACCTGACTCTATTTCATGGCCATGGATTTTGACAAATTTGGGCAATAAATCGATAGATTTAAATGGAGATTATGGCATGATTTTAATGAGACATCTCTCAGCTCATGATAGATGTTTGAGAATGTGTCTAAAGGAATTTATTGAGAGGAAAGGAATATCTTTATTGATATTAACATATATGCATCTCATGAGGTAATTTCATATTTTATAGTACATTAATAAAATAAAAACAATAAAATTATAATTTTTATTTGTTGCTATTTTTGGTAGGAATTATCTAAAAAAACTGTGAATCATGAGAAAAAAGTCATTCCTCATATCACTGGGTCTTAGTGTTTTTTGAGAAAAAGAACAATTTTGGTTTATATTTTATTTATTATTATTTATATCTTTTTATTATAAGTAAATGTTTTTTTCTAACTTGTTTTATATTTTTTTAAAAATTCTAATGAATTTGGTCACTCTGTTGGATGAACAAAGATGTCTTTTAATGTTCATAGGAAACCCGATGACATTTTTTTAAATGAACCCACCAAATATGTAACATCCCAGTTCCATGTTCCGCCCAAAGGTGCCCTTTACCTGGTTGATTACATGGCCTCAAGAACATTTCTCCGAACACCAAAGGCTGGCGACTAGCAGCAAGGGAATTGGGTGTGATGGTGGGGAAACTATGCCCTCATTGGAAGAGTAATGCAGTATAAATAAATAGATAACAGTTGCGGAAGCAGTAATAATTCCATACAACAGTAATCAGAGGAGGAATGAAAGTAAATAAATAACTGGAGATCATATATAAATTATGCATGTTACATATGTATAGAAAATCAGTGAAACAAATCAAAATGATTAAATACTGTACTAAACCAAAGTACAAAGGAGAACAAGTATACAACTCCAATAGCCTTGAAAGCCTCAGCTTAGTCCCAAGCTCCCCATCTTCACAGAAATCATGTACCTGAAGTAGAAGGGCGATTTCCCTTATCTAAACCTACAACAATATAATCTATTTGGGTCCAAAAAAATGACCCAAATAGGGTTTGAGATGAATCCTAGTAGGCAACCACCCCACGATCTTTGCATAATAGTCAGTGAAAATATATGGCAGGTAATATGAAAAATGAAGCAATACACAAGGAAGTACTCAAAAGTAAACAGTCCTACAGTTTCAATTACATTCATTTAACATCATTAATTATTCAACCAAACAAAAACAAGCAACCCTCTAAACATTTCTCACTACCTATCCCCACTGGTTAAACTAATCAATCTCAAGTAACCCTCTGGGTAATTTCTCACAGCCTAAACCCTCTAGTTCAACTTATACAAGGATATAATGACCTCCTGGGTAATCTCACATGGTCTAACCACTTTTGTCTCATGCAAACAAATAATCTTTGAGTAAATACGCACCATAAATCCCCCTATATTCTTTTAACAATAAACTACATGCACTTTAAGGAAGCACTCAATGTTAATTCCCCCTGTAGTCTCATAATAGTTACTATAAACAATCTAAGGGAGCACTCAACATCAATCCCCCCTATGGTCTCGCAGCATGATAAAGAAATAATAGACACTATGGGGAAGCCCTGGATGTTAATTCCCCCTATAGTCTCACTACACCAGGTTAGCACAGCCCTGTGTAAATAAATCGTGCACAAATTATGTTCAATTACCAAATTAAAGCTACAAGTACTACTTGGCTAAATAACTACAAAGCATATCACAACATCAGAAAAATCAATACATCCTAAAAACACTATGCATGGGAAGCAAGCAACCTAACAGGAAAAAATAGACAAAATAGTCAAAACCAAAACTAACATGGGAAAACACCTCTATAGAATGGAAAAATAACCCTATTTAAAAACAAGAGCCCTAACTCAAGAAAAGAAGCATAACAGGCATCAACAGGGTTAAAATCCCCAAACACGCAATACCCTAATCTAGGGTATTGGGAAATGTTTCACATAATATTCAAATACTAACTATGGAAAGTCACAATACACCTACCTCTATGTTTTACGATCGATATACTCCAGCGTTGGCCCTTGAATCGACCTAAATGATGTAGATCTACAAAAATGTCTAAAACGTTCAACCAAGGATATCTCACGAAAGAGGAGAAATCATGGAATGAGGTTTGACATGTTATTGTAGTGGGGTGTGACTAAAAATATATAACCTAAGTTAAAATGTAGTAAAGTGATCAAACTAGGTTGTCTACAAAGAGGACTGCACAATAATTATGTTTGTCACTTAAAATTATGAAAGTAGAAAAGGTTGTTTTTGAAATTGTTTGAGTTGAAAAATAAAGCATGAAATAAAAAAGAAAGGTTGAACACTAATGGATGAAGAGAGTGATGGGTCAGGGTAGGATCATCTTTGTAATGTCATCATAGTCATAACGGTCATCTTCCCTCTCTTCCTATTGAATAACAAATTAGAGACTCCTTGATCGAGTAATCAATCACCCCTGGTTAAAGAAACAAATGAAAATCACTCCAACGTACATGGAAGTTCATAAAAAATTCCTAAAAAACTAAGGAAAGTCCCAATCAGGAATTTTTTCTCCTTATAACTCTAGAAAAATTCCACTAGTTCCACACACATTCCAATGATCATTGGACACTCACCACCTAACATAATATGCTCCATCGAGACAGATTGCACTAGGCAGAGGGAGATTAAAAGTCTAACCAAAGATTTTAAAAATGAATACAACAAACCCAAAACACGATCAAATTAAGATAATTGGGAAACAATTATAATATAAGTCATTCAAAAGAAAAATATAGTTTTACATTTATGCACAAAACTCCGATATTACAAAAGTGAAACCCCCCTTCCCCGATAACTCAAAGGTTTTACCCCTCCATATGAAGGGTAATGGAGTTGAAAGGGGAAGAAGATAGCATGATGAAACAAAGCAAAGAGAAAAATATAAAATATAAATAACATCAAGAACTCAATACTCCAACATAGCCTCTCTTTAACCTTCTTTAACCCCTTTGAATGGAAGTGAACACTCTTATTTATAGGCTTTTAGAGTAGAAAATTTCCCTCTAAAATTACTCCACTGAAAGATGGAGTCTGGTTAGAATATTAAATGGTAGAATATCAGGAATGTGTCCTCATAAATGTTCATCCTCTATGTATTTTTCATCCTTATACAAACTCTCAGATAATTTTTCCAATTTTAACAAAAGTTATCCTCAAATTACTAGTGACAACATTTTCTGCATGAGGTGAATCTTCAACTTCCTCTTTTTGGTCGTATGCAATGGGTGCTTTAATGAAAACATTTCTTCATGAAATTTAATTTTAATGGTATTAATGGAGTCCTATTTCTTTTACAGTGGGAATAACATCATTTGGACACATGTGGTTCGAGATATGCCTCATTAATTATGGTGGGGTCCATTCTGTCTGCTAGCAAACATTTTCCTTTTGATGAATTTTTCTGGGCCATTTTGTGCCGAATTGGACCTTGTTCCAGAAGACAAAGTTGAATCCCAAGAGCATTTAAATCCTAAAAAAAGAATCAAACAACTTGGATAAAAAATGTAAAAGGTATTCCCGATATATAGAAGCTCCAAAAAACTGTTAAATTTCCAAAATTAACCAATTTCCACAATTAAACCCATGATTCACCAAAATACTAAAATGATATAAAGAAAATCAAACTGATTAATTTTTAGGGGTCAAATCATTGAAACATATATGAAAAATAATGAAAATATTATCTCTATTAATTCCCCACACTTAGCACTTGGAATCCCGAACAATTCAACATCAAAATCAAATCAGAGAAAATTCAAAACACAGGCCATTGAGATCCAATAATTCCACACCAAGAAAAAAAAGATATCATGCCTCATCCATAACCATTATTCCAAGTTCTAAAATCATATCATTAAATATTTTTCATATTTATTTCTCCTTCTATGCACACAAGACACCTACCTCACATGAATTTTCTCTCATCTCACAAATATCAATTTTCAATAGAGTTTTTATCATCCAAACCAATTAAAGGGTCACCATAAGTTTGAAAAACTCTTACTTCTACACCCGATGTGAGTTAAGGAAATGTGTTTTTCATGAGGCCTTTTTAGGGTTGTTCTGTGCCTTTTGTTTGGTAGGATTTTTAAGTGAAAATTTTTGAAGCCGAATGAGGAGGGATTGGCACTTTTTGAAACAAAATTGATAAATTCTAATTTTCACTCAAGTGTGGTATCCTCTTCACTCCCCTTATTAGAAATTAAACTCTATCATCATGAATTATCAATAAATGTTCAAACTTCTCATCATTTTAGCAGAAACATTTTCAATCTTCTCAAACATGGTTTTTCTTGAAAGCTCCAAAAAAGTCACAACTTTCTTCCTCCATTAGAATCTCCAGAAAGTCACAACTTCTCTTGTTATGAAATCTCTAGAAAAGGCATAGATTTTAATAGAATGATTTTTCATCAGAACAAACATCTCTTGAAAATTTTAATTTCCACCCAAAGTTTCATCAAATGAGTTAGCATAACACAAGACAACTTCCCCCATACTTAAGTTC
This sequence comes from Viscum album, assembly GCA_963277665.1. Lineage (NCBI taxonomy): Eukaryota > Viridiplantae > Streptophyta > Magnoliopsida > Santalales > Viscaceae > Viscum > Viscum album. The sequence goes on from OY728158.1 coordinate 326,359,728, forward strand.
AACTAGATCATGCAATTTCATTTAATGAGCAGGTTGGATAAGGAAAATTGGCTTGTAATGTGGCTAAACTAACAGGATGTTCGTGGATTATAAGGTCTACAAGGATTAAATTTACAAGGTAGTCCATAATTAAAGGTATTATCTTGAAAAGGGGGATTTTAAACCAAATAAATTCCTTAATAATTTAAAACATATGTACCCCAAACCCTAAAGTTTTGAAAGTAATAAATCAAATTCTGGTTAAAACAAGCATGGTTTAGTTCTCTCAATAAGTGAGGTGAATTAAACGAATATAAAAACCATGGTTCAGAAGCCCCATGGAAAAGTGATTTCAAATATAAAGACAATGTGATGTGGCATGTGATTCAAAAATATGAGTACTTTTCATGAAATTCCAAAAGAATTGAACTTGAAACAAAATAATTTTCATCATTCATTTAAGCTCAATTTCATAGAATAAATTGGTTTAATCAATGAAATGGGTTTCAAAAATGGTAATGACAATAATTTCAGCTCCAAATTTTCAAAAAACACACCAAAAACTAAAAAATAAACGCACAAAAATTTAAATACACAATTTTTGTTATTTTTTATTTTGAAAAACACACAAAAAATGAAAATCCTAAACTAAATAGGTGCCCTCCACCACACTTAAATGGTGTAGTGTCCTCAATGCATTTAAGTGGATTTAACATGTAAGAAAACTTTAATATGAATCACAACAAAAAGTAAGTATGAATGATAGGTAAAACCTGATGGATCTTATTGATAGATAGGTTGGAGGAGCGGGATCTCCTCCATTGGATCTGATAGAATGGTCCCATGGAATTTCTTCAGCCTGTGTCCATTAATCATGAATAGATCATGCTCTCCATCCTTCACAATCTGCACATCACCAAAAGGATATATATGAGTAACTATAAATGGACCCTCCCATCTGGAACAAAGCTTACCTAGAATAATCTTGAGTCTTGAATTGAAAAGAAACACTTTATCTCTAGGATGAAATTCTTTCGGTTGGATAAGCTTGTCATGAGCTACTCTTGTTCTCTCTTAGTAAATATTGGAATTTTCAAATGCTTCTCTTCTAATTTCCTCCAGCTCCTATAATTTCTACCTTCTCTCTTTCCCAACACTTTCAAGATCCAAATTCATCTTCCTAATAGCTCAATACGCCTTATGCTCTTGTTCGACAGGTAATTGACAACTATTATCATAAATCAACCTATATGGACTCATTCAAATTGGGGTCTTATAGGCTGTTTTATAATCCCATAATGTGTCTTCTATCTTTTGGCTCCAATACTTCCTGTTTGGTTTAACAGTATTCTAGAAACTTCCATTGATTTCACGGTTGGTCACTTCATCTTGAACATTTGCTTGTAGGTGATAGGGACTTGATGTTTTATGATGCACCACATACTTCTTCAGTAAATCCTCCATTCTCTATAAAAGTGAGTCCTTTGATCACTGATGGTGGCTCTAGGAAGTCCAAACCTACAAAATATATTTTTCCTAACAAAATCACAAAAAATTTTAGCATCATTAGTCCTAGTGGATTTTGATTCCACCCATTTGGAAACATAATCAACTACAATAAAGATATAATAATTTCCAAATGACATTGGGAAGGGGCACATAAAATCTATCCCCCAAACTTTAAAAATCTCACAAAAATTAAGTGGTTGTTTGGGCATTTCTTGTATCTTGGAAATGTTTCTAGAAAACTAACATTTTGGACACCTTTTGCAGAATTCATTAGAATATTTAAAAATGGTTTCCCAATAATGTTCAGATTATAAAACCTTCCTTGTTGTTCTTTGAGGTCCAAAGTGGCCTCCACAAGCTAATGTGTGACAAAACTCAAAGATAGAACCAATTTCACTCTCAGTAAAATATCTTCTTAACACTTTGTCATTGTAAATCTTCCAAATAAATGGATCATCCCAAATGTAATATCTAGATTCAACTTTTAGTTTATGAATTTGGTGAGAATTGAAATGATATGGGACCTGAGATGTTACCAGATAATTTACCATGTTAGAATACCAAGGCACTTCTCCTTTAACCTAGTACAACTGTTCTTATGGAAGGTGATCATTCAATGGTTCTTTTTCTATAATTTCAGCTTCAACAATGTTGGGAAGTTGGCTTAAATGATCAACCACTTGGTTCTTAGATCCTTTTTTGTCCTTGATTTCTATGTTGAAATCCTGCAGCAGTAACATCCATCTCACTAGCCTCAGTTTAGCTTCATCCTTCTTTATCAAGTACCTGAGAGCTGCATGATCAGAAAATATAGTGACTTTAGTTCCAAGAAGATATGATCTAAATCCTTCCAAAGAAAAAAGAACTGCTAAAAACTCATTTTCTGTGGTTGTGTAATTGAATTGAGCTACATCCAAGGTTCTTGAAGCATAAGCAATGACTTATGGCATTCCCTCAATTTGCTGAGAATGGACTGCTCCAACTGCTTGGTTTGAAGCATCACAATATAGCTTAAATGGTTCTTCCCAATTTGGTCGCTGCATCACAGGTGGTTTAATCAATCTCCTCTTCATCTCATCAAAGGATTCCCTACATGGACCATTTAAATCAAAATCAGCATCTTTCAAAAGCAATCTAGAGAGAGGGATATAAACCTTACTTAAATCCTTGATAAACCTCTTATAGAATCCTACAAGTCCTACAAATATCTAACATTCTTTACAAAAGTTTTGTAAGGAAATGAATTTATCACATCAATTTTCAATTTATAAACTTCAATTCCCTTTTTGGAAATGACATTCCCAAGAAAAATCCCTCTCTCAACCATGAAATGACACTTTTCAAAATTTAAAACAAGGTTCTTTTCAATGAATGTTTTCAAAACTTTTTCCAGATTTTTCAAACAATGGTCAAAAGAGTTTCCAAAAACCATGAAATCATTGAGGAAAATTTCCAAGAAATCTTCAATGTGATCAGAAAATATACTTACCATGCACCTCTGAAATGTACCTGGAGGATTACATAATCCAAACGACATCCTTTTATATGAAAAAGTGACAAAGGGACATGTAAAGGTTGTATTCTCTTGATCCTCAAGAGCAATGGGTACCTGGAAATAACCTGACAATCCATCCAAAAAGAAATAATGAGTTCTCCCAACCAATCTCTCTAGCATCTGATCAATGAAGAGAATGGGGAAATAATCTTTCTGAGTGACCTGATTCAACTTCCTAAAATCAATGAACACTCTCTAGCTATTTTGAATTATCATAGGGATTAATTCCTTCTTTTCATTCCTCATAGTGGTTAGGCCAGTTTTTTTGGAACTACATGAATTGGGATGACCCACTGTGAATCTGAGATGGGATAAATGATCCTAGATTCCAATATATTTTCAATCTCCTTCTTCACAACCTCCATTAAAGTGGGATTCATTCTTCTTTGGGATTGCCTGACAGTTTTGGAATCTCCATCAATAAAAATTCTATGTGAGTATATTTTTGGGTTGATTTCTCTAATATCACCTAAAATCCACCCTATCGCTTGGATATTCTCTCTCAAAAGATCAATCAATGATTTATCATTGATTTCATATAGATTATTAGCAATTATCACTGGTAGTTTCTCTCTCTATTTAAGGTACACATATTTAAAATCAGTGGGGAGTGGTTTGAGTTCCAAATTAGGGGTATGCTCAAGGAATGAAACTAAATTGAAATTTACCACTTCAAAGTTTTGGACCTCCTACACATAAGAAACCATATCATCTTCCTCATCATGTAACAAATCATCAAAGAAATTAAATTTTACCTTTTCCACCCATATGAAGTCAGAATATTCAGCATCTTGGGGATCCACATGTTTCATGATATTCTTAATGGAATAAGTCTCTCCTAAGTCTAAGAATTAAAAGAGAATATCTGATTCTTCAATGGGTTTTGTACCAACTTCGTGGGAAAGTGAAAATAGGGAGTGATCATTCGATAGGTGCCTCATGGATTAAAAAATATTGAAGTGGACCGTGCTCTCTCCAAAAAATATGGTGAGTGTCCCCTCATGGACATTGATGATGGTTTTGGTTGTCTTCAAGAAAGTTATACCCACAATGATAGGTGAATGTGAAGGGCTCCTATCTTCTTCCATATTGAGTACATAGAAGTTAGCTAGGAATAAGAGATCTTTGACTTTCCCAAGGACATCCTCCAAAACTCCAGCAGGGAAAACTATGGATCTATTTGCAAGTTGGACCACCAATCTTGTAGGATTCAACTCTCCCATCTACAAATAAGTGTATACTGAGTGAGGAAGTACATTAATTGAAGCACCTAGATCACACAAATCATTAGATAAATTTAAAGAACCAATGGTTCATGGAATGGAAAATGTCCCTGGATTTTGACATTTGGTTGGAAATTTTAGTGTGATTAGGGCTGAGACACTTCTTCCCATGTTGATCCTTTCATTCCCTTGAAGTCTCATCTTCTTGGTGCAAATATCCTTCAAAAATTTATCATTCTTTAGAATTTTTTTTACTACTTCAAGTAAGGGGATATTGATTTCTACTTTTTAGAAGGTGTCCTGAATTTATTTTTGAAGTGCTTCCTCCTACAATTTCTTTGATTCAATCATCCTTGGTGGAAATAGAGGGGGTAAGTCTTTCTTATTCCTTTTTTTCATTTTAAATGGTGTTTCTTGTCACTTATTTCATGGCCTATCCTTTTCTTACTCTTCTTTCTTCTCTTATTCACAATGCATTTTCACAGAATTTTCAAAGTTTACAACTTCATTCTCCCTCAACTCAGGTGGTCTTGTTTCAAGTTCATGGGATACTGGTTGTGAGAGATCTTTTCTAATTCTTGTTGTTATAATGATGACATTCTCCTTTGGGTTTGTGATTTTTTGGGAAGGAAGATTCATGGGATTTTTGGTTAGGAAGTCCATGAGACCTTCAAACTTGGTGGTCAAATATTTTACAAAGCCTTCATCTCCTCAATATCAAATATATGTTGTTGGTTCAAAATTATGGGTTGCGAACTGGTTGATGTCTACTCATAGGGTTTTATGAATGTGGGTGGTTGGTGGTGAGAATTCTGGCTATGAGATTTATTTTGTTGAAATGGTGGGGGGTTTTGGAATTGTTGCTGAAATGGGGGTCTAGCTTGATTCTGCTGATTTCCAAACCCATATTGAACATGGTTTATCTCTCTACATCCTTGATTTTGTAGGAATTTCCTTTTCTGAAAATTTTCCACACAAGTTCCCATTCCCTGTATTTCAGCACATTGGTCAGTGAAATGATCAGGTGATGAACATAAATCACATACCTTATCCAGTGCTTGTTTATCACCCACTTATTTTAAGGCCATCTGTCTCACCAAATTGGTTAGCTCATTAATAATAGTTTTTAGAAAGGGTGATGGATGAGAATTTCATACCTCATGAATACCTCTTGTGCCAGTACCTCTTGTACCAAACTATTGTGAGTTCTGAGAAATATTATCAATCAAACCTTTTACTTCTTCTGGTGAATTGCCTATCAATGCCCCTCTAGATAATGCAACAAGATGGTTCCTATCATTTTCCAGTAAGACCTGATAGAATAATACAAGAAAGTGATGATCCTCAATGGCTTGATGTAGGCAGCTGGAACATAGCTTTTTAAATTTTTCCCAGTACTCATAAAGGGTTTTTCCAGATGATTGTTTGATGGAATATATCACTATTCTGATGGCTATACTTCTAGAGGCGGGGAAGAATATTTGCATGAAGCATCTCACCAGGTCATTCCAATCATCAAAATATCGAGTCTTTAGACCATATAACCATTATTTAGTAGATCCTTCCAATGAAAACATGAATTCTTTCCACTTTACTTGTTCCACAACTACTCCACGTAGTCTGAAGTTTGACCAGACATGTGTGAATTCTTTAATATGCTTGTTGGGATCTTCACCTGCAAAGACATGAAACTTTGGGAGTAGTGGTATCCTATTATGTTTCACCTCAAAATCACTTTGTAACACTGGCATGAAAATTTGATTATTTTGATTAAGGAATTGTGGGGAACAAAGGTCTCTAACTGTCGGGTTTTGATTTCTATCCACGATGACTGACTCAAAGTGAACACTTGAAGTTTCACTTGAGTCTGTAAGAGAAATATCCTAAAATTCAGGTTGTAAATTGAGGTTTTTGAGCCTATTCAACAATGTTATTTCAATTCAGGATCAATGGGTCAAGGTTTAGTGTTTGAGGTTCTAGTCACGCAACTTTGGAATGCAAATAAGAAAAGAAAAAAGAAAGATATAAAAAACTTTTGGCACTACCTCCCCAGCAAAGATGCAATGATTTGACACGTTCCTATCCTAGGGTGTGACAAAAAAATATATAACCTAAGTTAAAATGCAGTAAAGTGGTCAACCTAGGTTGTATCCAAAGAATTGTGCACAACAATTATGCTTTTCACTTAAATTTAAGAAAGTAGGAAAGGTTGTTTTTGAAATTGATTGAGTAGAAAAATAAACCCAAAAATAAAAAGAAAGGTTGAAAACTAATGGATGAATAGATTGATGGGGTTATGGTACGATCACCTTTGAAATATCATCATAGTTATAATGATCATCTTACCTCTCTTCATATTGAATTACAAATTAAAGACTCCTTGATCGAGTAATCAATCACCCCTGGTTAAAGAAACAAATAAAAATCAATCCAATGTACAAGGAAGTTCATAAGAAATTCCTAAACAACTAAAGAAAGTCCAGATCATGAATTTATAAACTCTAGAAAAAGTCCACTAGTTCCACAGATGTGACAACGATCGTTGGACACTCACCACATAACACAATATGCTCGATCGAGACAAATTGCACTAGGCGGAGGGAGATTAAATGTTTTTAACCAAAGCTATTAAAAATGAATACACAAAACCCAAAAAACAATCAAATTAAGAGAATTGGGAAACAATTATAATATAATTAATTCAAAATAAAAGGAGAGTTTTAAATTTAAGCACAAAACTCCAACATTACAAAAGTGAGAACCCCCCTTCCTCGATAAATCAAAGGTTTTACCCCTCCATGTGAAGGGTAATAGAGTTGAAAGGGGAAGCAGAGAGCATGATGAAACAAATCGAAGAGAAAAATAGAAAATATAAAGAACCTCAAGAATTAAATATTACAGTACATCCCCTCTTGAACCTTCTTTAACCCCTTTTAATGAAAGTGAACACTCTTATTTATAGGCTTGTGGAGTAGAAAATTTCCCTCCAAAATTACTCCACCGAAAGTTGGAGTTTGGTTAGTATATTAAAAGTATAATATCGGGAAGGTATCTTCATAAATTTTTTCCTCTTTGTCTTGTTCATCATTATACAAACTCTCAGTTAATTTGGCCAAGTGTAACAAAATTTATCCTCAAATTACTAGTGACAACATTTTATGCCCGTGGTGACTCTTCCACTTCCCCTAGTTGGCTACAAGCAATGGGTTCTTTAATGAAAGAATTTATTCATTAAATTTGATGATAATTGGATGCATAGATTACTCTTTTTTTCAAGTAAGAATAACATCATTTGGACACAGTTGGGCTGAGATATGCCTCATTAATTATGGGGGGTCCATTCTGTTGGCCAACAAAATTTTTCCATTTGATGAATTTTTATGGGACATTGTGTTCTGAATTGGACCTTGGTCTAGAATAAAAAGTTGAATCCCATGAGCAAGTAAATCCTAAAAAAAAACGAATCACACAATTTGGATAAAAAATCTAAAAGATAGGCCTGATATACAGAATCTCCACAAAACTGTTAAATTTCCAGAATTAACCAATTTAAACAATTAAGCCCATAATTCACCAAAACACTAAAATGATACAAATAAGATCAAATTGATTAATTTTAAAGGGTTAAATCATTGAAACAAATATGAAAAATAATGAAAATATTATCTCTATCAATTTCTCCACACTTAGCACTTGGACTCCCGAACAAGTCAACATCAAAATCAAATCAAAGAAAAGTCAAAACACATGCCATTGAGATCCACTAATTCCACACCAATAAATAAAAGATATCATGCCTCATATATAACCATTATTCTAAGTTCTAAAATCAGATCATTCACTATTTTTACTCTTAATTTCTCGTCCCATTCACACAAGATACCTAACTCACATGAATTTTCTCTCATCACACAAATATCAATTTTCAACAGAGTTTTTCTCATCCAAACCAATGCAAGGGTCACCATAGGTTTGAAAAACTCCTATTTCTACACCCGATATGAGTTAAGGACATGTGTTTGTCATGAGGACTTTTTAGGGCTGTTCTGTGTTTTTTGGTCGGTAGGATTTTTAAGTGAAAAAATCTGAGGCCGAATGAGGAGGTCTTGGCTCTTTTTGAAGTAAAATTGAAAAATTCTAATTTTCACTCAAGTGTGGTATCCTCCTAACTAACATCAGAAGAAATTCAGAACCATCATCATGAAATATCAAGAAATGTTCAAACAGCTCAGCATTTCAGCAGAAAAAATTTCAATCTTCTCAAACATGATTTTTCTTGAATGTTCCTGAAAAATTCACAACTTTCTTCCTCCATTAGAAGCTCCAAAAAGGCACAACTTCTCTTATCATGAAATCTCTAGAAAAGACATAAATTTCAATAGAATGGATTTTCATCAGCGCACACATCTCTTCAGCATTTTAATATCCACCCAAAGTTTCACCAAATGAGTTAGCACTAAAAAAGATATCCCCCCACACTTAAATGGTTTGGTTCTATCAATAAGTGAGGTGAATGAAAATAATATAACAAAAATGGTTCAGAAGCCTCATGGGAAAGTGAATTAAAATATAAAGACAGTGTGATGTGGCATGGGATTAAAAAATCTGAGTACTTTTCATGAAATTCTCAAAGTATTGAACTTGGAACAAAATCATTTTCAGTACTCATTTAAGCTCAGTTTCATGGAATAAATTGGTTCCCTTAATGAAATGGGTTTAAAAAATGGTAATGATAATCATTTCAGCTCAAAAGTTTCAAAAACACAAAAATAAAATAAAAAATAAACACACAAAAATTTGAAAACACATTTTTTTTTATTTTGAAAAACACACTACAAATGAGAATCCAAAACTACATAGGTTCCCTCCCCACACTTAAATGGTGCAGTGTCCTCAATTCATTCAAGTTGATTTAACATGTAAGAAACTTTTAAAATGATTCACAACAACATGTAAGTATGAAGTAAAGGTACAACCTAATGGCTCTTATTGATAGAAAAGTTGGAGGAGCATGATCTCCTCCATTGGATCTGATGGAATGGTCCCATGGAATTTCTTTAGCCTGTGTCCATTAATAGTGAATAGCTCATGCTATCCATCCTTCACAATCTACACAACATCGAAAGGATATACATGAGTAACTATAAATGGACCCTCAAATCTAGAATGAAGTATACCTGGAATAATCTTGAGTATTGAATTAAAAGGCAACACTTTATCTCTAGGATGAAATTCTTTCGGTTGGATCAACTTTTCATGATCCACTCTTGTTCTTTCTTTGTAAATCTTAGAATTTTCAAATTCTTCTCTTTTAATTTCCTCCAACTCCTGTAATTGAAACCTCCTCTATTTCCTAGAACTTTCAAGATCCAAATTCATCTTCTAAACATCCCAATACACCTTATACTCCAGTTCCACAGGTAGGTGAAAACTATTCTCATAAATCAGCCTATATGGAATTATTCCAATCAGGGTCTTGTAGGATATTTTATAATCCCACAATGTGTATTCTAGCTTATGTATTCAATCCAACCTGTTTGGTTTAACATTCTTCTCCAAAATTCCTTTGATTTCCCTATTGGACACTTCAGATTGAATTTTTTTAGGTGATATGGAGTTGATGTTTAATGATACACACCATAATTCTTCATTAAAGCCTCTATTATCCTATTAAAAAAGTCAGTCCCTTCATCACCCATGATGTCTCTAGGAACTGAAAACCTACAAAATATATTAGTCCTGACAAAATCACAAACAATTCTAGCATCATCAGTCCTGGTGGCTTTTACTTCCACCCATTTGGAAATATAATCAATTACAAGAAAGATATAATAATTTTAAAATGACATTAGGAAAGGGCCCATAAAATATATCCCCCATAATTCAAAAATCTCACAAAAATTAAGTGGTTGTTGGGGCATTTATTATCTCCTGGAAATTTTTCTAGAAAACTAACATTTTGGACACCTTTTGCAGAATTCATGAGAATCTTTAAAAATGGTTGGCCAATAAAGTCCAGATTATAAAACCTTCTTTGCTATCCTTTGAGGTCCAAAGTGGCCTCCACAAGCTAATGTGTGACAAAACTAAAAGAAAAAACCAATTTAACTCTCATGAAAACATCTTCGTACCATTTTTTCATTGCAAATATTCCTAAAAAATGGATTATCCCAAATGTAATATCTAGATTCATCTTTCAGTTTGTGAATTTGGTGAGAATTGAAATGAGATGGGACCTGAGATGTTACCAGATAATTGACCATGTCAGGATACCAAGGCACTTCTCCTTTAACCAAGTACAACTGTTCTTATGGAAGGTGATCATTCAATGGTTCTTTTTTTAGAATTTCAGCTTCAATAGTGTTTGGAAGTTTTCTTAAATGATCAACCACTTGGTTTTAAAATCTCTTTTTGTCCTTGATTTCTATGTTGAACTCCTACAACAGTAACATCCATCTCACTAGCCTCAGTTTAGCTTCATACTTCTTTATCAAGTACCTGAGAGCTGTATGATTAGAAAATACAGTGACTTTAGTTCCAAGCAGATATGATCTAAATATTTTCAAAGAAAAAACAACTGCTAAAAACTCTTTTTATTTGGTTGTATAATTGAATTGAGCTGAATCCAAGGTTCTTGAAGCATATGCAATTACTTATGGCATGCCCTCAATTTGTTGGGAAAGTACTACTCCAACCACTTTGTTAAAAGCATCACAAAGTATCTCAAATGCTTCTTCCGAATTTGGTGGCTGCATCACAGAAGGTTCAATCAATATCCTCCTCATCTCATCAAAGGATTACTTACATGCACCATTGAAATAAAAATTAGAATCTTTCAAAAGAAATCTAGAGATATGGAGAGAAACCTTACAAAAATATTTTATAAACCTCCTGTAGAATCCTATATGTCCTAAAACATATCTGACATGATTTACAAAAGTTGGGTAAGGTAATGAATTTATCTCTCCAATTTTCAATTTATAAACTTAAATTCCCTTTTTGGAAATGACATTCCCAAGAAAAATACCTCTCTCAACCATGAAATTATACTTCTCAAAATTTAAAACAGGGTTCTTTTCAATGAAATTTTTCAAAAAATTTTCCTAACTTTTCAAACAATGGTCAATAGAGTTTCCAAAAACCAAGAAATCATCGAGGAAAACTTCCAATCAATATTCAATGTGATCAGAAAATATACTTACCATATGCCTATGAAATGTACCTGGAGTATTACATAATCGAAACGAAATTATTTTATATACAAAAGAACCAAAGGGACATGTAAAGGTTGTCTTATCTTGATCCTCAGGAGAAATGAGTACTTGGAAATAACCTAAAAATCCATCCAAAAAGCAATAATGAGTTCTCCTGGCCAATCTCTCTAACATATGATCAATAAAGGGATTAGGGAAATGATCTTTCTGAGTGACCTAATTCATCTTCCTAAAATCAATGCACAATCTCCAGATATTTTGAATTCTCACAAGGATTAATTCATTCTTTTCATTCCTCATAGTTGTTAGGCCAATTTTGTTTGGAACTACATGAATTGGGCTAACCCACTTTGAATCTGAGATGGGATAGATGATCCTAGCTTCCAATAGATTTTCAATCTCCTTCTTCACATCCTCTATTAAAGTGGGATTCAACCTCCTTTGGGGTTTCATGACAGGTTTGGAATCTCCCTCAAGAAGAATTATATGTGAGCATATTTTTGTGTTGATTCCTGGAATATCACCTAAACTCCACCCTATCGCATGGATATTCTCTCTCAAAATATCAATAAATTATTTCTCTTTGATTTCAAAGAGATTATTTTCAATTATCACTGATAGTTTCTCTCCCTCCCAAAGGTTCACATATTTCAAATCAGTGGGGAGGGGTTTGAGTTCAAAATTAGGGGGATGCTCAAGAAATGAAACTAAATTGACATTTCCCACTTCCAATTTTTGGACTTCCTGCACATAAGAAACCATATAATCTTCCTCATCATTTAACAAATCATCAAAGAAATTAGATTTTACCTCTTCCTTCCACATGAAGTCAGAATCTCCTACATCTTGGGAATCCACATGTTTAATGATATTTCTAATGGAATAAGACTCTCCTAATTTTAAGAATTCATAGAGAATACCTGATTCTTCAATGGGTTTTGCGCCAACTTTTTGGGAAAGTGAAAAGAGGGAGTGATCATTTTATGGGTGCCTCATGGATTCAAAAATATTGAAGTGGACCGTGCTCTCTCCAAACTCCATGGTGAGTGTCCACTTGTGGAAATTGATGATGGTTTTGTCTATCTTCAAGAAAGGTCTACCCAAAAATATAGGTTAATGTGAAGGGATCTTATCTTCTTCCATATTGAGCATGTAGAAGTCTACCTGGAATAATAGATCTTTTAATTTCACAAGGACATCATCCAAAACTCCTGTAAGGAAAACTGTGGATCCGTTTTCAAGTTGGACCACCACTCTTGTGGGATTCAAGTCTCCCATCTACAAAGAAGTGTATACGGAGTGAGGCAATACATTAATTGAAGCTCCTAGATCAACAAAATCATTAGAGAAATTTAGAGAACCAATGGTGAATGGAATAGAAAACGTCTGTGGATCTTGAAATTTGGTTGGAAATTGTGGTGTGATAAGGGATGATACACTTCTTCCCAAGTTGATCCTTTTATTCCCTTGATGTATCCTATTCTTGGGGCAAATATCCTTCAAAAATTTAGAATACTTTAGAATATGTTTTACTGCTTCAAGTAAAGGGATATTGATTTCCACTTTTTAGAAGGTGTCTAGAATTTATTTTTGAAGTGCTTACTCCTACAGTTTCTTTGATTCCATTATCCTTGATGGAAATGGAGGGGGTAAGTCTTTCTTCTCCCTTTGTTGCCTTTCAAATGGTTTTTCTTGTCTCTTCTTCCTTAGCCTATCCTTATCTTCCTCCTCTTTCTTCTCTTCTACACAATGAGTTTTCACAGAATTTTCAAAGTTTACAACTTCATTCTCCCTCCACTCAGGTGGTATTGTTTCAGGTTCATGGGATGCTGGTGGTGAGAGATCTTTTCCAAATCTTGTTGTTATCATGATGAAATTCTCCTTTGGGTTTGTGATTGTTTGGGAAATAATTTTCCTGGGATTTTTGGTTAGGAAGTCCATGAGACCTTCAAACTTGGTGGTCAAATATTTTACAGAGCCTTTCATCCCCTCAATATTAGATATCTTCTATTGGTTCAAAATTATGGGTTGTGCACTGGTTGATGGCTGCTCTTAGGGTTTTAAGAATGTTGGTGGTTGGTGGTGAGAAGGCTGGCTATAAGATTTATTTTGATGAAATGGTGAGGTGTTTTGGAATTTTTGCTGGAATTGGGGTCTATCTTGACTCTTCTGATTTCCAAAACCATATTAAACATGGTTTAGCTCTCTCCATCCTTGATTCTGTTGGAATTGCCTTTGCTGAAAAGTTTCCTCCCAAGTTTCCATTCCCTGTATTTCAGCACATTGGTCAATGAAATGATTAGGTGATGAACATAAACCACATACCTTAGCCAGTGCTTGTTGGTCCCCACTCGTTTCAAGGCCATCTGTCTCACCAAATTGGTTATCTCTTCAATCTTAGTTTCTAGTAAGGGTGATGGGTGAGAAGTTCATACCTCATGAATACCTCTTGTTCCAGTACCTCTTGTACCAAACTATTGTGAGTTCTGAGAAATATTCTCAATCAAACCTTTTGCTTCTTCTGGTGAATTACCTATCAATGAACTTTCAGATGATGCATCAAGAAGGTTCCTATCATCTTCCAGTAAGAATTGATAGAAGAATACAAGAAAGTGATGATCCTCAATGGCTTGATGTGGGAATTTGGCACATATATTTTTAAATCTTTCCCAGTACTCATAAAGGGTTTCTCTAGATGATTTTTTGATGGCATAGATCACCTTTCTGATGGATGTAATTCTGGAGGCGGGGAAGAATATTTGCATGAAGAATCTCACCAGGTCATTCCAATCATCCACATATTTAGGTTGTAGACCATATAACTATTCTTTATCATCTCTTTCTAATGAAAACAGAAATGCTTTCCACTTTACTTGTTCCTCAGCTACTCCACGTGGTTTGAAGTTTGATCAAACATGTGTGAACTCTTAAATATGCTTGTTGGGATCTTCACCTGCCAAGACATGAAACTTTGGGATCAATGGTATCATATTAGGTTTCATCTCAAAATAATTTTGTAACACTTGCATGACATGTTTATTATTTTGATTAAGTTATTGTGGGGCACAATGGTCTCTAAGGGTTTGGTTTTGATTTCCAGCCACGATGACAGGCTTAGAGTGAACAGTTGAAGTTTCACTCGAGTCTGTAAGAGAAATATCCTCAAATTCAGGTTTTAAATTGAGGTTTTTGAGCTTATTCAACAAATTTATTTAAATTTAAGGACAAATGGGGAAAGGTTCAGTTTTTTAGGTTCTATTCACGCAAATTTGGAATTAAAATAACAAAAGAGAAAATAAAGAGAGAAAAAAACTGTTGGCACTACCTCCCCGACAATGATGCCAAGTTTTGACACATTCCTATTGTTTGGTGTGACAAAAAAATATAACCTATGTTAAAATGCAGTAAATTGGTCAAACTACATTTTCTCCAAAGAGGAGTGAACAATAATTATGTTTGTTACTTAAATTTAAGAAAGTAGAAAATGTTGTTTTTGAAATTGTTTGAGATGAAAAATAAAGAAAGAAATAAAAAAATGTTGAACACTAATGTATGAAGAGAGTGATGAGGTCAGGGTAGGAGCACCTTTGAAATGTCATCATATTCATAAATATCATCTTCCCTCTCTTCATATTGAATAACCAATGAAAGTCACTTCGACCGAGTAATGAATCACCCTTGGTTAAAGAAACAAATGGAAATCACTCCAATGTACATGGAATTTCATAAAAAATTCCTAAACAACTAAAGAAAGTCTCGATCTAGAATTTATTCTCCTTAGAACTCTATAAAAATTCCATTAGTTCCACACACGTGCCAAAGATCATTGGACACTAACCACCTAACACAATATGGTCGATCAAGACAAATTGCACTAGGCGGAGGGAGATTAAAAGTTTTTAACCAAAGCTATTAAAAATTAATACACCAAACCCAAAACACGATTGCATTAAGAGAATTAGGAAAAAATTATTATATAAGTCATTCAAAAGAAAAAGAGAGTTTAACATTTAAGCACAAAACTCCGACAATACAAAAGTAAAACTCCCCCTTCCCCGATAACTCAAAGGTTTTACCCCTCCATGTGAAGGGTAATAGAGTTGAAAGGGGAAGAAGAGAGCATGATGAAACCATGCCAAGAGAAAAAATAGAAAATAAAAATAACTTTTGGAACTCAATCCTCCAGAATATCCCTCTTTCACCTTCTTGAACCCCTTTGAATGGAAGTGAACACTATTATTTATAGGCTTGTGGAGTAGAAAATTTCCCTCCAAAATTACTCTAATGAAAGTTGGAGTCCGGTTAGCATATTAAATTGAAGAATATCAGGTAGGTGTCTTCATAAATGTTGTTCTTATATGTACTTTTCATCCTTTTACAACATTTAATATAATTTTTACAAGTGTAACAAAATTTATCCTTGAATTACTAGTGACAACATTTTCTACCTGAGGTGACTCTTCAACTTACTATTTTTAGCCGCATTCAATGGGTGATTTAATGACAAAATTTATTCATTAAATTTAATGTGAATGGGATGAATGGGGTCCTATTTATTTTAAATTTATAATAACATCATTTAGACACATGTGGTCTGTGATATTCCTCATTAATTATGGTAGGGTCCATTCTGTCTACCATCAAACTTTTTTCATTTGATGATTTTTTTTGGGCCATTGTGTGCCGAATTAAATCTTGGTGCAGAAGACAAATTTGAAATCCCATGAGCATGTAAATCCTAAAAAAAATGAATCACACAATTTTTATAAAAAATGTAAAATATATTCCCGATATATAGAATCTCCAAAAAATGTTAAATTTTTAGAATTAACCAATTTCTACAATTAAGCTCATAATTCACCAAAACTCTAAAATGATACAAATAATCTCAAATTGATTAATTTTAAGGGGTTAAATCATTGAAAAAAATATGAAAAATAATGAAAATGTTATCTCTATCAAGGCTCTAGGAGAAGGAAGAACTCACCATAGAGATTACAACATAATCAACGGTGGTTGATTCAGAGAATGGACGGTCGATCAGGGGATTAGAGAAGAATCACACCCAATGACCGCTCTTAGGTGAGATGAGTCAAGGGGAAGGTATTTCTTCCTATTAGAAGTGACCTCAGTCTGATTTAACAAATAAAAAAAGTACATGATGTGTTCATTTAATGTACATGCTGTGTACTTGCCTTAACTGGCCCCCGCTTTAGGTGGTCTCCAGGTCACCTCATACGACCATGTACTCGGCCGTTACACGGCCAGTACACGGTCACCCACGAAAACTGGGTACATGGCATTTACTCCAAAGTACATGGCATGTACTCCTCCAATTTACATATTCTCCTTTTTTTCTCAAAAACACCAGAAAAGAAAACTCATACATGAAAAGAAGGTCTGGGTTATTACAAACTTACCCCTTTAAAGAAATTTTGTCCCCGAATTTCCCTAGCAAGGCGACATAGAAGACTAATCCTCGAATAGCTCTGACCACTATGATTGTACATCGGCCTCCCTCTCTCAAGTCTCATCCTATACTCACTCGTGCTACCATAGAACTCGTACTAGAGGAATAGATCAGCCATCGAGAACCTTCACGCTGTGATCAACAATCCAGATAGGATTCTCCTTGAATGATGTTTCCACCTCCTAATAAACCTCCCTGGGTTGGAAAATATAAGATAGGTTTGATAAGTAATGCTGTAGCTGAGAAATTTGGAATACATTGTGCATAAAACGATACTTATGAGGCAACTATATCCGATAAGAAACCAGCCCGAACCTCTTAAAAACCTCAAACAGTCCAACATATCTCGGGGAAGGATTTTCCCATCTCCTAATCATCCTATGTCAAAACCTCGGTGTGAAACATAAGAAAACCTGATCTCTAACCTCGAACTCTAGAGGTCATCTTTGTCAATCAGCATAAGACTTCTGTCTCGACTGTGTAGTAGAGATCCTCTTTTGAATCAACCATATCTGCTTTGTGGTCTCCTAGATAAGACGAGGTCCTAACATAGATTCCTCTCTTGATTCCAACCAATATAGGGGTGATCAGCATGGCATACCATACAAATCCTCATAAGGTGCCATCTAAATAGTTTCTTGAAAACTATTATTGCAGGAAAACTTAACAAGAGGTATGTGCTTCTCCCAAGAACCTCCAAAATATAGGACGCATGCTCGAAGCATGTACTCTAGAACCTGAATAGTTTTCTCGGACTAGCCATCTCTCTAGAGGTGGTAAGATGTACTCAGAAGTAGCTATGTACCCAAATCCCTCTGTAAGCCCTACCAGACCCAAGAAGTAAAACAAGTATCTCTATCTGAAATGATGGATTGCAGAACTACATGTAAATGTACAATCTCTCAGATGTACAAACTCCCCAACTCATTAACACTGAAGGTATATTTGATTAGTAAGAATTGAGAAACCTTGA
Organism: Viscum album; assembly: GCA_963277665.1. Classification (NCBI taxonomy): domain Eukaryota; kingdom Viridiplantae; phylum Streptophyta; class Magnoliopsida; order Santalales; family Viscaceae; genus Viscum; species Viscum album. Next base: position 326,377,651 of record OY728158.1, read on the forward strand.
TGAGGTTTTCAATGAAAACCCATACCGCATCATTCCATTGAGGCAACCTCGGAAAACCTATCACAAAATCCATCGTGACATCATTCCACTTCCACTCGGGAATGGGTAACTGCTATAAAATACCTAATGGTTGTTGATTCTCCTCCTTCACCTGCTGAAAAGTGGAAAACCTCATGAAAAACCCAACAACATCTCTTTTCATATCTGGCCACCAATACTGATGGTGCATATCTCGATACATCTTGGTGACACCTGGTTGAACTTCCCAAACCGAGGAACGAAAGTCCCACATCAACTCCTTACGCATGTCTGCTGACACCCATATGTGCCCATGAAAATAAAATATCTCATCCTCACCTACGGTCTATCTAGGAATAAGGTCCTCCCCTGACACACTCTCCTGTAAGACTAGGCTTTCAGAATCTGACAGCTACCACATTCTCACACGATCAAGTAGAGTATAGGTAATGAAAACAAAAGAAAGAAATGTCTACCCCTATCTGTCGTGAACCTCCAAATTAATCTCAGAGAACAGATCCATAAGATGACAATCACTACTGGCCTCCTGAACTGCCTATATCTGAGTCCCCCTGCTCAAAGAATAAACTACTATGTTACCTTTCCTAGGTGTGTAGGCAAGATCAAAATCAAAAGACTAAAGATACTCAACCCAACTTTTCAGTATCAAATTTAGATCACGCTGTATAAAGATATAATTGAGACTTTTGTAATCAATGAAAACCAAAAAAATGCTCTCACAAAATATAATGTCTCCAATAGCGTAAATCATGAACAACTACAGCCAACTCGAGGTAGTGTGTTGGGTAATTCCTCTCATGGGGCCTCAACTGCTGAGAGACATATGTAATGACTCATTTCCCTTGTATAAGCACTACTCCCAGCCCGATACCTGATGCATCAGAGTATACAGTATAGCTCTTTCCCGGATCTGGCAATACTTGTATTGGTGCTGACGTCAACCTCCATTTCATCTCTTGAAAGGATGAATCACAATAATATGAACATAAGTACTTCACACCCTTCTTAGTGAGCCCTGTCAATGGTGCTTCTAGTCATAAAAAGTCATATATTAAACGTTTGTAGTAACCAGCTATCCCTAATAAACTTCGTACCTCAAATATGTTCTTCGAATGCTCCCAGAAATCTACTACTCTCACTTTATCTGGGTCTACTGATACTCCTGCCTCTGGGATAACATGACCCCTGAAGTGAATCTAGTCTATCCAGAAGCGGAATTTTAAGATCTTAGAATATAACTGATTCTCTCTCAGTGTAATGAAAATGGTCTCAAGATGTGTTGCATGGTCATGTTAAGTGCGATAGTACACCAAGATATCATCCACAAAGGCTACAATGAATGAATCCAAGTGTGGATGGAATAATCGATTAATCTGTTCCATGAAAACTGTAGGCATGTTTGTGAGACCGAATGGTAAAACCATATACTCATATAGATCATACCTTCTTTAAAAGGCTATAAGAGGTATATCTAATGGTCTAATGTATAACTGATGATAACTGGATCTCAAGTTGATCTTCGAGAACACCCTAGCTCCTTGAATATGATCAAAGAGATCATAAATCCTAAGCAAGGGATATCGTTTGAGCTTCAACTAGTTCATCTTCTAATAATCCACACAATGTCTGAGGGTGCCATCCACCTTATTCGCAAATAGGACAGGAAAACCCCAATGTGAAGTGCTAGGTCAGATGAAACCCTTCACCTGTAACTCCTCTAACTACTTTTTGAGATCCTGTAGCTCTGGTGTAGCCATCTTATAAGGAGGAATGGACATCGATGTCGCTCCTGGCATAAGATGAATATAAAATTTTACCCCTCACTTTGGAGAAAAACCTAAAAAGTCCTCTGGAAATACCTCCCTAAAATGATCGACCAATGGAGGAAAGTCAAACTGTGAAGTCCGCTAGTCATCCAGATATAGACTAGTGATCTGGGCTGTAACTCCTCCCAACCCATGATGCTTGGGTCTTGATCTTCTCTCCATAACATACCATTTGACCTTATGTAAAAAGGATCTTCCCTCTAGTGATGTAAAACTCACCCTATGACGATAGAAATCAAAAAATCATGAAAGGGAACTAACCAGGCCATCACAAGAATGATGTCATAGCCCGTCATCTCTAATAAATAAAGGTCCCATGAGAAGTTACACCCACTAACCTCAATGGGAACTACTTGAACTGACATACATGATCCATTCTTCTACCCAATGGAGTGTCCAACATCAAGAAATTATCAGAAGTAAAGATATAGAGCCCAAGGCTCTCCATAACAGCAAAAGATAAGAAACCATGGGAAGACCCTCTGTCAAAAGGAGAATAAGCTAAAATTGAGGCAACTAGAATTGTACATATAACTATAGAGGGTCTAGGACCCTACTTCTGCCGGGTCTGCTACACTACAATAGTATGAATTGTACCGCGGCCCTGTGACCCTACCTGACCACCTTGAGCTGATCCACCCTGTTGTTATTGAAATCATGCCAAATGGCTACCATGACCGCGACCTACACCTCGGCCTGAATGACCAGAAGAAATATAGTTCCTAGACTAATGAGAAAATAGTGGTGCTTCTCTAGAATGAGGAGTCATAGAGGAACCCCTGTCACCAGCTTTTTGTGAGAAAAATTGATAGAACTGCTGAAGATGGCCCATCCCACCGCAAGATCGACACTCCATTGAGTCTCTTGGGCAATGTGGCATCGTATACCCACCCTTCCCACACTGGTATCATACCACCTAGATACTTGAAGGTGTATCTCTCCGACTTATATCTCCACATGTAGAATCCCTAAGGTGGTTCCTACTATCATCCAGAGAAGTACCAACTCTGAATGCTGAACCAACCTAACCCACAGCTCTAGAATCTCTCAGGTTGTGCTCTGTGATCAGTGCATGGTTGACTGTGGAAGATATGTCCGTCAACCTGAATATATTCTCCTGAGATTAGATGTCATTCCTGAGACCATCCTCAAACTTACTTGCTAGGAAGATATCATCACCCCCTAGAATGGGTGTGAAATACTGTAACTCTATGAAGCAAGAAGAATAATCCATGACTAAGAGAATACCCTGCTCCAAAATCATGAACTCTCGGTCTCGATCATCCCTCAAAGTCTCTGAGTATAAGTATTAATATAATGTATGCTAGAACTCACCCCAAACCATAACCTGCTGGATTCCGCCCTGTGAGATCACATCCCACCATCTCTTGGTGGAATCCCGAAGCATATATGTAGAGAGCTTCACCCTCATCTCTAGAGGTGTCTCCAGATGCTCGAAGATAGATAGAATGGCTTCTAACCATGACTCAACAACTTGAGTTCATCCATCCCCTAAGAAAGTGGGAGGATTATACTACTCAAAGAGTCATGTCAACTCTACCATAGACAGGGTAGGATGCAGTGATCCTTGGAAGGTCTACATAAACCTCATGAAACCTTCTTAGGACTGTGCATCAACACCTATATCCAGAATAACGGCTGGTTCCAAGATAGAAATGACAGGAGGGTCTGCTGATAATCCCTAATCTACCATGTCCTGTGTCTGGTCATTGCACTGTATCTGGAGTACAACCAGAGGATGTCTTGGTGGAATGAATCTTCAAGGTCAAGCACACACCTTATCTCATGATTATTAAGGATTGAAATATAGAAGTGAAATAAAGGAATAAGAGAAGGAAAGAATTAAAATTTTTGAAAATAGGGATACATGGAATGTATGACCCCTACACAACATGTTCCTTTAAGCCTTCACATGGGTGTGTACTCCTAACAACCCTGGTCATGTAACACACCACACACATGGCGTGTTATCCCAAGACACGTCGTGTACCTGATTTATTTTACTCCTACCTGAGTTCTTTTACACAAATAACCCACATGATTCTCCTAAAACGAGACTACATAGCGTGTTAAAGCCAGAAATGACATGTACTAGAAGGATTTCACCGATCCGTGTTATTAGTCACACGGTCGGATAAATGGGTTACACTACATGGAATTTTTAAGATGTTAATGACATGTATAACCTAGGTTTCATCCACCCGTGTCATTAGTCACGTGGGTGGACGCATGATCCCTACAACATGGCATTTACGTCTAATACACGGTGTGATCCTCCAAGGATTTCTAAACCCTATGTCTCTGCCCACACAACCAGTGACATGGTTAGAGACTGCACAGTGTATACATACAATACATGGCGTGTATTTAATAAAATCATTTCCTTCCCAAACAGAAAGATACATGGCATGTGTTCAGAAATACACACCATGTATTCTGGGTTTTTCTAGATAGTGAGCCTCAGAAACTACTCTGAAACCAATAAAAACACTAAAACAAACATTAATGTACCAAATTCCAATCTGTGAGGGCCCATACTCCCTGCAAATAATTTTTTTGCATCTTATACATGTCATATACAAGCATAATAGTGTAATGATCCAAAAAAATCTGATCCATAGGGGCTGATAACACCTCAAGAACCAAAGTTTGGCATTCATTCAAATGAAACCTTACACAATCCAATACCCCATCAAATAGAAAGTATTCTACTAAGGAACTTATCACAATAACATTCATATCTATCACAACATCTATCACAACAACATGCAATCAGTAATTCACCCTATTGGCATGAAAATAATACATGACATTTGATCTCTAGAAATTTCTTATATGATGCATGAGATGGAATACCCTCATCTCACCAGGTTTCAATAGAAATAGAACCTCAATATTATCAATGTTAACAGAACAAGACATGTGAATCACCAAATGGTGAAATCAAATCAACTGTAAAATTACAAACCAAAAAAATTACAATAATCGTGGTAAATTAGATTTTCCCTATACACGGAATAGCTACTCCCATGAATAGATTATTACCAACTACCTATTATATCCTATCCCTAGATATAGGATCCAAATAGAAAGTCAAGAAGAATAGATCTCCTCTGATACTACTTTGTAATGTCCTATTTCTGGGTCCCGCCCAAAGGTGCCCCGTACCCGGTTGGTCACATGGCCTCAAACACAGTTCTCAGAATGCTAGATGCTGTTGAATAGCAGTGAGGGCCTTGGGTGTGATGGTGGGGAAACTATTCCATAATTGGTAGAGTAATGAAGCATAAATAAATAGATAAAAGTAGAAAAAGAAATAATAATACCATACAATAGTAATCAGTGGAAGACAAAAAGTAAATAAACAACATGATCTCATATATAAATGATGCATGTTATATATGTCTAGGAAAGTATCCAAACAAGTCACAATGCTGAAATATAGTACTAAACCAAAGTACAAAAGAGAAAACGTAAACAACTCCAATATCATCACAAGCCTTATCTTGGTCCCATGTTCCCTAACTCTATAGTAATAAAGTACTTGAATTATAAGGGATCTTTCCCTTATCTAAACCTATAACAATATAATCTATTTGGGCCCAAAATCATGACCCAAATAGTGTGTGATGTGAATCCCATTAGTAAACCAGCCAAAAATATATGCCTAACAGTCAGTGAATATATATGGTAGGTAATAAGAAAAATGAAGCAATAAAAAAGGAAGTACTCATAAGTAAACTTTCTTATAGTTTCAATTACATTCATTTAAATTTGTCAATTATTCAACCAAAAAAAACAAGCAAACCTCTGAGAATTTCTCACAGCCTATCCCTTCTAGTACAACCAATCAATATCAAGTAACCCTCTAGGTATGTTCTCACAACCTAACCCCTCTGGTTCAACTTATATAAGGATATAATGACCTCTAGGATAAGATCACATGATTTAAACCCTTTGGTCTCATGTAAAAAATGACTATCTAAAGAAGCACTCACCGTCAATTCCCCCTATAGTCTTTTAATGATAAATTATAGAAACTATGAGGAAACACTCAATGTCAATTCCCCCTGTGGTATTGTAACGGTAACTATAGACACTCTGAGGGAGCACTAAACGTCAATACCCCCTATGGTCTTTCATCATGATAAGGAAATAATAGACACTCTAGGGAAGACCTCAACATTAATTCCCCCAATGGTCTCACTACACTAGGTTCCCACAACCCTGTGTAAAGAAATAATTCACAAACAATGTTCATCAGCCAAAGTAAACCTATAAGTTCTACTTGGCTAAATAGCTACAAAGCATATCACAACATCAGATAAATCACTCCATCCTAACAAAAATATGCATGGAAAGCAAGCAGCCTAACAGGAAAAACTAGACCAAATGGTCAATACCAAAATAAACATGGGAAAAAACGTCCATAGCATGGAAAAATAACCCTTTTTATAAACAATATCCCTAACTCAAGAAAACAAGAATAGCAGGCATCAACAAGGTTAAAATCCCAAAACACGCAATACCCCAATCTAGTGTATTGGGCAATTTTGCCCATAATATTCAATGAATAACTTTGGAAATGCACAAACCACCTACCTCGGTGTTGTACGATCGATATACTCCGGCATTGGACCTTGAACCAAATTAGAATAATGATTGATTGGGGGCTCGGAGAAGAATCCCACCCTATGGTGACTCCTAGACTAGACAAGTTGAGAAGAAGGCGTTTCTGCCATTTAGACGTGACCCAAATATGATTTAACAAATAAGAAGAAAAGTACATGACAAATTAATTTAATGTAGATGCCATTTACTTGTCTTAATCGGCCCCTAATTTAGGTGGTCTCCAGGTCACCTCACACGACCATGTACTCAGCCGTTACATGACCAGTACATGGTCACCCAAAACAACTAGGTACACAACATGTAATCCAAAGTACCCAGCGTGTACTCCTTAAATTTCCAGATTCTCAACATTTTCTAAAAAACACCAGAAAAGAAAAACCATACCTGGAATGAAGGTCCGATTTCTTAGAAAATATGTTGGAGAAAGTACTTTTCATTACCATTTATTCTAATATTATCACTATAGGAAAAATAATGAGAAATATATCATGAAAAATAACAATCCTTAAAACTAATTAAATGGGGAGGACTATATGGATCAAGTGATGCCAATTTGGAATCATTTTACACATCGTGTAGTCCCCAATTAATTAGGTTTATGATTTATTTATTGATATAATCTATTGGTCATTATTATGTTTTTATAGTTATGAAATAATAATAAATAATAATGAAATATTTATTAATTAGATAATATTATGAAGTTTAGATATTTTAAAAAATTATTATTAATATTTTTTTATTAACAGATTAAAATTCAAGTAGTACATGATGATAACCCTTCAAAACCATCATCAGTTTTCTAGAATGATGTAGTTCGAATTGTTTTAGGGATGAAGCATCTCAGACATGTATGAGGGATGGGTTCTGGGCCTACTCCATGAACTATGTTTGGTAGTGCATAATTATCCATTATAGTTTGAAAGGACAATTCAAACACTGGAAGATATGTTGAGGTCATGCTCTCTTGAATTTCAAAGTATCTAGGATTAATACATGCCTTTGGTAGGATTTTATTATAATAATAGCTTCTATTATAGCATTTAAATGGTGCCATATGAAGAATTATATGGTAAAAAGTGTCGAGATCCTACTTGTTGGGATGAAGTTGGTCGAGGAAACTTTTAGGCCCTGAACATATAAAAGATACAATGAAAAGGTAATGAAATTTCATCCCCATATTAAAGTATCCCAATGTAGGAAGAAGAGTTATGCTGCCAACCAGAGAAAGTATTTGGTATTTCAAGTGGGATATCATTTATTTCTAAAACTATATCCATTAAAGTATTTCTTAAGGTTCAGTAGGAAAGGGGAACTGATCCCCTGGTACATTAGACGATTTGAAATTTTGGAAATGATTGGAGTTGTAGCTTAATGTTTAGCAATGCCACCAAGTCTCTCCAAAGTTCATAACGTGTTCCCTGTGTCATTTTTGAAGAAATACATGCCAAATCCAATGTATGTACTCCCCAATGATGAAATAGAACCGAAACCTGGTTTTTTATAATGTGAAAAGCCTAACGATATTCTTCACACAAGGGAAAAAGTATTGAGAAATTAGACAACTCGCCTAGTAATGGTTCCATGGAGAAACCATAATATTAAGGAAAAAATGTGGGGACCTGAGGTTGTTATGATTAAAAATCACCCACATATTTCTAGAGAGCTTTACACATGAGATATTTTGAGGATGAAATTTCCTTAGGAGAGACTAATATAACACTCCGAACATTTTATGGTATGATTATCTTAAATACATTTATTCATTAGGTAGATTGATGTGTGGATGATTCCTATAACTGAAGAATGAATTATAGATCATTATCTAAAAGTTTAAAAACAATATGATCTTGTTTTATTAGTTTTGAATCCGTAAACACTTCTTAAAGGTACAAACACCATTAAAAATGTGTGTTGGGGGGAAAAAATTAGAAAAAATACATTATATTTACCTGAAATAATAGGAAAATGACTATAGATTAAATTGTGAAATATATGAACTAATAGTACTTCATTACAAGTTATGGTTAGTTTGGGATGGTCGTAAACATGTTTTCAGTGTTTTAAAACACTAAAACATTAGTGTAATGGTAAAAACAATATTAAACGACCTCATATTGACATCAAATCATGGGAAAACCAATTTTGTGTTATTTTTTATGTGTATTCATAGACAAAATGCCAATTCTACTTGTTTTATGGTCATAATGACTTGGTGAACACTTATTAAAGGGTATCAATGCCTTTAAAAACTTATATCGAGGGGGGGGGGGTTAAAACTAGGAAAAGATGTTATATTTCCCTGAAATCAAAGGAAAATGACTGAAGATTGAATTTTAAAATGCAGGAACTTACATAACGTCATTACGAGTTAAATTTTTATGGGATGTTTGTAAAAATGTTTTTAATGTTTTAAAACACTAAAAAATTAATGTAATGGTCATAAACATAGTAAAAGACCTCATATTTAAATAAAATCATGGTAAAACCACAGATGAGTTATTTTTGATGTGTACCCGTATACAACTTTCAATCTAATATACAGTGTGGTCGACTTGATAAACAATTATTAAAGGGTACCAAAGCCTTTAAAAACATATTTCAAGGGGTCAAAACTAATCAAATGACATCAGATTTCCTTAAATAAGAGTAAAATTATCTTATATTAAATTGTGAAATGTTCGAACTGATGACACATAATTCTGAGTTACGGTTTTCCTAGGATGGTAGTAAATGCATTTTTAGTGTTTTAAAAATCTAAAACATGTTTCGAATAGTAAAAAACAATAGAAAATGACCTCATATTGACATAAAATCATGAGAAAACTACAATTGATTTATTTTTGAAGAGTACATGCAAATAAAACATCAATTCGGTATGAGGTGTAGTCGGAATGACTCAGTGAACAATTTTTAAAGGTATAAAAGCCTTTAAAAACATGTGTAGAGGGATCGAAACTCAAAAAGAGGTTTTATATTTCACCAAAATAAAATTAAAATGATCGTAGATTTAATTTTAAACTATAGGATCTGACTCCACATCATTCGGAGTTATGGTTTTCTCAGGATGGCTGCAAACGTGTTTTTAGTTTTTTAAAACACTAAAAGATGCGTGGAAAGGTAAAAACCATAGAAAAGACCTCACATTCATGTGAAATCCTGGGAAAATAACCAATATGTTATTTTTTTTGCGTACACATAGAAAAAATGTCAATCCGACTTGATGTGTGTTCATAATGACCCGATAAAATCATCATAAAGGTACAAAAGCCTTTAAAAACATTTTCCAGGGGGGTCTAAACCAGGAATACGATTTAATATTTCCTTAAAATTAGAGAAAAATGACATTATATTGAATTGTAAAATATAGGAACTAACGAGACCTCATTCCTTGTTACGATTTTCCCAAGATAGCTATAAATGCATTTTAGTTTTTAAAAACAATAAAATCTGTGTGGAAAAGTCAAAAACATAAAAAATGCTTTCATATTGTTGTGAAATCCTGGAATAATCACCACTGAGTTATTTTTTATGTGTACTCATAGATAAAATATCAATTCGATGCGTGGTGTGGTCAGAATGACCCGGTAAACACTTATTAAAGGTACAAAAGGCTTTATGATCATATATCAAGGGAACCAATAAAATAATGATTTATTACTCTGAAATAAGATTTAAATAAAAATATATTTATTTTTTAAATGTAGGAAGTAATGAAACATCATTCTGAGTTACAGTTTTTCCGGGATGGCCATAAATGCATTTTTCGTGTTTTAAAATAGTAAAATATGCATGGAATGGTCAAAACCATATAAAATGACCTCATATTACCATGAAATTATGGGAAAATCACCGATGAGTTATTTTTTATATGTATAAATAAACAACACATCAAATGTGTGGTGTTTTTGGAATGACTCAGTGAACACTTGTTAAAGGTACTAAAGCCATTAAAAACGTGTGTTGTGGTGTCAAAACTTGGAAAAGGATGTTGGATTTCCTTGAAATCATAGGTAAATGACCGTATATTGAATTTTGAAAAGTTGGAACTGATGAGAAGTCATTATGAGTTATGGTTTTCCTGGGATGGCTAGAAATGTGTTTTTATTGTTTTAAAACACTAAAACATGTGTGGAAGAGTCAAAACCATAGCAGTCGACCTCATATTGATGTAAAATTAAGGGAAACACACTGATTAGATATTTTTGACATGTACAAATAGAAAAAATTTCAATATGAAGTGAAGTGTAGTATGACTTGATAAACTCTTCTTAAAGTTACATAAGCCTTAAAAAATGTGTGTCGGAGAGTCAAAATATATAAAAAAATATCAGATTTCCCTAAAATTAGAGTAAAAAGATTTTGGATTGATTTTTTTCATGTAAGTACCAATGAAAAATCATTCTGGGTTATGGTTTTCCCTATATGGACATAAATTCATTTTTTATGTTTTAAAAAACTAAAACATTCATAGAATGGTCAAAACTGTAATAAATGACCTCAAATTGATGTGGAATCATTTGAAAACCACTTTTGTGTTATTTTTGACGTGTATGTGTAGATAAAACATTAATCTTACATGCAGTGTGGTCATAATTATTCAGTAAACACTTCTTAGTTGTACAGAAGTCTTTAAAAACATGTGTCTGGTGGTCAAAACTAAGTGAATGATGTAATATAGGCCTGAAATCATGGGAAAATCACTATAGATTTAATTTTGAACATTAGAAACCAATAGAATGTCATTTTGAGTTATAGTTTTCTTGGTTTGGCCATAAAAATATTTTTAGTGTTTTAAAACACTAGCGCATGTGTGGATTGGTAAAAAACCTAGAAAATGTCCTCCTCTTGACATGTAATCATGGGACAACAACCATTGTGTTATTTTTAACATGTTCATGCAAAGAACACAACAAGTTGATGTGTGGTGTGGATTAAATGACTCAGTAAACACTTCTTAAAGGTAAAAAAGTCTTTAAAAAATGTTTTGGGGGTCAAAACCAAGAAAATAATGTTGGATTTCCATGAAATCCAAGGAAAACAACCAAAGATTTAATTTAGAAATGTTGGAACTGACAACACATCATTATAAGTTACAGTTTTACCAAGATGACCGTAAATTCATTTTTAGTGTTTTAAAACACTAAAACATGCATGGAATGGTCAAAACCATAGAAAACTACCTAAAATTGACATGAAATCATGGGAAAACCACCATTGTGTTATTTTTGAAATATAGGATTTTTTGTGATATCAAGTTTTTTAAAATTTGTTAATTAAGTAAATTTCAAGCACACTACACATCGATTTAAAAAATATTTAGAATATTTACTTATCCCTTTTTAGTTTAAAGTATTGAATCACATTATAAATAGGCAATTTTATATTTTCAATGTATTTTATATTATATATAATTTGTTTCATGTTAAAATGTCTTCTGTTGGATTAAAAAAATAACAAATTTTATGGGTAAAATTCTGAATATATTCTGTTCCAGTTCACTTTCACATTTATTTTCTTAAATGTTTTGGTTTTCATTGAATGTGATAGATGCCAGCAGTAGACCGAAGGTTGACTATTTTTATCCAAAACATTTTTCAGAAGGAAGTAGTGATGGTTCTTAGTTTCCATGGTATGTTAAAATTTTATGAATTATTATACTATAATATATTTGGTTTTAATTTATGTTTTCATTTTTTTTATAGTTCATGAGATGATGTGGTTGGTTTCAGTTGACGAGATGATGCAGAGGCAGTCATATGTAGTAGCGATCATGACAAGGATGTATATTAGACATGAATTATTGTTAGACATATTTTATATGTATATAATGATGAATGAGGTATTGTTTGATTGATGTATGGGTTGACTGAGTCTGAGGTTATAATGATTATGGATGATTTTATATATGAATGTGGATGTATGATGTATATATGATGGGTTTATCATAAATTTATATTTTAGTTTATCACATGTTAGTTTTTTTATATTTATAGTTTTTTATTAAATATTGTACAAAAACATTCCAATTGTAATATTTTGCAGTGGTTTTTAGTAACCACCGCTAAGTACATTAATTAAAATTATGTTTAACGGTAGTTAACCTTAACTGCCACTACACCTAAATTCCATTAATATATTTATCAATGGTTAGTTTCATATAATTTATATTTTTCTTCGGTATTTTTTTAAAAAACTCACCACTAAATAAAAATGGAACCACTGCTAAATGTTCAAAAAATGACATATTCAAAAAACACAATGAAATTAAAGAAAATTCCACTAAATGACTACCGATCGTGCAATACATGGAAGTTTTGGTAACCACAACTATATTATTAATAGGTGGTTTAAACCACCACCCGCTCACAAAATAACCGCCACTAATGCCTTTTATTTGTAGTGTGAGAAAGTTCAAACATGAACCTCTCTAGATGTATCCACACATGCACCAAAAATCTATTTGAACGTTAATCTTCAATCACAGTGTGTGAGACTGGGGAATTGAATCACCTTTGAAATATATCAATCATATGGAGTGGGTGTCTTTATTTCTTGAGATAAATAAGGAATAAATTAATCTCAATGGCATGTGTCAAAAAAAAATGATGAGCCATAACAAATTAACGTAACATTCTTATTTATAAATAGGTTAAAACAATATAAATCCCATCATGGCCCTTATTACTTTATTTAACCATAATAAACACCCCCATGTCACACACCTTTTAAATTATAATAAAAATTATTATTTAAAGGTGACATAATTTTTGTTTAATATTGATAAATAAATAAATAAATAAATAAATAATTATTAAAATGATGTTATTTCATCTAATGAATTATTAAATTATATTTGTTTACTCTAATAAAAAATAGAACCGTGAATAATAAATATCCATTTGATAAAATAAATATTACTTTCCCTCACTTGTGAATAATATTTATTTATTAAAGAAATAAAATAAAAACTTTAAATAAATTATATTTTTATAGTTGAAATATATATATTTATGTTATTTTTCTCTCAATGATGTGCTTCGTCGCACACCCACCTCGCAACCCAATGTCCATCCCACGATAATGCCCGATGTCCTCCCAAAACACCCTCGTGGTGCACGTTATCACATAATCAACTCTCGGATATAGGTGTCGGTCAGTGGGAATGCGTGATGGAGAAATGTGTATTGCGGTGATCATTGACACAGTTCCATATTTGAACTTGTTAAAGACCAACCCCATCGACATTAGTTTAAGTAATACAAAAAATGATGTACTCTAATATCTTATAGTATAATAAGACTTTGAACTACCGTTATTTTTAAGTATATGATTTCATGAATTCATTATTCATTCACTCACATTACCTATAAATAAATCTAAATATTTAATTTTTCAATAATTTTCTAAAAAAACAATTTCTGAAACTAAATTTAATATTTCCATTTCTACTGATGCCAATATAATTTATTCCTCTCCCCACCCCATTAATCATGACCCATTATATTATACTACCTAATGAGTTACTAGTTTACGAACACACCACCCCCAGTTCGAACAAATGAAGAGTGAACAAGTAATAAAAATAATGTTTATTTCATAAATACTCTAAATAAATGAATGAAACCTAAATATGATACAATATTGAATTACTAAAAACCAAATAAATAAGGGAAACATGGATGTCAAGTGATAATACATAAATTAAAAAAGATAACATAATACATGAATAAAAATAATGTAAAATAATATGACACTCACAACACATTTGATGTGTTTTTATTATGTGACACATTTTCAGTTATATAGGACACACCGTGTGTCAAATTGACATGATGATTGTTCAAAAACATCATAAATGAATTATGGTTCCTTATACTAATGTATAAAGTCATTATGAGTCTGTATTATCATTTTTGGGAATTTTATGTGTGTTTTGGAAAAAAATAATTTTAAAAGAAAACACACACTTTCAGTCATAACGATCATATTATGTGTTAGATTGATGTATGATAAATTTATATATATCATAATAGAATCATAGATCATTTTACTAAATTGTTAAAAAAATATAAGAATTTTTTCTTAGTTTTGAGTGTTTGAAATGTGTTTTGGATAAAAATGAAACTTTTAAAGTTAAAATATAAAATTTTAGTAATAACGGCCACACCGTGTGTCAGATTGACATGAAGATATTTTTTACACATCCCAAATAAATTGTCAACCATTTTCTTAAATTATCAATACAATTTGAATGTTTTTACTCATTTTTGACTATGTGATGAACATTTTGAACTAAAATTTCTTGATTATAATGAAAATAAAAACTCTGAGTTATATCAGACACATCGCATGTTATATTGACATAAAATTTATTTCTACACATAAATGAATTCTAGATCATTTCTAAAACGTATCATGACATACCATGTGATTTTCCTACGTTTTGAGTTTGTGACATAGGTTTTGAAATAAAATATCAATTTTAAATGAAAACACACACTTTCATCCATACCAGACACACATTGTGTCAGATTAAGGTGTGTATAATTTATTATTTTTTTAATGAATTATCATTAATTTTACAAAAATATCAAGGCAATATGAGCGTGTTTTCTCGGTTTTGATTATGTGACATGTTTTGAACTGAAATTTCATTTTAATTGAAAACAAACACTATCTGTCATATCAACCATATCATGTGTCAGATTGGATTAAGGTTAATTTCTACACATTATAAATGAATAATAGATCATTGTACTAAATTATCAAGACAATATGAGTACATTTTCTTAATTTAGAGTACGTGATGCATGTTTTAGACTAAAATATCACCTTTTCAATTTAGAGTACGTGATGCATTGTACTAAATGTGAGTTTTCATTCAATTATGTGCTAGAATGTGTTGCACTAATGTGTAGTTAATTCATACACATCACAAATGAATCATGGATGATTTTACTTATGTATAAAAACAATCCAATCTCCTTTTTAGTTATACACTATATCATAATTTTTTTGAGAAGAAACGTTACTTTTATACTAAAAACACACTTTTTGAGTTATACTATCCAATCCGTGTGTTAGATTGATGTGTGGTTAATTTATACATTTAATAAATGAATCATGAATTGTTTTACTAAATTATGAAGATAATAAAAGCATGTTTTCTCTGTTATGACTAGGTGATGTTCATTGTGATTTAAAATATTATTTTTATTCAGAAAACATGTACTTTGAGTCATATCGTTCACACCATTTGTCATATTGATGTAAAATTGATTCTTATATGCCAAAAATGAATCAAGGATCATTTTTATAAATTATTAAGTGAATTATAGAATGTTGTTTTGGGTTCTAAGTATATAACACACATTTCAAACTAAAATGTCACTTTTAAATGAAAACACACACTTTTAGTCACACCAACCACACTATGTGTCAGATTAATGTGTGGTTAATTCATACACTATAAAAATTAATTATCAATCATTTCTGTAAAGTATCATGAACATAAGAGTGCATTTACCTGATTTTGAGTATGTGATGTTTGTTTTGAACTAAAATTCTAATTGAAAATGAAAGTATGATCTTTTTGTCATACAATACATAACATGTGTCATATTGATGTGAGGTTGGTTTTTACACATAGAAAATAAACTATGGATCATTATTATAAAGTATAGATACAAAATGAGAAAATTTGATTGGTTTTGAGTATATGACACATGTTTTGAACTAAAATATAAAATTTCAATGAAACCATGTACATTAAGTCAAATTGGACCCACCATGTGTCAGAATGAAGTACGATTAATTCCTATTTGTTACAATTTAATTATCAATATTTTACAAAAAATAAAAATACAGTCTAAATATATTTCTTTATTTTTATGTATATGATGCATGTTTTGAACTAAAATTTCATTTTCAAATGAAAATTGGTAATTTTAGTCATACTACCCAAACCATGTGGCAGATTGGATTGTGGTTAATTTAGACATGTCAAAAATAAATCCTAGATAATTTTTCTAAAGTATCAAGAAAATCCAAGAAAATTTCTCAAAGTTGAGTATGGGATACATGTTTTAGACTAAAATATTCCTTTTAAATTGGAAACATGATCTTTCAGCCAATCTAGCCACACCTTGTGTGAGATTGATGTGAGGTTAACTCCTATACATAAAAAATGAATCACAGATTATTAACCTAAAATATCAACACAATATGAGAATTTTTTCTCAGTTTTAACTATGTGACACATATTGTGAGAAAAAATATTACTTTTATACTAAAACAGACACACTATGAGTCATATCGACCACACCGTGTGTCAAATTAATGTTTGATTGATTCTTACACATTGAAAATTAATAAAGGACCATTTTCATAAATTATCATGACAACCCAACCATGTTTTCTTAGTTTTGACTATGTGATTTACATTATGAGGTAAAACGTTACTTGTATGCTGAAAACACACACATTAAGTCATATTGTCTACATGGTGCATCATATTGATGTGCGATTTATTTCTACACCTCAAAAAGTGAATCAAAAATCATTTTAATGAAGTATAAAGATTACAAAAGAACATTTTATCAATTTTAAGAATGCAATGCACATTTTGGACTAAAATTTAAATTTTAAATAAAAACACACACTTTTAATCATATGGAAAACAACATGTATTGGATTGATATGCTATTAATTAATATACATAGAATATGGTCCAATGAAAATTTTCATAGAGTATTAAGGTAATTCGAGTTAATTTTCTTATTTTTGAGTATGTGATCTGTTTCTTAAAATAAAATGTCACTTTTAAAAAAAATACAAGAACATTTATTTAATCCAGACAGACCATGCATCATATTGATTTGAAGTTAATTATTACACAAAAAAGGATCCTAAATCATTTTCCTTAAATATCAATATAATATGAGTTTTTTTGATTAGTTTTTACTATGTGATGTGTGTTTTGAGTAAAAATGATACATTTATAATGAAAACACATAATATAAGTCATATTGATCATGCCTTATGTCAGATTAATGTGTGTTTGATTCTTATACATCAAAATTGAACCATGGATCATTGTATTAAAGTATCAAAAAAATATGAGCATGTTTTCTTCTTTTTGACTATGTGAAGTGAATTGTGAGCTAAAATGTTACTTTTATATTGAAAACACACACTTTGAGTCACACCAGACATACCGTGTATCAAATTTATGTGTTTTTGATTCCTATCCATCAAAAGTGAAGCATGGATCAATGTATTAAATTGTTAAAATAATCAAATCATGTATTCATGGTTATAAGTATGTGATACAAATTTTGAACTAAAATATCAGTTTTAAATGAAAAAACAGAATTTCAGTCATACCATAAAAAATATGTATCAAATTAACATGCAGTTAATCCATATTCACAAAAAATTAATCATAGATCATTTAACTTATGTATTGAAAAAAATTTGAGAACATTTGATTGGTTTTGTGTATTTGTCTTCTATTGGGAACTAAAATGTTACTTTAAGGGGAATGTCTAGCCTCAAATATTTTGGAAAATCATGAAGGGAGTTGGAATTAATGTATACAATTACTAAAATGGTAGTAGGTTGAAATGAATACAAGTGATAGATTCATACCAAAATCACCTACTTAGTAATTTAAATTTCTTTATTTTCCACTAGTAAAACAAAAAGTTGTGTCACTAACAATTTATTAAATGATCATGGACCCAAAATTAAATGAATTTCATTATAACTAAACATTAAAAAAATAAAATAAATAATAATAAATGTAGTGACCCCAACCCTAATAGACCGAAGATGGTGTCATATTTATTAAATTGACATATGATACAAGGATTTTTATCCCAAATAACCGAATAGTTTAGTAGTCTTGGTAAACTAGATACATACATGAATACTATATTACAATTGAAAAAATAAATTACAACATTTTTTTCAAGAATATATATAATATCTATAGAATTTACTTGCATATCATTCTTTTTATACTTCATGGATCATAGGGAATGGAAAAAAATAAGGTTGAGATCAAATGCATAGTAAAGGTGAAGTAAAATGTAAGCTATCATAAATTAATAAATAATAATCAATATGGCATGGTAAATAACTGAAAACATATTCAAATTAATAAATATATTTTCAATAATAATTAGATAATACATAATCAATATGTAAAGGTAAATAACTGAGCACACATTCCATTTAAATATCTTATAAATTATGAAAAGATAAGGAATAATCAATATGACAAGGTAAATAACAAAAAAACTATGTAATTTAATTAATAAACCGAGAATGAAATTCATCAAGAGATAATATCATTAGGAAGGTGTAATTGATAATAAGATAAGGAATAATCAATATGTAAAGATAAATAACTGAACACACATTCCATTTAATAAAAAACTTTTGAATGAAATGCATCCATAGATAATATAATTGTGAAAATATCATGGATTATAATAATTGAAGTATTAATGAGTGGAATTATTAATTATTGGATATCATGTTCTCAATCACATTGAACCTATACTTTCAATACCTTTCACAAAAAAATTTAAAAATATAGGTAGAAACCCATTTAATGCTATCTTACTAATTATCCTCATGAGAAAAATAGTGGATATAGGGGATATATAATTATAGGCCCCACCTGTTACTAAAAATAAATAACTTTGAATGTACAACACCATATGTAAAAATGATATATAGTTTAAGAAATAAAACTATCCAAGATAAATAATATGGACATTTAGGGGAAATTTAATGTCCAATGATCACACGAAAGTCAATATTTCAAGGGAAACTTAATGACTATAAAAATGAATCAAGGAAGTGAATGTAAATAATATGCTTGGTTAAAATAATAAAAATCCCTCTATAGAAATAATAAGGATAGTATGAATCTAGTATATATCCACTGGAGTAATAGTAAAGAGTTATTGTTGTTGATGAATAGAAATACTATAAAAGTTTTTTAAAAACATTCTTCAGAAAAATACCCCTTCTATTTTTAAAATCACATTTAAAAAAAATTCAAAATAAAAAATAAAAAATACTTTTAATTGAAAATAAACTTTTAAAATTATTAATAAATCCTTAAAATATTGAGTTTTCATGATGAAAATACGTTATATACATGATGAATACATTAAAACAAAGATCCCTTTCACATTTTTGGTAAAAGTAAAACGAGCTTTATTTTGAAAAAAACAGGAAGATTCCTTTAATTGTTTTTATAATGTGTAAAAATGTGTAATAATGAATAATAAATCATTTAAAAAGTGGTTAAAGACATTTTTTGATTTTTTAGAAAACCTGGTTTTGGAAGAAAAAAGTATTCTTCCGGAAGAGAGAAATAAAGTCATATTTTATTAAAACAATTTATATATCATTTTAGGTACCAAAGAATAAAAAATTGGTACTATTAATTGACAAGTTTCATGAATAAATAGAGTATAAGAAAAATTGAAGGTTTATTAAGCTATTATAAAATAATCTACTTCAATGGAAATTGAAGTATAAATAATCCTGATTAAAATGAAAATGTGAAGTAAACCCTTAAAAAGATCATAACATTGAAGTGAGAATTAACCAATTAATAAATTTTATGTATCAAATTTTAAATCCACATAAAACAAGTGTATATAAAAAATATTGTAGTAAAAATTTAATACATGCATATCCATATAATATCAAAGATAATGAAGAAGTAATATAACCCAATGAAAAGAAATTGAGTTATGAAACTCTTTACCACTTGGTAACTTTCAAGTCATATTTCATTGTATAAAATAACTCCAATTGAAGATAATAATACCAAGAATTATTAAGGAATCATGATATTACAAGTACAAGTGAAAGTATGTACATAATATATAAAAAATTAGGTGCACACTAATAAAATCTGCCTCAATGAAGGGAAATTGAGATGAAATCCCTTATAAAGATTATATCATTGAAGTGGGGGTAAATCAATGAATTTATTATGTATATAAGATTTAAATCCATATAAAACAAGTCTAAATACAAAATAAAATAATAAAATGTAATTACACACATAATATTATCCTGAAATAATCAATTAAGTAGAAGTTTATCCTAATGAATGGAAATTAAGTTAACAAATCCCTCACCTCACGCTTCATTTGGGTTGAAAATGAGTTAACCTCCAATATAGTGGTTTTAAACATGTTATCAAATTATAATAGAACCATATTAATATTTATTATATCATATATAAAAATTTTATAATATCTTATCACCCCTTTCTTAATAATATTTCATTATTTTTATTATTTTAGCTGTTAATTGCCTTGTTTTCTCATTCGTGATTTATCATGAAGGTTACGGTTCTTGTGCATATTATTTAGTTTTATCATATAGAGAATAATAATAATTAAATAATTATAATATTTATAAAAAAATTACACTTTTATAAACAATTATGAAATATGGTTTTGATAAATGAAGCACATTTCGACCATAGAGGCGGTAGGCTGTACATATACATGAGTAACATTTCCATTTTTAAATGATCATTATGAAAAGGTGGTAAGTAATATTTTATCTTTACATAATGATAATTATATATTAAATATAATATTATTTCCTAAAATATACTTATATATATAAATATGGCATGGTGATGACAAGAGAGTCACATTGCTTTGTGAAGGCGGTAGTCCACACGTACATGAATGATGTTATCATCATTAAGTGAGTGAAAAGGTAAAAAATAAAAAGATATATTAACATTTTATAATGATAAATATGTTATTAATATAATAATTATTTCAATTATTTCACATATATTCATTAAAATTTTCCTTATTACTGTCCATGTAATATGTTAATTAAAAATGAATCACATCACTTCACGAGGCCGTAGTCCGCCATACACACTAGGGACATTATCGTATCCCATACAGAATGGAAATTAATAAGGTTTATATAATATAATGAATCAATAGGTGTAAATATTTTATAAATATAATATATATACTTGGTATCCATCTTCATACCCAACTATGAGAGGTGGTAATGGGAAAATGAATGACATTCATTCATAAGGCAGTCATCCACTGTAAATATAATTGATAATTTCCTAACCCATTTTATAGTAGTGGGGATGGTTGAAGGTAATTACCATAACATAAAAAAATCTCATTATATGGAATACATTGAGTTTATTATATCATCATGGTTTAATAATATTTCAAGTAGGTTTAGAA
Organism: Viscum album; assembly: GCA_963277665.1. Taxonomy (NCBI): domain Eukaryota; kingdom Viridiplantae; phylum Streptophyta; class Magnoliopsida; order Santalales; family Viscaceae; genus Viscum; species Viscum album. The sequence continues at coordinate 326,399,441 of OY728158.1, forward strand.
ATAAATAAAATAAAAATGATCATTGAAGAACGTTACCTCTTTTTCGGGTAACCTCCATAGGTTTTAACCAAAAAAAATCCTAGGTTGGATGTCTACCAAAACAAAGGATTATAGGATGAGGGGCTAGAATTTAGAAACTTATTTTTGTATTTTTTTATCAAAACAAAAGGATTTGAAAGTGTGAGGTTGAGAGAATAGAGGGTATCATTTTATAAGTGAGGTGAGTGGCACACTTGCAATTTCTGAAAAGAAAAAGGTGTACTGAATGTTTTCACATTCCAGAAGGGTAAAACATTAAGTAATATAGAGACTTATAAATTATTAGGTCAATATATGACTATAAAATAAAATTTATAAATGTTTTTTTGGTATATTTCACCCTTATCTTTTTCATTTATCCCCTAGAAAATCCATTTTGACCCTAACTATGGTAAATAATCTATACTGTTTTCACTATTTATTTTAGTAAAAATTTAATTCAAAATTATTAGATAATATAAATTATTCTTATTATAAATATGGAATATATTTTTCAAAATTATATTCACATAATTGGAAAATTTTAATTTAAAATTAATCCCACTAACACGATGAGGAAGGAAGTTTTCAATGGGAAAATGTTCAAATTATTATAAAGTTTTTTTAAGAAAATTAAATTTAAAAATGATTAAAATGAAATAAATTATATTAATAGACATATAATTGTGATAATTTTACTTTAAAATAAATTCATAAAATATTTTTATCTTTATAAATAATTTAAACTAAAATACAAATTTCAATTAAAATTCTGTGTTTTTCACTGTTAATTAAAAAATGAATCATTTCAGAAAAATCAATAAAATTAAGTCTATGATTTTTTTATATTATAATTTAAAAAAACCCCACTTTATCAAATAATTTTTTTGAAAGTGGTAAAAACTAAATTTAAATTATGTGCGTAAAGCGTGACTATACTGTCTTTTAGAAAAAATACAATTTTTTCAGAAAACATTTATTTTTATTTTAAATAATTATTATTTTATTTCTAATCAATAGATAGAAATAATTTTTGTAATATATTTAGTATTATTAATACCCTCTTTTTTAACAACTAGGTTATACTGATATACTGTATTACGATTCATTTAGACTTGGAGTTGGGTGTTCCACAAGCTATCTAATAGATTAAATTTAAAGAAATATATTTTAGAAGTTTTGAAGCTCTATGTTGCATTTCACATATACTATTACATATAATATTTTATTTTATAATTTTGAGGTGTTACATCCTCTCCATGTTAAATAAATTGCATCATCACAATTTAAAATTCATCTCAGCAATCAAGGGTTTTGAATTTGAAAATACTATTATTGAAATACCTATATCATAATAGGGTTAATAAAATATCCTCTTAATAAGAGATAAGGGTCATGCAAAGGTTGTATGAAAGAAAAAATAACCAGGTTTATAAGTAAGAGAAAATTAGTGATAATTGAAGATATATACATAGAAGGAAAGCATAAATAATTAAAGAGAGTGATAAAGGTCATTGATAAAAAACAAATGATCAATAGAAAGTTAAAGACCTAAAAACCATAAATCTATGATGTTATAAAAGACTATATGGTTCATTAGATATAAAGGTAATAGTATAACATTTTTGTTTTAAGAGAAACAATATTGGTTCATCATTAATTTTTATTTATGAAATCATTTAACTAAAAAGAAATATATATTAACTAGGACATCATGTAAGCCAATGGTGGGTTTTAAACCCTTATCGACCTTGAACAGTGGGTTCAAGCCCTGTGATGTTGCAATATGCGAGGGGTTGTTACCCAAAATGTGGGTTTCCCATTTTTTAAGCCATATTAGTATAATTAGTATAAAGTTACCAACTTTAAATGACCCCTAATTACTAAAAAATAAAAGATAAACTAAACCTTAAATTTTACCAGTACCCTTAATATTGTGTCCAAAAAAATGTGAAGGCATTATTACTTAAATAAAATTTCATATTATAAACCAATGGGTTTATTCCCATAAATATTTCCCAAAAATATTCTTAATGATGTTATATTTTAAATGCAAATTTTTTAAAATGGGTGGTTAAAATATGGAAATTATGATCAACCTTAAACTCATAAACTGATGATGGTATTCACAACTCTTATATTAATAAAGACCAATATTCTTATAAAATTTAACATAATCTGTATATGTTTCATAATTCTTATCTCTGAAATGCCATTGGTAAAAAAGACTTATATAATTTAATTCTTGAGTCACAATACATATATACTTCATCTATTTTATTTCAACATATTTCCTTCCTTAGTGTAGGGTTTAACCTTTAGAATAGGGCATTGTCTTGGATAATGATAAGGTTCTATAAATTTAACACAATGAACTATAAATTGATCACTAGGATAATATTTATTTCCTTCCATCACACTCTTAATTTTTTCTCAAGCATTATTTGCTTTATTCTCTTACTTTCCACACAAAATGCATTTTCCCATTCCTTTGTGACACCTTTTTTTTAATTTAAGACACATTAGGTTTAACCTAGGTCCTTAATTTTCATCATCTATTCAAATAATTTATAATGTTTTTTAAAGAAAATATGAATTATCCTAAGAATATACTATAAGTGTGTTAAACAATGTGTCTAGTAAGGCCTGTTGTCATGAACCAGGTGACAATAGGGTCAATACCAATGCACTCTTTTTATATTTATTACCCCTAGGTACATGTGTTCCTGAACTACGTGCACTTGTAGTATCTAGATAGGTACGTATTGTAAGTAAAATCCACATTATATCTTCATTACCAAAACATTAGGATATTCTTCTATACTTATCCTTAAAATCAATCATTGGGTTATGTTCCCTAATCTTTTTTTATTTAATATAGTTCCCATGGTTTATACTAAACTTAATCTTATACCAACTATATAAACCCTGACCTTAGTATCTTGGAGCTGGTTCTTGCTTTATTACATTAGCATATCATAATTAAATAAGAAATAATCAATATGGGAAGGTAAATAACTGAACACACATTCCATTTAAATAACTTGAATATCATGATAATATAAGGAATAATCAATATATAAAGGTAAATAACTAAAACTACATTCCATTTAATCAATAAACTGATAATTATATTCATCTAAATATAATATCACTAAGAAAATATCACAGATAATAAGGTAAGGAATAATCAATATGATAAGGTAAATAAATGAAGAAAGATTTCATTTAATCAATAAAATATGAATAAAATGCATTTAAATATAATAATTTTTTTTTAAAATATCTTTTATTATAATAAAATGATTCTTAATGAAGGAAATTATTAATTACTAGACGTCATGTTATCATGAACTTGAAACCTCTACTGTCAAAACCTTTCACAAGACAGTTTAACACTGAAGCTAGAAACCTATTTAATGTTTACCTATTAATTCTCCTCATGAGACTATCGATACATCAATGGGATATATAATTATGGTCCTTACACATAACTTCATTTCTAAAGCATTTATAATATTTCTAATAATTTATTTAATTCATGAATGACATGTCTTATCATCTAATAACCATTTTGAAAAAATAATATAGACTTATTGATATTCGCATGATAAACCAATAAATTTAAATGTAGAAAAATATATGCATATATCATATATATTTTAAGAAATAAACATATCTATGATAAATAATATTTACATTTATGTGAAATTTAATGTCCAATAGTCATAGGATATTTAATAGTTCAATTGAAAGTTATTGAGTACAAAAAATAAATCAAGGAAGTGAATTTAAATAGTATATTTTGTCAAAATAGTCATAAACCATCCATATAAATAATAATTATAGTTCAAATAAAAAATATATACATTGGAGTAATAATAAATGGCTGTTTTCATTAATTAATAAAAATAACATAAAATATCTTTTAAAATAGTCTTGAGGAATATGTCCTTTTTATTTTGAAAATAACCTTTTAAAATAGAAAGTTAAAGAAAATGAAAATAATTTTCTTTGAAAATTTACTTTTAAAATTATAAAGTAATATTTAAAACATTTAGTGATCATTATAGATGGAAATTTGATACATGATGAGTATGTTAAAACAAATATTCTTTTCACATTTTTGGTAAAATCCAAACATGACTTGTTTTGAAAATGACATGGAGCTTACATTCAATTTTTAAAAAAAAATTCAAAATGGGTAAAAAATTATTAAATAAATAATTTTAAAAAAGGTTAAATAAATATTTTGATAATATTTTGAGAAAATATTTTTTTGAAGAAAAATTCATTCTGATCAAAGAGATAAATGATGTTAGATTTTATTTAAAAAATTATAAATCATTTTATGTAACAAAGGGTTGAAAATTGGTAATATTACTTGAAATGGTTCATGAATAACCATAAGATAAGAAAAATAAAGGTTTTATTAAAAAATTATCAAATAATTTCTTTCAATGTATCTTTAAGTATAAACAATATTGATTAAAATGAGATTGTGATGCAAACCATTGAAAAGATCATAACATTGAAGTGAGAATTAACCAATGAATCGATTATGTGTATCAAATATAAATACATATAAAGGAATTATATATACAACATAATTTATTAGAAATTAAACACACACATAACCATAGAATATCAAAGACAACAAAGAAGTAATATAACCCAATGAAATGAAATTGATTTATGAAATTCTTCACCACATGGTAACTATAAATTCCAATTAAATTGGATGAAATTTTAAAAAATTAATCTTTAAATACCATTACTTATTAATTAATCATGATATTACATTCCCAAGTGGAAGTATGTACACAATATATATTAAATTAGCTACACACCAATAAAATATGCCTTAATTAAGAGAAATTCAGACGAAGTCCCTTACAAAGATCATATCATTGAAGTGGGTGTTAATAAATGAATTGATTATATGTATAAAATTTAATTCCACATAAAACAGTCAGATATAAAATATAAAATAATCCAAGGTAATTACACACATAATATTAACAAGACATATTCAATGAAGTAAAAATTTTACACAATGAATGGAAATTGAGTTAAGAAATCCATTACCTCATGTTTTATTTTGGTTGAACATACCTTATCCTCATGTATAATAGTTATAAAAATGTTATTAGTTTATAATATAAATATATTTACAATTATAATATCCCATAATATCCTTTTATAACATCTTATCACCCATTAATTAATAATATTTCTTTATTTCAGGTATTAATTTCCTTGTTTTCTCATTCAAGTTTTGTCATAAAGGTTCTAGTTCTAGTAAATATTATATAATTTAATCGACTAAAAAATAATAATAAAGATATAATTATAATATTAATACATAAATTATACTTTTAAGACCAATAATGAAATATTTTTTTGATAAATGAAGTACGTTATGATTATGGAGACGGTTAGTCATACAAATGCATGTGTAACATTTCTATTTCTCAAATATCATCATGAAAAGAAGGTAATTATTATTTTATATTTATATAATCATAATAATATCATAAATAACATATTATTTATTTATATGAACTTATATATATCTTCCATGTGGAGTGGTGATGAAAAGAGAGTCAAATCACTTCGTGAAGGTGGTAGTCAACATGTACGAGAATGATGTTTTCATCTTTAAGTGAGTGGAAAGTTAAGAAATAAAATAAAATATTATATTTTAATAATGATATTTATTTCATTAATATAATAATTATTTCATTTATATCACATATATTTCTTAAAATTTTCATTATTACCTTCCATTTAAGCGTTAGTGAAAAATGAATCTGATCGCTTTGCGAGGCGATACCCCACCATACACACGAGCAACATTATATTATCCCATAAAGAAATAAAATTAAAAATATATATATGATATAATGACTATATAGGTATGATTATATAATAAATATCATATATATACGTTATATCCATCATTATACCCAACCGTGTGAGGGGTAATGGGGAAATTAATGATATCAATTCGCAAGACGATAGTTTGTCGTATAAAAAATAATGATTTAGTAAGTCGATTAATGGAAGTGGGGATAAATATAGGTAGGAATCATAACCTAAAAACATCTCAATATATTTAAAATAAATAGGTTATTATATCATAATGTTTTAATAATAATTTATGGTGGTGGAGAAAGAAATAAAATAAAAATTATTGTTGAAGAACACTACATCTTCTTTAGGTAACCTCCTTTTGTTTTCATGAAAAACCATCCTAGGTTGGATTTATACACAAAATAAGTATTCTAGGATGAGGTTTTGGAAATAGGGAAGTTATTTGGTAAGGTATTTGGTGAACCAAAAGTGTTTGAATGTGTGATGATGATAGGATAGGTGCATGCCTTTTATAGGTGAGGTGAATGACACACTAGTAATTTTTCAAAAGAAAAAGGTATACCCACATTTTCACATAAAATAAGTGTAAAAAATTGAGTATTATAGAGAATTATAAATAATTCAGTCTAAATATCTTCAACTAATATATTTTTTACAATTTATTAGGTAAATTTATTCCTTATCTTTTTATTTTAACCCCCAGTAAATCTATTTTTTTCTTTAACTCTGGTAAATAATTTTTAAACTTTTCATTATTCATTTTGGTCAAAAATTAATTTAACTATATTAGATAATATAATTTACGAATATTAAAAATTTAAAATCCATTTTGAAAAATTATATTCATATAAGTAGAAAATTTTAATTTAAAATTAATCCTTTAGACTCGATGAGGAAGTATGTTTTCAAAGAGAAAACATTCAAATGTTTTCAAAGTTTTTATATCCAAATTCAAAATGAAAATGATTAAAATAAAATAAATTTCATTAATAGATATATAATTGAACTAATTTTACTTTTAAACTAATTAAAAATATAATTATACTTTATAAATAGTTTGAATGAAAACACAATTTTCAATTAATATTCAGTATTTTTCATTATTCATTGAAGAAGAAACATTTTAAAAAACTCTAAAACATTCACCCTAAGATAATTTTTATATTATGATTTAAAAAATGAATTTATATTTATCAAATAATTTTTTAAATGTTATTAAAATTAATTTATAATTATGTGCGCAAAGTGCAACTATGTCGTCTTTTAAAAAAATACTGTTTTTCATAAAACATTTATTTTTCTTTTAAATGATCATTATTTTGTTTCTAATAAATATTTATCCATAGTTTAAATAATATAGTTATTACTATTTATACTGAAAAATTTAACATCTAGGTTATAACAATATACTATATTATGGTTCAATTAAACATGGGGTTTCATGTTAAGAAATCTATTGAGGAGATTAAATTTAAAGAAATATATTTGGTGGGTTGTTTAAGTTTGGTTTTATGTGTCACATAAACTATATAATAAAATGTTATTATTTTAAAATTTTTGGGTTATTATAAATATATTCATGAATAGAACATTAAAAAACACCTCAATGCATTATTTTTATTGAATCCTTCATCGATAATTGATTTTTCTCTCAGCATTTTGTGCCTATAAAGAGAAAAAGCCCTCTATACAGAGTTCTTGGTCTTTCTTTATATGAAAAAACCTTAAAATATTAAAAAATATTGAGTTTTAAATTAATAATTAATTTTATTTCAATACAAAAAATATTTTTAGGTTTATAGTTTTAGATAATTAGGTTATAACTCTTTTGTAACCAAGATATACATTAGAAATATGGAACTTCTCAGTATCTATTTTTTCCACAATCTAAAACTTTTAAAATGAAACATGTTTTCTTTTCATGAAAAATATTCATGTATTTCAACTTATTTCTTATTTATTATTAATAATAATTATTCTAATTGGAATTTTTTTTAAAATGTTGGATGATCACAAAAACCTCAGTTAGGGACATATAAAATGAATAAAGAAACCTATTAGTCTGTTTTAAGATCATGAGATCATAAACTATTAACTCAAATAATTATTCAATTACATGTTAAATCATATTTCAACAAAATGTTTTTCATAAAACATTTTATAAGAAAACATAATGTAAAAATCATAGTCATTATGATCTCTTAGAAAATATGAGAACCCCTGAAAAATATTTTCTTAAAAACATACCTTTTGACCTTAAAGGGAATAATCTTTCCTTAAAACAGAACATATTACCTTATGAAATAAAAATATGTATATGAAAACTCATTATAAAGAGTAGAAAAGTCACGTAGGTGTCTTATGATATCATCTTCAAATAACCCTTACACAAACTCTTACATGTGGAATAACCTACATAACCAAATTATAACATAATATTTTAAAGAACATAATCATTACCCATTGAATAAGAGAGGTATATCGGGCTCACCCCTCAAAAAAGATATATAGGGATCACCCTTAATTTATAAAAAATTTCAAAGGAAAATTTCATCTTTGAAACACACAAAATCTTGAATTTTAATCATAAAACTCATAAAAATATACTTTTTAACCTATAATTATTTTTTTAGGATATTGATATATCCTTTTCCATTAAAACCAGATTTCCAAAACTAAATTACATAGAAAAAAAGGAATGATATTTTTTATTTAAATAAAATATGGAATATTATAAAGGTATCCAAACATGAAATATTAGTCATGGTGGTGGTAAAATTCATTGAGACTATATATTAAAATCAAATAGTATTTTTTTCTTTTTATATAATTTCAAAACATTCTGTATAAAATATGTAAAAAGATTCATTTCAATTTTTTTAATAAATTAAAATGGGACATAATATTTCATTTATAATTCATTAATATACATATAAATATATCCATAAAATAATTTTAAGATTATGTACATGAAATAAAAATATTTAGAAAATAAATGTTTTAAATACTTAAAATGAGGTTTTAAGTTGAATTTTCTCTTAAATTGAGTTTGACATATCTCATATGTTATTTATCTTAATAAATAATAAAAATATGTTAATTATTTACATTATAAATAATTGTTTTCATATTAATTCCATTATTATTATCCCTTTAAGATCATTTATGACCAAGTTTTGTTTATTTATTTCTTCAGTTAAGTTTACATCAGATGTTTTGAGGGAATTCAGTTCATAATCACAAAACAACTATGGTAGGATAAACATGATCAAAGGGGTAATTATTCCATAATATATATAAAAATAACCATGAAACAATTAACATTTTAATACTTTAATTATAATTTTAAAATAACCAAGAAAGGTGGTTATGTAAAATGAATTATGTTACAAAATGGATATGGTAGACGGTATGTACACATGAGTAACATTTTCATTTTTCAAAAAACATGATGAAAAAATTGTAAGTATGATTTTATATTTATACAAATTATCTTATCATAAATATCATATTATATTTTTAAATACACTTATATATATCATCCATGTGATGTGGTGACAAAAAACGAATTACCTCGCTTCATGGAGGTGGTACACCACACATACACAAGAATGACATTATCATTTTCAATGGATGAAAAGGTAAGAAAATAGATGATATTTTATCTTTATAAAATGTTAATAATGTAATTAAAATAATATATTTTAATCAAATCCATCATAATAACCTTTCTGTTGAGGTGATGATGAAAAACTATGCACATCACTTTGTGGAGGTGGTAATCCACACATACACACGAGTGATGTTTTCATTTCCCATTGGATGAAAAATAAGTTAAAAATGGGGTTAAAATAATAATAATAACATTTTAGTATATTGTAGATATTTATCGAATTATTTTTTCATAATAAAATAAAATTTTAAGGATGTGGAAGAAGAAATAAATATGAAATAATTCAGTTGTGACTTATAAATTTTCCTTGGATAACCTTTTTATATTAGAGCTTAAGGATTATAGGTTTGATATTTTGGTGAGACATGAAATGATATGAAGTGGGGAGTGATGTTTTTGAGATAATTTGGTTGGTATTTTCTAAATATATATCCTTGAATGTGTGTGTAATATAGTAGAGGTGATGCCATTTTATAAGTGACGAGAGAGACACTCTTAGAATTACTTAAAGAATTAAATTAATATAAATTAATTTCTTTAGAAAATATATCCAAATAAATTTATTTTAAATATATTATGATGATGAATCAAAATCCCATAATCTAATAAAATATGGATAAATTTAGGTGTTATTTTCACCCTTGTATTTTAGTTTTAACCCCTGTCAACCATTTGATGATTGTCGTGGTATCAATGTTTTTTACGCTATCAGAGCCAATAAAGTTAATATAAATTGAAAAGTGTACAATAAATGGACCATTGTTGATATTATCAATAATATCAAATTAAATTGTCTAAATATATTATTTTTATGAATTTTAAATCATTTAGTAAAATATTTTTCATTATAAAATATTATGAATGTTATTTTTGGAACTATTCAATTAATTGTAATTTAAAGTCATCAAGATATAAATGAAATTATAATATATAGTTTTAAAACATCCATAATAATTTATATATATATATAATTCATAGTACACTATAAATAACCCCAATATTACAATTTTTAGAGTTCTTAATATCATTTAATTTATTTTTTATAATACCTTCACACAAAATGTGTTGGTGTTTCATAATAATTTATGGTAATTATTTCATCTATAAATATTAAAAATAAATTACCATAACTAAAAAATTATTCATATTTAAAATAATCTTTTAGAACAAAAAATAACCTCTTTTTAACCCTATGAAAAAAATTTATAGATATTAAAACAAAGAGTGAAATTTTTTTCTTATTATTTATTTTAAATTATATTAAAGTCATTATCAAAGGAAATTTACAAGAAAGTTCAAATTTTTAGAAACTTTTATGGTTATGGTTTAATAAAAATATCTAATAAATTTCATATAAGTCATATCCTTAATTTCCCAATTTACCCTTGCCATGGTGATACACATTTACTATAGTTACTATTCATAATGATCAAAAAATTAATTTGAAAATATTAAATTATTTTAATTATTATGATTACATAAATAGAATATATTTTATAAAATTTAATTCTTTGATGTGGAATAATTTAATTTAATATTAAACCCAAAAAACGTGATGAAAAACAGTTTTCAAAAAAAATGTATTCTTATGTATAAAATGTTTTATAAAAAAATTAAACAAAAAATTGATTCCCATGACCTTAATTTGATTTTTAATAATATAAAAGAACAAATTTTACATTTAAACCAATTTAAAATAAAATCTATGTTTGTAAATTCATGAAAGTAAAAGAAAATTTTCTATATAAAGAAGTATTTTTGATTGTTCAGCCAAAAATTAATTTTTTTTTATAAAATCCCCAAAAGTAACTGTAAGACAATTTTTACTTATAGATATTAAAATAAATTTTATTTTTTCAAATTAAAATTCTAAAATTTTGAATTAAAAAATATGTGTAAAATAATTTAGCAAGAATAAAACTATTACTTTTTTGATTGGAAAACAACATAATATTATTATAGTGAATTTAAGTCTTTTAAATCTAGTAAATGAATATTAATTAGATATTAATCTGATTTATTCTAATATTACCTAGGTTATTACATTCTTTCCCCCTTTTTGAAATTAGGTCCTCATGATTTCATTCATTACTTACATAAGAGATGATATTTTTCATTCATATCATTTTCTGATTCCCATGTCACTTATTCATTCTTATGGTTTTTACATAAATAATTAAACTAGTAAACAAAATTATTCCATAACACTTTCTTCCTTTATTCAAGAATCAATAATGGTTGTTCCTCATAAGAAATGTTTTCTTCTAACTAAACTACTTCAGGGCTAAAAAACATGAGATGCACTTAGAACATAATTATTTAAAAATAAAACATGAAACACATCATATACCTTAGATAAACATAAATGTAAGGACAAAAGGTAAATGGAAAAGAAAATATTCTCCAAAATTTTATATATTCCAATAAACTACTGACTTAAATTTTTATTAATAAAAAAATTCATAACAATTTTCCATGGAGTTAAGAAAAACACAATCTCCTACCTCAAATAAAATATAATTCCTCTAGTTTTATGCATAATGTTTCTACCTACTTTGATTCCTCCTTATCTGTTGCTGAATCATCTTCACCTACTCAACCATTTATTATACCAATTCTGTTCCCAAAAAATTTCTATCTTGGGATTCATCCCAACATGGTATAGTCAAACACTGCTTTCTATATAATGCCTCAAAAGGTATCATCTGTATACTAGAATAAAAAATTTTATTATAAGAAAATTCAAATAATTATATATTTTTATTCCAACATCCCTGGTAAAACATTGAACAATCTCAAAGAATGACTTTTAAATTTTGAATCATTCTATCTAACTATCCATCAGATTGAGGATAAAAAGGTGTAATGAAATTTAATTCATCACCCAATAACTTCTAAATACATTTAAAAATTTATAACTAAACCTTGGGTCATAGTAAAAAACAATGGAGAGAGAATCTCCAGGTAATATTATCAAATTTCACAGTATATCAAAATGGAAGGAAACACATAGATTTATTTAATTAATAAAAAATAACCCAAATTTCATTTTTACCTTGATATGTAATTGAAAATACCACCAAAAAATAAAATGATATATTTTCCCATTTCTGCTATAACACTAGAAAAAGATGAATTATTCCATTTTGTAATTTTCATTCTAATTTAACCAGTTACAAGTCAAATATTTGATGGTAAATTCAAAAATATTTATTTTCATTATATCCTAATAGTAGTACTCCTGAAGGTATCTATATATCTTAGTGTTTTGAAGTGGAATAAAAAATAGGGAACTATGAGATTCTATCAATAATTCTATCTTTAACTAGGAATCACAGGGCACATATAATCTCTTTCTAAATATTATAACATCTTATTAATCAACATTAAAAACTAGAAACTTACCCTTAATAAAATATTCTACATTTTCTTATAAAAAATAACCCCCTTCTTACGTTGCTTGATTATTTCTGACAGATATGGTTGTACTGACACCTAAAAAAATCATGGGAGTTCCTATATGCACAATTTTTGAGCCAAAATTCATCAAATCATTAAACAAAGTTTATGTTCCAAATGTAATATGGTTAATGTAGAATTATCTTTATGAAGAAAATCTTCAACTACTCTATTTATTTACCTATATGGTAATGAATTATTTAGTTATATTCATGCATCAATTCCATCTATCTCATATATCTCAATTTAAACTCTTTCAGAGTGAATATACACTTCAAACATTTATTATTAGTTTGCATTTCACATTATCTCCATGTAAATGATGTCTCTAAATTTTTTTAGAAAACACTACAATTTCTAGCTCACATTCATGTGTAGGATAACCATTTTTATAGGGTTTTAATTTACATGATGGATAATCAATTACTTGATCATTATATATTAAAACATAATAAAGGATTTTTAAGGAAGCATCACTACAGATAATAATTTCACCATTTTTGGATGGAAGGCCCAAATCTTGAGCATTCACAAGTCTTCTTTTCAATTCCCAAAACCATTCATCACATTCCTTGGTGAAAATAAAACTATCTCTTTTTTATGATAACTAGTTTAGTGGAAAAGATAACCATGATTTTTTTCAAGAAACCTATAGTAATAGCCCAATAATCCAATAAATCTATGAATCTTAGTAATATTTTTAGGTTTTTTCTATTCATTAACAACTTTAGTTTTATTAAGATAAATAATTAATACATATTTATTTATGATATGTCCAATTAAAGAAATGTATTTCTACCAGAACTCACATGTACTAAACTTTACATATAACTTATTTTCTTTTAAGGTTTGAAAAATAACCCTCAAATGTTTCTTAATATCATCATAAAATTTAAAATATATAAAGATATTAGAAAAAACATGGCCATAAACTTATCCAAGAACTCACAGAAAATTTTATTCATAATGCCCATAAATATAGATGGAGAATTTTGTAACCTAATGGGAATTACCAAAAACTCATAAATCCCATACCTAGTATAAAGAGTTTTTTTAGAATTTCATTCCCCTTCACTATCAACTGATAGTTCTTGGAACTTAGACTAACTATTATAAAATACTCATCTCCCTATAGCTGATCAAAAAAGTCATCTATATTAAGAAAACAATACTTATTATTAACTGTAATATTATTTTAAGGTATAAAATCAATGGAAATCCTCATCTAACCATATTTATTTTTAATAAATAAAATTGTAGAACCCTATGGTAAAATTCTAGGATGAATTAAGCCTTTATCAAGAAACTCTTGTAACTGCTTTTTCAATTCTAAAAGTTGTACTTGATCCATTCTATAACAAGGGTTTGATATTGGATCAACAAAAAGAACTACGTTAATAGTAAATTTAATATCTCAATCAAGTATAATACAAGACAATTCATTTGGATATACATATAGATATCTATTCACTATAGGGACATCAATGATTTGAACAATACCCCTCTTCTCAGAATTATGTGTAAGATAAATTTAATTTATATATTTTAATAGTTTATTATCTTCTTAATATTTCATCAAAGGTATGGATTCATTCTTTTATAAAAATTAAATTCACTCTAAAAAAAACTATCTCATCATGGTATAAAGAAATGAAATCCATACCCAGAATAACATCAAACACTATAAGGGGAAATACAACAAGGTTTACAGGTAAAGTCTTTCCAAATACAACAACATGAATATTATTATAATTTATTTTTTCTACAATAAATCCCCTATCTATTTTTACTAAATGATCTATAGTTATTTATTTATTTATAATTTTCAATTTATAAGAAAATTTCATAGAAATGAAAGAAATTAGGGACCCTAAATCAAACTAGATAATGGTATAATATGAAAAAACTAGTACTTCACTTAACACCACATCATTAGATAGTCCAACATCAACCAAAGCAGTCATAAATCATTTATCAATACCTCCTTGTTTAATATCTTGAAAAGTTTTATCCTTATTTTCTTTGTTTGGATAATTACTCATGTAATGACACATATCATTATAATTAAGGAATCTTACCATTATATTTTCATTATTTTTCTAACCATTTTTTTTTTCATGATCCAATGGTGCAAAATTTTAAAATTGAAAACACTTTAAATATTTTATAATAACTTTTCCAGGGTGTTTTTACCATAATTATCACAAGATAGAAGCTTGATTTTCTTACCTTAAGAATTATTTGATGGATTCTTCCATATTTCCATACATATGTACCTTTTTTTTTATTATTTTCATGGAATAGATGATTATAGTTAAACTCTATTTCATCATATTGAAGAAGTTTCTCATATAATTTGAATTCTTAGGAAGCTAATTCATTTTATTATCTTGACTTAAATCATTGTACAAATCATATATATTATGTTTATTTGAATATAAAATACATTTTTTATGAATTAAATTATTATCTTTGCCTATATTTAATAAATTTGTAAATTATTGTAGGATACAATGTTTGGAATAAATTTATTACAAATTTTATGAATTCCACATGAATATCATGTCCCGTGATAAAGGATATGAAAATAACCATGTCTAAGGCTTGAAAATGAAGAAATAGGTTAAAAAAGAGAAAAAATAAACCATCAATTCATATCATAAATATGATTTATAAGATTAAAAATGAAGTAATTAAGGATATGAAGTCAATCCATGAAGAAAAATAAGCACCCAAGAGCATGAAATTTTGTGTTAGGGCCTGTCAAATATGGTCACGCTGTGACACTACATCAAATCTCCCAGAAATATATTAGGACATGAAAGCATAATCCCCACAGATTTCACATTGTGAAATCTCTATTCATGATGTGAAACCCTTGGACATGATCTAGAAATGACGTTCTTGATGAAATTGATGCATAAAGACATCTTTTACTACACCATTATGGAATGGGATCCATTATGACCCATTTTGATTAAATTAATAATACACAGGGTTCAATTTCAGGCCTATAAATAGATACCTTAGAGGATTGAGGAAATTATTAGTTTATATAGAGTCTTCTTTTGTTGTGCTATGATGTTAGGGTTTTAATGATTTTGGTTTTCTTTTATTTTAAATTTATTTCCCATGAAATTTAAATTCATATTTTATTAATATTTTTCAATTCCATCTTATTCCATTATATTTATTTTCCTCCCATATTCCACCATGATATCTTGCACATTTTAATGAAATGCGACTAACCTAAGGCTTGGATGGGGGGGGGGGGGTCAAGAAGTTCTTATTTATTGTGCTTTAAATTCTAAAAGTTTGAATCCTATTTGTGTTGAATGAGATAGAGGTGCATGACTGTGATAGTCATCCACCATAATAGATTTTTTGAATCCATCCATTTCTTTGGTTTACTTTATTTATCTCCCTTCTCTTAGTTAAACTCTTTATACGATGGAGTTAATGATATACATAGAGTTGAAACAGAAAACTATGGAGCTAGATCTTTTGGGAATTTCACTCTCGATTGAGGTGTTATCCTATTTGGCTATTGGATGAGGTGAGATTTAGTATTCCAAGAAAGTTTCCTAGACATGATAAAATTACACAAATAATGAATTATAGAAAATTAATTAATTATTGAGGTTTTATGAAATGAATTATCAAATTGAACTTAAAAAACAATCAAATAATTAAAGAACTCATGTAACCAAATCCTAGGACAAAGACCTTTCTCCATAATTTTCATTCTATATGTATATGAATCTATATTTATGATTTCATTTTATATTGCATTAGTTTTCAATAATTTTTAAAAAACCTAAAAATTAAATTGTTTTAATGAATAATAAAAACATAAAAATGTATTTTAGGTGAATTAAGAATAGTGTTTGATTGAATGAAAATCTCATCAAGTGAGATGATCCGGGTCAACCTGTGTGCTGTTTTTTGAAAATAAATAAATGTTTATACCACCCTATGATTGGCGTTCCAAAAATGGAATTATATGCCAATCAGTTGATTAGTATTTTTTCATTATTTCTATTTTCGTAATTTTGTAAATAAATTTATTTTTTTCTATTTTTTAAAATCATTAAAAAATATATTTCTCATGATAATTCCAAACTTCCATTATTCTCGATGGAATTATAACCCACTAGTGTAGCACCAAAAACAAGAAATTGATACAGAATCCCACTTGAATAGATAGATTTACAAACTCATTGATTTGGACAAACATATATCGAATGGTCATGATAGAGGTTTCTCAATTTAAGAACTATTGGTCATGATTAATCAAGTTAGGAATGATATTCAAATATGGAATAATAAAATGGACGCACCATTAGATCTTCCAAATTTTTTTAATACATCCAAGAGGTTGAGGGTTTACTCAAATAAAACCCAAAACCCCACCATATAGAGATCCAGATTCAAGAATACCATTGATATCTAGAGATTTAATATGAATACTCACATGTTAATGTAAATTTTGAAAAATATTCAGAAATTTTTTTGGACTGAATAAGAAGACAATAAAATGTAATGATATCTTCTTATATATAAGGCAGAAGAATCAATACCTAAATACCTATAATTGTCTATGTAAGAAGAAGAGACCTCCCATGTGGGGGAATTTAAAAAAATAATGGATGATCTTGAATACCTGCCTCCAAAAGTTACAAATCAACACCAAGAGGAAATTTTCACTAAAGAAGAGGTTGATTCCAAACCAAATCATAAATTTGGACCCTTATTTTACTATTTATCATCATATTTTATTTAAATTGAATATTTTATCACTCTATAATATTAATTTTTTTTAGATTTGGCCAACCCATTCTATGCCTTTGAAGACCATTATGATGAGTAAGATGAACCTACTGAGGAACACCCAATGCTCCTTGAATACATATTTTTTTTGGGGAAGCTGAAGAAGATATCAAAGTAGGACATCCTAAATAACCAAAGACACAAGATTCCTAAAAAAAGTATAAGATTTTGATATTAATTATTCTTCAATTTATTTTTTAAAATGAAAATTTCATGCTAACTTTCACTTTTATTATTATATTCATTAATCATACTATGCACAAGAAATGGAAGAAAAAAAGAGGATTCACATGTATCGATAAAGGTAAATGATATATACTTTATTATACCCATTTCATGAAAGCTATACTTCATTGAGAAGGCAGATGATCTAGTGTAATATATCAATGGAGTCCTCTACAACAAGAAAAAAGAGGTGTAATCTGGAAAAAACAACATGTGGTGGTTCAAGTCCAAGAAAAGTTATCTGCCTATAGATTTAGGATGATATCTTGTACTTCCCATTAAGAGGCAGTCAAAACCCAAGGCCCACTTGGGTGATTAAACAAAAATTTATCTCTTCTTTCAATTATTTTCCTTCTAAGTATTTATTTTTCAATTTCAATTTCAATTCTTAGGTTAGGAATATATATTACGATGCAGTTATATTCCCCAATCTTTTTGAACTTAATTGACCTGGTCCTCATACTTAAAAGAGTTGTTTTATTTTATAGGTTCATCATGATAATGGAAAAAATGGTATGAAGAAATGGAATATGCTATCCATATTCGAATCCTGACATTAAAAGGGGATTCATGTGGTGAACATGATTAATGTCGTAAATGTGAAATTCTCTTTGTAAAATACTATAGAAAAAGATCTATGAAAATTGAATTCATGCCATGAAAATGATTCATGACATGAATCAATGAAGAAAATAATAGAAAAAATATACTTCATGACTTAAACTGAAGCATCATCAAAAGGGGAGTATGAATTTAAATTCTTTATTTTATTTTACCATCATAATTATAAATTTGATTATGATCTTTAAAAGAAATTTCATGCCCCACTTTAAACTCCTAAACATTAGTTTCAGTCTTGGAGACATATAATTTTCTTAGAATAATCAATATTCAGTGATTTAAATTTCTTTTTTAACTTTATTAGATCTTTAATGATTGAAAAAAGTTGAGAAATCATGTTTTTTGGAAATAATTTGATAATTATATATGAAATTATTCTTATATTTGACATGTTTTGAATTTATAAAATTGATATAGATTAGTTTATTGTTTTTTTTAATTTCCACATGTAATCATCCAAAACCATATTTTATCATCCTTTAGAGAAATTATAAACCAAATATTTCCTATTCATTTCAACAATATATTTCTTGAGAGACTCGGGAATGTTCACTTCTAGAACATTTTTGGAATCTTATTGAGGCCATGATTATAAAAAAACACTTTTAACATGATTGATGAATTTTTATTGATTATACCTTTATCTTTAGACCCATATTGTCACCAGTAATACTTTTTCCCATAAAATCCATGAATGAACTTTTTAGGAAATGAGACATGTTTCAACCTTATTATATCCATTCCTATTATAATAATAGTATTTTGCATGATATTTAAAATATATAGTTTGGGAGAAGGGTTGTTCATGGTTTATGGGGACGTACTATATTGAGGAGATTAATTTGGGGGGGTTTTCATGTGATTGGTGGCAGAACATGTTTTCATTGTAATTTATTATACACCTCTATTGCTAAAAAAATTGGGTTGTATCTTTAAAGGATAAAAAATCACCATTTCTAGATCAATAATTTTTATTATATAGTGTTATGTTGTGGATGTGATATTTCTCTTTATAACAAATTTCAAAAAAGAAAAAAGAAAAAAAGTGCAAAAATAAATAGAGGGCAATTCATTCATTATGATGATTTTTATTATGCACCTACTTTAAGATTTGGGGAATGGGGAGATGACATCATTATTGGATTATTCTATTGATCATAAATTTTGATATAATAAAGTATGATAAAGTGTCAAACCTCCATTTTATGATTTATTTTTAATCATTTATCACACCATCCTTAAGCCTTAGAGGCATTTGAAAGTTAATGAAAACCCCTCATGTAAATTTTTTATTTTTTTCTTTACCTAGTGAAGATGTTAAATGCCATTAAAGCTAGTGGTAAGTGACATGTAATTGAGGTATGAGCATAACTTTATTAAATTTATTACCTTGAGAGAGGAATGAAAATAATTCAATTTTAGGCAGACTGAAAAATGATGTGCACATTAATGAAAGATTAAGAAATAAAAAATTTAAAGAAAGAGGATCACTATTAATTTTGAAGCTAAAAATTATAATGCATGATCATTTTTTTTTCTTTCTGATAATGACAATTTAGATGATTTTTTTGTGTGAAATTTGATATTTTTATTTTCCATTGAATTTTTTTTGGTTCCATTTCTTTTTTAAATATAAATATTGGAAGGTTTAATTTCCTCTATGTGGTTGTTATGATTACATGCTTGAGGAAAAGAATGTTCTATGTGTGGGGGAATTGACAAAACCTTATCTTGCATGTTTATTTGAATACAAAATACATTGGTTTTTCATATCAAATGATCAACATTTCTAGTATTTATTTGATTATGTAAATTATGGAAGGATACCATGTTTGGAAGAAAATGATCATAAAAGGGATGAATTTTAACCTTGAAAGAATTATGGGTGTCAAGTCAAACATGAAGTAAAATAAGCATCCAGGAGCATGAAATCATGTTTGTTGGTGTGACACATATGGTTACACTATAAAACAACCTCAAATCACCAAAAAATTTCTTAGGAATTTCTAAATATGTTAAAGTAATATTCCCACACATTTCACTTCTTGAAATCATTATTCATGATGTGAAAACCTCATACATGACCCAAAAATGACTTTCTTGATGAAATTAATGTGGGAAGACCCCTTTTACTGCCCCATTATGGCATGGGTTAAACTATGACCCATTTTGATGCAATTAAGGTGACATGTAGTTTATTTGATACCTTTAAATATAGGCCTAAGTGGATTGATTAATGCCTCAAAAAATATGGAGGGTTCTTCTATTTCACTGCACTATAAGGTTTATTATTCTTTAGGTTTTCTTTTACATTCAATTTATTTACCATGTAATAATAATTCTTATTTTAGTAAATTATTTACATTCCATATTCATTCTTTATAATTTATTTCTATCTTCTCATCTTCCTCCATGATCTCTTACATTTTTAAATGGAATATAACTAACCCAAGGCTTGTCCTTAGGGGAGGTATCATGGTATTTTTAATTTTCTTTTGAAATTATTTATGTTTGAATCCTGTTTATGCAAAATAAGAGAGAAGTGAACATGTACTATGAACATACACCTCAACAGATATCTCTAAATTGTCCCTTTTCTTTGATTTACTTCTTTTACCTCACTTCTCTTGGATAAAATCTTCATATGGTGGAGTTGAGGATACTCAAAAAGATAAAACTAAATACAACGGTGCCAGGTATTTTAGAAATTTCACTCTTCTTTGAGGTGTTATCCTATTTGAATATTGAATGAGGTGGGATTTTCTTTTCCAAATAGATTTAAGAGAAATACTAAAATTTAAAAATCAATAAATTAAATAAAACTAAATAATTTTTGAGGTTTTTTATATTGAATTATTAAATTGAATTTTAATTAGAAATGAATAATGAAAGAACCCACATAACCAAATTCTAAGACTATAACCATTCTTCCTAACCTTAATTCTGTCAGTATTTTCATCTTTATTTAGGTTTTAGTTTTTCATTTCTTTACTTTTCATTAATTTTCCCAAAAATTAAATATTTTATGGTTTTCATAAATAATAAAAGCCTAAAAAGTTGTTTTTGGTGAATTAGGAATACTGTTTGACTGACTGCAAAGATCCTCAAGTGAGATGAACCAAGACATCCTCTATGATTTATTAAGAAAATAAATAATCTTGTGTATAATGCTATGATAGCTACGTCAATCATTAATAAAACCAATTAATTTTTATATCAAGATCCTGAATAATATTTGGTGCCTATCTTGATAATCCAGTGATGTTTTCTTCATATGAAAACACTGAATATTCCTCCTACAATCTCATTTCCAAAAATTGTTTTTCCATACTATGTTAAATATATTAGGAAAAACATTATAAATGAAAATATTCTTAAATTTATCCAATTCCAAGGCATATATCTATTCTTTTTATTTGATATTCTTAACCACTAATCACCAATAATTAGATTCACATTCAAAATAGTAAATGACATGTCACACCCTGACCATGGATTTTATTTGATGTTTTTATTTTCTTGGTGGTGGTTATTTTGGTTGAGTTTTAGGTCAAGTTCTCACCATAAATTTTTGAGATTTGGAGATCCCATGTGAATTTTTAGTCTGTGCATGGTTTGTGTGCACGATTTGGGGGTTAACCATGAAACATGTTGAGGATAAGGTCCTTTGTGGTTTAATTTATTATTTCATGATTTTCTTTTCATTACGTGCAAATGGTTTGGGCCAAACCGTGTGAGGCTTAAGAGAGACCATGTGGATTGAGTTTGGTGTCTGGGACATGGTACACAACTTGTACATGGTTTGAGGAAACCATGTGGCAAGTGTGCATGGAGGCTATTAAATTTGATAGATTTAAATCATATGGTTGGAGCATATTTTATCAAACCATGCAGCTAAACCATGTAAGGTTCCCCTTTTCTCTAGGAGGATTCAAATGGTTAGCGTATTGTTTTTTCATTCAATGCAGCCAAACCATGAAAGATTCCCAGATCCTTAAAAACATGAAATTCTTATTCTACATATCCCTCCTTTTTACCCCAATTAGATATTTTCATCCCTTATTCAGTCTAGGCACACTAGGGGGCTCCCAAAACCCTATCTTCTTTGCTCTCCCTTCCCCATGGTTGCCTCTTATAACTTCTAAGGTGAGTTATTTATGGTTTTGGGTGTTATTATTTCTCTCCTCTTGCTCCCCCTCTTTTTCTTGGTTTTCCCTTGGTTGTGTTCTCATTGTATAAACCCTAGAAGATGGGGTTGATGTGTAGGTTGTGTTACTTTTATTCTAGGGTGTTTAAATTGTCTCTTGAGGCATGCTCTTCCTTCTTCCAGAGTTTCCTCACATATACACATAGTTTATGTAGTTGTTTCCATTGTTTTACTTTATAAACCATTACATGTGATTCTTGAGTGTCTTTAACTAGTTTATAAATGTGATAATCATCATTATGGTGTGTTAGATTAAATATATATGGTGTTTTAAAAATCTAAATTTGATGATAATTGGTTTTTAAAAGGGTATTTCCTAGTTACACCTATATGTACATTCATACAAGGTGTTTGTTAAAATTATAATAGAGTTTACTACATTTTAATTCGACATTTCAAGATAATGGTTGGACTTGGTTTTGTTTTGGTTACTTGATTTACATCACGAGTTGTGTTTTTTGGGTGGTTGTAATTCCATTTTGTGTTTTAGTGCTTATGTTTAAGTTATTATGTTGGGTGTAAATGTTAATGGAGACTATTTAAACTATTCTTTGAGTTTTTTCTGGTTTAAACACTAGTGTTCCATTAAATATGGGAATATAGATATGTTCATGGTGTTCACATAAGGATAGGCTCACAAATGATAATCGCTCTTCTTATAAAATGTACCTCTTAAACCTGATTTTCAAAAATGTTCCTTCTTTATCTCTCCTCTCCATTAGCCTTCATCTTTATAAATAGTTCTTTTAAAACCCATGGTGCCTTTAAAATGGTTCATTGGTTTCCAAATGACATTTAATATAGTCTTCAAATGTGTTTCCTAAATCTAGGCCCATTTGGAATATTGAGGTGTGGTTTGATTTATTAAAAAAATAAATCCCCATTTGACACCTTCAAGTATGTTGTATGTTTTCATCTTTGAGTCAGATGTGGTATTGGGAAATAGATGTTTTTTTGGAAATGTAATGTCCTATATGTTACTTTGAAATTCTTTAGAAATTTAGTTTAAAAGTCATGTGATGTGTAGAACCGATTGACACCTTTGATATTGTGTTGTGTGATGGGATTTTCTATAGTGGACCCTATAAGGAGAGGGTTATCACAAAGGTGGTGTTGGTGTTTGGGATAGGTAAGCATGATGGCCATGAGTTTTAGTTGATCCACACTTGTGAGGACCTCCCTAGTCACCACATAGTATTATCATGAGATTACTGGGCTTCATCTAGAGGGTCAAGTGATGGTGTCTTATCAACCCTAATTATATGGGTTGGAAACCCTATATTTTCTGAGAATCCAAGTGGAAAGTTCCACTATATTGGCTAGTTTAGAGTGGCCAGTTTTTTATTGATTATAGAGCTGCACCATACGCCAGTAGGTGAGTCTACACCAAGTACATACCAGGATTTCTTCTATATATGTTTTGTAATATCCCATGATTATATATCTGTATGTTCTATTCTATTTATATTATACTATGGTTGTTATATCTACTAGTTTTTCATGTTCACTTTGTTTCCATTAATTTAAGCACAACCATATTTATCACCTGATATGAATTATCTTCTGGATTTTGGTTTTGTAAACAAGGTTTTATATTAGAAAACTATTTTTAAAAATAAAAAACACATGTTGTGTATCTAAAAGTGGTTTTATAGAAAGATATTTTTGGATTTTTTAAATTATATAAACCAATATTTTAATTGTATTTCAATATATTGTTTATAGAATTATTTAATAAAGGAAATTCATGGATTCTATGGTGGTTACCTAATGAACTATTTATTCCCACACCCTACTTACTCCCCTCAGTGTTAGTAGACCTGAGATGTTTTATATGTTCAGGTTTCCTTTAGAGATGATTTGTCTTGTGGGTGGCGGTGACGAGGAGGTCATGTGGAGATCATGTCAGTCATAGTTTGGTGTTAGTTTCATTTTAAAATTTCTTTTCTATTCATTAGTTGTTATATCTAGATCATATTTTTATTTTTTATGTTCAGTTACTATTGGTTTATGCTACATGCTCCGTTTGGCTATTTGATCCTGATTTCTTCTTGGGGTAAATTGTTCCCACTATGAAGTCTTTGATTCTTGACACTTTTCTATAGACTGGGAGGATCAGGATTGCCTATCAATCCTTATCATGGACCAGGTCATGTGTTTATGATTTCAATATTTTATTTTGGTTTGTATGGATAGGTTATGAAAATGTATGTGAGTTGGTTCTACATGATAGTTTTATATGGAGTGGTGACCTATGTGGGAAAGGGTGCACAACTCAAGGTATTTTTAGTTATTTATTTTTTCTTGGGTAATGGTCCACCAAAACCATTTGATCAGGTTTTTCATCATTTCTAGTTCCCTATACTGGGTGTTTGGTGTGGGGTTTTTTTATTCATTTGGACATAGAAGGTGTGTGTTTATTTTAAAATGAAAAATAGTATTTGGAAAGAAGATTTTGAAAGGAAAATGGTTTTTGGGATTTGGTTTTATTATTAAGGTAGAAATTTATGTGTGATCTAGGTTTGAAAATGACTTTTGATATTTGGAAAGTGGCACTGGGGAAATTGGTTTTGAAAGTGAGGTGGAAATGGTGTTTTTGAAAGGTAATTTGGCTATTTTTTGTGATGTTTGGTCTTTGAGACAGTTTTTTTTCATGGTTTTTTGATTGGATATTGGTTTTGATTTGTATTTTTATATTTTATAGAGTATACTACTCAGAATGGTCCCAAATGTTTCTAGTGATTGTATCCCAGTTCTTGTCCCTACCCAAGATCCTAATGGTGTGGAAAAGTTGAGTTATTCTCAAATATTTCCTATATTTTGTGGTGATTGAGGTCCGTTAGAGGATATGGAGTGGCTTGGATAAGTCTAATGAATCTTTAGGTAATTGGGAATTCTTGAGGTTATGAGAGTTCAAGCTATTTTGAGTATATTTTAAGGTCTAACTTTGGATTAGTCTAAGGTTATCACCCCATCACCATATCAATTTATGTTGAAATTGGGGGTGTTTAAGAACACTTTCATCTGATGGTTCATACATGAGGAGGTAAAGGAGAGTAAAGTGGAAGAGTTGTTGGGTGTCTAGAAAGGCCAATGGATAATGAAGGCCTATTTGGATTTCTTCGAGGAGCTAGTTCCTTTTTATCCATATATTTACTTAGATGATTAGTTAAAGGCTATACTACTCTTATGGGGTCTTCATTGGGAGATTAAATATAAAGTTATATCGTCTAGTGATGCTTAGTTAAAATGGTTGGTGGAAGAGGTGTTATTACCCGAGATAGTTCCTGGCGTGTAGTTGGTGACAGTTCGTACTCATGAAGGTCACCCATTCGGTGAGAGGTGTATGATAGAGGGACATATTCTTAAGGGGTATTATTTTTTTAGCTCTGATGCTTTCAGTATGTATGGTTTTGGAATTCAATTCCATCTTTTCGTAACCCTACAAAGGCATATCATTATTGTGTCCATTTGGGTCACTTTGGAGATGTTCTACAAGTAGAGATTCCAGAATGAGAAGTCTGGGTTATGGGATTTCAATTTATGACCATAGGGTAGTAGATGATTCAGAAATCAGGGCTCTAGCCATAAGCCTCAAAGTGAATCTGTTCATGTAGTCAGAAATTGATGAGGGTGTGGGGAACCATGGACCAACTTTTGTATCCTGTGATTAAGTGGAGACAGTTGAATTTTATTTGTTTTTTTTCTACTATGTAAGTTACATTTTTTAGATAAGATATTGGTGGTCTTGATCTTCTGTAATTCTAGTTGTCGTCCCTTTTTGATTGTGAGTCTTTGATTAGTTGGTCATTCTTATGTTTGCTTATCCCTTTTATGGATAGGTTTTGGTTTCCAGTTGTTTTATATTTGGAGGAATTTTTTTCTTGATGAAATGATGAAACACAGCTTGGGTTTTTTGTTTGTTTTGATTTCTTTTTGGGGGTTTCCCCTTATGTTGGGGGTTTGGCTTGTGTTGGGAGTTCTCATTCCCAATGTTGTTCAGTCCTAGTTAAGTTCTGGTAGTGGGAATAACCCTCTCTTATTTTCCTCATAGTTCTCTTAATCTTGGTTTTCCCTAGAGTTGGTCGAGTGTGAATTGTGGAGTGAAAGGTCACATCATAGAACATTGTTTCATTCAATCTCATCTTATTTTGAGCTTTATATTTATTCCTCATGTAGATGAGTGACTTTATAGGGGAATAAATTTTCTGTGGTGTGGAGAATTATCACAGCCTTACCATGGATTTTTTTGTTCATTTCATGGTGTTGTTTTTTTGAGGTTTGGGTCAAGTGTTCAATGTAAATTTTTGAGTTTTGGAGTTCTCAGGTGTCTTTTTAGCATGTGCATGGTTTGTGTGCAAATTTTGAGGGTTAACCATATAGCCTATTGAGGATGAGGTCCTTTCGAGTTCAATTTCTACTTGGATGGTTATCTTTACATGAATTGGACATGGTTTGGGCCAATCTATATGAGGCATATATGAAACCATGTGACTTGAAGTTGGTTTGTGGGATATGGCACATGACTTGTGCAATGTGAGGAGAAACCATGTGATAAGAATGTGGAGAGGATCTGAAATTTGATAGAGCCAAATCACACTCTTGGTGCATGATTTCCCAAACTATGTGGCCAAACCATGTGGTGTGTCCCTATTCTCCAAAAGGGTGTGCATCATTGGTTCATGGTTTGTCAAAGCATACAGCTAAACAATGAAAGTTTCCCAGATCCTTAAAAACTTTAAATTCTTACTGTACCCCTTCCTCTTTTTAACTCCAATTCAGGATTTCCTATCTTGTTCAGTCTAGGTTCACCATGGGGCTCTCGAAACCCCCTCTATTTGAATATCCCTCCTCTATGGTTTCCTCCTAAAGCTTCCATGGTGAGTTTTTGCAACGTCCTGGACTAGGTTCCATACACCAGTACCCTGATCCAATAAGTCACATGACCTCAAGCATTCCTCCCCATATGCCAATGGTTGCTGACTTGTAGTGAGAGTTTGATAATTTGATCATGGGGATACTATACCCTATTTTATTAGAGTAATACACAAGAAGAAAAATAAAAAATAGAAATAGAATATATAAACCTAAATAATACCAATATCTCATGATAATCAATGTAATAAAATATAATATCCAACTAAAAAAGAAAACATGCCATGCTAATGTACGTGCCAAGTGTCTAAAATGAAATCTGAAAATAAAGACATCGATTATTCCAAGAGGGACCTGAACCATGTCCGGTTCCCTCATCCAATCCCAGTCCAAACATAGCCATCTAAGATAGATCCATTTTCCTTAACCTTTCCTGTAAAAATAAAGTCTATTCAGGTACCTATCAGGCAGCCCATGTAGGGCGTGAGTACAGCTCAGTAGGCCCCAACCAATGGTGTCTCAAAAAAATATCTATTCAAAAATATAATATTTATTTATATAAATAAATAAGTATAATGAATAAGTAAACATTTATCACATTATTATTTCTTTTTCACCTAACCACATTAAATCCCAGGATCCAATGAAGACCCACACCTTAATACCTACTTTGGTTCATGCGGGAGCCCACAATATTCTAGGTTATATGATATTTCAATACCTGCTTCAGCTCATGCTGGATCCTGAAGTATTTCAAGATAATATTGTATCTCAATACCTACTTTAGATCATTCCATATCCTGAAGTATTCCCAAGTGAGTTCAGATCTTAGAATACAATTATTACTATTCATTAATTCTTACGTGAATGCCTATGTTACGACTCATACTACACACAATAGAGTGACCATGTTACCATTCTATAATTAATACTTGAATTCACAAGTTATGATTCATACTACACAAAATATAATGAACATGTTCCCATTATTTAATTCACACATTAATGTCCATGTTACCATTCATACTACACACAATAGAACGACCATGTTCCCATTCATTAATTTACAAATGAATGACCATGTTTCCATTAGTTAGTTTACACTTGAATGACCATGTTAGCATTCATCAACACATAATTAATTCAATAATTAATTATTTACATAAATTCCATTCCTAATTAAATAGTTAGTTAGAATCAACAATTCCATTAGTTAATCTAACAATTAACTAATCATATCAATAATATTAATTAATTCAACAGTTAAATAATAACTCTAATTTCATTAATAATTCAAAAATTGTTTTATTACATAATTTTCTTTAATTAATTATCTAATTAGTTAATTATGTAAATCCCATTAATTAATTTAAAAATTAATTAATCATTACTCATAACCCAAAATCCAATAATTAATATTCAAAATTTATTATCTCAATGATAATATCAATTCTTCATTATTAATTCCAAAATTAATTATCTAAATCACAATCCCAAAATCTCATAATTAATAGCCCAATTATTTATCTAATTCGATATCCCCTAAATTAAATAATTAATTCCCAAATTAATTATCTATTTAAAAAAACATCAATTAATCAATTGGACTCATTAATTAACCCAATTTAGGAATTCAATTTCTAATGAATGCTATAAATTATACAATTTTTATATATGTATCAAAATCATTAATATCAGAAGTGAATATTATACCACCAAACTCAATTCATCGAATAATAAACCCCAAACAGAAATCCCTAGAAATTGAGCAGCATAATGACATATATCTACATCTAAATCTCAAAACCCTAAATCAAGATAAAATAAAATCAATATCTAGATACAAAATCATATATCTAGATCTAAATAAATAGATTTATATATTTACATAATAGAAGGTTACATAGCTCAAAGAAAGTGAGAATAATGGGATAAGAACAAGAGAAAAACCAAGATAGGATTCTCTTACCGAGAGAGAAGAAAAACTTAGATCTGGGCTTAAAATTGAATATAAAAGAGGTCAGGAGATATAAAAATTCATCCGAAGAGTTCTAAAATTGTGAAATACCTCTTATAGTCAATTGGGGGTTGATATAAGTGATTTTTAGAGGCTAGAGGGATTTTAAAAATTAAAATTGGGAGAAATTTAAAATTTCACATGGTTTGCTGAGAAGGGGAGTATTGTTTTCCCTAACCATGTGCCTATTATTTTATGGGTGCATGATTACTCCTAATAAGGAACATGATTTTACAAACTGCATGCCAGCTGTGTGAATCCCCTCTTCCTGGGTTCACACGATTGGCTGGGTTGGGTCACATGGTTAGGAAAAACTATGCGCCAACCATGCACAACCCTATAATTTATATTCTTCTCAAAATTCCACACAAAACACCCCAAGTCATAACCCAAAAAAGTACTCAAACAAGGAGAAAAGAGTACCTAAATTTAAGTCAGATTCAACTCCAGAAAATATTGGGGTCTTACTATTCTTCTTTGTTTTTAGGTATTAATATTTCTCTTATCTTTCTCCCCCTATTATTATTGGTTCTCCCTTAGCGGGGTTCTCTTTTGGTTGAATCCTTGAAGTTGGGTTTGATGTATAAATTGTGTTCCTTTGAATCTAGACTATGTAGATTATTTCATGGGGTGTGTTCTTTCTTCTTATATAGTTTTGTCACATCCTAATATCATTAAGGTAGGTGTTTCAATTATTTTACTTTCTAAACCATTACATGTGATGTTTGGGTTTCTTTAACTAGTTTATAAATTCTATAATAATGGTTGTGGTGTGTTAACCGAATTTTTTTGGAATTTTCACATTGTAAATTTGATGTGAATTGTTTTTTAAAAGGGATTTTCCTAGTTACACCTATATGTACATGCATGAAATGTGTTTGTTAAAATTTTAATGGAATTTACAAACTGTATTTGGATATTTTTAGAAAATGGTTGGCCTTGGTTATGATTTAGTGACTTTATTTTCATCACAATTTTTGTTTTGTGAGTGGTTATAGCGCCTTTTTGTGTTGCAGTGATTATGTGTGGGTTATTGTGTTTGGTGAAAATGTTAATGGTGACTCTTTAAAATTGTTTTCTGGGAGTTTTTATGGGTTAAACATTGGTGTTCCATTGAATATGGGAATATCCATTTGTGAAAGAGGAGCACATATGGATAGGATCAAAAACTATGACGGATCTTCTCAGAAAATGTCCCTCTTAAACCCGACTTTCCAAAATGGTCCTTCTCCATATCTCCTCTCCCTTAGACTTCTTCTTTATAAATTGATCTTTTAAATCCCATGGTGACTTTCCATTGGTTGTTTGATTTCCAAATGAACTTCAATATGGTTCTCAAATGTGTATCCTAAAGATAGTTCTGTTTGGAATCTTGAGGTGTGGTTTGATTTATAAATAACACAAAACCCCATTTGGTACCTTCGTGTGTGTTGTATGTTTTCATATTGGATTTGGAAATGTTCTTGGGAAATAGTTTTATTTTTTTTGGAAATGTAAAGGCCCATTTGGTATTTTGAGATGTTTTAGAAATTAGGTTTGAAACTCATGTGATGTGTAGGCCTATTTGGAACCATTGATGTTGTAATGTGTGATGAGAAACTCTATAGTGGACCCTCTAAGGAGCGGGTCATTGCATAAGTGGTGCTAGTGTTTCGTGTAGGCAAGCACGCCGGTTGTAGGTTTTAGTTGAGAAACACATGTGAGGACTTACTCACTCACCACATAATATTATCATGGGATTACTAGGTGTCATCTAGAGGGTTGAGTAATGGTTTCTTATCAACCAAAATTAGAGAGGTTGGCACCCCTGGGATATTATAAGAGGCTAGGTGGGATGTTCTAATGGATTGGATAGATTAGAGAAACCATTTGGTTATTGACTATGGAGCTACACCATACACTGGTAGGTGAGTTTGAACTGATTACATCCCAGGATTTTCTCTAGAGATGTTTAATCAATGACCATGATTATCTATATGATTGTTATATTATATTTTGTTTGTAATTTGGTTGTTTTCTCTGCTAGATTTTTCATGTTTGTTTTATTTTCTTTATTTTTAACATAGCCCTTTTTATCATATTGTATGGATTCTATTTTGTATTTTGGTTGTATAAAATGGGGTTTGGATAGGGAAACTATTTTTAAAAAGAAAATATGCCTGATTTGTTTCTAAAAGTGGTTTTCTAGAAATATGTATTTGTATTTTTGAAATGATAAAAACCTATTTTATAATTTTATTTCAATCTAGTTTTTATAGACTATTTAGGGAAAGTAAATAAAGGAATCATGTGGTGCTTACCTACCACTATTTATGATCGCACCATACTTTTTCCCCTTAGTGTCGGTAGACCCAAGATATTTTTCAAGTTTAGGTTCCTAGTTTAGGTTGTCTTTAGAACAAGTTGGTCCTGTGGGTGTTGCTGGCTAGGAGGTCATGTTGAGATCATGTCAATTTGTTTTTTGTCATTTTTAGTTTCTATTTTATTCATCCATTATTGTATCTAGATTATTTTTTTATTTATTATGTTCAGTTAATATTGTTTTATGATGCATGAATTATTTGGATATTTCGCCAGAGTTGTTTATTGGGATAAATATGTCCTACTATGATGTATTTGATTCTCAACGCTTTTTTCCATCCCGAGAGGTCTGAGAATGCCTCTCATGACTCGTAATATACAAGGTTAAATGTTGGGTCAGATGGCAGCCCAACTTGGTTTGTGACATAGAAATAATAGCCTTTTAATGATTTGAACAACCCATGACTTCAAATATATTTTATAAGGAATTTATCCATCATTCAATTACCATAGGGTCTGACGATCCACTAAATGCTGGAGGGTGCTGTTTCATGAAATGATCCACTATAGACATGTTCCTCTATGATGAACAAGGTTTATCTCTTGTATGGACACCACAACAATTTATATCTTGTTTCAAATGATCCATCATATCAATAAACTACTCTATTCTAATACCATAAATTCCAGATTACGGATTTGGAAAGATATTGTCCTCATAGTGCCTTTCTACATCAACTTCCTTGTTTCCCCTATAAAGAACCGTTTCGAATAAATATATTTTTGATAAAGAAACATGGTAATATTTAAATTATATATCATGATAACCATAAATTATATTCTCATAAGGGTATTTAATTACATTATCCTGACCTCTAAAATTATCTAAACTCAACCCTGATACCCACTATAATAACCCAACATTAAAATATTATACAATATTTATTATTTAATCAAGAATAAATTTTAATTCATTCCCAAATATCTTTTTAGGTTTAGAGTTGTAGATAATTATTTCATAACTATTACATAAAACCCACATAAATTACAAGTTTATCACTTCTACTATGTATCCATTTTTTCCATAATATAGTACTTTTAAAATGAAACATGTCTTATTTTCAAACAAAATCCTCATGACTTTCAACTTGACTCCTTATTTTTCATCACACATCCTTATACCCTACATAAGTAATTTGAAAACATTATATGAGAAAAAAATTAGTAATGGACATATAAAAAGGAGAAAGAAACCAATAAGTCCATTTCGAAATCAAAAGTTCATACACAATGAGATCAAATAATCGTTTACAAACATATAAAATCTACTTTACAACACACATTTTTTTCATAAAAAACATTATAAGAAAAAAAATCAATAGGGTATCTTAGAAAACATTTGAACCCATGAAAAACGTTTTTTTAAATAAATACAATTTTAAACTTAAAGGGTATATTATTTTCGATAAACAAAATAAGTTTCCATATGAAATTAAAAGATTTCCATAAAAAATCATTATTAAGCTTAGAAAATCCTTGTAGGTTCCTTGATGCATAATCCACATGGAACCCTTACAATAACCCTTATAAGTATAATATACTAAATGGATAA
Organism: Viscum album; assembly: GCA_963277665.1. NCBI lineage: Eukaryota > Viridiplantae > Streptophyta > Magnoliopsida > Santalales > Viscaceae > Viscum > Viscum album. Next base: position 326,433,156 of record OY728158.1, read on the forward strand.
CTTACAATATAATTCTTAGGAGGACATAATCTTTACCCAACGAATTGGAGGGATATATTGGGATCACCCATCATCAGAGCTATATTGAACTCACCTCTCATTAAATAACAGTTTACCAGGACCGTAACATCCAAGAAACAAATAAAATTTTACATTTTAATCATCAAACTCAAAAAAATATTCATTTTAAACCATAATTAAAAAACTTTTGTATTTTGATATATCACATTCCTTTAAAACCTAATTTTCAAACTAAAATACCTTGAAAAAGGAAAAGAGGGTTTTTATTTTAAGAAAACATGAAAATTATAAAGGAATCCTAAATTAAAATATTGGTTATAGTGGAGGTAAAATATACTTAAACCATATATGATAAAATATATCATTCCCTTTTCCTTTTTAAAGAACGTCAAAATGTTCAGTATAAAATATTTAAAATGAAAACTTTTGAAATAATTTGTATGAAATTCAAAAGTGACATGAATTTTTTTTATAATTCATTAATATCCATAAAAATAAATCCATAAAATAATTTTAATAATATGGACATGGAAGAAAAAATGTATCAAATAAATCCTTAAAACATTTAAAATGACGTTTTAGTTAAATGTGTCCCTTCCCTCGACTCTAACATGACATGTATGTTATTTACCTTATTGAATAATATAATTATGTTAATTTACTTTATTAAGATACTAATTCATTTTAATTGTATTATTATCATCCCTTTTATTTTATTTATGGCCATGTTTTATGTATTAACTTTATCAGTTAAGTTTATGTAATATGGTTTGAGGACGTTCAGTTCATAATCCCAAAACAGATTTGGTGGGATGAATGTGAAAAAATATGTAATTATTGAATAATATACAGAATAATATTAATGAAAAAATTATCATTTTTATACATTAATTACACTTTTAAAAGTATCAATGAAATATGGTTATGAAAAATGAATTATGTTTCAACATGAAGACTGTAGTCCACATGCACACATGAGTAACATTTCCATTTTTTAATGAACATGTGAGAAAGATGGTGAGTGTAATTTTTTCTTCCAAAAATATTATTATATTAAAAATATAATATTATATATTTACATATACTTATATATATCTTACATGTGATGCGGTGATGAAAAATGAATCACATCGCTTTATGGTGGTGGTAGTCCTCACATATGCACAAACAACATTATCATTTTTCAATGGATATAAAACTAAGAAAAAATTACATAATATATTTACATAATGTAAATTATTTCTGTAAAATAATTTATATCACTTAAATTAATCATAATAACCATCATTTTTATGAGGTTATGAAAATTAAACACTTTACTTTGTGGAGGTGGTAATCCTTACGTATGTATGAGCAATGTTTTCATTTACAAAAGGATGAAAAAAAAGATGAAAATGGGGTTGAACATAAATATAATAAAATTTTAGTATATCAAATATACTTTTTATTATTTAATTATGGTTAAATATTATTTGAGAGAGGTTTAAGAATAAATAATCTTGAAATTAGTTGGTTAGGACTTATAAATTCTCGCTGGAAAACCACTTTGGCATACACCTTAAGAATTATAGGTTTGATATTTTTGGTGAGCCAGTAACCAATAGGATGTGGTTAGTGAATTTTGGGAGAGATTAATGTAAATATTGGTTAAACTATAGTGCTAAAAATGTTTGATTAAGAGAGGAGAGGAGGCGCCCTTTTATAAGTATAGGGAGGGGCAGTCTTGGAATTAATTAATGCATAAAATCAATATATATTTTTTTTTCATGATTTTTTTTAATATTTTGAATATAGTAAAGGTATGAGTCTAAATACTATAATACAATAAGATTTTAACAAATTTATGTGATGTTTTAACCATTATATCTTAGTTTTAACACCTGTTAACCTTTTTGATTATTACCATGTTATTAAAGTTTTTTACACTATAGGAGCATTGAAAGTTTCTATAACAGGAAAAGTGGCCTATAAATGGACCATATTTTATATTATAAACCATATCTCATTAACTTGTAAAATGATATGTTTTTTAATTAAATTTGAGTCATTTAATAAAATATGTATTATTATTTAATATTATTAAAGTCAATTTTGGAACTATTCAATTAATTTAACCTTAAATTCATCAATATAACAATGAAATTAGAATATAAACATTTAATAAATCCTTAAAAATTTATATATGTCTATTATATTCATGGGAAATGAAAACTAACCCTTAAAATATTACTCTTATATTTTTTAAAATCATTTACATTATTTTTTTCAACTCCTTGGACAAGCACGATGTCGACGTTATGTAAGCATTAAAGGAAATTAATTCAAAAATAAAAATTTAAAATAAATTATAAAGATTAAAAAATCATTCATATTTTAAATAACCATTTTATAACTTAACATTAACTATTTTTATCCCTATGAAAAATAATTAGATATATTAAAACAATGAGAGTGAAATGTTTTTCTTATTATTTATTTAAAATTATATTACAGTCATTATCAAAGGAAAGTGGAAATAAATTTCCACATTATTGAACCATTTATGGTAATATTAAAAAATATCTTACACAATAAAATAAATATAAGTGTTAGTGATTTTTTTAATCCTTACAAAATTATTTTTAACGTTAATTACTAGATTTACCCGTAGCGATGCGTCAAATATTTACTATAGTTAATATTCATAATGATAAAAAAATTATGTCAGACCTATTTAATTATGTTAATTATAATTATTCAAAATATTTAATCCATTATATCAAATTCAGTTTATATAAGTTTCATAATTAAATTTAAAATTAAACTAGTAAAAAGTGATGAAAATGAGTTTTCTAAAAAAAATGTATTCTTAAGTATATATATTATATATATAAAAATAAATCCTAAAATTGATTCCAATAATATAAATTTAATTATTCATAATATAAATAATCTAATAAAACTTTGAAACCATTTTTTTAAAAATGGACCTTTGTAAATTCGTGAAATAAAGGATCAACTTTAAAAAAATTAGTATAATATGCTATTCACCCAAAAATAATTTTTTTAGAAAATTATTAAAAAAACTATAAGGAAATTTTGAATATCTAATATAAAAAACATGGCTTATTATTTTCAAATTAAGATGATTATTTTTTTACATAAATCCTTAAAATAGAACCATATAATATATGTAAACAAATTTAATAAGAATAAAACTATTTCCCTTTTTACTAAAAAATTACTTAATATTATTATGGTGAATATAAATCTATAAAAATATAGTTAATTTATAATAATAATAAATGAAAATTATTTATTTTAACACTACCTGAGTTGTTACAATCTTGAAGGCTAAAATTATTTCCCCTTCATAATCTCACTTAACGTTAACTCTATTAGTTCAAAATTCATCATTATTGTACTTCACTCCTAAATTATTAAAGAAATCATCAATACAAGAAATGAAAACAAAATGATACACTATTTATATTCCTTATGTTGATTATAACTTACTATCCATTAGCTAATCATATCATTGTTGAATTCTAAACTAATAAAGCTTACATGAAGTGTGATTCTGAAGGGGAAATAATTTACTACTTTAAACAACTATATAAATTTAGATATTGTCTATTAATAAATCTAAATAATTAATCCACAGTAATATTAATAATAATTTATGACATTAAGAGTTCATTTTCTTAGGTTTTACCCCATACAACATAGTTTTAAATAGTTAAATATCTTTAAAAACTGCTTAACTAATCATTCTAGTCACCCAAGGTGTTGGATTTAAGTGTTATCAATTAAAACTTTTCAAAAATAATTAAAAGGTAATTTTAATATTAATTAAATTAAATCTATTGTTTTTTACTTGGTTTTAACAATTACACAGATTTTTATAGTTTTAAAGCATAAAAATGCATTTTTTTGGTCATCCCGGGAAAACTGAAAGTCAAATTGACATGGTGTATATTCCTATAATTAAAAAATAAATTAGTGTACATTTTCTTAAGTTTTCATGATAATATAAGGTCTTTAAATTGGGTTCGATATCTGGATACATTCTTTTAAATAAATTCATATTTATAAAAATTTATAATTTAGTTATTTCAATGACATTGTAAAGACCCAGAATTTCTCTGTATTTTTTTTAAATATATGGGAATTTTACAAGACCCTAAAAATTGACAGTGCGTGATTCCGACACCCAGAGTGCTCAGAATGAATTTCTAAACTTTTTTTTGGGTACGTTCAGTAAACGTGCGAGTGGGTTTTTCTAACTTTTGAACTGGGGCTCAGAAATGAAATATGAGGGCATCGTTGAACTTGCAGCACCAGTATTTGCTTAAAGAGACTGTCACCTCGATGGAAGTTGGTCGAGGGTGGAATTTAGTTTTTGGGGTATTCATGGAAGAATAGAATAAAAATAAATTTGTACAAATTTTTATTTTTATTTAATTTGTTAAAATCTCCATGTGGAAGTTGAGAAGTGGGGACCACCAGACCTTAACCTCCCATGAGTGGTAATGGTGGTGGGGACTACCCGAGCCTAACCTCCCATGAAAGTTTAGGGTAGTGGGGACCACCTAAGGCTTAAACTTCTCAACTCCCACAATAAATGAGAGAGAGACTCTTCAAATCCTCCAATATTAAATTATGGAAACCCTTCCCCTTTGATTAATTAATCCATCTTAACTAATTAAATGTTCCAATTTGAAATTATGCCAAAATATTTTATTATATTGGCTATGTATTCTTTTTGGGGGGTTGGGGAAAATTAATCGTTGGCAAAGGGAAGAGTTCTTGGAGAAAAGATCTCCAATGAAGAAAGCTCCACCGATGAAGAATGTGGACTTCGACTTCTTCCTTAGAACACCCTTCAATGAAGAAAGTCTTCGACTATGATGAATCGACACAGAAGCCAGGAATTGGAGGTGTGTGGCCAACGAGACTAACGTCGACAACTTCACCTTCTTCCCTCTTTTTTGACGTCATCAAGCGAACGAGGTAGGGGTTTACTACAATATGAATATCACTTTACATGATCTGCCTTTTTTTTATTTTGTGGGATTGGGAGTAGTGATTGACGAGGATTGAAGAAAGGGTATTTGATTAATTCTTCTTTACAAGTTCTTGATACTCTTGTTCTTGTTGAGCCACTTGCTATCGCTCTAATGTGGAGAGTGCTGTCCAAAGTAACATGGTCTGTCCTCTTCGTAATTATTCTATTAAATTGAGGTTTTATTTGTGATGGTGGAAGATGGCGACCAACCACGAAGGGGCATGAGAATGGCGGCCGAAACCACAGTCGGCCGTGATAAAGGCGACGACACCGCCCCGCGGCCACCGCCGTCGCCCCGCGGCCTTCGCACTGACCGCAACCACCACCACCATTTGAGGCTCTGTAACACCCCACGAACAAGGCACCACCCCACTACTGGACCACCGCCCCGTGGCCGGACAACCGACCCGCAACCGGACCACCGCCCAGCGGCCGAGCCACCCCGCGGTCTTGCACCGCCCTTGGCCAAGCCGCCCCGGACCGGGCCAAGCTTCCCCGCGCCCTCATGGTAACCCTCGGCCAAATCACACTCACGACACCCTTGTGGCCCTCACAGGCCGGACCCAGTGGGTCAGGCCGGGTTAACCCGAACCGGGTTTTCCCAGGTTAGGTCGGGCCAGGTCGGTCCGACCGGGTCAAACCGAACTTAGGCCCACTATGACCCATTTACTTTATTTTGGTCTTTACTTTGGCATTGGATGAATGTTTGATGAATTGTCAGCAACATTGGGAACATAGGAGTGATATAATCCATTTGAGTGATACCCCAGTTTGTTTTGGATTAAGATGGGAAATGATCAGGTTGGATTGAACATGAATCCAACTACGCTCCCGAGACTTAAAGGCTAATAACTCATAGACCAGACGTCCCATTGACGTTCCGTCTATTAAGTTAAGACCCCTATGACGTGGAGAACTTTTGAGATACTTCTTCATGAGAATTCATGGAATTTGGAGTATCGACTAGTAGATTTTGGAGAATATCCTCCCAGGGACGAGCGATCATAGTGCGAAGACCTAGTGGCTGGCTGAGACTTGACGACTGCTGACCGTTTTGACTCAGAGTGACTCAATAGGCCTAGTAGGGAGGACCTTGGTGATGCGGTAGACCCACTATGGGGAGTGCCTTGGTGATGCGTCAGACCCACGATACTCGACAGGAGGAGTACCTTAGTATGCCACGAGGGGGAGCACCTTGGTGACGCGACAGACCCATGGTGGGGAGCGCATTGGTGACGTGGTAGACCCACAATAATCTACAGGAGGAGTACATCATAAGTACAAGGTTAGTTTGAAGCACCTCTCTATGACACGACATTCCCACTGTACTCGATAGCAGAGGAGTTCTCCAACTGCCAAGGTGTTCATCAATGTGATTGGGGATGTTACTTGATACCACACCTACAATAAATCTTGCTGTGAGCTGAGTCAGTACCTTTGTGTTTTCTCATGATTGAGATGGATTACTTTATAAATTAGGTATATGTATGGGAATATACCTATGTAAGGTTATCTATTTATTTCATACTTTTTTATTTATACTTGATGAATTTCGTGAGACCTAGAGGGTCTCGGGGTCTCTACTGAGTATCGTTATACTCACCTCTACATAGGCTATGCCTGCACCTTGTTGTGTCGGATGTAGATAATGGATAACACTGACTAAGGTTGAGAGTACTATAACTGGACGATACCAGGAGGTGGACCATATAGTGTGTCCATACGCAGAGGAGACAGGTGGACTTGGAGTGCTGAGGAGGTGATCTGTACCTACCCTTCTGGTGAAAACCATGGAGGATAATCCAGTAGCTATCTTTTCCCTTCTTTCAGTCATATTTTATTTTCGTTGTACTTTTAACTTTATTACTGGTCTTTTATTCTAGACCCTTTTTATTTTCTGAAATTTTTTGGTTATATAGTTTGCTTGTGTTTGTATCTTACTATGTTCTTGGTTACCTGAGTTTGTATGTTATAAAGGCAATCCCTTCCCAGTTTTTGGGAAAACGTCTTTCGGTGCTAGTTGCCAGCCCCTGGCCTTTAGAAGGCGGGCTTGGGGTAGTCATGACACACACCCTGGGGGATGGTTCATGACAAATTGGTATTATAGGAGTCATTTCTATAGAAAAAATAGGACTTTGATATTTTCTATGAATCAATAATGTTAAGGGTAATGAGTGTGGTTTTCAGTTCAGGGAGTCCAGTGTTGGTGCAGTGACTGAAGTATCAATACACCAAGACCCTGACATCTGATTTCCGACTCAGTTCACAAAAACACTGGTTGCGTGTGTGTTTTAAAGAGTCTTCTTTGTGAACACATTGAGTCATCTCACCAGGTTAGCTCACCAGGGATAACTCATTAACCATGGCACACTTGTTTTTTTTTCAGGATTCCTCCACACAGACATTCAGATAGAGTTGCGAGAGTTGTACATACTGATTTCCCACTGAGTTATGAGGCCTCAGTGCATGGCCCTCTTCTATTAGAGGCACTAGTAGAGGCACCAACAACACCATTCCCCATTGGGCCACCAATGAAACCAGCCCGAGCAGTAGATGGTGCACGCCACTTGAGCGCGTTGCATGAGTTCCAGCGCTAGAGGCCACCTAGGTTCAGGGTAGAGACGGACCCACAGGCGGCTGAGGATTGGCTGGAGGCTGTGGTGAGAGTCTTACGACTCATATGGACACTAACCGATCTCATGGTGATCCTTACTGCAAGCCTTCTAGAGGCAGCAGTGGGTAGATGGTGGAGCTTGATGCTCTAGGTTCACGACGAGGTGAAGCTTCTCTAGGAAGAATTTGAGAGACTATTTTGGGCAGAGTTTGTTCCAGTGACTCTTCACACAGTGTCCATTCAGGAGATACTTCATCTAAAGTAGGGTAACATGACTATGGCTCAGTACTAAGAGAGGTTCAATGACCTCTCACACTACTCCACAGATATGGTACATGATCCATTCTTCAGGGCCCAGACCTTTGAGTAGGGACTCAGATGGGAGATTAGGGCTTCGATGATCTCACTCAGCATCTCAACGCAGGAGGGGGTGTCATAGAGGGACCTCTTAGTGGAGAGTTTCCTTGCTGAACTGTCACTAGCAGCGAGACCCACCACCAGTCATCATGTGGTGGTGTCTTCTCCAGCTGGAAGCAGACAGATGGTGGAGAGGTCCAAGAGGACCAAACATACAAGTGGATGACCGCATGACTCATGATCGATTATGTGGGGAACCCGAAGAAAAACCAATCAGGCACGGAGCAGGAAATGTTTCTCATGCCAGGGGTAGGGTCACATGACTCGTTACTATCTGATCTACCATTCATATGATCAGTAGACGGTCGAAGTAACACCTAGGAAGAGACAAATATTTGACCAAGGAGGTCCAAAGGGAGTAGGCAGACGTGTCAGAGGAGCCGTCCAATCAGCTGGTGGTGGGAGATGATTCAAGATATTACCGGCACCACCACCAGGAGGTGCACCCCAACCACAAGGAGAAGGTGGATAGGGGAGAGCTCAGCTCCAGGCAGCTGAGTCCTACGATCACGATGCTCTGGAGATGATACGAGGTATGATCTGTGTCTACTTCACCATAGCTGTAGTACTTATAGACACAGGTTCCAGTCATTATTTTATTTCCACTGCCCTCATTTGGAGCTCAGAGATTCTGATGGAGCCATTGGCTCAATCCTTACGACTAGAGACTTCTACTGGATAGGATTCAATTATTACACACTAGTACCGACACTATGATCTTACTCTAGGAGGATAGAGCTTCGGTTGGGATCTCCTACTAGCGGCATCAAGGCCTTACGACATAATCTTGGGTATAGACTGGTTATCTACAGTCCATGCTCAGATTGACTGTATTAGGCGCAAAGGGCAGTGTGTCCTCACAGATGGGACCATGTTTACCTTCATCGATGAGAAGGGAGCCTTTTCAGTGCTGTATGGTCTTACTCGGAGGAGAGTGCAGCCGATCACTCATCAATTGGCTCGCCTTACCCTTAGATCAATTGATGTGGAGAGTCCAAATTATCCTGCAGTGGTGGACCAGTACACAATTGTTTTCTCTGATTATGTTCTGGGTCTACCTCCTTGCATAGAGGTAGAATTTTACATTGACTTGCTCCCTGGAACAACACAAATATCAACACCAGTGTATCTGACAGCTCCCGTAGAGATTTGTGAGCTGTTAGTACAACTTGAGGACATACAAGGGAAGGGATTCATCTAGCCCAGTGTTTCTCCCAGGGCAGCCCCGATTCTGTTCACCAAGAAGGAAGATGAGAGATTGGGGCTTTTTGTTGACTACTGGCACTTGAACCAAGTGACTGTGAAAAAAAAGTACCCCCTCCAGAGGATTGATGACCTCTTTGATCTGCTGTAGGGAGCATGGTGGTTCTTGAAGATAGACCTCAGATCAGGAAATCACCAACTCAGAGTATGAGACAAGGTTGTGCAGAAAACGACATTCAGATGTCGGTATTCCCATGATGAGTTCTTGGTTATGCCATTCAGTGTGACCAACACTCCAGCAGTGTTCATGGGACTCATGAATAGGATCTTCCAGCAATACATTGATCTCTTTGTAGTGGTCTTAATCGACGCCATTCTGATCTACTCGGCTACTGAGGAGGAGCATTTCTATCATTTGTAGGTAGTACTGGATACACTCCGAGATCACTATCTTTATGGTATGCTCTCAAAGTGCTTGTTTTGGATCCAAGAGGTTCACTTTCTGGGACATGTAATATCAGAGGCTGGAGTTGCAGTAGATCCAGCGAAGATTGAGGCGATACTTGTTTGGGAGACACCCAAGATTGTGGTGGAGGTACGGAGTTTCCTGGGTTTGGCCAGATATTACCAGAGGTTTGTGCCAGATTTCTCCAGAGTTGCAGCACCACTTTCAGCGTTGACGAAGAAGGGGAAACCCTTTGTGTGGTTGGAGAGACACCAACAGAGTTCTCAAGTGCTGAGGCAGAGGCTGACTAGTGACCCCATATTGAGGCTTCTAGAGGAGGGCGTAGGGTACATAGTTTACTGCGACGCATCAGGGACAAGACATGGATGTGTCCTAATGCAGGAGTGATAAGTGACCACTTATGGTTCTAGACATCTGAGATAGCATGAGCAGAACTACACTACCCATGAACTGGAGTTATTAGCAGTGGACTTCACCTTGAAGATGTGGCGACACTATCTGATGGGTGAACAGTTTATAGTGTACTCTGATCATAAGAGTATTAGGTATATCTTCTCCCAGAAGGACTTGAACCTGAGACAATGAAGTTGGCTTGAGTTCCTCTAGGACTATGACTTCGAGATAGTCTATACTCCCGGGAAGGGGAACGTTGTTGCAGTTGCACTCAGCATGAGATCTGGTATACAACTGTTAGGTGAGGCGACGAAACAGATGGATACTTTGTAGATATCCTTTGTGGATAGAGGTGGAGCATCTTTTCTTTAGTTTCTTACAGTCACTCCCCCACTTCTTCAGTGAGTCAGGGAGGCACAACATGGGGACAGTAACTACGAGGCACGACGTGCTCAGATATCCACAGTTATGTACCTGATGTATTTTTTGTAGGTGGGGAGCACATAATCCTCTTTATAAGATGTACTATGGTACCAGTGTCACTTCATAAGGAAGTTTTGAGTGAGTTCCACACATTCCCTATAGCGGTACATCCAAGAGTGGCGAAGATGTACCAGGATCTCTGATGACAACACTGGTGGCCGTGAATAATGAAAGCAGTAGCGGATTTTGTCTCTCAGTGCCTCACTTGTCACAAAGTGAAGGCAGAGCATCAGGTACTAGTAGGCTTAGTTCAGCCTTTAGAGGTCCCAGAGTGGAAGTGGGATGGGATATCCATGGACTTCGTGATAGGACTTCCATGTACATCCAATGGATATGATTCCATCTAGGTGATCATCGACCAACTCACCAAGTCGGCCCACTTCTTACCGATCAGAGAGAAGGGTTCAGTAGAGAGCTTGGGACGCCTCTATGTATAGGATATTGTGTGACTACATGACGTACCCTCAACGATTGTCTCCGATCATGATGCACGTTTTACTTCCTATCTATAGAAAGAGTTTCTAAAGGATTTCAGAACACAAATTTATTTTAGCACCACCTTCCATCCTCAGATAGCTGGTCAGACTGAGCGAACCATTCAGACAGCTAAAGACATGCTACGTGCTTGTGTCCTCTAATTCAGTCGCAATTGGGAGGATCACTTGCCTTTGGTGGAGTTATCATACAACAACAGCTATCACTCCACCATAGGGATGAGACCTTTTGAGGTGTTATGCGGGCGACCTTGGAGATCACCATTGTGCTGGACTGACCTAGGGGAGTCAGCACTCGTAGGACCAGAGATGGTTCGGGCTACTCCAGAGAAAGTGCTGATCATCTAGGAGCGGATGAAGACTGCACAAATTAGGCATATGTCATATGCTAACAGGAGATAGAGACCTCTGGAGTTCGAGGATGGAGAATACGTCTTTCTACGAGTCTCATCCCGATGAGGTCTACGGAGATTTGGCTGAGGTGGCAAGTTATCTCTGAGGTTCATAGGACCCTTTCAGGTCCTCAACAGAGTTGGCGAGGTGCCTTATGGCTTAGCTCTTCCACCTCAATCGCACCGGGTGCACGAAGTCCTCCACGTATCCCAGCCAGGAAGATATTTTCACGACCCTTCCCACATCATCGTCCATGGCGAGCTACACATTGACGATTGGGTGACTTTTATGGTGGTTCCAGTAGACATTGAGGATTGATAGGAGCGGGTCCATCATGGACAGTCGATACCTCTTGTACACGTTCAATGGTAGCATGAGAACCTCTAGGAGAGGACATGGGAGCGGGTGGATCAGATGCATGCTCAATACCCCACTTGTTTACCTAGTTTGAGTTGTGGGTTACAGGGACGTAGAGCCCTGAGGTGGGGAAAATTTAATGACCCAGAATTTCCATGTATTTTTTTAAATTTATGGGAATTTTACGAGTCTGTGAAAATTGACGGTGCGTGATTCTGAGGCCTGGAGTGCCCGAAATGAATTTCTGAACTTTTGTTCAGATACGTTCAGTCTACGTGCAAGCGGGTTTTTATAACTTTTGAACCGGTGCTCAGAATTGAAATCTGAGGGCACCGTTGAAATCACAGTGCTAGTATTTTCATAAATAGATTTTCACCTCGATGGTAGTTGGTCGAGGGTGGAAGTTAGTTTTTGGGGTTTTCATGGAATAATGGAATAAAAATAAATTTGTACAACTTTTTATTTTTATTTAATTTTTTAAAACCTCCATGTGGGAGTTGAGAAGTGGGGACCACCAGAACTTAACCTCCCATGAGAGGTTATGGTGGTGGAGACCACCCGAGCCTAACCTCCCATGAGAGGTTATGGTGGTGGGGACCACCCGAGGCCTAAACCTCTCAAATCCCACAATAAATGTGGGAGAGCCTCTTAAACTCCTCCAATATTAAATTATTCCAACCCTCCCCCTTTAATTAATTAAGCCATATTAATTAATTAAATGTTCCAATTTAAAATTATTTGAACATATTTTATTATATTGGATATCTCTTCTTTTTGATGGGTTGGGGGAAATTAATCGTTGGAAAAGGGAAGAGCTCTTTGAGAAAATCTCTCTGATGAAGAATGCTCCACCGACGAAGAACACCGACATCGACTTCTTCCATGGGACACCCATCAAGGAGGAACGTCTTCGACTATGATGAACCAACGCACAAGCCCCAAATTGGAGGTGTGTGCTGGATGAGATGAACATCGACAACATCACCTTCTTCCCTCTTTGTCGACGTCATCAAGAGAACGAGGTAGGGGTTTACTACAATATGAATATCTTTTTCATGATATCCCTTCTATTTCTTTTGCGGGATTGGGAATAGTGATTGGTGAGGATTGTATAAAGGGTGTTTGATTAATTCTTCTTTACCCGTTCTTGATACTCTTGTTCTTGTTGAGCCACTACCGCTCTAATTCGGAGAGTGAAGGCTAAACTGACATGGGCTGTCCTCTCCATAATTCTTGTGTTAAATTGAGGTGTTCTTCGCGATGGTGACCAACCACAAAGGGGCACGAGAACGGCGGATAGCACCTCCATCAGCTGCGACAAAGGTGACGATGCAATGGTGAGGACCCGCTGCACCGCGGCCGTCCGTGGCTTCGCGCCGCTTTGCGGCCGAGGTGCCGCCCCGCGACCATACCGCCCGCCTGTGGCTGGACTTGCATGCAGAGGGTGGACCAGTGCCCCATGGGTGGACCGGCGCACCGCGGGCGGACCGGCGCCCCGCGGGCGGACCGGGGCCCCGAGGGCGGACCAGAGCCCATCGGGCGGACCGGGGCCCTGCGGGGCGGACGACCGCCCCTCGGCCGGACCGCCACCCCGCGGCCGGACCGCCGCCCCGCGGCCGGACCGCCGACCCGCGGCCGGACCGCCGACCCGCGGCCGGACCACCGCCCCGCGGCTGGGCCACCACCCCGTGGCCGGGCCGCCGCCCCCGCTGTCGGACCACCGCACCCGCGGTCTCATGCCGCCCTCAGCCGAGCCACCATGGGCCGGGCCTAGCCGACTCACGCCCTCGCGGTAACCCTCGGCCGAACCGCCCTCGCGAACCTCATGGGTCAGGCCGGGCCTAGTGGGCTGGGCCATACAGTGCAGGTTGGGCTGGGTCAGTCCGACCGGGTCGGACTAGACCCGACCCCACTAAAACCCATTTAACTTCTTTTGGCCATTACTTTGGAACCAGACGACCGTTTGATGAACCGTCAGTGGTGTTGGGAAACTTGGAGTGAGACTGTCCCATTGAGTGATACCCCACTAAGTTTTTTATTAAGATGGGGAACTGTTAGGTTGGATCGAGCATGAATCTAACCGGGCCTTTGGGACTAAAATACTAATAACTCACAGACCGAACGCCTGATTGACGCGCCATCTGTTACGTTGTTACCCATATGACGTGGTGGATCTTTGAGATACTTCTTAATGGGACTTCATGGAAGTTGGAGTATCGACCAATAGCTTGGGGAGTGGATCTTCCCGAAGACGAGCAGGCATAGTGCAGAAACCTAGTGTTTGGCTAAGAGTTGACGACTACTGACCGTTTCGACTCAGAGTGACTCGACATGCCCAGTGGGGAGTGCCTTGGTGATGTGATAGACCCAAGGTGGCGAGTGCCATGGTGACGCGGCAGACCCATGGTACTCGATAGGAGGATTACCTCAGCAGGCCATGAGGGGGAGCACCTTCATGACCAGGCAGACCCACAGTGGGGAGCGCCTTGGTGACACGGAAGATCCACGATACTCGACAGGAGGAGTACCTCAGCAGTCCGAGGTTAGTGAGAAGAAACTCTATGCGACATGGCAGGCCCACTGTACTCGATAGAGGAGGAGTTCTCCAGCAGCCGAGGTTTTTGTCGATGAGACAGAGGATGTTACTTGATACTACCCCTAGAATAAATCCTGGTGTGAGCTGAGTCAGTACCTCTGTGTTTTCTCATGATTGAGATTAATTACTTGATAACTTAGGTATATGTATGGGCATATACCTAAGTAAAGTTATATATTGATTTCATACTTTTTGATTTATCCTTGATGATTTTTGTGAGACCTATAGGGTCTCGGGGTCCCTACTGAGCATCGTTATATTCACCCCTGCACGGGCTATGCCCGCACCTTGTTGTGTTGGATGCAGATGACGAACAATGCCGACTGAGGCTGAGAGTACTAGGACTGCATGGTACCTGGAGGAGGACCATATGGTGTGTTGGTACATAGAGGAGACGAGTAGACGTGGAGTGATGAGGAGGCAAACTGTACCTACCCTTCAGGTTGGAACCACGGAGGATGATCCAGTAGCTGTCTTTTCTCTTCCTTCAGTTGTATTGTGTTTCAGTTGTACTTGTACCTTTACTGTTGGGATTGTATTCTGGACCCTATTTACATTATGCACTCTTTTGGTAATATATTTTAGTTGTGTTTGTATCTTTTTGTGTGCTTGGTTACATGAGTTTTCATGTTATAAAGAAAATGCCCGCCCAGTTTTTGGGAAAACTCCTTTCGGTGCTAGTCGCCAGCCCCTGGCCTATGGAAGGTGGACTTGGGTTAGTCACGACATGGGCCCCGAGGGATGGGTCGTGACAAACATTTCATGACATATTTTATGTGTCATCAAATCAGATATGTTATAAATAATTCAAATATCATTATACTATGATTTCAATTCAATACGAGTTCATTTTCTATGTTGTAAATTTTAATAGAATTGAATGTGGAAACAAACCTAAGTATCTAAGGAAAAAACTTTTGAAATATCATGTTCTTTAAATATCAAATATCTAGCATAATTGTACAATCATTTTCTATAATAAAACTCCATATATTATATTTTATTCCCACAATAAAAGACACTTTTTAATTGAACATACACTCTCCCATGTTTTAATTTAATATTATAAGAAAATTTCTAAATAATAAGTAGATAAAGAACTCTACATGATCTCCATGAAATAGAAAATAATAAACATGATTGAAAATCATATCGTTATGATGTCTTCAAAATTTCTAACACTAAGTATTGTTACCACTAATTTTCAAACAAATATACTTCCTTTTATGAATATATAGACCATTAAAATTCATTTTAGTACATGAAAAATATATTTTAACAAACTATTTATAAATATTTTTAATGAAACAATAAATATCTTTAAAAATACCATTTCAAGGATTATTTTTTTTGATAGAATACGAAATCTTTCATAAATTAACAAATATAATAACCATAATCATTACCATTACTTTTTTCTAAACACTATCTAAACATTGATCAAAATAAGTAATATGTTTTGATATATATTTTTGTATCAAAATATAATTATATATACCTTAATAATTATCCCTCTAAAGTAATCTATTGGCTTCTTGTGTGCATTGTTCATCATCATACCATGATTTTTATGATAAATAAACACTACCCTATCATAACAATTTTCTTGTTAAAAAATAATATAAAATGTAAAATTTTAAGTTTATTTTTAAGATGTTGAATGTAGCATATCACAAAATTTTAAGGGAAATCATTCATGGTTAATTTTTTAGATACCCATGTTTGGATTAAAAAATAAATCTTTAGAGTATCTAAATTGATCATAATGATCATCTAGTGCATCCTAGGAAAAATAAAAATATATTTTATTAGATTATATTTTACGGTTTTAACCCTATATCTTTATATAATGATCATGATCACATAGTCTGATCTATTTAAGAAATTTATCCATCAAGTGAATCATTATATCAATGAATTATGGTGGGATGAACATATCTAATTAAATTAATATGATAGAAATTTCCTTTCCATAGTTAGAAACTCAATTTGGTATGTATATTTAATTAATATATATTTGAAGAATAAGATAATCATGGTTAATGTGTGTGAGAAATTATTATGGAAAATGTAACATAAATCCATAGACATTAAATATTATATCAAAACATGATAGAATAAGTATTTTAGGACCTTTAACATAAAATTATTCATCAACATGATATTCTTGATATTTAATGAATACCTATATGGAACATTTACACCATTTTGAATGTTTCAAAATAAAAATACCTTCTTCCTGGAAAGAGTGTAAGTCACCAAAGAAAGAAATGTCTTCAATTAACCCTTCACTGATGCCAAAACTTCTACTATTTCTATTCCAATCATGACTAACCAAGACCCAATTCTATATTTTATTTTTCATCATACATTTAGTAATGTGACAATGACGTTATCACATATAATATTATTCTACATGAATTAAATCACAAGAATGTATGATGTACAAACAATTCTAATACAGTCATTCAAGAAACACTAATATCTTTTTCCAACCTATTTTAATGGGGTTTTGATAAAAGGGTTTTCAAAAAATGGTGACAATATACTTTACTTTCTAAAACTATTCATCACCTGACAGTAGAGATGATACTATAGGTTTTTCGAAATTCCCATCAAACGATGTCATCCAGGTTCAGTATATACATCATCAGGTAAAAAACTCGTGATATTATATAAGAAATGTCTTAATTGAATGTTTTAACTTAAATGAGTGTGTACCTTCTTCACAAATGGTACTCCCTAGAATTTATTTAAAACTATAGCCTGAAAAATTTCCATAAGTAGGAAAACAATTTATCATTCCATACAACGTGACTCTCAATTTGAAACATTCATTGTTATGATCATCAAACAACGTAATATTTAAATATCACTTGAATTTTAGATCTTCAATCAATATATAAAAATAAGAATCAATATCATTACCCTGTTGTGTTATTCATGATATTAGAAAATATGACATAATGTAATTTTTCTTCATTCATAACTATAGTGGAAAGTTATAATTCACCAATATAACTTTCCATGCACTATGAGTCATACATTGCACACTAAAAGGACTTATTATATTTATAGATAGTTTAAGATATAGGTTTGTCACCATGTTTCCAATTTATAGTTATTCTTGATCAAATTTATTTTACCGAGGAGTATCTGCTGGGTGAAAATGTATTCCATATTGAATTATTTTATTTTTATTCCATGTAAATTACCTTTTAGTATATTTACTTTCATATTCATTTCTTAAACCTGGAATGATTTAAATGTATCGTAAAACTTTTGAAGGAATTTATTCACATTTATTATATATATTTGTATTATACTTAGAGTGTGTCTAAGGGAATCATAATCCATAGGAAATAATGTACAATGATTTGGATACAAATGTAATCTTTTAGAGATCATAAAAATTAAACATAGCATTCATTTAACATCATATGTTTGAAATAGAAGATTGTTATATTCTGGTAACATATTATTCAAGAGTGAATATAGTTTTTTAAATATTTTTTCACTCTATATTTTATGAAATTTTAAATCATATATCTTTATTATGACTGAAAATGTTTTATATTTAGTTTAACTATAATAAAATGTCATCATTGCACTAATATTTAGCTTATCAATTTTTTTTGAAAATCATGAAAGTTATTTTAAACATCCATTTTTAGATTCCTAAATATGATCTATATCACAATATACTCTAGTAATCATTTTAGATAATCCATGAAACATAATTTTATCTCATTCACTATATGCATTAAGTTATTCCCCATATTTAGTTGCACAATTATATCATTAATCTATTTATTGATAGATCAAGTGTTATTAGACCTCATTTACAAAAAATCATCTTGAATACAAAAAATAAATGTGGAAAAATAATTTGATAAGGGTATTATACATGCTCTATTTCAAACATGAAGAACACTATAGTCTCGTCCTCAAACTATTTTTTCCATAAAATTGATACCCATCCATTCTCATTTGATATCCATCCTATTTAGTTCCATCATATTCATATTTTAAAATAAATAAATAATACATAGAAGGTATGGGTGACACCCACATGTCACTATTGTTCATTATTTAATATTATTTTATCTAATCTTGGGATACTTTAAGATCATGGAGTGTTTTGTTTGAAATTTTGAAATTATATAAATTTCCTTCTGTTACATGATTTGTCTACACGAGCTAGGAGAAACTATGGGGGTTATAAGATAATGGACCTTTCTAGTTTAATTTAAATCTTCATGTTTTTCCTATATTTTAAACATTTTATTTGGATCAAACCATGTAGGTCATGGGAGAAACCATGGAGTGGGTTTGGTGCTTAAGACAAATTTGCTTACATTATTGGGTCAATGTTTTGTAAATTGTACAACTAAACTATGTGGTCTAGATAATTGGTATATATTTTTGTTTTTTTGTTCCAACCATATTCATCTTAAGGATTTTATCTTCATTTCTCCTCACCCATAATTCAATCCAGCCATTGTTCACCCCAATAGAGTCACTCCTATCTTTCTTTGTGTTTTCCAAGAATCTCCACTTCTATTTCCAAGGGATTTACCCATGTTAAGCCCTCATTTATTCTTGTTTCCTTCTTCCATAATCCTGTCTTCCTCTTCCCCAACATTTCCACCCTCCACAAAAACACTTAGGTGCTTATAGGGTTGATTGAGTGTTTGGTGGATAATTCATATATAGGGATTTTGGTTATTACTGCTTGAGGGGGATGTCTCTTTACTTTATTGAGAATTTTCCACCAAATATGACACATTTTGACTTATTTCTACTTAATGACACCATGATTGATGTATATGTTCATGTTATGTTTCTTTAAATGTTATATAATTGTGTGTTTTACATTTTACAAAGCTAGGTTTATCAAATTATAATTATATACAGTTATTATTTTGGGTTCCTTAAGCATTCTAATGTGGATTTCTACTTGGAATAAAGGTATCTAAATGGTATTCGATGGATTTTATGGTTTTGAAAGCATAATGATGTTCCAAGTGGAATTAAAATGTTCCAACATGTAGTTTTAATGTGGAATTGGTGTTTAAATTGTATTTAACCCCATTTGAGGCACACATTGTGTGAATTATTGGTTTTATCAAAAATTATGATTTAAATAAGTTTGGATTTAATTTTTAAATAGTTTTTTGTAAATGATGATTTGAAATTAATATTAATAGGTTGTATATTTTCTTGGAATCCTGATTTGGGCTTTTAGTAAGGCCCTTCTGGAACTTAGTTATTAGATTTCATGGCACGTGTGTCACCCTCTTATGGACCTCTTTATTTTTGTGTGTGAATGATTAATTATTGATTGAGGGTAATTTTTATTATTTCATTTTAAATGATTGATATGATCGAGGATGATTCTTCTAAGATAGTTAGAGGTTAGGTGAGATTTATGAATTATGATCACATGTGATTATTGTATGATTCTTATTGGATCAACTCATATTTCTTTTATTGTGGGAGCCTTAGGTAACTGTGGATGTTATATATAGTATTCTGCCCCAGGTTATACTTATTAATGGATCAAGACAATGACCATAAGGCCTCAAGAGCACCTCTCTGAATTCCAGAGGCTACTGACTAGTAGCAAGGTCCTAGGGTGTGTTAGTGGGGAGAATTTTCCCACATAGGTCAGAGTGAGAACAACAATAGATATATTTTATAAATAGTGGAATGGGAAATAAGAAACATAGAGAATCAGAAATAATGGAAATAAATAAAGAAATATAAGTAAACAAGTGAACACAGAATAAATAATTGGCATCAATGATGATATAAAAAAATGAATGTACAAAAGGAATATGGGATACATGCATATACCACATGCTATAAAAAATACACAAAAAGATAAAATCTACTACTACAATCATCTCCAGCACATGATCAATCCACTCCCCCATACTCTATCATAGAATAAAAATCATACATCAAAATCTTTCTACTTCTATTTATCCATAACTGTAGTCATATTGTCTATTTGGTTACCATAGGAGGCCCAAACAGAGTGTGAGGTACATTCTTAGTAGGAAACCAACAATGGTGTCTAGATCAATCCATTTTGTGAAATAAATAAATAAACAATGTTTCATCAATAATAAATACATGGAAATAGATAAAGAAATAAATAAGAAACTACTTTGGTCTAGGATCCTAAATAGAAACCCTCTCGATACCACCTGCTTCTCCCTAAGCCAGATGTTTGAACTAAGGTACCTATATAAGTGAAATGGTAAATACATAGGCCATCATGTATAAAAAAATCTAGGTAGGTAGACCCAAAGATTATGCTTTGGCTTAGTGGTCTCATCCACAAGACATTAAAAATGCATTCACATAATATAAATAAGAAACTTTAGATATTAAAAGAGTAATAAATACATAAAATCTGATGATAGAGTCTTGAGCCCATCCAAGGTGGTCTATAATGAATCCTATGGGTGTCTAAAAGAGTCTCTGATATAAAAAAACCACCGAGTATGCCCAAGGTCACCCATAATTGCATCCCTTGTATCAGTCATGGCATGTTGAATCTGATTATATACTAAGTATCTCATATAGGAGATCAATTATCACATAAGGCATGGTGTATCCATCTTAGCAATGATTCTGTCCATTATTTCTTCCCTAGGGAACCGGTGTCACTCTCTAGTATGCATAATCAACCCAAAGAGCCCTTAAATGGAAAGCAAAATTATCTCTCCCATGAATTAAAAAGATACAACTAATCATGGAAAGTCCATCCACGATATCCTTAAATTAGGATCCATGTTATCTCCTAACCCATAGTAGGTGATTCATATCAACCAAGTCACATATTACAAGGCACAACACATATCAAATCACATGACATAAATAGGAATTTCAATATTACATACTAACGAGATAGACAAGTCATCCATTTCATGCTAATAAACTATGGAACAATGTAATAATCATAAAAAATGGCATAAGGAACAAGGAACATGGAATGAGATATTTCATGCAGAAATGAGACATGAGGAACAAGGCATATCCACAAGGGGCTATTAGAAATCTCAGGTAATAGGAATATAACATGGAATAAATGTAAATAAATGACATAAGGCTTAAAACATGAAGCAAAAAAATAAGCATGTAACATCAGGCATTTCCCAAGGGGCCTAACTCACAACTAATAATTTATTTTAATTCAATTTATAGTTCAACGAATTTCAAAAAGGGCTAACACACACACACATGGTGTTCAACACTCAAGGAAGGTAATTTAGGACATCAATGTGGGAAAACCCAAAGGGGTGGCCAACAATAAGGATAATGACATACAAATGGTTTTTTACTATAAGTTAAGGTCACATAAGACATGAGGAACCCATTAAATTAATTTTTTAACACATTTGAAGAGTGTACAGAGGGATATAGTGCACAACACAATGATACTTAATTTAAAAATTG
The DNA here is from genome assembly GCA_963277665.1 of Viscum album. Lineage (NCBI taxonomy): Eukaryota > Viridiplantae > Streptophyta > Magnoliopsida > Santalales > Viscaceae > Viscum > Viscum album. The sequence continues at coordinate 326,455,110 of OY728158.1, forward strand.
ACAAAATGAGCATGATATTACTAAACCAACCACCTTGATGTAGTAGTACACAACTCATCCATTGTTAAAGCCTAAATCGATATTGAACGGAATAAATATAATAAATCAACCAATAGCCTAAAAATATGAAAAAATGGCCACAACTAAATAGAATAATAGACGAAGTAGAAACCCTTAAATTAAAGGGAGGGGACAATAGATATTTACTATAGCTTTTTATTGGTTCCAATGATGAGAAATTTGGTTACCAGATGAAGGATATTTCAAATGGCCTAGGAGGAGAGTAGGAGGGCTCATGCCTGAAGAAGGAGGATAAATCCCACTGAAAGAAAAGTGGGTAAAAAGGGGTAAGATTAAAACATTCATCAAGGGAAAATTGGGAATCTCGCCATAAAAAAAATTGCTCAAAGTTTGGACTCACGATTGGCCAAACCGTATGCCAATTGTGTTAATGGGATCTATCCCAAACCTCTGTAGCACCCCAAAACTGTGTTCCTAGGGTTTAATGACTGTTGAAAAACCATGAAGCCCCCAGAACCACACCATCTACAACTACACAGTTTAGGGAAACCATACGGTCCAATAATTTTGTTAATTTTTTGGGGCTCAAGGCTCCAAAAAATTCCCTAACACCCCTAATCCATCTTTAACTCCCTTACACAACATTAAGAGGGACAAAAAAAGTAATTTAAATAACAAATGGTATGTACCTTTTAGAATATATGGGACATTAAAACCTCTCCCCATTAAGAAAAATCATCCATGACTTTCCCTTTTAAGGGTGGTAAGATTCCATAAGAGAAGATTTCTGTCCACTACACTTGTTTATCAGCCTCTAGATCCAAGGTACCATATTGTACATATCCATGCTGAACTAGAACCCCGACTAGAAAAACTGAACTGCCTCAAAGATCCTTTGTGATCGAATCAAAGATACGTATTAGATACTCCACAAAAGACACACATTCCTCTAGTTCAATATCCTTGGGGTCAAATGAATGATATGGATCATCATGATACCAAAAAATCTACAATACATGGAAGACATTGGGAATGGAATGGTACCTCTTAGGTAATTAAAAATGATAGGCTACTATCTTGAACTTCTCTACTATCTTCAAAGGATAGATATATGAAGGTGATAACTTTCCCTATCTCCTGATTCTTCTATGACCCAATCTAGGTGATATACACAGAAATACCCAATGTCCCACCTCAAACTCTAGAGGTCAATGATGATGATTTTTATAAGTATTTTCCTAGACTAATCTATATCTATATGCTTCTGAATCATTTGGACTTGCTCTGTGGTATCTCAAATGATATGAGGACCTAGTAGAGCCACCTCACTTGCCTCTAACCAGCATAGAGGTGAATGAAACAACCTACCGTAAAGGGACTAATACAGAAACATATAAATAATTATCTGAAAGATATTATTGTAGGAAAAATCTACTAGAAGAATATGATTTTCCCATTAACATATAAACTCAAGGATGTAGGCCTGAAACCTATCCTCTAACACATGTATTGTTTTCTTAGACTACCCTTTGGTCTGAGGGTGATATGCTATACTCAAGAGAACCTATTAAACCAATTCCTTTTACAACCCTTTTAAGAACCATGAGGTGAAATTAGCATCTCATTTTCATATGATAGAATGGGGAACACCATGACGGAACACTATCTCTCATATTTATAGGCTTCATTGATCATAAAAAATGAAGGTTTTCTGATGTAATAGAATGTGTGAAACCTTCATCAGCCGGTTGATGATCACCCATACCACATAAATACATTGAGGGGATCTTTGAAAGACTATAATTAATTCCATGGTGACATCATTCAATATACACATAGGAAAGTAGAGGGGTTATAGAAGTCCAGTAGGTTGATAGTGATCTTCCTTCACCTGCTGATAGGTGGAGCACCGAGTGATAAAGCCCGCAATCTGCCTCTTCAAGCCTGAACACCAATACTGATGATGTATATCTCTGTACATCTTGGTAAACCCCAGATGAACTTCCAAAATAAAAGCATACTATTCCATTATCAACTCTTCCCTTATATTCGTAGGCACCCATTCATGTCAATTTAAGAGTAGGGGTTCACATACATCCACAACCCAACCTGGAGGTGGGTTCTGTCCCATGATTCTCTACCTCAAGACAAGGCCCCCAGAATAAGACAACTACCTCATCTGAACCCACTCTAGAAGGTAGGATTTCACTACAGAGCTGTTAAGAATGGCTTTCCATGTTGTTCCTAAACTTTAAGGTGTATCTCATAAAATAGATCTAGAAGATTCCACTCACTACTATCCTCCTTGATGGCTTGTGTTCGAGTCTTCTGTATAAGGAATCAACAACAACATTTCCTTTTATAGGTGTGTAATAAATCTCAAAGTTGAATGATTGTAGGTATTCCCCCCACCTGTACTACCTAAGACTCAAATATCACTGAGTAGAGATGTATTTGAGACTTTTTTGATCAATGTAAATAACAAAATTCTCACCTAAAATATAATTTATCAAACAACACAGATCATGAACCATGACAGCTAGCTCTCATAAGGATTCAACTAGAGAGACTTGTACGGAACAACTTGATCACCTAGAATCATCACTTCCCCCATCAAAATTTCTGAAGCATCACAATAAATAATATAACTTCTACCAAGATCAGGTAGAATGGTGATTAGTGCTAAAGTCAATCTTCCATTTAACTCCTGAGAATATGATTCACAAGCTTCAATCCAGGTGAATATCACACCCTTTTTGTTCATGTCCATAAGAGGCATTTCTAGGCAAGATAAGTACTAGATGAAACACCTGTAATAGTCGGATAGCCCTAAGAAGTTATGTATGTCGAGTACATTCGTGGGGTGCTACAAGGAAACCATGATTCTCACCTTCTCTGTGTCAATTGATATACCTTCCTCAGATATAATATAAACCAAGAAGTGAACCATGATGATCCAAAAGTGGTATTTAATGCGCTTCACATATGACTAATGCGATCTCAGTGTACTCAGCACTATATGAATATGGTTGGCTTGGCCGCATCTGGTGCGTTAGTATACTAAGATGTCATCTATGAGGAACACCATAAAGGATTAAAGATATGGGTGGAAAACCAATTCATAAAAGACATGAATACTTTCAATGAATTCATCTGACCGAATGACATAACCATTTAATCATACAAGCTCCACCTACTCCGAAACACTTTACATGATATTTATGATTTCCTCACTCAAACTTGATTATAGATCGACCTTAAATCAAAATTGAAGAAACTAGTCCCTCCTTAGAAATGGTTAAAGTGGTCTTTAATTTGAGGAAGTGGATACCTATTATTTACTTTAAGGTATTTCAATCAGTGGTAATCCATGTACAATATAAGGGTACCATCCACCTTCTTGGACAAAAGGATAAGTGACCCCCTTGGTGATGTTTTGGGTCAGATAAAACCCTTATCCTATAAATCTTCAAGCCTCTTCTTGAGTTCTAGGTCCCTTATAGGCTTCATCCTATACAGAGAAATAGAAACAACAACTGTACCTGGAACATGATTGATGGTGAACTCGAACTCTTTCTAAAGAAGCAAGAATGAGAAATCATCTCTAAAGAGGTCCCTGAAATTATCCACAATAGGAGGGAACTATAATAACCGCATCCCCTAATATCTCATAAAGAGGATGTCCATCTAAGATATCACTAAAACTGGAATAGTACATTTGGTTCCATGTCAACTATCCTAAACATTTCATTCACCCTTATGGATTTACTTAATTCCCTCTAGTGATGTGCATGTCACTTAGTGGTGATAAAAATACACTTGGACATGATAAGGAACAAGATAGTCCATAGAGAGAATGATGTTGAAGTTGGTCATCTCAAGGATGAAGAAACTCTAGATGAAATGGTACCCACCTATCTGAAGGTATAACTCCTATAACTGGTGTATTCCCTTTGATCTGACCCCTAACAACATGTTGAGTGACATGAAACCGTAGAAGCACTCAATTTAGAATCCTAGAATTTACCCAACCAAAACATATATAAAAGGGTGTGATGTAACTATATTAAAAGACAAGAAACTAAAGTAGAGGCTACTAGAATAGTACCTATAAACATTGATGGAATTGGACTTTGCTCCTCAAGTGCTGGTTGCACTGAATAAATATGTCCTGAACCATAGCCCTGAGATGTTGCTTGACTACCCAATGAAGATCCAATATACTAACATTGAAACTCTCAGGATTGAATACCTCGGCCTAATCAGTTAGTAGAAGACTAACTCCTTGACAGACATGAAGTCATGGATCCTATACCTAATAGAAAAGTCAGTATAGATCCCCACTCACTGGATTCTAGAGGAAAATAATGGAAGAAGAGTTAAAGGTTATCCATCCTGCTGCATGGTCGACACTTGATCATGTTTCTTTTGAACTGAGACTTTTTTATGGCATGTAATACCATAATGGTGAAACAATAAAGATATATTAGTACATGTCACCTAAATATAACCACCCCACATTTATCCTCAAAACAGTGCTTCCTTCTTCTAGATGAACTGTCGCTCTACATTGGAAAAGAACCACCCTGGATCACATTTCAAACCTATATGATATTTAATTCTTTAATTAGGTTTTAGTTCACTATTTCTGTAATTTTAGTCAAATTTAAGATGCCCACCAACGAGAGGAAAATTTATCCAATCCTGTCCTCAAAATGCATTGCAGTCGTCAACTCATCATCAGTCAAATATGGAGTGAAACGTTGGTGCTTGGTGAGGTGAGAATAATACTCAAGCATTGATATAGTTCCCTACTGAAGATGCAAGAACTAAATAGATAAATCTTCCCTAATAGTATGTGAGAAGAAGTTTTTATATAAGTATATCTATAAGTCTTCCCAGAACATACCTCAATGATGCCCAGTGTGAGATCTGATCTCCCACCATTGCTTGGTAGAATCATGTAACATATACGCAATTATCATTAAAATTCACTCTAGAGGCATAAAAGTATGGTCAAATATTGGCACCATAACTTCTAACCATGACTTAACAGCCTGAGGTTTTCCATCCTCTGTAAAGGTGATGGGATGCTGCTACTGAAAGTCTCGAGTTAGCTCTACCATAGTAGGTCCAGGTCAAGGAGCACCCTAAATAGACTGCATGAAAAAAAAAACAATCATGGAACTGAGCATCTGAACCCAATGTAATTTCTATTGGAGGTTCCTAAGGTGGAACTCCCGGAGGTATCATGGGTGGATCAAAGCCTACGACCTCCAGAGTATGCCCATAACCACTCTCTTAGCATACACCATGAGTTTTGTTTGGTGAAATAACTCTGTGATTTCTAAGAGTACACCTCAGATATGATTTATAAACGATAGGTAAAGTGGTAAAGGAAGGAAAAATACAACAAACTCCTAAATATGGGACATACTTCTTTGCTTCCTCCTGAGGAAAAGCCTAGGTGGTGATAAAAAGTCACAAAAGGATTCTAGGAGACACAACCAATTTCCCACTAATATGTTGATTCTGGGTTAAAGTCTCACATTTCTCATATAAAGTGGCCATCTCATTTTAAGGTTTTATTTATTTTAGTTTATTTATATATTTAAATTAATGTAAATGGTTGAATTAAATAGATCACCATTTACAACTTATAAGGACACATAAGCCTTATAAATTTAAATTTAGCATCTATTTAATCCTAACCACAACACACTCCAACCCATGAGACTAATGGTCCATGGATCAATGTGCCATAATTGGATGATTAAGGCATCCACATTAACCTATGAAGGAAAACAATCTTAGGTTAAGGGAGACACTTTATGTGAAAATTGTGTTTTCTCATCCCTAAAAATGAAAATCATCACATTTCTAGTTACAATAATCAAATCCCTGCATGGCATATACATTTAGGCACATAAAAAAATAACATTCAAAATAAGAAATGCACATAGAAAAGGAATTATGGAATGAAATAATGCATGAAATTTTAATCCTATGGAGCATTGTATGTTGTATTCTTTGATATGAAATCATATCATCCGACTATGGTAGATTTAATCCTAAAATATCAATAATTATATTAATCATATTAATGTAATAAAACAAGTGTGTCACCCATTGGTGAAATCATTGAAATTGTAATGGCGTAAGAAATAAAAACATTTACCCATCCCATGTAATTTGGGTTTCCCCTATACGTGGGTTAGTTATTACCAGGGACATTCTCATTACCAAATTCCAATATCCCAGTCTCCTGCTAAAACCCAAATAGAAAGAGAAAAGGAAAAATCATTGATATGACTTTTTGGCAACTTTCCCTAGGTTCCACTTACCAAAGCCCCGAGATGGTGGCCACAAGACCTCAAGCGCACCTCCCCAATGCCAAAGGCTACCGACTAGTATCGAGGGCACATGGTGTGTTTGTAGAGATGCTATTCCTTCATAGGTCAAAGTGAGAACATCAGCTGATACAATTGATAAATAGTGGAAAAATAAATAAGAAACATAATAAAATAGAATTAATGGAAATAAAATAAGGAATATAAGTAATCAAGTGGAAGATGAAGAAATAATAGTCTTCAATGATTCTATAAAAAATTAAAGTACATGGGGAATGGGTGATACAAGAATATACCACATTCTATCCAGAATCACAAAAATAAAAAAACATATACTACAAGTGACTCGATCATAGGAATAGTCCTCTTCCCTATACACCAGCCTGGAAGAACTATCAAGCATCAGAAGCTTGATACTTCCCTTTATTCATACCTACAGTCATAAAGTCTTCTAGGGTACTATAATCAATCCAAGAAGGGTGTGAGATGAAATCTCAGTAGGCCACCACCAATGTTATCTAGATCAATCCTTTTCATTCATAAGTAATTAAAAAATGTGCTATAAATAATAAGTGTAGGGAAATAGATAAAAAAATAGATAAGTAACTACTCAGGTCTGGGTTCCTAAATGGAATCCCACCCGATACAACCTACTTCATCCTAATCTGGATATCTAAACCAATGTAACTATACATGTTATATGGTAAATACAAAAGCCATCCTGAATAAAATGACCCATGTAGGAAGACCCCAAATTGTTATTTAGCTTGGAGGTCTCATCCCCATGAAATCATATATGCATGCTCATAATATATATATACAAAATTCATATATGAAACAAGAAATAAATCTATCAAATTCAATGACGAAGTCTTGAGCCCATCCAAGGCAATATATAATTAATCCCAAGGGTATCTATATAATTATTCGATATAACCAATACAAATGATTCCATCCAATGCAATCAATAATGGCTCCCCTTGTATAACTAATGCCATGGTGATTCTACGTCCAAACCAAGTATCACACATAGGGGGACCAAGTATCACCTAAGGAATGGTGTATCCATCTTTCCAATGAGTCTGTCGAAGGTTTATTCTCTAGGGAACTGGTGTCACTCACGAGTATGCATAATGCACCTAGAGAGATCATAAAAGGCTATCCAAAGTATCAATCCATGTGTGATAAGAAGATCCAACCAATCATGATGCGTCCATCCAGAAATTCCTTAAATCAGGACCCATGTTCTCTCCGAGAACATTTTAGGTAATTCATAAAAACCAAGGCACATATCACAAGGCATAACACATATACAATCACATGTCATAAATAGGAATTTAAATACCACATGCTAACAATCTATCCAAGTCATCCATTTCAATAAAATAAACTATAGCACAAATCAATATGCAGAAAATGTGGAATAATGCACAAGGAACATGGAATAATCCATTTCATGAGGCAATGAGAGGTGAGGCACAAGGCATATCCACAAGGGGATAAACATCAAGATCAAGTAATCAGAAAACAACATGGAATCAATGTAATGAAATGACATAATGAATAAAACATGATTCCACTATAATAAGCATGAAACATAGGGAATTTTCTAAGAGCCTAACTCATAGCTCACAATTCATTTTAATTCAATTGATAAGTAAAGGAATTTCAAACAGGAGCAACATGCACATGCACAAGGTGGTCAACACTACGGGCATATAATTGAGGCCAACAAGGCGGGACCAACCAAATGGGTGGCCAAAAAAAGGAAAAAAACCCACATATGGTTTTCAATGTAAGGTAAGGTAACACAAGACATAAAGAACCCATTAAAATAATTTATTTAAAAGATTTGAAGTGTAACCAGAAGGATACAAAATGTTGAATAATGATGCATCATTTAAAAATTATTTGTAACGAATTTGAAAGAACTAGACCACCTACCTCAATGTAGTATCACTCTACTCGTCCATTGTCTAAGATTGAATAAAGATGGAACCAAATAGATCAATGAAATCATCCAATGTCATAAAAAGGGGAAAATGTCTCACTTAAATAGCACAACATATGAAAGAGGAACCTTTAAATAAAAAGGAGAGGAGAATAGGGCTTACTTCTAGGATTCCATTGCTTTTGATAGTGAGAGATTTGATTGTTGTATGAAGGAGACATCAATGGAAATAAGAGTATAGGAGGAAGGATAGCACATGAAAAAGGGGGAGAAATCCCATTGGAAAATAAGGGAGAAAATAGAGGGTGTATTATAACATTATTTAAGGGAAAATTTGGTATTTCACCTTAAAAGACATCAGCGCATGATTTTTCTGCCAGGTTAGCCAAACCTTGTGCCAGTTATACGAAGGTACTCACTACCAAACCTCTGTAGCACCATAAGGACATGATTTTAGGGTCTCATGGATACATAAAAATCATGGCACTCTAGCACTCTGCTTTCTACAACTTCTTGGTTTACATAAAATATGTGGGCTGAGTGACATAGTTTCTACTAACCCTGTGGGATAGTCTATTTCTTCAATTTTTGAGGCCCTGAGCTCTGAATGAGCCCCAGACACCCTCTATACCTCCTTGAATCTCTTAAAAAACATTAAGAGTGAAAAAAGGAATTTAGACGAAAACAATGTTATGTAATTTTGATAAAATCTAATATGTTACATTATAGATGCATGTTTCACTAGTTTAGTTTGTGAAAAAGTTGGATAGTACCCAAGAAGATTTGTGTTTCTATAGGGGATGGTTATGTCTTAGTCCTAAACACTTCATGGAAGAATTTTTAGATGGGATATATTTTTAGGATACACTTAGGTCCCCAATGAATCTAAGAAACTAGTCTATCAATATTCATATTATATCCACATGTGTTTCCTATGATACTAGATGATGTTTGAGTTGGGATTTAATTTCTTTATACCCCTATATCAATTGTATCATATTAACAACATGTTTTAATTTTATTATTTGTTTAATTATTTTATATCATCATTTTCTCAGTTCATTTCTTATTTTTTTTATCCATGTTTATATTGGTATGTTTTAAAAGTAACAGTTTTCAAAGTGTTTTGGAAGTGTATTTCTAAAAAGATTTTGAATGAAGTATTGAAAATGGGTGTTTTAAAAAGGAAACAAATAATTTTAAGTGGTTATTTAAAAGTTTTTTATTTCCTTCAAAATGAGGGGTTTATTTTGGAAAAAAAATTATGGTTTGATGTTTGTTACTGTAACTTCATTTTTTTGAAAAATATTTTCTAGATTTACTTCAAATTAGAATGAATTGTAATTTATTTTGAAATATGTTCACAAACTCCTTGGTGAGATCATAGTATTTTTGAATTAAATCAAACCCTACATGCTCCAATTAGTTTATAAAAGTATTATGGTTTAATTATAGGTCTATTGTCCATGGTATTTTCCTCTATTCATGTTCAGTATGGTTATTTAGTTGTCTTGGGGCTTGGGGAGTGACCGATGGGTCACATTTAGATCGTTGGTAGCAGGTTTAGTTTTTTTACAATATTTTTATGTTTGAATTGATGTAGTATTTATTCATTTTAGTTTTTTAGGAGTTGATATTTATTAATTTATGTTTTATTTATTATATTAATTCTTATTTTCATTTATTTTCTACTTATTACTCTATTAAATTGTTGAGTTATCTTGATTTCTTATCAGGAAAAAATTATCCCTAATATTTTTCCTAAAGGTCCCCGATGCATTGAAAGTTCCTTTGGTAGGAAATAAATAAAATTATTTCGGCTTAGAATTTCAAAAAACCCAATATGGATCTTTACATGTTAAATTTATGAATAATTTATTTAAGATCGGAAGAAATGGTTACCTTGTCTTAGGAAATTTATCTGATGAAGATGTTGTTGATCATTTGGAAACCTTTTTTTGGATTACCTTCATTGAACTATAAGGATCCAAGTGTAAAATCTCTCTAGTGGTGATCCATATAATCTCCCTTGATCTCGGAACAACACAGATTAATTTCTGGGTTCTAGAATGGTGAATTAATTCTCTCGTATTATTTATGTTGATTGTTTGTAGTTCTATCGATCTTGAATTAATATCGATAGAACTTTGTATTCTTGAGAGGAAGAGAGGAGGAAGAATAGAGAGAGAATTATATTGTGTGTAATGATTCTTAAATATAAATTAATCCTCCATAATAGACATAACAATCTATTTATAGATCTAAGGTTGAGGTGAAAATATTATTTAATTATTCACCAACCCTTAAATAACCTATTAATCATTATTAAACCCCATTCTATATAATAATAATATTATTTTTACTTTAGGATGCACACTAACTTGTGCGATGATAAATATTATTTACTGGATTGCAAATAAATATTCATCATTGAACACAATCTTTGTCTACTTCAATTCCTCAATATTAGTAAAAACATGAATACATATTTAATTAAATATTTTATTCATTAATAAATAAAATAAATATTTTTTTCATAATGTAGAAATTAAATAATTATTAAATACTCATGAAATAAAATAAATTATTTATTAATGAATAAATTGTTATTTATTACCTTGTGATTATTAGAGACTAATAAAACATAAATAAAATTATTTATCGGTCTTGGGAATAAAATTTATTTCGATAGTAAAATTCAAATAGAATTTTATCAGGATCAACGGAAAAACTTTTTGTGTGACCCTCTAGAATTTTTTCTCATTGGAATTAGGTGGGCCTACCTAATGTTTAATATTAATATCTAACAATGGGTTGAGACACCCAAGATAAAGAAATTAATGTCACAGAATTGTCAACCACATACGAATGCTCACTATATAATAATATCCCATTATCAAATTATCTCATCAATATGGTTTCACACCCATGTCATCAACCTATGTGCTTAATATGTATTTCTTTGAATATATAAAATAAAAGGGTTTTACATGTTGAAAATGAAATTTAATGCAATACTTCTATTCCAATAAAAGGGCCAAGATAACAACATCCATAAATATGGTAGAAAAAATTATTTCCCTAACATATTCATTAAAAAAATGAAACTGGTGACACACCAAACATATCCAACTTCACAATTAAATGAATCACTAAGGTTTATGAAATACATCTAAGTACGTGAGCCATAACACAAATTACTAATAATATTAAAGTCTAAGGACCATAATAGACACTCATAGATAATAATATTAGATGACACCAAAACATACATAATTCCTACTAGATGGTCTATTATCATATTCTTCTATCTTGGAGATTACCAAGTGATAACTTCATGATAAGAGGTCTAATCCACTTACGAGTACTCTCACCTGATATTCACATTCCACATATCCCATTATAGGATGTTATATGACAATAGAACTATATTTAAGAATATCTTCATAACATTTCAAGATTTTAATTATAGTAGAGAACTAATGCGGCCTTATCAATGAGATAGATATTCCATGAAGTTATTACATTAACTTCATGTAGAACAATGAAAAATATGTATCAATATATTTTTTGAATATTCAAATCATCCAATATACATATAATAAATGTAAAAATAGTTGGTATTTGGGAACCAAACCTAAAAAACATTCACATGGACTAGATATAACTAGCTATGACTTTCAACATTCTATAACTCACATGATAATCATATTTCTACTAAGTAAAGGATTTAGTTTTGTGGTCCACCATGTTTTATTCTTTAGATATTTTTCTCATAGTGACATTACCTCATTGAGAAAAATCCCTTAAATGATGATTCTTTCAAAGTGTTTTCTTCATCTGGTAATGCGACGTTGTCTCTTTAGAAAGGGCCACCACTACAGTATTATCACAATAAAGTATGACAAGATCATTACTACTCGGTTCCACATCAATATCTTTGAAAAATTTTCATATCCAAACTACTTATTTATCCACCTTAAAATCCAAATATTTCTTTTAATCTTCTATAGAATCTGCTACCACAACCTACTTTGAGGTCTTATAGGTTATATTACCTCCATTTAGCATGAAGATGTATCCCATCTATGATTTCAGACCATCTTTATTTATTTAGAAACTATTATTTTCGTATCCTATGATGTCTAGTTTTTCATATCCCCCATATATCAAAAACATTTCCTTAACATGCCTCAGATACATAAGCATAGTATTGAATACCATCCAATAACAGTCACCTGATCCATCTTGATATCTTCTTACCTCACATAAGGTGTCGGAAACATCTATACTAGTTCATAGAATAACATATATGACTGATCCAATCACTAGTGCATATATAATCCTTACCATTATTTGTCATTACTCATGTATTTTGGATAGATTTTCCTAGAAATATGAATGCCATATGACATTAGAGAAAATCCTCTTTTGTATTCTTCCATAATGATCCTCTTTAGTATCTTGTCAATATATGTAACTTGACTTAGGCTGAGAAGTATCTTAGATCTATCATGATAGATCTTGCTCATAAAAAATTATGCTTCCTCAACTAAGGAAGAGATTTTTAAACTATGATTTAACAGACTGTGTGATTGGTAATTCATTTCAAATAAATAATATATCATTGACAAAAACTATTATGAAAATGTACACACTCTCACTAAACAATTTATAGACACAAGGCTCACATTCAATCTTTTTGAAACCAAATTCCATTATGGCCAAATAAAAATTAATTTTCCAAGACCTAGATTCCTAATTTAATCCATAAATGGATCTTTTCAATTTAAAAAATTTGTTAGAATCCTTTGGAGTCACAAACCCTTTAGGTTATGTCATATAGAAATCTTACTAAAGCTTCCCATTATGGAAGGCCATTTTGAAATCAATTTTCTAAATCTCATATTCATTGGAGAACACAATTTAATATAAATTTCATAGAGATTTTAGCACTGTAACTAATGAAATGGTTTCATCATAGATAATGCCATGAAATTGTTTTAAGACTTTTGCAACCCGTCATGCATTATAGGTATTGTCATTTCCATCTATTTCCAGTTTCATCTTAAATACTAATTTACAAAAAACCCATTTTATATCCATAGGAGGATATACAAAAATATCGAATTGGTTTTTGTATGTGGAATCCCTTTTAGAATTCATGGATTTTTTCCAGTTGGACACAAATGTTGCACTAAATTATTCCTTTTAGGATAAAGGATCATTACTATTAACTTATAATGACTCAACATCCTCAGTGACTAGAAAACCACAAAATTATCATTTGCTAACCTCTCTTATACTCTAACATAATTCATGTGTATTTGAAACATCTTCATACATTGATAATTATGGATTATTTTTCCACTTCCAAATCTTGTGTATCTTGATACTAGACTTCATTGAAGTTTATATCACTCCCACTATGTCTTTTCAAGATATGACCCATATCAGGTAATATGGAATTTCTTTCAACCATAACATTTTTATCTGATGGATTTTATAGGTAGTATCCATATTTTCCTTAGATTATCATATAAATATACACTATTTTCCTCAAGGTGCATACCTGTTTCCCAAGGGGGTCTTAACAAGAACTTCACATCCCCATACATTCAAATAAGAAAACATAGTTTTCCATACACTCCACAATAGGTATGCAATTCCATCTTCCATGTTATTTGGAACTCAGTTTAGTATATATACTACTATTTTTAACATGTATCCCCAATAGGATAATGGAAGAATTTCATGACTCATCATTTATCTCACCATGTCCAACAGGGTGTGGTTCCACTTTCTTCTTACACAATTATATTGAGTTGTATAAGGAGTGAGTGTAGATATAATCCCAAAATCCCATAAATAATCAATGAATCCTTTATTGTGATATTATCCACCATGGTTTGAGTTTATTTTCTTAATATTATTACCAAGATGGTTCTTAACATCAATATTCTATTCCATGAATCTCTAAAAGGAATATGACTTATATCACATCAAGTAGGAAAACCCATTTCTACTAAAATAACTAGAAAAAGTTATTAATATTGAATACCCACCTCTTAATTCAATGTGAAATGGTCCACACACATCAGTATGAAGTAATTCACTAATCTCTTTGGATCTTTCACATTTTCTACTAATTGTGGATTTGGCCATATTACCTTGTAAACATGTGTGAAACAAACCAAGTGGGTTTAGTTCAAAAGGATCTAAATATACATCTTGACATAATTTTGTGAAGAACTTTTTGTTTACATGACCTATCCAATGATTCCAAATTTGGGTGTGGTATGAGTCATGTGAATTAGTTTCATTATCGATTAATGTTACTTGGTTTGTTTAATACAACACATGTAACATCCCAAGTAAATAATTAATAATACATAATTTATATTTATTAATATTTGTGAACTAAATATTAATTTTACATTAAATGGGTTTCTACGTTTGATAGCATACCCAATATGAAACAACAGTTTTTTTGGAAATCTTACATTGCACACTAATAATATAATGTTATTATTTTAAATAGTAGTTAACTCCTAGCTGTTGTTTTGGCGAGAATGAACAAAACTAACTACAATATGATTATACATGTTTGTTAAATGTATTTACATTTATCCAATAAAAGTTATCGGCTTAAAATGTTAATGAATTTAATTTTAATCATAATTTACATTAAAAGCTCGAATTACCGCCTTTTAAGGGAAAACCATATTTAAATATAGCTTTGGTCATTTTAAGAAATTATATTTGACCAAATAAATTCCTTATTTAGAATGATGACATCAAAATTTACTTTGGGTAAATTTTTGGAATTTTTCCGATAAAGTTCATTTTTTAATGAATAGTGAAAAATGTGTTTTAATCTAATTTATTTATATGGTTAGATTATATTTTTAATTGGTTTTAAAGTGTAATTAGAATATATTTTTACCATTTAATCCAATGTTGGTCATTGTAATTGATTTCACTTTGAAATTGGACATAAACAAGTGTTAATCTTTTGATAGTTATTGTTTCTTAAAAACACGTTATTTGTTTTAACAACGAGAATTAATTTTAAAATCAATTAATTCCACTTTCATGTTTTTAATTTGGAAAAATAAACATCATTTTTGAATTCAGAATATCAAATAAATCTTAGGCTGAAGTTTTGGTATTTTTCTAAAAAACTTCAATTTTTGATGAATAGTGAAATCACTTAGTAGTAGTTACAAAAACTGACTTTTTCATTTAAATGAAAATTTACAGATTTTTTGAATTGAATTTAGAAAATCCGACATACATAGATATTATCAAGAATTAAAATTTGGTTCAATAAGATGAAAATAATTTTTGGTGAATAGTAACTTTTGACTTTTATATACCGTGTTTAAAGGTAAATTGGGGAATTCAAGGTAAAAACAATATTGTTATAATTAAAAATTACCTTAACACATTTCCTAACCATATTGTATGAGTAATGGAAGACCATGGGCATCTTTGGGGCTATATGGGGACCCCATGGAGCCACTTATGAAAGATAATGACAGTTTAGATTAATTAATTTAATATAAAGGCAAAAATGACATAAACACAAATATTTTAGTAACTTAATTTTTATATGGTGTTATATAAATTATATTTTAAAATATAAATATTCATTGGAAATATAAAACGATTTCCTACATCATGGTATGTTTTTTACAATTTTTAGACATCACATAAATTAAATTATTTATGACACAATAACGATGTAGTATTTACCTCATTAATAAAAGATTTAATTAAATAAGATTATAAATATTAAAATAACATTAAAAACCTATAAAATTCATATTTAATGATATTATATTTACTATGAGTCATCTTATGTTCGACTTTAAAGATTTTTGGACCATTAGAAACCTAATAGCATTATATAATAAAATAATATTATAACACCATCCTAAAGAGCCCCTCCTATCCCTTATAAAAGGAGACCACTTCTAACCAATTCCTCACACCTCTCAAGCCTTTGGCTTATAAAAACTCTGAATAATTAAGCTCCTTAATTCTTTATCCTCCTTTTATAAGCCTTACCTTAGGCATAAGGCACTTCAAGAAGTCCTTTGGTTCAAACCAAAGGGAGTTACCCAAATTAAAGGTAACCGTTTCTTTTAAATTGTTTTTTTATTTTACTTATCCAACCCCTAAACTCTATTTATACATTTATTTTGTAACAAAATCAGTATCCTAAATATACTATTATGTAATTATAAGAAGGATTAGAACTAAAAATACACACATCTCCACCTAATGGGTGAAAAACATAATGTTTCTGTGAATGGAAAACTAACGCCTCACGGAATGATGATTGTTCAAATATCTCCAACCACCTCATATGGTGGTCATTATGATTGAACTATATTTATATATGATATATATTATGTTTATGTTTCCATTAATCTTATGTATTTCTTTATATATAGAAATAATTTATGGTTTTCATAGTGGGTAAATACGATAATCTCATTAGAGGAAGTGCGAACTACCGCCCCCTCCAAGTGATATGACTCGTTAATGCCTTATGTGGGATGTATAAAGGATAGAGTTAATAATATTGTATATGATATTATACTTTAATTATAATATATCTATGTATCATTATGTTTTTAATTCCATTAAAATACGAAATAGAAATTATAGTAGCATTCATGCGTACGTACGACTTACCATCTCCATGAACGGTGCATTTCATTTCTTACCTCTTAATGTTATGTACTATTAAAAATACATTTATAATATATATATATATATATGATATATATGGTATCTAAATAATTAATATCATTATGAATATAATGGATATATTACCACATGAACAACTTGTATTTATAAGGTGTTCATTTTTTTTACTCAAGTACCAAATATCGACTAAACAACCGTTATTAAATTAAATGATTACATAATTTTTATAACATGGTAATAAGTAATATAAAAGGAATACTAAACTTTAAAAAAGTTTCTTAGGAAAGTAGAAATGAACATCAGTTTATTATTCATGTGATTAAAGAACGAACGGGTCAAGTCGAACACAAGGTAAGGAGATTTCTTATCTCACTTTTAATTCTATGTGATTTCCATTGTTTGCCACTTATTTATTGCATGTGGTATTTTATGTACTGATATTTGATATATTTTATCATTATTATCTTTATATTCATGGTATTCTATGATTCATTTGATGGTTATTAACTTTTTTTCATATGACTTTGTTGATTATAATGTGGTAAGGGATTTTCTTATCTCACATTTAACGTCGTGAGATTTCCATTGTCCGCCACATATTCACTGCATGTGGTGTATTGTGTACTGAAATTTGATATATATTATCATGATTATCATTATATTAATGTTATTATATGATTCATTTGGTGGTTATTAACTTTTTATCATACGACTCAGTTGATTACAACGTGGTGAAGGGTTTCATCTCACTTTTAATTTCAGTGAGATTCATGCTATATTTGAGACTATTTCCTTTTGAATGGTGTATGTACTGCCCATGATTATACTATTTGTGTAATATTCTTTCATTTATGAGTATTTACATCTAAATTTTATGATCCTTCTTTCATGTGGTGTACGTTTTGTAAGTTACCAAATCGGTAAGGGAACCTTTCACCCTCCTATTTTTAAAGGACTTCTTTTTGTTATGTCTTATAATTTACATCTTATTATGTTGGGATATGTTCTTCTATATCCTTATTGATGTAAACATTAGTTCCAAGTGTTGAGATACCATTTTTATCTCATAAATTCATTTTTTTAATTTTAATGTGACTCCGTTAGGCTGTCGAATTTTTACAAGGGAACTTCTTAACCCAATTTCAATGCTTTGGGTTCAACTTGTACTTCTTGAATATGTCATCCTATGAATATGTTTTAATGACCTCTTATTGTTTTAAACTTAATATCCAATTATATTGGGTGTATTTATATTTTTCACACATAATTATGTGATTGATTTATCCTAAATTTAAGGATACCATCTTTATAAAGGATTTCATCTCAATTTACATTTCCACTGAGACTTCATTTTTTTTATACACCATTTCACTCTTTTATGGTGTATATAATGTACCTTGACATATTATATTATGAATCCATTTATTCTCATGATATTATAAAGTTATTATTAAATGTTATTCTTCAATTATTTTAATTCAGGCGTCTCTCTTTTTCTTAAAAAACTCTTTAACTAAGATATACTTTTAAATGTTTTAATGATTTTTTCTTCTAAATATTTCTCATTAATGTACATGTTTTCAAAATGGGTTTTAGGATTTATTTATATGGAAATTAATGTTTTCAAATTTTAATTCATTTAAAAGCTTCAAAGTGGTATGGGGCACTTTGATTCAAAGATCTCTTTTTAAATGGTTTTGAAAATGATTTGATAAAACATTATTTATTTCAATATCTTGATTTGATATATTGGAATGTGGAAATGTGGAAATGTTATCTTTTCTTTTATACATGTGTTATATGTTATTATTATGTTATGGTTATTGGGAATTTATTA
The DNA here is from genome assembly GCA_963277665.1 of Viscum album. Taxonomy (NCBI): domain Eukaryota; kingdom Viridiplantae; phylum Streptophyta; class Magnoliopsida; order Santalales; family Viscaceae; genus Viscum; species Viscum album. The sequence goes on from OY728158.1 coordinate 326,473,990, forward strand.
CATATATGGTTGGTTCTGTGATAAAACTTGGGCAGGTGAGCCCAAGATAGCTTTCCAATGCATTGAGTAACGTGACAGAGGTAAACATGATGTTTCTCCTAAGATATTTAGGGAATATACTGTGATGGGTATTAAAAGTGTAAATCCCTACATAGCTGTGATAGCTACAATGTATGTTTGTTATGGATTCCATAATTAACCTTTATTATTTATGATTTGTGTGTGTTATTCATAAGTCTTATGATTTCTTAAGGTATCTTATGATTGAAAAATATAGTTTAATTGATTTGTATTTATTGATGGTCTAATGTTTTCCATACTTATTTTATAACCCTTACTGAGATTTTTATACTCCTCCCAAGTTTTTGAAATGTTTTCCATAGGACTTAAAGATGAATAGGGTCAAGGATGTGATCAAGGAAAAGTCATGCTGTCTAAAATATGGAACTATACATGTTTCTTTTTAAGAGTTTTTATTTTATGAAAAAATGGATATTGAGTAGTAGTGTCTACTTGTGATATTCAAGTTGTTATGTAAGAGTTATGGACTAATTATCTAAAACTCTAAACCTGAAAAGATCCTCAATGTGAGTTATTCATTTAATTCAATATTATATAATGTTACAAGGTCGGGTCCTTATAGTTGGTATAAGAGGTCTGTTTAGACAGATTTAGGGATTAAGAGTTTTTGTTAGAAACATGGTTAGTCCCAATGTCAATTATTTAACTTAAATACTTGTTTTATTACTTTTTCAGATCATGGAATGTCAGTTACAAATGGAAGGATGAGGATCTCAAATGACAGTCCAATCTCTTCCTGATGACATGCTTGCAATAAATATTGCAAAGTCATTTTCGGACGATTGTAAAACTTTTTCTAGAATACAACTCACTTGCAAGCAGTTGTTTGAGATATCAAACACCTCCACTATACCTCATTATCATCATGGATCATGGGTGGTATTTAGACAAATCATATTTTCACAATAATCTCATATTTTCAATAAAGGTAAATATTATCAAGGGATTTTCAAATATTTTACCTTATCACAATATTTTGAAGCATATTATGATTTTAAAAACGTTTCTAAATAAGGAGACCATTATGAAACCTATTTATATTTGATTTTACAATATATTCTCTCATCACATACCTATGGTATTTTAAAAGGACCATTAATTGAAAGTTTCAACTCAAATTCAGTCCGACTATTTTATAGAAATCATATTTTATCAGATGTTTTGAAATTGTATATCATACATGATTATTTTCGAAAACTATTTTTCTGTTAACACCCATATGACCCATGTTATACAAGGTGTATTTGGATAGAGTAAGAAAATTATTTTTAAGGATATCTAAATCATTGTTGCGATGCATGGACCTTATACCTACATGAAGAAGTTGATGATGAAACCAAATGGACACCATGATCAAGGTATGATGTTCTTCATTTTGTGGATTGTTTTATTTTATCATATGTTGGTGAAATAAGACTTCAAGAATTATTATGTTGAAAACATAATTAATTTGGAAGAAAATTAGAGGTACAAGGAAACCATTGAGGTTAAAACATTTTGGGGTTATTTTTGAGTTTTATAAAGAGGACAACCCATAGGATGAGTGACAACCATCACATCCGGCAAGGCTACAGAAATCGAACCCACAACCGAAGGGCGACAAGGGTGCATCACCTACCACTAGCCTACTTGAAGTCCCTAGTTAGTGTGACTTATTATTTTAGTAAAATGTTTTTATGGAATAAGAATAAGTTGATTTTTGGAACTTATGTTTTATCAAATAGATATACTTAGTATAGAAAAATTATTTAGTTATTAAGTGATAAAGGTTGTATTGGAATATGTTCTCTCTTTTGAGTAAACACTATATGCCTAAGGAAGATAGAATACTACAGATTTCAATTATGGAATAATGGTTGAAATTTTAGTTTAGAAGAATCTGTGTTTTTATTGTGGACATATGATGATTTGGTTTATTTATGAAAATGATTAACCTATCATGGAGAACATGTGATTTGGTTAATTACTTTTCAATATGAGAGTTTATGAGTAACTATTGTTATTTGGAGATAAATGTTATCTTAGAAGGCTATGTATTAAATACTTATGAGATTCTGGTTTCAATCTTAGTTTAGATCACTTTTGAAGAATTTTACGGAATTTTGTTTTTTTGAATGGTCTTTGTTGAACTTTGGGTTTTGTTTAATTTTTTTTTGGAGATTAAGAGTAGTTTTTCTTTTTGGAAAATATTATCCTTTTTGGGAATTATCTGATCTCGCACTAACAATTTTGGATTTAGTTAATGTCTAAAGACAAGGGAAATATATATTTCTTATTTTGTGGATTATCTGATTCTCAAGAAGATGATTATTGTGCATTTTATGTGACCAAGTCCTTTTGAATGCTCTTTATTTGGAGAAAAGATATGTTTTTGGTAGAAACTTATTAAAGGATGAAACTCTACTTGAAGGTAAGTATATTTCCTTATGTTCTTATTCTATGTAGTAAATTAATTCCTCCAAATTATGAAAAGGAATGTAAAATAAAAACGTTGTTGGTATACATTTCCTACTGGGTAATCAAAGATTGTGTAACACATCATAAGTTTGTGATTTTCTTGGGGTTAATTTTCTTCTAATCATGTATTATATCACCCTCCATCAGAAATTGACTGTTTGTTCTCTCTTCTATATCCATGTTTTCCTACATTGAATCCTAGTATGGGTTATCTCGGGTGACCATTGTACTTTTACTTATTTTTTTTAAAGTGATAGTTTTACTGACTCTTTTCCTATATGGGACATTTAATGAAGATTCGAAGCCCAGTTTTAGAATTGTGAGGACGCAATTCGCAAAAGGGGGGAAGGATGTAACATCCTAGGTAAATAAAGAATAAGATATAATTTATATTTATTAATATTTGTGAATTAAATATTAATTTTACTTTAAAGGGGTTTCTATATTTAATAGCGTACCCGATACGCAACAACGAGTTTCTTGGAAATCTTATGTTGCACACTAATAATATAATATTATTATTTTAAATGGTAGTTAACTCCTAGACTTTGTATTGGTGGGAATGAAAAATAATAACTAAAATATTATTATACATGTTTGTCAAATGTATTTACATTTATCCAATAAAAGTTTGAGGCTTAAAATGTGAATAAATTTAATTTTACGCATAATTTACATTAAAAGGTCGATTTACCACCTTTTAATGGCGAACCCTCTTTAAATATAGTTTCGGTCACTTTAATACATTCTATTTGACCAAATAAAATCCTTCATTAGAATTAAGAAATCAAAATTTACTTTGTGTAAATTTTTGTAATTTTTTCGATAAAGTTCATTTTTTAATGATTAGTCAAAAATATTGTATTTTAATTCAAAATTGTGTTTTAATATAAGTTATTTATATGGTTAGATTATCTTTATAATTGATTTTAAAGTGTAATTAGAATACATTTTTACCATTTAATACAATGTTGGTCATTGGAATTGATTTCACTTTGAAATTGGTCATAAACAAGTGTCAATCTTTTGATAGTTATTGTTTCTTAAAAATAAGCTATTTGTTTTAACAACGAGAATTAATTTTAAAATTAATTAATTCCACTTTTATTTTTTGAATTTGGAAGAATAAAAATCAGTTTTGAATTAGTAATACCAAATAAATCTTAGGCTGAATTTTTGGTATTTTTCTGAAAAACATAAAATTTTGATGAATAGTGAAATCACTTAGTAGTAGTTGAAAAAACAGACTTTTTCATTTAAATGAAATTTTATCACTTCTATGAATTGAATTTTGAAAATACTTCATACATAGTTGTTATCAAGAAGTAAAATGTGGTTCAATAAGATGAAAATAATTTTTTTGAATAGTAACTTTTGACTTTTATTTACCGCGGTTAAAGGTAAATAGGGGAATTCAAGGTAAAAAGTATATTTTAATAATTAACAATTACCTGAACACATGTATTAACCTTATTGGATGAGTAATGACCGACCATGGACATCTTTGGGGTCTATTTTTGGACCCCATGTATCCACTTATGAAAGATAATGACACTTTAGATTAATTAATTTAATGTAAATGCAAAAATGAAAAAAAAAATCTTTTAGAAAATTAATTTTTATATGGTGCTATATAAATTATATTTTCGACTATAAATATTTATTTGAAATATAAAAATATTAACTACATCATGGTATTTTTATTATAATTTTTAGACATCACATAAATTAAATTATTTATGACACAATAATGATGTAGTATTTAACTCATTAATAAAAGATTAAAATAAATAAGATTATAAATCTTAAAATGACATCAAAAACCTATAAAAATCCTATTGGATGATATTATTTCAACTATGAGTCATCGTATCTTCTACTTTAATGATTTTTGGACCTTTAGAAACTGAAATCATTATATAATAAAATAATATTATAACACTTTCCTAAAGAGACCCTCCTCTCCCTTATAAAAGGAGACCACTTATCACCAATTACTCACACATTTAAAGCCTTTTGTCTTATCCAAACTCTTCCAAATTAATCTCCCTACTTACCTATCCTCCTCCTAGAAGCCTTACCTTAGGCAAAAGACACTTCAATAAGTCTTTTGGTTCAAACCAAAGGGTGTTACCCAAATTAAAGGTAACAATATCTTTTAAATTTTTTTCTTTTATTTTACTTCTCCAACCCCTAACTCTTTTTATTCCTTTGTTTTGTAACAAAACCAGTATCCTAAATATACTAGTATGTTTTAATTATAAGGAATAGAACTACACTTACACACACCTCCATATAATGGGTGAAGAACATAATGTTTGTGTGAATGAAAAACTAACGCCTCATGAAATGATGATTGTTCAAATATCTCCAACCTCCTCATATGGTGGACATTATGATGACACTGTATTTATATATGATATATATTATGTTTATTTTTTCTTTATTCTTCTGTATTTTTTCATTTATATAAATACTTTATGGTTTCCATAGTGGGTGAATACGATAATCTCATTAGAGGAAGTGCGACTACCGTCCCCTCAAAGTGTTATGACTCGTTAATGCCTTATGTGGGATGTATAAAGGATGCAGTTAATAATTTTGTATATTATATTATACTTTAATTATAATATAACTTTGTATCATTATGTTTTTAATTCCATTAAAATAAGAAATAGAAATGGAAGTAGCGGTCATGCGTACGTACGAATTACTGTCTCCATGAACGGTGCATTTCATTTCTTACCTCTAAATGTTATGTACTATTATAAATACATGTATATAATGGATATATATATATGATATATATGATATATAAATCATTAATATCATTATGAAGATAATGGATATCTTATCACATGAATTACATGTAATTATAAGGTTTTCATTTTTTTTACTCAAGTACAAAATATCGACAAAATGAACGTTATTAACAAATGATTAAAAAATGTTTATAACATGGTAATAAGTAATATAAAAGGAATAATAAAATTTAAAATAGGTTCTTAATCAAGTATAAATTAACATTAGTTTATTATTCAGGAGATTAAATATTGAACGGGTCAAGTCGGACACAAGGTTAGGATATTTCTTATCTCACTTTTAATTATGTGAGATTTCCATTTTTCGCCACTTATTTATTGCATGTGGTGTATAATGTACTGCTATTTTATATATTTTATCATGATTATAATTATATTCATGGTATTTTGTGATTCATTTTATGGTTATTAACTTTTCATCATACGACTCGATTGATTACAATGTGGTAAGGGGTTTTCTTATCTCACTTTTAACTTTGTGAGATTTCCATTGTTCGCCACTTATTCATTACATGTGGTGTATTATGTACTGAAATTTGATATATATTATCATTATTATAATTATATTAATTTTATTCTGTGATTTATTTTGCGGTTATTAACTTTTTTTCATACGACTCAGTTGATTACAACGAGGTGAAGGGTTTCATCTCACTTTTTATTTCTGTGAGATTCATACTATATTTGCCACTATTTCCTTTTGTGTGGTGTATGTACTTCCCATTATTGCACTATTTGTGTAATATAATTTCATTTATGAGTATTTAAATCTTAATTTTATGATCATAATTTCATCTGGCGTACATTTTGTAAGTTACCAAATCGGTAAGGGAACCTTTCACCCTCCTCTTTTTAAAAGACTTTTTTTGGTTATGTATTTTAATTTACATCTTATTATGTTGGGATATGTTCTTATATATCCTTATTGATGTAAAAATTATTTCCAAGTGATGAGATACCCTTTTTATATCATAAACTAATTTTCTAAATTTTAAAGTGACGCCATTAGGTTGTTGAATTTTTACAAGGGAACTTTTTAACCCAATTTCAATTTTTTGGGTTCAACTTGTACTTCTTGAATATGTCATCCTATGAAAATGTTTGAATGGAATATGATTGTTTTACATGTAATATCTACTTATATTGGGTGTATTTATATTTTTCACACATAATTATGTGATTGATTTATCAAAAATTTAAGGATACCATCTTTATAAGGGATTTCATCTCAATTTACATTTTCACTGAGACTTCACTATTGTTATGCACCAATTCACTCTTATATGGTGTATATACTGTCCATTGACATATTATATCATGAATACATTTATTCTCATGATATTATAAAGTTATAATTAAATGTTATTCTTCAGTTATTTGTATTCAAGTGTCTCTCTTTTTGTTAAAAAACTCTTTAACTAAAATATCGTTTTAAATGTTTTAAATATTTATTCTTCTAAATATTTCTCAATAATGTCCATGTTTTCAAAATGGGTTTTAGGATTTATTTATATGTACATTAATGTTTTCAAATGATATTTCATTTAAAATATTCAAATTGGTATGAGACCCTTTGATTCCAAAATCCCTTTTTAAATGGTTTTGAAAATGATTTGATAAAACATTGTTTATTTCAATATCTTCATTTGATATATTGGATTGTGGAAATGTTATATTTCCTTTATACATATGTTATATGTTATGATTATATTATGGTTATTGGGCATTTTTTACGTATACGGGTGGTTCCTTGATAAACCTAGGGTGGGTGAGCCCGAGATAGCTCTCCAATGCATTGGGTAATGTGACAGAGGTAAACATGATGTTTCTACTAAGAGATTTAGAGAATATACTGTGATGGGTATTCCAAGTGAAACTCCCTATATAGATGTGATAGATATAATGTAAGTTTTATTTGGATTCCATTAGTAACCTTTATGATTTATCATTTGTGTGTGTTATTCATAAATTTTATGATTTCATAAGTTATGTTATGATTGAAAAATATAGTTTCATTGATTTGTTTTTATTTATGGGACAATGTTTTCCGTCCTTATTTTATAATCCTTACTGTGCTTTTTATGCTCATACCAAGTTATTGAAATGTTTTCCACAGGACATAAAGATGAATAGGGTCATGTAAGGGATCAAGGAAAAGTCATACTATCTAAAATATGGAACTAGACATGTTTCTTTTTAAGAGTTTTTATTTTATGAAAAAATGGATACTGAGTAGTAGTGTGTACTTGTAATATTCAAGTTGTTATGTAATAGTTATGGCCTAGTTCTCTAAAAATCTATACCTGAAAAGATCCTCAATGTGAGTTATTCATTTAATTCAATATTTTGTAATGTTATAAGGTCAGGTCCTAATGACACATTAAGACTATAGTTTAATTTTTTCTTACAATAAAATTGTATATTTTTAAATAAAATAATATTTATTCCAAAATTTGAAAATAAACCCATCTATATCAATTCTGGATACAAAAATAATGTTTTTGGTAATGGATTGTGCATAATATTTTTATAAAAACCAATATCATTCTTATTGGAGATGCGAGGTTGTAGTCAATGATATATATATATAAAATTTTAGCTCTGTTGGATGCCTATTGATATAACTTCTCTCACTCAATTTATCTTAATCTAATTGGTATCTATATTTGAATATATAAATATATATGAGCACCATAATATATATATAATACCCAATTTTTAGAAACTAATAAAATTCATTTGATAAAAAATTCATATAAAGGTTCCCATTACTTCATTGTTGGCGGTAGTTTTTCATCCCCTGGACATTCTTGCCTCATGTGAAATAGATAGAATCATATTCACTTTATTTTTACTTGATATTTCTCTCCTTGGAAGGGTGTTGCAAATAATATTTGGGATTATATCTATTTGACTATCCTTTCTATTTATTCACCATAAGTATGTGAGGATTTTTATGCTTTATCTCCTTATATACTTGGAAAATAAGAGTGAGTAGATCAGGGAGATACTTCTCAATGATTTTTATATTAAAATTTATAGCAAAGCTGGAGAAGAACTGAAGGATTAATGGAAGAATCTGATCGGTGTTTTGTTCATCATGTTGTCTATACCCTAGAACCTCTAGGAGATCAATGTCGCTAATTAGTTTTACTTCGTGAGGCCTAGATGACACACCCGCTCTATGATTACTCTAAAAGAGTTCCTTAGAGATCACAAACCATTCTTGTATTATTATTTCATAGTAAAAACCACATTGATGATCGATCATGCTATAATAATCATCGTTTTCATGAGACTTCATGATTTTACTTGAAATATATGATATAATTAAACATTGAATTTTTAACACATAATTCACGTTTTTTTTCATAAATAAGAAACTCATCATCACTCACCTCATTAATAGGTGGATTATATATTGCAGATTCTAGCATGTAAGATTTCTGTTGATGGCGCAACATAACATAAAGGAACATGGACCACTCTTAGAAGTTACTACCAGTGAGGAGATGGTATTTATCTAATATATATCACATGGATAATATAGATGATGAACTTTACATTATTATACAAATTAAAACATTATATTATTATTACTTTTCTTGATAATAAATTATGTTAGAAATAATAATAATTAATTTTTTATTAAATATTATACTATTTTACCAAGTCTCTATGGCCCTCACCATTAGACATAGAATATAGAATCTCACAAGACATTCTAGTAGAAAGGATCCATATTTCACTTCTGTATGATCCATACATGGACCATGTAAATCATGAGAAGTTTTTTAGGCTAGTCATCTTTCCAATTGCGAGCTTACAAATCCTTGATATGTTTATTGGAATCCCTAATCATGAATCCTAACTCTTATTTCCTTAACACCTATCTCAAAATATTTATTTAAAAACATTTGGAAATTAAATTCATTATAATATTGGTTTTGTTCCCCCAAAAATCTCATGACAAATCACAAATAAAAAAATTGTCTACAATTTTTCCATGTAAACACATAGTTATATGGTTGCATTCCAAATCAGGTATTGGAAGATTTAGTTTGACTTAATATCAAGTCATGGGATTTTAATTTATCATGTGGAAGAATTTATTATTTTATCCTTTACATTCCATGTTAATATTAAGTAAATTTTACTTAAGTGATTAACCATGATTTCATAAAACATGTATACATAATCCATTTATTTAAATTTAATCTTTTCACATTATTTCATTTATTTATGTGATTTTGGTATTCCATCCATAAAATAACTAATGCATAAGATAGAAATAAATAGATATCTTGATCATGAGCATATCTAATGGCTTATTTATTAAGTGGATAATAAATTGACCTATGACCTAGTGTACAACTCCTTATACTGATCTTAGCAAAAGTAACAATATTCTAACTATCCACCTATGTATCACCTCAGTGGGAATCATCTAGGTTTTATCTTGAATGACGTACACATTTCATGGGATAATCTATTTATTAAAAGTATTTATAACTCGCACGTAGGTGGGAGGAACCAAATGATTTTTTAACGATAATTACATAAATAACCTCAGACACATATGTCTTATATAATAATGGAGGGAGGGATGAATGACATGCCATCATATTTAATTTTATAATTAATAATTTCAAACCAAGGCAATAAATTAAAATAAACTAAACCAAGGCATACTTAGGTCTTGGTCATGCTCATGAATGTTCACACACATGAACAAAATATGAAAAAGTAAAAACAGTTAAAATTCATTTCTATTCATTATCTATTATTAAGATAAACATGCACATATTACTTAATTAATTAATCAATTAATTAATTACCTTTCTACTTAATGACTATCTGGATTCTCTTGAAGATCCCCATCATAATTGAATTCATAAAAAAAAATGAGAGAACCAATAAATATATAAAATAATAATTTAAATAATCATTTAATAATTATTTAAAACCATTATAAAATTTTCAAAAATAATAGGTTTTAATTAATATAATAAGTTTATAATTATATAATTTACCATTTAATGTTATTTAATTTTTTATTAATTGGGAGACTACATGACGTGTACTTAAAAACTATACATCGTGTATCTTAGTTTATTTATCCCTAGGATACATTTCTTGGGCTTTATTGTGTACCTCTACTAGAATGCAGGGCATGTAAAATTTGGATACATGATGTGTATCACTCTTTTTGTAACACCTCAATATTTTATAAAATAATTTTTTATAGTGCATTTGACATGCAACACTAATATTAAAAAACCCGCAAAATAAATAACCGTCATAACATAGAAATTTAATTTTTAGGTATGAATATTGTTAACTATTTTATGATATATATATATATATATATAAATTTTCAACCCAATATAAATTATAGAAAAATTTTTATAATATAATCTATCAATTTTTAGTAAAGTAATTTTATTCTTATAAAGTATGTTTTCTTCGAAAAATGATTTTTTTTTGATTTTCATGAAAAAATATTATAAATATTTTTTTGGACTTTAATAAAATATATTTTATAAATAAAATTATTTTTTAAATATTCCTATAAAAATATAATTTGTTTGAAATTTAGGGATTTTTTAAAAAATATTGATTTTTCAGGGAATATTGAAAAATACTGATTTTTGTGAAGATTTCATTTCTTTTAAATAAATAAAAAAATTTAAAAGTACCACTAGGATTTGTATATGATTAAAATTAATATAAATATTATTTAGTTATATATTATACAATTAATTTGTTTTAAATCAACTTTATATTAAATTTTGATATAATTTTGTCTTTGGGTTTAAAATGGGATTTTTTTTCGAAAACTGTTTTAATATGCATAATGTTTCTCATTTTTAATTGATAAAAACAATCCCTTAACTAGGAATGATTTAAATGAAATTTATAGATTATAAATAAATAAATATTAATTTATATTCATATAATAATTATTATTAGTCACAAATCTAAATATAAAATCATCATTTTCTTGAAAAATACACTTATTGAAAACCCTCTTTTTTCATCACATTTGTAGGTTTAATTTTAAATTAAATTTTATCACTTATTTGAATTTAATTTTTTAAAAATGGATTAAATATTTGGATTCCTAGTAAATTATATTATCTAATAATGACAACATAATTTTTTTTACCATAGTGAATATTGAAAACAATAAAAATAAATTACCGTAGTGGTGAAAATGTTTTTACCTTTGGGGGGGGGGGGGTTAAAATAAAATTATATGGGTTAAAATGTCCTAAAAACTTTTCTAAAAACTATTTCCCCTATTTTTTGTTTAAAATTTATAATTCAAGATAATTCACCATTTTGGAGCCTTGTGGCTTGTGAAAAATTTGGGTAAACTTTTTTCTTAAAAAAAAACAATTGTGCCACTTAATTCACTTATATAAGGCCACCCTCTATTTTATTATTTACAAGATAAAACCATTTTGTTTTATTAAATAAAAAAGTAAATAAATTCTTAACTTCCATACCCTTATCCTAGAAGCCTTTTTTTCCATCAATCCATTCTGGGAAAAATTTAGGTATAATCCAAAAGAGGCAGTTCAAGAAGATGTAAAATTCATACCGATGTGTTTTTTTTATATATTCTTCTACCCACTTAAAAACATCATCAAATATGATAACATAATAAAAATTATATAATATAAAATTATATGTTTTTATAATAATTTTATAACCTAAAAACATATCCTCTTCCATTAAATAGTATACAAAATCATCATTCGTGAGTACGAAAGACTACCACCTCATGAACTGATGTCATTTTCTCCCATCATAACCTCTCACAGATTATTGTAGTGATTTATTTCATGTATATATAAATATATATGATATCCTTAACATATTTATTCTTATAGAGTAATGTTATCACATATTCATTTTTTTTACTTTCTATTCCACGTGGGATATGATAACGTCGCTCGTGTGTACGACAGACTACCACCTTGCGAATCGATGTGACTCATTTTAAATAATTCTTTACATTTAATGTATTAAGGGTAATGATAAAATATATATTTCATATACATTAAATCATAATTATATTAATTATATATTTTTTAATATAGAAATATAATATATCAATTTATTTCTTACACTGAAAAATGAGAACGTCGTTCATGTAATTGTGGACTACCGTCTCCATGAAGTGATGTGATTAATATTTTATAACCACATCATAATAATGATATATACATGTATATTTAATGCAAAAATATAATATATAATATATTATTATAATTATTAAAACCTAAAATATTACAAACCATTTTTCTATAATGATCATTGAAAAATGGAAATGTTACTCATGTGTACAAACGATCTACTATCTCCATGATCGTAACATAGTTCATTTTTCATAACCATTTTTTATGATTGGTTTTAAAAGTATAATTTATTAATAAATATTATAATTATTTCATGATTATTACTCTGGATACTTTTAAATAATGCACTCTTTGATCATTGTCAACACACAGAAGATGTTTTGAAACAGTGAACCACACGTCCTCAAAACACCTAACGTGGACCTAACATATTAAATATTTATACATTTAATTAAAAATAAATAAAACAAATTATTTAATTATAAGTTATTAAACCTGATAAAACTTAAGTAATAATATAACTAAATTATTCTTATTATGCATGAATTAAAAGACATACAAGGAAAGTATGGACTCAAGATAAGGGCTTCTCATCTTTCTTTTAATTTTGTGAAACAAATTACATATTCAACAATTTTATTATTTTTTGGTGTATATGATATCATTTTTACATTAAATAGCATGAATAATTCATAAAAATTATATTTAAAGATTAAATTTGAATTAATGTGTCCTAGGTTATTAACTTGAATGTTACCAAGGGGTCATGTGTTTCCTAACTTAATTTTCTTTTGTTGGGATATACAACTTATTCATCGACTCCACTGTGGTGAATTTATCTCTAATTATTTTATTATATATTTATAATTTTTTTGTGGACTTATATATATCACACATAATCTCTCCATTTATTAACCCTCAATTCAGTGATATAACTTTTTAGGGGTTAATCGCCCCATATTCCTTTCATTTGGACATATGTTTATGATATGAAATTATATTTTTTATGAGGTGTATATACTGAATTTTTGGAATTTTATATCATGTATATCATTATTTTATTTGTATTTAATGATATATTTGAAGTTATTCATTCACAGGGATTACAATAAAAGAGTTACCAAAGTGTTAAAGGCTTTATGTTACAATCTCCTTTCTTTCGGGATTATTAATGTTCAAATTTATTTTGGTGGAAATAATATGATATTATTTTATTTAATCACACATATTTTATTATTATATGTTTATGAATTTGGTTCAAATTTTTAATTTCTATTTCATCTACTATTGATTTAAGACACATCAAGAAATTATTTTGTAAGTGATACTGATTTTTTTTCTCTTAGATAGGGTATCTTTTCATATCCATGTTTTCTAAATTGTTTTAACAAATCTATTTATAAAAATAAATTATTTACTAAAGCTATTTTATATGGTATTTTAAATTTTTATAAAATATTTTTATAGGAAATTTCTTATCATTTTCCAAATGAGACTCTTTTGACTTTTTTTTACAAGGTGTTTTGAAAATAATGTTTATTTTTAACATTTACAACATGAATGTATTTTTATTCCATTATGACCATTATTTTATTTGAACTATCCTTTATATGTTTCCACGTTTTATTTCAATGAAAAGTATTTTCACAATATTTTTTAAACTATTAGTTTTTTAAAAAATGATTTTCAAAATGAATTTTTTTCCCAAAAAATGTTTTCAATGATATTTTAATAGTATTTATATATATGAATGCTAACAACAAATGATGTTAATTATGATCCAATAGTGATATTTTTTTAATGATACGACACTCATTATTTCTATATATGGATTATGATTGTTTCAAGATATTTTTATAAAACATATTTCTTTTCTATGGGTTAATCATGTTTCAATGTGATTTTTATGTTACTCATTTATATTCTAAAGGTTAATCTTATTTCAAAGAGATTTTTATGGACCCTGAATATTTCCAATTTTTTAATATTGTTTCAAAACTATTATTAGGGAACCCATTTATTTTCTATGTGTTAATCATGTTATGAAAAGAATAAAGGTTGTTTTGGTGAGTTTATGATGAAATGAATGCTCTGTGTAGTTTATTCATGATATGATTCTTGATTTTTTTAATGATATGTGGTTTTGTTTTAAACTAATGATGGATGGTTTTGTTATAAAAAAAGGATTGGTGGTTATATTATAAACCATGGATGTTTTATTTCGTGATAAACCAAGGATATGTGGGTCCTTTATATCCCTCCAATGCATTAGGTACTCCATATATATAATTCAACCATATTGGTTATTCCATTCACAAGAAGGGATGTAATGTTAATGTACCAAGATACTAATAAGTTTTATCTATGATTTATATGGGTTTATAATGTTTCTTATGCTCAATATTGATATCACATGGCAAATGATTATTGATTTTAATGAATGTTTCTATGGTTAGAGGATTATGCCATGTTTTCATGATTCATGATCCATTTATTGATAAGTTCTAATATTCTTATGTTATACTCATGAACTTTTATTTTTTCATCACATCGTTATCCTCTTCTTATTCTACCTTATGAAATTAAATTTTTGATGCTTACATTTACCCTTACTAAGCATTTTATCTCACACTTATTGTGTTTTATTTTCATCAGGATATAAAGATTGAGGTTGAAAAAATTATGTCTAGAATGGTCTCATATAGATGATTATTATGACCTAATGTGGAATAAGAAAAGATGGGTGTAGTAGAGATGATGTCCATATTAATGAAAGGGTACTTTATGAATCCATGATGTTTTTATAGTTTGTCCAAATTCTCTAAAACAATAAAAATAAAAGGACCATGATAATGTGTGTGATATAATATTTCCCTTTGAATGTTTTATGTTCGGAATAGTGATAATTTAAGTAACCTTAATAGGTATCAAATATGTAAATTTAAAGTTTATGATTTCAATGCTAGATATGGGAGTGCTGGTTTGAGGATGCTATAAATGGTATCAAAGGAAAGGCATATATAACTTTTTATATTATGATGTTTTTATGTGAGTTTATGTTAAGAGTTGTGGATACCATAATAGGACTATAAGATTAAGGATGATCATAAGTTAAATGTATCAGAAACCCCTTTTAGGTTTTATATTATAGGATATAAAATTGATTAATGACATTTTAGGATACATTTTAGTAGGTTGAAGTATATGTAAAGCATTGGTTTAAGGTTAAATAAGAATTTAAATTTTATGGAAATAAATTTTTATGCATTGATAATATTTAGGGTTTATATGATCTTGGATATGGAGAACATGTGTTTTGTCATATATATGACTATGGTATTGAAAAGTGATTTGGTGACTAAGTTATTAATGTTATTTAATAAAATATAGGCATATTTGTTGGCATGAAATCAGAAATTTTGGAGATAACATCTATTGCTAAAATACACTTTAATGTTGAGATTATTTAAAAATGATTTAGTTTGAACTTTGGGTATTACTATAGAATTTTGGTGATTAATTTATTATTTTATAATATGGTAGTCTACTCATTTTGGTAAACATCTTACCATGTGATAACAATTTTCGTTTTGGTTAGTGTCCAAATATAGGTGAATAGATTTATTATTCCTTTTATATTTATATAGTCTTTTAAAAGTTTATTTTTGTGCTTTAATAATTAAATAAATTTTTTAATGAGGAAAACTCATCATTTGGAAAAAAAGATGAGATTGTGGTGGAAATTTATAAAAAGATGAAATTATACTATCAAGTAAGTATATTTCCTTATTATCTTATACTATATGGTAATAGAATAATTCAACTCTTAGATAAGGATCCTAATACTAAATTTTTTCCAATTACCATCATTTCTAATGAAATCAATTAATTTTCCACACCTCTTTGGTTTATGGTTTTTTGGTTGTTAACTTTCTCTTGATCATTCAATTTCTTGTGATCAGTGATCTCTATCACTCCATATCATTATTTGGGAATTATGATTTTCTTCCATGTCCAAATACTAACTTCACAGAAATTTTATTATATTTTGAAAACTAGTATGTTTTATTCAAGATGACCTTTATACTCCCCTTTCTCTTTTATCAAGAGGATGTTTTATTAACTATTTTTATGATACAAGTTTACAAAAAAGTATTTTCAAATATGCAGTATTTTTATTACTGAGATAAAGTTAAAATTGTGATGATGTGATTTATTAAATGTGGGAGGATATAACACTGTGAGATTTCAAAAAAGAAAACTATGGTTGATAGCACATTCAATACGCAACAACGATCTTAAATGGATAGTGAAATGTATAAATGTTAAAACCTAGCCATTAAATTAGAGGGTATGAATAATATTAACTACTATATGATATATATATATATATATAAATTTCATACTCATTATAAATTATTGATAAATGTTTAGTAAATAATCATTTAATTTTTATTAAAGTAGTTTTATTCCATAAAAACATGTTTTCATTAAAAAAATGATTTTTATTACTTTTCATAAAAAAACTATTATTATTTTTTAGACAATTTATAAATTTTATTTAATAAATATAACAAAATTGTTTAAATATTAAAATAAAAATTTAATTTCAGTGAAATTTTGGGATTGTTTTTGAAAATATTTATTTTTGATGAATAGTGAAAATTATTGATTTTTGTAAATTTGTCATTTCTATTCAATAAATTAATAAATTTAAAAATACTATTATGTTTTGAATATGATTTAAAGTAACATAAATATAGTTTATCCATATTTAATACTATTATTTTCTTTTGATCCGCATCATATTGGAATTTACTAAAAGTTTGTCTTTGGGTTTAAAATTGAAGATTTCTTAAAAACAAATTGAAAGGGCATATTATTTCTCACTTTCAATTAATTAAAAAACCCATAATGGGGAATTATTTAAATTAAATTTTTAGATTATATATAAATAAATATTAATTTATATTCATACAATAATTATTAATATTTAAATATTTTATATAAAATCATATTTTCCTTGAAAAAACACACTTCTTGAAACCCCTCTTTTTCATTGTGTTTACTGGATTGATTTTATATTAAAATTTTCCCCTTTTGTGAATTGAGTTTTTTAATATGGATTCAATATTATTAGTCATCATAATTTATATTACCTAAAAAGTTCAACATGATTTTTTACTTTAATGAATAGTGGAAACATAAAAAATAAATTAATGTTGTTAAAGTGGAAACGAGTTTATTTGGGATTAAACTATAAATATAACAGTAAAAATGACATAAAAAATTGTATGAAAACTATTTTATAGAAATATTTAGACCTTATTATGTCTAATTATCTATAATGTTACATTTTGTAATTGTTTTGGATTGTAAAAAATGAGGGTACACCTTTTTCTTTTCAAAAAGTACTAGTGCGCCCCTCACATCCCTTATAAAATGCCACCCCACTCCTCTATTTATTCACACCTTCAAACCATTTTGGTTTAGAAAATTCCTACCCGAATAAATTCTAAAATTATTACCATAATCATATAATCCTATTATGGTCATGAATCCATTCTATAAATGATTTATGTACAATCCTAAAGCAGTGGTTCGAGAAGAGGTAAAATTCATTACTATGGATTTTTTATATTTTTCATTTTCCACCCCCTTAAAATATTTTTCAACTGTGATAATATGATAAACATAATATTTCATATATAATTATATGTTTTTTATTAATTACGTAACATAAATCCATCTCCTCTTCCACAAATTGTGATATAAAATCATCATTTGTGTATATGGAAGACTACTGCCTCACAAACCAATGTCATTCGTTTTCCATCATCACCTATAATATATTGTTCAAATTATGAATTTAAAGTATA
The DNA here is from genome assembly GCA_963277665.1 of Viscum album. Classification (NCBI taxonomy): domain Eukaryota; kingdom Viridiplantae; phylum Streptophyta; class Magnoliopsida; order Santalales; family Viscaceae; genus Viscum; species Viscum album. Next base: position 326,492,377 of record OY728158.1, read on the forward strand.
TATATATATTATATTGGAAATATATTTATACTTATTTATTTAGGATATCACATATATCTTATTACTTTTTATTCTACGGTGGATACAAAAATGTCACTCGTGTGTACGGCAGACTACCGCCTTGCAAAGCGATGTGATTCATTTTTCAATGACAATTTAAATAGAAGGTAATGAGGAAAATTTTAATGAATATATGCGAGATATATGATATATTAATAATACTAATGAAATATTTTTCATTATAAAATAATAATATATCATTTTATTTTTTAAACTGAAAAATGATAATGTTTTTCATGTACGTGTGGAATACCACCTTAATGAAGTGATGTGATTATTGTTTTCATAAAAATATCATAGTAATGATATATATATGATTATTTTGAAACTAATATTATATTTATTATATTATTATAATTCAAAAAAGATAAAATAATTTATAACTTCTTTACATAATGATTATTTAACAATGGAAACACTACTCTTGTGTTAGTATGACCTATCATCTCCATGATCGCAACGTAGTTCATTTTTCATACCAATTTTTTATGATTGGGTTTGAAAGTATAATTTATGAATAAATATAATAATTATTTCATTATTATTATTATTATTTTAAATAATTACATCTTTAACCATGTTTAAGACAACAAATCTTTTTTGAAATAGTGAACCGAACGTCCTCAAAACACCTCATGTGGAAATAACTAATTAAGTATTTAAATATTTAGTTAAAAATGAATAAAATAAATGATTTAATTATAAGTTATTAATTATTAAAAACGTTCTAAATAATTTAAATAATCGATATAAGATTATTATAGAATATTTAAAGGACATACAAGGAAATTTTGGACTTGAGGTAAGGGGTTTTCTTCTTTCTTTTACTTCTTTGAGACATATGACATATTCACCACTTGTTTTTATTATGTTGTGTATATAATATCAATTTTAAATATAAAATAAGGAATACTTTATAAATCATTTTATTTGAAGTATCAATTTTAAATAATCTATCCAAGGATATTTAAGTGAAATTTTCCAATTAGTAAAGAGATTATTAACTCAATTTCCTTTTGTTGGTTTATAAAAATTCTTCATTGACTATGTTATCATATGATTATGTGTGAGTTGATATCAAAATTTTTTATTCTATATTTATAATTTTTTGGTATGGATTTTAATTTTTTACACATAATATTTCCATTTATTAACTTTCAATTCACTGATATGATTTTGGTAAGGGTTAATCATCCCAAATTACTTTCTTTGGGATATATGGTTATGATATGAAACTATATATTTTTTATGATAAGTAAATACTATTTTTTTTGAATTTTATATCATGGATATCCTTATGTTCATGATATTTAAATTTTTATTTTATATTATTCTTTCACGGGGTTTGCAATTATAGATTTACCAATGTGGAAAAGTCTTTATGTTAAAATCTCATTTCTTTAGAGTTTGTTTAGGTTCATGTTTATTTTAGAGGAAATAATATGACATTATTTTCATAAACCAAATATATTTTATTATACATTGGTTATAAATCTGGATCACACATTTAATTTCCATTTCCTCTATTGTTTATTTAATAAATAATAGGAAATTCGTTTGTATTGATATTGATATTATATTTTATTTTAGAATGAGTAGCTTTCTCTTCCATATCCATATTTTCTAAAATGTTTATTTTTTTTTTAAAATAAATAATTTTTAAATCTATATTACATTATCTTTGACCTTATTTTAAAATGTTTTGAATGGAAATTTATTAATTTTTTGCAAATGACTCACTTTTGACTATATTTTAAAAAATGTTTTAAAAAGAATGTTTATTTTTAACATTTACAACATGTATTGAAATTCATGTCACCATTTCCATTATTTTATTTAAACCTAACTTTATATGCTTCAAATTAAATTTAAATGAAAATTATTTTCAATTTTTTTATTTTTTATTTTAATATAAATTGATTTTCAAAATGATAAGGATATTTTTCTAAAAAATGTTTTAATGATATTTTTATAGTATTTCCATTCATAAATGTCATCAACTCTGGTTGTTACTTTTGATCGAATGGAGATATTTTGTAATGATACCATCCTCATTCTTTATATGGATGAATTTTGATTATTTCTAGAGATTTTCATAGATCCCATTTCATTTTTATTAGTTATTCATGTTTTAAAGAGATTGTTATATAACACATTTATTGTATATGAGTTAATAATTTTTCAAATATATTATTAAGAAACTCATCACTTTTCCATTTTATAATCATATTTTTTAATGACTATATTGGAACCCATTTTTTTCCATCAGTTAATCAAGTTATTAAAAGAAAAATGGTTGTTTCAATGAGTTTATGATGAAATGAACACTCTATATACATTATTCATTATGTGGTTCTTGGATATTCTTTATAATGATTGATGGTTCCATTATAATACAAGAATGGGTGGTTAAATTATAAACCGTGGATGGGTGGTTACATTATTAACCTAGGATGGGTGGTTCCATGATAAACTATGGATTAGTGGGTTCGTTATAGCCCTCCAATGCATTGGGTACACTGGAGATGGAATTAGACCATATTAGTTATTCCATTTATAAAAAGTTATGTTTATATAATGTTGAAAGATACCAATATGTTTTATCTATGATTTTTAGAGGGTTTATAATTTTTCTTATGATCAAGATTGATATCACATTGCTCATGATTATTGATTCTAATGACTGTTTCCATTGTTAGACTTATTCCATGTTTTGATATTTGATTATCCATGTAGTGATGGGTATGAAAGTTCTTATTTTATATTCAAGAAATTTGATATTATCCCTATACCCTTATGCGATTCTTTTGATCCTCGATGACATTCAATTGTTAATTCTTACATTTACCCTTATTGATAATTTGAGATCACCCTTCACGTGTTTAATTTTTCATAGGTTATAAAGATTTATGTTTAAAGAATTATATCTAGAAGGGTTCCATATAGATGATGATTACCTAATTTTGAATATGGAAAGATGTTTATAGTGAGAGATAATGTTCATCTTTATAAACCTATTTTTTGTGAATCCATGATGTTCAAATTTTTTCCTCATTCTCAAAAATTCTAAACCTAAATTGTAGTTGAGAATGTAAGTGACCCAAAATTTTCTACTTGATGATTTATGTTTTGGATAATAAATATTTAGGTCACCTTCATCATTATCAGATCCAGAAATTTAAATTTTATGATTTCAATGCCGAATCTGGGAGTATGGGTTTAGAGATGTTATAGTTTTTAAGTGTATGCATAACTTGCTAAATGACTCAGTGTGTTCATCGAATGTGGGACTAAAATAAATGTATTTACACAAAATGTATCTCACATGTTGTGCATCCTCTTGATTTTTTTAAATGGATCATCATGTACTTGAGACATGTGAAATAAAAAAATACATGATGTGTATGATGGCTACACATTGTGAATCTCATTAACACTACTAATTGTTTGTCTAATGCAGTCTGACCATGTATTTGACCATAGGTCTTGTGTTAATTTAACTACTAAACCATGTGGACAACATGACATGTATTCAAGATACATTCTGTGTAATCCAACAACCTATGTGAATAATTTTCCTTATCTACACACAGTGTGAAATAAATTCACCATGTGTAGTTATCGTATGGAATGTCATGTATCTCATGGTACATCCATATACAATATATTGGGGTAAACAAATTGTACTCTATCTACAAGCTATGTAACCTATTCTTATTGGAAATTTTTTTTGGTTCTACCCAATGGAATCTCTGGTCGTTATTTATCTATTCTTATTCCTTTGAGAAAATGAAACACTAAATAGTGAAAATTGAAATGTCAAAAACATGCTAATTAAAAATCATATTAAATAAAAATATTCATGAAATAAAATATTTATCCAATATTTTATATAGAGATAAAAAATAAAATAAATAACTATAAATTTAACACATGATCACTTTGATACCACTTTAAGGTTCTGAGTACAGTAGAAGAACCTTTGTTGGGTGATAAATCAAAATTATTTTGGTTTGAATTTCCTAGAACCCGAAGAGGATCGTTTCTCATTAAATTTATAATTAATTTACTTATAATTATAAGAAATGGTTACCTCATCCTAGGAACTTTCTATGATAAATATGTTATTGACTATTCGAAAACCCTTTTCCAAATTACCTTTCTTTCACTGTAAGGATGCAAGTATAAAATATCTTTAGTATATATCCTTATATTCTTATAATATCTATGAATAATGATATTTTATTTCCATGTAAAAGCATGGTGAATCAATTGTCTTGCATTATTCTTTTTGATCACTAGAATTTCATTTGATCTTTAAGGAATCTCTATAGTGCTTCTTATTCATTAGAGGAATATAGGAGGAGAAATGGAGAGAAAATTCCATTATGCCCAATAATTATCAAATCTTGATTAACCATACAAAATAGACATAAACATTTATTTATATAAGTAAGGTTTAGGTTAAAATATTATTCAATTTCATACCATCAATTAAATAATATATTAATAATTATTTAACCCCGTGCTATATAGTAATAAGAATATTATTATTATTATGCAACATGTTCTAACTTGTTCATTGATGAATATTATTTACCAGCTTATAAAAAAATAGTCTTCAACATACACGATCTTAGTCCGCTCCAATTCCTCAAAATTTAATGAACACCCAAATAAATATTTAATTAAATAATATATTCACTAATTAAGAAAATATATATTTTATTCAAAATATAAAAAATAAATATTTATTAGAAAAATAAAATAATAAATAAAATTATTTATTAATGAATAAATATTTATTTTTTACTTAGTAGATATTAGCAGTTGATAAAACTTTTATTAAATTATTCTTGGCCTTGATAATAATATTTATTCTAAAAATTGAATTAAAATATAATTTAATCAAGATCAATGGAAGAACTTAGTGTGTGACCCTTTTGGATTCTTTCTCATTGAAATTATACTAGCTTACCTAAATTCCAATATTACTAGCTAGAAATAGGTCAAGGAGACCAAGATAAAGAACATAAAATTACAACATTAAAAACCACATAATTATTCTCTTTGTGTAATATAATCCTTTTTTCACAATATCTCATCAAGAAGGTTGAGAATTGATGCTATCAAACTTTGTGCTCGATAAAAATTTCATAGAATATCATAATTAAACAAATAATCACACCATGGACATGAATTTTAATGTGATGGTTATATTATAATCAATGGGACAAGATATCAACTTCTATAAATATAGAAGGGAAAAAATACTTCATTCACTTATTTATTAAAAAAATGTCACTCATAACTCACCCAATGTATCCAAATTCACCATGAACTATATCATCAAGGTTTATGAATTATATATGTGTCCAAATCGTAACATGAATTAATATTATTCTTAATGTATAAAGACCATCTTTCACAATCACATATAATAATATCTGATCACACCAAAAAATTGGGAATTTCTACTTGCAGTTTTGTTCTCATAATATATTTTCTTAGAGATTACCAACTATAAACTTCAAGAGAAGAAGTCTCCTCCACTTATGTGTAATCACTCTTGAAAGTCACATTTTATGTGTCCCATCATAGAATATTATCTGACCGTATAACTTTATTTTTGAATATCATCATATAATCTAATGTTTTTCATCATAGCATGGAACTTCTATAACGTTATCAATGTGATAGATAATCTAGGACATTATTACTTTAAAGTCATATAAAAAAATGAACAATATATTACAAGATATTTAATTAATATTCAAATCCTCAAATATAAAAGTAATCAATGTAGAAATATTTGGTCCTAAAACATAAACGCCAACAGTTCATTTATTCAAATGCACTAGTTCTTATTTCACAAGGATTGGTAACGCCCTTTGGGCTTGTGGCGGGCTAGGTTAGGTTCTGTTTCAGGAGGAAGCCTAGGGCAGTTTGATACAAATGGTATGATATCCTATGATCTTGGAAGGGGAACTAGGTTTTTGATAATCCCTCTTTCTATTTGTGGTGGGTCTTGGTAGGCCAGAGATTATGTATATAGTTGGGACACAAGAGTTAGTTCATGAGTATGTTCTTTGTCACAAATATTTATTAAGAAACTCAAGTCACCATGGGTTTTTGGGATTTTTATTTCAGGATCCTTTTTGAGTATCTTGGATAGTATTTTTATCCCAATTTAGTGCCTCAATGATTTTAGGGATTATCATGAGGTTTAAATAAAAAAAGTGGTGAATGATCTAGAGTCATATAGTTTGGCCGCTTGGTATAGTAAATCATGAGGTGATTTTACATAATGGTTCTCCACGCATTACAGAGAAAGTATTATGATTAGTGGATAATTTAATATAAATTTACACCAAACCATGTGCTTTGTTACTACTTTTAAAAATAACCCCAATGATGTTTGTCATAGCTGTGATAGTGATTAAAGTAGTCTCTATTGAAAATTGATGTATTTGACTGTTTTTTGGAATGATTCTTATGATTTTATAATTTTTCCCTTTGACAACATTGTTCTATATGTATAAAATTTGGGGTTTGAAATGGAAAATATATTTTATAGGGTGGTTTTCTCTTAAATTGTTTTTTCAAATGTCATAAAATTATTTTTACACCTGTTATTTTTTTAAAATTCAACTGATTTAAAATAAAAGTGGGAAATATGTTTTTATTAGAAAATGGTTCGTTGATAAATGTATTAGTTTAATAATAAACATAGGATATGTCTTGATTTTTAAGTATATTATATAATATAAATTAAATAATCAATTTGGTTTTGGATAAAATGTTCAAATTAAGAGATTTTAATATGGGGTTGAAAAAGTATTTTAATAATGATGTTTTTTTTGAAATTTAACATGAAATGATGTGTTTAATTAAAAGGATTGTTTTTGAAAGGTTGTGTTAATTTCTTTAAAGGGATGTTTTGTGTGTTCTTGTTTAATTAAAGTGTATTTTATATTGTGGTTGATGTTGGGGATGTGTAATCTTATTTTTAAAACATGAACCAAGTCATGTTCATGTTTCATACTACATAAATTATTCCTCTTAGAGAAGGATTTGGGGAAAAGTTGAAAGTCCATTCATTAGGTTAGTCTTTAGGAAATTTTTTTATTGATTTATATTCATCTGTTTCTTTTTTACCTCTACCAAAAATCAAGTCCATGTGGGGGAGTGATTTATTTTTTTATGTTAATGCCTCATCCAAGTTCTCTAGTGGGTATTCCTTAGAGGTTAATATTCTTTGAATGATGTCTTGATACTGATGAATCTAGTTAAGTTTATCCTCTATTTATTTTAGTGGGATTACAATATGTATACCATGGGAATTTTATGTTGTTTCAATTTAAATATCTAATAGATTATCTTTAGTGTGGGTGATTGGGTGTCCTTTAGAGGATTTTTATGTGGGGTTTCAATGGTTTCTTATTTTGTGTATTGTTTTGGTTGGTATCAAATAAATTTATATTTGTTCCTTATTAATGGTAGTGAATTATTGTTTTTTGATGTGCATTATTTACTACATTATATCTTGTTAGAGTGCATGGGAAGTGTTTTGGATGTTTTGAGGATTGTATTCTTGGTAGATGAGAATGGGAAACTTTTGGTTGGTGCTTAGGTGATTTGGATGGATATTACTTTTGGGATGTTGAACACATCACCATTCTAATGACATTTTTATGGGTTTATTGTGAGATTGTGTTTTGGGGAATAGGTCCTAGTATACCCATTTGTGTATGGTGACCATGGTTGGGAACCATTCTTGGTATTTTTAGTGTTTCAATATTGTGATACTTTGGTGAAATCATGTTTTAGATATTCATGGTTGTTTATGGTTATGGAGGTTTATTTCTATTTGGGTTATTTTCCATGGGAATATGATTTAATGTTGTGGAATTTTCTTGTGGTTTATGGAAATGAGTAAATTATTATAGGTATGTTCTTGTGGATGGTGTCTTTTGTTGTGGTACATATTTCATTTTTTCACCATTTTAGATAGATTCTAAATGTTGTGATGACATATGATAGTTCTCGAAATCTGCTTATCTTTATGTAATGATTGATTAAAGTTGAATTCATATTGGAGACATGACATATAATTTTAAATTTATTCCATAGTTTTTGAAGATTTTTTTTTGGTTCAATGGTATTTCTTTCTTTGGTCTATCTCCAGTTGAATTCTGATTTTTTTGAATCAGGATGAGGGTGTTGGAGTTTGTGTCCTAGGACTAACTAAATGTAATTTTATTAAATTTATATTTAATGAATTTAATATTAATAAAACATATTATTACATATTTTTTATTATTTTGTATGATTTTAATGTAATAATGTATTATTGTATTTGTCACTTTGATAAGGTCATATCAACTCATCGCTATGATGAGAACCATGAAGTTCTGTGATGATATTATTAAATATAGTTCTATAGTTGAAAAATCTCTACAATATGACACATAGTATGTATAATTTCACATGTGAATACTCATAATAGGATAGAGCTTATTAACTTGAAATTCGTACATGGTGATCTCCAAGTTGGGAGACTAAGAGAATAGTCACGATAGTAGGAATTTTACATGTTTTGGTGTCATCAAATATTCTTATATGATAGCATGTGTAATGGTCCTAAGAATATAATATTATCATTTATTCATGTCACAACATACAAAATTATATTTACAGACCAAAAATGTATTTTCATATTTTGAAAGGATGTCGGGTACATTGGGTGCGCCACAAATGACATGTTATTAATAGATAAGTTGGGGAATGATTTCTTCCTTCTATATTTATGGATGCTTATATCTCAACTCTTTGGTTGGAATAGGACCATCACAAGAAATTCCATGTCTATGGTGCAACAACATGTTTATTTAAGATAGTCAAATAAAGAAAGATCTAGATTATAGGTTTACAACACAAATGTGAAACCTGCTTAAAGAGATATAGATAAAAAGGGATTATATTCCACTATGAGAGTTTGTATATGGTTTTAGATGTTGCAAAATTAATTTATTTATCTTTGTATATTTGACTAGTTTCTAGATAGTAATATTGGACAATAGTAAATACACATAATTCCAATGATAAATAATCCAATAGGGTCACACACTAAGTGTTTTCGTTGATGTTGATTAAATTCTTTTTAAAATTAATTATTTGAATAAATAATATTCTCATGATAGAGGAATAATTTTATTCAAGTTTTATAAATTTTAAATATTTCTTAATGAAATAAGTATTTAGTTAAATATTTATTTGAGTATTCAATAAATGTTAAGTAGTTTGAATGTATGGAGACTGCATTCGGTGATTGATATTGATTTAGATGTTAGTAAAATATTTTTTGTTATTGTCCATGTTAGAAAGTGCACCATAGAATAATAATAATAATATTATTATTATTACGTGGAATATTTTTTTAATAAATATTATAACATTATTTAAGGTCCGGTATGCAATTAAATAATATGTTAACCTAACCCCTATCTTTATAAATAGATGGTTTTGTCTATTGTGTCGGGTTAATCAAAAATTGAGAATTGAGAATCATTTTGCACAACAGACTTCTCACTCCAATTTTCCTCCTCTCATCTTCTCAAGAGTATAAATAATTCATTCAATCGTAAAGGATATTATATAAACAAAGAAAAACAATGTAAGATTATTGACTCACTATACTAGAAACCAAAAATCAATAACTGTCATTTGTAGACCAAAGAAGCACATGTGGATCACTACTAGGGGGATTCTAAACCTTGATCCTTACAGTGCAACAAAGTTAACTTGTAATGGGTCTTTCATAATATTAACAATATCATCAAATAAATTATCCAAATATTACGTAATTTATTTATTAATATCTATGTAAATTAATTATAAATTTAAAATGTGTGATCCTATATTAGGTTTTCATGAATCTATAAAATAAAAGAAATTTTAATTTATCGCTCACCACCATTGCATTTTCTATGAACATATCCCTAAAGTGGTATCAGAGTGGTTATTTTTTAAATTTATAATTATTTATTTAATTTTTTTCTATATGTACAGTAGTGGTTATATTTTTATTTCAAGAATTAATCATTCTTTAATCTAATTATGTAGTTTAAAATGACTGCAAAATTTTAATTCATTCTTTCAATATTTATAATTTCTTATTTCCAAGAATATATGAATAATTAATGAATATTTTATCTAGAATTGTCGAGGAATCTAGAAGGATATCATTGGATTACACGACGTGTAGTTAGAATGCACTTCATATACCCATGTGCACTACACTTGGACTTGTCATGGGATACACAACATGCCAAGCTGTAATTACACATGGTGTATTTATTACACACCACATATAAACTGGTCTAACCAAGCACACAACCTAATTTATTGAATGACGTGTATGTAGGATACAGAATATGTTTTCTACATGGTTTAGTGGATAAATTCACGCAAACTGTGTGGTCAAATACATGGTCAAAACCGTATGAGACTGACAATATAGAGCATTAATTAAATACATGATATGTAACCAGAGAACACAAAATATATATTATTAATTCATATATCGGAAATACACATCGACCTCCTTGGAGAGTTATGCATACACATGAGATGTGAGATACATGATGTGTAACTAGATTGTATATTCCGTGTAGTCCCGCATTTTATGAAGACATTGAGTTTTTTTGGTGGGTTTCATGGACACATGGAAATTGGAACACCTGGTGTGTAGTTGGTTAGTACATGTCATGTAGTCTAACCAAGGAACACACCATAGACACAGACATGTACCCTAGAGACACAAAAATAAAAATACACGGCAGATAACAAGATAGTACATGCCGTGTTGTCTCCCAATAAAGGATAGAATTAAAAATACATTAAATTGAATATTTCAGTGTTAAATCCTTATTATTTTGTTTTCACCTATAATTTTCAATTAAAAACTTTTTTAAATAATTTTAAATGAACAATTAATTTAATGTAATAATATATAATTAGTGTTTTTGTCATTTATTTTCCATGAATGAATTTTGTGATGAGTTTATCCAAGAGAATTCAGATGTTCATTAAGATGAAATTAATCAATCAATCAATCAATTAATTAATTAATATAATTTTGTTTATCTAAATAATAAATAAAGAATAATAATTTAAGGCTAACTGGTTTTACTTTTATGTATTCACTACAAGTATGAAAGTTCATGAGCTTTACCAAGACCTATGTATGTGTTGGTTATTTTAATTTCATTTATTACATGTTCTTGTAATTATTTTATATAAAATTATTTTTATTACATATGATTCATTCATACCTCCATTATTATGTAGGACCTCTGCGTTCAAGGTTATTTATGTAATTCCCCTTAACCAATCCTTTGGTTCCCCTCACCTGCACGGGAGATAAAAATTTATGTAATTAATAGAGTATCCCATGGAATATGGAGGTGGTTCAAGATTAAACAATAATGATTCCAACCCAGGTGATACAATGGTTGACATATAGAATGTTAGAACTCATTACAAGACTAGCATAAGGAGTTATCCCCCTAGTTCATAGGTTGATTTATTGTACACTCAATAAATCAACCATTAGATAAGTTTACAATCAGGTCATTTATTAATTTCTTTCTTTGAATTATTTAATTCATGGATGTGATACCATGATCACATAAATAAATAAATTAATGTGAAAATATGGAATTTAAATAATTTGATTATTTTTAATTATTTTATCCAACATGGTTAATTAATTAATTAAAATCCCCTAAATATTAAAATATCTTGTAATGGATAAAGATGATAAAATTTATGCATAATAAATTAAAATCTATCAACTAAATATTAAGTCAGACATGGACTCCTATTACATGATTAGGAATAAAATCCTTAAAACGAAGTGTTTGACCAACCCATCATTGGGAAATGTACTTTAAATGTGGAATTATGATTAGGGTTATGGATTTACTCAACCATATTACATCAAGAGAAGTAGCACTTGAAATAATTTATGCATCTTTGAGTCAAGTGTTGAAGAAATATAAGTCAGAATCTTAGGGTTGGGGAGTGCACTAAATGTATCAAGGAGATACAATCCCACAGGTAGTAAATAATTTACAATGTAAATACCTTCAAATAGATTAAAAAAACCTCATTGGGGTTATACATATTGGTATATGAATCCTTAAAACTATAATTTCCTAGAAACTAGAAATTTTGAGTTCAATGGTGAGTGTTATCAGGACTAAAGTAAAATAAAAAGATATTTAATAAACATAATTTAATTATTTAATATATAATTTGTAATCAAGAAATGTAATAATCATATTCTCTTTTATAATTTAAGAAAATGGATTTTTTTCATCCATACTATCCCTATGATTTATATTAGAGAAAGACCACCTCCTCCCTAGAAGTAATTTCCAAGCATTGTTTAGACAGGTTTAGGCTATTCTCTTCCATGAATGGAAATATTAGATGCTAGAATATTCAATTTCATATATGCCTTCCATATAGGTGAATGATGAAGAGTTCCTTTTCTGTGAAAAATATATGAACAAAAGAGTTTTTGTTCAATGTTTGATGTTTTCATTCATATAGAGTGAAATCATAAAGTCTCATGAAAACATGGATCCTTATATATATATATATATATATATTTTATTATATACATGTTATTTATTGGGATAGATAATGATTGGAATGGTGTGATATTTTCAAACAACTCTTTCAAATTAAGCTTGCAAAGGGTGTGATAGCTAGACCTCACATATCCAAGATTATTTTCTATGTTAAGAACCTAAAAGTTATGGGATTAAACTTCTTTATGGACTGCACACTGGTATCATACTTTCATTACTCCCTTATTTCATCTCCTTCTTCATTGTAAATTTTAGTAGGAAAAATATTGAGAAGTCACTCCCTCCTCTATTCACTCTTCTTTTCCAAGTAGATAGGGAGACTAGGAATGATAATCCTTCCATCCTTTTAGTTAATAAATGGAAATGAAATGTGAAAAGATCTAAAAGCAAATATTATCTATTCCATTCCAATAAGATAAATATAAGGTTTAAATCATGGCAGTAAGATCCTATTTGTTTCACATGTGGCAAAAAGGGCCATTGGATGAAAAACAACAGTAATCCTAACAAGTAATTAGAATCTTTAGGTTCATTTTTCAATGAGTAAATTTTTTCTATTTATAAAAATTAGGTATTAGCTATATCTTATTATTCTCACATATGTATTCAAATATTGGAATCAATCATATTAAAAAAATCACCATGGGGAGGTAGTTCTACAAGATTCAGAAAGTGGTAAACTAGTTGTTATGGATATTGGGGACTACCACATCACATTGACAATGGGAATACTCTGGGAGTTGAAGTATTTTTATTTTGTTCCATCTATTACAAACAACAATATTTCTATATCAATTCTTTATATGGATGTATTTTTTCCATGTTCAAGAAGAAATGTTGTTTCTTTTAGAAATATATACTTTTTATGGAATGAAACATTTAAATAATTTTCATTAGGTGTTGGATTAAAAACAATTAACAGAAATTTATAACAAAACTACTTCACATGACTTATGCCACACCTAGAATTGAAATAACCAGCCCGATCATGTACATGAAAGGAGTTTTACAAAATTACATCAATATGGATATTTAGATTCTATTGAACTGAAACCACTTGATGTATTAAACACATGTTTATAAGGAAAAATTACTATATAATTATTTATTAGAAATGGTGAATGGGCCATAGAGATTAATAAATTAGTTCATACTGATGTTTTTGGACCATTTCCCATTTAATCAAGTGGGGGGGGGGGGGTGTTTCATTTTCATAACTTTTTTATGATGATTTTAACAGATATAGTTATGTTTACTTTATGAGTAATAAGTTAGATTCCTTTGAGAGACTCAAGGAATACAAGAATAATCATGAGAACCAGTTTGGTATGAATTTTATGAAACTACTCTCAAACCATGGTGGAGAATATCTTAATCTAAATTTATTTGATTATTTTTAATAGTTTGAGATTCTATCCCAACTCACTCTTCCTTGTACACCTCAATGAAATGGTGTAATTGATAGGATGAACCACACCATATTAGACATGGTGAGATCATTGATGTGTCATGTGAGTCATCCATTATCATTTTCAGGATACATGTTGTAAGAAAACACAAAAATACAAAAAAAAAGTTCCAACAAAAGCTATAAATGGTATCCCATTCCAATTTTTGGAATATAAAGATACTTGTGTTGTCAAACATACATGTGTGGGGTCGTGAAAAGTTTGTTAAGGCTTATTTAGGTAACAAAATTACTCCCAGAGGAACAAAGTGTACATTTATAGGATATCCCAAGTAAACAAGGGGATATTACCTATACTACCCCTCATAAAAAAATATAATAGTGGTAAGACACACCATACTCCTTGAGAGGGAGAACATATCTAAAAGATATAGTGGGAGTGAGGTAAACTTGTAAGAAGTTGAGTCTCATGGTAAACAAAATATGGGATAAGAATAGATTCCACAAATCTGCATGGAAGAAGAAGATTTTTTAAATACATAAGTATCACATAGTAGTAAAATAGAGGTTTGAAAACTATAACAATATGGTTTTATAGTCACTGAGTATGGTGACTCATTATTAGTTGATAATAATAATCCTATAACCTAAAAAAGAGAATTAAGTGGAACAGATGCTTCCAAGTGGAAAGAAGACACGAATTCCAAAATTGATTCCATGTTCTAAAACCAACTATGGATTTTGGTAGATCCTCTAGTGCATGAAAAGCCCATTGGATATATGTGGGTATTCAAAAAGAAACTAGACATAGATAGATATTCCAGTACCTAAAAAGAATGACTTATTTCAATATAGTCTAAATAACATCAAGGTATAGACTAAGATGAATCATTTTCACTCGTTACAATGATTAAATATTTCACAATTCTAACTAATGTTTATAACTTCCTTGATTATGATATTTGGAAAATGAATATAAAAATAGGCATCATTAATTGGAACCTTTAAAAAGATGTCTATATGACACAACCTGAAGTGTTTGTGACTCCAAAGGATTCAAAAAAAATATGAAAATTGAAAAAATATCCATTAATGGATTAAATTGAGAATCTAGGTCATAGAACATTCAATTTTACGAGACCATAAAGGAATTTAGTTTCATAAAGAATGAATTTTATACCTATGTCTATAAACCGTTTTATAGGAGTGCAATGTTTTTCTTAATAGCATATATAAATGACATATTACATATTAGAAATAAAATACCAGTCTTACATTTTATTAACTCCTAGTTGAATAAATTTTTATACATGAAGTAAATAGGAAAGGTGATATACATTATTGGGATCATGTTCTATTGTGATAGATCCAAGAGACTGCTCAACCTATGTCAAGGTATATATATTAACAAGATACTGAAGTGGTTCAATTTAGAATAACCAAGATGTGATCGTTGCCAGTGTCACATGGAATTCATCATTCTAACCAAATGTGTCCTTATACATATGAGGAGAGAAAATAAATTGAAATGATTATATATACATTGGAGATTGGATAAATCATGTGTGCTATAATATGTACATGGTGATATTTCTATTATGAGTTAAGTGTGGTAGGTAGATATACAGATAACCTAGGTGACCACCATTGTCTGGTAGTTAAGATTATCTTAAAGTATCTCAGGCTTTCTAAGAATTTGTTCTGGGTCTATGGAGGAGATAATGAACTAGTCATTAGAGTATATGAATATTATAGTTTGAAAACAGATCAAGATGATATCAAATCGTAAATGGGATAAATATTCACTTAAAATGTAGGTGTTGTGAGCCTAAAGATCTCAATGAAGGCTATGGTCATATATTTTATAGCAGAGCTTGAGTATATTGTGACTTATGAGTTATCAAAATAATTAGTTTGGATATGAAAGTTTCTCCCTGATCTTGAAATTGAACCTAATAGTAAAGATCCAATCATAATATTTTGTGATAACACTATAATGGCATCCCTTTCTAAGGATCCAAGGTCTTGTCATCAGATGAATCATATACTTTGTAAGTATCATCTCTAGGATGTTTTTTCAAAGAGGTGAGGTTACAGTGAATTTAATTTCTATATAAGACCATATGGAAGACCCATTGAATAAAGTATTGACTAAGAAGAAGCATGATTATCATGTGAGGAAAGAGTATTGAGAGTCCTTGGTAGTTGGTTCTAGTCTAAGTTGGAGTTTTTTTGGAGTTGGTATCCTAGGTATAACTGATTTAACTTTTATTTAACATATATTCAACAAATTGAAAATTAATAAAATATCTTATTTTTTATTTTTCATTGTTCTTCATGACTTTAATGAAATAATTTAAAAGGGAATATGTCACATTAACAATGTTATAGTAGCTACCCACTATGATGAGATCCTTTAAGTGATATGATAATATTCTGAAATGTAGTTATACTATTGGATAATATACTATGATAGGACACATATTATATAGACTATCACGTGTGAGTACTCATAATAAGAGGAACCTTCTTCTCATAATGTTCACACATGTCAATATTAAATACCGGATATTATGAGAAAAGGCCCACCAATACGAAATTTTTCATGTTTTAGTGTCATTATATATTCTTATCTGCGAGCATGTGTAGTGTTCCTTAGATTTAATATTATTTGTGATGAATGTCATGACTCTTGAACTTATATTCACTAACTGAAACGATTATACCATATGTTGGTGGGAAGTAGGGTATGTTGGGTGTGTCACAAATTACATGGTATTACTGGATAATTCAAGGATGTATTTTCCCCTTCCATATTTATGGATGATTATATCTTGGACCTTTTATTGGAATAGAACTATCACATGAAATTCCATGACCATGGTCTAATAAAGTGATTATTTTAGATAGTCAATGAAATATGTATTGAGAATATAGGTTGATGATACAGATTTGAATACTTATTCATGATGTATTGAGACAAAGATATTATATTAAATAGTTACCATTCACATATTGTTGTAGACATTAAAACATTAAATTCATTTTATTGGGTGTCTTAACCCATTGGAAGATAGTTAATGTTGAAGAGAAATATTCCTATAGGGCCACACAATAAATGTTTCCTTTGATCAAAATTAAATTGTTTTTTTATTTTATTATTATAATAAATATTATTCTCAAGACCAAGGAATAATTTTATCCATGTTTTATCAATATAAAATATTCATTGGTAAATAAAATATTTAATTATAAATTTATTCCCTAATTCAATAAATTTGGAGGAGTTTGAATAGAAGAAGACTAGGTATGATAATAAGTTTTAATTTACAAACTATAAAAATAATATTTATTATTATTAAAGTTAGAGTTCAATCCATTAACTAATAATACTAATATTATTATTATGTGGAATGGGGTTTAATAAAGATAATAATATTATTTAAGGACTAGTAAAAAATTAAATAATATTTTAACCTAAACCCAAGCTCTATAAATAAATGTTTATGTTCATTATTTATAGTTAATTGAAAATTTATAATTGAAATTTTTTTATCACAACAAAATTATCTCTCAAATTTTTGTCCTCTCCTACTCTTAAAAAGAACAATAATTTATTTAATCCTAAATAATCAAAGAGAAATCAATATGAACAATTAAATATTATTTATTAACTATACTAGAATTCAAAAATAAATCCGTGTCATATAGAGAACAATAGAGAACTTGTGGATCACTTCTAGAGGGATTCTATACTTGGATCCTTATAACACAATAAAGGAAATACGAAAAGGGTATTTTAGAAGATCAACAATGTCATCAAAGAAAGGATCCCAAGATGAGGTAATTTATTTCTTTAGATATAAATAAATTAATTATAAATTTATCAAGAAATATCACCTATGGGGGTTTAGGGAAACTTTTGACTTAAATAAATTTTAATTTATCACCCACTGAAGGTTCTTCTTCTATGCCCAAAAACTTTAGAGGGGTTTCTTAGTTGTTATCTTTCCTTTTATCCTAATTCTACTCATGTTTTTTGGGGGGAATAATGTTTCATGTTTTTTAGATTTTTAACCCACACTTTTCACTATAATTTATTACTTTATAATAATTTATCCAATATTAGGGTCTGTTAATATGTTTGAATGATTTTTTTTGAAAATTTTTAAATTCTATTAATGTATTTTTGATGAATGGTTTATTTTTATAGTCTTGGAGAAATCATGTGATATGTTGAGATAATATAACATTTTATTTCAATTTGAACATTTACAAATTTTCCTCAATGAGTAACACACATTTTGGATTAAATCATGCTATTCCTATGAGAAACAGTTTTGAGGGTGTGGTACTTAAGGCAGTGGCTCATGCATGGTTTGTGCATAGTTTTGTAAACCATGAATCCAAACAATGAGTTTTTCCAAATTTCTTATTTTTTGGTTTTCCTATTCAACCATCCTAATTTTCAGTGTTTTAAAATTATTTTCTCCCCCATACATTTGAACCACCCATGGTGTTAACTACGGGAGTCACTTATCCCTTTTTGGTTTCCTAGTCTCTCCACATTTATTTCCCAGGGATTTCCTCAAGGTAATCCCTCCTTTATTCTTGTTTCATCCCCTTCCCCTTTTCCTTTTCCCTATGATTTCTTTTCTCCTTATGAACCTTAAGGGTATTATAGGGAATATTGGTGGTTCATAGGTTGTTCTCATGTTTTATTTTTTGGTTATTAGAGCTTACGAGGGATGTGTGTTGGCTTACATGATCTTTCACTATTGAAGGTGAAATATTTCATCTTATCATTTCTTGATTCCACCACGATTTAGGTATTTAATTTTTTAGTATTTATTGAAATAGAATATCTTTGTGTACGTTGTGATTTATGATGTTTTTATTATAAAATTATAGTTATCTTTAGTGATTATATTGTGTTTCTTAAGTGTTATAAATTTAATTACCACATGTCGTAAGTGTTTATAAATGTATTTTAAGGACTTTTATAGTTTTAAAGTTGTTATGATATGAAAAGAGACATTAAAAATGTTTTGATGGGTCTTTATAAATTGAATTGGCATTCAAATAGGACTTGGCTCCATTTGGGTAAAAAAGTAAGTGATGTATAGATTTTTTATGGAAAAGTGTGACATAAATATGATTTTATATAGTTTCTAAATTGTTTAGTGTAAATAATGGTTTAAAATAAGTTTTAATGGGCTAAGGAATGGATTATAATCCTTATCCAGGTGCTTATTAAGGACTGTCTGACATGTTTTTATTGTGTTTCATGGCATGCATGAGACCCTCTTAGGATCTGGTTAGGTTTTGTGCATGTGAAATATGGATTCTCTCCCAAGAGTCATGATTATTGTTTTATTTGATATGAATGGTATGATATGGGTTGTTACTTCCAAAAACCATGAAAGTGATATTATATTTATAAATTGCAATCACTTGATCTTATTATATGATTCTTTCTAGCTCAGCTTTACTTTTTTTTATCATGGAAACCTTGGGTAGCTATGAATGTTTTGGATATATATTGTTCTAGTTTAGTGAATTTATAAGCTAGCTACTTCCCTAGGATAGTTTCTACATCCAAGGGGATAGTTTTTCTTTAGTCCCTAACACTTCATAGAAGAAGTTATAGAATTGATATATTATCAATATACTCATAGATAATCAGTTAATCCAAGAACAAGGTATAGTAACATTTTGATTAGATACAAGTGTGTTTCGAATTATACTAGATGAATTTAGATAGGGTATTTACTTTCCTTGTATTACTTGGATAGATTGGTTAATATTAGAACTACCTTTTACTCAGAAAGTGTGTTAACTTATTTTATATCATCATTGGAATGATGTTTTTTATTGTATTTATATCTATTTTAACGATGTCCCAATTTAAAAGGAATGATTTTCAAAGTGTTTCAGGGATTTTATTTCTAAAATTATTTTTAAAGAAGGATTGAAAATGGGTGTTTTTAAAAGAAATAAAGAGTTTTAATTTTTTTCTTTCAAATTGTTTGATTTCATTTAAAAGGAGGGGTTGATTTATAAAATACTATTATGGTTAGATGTTTTTATTGATAAGTTCACGTTTTTTAAAAATTTCTAGCTTTATTTCAAACTAGCATAAACTAAAATTTATTTTGAATGAAGTCCACAAAATCATTGGTGAGATCTTACAGTGATTTGTTTCAATCACACCTTGAATGAAACACTTAGTATATAGTTTAATGGTTTTATTTCAGGTTTCATAGACATGGTATTTACCTATTGTTATGTTTAAGATTGTTAATCAATTGGATTGAGGTGTGGAGAGTGACCAAGGGGTTATCTGGAGATGGTTGGTAGTGGGTTTGGATTTCTTTTATTTTTATTTTGGATATTATTGTATTGTATCAAACCTATTATTTATTTATTTTTGTTATTTAATATTTTATATTTACTCATTTTTGTTCTATTTATTATAGTAGTTGTGATTTCCATTTATTTTCAATTGCTTACTATATTTTTTTAAGTTATCTTGATTCTATATTTGGGTGAAATCATTCCCAATAGTGTTCTATGATTCCCATGTATGAGTTTCTATCCTAGTGGAATTGGTCTAGTGATGGTTCAAGTGGTTGGCTAGGTCGGTTCGTTATAGCATGCATATATTGTATATATACAAATACATTTTAAAAAAATAAATATTTGTGTGAAAATATATAATTATTTATATTTGTGTTTGTGTAAACATATTTGTATGTAAATATATAAATCCTATGCTTTATAATACATTGAAAAATATTATTGTTTTATTTCATTATATTGTATCATTCCATGAATGTTCTTTAACCAGTTATTAGTTTTCTGGGGTTTTATGTCAAATACTATGTGTCACTATACATATTATCATGGAAGGTTAATTTTAATCATCCCAAAACAAATGGAGATCCAACCAAACAAGGTATTATATAAAAACTGGTCACATAATTTTTTTTAAATAATAAAAACCAAATGGTTTGTATAATAATATCTAAAATCATCATAATGTTATCAAATTCACACTCTATTTTTTTCAAAAACCAAACAATCTAGAAAATACCCAAAATGGAAACAATTTATATAATAATTACTATTATATAAAAAACCCCATTTTTATAAAATCTACTTGAACATAGTGGTAGATATATTTCCATGAGATAACTCAGAAAATTGGTAATACTTACCCCTTTAAGAATTATGTATCTTATTTATAACCATTTTATCAAGGAATTTAAAACTTTTTTTACTGAAAAGTAGTAGTTTTTTAAAAAACTGTTTTTACATGGAATTAAAATATACACATGAAAAATACTATCAAACATTTTTAAAACAATTTTTAAACATTGGATAATTATCAAACAACATTTTAATCACTAAAATATTTTTATTATAGAAAATTTTAAAATACATTAGAAAAATAATAAGTCATGTAATAATGAAACATCATTATGTATAAGAAAACATGACATTATATTTTGAACACATAAAAACTAAATTCCTTAAATATATTTATAATAAATACATACCAATTCCAAAAATTTACTTAAAACCCTATTCCAAATATATTTCCATTAAAATAGGTTATTTTACATTCACTACACAACATATTTAGTAACTTTTTAATTGATATATAGTCCTTCCCATTTTATAGAATCCTAAAATAAGGAAAATAACTCACTAAGATAATAAAAAGTAATAAACAGTATATCTCATAATCAAAATATATCTAATTCAATACATTAAAAATGATTAAAGTTATAATAAAACAATTTTATTTAGTAAACTTTGACATAGACTCCCCATATTTTCAAAAAAATAAATAATAATTTGAAATAATGTTATTTTTTAGATCTAATTCACCATACTAATTTGAAAATTTTATGTTTTATTATTTCACAATAGAAAAATATAAATTATTTAATTTTTAAATAAATAAAAAACCGAAACCAAATCCAAAAATATATATTTATATAAAAATTTATATACACACACACACATATATATATATATATAACAATTTATATGGGTAAAGAAGAATAAAACAAATAGGGATCAAATTAATCATACTTGATCGTGGAGAGGATGCTAGAATTATTATACATGTAGTGTTTTAATGTTTTGAGAAGATGGGAAGAAAAATAAAAGATCATGATAGAATGAGAGACGTGTATCTATCCATATTGACCAGAGCATAGTTTATGTAGTCACCAAGATTAGAAAACTAAGCCCAAGATTGAAGGAGGGACATGGCACCATAAATCTTCTCATGCAACTCTGAATAAGTGAACTGCAATCCATTAACAATATCTAAAAGTGAGATAGATTAAAAAGAGGGATTAATAGGTAAAAAAAATAAAAATTGCTTCATAATAAAGATTTTTTTATCAGTGATAATGTTAGACTTGATAATGTTTTTATTTATCAGTGTTAACATTAGCACCAGAAAACCTAAACATTATCATGACCAAAAAATTAGCAATCATAAATATGAGTGATCAAGATTGACCATTTCTCGGTTCCCTCCATTCATCTAATTTTATAAATGAAATGTTAGTGCCCTCTATCAATTGAAAAAGAAAGTTAAATCCATGTGTAATTTATCTATGTTTATAACGTCCCGACTCCAAGCCCACTCAACCTGTTTCTTGAGCGGGTGGGTTACATGTCCTCAAGAACACCTCTCCACATGCTAGAGGCTACAGACTAGTAGCATTGGTGTACGATAGTCTAGTGGGGAGACAATACTCTCATATTAGAGTGGAACAACAAATATTAAAATTAAGTAGACAACTGTGGAAGTGTATATAAACAAACACTATAGAAAATGGAATAGTAACCCACCATAGTGGAGACATGATATAAAATAATGTAACAATATAAAAAACATGATAAATATCATAAAAATTATTAAAAAAACATTAATAATCTTAAAATACAATAGGTTGAATCATATATAATTATTTCCTGGAATGATGATGTATATAAATGGGAATAAAGGGATAGAAATATAAAATATGTTTTACAACAATAAAGAACTCTAGAAGAATACTCCATAAGAATCTTGAGAATATGCTTGGTCCTCTGCTCCTATCCTCCTTGAAAATAGTAAAATTAATTAGATATATGTAGTAGGGCGCTTTCCCTTTTCCATATGCACATACAAGTAATCTACTCAGGTTTCAAAGGTGTCCTGAGTAGGGTGTGATATAAAATCCTAATAGGCCACCACCAACGGTGTTCAGAAATAATCCCTCATTTGTATATAGAAATAACATGTAAATTTAAAAATAATAATAATAAATATGAATAAATAAATTTTAATTGACTCATGTTCCTACATAACACCTGACGAATCTACCAAATTTGTCATAGACCACCAGAAGTGTCTAATTTGTAACCATATATATATATATATATATATATATATACACTATATAAAACTATATAGACTAATTACATGGGGACTTAAGTAGAAATATACACAGATACTAGGTGCTAGATAGACCTAGGGCATAACTCAACCATTTATAACTAGTCTAGCAGGCCTATAGGATCCAAGATGGGTATATGTGCTAACTCTCATAAGTAATGTTAGACATCATGCTCATCACTCGAGATAGGTGGGGTGAGACATCATGCACAACACCCAAAATGGAGGAATGTGTAACATCATGCCCATAACATAAATTTAAGTATAACAGCAAGAGATGTCATTATCAAAACATGATGTACAAGAGAGGGAAATATGATACTCAACAAGTCGATTAC
This sequence comes from Viscum album, assembly GCA_963277665.1. Taxonomy (NCBI): domain Eukaryota; kingdom Viridiplantae; phylum Streptophyta; class Magnoliopsida; order Santalales; family Viscaceae; genus Viscum; species Viscum album. The sequence continues at coordinate 326,516,311 of OY728158.1, forward strand.
CCATAATTCTATATCTATGAACAATTGAATTATCATAATAATAATAATATCTTGAGGGCTCACCTTTAGTCAATCCATACATATTTATTAAAAATATCCAATGGTTCTCAATTTATATAATTCACATTCATAATTATATCAAATGAGGCATGGCCATTCCACCCATTTCACTCGTTATAACATACTATTTAATTAATCACATCATTAATATTGTTAGTCAAGGTAAATTTGAACACTGAGATGGTGTTCCGATCTATTGAACAACTATATAATGGGTGGAAATTCCATTTCCAAGAAAATACAAACACATAAAAGGTGTTTATTTCTATTAAACAATTAAAAAAGAGAGGGAATTACATTCAGCACACCCAAAGGGGTGGATATTGTTGGCATTGGCATCCTAAAAATACTTAGCAAGGGTCCACAAGAGTGTATCATCCTATTTATAATTATTTATAAATGAAGAACTCAATTTAAAGAGACATGGGGTGATAGATGATATGAAGATCAATGTCAAAGCTATGATAAAAACTATACTTTGAGGGTATGAAACTACACCACCTACCTTAGGGTCATAGATGAATCCTCATCCAATATTTTCTTCATATTTGAAGTAGAATAGAAGAAATTAGAGAAACAATCCAACTCTTTGAAAATAGGGTGAATGAGCTCACAAAAAATAGTGTAAGATATGTGAATACGATCAAAGAATAAATTAAAGAGGATTTATGTTCTTACAAATAAAAATACAATTATTCTGATGACCCTTGATTTTGAGTCTAGGTCGAAGAGTTATCAGTAATCCTAGGTTAGGCTTTGTTAGAACTCATGGGTGATGGAGAAGAAGCCATCCACTGAAAATAGGTGAGGAAAAAGGGGGTTTAAGTTCAATAAATTTTGAGGTAAAAAATGTAATTTCACCCAAAAAAATGTGGGTGCATAGTTTTTCTACACGGTTTCACCAAACCGTGCACAAACCATACTGGCTCCATTTCCAAAGGAGGGATCCTACTTGAGCGAGGAACATAGTTTTACTAATTTTTAATTTTTCATGCGACGATCAATATAACAAGACCCTATACAAACCACACAAACTTTCTTCTTTGATTACATGGTTGTTGAAAAAACATGTGCCCCCCTTCTCCCTTATGAAGTTCCACACACAGTTTGGGAGACCACGTATTCTGGGCCACATGGTTCTCTTAACTATACAATCTAGTCTTTTTCACAAAAGTCTTGTTCTTTGGGATCCTAAAAATCCCTGGACACCCTAATGACCTTTATGACTCCATTATTTAACATTATAAGGGCCAAATTAAAGAATTTAAATTGAAAAAAAATGATTTGAACCTTTGTGAAAAGTAATGTCATTACAACCTCTCCCCCTTAAAGAAACTCATCCTCAAGTTGGCCTTATGTGGGTAATGAGGTATCACTTAATAAAATCTACAACAACTATTCTTGTTTATCAGCATCTGGCTCCTGTGTCTCCTTCTATACTCATCCATCATTCCATATCACCCGTACTAAAGGAACTGACCTTCCTCGAAGTGTCTTCACACTTCGATCCATAATATATAATGGATACTTTTCAACAGGAGAATACATCTCTAACTTCACCTCTTTGGATGGAAAACATGTCATTGGTCTTGCTAATACTTGGATAGCTGAGATACATGAAAGGAATCATATATATACTGGCATATCTTGAAATATTATATCTATTAATCCATTAGTCCGATTCATTTCAAAACCTCAAAAAGTCCAACAAATTGAGGTGATAACTTACCATGCCTCCAAATTCATCGATGGCCTAACCTAGGTGAAACTTGAAATAAAACCTAATATACAACCTCAAACTCAAGAGTTCGTCAACATCGATTGGAATATGACCGTTATTTTGATTGAGCTATCAACTTGTTCTTTCTAATCAACTAGACCTTCTATGAAGTCTCCTAGATGAGGCGTGGTCTACACAAATCTTCAACCCATAACTCTAGCTAGCACACAGGTGATCAGAAAGGCCCACCTTATAAGGCTTCACAAGGATCCATCTAAATGATATCCTAAAATATATTATTATAAGTGAAATCAACAAGGGGTATGTGTTTCTCCCAGGAACCCATGAAGTCAAAGACACATGCATGGAGCATGTCCTCTAACACCTGAATTGTATGCTCAATCTGTCTATCAGTTTGAGGTTGGTAGGATGTGGTCAGAAGTACCTGTATACCCAAGCCCTTCTACAACCCCTAAAAACCAAGATGCAAAGCGAGTTTCCCTTTTAGAAGTGACAGATCTTGGATATCCATGAATATGTATGACAAACCTAAAATATAGCCTCCTTAGATCATCTATCGAGAAAGTATCTTGAATAGTTAGGAAGTGTGATACCTTCATTAAATGATCAATGACAACAACAATTGTATCATTTCCTTGAGTCGATCTATGTAAACCAGTCACAATATCCATAGAAACACCATTCCATTTCCACTTGGGAATAGATGAATACTATAAAAGGGTTTCTAGTCAATAATTTTACACCTTCACCTATTGAAAGGTGGAACTCCTAGTAATAAAAACATCTATCTTCTGTTTCATACCGGGCCACCAATACTAGTGAAGTATGTCATGATACATCTTGGTGACAATGAGATTTATTTCCCAAATCGAGGCATGAAATTCCTACATCATATCCTCTCTAATATCTATAGGGACCAATATAAACCCATGAAAGAATAATGTCTCATACTCATGCATGGTCCAGACTGCTGAATTGTCATCTGAGGTACCTCCCCCATGACTAAGCCCCCAGGATTTTAAATTTGACCCATTCTTACCCGTTCTATAAGGGTAGAGGTCACTGGTAAGGTTGATATTATATTCTACCCAGAATACTATTGGGCCTCAATAGAAATATATAAAAACAAGGCCATAAGTTTCAATTCACCACTAGCCACATGAACTTCCCATGTATGAGTCTTCTAGATCATAAAATTGGGAATAAAATTTCCTTTTCCAGGTGTGTAGGTAATCTTGAAATTGAAAGATTGCAGCTTCGCAACCCATCTGCACTGCCTGATATTTAGATCCCATTATGTGAAGATATACTTGAGGCTTTTTTGATTCATGAAAACAAAAAAATCCCCTGCATGTTAATAGTGTCTCCAATACCATAGAAAATGATATATAATATCTAGATCGAGGTCTTGTTTCAGTTAATTCCACTCATGAGGCCTCAACTAATGAGACCCATTCATGATATCTTGCTCATCCTATATAAAAAATGATGCTAAAAAATACCTAATGCTTCATAGTATACTATATAGATCATTCTTTACTTTGGAATAATTAGTATTAGCATTGAAGTCAAATGTTACTTCAACTCCTAAAAGTATGCTTCACTTGATTTTGACCATATAAACTTCACGCCTTTTTTAGTCAGAATGGTAAGAGGTGATAAAAGGTGTTATAAATACTGGATAAAGTGTATGTAATATTTGGATATCCCCAATAAACTACATATATAATATACATTATTAGGATTCTACCAGGAAACTATAGATATCTCTTTCTCTAGGCCTACTAAAACTCTTGACTTTAATGTGATATGACCCAGGAAGTAGACCTTTTTGATCCAGAAGTGGAATTTTTTGAGATTATCATAAATCTGGTGCTCTCTCAGTGTATTTAGTATGATATAAAGATGGTTGGAATAGTCATGTTGAGAGCATGAAAACACTAATATGTCATTCATAAAGTCTAAGATGAATGAATCCAGATATGGATGGAAAAACCAATTCATCTAATCCATAAAGATTATAGGTGCATTTGTGAGACCAAAAGACATAACCAAGTACACATAAATACCATACCTACTTCTGAAATATATGAAAGATATGCATGATGATCTTACAAGAACCGAATAATAGACCATCCTCAAATCAATATTCTAAAACACACACACTCTCTTATCATAGCTGATTGAAGAGGTCATTTATTCAAGGTACTAGATAACAAGTTTTTACTATAATCTCATTAAATTGATGATAATCTTTGAAAATATGGAGGGTACTATCCAGCTTCTTATAAAAAAGGACTGGTGAGACCTAGGGACAAGTTCTAGAGTGTTTAAATCCTTTAGACATTAGATATTATAACTATTTGATTGATATCCAAAACCTACATAGGTTTTATCATTTAAGGAGGAATGGAAACTAATTTCACTCATGGCACTAGATCAATGGTACATTCTGCCTCTCAAACTAGAGGCATCCCAAAAAATTCATCTGTGAAGATGTCTCTAAAATGATCCACCATAGGATGGAAAAGAGTAGGTTTTAACCCCTGATCATCCAAGAAAATATTGGAAATCTAAGATGCCTCTATTCTTAGACCCTATAGTGATACAACTGGCCCAAATCTGTATCATAGGGTTCAAGTTGATCCCCTATAGCTGAAAAATTGATGGAATATTGTTACAAAAGCATTGGATATGCCATATCCTACCACAACCCCAACATTCCATTGGATCTTTAACACAATGAAGTTTAGTATGTACTGACTTTCTGCACTGGTGATAGATAATGAAGTTTTCTGTTAGAGATACCTGATTGCTGTTACCCCCTGATAAATATCAAAGTGATGCTTTTGTTCTCTTGAAGAACAAATGGTAGTTCTAGGTGAATAACCATCATGGTTCCCACCATCAGATTCCATTACCTTCCTCTCAGTAATGAGAGTCTCACTAATGATCTCATAAATAGCCATTAGCTGAAAAACATTGACCTTTGATCGGATGGTGTTTACCAGCCAATCTGTGAATTTATTCATGGTTATAAGATCATCACCAGATAAGGTACGGTTGAAGCACTGAAACTTAGAAAAATGATCAGAATACCCCATGACATACATAGCTCCCTACTGTAGGATCAAAAAATCTCTAGCTTATTCATCCCTAAGAGTCTGTGGAAATAAATAGTCATAAAAGATCATATGAAAGCCTACCAATATCATATCTCTATGTCAGCACTATAGGGTAATAAAATCCCACCATTTCTTGGAATAATCATGTTACATATAAGTATTGAGTTTGAACATCCACTCTGGAGGTGTCTCGAGATGCTCAAAAATAGAAAGCATGGACTCTAGCCACGAATTCACAACATGTGGTCTGCCATTCCCCAAAATGGTGGGAGAATTTTTCTACTAGAACTCCCAATTAAAATCTACCAGAGATAGGGTAGGTCGATTGATACCTTTTATAATTATCGTCAAGCGAATATAACCCTCATAGAACTAGGAACCAGTTCCCATATCAAGAGAAAAAAGTGTTTATATAGGTGGAAATACAAGTGGAATCAATGGTGGATCAGGGACTACCACATCTAGTGCATATTCATCAATTAATTTAAGGTTTATGACTTGAGGATGTCATGGTAGAATTATTCTAAAATTCCAAACACATTCCATAGAAGAGAACATAACAATTCAATGATTTACTGATACATAACTTGGACAAGTACACATCCTTTCCAAGAGAAGATCACACCTCTTTTCCTAATCCAAAAGCTAGGTCAATGTGGTAAATAAAAACTATAACATGCTATAACAACATAAGATACTAAAAAATACCCACTACTAAGGCCATGTCTAGGTCTAGGTCTCATATCAGACAGTAGGTTTTTTGGTATATGGAGTTCCAATTTCAAGGTATAGAGGAAAACACCATTTACTTTTTAATTAGAAACCCAATGTAGTTGTAAGCATTTAATTTTAAATATATAATTCAAAAGATTTCATAATATTTGTATATATTTAGTAAATATATATCACGATCCTGGAATAGTAGGCCGAAACCCACAATATGATATAATTTTCTAGTTAAGGTGTCATCACCAATCAATGTGGGAAAAAAACATTTAGATTAATGTTGGAAATTTAATTAGTCCAACTTTATTCTCCCTATAATAAATGTTGGAACATTTCAATACATTATAATCAGGCACTAACTATATATAGTTGGGAAATGAATGCTGAAAATAGACCTGTAATGGAAAATTGTGTGGAATATTAGTCCTAATGTGCCTATAATGATGCATGAAATGTCACACCATCATTTAATTTAGAAAATGTGAAATAAATATCACTAAAATAATACCAATATTATTAGCATAAAAAAACATTTGTGTCAATGAAGAGTGAAGTCGTATCAACTGTAACATGTGAAAAATCGTAATATCTATAACCCTTCCTAGGAAACATGGATTTCCCCTGTATATGGGTTAGATTATCCCAATCATATGCTCTTTACTAAATTCCCTAAGATCCTAGTCTTTTATCAAATACCCAAATAGTAAGGAAAAAGGGAAAATAAGGTTCTGATGGAACTTTGTAGTGTTCCAGCCTGGATTCCACTCAACCGATGCCCGGAGTTGGTGGGTCAAATGGCCTCAGGTACACCTCCCTATATTCCATTGGCTTCTGATTATAATTAGGGGTCTAAGGTGGTAGAGAGTGGATATAATAATTAAGTAGAAAAAAATTAGTATGTATAAACATATTCTATAACAACTAGATCATTAAATTTCCATAGAAGATACTTGATTTAATAGAATGGAACAATAGAAACATACATGACAAATTAATAAACATTAATAACCAAACAACTGTAATAATCTCAAAATCCAATAGGCTGAGTAATATGAAATTATGTCATGGAATACAAATATGAAAAAAGATAAAGAGAGGACAAGAATATACAAAATACTATACAAAATACACAAATTAAAAAAGACTACTCCACTAGTATCATGATCATATGACTGATACTCTACTTCCAAGATCCATGAAAATATTTAAAATAATCATATATATATAGAATAAAACATTCCCTTATCCATATTTGTAGATAAGTAATCTACTCAGGTACCAAAGGTGGCCGAAGTGGGGTGTAAGATAAAATATCAGTAGGCCACCACCAATAGTGTCTAGAAATAATTCCACATGTATACATAGAAACAATAGTGTACAAGTATAAAGAATAAAAACAAAAATGAATAAATAAATACTAGCCGTCTTAGGTTCCTACCAAACACCTGGTAGGATCTACCCGCTTCTGCATAGGCTGGTAGATGCGCCTAATCAATGAACATACATATAATAGTCATATATATATAGTTATATATTATATACAACTATATTCACTAAGTACTCAAGGATATAAGTAAGAATATAAAAGGATTCTATGTGTTAGTTGGAATTGGGGCATAACTCAAGTGTCAAAAACTAGTATAACAAGCCTATATACTCCATCAGGGTTACAATCCTTGAATGTCACATTAAATGTGAGATGTCATGCTCATCACTAATGATGGGTGGGGTTATATGTGATGCCCAACACCTAGAATAGAGAAATGTGAAACCCCATGCCCATCACCAAAATAGATGTATAATGGTGAGAGAATTCATGATCAATACTCAATGTAAGGGAGAGTGAAACATTATGCTCAATAAGTCCCATTAACCATCATTCCACATCCAATATCAATTGTATGATCATAGTAACTAAAATATCATAAGGGATCACATTTAGTGCATTCATAAGCATTTAGTAAAAATATCTAAGGGTGAACAATTGATATAATTCACATTCATAATTATATAACATGAGGTGTGGCCTTTCAATGCATTTGATTTATTTTAAAATTTTATTTTATTAATAATGAAATTCCAATTGTTAATCAAGGTCAACATGAAGACATATAAGGTGTTCAATTCTATTTAAAAACTATACAAAGGATGAAAATTCCATTTCCATGTCAATCTGAACACATATAAGGTGTTCAGGTTCATTGAACAGTTACATAAGATAGAACATTACATTTAGCACACCCAAATGGGTGGCTATGGTTGAGTTAGACATCCCCCAACTACTTGGGTCCATGGGAGTATAACATCATGCGTATAATTATTTAGAAAATAAGAAATAAATTTAAAGAATCATGCAATGATGGTCGGTGTGTGGAACAATGTCAGAGCTATGATGACAATTAAACTTTGAGGTAAAACAACTAGACCACCCACCTTAGGTCCATAGATGACTCCTTGTCTAGTATCAAATTCATATTTGAATTATATTAGAACAAATTAGATAAATGAACCAACATCCTAAAAAAAGTAGAATGATATTACACCAGAACAATATAAGTGATGATAAGAATAACATATAATAGAAGAAATAGAGTTCGAGTTCATGTCGATTCTAATACAACACATCTGATGAAACTTGATTTGGATTCCATATTGAATAATTATCAACATGCCTAAGTTAATCTTTGGTAGAACTCATGGGAGAGGGAGGAGAAGCCGTATGATGAAAAATAAGGGATTAAAAGGGGTTTTAAGTTAAAATCATTTTGAGAGAAAATTATAATTTCAGCCAAAAAAATGGGGACAGACGGTTTGGCTGAACGGTTTGGACAAACCATGTTGAAACAATGTTTCATATACTATCTAAGGATGGGCTCCACATGGGCTAAGAAAATGGTTTTAATAACAATTTAAAATACATGTAAGGATCACTATCCCAATACCCTCTGAAACTCATATTGTCTTTTGTTTGGTCTCTCATGGTTGAATTCAAACCTTTCATTCCCCTACTCCGTTATGTTGTTCTCCCACAATTTGGTAGACCATGTGGGTCAGACTACACAACTTCTCCTAACCATGCGGTCTAGTATGTTATTCTCCAAATTTAGAGACTCTGGGCTCTAAACAATCCAAGAAACACCATTGTGACCTCCATGACTCCATTAGGTAACATTATAAGGGCTACATTAGGAAATTTCAACCAAAAAACAATGATTTGTACCTTTGAGAAAAGTCACATCGTTACAAGTTTAATCTATCACGATCAATACATTGATTTTAGATATGTATTTCCTTATTATTCTAGGTTGTACCTTATTGTACTCTTTAATGACCTTTCATGTAACTTTTTTTGACTCCTCTTTTCCTTTTTTGTCTTAATCTTATTGGGATGTCCTGTAATGTGGTCCACTCCCACCATATCTATTTCCCTCATGTATTCAAGATTCTTTACCCTGTTCCGTACATGAGGGTTGAAATAAATCCAGAAACTATTATATTGTACCATCATAAGTATAGGTCTCTTACTCAAAAAATGTATTAATATTATAATAAATTAAAAATTAAAAAATTAATTTTTAATTAAATTGAATAAATAATAAAAATGAATAAATATAATTAATTATTAAACATATTTATTTTATTTTATTATAATTAAAAATATTTTTTCTTATAATTTAAAATAAAATTATTTAGTTAAATGAATAACTATTTTTTAATATATCGTTAATAAATTTAAAAATCGTAATATTAGTTATAAATTTTTTTCACAATATATAATTTATTCTAAAACTATAATATTGAAATTTAGAATTTTAATATAAATATTTAAATGGATTTAAAGTTGTTGATGTATAGATTTACAATTATTACTAACTAATTATATTGATGTATATATTATACAAATTGAATATAAAAAATATAATTCATTATTAACATAATTTAATTTTTTTTAATTATAATAAAAACAATTATTATTTATATAAAGGTATAACTATTTTTATATGTGTGTGTGTGATATATAAGTGAACCAACACATACTTGTGTGTATCAATCTATACACATACACATACACATCAACATTCATATACACAAACATATATACACATAATGAGAAAAACCCAAACATTAACTACATAATTATTACAATATATTAGATGAATATTTATTACATATTACTACAATCAATTCCATAACCATATAGGTTTACTGACTTTAAAAATATGGATACATAAAAAATTGGTATATAAAAGATCTAAATTGTCTCCCAATAATTTTATATTAACTAGAATCCTTCATAGAAATATCACACTTAAAACCTTCCTTCATATCCTGGGGAATGGGAAACATAATAAAGGGTGAAATCAGATTTTCAGTAATGGTAAACAAGGGAAATTAAAACCAATGTGTATTTTGAAGTATAACATGAGCATAATAGTTTGAGAAAATGATATTAAAATTTGAAAATTATACACACTAATTTATATATCATAATCACGATCCATGGAATAAGTCTTGGTAGTTCAAAAGAAATGAATCATAATGGAATCAAAGAACACAAGCCATGAGAGGATAACATTGGAATAAGATCATCTCATAAAATAGTGGTATATAGTGTAGAATAATCACAATTTTAAAAATATAATGTCAAGTCTACCCACCAAAACTTTAATCAAATGTTAGGCTTTGGCTAACCACCCATGTATCTACTTTGGGCTTATTATGACCTCCCATGTGCCCTTATTTGGTTTCGGATAACCATTCATGTACCCTTTGAGATCATAAAACATTAATATTTTCCTAATTAATTTGAGGTCTATAATGGACTCACCCATCAGATAATCATAATCCATTCTAATTTATGCCGAAGGTCATGAAAACATTTATCATTTCATGACAGAATAACCACTGAAATATGGGTTTTATCAATATTTAAGCATTAACATCATAAAAAATATAGATAAATAATAATTATGGTTTCATAGGATCAAATCTACAATGAATCATAATTAACATCAAAGGATACAATCATTAATTAAAAATTCCTCTAAAAGATCACTAGAATATTTCTTCTAAAAAATTCTCATTTCATTTTGAAAGCACTAATTCGAAGTTAAATTTTTTCATCATATTAGGGAAAACATTTATTTGAAAATAGGCATTGAAACATATAAGTTAATATTCAAATCATTTAGTGGTCATGATACTGGGAAGATATTTTCTTGTTGTATATGTTAAAACTAAGATTACTTTCAAAACATAAGTAAAAGTACATTGTCCAAAAAATGAAAAGATGTTTCATTTTAAATACTTTTATAGAGAGTAAATCGTTGGTTAAAATTAATTTAATAAATAATTTAATAATATTAAAAATATTTTTGAAAATATTTAAATAAAATATGGACAAGGAAGGAAAATATCCTCAATCTAATAGAAAAACAATGGTGATTTTCCTTAAAATTGTTATTTCAGACTTATGAGTAATTTGAGAGAGAAAAATGAAAGGAAAAATTATAATATCTAGAACTAAACAGAGAATAATAAAATAAATATTATTTTTATATATAGATCATATAATTTCATCATTGAAAATTTATCCATAAACAATCCTAATGAAAAGTGAGTTTGTAACATAAAACCCTTACCTTAAGACTAGCTTTCTTTGTAAGCTCTATGAACTCCTTTATAATAAATTTAAATTTTTTATAATTTTATAATATAGAGATATCCATATTTATAATATCATAAATTATTTACTTATATCATCTTATTACCAATTTATTAAAAATTCATTATTAAAATCACTTTTTAGGGCGGTTAGTGTTTTGTTTTTCATCCATGTCTCGGTTGGCCAACTCGAGTCATGGTTCTTTGATCAGGGTACTATCAAATGTATTATGTTAATAATGTGATGTAAATAATAATATTAAATAATTTAACTATTATTTAACATTCCATAATCATCATGTTATATGATTTATAACATCACACATGTAGGTGGTAAAATTTATCTAAACAAGGGAATGTTATAAAACCGAATGAGTAAGAACATGGTATTTTATAATAAAAATATTTAATTTAAATAAAATTATAAATTTAATTATTAATATATATATATATATATATTAATTTCATATAATTATATATTCTTTCCTAAAATGAAAATAATAAAAAATGAAAATATCACTTGTGGAGACGATAGTTTGTATGTATTCATAGATGATACTTCCATTTTTAATGAGAAAAATGAAAAGATAGCAGATGATATTTTATCATGGAAAAGAAATTATTACATCATAAATACCATATATATTTAGTAAATCCATTATTATAACCCTTCATGAGAGGTAGTGATGGAAAATGAATCACATCACTAATTGTAGGTTGTAGTTCACACGTACACACGAACAATACTTTCATTCCAATATGATGGAAAAGAGTTGGAAAAGAGTTGTTACAAAATTATAATAAAAGATCTGTATATTTATGATTTTTTATTTATCATGTTATGATGTATGAAACCTGTTTATCAGAAGTAAAAAAAAGAAATAAAATATAAAGAGCTCTATTAAGATTTACACCACTTCTTTGAAAGACCTCATTTGGATTTCCCCAACATCCTTGAAAGATTAGTCTTAGAAGAAGACCTAGGGATTCTAGATAAAGGGGAGTAATCTATAAAGGTTTTGTGTTTGTGATTATATGATCTATATGAATTAAAATTCATGAATAAGGGAGGATAAATAGTGATCTTTTATAAGTGAGGGAGATGACACAAATGAAATTACCTAAAACATTTAAATAGTATAATTCATTTTCTTGTGAAAGTGGAACCAAATTTCCAAGTAATATAATTTAAGATAATATATTATCTAAATATATTAAATTAATAATAATTTCACATTTTTATGTGGTATTATTATGCGTATCTCTTGGTTTAACCCTCAGTATACCTATTTTAACCATAACCTGGTACACATTTTTACTGTTTTACTATTAATTATTAAAAAAATGAAGTTTTAATCATTAAAAAATTTGTAAATTTTGATTCCAATTATTAAATCCATTTTCTAAATTTCAATTTCTATAATTTCAAGAAATTATCTTTTAAATAACTTCCCAAAATTTAAAAAAAACACGTTTTTAGAAAAATATATTTTTAAGCATAAAATTGAATTCACTTTCACTCCTTGCCTAGTAAAAATTATCAAATTAATAATAAAATATTTAATTGAATATATTTGTCTATAAATTACAATAAATAAATTATTAAATATTGTTTTATTTAATTTATTAAGATAAAATCTCTTTGTGTATATGAAAGTAATTTTTGTGAAAATAACTTGTTTTACATTTAAATGAATCAATATTCATTCCTAACCATTAGATAACTTATTTATAGATGGTTATTCATTTATTCACACAAATTATTAATATATTTCATAAAAATTATTTTCTAATAGTAGTGGATATAATTTTTTTTACAAATACAAAACATAAAGACTTATTTTTTTAAACATAGGCCTTTTAATCATTAAATCATTTTATTAGAATTGAGTGATTATCAATAAATTTTTACCATTATACATATATTTAAAAATTATGTTAATTTATTCATAAAATATAGTCTAATGTATAGATTATAAGTTTATAATATATCATGGGATCATTTAGACTTGGGGTTCCCGGTAAATTAAGCTATTAGATACCTCATTTTTATTTCATTTTAAATATATATAAAATGTTGAGTGGTTAAATTTTACCCCATGTAAAATGAATTTATCTATTAAAATTACATGAAACATGAAAAAAACGATGAGGATACCTCTTATTTATCACATCCTTCTTTTCCCATGTAGCGTCCTCTAATTTTTTATTCCTCTAGAGAACCATAACTAGGTGAGTAGTCTTCTTCCATATCCCTTTAACTCAATGATCCAAGATTTGTACATGTTTTTCTACATAAGAAATATCATTATCTAATGTTACTACCACTAAGTTTAGTACATTTTATTATTAGGAGTGTACTTTAGTAAAATAATTACCTGGAACACATCATGTACTTGAGAGAAGTTTTGTGGAAGCACCAAATGATATGAAATCATCCCAATTTAATCAAGAATCTTGAAGGGGATGATATATCTAGGGATAGAATTTATATTACTTCCAAATACCATAAAATTATCCTATATATAAATACAATGGAATATATTCTCACTAACATCATATTCCAAATACCACTGATGATTGTTATCTTAACTCGTATGTTGACTATGATATGCCTTGATGTGATATTGAATGAATATAACCCTCTCTTTAATTGCATCAGGTATCTCTGGTGCCAATAGCTTTGTTTCTTCTTATTCATCCTATAATGTTGGAGTTATTCACTTCCTTACATATAGGGATTTATAAATATCCATTTTAATGTTGTATTGAATGCTATTGTTATAAGAAAACTTCAATAGAGTAAGATGTTGATCCCAACCACCTTTTAAATTTAGAGAATAAGATTTTAGAATTTTATCTAGGGTTATAATGGTTCTCCCAGATAGACAATATATTGGAGGATGACAAGAAGTATTGAAATACAACTTTATTTCTAGATATTTTTGAAGACTTAACTAGAATTTAGAAGTAAACCTCAGATCTCAATCATATAAAATAAATTCTATTATCCCATGTAATCATTCCACTTTCTTATTTTATATTCCAGGAAGATGATCAAGAGAGAAATATTTTCTGATAAAATTGAAATTTTATGACTTAATGATTGATATAACCCAAAAAACATTATGATATTTAGATGTTTCAGAGAGTTCAATGATGAAATACATGGTGATGTTTTCTCAATTCCCTTATGGTATGAGTAATGGTTGTAACATGCCCTTAGAATTCTATCTCTTAACCTTAATTTTATTAAAAACCAAGCACTAAGATATATATTCTACATTATATCTCTTCATGTTTCTCCACTATAAATACTATTTTAAATATCTATACATCTTTCTTAATTCCAGGATGAATATAGAATGATGAGCTATGATATTCCTCAAATATATCCTTCTTCAAGTCTTTTATTGATGGGGTACATACTTAGTTCTTGAACCTTATCATTACAAAAATAGTTGAACTCAAGAATATTTATCACACGCCTTTACAGTTCAAATATTACTTATGTGAATATTTAATCACTGCATGGATAGATGGTTGAACAATGATGTGCGAAATATAATATTTCTCACCTTAATTCAATATTTCAAGGTGTGACATCCCAGATTCAGATTCCACTCAAAGGTGACTTGTACCCGGTTGGCCACATGGCCTCAAGTGTATCTCCAATACACTAAAGGATACCGAATAGTAGCGAGGTCCTAGGTGATGATAGTGGGGAGACTATTCCCTCATTAGAAGAGTATAAAAAAGTGAAATTAAATAATAAAACAGTAGAGGAAGTAATAATACCATACAACATATGTAATGAATAAAAGACTGATAACTTAAATAACCATATGTCATATCATTTAGAAGATGATGCTGCATTTTACATGTTTTATTAAAACAACCAAAATTGGTTACACTAAAATAATACATGATATAATTACCAATAGTAAAAAATAAAAAAAGAAACTCAAAATCATCACAAGCCTCAACTTAGTCCCATTCTCTCTTACTCATAAACAATATATCAAGTACCTGGAGAAGGGAACTTTCCTTTATTGAAACCTAAAACAATATAATCTTTTGGGGCCTAAAAACATGAGCCAAATAGGGTGTGAGACTAAATACCAGTAGGAAACCACCCAAGGTTTGTTCTAATCTTACATTAAATACATATAACAAAAAATGTACATTAATGAAATTAGAGAGCTAGGAAGTACTCAAAGGTAAATAGTCATACAAGCACTAATTTACATTTATGATCATTTAATATTCATTAACAGTAAAATTAAATTTAATTATATAAGTCTCAGAAACCTTCATAAGCCTAGAATCCCCTGTATAAAAGTAAGCACAATAGATACCTCAGAAGGCTATCTAAACAAGTATAGTGAAGATAAAATCCAAGCTTGTGCTTTACCTTGTAAAAAAAATCATAAATTATTCCATTTTAATATTCAAATTATAATATTAATCTATCCTTGAAATTACTAATTTGGAATTAATGTATTAATCCAGTTGAAAATCTACCAACATCCTATGATCTCATCCTGACAATCCTCTTATGAACCCGATCACTCCCTAGGTGTGGTGTGAGTATATGTTAGCTAATACATTCTTGGATAATATAAATAAGACCCATGCATTACCCAATTCATATAAATAGTTCCAATAGATCCCGTCCATGGTATCCCTCATTCCATGACTCGTTCAAACTTTAAAATAATCCCCATGATCTCGTCTTCTACATTCGTGCTTCAATCACAAATTAAACATATAAAACCCCATTTTAGTCCATCCATGGAATCCATAAATGGATCCATGGGTCACCTGAGCTATAAGGTATAATATTCATATGGACCCCTTCATGGAATTCTAATATGAATCCATGATTCACCCATTCTTATTTACCCATTTATCATTTAATATTCAATTAAACTTTTTTATGGCACGAAAAGTTAAAAAACAAAAGTATCCAATAATATATCATCGAAGGACCAACCTCATAAGGCTTGGACTTTCAAATACTCACATGGTCATAATTCTCAAAACAATAAATACATGTAAATTAAACTATTACATGTTTTATATATTAATAAACTAACATGGGAAATTCATACAATAAGCCTATCATGTGATTTAAACTATCACAAGGCTTAACCATCAATTATCTCATGTGGGAACATTTCCTATAATAAAAAACACGTATAAATTAAAATATTATATGGATTTAACATTAAATAACTCATGTGGGCATATTTTGTATAATAATAAACACATGTAAATTAAACTATTACATGGTTTAATCATTAATAAACTCACATGGGAAAGCAATTATAAAAATAAATTCAAACCAAATTGATTAACAAGGCATAGTCAAACAAAGTTTATGGAGAAAAATATCCATCCCTATCCCCTTAATTAATTCAAATACAATTTAGAAACCTTGTAATTAATTAAAAATATCAATTCATTTTTAACAATCCTTGAATGGGAATCAAAGTAATTCCTCATAGGAATCCTACTCCAAAAATCCATAAATAGTTTTCTAAGGAAAATACACCCATGGGGTGGCCCTTAATAAAGTTGAATATCCCTAAACATGGTTCAAAACTCATAATAAATTACCTAAACAAAAATAGGCAATAAAACTATGCAATCATAATTCAATACAACACCCCAAAAATGGGTGCGTGACACTCTAGCATATATAAACTTCTTGACAATTAGCGAAAGGCATGAGACCACCATCCTCGTACTCATACAACTCTTCTTGTCTATTGTCAGCATCTAATTCAACCTAGAATGGAGTATATCTACAAAACTAGAATAAAATATCAACCCTCAATAACTAGGTCAAGTGAATAAATCAAAAATAATAACTTAAGATGAATTGAGATCTCACTGATGGGGTTCTAATGCATCCGAAAACATTCTAATCAGAGTTAAAAAAAATATAGAGGAAATTCTTCCTCCGAAACTACTATTCATGATACATAGGTGAGCCCTTATATTTATTTATAAAAACATGAGGCTACAACCCATTTTATCCATAAAAAATATATGTAAACATCTTTTACCCAAAAATACACAACGTGAATATGCCTGGTCCTTTTTTTCTGCTGACTCCCTCTTACACATCATACTCAGGTCTGCTGACTTGCCTTACACAGCATGTACTGGGATTACATAGAGTGTAACCCCTAGTAATGTTGTGAAACATGACAAAAACCAGTACTCATCCTCTTCTCCTCTTATTTCTTGAAAACTAATTGAAAAAGAAAAGATTTTTACTTCAAAGGAATAACCAGGATGTTACAAGTATCCCCTTTTAAACAATTCATCAATAAATTTCACATCTAAGTGTGGTGAAGAACTATATGAGAACAACTTTGGCCACTGTGATCATAAATCGGTCTCCCCCTCTTATGTATCTTCCTATATTCAGCTGTGCTACCATAATTACTGATCTAAAGGAACATAAAAACCATAGAGAACATTCAAACTATGATCCAAAATTCATATAGGATTCTCCTTAAAGGACACATCAACATGTAACTCAACTTCCTTAGGATGAAAAGTGTGAGATGAGAGTAAAAATTAACGTCATAATTGAGAAATGTGGAAGACGTCATTCATATACAAAGACCTATGAGGTAACTACAACCGGTAGGCAACCATCCTGACTCTCTCCAGAATATCAAATGGCACGACGTATCTTGGAAAATTTTTACCTAGTCTCATGATCCTCTTGGGTCCCAACCTTAGCGCAACACGTAGAAAAACCCGATCCCCGACCTCGAACTCCAAAGGTCCTCTACAGGGATCAATGTATGATTTTTGATGAGATTGTGCAGTAGCAATATGCTTTTGAATCAACTGAACTTACTTTGGGGTCTCCTGAACAAGACAATTTCCCAACATAGCTGCCTCTCTTACCTCCATCCAACACAGGGGTGGTCGACATGGCCTACTATATGAAGCCTCATATTGATCCATCTAAAAATTATCCTAAAATATATTATTATTGGTGAACTCAACCAGGGGTATCTATCTCTCTGAAGAACCCCTGAAATATAGGACACATTCCAAAATCATTTCCATAAGTACCTGAATCATGTACTCTGACTGGCCATCTTTTTAGTGCTGGTATGATATGCTCAGAAGCACCTCTGTACCCTGTTCCCTCCATAGACCTTTCTAGAAATGAAAAGTAAACTAGGAATCCCTATCTCAAATGACAGAATTTTTGACCCTAATCATTCATACAATACAAGGGATGTATAATCTTCCAAGATCATCTACACTAAATGTTTCCTTGATCTGCAAGAAAATTTTCAACCATTATGATCATGTTATAATCAACTCACACGACATCGTTACCATGAAACCTCCACCATCGAAGAACCCCACAAAACACACCACTGAGTATTTCAATGATGATACAAGTGTGATTTTCATTTAACTGGGTGAGCCTGAACATAACATAAGGTTATATTAATCTGGAAGAGTGTTCAAACTGGTTCACTCGAACCATACATGAGGAATAAGAAGGATAAAAATTCAAACCATCACTTGATGAATTATCCCAGAAACACCTAGCTTAGGATGCCGACACATTGAAATAGAAACACAATTCCTTCCCCCAAGTCACCACACACCCAAAATAACCCATTTCACTAAATCCCATACCTTGTCTCTCAATGGTAGACTTTTGTTAAACCATTACCTAATCATTTAAAAAGGTCAAGCCACAACATGAGAAAAAGTGTAACCAGATCCATCCACTGCAATCATTACCTCTTTTTAAGAATCACATTAGAGATCAATTATAAGTCAGAGATAACATCAGATTCTTCAATACAGAGTCCAAGTAACTCACCAAGGTGGTCCATACTCTTCATTACAAGTGAGAATTTGGTAGAAGGAAAAAGTACAAATAATAACACTAACTAATCCCAGAGCAGCATCCACCTGACAGACATGTAAAATAAGGTAGAAGGAATCCATGATTCCATCTAAGGTGTTCCTACATGGGAACCCAAATATCACTTAGGATTAACCAATCATCTTCTAAACCAACACATCTAGGGAAAAACATATAAAGAGATCACGAACTAGCCCAAAAAATTTCAATTGTAGTGCGGTGGATAACTGAATCTATCTTTGTGAATCTAGTTTGATGTCAAGATAGGGGACATGATCATCTCTTAAGGAAGAGAACACTAATATAATTTTAAGGATCACTAAAAATGGATAGCCAAACCACTATTCATTGACCTACTAAAATAAACAGACCTTCACTCACTGATGCATCACCATTTAACTGAATGCAATTCCATTATCCCAAGGCATTTCCATGATATATCATGCTTAAACACCGAGGTCTATTAATGACCACTGGTGCCTCACAAGGGCTGCACACATAGCCAACCACAATAATGTCATGTTGTCTAGAAGGCATCAACATGAAACAAAACTCATAAGACTCAATGGAATTTAAGTAGAATATAACATTTCTGAATGGTCTTTGATTGTGATCCTTCTACTTAGAAGGAAACATTTAAATATAATTAACATGATTCTCCACACCTAGGAGGGTCTTAATAATCAATAATAAGGACCAACAAATCTAAAACATGAATGTTCAGAACCAACTTAAACATACATGTGTCTTTCCACGAACCATGATCACCACATCATATCACTTGGCATGAAATCCAGAATTAAACCGACTGGAGTGTCAAAACACCCATGTCCCAAAAAGTTATCTAGAGCAGTGGGTTGAACTTGGTTCTATATTTCTTAGGTCACTCTATTCTAGAGATTACCTAAGAACATACACAAGAACTCATAGCTCAACTATTTAATCAAACTCAACAACTAGTTTTAACATTTAACACTCGACATGTACTGTTAATGTCAACATATAACACCCCAATTTTATAAGAACAAACAACACATTATGTGTACTACTCATAAGATTTCCATACTTTTCATCCTAGTTCTAGATGTATCATATAGGAACTGGTTCAAATGCACATCATCTACACAACCATTTACACTGATGACAATGCACTAAGTCACCCACCACATGAGAAAAGAGAGGTTCACACAACCTCCTAAGTAGCTGACCATGCCCGAGGCATGTCTAACCTACTGAACCGAGCATTACTCAATGAACATTCTCATATTAAGGGTCAGGATACAACAAAGATCACAACTCAAAAGATCAACACCTTCTTCTATGAACTCACCCCTTTGCATGCCCCATGGGTTTGGTATAGGTGTCAAAAAATGAGAGATAATACCAAAATACCACTACTAAGGTTGGGTCTAGTAAAGTAAAACACTAAGAGGACTCCTACATGGTATCCTCAAATGATAAAAAAAGAGGCATCCTACAACATGAATCCTCTAAATGATATACAAGAGAGGGATCCTACAAGGGACTCCCTAGATCATCATAGGTCAAGAGAGATAGTTCATATATCATCTCAAATCAAAAGCCTCAACTAGGTTAGTCCAGATACCCAACCCCTTTCCACACCCAGTTTCATTCTCAGGTGATAATTAAAAATGATAACAGAGGAATAACATATCCAATGACATAGAATCCCAAAAAAATCATTAGGAGTCCTCAAAATGCTCCATGGGTTTCACTGTCATGATATAGACCTAAAACTGCTCAGAATGGACTACTATTAGGTCCAATACTGACTCCAAGGCCAGAAGGCATGAAAAAAACTTGAAGGGATGAAAGGATCAGTACACAACATGTCACCCTTAGTACATTATGTGTCCTCCCACTTCTCGACATAGGTAGGTAATCTCATCAGATTGGTCGTGTAACAACACTAGGTACATGACGTGATAGACGGATGCACAGTGTGTACCCTACATGAAGTACATTCCCTTGTACCTAAACCAACTTGGCCATTTACCTAGCCAAACTGTGTACTCCTACATGGCGTGATACCCAACATGGGGTATGACCATATACTTCTATAAGGACATGTACCCCTACATGGGTAGACATGCCCGGGTACTCAGATACACAACCATGTACCAGTACATGAAATGTATACCCCATACACGCAGTATACCCACTTAAACTTCAACCTCCCCAAATAGGAAGAAAACAAAGTGTGTTCCCCTATACCACACACTATGTAATCTGGGTTTACATAATGAAAAAACCTCTGATTTCTTGAAACACCCATGAATCAACTATGTTCACATTCGTTTCGAGAATTAACAGTAATTTAATATTCATAACATTATCTTCCCAAAGGGAATCTCAATGGTATGATGTATTCCGATTTGTGGGGGGCCATAATCTCCACAAATCAAAGCTTGGAATCCAAGTATAGAACATAGTAGTATAGTTCAATATAAGGCCAAAACATGATCCAAAAAATTCTGATCCAAGGGGGACTATACACCTCAATGATCAAAGCTTGGTGTCTATCCAATTCAAACCATAACACATACCAATACACCTATCACAATAGCAGACATATATATCATGATACCTATGAAAAAAACATGTATATATTGCATTAAATCTATCACAAAATCATGAAATTAGTAATGCTTTCTAAATGGCATGTTCAGAATGCATGGCATGTGATTTCTAAGAAGAGCCTATATGATGAATTGGATGGAACAACCTCATTTCATTGGTTTGGAACATAATATAATGATAATATTATCAATAATAATTACAAAATACAAGTGCATCACCGAATGGTGAAATCAAATCAATTGTAATAGCTCAAAATCCAAAAATCACAATTCAATTTGAGGAAATTTGGATTTACCCTGTATGCGGAGTAGCTACTGCCAGACACATCTTATTATAAAATCCCATTTCATTTCCATATATGTCTATAATTTATAAACAATAAGTAAAACCAGAAAATAAATGCTCTGATACCACTTTTTAATGTCCCATATCTCGATTCCAATCAATGGTTCCCAGTTCCTGGTTGGCCAAATGGCCTCAAGAACATCTCTCCAAATTCCAGAGGCTATTGACTAGTAGTGAGGGACTAAGTGATGATATTGGGGAGACTATGCCCTCATTTTTAGAGTATAACATGATAGAATACAATTATAAAAAAACAGAAAAAGCATTAATACCATACAATTGAAGTAATATATAGAAAACATATAGCATAAATAAAAAGTTTTCATATGATTAAAATTTTGATGCTGCATGTTTCATGTTCTAGGAAAATTTCCAAAATAGATTACACAATAGTAGTACATGATATAATTACCAAAATTAAAAAAAAGAAAAAAATAAAATCAGAAGCATCATAAGCCTCATCTTGGTCCAATGCTCTCATGCTCCTAAACAACAAATGAAGTACCTAGATAAGGGTTCTTACCCATATTGAAACCTACAACAATATAATCCATTTGGGACAAAAAACATGGCCCAAATATATTTTGGGACTGAATCCTAGTAAGCAACCATCCATGGTCTGTGCCAATCTGTTAGTGAATATATATAATAGGCAGTGTACAATAATAAAATCAGTAATCTAGTAAGTACTCAAAAGTAAACATTCCTACAAGAATCAGTTTCCATTTCTATTTATTTCATATTTATTGGTACTTCAATTACTTTTAATTATATAAATATAAGAATTTTGGATAATCCACATATCCCCTTTATAAAAGTAAACACAAGGAATACCTCTAAAGGCTATCTAAATAAATATAGTTATTGGAAAAACAATCTCAAGATTACTTTGTATCATTTTTGGTTTGATTGCGTTTTTTGAAAAAGATGGTTTCAAAGGTATGTTATGGAGTACAAATATTTTTTTGACTAGGAATGTTGAAAAAGGTTCAATATGAAGGGATGGATGCCCTGGAAGCACTATAAAAAATTGCATACACAAGGTGATGTTGTTTCCCTATATTTACCAATTTTTTGGGGTCTAAAATTTCGATTTTTTCAAGAATTATGAAATATGGATTTCCTTAAATATATTATCAAAATAGGGAAAAATAATGAGTTTTGTGAAGATGGGCCTCAAGAAGAGTGTTTTGTGACGGATCACAAAATTCTGATGGTGTTCTTTACAATTATGAAGATAATCACGATCGTTGATGGTGAGGAGAATTGAAAGTAGAGGTTAGTGGCATTAAAAAGTTTTGATTAAAGTGTTTCTGAGTAAGACAATAATTACAAATGGAAAAAATTTGTGGAGATTCATGAAAAAGGTTACTTTGTAGTGGAAATGTGGGAGCTCTGTAAAATGGTGCTGATGTGGCCTAGAAGGTTCTAGTGCTAGTGTAAATTCTTATAAATATGCCTCTTCCCCCTTTAAAAGGATGATCGGGAATCAATAAGAATTATAAGTCTCTGGGTTTTTGAAGGTGGTTCACAAATGTGGTTTACAAGGAAGTTTATAAAGGCTTTAAAATCCAACTGAATGATCTGATCTTTGTGAAAGTAAGTGACTTCAAAAAGTATAAATGAGCTTTGAAAAAATGTAGGAGCTTCGCTGAGGCCAGTTAAGCTCTGAGAAATAGGTGTACTTCATGAAGTCCTGTTGAGCTTTGAGAAAGAGGTGTACTTTACGAAGGCCAGTTTGAGCTTCATAATATAAAGAGCTTTTCAAAGGGAGTGTGCTTTGAAAGTGTTTTAAAAGGGATTGCCCAGTGTTTTGTGGTAAAGTGGCATTCATAAATGGATGAAAGTGGGACATAATTAGAGCATATACATATAGTGGAGGATGTATTAATTAATGATAATAAAGGGACCTAAAAGTCCATAAATAGTGTGTGGATCCCTTCCAAGAGCAATGAGCGAAGGAAGAGAATGATGGTGATCCTTCCCACCAGTATTGAGCAAGAGGAAGAGACCTATGGAGTGACCCCTGTGAATGAATGTGAGAAGACTCTAAAATTTGTCAAGGCAGTGAACCTGGGCATAAAAGTGATCTAGCCCGAAACTTGTGATTGGAATTGAGATTTAGTGAATTTGGTACATCAACACATTACTATTGTATTCTCCTTTGACGTAGCCTAGTGGTGGTGAACGAAGTAAACACCTCTATGTTAGGGTGATTTCATTCCAACATTACTTTAAAATCATCATCATAAGATAATGAATAAAATGATAGATCATCATAAACACACAAGTTCAAACAAAGATAACCTTATAATAAATAGGTCAAGATCTATTGGGCCATTAATAATTTAGAAAAGAATATCTATACCCTGATTCTCTCTCTATCAGGGTATCCATGACCCTTTTATACTTAACAAATGGTATCAAAGGCATTTTTATTTTATCAGATTTTTTTCTCTAACTATGTTCAGTCGATTGTTGATGTTAATGATTCATTCTTCTATTATCTTTGTGATCCCTGGTAAAGGGAAGAATTTCAAAGAAAAAGCAAAAGTCAACTGATAATCCTTATTGTGGATGTGTTTCTGGAAAAGTGTGATTCAGTTTAAGGAATCCAATAGGTTACTGAAGGAAGGATTGGATGAATTAGACATGGAAAAGATAGATTCAAACAATGATTCCATAATAATGAGTGAAGATCTTGATATTCAATGTGATGTATTAACCACTGATTATAAAGAAACTCTAAGAAGGATAAAAGTGGGATCTATCATTGAAACAAATGAATTGGATAAAAAATTGTATGACTAAATTAAATCTAAATATATCTAGATCCAAGCATTGGAAATTGAGGTAAAAAATCTAAGAGGTTTAACTAAAAGTATTATTGATGTGGATACTGATTTAAAGGGAGAATAATGATTCCCAAGATGAATAACTGCAAAATATTTCTGTAAATATAGAAAATCTCAAAGATGATGAAAAGGGAAAAAATATAAACTCAGATGAAATTAAAAGTTTGAAATCCAAAAATGATGATATTGATACATATCTATGTGAACTAATTCATAATATCCAAATGCTATACTAAGAGAATGTATGTTTTTCAGATTCTGCTACTCAAGAAAAATTTAAAATAAATGTGAAAATTGACACAATGGATAAGCTCACATGTGAATTGGAAGATGATATGAGTAGATGGAAGAATCTAAAGAGAGAAATTAATGATCAACTTGAATAAAGGGATATAATGATTAAAAAATTTAGTGAGGATTTTGAATTAGTTTAGAAAAAAGTGGATGAATCTAATGACATAGTCAATACCAAGTTGAAGGATTCTCTGCACAAAATATTTCATTATCCTATAGGAAGTGATAATGAAATGAAAAAAAATATGTTACTTCAGAGGAAAAGCATTAAAGTATTGTATTATCCCAAAGGAAATCTCATTTGGAAATATTTTGTATTGGATATGATGAACCATACCCCATCTATGAGAGGAAAAGATTTATGAATAGTTCCAGAAATACAAAACTTTTAGTAGGTGATAAAGATAGACCTTAAAAGGATTTTATAGGATGTAATGATATCATGTGATTTTTTTGGGATGCATGGTCATATATCATGTTTTTGTTCAAAATATTTTGTATATATTTCTTTCTATGAAGGAATAAATACTTCTAAATATGAGAATAAGAAAAATCTTTACGAAAATTATAAATGGAATGCCTCTAAGAAGAAATCATCCATCAGATGCTATTATTGTGGAAGACATGGACATAATATGAGTATGTGTTAATAAGCGAATGTGGTCAATATCAGAGGAAAAAATAAATATGCATCAACATCTCATCCAAGAAATAAATATATGAGGTATGTTTTTAATGGGTGATGTTTTATATGTTTTGATTTTGGGAATTTTCCAATATATTGTAGTAGGAAAAAAGTGAGGAAGGAGATATAACTCAAATTAAGAACCCAAACTTTGAATATGTATAACTATGACTATATTGGAAGATAGAATGATAAGTTAAAAAATATGTTTACAGCCTTAGGAGATTTTCCATGTAGATTAATGAAAGGATTACGAATCAACCCCCTACTTCACTCAGAACAACTCTCTGGAAACAAATGTGAACAAACCTAGCAGAAAAATGGAGGAGCTACTCCATTTGTGAGTAAGAAGAATGTATATTCAGTGAAGAACCCACCAGTAGAAAGAAAAAGTGTAGAGACACAAATAAATAATAAAATAAAAATGAATGAAGATTTCCTACACAATATCACATACTTCATAATGGGAGAATTTAAATAAGGATAAGGATCCCTCCAATGGAAAAATAAGAAATAGAATATGGTTAGTGGAGAGATTACCACTCAGAGAAATAATTGTGAGAAATGGAATTCGAGTAGAGCCTCAAAGAAATTATTTTACTAGTTTGTATAAAACCAAAATTTCAAAGAAGGAAAAACTAAAAAAACCTAAATATTAGAAGAAGATTCAAAATTTGGGTAAATAATATTTAGTCATATGTCTAGAATGGTTATGGTTGACTGGGCAGTTGGAACAAGCACATAAATAGTACAATGCTTCATAAGAAATCTTCAGAGGGTTGATCCAGTAGGATTGACCAAAATTATATTCTTGTGGATTATATAGAATCTTATATCCCTATGTATTTATATTGTAGTAATTGGTGTTCATGTAGTTTTGGTTTTTGGGGAGACATAATTCAAGGGGAAGTCTCATAAAAATATACAATGTGGTGATATGATGCGCTCTAGAATGTCAACTAATATAAATTAGTTACCAATTTTGATGAAGAAAATAATTAATTGAATGCAATGGATAGTGATAGTATTAGTAACTTTATATTTTTCTTCCTACAATGATTTTTGAATCATTAGGATTATCCGTTTTTTTGATGGCTCGTTATTAAGTGGTGAAGTAACCCAATGAAAATATTATTTAAGGAAGCTATAACTGGAAAACTATATTTATCTGGAGGAGTTTCTTAAAACTTGAAGTCACATTTGAAGAACTAATCTAGGAGATAAAGAATGTTTGTGGGTCTAAAGAATGGGACGAAAAAATAGAAGAGTTTCATATCATAGGTGGGTAATTCTATCTCCTAATCAAATGAAAGATCTCAATGGTATAGAAAAGATTATTGTTTATGTTTGAGAAGATTGATTGGGGGAAAAGAAGAAACATTAATGTATTTGATGATTATCTATATTAATATAATAATATGGTAAAAGGTGACTAATTTTGGGATACCAAGAAGCTGTGAGAGAATATCAATGATGTTTCAAAAAGAATCCAAGAAATGTAGTTAAATGAAATGACGTCACCGTACAAAAGAACTATGAAAAGTTGTATGATGAAAGTGATGGAGCTGTAAGAGACTCAAGGGGAGTAAATGTTTTAGATTATGATCCAGAATAATTTATTGATGATTAATATATGGAGAACAATTCTATATCAGCACAAAAGATGATGATCTAAGTTGAAATATACAGATAGAACATCATTGGTGATCTAACAGTTCCAGTATAGATAAGATGGATGAAGACATCACAACAAGAATTGTTCTTCTCATATGTAGAGCCTAATTTTTTTAGAAGAATAAGTGTATATTGAGAATCCATATGGTTTTCTCATTCATTAATATGAGAAAAAAATTTCAAAAGAATAAAGCACAATATTGGTTAAAGGAATCCCCAAGAGCATGGTATTCAAGTCTTGCTTGGTATTTGAAGAAGCTTGGTTTTCATTGTGAAGGAGTTCAATAAAATATCTATGTCAACGATGGAAGCAATAAAAGGATGATGGTGTAGATGAAACTAGGAAGGAATAGAACATTAATTTATCAATATAAATATTCCAAAGAGGTTTTGAGAATATTTTTAATGCATCATTCTAAGGATATGATGACTCTGAAGACTACCCGGATAAAAATATCATAGGGTGATGAAGAAAAAGAATATATTGTCACCAAATACAGGACGATCATTAGAAGCCTGTTGTACTTAACGACTCCGTGATCATGTATTGTTTTTTCCACATTTGAAGCAGCGTGATATAAAATTAATCCCAAAGAAATCCACTTTCTTGCAGTGAAAAGTCTAATTCTATATATCAAATGAATGGATGATTTTAGATTGATGTATAATTTAAAATCACAACCAAAGTTATTAGGATATACAGATGTAGATTGGGCTAGAATAGTAGATGATAGAAAATCAATATCATGAGGTTCTTTCTATCTTGGTGGATTGTGTATTTATTATATGAGTAAGAAACAAGATAGTATTTCATTGGGAACTATAAAAGCTAAATATATAACAACTACTCAATCATGAACATAGTTATTATGTTTGAAGCAGCAGATTGATGACATGGGAGTATGTTAAGTCTTCGATCAGAATCCATTATGATAATTAAATTCCTATAAATATTAGAAAAAATCCAGTCTATCACTCAAGTAAAAATAACATTGAAATAAAATATCATTTTATAAAGGAGAAGGTGGAGTAAGGGATTCTGAAGTTGGAGTATGGGTCTACAAAATAATAGGTTGCAAGCATTCCAATAAAGGTATCACCCAAAAAAGAACTTAAAAGGAATCAACTAGCTCTTGGAGTCCAGTTGACTCACTTCACTTGAAAAAGTGTGCATGTGGAACCACCCCTATCCCCGAGGTATAGTGTATTTTTTTCTAATGTACTGATCTATATTCCTTACTCTATTGCAGACCACAAAGGAGTGACCATTGGGTGAATTGAAAAAGGGGGAGAAATTATATATTTTCAAATTGAAAAAATGTCATAGTCAACACATGATGAGAATCTGATAGGTGGAGCTTCGAGATAAGGGGTGCAGTGATATAGGGGTGAATTATTAAATCTGAAGATGCTAGATGCAATTGATCAAAGATTATATATCATGATAGATGGGGTTCATGATGAAATAAATTGTTTGGTTTCACGAATTGGTTGTAGGAATTAATAATTCATTATTGAACTTTTCATTATATTTTTATTTCTCACACTGAGAATTACTCATGTGAGATTAGAGTATGTGTTGAGTAAATCCTCGATCTCTATCTAAATCTCATGAAGAAAATGGTGTAATATGAAAGATGAATATATAAAGAGGTATCTGTTTATGAAAGAGTTTGTAACACACCCAAAGAGATATATTGTTGGGAAAAAATCCCTCAAGGTATCATTGCATTATTTTTTGTTTGATAGTGTTTGTCGAAAAAGTGTGTTCTTAATATATGTTATGGATTCCAAAGATTGTTTTTACTAGTAATGTTGAAAAAGGTCCAAGATAAAGGGATTTATTCCTTGGAATATGTACAAAAAATTGCATACTCAAGGTGACACTATTTCCCAGAGTTTGGGAAATTTTTGTGGTCCAAATTTTTTTGTTTCGATAGCATTGAAAAATATTTATTTCCTTGTAGATATAATAGAAATATAAAAAATTAATGATTTTTTCAAATCTGGTCTTTATGAAGAGTGTTTTACAAAGGATCAAATAATTCTAACAGTGTTTTCTGTGATTATGAGGAGCATCAAAGAAGTGTGATGTTTTGATGGAAGGCTCTATGATAATGACATGCATTGCGAATAGAAAATATAAATAGAGCTTCATGGAAAATGGATCATCATGGTGGAAAAGTGGGAGCTCCATGAAATGGTGTTGACGTGTCTTGAAAGGTTTTGGAGCCAGTGGAAATGCCTATAAATAGGCTTCAACCCCCATCAGAAGGATGATCGAGACTCAATGAGAATTTTAAGTCTCCAGGTTCATGAAGGTAGTTCACAATGGTGGTTCATGAAGGTGGTTTGAAAAGAAGTTTGCAAAGGCTGTAAAATCCTACTAAATGATCTGGTCTTTGTGAAAGTTAGGGAATTCAAAAAGGCAAAGTGAGTTTTTTGAAAAGGTAGGAGCTTCAAAAAGGCCAGTTGAGGTTTGTGAAAGAGGAGTACTTCGTGAATGATAATTGATCTTTGTGAAAGAGGTTTACTTCACAAATTCTAGTTTGATCTTCATGAAGTAAAGAGCTTCGATAAGGTAGTGTTATTTGCTAAAGTGTTTTAAAAGGATTACCCAATGTTTTTTGGTAAAGTGGTATTCATCAGTGGTTGAAAGTGGGACACAAACATAGCATCTACATAGAGTGGAGGATGAATTAATTAGTTATAATGAATGGACCTACAGGTCCATAAATTGTGGGTGGATACCTTCTAAGATAAATGAGTTAAGGATGATGAAGACATGATCCTTCCCACAAGGAGTGATCTAGAAGAAAAGACCTATGGAGTGAACATTGGGAATGCATCGAGGAGACCCTAAAATTTGTAAAGGCAGTGAGTTAGGGTGTAAAAGTGATCGATCCT
This sequence comes from Viscum album, assembly GCA_963277665.1. Classification (NCBI taxonomy): domain Eukaryota; kingdom Viridiplantae; phylum Streptophyta; class Magnoliopsida; order Santalales; family Viscaceae; genus Viscum; species Viscum album. The sequence goes on from OY728158.1 coordinate 326,546,909, forward strand.
AAACCTTTTGATTGGAAATGAGATTTACTAGATTTGGTACATGGGAACAACTTTGTTGTATGCTCTTTAAATATATCCCGGTGAGGGAGAACCATGTAAAAATATCTGTTTTGGTTTGCTTGCATTTCTGCATTACTTTCAAAGAATCATCATAAGATAAATGAGAAAAGGAGAGATAATCATAAACACACAAGTGAAAACAAAGTGACCCTTATAATAAAGAGGTTAAGATATAGTGGGACATGAATAATTATAAAGAATATCCATACCCTAATCCACCCCCTCTCTGGGTATCCAAGCCCCTTTTGGACCTAATAATTGTAAAGGCCAAATCAAAGCTTGTGCTTTGGATTTACAGACATTTCATAAGTCATTCCACTTCAATATTCGAATTATAATCCGAGTCTTTCCTTGAAATTTCTATGTTGGAAATAAAGTATGAATCTAGGTAAAAATGCACCCTCATACTATGAGAACATCTGGAAAATCCTCTCAAAAACCCGGTCTCACCCTTGGTGTGGTGTGAGTTTATGTCCACTGATCCATCCTCAGATCCTATAAATAAGACCCAAGTATTACCCAATACATATAAATAGTTCCAATATAACCCATCCATGTTATCCCTCATTCCATGACTCGTTCATCCATAAAAAGAAGCCTCCATGAACCTATCCAGTACATTTGTGGTTTGCTAATGACTTAAACATATATAACTCCCTATTTAGTCTATCTAGGGAATCCATCAATAGATCCATGGGTCAGCCAAGGTCTAAAGGTACAATAGTCGTGTGGAACATTTCAAGGCATTCTAATTTGAATCAATGATTCACCAATTTCTATTTACCCTTTTATCATTCAAGATTCAATTAAACATTTCATCAGGCATACAAAGGAAAAAACCAAAAGAATCCAATACAATATCAAGAAAGGTCTAACCTCAAAAGGATTTTCCTTTCAAATAATTACATTTGAACAATTTTTATAAAAATAAACACATGAAAATTAAACTATCATGTGGTTTAGCCATTAATAAACTCGTGCGAGCAATTCATACAATAATCCTATCAAGTGATTTAACCTATCACAAGACTTAAACATTAATTATTTCACATGTGAACATTTTATATAAGAAGAAAGACATGTAAATTAAACTATTATATTGATTTAACATTAAATAACTCATGTGGGAACATTTCTTATAATAGGAAACTCATGTAAATTAAATTATTACATGGTTTAATCATTAATAAACTCATGTGGGAAGACAATTATGATAAGAAATTCAAACTAAAATGCTTAACAAGGAATAATTGAAAAAAAGGTTAAGGGGAAATCCATCCATCCCTATCCTCTTAACAAATTAAATTAAAAGTTAACAACCTTATAATTTATTAATAATATCAATCCATTTTTTAAAAACCCAAGAAGTGGAAATAAAGGCATGCCTCGTAGGCATCCTAGGCTAAACAACCATAAATGGTAATCCAAGATAAATGCACCCATGGGGTATCCCTTAATCCAGGTAAAAAACCCTAAACATACATCAAAACACTTAATCAATTACCTAAACAATAATAGGAAATAAGAATAGGAAATTATCAGTCAAGGAAACACCCAAAAAATGGGCTTGAAGCACTCTGACCTATATAAATAGCTTGATAATTAGCAAAAGGCACAATACCACCTACCTCGTACTCGTACGACTCTCATCGCCCATCGTCATCCTCTAATTAGACCTATAACAAAGAAGATCTCGGAAATGAGAAAAACACTCAACCCTTGATAACTAGGATGAGAGAAGAAATCATGAAGAATAGCTCAAGAGGAATCAATAACTCACTGATGGGATTCCAACACATCTGATGACATTTGAATCAGAGTTTAAATAACAAATCGAGAGGAAATTATTTATTCGACACTTCTATTCATGATACCCAGGTGACCCTTCCGTGCGTATAACAAAACACGAGGATACTTCCCATTTTACCAAAAAAAATAAAAGTACATGCCGCATACTGAAAAATACACAGTGCGTATATTCCTGATCCCCCTTTTAGGCTAAGTCCAACTTACACATCATACTCAGGTCTTCTGACATGCTTGACGTATCATTTAATGTGATTACACAGTGTATAACCCCTAGTCAAATTGTGTAATAGGTCTATAACTAGTACTCATCCTCTTTTACTCTTGTTTCTTAAAAAAACCAAAAAGAAAAGATCCATACCTCAAATGAAGAACCGGTTTATGACCCAAGGTCTATCCTTTTAAAATCTATAAATATTGGTTTTTTTGTTATCCTCATCACAGATAAGTTAACTTGATCTATTCGACTCAAATCATCATCCATCTTATTTTTTTTCCTAGGGCAGTAATGTATTGAGCAATCATAATCACAAATCAACTCTGAACAACTTATCTGGTGCATATTATAGTATTTAGAGGTGTATATATAGTTTAAATTTTTATGATTAGTATAAATGTCACACATTTAACTGTAAAGTTAATGCCACCATATTTTTAATTCAAAAATTTCTAAAACTAACTCTAAATAATGAGGTATGTAATTTTTCTCATGAACCATTAATTAGAAAGATGAATAATCTATCACTAATAATTAATCATAAGAACACATATGAGAAACTTCTATGATGTATCGCTATAAATCAAAATCCCTTCTCCACTGTATGGTTTTGTGACCATAGGTGTACATACCATGAATCTCTTCAATTAATTGAAATTTTATTCACTTTCATTAGTAAAAAGGAACTTGAATCCCTTCTGAGTTAACATGGTGAATGGATTATATATCTATGAGAATTTTTTCACAAAGCATTGATAATATGCAGACATCCAATAAAATGATAGATATTAGTCATAGTTGTTAGTCTAGTCCAATTTTCAATAACTTCCATCATTGCTTAATCTACCGATATACCCTTTCTTGAGGTTATATAACCCAAAAATTAAACTTTATTTGTATAAAAAAATAACACTTATTAATTTTTTCTTATAGATTAGCTTTCCTTAGGGTCTCCAATACAATTATAAAGTGATCTTCATTACCTTATTTGATATTAGAATTTAAAACAATATCATCAATCCATACTACCAAAAAGTGATCATGGTATTCTAAAAAGATTATATTGATTAAATACATGAAGATAGTGGGGGTAATTAGTAATAAAAAAAGTAATAACTATAAATTAAAAGTGTCAATAACTTATATAGAAGGCTATCTTTGTTATGTATTCACTTTTACCCTCAATTTATAGTATCAATATCAAAGATAAATATTGGTAATACATTTATCCTTTTATAATTAATTGAAAAAATCATTAATACCGGGAATAATATAATTATTATTTATCATGATCTTGTTATGTTCCTTATAATCAACACAAAGTCGCATTGATCCATATTTCATCTTAGTAAAAAGAATAGTTTCACTGTATGGTGACACTCATGGACAAATTAATTCCTTGTAAATATTTTCCTAGAGTTTCTTCTATAATTCATGTAACTTATTTGGGTCTATTATATATAATTTTTTTAAATAGGAGTATCACCATGTATGCATTTTGTTGAAAACTAAACTTCATGATTAGAAGGAATACAAGGAAATATTCTAGAAATAAATAAATAAATTTCTATAAAATAGAAAAAAATTTGATGTTTATTTTCTCCCCATACATCTATGATAAATATTCATTTGAAAAAGAATCATTACCTACACAATAGATATAAATTCCATTAGAAGTTCATATTTATCCTCAAATCAAATGGGGATCATAGGTTATTTTTGAATATCATATATGACATCCCTTACATAGACATATATTTGGGATCTATATAAATAAATCTAATACATTCAAAAAATAACATCAAATTCAACTAGATTGTGAATAATAGTATTTAGAGGAATAAAATTTCCATAGAAATCAATTTTAGAAGAATAATATAATTGAGATGCAATCATTGTTCAATTAATAATTTTCACTACTAAGTCAGCATCTTATTATTGAGGTTTTGATATGACACCCTCACAAAATTATTCAGAAATAAAAGAGTGGGTATATCCAAAATCAAATAAGACTTTCATAGTTATAAAATGGATGGTAAGTTAACCTTTGGCCACTTCATAATAATAATCCACATTGAAAATATTGATTAAATGGGATTCTACTTTATGTCTAGGATTAATAGGTTACTAATTTCTATCGTCATCATCATCCGATTGATTAAATCACTGGTTTGCATAACCCTCACACTCCTTGCATTTTAAATATTGGATCACGTGTTGTTAATTCTATGGAGATTTATCTCCATTCACATCAATATATATCTTCTTCCCATCACTTGGACAATCGATTTCTTGACGAACTTCCTTTCCAAATTTAATTAATTTAATAGGACCATTAATTAAATATACTCCATGTTTATTTTCACACTTCTAGCCTAAAGGAAGAATCCACATTTTCCCTGCCTAGATTTTATTGTTATAATATCCTTTAAAACACATCTTTTATTTCTTATAAAATCTAGGAAATTAATGTATGAATACAATATATAATTATAGCTTGATATCACACCAAATTATTTCTTCATAGATACTACAGTCTCTTATTGTTAACACCATCCAGAGACTTTATTTTAACCATTGAATAATTGATCAATATTATATTCAGGTTTTATTATAATACCATAAGAATAACTCAGATTTCTTGTATAATTTGTCTCATAGGTACTAATGGATTAATAATCCTTCTAATTTATTTCATAGAGTCCCTTATCCATTTTTATAAAGAATTAAAGGATATACATGTTAGAAAATAACCTTATGATGTTATCACACTCCATATTTTCAATATCTTCCTATTACATCTTGTTGTTGATAAGATTCCACAACAGATCTTATTATACTTCCAAATGATAAAAAACTAACACAAATTTTTCATGATTGAAGAATTAGAGAATATAAAGTATATTTTAAGTGGTTTTGATCGATTTCTCAAAATTTTTTGGATCATCAGACTGACTAAAATAAGGTGGATGTCCCCTCATGAAGGACTCAATTATATAATGTTCCCTCTTTTTCTTTTTTTGGAATCTCAACATGAATCATGTCCGAAGAAAGTTATGTAGGCATATTAATATGATTTTTTATTCTAACTCCCAAACATTTGGTTGCACAAGAGAAATATCACTTCATTATGAATCATATTTTGTGTTAACATGGTTTATTATGGTTCCATCCATTCATTATAAAAATGAGTATAATTTGATAAATAATAATCATAGTGATAAACTATATAATCATAAAGATAATTTATATGATATTTAAATCAAGAAACCTTATTTTCCATCAATGACAACTTAGGTTCATCCCTGGTCATCCATGATCATCATATATTCAAATACTTCTTAATGTTTAATAACGAAAATTTCAATTAACCCAAGAATAACCCTCAGGAGTGTCTATCCAAGTGTGTAGTCTTAGACCCACTTATCATAAACTAGAAACAATCAAGTTAATACGAAATCTACACCTTTTAGAGTTGTTCCCCTAGGTTAATATATACCTAAACTGCACCCACTTATGAGTATCTAGATAGGTATGAATTTTCTAGGAATAAAAAACCCATTTCTTTACCACAACATAGGTTTTTTCTCCTACACATAGGATTATCCTAAGGGTTCTCAATAACGTTTCCTCATCCTAGTTTCCAAACATATTTAAATGTCACCTTGACACATACTAATTCTAAGAACAAGAGCTTTAGCTTAGTTGGTGAGGACTTGGAAAGTTCATCCAAGAGACCCGAGTTCAAAACCAGGAAGAGACATATTTCCTAGTTACTGTAGAAGCACTGTAGCAGGAACTATTCAGTACTGTAGCATCTAGAACTATTCATCCGTTTGGGATTTTGGGCCACTGGTTTAGGCCTTGGGCCCTTTAAGGACTTCGGGCAACCCAAGGCCTTCGAGAAAGTAAGACTTTTGGGCCACCTCACAGTCTTCGGACCACCTCAAGTCCTTCGGGCCACCTCAAGGCCTTTAGGACACATTAAATTATCCTTAAATGACCAGACAAACACTATAAGGGGCAGACACCAAATGAAGATTCAGAGAAGACACATTCACTAGAGCAGAAGCTAAGAGGATTTCCAAGAGTGAGAGGGCATGACATTTCCCTTGAGACAAGCATGTGAATGCCCAAGAAATCCTAGCCAAAAATCCATGCGAAGGTGGAGAGATGATACCATGACGAATAAGCTGGGGAGGAGTGGTTCCAAGTATAGTCTATATATTTCCTAAGACCTAAGAGTCATGTAATGTCTAATCCTATGGGCCTTGGAAGGGTTCCCCCTCATCCCTTGAAAGGGGGGTTATCAAAAAATCAATAAAAAAAGAAGGCCTTCATGCTATTTGGGTAATACAGACTAATTAAACTCATTACATACATAATTATTAAATATTATTTGATTAATTTTCATTAAATATCATTATGATTCATTACATAATTATAAAGGTTTAGTTTCTTTGGAATTGTTGATATATATACAACTGGTAAGTAAAATATCTATATAATCTCCCACTAAGTTCTTCCTAATTTTCACCATTCTTAGATATAATATTTAAAGCCACTCTTCTTATTCAGGGAAAATAAAACATAATAAAGGGTGAGTTTAGATGCTTATTAAAATTAAGCAAGGTGGATACCAACAAATACTCATTTTTAAGAATAACATGAGCATAAGGGTATGAGAATATGAGGTTAATATTTAAAAAATCATATGTAGTAATTCATAGATCATTATCACGAGTCATGATATAAATATTGGCAGTTCATAAGAGATGAATCATGAAAAAATCACGAACATGTGGCATGAGGGCATAACATTGCCACACAATCATGTCATAAAAGAGTGTAAAATAGTGTTTCCAAATCATAATCATAGAAATATTATATCAATGATACCCAAAATACATTCATCACGTGTTAGGCTTGGGATAACCACTTGTGTACCTACTTTGGGCTTGGGATAACCTCCTATATACCCTTATTGGTCTTGGGATAACCTCCCAAGTACTCTTTGAGCTCATTAAACATTAATCCTTACCCAATTAAATATAGGAATTTAACAGAATCACCTATCTCATAATCATAATCCATTCATATATATACCAAAAAATCATAAAAAAATTATAATTTTATCATAACTTAACCCATTGAAAAAAATGTGATTCATAAATATTTTATCATCATAATCATAATACATCTAGAGAAATAATGAGGATGGTATCATAGGATCATATCTCTATTGAATCATAATTAATAACAAAAGATGTTATCATAAATTAAAAATTTATTTAAAGGATCTCTAAAATATATCATTAGAAGAATTTCCTTTGTATTTTGAAATCAATTATTTGAATTATAAAAATTTATAAATTCATAAGAAAAAAGTGAATATGAAAATAAAAAATATAAATTTCAATGGAATCAACACTCCATTGAGTGTTCATGATGATGGGGAAATTCATTTATGTGGTATATATTAAAACTACGGCTTTGTTCAATCCTTTGATAAAAAGCACCTCATTTAGAAAAGGGAAAAAGATAACTTTTAAACATTAAAAAAAAGTAAAACATGGGTTAAAATGAATTTAATAAATAATTATATACTAGCCAAATCATTTTTGAAAACATTTAAAAAATTTATGGACACGTAAGAAAAAGATTATTAATCAAATACAAAAACAAAGTTGGTTTTCATTAAAACTATTATTTCTAAATTTTGAGTATTTAGAGTGGGGAAAATTAAAGGAAACCAAGTAATATCTATAAATAATGTAATAATAATAGAAAATTATAATTTTTGAAAGATATATGAAATAATTTCATAATTTACAATTTAAGCATAAACAATCTTAGTAAAAAGGGAGAAGGTAACATAAAACCCTTACCTCAAGATCATATTTCGTCATAAGCACTCTAAACTCTTATGAAATAAATTTATATTTATTATAATTCAATACCAGATTCATATATATACTTATAATATCATATATGATTTACTTATAACATATTATTACCCATTTATTAACAATTATTTATTAAAATCACTATTCTAGGTGAAAATTGTTTTGTTTTTAATCCATTTTTCACTTTAGCAGTTTCTATCCTTATACTTTTGTCATGGTTCTATAAAAATTTTGAATTTTAATCATGTCATGTATATCATTTTATGATATTATCACTAGTGTCACGAACTGAATCTGGTCACCACCAATACCGGCACCAAACCCAGCCCGTGACAGGGCCTGAAGGGCGTTCCCTATCCCCTCGGGCTAGCACAAGTTCCCGAGTATCATTTATCTTGGTTTGGGAACGATTTACCCGAATATGTATACATAAAACATAAAAACTATTTGATAAAATGAATCTGAAAAATTCATAGCAATAACGTTTAAACAAAACTCCATAACTAAATACATAAGTGGAAATTCAATACAAAATTTCCAAAGACACAATTAAATAGCAACAAAACAGTCCCATGGACTCCACATTACTAGGGGTTATCACCCCCAAGCCATCTCTATAACTCCACCCCAAGGATGGAGACTAACACCCTGAACTGCCATCACCCTTAGCCTTTCCCTTACCTGATTCAAACATAACCAAGTCTACATAAACCCAAGGGGTGTAAGTAGGGTGTGTACCTAAGCCCAATAGGATACCACCCAATGATTCCAAAGAGCATTCAATACAATTTGGAAAAGTAAGTAGTTTAAATACGCAAAGAAAAGCACTAATAAAATCCAAGAAATGAAACTTTCAATTGAAAATAGTTTTCAAGATAAAGTTTTTAGAATGTTCACACATTTAAATATAAATGTTAGGTACTATTAATTACTTCCAAAAAAACCCCAATACATGGGAAAATACCACAAACACAATGAGAAACAAAATCGGGAACACCCTTAGACACTGGATAGTCTCGGTCCCCATGTACCTCATACCTCGGTGTAAAGTAACCATAGTAAAATCTATTCTCAGGCATGAGACACTAGTAGGGAACAAAACCATAACCTAGTGGTCCCCAATAATAATCCACCTAGTTTATTTAGAGTTGTCTTTATTCAAATTCTAGGTGAAATAGGGAAAAAACTCATTCGGTCCACTTGCCGTACTAGTACACATCGGCCCCACCTAGGTACCCGGGCTTCCCCCTTTGTTCTCAAAAAATTTAAGAATGATACATATATCCATTTTCATATAAAACACCACTAATGGTCACATAAAATCAGTACATTTGCTACACACATTTTATACCATTTAAAACACACACAAAAACACTTTTAATTTCATTAAAACAACATCTCCAAATCTTTACTTGTTTTGCACCCAAAACTCTTTGAAAACACCACTTGAACACCATATTCATACTCATATTTATATAAAAAGAATCCAAAATACCCTAAAAATTTAATTTAAACTCATTACATGAGTTATAAAAAAATTCCAATATGCATCGCATAGAATACCCATGTAAAACACCCAATTCAACACCAAAATGGTACTCAAAAACCATTTTCTTTACAAACGTCACCCAAAACCAATTTCGCAGAATCAACCAAAGAATAATGAAATTTAAAACATTATTTTAAGCCCTAATAAATTTCAATAAGGTCAAATATATAATTAAATTTCATCCCTTAATCAACTAATAAAAGATTTATATGAAAAAAACACAAATTTCAGATGAAATTTTCCCTTCAAATTCACTTGCAATACAAACACTAGTAAAACCAATTTTTGAAGCACCAAATCAATGGTTTAAAAATCAAAATATAATAAACACAGTAGTTATGTAACAAATAATTAATACAATGTGGAAACACCTACCAAATTAGTAATAACCTTAAATCCTTTGTGCGAAAATCAAATCGCACCACCGCCGCACGAAGAGGGACCGAGATCAATCCTAAAACCAGAAGAAATGACCCATAAAACCCAAGGATAAACCCTAGGTTGAAAACCTACCCTATGTAAATATGGTACTTCTTGAAAATGAGAATAAACTTCATAGAAAGAGGAGAAAAGGAGTAAGAACTGAAAGAGTTATGATGGAAATAAATTTCGTCCTCAAATTTGTCCGATTTGAGAAACCCTAGGAAGTTCGTCCCTAAATAGCCAAGGAGGGGAGAAAGAGGCTGGGCGTGTGGTGGGTTCAATGGTCTCATGTTAGTCTTTGATTCACAGAAAAATAATTAATATTGAATAATTTATTAAATAAATAAAATTCATTTTTAAAACTAGATATGGGCTTTCGAGCAGGCCCAATCACTTAAATAAAAACCAAAATACACCATGTTTATTTATTTCTAAAGGTTCCAAATGTTAATTGTGGTGTTATTATGTCACTAGAGGACATTTAGGAATTAGAATAAGTGAAAAAAAATTAAAAAATGAAAAACTTATAAAAGAAACAAAATTTATTTTTAAATATGGAATTGGGCTCACAGTTTGTCCCAATTCATGAAAACTCACCTATTCCTCCATAAAAAATTAGGAAACCCCCAAAACAAAGAATTAATGTAAATTAAATGAAAAATAAATTTAAAATATTTCATTTATGTGACAATTATCCCCACCATGAAAACTTTTCATCTTGGAAAGTCAACTTGAAGCTTGATTAGAAAACGTGAACGAATACTCTTCCTCAACACATGACTTACAGTCCCATGTATCATGTGTATTGTTACCATACTGTCAACAAACCCAGACCAACAGAATGGACTTCCCTTGAAGCACCTTCTCTTGGGAGTAAACGATTTTCACTGGCTGCTCAATAACAGACAAGTCAGGCTCTTGCTCCAGTTCTTCCCAACTCAGCACATGGGATGGATCCAGGTTGCATTTATTTAACTGGGAGACATAGAAGACATCATGGATGTATGTCAACTGAGAAGGTAAAACCAACCTATATGCCACATTTCCAATATTCTTGATGATCTCAAAGGTCCCGACATACTGTAGAATCAGCTTACCTTGATTCCCCAATCGATGATGGCCCAGATGAGGGACCACATTCAAGAATACCCTGTCGCCCACAAAAAACTCTAGATCTAGATGCCTTCGATCAGGATAAGATTTATGTCAACTTTGAGCTTTAAACAAGCACTACCTGATTAACTTGACCTTCTCAGAATTCTCCTACACAATGCTCGGCCTCAACAGTGAAGTCTCTCCTACCTCAGCCCAACATTGGGGGGTCCGACATGGCTGATCGAAGAGCGCCACAAAAGGGGACATTCAAATCGAGGATTGGTAACCGTTATTATTAGAAAACTCAACCAATTTCAAATGGCTATCCGAAGAACCTCCAATGTCTAGGACACATGGATGAATCATGTCCTCCAAAATCAAATTTTCCCGCTCTGTCTGACCATCCTTCTGAGGGTGGTATTCCGTTTTCATCTTAATCCGAGACTTTAAGGCCTTATAAAGGCCTTCCCAAAATCAATAAGGGAATAGGGCGTATCTATTTGAGACAAATGTTGATGGTATGCCATGGAGTCTCACCACTTCTTGAAGATACAAATGGCCCAAATAATTGACTTTAGTTGTATATTTTATCACAATGAAGTGGGCTGATTTGGTCAGATGATCAATCACTACCAAAATGGAATTCTTACCTAGAGGTGTATGAGGTAAGCCAACAATGAAGTCCATGGAGACCTCGTCCCACATCCAGGTCGGAATGGGTAGTTGTTGGAGGAAACCCTAGGGCCTCTGGTGCTCTACTTTCACTTATAGGCATGTGTAGCATCTCAACACAAATTCTGCTACGTCCCATCTCATACCAGGCCACCAAAACTGCTGACGAACATCATAATACATCTTAGTGGCACCTGGATGGACATCCCATTGAGACTGGTGGCTATCCTACCTCTCCACCTTTTGCAGATATAACGACACTACTGAACGGCCCTTGAAGCACAAGATTACCTTGAGAGATGATGACACATCATAGGATGTCTCCCCACCATGAAAAAACTACTTCGACCACTGAAAAATCTCATCACTGGGTTGTTCCCACTAAAGTAACCCCAACAGAGGAGTCAACTAGATGCTCACCAAGAATGCCCCACCACTATGTTCCCTAGTCTCTACATGCATCTGAGAAAAGATCCCCATAAAAACCCACTCATCACTGGAATTTCTAAAAGCCTGCACTGTAACTCTTCTGCTCAATGCATCGGCCACCACATTACCCTTTCCTGGGGTATAGACAATGTCAAAGTCGAACCCCTACAAGTACTCGATCCAACGATGCTGCCTCATGTTGAGGTCCTTCTGCGAGAATATATAGGCTATGATTTTGTGATCATAGTAGACCACAAACTTATCACAAAAGAGGTAGTGACGCCAATTCTTCAAATCATTCATCACCGATGCCAACTCCAAGTCATGGGTTGGGTGATTCTTTTCATGTGGTCGGAGTTGGAGAGAGCCATACACCACCACATGATCATCCTGCATAAGCTCGCACCCAAGACCCATACCTGAAGCATCAAAATAAACCACATACCCCTTCTCGACCTCAAGAAAAATCATCACAGGAGTTGTATTCAACCACCTCTTCAGCTCCTCGAATAATGCTTGACATTCTGGTCCCCATAAAAACTTCACCCCTTTCCAGGTGATCACAGTCATCAGTGAAGAAAGCTGAGAGAAAACCCGAACAAATCGCCTGTAATAACCAGCCAGACCAAGGAAACTCATGATCTCGAGCACATTCTTCGGCTGATCCCAGGACATAACCACACTAATATACTCGGGGTCCATTGAAACCCCCTGATCAGAGATCACATGCCCCAAAAATCTCACTTACCTGATCCAAAAATTGAACTTTGACAACTTTTCATAGAGGCGATGATCCCATATTGTACCCAAAATGATCCTAAAATGATTTTCATGTTCCTCCTCAGAGCCAGAGTATACTGGAATGTCATCCACGAACACCACAATGAGGGAATCGAGATACTGATAGAACACCCTATTCATGAGTTCCATAAAGACTACTGGAGCATTGGTCAATCCGAATGGCATGACCAAATACTCAAAGAGGCCATACCTACTTCAGAAGTTTGTCTTAGGGATATCTGACTCCTTCACCCTAAGCTGGTGATAACCCGAATGCAAGTCTATTTTTGAGAACCAATTTTCTCCTTAAACAAATTGGACAAATCATCTATTTTAGGAAAAGGGTATTTGTTCTTAATTGTTGCCTTATTCAGCTTCTGGTAGTCAATGAACAACCGGAGGGATCCTTCAGCCTTTTTTTCAAACCACACAGGAGAAACCCAAGGAGAGACACTCAGGAGAATGAATCCTTTGGATTATAATTCTTCTAGCTATATATTTAATTCCATCATCATGGTGGGGGCCATGCGATAAGAGGGAAGAGATATCGGCTGTGTTCCTAGTGCCAGATCAATCGAAAACTCCACAACCTGCTCCGGGGGTAAACCTAAGAAATCATCTTGGAATACCTCCAGAAACTCATTCACTACATGAGGTAGTGCAACTATAGGGGAAATACCATCATCATCTAGAATTAGCGACAATAACTTGATGTTAAGACTTCCCTACTCTAGGAGTGGAGGTCTTGTGTGACTGGATCGAGGATACCATTCTCCCCGAAAAACCTGACGACTCCCATCAGGTGCTGTGAAACTCACTCACCGCCTATATCAATCGACGTGTGCTTGGAAGTTTACTAGCCCATCCATACCAAGTATGACATAAAAAATATCCATGTCTAAGACAAATAGGTACCACTCCATCTCTACCCCTGACATAGAAAGCGCATACGACGGGCACCTGACACCTTACTCCTTTCCCAGCGGTGCCACCAAATCCATCGTGAAAGACATCAACTCAGTTGGAAAATTCACTATGTCCACAAAATGGGTAGAAATAAATGAAACAGAGGCGCCAATATCAAGAAGAGTAGTAGATATATAAGATGCGATCCGAACGGTACCACAAATTGTCGAAGGTCCAGCCTCAGATCCTACTGGTGCCTGATCCACTGCATGGAGATGTCCAGTATCTGACTGAGGACAGCTGCTAGTATGAGGATGTGCCCTGAACTGGATATTCCCAGAAGATGACCCTACCCTACCACCAAGGCTACCAAATCGAGATCCCTCCATCCTCGACGACTCGGATTGTGCTGGCACTCCTCTTGAAGCCACTGACCCTGCCCCACTCAGAAGTGGACGTTCCACACCACAAAAATGCTGCAAATTTCCCATACCTCTACACTAGAAACAAGGATTCATAGGAAGTGGAAATACTGGTCGGTTGTGCGTGGTATTCCCACACTAGTGGCACACAACCGATCTTGCATTAGAATCTGCAGAAAAAAACTTCCTGGAAGAGTGGCCTGAACTACCACCTCCTTTCTTCACATTATCCTCTTTATTCCTTTTCTTCTATAAGGAGCTACCAATGACCAATGCTGATACTGAACCAGAGAAACCAGCCTGACTTTCCTATCAATATCCTTCATGCACGCCTGATAGAAGACCTTATCATAGGTCCTCAGCTTAAATAAGAATACCTGAGAGTATATCTATGGCCGTAAGCCTTTCTCAAATCTTTGGGCCTTCTCCTGCTCATTGAAGAAGATTTATGGAGCATACCAAACCAAATCAGAAAAACGGTTGGTGTACTCCATCACAGATATATTCCCCCGAAAAAGGTCCATGAACTCTCTGGACCTAGCATAAGCCAACACCTCAGGGCAGTACTGTTCATTGAAGATAGTCTTGAAATCTCCCCAGTGCATCTGCTCATTCTTCCCATCCCGAAGCACTGACTCCCACCACTTACAGTTGGGACCCTCCAGTATAAAGAAGGAACAGTTCACCCTGATCTCATTAGGTGTTTCTAGGAACTCAAAAATATGCTCAATTTTCTCAAACCATTCCTCTGCTTCTTGGGGATCTCAGCTGCCTCAGAAGGTAGGAGGATTGTTTTTCAGAAACTATGGATCTTTATCTTTTCTAGGATCCATCCATTCTTCCATAGGAGAAATAGGTGTAGGAGTCGGTCCCTAACCTAGAGCTTGGACAGCCTAGAATATATCCTTGACTAGCCTCTGATCGATCAGTGTGGGAGAACTCTCCCCGGCTTCCTCCCGTGGGCGCATGGGAGCTTTCCTGGGAGGCATGTTGCTACAAAATTCAACATTCATTAAATAATAATCAATACCACAATTATGAAAATTTTAATCAAATACATCAAATATAAATAATATAAACACATTCTAGTAATAAAAGAAATAACTACTCCACCTCCACCGGATGTCCACGTGTGGTCTGCAGCCCACACATCTCCCCTGGAAGTGAAGTCAATCCGTAAATTCCAACATCCCCTGGTGACTCAAGGTCTACCATGAGAGGTCCTGACTAGACACCCTACTCATAAAAAAACCCTAATCCCCAATAGTACTAGCTCCTATCTATCCCGACTCATCCCAAAAAAACAATATAACCCAAAAACAAAAACCCCCTCTGATACCATTTTGTCACGAACTGAATCTGGTCACCCCTAATACCCGAACCAAACCAAACCCATGACAATGACCAAAGGGAGTTACCTATCCCCACAGGCTGGAATATGTGCCCGGGTATCATTTATCTTGGTTTTGGAATAATTTACCAGAATATTTATACATAAAACATAATTTGTTTTTGATAAAATGAATCTGAAGAATTCATACCAACAAGGTTTATACAAAAATTCAGAACTAAATACATAAGTTCAAATGCAATAAAAAACATCCAAAGACACAATTAAACAACAACAAAACACCCCCATGTACTCCACATGGCAAGGGGTCATCATCCCCAAGTCGTCTCCACAACTCCTCCCCAAGGATGGGGACTAACACCCAGAACCACCATCACCCTTAGCCTTTCCTTTATCTGAGTCAAACATTACCAAGTCTACTTACACCCAAGGGGTGTAAGTAGGGTGTTATCCTAATACCAATTGGATACCACCCAATGATTCCAAAAATCATGAAATACAATATGAAAAATCAATCAATTTAAATACACAAAGAAAAGCAGTGATAAAATCCACGAAATGAAACTCTCAATTGAAAACAGTTTTCAAGCTAAAATTTTCAGAATGGTCACACATTTAAATAAACATGTTATCTACTATAAATTACATCCAAAAATACCCCAATACATTTGAAAATACAACAAACACAATGAGCAACAAAATCGGGAACACCCCTAGGCACTCGATAGTCTCGGGCCCCATGTACCTCATACCTTGGTGTAAAGTAACCATAGTAAAATCTATTCTCATGCATGAGCCAGTAGTAGGGAACATAACCATAACCTATTGGTCCCTAATAATAATCCACATAGTTTAGTTAGAGTTGTCTTTATCCAAATTCTAGGTGAAACATGGACAAAACCCATCCGGTCCACTGGCCTTACTAGTACACATCAACCCCACCTAAGTACACGGGCTTCCCCCTTTGTGCTCAAACAATTTCAGAATGATACATATATCCATTTTCATATAAAACACCACTTCTGGTCACATACAATTAGTACAGAAGATACACACATTTTATACCATTTATAACACACAACAAAACAGTTTAAGTTTCAATAAAACAACTTCTCTAAATCTTTCATTGTTTTGCACCCAAAACTCTTTGAAAAACCCACTTGAACTCCGTATTCATACTAATATTTATCAAAAAAGAATCCAAAACACCCTGAAAATTTCTTTAATCTCATTACATGAGTTATAAAAAAACCCCAATAAGAATCTCATAGAATACCCATGTCAAACACCCAATTCAACACCAAATAGGTACTGAAAAACCATTTTCTTAATAAACATCACCCAAAACCAATTTCACAGCAACAACCAAAGAATAATAACATTTAAAACATTATATTCAGCCCTTATACTGTTCAATAAGGTCAACTAAAAAATTAAATGGCGTCCCTTAATCAACCAATAAAATATTTATATGAAAAAAAAGACAAATTTCAGATGAAATTGGCCCTTAAATTCACTTGCAGTACACACACCACTAAAACCAATTTTTGCAGCACCAAATCAATGGGTTAAACATGAAAATATAATAAAAACATTATCTATGTCACAAAGAATGCATAAAAAGTGGAAACACCTACCAAGTTAGTAAAAACCTTGAATCCTTTGTTGGAAAATTAAATCGCACCACCACCGCACCAAGAGGAACCGAGATCAATCCAAAAACCATAATAAATGACCCAGAAAACCCAAGGTTAAGCCCTGGGTTCAAAAACATACCCTTTGGACATTTGGTACTTTCAGAAAATTATAATAAACTTCATGTAGAGGGGAGAAAATGAGTAATAATTGAAAGAGTTTTGATGGAAAGAACTTACCTCCTCAAATCTGGCCGATTTGAGAAACCCTAGGAAGTTCGTCCCTAAATCGCGATGACTAAGAGCTCCAAAGAAGTGAAGAAGAGGCTGGGCGTGCGGCTGGGTGTAATGGAATAATGTGAGACTTTGAAGCATTGAAAAATACTTAATATTTTATAAGTTATTAAATAAATAAAATTCATTTTTAAAACTGGATATGGGCTTCCAGGCAGGCCCAATCCCTTAAATAAAAACCAAAATAGACCATGTTTATTGATTTCTAAGGGTTAAAAATTTTAATTTTGGTGTTAATATGTCAGGTGAGGACATTTACGAATTTTAATGAGTGAAAAATATTAAAGAATTAAAATGTTATAAATGAAACAAAATTATCTGTTTAATCTGTAATTGGGCTCACGGTTTGGCCCAATTCATGAAAACTCACATATTCCTCCATAAAACCTTGGGAAACCCCCACAAAAAGCACGAAAGGAAATTAAATGAAAAATAAAATTAAAATATTTCATGTATTTCAAAACTAGTATTTAATATTCCTTAATCATGTATGTTGTTAACTTTTTAATATCACTCATATAGGTGGTAAAACCGACCTAAACAAGAGCTGGTTATAATGACTAATTGAGTAATAAAATTCTATTGTATAATCATAATTTAAAATTTAGTGAATATTATTATTTAAATAATTTATATATATATTCATCATATAAAAAAATATAACCATCCATAAAATGAGGATATTGGAAATGAAATATATTGCTCATGGAGATGACACTCCATACGTACGCATGAATGATACTTCCATTTTCCTATGAGAAAATGTAAAAGGATGTAGATTATATTTTATTATTACAAAATAATTATTACCTAAATAATATATTATATATTTATTAAATCCATAATTTTAACTAGGAATGAGAGGTCGTGAGGGAATGTGAATCATAATGCTACATATAAGTGGTAGTCTGCAAGTACACATGAGCGATACCTTCATTTCCTGTCTCATTGAAAAGAGGTGGGAAAAGGTTATCCCATAATCCTAATAACATATCAATATATTTTTAATACTAGATTCATCATGTTACTATATATACAACATATTTATAGGGGATGTAAGAATAAATAAAATTGAAAGAACTCACTTAATATTTATACATTTTCTTTGAGAAACCTCATTTGGATTACACGTTAAGCAATGCAATATTTGTCATAAGAGAAGACCAAGGGATATAGGATGGTGGGAAGTAAGGAAATTTTTTTTTCTATGTATTTTCTGAGATATAATTTTAAAAATTCATGAATAAAGGAGTAGAGTAGGTGCATTTTTATAAGTGAGGGAGATGAAACCCATGAAATTACTTAATGAATTTAAATAATATAATGACATTTTATTGTGAAAGTGGCACAAAATTGCCAAGGAATAAAATTTATTATAATATAGGGTCAAAATATCTCCAAAAAATATGAATTATACAATTTTATGGCGGAATTATTACCCTTATATTATAGTTTAACCAATGGTAAAGCAATATTAACCATAATCGTGGTAACATATGTTTACTTTTTTTACTATTCATTATGAAAAAAATGAAAGTGCCCACATTAAAAAACTCCAGACATGATTATTCAATATATGAAATCCATTTTATCAGTTGTAATTACATTAAGTGGAATAAATTAACTTTTAAATAAGTGAACAAAATGAAATGAAAATCCGTTTTTAGAAAAAATGTATTTTTAAGGATAAAATTTAATTTACGTTCATTCAGTGCCTAGTAAAAATTACAAAATGTATTTTAAAATATTTGATTGAATATATAATCTATAAATTTAATTAAAACTATTAATAAATAATGATTTATTAAATTTATAATTTTAAAAAAACTTTGCACATATAAAAACAATTTTCTGAAAAATAAGTTATTTTACCTTTAAATGATTTTATCATTATTCCTAACAATTTAATGACTAATGTATTGATGATTATTCATTTATTCACATAAATTACCAGTACATTTAATTAAATTTGTTTTAAAATAGTGATCATTATAATTTAATTTGGTATATATACATATCTTGTAGAAAATGATTTTTTTTAAAAATAGTTATTTTAATCATTTGATGAGTTTTTTAAAATTGAGTGCTTATAAATTCATTTTTACCACTATATACATATTTCATAAAATGGTTAATCCTAGTCATAATAGAAAATTCAATGGTTCAGTTATAATGGTATACTATATTATTGGTTAATTTAGACTTGGGGTTTCGTGTAAAACAATTTTTTGAGTACCTCATGTTTATTTCCAAGGAAATACATATAAAACCTTTGGTTGTTACACATACACATTCACACAAAAACAAACAAAGACACACACACACACACAAACATACACATACCCATACAAATACACATAAACATACACATGCACATACCAGTGCAAAACACATACATGTAAACATACACATACACATACACATTCACATACACATACATAGACACATCCATATACTCATACACATACACATACACATACACATACACATACACATACACATACACATACACATACACATACACATACACATACACATACACATAGACATACACATACACATACACATACACATACACATACACATACACATACACATACACATACACATACAGATACACATACACCAACACATACACATACACATACACATACACATACACATACACATACACATACACATACACATACACATACACATACACATACACATACACATGCACATACACATACACATACCCATACAAATACACATACACATACACATACACATACACATACACATACACATACACATACACGTACACATACACATACACATACACATACACAAACACATACACATACACATACACATACACATACACATACCCATACACATACACATACACAGATACAAACACACACAGATACACAGACACATATACACACAAACACACACACACACACACACTCACACACACAAACATACACATACACATACACATACAAATACACATACAGATACACATACACATACACATACACAAACACATACACATACACATACACATACACATACACATACACATACGCATACACATACGCATACACAGACACATACACATACACATACACATACACATACACATACACATACACATACACATACACATACACATACACATACATAAACACAAACACAAACACATACACATACACATACACATACACATACACACACACACACACACACACATACACACACACATACACATACACAGACATAGACACAGACACATACACAGACACATACACATACACATACACATACACATACACGTACACGTACACATACACATACACATACACCTACACGTACACATACACCTATAGATACACATACACATACACATACACATACACATACACATACAGATACACATATACATACACATACTCATACAAATAAGCATACACATATTGGATCAGGTTATACCAAATATACACAAGAGGGGGGGGGGGTGAATTGTGTCTTTTACTATTTCTTTGTGAGATTGTGATATGTCCTTTTAAATTTATTAAAATAATTAAGTAGTGGAAAAATAATTAGCAAAGGACACATGATTTATAGTGGTTCGGGGAACAGAAGGCCCCTAGTCTACTCCACCAACACTATACTCCATGTTCTTGTTGAATTTCATTATCTGGTCCTCTTATCAATAGATTTTTCCACAACTGAGTACAGGAAGTTGGCACCTTTACAATTTTATGGCTAAAAATGGAGCCTTATGCTTCATACACAGAACCTCACACACAACATAGTATGAGAATTTTATCACTCAAAGTAAAATAGTATTTGTACTTTTAAATAATTTCTAGTTGTTCTTCATAATTACAACATCATGAAATTGATAGTCGACATATCGTCGATTTTCATAAATGACATTCTTCAGGTAAGAGTTGTTTTGAATCGATCCGGTTACAGTAGATCATGAAACATAATTCGAAGCTTTAACAACACTAGATTCAAAAAATATATTCGATGTAGAATCAATTGAATATTCAATCTTGTTTCTTCTTCTTCAGAAAATAGATCTTTTTCTCTCCTCGTAATAGAAGATCTGTAAGCCTGGATTTTCTCTGTAAATTGTTGTAGTGAAAAAAACTCAAGAGATTGATATATATATTTTTTCTTTTTGATTATTCACCTCACTATGTGTAATAAAAAATGATACAAGTATATATGGAATAAAGAGGATCATTCTCCTTTTAAATTTAGATCCACATAAGTCACCTTCAGAATCGCGATATTGAATTGTTTGAATAATAGAGCAGTCGTAACTCCCCTGAAAATTCAGCATGAAAAGATACTCTTAAATCGATCCTCTAAATCAGAAATAACAACATTGAATCAGTCAAATACGTGCTTTAGATTTAGGCATTTAATATGGCTTGAAATTAGCCTAATAATCTGCATAAATAACATTGTTTAATGAAGTCATAATTTAAATCCCTAACAACAAACATAGATTTGTACTTCATAGAATACATTCTTAGAACATAAGGTTCACAACGTAAGGTTGATTTCAAATGTTTGGTTGATTTAAAACGTAGGGTTGATTTCAAATGTAAGGTTGATCATCCATACTTTTCTATTCCACTCTCAAATGTACAATATATGATCCATACTTTTCAATCAAATGTATGGTTGTCTACAAAAGTAAGGTTGATGAAACATTCTTTTGATAAACAAACTTAAGATACTTCTTCCATACCTTTTTGATAATCCAAACGTAAGGTTCCTTCCAAACATAGGGTTCTTTCATTATAATTTTATGATAGTGTATGTTTTCTTAACCATATTTTTCTGACAACCCATAAGTGATAGTTTTTATCCTTACGTTATGCTTGTCAACAAAGGGTATGAAAAATGTTTCCAAAACATGCTAAAAACAATTTCCGAACATGTAGAGTATGAACATTGTTTCCAGAACACGCTAAAGTGATTTTTGAAAACTTTTTCAAATATTCCATGCGGATTAAAATTCATAAATATTATTTCAAAATAGAGAGATAAATAATATTATTTCCCTGAAATATACTCAATTTAAAATAATTATAATAACAAATAAAAGTATTTGTGAACATCAAAATCTCACAAAAGGTAGAGTGTTGTTGAAGACCTCACCTGCTCAACAATATCTACCTTTTTGATGATCACAATAACCATTAAATAACTAATAAAATTATCTTACAAAATTATTTCCATTTAATTTAGAATTTTGAAAAGATAAAAATAATATTTTATTTTAACAAAATTATTTCCTATTTTTTACATTTTCTCTCCCTTTATAATGTAAAATAATATCTCCTTCTTTATAAATAAATAATTTTGTGTGTATCCAAAAATTTCCCCTTAAAAGAAATTTCTCTCCACAAAATGAAAAGTTTTATTCTATGTAAAAGTTTTATATAATAAAAAAAATGTGAGTTTTCCGTATTTCTCCCAGAAAAAAATATGTTGAATTTATCCATATTTATCACAATTTTTGTGATACCAAAAATAATTATAGTAGAATAAATATAACACATTTTAATGTAGCACTTGAATCTACATAAATGCTATGATAAAATCTTTATCAATATTTGAATTTGTGTTACTGGAAATTTAATATAGACAGTATGACAAAAAAAATCAACAACACATAAAAATAGAATGTAGAAATATTTTATTGAAAATTTAGTACAAATACAAGAATGAAAATAGGAATCAAGGTTGGGTTAAGGTATGAGATAGGTTTCATTTTTTTGAATAACTTCCTTTATTTCTGACATCTGTAGTCTCAACTTTTTCATCAATCCTTCTCCTAACTGGATTATGAGATCTCTTCATTCCTAAGTCAGATGGATGTCTTTAGTCAAATTGGCTCTGAAGAACTCATGTATCCTCTCTTACTTCTCCATAAAAAGTGTTAACATATCAGTGAACTGATTCAAAAAAACTCTAATTCTAGGTCCATTCAAAGTGAACTGCTCAATAAAAAACTTTTGATTGTCTAACAACACAGATAAAGGAGAACTATTGCATTGAAGGTCCTGTAGTCTGTCATTCATATTTCTCATTACTACTGTAATGGCCTTAAATCTACTAATCAGATCAGGTGAAGTACCTGATGTACTGGCTTCACTATTTTTGATAGCGGCGAATTGTTGCACCATGAATGATTTAAACTCTAGAAAATATGACTTCATCACCATTTCAGATTTTAGATTTGAATCTTCAGCCAAAATTTCATTCTTGAATTTTTCCATGTCTTGATTAGAAACAGAACTATCTTTTAGGTTTTTGAAATTTCCACCTCTCCTTTTCTAATGTACTTCTCAAGGATACATTTTCATCTTGAACATTATTAAACTTTTGGATCAACTTTTCCACATAATCATTATCATAATTAGAGGCACCTTGTTCTTGATTCTTAGTGTGAGATTCCACTGGATTTATCAGTGCTAGAGGTAAGGATTAAACATCTTACTTATCTTCATAATTCCTTTGTACTGGCTTCTCTACTGACTTTTCCTTCGATTATTTTCTTGACACATCCACATAAAAATATTCACCAATAATTTCTATAGGAATCTCAAAAATATTTTCTGCTTGATCTATATTAACTCATTATTTCTCTGCCTTAGCGTCTTATTTATTTAATTCATCCAAGATAGTATCTTCAAAAACTGTTACCTCTTGATCAAATTCCTTTTGAATAGATTATAGAAGGTCAGTTTCAGGTGTAGCCTTTACCTCTACTTATACCTTTGCCTCTACTTCTGCCTAAGCCTCTACTTCTTCCTGAGGCAGTTTCAAATGAGAAGTTTAAGGCTTATCATTTTTAAATGGGTTTGAAGAAATACATTGAGTCTTAGGTATTCTTTTTCAAGATGAAGACATATGATGATGTATTGGACTAGTCTATTATAGTGGAAATTGATTATGCTGGTAAATCTGGTTTTCCTGGTGGTAGTTTTTGTAGTGGGACACGGTAGTGGTAATTCATCTGAAAAGAAAAAAGAATGTGTGATTAGATGGAAAATAAGGGAGGTGGAAGCTAATTCCACCCATAATGACCTCCTTTATACATGACCACTAGTTTTGAGTTTGTCAGGTGCTATCAGTGTGGAAGGTCGGGGAATGTACAATTGGTATATTTGGATATGCCTCGACCATGACATTAGTGTGGGTGTTTAGATCACTTTTAGAGGTTCTATATGATTGTTATACTTAACCAGAGTGGTGTAGGTCATTCATCCCATAGGTAGATACCATATCATTATAGTGTATCATGGACTCTGGGTTCTCAATATGTTATGGGTAGAGTTAGCTCATGGAAGAACCTCATGTTTTCAATAAACCAATTTATTAGTGGATATGAAGAACCTTAATGAAATGTATTAGGCACCAACATAATCAGATGTAGGACCTGTGACTTTTTGAGGTACCTTTTTTATTGCATCATCTATAGCTGTTGCCTTATTTGATATACATGCATGTAAATCATTTATTCCCTTCCATCTTGTGAAATTGTTGAAATTAAATAACATAATTATTGTCTATTCCATGGAGTTGGTAGCACCACTTTTTAAGAATAGAGAACAAGGTTTCATGTGTCCATCATGTGCTCTCACTTTGTCAAGAGTAAAACTGGAATGAGATTTCCTAGTTTTGGAAATGGAAATATTTTATGTGATTTGTGGCATGGAATAGATGGTGTGTTTTAAATAGTTCATTTATTTTTATTTCTAACAAGTTAGATTTTTGGAACTCAATGGGATCAATCATGTTTTTCATGGTGAAACAAACACTCAGCTTGGGCAAGCTGGACTTCCACTTCTGGGGTTGGGAAATATTGTTTTATAGATATCATCTCTCATGTTGGAGGATGATGATATAGGTTTTCAATATGGAATACATCATATGGTGGATAAGTACCCATAGGTGTTTCCAGATTATTTCTCAAGTTTTCCTCTATTGAAGGATGTGGGATTTACCATTGATTTGGTACCAAAAACACAATTGATATATGTTCCCTCATATCATATAGCTCCCACTGAATTTAGAGAATTGATTATACAACTAGGTGATTTGGAATCCAAAATTTTCATTCACCAAAGAGTAGACCTTGGGCTTCCCTTGGGTTTATTTCAAGATACTCCAATATATCACTTTGGTTCTGAATTTATTATGACAAGTCTAATGTGGTAAAAATCATGAATAAATACCATTGGACCCACATTGATCATATCTTTAATCAGATCAAGGGGGTAGGGTGGTTTTCTAATGTCAACCTGAATTTCAAGTATCATCAAGTTAGGTTTAGAGAGGCTTATGTTCCTAAGATAGCATTTTGAAGTAGGATTGGGCACTTTGAGTATTTTTTCATTCTATTCAAGTTGAATAACTATCCTGTGATCTTCATAGATCTTATTAACTGGGCGTTCCATCAATACCATGACTCCTTTATCTTAGTGTTTTTGGATAAAATACTAGTTTACATTGAGATTGTGGAAGATCATTAGAATATTTTGGGGATCATGTTAGGAACTCTTAGAGATCACTATATTTATTCTATGCTCTCCAAATGTACTTTATGGATTTTAAAATTCACGATTTTGGGCCACACTATCTCAGAACACTAGGTTTCAGTGGACTCTATGATGATTAGGGCTATAATTTCATGGGAATAACTGAGGAACATCTTTGAGATCATGAGATTTATAGTCCTAATGGGATGTTATATGTGTCTTTTTTGGGATTTCTCATGGATATATTCACCAATAACTACACTTACCTAGAAAGGGGTTAGGTTAAAATGGAGCCCATAGTATTAGGTGTCTTTGGAGGAGCTTAAGCAGTGGTTGACCACTGCCCCTATATTAATAGTACAAGAATATGGGAAGGGATTCAAGGTCTATCATGATTCTTCAATTATGGGCATTGGGTGTGTGTTGATGTATGATGATCATGTGCTGGCGTATGGCTCATACCAACTCTAAAAACATGAATGGAATTACCCAACCAATGACCTTGAGTTGGAAATAATGATGCATGCCATGGAGACATGGTTTTACTATCTATTTGGGGAGAAATTCTTGGTATACTCAGATCATAAGAGATTGGTGTATATTTTCTCCCAAAATTACCTGAATATGATTCAGCACCAGTGGGTCGAGTACCTTTATGTTTTCATCTTTTGATATCGTTTTTACGCATTGAAAAGGCAATTTGGTAGTTGATGAATTGAGCTTGATAGTGACAGTACATGATTTAATAGAGTCTAGTGAAGAGTTTACTTTGATGTGTATTTTTTCTTGGATGCACCTAGGAGCCAAGAAATATATTAGTGGTACATTCTTGGATAGTTTTATCCTTCCACCCTCTCTTCTAGAGTTGATTCGAGAAGTTATACCTAGTATTAAGTTGTGTCAACACTCTATGTAGTTTCTAAATAATGTGAATGTGCACAGAACATGGTCATTATATCATGATGAGTTTCTTTTATTAAGGTGTTGTTTTATGGGATCATGGTCTTTTCAGAATGTTGAGTCTCAATGGGATGTCCATCCATGGACCATCACAATATTTCATGATGTGAATCGATAGTTTTGGTGCCTATTCATGTAACAGTTTGTGTCTTCCTGGTATGTTTCATTGTGAGTTTGGTCATTGGATGTTCTTAGAGGAGGCTCAGAGGGAGTTTGGAGATGTTTGGTTGTTAAAATTTGTAATCATTAATGTTACATGTTGTGGAACTTGATTTCACGGTGTGAAGTTCGGTTTCTCTGCTTGTCCCTGAAAGCTTCATGACCTGTAGGATTTTACACGACGTAAAATATGGATTCACGGCATGAATTTTTTTGGGGTTTGGAAAATACAAAATAAACTGAGTGGTGACACATTTTTGGAAGAATTATACCTTGAGGGATTTCATGGAGTGAAATGGGATTTCACAACATGTAATCCCTCGATGTTGTAATGTTTTAAAACCTTCCAGTTGCTTTGGTGTTCACAAATCCTATAGCTGCAGTAGTCTCTCTCATTACAGATGAACCCTAGGTGCCCTAAGGAGTTCTTCGAACCCTCTTCCTGCCTCTTCAATATATTGATCTTAGTGATCATTCATTGGTAATCTGTGGTGATCCATGGTATGTTCTCCCTTCATTTTCTAACAGTTTACCTTGGTTGGGTCTCTTTCTCTTACATTTCTCATCATTGTTTCGTGGCGTGTGTTATCCATGATTCTAAAAGGGTTCTCTCTCAATATTTGTTCTTGTGGTGATACCACGCTGCCCTCAGACGGATACAGATCTTGTTGGACATGTGATCAAAGGACTGTTATGTGATCTAGTCGTGTACGAAGAACATTGAAACCCCTTCGAGGTAGGAATTCCCTTGTCTCTATTTATTTGTGCATCATGTGGGACCAGTTTTTCTTTTTTTACCTCTGGATCATGGTTTTATCATCTTAATCAAAGATAAAGAAGTTGATAATTGAATTAATGGGGTAGAGGGGTTTATTTCCTGCTTTTCATAGATCTTCTTATTATTTATGAAATTTTGATTATACAGGATGAATGCCCCACTGAAAATGGTGGTTTTTGGTGGAATTTTTTTGTGTTGGTTATATCTATTGTGTGTTCTTCTTTCGTTTTTCCTGTTGTGGTATCACCATAAATAGAAACTGGTAAAGCACATACACTTGGATAATAAATGGATGCCCCAAGATTTCCTAGTTTCTTTGAAAGAACCTGAATTACCATGTGGAATAAAATAAGTGATTCCTTGTTAAATCTAGAATTTTGTTATTATTTTTTATGTGGGGTGATGTGTTGTGTGGGATAGTGTAGTTGTGTGTGTTCCGGATAGACAGGATGTGAAGTGGCTATGTTTTGATGTGGGGTATGCTCTGGTTTGTGCGGTGGTATGCTTGTGATGCATAGGTGTGTGGTGTGGATTGGTTTGGGTGGTGTAGTTGATGAATTTGTAGTTGATAAATCAACCTTACCATGTAATTGAATCTCATCTTGAGGGTTTGATTGAATGAGGAATGGATGAGTAGTGTTTTGCAGTGATGCTATAATCAGGTTGTGCTTTGGTTATGTTGGTGGGTGTGGTTGAGAGTTGGGGAAATGTTTTGGTTGGTATGGGTAATTCACTTGGACTTTAGCCATGCATGGACTTGGTTATATTTCTTATTATGTTCTATGCTTGTTAGTTGCCCAGATAGTAATGTAATTGATGAATAAATATTTTATTATTTATGTTTGGGGTTCGATTGGGTTTTTTTAATAGAATGAATAAATAAATTTTGAAAGAATAATGGAAACGGTTTAAAAAAATTTGTTGGGAATGGGAAAAATTGTGGCTTGTTTTGTGGTAATTTTTTTTAAAGGTAGCAGTAAGGTTGGCGGTGTCAAGAGTTTTTTGGTTGTTTGAGAACCCATAGGATGTGAATGAGTTTTCGGTATCATATATGTATATACATTTATTTTTCCTTGTGATTGTGATTTCTATACACACCCCACCATATTTGAGCAGTACATGTTGAACACCCCCATCATCATTTGGGGGGGGGGGTGTTTTTACCAAATATCCTGGTGGAAGTATTGATGAATTTTCATCCAATCTTCTCTGCTTCTTCTTCCAGGCGATGGTAGCTGAAGATTCTTTTAGCAGTTTGTGTTTTACGGGGGCCAAGGTTTATGTGGGTGAGTTGTGTTTTCCCAGGTGTCTTCAGGATGATATGTGTTATGTTTTCCAAGGTGTCTTTGGGTTGATATGTGTTGTTATTTCCTAGCTATTTTTGGGATGTGATGTGGTATGTAATACATGTGTCTATAGGTGGATATGATGTGGAAAGTGGCTTAGGTGTCTATGGGAATGATGTGGGATTGTGACCCAAGTGTCTGCGAGCGAGATGTAATATAGAACGTGGTTCCAGTGATGGGATGATGGGTTGTTGTGAGGCCCATGTGCGTGTGTACGGGTTGTGATGTGGTGTGTTCGAAAGATGTGGGAGTGCCAAAATGTTTTCTGTTAGTGTGTGAGAGCATCTAATTAATAGGATAGTGGTGTAGGGTACCCTATAATTGATGTGCATTATATTACATTACTTGACTAGTGTTATTTGGTGATCATGCCTTGGTGAGGTTGGTTTGGTTAGTATACCTGCTTATGTACTACTTGGTTCTATTGTTTTCTCATAGGGGAATTAGTATTCTTCTTTCACATTCACACGAGAGACTCTGACATTCCTAAAAAGGATACTTGTATGCTCACCCTATGTATATAAAACTATTTTCAAGTTTCTAGGATGAATTTGCAGACCATGTTGGACTTTACTATCTCGGATCATGACAATTTCTATGTCACTTCCTATCTTTATTTTTGGTACATGCCTTAGAGAATTTTTTGTATCAGTTATTTTTAATCATGCATGTGGGGTGGATTTGGATTTTGAATATATATATATATATATATTGGAGATGTTTTGGGATAAAATGTCTCATCTATGGATCTTGTTTTTTTTGAAAAGGGTAATGCATCCCATTTTGTGAGACTTATATACCCTTGCTACTGGTTTGCACCTTGAGGACTACTAGAGGTGGGACTTAGGGGTCATTATCTCACTGTATTTATTACCAGCCCAAGAAGGGCATCTTTGGAGGGAGGGGCTCATGACAGAATGGTATCAAAGGAAATGGTTGAGATATTTGATTGAGGTTAGTATTAGCCATAGTGAGGATGGAATGGGTTGGTAGGGAAATAGTGTCAGGTAATCTTGGTTCTTGACATAGGATAGGGAAGACTGACGAGGACATGAGATATTAGGCCTCCCATGATCCAATGCAAGGACTCTAAGCCTGCCGAACAACCAAGCGAGGATACACCGTTTGTAGGGTAGAGACCCTAGGAAAGGTACATAAATCATAATGAATTGTGTTCTTATTTGATTTGGGTGTTTTGGGAAATTTGAAATGGATGAAGAAATTTGTTAAATGAGTAAAAATATATCTTAAATAAAATTCCATATTACTTGGGATTCGGAATTCCTTTTCCACATTTCAGCATTTTTACCCTATCATAATCCACATGTGGATTGGATGGTTGAGGATTAACAGGCTGATCCATTTGATTGGCATAGGGTTGACCCAGTGGAGTAGGACGAACAGTGGCAGATAATGTTACATGATTTTTAGCAGTAGGACTTTGGAAAGTAGGAGGGAAGTGTTTCAGACATGGAGATGGAGGGCTGGATTGAGGAGCTTGAGATCACCTTCAATTTGATCTAAGATTCGACAGAGTAAATGGATCCTTTGGTAGTGAGTTAGATGTGGGGAGATACACATTAGTGGTAGATTCTTTATTTGGGAGAGGGGAAGTTGGCATACTTGTTGTTGGTCAAAATATTTAAGGCATTTTGGGTGAAGTTACTTTCATCGACTATGAAGGACGAGAAGAGGTAGGACCTACTCTCACTTTAGCAGGGGAGTATGATAGTGTGGGAACTTGGGATAAAGTTCATGGATCTTCTTCACATCACCCCAGATTTCTTTTTATATAAAGAGTCTCATTAGAGATGGATTGAAAAGGCCCTCTACCCTTCTAACAATTAGGATTTTACTCCATTTACATTTCCAACATATCCAGAGGTTCAAAAAAATGTGGTGGTAATCAAGGGGATTCACTCACGAGGAGGTATAATGGGAGGAGGGATCCAAAATAGATTTTTGTGGGAATGATTTATTAGCAGAAGGTTCTAGGTACCAAGACCTTCAAGGTTTTAGTCGATATGGAGTCGACCTCAGCAGTTTTCCTTTTAGACTGCTGGTGTGAGTGGTTCCCATTCTATTTTGTGGGCTTGGGGACATGGTGTTTCTTTTTTGGGGTCCAAGTCCATCTTTAGAGTTAGTTCCCAGTGGACGCTCGAGCATATTTTGGTAGAGGAGGATAGGTTCATCACCAACCTTAACAATAGTTTCCAGTCAAAAAATTTCCAAAATACGGAAAAAAGGATTTTTCTATGATAAGGATAGATGGAGAATGTAGGGGCCGACCATAGGGTGTTCCTCTGGGACCTCAACCAGGGTGTGGTCATGGAGGTGGTTGTCCATATAGGGGAAGTGGAGTTGGGCTTGGTTAGTTGCACACAGTATATGTAGCAGTTCTGGAAAGATGAGAGATAGTTAGAGATATGATCACCGTTTTTATTACCATTTCTTGTGATTTATTTGATTCAAGAGATTCAAAATCATTTTCTGAACCTAGCCTATCCCATACTCTGGGATTATAATTGGAGATTATTCCTATGCCCTTAATTTTGAGTACAAAAGTTAGAGGGTAGACCAACTTGTGTGATGCGTTACAGGATGAAGATTGATGATGGGACTACAATAGTCCTATGGGGATCTTTTCTTACTACATATACATCCAAATGATGTCATTATCATAATTTAATAGTTGTATTCCATTCATGATATTATTGAATGAGTCCAAAGTAGAGTTTTATTTTCATATGTGGATGGTCAGTGTGTGGATTTCGTTGATGAGTGAGGTTGTCAGGTGAGAAGTCTACATGTGGAGCCACTTCCTTGTTGGCTAAGTTTTTAGTGGAATTAGTGGACACTGAGATGGTTGAAGTCCCCAAGGGTTTTGGTGAGTTCTTGGATGTTGTTCCTGAGGAGGGTGTGACACTACCCCCTCGATGTGATGCTTAGTTTGGGGTAGAATTGCATCTTGGTACTTCTCCGATTTCGATGGCTCCTTATCAGATGGAAATGTATGAGTTGTGGAATTTGAGGATTTAGATTGGTAATCTGATGAATAAAAGATTTATCTGGCCTAGTGTTTTGTTATGGGGTGATCTAGTGTTGTTCTCAATGAAGGAAGACAGTAGTATGAGGTTGTTCATAGAATACTAAAGGTAAAATCCCGTGAAGTTCAAGAACTGTTACCCAATTTTGTGGATATATGGTCTTTTTGACCATATAAGAGGGGTATGTTAGTTTTCTAAGACTGATATGTGATCTAGATATCACCAATTGATAATGAAAGAGGGTGATATCCTAAATACTGCTTTCAAATGTTCGTATGGGCACTTCTAGTTTATAGTCATGTCATTTGGTGTTATGAATGCACCAAACTTTATTGTGAGGATTATGAACTCCATATTTCTTGAGTTCATAGAATAGTTCATCATTGTATTCATTGATGATATCTAGATCTACTCGAAGTTAGAGGATGATCTTGCTAAGAATCTCAGAAATGATTTAATAGTTCTTTGATGCAACCAGTTCTATAGAAATTCTTCCAAGTGTTTTTTCTCAAAACAAGATGTGTGTTTCTTTGGCCATGTGGTGTTTCAACAAGGTGTGTCCGCTGAAATGTAAAATTATGAATCATTTATTTCTTGGGCATCACCCATGAATGTGGTATAAGTTCACTATTTTCTTGGTCTTGTGCACTATTATCAGAGGGTTGTACCCAATTTTTCTTGAGTTTCAGCTTTATTAACAGCTCTGACTAGAGAGTAAAAAGCATTCGTGTGGAGTGAGTATTTCCATATATCATTTAGTTACCTAAAGGGGAAGTCTTTCAGTGCTTCAGTGCTCTATTTTCTAGAGTAAGGGGTGATGTTTGAGGTGTTTTGTGATCCTTCCCATACAGGGTTGGGATGAATCTTTATGTAGTAGTAAGAAGTGATATATTATGGGTCTAGGAGTTATACCCCCATGAGCGTAACTATTCCAACCATGATCTAGAGTTAGCAGTGGTTGTGTTTGCGCTGATGTTTTGGTAGTGATAACTCATCAGAGAACTCTTTTTGGTCTTCATAGATCATAAGAGTTTGAGGTATATCTTTTCCAAGTATGATCTGAATCTAAGGATATGGAGGTGTATGGGGTTCCATCAGGACTAATATTTTGAGATCTCTTACATGTTAGGAAATGGGAATGTTGTGCCTGAAGCTTTGAGTAGAATGTCACAAAAGAATGTTGTTGAGGAATTTGCAGATGCATGGAAAGTGACGGGGGAGTTAAAATCCTTGCACATAGATGTAGGGATGGATGGTGGTAGAGGTTATTTATTCCATATGAAATTACAGTCTTCTCTAATACAACTAGTGGGGGAGTATTTGTGGGGTGAATCAGAGGTAGAGGTGTTGCACAATCATGTTGGCCATGGTGATGCTCCAGAGGGAAGGTCAGAGGATGGTCAAAATTATATGTTTCTTCATGAGAGGTTGTTTGTTTTAGTAGAAATTAATGAGGGAGTTCTTCATGAGTTTCATAACTAACCCTTAGTTGTACAACCATGAATTTCTAAAATATACAGTGGCTTGAAGATGTAGTTTTGTTGGCCTGAGATGAAATGGGAAGTAGCATTGTATTTAGAAAGATTATTGGTCCAACTGTAGGTAAAGGACAAACACTATGTTCCTAGTGGTGTGTTGCAGCCCTAAGATTTCCCCAAGTGAAAGTGGAATGAAATCTCAATGGATTTCTTCATAAGTTTACCTAGGGTTCAGGGAGGATACGATGCTAACTGGGTAGTAGTTGATCAGATGATGAAATCAGATCACTTCTTAATGATCATGGAGTTAGGTGCAGTGTATACCTTAACCCTATGGTATATGAATTAAGTGGTGTAGTTTCATGGATTTATGAGGTCCATTTTATCAAACTACATTTCCTGGTTTACCTCAAGAATCTAGAGGTGATTATAGTATACTTTAGGCACCAAGTTACACATCAACACTACTTTCCACCCTCATATAGATGGGAAGATAGAGAAGACTATCCATATGTTGATGGACATGTTGTAGGCATGCATATTAGAATTTTAGAGGATCTTGGATAAAACCCCATCCATTGGGAGAGTTTTATTATAATAATAGATATCACACTTCCATTGACTTGGCTTTGTTTGAGGTGTTGTACGGGAGACTGTGTCATTATTTGTTATGTTGGAAAGAGGTTGGGGAGACAACTTTTCTTAGTTTGGACTTGGTGTAGAGCATGAAAGAGATGGTTTAACTCATTCATAAGATGTTGAAAGTGGCACATGACTGACATAAGTCTTATAATTATTGTAGGAGGAGGCCCTTGGAGTTTTAGGTTGGGGACCACATTTTCTTGAATTTTTTCAATCGATGTGCGAGGTGGAGGTTTTCCAGAGGGAGAAATATTTCTCCCAGGTTTGTTGGATCCTTCAAGGTTTTGGGAAAAGTTGGTGAAGTGGCATACCAGATGGAATTTACACTGTTTTTGGAGAGGGTCCATATTTTCATTCACTTCTCTCAACTTCATCGGTATCTACACAATGACTCCCATATCATTGATCAGGGTGAGCTAGATATCGATGGTGACATGACATGGGTGGAGTGTCCCATAGATATCAAAGATCATTTGGAGAATAGGAAGCATGAACAAACCATTTCTTTAGTTCACGTGTTGTGGAAGCATGGTGGCCTGGAGGAGAGTACATTAGAGTGAGAAAGTTAGATGTCTGCCCAATACCTGGTGGTTTTTTTGAGTTTTTCCTTTTTTTATTTAGTTTTTAAATGTAATTATTGAAGCTTGTTTTTTATGAGATAAGTTGTTCATTTTCTCAGTAATGTGTGATAAATTCCTGATGTGTGAATAGGGGAGGACCTAATACCTAATCAATATGCATTAATTGTGATCCAATTAATCATATACAAGTGAGTTAATACCACCCAATGCGGATAGTATCTTGACATAGAGGATGGAATTACTTGGTTTACACATTTGAATACCATGGTTTCTGTAATCATGTGGTGTCTTTTGTTTATTTGAATTGACTTTATAAGGCCTATTTATAGGTATCTAAGGAGAAGTTCTGGGATGTGGGGGTTTCCACACCAACTTTCGAACAACACATGGTGGTTTATCATGGAACATTGATGTGTTTGGTTGTTTGTCGGGTTTCAAGTGTAGAGAGATCCTTGAGATGTATCTTATAGGTTAGTTGTTTGGACCACTTTTTTTCTTGAGATTGGTTTTGG
Source organism: Viscum album (assembly GCA_963277665.1). Classification (NCBI taxonomy): domain Eukaryota; kingdom Viridiplantae; phylum Streptophyta; class Magnoliopsida; order Santalales; family Viscaceae; genus Viscum; species Viscum album. The sequence goes on from OY728158.1 coordinate 326,582,514, forward strand.
ATTATCGAGGATGATAATCATTTGACAGGTATCTAATGTAAAGTTCTATGCATTCATAAACTGTTAATTTTCTAGTTTCATCCATAGAAGTTCTTGGAGGAGGCTCGAAAAGAGTTTTGAGAAGTATAGTTGTTAAAATATGGAATAATGGAGGTTATATATTGTGTAAATTTATTTCATAGCATGAGGTTTGGTTTCATGTATTGTCCTAGAATGTTTCACAACGTGAAAAATTTTACATGGAGTGAAATATGGATTCACAGTATGAAATGTTTCTGAGTTTGAAAAATAAATAAAAACTAATAGGAGACGTGTTTTTTAGTGGAAGTGGACCTCAAGGGATTTCATGGTGTGAAATGGGATTTCACATTTTGTAATACTCCAATGTGGTAATGTTTTAAAACATTCCATCCACTTAGTTTTTCACAAATCCTATAGTTGTAGTTGTTTATATAATTTTAGATGGACCCTAGGTTCCTTGAGGAGTTCTTTGAACCCTATTCCACCCTCTTTGATCTGTTAATCTCGGTGATCATTCGTTGATGATCCTTTGTGGTCCAAGTTATGTTTTATATATTTTTTTCTAGAAGTTCCCCTCAGTTGGGTCTCATTATCCTCCATATCTCCTCATCGTGCCATGGAGTGTGATTATCCATGATTCTTAATGGGGTCTCTCTCAATTGTTGTTGGTGCGGTGATGCTACAACATCATTGGATGGATGAGAATCTTACGGGATTGGTTATTAGATAACCGTTATGTGATCCATTCTCATATGAATAAAATTGACACACCTTTGAGGTAGGGATTACCTAATCTCTCTTTATTTGTGCATCATACGAGATGGGTTTTTTTCTTTTCATCCATTTGATTATGGTAGTTTTGACTTAATCAAAGATAAAAAACTATATAATTGAATTCAATGGGTAGATTGGTTTATTTCCATTTTTTTCATAGATTTACTTATTTATTTTGATATTGTGATTATACGGTTTGAATTCTCTAATGAAAATGGTGGCCATTGGGGGATTTGTTTGTGATGGTTATATCTTTTTTTGTGAGTTTATTTGGTTTTGGATTTTTTGGTATCACCCTAAATTAAAACTAGTAAACCATATACACATAGATGATAAATGGATGCCATAAGATTTCCCAGTTTCTATGAAAACCCCTAAATGAACAGGTGTAATTAAATAATGGATGCCTCATTAAATCTATAATTTTGTTTTTCTTTGGAATGTGGGGTTATGTGTTGTGTGGGATAGTATGGTTGTGTGTGCGTGTTATAGATTGTATGTGAGGTCGCTATGTTGTGATGCATGGATATTATTTGGTTTTTATTGTGGTTTGTTTGTGAAGCATAGGTGTGTGTTGTGGGTTGGTTTGGGTGGTGTGGTGGATGAAATTGTAGATGATACATCAACCTGACCATGTAATGGATTATTAGGTTGAGAGTTTTATTGATTGTGTGATGGATGGGAAATTTTGTGTAGCATGGATGAAATATATTTGTTCTTTGGTTGTGTTTTTGGATGTGGTTGAGAGTTGGGGACTTGTTTTGGTTGGTATGGGTAATTCTCCCAGTTTTTCTCTATGTTTAGCCTTGGTTGTGTTGATTGTCATGTGTTGTGATTGGTAGATTCCCATATAGTAATGGAATAGATGAATACATAATTTATTAATAATGTTTGTGATTGGATAGGGTTGGTTTGGTTAACTGAATGAATAATTTAATTTTGAATGATGAACGGTAATGGTTTAACAAAATTGGTTGAGAATTGGGAAGATGATATGCCTTTTTTGTGTAATTACATTTAGAGGCAACAACAAGATTTGAGGTGTTGACAGCTGGTTGGTTGTTTAATAACCCATTGGATGGGAATGAGGGTTTGGTATCATAAATGTATATATTTGTTTTCCTTGTGATTTATCTACACACCCCACCCTAGTTGATAACTATATGCCAAACACACCCATCATCACAGGAGAGGGTGTCCTTCCCAAACATCCCGAATGGGAGGATGGATGGATTGCCACCCGATCTTCCCTGCTTCTTATTCCAGGAAGTGGTAGCCCAATATTTTTCAGGCAGGTTGTGGTTTGTTGGACTCAGGTGTATGTGGGTGAGTTTTATTTTAACAAGTGTCTTTGGGATGAGATGCATTGTGTTTTTCTATGTGTCTTTGGTATAATATGTGTTCTTCTTTCCCATGTGTTTTTGAGATGTGACAAGGTATGCGGCCCAGGTGTCTGCAAGTGGGTTGTGATGTGGTATGTTTCCCAGGTTTCTAAAGTTGAGATGAGGTTGTGTGGCCTAGGTGTATGTGGGAGAGATGTGATGTGGCTCATGGCCCTAGGGATGGGATGAGGTGTGGTTGTGAGGCCCAGGTGCATGTGGGTGGTTTGGGGTGTGGATTCATTGGAATAGGGAGGGCATTAGGATGTTTTCCTTTAGGGTGTGAGAGTGACTAATTAGTGGGAATGTGGTGTGGGGTACCCTATTATATACTTGTATTATATTAATTTATTTGACTTGAATTATTTAGTGAGTATGACTTAGTGAGGTTGGGGTGGTTAGTATACCTTCTTTGGTGCTGCTTGGTTAAGTTATATTCTCACATGGGAATTTTTATGATTCTTTCACATGTGCATGAGAGACTTTGGTTTTCCAAGAACGAATACCTGTATTCTCACCCTATGAATATAAAACTATTTCCAGTCTTTCAGGAGGACTTTGTAGAACATGCTTGAGTTTACTATCTTGGATCTTGACAATTGTTGTATCGCTTCCTAGCTATAATTTTTTTACTTACCTTAGAGGCTTTTGTTTTGTATCAGTTCTACTTTAAATGTCCATGTTGGGTGTATTTGGATTGCTTTTATATATACATCTTAGAGTTGTTTTTGGATGAGGAATATTATCTCCTGATCTTGTTTGTTTAAAAAGGGAAATGCCTCCCATTTTATGAGACTTGTATACCCTTGGTACTTGTTGAAACCCCAGATCCTATTAGAGACAAGAATTAGTGTAGATTATTTTCCTTTCTTCATTTCCATCCTTGTATGAGCATGTTTTGAGGGATGGGGTGATGACAAGGCCTAATGCATGATATTACTAACCTTGTATCCAAATTATATACATGTAAGAAGATGAAAATCGAGCACCCGAGGCCCTTGGATTTTCATCAAACACTACCCATTCCAACCAAAAAGTGGTTTGAGGTCTCTATGAATTTCATCATTGGCCTACCCTATACACCCTCGGGAATTAATTCCATATGGGTAGTAATTGAAAATCTAACCAAATCATCTCATTTCATTCTGATCAATAACTCATCCATGGCAGAAGAGTTGGGTTAGTTTTATGTTCAAAAAATCATGAGTCTTTATGGTGTTTTGTTGCATAACATTTCATATGGGGACCCCTATTTTACCTCTTGATTCTAGTACGACCTCTAGAAAGAAATTGGGTAATAGATCAAACTCAATAATGCATACCATCCTCAAATGGATGGCCATAGAGAGTGGGCGAACCAAATTATTGATGAAATTCTTCCAGCTTGGGTGTTGGATTTCAAAGGATCAAGGGATAACCATTTTGTAATGATGTAATTTTCGTATAATAATAGTTACCAATACTTGATATGTATGGCTACCTTTTAGGTGATCTATGGTCATCCAAATCAATAGCCTTTGTGGAATTAAAGGGTGGGTGAGACTTATTTTCTAGGATTGATCCTTGTGCAAGAGATGTTAGATAATGTTTAGTTGATTAGAAAATGATTTTTGATAACATATATCCATGATAAATCTTATTACAATCAGTAGTGTTGAGCCTTATAATTACCAATGAGTGATCTGGTGTGTCTAATGGTGTCCCCTCTCTTGGTTGAATGCCATCTTGGTAATCAAGGGAAACTAATACCATGGTATGTTAGAACCATTGATATTATCAAGTAAATTAGTATGTTGGAATACCAATTAGATTTATCATTCTAGTTTACATCATTCCATGATGTTTTCCATGTCTCACAATTGAAGAAGAATAATACGGAGCCGTATCATGTGCTGAATTTGAAAAAATTAGAGATTGAACCAGATTTTTTTATGTTTGAGTGAATAGTGTGGATTGTGGATTCAGAAGATAAAATACATAAGGGGAAGTCCTTAGCATTGGTTATAATCTTTTGGGAGCACCAGAATGATGAGAACAATACATGGGAGTGAATTTATTGGGTGTAGGAGTAGTATCCACATTTCTTCTCTAATCAGACTTTAGTTTGAATTTCTAAGGCTGAAAATTCTTCATGGTGGAAATAATCATCACATATGTGGTTTTATTTTGAGTTATTGTATATTCTATTATTTTTATTATCATTATTACATGGATGATCTGGGAGTTTTTGGGAAAAATTGAGTTTTTTGGATAGGGATGAAGGAGGGGCACAGTTGGCGCCTGGCTAGGGGAAACCGTGTGCCCTAGATAGTGCTACTATCGAGGATTCATGACCTAGAGCATGGGAATGATACCCTCCATGCATAACCACAAGCATAATGCAGTATATATTTCTGACGATCATGGCTAGGTTAATGAGAATTCTACCCTCCATGTAAATTGTATGACCAGTTTTCTTCTTGGTCCGAGGTGTTGCATGGTTCGTGCACAATTTGGAAAGCAGTGATGTTAAATTGTGCGACATTCTAGATCATTAAAAATATTTAAATTCCTAAAATATGTTACCCTATTTTAACCCAATATCACCCTTAACTCACCACTTCAACCCATTATACCAAGGCATGCCTACCACCCTTCCTCTCATTCTCATGGGATTTTTTTATGGGTGATTTGGCCATGGATCTTAATGAATCCATCATGTAAGTTCCCCATTTTCTTCTCCATTCCCTTATCATAGTATCATCTTCCTTATTTGTTTTCTACTCATTTATCCAATATATAGTTTGAGTCAATGAGGTTCCAATATTGTTTCTTTGTGTTGAAACTTGATGTAATTTGTATACTATTTCCTCTATCAGGTTTCTCCTTTGTGTAATTGTAGTTTCCAACAAATTTTTGGATGTTTCCAATAAATATGTATGAGGTTCCATGAACTGACATTTTTTAAGAGTTTATTAGGATTAAGTTGGTTTTTAAATGGTTATATAAAATGTGTGGGTGGGACAAAACATATTTTCCAACGTTTTTTGTGTGTGTGAGTGTTTGATAATGATTATCCTAATGTGAGTGGTTTTTTTCCATGATTTCTTCAATTGATGAACTTATGATTGTGTAATAGGTGGTTTATTTGACATAAGGAAATCAATTTAGCACAAATGAATCCTAGATATATATCTGAGAAGAGAAGGTCTGGAACATTAGGCAAGTTGGTAGGGTCAAGGCCCCGTCACCCTAATAGGATTACATAATAACTCAATCTAATCATTCATGTGATGGGGAATGGAGGTTAAAACATGACCTTAATATTTAGGGGATGGTTTATTCACTGAGAGTATGAGGATACTAGAACCCCACCAACCCTAGTAACTTAAGGATTTCTCATGGTTCTAATTTTATTCTTACCATTCATCTAATTTTCTCATTTAATTTTCATCTTTTATTTCAAATAATGTTTTATTTAAAATTTTTTCATTATTTTTCTTAAAAAATGGAATGTAAATTAGTATCATAATTTCATTTCACATGATCTCTTTTGGTGGTATCCTAATGAGAATTTTGTCTCACATCTTATATATACCCTTAGGGGTATGTAGACCTCATTATGTTTTACACAAGTAAAGTAAAGGATCCCTGAGGTGGTGATGGTTTTTACGTGTACTAGTGGTTCTTTTTTTATTGGTGTTGGTGGTTATGGAATGAAGGTGTTACCCGATATGCTGCTTGGAGGTTTTTTTGGTGTTGTTTCTCCCCTCCCCTGTAAGTCATTTTTGTTTTTGGTTGTAGTTGTAAAATATGTAGCTTATGTTTTAGTGTCTTTGTTTGACCTATTGTATTAAAAATGTTGTATATGATATTATGTATTAATTGTGGATTTTTAAAGATGATTCCAATGGGTGAAATAATTCCCAAATGAGTTTCTTAATTCCCAAGAAATAGTTTCTATCCTATGGGGATCAATAATACCCTTAGAGACTTTACACAGGTCGAGTGTCGAGTTGGATGGTAGCCCATCCTAGTTCGTGAAACACCTAAAGCATGAGTAGGATCAACCATAGGGGAAACCCAAAACATTCAGTATAACAGTTAACCCCCAAGGCCATAGGATTTCCATACATCATGTGAGTGGGAAGGATGGGAACCAACACTAACAACTCACATATAAGAAACAATTTATCGATGAAAATCAAACCATGTATCCTTCTTTATTAGAAGAAGAATCTTTGTTGTTTAATGAGGAGACATATGATGGGAACTTAGCATCCTCTATAATAACTAATGAAATCTATATCCTAATGCATTTCCTATAATATATATTTAAAAATTTAAAATCATTAAATTTCTTATGTAAGAAATTGTCCAACACATCCATCACATCATCCAAGGAAAAATTTTATTGAATTATTTATTTATAATTCATAAGTGTAGTTTTATACTATGAAATATATTCCAAAAAAATTATTTATAAGAGAATAAAGATGAGAAATTTTTTAATCTCTTCAGAAAATTGTTCATGAGTTTCTTTCTCCAACTTTTCCACATCCAATATTGATTTTGTAACCAATATTCATTGAGTATTTGAGTAAAATTTCCTCTTTATTAATTTATTAACAAAATTAGCCACTACAAGTCCATTAATATCATGCAATTGATAAGTTTTAGTATCCTCCAAAGTATAGTTATCTAATTGGGTATCCCCTAGTAGAATAGTTTATATACCATTCATAGAAAAAACCTAACTCTATATCTATCTAATTTTTGAAATTCTATACCACCATCACAAGTATCCACTAAATACTAATAATCAAAAATGCTATAAAAATATAATGTTTTTACATAAAACCATTAGATTGATTCCCAGACAAGACATCGGCTCAATCAATCCATATACACTGGAATAGATAAGATATCCTTCAACTAAAGGAAATGAAGGACATGCTTCAGAGATCATAACTAATACCTCTACAATTTCGTGAGATGAGCCACATGATATAGGACCATCCATTGTAATATAACCCAACTTCTCATGTTTGGAATTATCAGACTTCAAAATCGATCACCACTTAGATCCAAAATGGCCAAGATAATGACAACCCATAAAAAAATTAGGTTTTTACTAATAAAAAATATTATGTATCATACCTTACCTATATATCTACCTAGAAAGAGGGATCCAACTAAACAAATGAGTGAGCATAGAGTGGGATATATCAGATGATTTTTCACTGATCAAAACAAATAAAATTACTAATGGAATTAGTACACCATATAGTGATTTTTGGGTTTTAAAAGTGAATTTTTATCCTTATAAATGTAATCCAAGCCACTGCTGCAAGAAAATCCAACTTCATGTGAACTCCCATTGAATAATTAACTAATTTGAAAAAAGAGGAGTTGAAATAACAAAGAGATCGAGACTAATACAATGCAATGTCTTCTACATCTACACAATGAATAAAAAAGAGACAAGGGATTTGAATTTTGAAAATCACCGTGTTCTTTAAATCCAACACAAAATTGACACGTTAATCAAAATAGTAAAATAAAGGACACTGTGAACCAATTTTTTCAACCAACATTAAATAATGTATAAATTTTGTGCACAACATTGAATGTTTTTTCTAAATGTATTTGAATCCAAAATTTAATCTAATAATGATATCTAGAACCACATCAAGACCACCATAAATAAAATAATAATTGGGAACAATATTTAAAACCTTCCTACAAATGTTCACCATGTAATATAACCCCGATTTCACATGATATCTCATCATTTTGGATGCATAAATTTTTCATCATGATTATTTCTTGACATATATTTCATTTAATTCATGAAAAAACTTCTATATACACTATAATGGCTATGCATTTATTCCAGAAACTTCCATTTCAATCAAAGGGATGGAGACATTTTCTTCCTAAATTCATATGGGATAAATCCAATATTGAACATTCAATTAATTCCATAATAATATTGATGCAACTGATCCAAGCTAGTTCAACATGGGTAAATATGACAAGGATTTCATTATGCATCATGAAACATGAATCATGGTGCACATTAATAAAAATTTCAGGTACAAGGATAAATATACACACTTTTAGATAATAAATAAAATGAAACATATCATACTTTGTTTCCAAATTAACAAGTATGTCCTCATGATCTCCCTTATTTGAGATCACCAAGTGTGAACATTATGAGAATAATTCTACATGTTTATAACCCTCTAACAAATAATAGAAAATATCAACTATGTCTCATTACTATAAAGTATTTTGACCATATGATGTATCTTTAAAAATATCATCAGGGAATCTATAGGTTATCATTATTGTCGATAATTTCTATAAACAATTAATGTGATAAAAATTATCACATATAAGTATGAGGAAATAAAGTCATATAGATGATAAAAGTTTTACAATACATTATAACATAATCAAATGTATAAAATAATATTGATTATAGGGGAACAACACCAATTAACTACCACTATCACTAGATCCAAATTCTAAAAACTATTGAACCACTATCTATAAAATGATATTTACGATTTTTTGAGTTAGGTAAAAGTCAACAAGATTTCAACATTTGAATATGTGGCCTCTCTACTCACTGTAACTTCAACCCTTTAGGTATAATCTCTTAAGGGTTGATATCCCTGAGCATGTACCCTCCATTACTCCCTCATAATATTTTTTGTTTTCAAGTGTTATCATTGTAATATTATGACAATATAAACTATGATAATAATTTAAAACCTCAACATAATTCCTGGATCTTGATTAAATCATTTTGTATTTATAAAAAATCATTCGCTACATCATAAGGCATGTCATACTTGATATTTATCAGTATAGATACGACTAACATTAATGATCCTATCTTGAAAATTTACTTATCCTAACTATGATAAAAGATCATAATTATTTCTATGAAGAATAGTTTTTTATCCCATTGAATACTAGTGTTCCTTCTTCTCCATGTACCAAGAACTTCTCCCTTATACCTTTTCAAGTTCTATTAGATATTTATATCTTCTTTCTTGTGTTGTTATTGGAGATTTATTTGATATTTTTTTCCGTAAGGGCATATGTAGAAGAAATATCAAATCATAGTAAATATAGAAATTTATACTATTCATATTAATATATCATTGTGTCTTAAAATATCATATTAGAGAGATTTATTCCATGTGACATGGGAAGAAATTATCTCTTGAATTGTTACAATTTTTATTTTCAGTAACTCGTCAATATATATACAATGACTTTGTATATAAAAAAATAGAACAATTTTAATTTATTTTGTTCCCAAAAACATGTGTCAGTACTTTTATTTTTTCATTCGTGTAATATTATTTTCAACTTATTCTTAACTAAATATAAGACAATTATCTATTTTCCATATTTTATTAACATATTTAACTTGGAAACCCATGGAACACCCACAAAACTCTTATAAATATATTTAAAACCATCGACCAATGATTTAATTCTTTATTTGATCCATAAATGGATTATTGTAGTATATACATCAAGGTAGCTACTAAATAATTCAATTTTAAATAAATTTCATCATATCTATTTGTAAAAAGGTTTCTCCACAGTCATAACATTGACTAATCTTTAGCCTAAACAACCAATATTTCTATATTGATAATCTATTTACCATTGATATTTAGTTTTCTCTTGAATATTGATTTATACCTCTATATATTTAAATCAATTAGATATATTAACAAAATAAAAAATTGATTTAGGAACATGGAATCTATTTTTGAATTCAAAAAAAATTCCATTTTTAGATTATAAACATTTACTACAGAATTTAAGATCAATATACATTTTTATCAATTAATAATATATCATCTAACTATATAATTACAAAACCATCTCATTTTGGTTTTATCTTGTATGTATATTTGGAAATTTCCTTTCACAAGATATTATGAAACATGTTCCTATGTAAACTAATTTTTTATCTCGAGCCTTGAATTCATAAAAAACCTATCTTTTTCATATTATATCAAATAAATATTTTCACCAATAGTATTGAATTATATTCAGTCACTTGGTTAATTTTTATATCTCAGGGATAATAATATCCTTACTAAATATGGATAATTAAATGTGTTGTAATTTCTATTTCTTGATTCTATTTTCTTATTAAAATATTCCTTAATAAATTTTTTTCATATAAAAACTTGAATTTTTGGCATAGCGGATTTCTTTTATATTATAACTTATATGATATCATTTTTTTTATTTTAATTAGAAATTATTTATTTATTAACACCTTTATTTGAAAATAATGTCTCAAATGGAGTGATAAAAGACATTAAATACTTATAATAATCCTCATTGATCTTAATTTTACTAACACTAGGAGTCTAATGTGTAAATGGAAATGTGAGTTTATGAATAAATCCACACCAGATTTTAATGATCGATGAATGACTGGTTATGATATTCTTCAACTCACTCACCTAAATTATCTATTATATTTTTACCAACCACATTTTTTACTTCAATTTAACATTCCTTAAATCTCTTATATGAATATCAGGATGTTCATTAATTTACCTCCCATTTTTACTTAAAATAGTTTAGATGTATATTTACGGAAATAATCCTAGAATGTTGTTTTTATCACCTTTAATACTACTAAGTTACATGGTTATTATACTATATAACAAAACATGTTAAATACCAGTGATATTTTATATTTATGGAGGTAATCACCCTAATTTTTTATTTCTTTGACACTTGCGTATGGTATTATTTGAAAAAGTATTATCTTTAGACAACTTGGAAGTATTTGAGTATTATGTGTTATATACATCATTAATTATAGATTTTGGAAATTTATTATTCAATAATAATTAAACTATTAAATAAGTATGATATACATTAAAAATATTTGTTTTAGACATAAAATGAATTCTCATTGTCTTTAAACTCTAAATTGTGATAATGTTTTTGGTAACATACATTACAAGTAATACCTTCCAAATATAAGAATCATTTCACTTGGATATGTGAAGTTTTTAACTTCTCATTTTAGATATAGGAGTCAATATCTGTCAAAAAATTGAATTATCATTACACTTTTATAATACTTATTATCTTCTTTAGTAGTTATATTTGGATAAAAATTTTTGTGTGACACATTGTATTCAATACCCAACATGTAAAAGAAAAATATTTCCTGAAATGAAAAATATACTTGAATTATTTGTTTCTAGTTTATCATTCTTCAATTTATCACATTTATCATATAGTGTCATTTCATTTACATGCATAGAAAACAAACTCTTATTTGATTAAATCCCTCTCCATCTTTTGTTTCATCGATGTATGTTTCAAAAGAACCATTGAATTTGAACTTTTCACTGGCCTTTCAATTTTCCGCACTTTTTTCATCATATTTATTGAAAAAATAATTTTCCACATAGCCCTATCAATTTAGATAATCATATTTGAAATATTATTTAGAGGCCTCACTATAATATTCATTTTAATTTTTTTAATAAAAATGGAGAATCTAGGTGGTAATTATGATATAATGGAATTTATGGATAATTTATTATCTATATAGAACCCCAAATATATTAATTGATTGATAGAACTCATCATCTTTATTACATGATCTATGGAGAGGTAATCATATTTTTATTTACATGTGTACAGTGTAGTGATAATATCATTTATCATTTTCCTCTCTTTCCCTCGCTCATTATCAGGCTCTTAGAGATGAATTGACATGGTTTATCCATCCAAGTACTTAGGTTGAGTCCTTATCTCATAGGACATGGTTGATAAAATTATGCATCAAACATCTGGTAGATTCTATATGCGCCTCTTGTTCGTATCCTTTATACCCTTACTCTCTGAAGTAGTTGATCATGTCTCAGGTATTTCAACGCATACAAATTCTTTTCTCTGTGTAATACGATACACATGAAATTTTAAAACTCCTCTAAGTTTATATTGATTAAGATATTATATTTATCCAAGATATATGTTAAGGTAAATTATGTGGTCAATTCACTTTACATTATCTATAAAAATAAAATCATATTTAGTAATTTATCATGATCATAAATTAAAATTGATTTCAATTAAGGGAATCATTATGTCTCATGGTATTTTATAAAATACCAAAACTTATCACTTTTGGATTATTATTATCTAATTTCCTATATATTCTCGAAGAAAATATCCATATTTTTCTTTTAATAACCCTGACTATATCCATACCATTACTCAAAGGTATTTATGGTGGGATTTAATTTGGATAACCATATTAAATCATAGCTCCATTATTTGTTGAGTCGACACCCATTCTTAAAATACTATAGTTGAATTTCCTCAACACAGGTATCTAAATTTTATTAATTGACTATATTCACTATTACTAATACCAATACTATTAATATGACCAATTATCTTCATCAAAACCCCTTGATAATTATAAGTGTCATCAATTATATCTGAATATACACTTCAAATTATGTTTACATACAAACTCAAAAAATGGATGGTGATAAGTGACTAAGTATTTCATTTGAGGGCATTTTTAACTTATATGAAAATAACACATTTTATTCCTCAGATTTTTATTATAATTTATGTGATATTTTAAAAAATATTTTACTATGTTTGATAATAAAATTTATACTTTTTATATTTATTTATTTATATCATGAGTGAAATATTATTCAATATTTCTACATATTAGTTTGTGATTTTTTCAAAATAGTAATATGAAAAATAAAAATAATTCATCACGTGCTTATTTATTTAATTATGGATGTTTTTTAACTTATTATTTATGGTCAATTTTAAGCATACAATCAGAAAATATACAACCATTCATAATTAAAATAAAATAAAATTTGATCACGAGTTATTATCTAATAGTTACTCCATCGAACTGATTATGAATAAACTAAGACTTTATGAGAATTATTTTAATGATGGAATGCCCCGAATTATATCACCCTATCATCATAAAAGTATTTCTTCTATTTGTTTCCTTTAAAAGTGATGTCTTTAATCATGTCATCATGTACTCCATCATAACATATTTATACTCACAAACATGTGATCAAAACTCAATTTTGGGTATTATATTTAATTGTATTAAAATTTGGACTAATATAACCTTATAAATATTTAACAGGGAATAAATGATTCACCTAAAACTTATTTATTTGACTAATAGATAATTATTAAAAATATTAAACCATTTCAATATTTAACTTAAATAAGTATGCAAGAAAACATACATAGGTTGGTCTCTACTCATGATTATCATACATGAAACAATATTTCAAAATAAAATTAAATAAAAAACAATTATAATCTTTGTAAATATTTAATGAATTAAAATAACATTAAACTAATTTTAATTCATATACAATCCTTTCCAATTTTTTGTAAATAATTTTTTAAATTTAATATTTTTTAGGAATTATTCTATAATTTTTTTTATTTTCTGGACATAAATAAAAGCATAAAAGGGAAACTAGGCTCTTGTGGGCCTAGCTAGGTAGGACAGGTTTTGAAAGACCTAATAAAAGGATGGATTTGGGGGGGGGGAGGGGGTACCACCAGCATTGCAGATAACATTTAAAAATAAAAAAATTCAAATAATTAGGTATGATTGCATTATGTGGGAAGTGATTGGGAAACAAATCACGTGTCACCACTTCACATGACATGGAACACACAAATTTTCATGATTTAAAAATATATAGTTTTTTAAATTACTATAAAACATGGTCTGACACTCATTTCCCCTTTAAACATATTAATAATATTAATAATTATTATTATATTTATTATTATTATTAGTATTTAATATAAGGAAAACTAACTAATAAGAATAATAATAAACACTAAAATTGGAATTGATATTTATATGGCTATATATTATCCATATGATGTATTATATATGCATTATCACTACCATTGGGATCATATCACAACCCTCAACTCAAAATATATCAAATTTAATTAGAAAATTTGAAAGAAAAATTACCTGACCATTTTGATACCATTTGAAGGAACAGATCCATGGAAAAGGTGTGAGTCTGAATTTTTTTCACATTGAATCTATCAAAAGAAAATTTAATGCAATGAGGCCCACATCAACCCATGATCATGTATAATTGAAACCAGCCCAAATTAGTAAAAATCAAATGGTACCTTATTTAATTGTTGATACCATTGAATGTTCCACTCATATTCTATGTCATGGAACTAAACTTGACCATTCAATTTTTTTTTCATTGGTTGATTCTAGGAAATAAACCATATATATATACCCACACATGCACTATGGAGCTCTTACATTATCCATATTAAGTCATAATGCTATATCATGGATAATTGAATCAACTTTTATGTCCCTTGATCATATGAAGTACCTATCTCTATTTCTTAATATACAGGTGGAAAAAATTCTCTCAATGACACATTTCACGATCAAATTATGTGATATAAAAATTGAGATAATAACTGTATGTATAATAGTTTAAAATTAAATACATTTCATTATGACCATTCTTGTTTTATATAACCACAATAAAAACCCTTATATACCAGATATTTTAAAATTTAACAAAAATTATTATTTAACTGTGAAATGATTTATTCTAAATAACAATAAATAAATAAATAATTTTTATTTATTTAAATGTTTTCATGTAATCATCTGAATCATTAAACTTATTTATTTTCATCATATAAAAATAACTGGACATTAAATAATAATTATTCATTCAATAAAATTAATATTATATTCATTCCTCATATGAATAATATTTATTTCTTAATAAAATCAATTAAAACAATAAATATTTTTTTTCCACACATTAAATATATATTTAATTAGAATCCTTTGAATATAGTTATTGTGTTTCTCTTTAGGTTCTTTTCTCAAATAATGTTGGTCTAATGTAGAGAATAAGAGTGGTATATAGCAACACATCATATCACATAGGGATAAAAGAATAGGTTGAATATAAAAATATCAACAACATTCTTATAAACACTAACATTGAAATATAATCCATTTTTCATGGGATATGTCATCAAATAATTCACATACATGTGTAATCATCAAAACTTATTGATATTTATTTCCTTTACACCATGAAATTACCTTGTTTGTAAAATAACATGGCCTCAGATTTATATAAGAAACATCTATTTTAATCAAAGGGATAAACATATATTTTCCCTTATTTTAGAAGGGACAAATTCTATTTTGACCAATCAATTAATTCTAGAAAAAACATGACACAACTTACACAAGATACCTCACCATGGGTAAATATGGTATTTTTTCATCTTTAATCAAGGTATGTGAATAATGAATCAAAATAATAACAATATAAACTCTAGGTACCAATACACACTATAACATACCTATTTCTTTTCACCTCCATTGTGACCAAGTTGGGTCACTACATACCTCATGTGCACCTCCCCAAATGCTTGAGGTTGGAGACTAGTGATAAGGGTTGACATAAAATAAATAGAGAGACTAAAACCTTGGGTATAGGTATAAATGAAACAAAAAATAAAATAAAAAAATCAATCATTCCATTACAAAAATTTATAAAATAAATAACATAGATAAATTCCAGCAAATATTAAATATAAACAAGATTTTATATCAAAATTAACTATTATACATATAAAAAAATATGTATATCTCATGGTTAGATCATATTAAAAAAGGTATAAATATAAATAAAAGTATGGAAACGTCCAATAATAGGTCATGAGTCATGTACCAATACTATCTCTCAACATTGATAAATATATAATAGGTCATACTTCTAATGAAATATGGATCTTTCCCTTACCTGTGTCATGAAACATTAAATCTTCTCAAGTATTTGAGCCTCGAGTAGGGTGTGAGTATAACTCATTAGGCCAACATAAAAGGTTTACCTAGAAATTCCAATTAACACACTTTCATGATTAATATGAATTAATACTAAAGAAAATAATTAAATAACATATCTCCATATGGACAATTCTATAACCAAATCAAAATTCACTATACTAACTTTGGTAAGTTCTAAAAAGGAATAATATTCCCTTTGAATCAAAACACTTTGAGGATTACTAATACATCAATCCTCATATAATAATCAAGTAAAATGAGATATTACTTTCAAATATACTAGGTGAATGATACATAACTATTATAATCATTCGAGGTGAATGATCTATCCTTAAAAAAATACCAAAAGAGAAAAAATAATTTCTTTAAGAATGAGGTATTACTAACACTAGGTGGATTCCACACCACCACTACCATTGCTCAGGGAGAAGATATACCATTGCTTCACTGATCTGGTGGATGAAACACCACCAAGACATATCAACATGGTGGATTTTATACCATAGATATAAATCTTAATTTTGATGACCTACCATCATTCATAGTCTCTAAGAGGATAATATACCACTAATAAACCATCCATTGGTGGATGAAACAACACAAATATTATCTTAGAGGTGGATGATGTACCAATAGTATCACATCAGAAACTATCTATGAAACACCACCATCAAATAAAATGTTTACGTTATACCACCAAAATAGGACAGTATGTAGATTATAAAACACCAGGATGACACTCATAAGCGGATAATGCTCCCCTAATATGAAACCTTAAGAGGTAGATATACCAATGACAAAACATCTCAAAGAAGATGATGCTCCACTATCTCACCTACCTCATGGTGAGTGATGGATTACCAACTCATGTCAAGTGGATGAGATACCACAACCTTTCCAGGGTGGATGATATACCACCACTAGTCGATTCAAAGTATATGAGGAACCACTACATATAAAAAAACTAGTAACTGTATGATATATAATTTGTAATAAATAATAAGAAATTACAATTGATTAATGCATCAATGGGTTACACATTTAAGAAAAAATCAACTTAAGTCCAATGTCATTTCCTACTAACCCCTATCCTAGCATATTCTCAATCAATTCCATAACAAAAAATGCACCAGAAATCATGATAAGAATCAATGGTCGATTCTCAATCATAATCACAAATTCAAGGTCAATAGTTTTAGTTTCAAATTTTAATTCACATCATAAATGGTCATAAACTACCATCACTAGTGATAATAACCTCATATAGACCACTCACAACCTTTTCAGGCATCACTTATACCATAAGGAATATAGGAACCCAATTTAATTTAGATTTAAGTAATATTGTATTTTTTATTTTCTGTATTTCACATGATGCATGGAATGAATGAAAAAAATAATAGTAATGAAAGTAATCACCTATGTTATACTAGAAGATATTTGATAATTAATGATCTTAAAAATATTTAAACTAAAATAAAATAAATTAGAGAACCTAATAAAAAATATCCAAATTGGGGAAAAACTAAGGATTTATGGTGAAATAATGAGATAAATATATAATAAAGGGAAGCATAATGTTTAAAAGACCTGTTGGAATCCAATGTGATGAATGCCAATCCTATTTGGCCATAAATTAATATAAACCACAAATTTAAGAATAATAAAGAGATGGATGAGAGGGAAGGGCTTTAACTGTTACTAGGGAAAATGAGGGAAATTATCATTTAATAAAAAATATAAATGATTTATAAATTAATTAAATTATTTTTTAATAAACCAAACATGAACCAACTGTGTACCTACTCTCTAAACACTGATTACCTTCTTGGAACATAGTACTCTCTCCCCGGTCAATGGTGACCCGATGGACCACCTCTAGGTACTGACTCCCATAACATCTCCATTGGGTTCTTGGTACGAGTCCATCAAGTAATTCGTGGAACTTTTAAAATTATAGATGTCTTCGAACCCATCTTATTCTCCTAAAATGGTCCATCAAACCCCTTGTAATAGCTCCATCCCTAATGATTCATTAAAATGCACATGGTATTGTGAAATTTGTATCAAAATCATACTATATATTGATATATGTTGTTATATCCTCACCATTTTATTGAATATCATCATTATGTTTCACTACCAAGCGTCATCAATCCTTGTTAGTGAAAAGTTATGACTATTGTGACTAGATATAATATTTCCTCTCCAATACATCTACCTAGATATTCCCATGCTACCACTATACCAATACCATATGGATTATCTTTCCACATTATTTATTCTCACTCCAATACAATATTTGAACTACTCACTCTTAAAATGATTCATTCATCCCCCTTTTGATCTCATCTATGTTGATTATTGGAAAAGGTTCATGATGGTATCTTCATAGTTGTGATACATGAAATATATCATTAGTAAAATTAAATATTTGAGTAACTTCTAACTGATAATCCATAATACCTTTACTCTTGAAAACCTCGAATATCCCCATAAACCTGGGTTCTATCATTACCGACCTCTGAATACACATATGAAATATCTAATGTGAAAACCGTAAGAACACTAGTTAACCCGCTTCAAACTCAAGAGGAAAGAATTTTGAGTCATCATATGTTCTATATTCTTTCATTGAGTGATAAAAAACAACATCTTGATAAGATATTAATATGAGATGTCCCTTTCATGAGACTCATGATAATAACCACTGAATCCCTAGCCTATAGATAACTCAAATGTGATTGATATAATTTTCTATATAAATCCTTATGTGGTTCTATATGAATCAATTACCAATAACTACTATTATAGGAAAATTTAAAAAGTGTTAGATGGTTATCCCATGGAATACAAAATTTAAGGTCATGTCCTGATAACATGTTATCCAAAAATCAGGTGGTATGATCATAATTTCTATTGTTTTGAGGATCACTGATAGTTCTAAAGTGCACCTGTGTGTCATGAACCCTCTGCATACCCTTCTAAAAGAACAATGTAAAACACAAATCTAGATAAAAATTATTCTTCTAGGAACCCCATAAAGATACAAAATATCTAAAACAAATATCCAAACTGACTCATTAATGGTATAGGTCTTTCATATAAGTTAGAAATTCACATATTTTATCAATCATCACATGATGAAGGATACCACATCACTGCCACAAGATAAATCCAATCATCTTTTCAGATTTCTTTTTTCACATCATTTTACTTCCACTCATGAATTGGAAAATACTGAATAATACCCCAGTCAACAATGCTTACCCTCCACTTAATAAAAGGAGAATCATTATAAAATGAACCCTACTATGTCTTTATTCATCTTGGGATAAAAATATTTCTTATTAATTTCGTTAACAATCTTAGTAACCCAAGTTTAATATCACATATTGATGTGTGTAAATCTTGTATCAACATATCATTTGTACTCATTGGGACAATAAAATGACCTGAGACATAAAGAACCTCATCCTAATTCAAGGACCAATTAACAAGTGGCTCCCCACAACATTTATTTTCCATCATAATTAGGAAATCAAAGATAGATAACCAAATATCCTTCACTATCTCAAGGAGTGTGGGTACAACATTCAAGGATGTCATGGTTGATCATCCTTGATACTCCTAAATAAAAAGGTGTATCTTAGTGAATAATATATTATTTTTCCATTCATTGCTAACCACTTGCACCACCTATGCCTGAGTCTTATCACTTAATAATTATATTAAAAAAATTTCCTTCCCAGGTGTGTACACCATCTCAATATAAAAAAATATAGGTGCTTAGTCTATATTTTCCATTAAAGATTATATTCTTTCTGACAAAAAATACTAACGAGGCTCTTATGATCATTATACAGTACAAACCTATTATCCTAAATTTAGTTACACAAATATCTCAATGTGTCCACCACTTCTTATAGCACTATATAGTGATTCTTACTCATGTGTCCATAGCTGCCTAGGTCCCTAAATGAACAGTCACCCACTCTATATTAGAACATGTGCTTTGTCCAACTCCTAATGTATCATAATAAAATTCATAATTATTACCTATATTAGTTATGTTTAGGATTAGTGTATAAATTAATCTCCATTTCATCACCTGAAATGGTCATTCACAATAATATGGCTACTTAAACTTCAACCCCTTCTTAGTCCGGGTCATCATCAATATTAAAAAAATGATAAAATTCTTGAATAAACCTCTTAGAGTAACCCTACAATACCAAACAAAATATGAATCTTAAAGATATTATTTTTAATATTCTAATAATATACAACCTTAAAATTCTCTAGGTATACTGTTATACTACCCTCAGATATCACATTCCAAAAACATTATCTCACTAATATAGAACTAGCACTTCAAGAGCTTGAAATTGAAATTTTTCTCCCTCATTGTACAAAAAAATATAAATTTCAAGAATGATCCTCCATCAACTATAATTACACTGATATATCACCAATGAATCCAAAAAAAGAAGTTTCTAAATAAGGATATAAGACCCTATTTATCAAGTCCATGGAAACTAATGACATGTTTTTCAATTCAAATAACATCATAAGGTACTCATATAGGTAATACCATCTCCTAAAATAAATACATATAATATCATAAGACCTCACTCTAGACTAATTATAAACTAATATCATGTTGATCTTATAGGAACACTTGGATCCCCTCAGCAGATAAAATATCTCATTGATAAAAGTAAGAGGATATTATCTCTTAACCATCACTTGGTTCATCATATAGTAATACAAACAAAAATTATGTTTTCCATACACCTTCTTAGTAAACTATAAATGATCACTATAAGGGGGAATGATTATAAAAATGAATACCTTTCCCCCTAAATCATCCATCTAATTATCTAGTATAATTATTTTTTAGATCCATCCTATAATGTAGAATGGACATGGGATCCATACAATGCATAAAATTGGTCATAAAATCAATATCATTCCCCAGTTTCAATACTAAGATACCCTTAAGAAACACATATTATAAATTTTCACCATCTAGGGGGAATAATAGGTAAGACATATCTTACTCTCCAAGAAAAAGTATAGACTACTACGTGGACATCACCACTAGCTACTAATGGACAAATCCGAATGACCTACTTATAAGTGACACTCTCCGATGTAGGTATAATAATCACACTCTAAGGGCATGAATGATACACACCAATGATAAAAATATTTTTATTCTTGATACCAAGTTAGATAATTCAACCCAAGTATCACATCGAAGATATGAATCCCAAACAAGAAGAATTTATAGAGAATCATGCATCCGCTAATCACTATAGAACACTCTAGACATCTCTAGATATACTATGATCATAAAACTAATGGGACATTGATAGATACAATACAATACATATTATCTACAGTGAACCTCAAATCACTTACTAACTGAGTAGAAATTAGAGAGTGAGATTCACCCTTACCCAACAATATATAATCTAGGGATAAAGCCACATGAATCATACCACACATTATAAATGGATCCAAATTCTATATGGAAATGGTCCACTCAATGAAATAAATCTGTTATGATCCCCAACATTGAGCTCCCATCACTTAATCCTTTAACAAACATCTCCATATAGGCACTACTACCCCTGAATCAATGTACCAAAAGAATCTTTAGGACAAAAATGTATAAGAAATCCCCAAATAAATGACTAGTTCTATGCTTATGGACCTATTCCCAACCCACGGGTTTGAATAAATCCTAACCCACTAATGAGCTACAATTCATTACCAAAATACCTTTATAGGTTCCAAATATACCCACAATAAAAACACACCTCATTGTTTTCACAATCAAGACATATATAGCCCTGATGACCATGTTGATAACACTTGATTGAGGATGTTTCTCTTAGAGGAAGTGATAAAACACTATCATGGATACTTTTCCTATCTCTATATATGAGAGAATTCTCAAATTTCTGAATCATTCCACTTGATGACTCACTATTGGCCCAATTAGTGTAAAAATAATACCCATAATACTTTACCATAATTTGAATTTTATTTCAATAAGATCATGATTCATAACCTTTGAAAAATATATTAATAGAAAAATATTATCCTTGAATTGAATAGAATACCACAGGCTACAAAAAAATTCCTAGCCTTGGCCATATCATCTCCCACCCACATAAGTATAAATAATAATAGGTTGGAAAAGAGGGAGGAATAATCTACCAATAATATTCCTCCTATATAATTAACTAAACCCTCTTTATATGTTATCCATTAGAGTCTATGTCTCACTTGTTATTTTCTAGACCTCAAATAAAATAGCTACAAATCACCACACATCTCTCAAGGGATGTCTCTATTGGATCAAATTTACTCTTCATATAATTTATCCAAATATCACAAGCCAGTGTTCCACTATCACACACAAAGAGTGGTTGATGAAACAACTAAAAATCATATTTCATATTAGATATGGTCAACCTAACTCTTCATTCCCTATTCCCTAGAGTCTATAACACCTAAAGTGAACTATCTATTACCTTTTTATATATGGGATGAATTAGTGAAATAAGTGTCTCTAGACCTACTGCTAATGGTTTAAGCTTGTACCCACCATTATAAAATAAATAGAAGGCCATTAGAGTTGAATATATCTGTGATTTTAAAGACATGGATCAGAATTATTTTCTATTATAGGTCAAAATATCATAGTTTAGGGTAATTAATAATAATCATACACCTCTTTACCCTAAACACACACCCTATGATATAGGGGTTTCAAAAATCTATGTTTGATTCTATCATAACCCACCCACTCACGAGTTGGGTATAATCTCATACTTGATCAAAAAAAAGTCATAGAATATCATAGTAATTTTCATTCATCATGGATTGGTCATGTAGAATTCCACCAAGATGTTATACAAGAAAACTATATATAAGTAATTTTTTTTATACTTTTAATGACCAAAATCTGAATCATAAACCCAATATTTGTCATGAATATCATTAATAAGAATTCATAAAAATATCATTTGAGTAATGGATTCCCAAAGAATATCATGAACACTTTTTCTCTCTCCTCACCTGTCCAATATTGAAAATTAATATTCCATAAATCAATATCAATATAAATCATTTTTTTGAATGTATCCCAATAATAAAAGAGAAAACAAAGAAAAATCGTCTCATTCATGGTAACTTGTACATACATCATACATGGGTCAAATAATCAGAATTAAAATATCTATACAAATCTCTAAAAATTTTCAATTTCATTTCAACCATATCCCAAATATTATGGAAAAATCCTCAGGTAACACTTTGTAACGTCCTTAGTCATACTCACCTCTACCAAAACCAAATCAGGTTTCTACACAACCTAATAGAACCTCTTTGAAATCGAAAGACTACTAACTAGTGGTGAGGTTCAATATATAAAAAGTGGGGAGAATATACCCTCTATTTAGGAACCAATTTAACATTATGGAAACAATAAAAATAATTACTCATACCAATAAAACATTAGTATAAAATTAATAACTTAACTAAATCCCATTCAATAGTATATATCAACTACATGCCATATCAAAATAAACTACCATACAAGCCACACTTATTATAAAAAAGGAAGATGGATATCCCATGGAGAGATCATATAAAAAAGGATAAAAAAATAAATAAAAGTATGGTTTATTTCACCAATTGGTCTTGAGTCATGGCCTAATCATATCTCCAAACATAAATCAAGATCTACTTGCCCAAAAATAAAAACTATTCAGTTTGTTTCCATTACCTTGGTCACAAAACATGAACTATAATCTGGTTACAGGGAACCAAAGAATGGTGTGAGTAAAAAAAATAGGATACTAGAAATGATATCTGTAATAAGTCAAGTAAGTACACATTCATGATTTATATTAGGTTTTGATAAATAAAATAAATTAATAACTTATCACTCCATGGAGTGATCTGAAACCAAACCACATATGGACATACATGCTTTAGAAAATGTCAAAATGGGATGATATATTGATTGTATAAACATACATTTAGAATAAATGATATATAAGTTCTCATATAATAGTAAATGTGAACAAGTTATCACCCTCAAATATACAAGTTGAACAATGAATCAATATTAAAATCCATCTAGGTGAATAATCTAGCAGAAAACTAATACCAAAGAAAACTGAGTCATCACCTGATGAATGTGGAAACCCCAATTTTAGTTGAGTGATACACAATCACTACCCTTGGATATGTGTATGATATAATACTATTTCATATCTTGCATAGATGAAAAATAAAAAATACATCAGAACTCAGTGGATAATATTCCATTGATATCACTCTCGCTGTGGGTGACCAACCAACATTTAGAGTTTACATGTGGATTATGAACTACTAAGAGAACATCCATCAGTTGGAGATTCACTACTAATACCATTATCTAGGTTGATGTTGTACCATAGGTACCACATTAAAATCATTGGATACACTACAAGAATTAAATCAATGATAGATGGTAAACCGATGGAATAGGTCCCTATGTGTATGATGCACCAACTTAACAACTATTATATGTAGATGATTATTCACCAATACTAAACCTAATGTGGATGATATAACACCGACATGGAATCCTAAGGTTGACTAGGGTGGACCATCTCATCATCCTCACAATGAATGATTGATCAACAATTCATTTCTAGTGTATGAGATACCGAAACACTACCTAGGTAGATTAGGTGAGTCCAATGGTTACTTATAGTTGGATGAGGCACCACCATATACAAAAAAACCGTCAAATATTTCTTATGTCATTAAAAACCAATAATAAAAAATCATAATTAATTAACATATTTAGGTCTTACACTCTAGAGACTGTAACCCACGTAATTCTCATTCCTAGAACTACTTATCCCTACCCTATATCATTCTCAAACAATTATTTACCAAGAAATGCACTTGGAAAACAAATTTGGATCTTCGGGTCAATTATAAATGTTGATAACCAATTCTATATATAAAGTTATAGTTTTTTATTTTAATTCACATGATAAATAGTCATCAGTGACCATCGATAATAATACCCACTATCTAAAAACCACTCACATACTTTATGATGTCCACACATACCATAAGGAATTTAGGAAACCAATTTAATTTATATTTAGCCTATACAAAATAATTTTACATTTCCATCATGTGGAATGTCTTATTACCCCCATGAAAAAACTAAAGGGTAAGTAATGGACCACCTACCTTGGATTGGTAGGGTACTTATTTTTAAATATCCTTCACTAATTCAACATAAAATAAAATAAATTAGGAATCTTAAAAAAGAACCCTAATTATGGCTCAATAGATTATTGATGACAAACAAAATGAGGGAAAAACAGAATAAATACAATGGGAGTTCTATAGTCACTCGTAGCATCCTTACATGATGAATGATACTCTGATTCAAGATTGAAAAAGGTAAAACACTAGTTAAAGAAGGAGGTAGATATGGATAAGAGGGGATAGATTTATCCATTTATAGAGGAAATGAGAGAAATCATAATTTAATAAAAAATTAAAATAAATAAATAAAATAAAATATTTAAAAATCAAGAAAGGACCCACCAGGTACCTACATTCCAACCATTGGGTACTTCCCTCTAATTTCACCAACTAACTAGTGGACAACATGGAGGTAATACCTCCCTTTTATACAACAAAAGGGACCAAGTACCAATAAATTATGTAAGCTATGAGACATGTCAATGGAAATATATCCAAGAAACCAGCTTGTTCTCTGGAAGCAACCCCATTCTAACCCATTAGCTGCAAATAATTCAGTGAATTACATGAGGTTTTGAGGAATTTTTTTCGAAGTCATAACTAATATGAATATTTTGTGTTAAAAATATGCTCATAGATAAGAGAAACCAATTATAAATATGATATGCGGTGTTAATATTGACAGGCCTATCCTCAAAACCTCAATTTTTGGATATCAAAAAGTGTGGACTTCATGAGAAGAATTCTTATTGATTATGAGACCCCATCACTTGATAGTAAAAAAACCATGAAAAACTAGTATAATTTATCTATACTATAGAACACAAATTTTTTAATATATTAATGGGATATATAGGGTTTGATTATAGTGGGGAACTTTTATAACCTATTAATGCAATGAGTACTCTAAGGAAATTATCACAAAGAGGCATGCAAACATAAAATACAAAATGAGATAAGACATGTTTAATACACGATCTGTTAAATGACGGTACAAAATTAAATTGGATAAAGTGCATGAAATCCAAAAATTACATGCCCCATTTAAGATATATACATTTGGTAAGGGGATACTTAAATCTGATACATCCACAATGCTTGAGAGGTGGAACCATTGTCCCAAAAATGAATAAATTATTATATCTACAATACATGCATATCAAACAGAATATACTATATAAGAAACTCTTTCTATACATGTATTTATGAACACACACACACACAAAAAGATATATATATATATATATATATAATATTTTATGAGAACATCCCCACTCTCCCATCCATTTACACATGCATATATATAATTTTAAGTACTCTAATATAGAAGAAAATAAATAGAAAATTTTAAAATCAAATAGGGACTAAAACTGAGTTGAAAAAATAATCCTCAGTAGGGGGTGCCTAATATCCAATGAGTGGTTTCCCTTTTTTTTATATGACTTATTTTCTATGCATATATATTATTTTTTATACATATTTAATTTTTTCTATGTATTATATAATCTATTATATCAATACAATACATTTTTCTTATATAATTTGCATAAAATTATGTTATAAACATATATATAATATTATGTGTGTATATATATATATTGTGTTTTGGGAAAAAACGTACACACACATATATATTTTCATTCATATATATTATGTTATATATAGATATAATTTTTTTTATTCTTATCATGTAATATCTATTACAAATACATTAAAAAATAAAAGATAATAGTTTTTAAAACAGATTTTAGATTATAAAATCAAAAATTTCTAATATTTTTTTCATAAGTTCATTATTATTTGTTTTATAAAATTCACAAAAAAATTCCTTCTTACAATCCTAAACATTGATACAATATTCTTGATATATTTACATTATTTGAAGAAATAAGAGATCTAATATAATAAATTCATAAGAGAGAATAAAAGAAGTATCCATTATGTAATTTCTTAAACATGTTCATTTGAAACAAAATATTAGCCAATAATGAAATAATATGTTTGTAATATATCCCAATGAGCTATATAGACTAACTGAAAGATCATTTAATATTTTTAATTAAAAAATAAAACTTACAAAAAATAATTTATAGAAACTCTATAATATAGCTGATGAAAGTTTTGATATACTTGTATTATATACCCTTAGAAAATAAAAATAAAATCTTTTTAATAAAAAAATCAATTTTAATAATAAAAAATTTGAAGACAATGAATGATTGTTATTACCTATACTGAAAAAAAGATGATATTGCTAGAGAGGCGTGCTTACTAAAATCAGGGGTTAGTTAATGTCGTGTTTTCAAGAAACTCATAGCTTAATATAGTTCATTAAGATGAATTAATGTGTATATAATGGAAATGAATGATTCTGTATTGAATATGGAGTTGAAAGATGGATATTTAGTAAAGCAAGGTCAAATCACGACTTGAATTGTGTGGTTTTGGATGTCAAGGTTCATGTGGGCTAGCATTAAAATGATTTAATATCCATGCTATAAAATATTTAAAATTTTTGAATAATGAAATATCAATTAGTAAATATATATTTCATGATAGTAAATATTTTTTTCCAATGATTATATCATTAAAATTTCATTAAAAACATCATCTGTAAAAGTTACCACAACTGATAAAATTTTTCTATTATAATTATATTAACACAAACATTGTAGGGTCCTGAAAAATCCACATAGGAGAATGAGAATCCCCTTTAATCCAAGGGAGATTTGACCCAATTTCCCCCAAAGAATTGGGAAAAAGTGTGGAGAATTCTCAAAGGATGGAACAAGACAAACCAGTTTGCAGAACAATCCAATGATAACTGTACGCAACCTGTTCCACGAAGCACCCCCTCCGTGGACTGCTGTCATTCGCAGAACAGAGGCGGGGATTCTCCACAGGCGTGATGTAGGACGACCGACAACCCGGTCCACTATCACGAACCGCCTTAGCTGTGAACCGCGTCAACCGGCCCGTGCCGCATCCTCTTTCATTCTCGGAATGGAGGCGGAACCCTGCGTGGCTGTGAAGCACTCCCAGAGATAGTTTGGTTCGTAGGGGAGGTGCGTTTAATACCCCTTGAGAGTTGCGGATTGACCAAGTCATCCATAAACTAGGTTTCCAGTCATGAGCCTCCGCAAAAGGTGCCGTGTGACCACATATACATCTATTTACCCACTCTATAAATGAAGATGGAGGGGGAAGAGGAAAAAGGGGAGATCGATCATATTTGGGTGGAAGGATTTCGAAGGAAGGAGCTTAGGATTTCACAAATAGAGAAGTTCTAGTTTGCGAACCAGAACATGTATGAATCTGGAAACAAATTATAAAGGAACCTAAAATTCAAAACAACTTGGTGAACCACGAACATAAAATAACAATGAAAGAAGATCGCAAACCATGACCCCTCCATGGATGCATTCCCTACGGACCAGGGAGTTTATGCCCCTTTTCCTATCTGTCACACCGTGTAGCACCCTCCTACGCAAGAGAAGCCCCAACCAACAAACCTCTGAATGACGTCGTCCTCAGCCACCAACGCTCGTGTGTACCCATCCGTGTACCAACCTGGTATGCGGGACAAACTCGAAGCCATGAACCACCCTGGTTAGTAGGATGCCCATCAGTCTGCAGACCACCCTGGTTCGCAGACAACCTCTCCAGCTGCGTAGCACCTCCCTACGTGAAGGGTACGACCCCTTATACACCCGTGTGGCCCGCCAAATCCTTCGGAGTTCCCATTCCTCGATCCATATAAAATCCTTCCAATCTGGCCTGATCCTTCGTAACCCCCTCATTGGCCCATTCATAGGCCCCGAGCCAAGGCCTCCACCAGAGCCACCAGACCTGTGTGATGTAACCTTCAGGTGCATCTGCGCGCCATTTTGAGTTCACATACCTATGGTAGGCAAGGGTGAGGGGGTTTCCCCGTCCCTTGAGCGGGTTCCTGAGTCACTCCTGGGTCTACATACCCATGGTAGTGCAGAATCCAAGCCCGAGACTCCCCTTTCTGCCCCTCCACTTGTTAGGACTGGGGCACTTCTATCCTCCACAGGGAGTGGCAGACTACCCATTAGAAGGAAGCACCCATGCACCTCCGTACTTCCCCACAACCATGGCGAAAGAAGGGAATAGTGTGGAAGGGTGCTGCTCCATTATTCTTCGGGTCCAAGTCCCTTTCCAACTGGGATTTATCACCATGGGCATCCATCTCGGAGTAAGCCCCGACATTTTGGGCCGCCCCCACGCGTAAGCCCCATCACACTTTCCACAGACACACCTTTCATGATGTGATCATCTAGTCCCTGCTACCTCCTATTTCTCACACCGAGCATGACTCATTTGGGCTTAGAGTAAGCATAGACCATGACATCCTCTCTTGGGCCTACTTAGAGTGTAATCCCCAATCCATTACCCTGGGCTGCCTCAGAGCGTAAGCCCCATGCCATTCAAACTATGTGAACTTTGATTCCCCACCGCAGGAATATGTAGGAAGCCTCAAAGAGGTTCAAGCCCGATCACCATCGGACCCCCGGGTCCACATTCACATAGGTTCTCTGACACCCCTATTCAAACTACATGGACTTTGATTCCCCACTATAGGGATATGTAGGAAGCCTCCAAGAGGTTCAATCCCGATCACCATCAGACCCCAGGGTCCACATTCACGTTGGTTCTCCGACACCCCTATTCGAACTATGTGTACTTTGATTCCCCACTATAGGGATACGTAGGAATCCTCCAAGAGGTTCAAGCCCAATCACCATCGGACCCCCGGGTCCACATTAACGTCAGTTCTCCGACACCCTCATCCGAACTACATGGACTTTGATCCCTGTCTCATAGGAAGGGTATGTAGGCAGCCTCCCTAATGTTTAAGCCCAACACCCGGTCGATCCGACCATCTTCACGTCGGTTCACCGTACCAACCCTGGGAATCCTAGAGCGTATGCCCCATACCAAAACAAACTACGTGAATTCTGTTTCCTCTCAAAGGGATACGTAGGAGTCCCGTACCACGAGTTCAATAAAATGCCCAGGTCATTATCTGCCCCCTGGATGACAATAAACTCTAGTGTTCCTGGTTACGAGGATTTAAAATAGTACCGTATCAATGTTTCAAGACTCATCGGGGTCATTAATCCAACGGGGGATGGTAAACCTCGAGCATAATTGATTCTAAAACCTTGCGTCCAGCTGACCATTACAAACCAGAAGTAATCCATGGATACTATAATTGGGTATAAACCAAAGATTTGAGAACATATGAATACAACTTAAATCTATAAGAGAGTCCTAGAATATTCAAAAATTCCCCCCCAAAAAGGGTGTGATGAGCCCGACTTCCCATCCTCTTGACCAATGTGAGTTCCTAAGAATCGCTGGCCAAATCACCCAGCAGATGTCTACCATTGGAAAGATGGTCCACGTATTGTTGGATATGGAACCACTGGTAATTTCGAGGAGAAAATGGTGCACCTGATATGAGTGATTAAGCAGAACCCAATCTTCTCTAATCAATCGTCTAGTAGCACACGTTTCTCCCCCACCATCCTGTAATGTGTCGTGAGACAAAAAATGGTGAACCCGACGTGAATCTTTAACCAAGAATGATGGATATAACCTAATCCCACCCTATGCCCCTTTATACTCACAAGGAGGTCCATGAAAGGTCATTAATTATGCATGGGGTCATGAGATGATTCTTTGACGGGTTTACTATTTGTATTTGTTAAAATATTTTACAGGTACCACTCAGAACTCTCTTCGATCCAATGGCATCACGAAGGAACTCACAGGTGCCTACTTCCAACAATGCAATGACCCGACTTCCTCACCAATAGAGGACCCCATCACCTACGTAGCATCTTCAATACCGGGTCTCAGATGCATTGATCCGAGATTACTACTTGAACGGTACTCTCCAAACAGTGGAGGCAGCCATGCACGCCCTCCAATCCACCAAGACCTACTGGTTGCCCACCCAGCAGCGGCCATGAATGCAGATCTAGACAACTCCTATTGCTTTCTCAAACCATTTCAGGAGTCTATCCCCAGAATGGGACAATGCATACCTCCCTTATCTTAGGGATGCATATGAGGTCGACGCTGAGGACTTCATCCCCGCTGAACGGGGGTTCCACTCCAAGGCCCCCGCCGGAAGACGTCATCGTGGTCACGCTGCGACTCAACATCCTCATGACAAGGAGGATGTTGACCTGAGGATCCAGGCCCACACTCCCCGAGATCCATCCCCTCGGACCGCCTGACGAGGGCATCAAACTTACAACTAGGGAATGATCATCACCCTTGTCCCAGAGGAGGATCTCTGCTGCCCAATCATAGAGACATATCACGAATAAGAACATACACCTGTTCGCTCCTCCAAATCCTGCCATTCAGACATGGCAGCATTATATGAGCCATCGCACATCCCCGCCAGGCTCCTTGAAGCTAGTTTCCCACATAGGACGACACCTACATGGCAGGCACCTCTCCCTGCCCAAGGTTATGAAGCCCACCAACCCGACGTGGTGGCAACGTAGCGCCTGCAAGACCAGTCCCTAAAAGAATCTCCCGATGCCTACCTTCCCGATGTGGTGGAGACCAACAAAGACAGCCATCCAGATATGGCGGCAATTAATAGGTGGGAACGTCTCCCTAACAACAAAGGCCACCAACTCGATACGGTGGGAAACCAACATATGTAGGGACAACTCCCCGCGGATGCAATAAAAGTCCACTATCTCGATGTGGTGTAAAAAAGATAGATAAATGAGAATATACCGTCCCAAGTATAGATTTCTTCACCTTCCCCGACATAGGAAAAGTTTCAGTACCCACTGACCACTGGTGGACCGAAGCAGGATATTCCTACTCTGATACTGGAATGGGCCTTCATACCCGTTCCAGCCAAATATTTCTCTCTGCATATCCTAGAAATGATGGAGGATTAGGTATCGATCCCAGATCATATCTTGCAGACTTTGCAGAATGTAATTGCATCAGTGGCAACAATAAGGACTCGGGCCTGTGATCTCGTCTCCCCAATTGAGGCGACTCATCTAAGAGACGATATAGCCACCCAGGAGCAGATCTGCATCACTATTGTAACCCCCCGACCCCAGCTACCCAGAGTCGATGAAATACTTCGTAACATTGGCATGATCACAAAAGATCAAGTCTCGAAAGACCGATTAGTTTAGTAGCCTTGGAAACACTAGATACATTCATAGATGTTACATTACATCATAAAGTGAAAAAAATACAATAAAAAAGTCTTCATAGACCACACTCATATCCTCTTCTGACAATCCATGCAGGTCATTCAGAAAATACTTCTTCACATCCTGTAAAATACTAAAACATTGAAAGGGGTGAGCTCAGATGCTCAATAAGGATAACAATATTGCGGAAGCTTTAGAAAATAAACATTAACATTTAAGGAAATGTATAACTAAAACAAGAGCCTTTTAAAACTTTAACTTCAGCATAATATGGAAAAAATAAAACTAAATAATTCCATTTACTTACTCACGTGGATATTCTACTAGTCAAATAATCACATGCAATATCAGTAACCACTTTAATAATGATGGAATGCATAATGCCAGACTATCATAACCGCATAGCCAAGGCCTCGTGCCAAGACCCCAAATAATATTTTGTCAAGGCCTCGTGCCAAGACAATAGTTTGTTTCATGAGACCTTCCGATACATCGATGAGCTGTAGCGGGCTCCACCTGTCACTTATTAAGTCCAATGCATTCCTTATATGAATAGGTTTAAATATATCATATACCATAAAATAATCGTATCACATAAAACATGCATAAAGGAAACATAACATTTCCACATTTCAATCACAAGATATCAATAAAACACATTGATATAATAAAAACACTTTCAAAACCATTTTCAACACCAAAATAAAATAAAGTTAAAACTTTGTATTTATTTTTCATTAAAAAAAATTTATGGCTTGTAGAGGAAGCCGAAACTCAAATAATGGTCACGGTGGTAGAGAATTCATTGTCTCCGCATATGTACGGAAAGAAAAACATTCCCTATTTGTCGTTTAGTAAAACGCTTCGTATAAAAAATATTCCTTTTGAATAAACGTAAAAGTCCAAGGGGTTTATACACCGTATAAAAGAAAGTTGTGTATAAAACAAAATATGCCTCATTGAATGTAGATTGAGACGAAATCCCTTAAAAAGATAATTTTTAAATAAAATATATCTATTATGTGTATTCAATATATGTACACATAAATAAAGTATAAATAAAAGATAGTACATAATAATATCATGACATAATTTGAAAGTAGGAGATTAACCCAAAGAATGGAAATCGGGTTAAGAAGTTCCCTTACCTCGTGTCCGAATTCACTTGACCATTCTTTGATATCCTGAATAATAAACTAGAGTTAATCTCTAACTTCTTAAGAAACTTTTTCTAGTTCATTATTCATTTTATATCACTTATTACCATGTCATGAACATTATGTAATTATTTAAGTTTATAATGGTCATTTTGTCGATCTTAGGTACTTGAGTCAAAAATAAACTTCTTATAATTACACATTGTTCATGTGGTAAAATATCATTTATATACATAATTATATTCATGATTTATATATCATATAAATCATATATATCCAGTATATACATTCATTTATAATATTACATAACATTTAGAGGTAAGAAATGAAATGCACCGTTCATTGAGACGGTAAGCCGTACGTACGCATGAACGCTACTTTCATTTCCATTTCATATTTAATAGAATGAAGTTATAATTATATAATGGTATAATATAATTACAGTATAATATAATGTATAATACCATTTACTCCATCCTTTATACATCCCACATATGTCATTAATGATTTAAATCACTTTGAGGGGGCGGTAGTCCGCACTTCCTAAAATGAAATTATCGCGTTTACCCATAATGGAAATCATAAAGTATGCCATAAATGAGAAATAAAGAAGCATAAGGAAAACATAAACATAATATATATATCATATATGAAAATAGTGTCATATAAATGTCACCCATTAGAGGTGTTAAAAGAATATTGAACAATCATCGTTTCGTGAGGTAGTATTTCGCCACCCACAGAAACAGTATGTTCTTTAACCATTAGACAAAGGTGTGTGTAAGTGTAAACCAAATACTTATCATAAAAAAATCCTAGTATATTTTAGATACTGGTGTTTTTACAAAATAAAGGAATAAGAAGATTTTAAGGGGTTGGAGAAGCAAAGTAAAACAAAACAACATTAGAGAAGATAATACCTTATAATCGGGTAACCCTTTTTGATTTGAGCCAAAGGCTTCCTTGGGAAGACTTCGGCCCAAATTGAGGCTTCTAAGAGTAAGGTAGGGAAGTTGAGAGAGTATATGGGCAGAGGTTGGCTGAGCCAAAAGGCTTTGAATGTGTGAGTAAGGTGGTAGTGGTGGGGGCCTTTTATAAGAGGAGAGAAGGGGCACTCTTGGAAAGATTGAAATGTTACATTATTATGAAATGATTTTTTCGGATTCTAAAGGTCCCAAAATGATATATTGCGAGGATATGGTGATAAGGGATCAAAATATACTCATCCAATATGTTTTTTATAAGTGTAAGCCTTGGATTTTACATTATCTTTTAATTTTCATTAAATCGTTAATTAATGAGGTAATCGCTGCATCATCATGGTGTCATAAATAATTTAATTTATTTAATGTCTAAAAATTAGAAAAAAAAATATCATGATATAGGAAATAGATTTATATTTCTAATGAATATTTATAGTAAAAAATATGACTTGTATAACCCCATTTAAAAATTGTTTTAGTAAAACAACTCTTGTTTGTGACATTTTTATTTTAACATTAAATAAAAAGTTATTTATGTCATTTTCCTAAAAAAGTGGCTCCATGGGGTCCCCAAGTTGAACCATGGATTTTCATGGTCGGAAATGACACATCCAATAGGGGTAGTACATGTGTAAAGGTATTTTCATATTTTTATAAGAACATTTTTACCTTAAATTTAACTAATTAGCTGTAATCGCGATTAATTAAACTTAAAAGTTACCATTCACCAAAAAAATTATTTTAATCTCATAGAACCACATTTTACTTCCTAATGACAACCATGTTTGTTGGATTTTTTAAAATCAAATCACAGAAGTGGTAATGTTTCATTTAAATTAAAATCATTTTTTTAACTACCACTTAGTGGTTTCACTATTCATCAAAAATTGAAGTTTTTCAGAACAATGCCAAAATTTCACCCTAAGATATAACTGATATTCCGAATTAAAAAATGATGTCTATTTTAAAAAATTCCAAACATATAAGTTTCATTAATTAATTTTATAATTAATTTCCACTGTCACTACAAATAGCATGTTTTTAAGAAATAATATATATCAAAAGATTGACAATTGTTTATGTCCAATTTCAAAGTAAAATTAATTCTAATGAACACCATTGGATAAAATGGTAAAAATATATTGTAATTATACATTAAAACCACTAAAAAGTATAATTTATCAATATAAATTATTTTTATTAAAAAAGTTGTTTTAAGTATTTATCACTATTAATAAAAAATGGAAGTTCTCAGAAAATTACAAAATATTTAACATAGGATAATTTCGATATTACGAATACAAAAATAAAGTCCATTTTGAAATATAACATTTCTATAATTTTAAAAAGTGGGTATTACTATTCATAACAGCTACTTTGATTAGTTGTGGTGTGTTAGAACTCGAAGTTGCATACAATGCAAGCTATTGAATTATTGAATTATAAGTGTATCATGGAAGCTCGGGGTGTTACATTCTCCCCTCCTTCAATAAATTGCATCCTCACAATTTGAAATTTTTCTTTGAAAATAAAAGGTTGAAAATATAAAATACCTTTGTGGAAAATCCACATCAGAAATAAGGTTCATAAAATTTAGCCTTAATAAGAGGGAAAGGGAAATGAAAAAGTCACCACCAAATTATGATCTCGATAAAGAGAACATTGGTGGAAATTAGAGACATATAATTGGAAGAAAAACGTAAATATTTACAGGGAGTGATTGAGGTCATCAATCAAAAACAAGTGTAAAATTGAGGGCCTCAAAGCCTTCAATCTATGTTGATTTAAAATATTATTAGTTCAACAAGACATAAGGTATTAGGATAACACATTTTTTGTTTTAATATCCCTTTACTAATGTTTAAGAATTAATTTATTCATAGAAT
Organism: Viscum album; assembly: GCA_963277665.1. Lineage (NCBI taxonomy): Eukaryota > Viridiplantae > Streptophyta > Magnoliopsida > Santalales > Viscaceae > Viscum > Viscum album. Next base: position 326,619,170 of record OY728158.1, read on the forward strand.
AAGAGATAGATATATATATATTTATTCTTGACAAGTAGAGTTTCAACCTTCAACTAATTTCTACCACAAACTCATCTTTTACTCCAAATGGTAACAGAACTCAAAAATATTCTATTTATCTTATTTGTATAAGGTTCTAAATATTACCACATACCATTTATATTAGGAAAACTATTTTATAATAACCAGGGACTTCCTGTAGGCTAGGGGTAGGTAATAAAGGCCTGTCGCACTATGGTTGTGGGTTCGATTCCTACAGCTTTGTCCGACGCGACGGGTTATGCCCCACCCTACAGGTTGTCCTTTTCCTAAAACTATAGTATTATAATATTCCAAAAATAATCTTCAGAAATGTTTTAACCTTAAACAATACTATTGAATGTTCAACTTAATCTATCCCAAACTTTATAGTTATCCAAAATACCTCTATCTAGACTTTCTCTAAAAGGTCTCTAAATTCCAAAATCAATTGTAACATCAGATTCCCTAAAAAAATTAAAGTTTCTCTTTTTGTCACATACTAAAAATATGATTAACTTCATCATATTAAAACCTTAATGTAATCAACTAGTACTGCAGTACAATCCTTATATATATCACTTTATTCTTATAACCATAATATATTCCTTGAGTCCAAAAGCACCAATACATTAATTATTCCACTTCAACTGTAGTAACAATATAAGATTGTCCTTGATCCCTTGGACTTTTCTGAGGTAAGTTTCCCTAATGCTTAGGACATTCATTTGCATAATGCCCCATTTCCCTACAATTATAGCATTCAACATTGATAGCCTTTTTCTTTCCCTTGCAATCACGAGACTGGTGACCTTTTTCTCCACATTTATAACAAACTCCCATTCCTTTTAGGCAAGCACCGGGGTGATTATTCCAACAATTATCACATAATGGAAAATCCTTCTTTCCCTTTTCCCTTTATCCGTCTCTTGTTCCACCATTCTCTTCTTCTCTTTCTTTACTTTGTTCTCATAAGACTTAGAGAATTATTTTTCTGTCTTGATAGAACACGCGACTATATCTTTGTATGTTGAGAAAGATTGTGATACTAGTGCTTGACGGAGAAACGGTTTTAACCCATCAAAGAAATGATCGATCTTACTTCTAGGGTTACGTATATAGTCTGGAACATACCTCGCTAACCTTGTAAATTTGGCCTCATACTTTGCGACATTCTCATCCTCCTTTTCTCTCAGACTCAGAAATTGCCTTTCTATATCTGCTCGATGGTCATGTGGAAAGTATTTTTCTAAGAAAATTTATTTAAACTCCCTCCATTCCATACTTGATACTTCTTCATCTTCCATTGTGTTTTGAATCAGCAACCACCATTGATCGGCATCTCTAATGAGGCGGTAGACTGCCATGATAACCTTCTCCCTTTCGCTACTCCCCAAGGCGTGGAATATTTTCTCTAAGGAGTTTATCCATTGCTCAGCTACTAATGGATTTGTACCCCCATTAAATGTTGGTGGTTGTTTTCTCATGAAGCGGTCTAACATTGATACTCCACGTTGCGGATCAGGGTGCTCCATACGAGTAAGGTTATTATTCATAACCGGAGTAAGTTGTCCCAGTATGGTAATAAGTTGATCAGCACCAGTTGTATCTCTAGCTCTATAATAATTATCTTGAGTAGGAGGTAAATCCCTACACAGAGTGCGTGCATTGATACAGTTTCCATTCCTTCCACTAGGTGCCATTTCTAAACAATGGCATAAACTAGATTAGTTTATGAATCAAAATACATAATTCCGTACAAATAAAATACTTAACATAAATTGAACTATTTATGGATATAATCCATAATCATAAAAATGTTTTCTTTGAGGAAGTATATACTCATAACCCTTCATAGTGGAATGTAAGGAAAACGAGAATTATCCTAAGCATATCCCCTGGGAGTGTCGTAACCAAGAGTGCAACAAGGCCCGTTGTCGTGCACCAGTTCCCATTCGAGTCTAGCTCAAAGTAGTGTTTTTGGGTTTTACCCATAGGTACATCTGTGACAGAGCCGCCTCTACCTGCTCGTATCCAGACAGGGATTTATTTCTCGGAAAAATCTCAAAATCTCTATAATACCAAAATTCTAGGAAGTTCTTCTATACTAATCCTCAAAGTTTATCTTTGGGATATGTGCTCTAATCAGAGTTTATCTAAATCTAGATTCCAATGTTAGTACTAAACTTCCTCTGATACCAACTGTAAACGCCCCAACCCCAGCTACCCAGAGTCGATGCATTACTTCATAACAGTGGAATGATCACAAAAGATCAAGTCTCGAAAGACCGATTAGTTTAGTAGCCTTGGAAACACTAGATACATTCATAGATTTTACATTACATCATAAAGTGAAAAAATACAGTAACAAAGTCTCCATAGACCACACTCATATCCTCTTCTGACAATCCCTATAGGTCATTCAGAAAATACTTCTTCACATCCTGGAAAATATTAAAACATTGAAAGGGGTGAGCTCAGATGCTTAGTAAGGATAACAATATTGCGGAAGATTTCGAAAATAAACATTAACATTTAAGGCAATTTATAACTAAAACAAAATCCTTTTTAAACTTTAACGTCATCATAATATGGCAAAAATAAAATTAAATAACACCATTTACTTACTCACATGGTTATTCTACTAGTCGAATAATCACATGCAATATCAATAACCACTTTCATAATGATGGAATTCATAATGCCAGACTATCATAACCACGTAGCAAAGGCCTCGTGCCAAGACCACAAATATGATTTTGTCAAGGCCTCGTGCCAAGACACTAGTTTGTCTCATGAGACCTACCGATGCATCGAGGAGCTATAGCGGGCTCCACACGTCACTTATTAAGTCCAATGCATTCCTCATATGAATAGGTTTAAACATATCATAAACCATAAAATAATCGTATCAGATAAAAAATGCATAAATGAAACATAACATTTCCACATTTCAACCACAAGATATCAATACAACACATTGATATAATAAAAACACCTTCAAAACCATTTTCAATACTAAAATAAAAGAAAGTTAAAACTTTGTATTTATTTTTCATTAAAAAAATGTTATGTCTTGTAGAAGAAGCCGAAACTCAAATAATGGTCACGGCGGCGGAGAAGTCTTTGTCACCGCATATGTACAGCAAGAAAAACCTTCCCTTTTTGTCGTTTAGTAAAACTCTTCATATAAAAAATATTCCTTTTGAATAAATGTAAAAGTCAAAGGGGTTTATACACCATATAAAAGAAAGTTGTGTATAAAACAAATTATGCCTCATTGAATGGAGATTTAGACGAAATCCATTAAAAAGATAATTTTTAAATAAAATATATCTATTATGTGTATTCACAATATGTAAACATAAACAAAGTATAAATACAAGATAGGACATAATAATATCATGACATAATTTGAAAGTAGGAGATTAACCCAAAGAATGGAAATCAGGTTAAGAAGTTCCCTTACCTCATGTCCGAATTCACTCGAACGTTCTTTGATCTCCTGAATAATAAACTAGAGTTAATATCTAACTTCTTAATAACCTATTTCAAGTTCATTATTCCTTTTATATCACTTATTACCATGTCATGAACATTATGTAATTATTTAAGTTTATAACGGTCGTTTTGTCGATCTTAGGTACTTGAGTCAAAAATAAACTTCTTATAATTACACTTTGTTCATGTGGTAAAATATCCATTATATCCATAATTATATTCATGATTTATATATCATATACATCATATATATCCAGTATATACATTCATTTATAATATTACATAACATTTAGAGGTAAGAAATGAAATACACCGTTCATGGAGACGGTAAGCCGTACGTATGCATGAACGCTACTTTCATTTCCATTTCATATTTAATGGAATGAAGTTATAATTATATAAAGGTATAATATAATTCCAGTATAATATAATGTATAATACCATTTACTCCATCATTTATACATCCCACATATGGCATTAACGATTCAAATCACTTTGAGGGGGCGGTAGTCCGCACTTCCTAAAATGAAATTATCGCGTTTACCCATAATGGAAATCATAAATTATGCAATAAATGAGAAATAAAGAAGCATAAGGAAAACATAAACATAATATATATATCATATATGAAAATATTTTCATCAAAATGGCCACCATTAGAGGTGTTAAAAGAATATTGAACAATCATCGTTTCGTGAGGCAATATTTCGCCACCCACAGAAAGAGTATGTTCTTTAACCATTAGACGAAGGTGTGTGTAAGTGTAAACAAAATCCTTATCATAAAAACATCCTAGTATATTTTAGATACTGGTATTGTTACAAAACAAAGGAATAAAAAGAGTTTAAGGGGTTGGAGAAGCAAAATAAAACAAAACAACATTAGAGAAGACATTACCTTAAAATCGGGTAACTCTTTTTGATTTGAGCCAAAGGCATCCTTGGGAAGACTTCTTCCCAAAGTGAGGCTTCTAAGAGTAAGGGAGGGAAGTTGAGAGAGTATTTAATCAGAGTTTGGCCGAGCCAAAAGGCTTTGAAGGTGTGAGTAATGTGGTAGTGGTGGGGGCCTTTTATAAGAGGAGAGAAGGGGCACTGTTGGAAAGATTAAAATGTTACATTATTATGAAATTATTTTTAGGATTTTAAAGGTCCCAAAATGATATATTGATAGGATAAGGTGATAAGGATTTGAAATATACTCATCCAATTGGTTTTTGACAAGTGTAAGCCAGGGATGTTATATTATCTTTTAATTTTCTTTAAATCGTTAATTAATGAGGTAATCACTGCATCATCATGGTGTCATAAATAATTTAATTTATTTAAAGTCTTAAAATTATAAAAAAAATATCTTGATTTAGGAAATCTTATTATATTTCTAATGAATATTTATAGTCAAAAATATGACTTGTATAACCCAATTTAAAAATTGTTTTAGTAAAACAACTTTTGTTTGTGATATTTTTATTTTAACATTAAATAAAAAGTTATTTATGTCATTTTCCTACAAAAGTGGCTCCATGGGGTCCCCAAGTTGAACCATGGATTTTCGAGGTCGGCCATGACACATCCAATAGGGTTAGGACAACTGTAAAGGTATTTTCGTATTTTTATAAGATCATTTTTACCTTAAATTTCACTAATTACCTTTAATCGCGATTAATTAAACTTAAAAGTTACTATTCACCAAAAAATTATTTTAATCCCATTGAACCACATTTTACTTCCTAATGAAAACCATGTATATCGGATTTTTGAAAACCAAATCACAGAAGTGGTAATGTTTCATTTAAATGAAAAATCAGTTTTTTAACTATCACTTAGTGGTTTCACTATTCATAAAAAATTGAAGTTTTTCAGAACAATGCCAAAATTTCTCCCTAAGCTATAATTGATATTCCGAATTCAAAAATGATGTCTATTTTAAAAAATTCCAAAAATATAAGTTGAACTAATTAATTTTATAATTAATTCCCGTTGTCACAACAAATAGCATGTTTTTAGGAAACAATATATATCTAAAGATTGACAATTGTTTATGTCCAATTTCAAAGTGAAATTAATTCTAATGAACACCATTGGATAAAATGGTAAAAATATATTATAATTATACTTTAAAACCACTCAATAGTATAATTTATCACTATAAATTATTTTGATTAAAAAAGTTGTTTTAAGTTTTAATCACTATTCATAAAAAAATGGAAGTTCTCAGAAAATTACAAAAAATTTAACTTAGGATAATTTCGATATTACGAATACAAAAATGAAGTCCATTTTGAAATATAACATTTCTAAAATTTTAAAAAGTGGGTATTACTATTCATAACGGCTACTTTGATTAGTTGCGGTGTGTTAGAACTCGAAGTTGCGTACAATGCAAGCTGTTGCATTATTGAATGAGAAGCGTATCATGGAAGCTCGAGGTGTTACATTCTCCCCTCCTTCAATAAATTGCGTCCTCGCAATTTGAAATTTTTCTTTGAAAATAAAAGTTTGAAAATAGAAAATACCTTTGTGGAAAACCCACATCAAAAATAAGGTTAATAAAATTCAGCCTTAATAAGTGGGAAAGGGAAATGAAAAAGTCACCACCAAATTATGATCTAGATAAGGAGAACATTGGTGACAATTAGAGACATATAATTGGAGGAAAAACGTAAATATTTGTAGGGAGTGATTGAGGTCACCAATCACAAACAAGTGTAAAATTGAGGGCCTCAAAGCCTTCAATCTATGTTGATGTAAAATATTATCAGTTCAACAAGACATAAGGTATTAGGATAACACATTTTTTGTTTTAATATCCCTTTACTAAAGATTAATAATTAATTTATTCCTAGAATAAGAGATAGGTATATATATATTTATTCTTGACAAGTAGAGTTTCAACATTCAACTAATTTCTACCACAAACTCTTCTTTTACTCCAAATGGTAACAGAAATCAAAAATATTATATTTATCTTAATTGTATAAGGTTCTAAATATTACCACATAACATTTATATTAGGAAAACTATTTTATAATAATCAGGGACTTCCTATAGGCTAGGGGTAGGTAATAAAGGCCTGTCGCACTATGGTTATGGGTTTGATTCCAGCATCTTTGTCCGACGCGACGGGTTATGCCCCACCCTGCAGGTTGTCCTTTTCCTAAAACTATAGTATTATAATATTCCAAAAATAATCTTCAGAAATGTTTTAACCTTAAACAATACTATTGAAATTTCAACTTAATCCATCACAACCTTTATAGTTATCCAAAATACCTCAATCCAAACTTTCTCTAAAAGGTCTCTAAATTCCAAAAATCAATTCTAACATCAGATTCCCCAAACAAATTAAAGTTTCTCTTTTTGTCACATACTAAAAATATGATTACCTTCATCATATTAAAACCTTAATGAAAACAACTAGTACTGCAGTAGAATCCTTATATATATCACATTTTTATTATAACCAGAATATATTCCTTGAGTCCAAAAGCACCAATACATTAATTATTCCACTTCAACTGTAGTAACAATATAAGATTGTCCTTGATCCCTTGGCCTTTTCTGAGGTAATTTTCCCTAACACTTAGTACATTCATTTGCATAATGCCCCATTTCCCTACAATTGTAGCATTCAACATTGATAGCCTCTTTCTTTCCCTTGCAATCACGAGCCTCGTGACCTTTTTTTCCACATTTATAACAAACTCCCATTCCTTTTAAGCAAGCACCAGGGTGATTCTTCCCACAATTATCACATAATGGAAAATCATTCTTTCCCTTTTTCCCTTTATCCGTCTCTTGTTCCATCGTTCTCTTCTTCTCTTGCTTTAATTTGGTGTCATAAGAATTAGAGATTTTTTTTTCTTTCTTGATAGAACACATGACTATATCTTCGTACGTTGAAAAAGATTGTGATACTAGTTCTCGACGGAGAAACGGTTTTAACCCATAAAAGAAACGATCAATCTTACTTCTTGGGTTTCGTATATAGTCTGCATCATACCTCGCTAACCTTGTAAAGTTGGCCTCATACTTTGTGACATTCGCATCCTCCTTTTGTCTCAGACTCAGAAATTGCCTTTTCATATCTGCTCGATGGTCATGTAGAAAGTATTTTTCTATGAAAATTTCTTTAAACTCCCTCCATTTCATACTTGATACTTCTTCATCTTCATTTGTGTTTTGAATCAGCGACCACCATTGATCGACATCTCCAGTGAGGCGGTAGACTACCACGACAACCTTCTCCCTTTCGCTACTCCCCAAGGCATGGAATATTTTCTCTAAGGAGTTTATCCATTGCTCAGCTACTAATGGATTTGTACCCCCATTAAATGTTGGTGGTTGTTGCCTCATGAAGTGGTCTAACATTGATCCTCCACGTTGCAGATCAGGGTGCTCCATACGAGTAAGGTTATTATTCATAACCTTAGTAAGTTGTCCCAGTATGGTAATAAGTTGATCAGCACCAGTTGTATCTCCAGATCCATTATAATTATCTTGAGCAGGAGGGAAATCCCTACACATAGTGCGTGCATTGATACGGTTTCCATTCCTCCCACTAGGCACCATTTCTAAACAATGGCATAAAATAGATTATTTTATGAATCAAAATACATAATTCCATAATTATAAAATACTTAACATAAATTGAACTATTTATGGATATAATCCATAATCATAAAAATGTTTTCTTTGAGGAAGTATATACTCATAACCCTTCATAGTGGTTTGTAAAGAAAACGAGAATTATCCTAAGCATATCCCCCGGGAGTGTCGTAACCAAGAGTGCAGCAAGGCCCATTGTCGTGCACCAGTTCTCGTTCGAGTCTAGCTCAAAGAGGTGTTTTCGAGTTTTACCCCTACGTACATCTGTTCCAGAGCCGCCTATACCTGCTCATATCCAGACAGGGATGTATTTCTCAGAAAACACACAAAATCTCTATAATACCAAAATTCTAGGAAGTTCTTCTATACTAATCCTCAAAGTCTATCTTTGGGATATGTGCTCTAATCAGAGTTTATCTAAATCTAGCTTCCAAGGTTAGTACTAAACTACCTCTGATAAGAACTGTAAACGTCACGACCCCAGCTACCCAGAGTCGGTGAATTACTACGTAACATTGGCATGATCACAAAAGATCAAGTCTCGAAAGACCTATTAGTTTAGTAGCCTTGGAAACACTAGATACATTCATCGATGTTACATTACATCATAAAGTGAAGAACTACAATAAAAAAGTCTCCACAGACCACACTCATATCCTCTTTTGACAATCCCTATAGGTCATTCATAAAATACTTCTTCACATCCTGGAAAATATAAAAACATTGAAAGGGGTGAGCTCAGATGCTCAGTAAGGATAACAATATTGCGGAAGCTTTTGAAAATAAACATTAACATTTAAGGCAATGTATAACTAAAACAAAAGCCTTTTTAAACTTTAACTTCAACATAATATGGAAAAAATAAAATTAAATAATTCCATTTAGTTACTCACGTGGATATTCTACTAGTCAAATAATCATATGCAATATCAATAACCACTTTCATAATGATGGAATGCATAATTCCAGACTATCATAACCACGTAGCCAAGGCCTCGTGCCAAGAACACAAATAAGATTTTGTCAAGGCCTCATGCCAAGACACTAGTTTGTCTCATGAGACCTACCGATGCATCGAGGAGCTGTAGCGGGCTCCACACGTCACTTATTAAGTCCAATGCATTCCTCATATTAATAGGTTTAAACATATCATAAACCATAAAATAATCGTATCACATAAAAAATGCATAAAGGAAACATAACATTTCCACATTTCAATCACAAGATATCAATACAACACATTGATATAATAAAAACACTTTCAAAACCGTTTTCAATGCCAAAATAAAAGAAAAGTAAAACTTTGTATTTATTTTTCATTAAAAAATGTTATGGCTTATAGAGGAAGCCGAAACTCAAATAATGGTCACAACGGTGGAGAAGTCGTTGTCACCGCATATGTATGGCAAGAAAAACATTCCCTTTTTGTCATTTAGTAAAATGATTCCTATAAAAAATATTCCTTTTGAATAAACGTAAAAGTCAAAGGGGTTTATACACCGTATAAAAGAAAGTTGTTTATAAAACAAAATATGCCTCATTGAATGGAGATTGAGGCAAAATCCCTTAAAAAGATAATTTTTAAATAGAATATATCTATTATGTGTATTCACTATATATACACATAATGAAAGAATAAATACAATATAGGACATAATAATTTCATGACATAATTTGAAAGTAGGAGATTGACCCAAAGAATGGAAATCGGGTTAAGAAGTTCCCTTACCTCGTGTCCGAATTCACTTGACCATTCTTTGATCTCCTGAATAATAAACTAGAGTTAATCTCTACCTTCCTAAGAACCTTTTTCAAGTTCATTATTCCTTTTATATCACTTATTACCATGTCATGATCATTATGTAATTATTTAAGTTTATAACGGTCGTTTTGTCGATCTTAGGTACTTGAGTCAAAAATAAACTTCTTTTAATTACACTTTGTTCATGTGGTAAAATATCAATTATATCCATAATTTTATTCATGATTTATATTTCATATAAATCATATATATTCGTTATATACATTAATTTATAATATTAAATAACATTTAGAGGTAAGAAATTAAATGCACCATTCATGGAGACGGTAAGCCGTACGTACGCATGAAAGCTACTTTCATTTCCATTTCATATTTAATGGAATGAAGTTATAATTATATAAAGGTATAATTTAATTCCAGTATAATATAATGTATAATACCATTTAATCCATCATTTATACATCCCACATATGGCATTAACGATTCGAATCACTTTGAGGGGGCGGTAGTCCGCACTTCCTAAAATGAAATTATCGCGTTTACCCATAATGGAAATCATAAAGTATGCCATAAATGAAAAATACAGAATCATAAGGAAAACATAAAAATAATATATATATCATATATGAAAATAGTGTCATCAAAATGTCCACCATTAGAGGTGTTAAAATAATATTGAACAATCATCGTTTCATGAGTTAGTATTTCGCCACCCACAGAAACAGTATGTTCTTTAACCATTAGACGAAGGTGTGTGTAAGTGTAAACCAAATCCTTATCATAACAAAATCATAGTATATTGTAGATACAGGTTTTGTTACCATACAAAGGAATAAGAATATTCTAAGGGGTTGGAGAAGCAAAATAAAACAAAACAACATTAGAGAAGATATTACCTTAAAATCGGGTAACTCTTTTTGATTTGAGCCAAAGGATTCCTTGGGAAGACTTCTGCCCAAAGTGAGGCATATAAGAGTAATAGAGGGAAGTTGAGAGAGTATTCGGGCAGAGTTTGGCCGTGCCAAAAGGCTTTGAAGGTGTGAGTAAGGTGGTAGTGGTGGGGGCCTTTTATAAGAGGAGAGAAGGGGCACTCTTGGAAAGATTGAAATGTTACATTATTATGAAATGCTTTTTTCGGATTACAAAGGTCATACAATGATATATTGAAAGGATAAGGTGATAAGGGTTCTAAATATACTCATAAAAAAAGTTTTTGACAAGTGTAAGACTTGGATTTTATATTATCTTTTAATTTTCTTTAAATCATTAATTAATGAGTTAATCGCTTCATCATCATGGTGTCATAAATAATTTAATTTATTTAATGTCTAAAAATTAGAAAAAAAATATCATGATATAGGAAATATTTTTATCTTTCTAATGAATATTTATAGTAAAAAATATGACTTAGATAACCCCATTTAAAAATTGTTTTAGTAAAACAACTCTTGTTTGTGACATTTTTATTTTAACATTAAATAAAAAGTTATTTATGTCATTTTCCTACAAAAGTGGCTCCACGTGGTCCCCAAGTTGAACCATGGATTTTCATGGTCGGCCATGACACATCCAATAGGGGTTGGACAAGTTTAAAGGTATTTTCATATTTTTATAAGATCATTTTTACATTAATTTCACTAATTACCTTTAATCGCGATTAATTAAACTTAAATATTACTATTCACCAAAACATTATTTTAATACCATTGAACCAAATTTTACTTCCTAATGACAACCATGTATGTCGGATTTTTTAAAATCAAATCACAGAAGTTGTAATGTTTCATTTAAATGAAAAATCAGTTTTTTAACTACCACTTAGTGGTTTCACTATTCATCAAAAATTGAAGTTTTTCTGAACAATGCCAAAATTTCACCCTAAGCTATAATTGATATTCCGAATTAAAAAATGATTTATATTTTAAAAAATTCCAAACATATAAGTTGAATTAATTAATTTTATAATTAATTCCCACTTTTACAACAAATAGCATGTTTTTAAGAAACAATATATATCAAAAGATTGACAATTATTTATGTCCAATTTCAAAGTGAAATTAATTCTAATGAACACCATTTGATAAAATGGTAAAAATATATTCTAATTATACTTTAAAATCACTCAATAGTATAATTTATCACTATAAATTATTTTTTATTAAAAAAGTTGTTTTAAGTATTTATCACTATTCATAAAAAAATGGAAGTTCTCAGAAAATTACAAAAAAGTTAGGATAATTTCGATATTACGAATACAAAAATGAAGTCCATTTTGAAATATAACATTTTTATAATTTTAAAAAGTGGGTATTACTATTCATAACGGCTACTTTGATTAGTTGCGGTGTGTTAGAACTCGAAGTTGCATACAATTCAAGCTATTGCATTATTGAATGAGAAGCATATCATGGAAGCTCGGGGTGTTACATTATCCCCTCCATCAATAAATTGCGTCCTCGACATTTGAAATTTTTCTTTGAAAATAAAAGGTTGAAAATAGAAAATACCTTTGTGGAAAACCCTCATCAAAAATAAGGTTAATAAAATTTAGCCTTAATAAGAGGGAAATGGAAATGAAAAAGTCACCACCAAATTATGATCTCGATAAGGAGAACATTGGTGGAAATTAGAGACATATAATTGGACGAAAAACGTAAATATTTATAGGGAGTGATTGAGGTCATTAATCACAAACAAGTGTAAAATTGAGGGCCTCAAAGCTTTCAATCTGTGTTGATTTAAAATATTATCAGTTCAATAAGACATAAGGTATTACAATAACACATTTTTTGTTTTAATATCCCTTTACTAAAGTTTAAGAATTAATTTATTCAAGGAATAATAGATAGGTATATATATATTTATTCTTGCCAAGTAGAGTTTCAACCTTCAACTAATTTCTACCACAAACTCATCTTTTACTCCAAATGGTAACAGAACTCAAAAATATTCTATTTATCTTAATTGTATAAGGTTATAAATATTACCACATACCATTTATATTAGGAAATCTATTTTATAATAACCAGGGACTTCCTGTAGGTTAGGGGTAGGTAATAAAGGTCTGTCGCACTATTGTTGTGGGTTCGATTCCTTTAGCTTTGTCTGACGTGACGGGTTATGCGCCAACCTGCAGGATGTCCTTTTCCTAAAACTATAGTATTATAATATTCCAAAAATAATTTTCAGAAATGTTTTAACCTTAAACAATACTATTGAAAGTTCAACTTAATCCATCCCAACCTTTATAGTTATCCAAAATACCTCTGTCTAGACATTCTCTAAAAGGTCTCTAAATTCCAAAATCAATTGTAACATCAGATTCCCCAAACAAATTAAAGTTTCTCTTTTTGTCACATACTAAAAGTATGATTACCTTCATCATATTAAAACCTTAATGAAAACAACTAGTACTACAGTAAAATCCTTATATATATATCACATTATTCTTATAACCAGAATATATTCCTTGAGTCCAAAAGCACCAATACATTAATTATTCCACTTCCACTGTAGTAACAATATAAGATTGTCCTTGATCCCTGGGCCTTTTCTGAGGTAAGTTTCCCTTATGCTTTGGAAATTCATTTGCATAATGCCCCATTTCCCTACAATTGTAGCATTCAACATTGATAGCCTCTTTCTTTCCCTTGCAATCACGAGCCTGGTGACCTTTTTCTTCACATTTATAACAAACTCCCATTCCTTTTAGGAAGGCACCGGGGTGATTCTTCCCAGAATTATCACATAATGGAAAATCCTTCTTTACCTTTTTCCCTTTATTCGTCTCTTGTTCCACCGTTATCTTCTTCTCTTGCTTTACTTTGTTGTCATAAGACTTAGAGAATTCTTTTTCTGTCTTGACAGAACACGCGACTATATCTTCGTACGTTGAGAAAGATTGTGATACTAGTGCTCGACGGAGAAATGGTTTTAACCCATCAAAGAAACAATCGATCTTACTTCTTGGGTTACGTATATAGTCTGCAGCATACCTCTCTAACCTTGTAAAGTTGGCCTCATACTTTGGGACATTCTCATCCTCCTTTTGTCTCAGACTCAGAAATTTCCTTTCCATATCTGCTCGATGGTCATGTGGAAAGTATTTTTCTAAGAAAATTTCTTTAAACTCCCTCCATTCCAAACTTGATACTTCTTCATCTTCCTTTGTGTTTTGAATCAACGACCACCATTGATCGGCATCTCCGGTGAGGCGGTAGACTGCCATGAAAACCTTCTCCCTTTCTCTACTCCCCAAGGCATGGAATATTTTCTCTAAGGAGTTTATCCATTGCTCAGCTACTAATGGATTTGTACCCCCATTAAATGTTGGTGGTTGTTGCCTCATGAAGCAGTCTAACATTGATCCTCCATGTTGCGGATCAGGGTGCTCCATCCGAGTAAGGTTATTATTCATAACCTGAGTAAGTTGTCCCAGTATGGTAATAAGTTGATCAGCACTAGTTGTATCTCTAGCTCCATAATAATTATCTTGAGCAGGAGGGCAATCCCTACAAGGAGTGCGCGCATTGATACGGTTTCCATTTCTTCCACTAGGCGCCATTTCTAAACAATGGCATAAACTAGATTAGTTTATGAATCAAAATACATAATTACATACTTATAAAATACATAACATAAATTGAACTATTTATGAATATAATCCATAATCATAAAAATGTTTTCTTTGAGGAAGTATATAATCATAACCCTTTATAGTGGTTTGTAATGAAAACGAGAATTATCCTAAGCATATCCCCCGGGAGCGTCGTAACCAAGAGTTCATCAAGGCCCGTTGTCGTGCACTAGTTCCCATTCGAGTCTAGCTCAAAGAGGTGTTTTCGGGTTTTACCCCTAGGTACATCTGTGCCAGATCTGCCTCTACCTGCTCGTATCCAGACAAAGATGTATTTCTCGAAAAACTCAAAAATATCTATTATACCAAAATTCTAGGAAGTTTTTCTATACTAATCCTCAAATTATATCTTTGGGATATGTGCTCTAATCAGAGTTTATCTAAATCTAGCTTCCAAGGATAGTACTAAACTGCCTCTGATACCAACTATAAACGCCCCGACCCCAGCTACCCAGAGTCGGTGCATTACTTCGTAACACTAACATGATCACAAAAGATCAAGTCTCAAAAGACTGATTAGTTTAGTAGCCTTGTAAACACTAGATACATTCATAGATGTTACAGTACATCATAAAGTGAAAAACTACAATAACAAAGTCTCCATAGACCACAGTCATATCCTCTTCTGACAATCCCTGCAGGTCATTCATAAAATACTTCTTCACATCCTGGAAAATATTAAAACATTGAAATGGGTGAGCTCATATGCTCAGTAAGGATAACAATATTGCGTAATCTTTCGAAAATAAACATTAACATTTAAGGCAATGTATAACTAAAAAAAATCATTTTTAAACATTAACGTCAGCATAATATGGAAAAAATAAAATTAAATAATTCCATTTACTTACTCACATGGATATTCTACTAGTAGAATAATCACATGAAATATCAATAACCACTTTAATAATGATGGAATGCATAATGCCAGACTAGCATAACCACATAGCCAAGGCCTCATGCCAAGACCAAAAATATGATATTGTCAAGGCCTCGTTCCAAGACACTAGTTTGTCTCATGAGACCTACCGGTGCATCGAGGAGCTGTAGCGGGCTCCACCCGTCACTTATTAAATCCAATGCATTCCTTATATGAATAGGTTTAATCATATCATAAACCATAAAATTATCATATCACATAAAACATGCATAAAAGAAACATAAAATTTCCACATTTCAATCACAAGATATCAATACAACACATTGATATAATAAAAACAATTTCAAAACCATTTTCAATACCAAAATAAAAGAAAGTTAAAACATTGTATTTATTTTTCAATAAAAAAAGTTATGTACTGTAGAGGAAGCCGAAACTCAAATAATGGTCACGGCGGCTGAGAAGTCATTGTCGCCACATATGTACGAAAAAAAACATTCCCTTTTTGTCATTTAGTAATACGCTTCGTATAAAAAAGATTCCTTTTGAATAAACGTAAAAGTCAAAGGGGTTTATACACCGTATAAAATAAAGTTGTGTATAAAACAAAATATGCCTCATTGAATGGAGATTGAGACGAAATCCCTTGAAAAGATAATTTTTAAATAAAATATATCTATTATGTGTATTCACTATATGTACACATAAATAAAGTATAAATACAATATAGGACATAATAATATCATGACATAATTTGAAAGTAGGAGATTAACCAAAAGAATGGAAATCGGGTTAAGAAGTTCCCTTACCTCGTGTCCGAATTGACTCGATCATTCTTTGATCTCCTGAATAATAAACTAGAGTTAATATATACCTTCTTAATAACCTTTTTGGAGTTCATTGTTCCTTTTATATCACTTATTACCATGTCATGAACATTATGTAATTATTTAAGTTTATAATGGTCGTTTTGTCGATCTTAGGTACTTGAGTCAAAAATAAACTTCTTATAATTACACTTTGTTCATGTGGTAAAATATCCATTATATCCATAATTATATTCATGATGTATATATCATATACATTATATATATCCAGTATATACATTCATTTATAATATTACATAACATTTAGAGGTAAGAAATGAAATGCACCGTTCATGGAGACGGTAAGACGTACATACGCATGAACGCTACTTTCATTTCTATTTAATATTTAATGGAATGAAGTTATAATTATATAAAGGTATAAAATAATTCTAGTATAATATAATGTATAATACCATTTACTCCATCCTTTATACATCCCACATATGGCATTAACGATTCAAATCACTTTGAGGGGGTGGTAGTCCGCACTTCCTAAAATGAAATTATCGCGTTTACCCATAATGGAAATCATAAAGTATACCATAAATGAGAAATAAAGAAGCATAAGGAAAACATAAACATAATATATATATCATATATGAAAATAGTGTCATCAAAATGGCCACCATTAGAGGTGTTAAAAGAATATTGAACAATCATCGTTTCATGAGGCTGTATTTCGCCACCCACAGAAACAATATGTTTTTTAACCATTAGACGAAGGTGTGTGTAAGTGTAAAAAAAATCCTTATCATAAAAACATCATAGTATATTGTAGATACTGGTGTTGTTACAAAAAAATCAATAAAAAGAGTTTAAGGGGTTGGAGAAGCAAAATAAAAAAAAACAACATTAGAGAAGACATTACCTTAAAATCGGGTAACTCTTTTTGATTTGATCCAAAGGCTTCCTTGGGAAGACTTCTTCCCAAAGTGAGGCTTCTAAGAGTAAGGGAGGGATTTTTAGAGAGTATTTGAACAGAGTTTGGCCGAGTCAAAAGGCTTTTAAGGTGTGAGTAAGGTGGTAGTGGTGGGGGCCTTTTATAAGAGGAGAGGAGGGACACTTTTGGAAAGATTGAAATGTTACATTATTATGAAATTCTTTTTCGGATTCTAAAGGTCCCACAATGATATATTGCGAGGATAAGGTGATAATGGTTCGAAATATACTCATCCAATATGTTTTTGACAAGTTTAATCCTTTGATTTTACATTATCATTTAATTTTCTTTAAATCGTTAATTAATGTGGTAATCGCTGCATCATCATGGTGTCATAAATAATTTAATTTATTTAATGTCTAAAAATTATAAAAAAAATATCAGGATGTAGGAAATCATTTTATATTTCTAATGAATATTTATATTCAAAAATATGACTTGTATAACCCAATTTAATTTTTTTAGTAAAACAACTCTTGTTTGTGACATTTTTATTTTAGCATTAAATAAAAAGTTATTTATGTCATTTTCCTAAAAAAGTGGCTCCATGGGGTCCCCAAGTTGACCCATGGATTTTTGTGGTCAGACATGACACATCCAATAGGGTTATTATAAGTGAAAATGTATTTTCATATTTTTATAAGATCATTTTTACCTTAAATTTCACTAATTACCTTTAATCGCGATTAATTAAACTTAAAAGTTACTATTCACCAAAAAAATATTTTAATCCCATTGAACCACATTTTAATTCCTAATGACAACCATGTATGTCGGATTTTTGAAAATCAAATCACAGAAGTGGTAATGTTTCATTTAAATGAAAAATCAGTTTTTTAACTACCACTTAGTGGTTTCACTATTCATAAAAAATTGAAGTTTTTCAGAACACTGCCAAAATTTCACCCTAAGATATAATTGGTAATCCGAATTCAAAAATGATGTCTATTTTAAAAAATTCCAAACATATAAGTTGCATTAATTAATTTTATAATTAATTCTCATTGTCACAACAAATAGTGTGTTTTTAAGAAACAATATATATCAAAAGATTGACAATTGTTTATGTCCAATTTCAAAGTGAAATTAATTCTAATGAACACCATTGGATAAAATGGTAAAAATATATTCTAATTATACTTTAAAACCACTCAATAGTATAATTTTTCACTATAAATTATTTTGATTAAAAAATTTGTTTTAAGTATTTATCACTATTCATAAAAAAATGGAAGTTCTCGGAGAATTACAAAAAATTTAACATATGATAATTTCGATATTACGAATAAAAAAATGAAGTCCATTTTGAAATATAACATTTCTATAATTTTAAAAAGTGGGTATTACTATTCATAATGACTACTTTGATTAGTTTCGGTGTGTTAGAACTCGAAGTTTCGTACAATGCAAGCTATTGCATTATTGAATGAGAAGCGTATCATGGAAGCTCGGGGTGTTACATTCTCCCCTCCTTCAATAAATCGTGTCCTCGCAATTTGAAAATTTTCTTTGAAAATAAAATGTTGAAAATAGAAAATACCTTTGTGGAAAAGCCACATCAGAAATAAGGTTAATAAAATTTAGCCTTAATAAGAGGGAAAGGGAAATGAAAAAGTCACCACCAAATTATGATCACGATAAGGAGAACATTGGTGGAAACTAGAGACATATAATTGGTGGAAAAACGTAAATATTTGTAGTGAGTGATTTAGGTCATCAATCTCTAAAAAGTGTAAAATTGAGGGCCTCAAAGCCTTCAATCTATGTTGATTTAAAATATTATCAGTTCAACAAGACATAAGGTATTAGGATAACACATTTTTTGTTTTAATATCCCTTTACTAAAGTTTAAGAATTAATTTATTCATAGAATAAGAGAAAGGTATATATATACTTATTCTTGACAAGTAGAGTTTCAAACCTTCAACTAATTTCTACCACAAACTCATCTTTTACTCCAAATGGTTACATAACTCAAAAATATTCTATTTATCTTAATTGTATAAGGTTTTAAATATTACCACATACAATTTATATTAGGAAAACTATTTTATAATAACCAGGGACTTACTGTAGGCTAGGGTTAGGTAATAAAGGCATGTCGCACTATGGTTGTGGGTTCGATTCCTGCAGCTTTGTCCGATGCGGCGGGTTATACCCCATCCTGCAGGTTGTCCTTTTCCTAAAACTATTGTATTATAGTATTCCAAAAATATTCTTCAGAAATGTTTTAACCTTAAACAATACTATTGAAAGTTCAACTTAATCCATCCCAACCTTTATAGTTATCCAAAATACATCTATACAGACTTTCTCTAAAAGGTCTCTAAATTCCAAAATCAATTGTAACATCAGATTCCCCAAAAAAATTAAAGTTTCTCTTTTTGTCACATTCTAAAAATATGATTACCTTCATCATATTAAAACCTTAATGAAAACAACTAGTACTGCAGTACAATACTTATCTATATATCACATTATTCTTATAACCAGAATATATTCCTTGAGTCCAAAAGCACCAATACATTAATTATTCCACTTCAACTGTAGTAACTATATAAGATTATCCTTGATCCCTTGTCCATTTCTAAGGTAAGTTTCCCTGACGCTTAGGACATTCATTTGCATAATGCCCCATTTCCCTACAATTGTAGCATTCAACATTGATAGCCTCTTTATTTCCCTTGCAATCATGAGCCTGATGACCTTTTTCTCCACATTTATAACAAACTCCCATTCCTTTGAGGCAAGAACCGGGGTGATTCTTTCCACAATTATCACATAATGGAAAATCCTTCTTTCCCGTTTTCCCTATATCCGTCTCTTGTTCCACCATTATCTTCTTCTCTTGCTTTAATTTATTGTCATAAGACTTAGATAATTATTTTTCTGTCTTGATAGAACACACGACTATATCTTCGTACGTTGAGATAGATTTTGATACTAGTGCTCGACGGAGAAACGGGTTTAACCCATAAAAGAAACGATCGATCTTACTTCTTGGGTTACATATATAGTCTGCAGCATACCTCTCTAACCTTGTAAAGTTGGCCTCATACTTTGCGACATTCTCATCCTCCTTTTGTCTCAGACTTAGAAATTTCCTTTCCATATCTGCTCGATGGTCATGTGGAAAGTATTTTTATAAGAAAATTTGTTTAAACTCCCTCAATTCCATACTTGATACTTCTTCATCTTCCGTTGTGTTTTGAATCAGCGACCACCATTGATCAGCATCTCCAGTGAGGCGGTAGACTGCCATGAAAACCTCCCCCCTTTCGATACTCCCCAAGGCGTGGAATATTTTCTCTAAAGATTTTATCCATTACTCAGCTACTAATGGATTTGTACCCCCATTAAATGTTGGTGGTGGTTGCCTCATGAAGCGGTCTAATATTGATCCTCCACATTGCGGATCAGGGTGATCCATACGAGTAAGGTTATTTTTCATAACCTGAGTAAGTTGTCCCAGTATGGTAATAAGTTGATCAGCACCAGTTGTATCTCCAGCTCCATAATAATTATCTTGAGTAGGAGGGCAATCCCTACACGGAGTGTGTGCATTGATACGGTTTCCATTCCTTCCACTAGGCGCCATTTCTAAACAATGGCATAAACTAGATTAGTTTATGAATCAAAATACATAATTCCATATATATAAAATACTTAACATAAATTGAACTATTTATGGATATAATCCATAATTATAAAAATGTTTTCTTTGAGGAAGTATATATTCATAACCCTTCATAGTGGTTTGTAAAGAAAACGAGAATTATCCTAAGCATATCCCCCGGGAGTGTCGTAACCAAGATTGCAGCAAGACCTGTTGTCGTGCACCAGTTCCCATTCGAGTCTAGCTCAAAGCGGTGTTTTTCTGTTTTACCCCTAGTTACATTTGTGCCAGAGCCACCTCTCCCTGCTCGTATCCAGACAGAGATGTATTTCTCGGAAAACTCACAAAATCTCTATAATACCAAAATTCTAGGAAGTTCTTCTATACTAATCCTCAAAGTCTATCATTGGGATATGTGCTCTAATCAGAGTTTATCTAAATCTAGCTTCCAAGGTTAGTACTAAACTGCCTCTGATACCAACTATAAACGCCCCGACCCCAGCTACCCATAGTCGGTGCATTACTTCGTAACATTGGCATGATCACAAAAGATCAAGTCTCGAAAGACCGATTAGTTTTGTAGCCTTGGAAACACTAGATACATTCATAGATGTTACATTACATCATAAAGTAAAAAACAACAATAACAAAGTCTCCATAGACCACACTCATATCCTCTTCTGACAATCCGTGCAGGACATTCATAAAATACTTCTTCACATCCTGGAAAATATTAAAACATTGAAAGGGGTGAGCTCAGATGCCCAGTAAGGATAACAATATTGAGGAAGCTTTCGAAAATAAACATTAACATTTAAGGAAATTTATAACTAAAACAAAATCCTTTTTAAACTTTAACATTAGCATAATATGGAAAAAAAATTAAATAATGCCATTTACTTACTCACATGGTTATTCTAATAGTCGAATAATCACATGCAATATCAATAACCACTTTCATAATGATGGAATGCATAATGCCAGACTATCATAACCATGTAGCCAAGGCCTCGTGCCAAGACTACAAATAAGTTTTTGTCAAGGCCTCGTGCCAAGACACCAGTTTGTCTCATGAGACCTACCGATGCATTGAGGAGCTGTAGCGGGATCCACCCCTCACTTATTAAGTCCAATGCATTCCTCATATGAATAGGTTTAAACATATCATAAACTATAAAATAATCGTATTACATAAAACATGCATAAAGGAAACATAATATTTCCACATTTCAATAAAAAGATATCAATTCAACACATTGATATAATAAAAACACTTTCAAAACCATTTTCAATTCCAAAATAAAAGAAAGTTAAAAATTTGTATTTATTTTTCATTAAAAAAAAGTTATGGCTTGTAGAAGAAGCCAAAACTCAAATAATGGTCACGACGGCAGAGAAGTCATTGTCGCCGCATATGTACGGCAAGAAAAACATTCCCTTTTTGTCTTTTAGTAAAACGCTTCGTATAAAAAAGATTCCTTTTGAATAAACGTAAAAGTCAAAGGGGTTTATACACCGTATAAAAGAAAGTTGTGTATAAAAAAATATGCCTCATTGAATAGAGATTGAGAAGAAATCCCATAAAAATATAATTTTTAAATAAAATATATCTATTATGTGTATTCACTATATGTACACATAAAGAAAGTATAAATACAAGATAGGACATAATAATATCATGACATAATTTGAAAGTAGGAGATTAACCCAAAGAATGGAAATCAGGTTAAGAAGTTCCCTTACCTCGTGTCCGAATTCACTCGACCATTCTTTGATCTCTTGAATAATAAACTAGAGTTAATATCTACCTTCTTAAGAACCTTTTTCAAGTTCATTATTCCTTTTATATCACTTATTACCATGTCATGAACATTATGTAATTATTTAAGTTTATAACGGTCGTTTTGTCAATCTTAGGTACTTGAGTCAAAAATAAACTTCTCATAATTACACTTTGTTCATGTGGTAAAATATCCATTATATCCATAATTATATTCATGATTTATATATCATATAAATCATATATATCCAGTATATACATTCATTTATAATATTACATAACATTTAGAGGTAAGAAATGAAATGCACCGTTCATGGAGATGGTAAGACGTACGTACGCATGAACGCTACTTTCATTTCCATTTCATATTTAATGGAATGAAGTTATAATTATATAAAGGTATAATATAATTCCAGTATAATATAATTTATAATACCATTTACTCTATCCTTTATACATCCCACATATGGCATTAACGATTCAAATCACATTGAGGTGGTGGTAGTCCGCACTTCCTAAAATGAAATTATCGCGTTTTCCCATAATAGAAATCATAAATTATGCCATAAATGAGAAATAAAGAAGCATAAGGGAAACATAAAAATAATATATATATCATATATGAAAATATTGTCATCAAAATGGCCACCATTATAGGTGTTAAAAGAATATTGAACAATCATCGTTTCGTGAGGCAGTATTTCGCCACCCACTGAAACAGTATGTTCTTTAACCATTAGACGAAGGTGTGTGTAAGTGTAAACCAAATAATTATCATAAAAACATCATAGTATATTTTAGACACTGGTTTCGATACAAAACAAAGGAATAAAAAGAGTTTAAGGGGTTGGAGAAGAAAAATAAAACAAAACAACATTAGAGAAGACATTAACTTAAAATCGGGTAACTATTTTTGATTTGAGCCAAAGGATTCCTTGGGAAGACATCTGCCCAAATTGAGGCTTCTAAGAGTAAGGGAGGGAAGTTGAGAGAGTATTTGGGTAGAGGTTGGAAGAGCCAAAAGGCTTTGAAGGTGTGATTAAGGTGGTAGTGGTTGGGGCCTTTTATAAGAGGAGAGAAGGGGCACTCTTGGAAAGATTGATGTGTTACATTATTATGAAATGCTTTTTCAGATTCTAAATGTCCTAAAATGATATATTGCGAGGATAAGGTGACAAGGGTTAGAAATATACTCATACAATAGGTTTTTGAAAAGTGTAAGCCTTGTATTTTACATTATCTTTTAATTTTCTTTAAATTGTCAATTAATGAGGTAATCGCTGCATCATCATGGTGTCATAAATAATTTAATTTATTTAATGTCTAAAAACTATAAAAAAAATATCTTGATGTAGGAAATCTTTTTAGATATCTAATGAATATTTATAGTAAAAAATATGACTTGTATAATCAAATTTAAAAATTGTTTTAGTAAAACAACTCTTGTTTGTGACATTTTTATTTTAGCATTAAATAAAAAGTTATTTATGTCATTTCCTACAAAAGTGGCTCCATGGGGTCCCCAAGTTGACCCATGGATTGTCGTGGTCGTCCATAACACATCCAATAGGGGTAGGACAAGTGTAAAGGTATTTTCATATTTTTATATGATCATTTTTACCTTAAATTTCACTAATTACCTTTAATCGCGATTAATTAAACATAAAAGTTACTATTCACCAAAAAATTGTTTTAATCCCATTGAACCACATTTTACTTACTAATGACAACCATGTATGTCAGATTTTTGAAAATCAAATCACAGAAGTGGTAATGT
Source organism: Viscum album (assembly GCA_963277665.1). NCBI lineage: Eukaryota > Viridiplantae > Streptophyta > Magnoliopsida > Santalales > Viscaceae > Viscum > Viscum album. Next base: position 326,643,553 of record OY728158.1, read on the forward strand.
TTCATTTAAATGAAAAATTAGTTTTTTAACTACCACTTAGTGGTTTCACTATTCATCAAAAATTGAAGTTTTTCAGAACAGTGCCAAAATTTCACCCTAAGCTATAATTGATATTCCGAATTCAAAAATGATTTCTATTTTAAAAAAATCCAAAAATATAAGTTGCATTAATTAATTTTATAATTAATTCCCGCTGTCACAACAAATAGCGTGTTTTTAAGAAACAATGTATATCAAAAGATTGACAATTGTTAATGTCCAATTTCAAAGTGAAATTAATTCTAATGAACACCATTAGATAAAATGGTAAAAATATATTCTAATTATACTTTAAAACCACTCAATAGTATAATTTATCACTATAAATTATTTTGATTAAAAAAGTTGTTTTAAGTATTTATCACTATTCATAAAAAATGGAAGTTCTCAGAAAATTACAAAACATTTAACTTAGGATAATTTTGATATTAAGAATACAAAAATGAAGTCCATTTTGAAATATAACATTTATATGATTTTAAAAAGTGGGTATTACTATTAATAACGGCTACTTTGATTAGTTGTGGTGTGTTAGAACTTGAAGTTGCGTACAATGAAAGTTATTGCATTATTGAAGGAGAAGCGTGTCATGGAAGCTCAGGGTGTTACACCTGCTTCCACCCAAGATTGTCTCTAACTATATTTCGTGATACAAGGGCAACCAGATTGAGAAGCTTCACTCGTTCCAACTGGGGGAAACCCGTCTATCACGGTGGATGATCCAGAGCGGGCATAAATTCCTACTAAAAGTCAAGATGTTGGTCGGCGTATCCCGAAAACATCATGGGACACAATTAGACCGGGACCCAAAGGTGAAGGCCGTTTTCAAGAGCAGATAGTCCCTTCTACCCGCAAGAAAGCGCCCTGAACGTGCCGAAGGAAATCGGAAAATAAAGAGCGGGTTCGTGTCTCTTCTCTGCTGGAAGCTGGGGTTCCCGATGCCGCTAAGCACACATCGAAGGCCCAAAACCCTGCGCACCCATTACCATATTATGGGAGTGGCAGTAGCAGTTCTGAAGGTCCTCCCTGCAATGTCGATACCAGCATCTCTGAAGGTCCTCCCCAGAGCACCTGCGGGGGCCTCCCCCACAGGCATATAACGATCGATCACAAGAGCATGTATTTTCATGCGACTCATGGCAGCCCTCCGCGTGACTAGAAGATCGGCCAGTAAGAATGACCTCCACTTGTTGTGATCCACCCTGAAGGTCCTCCTCAGGGTATACACTGCAAGCACTCTCCATGCAGTGGGACCATAGATTATGATAGTAGTCCTCACTATCATAGTCGCAACTGTGGAGGCCCTCCCTGCAGTGACGTCTCATCACGACAAGAAGGCCCTCCCCTTGTTGTGGCCTACCATGAAGGTCCTCCCCAGGGTTTATGTTGCAATGACACTCTGTGCAGCCGAGAATCAGATCATGCTGGTATTCCTCACCACCCTGATAATAGTGTTCCTCCCCGTAGATACGTCAAGCAATGAGAAGGCCCTCCCCTCGTTGAGGTACATTCTGAAGGCCCTCCCTAGAGTGTACCCCGCAGATATTCTCCCTGCGGCAGCTGTAATGGTAGTCCTTTCCATTGCAGCAGCTGTGATGGTAGTCCTTTCCACCATCGCCTCCATTACGAAGGTCCTCCCGATAGTGGCCCCAAGAAATAAGAAGCTCCTCCCCTTGTTGCAGTGTGTCGTGAAGGTCCTCCCCATGATGCACATTGAACGTCAAACCATGATGATCATCCTCACCATGATGATAGTTGTTGTGAAGGACCTCCATGTAACAACACTACGCAACCAAAAGGTCCTCCCATTGCTGCGACATGCCTTGGAGGTCCTCCAGAGGGTATGCACTGCAAAATTCCTTTATGCAGTGAGGAGTCAAGTAGTAATGGTAGTCCTCACCATTGCGGCTTCCATTACTAAGGTCCTACACGCTATGACATATCATATCAACATGAATGTCCTCCCCCTACCGAATCAAGCACAGAAAAGACCACATATTCCGAGGCAATCGGAAGGACAAGATCAAGCATGTCAGATTCCCAAATAGTCTCCAACAACACCCTTCTTCAATCGGGAGACGTTCCGGGGCCACGTTCATCTTCAGAACCACCTTGGAATCGCACAAATGATAATTCAATACATACCGGTCCCAATGCCTCTGACCACACAATCAGTGAGCATATTAGTTAGGCTGACTAGTTAGAGGAATCAAAAGCGGAGGAGTATGCCAACATGTTGAACCTGAGGAAACGACTGGCCAAGGATGATATACCAGTTATGTTTTGGCCCACATCCACCTCTCAATTCGACATACCCAGAAATTTGTCCGAAGAATGTGCACACGACATCCTCTCCAATATATAGACAACCCTACACTGGATGAAATCAAGATTCCTACCCTATGTTGGGTATGTAGACCATGTCAGGATAATAGGGGACCTCTTGCGTCGCATCGACCTGGAGGCTCTTCCTTTGGCGCAGAAACTACGACCTGAGAGGCATAAAGGGAACCCTCAGTTAGAATTACTCGATGCACTGCACTAGTTGCACTGCCTCATCGGTGAAACTCAAACGGGAGTCCATATCAGGGGATGGGGGGAACATGGAGCTCTGCATTTCACTCTGCTCCCTGCCCTGAAGAACCCGTTCGGCATGGTGTCCAACAACGTCATCACGTCAACACATCTATCGAGTGGGGTCCCTGCTTAGGAAAGACAAGACACCCAATAGGGACAGGCCTTGAGTAAGTCCCAGAAGCGTCAAGCTCGATAGAAAAAATACATCCAAGAACTCCTGAATCAGGCAACTGAGAGAATAAAACAGGCCTATCACTAAAGAGAGGCCAATTAGTGGTCATTTCCTAACTCCCCAGAAGGGATTGATTCACAGAAGAACTCGACACCAATCCCAGTTCACCACCGAATAGGGGCACGCAAGATCAGGCAGGTAGCGATAGCTACATCCACTGCCACAATCCAGTGTCTACCCCAGCCTGTAGAGATGGTGGAATTTTTAACAACAAATTCCCCCACAAGACCAATAAAAATGGGAAGAGACTCAACGTCCAAGGAACAGAGCCAACCCCAGCCCTCAGGGTTGGGGGCATTTTTACCTCCTCAACAACAAACTCCTCCACTAGAATCAGTATTCTCTCATATTGGGAGGAAAATCAGATGAGGAGGTTCCTGCCCTATCCCTTCATTTGATTCATAATCCCCTAGGAAAGGGAGGTGTACCGTAAGGTCACATCAAAGAACTATCCATGTCACCCTTCGTCAAGGAGTCCAAAAGCGATCCCTGGACATGAAAGGGAAGACCAGTAAAAGGTGCGAGAGATCCTATTCCTATTTAGAAGATGAAGTATCCTCGACCCTGTGATACACATCCATCAAATCCATAGAGGCTATCCCAACAGGTGATACCAGAGATGAAGCAAATTTGGATGGACCGGGGGATGATGGTTCTAGTCAGGCTATTACATACAAAGAACCACCAGGTGTGCACACCCAGAGCTAGAGGGCTGCCCTAAATATGGCCACCCTTCAAGATAACCCTCCTCCACCTACCATGTGAGGTTCCAACAAGTATAAGAATAAAGGACCGGTTACCCTCAACCCGCCTCCTTCTCTTGATAAAAATGATCCGCTCACGCTCAAAGAGAGATTTTCTCAACATGAAGAGGAAATGAGAGAATTGAGGTGGCTTAACACTAAGCTGCTCTAGAGGAATTGTCTTATTGAAAGTGCTTCCCAAGAAGAGCCACACCTTCCACTCCCAGTAAGTGCACCTCAACGACCCAGGTTTGCCCCGCCAAATGAGGTGCCTGGTCCATCCAATTACCTGAATGTGGATCCAGATGAATACCAAGACATCCCTCCACTTAGGAAGAAACCAGATCGAGTATGCCTGAACCCTCCGAAGGTTTCACAAACGGCACACGCACCCCTGGTGCCAACAGATCTGGATCCTCAAGCAATGACACGGGCTACAGCTACCCAGGACCGGGCCCAACGGGATGTAAACCAGGCTCTCACCAGCACCATCGAGGCACTAACAGCTCGATTGGAAGAAATGGAAGGTCGACGTGCTCCGATACAGCCAGAGTGGAAGCCCTACCTAGATTGGGTGAGCAACACACCACCTCAACCCAATTTTGGGAGCCCTGTATTCCCTATTTTCAATGGATCAGTTGATCCAGAACAACATTTGATGCACTATGCGTCTTATTGTGACCCTATGATGGGAAATCCGGAAAAACAAGAATTAGTGAAACTCAGATTCTTCGTACAGACCTTGCAAGGATCTGCCTTTGTCTAGTATACAAGTCTGCCAGCCCAGTCAATAAATAGCTGGGAAGACCTTTGGCAGTAGTTCCTGTTCCACTTCAGCTTAAAATTTCCTAAAACAATGGTCAGTGACCTCATGAACTGCATGTAGAGGGAGAACGAGAGTGTCTCAGATTTCATTTCTAGATGGAATGGTCTGACCTAATCTTTAAACAATCCAATGCCTCAAGATGAGATGATTTCTATATGCATTGATAATATTCGAGATGATCTACGAACACTGATCATACCAGTGGAGTGAACCACTGGATTTGGCCATCTCTCTGGTATTTCTGAGAGAATTGAGGACACCCTACAACGGACCCATCTGAAGTCCCGAATAGCCTCGTATGCTCCTACAAAAAGGGCAGCTAGAGATGAAGCGTCCACTATCACGCTCATGCCAGCCCCTGTGCCTACTCCACCACTCATGCCTCCACCAAATTGTCAAGGGCCCCCTGTATTCAACTGTCACCTCCACCTAAGTGGGATGATCAGAGAGGATCAAAGCGGAATGAGTTTGAGGAATGAAGAAACAAAGTATACTTTTTCCGAGAGGACCAAGTCCGTTCATCGCCGCCATGAATTGAAAATTGCTCTGCCTCCCGGAGCCAAGGAAACCCAAAGAGGCCGACCACGATGACAGGACAGATTACTGTCCCTACCATAAAATTTTTGGGCACAATATTTGAGAATTCTTCGTCTTTAAGGATCTCCTACAAAGGATGGTAGATTCTAGGCAGGTCGAGCTGTGACCACCCCTAGCACATGTGACATATATTTCTACCACTAACTCCGATAAAGGGGAGGGGTGAAAGAAAGTCACTAGTAAGAAGGGGAAGAAGTTTGATGACTGGATGACTCGGAAGACTATCAATCGAGCCCAGGGCATACTCCCAGCTCAACTAAAACAGCCAATGTTGCTGCCAACAACCCCTGATGCTGCACAACTGACAATATCAGCCTCACAACCCTCCATGATCTGGTCATCTAGGCATAATGAAAAAGGGAGGAAACAATAAAAAGAGGAGCAGTCCGCAACAGGGCCGAAGTTAGCCCTGACACTGGCAGAGTTTATTCCCTCAAACTTAGCGCCACGGGCACTGGACCACCAAATGGCACCATCAAGGACAATCAACTAGGTTAACTTGTTAGAGTATGAGGAGACAATCTTTGGTTCCATAAACGCCATCCGTCTCATGGAATAATTCCCTGACAAAGGGTATGGTTATGAACCTGAGTTCCCGACACATAGAGCCGGGACAAGGAATCGTAGAGGCAGGGAATACCAGGGGAGGTACAGTCGCAGTCGAGACCAACCATACGGTTGGACCTCAGCCCAAACCGTCAATTTTGAGGAAACCCATGGGAGATCCCTTAAATGGACTCAATATGATAAAGAATATCCCTCCACATCCACAAGCGACCACTCTTCCCTCGTCGTTCTGCGGTACCCATCAGAGGAGGAACAAGTGTCTAGCCACCTAGTGTGCACAAACAGACCGACCGGGCCGAGTCCCTAGAACATGGGGACATCATCAGTATCTGACCCTATAGACGATCCCTCCTCGTCACGTATTCCATTTCTCAAGCTGCCCGCTAAAACTCTCCCGTCAACAGAGAAGCATCGACCACTGGAACAGAAATACGATATCCTTAAGTAGATAGCAACGGTACCAGCCAAACTGTCAATCCTAGATGCCCTGAGCTTGTCAGCCGACCTCATGGAGGCACTTATAGTATCCTTGCTCAGCCCCCAAGAATTTCAAGCTGAGGTAGCTGCTGCTAAGATTTACTGGACGGAGACTGGCTTAGCTGAATGCAATGCGGTGATTTCCTTCACCGATCTGGATGAAGATGCCATCATGTAAGGACACATCAAACCACTATATGTGTCTGACACACTAGATGATGTTTAGATCTGCAAAGTCTTTATTGAAGATGGCTCTGGAGTTAACCTCATTCCCCTATGGACACTCCATAAGTTGGGCCACCGTGAGGGTGATTTAATACCCTCAGCCACAACTCTACTAGGTTACGACAAGAGTGAACAGAATCCAATGGGACAAATTAAGGTAAAGACCCATTTTGGCTACCTTGTGGCCTACTCGGAATTCCTAGTGGTCCAATAGAACACAAAATTCAATGCCCTTCTTGGAAGGCCGTGGCATTATAAGAACATGGCCGTTTCTCCATCCCACCACCAATGTATTATGTACTGCGTCAATGGGAAAAGTGCGACATTTCACACAGACAAGGCCCCTTTCGAGCTCTCTAAGTCATTTTACATTGACACCGGGTTTTATGAGAAAAAGAAGAAGAAGCCTTTGGTCGATGGTATTGACTGGATCCCTGCTCCAAATGGTCTAGAAATGGTTCCTAACAAACCCCTCAAACAACTTGGCAGAGACTACGTACTTCCCATCAACCATGTTGAGAGCAGCAGTTCAAGTTTGGACACACACTCAGCTATCCTAATGACTTCAGCCATAACAATCGAGCGTGACATTGTGGGAAAATTCACAAACCCTCAATTTGGGGGCGAATACTTGAGCGAGGACGCCCACAATTCCTCGCCACTAGAATACCAGGAGCCCGAGTCAAGAGCTATCCCCTCGCAAGATCAAGAAGATGAGTATTTGGGAGAAGAAGAGGATGAAGATCTCAGCGATGCACCTACCACATTTGAGGAAGGTATCACAACAACAATGTATGAGATCGAGGAAATAAACACGGGTATCGAGGAAGACCCGAGGCCCACTCTTGTAAGTGTAACCATGTCCCCTATGGAGCACGAGGTATATATCGTATTCTTAAGGCAACATCAAGATGTTTTTTCCTAAAATTACACAAAAATGTCAAGACTCGATCCCAAAGTTGCGACCCATCATATAGGTCTTCCAGAAGACCACCAGGGCTATAAACAGGCCACCAGAAGGACACACCCCTCACATGCTGCCAAAATAGAGGCTAATGTCGATAAGATCATTGAATCAGGCTTCATTTGGGAGGTACAGTAACCCATCTGGTTGGCCAACATCGTCCCTGTCATGAAAAAGAATGGACAAAACCATGTTTTCAGTGATTTCAGAGATCTCAATAGGCATTGTCTGAAAGATGATTCCCCGGTCCCGATCACCGAGTTATTAATCGATGCGACGTCCGGGTATGAGGCTCTATCCTTTATGGACGAATATTCTGGGTATAATAAAATCAGGATTGCCCAAGAAGATGATGAAACCACTACCTTTAGGGCTCATCGAGGAGTATTTTGTTACAGGGTTATTCTCATTGGTCTCAAGAACGCTGGCGCCACATATCAGCGTACCATGCATCGTATCTTTAAACCATTATTGGGGAGATTCGTTGAATGCTACGTGGATGACTTGGTGGTTAAGTCTAGATAACACTTATCTCACATGTTAGACCTTGAGACCCTCTTCAGCAAACTTCGACATCATATCCTGAAGATGAACCCCTTGAAATGCGCCTTCAGGGTTACCTCAGGGAAATTCCTTGGCTTCACTGTACGCCATCATGACATCAATGTCGACCATAAAAAGAAAAAGTATATCCTTGGATTACCGCCTCCCCACAATCTCACCGAGTTGAGGGGATTCCAAGGACACCTGGCCTACATCAGCAGTTCATAGCCAACCTGGTAGGAAAATGTTTTCCCTTTACTAGGTTAATGAAGAAGGGAGTCACGTACTAATGGACATTTGACTGCAAAGAGATGTTCAAGAGCCTAAAGAATTACCCCTTAATCCCACTATTGCTCATGCCCCCGGTTGAATGAAGACATCTCATCCTATACGTGACGACCCTAGAGCGGTCACTAGGAGCCTTCCTCGCAAAAAATAATGACGATGTCAAGGAAACAATCTCTATTACCTCATCCGAACCATGATTGATGCTGAGATTCGATAATCCAACATCGAGAAGAGTTGTTTGGCCTTGGTCTTCACAGTTCAAAAGTTGTGACATTATCTTCAGCATCATAAAGTCCATTTGGTCTCACGTAGTAACTTGCTCGAGTACATCCTTAGCCGCCCAATGTTGACCGGGTGCCTATCCCATTGGGCAGTCATCCTGCAACAGTTTGACATCTGGTTTGTGCCTTAAAAAGCCTTCAAGGTCTAGACATTATCATATTTTCTGGTGGAGCACCCTTCAACGGGGACCACCGCACCAGACTCTGAGCTACATGATGAAGACATCTTCTCGGTTCAAGAGGAGTTCCCAGCATGGGAAATGTACTTCGACGGTGCATCACAAAACCCAACGGGGAAGAGGATGGAAGATACAAAATTTAACAAGGTCGGCTTGGGGATAATACTCATGTCCCCAGAAAATACAGTCTTTCCATATTACTTCCTCCTGTCATAAGGTTGTACGAACAATGAAGTGGAGTATCATGACCTCATTGCAGGCCTAGAGCTTACACTCCAGGCATAAGTACAACACCTTAAGGTAAAAGGTGACTCAGAACTGGTTATCAAGAAAGCCAATGGTGACTATTCTATTAGAAAGGAGGAGCTGATTCCCCTGTTTGACCATATACGAGGGTTGATGGCGGAATTCTCCACAGAACCAACGTTGACCTATATTCCCCAGTCTCAGAATGCCCAGGCCGACACATTAGCTAATGCATCCATATCCCTAGCTGACCTAGACTGGGATGAAACTATTATTAGTATTGATTAACGTCTACTGGTCTTTCCCTTTGTTCAAACTAAGACGGAAGAAATACAAGAATTTAGTCCTGTCCTTGAACCATATGCTCATACCACTGACTGGATGACCCCCATTTTAAACGACCTTAAACAGGGAGAACTTCCATTAGACGGGGCTGTACTAGAGCAAATACGAAGAATGACAATCAACTTTGTCCTATATGGAGGCGCGGGTTAGCCAGAGGTCCTATACAAATGAGGCCTCAACGGAATCCTCCTAAGATGCATTGATGGAGAAGAAACTGTTGCCGTCATGACTGATGTACATGCCACAGTATGTGGGGCACTTCAGCTGGGTTCCATGATTTCCCACCAGGTTCGAAGAATTGGGTACTATTGGCCCACAGTGGCACGATATTGCGAGCACTTTACTGCACAATGCCACTCATGCCAAATTCATGCCAACTTCATACCCCAACCCCTGAAGTTACTTCATCAGGCCAAGTACTCCTGTCCATTTTCCGTCTGGGGAATGGATGTTGTGGGACTATATCCTCCCGCCACAGCCAAATAACTGAAGTATATCCTCATGGAAACTGACTTCTTTTCCAAATGGGCAGAAGCTATACCCCTTAAGGATGTTGGGGCAAGAAAAATTATCAGATTTTTGAAAGCCAATATCATCACCATATTTGGTGTCCCTCATACCATACTGACAGATAATGGCAGAAACTTTTGCTCTACTAAATTGGAGAAACTATACAAGAATATCGTATCAAGGCTAACAACTCATCCCGCTACCACGCAGCGGCCAACAGACAGCTAGATGCTTTCAACAAGTCCCTATCCAACATTCTTCATAAAATGCTGGTCAAAGACAAGAATTCATGGCCGGATAAACACCTCCATGCATTGTGGGCTTATCAAACCACAATCCGCACCGCTACTCGGGCTACTCCATACTCATTAGTATACAGAACAGAAGTGGTCCTTCCCATTGAGATCCAATTACCCTCGCTCTGTATTTCCTTTTGTGATCAATTAACCAATGATAAGCAATAAGAAAAGCAGATAGGTGAATTAGAACAGTTATACGAGAAGCGGTTTCACACTTTGCATAATCTGAAAGTATATCAGAACTAGATTGCATGAGCCTTCAATAAAAATGTTTATCTTCTATATTTCTTGGAAGGAGAATCGGTATTGGTCCTCCAAACCCCAATGATACCTGAAAATACACCTCAAAAGCTGGAGCCCATGTGGGAGGGACCATATGATATACACAAGGTCTACTCCAATGAAGCGTATGCCCTGATCTCCATGGACGGGCAGTTCACTACCGCTCCTACAAATGCAAGATTCCTGAAGAAGTATTTATCATAGAATTCAAAAGCAGTTATCATCTGAGCTACAGGATGTTAAACTACTAATCACCAAATGGTCCAAACTCTATGACCCTAAACTAAGAGTATTTCTTCCTCACCGGAATAACTGAAAGCAGTTATCGTTTGAGCTACAGGACGTTAAACTACCAAGCACCCAATGGTCCAAAATCTATGACCCTAAACTAAGAGTACTTCGTCCTCACTGGAATTATTGAATGCAGTTATCATCCGAGCTGTAGTATGATAAACATACAAGCACCATATGGTCCAAAATCTATGACCTTAAACTAAGAATATTTCTTCCTCACCACACGACGTTAAACTGTACGAATTTCAGAGAACTACGTATGGCTTAATTCATAACCTTGCAGGATAAAAAATTACGCCAGGATACCCTATCCTGGCCCATCCACTCCAAAATGGAATAAAATTAAAAAAAATGTCCCTTTCCCCCATGTATGGACCAGCCCTGCACGGGGCGTACTTATTTCAGAGAACTACGTACGGCTTGATTCCTGCCTTCGTAAGATACATAGCGACGCCAGGGTTCCCTATCCTGGCCCAACCACCCCCAAATAAAAGTTAAAAATTCCCTCTCCCATCGTGTACGGACCAGCCCTGCACGAGGTGTATTCCATATCCTTACGACACGACGTTAAACTGCACAGATAAGGATAAAATAAAAAAAATCACCCTTCTCCCCCGTGTATGGACTAAACCTGCATGGGGTGTATTGTATTTCAGAGAACTATGCATGGCTTGATTCCTGCCCTCACAGGATACTTAGTGACACATGGATTCTATATCCTAGCCCAGCCACCTCCAAATGAGGTTTTAAAAATAATGTCCCCTTCCCCTGTGTACAGACCAGCCCTGCACGGGGTGTACTTCTTTCAGAGAACTACATACGGCTTGATTCCTGCCTTCGTAGGATACGTAGTGATTCCAAGGTTCCCCATCCTGGCCCAGCCACCTCCAAATAAAAGATAAAAATGCCCTCTCCCCCTGTGTACAGATCATCCTTGTACGGGGTGTATTCCTCATCCTTACCGCATGAGGTTAAACTGCACAGATAAGGATAAAATAAAAAAATGGCTCTTCTCCCCCATGTATGAACTAAACCTGCACGAGGTGTATTTTCATTCAGAGAACTACGCGTGGCTTGATTCCTTCCCTCGCATGATACGTAGTGACACCTGGATTCTGTATCCTAGCCCAGACACCCCCAAATGGGGTTTTAAAAAAAATTGTCCTTATCCCCCGTGTATGGATCAGACCTGCACGGGGTGTATCGTCTTTAAGAGAACTATATGAGGATTGATTTATGCCTTCGCAGGATATGTAGAGATGCCAGAATTCCACACCCTAGCCTAGCCACCTCAAATGAAGCCAAAAAATACCCCCTCCCCCATACAGACTAGACCCGCACGGGTTGTATTCCCCAAAAGAACTACGTGAGGCTTGATTCCTACCCTTGCGAGATACATAGTTACACCAGGGTTCTCCATCCTATCCCAGTCATAAAAAAATTCTCTCTCACCCCGTGTATGGACCAGACCTTCATGGTGTGTATTCATCATCCTCACATCACAATGTTAAACTTCACGGACTTCATACAACTACGTGAGGCTTGATTCCTTCCCCCACAGGATACATAGTGATGCTAGGGTCCCTCACCCTGGCTCAGGCGTCCCCAAATTAAAGTCAAAATGCCCTTTTCCCTCTTGTAAGGACTAACCCTACGTGGGGTGTACCTCTTTCAGGGAACTACACATGGCTTGATTTCTTCCCTCACAGGATGTATAGTGACGTAAGGGTTTCCCTTCCTAGCCCAGCCATTCCCGAAAGAAGATTTTAAAAAAAAATCACTCTTCCTCCATGTATAGACCATATCTGCACGGGGTTTCTTCCTCATCCTCAACGCATGATGTTAAAACTGCATGGAATTTGTTGTGTCCCGCCCAAGATATATGGAGAAATGAGATGGAAATAATCCTTGAGCATTTGGATGCATCCTCTCCATACATCAGTCTCCATGACCTGGATAATTATGAATTTTCATAACCATTCATGGCCATCAGAAGTGGAAAGTTATCAACCTGTGGAAACCTTTGCATGACTATTCATACCATGCCCTTAGCAGCTCTACATATTGATATCCCCTGACCCGTCTACCAAAGGCAAGATTTCCTCATGTGATACTCTTCCTAGCTCCATATGCTTACTGGCCTTAGAGCCCCCATATCATATCTCCCGATCTAGAAATTTATGGCACATTGGTTTAAAAGTTCATCCCCCTTTTCACAACCTAACGTTGCCAGGATATCCCTACATGTTTAGCCTATGTATCCACATGTGGTTCACATGACGACCTTCATCTATGAACATCAATCCAGGGCTAGGCTACTTTGACTCAACAGAAAATTGCGGTGAAGATGTTTCTTGTATGCTTGAACACCATTATCCCCGCATCCTGAACTCTGTACTGTGAGAAATCTTGGATTTTCATAATCATTCATGGCCATCAGAAGTGCAAAGGCATCGACCCAGGGACACCTTTTCATGACTATGCATTCCATGCCCTCAACGGCTTTGCATATTGATATCCCCTGACCCATCTACCAAAGGCAAGATCTCCTCGGGTGATACTCTTCCAAGCTCCGTACAATTGCTGGCCTCAGAGCCCCCACACCACATCTCCTGATCCGGGAATCCTCAGAGTTACAGTTTACAACCTCCATCCCCCACTTTATTTAGAGTATATCAAAGCATGGTAACTCAGTTATCCTTCGAGTGACTACAGCGATAGTCACCCAATGGTCCGAGCTCTATGAACACTAAACTAGGAGTACTTCATCCTTACCACATGACATTAAACTGCATAGAGTAAAGTTACACCCCCACACACAAGATACATCAGCACAGGGGACTCTATATGTTTTAACAGTAACCAGGGCCGAATATGCTCAACATGTCCAGATATTTTCTTACCAAATGACATACATCGTTTCCCGGACAATCTTGGATCCTCATTACCATTCACGACCATTGGAAGTTGAAAGTTATCAACCCATGGAAACCTTTTCATCACTATTCATACCATTCCCGTAGTGGCTCTGCATATTGATAGCCCCTGGCCCATCTACCAAAGGCAAGATTTCATCAGGAGATACTCTTCCTAGCCCTGTACGCTTACCGGCCTTAGAGCCCCCATATCATCTCTCCTAATAAAAGAATCCCTAGAACCATGATTTACACAATTAACCCCTTTCCATGATATGGACATGCCGATTTATTCAAGCCCAGTTACATTCTAATAAAGAGAAGACTTTGCAACAACGCCCTTACCGACTAACATTAAAACGACACAGAAAATATCTTGGTCGTTTGGTGTAAACCTGCAAAGACAAAGAATTAAACATCCAAGTAAATGCATCTAACTTCAAGCATTTTCACTGGTTTAAAAATTCCCCTGTCCTCGATGCATGATGTAAAAACTGCACAACACTGGAAAAAATGCTCCCTTTCCTCGCTGCACAGTGTTAAAACTACATAGCATCGGTAAAAATGACCCCCATCCATGCGGCATGACATTAAACTACACAACATCCTTTAATAATGCTCCTCAGCTTTACCACATGATGTAAAACTATATGGAAGCCATCCTTTCCACATGATGTTAAACTGCATGGTCAAACTTGTCATGGGTTTAGTAAGGAATGGTGGCTTTTCTCTGTCCCTCAGTGCATGGGTTAGACCTACACAAACCACCGTCTCACACTAGCGTGAGAATGGATGACTTCACCCATTCTCGGGTAATTTGGCCTAGATGTTTCTCCCATATCCAGACATCCTCTCCTCATAAACCATACTCTATACTCAGAAAAATCCAAACTCCCATAAGCCACCACTGGTGGTCCCGAATCTCAACTTCCCTGAAGTTTATCAACTATCGAAAGAATGCAATCATTGACCCAAGGACACCTTTTCATGACTATGCATACCATGCCCTTAGCAGCTCTGTATTTTGATCAACCCTGGCTTGTCTACCAAAGGCAATATTTCCTTAAGCAATGCTTCTCTCTGTACGCCTCTTGGCCCCTGAGCCCCCATGTCCATCCCATGATTCAGAAACCCTCGGAGCTACAGTTTACCAGCCTATTTCATGACCCTTCCTGTATATAGTGGAATGTCTCTGATGAGATTATCGAGAACCAGGAGAAGCCGTTCCATTCTAGATAATGTCCCAGCTGCATGACTTTAAACTGTTCCAAGCTCCAACCACCCTTTACTATAGATAAATGCGCAGGACAAGGACCTTGCTTCCACACTCCTGATTGATACAGATGTTCTCAAACCCTTTTAGATGTCACATACCATTTCGGATCCACCCCCGGTGGTTTTCAAAATTCTCCAAGCCTCCCATGGTGGTTTCCATAAGCCGAACTTCTATGAAGTCCTATGACCATTAGAAATGAAGAGTCATTGACTTAAGGACACCTTTGAATGACTATTCATACCATTCCATTAGCAGCTCTGCATATTGATTTCCCCTGGACCATCTACCAAATGAAATATTTACTTAGGCGATGCTCTTCCTACCTCTGCACACCGATACAGCTGCCATGCCATGAGACATGCCCTGCATGTCGCTCGAATCTAAACATGCGCCCCCACATGAGTCTGAAGGATATTGAGACATCTTTTAATCAACCAAACCTCGTTGGGGACCTCACCCCACCATATCTGGTCAAAGCTATTTGACCTAAAACATCAGTAATGATAGTCTTGTCGGCAGGACTTTAAACCGCTCACCAAAAGAGGTGCAAAGCCCGTTAGGCTAAAAACCCAAAAATGGTGACTTAAGAAAAATCCGAGTCATACCCGCTGGTTCCACACTAAATGGGCCCATGAAAAATTAGTTTATTAAATGAAAATACCAAACGTTTGTGGGGTTTTATTGAAATACCCTAGAAATAGTTAAACTATGCTCGCTGGACCCCATGGCCCAGGAAAAAGTTAGAGTTTGTTTCTATTTTCCTTAATTATGATTAATTCTGATTCAGTGAGTTGCAATTTACGCAACAATTGTTCCAATAATAATTAAATTTTACAGAAAGGAAATATTGACCTAGATTTTGTTCCATTTGAACAAAAAGGGGGGACGTCCACAAGCTGGGGCCTCGACCTCACAACAATGAAGGGGGGGGGGGGGGGTAAGCAAAACTGATTGTACAAGAATGGATCTGACCATCAAAAAGGAGCCTGGCTCGCTCTCTCCATTAGATTGGAAACCGTGCGGTGGAGGTTGTTACGAGTCTGCTCCAGCACAGACTTCTCCCTGGCCTCAACCTCAGCTACCAAATGGGTATGCCCCACTATTTTTTGGAGATCTTAGATCAATTTCCTAGTGGATTCAAGGTTACCAGTCAGAGATGAAAGCTGATACCTCAGCATCACTTCCCTTACTTTACATTCATGAAACTCGGTAGATAGGGAAGCCGCCTGATCTCGAGATCTCACCTCTTGTGCTATCAGCTAATATAGATTTATCCTGTCTTCCTCCAAGGCTTTGGTCCCGCAATGAGAGGCAGCGAGGTGAGAAAGTTTGCGTTCATTAGTGGAAACTTCCACATGGTCCATGAAAACTGGGAAAGAGGGAAAATGAAACTATCGATAGTCAAATCCACCTCACCCCATACCCTAGAAGATTTTTCGGAGAGATTCAGTTTTAGTTTCCATCTCAGCCAGATGATTTTTAGTTACAATATCGCAAATCTGGGGCTAGGACCGCCTACGAACTGCTCGGTGGTCCGCCATGACACAAGGATATTTGGTATCCTCGCTAGATAGCACCTGAATGAAGTCTTGCATTGCAATCAGTGCAGGCATGTGCATGCTATAAGATGGTTCCGAATATGGAAGGTCTGAAGCTTTTAACCCTAGTTCCGTCTTGGGAATCAAGTTTCTAAGTCTGGTATCGGCCGACAAAACTTCAGGAATTGTCTCGCTGGGACCCGAAGCCACAGGGTCATCCTCATCCACATCCAAGAAGGTCGGTTCCGCCTGAACTACAGCCGTAGAGGGTCTGGGAGAGGAAAATCCCCTGAGTCACATTGACCAACGAGCCATCAGTCGGTCCTCCCTTAGAGTCGATGAGGATGGTGCAGTAGGCACAACAACCGCAATGATCCTTGATTGGGGAACCTTCTGGATAGCCTTCCCCAAGATGCCCTCTAGATAATGTTTTACACACATTTGCGTACTCTAAGGATAGGCTGGCAACCACTCATATTCCAGGCAAGAGAATTCTTGTGTCAGATCCCTCCGGCATCAGCATCAACCACCATTGACTGAGAGTGGCTGGGTGTAGTTCTCGAACCTGAGGAGGGGGAAGGGAAACATGGAGTTTCATACACCCAAACTAGTGGGAAAATGATGGGGGGTATAAAACTCGCACAGAGAAACCCCGTCAATCCTCACAGACAAAAACCCATCCCGTAGTGAAATCATGTAAGAACGCTCCTCTAGAATCCCCCTGTGGTTGTCAACCATGACGCCGGAAGGGGTGGGGTTGGGAGTGAGAGTGAAATGGGAGAATTCACTCAAGAGATTGACGAATTAATCAAAACTGAGGGACATCAAGAGAACTCCATCTATATCGATCTAGGTAGGTCGAAAGGTAGGAAGTGGGATGACTGTACTATGATGATACTCACAACAGTGGTAATGATCCGCTACCTAGCCATATAAGAATTGAAATGTCCCACTCAGATGGTAGGGTGACCCTCCCTCCTGCCTGTGGCTCAGTAGTTTGTAAATACGAGCCAAAGTGGGCACAAATGAATTCATTGGGCGGCCCTCTACCAACTCAACTACCACCATCAAGGTGCAAGCCCTGACGCTTGGGTTAATGTCCCAAGAAGGGAATATCCACCCACTCAAAAACATAGCAAACTTACCTTCCAACCTGAGCATTGGAGGCACACCATGGAGCACCTTGTAACCCCATGAAATGTTGTCACCCGCCTTCAGAACCGCCCAGTAGGAAACTGGGATGGTTCGTGACTGTTGAGAAGGATGAGTCCTGTGGCGCTTGATCTTTGACACATGACTAGTAGTGTTTAGAAATAACCCTATACAATTTCTATAGGTAAAAATAGAGGAGGCACGCAAGGACTGACCCAGTGATCGCTCCGCCATAACCAGCTGATCTCTTGCCAACAAAGGCACCTGTTCGACATCATCCCATGTGTCAGGAGTGGGCAGAAACTCATCATACATCGAACCAATGATCGGAATCCCTCCCAATTAGTAGATGTCCCATAAGCTAATGCCAACTTCACCATGGGAAAGGTGGAATGTATTTTTGCTTGAACACCAGTGACTGAGTAGGTCAGGCAGGATCAAATACGGTGGGTAAACAATAAATTAGGAGGCCCACATTGCGGAGTATAGATTAACTGCTTCCAGAGACTCGGGAGATTCCTGACAATGATGTTGGACCCAAAAGGCCCAGGCCCAGTCATGTGAGAAAATCCCACCAGACCGAAGATCCTAACTAGGATTCCACCCTGTGTCAGGATCCACTCAAGCAAGGTTGATAATAGAGGGGTAACTCTTGAAGACAACTTCTTGGGAGAAGTCTTGAGTGCATTGATCACTTTGGTTCCAAACAGAGCCTCTCAAAATGAAAGTTTATTTCGGATTAGAATCAGAGATCATATCCTCCAATGAGACAAGGTTTTCCTAAATGTACTTTGGTGATGCTTCCAAGCAAGGATATGGAAGACCTAAGAAATTAGGGGGGATAGGGATGTCGTCTTGAAGATCGAAGCTGTAAAGTAGAAGTCGATTTGATAGTGGATAACCTAGGTGATAAGGATAGAGAAATTCATTCAAGACACCATAGTCGGGAATGATGGATCAACTAGGGTCCTCTTTGATTCTCTCTACTCTACGAATCATAGCTAGATGTCTCCCTAAACCAATCGGATGATGCTCGGCAGTAGTCCTGGGTGCAAGGCCAAGGGGAACCATGTTTTCTCCCTACATTATAAAAACCAGAAAATTGTTAGTCCGGAACAATAAAATCTGGAAACAAATACCAAGCATATGGAAAGGTGCCTTCATGATGAGGTCCGCAAGAAGGCCTCAAAATGTGGTTCACGATGACTACATCCCATGAAGCAACCCTACGTGAAAGAAGTCCACGGTGCTCTAGCCTGTGGAGAATTGACCAGAAAACCATGAACCAAGTTGCTCTGTAGAATCTTAATCCCAGATTTAAATAGTTAGGTTCGGAAGACTTAAGAAATTTTCAATGTCTGGAATAATTCAGTCCGTGGACCATCAAAACCATGGGGTGAGTTCCTACGCAAAACGTTAGGACTTTCTTTTAAATTAATTAAGGGTGTTGATTCGCGGATGGGAGATTGGTCCGTGGGTGAAGGCAGGCATGAATGAGGAATGGTTCGCGGAAGTGGTAGCTGGTTCACAGATGATGCGTTTCGTGAAGGAATGAGCACGTGGAGGCAAAAAGCAAGAGAGCTCTAGTTTCATGAAGAATATGGTAAAATACAATGGAAGGACCCCCGTATATATAGGCATGGTCCCCTACCGGGTCCACTCCCCTACCACAAACCATCCAAGTTTTAGGACCACTCTACATCAGAATGGCCTCCTCTTCGTTTTGATCGGACCCCATTCCGATAGGGGGCATTTGTAGGGTCCTGAAAAATCTACAAAATAGAATGAGAATCCACTTTAATCCAAGGGATATTCTACCCAATTTTCCCCAATGAATTGGGGAAATTTTTGGAGAATACTCAAAGGATGGAGCAAGAAAAATCAGTCTGCAGACCGGTCTAATGATAACGGTACACGACCGGTTTCACAAAGCGCCCCCTCCACAGATAGCTACCGTTCGCAGAACAGAGGCGGGGATCCTCCGCGGGCGCGAAGCAGGATGGGTGCCAACCCGGTCCACTATCACGAACCGCCCCAGATGTGAACCCTGTCAACCGGCCTTGGTTGCATCTGGTGTCGTTCATGGAATGGAGGTGGAACCCTGTACGTCCACGAAGCACTCCCTGAGCTAGTTTGGTTCGCTGGGGAGGTGCGTTTAATGCCCTCCGTGAGTTGTGGTTTGACCAAGTCATCCGTAAACTGGGTTTCCGAACATGGGACTCTGAAAAAGGTGCCACATGACAATAGATACATCTCTTTCCCCAATATATAAACGGAGATAGAGGGGGAAGAGGAAAAATGGGAGATCGATCAGATTCGAGTGGAAGGATTTTGAAGAAAGGAGCATAGGATTTCTCAAACAGTGAAGTTCTGGTTCACGAACCAGAATAGGTATGAAGCTGGAAATGAATTAATAAGGAACCAAAAATTCATAACAACTTGGAGAACTGTGAACATAAAATAACAAAGAAATGAAGACTGCCAACCATGGCCCCTCCGTGGACCAGGGATTTTATGCCCCTTTTCCGATCCGTCGCACTGCGTAGCACCCTCTTATGTGGGAGAAGCCCCGACTGACACCTCCGACCGGTGTCGCCCTCGGCCACCTCTGCTCGCGTGGAACCCTCTGCATACCAACCTGGTACACGGGCTGAACCCGAAGCCTAGAACCATCCTAGTTCGTAGGATTCCCATCAGTCCACGGACCACCCTGGTTTGCGGATGGCCTCTCCAGCCGCATATCACCTCCCTACACGAAGGGAGCCACCCCTCATACACCCGTGTGGCCTGCAAAATCCTTCGGAGTTCCCATTCCCCGAGCCAGATAAAATCCTTCCAATCCAACCTTTTCCTTCGCAATCCACCCATTGGCCTATTCATCGGCCCCGAGCTGAGGCCTCCACCAGAGCCACCAGACCCGTGTGACATAACCTTCAGGTGCATCAGCGTGCCGTTTTGAGTTCACATACCCATAGTAGGTGAGGGCGAAGGGGTTTCCCCGGCCGTTGAGCGGGTTCCCGAGTCACTCGTGGGTCCACATACCCATGGTAGTGCAGAGTCCAAGCCTGGGAGTCCCCTTTCTGCCCCTCCACTTGTTAGGAATGGGGCACTTCTTCCCTCTATGGGGAGTAGTGGACTACCCATCAGAAGGAAGCACCCATGCACCTCCGTACATCCCCACGACCATGGCCAAGGAAGGGCATAGTGGGGAAGTGTGCTGCTACGTTATTATTCTGGGCCAAGTCCCTTTCCCACTGGGCTTTATCACCATGGGCATCCATCTCAGAGTAAGCCCTGACATTTTGGGATTCCCCCACATGTAAGCCCCATCGCAATTCCCACAGACGCACCTTTCGCAACGTGATCGTCTGGTCCCTGCTGCCTCTTGTTTCTCACACCGAGTATGACTCATGTGGTCTTAGAGTAAGCATTGACCATGACATCCTCTCCTATGCCTCCTCAGAGTGTAAGCCCCAATCCATTACCCAGGGTTGCCTCAGAGCGTAAGCCCTGTTCCATTTGAAATATGTGGACTATGATTCCTCACCACAGGGATACATAGGAAGCCTCCAAGAGGTTCAAGCTCTATCACCATCGGACCCCCCGGGTCCACATTAACGTAGGCTCTCTGACATCCCTATTCGAACTATGTAGACTTTGATTCCCCACCATAGGGATACGTAGGAAACCTCCAAGAGGTTCAAGCCCGATCACCATTGGACCCCTGGGTCCACATTCACATCGGTTCTCCGACACCCCTATTCAAATTACATTGACATTGATTCCACACCACAGGGATATGTAAGAAGCCTCCAAGAGGTTCAAGCCTGATCACAATCGAATCCCTGGGTCCACATTCACGTCGGTTCTCAGACAACCCTATCCGAACTACATGGACTTTGATCCTTGTCTCCTAGGCAGGGTATGTAGGAAGCCTCCCCATGTTTCAAGCCCAACACCAGGTCGATTCGACCATCTTCTCATCGGTTCACCGTACCAACCATGGGTAGCCTAGAGCGTAAGCCCCATACCAAACCAAACTATGTGAATTCTGATTCCTCTCACAGGGATATGTTGGAGGCCCATAGCATGGGTTTGATCAAATGCTCAGGTCATTATCTGCCCCCTTGGATGACAAAAAACTCCAGAGTGCCTGGTTACGAGGATTTAAACTAGTGTCGTCTCAATGAGTCCAGACTCCTCGGAGTCATTAATCAAATAATGGATGGTAAACCTCGGGCATAAATGATTTCGAACCCCTACGTCCAGCTGACCATTGCCAACTAGGAGTAATCCGTGGATACTATGCTTCGGTATAAACCAAAGATTCACGAACATATGAATATGTCTTAAATCTATAAGAGAGTCCCAGAATAGGCTATAATTCCCCCCAAAAAGGGTGCGATGAGCCTGAATTCCCATCCTCTCAACAAAGTTATGTTCTTAAGTATTGTTGCCAAATCACCCAGTGAACACCTGCCTTTGTAAAGAAGGTCCACGTATTGCTGGATATGGAACCATTGGGCGTTTCGAGGTGAAAATGGTTCACCTGATATGAGTGATTAAGCATAACCCAATGTTCTCCAATAAAAAGATGGGTAGCGCATGTTTCTCCCCCACGATCCCGTCGTGCACCACGAGACAAAAATATAATAAATATATTTGTGAAAATGTTTTTAAATATATTCATAAAATATATTTCTGTATTATTAAGAGTTTTACCAATATTTAATTTTTTTAATTGGTGATATTTTTAGAAATATTGTTTTTATTAAATACTACAAGAAACAGTAAAAATTATTAATTGTTAGTAAAATAATTTTTAAATTAAAAAACATTTTTATTATTAAAATAAACCTTGATAAAAAATATATTATAATTTTTAATATAATTATAAATTTAGTATTCTTTATAAATATTATATAATAATTATAAAATTATCATGCATGATAGTCTATCGAACTACAAGAGCATTAATTTGAAAAATACAAGTATAAATTTTTAGACAAACTTAATTATAAAAATTTAAACAATTTTTCATAATAAAAATTAATTAATATATAAAATAAGTAACTTAATAATTTTGAAATATCACTAAAAAATATATATAAACCATCCCACTATTAATAAAAATTTGGAAAAAGGAAAAGAAAAATAAAAATAATAAAAATAAATGGCAGAACAAGTTAAGAAAAAACATAATAATAGACCCTGAAAGACTACATTAATTACCATTTTAAAATTCCTAAAAATGGATAAGAAAATACTAGTATGATATTTTTTTATTCAATTAATCATGAAAGAAAGAACACAATAAAAAAAACACACATACAATTATAAAATACACTAAAAAATTTGATATAGAAAAAATGTCACTCATCATAATAGAAAGGATCTTCTCAAAAGAATATGAATTGATTTTTATTATATCCATCATAGGATCATAAATTGGAACATTTTCCACATCATTTAGGGAAATATGTTTCTTATTAGCATCAATTTAAATGTTAGGTTGTTTTAAATGCACTTCAATTATAATATTTTACTTATTTTTCAATAATTATATTGGTTTAGTTATTTTTTCAAAATAAAATATTCTCTCATTAAATTTTATTATATAAAACACCAATAAAGAATAAAATTGATGAAAAAATGGGTTCATTTTTTTTTGTAATCCCAATTTTTTTAAAATATTGAATCCAAACATAACATTATTAAAACCTTCAATAGTATTTATCAAATTACAGAAAAAAAGAACTTAGTCTAAACTAATAGTTCCACTAAAACATTCAATAAAAAAACAAAATATGAGGTGTTCCTTTTATTTTTTATTACACTAAAAATAACACTATAAATTTAATCCAAATATCTCTTATGAATAAATATTATACACATTTTATAACTATTACTAAGGTCATTGGACATTTTTTTAATACACATGTCATGAAACTGGATTAAATGTGTGAAATTAGTTTCTATAGAAGTTATCTATGGTAGATGAGTTGAAATATATGTTGGAATTGATAACTAAAGAATAAAAATGATAAGATGAATATCATTATGCCATGGTGAAATGAATAGTGTGGTATGCATCATGAAATATTTATCAATTTCATAGGACTCTCCCACTACCACTATAATACTATATTGTCTATTATATGATAAAGATTGTAAGGATCATAAATGTTTTTTTGGTTTGTTTAAATGTTAAATGTTCAGTAATAGTTTTAAACTGAATGTTTCAAGAGTAAAAAAATTTGAATCATTTAATAAAATTCTCAATCAATATATGGATGAGTTTTTAGTTAATTAATTCCTACATAAAGTTGATAAATCCTATTTTAATGGTTATAGTAAGTGTTAATACTATTATAAAAAACCATAGAATAAATTCATAGCTCTTGATTCTATCTCCCATTTAAGAAATGGTTCATAAAAACCATGGATAAAGTGAGATCTTTCCCATGAATTGGGAGATTCATCGATCTAATGATACATAGAAAGAATAATTAATTTTACCACTAATTTTTTATCTCAATAATGATCATGAAAATATTAACTAGGCTAATTCATTGGGGTGTAATTTGACGACCCATCCTAGAGGGGCCCATACCGTTACTACCCGAATTCCACCTCTAATAGGCCAAGGGCTAGCGACTAGTGCTGGGTAGGCATATCCCACAAATGAGAGGCATTTTACTAAGTACTTGTACACATACAAACACACACACACTCACATCCTCAATCCCAAAATGATAATATGTAAAATTCTACATCAATAAGTATGCACACCACTAAGAATACCAAAAACAGAGTACGACAGTAAAAAACTAGAAAGTAAACCGGGCCAAAGTAGAAGACCACCAAAATTAAGATTCTATAAAAGTGAAAAAAGTCTTTGAAACTCATCCGCATAAACCCTACCTGAAGGGTAGGTATAAGGACACCTATCTGAAGCCGTACGAGCACACCTCAACTATTTGACCTCTCTATGCACCACCTAGTCTTGGACCACTTAAGACTCCATCAAATGCGTCAAACATCTGCACAAGAAATGACACATGTGGTAAAATCCCATGCAAGGGTGAGTAAAATAATACTCAGTAGGACACCTCAAAACCAAAAATGAATATCACTATGAAATACATGAAGTAAACCCTACGGAACCACATGAAGTACACCACAAAAAAATAAAAAAGGTGTAGTCAACTCTACACAGATATATTTCTACAAAAAATATATCATGAACATCAAGATATACTCATCTCATACACTATGTATCACAAGGTTCCAAAATCATAGCCAGAAACCTAATTCTCATCATAGGATCGGATCCTAACACAAAAACCAGGAGGACCCACTCCACAAAATCAGCTATCTCAGATGGTACCCATATAAGAGATGTACTCCATTGGTAACATTTTACATGGTCCATCTCTAGTGGCCAACTCTAGTGGTCCAATCATCACTGCCTTTTTTCCAACGAAAGATAAGAAACAAAATTTAAAAGGTCATCTCCCCAAAAATTCACATAGTTTAGGGATCACTGCTCCAAACTATGCAGCACATGCCTCCTCTCTACCATGAGAGAGTAGATGGACTCACAACTCACCACTTCCCAGTAGTCGAGGGAGTACTACACCTAACTAATCCACGAAACTATTTCCACTCTTGAATGGATTAGCCTGTGCCTCTGTCTGTCAAAGGAGATCTAAATTCTATCTATTCATCCTTCACACCATGTAAATGGGGCCTCTCCTTGTAACTATTTCCAAAAATTGAGGAAGCTCCATCTCCAATGGATGAATCGCTCCCACAAAATAAGACACAAAATCTAGGTAAGAAATCCAGTCTTGATAAGACACCCAGTCTCGATAAGAATCATATTCTCACCAAGACACTTAGTATCTATGACCCACACCCTAAGTTAGTAGCGAAGTACCACTCAGTGACTAGAGACCCACACCCTAGTTGGATAGGGGACTACTGACATAGTCATGATAAGGCACCCAATATCAATTATACACAAATTCTCTATAAGACACACAATATCAATAAGACACATATCTCTATAATACATATTGTCTTTATAAGTCACACAAACTCATTATCATAGCCAGCCACAATATTCCACTCACAGCGTGGTTGTTCTGGGAGAACCTAATTCTCAATCCATTAGGTCATATATGAAATTCCACAAAACTCACATATAGTATCTCAAAAGGACTGTCTTATCTCAAGGGTCCAAATATCGTAAATGGATCATCAAACAGAAACACCATTTTAAAGTTATGGATTTTTTGAAAAGGTCAAAATTGGGTCACTTTGGGGTCCGATCTGACCTAATGAACCCGGAATGACCCATTGGCTGACTCGTACTGGCAATATACAATCTGGCCTGAACTGTTCCAGCCCACTGGGCCGACTAAAGTGACATGAATCTCCTAGTCCAGACTACTGTATATAGGCTGAGTTCACTTGCCGCACATAGTCTGCCCCTAGCCGCGTGCTCTGGCTGATTTTTCAATGCCACGGTGTCCCACATGGGCAATCCAATTCCTCCACGTGAACCCTGCATGCCCCACCTACCTACAACCACATCGCCACCATGGAATCCTACATGGACCCACTGGGCTGCATTCTGCCTGAACTACTGGCAGCCTCACATTCCTACATGGTCCCACCATTACTGCCAACCACCCAATGGCCTTCCACCACACCCACACACATGCACTTCGGCTCCAGCTGCCTCCTCTCTCCACCACTACTCGAGCTGCCATAATCTTTCCTCACCGATGCTGCCTCCATTCCTTACTAGACCTGAACCGGTGGTCCCTTCCATGGACAATTGAGTCTCATATGATGCTCAAAATTTTTCATGATCATAGATTCAGGTTCCTCATGACCCAATATACCATGTCATGGCCTTTTATTTCAGTTCACCTTGAATTCAATGGCCTGGACATGCTTGGAACCACCCGACAGTGCCGAGAAGAGAACTGCAAGTTTCTAATGGTGAAGAACACAAAGAATGGATGGAGGGATTCATATAGAAAATGTTTAACATAATTGGCTAAGAATTATTGGACAAAAATAAATATCTGAGGGATTTGGGTTGAAAAACAGATTAAATAGAATCTCGCTAACCCACAAGATCCCTCTTACAATGTAAAATCAATCACCAGACTAATCTGTTTGGGTATTTTTCTGCATTCATCATAGAAATAAAGAACAAGGAAAATCATAGAGAAACAACCACCCTACTTCATTGGGATCAAATGCCGATGAAGAATAAAGTTACGCTGTGATCATTGGTGGGATCCTTTGATTTCGTCCCGAGAAGATCATCGATCCACAATCCGGTTGTTGTTCTCCAAGTAAAATCCTCCAAGGTCTCCCTAGCAATTTTTCAAAATTCCCAGGATTATGCAGCTAACCCTGGGATTTATGAATAAGGATTTTATTAAAGGAAATTGTCACTGTGCCAACAAAATAATTTATCTTTATATTATTTAATGAAGATTATGTCCTTTTTAGGGTTTTCCACATAAGAATCGTGCCAACTAATGTTAAGCCAGGCATAGGGAAAACACAACATTACGAACTCAATGGTTGTTTCAAATTTCCAATCCAACACTCCGTTCAGGAGTTATTAGGATTTGAAAATAAAATAATCTTTATTTAACTATTTTATTTATGGTTACATCCAAAAACTATCTTTTAGAGCTAACCAGTACTGACCTATGTTAGGCCTCACCTAAGGAAAAACTATTGCTTTGAACACAATGACCCCATCAGATTTATGATCTGGAATCCCTTTCAAGAGTTGTTCCAATTTTTTTGGAAAATAATGCATGTGTTATATTAAAGGAATAACATTTTTCAATGAAACTTTCTGAACACACCAGGCCTTGGAATCAAACTCCATTTCCGTTCCCGGCCTTATAATTTTCCCAAATAATTACTAAAAATAAATTCAGGTAATTCTGAGTCATTACATTCTCCCCATATTAGGAATTTACATCCCCAAAAGCCAAACCAAGGGATACCAAAACATGTGAGGGTACTGAGTAGAAATCTGATCCTTTTACTCTCATGTGCTCTCCAGTATATTCTTGTGCCACCACCAAAAATGTACTCAATGAATTGATATCACATAAAAAAATCCTCCCAACTCTGGAAATTTTTTTTACATGCAAGCCCATAGAATTACCTCATGAACCAAAATGGGCAACTTAGTCTAGCCATTAGTCTATGGGAAAAATACTATGCACAAGTGTAACAAATTTCAAAATGCCTCATGTAATCCCTTCCACAACTAAGCATCATGAATTAAGATTGTAATCAGAGTAACTCCATGGAGTGGAACTATATCCTGCATGTAGAGTCATCCCAATCTCTCTACTAAACTCTGCTTCTGACTAGATACGAAGTGGGCCGACTTGGTGAATAGGTCAATGATCACACATATGGTATCGTGTCCCCTATAAATTTGTGGTAAAACTATCATGAAGTACATCGATATCCCATACCACTACCATTTTGGAACCTCAAGGTGTTGATTCAAACCTTATGGAACTTGGTACTCAACCATCACTTGATGATAAGTGAGGAATCGTGAGACAAACTCTAAAACTCCATTATTCATTCATGGACAATAGACCTGATGTCAGAGGTCCTATTACATCTTTCCCACACCTAGATGTACCACCAAGGAGGATGTATAGAACTCCCTCAAAACCTTCTCCTTTAATTCCACCAGTACCACTATGCGTCCTCTGATGAGAATGATGTCCTCCCTTCTTTTTGAATATCCATCAAGGAAATGCCCTATGAATATATGATCATGTAAAGGCTCACAATAATTATCTCCAAGATGTGCCTCCATGGATCACTCTAAGAGTGGAGGGTGACATCCATTGACTGGAGGTAAGATGTTCCATATACATCCACAATGGATAACAACAATGAGACCAATTTCTTCAATGCCTCATTCATAAAATGAAAACTAGATCTCCTACTGAAATTATCTGTCACCATGTTTCCCCTTCCAAGAAGTACAAAAAATTTCAAAGTCATTATCCTGGAGTAATGCTAGCCAACACTTTGTTCTCAACCTTTTATGGATACACTACAACTCTACCACCACCGTAGAAAACCGAGGACTCATAATTCCCACTACATTGAGGGTTAGGATATCAAATTAATGAGTAATTGGATGCACCCTCCTAGGTGTGGGTCCATCCTATACTTCCTGGGTTCCCTTTTCACTAAAAAGGAAAGCCTCATTCCACCACTACAGACACACCACAATGTTCACATAAAATAGTCAATCAATGCAAGAAATATGTGTAACCAGCCCATACAAAGAATGAAGTCATAAGGCCTTGACACCACTACTAAGAGATCCCAACCGAAACACTCACTTCTAAGAGATGGGTAACACTTTTGGTACTAGTGCGTGATCACTGGGTCTCCTCCAGTAGGAGTCTTGAAATGTGATTATCAAGTTAACAGTTCAACTAGAATCTCTGATTCTCAAACAAGATTCATGGAAAGAATAAATGATTAGAATATAGGTCTATCAATATGGAAGCCAAGGTATAACAGATAGAGACTTTACCTAGAATCATTCATGGGTCACTTGGGTCATACGCCTTGACCACATGCAACAGTCCCATTCCCTACCCTCCAACTCCCTAAGCCTGGTGTGGGTCACTAAGGGGTAGTGGTGGTAACATGTAAAAAGGTATACCACTTCATACTACTCTCCAAGCTCCCCTGACATGTACACCTCCCTAAATATCTGTCTTCTCCTATCACTATATCTACCTCAGTGTTCCATACACCATTTCCCTATCAACTATACGATGCACTGGAAAATCTCTAGAGCGATGTCCCCTATCGTTACATGAAAAAATTTCCTCTATCTATTTTGATTGGAATCACTCTATGAGCCCTGATATGTAGATCCCCTATACTGGGACCGCCTGTTGGAAATTTTCACATGTCTAAGTCTTTAAGACCGATGTCAGATCATAGTTCCAAGGTCTATTCTCTTGCTTTTATACTGTGGACTACCATCAAATGTATCTTTTCATCCATGGAACTCCCAACCAAAATGGTTCCCTCTAGCACCCTAGAATAAGTGGAAATGCATATAGGGATAATTCTGGCTCAGATGTCCCTACATAAACTTTGCTCAAATCTCTGATCCATGAAGCACTTGTCGTCTTTCATATCCATCGAGTATCTGGAATGGTCATTATTCCTAGATGATTACCAAGATACCAACATGTTTCCCAACCGGAGCTGTAGAAACTCCGGGATATGCATAGATTATATATTAGAAGGTTTTAACACCTCTGTGAAAAGGTTCTCAAAATCAATCCATGGGAAAGTTGAATAATCACATGATTTGGTATCCAAACCCCACCATCACCCTGGTAAACAATGTAGAAGGCTCTCTCTCACAACCATCATCTGATCAGATGTTGTCTTGAATAGAAAAAAAAACATAGAGCACCCCTCCAACTAGTCCTCAACTGCCTCTGTGTTGGGATCCCCTCAAAATATAAGGGGTATATATCTATGAAAATCATGAAGAAATCTCATCATGTTCTCCACATCCACTGGTACTACAGGTACCATGTGATACTCTACTAGTGGTGGTATAGCTGGGGCACCACATGGAGGTGCTATCTATGGTACAAATCCTTATACTGATGTATCATCAATAGGAAGATCATCATTGTGATCATGCATTGGAATGTTAGCTACCAGTCTATGTGGAGGGATCTTGAAATATAACAAGATGTACCATGATCAATAGAGTATACATAGTGAGCTGACTCAAGAAGGACATGAGAACACACCCAAATCCTATATGATGCATGTTCAATTATTTTCCCTAGAACTAGTATTTTCATATACCGAGTCACAAAGTATAATTCTGAGGCTTAATGTATAGATATGTTGTATTCTACACCAACACTGGGTTCCATATCTTGAAAGATGAACATAAAACACTTAACAATATTTCTAAATACCAATATCACAAACTCTATGTCCTTTAGGTAGAATTTACCTGCTCTGATACCACTCTGTCATGAACTCTCCCAGAGGGTCCCATGTCATGACTACCGCAAGCCCTCCTCCAATTGGATAGTGGCTGGCGACTAGCACCGAGTAGTCATATCCCACAAATGGGAGTAATTTTACTATGTACCTGTACACACACACACACATCTCCATGCCCAAAATGGTGGAAAGTAAAATGATAAGTAATAAAGTATGAATACTAATAAGAATACCAACAACAGAATATGACAATAGAAAACTAGAAAGTAAATAGGGCCAGAATACAAGCCCACCAAATGTAAGAGTCTGTAAAAGTGAACACAAAAGTTCCTGAAACTCATCTGTAGAAAACCCTACCTAAAGGGTAGGTAAATGGGTAACTGTCTAAAGCCGCATGAGTACACCTCGATTGTATGACCTCTCTAAGCTATACCTGGTCCTATTCCACCTAGGACACTATCAAAGTGTCAAAAATATCCATAAGACATGAAATGTGTAGGAAACTCACCTGCAGGGGTGAGTAAAACAATACTCAGTAGGACACCCCAAAAACACAAAGGAATACTACTAAAGAAAAACATGAAGTACAGCACAAGGAAATACAAAATGTATACCACAATGAAATACATGAGGTATAGTCATCTCCAAACAAATATATGTCTACAATGGATATATCAAGAACAACTAGATATAGTCATCTCAGAAACTAAGTATCATAAGGTTCCAACCTCATAGCCCGCAATAAGATTCTCATCATAGGATCGAATCATAACACAATAACTAGGAGGACACACTCCACAAGCATAGCCATCATAGATGGCACCCTTCTAAGAGATGTAATCTATCATTAACATTTTACTAGGTCCAGCTCTAGTTCCCAGTACTGGGTGTCATGTTCTCACTGCCTTACACCCAGTGCATGATAAGAAACCCAAGTGAATAGGTCTGCCCTCACATCTACATGTAGTTGAGGGAGAATTTATCCAAACTAATAACCATGTGAATCCTCTCTTGTAAGAGTGAGTGGAGGGAATGACACCTAGACACTAACCTGCTGTTGATGGAGTTCTTCCCCTAACCAACCAATGAAACTTCAATCACTATTGAACTGAGTAGCTCACTCCATTATCCATCTAGGGATCTCTAACTCATCTCTAAGAATCATTCAAACAATGTGAATAGGTATGATACTTATAATTGTTTCCAAAAGAAAATGAATATCCATCTCAAATAGAGGACCTTCTCCCTAATGATAAAACAAACAGTCTCGGTAAGACATCCAATCTCGATAAGACACCCAACATTGATAAGAAACCCAGTCTCCGTATGACACTCAGTCTCAAGGACCTGCAACCTAACTGGGTAGGGGAGTAACACCCAGTGACTAGAGGACCCGCACCCTTGTAGGACAGGGGATTATTGAATCAGTCATGAGAAAACACCTAGTCTAAATAAAACACATAGTCTCTATAAGGCACAAAATCTTGATAAGACACGTAGTATCTATAAGACACGCAATCTCTATAAGTCAAGAAGTCTCAAGGACATAGCAAGACACAAGATTATTCTCATAGAGTGCTCATTCTAGGAGAACCTACTCTCCAAGAAATTATTCATATGTAAACTTCCACAAAAACTCAAATAGATTATCTCAGTTTGACTATCTCATCAAAAGGGTCCCAACACCGTAAATAGATCATGAAATAGACACATGGTTTGAAATTTAGATTTTTTTCATTAAAAGGTATGACTTGGGTCCAGTCTGGGTCTAATTCAACTTGCTGGGCCTGGCCTGAACCACTGGCTGACCTGACGTGGTCTGGACGACCTGACCCACCCAAAGCCGTCCAACCCGCTAGGTCGTCTAGAGAGGCTAGAAACTCCTAGTCTAACATACCGAATGCAGGTTGTCTTCACTCGAGACATGTGGTACACCCTGACCGTGTGCTCTACTCAGTGTCATGCTGCTGTTGCATCCCACACAGTCGGTCCGCTACCTCCGCATATGCCCTGAACACCCCGCCTTCCCATGACCTCGCTATTGCCACAAACTCCTACACGACTATTCCGGGCCACATTCTGCCTCAGCCACAAGAACCTCACATTCTTACGTGGTCCCCCATCACTGACAGTTGTCCCACGACCTTTTTCCGCAACTGCACATGGACACCACTGCTCCAGCCACTGAGGTATCACCTCACCAGCACCTCCACAATGCCTCACCAAACCCGTACCAGTGGTCCCTTCCACGGACCACCAGGACACCCCCGATGTTCAGAATTCTACGTAATCATAGATTCAGGTTATTCATGACCTGATCTACCCTGCTATGACATCTACTACTAGTTCTCCTTGAATCCGAGGGTCCAATTGTGCTCAGAACAAACTAAAAATGTTGATTCAGGAACTGCAAGGTTCGAATAGAAAATAACATGAAGGGAGGGATACACATCACAATTGTTAAACATCGTTGGATAGCTTTTATTATCCAACGGCTAGGATCTGGAGGATTGGGGTTAGAAAAAAGATTAAATCAAATCCCACTATTTGGAAATAAATCTCTCCCACAACATACGATCAATCTGCATGCTAATCTGTTCGTGGATTAGTTTTTGTCATCATAGAAATCAATAATGGGGAAAATACCATATAAATGACTACCATATATCAGTGGGATAAAATTTTGAAGAATAACAATGTTTCATCATGATCTTTGACCGAATCCTTTGATTTATTCATGTGCTAATCACTGAACCACAATCCGGTCATACCAAGGGAAAATCCTTCAAGATCTCCCTAGAGATTATCCGACTTTCCTAGGGTTATGTGGGTAACCTTGATATTTTTTCTTAAGTATGTTCTTAATCTAAATATTCACTACATCAACAAAAAAATTTATTTTTTAATTATTTAATGATGACTACATCATTTTTTGGGTTTTCCCTATAAGACCCGCACTGACTAAAGTTAAGTCACACCTATGAAAAACATCACATTATGAACTCAATAATGGTCTCATATTTACAATAACAGTCTCCATTTTTGAGTTATTAGGATTTTAAAACAAAATAAATTTTATTTAATTATTTTAGTAACAGTTACATATGATTTCTAACTTTCATAACTGACCTGTTTCGACTGATGTTCGAAAATTATTAAGGTAAAGACAATATTATGAACACAATGGTGCCCTCAAATTTCTAATCCCAGTACCCGTTTAATTGTATATTCACCTTTTCATGAAAACTACACTCGCATTCTATTACAAACTTAATATTTTTCAATGAACTGTTATGGGCACAATGGGACTCAGAATCACACATTTTCGCAGCGCTTGGTCTCAAAATTTTCTTAAATAATTTATAAAAATAAATTTGTTAAAATACGAGTCATTACATGTAATTTTCACCATACAATATTTATTTTACTTTTCTTTTAAAATTTATAGGTATATTATAGGTAAATTGGTATTTAAGTTATTTTCAATTTTATTTTGGATGATATTCATGCCTTCAAATCCCTTCATAAGTATCAGAGCTCGATCTCTCAACAAATGGTTTAATTTTTGAGTGAACAAAAAAATTTAGAACGACTAGTTTTCCTGGTATGACAACATTAATCCATTTAAAAATAATTTAGTTTAATAATTTTCTAGATCATAAAAAGGTATTCTTAAAATATTATACGGTCAAAAAAATATAATAAGGCCACAAAATTTTTCACAGGAAATGGGAATATTTGGTAGTTCATTTTTTCTAGAAAAATAGAGTGTTGTGTTTGATATCTCTACACCTTGTTAAAAAGTGTGCTATCTTATGGTGACCACCATTACGAGGAGAGATCACAATATTGTAGGAGTAAATAATGCTATTTTCTATGGTTGTACTATATAACTGAAAAGACATGGATAATTGAAATGGAATTCTACTATAAACCCCTTGGTAATGGAAAATAACTGACACAAAATGTATTAACCATGAATAATATGTTGGATAAAATTAAAAATACTCCGTGCCTTGGATAAGTAAAATGGCTGGACTAAAATAGTTTATCCTTACATTAAATTTCATCTAATATTAGACATTCTTATGGTATTAACATAAATAAAAATAGACATAATATAATTCTCGGTTAAAGTTGTTTTGAGTGTGATTTTTGTGAAAATTTGATTTTTGTTAAAATTATCAAAAACCTTCCTTGAAGCAGACCCTCTAGGAATGCACCAAATCTAAGGGGGTATTCAAACCACACTAAAAATGTTTTGGTTGATATGATATATGTTTGAAGTGAAATTACAAGGTTAAAATTAGGTGAAAGTCCAAAATATTTATATTGGTTTTTAAGAATATTATAAATGTTAATATAAAACTTTTATATTAGTATTCTTATTTGGATAAATATGTGATTGTTAATTTATGTAAATTTAATTCATAAAATATATATTTTTTGTTATTTTATATAAAAATTTATAAAAAATCACATATTTTGTAACATGATGAAGTTCATATTAAGACACTGTAAATGATAATAATAAAATTTATTATGGGATAAAAGTGAATTGTACATTTTCATACATGCCTAAGTTATAATGATTTATAATTATATTTTGTTATGAATTATTTTTAAATTTTTATTGCAAGTCTAAATATGTTAATTCATCATTTATTTTGTTTGTTCCTTTGGTTTTCAGTCATGAAAATAATTTTTATATTCTAAATTATAATGTAAGATTTATTCAGATGTGTTAAACTTATTTTTTAAATTATTTTACAGACATTTTAGGAGTTACATTCTCTGTATGATAATTTAT
This sequence comes from Viscum album, assembly GCA_963277665.1. Lineage (NCBI taxonomy): Eukaryota > Viridiplantae > Streptophyta > Magnoliopsida > Santalales > Viscaceae > Viscum > Viscum album. The sequence continues at coordinate 326,678,838 of OY728158.1, forward strand.
TTTGTTTTATTCAACATTGAATTTGTCTTGTTCATAAATTAGGATATTTAATTTAAAGGTTGAAAATAGTTTATACATATTGGAGTTTATAATTATAATGGAATTGAGGTATATATTGAGTAAATAATAATGGGTAAATTTACTTTTGGTCAAACTACTCACACAACATAGAGAATATGCAATGATTATAAAAGTTAGAGTTGGAAACTTGTCACTCCATGCTTACCCTTGTAGTAATTGTTTTATTTAAAATGATTCTAAACCTTTAAATGAGATAATTTCATGTACATTTTAAATGAATTAATTTGGATATGTATAAATATAATTCGATTTTAATTTATGTTAATGACACATACAATGATTTGTGTAAAGAGTTATACATAAATATGGTATGATCATATAAAATTTGTTTATGAAATAGTGATTCCAAGACAAATCATTAGAATCATTCATAAAATCAATGGGAATAACATCATATACGATTTCGAGATTTAATATCCTTTAAAAATATTAAGTGTTTGATTCATTCCAATAAAAAAACTTCTAATATCCTGATCATCCATCAAGTAGTTTCACGCCAATGTTGGGTGCTCTTATATTATCTTGTTTAAGGAAATAAATTAATGGGTGACTCTAATCAGTTTAGGATACCACTTATATTATATTATTTTTTTTAAACTTACCTGAGAAACCCTTGAGAACGATACTAGAAGAATAGATTTGAGTTCATTTATATGATGGGTTGGGAAAGGAGTTTTCTAATTAACTATCCCAACATCATTTGTGAATTGTATATAATATATTCTAATGGACTTTTCTATAATAATAGTTGGGATAAGTAATGGTGAAATATGGATCATGGACCACTAGAGGATATGATCAATTTATAAGGGTCATCATTTTACTCGAAGTGAATTTAATGAAAATCCATATTAAATAAATGTAAACTAATATTACCATATCATAAAAATCCTATTTTAGATAAAATAGAATAATCATTATAAAAAAAATTAAGATCAGTCCTAAAGAAAGGTAATACTAATAGAAGAAAAACTTTAGACTAGTATATAACTTTAAGAATCATTATTAATTCTGAATGAAAATTATATTTGTTAAATCAACACTATACTCAATAATAAATTGATGAAGTTGTTCAAAAGTTGATCTAGATGATTATGATAAGCATAGAAGGATTCATATGATGTTTTAAACTAATTGTTTACATGAAAAATAACTAAATAAAATGTAGTCACCGCGTATATACTCAATATGATTGGCTATATTATTGAATTGAATAGACTGATTGTTTTTCTAAAGCTCCTAGTGTAGAATTTATTCCAAGATTATTATTATAAAGAAATCAATAATATAAATTTGTTTCTTAAATTTTTACCTAATTTCCTCAATATGTTTAGGGTAGTTGAGTATAAAAAATTGAAACTAGAATCTTATGGTGTATTGATAATGAAAATGAATAAAAGTTTAATATATAATAATAATAATGTTGGATAGTACAATTATCATTGTTGGTCATTAAGAACTAATAAAAAGTCAATTAGAGGGTTATTATTTCCATTGGATGGAATTTTCTAAATTATATGAACGAGTTTAAGAAAATCCTTTGATATTCCATGTCAAATATTAGTGTAATATAATTAGTACTACAATTTTGGAAGGGTATATGAAACTAAATATATATATTACAATTTTTTTTAAATGTACAAGTGTTGAAAATAAAATTAAAAATTTACGAAGCTTATAATTTTCATTTATAAATTTTATATTATCTTTATAATATTGATATTTGGAATGAAAATGAGTATTTCCACTATATTTGGATCTAAATAAAGTATATATACTAATATATTGTTTATTATATATTGAAAAGGTAATCCATTATTAAATAAATAATTGTTATCAATAAACGAGATGATAGACTTGTAGTAGGATTCATAAAAATCTTTACCATATTTGATAATAAGATAAATATTAATTGAGGTTTTTTTCAATTAAAAGACTTTATACAATATATTTGTTAATATATGTAGGATATGATCTGACCACCCAATAATAGCATATTTTAAAGAATAAAATATTCTTTTTAGAACATTTATGTAAACACTTAGAATAAAAACTATTATATAGTCACATATTTTATTTTTATTATATTACCAAATAAGTATATAAGTTTTATATCATAATATAATATATTTTTTTGTGTCTAGTATGCTATTATCGAGAAAATATAGTTTTTAATAGGTTAGTGGGTGTATTTTCGGAGTTATAAATTCTCAAATTATAATAAATAAAATATTAAACTAGTGAAATTCAAGGTAAATGTCAATAAATATCCAAAATTAGATTAGTTTATGTAAGTATAAGTTAATGTAAATATTTACAAGTAGTTAAAAAAATGATCTCTAGGAAAAGGTTAAATAGAATGGTTCCTTGATGATGATGAAGAGCTTATAAAGTGTTCTATATAGAGAAAAAATACTTATAACATCATAACATCGTGTATTCTGATGTAAAAAACTTTGAATATGATTTTAAAAGTGTTGAAAATTAGGGATTTGATTATTAAGTTTCACAATTATTTCAAATCATGTTATTTATAGACATTATTCACTAAAGGATATTGGATGGTCATCTTTTATCCAATATCCAAAAAGGGATGTGGTAAGAAATACATATAGATCTAATGAGATTAGAAAAAATCAAAATTAAATCACATATAAGGTATTTATGAATGTTTATCATATAAGATATGATTGGGAAATGGATTATTTATGCTTTTCTTAGTATTCTTAACTAATTTTAAGAAAATAAAATATATCATGTTATATAGATTGAAATATATACATTATCATTCTATCAAATTGGATTCATATATTATGTGAATTGTAATAATAATTTTCCTCTCAACGTGTGTATCTGAGTTATCCACACATGATGTTCTTCGTAGAGTATTATGGGATTTTAGGGTTTTTGTCGAGACGATTTCATATTATGATATGAAATATGATTAGGAGACACAAAATAATTATTGTGTACTATATATTCCACCAAGTTTACCACATGGAGTGTCATACACTATGTATTTGAAATTCCAATGGTGTATGTTTTATATTGAATCCCGACACCTAAGGTTATAAAGATACCTAGAATGAGGAACTTCCAAATTTGATATGTTTCTTACATAAACCTTGAGGCTTAGATAATTAGGGAATAGTTTTGTATGATGTTGATCATACCATCAGTTGAGTCTTAAAAGATATGAGATTCATCCTTTTGTGAGATAAGTATGATATATCAGTCCTTGAAAGAATTATATTAAGAATTTTTTTATACCTATATAAGGTTCATGTTATATGATTACCAATTTTGATAAGTGGCATGGGATGTGATCATACGCATAGATGATTGACATGTGATTTATCTATTGACCTCACCAGTGTATACTCATAGAATCAATATTTTATGAGTACTCCATATGGGATTGAAATACTTCGGGTTTTTGGCCACCTGATTTTATTGAAAAACTAATCATATGATTAAAAAAATAGTTATATGATACACCTAGTGGATGTTTCTATGGATAAACACATTCTTGGTATATATAATTCTAGATCCTTTTTTAGCTTGATAAGTATTGGTACTTATCTAGATGATTATATATTTCTTTGCATTGATGGACTAAAAAATCATCATTTTTATAGAAATAAAAAACCAACGTGTTAATATATTTTGGTTATGAAAATTAGTATCATGTTTATGAAACTTTGAAAACTACCTAAAAAGTGTTTTTTAGGATATATGGAAGAGTTTATAGATAAATTTTCATAAGTTATTATATATGATGTAACATATGGTTAAAATAAATTATATATTTTTTTAAAAAAATTTGGATATAGATTATAAAGGAGTTATATATGATGTAACATATGGAGAAATTGTGTTATGTTTGAGAGGATTTAGTGAAAGTGAGAGATTGTTGGAATTGTCAATTAAAGGCACCACAACATCATAGTGGTTTTGATCATGTCATTTTCAATTCTATGTGAACTATAGTCTGGGGAGTTTCACTACACTATGGTGAAATACATTGTGTTTAGTCCATTCTTAAAAAATGATCACTTATTCGGGCCTCTCCCACTATTATTATCATACTCATTTATTCCTCATATGATAAGGATTTTGAGGAGATTGAACATTTTATATGTTTATTTAAACATTAAGTTATAATTTTGTGAAATTATCAATCAACATATGACAAAATTCAAGGTTCTTAGATGCCTTTACAAAGAGGTTTGATCCTATTACATGTGTCATAGTGGGTGAATGTTTTGATAGAAATTATATTGGACAAATTATTTTCCATTGATTCTCTATATCCTTTAACAAATAGTCCTATAAAATCATGGATAAGGGGATATCCTTATCAATAATCAGAATATTTGTGTGATCCATTGATGCCTCAATATATATATATATATATATATATATTCATGATTAATAGGTTATAGAGTTTTTTTTACATTTTTATTTATATGATCGTAATCCCATTTAAATTCTTCAACCTAAATAATCAATGATAATGAGGAATGTTAAAAACATAAAAAATAGAAATTTTTTATGTCAAAATATGACATAAAATACACATTTTCTATAAAATATTTACAAAACATTTTTTTGTATTTCAAAATTTTTTAATGTGCTATATATTTTTTTGGATTATTTAATTTTTCCATAAATAATAAAATTATTGTGATAAAATTATAAATTTATCACAATGATAAAATAGACAATTTTTATATAACTTAATGTACGTATAGTTGAACTTCTTCATAAATTATGTGAACATAATAATTTATTATTGTATTATTGAGATGTATAGTTGAATTTATTTCTTCTTTGATATTACATGATAATTTATTGAAAATATACATAATTATTTAGACATTTCACTACCTTCACCATCAATTTTCCATGAGTAAATTTTTTTCTCTTATTTGAATATCATGTGAATTTATTGAACAAAATTCCATGCAATATTTAAAATGATATCCTTTAGTAATTTGCCTTTGTAGATGAATTTTTTTTTCATATACATATTTAATCTCAATTGAAGTAATTAGTTATTCAATAAAAATAAATTATTTAAATTTCTAAAAAAGTTGATTGATGAAAACATATTTTTTTATACATTTCAGTTGGTCACTAATATGGATAGAGGTCATTATGACCATAAAAATGTAATTTATATCTTAAAAACTATAATATTAGTGAATTTTTGATCCCAAGTGATGGAATATTAGTGTTCTCATAGATTTATTTCACATATCTATGGAAAACTGTATAAGGATTTTATTGTTTGAGGTGGAAGTGTCCATAATTTAAAATTATGAAATGATCGTGTGCATGTTACAAGTATTATAAACAAAACTATGTGTATAATAATTTATCATTATGATTGAGTGGGATTAAAATTGAATAATGTTGTGAAAAAAATATGATGTTCATAAAAAAATTAGTTCCGCTTGACTGGAAACCTCAATCACTAAATCTCGTATAATCTTTATAGAGAATAATACCTACTAGTGAACCTAAAAAAAATCTATATCAAATAGAGTTTTCATTAAATAATGAGAAGAGTAGTTGAATGGGGTTATTCATAGGATAAAGTTTCATTCATTCATCGATATAAATTATTAAAAATCTAATGTTCTCAATTGATTGATATATTAAAGAGGTTTTAATGATTTCAAATACAGTCTCAATATTTATTTTCATCTGTCGATACCTCAATAAAATTAGGAACTAAATTAATGTCTATGTGGACATGTAGATTTAATTTTATTCAATATAGAAGTAAAAAAAGAAAAAGAAAATAACAACACAATTATATTACCCTCTATAAATTTAAGTACAACACTTTTTTACAAGAATAGGGGAAAAAGAAGAAATTAAAACCGAAAATATAGTAGAAAAAAATAATAAAATGTATTTTTCTATCATCATAAAATCCCTATCATTGCCTCATGTTTTTATTTATTCCTTCTTGAAGATCCAATCATGTTTCTCAGAAAATTATTCTTTCTAATCTAGAAATTAGTCCTAGTTATAGTACAGATCTCTATTATATTTATTCCCCCTCAAAGAATGAGTTAGTTTTGATACTATCCAATGAATGAATTAATTCCTTTAGATATTACCCCTTTAATAAATTTATCCATTGACTTAGTGCTCTGCCTAAATTGGTATTAATTTCTATAACATAAAATGGGTGCACATTCCCAAATTATTTTAATTTTATTTCTTAATTATATTTATCAGTGTTTTTAAAGTTTTATAACTCTAATTTTTTTAAAAGAAACATGTAATTGGTAAAAAAGAAAAGTCATAGTTTATTTATATCATTAATTTGATATACCCTTTCACACACCTAAGTGGAATGTCATTAATGTTTAACCATTCCCATACAGAACCATCGAAGAAATTAAGTTCACCACTATGAAATACAAGTGGTTGAAAATAACTAGAACCAGTTTTCTATTTTATTTTAATATTGAATGTAAAATAGTTTTATAAAGTTCATTCATATTTATTTATACCATTAATCATACAATAGTTTAATTGGGAAAGTTTTTAGATCTATCTTGAACTAGGAATCACAGGAATACCACACCAATCATCTTTTTAATACTCAATATTCTATAATTGTAAATAAACCTTTCATCCCAAGATTATTTCAAAATGAAAACTTAATTATCCCATCTTAATAGAACAAAAAATAATAATATAAAAACCCCATGTAATTAAATTTATAACAAAATCTAAAACCATTACCATAAAGCATATAACAATGTGCATCAATATAGTAATACTGTACTCTAGTTGATAATACTAAAGAAAGAGTAAAAACTATATGAGATACATTGATATTATCAAAAAAATAATAAACATAGAAATTGAGATGGTGTAACAACATAAATAATGAAATGATGAGATTTATATAATGTAATATATAATGAAGGATTCATATCATCATTGGGAAATATGGTTGTTTATCACTATGAAAATTGGGCATTATGAACACTGGTGCTATAATGATTAAGAATAGACTGTTAGGATTAATCCATAGTAAGGGTAATGATTGTAACATCCCAGTTCTGGGTGCCTCCCAAAGGTTCCCTGAACCTGGTTGGTCACATAACCTCAAGTTCATTTCCCTGAACGCTAGAGGCTACCGACTAGCTGCGAGGGACTTGGGTGTGAGAGTGGAGAAACTATTCCCTCATTGGTAGAATATACCTTTCAGAATAACAAATAGAAAACAGTAGCAGAAGAAGTAATACCATACACCAAAATTAAATAGTGGATGAATTATATTAATAAAATAGTTGGAGCATACATAAATGATGCATATCACATGTATCTATAAAAGTAGAAAAAAAGTCTCCATACTGGAAATATAACACTAAATTCAAGGTCATGAATAGTAAGTAAACTCCATCTGCATTGGAATCCTAGTTTGGTCGCATGCTCTCTATCTCTAACAATAATCAACTACCTGATGAAGAAGGGGGATTGCCCGTATCTATACTTGAAACCATATAATCTGTTTGGGTCCAAAGCATGAACCAAACAGGATGTGAGATGTATCCCAGTAGGCAACCACAAAAAGATCCATTCCTAACTATCAGTGATTATATATATAAGGCAATATAAAAAATGAAGCAATAAACAGGGAAGTACTAAAGGTAAAAAATCATAGAGTTTCCAATTACATTCATTTACATTTATTAATTATCCAATTCATTGAATAATTTAACCTCGAGATCTAGTCTAAGATCTGCATCCCCTTGTATAATACTAAATAAAGACATCTCAAAAGACCATCTAACAATTAAGTAAGACCAAGTCCAAGCTTGTGCTTTGTCTTGGTAGACTCGTCACCATTATTCAAACATTTCAACAAACCCTATGGGAATGTTCTCATAGTCTAACCCCTCTAGTTTAAAACATTATCAATTCAATAATTAATAATGAACCTCTGGGAAAGCTCACATAGTCTAACCCCTTTGGTCCCACATATCACCAATCATTTAAAATTTAAATCCTTGGTATCTCTCACGGTCAATAACTCATTATTTTTCATTGAAACAATGAATTATAATAACCCCCTAGAAGCTCTCATAGTCAATTACCTATGGTCCAACATTCATTTAATAACAACCCTCTGGGTAGCTCTCACGGTCTAACCCCTCTGATCTATGATGACCCAGAAGCTCTCACAGTCAATAACTCTAGGTCAACATAACAACAATTCATACATAATATACCCTACCTCAGGAAGGTCTCATAGTAAATTCACCTTGGTCATACTTTCACAATGCGAATTACATGCATCTCAAATAAACAAAAACTCCATCCTAACAACACTGGGCATGGAAAAAAATAAACCCTAACATTTTTACCATACCCAATGGTCATAAACAATAAAACATGGGAAAGACATCCATAATCAAGGTATAAAAAATTATGCATAATCAAATAACCCTTTTCTCAATCAAACACACTATAACAGGTCTTAAATAGGGTAAATATCCAAAGCATGCAATACCCTAAACATGGGTATTCAACACTTTTATCATAAATAATCCAAATACATTCAAGTAAAGGAATAAACCAACTACCTAGAGGTTTTACGATGATCACTCTTGAACATCATCTCTTGAATCGATCTAGAACTATGTAAATATACAGAAAGGGTAAAAACGATCAACCCTCAATAACTCAAGAGGGGGGAGAAATAATTAAGAGATGATTTGGGGGAATAGATAACTCATCAGTGGGAATCCAATGCACCCAGCAACGTCTCAATCAGAGCTCAGATGGAGGAACAGGAGGAGCTCAAATATCTTTAGTTGTTCATTGCTCTGTTGTATGAACTGAGGGTAGAAGTAGAATTTTATGGAGATGAGATGTGAACCTAATCCGATTAATCAAATAAAAATAAAAGTACATAGTGTGTTCATTTAATGTACAAAAGGTGTACTAACCTCAAATAGCTCTTGCTTTAGGATATCTTCCAAGTCACTTAAACGACCATATACTCACACGTTACACGAACAATACACGGCTACACGTGACAACTGGGTACACGGAGTGTACTCAAAAGTGAATTTCATGTACGTAGAAAATTTCAAAATTCTTAATTTTCCTAAAATACAACCATAAATAAATACCCATACTTGAAATGAAGATCTGAGTTTTTAAAAACTTCCCCCCTTAAAGCAATTCATCCCCAAATTTCCCTTCCAAGGGTGGAGAAGAATAAAATTCAAAAAACTCTTGCCACTATGATTGTACATTGGCCTCCCTCTGCAAATTATTGTCCCGTACTTTCTCGTGCTATATAAGAACCCTTAGTAGAGGAACAAACCATCCACAGAGAACCTTGGTGCTATGATCTACAATCCGAATATGGTGCTCCTTGAAGGATACATCCGCATCCAACTCAACCTCCTTGGGTTGAAAATGTGAGAAAAGTCCGAAAAGTAACTTCATAGCTGAGAAAAATAAAATACGTAGTGCATAGACTGATACCTATAAGGTAACTATAACTAATAGGAAATCCGCCCGACTCTCTCTAAAACCTCATATTGAATTATGTTTCTTAGTGAAAGCTTTCCCTGTCTCCTAAAACTCTTATGTCCCAACCATAGTGTGAAATATAAGAAAACCTGATCTCCAACCTTGAACTCCAGAGGTCATCTCCATTGATAAACATAATATTTCTGGAGAGACTGTGTAGTATCCATCCTCTTTTGAATCAACTCCACCTTCTCAGTGGTCTCCTGGACAAGACAATGTCCTAGCATAGTTTCCTCTCCTACCTCTAGCCAACATAGGAGTGATCAGTAGGGCCAACCATACAAATCCTTATAATGTTCCATCTGAATCATCACTTGAAAATTGTTATTATAGGAAGCTCCACTGTGGGTATTTGTCTCTCCCAAGAACCCCAAAAATCTAGGATTCATGCTCGAATCATGTCCTTCAAAACCTAAATCATGCACTCGGACTGGCCATCTATATGGGGATGGTATGCTATACTTAAAAGTACATATGTACCCAAATCCCTCTGTAGTCCTTGCCAGACACAAGAAGTAATCTGGACGTCCTTGTTTAAATTTCTAGAGTACGGAACCCCAGGAAAATGTACAATCTATCAGATGGAAAACCTTCCAAGCTCATCAACACTAAAGGTTTCTTTAATTGGTAAGAAGTGTTCTACCTTTGTGAGTATATCAACAATAACCCAAACTGTATCATTCGCTCAAGAAGACCTCATTAAACCCATCATAAAATCCATCTCAACATCATTACACATCCAATCAGAAATTGGTGACTGCTATAAAATCAATGATGGTCACTAATACTCCGCCATCACCTTCTAAAAGGCAGAACATCTCATAACAAAACTAGATATATCCTTCTTCATACCTAGCCACAAATACTGATAATGTAGATCCCGATATATCTTGGTGACACCAAGATGAAATTCCAAAACTGAAGAATGAAAATATCGCAACAACTCCACACATATGTCTGTTGAAACCCATACATGAACATGAAAACCAAAAACCTCATTATCGCCTGTAGTCTACCTTGGAGTAGGTTCCTTGCCTGAAAAACTCGCCTGTAATACTAGGTCTTCGAAATATAATAGATGCCTCATTCTCACTCTATCCACTAAATTAGAGGTTATAGATATAGAATAAAGAAACGTCTTCCCTAGTATGTGGTGCTTGTAAAAATTTATCTCAATGAACAGATCCATAAGCCACCACTCACTATAGGCCACCAGGGCTTCCTGTGTCTGAGTCCTCCTTATCAACACATCAACCACTTTGTTTCATTTTCGTGGAATTTAGGCAGGATCAAAGTCAAAATAATTAAGGTACACAACCTAACTTTGCTGTGTCAAATTCATATCACGCTGATTAAAGATATACATGAGACTTTTGTGGTTAGTGAAAACCACAAAATGATGCCTAAAAGACAATGTCTCCAACAATATAAAGCATTCACAACTACAAATAACTTGAGATCATGAATCGGGTAATTCAACTAACAAGGCCTAAACTGTCAAGACCCATACACAAAAACTCCTTCCCCCTATATAATCATTATTCCCAGCCTGATACCTGATGCATCATAGTAAATGGTGTATCTCTTTACTAGCTCTAGAAAAATCAATATCAGTGTTGAATTAAATATCCCTTTTAGCTCTTGAAAGGTTGAATTGCATGAGTCTATCCACAAGTACTTTTCACCCTTCTTAGTCAGGCCCGTCAGTGGCACTGCTAAGCATGAAAAGTTCTGTATTAATCACCAGTAGTAACAAACCATCCCTAGAAAACTTCGTACCTCAGATATGTTCTTCGGATGCTCCCAAGAAACTACTACTCTCACATTATCTAGTTATAATGATACATCTGTCTCTGAGATAACATGCCCTATGTTGTGAATTTGATCCATCCAGAAGTGGAATTTTGATAGCATGGAAAATAAATTATGCTCTCTTAGTGTACTCAAAATGATCTCAAGTTGGGTGGAATGGTTGTGTTGGGTGTGAGAATATAAAAATATATCATCCACAAAGACAACCACAAAAGAGTCCAAGTAAGGATGAAACACTCGATTCATCAATGTCATGAAAATTTTTGGAACATTCGTGAGACCGAACAACATAACCACATAATCGTATAGACCATACCTGCTCTGAAAAGCCGTAATATTTATATATGAGTTTTTAATGTGAAAATGATGATAACTGCATCTCAATTAAATCTTTAAGAACATCTGAGATCCTCGAATTTGAAAAAAGAGATCATCAATACTCGGTTAGGGATACCCGTTTTTGAACTCTAACTGGTTCAACTTTCGATAATCCAAGAAAAGTCTGAGGGCACTATAAGTATTCTTTGCAAAAAGAATAGGTAAACCCTAAGGGGAAGTACTGGGTTAGATAAAATCCTTTACCTGAAACTCCTCTAACATATTTTTGAGCTCATGTAACTCTAGTGTATCCATCCTATATAGAGGAATGGACACTGGTTCCACTTCTGGAAAAATCTTAATAGAGAAAATGATCTCTCTATCTAAAGGTAAACCTGAAAATTCATATGGAAAGACATCCCTGAATTGATCCACCACTGGAGGAAATTCAGTTTCGGAAGTCCCCTGGTTTTCCAGATATAAACTAGAAATATGGGCTGTAATTCCTCCCAACCCAAGATGATCAGGTCCATCTCTGCTCTCTCGGACATCCCATTTTTTCTTATGTATAAAAGACCTTCCCTCTGGTGACTTGAAACAATCCCTACAGTGATAGTAGTCAAAAATGGTGTGGAAAGATACCAACCAGTCCATTCTGAGAATGACATCAAAGCCTGTCATCTCTAAGACATAGTGGTATCATAAGAAGTGACACCCACCAACATCAAGAGAGCACTCCTTTCACTGATGTTCACTAGCTGTTTTAATCCCCAATAGAGTGTCTAGCATCATAAAATCCTCAAAAATAAGGATACAGAGTGAAAGGATATTCTCTAGGGTAACATATATAAAACTACAGAAATCCCCTATACAAAAAATATATGATGCTAAAACTAATGTATCTAAAATCATACCTCTAAATGTAGAGGGTTCAGGATCCTACTCCTACTGGGTCTGCTCCACTACAAATGTCTAACCTGTACCGCAACCCAGAGACCGTGCCTAACTACCCTGAGCTGATCTACCCTTCTGTCACTGAGAACATGTATTCTGACTACTATGGCCATGACCAACACCTAGTCTTGAATAAACTGACAAACTCCAGTTCCCTAACTGATGAGAAACTGGTGGTCCTGCCCTTGAACATGGAGTCATAACAAAATACCAATCACTCAATCCTAGTGAGAATACCTGACAAAAATGCTAAAGGTGACCCATATTGCTGCAATAACAGCACTCGACTACGTCTTTAGGGAAATGTGGTCTTGTATGCCCACTCTACCCACACTTTTATCACACCACCTGGCTACCAGAAAAGACATTATGTAATATCTCTCTATAGTGTTTCCTAATATCTGATGAAGGAATACCATCCCTGGATGTTGAACCTCCCTAGATCACCACTCCTGACTAACTTAGTTTACACTCAGTAATCCACACCTAATTCACTATATCCATCACCAAAGTCATTATGAAAACATTCACCTATGATCAGATGTCATACCTAAGACCATCCTCAAATCCTCTAGCCAAATATAACTCTTCACCTCCCAGAATAGGTCTGAAGTGCTGAAGCTCTATAAAACGAGATTACTAATCCACCATTGGAAGATATATCTACTCCAAATTCATGAACTCATGGAATCGATCATCCCAAAATGTCTCGGGATAGAAATAATCATCAAAGATTCTATGAAACTCTTCCCAAACCATATCCTAGTGACATACCACATGTGAGATAACATCCTATCATCTCTTAGAGAAATCACGTATCATGTATGTAGAAAGATTCACCGTATTCTCTAAAGGTGTCTCCAAATGCTCGAAGATAGCTAGCATTACCTCCAACCATGACTCGACAAAATGTGGTCCTCTATCCTCTAAAAAAGTGGTAGGATACTACTACTGGAACACCCGCATCAGATCTACCATATATGTGGTAAGATGCGGATCTCCTTAAAAAGTTTATAACATCCTAAAAAATCCTTCATAGAACTATTCATCAACACTTTCATTTAGTATAACAGCTGGTTCCATGATGGACAAGATGGGATAATCTTCTAGTTGTCCCTAATCTACCATATTTGGTGTCTGATAATTACCCTATAACTGGCATACAACCAGAGGACGTCACAGATGAATGACTCTACAAGGTCAATCCCACACCTCATATCAACATTATCAAGGTCTGAAACATAGAAGTGAAAGAATGGAATAGGAGAAGAAAACATTCATGTTTTACAATAGAAGGTTACATGACATGTTCCCTAAAGTTTCAACATGGGTGTGTACATATTCCAAACCTGGTTGCATAACACCCCTACATAGGGCATGTTAATCCTGAGACATGGTGTGTATTTGAATTTTCCCCCTTCCCAAGTACTTCTACATGACTCAAACCACACAGTTCTCTCCTGGGTAACACTACACGGCGTGTTCACCGTAGACACGGTGTGTACTACTTATGTTCTATCCAACCATATCATTAGACTCATAGTCAATGACATGATTGAATCTACATGTTATGAAGGAATTGTACACGTTGTGTAAAACCTATTTTTCATCCACCGGTGTCATTAGTCACACAGCTAGACACACAGTCCTTACAACACAATGTGTACCCCTAGTACATAGTGTGTTCAACCAAAGTTTCACAACCCCATGTCATTACTCACAAAGATAGTCACAAAGTTAAAGACTACACAACATGTACATAGATTACATGACATGTACTTAAGAAATGTTGTTTCTCCCAGAGCAGAAGAACGCACAACATGTGTTCATAACATCACACACCGTGTTGTCTGGGTTTTCAGACATTAAGCCTTTGAAACTTCTCTGGAACCCCTAAAACATAAAATTTTGTCCTAGGCATGAAGAATTCTTACAAGTTAGAGCCTATACTCCCTTGAATCAATGTTTTTCATCCTTATTCATATTATAACTTGACATAATTAAATTTATGTTTAAAAACGATCCATCAAATTTCGATACAAGAGGGCCAATAACACCTTAGGGACCAATGTTTGGTCCCCATCCAAATTAAACATTACACATTCAAATACCCTATCAAAGAATAATGCATTCTATTCCGACATATATCAGAATAGCATGAATATCTTGCACAACCTCTGCCACAACCACATGAAATCAGTAATACACCCTACATAGCATGAAAAGATTGCATGATAAGTGATCTCTAGAAAGTACCTATATGATGAATGATATGGAATACCTTCATATCATTAGGTTGAAACATAATTAGAACCACAATGATATAAATAATAATAGCACAAAACAAGTGCATCACCCAATGGTGAAATCAAATCAACTATAACACTTGAAAACATAGAAAAATGAAATATTTGAGGTAAATGGGCATTTCCCTGTACATGAGTTAGCTACTCCTAAGAAAAAATTATCACCAACTACCTATTTCTTGATATCCCGTTCTATAGGCTCCAAATAGTAAAACAAAGAATAAAAATACCCCTTGGTACCGCTTTGTAACGTCTCGATTTTGGGTGCCTCCAAAAGGTTCCCCAAACCCGGTTGGTCACATAACCTTAAGCACATTTCTACAAACACCAATGGCTACTGACTTGCAGAAAATGCTTTAGGTGTGATATTGGGGAAAGTATTCCCTCATTGAAAAAGTATACACAATGAAATAAAAAACTAAAAATAGTAGAGGAAGTAGTAATATCATACAACAAACATAATCAGTGGATGACTTATAATACAAAAAACTAGAGCATACATAAATGATGCATATCACATGTATCTAAAAAAGAATACAAAAATTTCTCATTGCTGGAAATACAATACTAAAACCAAGGTACATAAAATAAAGTAAACCCCAATATCGTCACAAGACTCAACATGGCCCCATGCTCTCCAGATCCAACACCAATTAAGTAATTGATAAAGAAGGGATATTTCTATTATCTATACCTATAACCATATAATATGTTTGGGTCTAAAAACATGACCCAATCCGGGTGTGAGACGAATCCCAGTAGGAAACCACCAAAAGATCTGTGCTAACTGTTTGTGAATATATATAGCAGGAAATATGAAAAATGAGGTAATAAACTAGGAAGTACTCAAGGTAAACAATAACATAGTTTCCCATTACATTCATTTACATTTATCGATTATCCAATACATTGAATAATGTAACCTCGGTATCTAGCCTAATCTCTGTATCATCTAGTCTAACAACAACAAACCGACATCACAAAATTCTATGTAACAATCAAGTAAGACCAAGTCCAAGATTGTTATTTGGCTTGGAAAACTCATCCAAATCATTCAAACATTTCAAGAAACCATATTGAAATGTTCTTATAGTCTATCCCCTCTGGTTTAACACATCATCAATTCAATAAGTAATAATTAACCTCTCGGAAATCTCACAAAGGCTAACCCCTTTGGTCTCACATAGCACTAATCATTTACAAATTCCCTCCTGGGTAACTCTCATGGTCAATACCCCCTTTGACTGCAAAGAAAAAATGAATTATAATGAACCACTGTATGCTCTCATATTCAATTCCCTATGGACCAACATTCATTTAATAACAATTCTCTGGGTAGATCTCACGGTCTAACCCCTTCGGTCTATGACAACTCGATAACTCTCTCAATCAATACCTAAGGGTCAACACAACAACAATTCATACATAATAGACCCTACCTCAGGAAGCTCTCATAGTAAATTCCCCCTTTTCATACTTTCACAATGTGAATTACATGCATCTCAAATAAATAGTTACCCCATCATAACAAAACTAGGCTTGGAAAACGAAGCAAGACTAACATGCTTCCTAGACAGAATGGTCATAAAAACTTATACATGGGAAACCATCCATAATCATGGTATAAAACCTTATGCATAATCAAATAACTCTTTATCAATCAAACAACCCATAATAGGTCTTAAACAAGGTTAAGTTCAAAAACACACATTACATTAAACATGGGTATTCAACACTTTTAGAATATATAATCCAAATAAATTCAACTAAAGGAACAAACTACATACCTCAAGGTTGTACAATGAACTCTATTGAATGTCAACCATTGAATCGGCCTAGAATTATGTACTTCTATGAAAAGGGTAATAAAAATAAACCATTGATAACTTTAGAGAGATAAGAAATAAGGAATAGAGGATCTAGGGGAAGGGAGAACTCACCAGTGGGAATACAACGCACCTAGAAGCCTCTCAATCGAAGCTCAGATGGAGGAAGGGAGGAGGTCTAACATCTTCATTCGTTAGTCAGTCTCATGTTTGAACTGATGGTAGAAGAAGCATTTTTTTTGGTTCTAGACGTGACCCCAAGTCAATTAATCAAATGAAATAGAAAAGTACATGGCGTGTTCATTTAATGTACACATAATGTACTAGCCTCAATCGGATCCCACTTTAGGCGGTCTACCATGTCACCTACATGGCCATGTACTCAGCCGTTACACATCCAGTACACAGCTACATGTGGAAACTGGGTATACTGTGTGTACTCAATAGTACATGGCATGTACTTAGAAAATTTTCAAATTATTCCTTTTCTAAAAAACATCCATAATTAAATATCCATACATAAAATAATGATCTGGGTTTTTACAATTATGAATTTAAATTATCATAGAAAGAAATAAATATTGATTTTACATGCATGAAAATCTATTATACTATTCATTTATCAGATTTTGACAGGGACGTAGCATCACTGGGGTTCTCTCTTTACCAAGATCAAGTATAACATCAACAAAAGAAGTTGGAGAAAAACAATCTGAGGGAGAATTTTATGATAGTGGAGATCACCACATGATCAACGTTGGATGAAAAACCACATGAATATACCACCACCTCACACCTTACCCATAAGGAATATTCCTATGTGATTAGATTTTATTTATATTCTGGTTGAGTTATTATTAGGCCCACCAGGTCAAATAACTTTTGAGGGGGGGGGGGGGTTATTTGGGTATGACATATTTAAACTATTACTTCATTGGATTTTGTTTTGTCATTGAACAAAACAAACATCTCTCTTTCACCCATTGAAATGAATGAACAAAAATTACATCATGCACATGAAAAAATAATTATACTTAGTTCACCCTCATGGGGCTATTTCCAAGGAGTATACAATGGCAATGTGATGATGTAACAAATACACTAATTATTACTGCCAATTATAATGTTTGGGAAAGATCACTTCTATAACCAGGCTCACTTACTTTACAAGGTTTAGGGTCTGCTCACTAAATTCCCAAGGTTCACCCCCTATGTCACATTCTCTAGATAACTACCAATGGAAATAGTACTACAAAAACGGCGGATATCAGCGCTCAAAAGGGTCTTTAACAATGCTAAAAAAGTGATATAAAGTTCAGCGCTAATATAGGGGTTACCTTTTATCAGTGCTCCGAAAGAACTGATAAAAGTAAAGAAAATTAAAAAAAAGAATTAAATAATGCAGGGAGAGCTTTTAATAGCACTTGACCCCCCCCCTTAATCAGCGCTCAGAGGTCTCCCACATGCTTCCCTTCCCACACATCCTCACACATGAACACCTCTTTGCTTCCACCTGAACTTGAACCCGCAACCTCCCCCATTCGCAGCTGCACCTTTACCACTAAGCTATTTCATTTTTTTCTCTATTTATTGATATATCTATTTATATATATACATATAGATATATTTATTCGTATATTGATATAGATTTATATTAATATAAATATATTTATTCATATATTAGTATATATATTCATTCATATATTAATATATATATATATATAGTTATAATTTTTTATCTGTATATTTATTTTTATATTAACATATACTTATAAGATTAGTTTTAAATACATTTATGAAATATGTTTTTTATGTGTGTTTATAATTAAATAAATAAATACATAAATACATACACATATACAACACACACACAGACACATAAACACACAGACACATATATATTTTCGATTAAATAAATAAATAGATAAATATATATATATATATATCAAATTGAAGAAAATGAAACAATATTCGATATGATATGTGGTACAGGGCTAACAGATATCCAGATCAGAAGTTATACCTTTTTGATTGTTAAAAAATCACTGTATCCTAACTAAAAACTCATTTTAGAGGCCTTATGGGCCTTTTTTGGCCTAAAAAAAGTGACAGAGGCTTAGCTTGGGTCACCAATGCATAGATCTCATCACAGGATTTGATTTGATATGATATAGAGATCAAACGGACACCCGGATCAAAATTTATGGTCTTTTGAAGTTTGAGTTACATTTTCTACTTATTTTAGATCTTTTATTAATTGTTTTGATTTTTTGAGTCTAAAAATTGTTATTAAATGATTTTTAATCGATAATAATTACAAAATAATTAATTAATAATAATTTTTAAAATATTTTAAATCCATTTTCAATAAATTTCTTATATATTAAATGTAATAGTCTATTTATACGTATCTAAAACATATTTAAAAAATATATATTATATTTATATCTATATAAATATAATTATATAACTATAATTTATTTTTCATGATTTTTTTTAAACATAAAATTTATCACCGGTAGGAAAAAGCACTGATAAATCCCTCCTTTATCAGCGCTACTAAAAAAAGGGCTGATAATGGGGGGCCTTTATCAGTGCTAAAAAATTGCTGATAAAGGGGGCCTTTATCACTGCTTTTTTAGCACTGATAAAAGCACCCCTTTATCAGTTCTTTTTTAGCACTGATAAATGCCCCCTTTATCACCGCTTTTTTTAGCATTGATAAAATGGTACGCTTCCCTTGCTCGTTTTTGTAGTAGTGAATGGACCAACATCTTCCCCATCCATCGATCACTGATATTGGACAAGATTAACCCATAGTTTGTGGGATTGTAGTTCTTTCCATTATCTCAAATGAATACATACTAAGTTATATATGGATGATATGTTGATGTTCCACTTTAATTCAATTGATTAATACCACTTTACTATTGATGTACTCAACAATTCCATTGGACAAATTGATTTATGCTCAATGCCTTCACAATGATCCTCTTTCATAAAGCTCAAATAGACTTCACAATGCTCCAAAGTTTTCATGAATCTTACAAATACATTGTGAAGAGAACTTATTTTTTGAAGATCAACTAGCCTTTGTGAAGCTCTTTTTTTGTGAAGCTTACTTATCCTTCAAAAAATTCCCATACTTTCACAATGCTCAGAAAATTTTGTTTGATATCATAGACTTTGTCAAATTCTCCACATATCACATTCGATAACCAACCTTTATAAACCACCCTTCATGAAACACATTTGTGATTTTAGATCCTTAAGATTTTTATTAAGCCTGACTTCTCTTCTGATGTTGTTAGATGTCTATTTATAGGCATTTCCACTAATTCCAAAATGTTCCATGCCACATCGTCACCATTTTTCCAAGCTCTCTGATTTCATTAATGATGCTCTATTTTTCATTAGGCTCCGAAAAAGTTTCCCATTCATGATGATCATCATAATTTTAGGGCCTCCTGTCACTACTTTTCAACAATGTGATGCTCTAATCGCGATGCTCCTCATCGTCACCGTTTGTGAAGCTCATCATACTCGTAGTTCTCACTATCCGAATCTTTGTACCTAAACAAAAAACACGTTGTGAGGCCATATTCATGACATTCACGCCTTTCCATTTTTTATATGGCCTTTATGGAAATACACTTTTCATGGTGCTATCCAAACTCTAAATTTTGGTTCCCCAAAAATTTTCAAATACTTGGAAATGACATCACCTTTTCTATGCAATTTTCTATACCACTTCCATGAAATTCATTACTCTTCCTTGGATCTTTGTCATCATTCCTAGTCAAATATATATCTGGATCTCTACAATATACCTTTTAAATACTATTTTTCAACAAAAAATTTACCTAAAAATACTACAATGTTACCTTGAGGGATTTTTTCCCAATAGTCGAGTTATAATGTAAATATTTTTTGAAATTTAAAGGATTTTTGAATTTATACATTATTTTTTTATAAGTATATGAACCTAAATTAAATGGTAAAATTTAGGTACATTGAGAATTATTTTGTAAAATAGATTTCGTATTGGGAATTGTGTTATTTAAAATATCCAAGGGGTGAA
This sequence comes from Viscum album, assembly GCA_963277665.1. NCBI lineage: Eukaryota > Viridiplantae > Streptophyta > Magnoliopsida > Santalales > Viscaceae > Viscum > Viscum album. Next base: position 326,699,795 of record OY728158.1, read on the forward strand.
GTTTTGTAAATTTTTATTAAAAAAGTAGAATAATCTAAAAATGGTAGAATATGGTAAAACATAGTAAATATGGTATATATGAATTTTTTTAATAATGACTCATTTTGGCCATGTAAGTGATATTTAAGTATTTTTAGAACTATACATTATAGTGGGTCATTATGTGTGGTAGTGGATCATTATGTATATAGAAGAGCACTTATGGAAAGTTGAATAATTAAATAATTGATAAATTATTAAATGAGATTCTACTCATCACACCTATAAATACCCAACACTACTTTCATTATTAAAAACCAAATTTAATGTTTCCTTTTTATTTCTCTCTTAAGGAGTCTCTCACCTAGATCTATATTCATTATTGAAGAGTTTGGTTCGATCTAATGATAGTTTCCAATCTAATAATCACAAGAGAGGTAAAGGTTCCTATCTCCCTCTCTTTAGTTACTATTTAGATTCCATTATCTGAAATATTTTAAAATTGTAAATTTTTATTATTTTATTATATATATCCATGTTATCATCTCCTCATTGAACAATTATAGAGGATACATAACCCAATCCCCTTACTTTATATCCTTTTTATGCCATTAATTTGATAAATTAATGGTTGATTTTACCTATTTTTACAATTCATATTCACATTACCATTTTCATATCATTTTAAATACACAATTTATTATCAATTTATTGTGTGTATTTAATTTTATGTTCTATTATTTAGAAATCTAACCTATGATAGAATTACTTTCACTCACATTATGACTAATTCATAAGTCGTTATTATACATAAACCTCATTTCAACTATTGAATGTCCATACTTTGGTTATTTAAAAAGTGTTTTATTTTCCAAGAAAAAATATAACTATGTAGACACTATAATTAGACATGGTATTGGATCAATTTACATGATGGGTTTTAATTCCAAAATGAGTTGGGCAGGTATATCCCAATCATCATCCTTCTGTATGGTGAGTGGGCCCTTACTGCACTCACGGTTTGACAGACCTCGTGGATATACTATGCATAATTACAATACTTTTTATAAAAAAAGATAGAATTTATATAGTGGTGTATAAATTTTTTTTGGTCTTCTATAATTGAAAATAAAATTTTCTAAAAATATTAAAAATCATTAATCTTGATAAGTACCTACTGGCTATAATTTCTTATAAATAACTTGTTGTGGGTAATTTTTGCAAAATATAAATCCCTAATGAATATTTATGTGTATTTAGGTAATTCAATTAGAAATTAACACTAATTCATTGAATGGTAAAACATATTAATGACCTATATTAATTTTTATTCCTTACGAGTAAATCATGTATGATAACTTATACTCGGATAATGTACTACATATTTATAAGTTGTTTATACTTGAACAATATGCTATGTATATCCTATAATAAATTGGACTATGATTCAATGAATTGGAATTTTATCTGATTTTAAATGATCAAAATTATATATCCCCTCTGTGCACTAGTAGGTCTCATGGGACAATGAAAATAGTGTAATCAGAGAATCCTTACCCTTTGTTCATAATTTCCTAGTACGTAGCCACAATGATATGTTTATGTTGTCCAAAATTATGAAATTATATATATATATATATATTTTAATTTATTTTATTATTAATTTCTCTATCTTCTAGGGCTTAAACTTATACATTCATTAATAAGGTATTAATAGTTCTCATAATTTTGCTTATTTCATATTTATCCTTTATTATCTTTCATTGTATGTTTTTACCTTAGTTAGAATTTAAGATCACCAACTCTACTTTGTTTCCCCATTTTCAATGGCAATGAATTGGAATACTATTATTGAACAAGGATTTAATTTTATACTAAATACTTTTACTTTTGTGTTGTAATGTTTTAATGTATTGTATCTAGTGTTTTGAGGACTACTAAACCTTGGTTCTTATAATGTAATATATTGTATATATTTTCCATGTAATAAATAACAAATAGGATCTAGGAAATCAGGTTTGGGGTGTTATAGTTGATATTTGAGAAAATATTATCATAAAACATATGAAATAGATATTGTGAAATGTTGGCACAGAACATAGATATTACAACTAGAAAAAAATTCATGATAATATTACAAATTTTTTTGATAATATACTATATAAGTAATGTTATAAGTTTAAAAATTAACTGATAATTATATTAAATATATAATGAAAACTATCGTAAAAAACATAATGTTGGCCAACAATCATGCACAATGTGATGACTATTGAATAATTAGTATAATGGTGTTAATATTCCTATAGAGAAAACATTGACTATTCTAGGATTATTTACCAAGGTAATGAAAAATAACATGGTATGAATGGTGAAATGCATTTACCCTCTATAGGGATAAACCAAATTGGATATTTTCATAATGAAACAACCCCCACCTTTTATTAGAACCACTAATCCTATGAAGGTAGAACAATTGATCAAGTCTCTTGAGAAAATATTTTTGGAATTAGGATTCTCTAAGAGGGGAAAATTCATTCATATTGGGTATCATCTAAGAGGCGATGTTAATCAATGGAGTTTGTTAATTCAAAATAATATGGAAGTATAAGATATTTAGGGAATGTAATTAAATGCATTAAAATTTATTATTATAGAAATATATTTTCTTTTAGAATAATGTGTGAAGATAGAAGAGAAATTATTTAACTTCTGAAAAAATAAAAAGAGATAGTGGCTTAGTATGAGGAAAATTTTACAATGTTTTCAAGGTATGTTTTATATTATATATAAAAACTAGTAGGGAAGATTAATATATTCTTGGATGGTTTAAATCCAAGTATTCAAATATCCTTGGTACCACTTAATTTCTCAAAAATGAAGATAAAATAACCAGTGATATTAAACTGAAAAAGAGTTATCTAAATCCTTTAATTTTGAAGGAAAGTAGGATAATAAGAGGATGGATGAGCACCACAACGAAATAAATTAAAAAAATAAAAATAATGGAATGGTATATTTTTTAACATGCATTAAATTTGGGGAGAAACAACCTAGGACACACTAAAAGGATTGGGTGCATAATTTAAATATGGATAGAAAGGTCATCATAATCCTGATTACAATGAAAAGAGAGAAGAAAACAGTGTACCCAAAATCAAATAAAAGGATATGGGGAATTAATCTAATAAATTTATAATGGAATTTACCCTATACAAGGAAAAGGGACCGTGGCCATGCTTATGATATCACTAAAACTGAGGTTAAAGTTTTTAAGGATGTGGTGGTATGTACTTCATTAGAACCCTTAAATTTATCTAATTCTTTATTTGATTCTAGATATTTTATCTCTATTTCTTCCCCCATGTCTTCCATGAAAATTAGATATTTACCTAGAAATATAATATTGGTGTTTTCAGTTAAGAATTCAAGTAGAAATCCTATTATAATAAAGATGTTTCAGTTAGCCTCCACTATGACACACATACTTATCCTTTTGGCAGACCTGATTATTATACCAATAGTTTAATTTGATATAATCTAGGGTATGGATCAACTATAAAACTATAATATAGTAAATTATTATAGGTATAAAAAAGTTATAATTTTTGAGTCATGTAAGGAATTACTTAATTTTCAAGGAGATATGTCATTACATGAATATTATCTTGAACCTCCCCAGTATCCAACATTATTGAAATTCTTAGGGAAGATATAGATGGATTTAAATATAGTAGGGAATGGTTTTATGAAAATATAATAGGCACCAGTTGTGAGAGATTATATTGATGTATTTTTGAAGGAATTACTATATTACCCCCAAATTGAGAAGTTTTATCCTCTCTTGATATAATAATTGATAAGAAGATGATATCTAAGACACCTTATTGGATGTATATAGTGGAGTTAGTAGAGTAGAAGAATAAAATAGAAGAATTATGTGTCAAATGTTTCACTATTCCAAGTGTTTGACCATGGGGAGAACATATGTTGTTTATTAATAAGAAATATTTGATAATGAGATTATGCATCCATTATGGGGAAATCAAGGTAATTGATGTAAATAATAAGTATCCATTGACTCATATTAATGACCTCTTTGATTGAATTCAATAGGATCAATGTTTTTAAATATTGATATTCTTTCTGGCTACCATTAGTTAAAAGTTAAGGAGGATGTTAAATTTGTTTTTTTTATAATATGTATGGTCATTATGAGTTCACTATTTTGTCTGGATTATCAAATTCTCCATCATTTTTTAAGATTTGATTAATATAGTATTCAAAGAATACTTTGATATGTATCTTGTGGTATTTATTAATGAAATTATTAAATTCTAAGATTTATGAGGTTCATGATACCCATTTAAAATGTTTCTTGAGTTGTTGCGGACAAAAGAGTTATAGAGGGAATTAACTAAATGTGAATTTTTTTTCGAAATGTTTCTTTAATTGGTCATATTATATCCAAGGATGGTATATCTATTGACCCTTTAAAAATTATAGCTATTAAAGAATGACCAATTCCTACCACCCTAATATAAAGATAACTTTTTTATGTTAATAGAATACTTTTAACAATTTTATGAAAAAATTAGTTGGTTTGATAATATATTAACCAAAATAAAAAGTTATGTGTTTATGTTACATGGAAAAAGGAATGTGAATCTAGTTTGAAGAATTGAAGAGGATGTTAGGGAATGACCATATACTATATATTCCATATGGAAAATAAGGATTTTAACTTATAGTGATGCATAAAAGAGAGGTATTGGATATTTTCTATTGAAAAATGATAGAGTTGTGTCCTACAAATTAAGATGGTTGAAATCCTCTGAGATCTATTATCCAACTCATGGTTTATATTTGGTGTCTGTAATCTTTTTCTTGAAGATATGGAGGCATTACCTATATGGATGAAAATTTGATATATATATATATATATAGACACCACATGTTTTATGAACCAAGTCAGAGTTCCATCCAACCCGACACCTGACCCGGTCCATGGCACAACCTAATGGTCATTATTGATCCCGAAAGGCTGGAAACTAGTGCTTAGGTATCAAAATTATGCTTTGGGATTGATTTCACAGAATTATATAATCATAAAACCCCAACAAATAATAAACAAAGAATAAATAAATAATCATAACCAAACAAGGTACAATAATTTTTTGATTCATGTTTTTCAACTTGAAACAAAACCCAAAGATACTACATCCGAATGAGAACAAAAACAAACTATCCCAAAAACCTCCATGTGACAAGAGGGACATCACCCTCAAGACACTACCACAACCACCCACATGAAGTGGAACACTAAAATCTTGATCCACTATCACTATATATCTTTCCTTTCCCTATGTAAAAAATAACCAAGTCTACATACACCCACATGTGAGTGTAGTGTGTGAGAAAAAGCGTAGTATGGGGCCATACAACAAAAGAAGTTCCATTCCAAAACATTATAAGATGAATTAACATGAATGATTTATTAAAAAAGCTAGAGAAGTTTTTTTAGATTTTTTTAAAAATAAATATTCTTTGCTTTTGAAATAAAAAATAGGGAGCACCGTATGCAGATAGTAAGTATGATATCAAAAAAGAGTACTTTTTCAAGGGAAAACCCTATAGGAACAAGCTAAATTGGGACACTATAAACCTCATATCTTTGCAAAATCATGTATAACAACCACAACCCACAACGACCCTATGCTCGGGCCACTAGAGTGGAATCAATGCAAATTTCTAGTAGTATCCAACATCATCCTAATTTAGTTAGTATTATAGTCATAAATCCTACTTGATGAATCCAGGCTAGGACACATTCAAGTAAAATATTATAATTGTCCTAGTCCACCCACCTAGATACATGGGTTTCTCTTTTTGTGTCCAATTTCCATTCCATATATCACATAAGACATCACTTTTACACAAGCACATGCCAATCAATATATACTCTCATGATAAGCTACTATTTGAATGAACAAAACCAATTTTAGATCCAAATGTAAACAAAATCCATTTAAAATCAATATTCAAACCATTTACACATTTTATCAAACACCTTTAAGAATCAAAACAAATAATCTTTCATGAAACACACATGTAACATACTCATTTACTTTGGAAAACCATCTTCCAAAAAAGAAATATTTTTGAATTTTTTTAGAAAACATGTCAAACATCATTTAGAATACATAAGAAATAAATAAGAAGACAGGAAATCATATAAAAATCACAAAATAATGTTTAAGCATGGAACCACCTATGCTATATTTAGAAAATTCTGGAAACTAGTGCTAAACCACAAATGCACCACCAAGGGACCTTATAAAGGAAATATTGATCCAAAAAATAAATATTGAACTATATTAATCAGTATACAACCATAAATAGGTCACCCAACCTACTGGATAACAAAACCCTAATGAAGGAGGAAGAGAAACCCTAGAAAAGAGGAGGAATCAAGGGAAAAGACACTAACATGATGCTTTATTGAATAATACCCACGAAAATCACCTCAAAAATGGAGTTCCAAGGGAGTAAGGAGGAGGAGAGGAGGAAACTGGGGAGAATAATCCTATATGGGAATGATTTTGGAAGTTTAGGGTTAAAAATTAACATAAAAAAATGTAAAAACCCAATTTTTAATGACATTCACAAGGCACATGGTTTTCCCAAATAGTATTACAAATGACACAAAATCTGTGTGCCCCTAACTATATAGGAGGGTCATGTCTCATGATTAGATAATATGGTCTTAAAACCATCTTCTGAACGTGCATTTTACCTCTGTCCAAAAATGATACATGGCCACACGATTTGCTGGTCAAGGGAGCATAGTTTCAAAAATAGTGCGCCAACTATGGGCTACCTACTTTAATCCCAAAAAGCACATTTTCATAAAAATTTCAATAGGAAAATAAAGTATAAAATCCAAAATATAAATAAATATAGAAATACCTAAAAATGAAATCATGGATTTGATAATTCTCCCCACCATGAAAACTTTATGTCCTTGGAAATTCAACTAGAAGCTTAATACGAGGAAAAAATGGATACACTTGATCAAGATATGAATTCCCCTGAGTGGTATCATGTTAATCATTTCCATTATGGAAAAGAACTCAAACCAACAAAATAGACTTCCCATGAAGCACCTTCTTATGAGTATCCATGATCCGTACTGGCTGTTTGAACATGGAAAAACTAAGTTCGAACTCTAGATCTTACAAATTCAACACATGATATAGGTCTTGATTATATTTTTTCAAAAAAGATACACAGAACATGTCATGAATTGACATCAAATGGGAGGGAAAATCAAACCTGTATTCCACCTTTCCAATCCACTCTGTAATCTCAAAAGGTTTTACATACCTCAATGTTACCTTTCATTTCTTAGTCTAATGACGATGACCCAACCTTAGTGCCACTTCTAGAAACACCCAAACACCCAGGGAAAACCCAAAATCTCTAATACTGTGGTTGGAATAAGACATTTGACGGATCAGAGATATCAAAAAACAATGACTAATTTACTTGACCTTATCAAAAGTCTCATTCACAAGGCTCAGTCCTAACAATGATGTCTCCCCCACCTCATCCCAACACAAAGGCGACTCACATGGATGACCATAAAGAACCTCAAAAGGATCCATTCAAACTGAGTGTTTATAACTATTGTTATATGAAAAATAAACCAATCCAAATTAACTATCCCATGACCACTAAAATCAAACATACTTTCCTGGATCAAGTCTTCCAAAATCCGATTCCCTCACTACGCCTGACCATCTTTTTAAGGATGGTATGTAGTGGTCAACCTGACCTGTGGCCCTATCAATTTATGAAATCATTCCCAAAACCATGAGGTAAAATGGGGGTCTGAATATTAGATGATTTCTGATGGCACACAATGAATCCTCACAACCTCCTTAACATTTTACCAACCAAACTCATCCAGCTTGGATGAATCCATTATTAGAATGAAGTGGGATAATTTTGTCATATTATCAATCTGTACCAATAGAGAGTTCCTTCCCTGGGGTATATGAGGTATTCCAACATCAAAATCCACAGAGATTTCATCCCACTTTATAGTAGGAATAACTAGTGGCTAAAGAAAACATGTGGGACTTTGGTGCTCTGAATTAACCCGCTGAAACTTATTACACAGTGATACAAAGTTAGCCACATCTTGCCTCAAATGGCCACCATAAATATCATCACATGTCATAAAACATATTGGTGGAAATATTATGAAAATAACACTGAGACATGTGTATATCCAACATCACTACTTTCCACAATGATTATAGCACCACAAAGCAACCATTGAAGGAAAAATATTTCTCAGGTGACAAAGAACAATCATGAAAAATATTCCAACCATGATGGAACTTCATATACTAGTAACACAACTGATCACCAGGATGATCTTTCTAAATATGTTCCTAAAGAGGAGTTAGCTAAGCAGTAGCCAAAAATGGACCTCCACTGTCCTCATTGGTCTCCAAATGCATGTGAACAAAGATACCCATTAAAGCCAACTCACCACTAGACTCTTTCAACACTTACAATAGAACTATTCTACTCATAAAATCACCCACAACATTACCTTTACCTAGGGTATAAACTATATCAATGTTAAACCCCTAAAGGTACTTGATCCAATTACTTTGCCTCACATTTAGATCTTTATAGGAGAAAATGTAGGCTTAAATCCTATGGTTTGAATACACCAAAAAATTATCTCCAAAAAGATAATAATGCCATGTATTTAAATAATGCACCACCACTACTAACTTTTAGTCCTCGGTTGGGTAATTATTTTCATGTGGTCAGATCTAGTGAGGAATATAAGCCACCACATGGTCATCCTACATAAAAACCCCCCAAGAATAATACAAGAAGAAACATAATAGACCACATATCCCAATATATATTCTTGAAAGTTAAAAATAAGAGCTATGTTATATCTCATTTTAAGCTCCTTGATGGATTCTTGACATGTTGGGTTCCATTCAAACTTCACCCCTTTTCATGTGCGCATTGTCATAAATGAGGCAAGATGATAAAAATCTCAAATGAACCACATATAATACAATTCCAGGCCAAAATATCTTGGGATTTAAATATCATTATTTGACTTCTCCTATAAAATGACCGCACTGATCTTCTTGGGGTCTATTGAAACACCCCATTATGAGATCACATGACCCATAAACATCACCTTTTTAATCCCGAAGGTGCACTTCAAAAACATGGAATCAAGATGATGATACCAAAGAGTTACTAACATGATTCTCAAGTGATTCTCACGCTCCTCGTTAGTCCTGAAATAGAATAGCATGTCATACAAGAATACCACAATAATGGAATCATGGTACTAGCAGATTACCATGTTCATGAGAACTATATATACTTACGGAGGATTTTTCAACTGGAAGGGCATGAAAAAATACTGTAAATGGATATACATACTTCGGAAGGATATTTTAGGAACATCCACCTCTCTAACTTTGACATGATGACACCCAAAACACAGATCAATATTAAAGAAACACCTTTACCCCTTAAAATTATTGGAAAGGTCACCAATTTAGGGAAAAGGGTACTTGTTATTGATATTCACCTTATTTAATATCTGGTAATCAATCCACAATTGGAGAGATCCATTGTCCTTTGTAGAAAATAGCACTAGGGAAGCCCAAGGAGTGACGCTCGAGAAAATGAATCCTTTGGATTATAAATCATCCACCTATAGATTTAATTCCCACAACATGGTGGGGGCCGTATGACATGAGGGGAGAGATATATGCTGTGTTTCTAGTGCCAAATTAATGGTGAACTCCAAAACCCTATCTGGAGGAAGATTGGAAAAATTCTATGAAAAAACCTTTAGAAACTCGTCCACCATAGGATTTATTCCACCCTTGGGAGCACGACAATCATCCTTCAATGAGAGAGAATATAACTAAAATATGAGCTTTCACAATTTCAGAAGTGGATGTCCAACACATCCCAACCGAGGATCCCTTTCACTATGAAAAACCATGGTAATTCCATCTAGTGCAACAAATGAAATCTCACCACCTATAATAGTTTATTTTTCATGAAAGTGAACCATCCAATCCATACTATGGATTATGTTAAATAGGTTCATTTCCAAATTTAGGAAATCACATTCCATATCAACCCCTGACATGATGAGTGCCCAAGACTGACACCTAAAAAATGATCTCACTTCTTACCAAGTGGCATTACCAACTACATCCTATATGATATCAGCTCAATTATAAACATTAACACATAAACAATGTGGGATGAAAAAAATGAAACAGAATCACCATTATAAAAGAGAAAACAACTAAGGATTATTCACTTCTTTTTGCTTGTACTTTTTTTTCTTTTGTTTGATTACATATGATTTTGTATGATTATTTTTCCACTATATTTTAATGATATATAAATCCATAATATTTAGATTTGTGTGATTTTTATCATGATGTATTTATAATATATTAATTTAAATTTAATTATTTTATTAGGAATTCTAAAAATTCATTTTTAGTTCCCTAAAAATTCAATGATGTTTCTGATGGAGTTTTAGAGATTCTATACTTTGTAGTTTTAAAATCATTCTGTATTTATTTTACTACATCATATAAAATTATCGGATTCGCATGAAACTTGATTTTTTTAAATGTAAATCGTTTGACTTGATTTTATTAATTTTCATCGAAGTATAATTTTTATTGTTTTTATGGTAATTTAATTGTCTGAAGTTATACTTTGATTTTTTAGAACTCTAGTTTTTCCAGAATGATATTGCATCTATTTTTTAATGATATTTAGAATATTAAAAGTCTAATTTATTTTATTCTTAATTTATTAGAAAGATGATATGTGTTTCTAAAAACAAATATTTTTTACCATATTTTGATTCTTTATTTTAGATACCTTAAAAATTCGTTGAAATATTTTAAAGTATTCTCACTAGTCATTTCACAAAGCATGGGAAACCCAAATTTCACAATAGTGAAATGTATGGTTTAATAAACCTCAATTACTATGCAATTCCACAAAGTATTTTTTATAAACCCTACATTACAATTCCTTTTAAAAAGTAGGGTTCATTAACCCTACATGACTATTCATACCCTATACAATGTTACTATTCATTTTTGCAATGTATGGTTTGGAAACCATACATTACTATTCATACCCTAAACTATGTTACTATTCATTTTTTAAAATAATGGTTCATAAAACCTACGTGACTATTTATGCCCAATGCTACATTACTGTTCATACCCTATGATACTTTATTGTTCATATACTACACTACGTTACCATTCATTTTCAATAAGTATAGTTTGGAAACCCTACGTTACTGTTCATTACCTAAGCTACATTGCTATTCATACCCTACACTATATTACTTTTAATACCCTAATTTACAGTTCATTTTATGATTTTATGTAAAAAATTGATTTTCTGCATATATATGGATTATTTTCAATGGGTTTTATACTAGATAAATTCACATTAAATCTAAGGATTATGATCAAAGAGTTTTATATTTTATTGGTGTAATATTTCAGGAGAAAAATTAATAAATTATTTCATCAACTTTTAACAATAATTTATGTGGTTTATTGTTTATTTATATTCAAATATTTGAATTTACTTTCAGATTTTTCTGTTTGTTTTCATGAATTGTTTTAACTGGATTTAGAGAAGTTTTTATGGATTTATACGGGAGTTTTAAATCATTTAGTTCTATTATTTATTTAGAGATATTATTGAATGAGTTAATCAAATTATTTTTAATTATTTTTAATAATTATTATATACAGAAAAACATTCAACAACGCTTTGAGTTTTATGAATATTTTTGTAATTTCTCTTAACACAATTTATTTTGAATATCCAAAGAAATATTAGATACTTTAGCTACTGGATATTTATTCTTTAGATATATATCATTATCCATTGCAGGTTAAAAATAAAAATAGATATACACCTTTGATAATGTATTTGATACACTATTTTTCAATGAGAAAGTGTTGTGACCTTTGAATATGATATGCATTTGCAACATCCTACGACACTCTGTTTCATCACCCAGATGTTCTCACAAATTCCATAACATTTTTACTTTGACTACATTTTCCTTCATTAGATGTGCTAATTCAAATATCATGAAATAGTAAAAGTTATTTCATTATTTACCTTATTTCTTCTGGTTCTGAGTTTGTAAAATTTGTTCCCATCTCTTACACACAGTCTATTTTTTTTATTTAATATTTTACACACAAAGCATTATTTTTTATTATATTTCTTTAGGTTATGACTCCTACATTCTAAAGACAGGATCTAGGGTTTAGGAATCCCTGTATCTAATGTTATGACTATTCGGGTTATGACTCCATTTATTTAATGTCAGGTTATAAGGGTTGTGATTCTCTATACAAAAGTCAATTTCATGGTTATACCTCCCCTAGAAAATGATTTCATAATGAGGTTATGATTTCACCTTAAAAATAATTTTTAGTGCATACGTATCTCTCACTTAATAGAAGTATAAGAGTAGAGTAGTCCCACTTTGGACCGAACTACTATAAAAAACATCCTTGTGTTATTTTATTTTTCCACTTATAATAGACCTTAATAATTAACTCTGATAATTGATTAAATTTATAAATTGAAATTTTTAAATTTTTTATCTGGACTATTCACGCCCATCTAGACTATCTTCCATGACCCATTTTAACAATTGGTATCACAGGGTAACCATCTTATGAATATTTAAGATTTATCATTTTTTTCAAAGGTAGTTTCTTCTGGAATTTAGCCAACCCCTTTATAAAGTCAACATTTATATTTAATTAGGCTGACCTATTCCTAGACCTCATAGTCAAAGGATAATAATCTTGTAATATGGAATTATTGTGCTTAAATGATGACTGGATTCCACAAAATCTAGCACACATTGATGTTAATTATATGGATACAAGAGATATCGAATTGAGGCTTACCTCAAATAATTGAGCATTTACCACAAGTCTATCATTTAAAAATAGTACAGCCTACCAAAAGTTAACCTAGATACTTTTACTAGAAATGATGTTTCTAGAAATATTTAAAATTATAACGTTGTTAATATTTTTTATTTTCTTATTTAAAAAAGTGTTTTTAGTCATGTGTTTCCTTGTAATAAATATCATAACATATGGAAGATTCTCTAAGCCACTCACCTTGGATCTAACGAACTATTCTAAACCAAGCTTGAAATACCTCATGCTGACTATCAAGACTTTAAGATTGGTAAAGATGAAATAGGTAACCCAATGTTCCACAGATTTACAAGCATTATTAATAGAATATATTCAGTTAGAGAAAATTTAGAAAACCCATTACTATTTGAACAAGTCCTATGATCCTTACCAATGAAATGGAATTCCTAGAATATTTCCCCTGATAAAAGAAATAATTTCAAAGAGTAAATCCTAGATGATTTGACTGGATAGATCCTTTAGTAAGAATGGGAACCGAATAACACAATAGTTTATAAGAGAGAAAAAGAAAAGGTTTAGCTTTTAAATATGTGAATATTGCTTCTACTAACTCTATTGATTCTAATCTATAGGGTAGTGAAAAATAAGATATGTCTTAGATTGTTACTGGATTATACAAAAGAATGAAAAAGAAAGGATTCAAGAAATGGTTTAGAAGAAACTCCCAAAAAATAAAAATATAATGGAGATAAGAAATAAAGTATAAATTTTAATGCATCATAGGTAACCTGTTATGAGTGCAAGAAGAAAGGGAATATCAAACCCAATTTCCCTAAAATAATGAAAAAGATAAATAAAAAATGAAGGAAAAAAAGGCATTGACCAGTAGTTGGAGTTTTATCAAATAATTTGATTCATGTGAAAAATATGAAAATGAAAAACAAACTACTACCTTGTGCTTCATGGAATCACTGGATAAGGTTACTAATTCTTATATTTTATTCAGGATGTTCTGATTATGACTATAATTCTGTAAATCTTAATGTTTTTGAAATAAATAAATAAATTGTAAGATTAAGAAAATATATTTTCTAAGATGCTAATTTATATAATAATCATAAAGAATACAATGGGAAACGTTTTTATAAAAATAAAATACTTTTACAGTAGCATTAATAACCAAGAAACACTATTTCTACTTCCCATTATAATTTTTATGAAAATTTTAAATCTTCTCAAGATTTTATTGAAATATTTAAAAAGAAAGTTTAATGCCTAAATTTTTTCATATGTATTTATTCAAGGTCGTTAAAAATATCATAATACTATGTATTTAGATAAAACTAATAAAATAAATTTGGTATTTTTTATGATAAAAGAATTCCACAAATGTATAAAATTCATTTTGTTAAAATTAAAAATAGTTTTACTTCAACTGTTAATTGTTTTAAATGTGGCATGAAAGGCCACTATAAAAATTTTTATTCTCTTTATATCTAACTAATACATGTTAATTACAAAAAATTAATATTTCATAGTCTTTATTATCAAGTGTACCTTACAATACAGGTTTAAGTTCTATATGAGTAACTAAAAATTATTTCACTAATCCCATTGGACCCAAAGTATCTTGGGTACCAAAAGTGTCAAGTAATTGATTTTTATAGGAAAAATTACATAGATGAATCAACAATGAAATATGGTACATGTAAAGTGGATGATATAAGAATACTAATGCAGGACCATCAAATTTTAGCACATAAAACACATGTGATGGAGGAACTGTTACTTTTAGAGACAATTCCAAAGGAAAAGTAAAAGGTTTTGGTAAAGATAGTATTTCAAATTCTACTTTTATTTATAATGTTTTATATGTTCAAGGTTTAAAAAATAATTTAATTAGTATATCACAATTATGGGATAATGGAATGGAATTTAAATTTCAAAATTATAAATTTCTTTTTATTAAAGATGATTATCTATTATTTTATGCTAATGTGAAAGATAATATTTATACTATTGATTTTCCTGAACTAAATGTTCAACATGTAATGTGTTTGAATGATATATAGAATGGAAACATCCTTTGGAATTTATTTTTAGGTCAAAATAATTTTAGATGCTTTCATAAGCTCTCAAAACATGAGAATGTGTTACAACTACCTTCCTTGAATAAAGAATATCTTCATGTTTGTGGTGCATACATGAAAGGGAAGAAACACAAAATTTTATTTAGACCCATTAATAAATTAGGCACTAATGACCCTTTATAGGTAGTACAACATGATTTATTGGTCCCAACTCAAATTTCTAGCCTTGGTGGAAATAAATATGCCTTAACTATTGTTGATTATTATAGTAGGTTTTCTAGGGTATAATTTCTTTCTCATAAAAATGATACATTTTATCGATTTAATTCCTTTGGAAAATTAGTTAAAATGAAAAAGTCTGTATTATTATTTAAATTTTTAGTGATAAAGGAGGTGAATTTCATAATTTATATTTTGAAAATTTTGGTGAAAAAATGGTTTCTTTCATAATTTTCTCCTCTAAGAACACCACATCAAAATGGATTTTTAGAATAGAAAAATATAACTCTGATTGAAATTTCTTGAACTATGATATGTGAATATAATTTGAGTAGATATTTTTGGGATGATCCTATTTATTATTTTTGTTATATTTCATATAAAATTATTATTAGAAATTTTTTTAAAGAAAAATCCTTATGAATTATTCAAAAATAAAAATCCTAAAGTTTGTTACTTTAGAGTTTTTGGTTGTAATGTTTTTATTTTAAATTAAAAGGATAATTTATATAGATTTTATGCTAGGAGTGATGGAGGTATTTTTATTGGTTATTATAATAATAGTAAATCATATAGTTTTTATAATTAAATAATTGTGGTTATTGAAGAATATGTTTATGTTATGTTTGATGAAAATAATGTTAATTTTTTATTCTAATGTTATTGATAATGTGTTTAGATATTTTAATTTTGATGAAGAAATTCCTCAAGATAATAATGAATCAATTGAGGGGGAGCTTACTCTTTCTCAACCCGATCCCAAATCATGTGAGATTCAAAAATATTATCCTATTAAAAATATTATTGGAAATGTTGATTCTGGTGTTAAAAATTGATATTATATTTTACCATTTTTTTCCAATTATTCTTTTATTTATGATTTTATTCCTTTTAATATTAATGATTATTTGAATGATTAAAACTGTATTATTTCTATTCACGATGAATTAAATCAGTTTTTTAGAAATAATGTTTAGACTTTAGAAAAATTGCTTGAGGATAAGCAGGAAATTTGAACTATGTGGATCTTAAAAAACAAGCTGGATGAATCGTGGCAGATTGTAAAAAAACAATTCTATACTTTTTTCTCATGGATACTCTCAAGAAGAAGTTGTATACTTTGAATGTTATTTTGAACATATTTATATGTTACATATAATTAGATTTTTTTGGGGTTTTATTGTTTTCATGATTTTAAATTATATCAAATGGATGAGAAAAGTAAATTTTTAAATGTTTTTAGAACTAAAGAAGTTTATGTTTCACTACCCCATGATGTTCAAAGTGAAAAGTTTTCTTAACATGTTTTGAAATCTTCTAAATATTTTTATGGTCTTAAACAAGAACCTCACACTTGGTAGGAAATAATTTATTTGTTTTCATTGAATAATGTTTTTATGAAAAAAAATGTGATCCTAATATTTTTTTAAAATGATTTTAAATGATATTTTAATTGTTTAAATTTATATTGATTATATAGATTTGGGATTATCAATTGAAATTTTCAATAATTTATTTTCTACTTTGATGTTTTCTGATACTGACAATAGTTTAATGGGAGAATTAAAATTATGTCTTGGAATTCAAGTTTTCTAAAGGAAAGACTGAATTTTATTAATCAATATAATTATGTTAATGAGTTAGTTAAAATATTTGGTATTGATTCTAATAAATATATGAAAAATCCTTTGGGAACTAATTGTAAATTAGATATTGATTCATATGGTAAATTTTTTGATATTAATTTTTATAGAGGCATGATAAACATCCTTCCATACTTAATTGTATCTAGACCTGACATAATTTTTAGTTTTTGTTTATGTGCTATATTTTAAAAAGATCCTAAATAAATTAATTTTAAAGATGTAAAAAAGAATAATTATATAAGTTAGAGGATTTATTTATTTGATTTTTTTATCCAAAATATAACTATTTTGATCTAACATCTTATTATGACTCTGATTTTGGAGGCTGTAGGATTGACTGAAAAAGAACATCAGGTATGCGTTATTTTCCAGGAAAAGCCCTAATTTCTAGGTCATATAAGAAATAACTATCAGTTACATTATATAATATAGGATTTTATTATATCTATACTTTTAGTATATGTGCTCAAAGTTTATGGACTAAGAAAACCGTATTTTATTTTTTGTTTATCTGTATAAATTGTATATTTATTTTGATAATATGTCTATAATTTATTTTTATAATGACCCTTAAATCATTATTGAAAAAATCATATTGATCATAGAATTAATTTTATTAGAGATCATATGAACAAGGGTGATAATATTTTATAATTTATAACATCTTAAAATCCTCTAGAAGTTATTTTTACAAATCCATTATACACTTCCCAATTTGAGAAAAAATTAAATTTGATCTTGGTATGTTAGACTTTAACTTTTTGTTACTACATTTGTTTAGGGGGATCAATTTCACTTTTTGTTTATTTAAAAAAAGGGAGATAAATAACTTGGTTTTAATTTTTTTAAATTTTTTTGGTGTATAAATTAAATGGGTTTTATTAGTTTAAATGTTTTTGTTTTTTAATCAAACAAATATGGGGTGATTATTTTTTCTAGTACTTTTTTTATTTTTATTTTTTATTACATATGATTTTGTTTGATTAATTTTATAATGTATTTTGATGGTATATTAATCCAATGTGTTTGGATTTGTGTGATTATTATCATATTGGATAGATATGAGATTTTACTAAACTTTAGTAGTTTATGAGGAAGTCTAAAAACTCTTTTTTAGTTATCTAAAAATTCAATGAAATTTCTACTACAGGTTTAGAGATTGTACAATATACAGTTTTAAAACGTTTTTGTATTTATTATACTGAAAGTTACATAGTTATTAGAATTAGTTGAAAATTTAATTTTGAGAATCCCAACTCGTTTATCTTGATTTCATTAGTTTTCATCGAAGTCCAAGAAATGTCATTTTTATGGTAATTGAATTTTCTGAAGTTATGTTTTGATTTTTTAGAACTGTAGTTATTCCAGAATGATGTTTCTTGCGTTTTTTTATAATATTTGGAATACTAAATTTCATATTTATTTGATTAATGATTCGTTAGAAAGATAATAAGTTTCCATAAAAATAAATCTTATTGACAAGAGTCTGATTCTAGTTTTTTGAGCCCTTAAAAATTCATTGAAATTTGTTAAAGTATGTTGTCCATTTTTTTCACAAAGTATAAAAAACCCTACATTAAAAATAGTGAAAGGTATGGATTGGAAACCCTATGTTACTGTTCATTTCTACAAAGTATGGTTTAGAAACCCTATGCTACTATTCATTCTCCAATGTATGGTTCATCAACCCTACATTACTGTTCATACCCTACACTACGTTATTATCCATTTTTGCAATGTATGGTTTGGAAACCTTAACTAACTATTCATACCATATGAACCATTACCGTTCATACCCTACGATACATTATTGTTCATTTCTGTAAAGTATGGTTATAAACCCTATGTTGTTATTCATACCATATGCTTTGTTACTATTCAGACCGTATGATACATTAATGTTCATACCCTACGCTATGTTACTGTTAATTTTTGAAAAGTATAGTTTGGAAACTCTATATTACTATTAATTTATTATGCTATGTTTATGTTCATAACCTTCACTTTGTTACAGTTCATTCCATTATTTTATATTAAAAATTGATTTTCAGCATATATATGGCTTATTTTTAAAGGCTTTTATACTTGATAAATTCTCATTAAATATAAGGATTAAGATCAAAATGTTTGTAATTTTTTTTGTGAAATATTTAAAGAGAAAAATTAATAAATTATTTCAAGGAATTTTTCAAATAAATTAAATGTTTTCATGTTAATTTAAATTATAATATTTTAATTTTCTTTCAGTTTTTGGTATTAGTTTTTAAAAACTATTTTGATGGAATTTAAAGATGTTTAAATGGATTTAGAAAGGAGTTTTAAATCAAAAAATTATATTATTTTATTGGATATATTATTGAAAGAGTTATTCGAATTATTTTAAATTCTTTTGAAGATTTATTCTATTGGAATAAAGACACAATGATTTTGAAAATTTTACTGTGATTTTTATGACAGCTCTTGACTCAATTTATTTTGAATATCTAAAGGAAGAGGACATGTTTTAGCTATTGAATATTTATTATATATATATATATATATATCATTATTTCATTCAGGTTAAAAATAAAAATAAATATACACATTGGTCAACACATTTTATACATTGATTTCAAATAGAAATTGTGGTGACCATTGAATCTACTATGCATTTGCAACATCCCATGACACTCTATTTCATGAACTAGACATTCTCACATGTGTTGGATTATTTTTTATTTGACTGCAATTTCCTTGATGAGACATGATAATTAAAATCTCAAGAACCTGTACTAGTAGTTTCATTATTTATCTTCTTTTTATGGTTTTGAGTATGTGACACTTTTTCCCATCTCACACACACACTCATTTTTTTCTATTTATTCTTTTTCACAGAAATTACTATTTGTTATTATATTATTTTGGGATGTGACTCCCATATTATAAATCCAGGATCAAAGGGTTTTGACTCCTTGTATCTAATGATAGGACTGTTTGAGTTGTGACTCCCTTTATTTAAAGTATGGTTGTAATGGTTTTGAGTCTCCATATAGAAGTTAGTGTCATGGTTATACCTCCACTAGAAAAGAATTTTATAGCTGAATTATGATTCTCTCTTAAAAATAATTTTTAGTGAACATGTATATCTCTTATAGTAGAGAGGTAAAATAGTAGAGTAGGCCCACTTTGGACTGAACTACTATAAAAAATCCTTGTTTTCTTTAATTTTATCGCTGCTAATTAAACTTAATAATAAAGTTTGATAATTGATTTAATTTATCCATTAAATTGATTAAAATTTTAATATGGCTGATTCACCCCCTACAGACCATATTCCATTACGAGTTATGAACACACAAAAATAAGAACATCACCTAGAACTATCATAGGCCTTGCATCCGATTCTATTGGTGCTCGATCAACCGAATGATGTTTCCTTGTCTCATTTTGAGTCTAATAAAAAAATCTAGCCTTCAACTCTACCTTGATCTGACTCTTCCCAGAAGAAGATATAGCCCTACTAGCATGACTGCCAAACCAAGAACCCTTTATCCTGGATGGCTCTAACTTGGTTGATATTCCTATAGAAGCTATAGTCTCTATACCAATCTGATATGGATTCTAGGCCCTAGAAAACTAATGCAAGTTTTCCATAGCTCAACATCGATGACATGGTCTGGGAAGAGATGTGAACACATGTCATATATTCCATACCTTCCCACAATAATGTAACACAACCAACCCAAGATCATATGTCAAAGATAATTACAACTGGGAAGGATGGCCTGAACTTCCAACACCCCTCTCCCCATTCTCACCCAACATCCTATCCTTTCTTGATGAAATGCTACTATCCACCGATGAAATTGATCCTTAGAAAATGGGATGGCCACAATGATCGATCTCTACCATCTTGGAATGATCAACCAATTTATAATAAGTATTTAGCTTAAACAAGAATACATGAGATCTAATTTTTGGCTTCAACCCCCTCTTGAAACTTCGAGACTTCATTTTCTATTTGGAGAAAATCTCAGTTGTGTATCGAACTAAGTCAATAAATATTTTATCATATTACATCATATAAAAATATCCATATCTTAGCTCCATATATTCCTAGCATATAGTATAGGCCAAGACATTTGGACAATAATGTTCATTGAATGAAACCTTGAAGTCCTTCCAACCCATCTACTTGTGCTTCTTTTATTGCATCACTGAGTCCCTTCACTTCGGACTGGGACCATACAACTTGGTTGAAAAACAGTTTACCATAATAGCCTCAAGAGTATCAAGGAACTCAATTATCCATTATATTTTCACAAGCCACTCCTCTCTTTCTTGGGGTTATGTGCTACCTTAGAAAGAATGAGACTTGTTATTGAGGAAAAACATAGCCTTGTCCTTACCAAGACCATGTCCAGATTCTCTAACCTGAGTAGGACTAGATCCCACTCCTTTTCCCAAATCATGGATAACCCAAACCAATAATTCGACTAATACCTAATCAATTGTTGAGGGATAACTCATAGCGCCCTTATGCACGATCCACTACAGAGGAATACTTCCAATGTTCTATTAGTATCCAATATCTTCATAATTTAGTTAGTCTTGTAATTGTAAATCATTAGAGAGGAATATAATCCAAGCCACATCTGAGTCAAATTGCATACTATTCCTAGTATTCCCTCCTAGATACATTGTTTTCCTTTTTTGCATCAATTTCAGCTCCACATGTCACATATGATATCAGTTTTACACATGAACAAGCCAATCAATATATAATCATATGATGACCCGCCATTACTATAACAAAAACCTCTTTTAAATACAAATGCATACAAAATACATTTCAAAAGAAGCTTCGCACAATTTAAAATTTTTATAAAAAAGCATTAAGAAGAAAAACAAAGAAACACATATGAATCACACAAGGAGAATACTCATTTAATTTGAAACAACTATCTTTCAACAGAAATGAACCTTGAATCACATTAAAAACACATTTTTTACCTCATGGAAAATATATAAAAAAATCAATGAAAGCATATTAAAATTTCCAAATAATGTTTATGCATGGAACCACTTACCACAAGTGTTAAAACTTTTGAGAATCGATGCTAAACAACAACCGCAAAACCAAGTGGACCTATAAAAAAGATTGATATAAAAATCAATATTTAACCCTAAGAATCATAATCCATCCTTAAATAGCTCACCGAAACCACTGTAAATAAATTATATAATTATGGAGAAAGAGAAACCCTAAAAAGAGGACGAATCAAATAAAAAAGACACTTACATGATGATTTCTTAAAGAATACCCACAAAATTCACCTCAAAAATGGAGATCTATTGGATAAATGAGTAGGGGAGTGAGTTCCTAGTGTGAGGAATACCGAGTGAGGTGTATTTAGTTTGTTTAGAGATAAAAAGATAAGAGCAGAAATAGTTCAAACACAATTTTTAATGACCTCATCAAGTCGCATGGTTTTCCTATTTGGTTTTCAAAACCGTGTGACAACCGTGTGCCCCTCACTATTTAAGAAGGACATGCTTCATGATTATCCCACAAAGTCTCTAAAATATATGCCAACCATGAGATTTTCCCCTCAACAAAATACGACACTTTCCCAAATCATTTCTTGATAAAGTTCACACTATTTTCCAAACTATGTGCTAACCATGTGTCATGTGTTGTTATCCCAGAACACTGATTTTCACCATAATATCTAAGAGGAATTATCAGATAAAATACAAAATAAAAATAAATATAATAATACCTCAAAATAAAATCACAGATATAAAAACAAGAGATTGAAATATATCTCTATGTAAAATGATTTTATAATAAGGAAAAGAGTATGTTTAGAACTACCCAAGGATTATAGATTTCATATCCTTTTTCATCTGAGGAATGGAAGAAGGTAGATGATTCTTTGAATATAAAATACCATGGTATCATATCCATGTTTATTGTAAAAGATTTTCAAATTTTGAAAAATCTTTAAGGATGTATTAGGGTTTTATAATGGAAGGAAAACCATAATTATTATTTTATTTAATCACCCAACCATATTTATTTGAGAGGACTAAGAAAGTTAAATATTGTGATAAATCCATATAGAAGAAAATGAAAGATGTGATGAATGGAATGATACTAAATTTTTACACTGGAAATGATAAATTTTTATGATTTTTTAGAGTTTGTATGTTCAATCTTTACTAGAGTTGAAGAAGGATATATTATATAAGGCTTGTAACTCAAACTTATCTATACATACAAGATGTACCAAGATGTATATGTATATCCAAGAGAAATTAGATTACATAAATATTAAAGATAAATTATAGATTACACATTAATATGCTTATTATTCCAACATTTGAAGGCTAAAAGACAACTTCCCAAAGGATTAATACTTCATCAATATATACAAAAATGTAATTGGGATAAGATTATTATATATTTAATCAATGGGATTCCTAATAGATATAAGTGGAATAATTATATAAGTTTAATTTATTTATCATCATAAAAATTCAACACATTTACTTATAATTCAATAATAATTTTATCAGGTTTATATTACAATGTTGTATAAAAATAGCATTTTAAAACATCACAGAACACCCCTATTATTAGTGTCTTATTATGATCCATTGTTCACATAATTTTTTATAGGATTATCTATAAGTCTTTAAATACATAGATTAATATTAGAATGACCTATCTCCATAAAATATATAGGTATTTTGTGCAGACTATCTTGACATTGGAAGACATGCTAAGGTTATGATCTATTGATTTACATGTAAGGGGAGACCAATATTTAACTCATATGAATTATTCCTACAATAATAGTTACCAATACTGTATTGAGATTCCACCATTTGAATCATTTTATGGAATGAGATTTAGGAGTCAGAATTTCTAGGATGAAGTCAGAGAAAGGAAGATTTTGGGTCCCTAATATGTTAAAGAGACAACTAAAAATATAAGATCGATGCATAATCATATCATGAAATCCCAAAGTATAATTTTTTATGCTGATAATAAAATTATGGATATTTAATTCCTTGTTGGAGACTATGTATTCATGAAGATATCTCCATTGAAAGGGGTTATGATATTTAGAATGCTATGGATATTGAGTCCAAGATATATTTTTCATTTGAAATATTGGTATGGATTGGGGTAGTGGAATATCATTTGGACCTTCCACTAAACCTATCACAATTTCATGATGTATTTAATATTTCACTTCTAATGAAGTATATTCCATACCCTACCCATGTTATAAAAGTCAATCATGTTCAGTTGGAGTGAGACTAACCATATTAGGATGACATAATGAAGATTATTATTATAATGGAACACATTCAATGAAATTGAACAACTCACCTGGTGAGGGTTATTTAGATGAATCATCTTCTAGAAGAGGGAACCTGGGATCCAAAGGATACTATGAGAAATTCTTTTCCACATCTATTTGTAGTTTAATTTATAATTTATAAGATGGATTTGGGGGGGGAGGGTGATTGTTGTAACGACCCAATGTTTTTCAATGGAAATTACCTTCTTATATTTATGTCATTAAATCACCTAAAAACACAACATAATGAAATACTAAGTGACAAGTGGCATTTAAAAATAATTTTTTCACTTATTTGTTCGGAATTTCAAAAATCCAGCATACATGGTTGTGTTAAAGATGTTTTTTGGAGTTTGATAAGAAAAACATAATGTTTTTGGTAAATAGTAACCTACCCTAATGAATAGTAACATACCATTATGAATAGTGATATACCCTAATGAATAGTAACCTCACCTATGATAGTATAAAAATAATATTCAAGTTGGAAGTACAATATACCTATGTTTTAGAATGAGTTAATTCATGTGTTATATCTGGTTTTTGATAATAAAATATGATTTTAATTAAATATTAAAATAATCATATTTATAAAATTATTTTTGAAAAATATACTTCATTTTTGGATTCAACACATTGAAAAATGGTTATGGTGAATTTTTTGGATTTTTATGAAATACTAGAAGTTTTGATGAATAGTAAAATACGATAAATTCCAATAAATGCTAAATACTGCATCATAGGTGATGTATGGTGGATAGAAGATGATAATCCCAAATAATCCTTTATTATTTTAGTATATTTGTTGATAATTCTCAATTATTCATAGTCTTGGCCTTAAATAATAAACTAATACTTAATATAATGGGAACAACCTCCCCTCCCTCATTATAAATACCCCCTCTCCTTACCTCTTTCCCACACACCACTCAAGCCTTGTACCTAGCCCAAATTCTACCCAAAAAACCTCCCAAGCTCCTTCCCCACGTCCAAGGACTTATGGTCTTACCAAAAGGCCAAAATCAAGGGCCTTAAGGGGGATCTCAAAGAGATGAGATCAAAGGGTAAGGATCCCCTTTCATTTTGAAGTGTTTTGTTTTCAATCTCCTTATTTTCTTATACCCTCTTCCCCTTACCTTATTCAAAAGGCATGAAATATCCATAATATCATATATTATAAATGTTAATCATGTTTATGAAAAAATTCAAGCTTCATTATTCTTCTCCACTCCCTCACATTCTAAAATTAAAACACCATCCGTGATCGACATCGTGGATAATGTGTTTTCAATTTCTTTTATAATCTTTATTTTTGGTCATGAAACCATTGATTTTTCTGTTTAACCAAATTATTATGTATGTTATATATCCTATTTAAGGCTTTTTAATCATTATACACTCATAATATCAAAATATAATACACAACAAGTTAATTATGGGTAAAATCACATAAATTAATTCATGCGTTTATCATTAATGTATTATGTCATGGTTCTCTTTCACTCCAATTAAAAAAATGAATTTCGTAACCTTATAGATGTTCCCTAATTCTATATAACATCAATTATAGACAACCAATTTCATCTTATAGTTTATATGATCCTAAGTATAAGTGAACTTATCAATAAAACCAAGGAAACAAGCGGACCTGAACCATGAAATTAAACCTTATAATCAATCAAAATGGGCATGAATGAACATAAAAAGGTTATACTAAATATTTTACATGTACATAAGGTTTTTTACATGTATATAAGGTTCTGGAACTATTGATTAATAAATCTAATTTGACTATTCATGTCATTAATATCAAGTGGAGAACACCACCGGATTTATGGTAAGGGATCCTCCCCTTTTTACTCATAATCAAGATTGATCTCTATGTTATGCCTTTTTTTGTAATACCAAGTAATAGGGTACATTTATACACCTTCCCCATACTTCCCTAATGTTTTATAGGTGATGAGAATACCCTTATATCTCTCATAAATCCCTCTTAATTATAAACGATATCATGCCACTAAACCATGATGGATTCTACCCGAACTTCCGTTATTCCTTCAGGTTCCTCTATCTTTGTTTTGGTTGTTGCCTTTTATTTTATGTATAACTTCAACATTATATTTGTATGCTCCAATATCATGTTCCAATATCCACCTCTCACTCTCTTTCGTGGTTATACATGCTTATAAGTGAATCTCTCTTTGATACTTCCCAATAAGCACACTTGTTTTAAAGGAACTTCCCGAACTTTTACCCAATTTCAAGAGCACTATAACTTATGTTTTAATGCACCATTATCTTTGAAAATTATATATTTTAAATTTGAAAACCTTATTGGTTCAATTCTTGTTTTATATAAAATAATTTCTTCTCTACTATTTGTAAAAGCGCTATGGTATTTCCCTTGAAACCACACAAAAATGTTTTAATGCTAATGTTTCTAAAATACTTCTATCATATGTTATCACTTTTGTTTGACCCCACTTACCATGTTATAAGCCTATTTTACCCTATTAATATCCATTTATTTCTAATTCTTTCCTAATATGTACACTTTCATGATATTCCCATTGGTTATGATTGATGTCATGATTGTGGTACCCAATTCTCTTCATGGGTACCCTTATGTTTGTGTATGGTTGAATATGTATGATTGTATATGTGGTAAGAATATTTATGTGGAAAGGATATTCATGAATATGTTGAGATGGGTGACCCCAGATAGTGCTCCAATTCATTGGGTATGGTTAAGTCTCATGAGATGCGATGTGAAGCGGGACTGGCGGTTAGCCTTGACCTGTACTAAAAAGGGAAACAAGATTGGCAGTTAGAATTGACCTGTAATAAAGATATGATTTAAGATTCAGCCACACTTATATGTTCCATGTTTATATGTTATCATGCTTATATTAAATGATTTCATAAGTTTCATGCTTTGGATACCATTATGTCATGCCTCTTAATTCATGTTATGGATAAGTATCCTTATGTTCATTCCCTTACTGGGATTTTTAGATCATCACTTTGTTCATGTGTTCCCCAGGGTACCCTATGCTGATGTAAGGGCTCAAAGGAAGTTAGGAGCTCATTATGGAGATTAAATAAAGAAGTGTTTTTCTAGCCCCATGTTTTATGTTATATGTACGTAGTCTTCCAAGACACTAGACTTAACAATCCTTGGCTTGTACTCTGATGGATATTTATGCTTGAAATAATGAAATGTTTTATGTAAAAGGATTGGGTTGCTATAGTTGGTATCAAAGGATGGTCTTGTTATTTTTGGAAATTAGGAATAGAGAACATTAGTGAGAACCTTAATGATGAGACCAAGTATTAAATTTTGGTGAGTATAGAGTAAGTGTTTTATTAAGCAAATACATCCCAGTCTGGATACAAGCAGGTTGAGGCAGCTTTGGCACATATGTATCTAGAGGTAAAACCCAAAAAAACCACTTTGAGCTAGACTTGATCGAGAACTGGTGCACGACAATGGGCCTTGATGCACTCTTATATATAACTTTCCCGGGGGATATGATTTCGTAGATTCACAAGCTTAGTAAAAACCATTATTAAGGGACAAAAAGAAGCCCATGAGAATATAAGTTAAGAAATAGATTGAGGATAACCCAGATATAAACCTAAGAAATCACATGTCGGGATATACTTTTTATTTATAAGTTCATACTTTTATGTTCAAATTATCTATTTATGATCAATATCTAAGTATTCAAGACCTATAATTATATGATCTTTTTCTTAGTTAATGGTGGGAAATAGAATAACACGTTCCAACAAACAATGTGAGAGGCAATGTAACGATTTCCGTAATGACATGCTTGGTGTGACAAAAGCAGGTGCTGAAAACTTCATGGAAGTACTTGTTTAGCTGGCTCAAGTTATGAATAATAACTTGAATCAGGTGGAACATCCCCCTCCTCTAAGGAAAGAGCATGTTGTTGTAGAATCCTTCATGTGGAAAAGGCCTCCCATGTTTAGCGGGTCTTCTGATCCCCTCCTCGCAGAACAATGGATTAAATCCTTTGAAAAGGTTTTCTCTATCCTCCACTGCTCGGAATAAGAGAAAGTTGTACTGGAAGTATATTGTTTTGATGGGGAATCTGATCAGTGGTGGGCACTGATCAAGAATACAAAGTCCCAAGATGAAATTGATTCCATAGAGTAGGAGGAATTCAAGAGGATATTTTTCAAAAAATATTTTCCTCAAACCCTCAGTATCAAGATGGAAAGAGAGTTCCTTGTACTCAAGTATAAGGTAGATGAGTTCATCGATGCTTATGAAGAAAACTTTACAAGGCTTTCAAGGTATACCTCTGGCATTGTCATGAACACCGAAATCAAGGTGTATCACTTCTTTAGTGGACTAAAGCTGAGTCTACAAAAAGTGTTGGCAATTAGAGACTATGACAACTATGAGGAGATTGTAAGTTGTGACCTTATGGTTGAAGTGGAGATTGGAGAATCTCAGTGGTCTCATGGGCCTAGTGACTAGGAGAAGAAATTGGAGAACAAAATGGGTGTTTCATCAAACAAATCCCATGATGGAATGAAGCCTCACTTTCCCCTTTGCAAAAATTGTGGGAAGAAGCATTTTGGTGACTATCTCAAGGGAACCAGGAATTGCTTCAAATGTAGAAAGTTTGGTCATATGGCCAAGAACTAGTGAAGGGATATGAAAAATCCCATAATGTTGAAGAAGAATGGAAGGTTCAGATCAACACTCAGCCTACAGTGTAGTGTTTAAACTGCATGGAGCTTGGGCATTATGCGAACAATTTCCCTAAGCCGAGGGTTATCGGAGGCAATCAGAAATAACCTCCATGGAAACAAGTAAGGTCTTATGTTATCACTACTGATGATGTGGATATGAAAAAAGATGTGGTGATAGGTACGCTTGTTATTCACTCAAGAATAGAAAACATACTATTTGATTCTGGTTCTACACATTCTTTCATATCATGCAAGTTTAGTAGAACTATTCAAACACCACCTAAAAATTTAAGGGAAAAGTTATATGTGAGAACAGCAAATGGGGAAATTATCGCATCAATGGGTTATAACTCCTCCCTGGTTAATGTTTGTGGACTAAACCACCCAGAAAATATCGTCATACTTTTTTTAGTGGAGTTTGACGCAATCTTGGGCATGGATTGACTATCTTTGTACAAATCCAAAATCAACTATCGGGAAATGTAAATTGATTTTCACATCCCAAAGCATCCTCTGATTCTTTACAAGTGAAAGGATTAAGATTAGTCTTCTTTAGAATCTTTTTCTCAAGTTTCGATATTGATTCCTTATGAACATGCATACCTAGATCCAATGATTGAGACAAAGGAGAGAATCATGCTTGAAGACATGCCCATCGTGGGGGATTACACTGATGTATTCCCCGAAGAGTTGCCGAGTGTTCCTCTTGACTGAGAGGTTGAGTTCTCAATTGAACATATCCCTGGATCTCTGCCTATCTCATAGACACCTTAAAGAATGACCACTGTAGAGCTAGAAGAGCTGAAGAATAAGTTACAGGAGAATATGGAGAAAGGTTTTATACGACCAAGTTCTTCACCGTGGGGTGCTCCGGTCCTCTTCATCAAGAATAAGGATAGATCAATGTGACTCTGCATTGATTATCTTGAGCACAATAATGTCACTATAATGATAAGTATCACCTTCCATGGATATATTACTTGTTTGATCAGCTTTGTGGGGCCAGTTATTTCTGTAAGGTGGACCTTCAGTCAGGATATCACCAACTAAAGGTGAGGAAGGAAGATATTCCCAAGACAACCTTTAGAACAAGGTATGGACACTATGAGTTCATAGTGATGCCATTCAGACTTTGTAATTCTCCATCAATTTTCATGGATTTATTAAATAGAATATTTAGAGATTACCTCAACAAATTTGTGGTTGTACTTATTGATGATATTCTGATATACTCCATGAGAAAGGAGGAACATAAGGAGCATTTGGAAACTGTGTTAAAGAATTTGTGAAGGGATAAGTTTTATGAAAAGTATAGTAAATGTGAGTTTTTTATGGAAGAAGTATCATCCTTGGGGCATGTTATCACCAGGAAATGGATATCTGTGAACCCTTCCAAGATAAAGGCAATTGAAGAGTTGCTGAGGCCAACTTCTGTAATAGAAATCTGTAACTTTTTATGTCTAGCTAGGTATTATTGATGATTCATGAAGAAATTTTCACGATTTTCAAACCCAATGACCAAGATGACATGGAAGGGAGTAAATTTCATTTGGACACAGGAATGTGAAGACTGTTTCAAGGAGTTTAAAAAGAGGCTTATCACTGCGCTAGTACTCACACTCCTTTCTAGTAGAGAACTCTTTGTGGTGTATAGTTATGCTTCTAAGAAAGGCTTAGGTAGTGTGCTAATGAAAAATGATAAAGTGATAACCTATGCCTCAAGGAAGCTAAAAATCCTTGAGAAAAAATATCCCACACATGATATGGAGTTGGCAGTTGTGATCTTTGCATTTAAAATCTGGCGGCATTATCTCTATGGAAAAAATGTGAGATATATACTGACCACAAGAGTATCAAATATATATTCACATAGAAAGAGATTAATATTCACCAATGAATATGGATAGATCTCATCAAGGATTATGACTGCTCAATCCACTTCCATCCTGGTAAGGAAAACAAGGTGGCAAATGCTCTAAGTAGAAAGGATCCTATATCTTTATCAATGATGAGAATTGAAAAGGATCCAATATTATTGGATTTGCAAAGGATGGACATGGGAATCATTAAGGGAGGAACATCATCAATAATTTCTCAAATGATTGCTCAACCATCCCTCTTGGAGAAAATAATGGTTGCTCAAAGAAAGGATGTGGATTACAAGGTTCAGGCATAGTCACTCTGTCCTAGGATCACTGCCTTTTCAAGGTTTAGTGTCAGCTCACTGCTTTCCCAAGGGTCACTACCTGTTTCTCTCTCTCTGGTTCACTGCTGGTAGAGTGGATCACCTTCTTCCTCTTCCTTTGCTCACTTCTCTAGAAAGGATCCACTCACAGTTTATAGACTTGTATGTATCTTCATTTGCATGAAGGAATGCATCTTTCACTATGTGTAGATGCTCTGTTGAAGACCAGCTTTCACCTGTAGATGAATTTTTCTTTGCACCGAAGGTATCAAAAAAAAAATCCATCTTCCACACAGCCCAAAAATAACTGCTAGAAATAAACCTTACTTGGCGCGCAAGTCTATCTCGGTGTGCAAGTATCGGCGCGCTAGTCACAACGGGCATGCAAGTCCACCTCAGACACTTGCGCGACACAATCTTCCCCAACTCCAAACTTGCGCGAATCTCTTCCATTTATGCCCAAACCAATATTGGCGCGCAACTGCCAACCGGCGCGCAACTTCTCACACTGGTTCACAACTTCACTTGCATGACCCACACACCACTTGCGCGACCACCACACCTTCACAACAGGAGCTCTGATTTCTCAAAGTGTTGAACTCCGGTGAATAATGAAGAGGGGTGGTCCAGCATTTATAGGCAATCTGACCACCCTGCGTGATGGCACGCAAGTCAACCCTCGGCGCGCAATTCTCGACGCTCAGGACTCTTCCTCTGCAAGTCACAAGCATGACCTACTTCCGAAATTGCACGAACCTATTTCCTTTGCCGTATTTTGATCTTTTGATCTTGAAAAACCATAGGCGCGCAAGTTCTCAAACATCCAAGGCATCGACGCGCATGTATCTTTCACGGCGCACAAGTCACCTGTGCGACCTCACCAAAACATGCGTGAACCTTATCCCTTTTCCATATTTTGATGATCTGATCTTGAAAAACATATGGTGTGAAACTTTACAAGCCTTCATGTACATTGCACGCAAATCCCTTTGCTAAAAACAACTTTTCTTCATTTGTCGATTTTCAGGCCCAAAAATTTGGCAAACACTGGAAAACGGCACCACCTTATATCTGTTCTTTTGTACCGCCTCCAGATCATCCATTCATTTTCCCGAAGTTCTTGAATGAAACATGGATTTTTGACCTCAGCTCTTGAACTAGACATTCCATCATGAAATCCTCTTTGTCAAAAAATTTGTATGTCATTGTTTTTCTTTGTCAACAATCACCCCTCAAATGTCCACTCTGTCAACAAACACAATCACCTCAAAAATGTTTCAAAGATTCCTTGAGGGATTTTATTCCAACAAGGTTCAAGTCATCCAGCAATACATCAAAGCTACTCAAATTCAAAAAAATAGCTATTCTGATAATCGTAGAAGGGACTTGGAGTTCGACGTTGGAGATAAAGTCTTCCTTCGAATATCTCCATTGAAGAGAGTAATGCGATTCAGGAAGAAAGGGAAGCTAAGCCCAAGGTATATTAACCCCTTTGAGATCCTTTACTACATAGGAACCATGGCCTATTGGCTTGAACTTACACCAAATATGGATCAAGTTCAATATGTTTTCCACGTATCACTCTTGAGGAAGTACATACCTGATCCCTCACATGTACTAATCTCAGAGGTGGTGCAGCTGGAAGATGATCTCTCCTATGAGGAGGATCCAGTAAAGATTCTGGATTGGAGAGATAAGGTTCTACAAAACTAGACAAACCATCTTGTAAAATTGTTATGGAGGAACCATAAGTTTGAGGAAGAAAAAAGGGAATTGGGGGAAGCATTGAAGGAAATGTACCCACACCTGTTTTTGTCTTAGTATGTAAAATGAAATTTCGAGTGTGAAATTTCATATGGGGGGAAGAATGTAACGACCCAAATTTTTCAATAGAAATTACCTTCTTATATTTATGTCATAAAATCACATGAAAATACAACAAAATTAACTACTAAGTGATAAGTGACTTTTAAACATAAGTTTGTCACTTATGTGTTTGGAATTTCAAAAATCCAGCATACACGGTTGTGTTCAAGATGATTTTTGGAGTCCGATAAGACAAACTTAATTTTTTGGTGAGTAGTAACCTACCCTAATGAATAGTAACATACCTTTATGAATATTTATATACCCTAATGAATAGTAACCTCAACTATGATAGTATAAAAATAATATTCAAGTTGGAAGTACAATATACCTATGTTTCAGAATGAGTTAATTCATGTTTTAAATCTGGTTCTTGATAATAAAATATGATTTTAAATAAATATTAAAATAATCATATTTATAAAATTAATTTTGAAAAATGGACTTCATTTTTGGATTCTAAACATTGATAAATAGTAAGGGTTAATTTTTTGGATTTTTTTGAAATACTTGAATTTTTGATGAATAATAAAATATGATAAATTACAATAAATGCTAAATACTACATCATTGGTGATGTATGGCTGATGTAAGATGATAATACCGAATCATCCTTGATTATTTTAGTATATTTTATGATAATGATAAATTATTCACAGTCTTGGCCTTAAAAAATAAACTAATACATAAAATAATGGGAAAAACCTCCCCTCCCTCACTATAAATACCCCCTCTCCTTACCTCTTTCCCACACACCTCTCAAGCCTTGTGCCGAGCCCAAATTCAACCCCAAAATCCTCCCAAGTTCTTTTCCCACGTCTAAGGCCTGCTGGTCTTACCAAAAGGCTAAAATCAAAGGCCTTAAGAGGGATCTCAAAGAGAGGAGATCAAAGGGTAAGGATCCCCTTTCATTTTCAAGTGTTTTGTTTTTAGTTTCCTTATTTTCTTATAACTTCTTCCCCTTACCTTATCCAAAAGTCATTAAATCTCTAGAATCTCATATATTATGGATGTTAATCATGTTTATGTAAAAATTCAATCATCATGCTTCTTCGCATCTCCCTCACGTTCTAAAATTAAAACACTGTCCGTGATCGACATCGTGGATAATGTGTTTTCAATTTCTTTTATCATATTTGTTTATGGTCATGAAACCATTTATGTTGTGGTTGAACCAGATTATTATGTATGTTACATATCCTATTTATGGTTCTCTAATCCTTATACACTCATGATATCAAATAATAATAAAAAACAAGTTCATTATGGGTAAAACGGCTAAGATTAATTCCCGCGTTTATCATTAATGTCTTATGTCATGGTTCTCTTTCACTCTAATTAAACAAATTAATTTTTTAACCTTATTGATGTTCACTAATTCTATATAATATCAATTCTGGACAACCAATTTCATCTTACATTTTATCCGAAACAAAATACAAGTGAACTTATCATTAAAACCAAGGAATCAAACAGACCTGAACCATGAAATTGAACCTTATAATCAATCAAAATGGATATGAATGAAATTAAAAAGGATATACTAAATATTTTACTTGTATATAAGGATATATACATGTATATAAGGTTCTGGACCTTTTGATTAATAAAACTAATTTTACTATTCAGTTCATTAATATCAAGTGGATAACACCACTAGATTTAAGGTAAGGGATCCTCCCCTTTTTACCCATAATCAAGATTGATCTCTATGATATGCCTTTTTGTATAATACCAAGTGATGGGATACATTTATACGCCTTCCCCATACTGCCCTAATGTTTTATAAGTGATGATAAACCCATTATCTCCCTCATCAATCCCTCTTAATTATACATGATATCATGCCAATAAACCATGATGGATTCTACCCAAACTTCCTTTATTCCTTCAGGCTGCTCTATATTTCATTTTGTTGTTGTATTTTATTTTATATAGAACTTAAACATTATGTTTATATGCTCTAATATCATGTTCCAAGATCCACCTCTCACTCTATTTCGTGGTTATACATGCTTATAAGTGAATCTCTCTTTGATACTTCCCAATAAGCACACTTGTTTTAAAGGAACTTTCCGAACCTTTAACCAATTTCAAGAGAACTCTACATTCTATTTTAAGACACCGTTATATTTGTAAATTCAGTATTTTAAATATGAAAACCTTCTTGTTTCAATTATGGTTTTATATAAAAGAATGTCTTCTCTACTATTTGTAAAATCTCTATGGTATTTCACTTAAAACCACACAAAAATGTTTAAATGCTAATGTTTCTAAAATACATCTCGCATATGTCATCACTTATGTTTGACCCCACTTACCATGTTATAAGACTATTTTACCCTATTAATGTCCATTTATTTCTAATTATTTCCTTATATGGACACTTTCATGATACACCCATTGGTTATGATTGATGTCATGATTGTGGTACCCAATTCTTTTCATGGGTACCCTTATATTTGTGTATGGTTGAATATGTATGATTTTATATGTGGTAAGAATATTTATGTGGAATGTATATTCATGAATATTTTTTGATGGGTGTGCCCAGATAGTGCTCCAAGGAATTGGGTAAGGTTATGTCTCATGAGATGCGATGTGAAGTGGAATTGGCGATTAGCCTTGACCCGTACTGAAAAGGGAAACATGATTGGCTCTTAGCCTTGACCCATGGTAAAGATATGATTTAATATTATGCCATATTAATATGATTCGATGTTTATATTTTCCCATTCTTATATTAAATAATTTCATAAGTTTCATGTTTTGGATACGATTTTGTCATGCCTCTTAATTCCTATGCTTGAGGTGTATCCTTATGTTCATTCCCTTAGTGGGATTTTTATCTCATCCCTTTGTTCATGTGTTCCCCAAGGTACCCTATGTAGATGTAAGGGCTCAAAATAATATAGGAGATCATTATAGAGATTAAATGAAGAAGTGTTTTTTAGCCCCATGTTCTATGTTATATGTACCTAGTCTTCCAAGAAACTAGACTTAACTATCCATGGCATGTACTCTGATGGTTATTTATGCTTGAAATAATGAAATGTTTTATGTAAAAGGCTTGGGTCACTATAACTGTAATACACAAGATTCTATAATAGTAAATAAACATTTCATCGTAAGATTATATCACTATAAGAACATTCTTATTTAATCATAATTATACAACACATATTTAAAAAAAAATACAAAGTAATTAAATATATAATTGAATCTAAACACGATACTATAAATCATGTAACAATGTGTGACACATTCTCATGTGGATAATACTCAAAAAATAATAACAATTACACAAGATACATCGCTATTAAGAAGAAAAAAATAAACATTTACATTGATATGGTCTAAAATTACAGAATAATATGAAATGATTTATATAATGGTGTGTATATATAAGGATTTTTAATACCATAGGTCAATATGAATTCGGGGAATTATGCCCATTTTTGGTATAGCGATTAAGAAAAAATCAATTGGATGAGTATATATTAAGGGAAATGATGAATTTTTATTATCCCATATGGAAGGAAATATGGATTTTACCCATAGGAACATCCCTTATAAAGTCCATTTACTATATCCTAGGAAGGAGGTAGCATCGTTGTGGTTGGGGTTTGACCAAGACCAAGTAGAACCCGAATAATTGAGGTTTGATAAAAATCATATGTGGGATAAGTTCAAGTTTATATAGATCACCACAAGATCAATATTGGTCATAACATCTAATGAAATTACCACCATTACACACCTTACCATCAGAGTATATGATTGTGTGATTAAATTTTATGTATCTAGGGTTAGCGTTTTGTTATAATGTAAATTATTTATGAAGTTAAAAGAATGAATACACTTATACATTATTTTTTATAAATGTATCAACCTAAAAAAAAAGGTATAATATAAGTAAATAGAGACTGATTTGAAAAAAAATTATTTTATATTTGGAATTAGGATGTTCAAATTATCCAAGTGATGAAATTTTGTAATTTATGACTAATAAAGTAAAAATACTGGGGAAATGGTGGAATATGTTGAAACGCAATAAATATGATATATATTCCATCATACTTATGTAATCATGAATCCTTTTCACTATATAAGATTGATTTTACTATTTTTAGCATTGAACACTATATTGGGGCATTTATGGTGGTTTTAGATCATAATGGTTATAGTGGAGACCTAAAGGAAAGTGGAATGATGAAATAATTAATAAATTATTTCATGAAAATACATTCACCAAACATTAAAATTCCCACCACTAATCGTTTTGAAACACATAATCAGAATTTATCCCTTAGTTACCATCACAAGGTTTATGTCACCTTTCAGTCACATTATTCCTAAAGAGTTTGGATGGATCTGTGGTCAGGTTTCAATATAAGAAGCTCCAAAGAGGCACATGTTCATATTTATCTCTTTACATTTCCAATTTTGATTTCCTTATTTGTAATCACATTATAATTTTCAGTTTTTATTATTTTATGACTGAATGGACCGAAGGCCTTATTTTTTATTTTATAATGGACAATCCCCCTTTTAAGGGTTGAATGAGAACCCATAAATGACCCGTAGGCCCGAGGTAGAAGTCTCGACTGATTTTCGATACATGTCCCTAAGGCCCAGAGGCATACCATGCCCAATACATGACCCGTATGCCCATCCCACTTGAACTGCCCCTCCCCATATTCTCTGTCATTGATCACCTAGGACCCCAATGTGAATTTCTGATCAGCTACCATTTCCACATACAAAGCTGTATGGGTCCTAGTTCCAATGGAAGTTTCCATACCCTCTCATTCTTTCAATCCGGTAAGCTCTACATCTGGTGGCTGCTACTCTTGTTACTCTGATCCTTTTCTGGGGCTATTCTATGTGAACTGGGCTACTCCATGGTCTCTGTGGCCCAAATTCCTTGAGGACCGAAGGCCTTTGATGACCCAAAGGCCTTTGATGACCCAAAGGACCTAGAGACCCGTGGGCCCAAACCGGTGACCCGAAGTCTCAAATCAGGTGAATAGTTCCAAATGATACAACAGCTACTAAAGTACTGCTACAGTACCCCATAAATTCACCTCCACTTGATTTTGAAATTGGGTCTCTTGGATGCCAATAAAGAGACCTTTTATTGTTATATGATATTTAAATTTTTATTAAATCTTGAATGAACTATTATAAAATATACATTTCCCAATACCCTTACATTATACCATTTTTGTAAGATGTTATTATACCAAAGTAAAGGTCGATTTTTGGCCTCTTTACAATTACTATTTACATTAGCATTGTCATATCCTTTTTAATCCACAAATTAACATCCCTACACTGGAAATCCTTTCCCTCACATTATTTCCAATTCATAAGTCACTACAATTCCCAAACGTCACTGTGGACATGAAAATCCAATACATTGGTTAAATAGAAAGTGTTTTATTAAACAATAAAGAACATCCATGCCTTGATACTAATATTTAAAATGGAATTTAGTTAAATTAATATAGAGGTAATAATGTTGAACAAATTTAGTCAAGTATATCCCAACCATCATCCCAGTGCATTTTGAGTTGGCCTTTACCAGGAAACTAGTTTGACACTCCTGAGGGATCTACTATGGATAATTATCTCACATTTTATAAAACACAACATATAATTTATAATTTTTTATAATGAATATGTCTTGATTGTCTCCTACCATTTAAAATTAAATTTACTAAACCATTTTTCAATCTTTAATCTAGAAAATCACAAGTTTTCTATAATTATGTATTTGTCATTTATTTTGGGCACTTTTTGAAAAATATGAATATATAATTTTTAATTATATGTATTAAAGGAATTTTTTTTACATTTTTTAATACATTTTATAGGTAAATTTATTAATGAATCACGTAATTTAATTTTCTATATGAGAAGATCATATATGAGAAGTTCTATTTGGAAAATGTTCCATGTATTTATAAGTTGTTTGTCTATAAAAAGTAATCCATGTTTAGCCTATAATCATATGAACTCTGATAGAATGCATTGTAATAATATATGATGGATGGGGACTAGAATTATATATCCCCTCAGTGCACTGTTAAGTCTCATTAGACAACTAAGACTGCTTAACTATATTGTCCTTACCCTTTATGTACAATGTTTTTGCACAAGGCCTTGATGTTATGTTTATATTGTAAAACATTATGAAAATTCATTTTCAAGATTTTTTCTAATCCATGTGATTATATAGTTTCCTTTCTTCTATATATTACACTTATGTATTCATTATTATGGATTTAATTTTAAATATAATGTTTCTTATTCCATATTTATCTTTTATTATATTTCACTATATATTTCGCCCTCCTGAGAATTTAAGCTCACCACATTGAATTTGATTCCCCATTTCTATGGTTAATGAAGTAAAATAATATAATTGAACGAGTATATAAATATGGAGTAAATACTTTTACTTTTTGATGTAATGTTGTTATGTAATGTATCTAGTCTACTGATGACTAAAAAAATTTGATCCTTTTAATGTAACATATTGGAATGTATTTTTCATATAATAAATAACCCACCAGCTTTGGGAAACATGTTTTTGGGGAATTACAATCTTTAAAAAAATCCACATATATATTTTCATAGGCATTTCATGTGCACCGTTATTCATCCTGATGGCTATATAATTATAAACCAATAAAATCTCTTCATCTTCATAAATCCAAACCTATAATATAGGAAAAAATATGTCAAATGTATTTGATTCCTTGAGTTATGTTTCTCTAATATTAGTCTTTATCATCAATCATAAATAACCCTCCTATTCAATTCATTGAACTGAGATTGATTTCATAGTTGGTGGTATAACATTCTTTATATATGAGGAATCTTGACTTATCTCTACCTATCGAATTGGTCCTCGGCCTTAGTCGTCCTTTATAGTAGGAAGGTGATATTTGATTCTATTATCTTAATTAGTATCACATTACTTCATTGGTTTTTTTATTTTCATAGATAAGGCTTCCGTCGAGGTCCTTCAGTGGGTTTTCAATTATTTAAGTTACAACCTCAGATAAATATAGATCAGTTTTATTGGTGTATTGAAATATATTAATCATATCCCTGACTTATATTTTGAGTTTTACTAGAAACCATTTAACACATTTAGTCAATCCTAATTCTAATATGTAGACTCTCACTATTTTTTCACAAGTTAGTATAATTTTGATTGGTTTCACTTTTATTTTCCCTAATATTTATACGAGTTCAGTCTTATTGAAGAATAATTAGTTGATCAAACCATGATTATCAGTATTTCCTTTCCATTTTTATTTTTTCCTTACAAGTGTATGTCTTATAAATCAAATATTCATCATTTGGGATCTATAAGGTCATCATTATATTGGAATATTTACCTTAAAAAGATAGAAAAATGAGCCTTATAATATTTGAAAATAATATTTATGAAAAAAAAAATTTACTTCTAACAAACTATAATTTCAATTTTATACAAATATCATGTGATACTTATGGAAAATTGGTAGATCCTTACACAAATTTCACCTAGTCACTATTTATATTTTTGACAAAATCCTTATGAGGTGGAAATACTATCCTTATGGAAACTCATCTGTTGTAGGAGTTCAATTTTATCCATAGGAAATCATATTTTTGTTTTAGCATAATACAATGCATTTTGAATAATTTTTTAAAAATATTTCCAAAATGTAAAATATATTAAAAAAATAACCCATAATGAACTTTGAACCCTAAAAAATAAAAAAAGTTTTAAAAAAAAGAGATAAACAAAATTGAATGAGAAAATGTAAATTATTTAAACCAAAAACTATTTAAAACATTCCAAGACAATAATTTCAATAAAATTTTAACTGAAAACATAAAAAATGATTGTTCTAAATTAAATAGAAAATAAATAATGAACAATTTAAATAAATTCTGTCAATAAAACACTAATTTTTGTTAAAATATTGAAATAATTACAATCTCCACACAAAATGATCAAACATAAATTATTAATTAATTTAATCTCATTTTCAAACCAAAATAATCCAAACATAAGAAACTAGATCTGGAAATCATCAATAAAAATAATGTAACATTAAATTCCATCACACTTAAAGCATTTAATATCTTCAAGTAAATCAGTTAATTATATTATCTGAGTATAAATTTATCTTAAAAATGAAATAATTGTAATTACAACAAAGATGTGATTTTTAAAATTTTAATTATTAATAGAATTTCTTATGTAATTATAAATGATTTATCTCTCAAAATAAGAGGTTTTAGTAAAAATATGGTTTCATATTTTATAAAGACTATAAAATTATAATTTTTTAAAGGAAATTATCTAACTTCTATTTTCCTTCAGATAGACTTTTATATTAATATGTTTATCCTTGGTTAAAATACACACATATATTAGAAGGTTAAAAAATATACAAAACTGATGTATGGGTATGTTTAATAATTAACATGACAACAAAATTAACTCATCCAAAAAATTTAACGTAAAATTATTAACCAGGATCTCGATTTCATTTTCAATCAATTTTAATGATTTGATTTAGTTTAAATCAAAACAAGAAAATCAAATTCAATTTTAATTAAAAAACTTACTCCCAAAGTTTCACAAAAAACAAGTGTTTTAAGAGAAAAATAAAAATGAGGTTACCCAATTGAATGCATATATAAATAAAAAATATCAACCCCATCAAGTTTTAAAAACATACTTAGTGTTTAATAAAAATGCTAAACCATTTAAATTTTAATTTGATG
The DNA here is from genome assembly GCA_963277665.1 of Viscum album. Taxonomy (NCBI): domain Eukaryota; kingdom Viridiplantae; phylum Streptophyta; class Magnoliopsida; order Santalales; family Viscaceae; genus Viscum; species Viscum album. The sequence goes on from OY728158.1 coordinate 326,741,696, forward strand.
CATAAAAATAAATTATTTGAATAATTTTAAGGGTATTTCTAATTATACTTCATTAATTAAAGTTCAAAAGACAAAATACGCCTCCCTGACAATTAAAGCAATTTTTTTCACAATGCGAAACTTAAAGGTGGGAGGGAAATTTAATCATATTTTAGTTCAAAATATTTTGTAATTTTAGTATTGAAATTACAATTCAAGGGTTAGAATAATGTAAAAAAATCATATTTTCAGTTGAACACAATTCAAAAAGCACAAATACATCAATTCAAAGCCATAATTTTAGTATATAATATATAAAATAGAAGTAGTAACTATGTGATTTTTTTCTATTGATTTTAGCAGGTATCAACACATTCAAATTAATTAATTTTACCATTTAATTCCTGAAATAATAGTATTTATTTAAAAAATAATTTATCAGAAAATGTGAAGAATAAAAATAAAACCCACCTAATATAAAATCATCATTAATTACATTTAATAAATAAAACATTTCCTCCTTTTCACATTGAAAAAGTTCACTCTGGTTATGTGTGTTGGATCATAGAAGATAAAAAGTTATCATCATATTCCAATTTTATTAACTCAAAATAAAATATATTCAATGAATATGTTTTTATGAAATTTTATTTGATTTTGTCCAGCATTCACCACCTATTTTCTTTGAAAAAAATTGAGTTCTCACTAATATATTTTTTAAATTCTTTTCTCCAAGTGACCATATTGTAGGTTAACTATCTTAATTCACCAGGGAGGAAAAATATTAAAGAGACCAGTATTAAGAAGAAATGAATGGTATACCAAAACATTATAGTTACTATAAAATACAATTAATCCATTAAAATATTAACCGATTAAATAAATTTCAAAGTAGATTTAACTGTACTTTCAAAACAATACTCGAACGTTCTCAAAAAATACAATAATGTTTTAAGGATTTTAATAAAATATTTTAAAAAAGACTAAAAATATTTACAAAAACAAATATATACTAAATTATAACAAACTTCAATGAAGAAACAATTTTTCCATGTAATCCAATTTAAATAATATCAATATATTTTAGATAAGAAAAAAAATCATTTTTAAATAAATATATTCCCCAATAATAATATTTCCATTATATAAATAATTTAATCCATCAAAAGTAAACCTTTTATCTAAAATGTTGATCAAAATATCAAGGTATCATGTATTAAAATTCAAATAATTCACTTTTCAAAATAGATTGAAAATACTAGAGATAAAACTCCATAGAAAGTGGCTCCTTTATCCAAAGAAAGTAATTAAAATCACTCTCGAATATTAGCATATAGAACTTCCCAATTAAATTTATTAACTATCTTAAAATAATTTTAGATAAAAAATTCTACATAGTAGTGAAATGTCAATTTGAAGTGGAATAAAGTAAAAAAACATGAGGATCCATGTTGGCAGACATCATTGGAGTTCCTGGACGCAATTAGAGTTAAATAATTTTGAAAGGGGAAATTGTATAATTTATCTTTAACAAAAAAGAACAAAAACACAATAAAAAGAAAAACATTTTTCAATTAATTAAAATAATGTACTTCCTCCCTTTTACTTAAAATTTGGTAATCTTCTAACTGAATACCCATGACATCTGGTAGAAATCAAATTGAGGTGGTGTTTTATAATTTAAAACCCCCAAATATGTATTTACCAATCATATTTAAGTGAAAACTCAGTAAGATTTGATCAATGAATTCTTGGGATACAAAAAAGTTCCCTATAATCTAGCACACACCCTTGGATGGCACCTTAGTAAAGAGTAATAATAATCAGTCATGATTTTAATAATAATAATATGTTCACTATACATTTTTAATTTCAAGACAAAATTAACATAGTGAATTTCTTTTGAAGTGAAATAGTATTATATTAAACATATATAGATGTTGAAAAATAATCATGGATTTACATATAAAAAATACTTACATAATCTATGGAAATAAAGGTGAAAATAATTTGTCTTGAATGTTGGTTTCTTGAAAAAGAACTTTTTCTGAGTTGGAATGAAATAATTCAATACACTATAATTAAGATAAATTTAATATATCCCTATTTTCATAGATTATATATAAATTTAAGTAACTATATTATTCATTTTAGTGGGTAGTAGAAAAGGTTTTATTAAAAAACATAAAAGTTTCCATTTCAATATCCATTAAAATATACTCCACAGTAAGCTAGTTACAAATTTATTTTTTACACTTTATATATGTAGGTGTATATTCCATTACATTGAAACTTTTTTAAACCTCCTAAAATTTTATTTATGTAAATATATTATCATCTTGGTTTTTTAAATCTTGTAATTTAGTTTTACTTTCAAGATTTTATCATTGCATTCTAAAACATATTTGTTTAATTGATCAGTTTTTTGACATAGTAGCTTCAAGTTAGAGGATATCTCCATGAATTCATGTTTTTTAATGTTTATAAATATATAAAATCATCTTTTTTCTGATAAAAAATTCTAATATATTTTCATTTAATGAATCTAGAAATGAAAATTTGTTATTATAAAGTTTGGAGTTATTGTTATCCTCTCTTTCTAATTAATGGAAAATTTCCCACAATTCCTGATCACTTTGATACACTAGAATTCCATTTGCATGTTTTTTTGATAGATTTTTTTCATCATAATTTAATCCTTTGTAAAAATAGTATAACATAAATCTTAAAGGAATTTCATGATCATGATTTTAACTTAGAAAGTCACTAAAACTATCCCATGCATCACAATAACTCCCATCATTTCCTTTAAGGAAACTGGTAATCATGTTCCTAAAGTAATTATATCACTTACATATTACCCTATACGTTTTTGATGCTTCCAAACTATGAATAAAATAAAAATAGATTAAAAACATAGACGATTTACATGAAAGAACACAAAAAAAATTTATTTTCATGCATCTATAGCGACGTATCACGATTTTATCAAACTCATCTCTCAAACCTACACATGATATGATTCAAATGATGTTATAGATCCCCACATACGAGAAAATGGTTCATATGAAACAAAGGATAACTCTTGTTAATAGTTTCACACAAATCAATTGAAGAGAACATAATAAATTTTATTAAAACAACATATATAAATAAACATGTTGTAAAGTAAAATAATATAGACTTAAAAAAAAAAATTAGTTCCTAAATAAATATAGTAACAAAGGAAAGATGATAAAAAAAGAATCCAAAATACAAACCAATCCCATATATCCACCACCCTATAAGTGACCCTCTATCACTCACCACATCATATTCCCCAACCTATAGACCAATTTAAAAATTGACATCGAAAGTTGGCCACAACCTGGGAAACATTAAAGGATAATAGGAGGACATTCATATACCCATTGGTATATTTATAGTATGATAAATACGATCCCAGTAGGATTTCACAAAATTGTTTGTGCAATTCTATTAAGAATTAAAATCATATATTCTAGTTGGAAATAAATTAAGAAAATAGTTTTTTAGACTAAATTTGGAAAGCTAAATAATAAAACATTATATTATATAATTCTATCAATTTTTTTATAAAATAATAATTTTTAAAACTCTTTAATAAAAACACATTTTTATAAAATGAAAATAATCACTATGAAAAATTATCATATAAATAACAAAATTCATACAAGGTAACCCATTTCCATTTTAAATACCTTATTTTAATTAAAAAAGTACATTTTTAAATTTTTTTTATAAAATATTATATAAAACCAACTAAAACTACACAAATATATGAAAAATATGAATGCACCATGTCATCAAATTAAATTATTTCAAAATATATAAGAAACTGGCCAAAGGTTCCACATATTTCAAACCAAGAAAACATATAAATAGAAAGTCAAGGAATCCTATACAACAATCCAATAGTCAAGAATGGATGTCATGGGATCTACCCTAGATCCTAATGTGATTTTTATAGGAGTTTACTAAACATAGACTAACCTATAGGCCTAGTTTCATCCTATAAACAATCCGACTCACTATATTACACCCAATATTATCATGGGAATCCCCCATATAGTCTTATATAACACTAGTGGGGATAATAGTACTGTGATAATATCTAGTGTAGCATAAATTTAATCTTTCCACATAGGTACCTAGGTGCCATGACTAGAAAAATTAAATGTGTAAAACATTCATCAATCAATACAATCATCACAATAAGAATAATAAATCACCACCTCCAAATACATCATATGAAATTTCCCCTAGAGATACATCACCTATTATCCATATACATGAAACACTAACAATATAGGGAGATATTTGAATGTGGTTCTGAGTGGGTATCACACACCCACACATTTATAAAACCAATGAAAAGTTCCCAAAAGGCCTTATTTAATGATCAAAATGGGGAAAAAATCTTCTATACCCACCGGAAATTCATTTTTAAAACATATTATAAAAGAATTCATATCAAACCATTCTTGAAATAAAATTATTGAAATCAATTTATATATTATAAAAAACATCTTAAAAGATTAAAAAATTATCCTTTCTCCATCCTATAAGATAAACAGGGTCAAAGCCTTTGATTACCAAAAACCCATTTTTATTTTTTTATAATTTTTTTAAACACTCAAATTATAATAAATCCATTGAAAAAATAAAAATACCATTTAATAATTTTTTCCAATTAGAAAAACTATTTAAACCAATCATAGACCATATTTAGAACAATCACATATAGTTATAATTTAAGAAATAAAGAATTTTTAATTATCAATCACATAATGACATGATAAATAATGAATGTAAGAAAAAACACTTTTCTTAGTTAAGTGAATATCAAGTTTGAAGTAATTTCATATGATGAAAACTTATCAGAAAATGCTTAAGGAATCTTCCATAAGCACAAGAAACCAAATCACCCTTAGATTATTACATCCCAAACTCATAATCTAATCCTTGTGGCCATTAAGTTTTATCAGAAGGGAAGAAATCCAATGTGAAATTAATGAAAATATGGAGGAAATATCTTGGGGTCATCAATGGAGTGAGGTATAGGCACCCTTACATGCATCCTAATTTTGATAAACTAAGAGGAGCAGAAAATTAATGGAAACCCCCCAAAAAATCAAATAGGGAAATTTTTTAAAAGAAAAATTTTCAACTCCTTGATGAATCGCACAGTTAGATCACATGTTAGTAAACTGTATGGTAGCTATGTGGTTTCTATTGGAGGAAACATTCCACCTATATCATTCACCCACATGGTTAAGATAATTAATGTTCTAACAAATAAAGTCTATGATAAGTGTTGTAACACTACAAATGATATACCCGCATGGTATTTCTATCCATGCACTACTACTACGTGACACCTAAACCCAAAAAAATTTCATATTACAAATAAAAAACTCTTGAACAAGCTAACAACCTCATAAATACACACAATAAATAAAATAATAATAGAGAACAATTATCAGTGCGTGACTATTCTACCTACCATGACACATTCTTCCCAATAAAATTCCTCAATATCAAATAAAATGATTGGAAAAAACCCTAACTCTAACGAACCCTAAGTAGTGGGTGGGTAGGGAAATAACTAAGAAGGTCATTAAAAATGACCATTGATCATAAAAAATTCACCCATAATAAAAAATGAACTATAAAAAATAATTCAATGGTTCGTAAGGATAAATCATCCACAATTAGAATGAATATTAGTAAGGAAAAGAAGATAAGAGGAGAAAAAGACATTGAATATGTATACCCACCATTTAAAATTAATAAAGAATGGTGGAAACTGAACATGAAACACATGTCAAGAAAAAAACTAAGAACCTCGTTACCACCAATCACTAAAACACCCTAAACACAATAAAAAACACAACATTTATTAAATAACCAAAATCTAAAACCACAATTGAGAAGTCAAACCACAATATTGTCTAAAAAAAGAGGACATATTTTATAGTCCCATGTCACCGTACACCCCTTGGTAAACTATAACATCTACCACGGGAAGAATCTTATAGTGGTCCCAAAAAATAAACCTGACACCCTCAAGTGCTTACTAAAGGAAACACCAACCCTAACTACCAAAAAATGGACATATATGACTTTCCATATTCAATCCATCAAGAACCAACCTCCATAAGGCTCCACCATAGGAATCTACAACATCTAAAAGAAAATGACCCAAATATATCAGGAATATGAAATAACCAAAACTCACCTCAAGACACACGAGGAAAATCAATACCCTATACTAAAACAAAACTATAAGAGAAATAATCATGGTCCCAAAATTAATACCTCCATTACCAAAAAGGGGAATTCCATAAAACATCCTTACCAACCATTAAGACCAAAATCTCAACCTAATATTCATATCTAGGACATTGCTTTCCCTAATACCAACTTAACTAAAAACCCTCAATCAAATCCACTAAATAAAAGACTATAATAAATTACAATCACCCAAAAATCATCCTGATAATCCCCTCTTCAAATCAAACAAATCACTAAACCAATAAGGATAGAACATGGAACCAAATCGAATAAACACTCTTGAGGATTACGAAGTATTTGAAAACTTCTTCAATATGCCCTAAGATAAATTCGAGATCACCATTACATGATCTAGATATAGTAGTATCTAATTCATGAGGTACTATAATGAGTCCAGGTTTTTGATAAATTTTTTCCATAGCACTAAACCTAGAGTTTAGGTAGAGTTTCTGAGTGAGAGATCCACTCATAAGAAATATTAAAAACAGCATAGTGACCTGCTCAATAAACAGACTTCTAACTCTTCTTCAAATACTGTCTATAATACATACTCAAAATAAAATAAAACCCATACTAAAATTCATTAAAACACCAATTATCCAATTTTAATCCACACAACAGTAATATAAACATCTCAATTATAGTTAAAAATCACTCTCACATCAGATTTTTTTACTTCCATTGATCAAAATTATCAAAAAATTAAAAATTTTATCAAAATAATCCATTTCAAAAATATTTGAACAATTTTTTTAAAAATAAAGACCTATCTACATTTTGAAAATATACTCAAATATTACTTTTAAAAGATGAATCTAATTAAAAACACACTATAACTATTTAAATAAATCATTTAACTTCCAATTTTTTTCAAATTAAGGTCAAAATATTTCCCTTCCCATCCAAGAAACTATTTTCTAAATAAAAACCGATTGTTTTTATAGGGGTCCCAATGAATAAGATGTAAACCTAAACAGAAAAAAATTCAATAACATTAATATCTATAATAAAAATCCACTTAATTGCACTCATAATTATCGTAAACACCATCCTAATTAATATATAGATTAAAAATATAAATATAATAAAACACAGGGGGAAAATCTATATATGATTAGCCCTGGAGGATAGAAAACCCTATGACAACCCTAAAATACCAATAAGAAAGGGTTTTATAACCAACCACATTGGATTTTTAGGGTTTTATATAACATGAATAAGTATATATGAAACCTTGATTCCTTCACCAATTTTACCCTAAAACTCTAATGTGACACCCCAAATCTTTGATTCTGTCAATGAGAATTCAAATATCATAAAAAATAATCAAAATTTAACTCAATATAAAGCCTCAAATTCTAGCATCTCATGGGGAACCAGCTTCATCGTAAAGGGTTGTGATCCAGAACCCATTTCAGATCTACCTCTTGAGCTCGTATGAGGATCCTAGTCTCCTATCTCTCCCAACTCACCCTATATAATATAATAGTCTATTTAATAACTATATATCCCTTTGAAGAACCTATTCTATGATACCATTTTATCTTAAATTTCACTAAGCCTACATAACCCATCACCTAAACTAGAAAATTAAATGAGAAAAAAATAATTACTCATCATCATAGGATGAAAACCAATGCGTCTATATCAAAGGAATACTGTTGGGAATAGTTTCCCCCAAATCAAATGAAAAACAAATAAACTATAAGAATATAAAAATAGAAATATATAAAAACTCGTAATTTAAACCACCACTAAATTATAATAGTAAATGAATAAACATAAAGAAGGGAATAAAAAAAATAATGGAATGCATAACGCTCCGACCCCAATTACCTAGAGTCGGTGCATTATTTTAATACATTGGCATGATTACAAGGAATCGAGTCCCAAAGGACCAATCCATTTAGCTGTCTTGGAAAACTGATTACATACATGAATGTTACATTACACTTTATAACATACAACACAACATAAATAATCCTTTATGAATTCCATTATTACCTTACCTTAACCCTTCATATCAGTCACAATAAACTTCTCATAATCCTAGGAAAAATAAAACATAGAAAGGGGTGAGCTCAAACTCTTAGTAAGGGTAAGAAATACAATGAAAGATAACATAAATTATAACCATGGTAAAAAATTGAAAACACATGCCTTACCAATAATAAACATGAATACTTTTTTGGAAGGAATATGAGTTGACTAAATAAATCCATAATAAAACAAAATCATGGGTATTATACTTGTCAAATGACCACATGAACCATAAAAATTATTTTTATAATGAGGGAATGTATAATGCCAGAAATTTGGAAACATGTTGTCAAGGCCTCGACCAAGACGTATAAAAATGGTTAAGGCCTCGAGCAAAACCATACATCAAATTGGGAAAGGCCTTAGCCAATTCCACATCTACTTGTCTCATGAGACCTAACGATGCATCGAGGAGCTATAGCAGGCTCCACCCATCACATACTAAGTCTAATACATTCCTCATATGAAAAGGTTTAAATACAACATAAACATTCATATTAAAACTAGCATACAATATATCAATACTTTATCCATAAACCATGAATGGTATAAAAATAAAACATCCACATTCAAACGTATCATGAAACCTTCAATACAATATAGAAGATTTGTGTCATAATAAATCAACTTCAAACAAGTTTAAAATCTATCAAAGGATGTTGATATAGATGAAAATGATTTGTAACAATCTTTGTGAGAAATATCCCTTATTCATAATTTTTTTTAATGTCACACAATGTAGAAAAGAATAAATTTAAATACATTTTTGAATCAAAGTTTCCCATAACACTTTGAAACTTTTAAAAGGAATTAACATTTTAAAAACATTCTTGTCCATATAAATAAATCCTTAAAAACCATTTTGAAATCATTGACATTAATGAGAATGATTTAGAAGAATAAATATTTAAAACATTAAATATGATGTTTTAGTAAAAAATTCCCTTAAAGAAAATCCCATTAAAAAAATATTTTATGAAGCATGGACAAGGATAATAAATATGTCCCAGTAGATACTTACATAAAAACAACCTTGAATAAAAAAGAGATTGTAAATTAACCCTTACCAATTTGATAACATATAAAACATACACCCATGAAAGAAGTATCATAAAATTAAGATGTAAATACACATAAATTAAAATGTATTACACAAATAGTACAATTATGGGCAGTACATACATCACAATAAAGGAAATAATGGAAATATAGCATTAATCACATGATAATATGGAGTGAGATGAAAACCCCTTACCTTGCACTTTACTTTGGTCAAGGGTATGTTTAACCTTCTGTATAATGACCATTGTATTTTATTAGATTACAAAAGAACCATATTAATATTTATTATATCATAAATTATTCATTTATGACTTTATACTACCCATTTAATAATGATTTTCATGTCAAATTTACATTTTGGGTAATAACCGCTTTCTTTATCGTACATATTTTAACTTTTTATTCTTGATCGTATCATTTTTATCATGTTTTAAATACTTCTAGAATATAAACCTTGATTAATATATCATATATATTTAGAATATAAATATTTATAATAGATAGATATATAAAATGGAAAACATCGTTTATGGAGACAGTATGTCATACGTACGCATAAACGCTGTTTCTATTTTCATACAGTATTGAACGGAAGTAAGTGAATAAGATATATGTAAGTACATAAATACATAAATAAATACACACACATATATATATCCATTATACATATTATTTCATATATTAAATTCTTATTAGTAATATATATTTTTATAATCATCGATGAATGGTGAATGTGGAAATGAATCTCACTGCGTCGTGGAGACGGTAATCTATTCGTACGCACGAGCGACAATATCATTTCCTTAACAGTGTGGAATTAGATTTTATATTAATTTTATAGAGACATTATTATGTTATTATCATCATTTATATACATATTACTCATCATTATATCCATCCAAATAACATAGTTTTGAATAACAAATTACACCACGGAGAGGAGACGGTAATCTGTACGTACGCACGCATGGTGACATTATCATTCATAGGATGGATAGAATAATGAATATGATTTTGAAATATTTATAATAAAATCACATTATATATTAGGTACGTGTTTTATTATTTTGGTATGTTAATAACAAAGAAAGAGTAAGTGGAAGAAGAAAAGAACTTGAAAGAGGGTGGCGAAATCATTACCTCTTCTTCGGGTTTTTCCTTTTGATTTGATCAAAAGGGCTCTTTATGTTGCTTTCTGACCAAAGTAAGGCCTATATGGTGAAGTTATGATATTTTCGAGGATATTTGGGAAGGTTTGGACGATACAAATGGCTTTGGAGGTGTGAATTTGAGAGGAGGGGAAGTTTCTTTTTATAAGGTTGGTGAGGGGTACCTTAGGAAAAGCTAGAAATATTATTTTATAATAAAATTATTTTTTGTTTATAATGGCTCCAAAATAAATTATTTAAAGGATAAGGTGGATATGGGTCGCAAAACACTCATCCAATAGGTTTTAGATAGGTTTGGGTCACTATATTAACTTTACTTTTTAGACTTAACTCTTAGTTAAATAGTTTGACATTTACCATGTCTCTTTGTATTTTTATATTATATGGTTAATAAACATACTGTAAACTTCCAAGATAACCCCAAGTGGTTATTAAATGAAACACCTATCATTATATAAGACTTTTGGATGAAACTTAGATTATTATAAATATAATATCAATTAATAATATAATATTCGATTTAAAAATTCTTTTATGTCAATTTTGACACTATTTCCAATTTGTTTTTTGTTAAATTCATAAAAAAATTATTATTTCTAATAAAATTACTTTTATAAACCCTGAAAATACATATTAACCTATAAAATTATTGTAATCCATTAAAAGTCTTAAATTAAATTTATTTGGATATTTATAATATCAATTATTATAATATTTCATTAAGATGGTAATTACAGCATCATCATTGTTTAATAAATAAATTAAATTATTTAATGTCTAAAAAATATAAATAAAATATCATTATGTAGGAAATAGTATTATCTTTATAATTAATATTTATAGTCGAAATTATGACTTATATAACCTCATGTAAAAATTAATTTACTAAAATATATTGGTTTATGTCATTCTTGACTTTACTTTAAGTTAATTAAAATAAAGTGTCATTATGATTCATAAGTGGATCCATGGGGTCCCCAAATCGAACCAAGGATTCCTATGGTTGACCATGACTCATCTTATAATGTTAGGACAAGTGTTATGGTGATTATGTATTATTATAATATTCTTTTTACCTTGAATTACCCTATTTAACTTTAACTGTGGTAAATAAAATTCAAAAGTTACTATTTACCAAAAATTATTTTCATCTTATTGAATCACATTTTACTTATTGAGGTTAATCGTTTTTCTCATATTTTTGAAATTCAACTCACAGAAATGGTAATATTATGTTTTATGCAAATTTTCAAATGCTCCTAGGAGGTGGGTAAATGACGATACAATTTCAATAAAATTTTTATATATCTAAACATATTATAAAATGACTCTAATTAATTATCTTGAACTTATATAGGTATTATGTATCTATTTTTTACTTAAAATAAATTTGAAGGAATAGTCGGTTTTAACCAATAACAAATATTTTTCACAATTCATTTAAAATTGAATGTTTTCACAAACATACCAAAAATTCATGCTTTGATAAATTTGATATTCTGAACATAAAAATGAATTCAATTTTACCAAATTTAAAACATAGAAATTGAATTTATTAATTTAAAATTAATTCCCACTATCAAAACAAAAAAGCCTATTTTTAAGAAATAATAACTATCAAAATATTGACACTTGTTTATGTCTAATTTCAAAGTGAAATTACATACAATTACCAGCATTGGATTAAATGGTAAAAATATAATCTATTTATACTTCCAAACAATTAAAATGTATAATTTATCACTATAAATTATTTTGATTAAAAAAGTTGTTTTCAGATAAAATATAGTATTTTTCACTATTCACCCAAATTTGAATGTTAAGAAAAAAACACAAAAAAATTATTAAAACTAAACTCTTATGTCTCGATTCTAAAGAAGAAGTTTATTTTATCAAATTGAATATATAAATGTTTAAAATATTGGATTTAAAAAGGGTTCTCCATTAAAAGGTTGTAAAATTTCATTTTTTTTGAAAAATATTTCTCTTATCTGAATAAAATTAATTTGTTCGTAAATTATGTCTAAAAAACTCATAATATAGATTCTAAGATTATAATAAATATATAAATTTCAAAATTCAGTTAATACTATTCATAACCACTTTTGAACGGCTAGATTGGTAAGTAGTGGTGCTTTAAAACTCGGTGTTGCGTGTAGTGAATGTTGTTGGATTAATTTAATGAAATAACGTACTATGAAATCTTTGGGTGTTACATTCTTCCCTCCTTCAATATATTGAGTCCTCGCAATTTGAAATTGTTCTTCAAAAATAAAAGGTTGAAAATAGAAAATACCTTTGTGGGAAAACCCATATCGGAAATTGGGTTAATAAAATTTAGTCTCACTAAGAGGAAAAAGGAAATAAAAGGGTCAACAATAAATTATTATCTCTATTAGGAGAACATTATTGGAAATTAGAGACACGTAATTAGAGGAAAAACTTAAATATTTTGAGGGAGTGATTGAGGTCATCAATCCCAAACAAGTGTAAAATTGAGGGCCTCAAATACATCAATCTATGATGATTTGAAATCAGTTCAACAAAATATAAGGTATTAGGAAAACACATTTTCGGTTTTAAGATCCCTTCCCTAATGTTTAAGAATTTATTTAACCTTAGAATAAGAGGGGGAAAATTTATATATATATATATATATACTAGACAAGTAGAGCTTCATCCTTCAACTAATTCCTACCACAAACTCATATTTTACACCAAAATATTTAACAAAAATATTCGATGTGTCCTAAATGTATAGGGTTCCAAAAAATAATGAATTTATAATTCACCTATCAGACCCTTTAAAAAAAGAAACTACATTATACAATCCAGGGACATCATGTGGTTTAGTGGTAGGCGATAAATCCCAATCACACTATGGTTGTGGGTTTGATACCCGCAGCTTTGTCCGATGTGACAGGTTGTCACACAGTCTGCGTGTTGTCCTATTTATAATAATCCAAATATAACCTTAAGAATAGTATCCAATTTCAAACTTAATCCATTCCAACGATTATAATTATACAAAATAATTCTCTACAAATTCATAGTCCAAAATTTATATGGATGTTAAACACAATGAAGATCCTTTTTGTCACGTAATAAAATGTGAACACCTTCATCATGTATTATTTTAAAACAGGGTAACACCCTGAATTACCATAAAAACTTATTGATTACATTCATGCTCCCTTATCCATTATATAATAAAGGATATATTCCTTATATCCAAAATATCTGAACATTCAAACAATGATTAAATAAACAAACTATTAATCACTTCCAAGGAAGTCAAGAATATCTAATATATTTTATCCAAATCAACAATCTCTTATTCCAAAATCATTACCTCATTATCAGGACCATATTAAGGATTAACTTTCCTTTAACCAAGTATTTTCCAAAAAGTGTAGCTTACTTTTAAGTCCCTTTTATTAGAACCATATAATCTCAAATCCTCAACAAAATTGTACTGCATTACAATACATATTTATCTCCATAATTCATATAACTATTATATTTTTGATACAACAGTCAAATAAAATAATTCTATAATAATAACATAAGAACACTAGTCATTCATCTTCATCAGTATAATTATCATAACTTGTTTATTATCAAATAGAATCATTTGTTTTATACTCTAATGACTTGTATACTAATTGGAGTAGTGTCCCAACTCCTTACAAATGAAGCATTGTACATTTAAAAACTTTCTTACCCTAGAACTCACGTACTTGGTGTCCTTTTTCTCTACACTTATCACAAACTACCATTCCCTTCAAGCATTTTCCATGTTGATTCATTACACATTTATCACATATGTGAAAATCCTTATTTCCCCACTTCCCTTTATCCATCTTTCTCTCTAACATCATTTTCTTCTCTTGCTTCCCTTCAAAGCAATAAGAATCATATAATTCTTTACTTATCTTATTAAAATAGGATACTATTTCTTCACATGAAGATAATTAGTGGGAGACTATTTCCTTTCTAATTGTTGGATTAATACCATCAAAGATATGGTTCTTCTTACTCTTTGGATCATAATTATTATTGGAGTTCTCATTCCTTCTATTGGGAGGCATTTCTAAACAATGGAATACAATAGTTCAATTTATGAATTGCAATTTATAATTCCAAACATGTAAAATACCTAATGTAAATTGAGCAGTTTATGGATATAATCCATAATCATAAAATTATTTTCTTTTTGGAGGTATATACTCATAAATCCTTCATAATGGTTTGTAAAGAAAATGAGAATTATCCTAAGCATATCCCCCGGGAGTGTCGTAACCAAGAGTGCAGCAAGGCCCGTTGTTGTGAACCAATTCCTGTTCGAGTCTAGTTCAAAGCTGTGTTTTTAGGTTTTAACCCTATGTACATCTGTGCCTGAGCTGCCTCTACCTGCTCATATCCAGACAAGGGCGTATTGCTTGTAAAACTCACAAAATCTCTGTAATACAAAAATTCTAGGATTTTATTCTATACTAATCCTCAAAGTCTATCTTAGGGATATGTGCTATAATCAAAGTTTATCTAAATCTTGTTTCCATATTTATTGTTAAAATTCCTCTGATACCAACTATAATTCCCAAACCCTAGTTACCCAGAGTCGTTGTATTATTTTAATACATTGGCATGATTACAAGGAATCAAGTCCCGAAGGATCAATCAGTTTAGTAGTCTTGGAAAATAGATTACATACATGAATGTTACATTACACTTTATAACATACAACACAACATAAATAATCCTTTATGAAAACTATTATTCCCTTAGATTAACCCTAAATATAAGTCACAATACACTATTTGGAATCCTGGGAAAAATAATACATAGATAGGGGTGACCTCAAATGCTTAGTAAGGGTAATCAATAAAGCGGAAGATAACATAAATTATAAGTACGATGAATAATTGAAAACGCATGCCTTTACCAATAATAAACATGAATACTTTTATGGAAGGAATATTAGTTGAGTAAATAATTCCATAATAAAACATAATCAAGGGTATTATACTAGTTGAATGACCACATGAACCATCAATATTATTTTTATAATGAGGGAATGTATAATGTCAGACATTCTGATACATTTGGTCAAGGCCTCAGCCACGACATCTAAAAATGATTAAGGCCTCAGCCAAAATCATACATCAAAATGGGAAATTCCTTTTCCAATTCCATGTCTAGTTGTCTCATGAGACCTACCGATGCATCGAACAGCTATAACAGGCTCCACCCGTCACATACTAAGTCCAGTACATTCCTCATATGAAAAGGTTGAAATATAACATAAACATTCGTATTAAAACTAGCATATGAAATGTTAATACTATATCCATAGACCATGTATGGTATAAAAATAACACATCCACATTCAAACATATCACAAAACCTTCAATAAAATATAGAATATTTGTGTCATAAAAAATCAACTTCAAACAAGTTTAAAATCCATCAAAGGATGTTGATATAGATGCAAATGATTTGTAAAACTCTTTCTAAGAAATATTACTTTTTCATAAAAACATTTAAAACCCACACAATTTAAAAAGAAATAAATTTAAAGACATTTTTGAATCAATGTTTCCCCTACCAATTTGAAAATTTTGAAAGGAATTAACATTTTAAAAACATTCATGTCTATATAAATAAATCTGTTAAAATCATTTTGAAAACACAGACATTAATGAGAATGATTTATAAGAATAAATATTTAAAACATTTAAAATTATGTTTTAGTAAAAAAGTCCCTTAAAAAGAATCCCTCTAAAAAATAATTTATGAAACATTTACATGGATAATAAATATGTCCCAGTAGATACTTACGTAAAAACAACCTCGAATAATAAGGACATTGTGAAATTAACCCTATTCTATACCTCTGTTTTCCCCCACACGGCTTGTAAAGATAGTGTTTATTAGGTTGCATGATGTCTACAAACCAAGTAACCAATTCATTTTTTCTATAATCAAATATTCATGCTCTGAACAAGACCTTTATGGTCTTGAGATTTTCTTTAGTTTATAGTGAACCTTTACAAAGACTAATCTATGAATTATAATCGAAAAACCATGATCCATACCATCATGAAATAATGGGTTGTTACAACCTATCATACTTAAATAAAATATTCCATATTTTGGTCTTTTGAGGGTATATATATCTTCAGTGAAGAGTTTATGCCACAAATCTCATACATTAACATCTGATTCCCATGTCACATTGTCTACCTGACTGTGCCGCCAAATGAAATGTACAATAAAAATTGACCATCCTCAGAGTTTCATCATTATCTGATCTACAATACGAATGAGATAATCCTAAATGGAATCATCTATATTCAATTCGACCTCATCTATCTGAAATACATGTGATGGGTGTAGATAATATCAACAAATATGAGATGATGAATGACACAATGCATTGAAAAACATCTCAAAGAATGTTTTATCTATTAATCCACAGGTTTATTTCATTCCAAAATAATTAAGGGTATAAAAAACATAAGTGAGAGATCAAATTACTTTCAAATAT
Source organism: Viscum album (assembly GCA_963277665.1). Taxonomy (NCBI): domain Eukaryota; kingdom Viridiplantae; phylum Streptophyta; class Magnoliopsida; order Santalales; family Viscaceae; genus Viscum; species Viscum album. The sequence goes on from OY728158.1 coordinate 326,758,811, forward strand.
GTCTATTGCCCAACCTAGGTGATTTTAACAAGAAAAAACCAATCTCTGACCTCAAACTCTAGAGTTCGCCGATGTATGTTGGCATAAGATTATTTCCTGGACTTAGATTTCATCATTCACTTTTTGATCAGCTATACTTTCTATATAGTATCTTACATGAGTCTTGGTCTAATAATAACTTCCTCCAATTCTTTTATCCATCATAGAGGTAAAAAAGGCCTACCATATAAGGCTTTATAGGGACTATCTTGGTTTTAGCCTAAAATTTGTTATTAGAAGAGAACACAATGAGGCGAATCAATTTCTCAAAGGAATCTACAATATCAAGGAAACATGAATAAGGAATGTCCAATAACACCTAAATCATACACTCCATATATCCATCAGACTATGGGTGATAGTTCATTATTAGAAGCACCTATTTTAATAGGGACTTCTGCAACCCCTGCCAGAACAATTATTTAAAGAGATTGTCTATATATGAAATAACAGAACAAATAGATCAATGAATATTTTAATTATACTTTTCATAAATTCTCCATAGATCATCTAAAATGGATCTATCTCACTTAGGAAAGATATGTGAGACCTCCATCAAATGATAAATGAACACCCACATAATATCATTTCCTCAAGGTGGTCTAGGTAGAATAGTCATGAAATATATTGAAATTGCTTCCAATTTCAACTCAATAATGGAAAATGAATATAAAATCCCACCATGATTCTGATCTTTCACGTAATCCCACTAATAGGTGGGACACAATGTGATTAAGTTTTAAATCATTCATGTCATAAAAGGCCACTAATACTGGCGATATATGTCTCGATACATTTTGGTGACAGAAGGATGAACCTCTCATAAGGAAGTGTTGAATTTGGGAATTAGCTCATCTATAATGTCTATTGTGAGTCATACATTCCAATGAAATTGAAATGTATCATCCCCATCCACATCCAAACCAGAAGATGTGTCATCCTATGATGTTTCTTTACCATAGGAAAAGTCCCTCTAGATCAGATAGCTACCTCACTTTTACTAGTTCTATAAGAGTAGAGGTCACTACTAAGGCTAATAGGATAGCCTTACCATGGTACTTTAGAACATCAATATGCTTCTTTGAGAATGATGCTATAAGTTTCCATTTAGCACTGGATTCGAAAAAATTCATTGTATGAGTATTTTTTCATATAGATTCATCCACAACATAATATTTATCAAGTATGTAAGAAATATCAAAATCGAATGACTATAGGTGATCTACCCACATGTGATGTTTTATTTTCAGATCCCAGTATGAAAAAATTTACTTGAGGCTTTTTTGATATTTAAACACCATAAACTGTTCTCCAAGTAGGTATTGTCTCCAAAATCGTCATACGTGTATGATAGTAGTGAGCTTGAGTTCAGGTTTGGAGTAATTTCACATGAGATTCCAAAAATGATGAGACCCATACCCAAAGAATCATATTTTCTACATCCAAATTTTTCCAAGATCAATAACTGATGATTCAAAATATAATGGGTATCTTCTACCTAGTTTTGGTAGAATCTATATTTTTGTTGAAGTCAAAAATACATTCAACTACTTAAAGAAGACATCAATTGCTTCTACCCATAAGAATTTCACACCTTTCATTATCATGATTTTATGAGATGTCGCATGACATGAGAAATCATTAAAGTAGAATCATTAATATTCAGTTTTCCATAAGAAACTCTATATATAAAATATTTTCTTAGTACCCTTTATAAAACTATATCTCTGACATTCTTTGGGTCTACTAAAACTACTATCTGTAAAATAAAAAAACATAGGATGTATATTTTCTTGAAAAAAAATTGTAATTTACTAAGCTTCGTATAGAGTTGATGTTTTATTAGTGCATTCAAAACTATATCAAGATGGTTGGTAGAGTCATGTATGGATATTTATTACATAAAGATATCTTCAATAAATACTACCATGAATTGATCTATATATGGATGGAGAATCCAAATCTCAATAGTGATGAAGAATGTAGCTGCATTCGTGATTTTGGACGACATAACCAGGTACTCGTTGAGACCCAACTAACCGTTGAAATCTGTGTGAGATATGTATGATGGAAAAAATGCACCTGGATACATGATAACCTCAAATATATCCTTGTTAACTCTCTCTCTCACACAAATCACCCTCTCCTTTAATATTATTAGATTTGTTTACTGTTATAATTAGTGGGTATCAATTCATTAGCGTGAGTGGGTTCAGCCAATTTTTATTCTCCCAGAGATTGTGGGTAACATCTACCTTCTATTCAAATTAACAGTGAAACATAAATAATGTGATGGGGAATATGAATAATTTTTCATTTATATCCTCCAACTTCTTCTTCAGCTCTATAATCTCCATATGTTCCATCCTATATGGATGAATAGTCACTGGTGCTACTCATAGAACAACAACAACAGTGAATTCAACATCTTGTACTTGAAGTAGTCCAATTTGTTTTCAAGAAGTGTTCCTCAAAAATGATCTACTATATGAGAAAATAGAATTCCATAACCAATTGTCATCTAAAAAATAATTGGAAATCTGATCTATTACACAACCGAACCACTGATGCTCGGGTCCTGATCATGTCACATACACATCCCATTATCCATTATGTGCATTCCTATAACCCTCTAGTGGTGTAAGATTCACCCTCCAATGAAAGCAATAAATATGGGTTCCATAGGGAAATAATCATCCCATTCTAATGATTATTTCAAAGCCTGTCATATCAAGGATATAAAGATTACAAAATAAAAGGTATCCATCGATCTCAAGGGGAAAATACTTACAAAAGAAAAAGCCATATGATCAAAAATCTAACGAGCTATGAAGTATTAAAACTCCATGAAAGTGTTTGATATTGAGGGACAAAAATCCCATAATGGTCTCACATATGTAATATTGAGACATGTCTTTGATAAATAAAAAAGACAACAAAGTAGAGACAATCATAATAGTTCCCTAAACAACAGAATGTTCGGTTCTCTGCTCCTTTGGCCAAGGATGGACTACAAATTGCTGACATGTACTATGGACTTCAATAACTTCTTCACTTCCTTGAGCAATACCAATCTTCTGTAAATTAGAATCATAATCCTAACTACCTATTCCTTGACTTCCACCTCAATAATATTCGATGATGGTATTCTAGGTACCACCTGGGTGTGATCCTACTAGCCCCTTCCTCGATTGTGGAGTAGGTGTATATCTTCACTCCATAGGCACTGATGGAAAATTCCCACAGAATTGATTGATATTCCCCATCCTACCATGGCCTCTGCACTCTATTATATCATGAAAACATTATGGTTTCATGTATCCTTCATTTATCCACTAGTGATATATTAGAAATATTTCAGCATGAATATCCTAACTGTGGTTACCTCCAAGATTATCCTTATAACTTCTATTTCTCTTAGAATAGGAACCACTCATAGATCTAAGTTACTAACCTCCCTAACTCGCAACATCATCTTCCCTCATGTTTTTCTCTATAATAAGGGTATGTTTTATGCTATATGATATGGTTTTCAATCACAATACACTTTCTTGCAACATGATGGTTTATACCATCCCATCCCAGAATCACATGATGATCATAAGGGTATCCCTCACTAGAGTAGGGGAGAACCGCAATAGCTATAAGAAATGGGAAGATTATCCTGTAACTGACATGATCCCCTAAAAAAGGATCCAAAATTCTCTAGATATGTTATCCCTAAGAGTTTGTGTAATCAAATAGTCATAGAATATCATCTGGAAATTTTCCCTGATCATATCTCTATGTTTCCCTGCTTGGGTGATACCATCACACCACTTCATATAAATACTATATAGAAAATAGGCACCTAATTTTACCTTCCACTATAGTGGTGTCTCTAAATTATCATATATGGATATAATATATTTTCTCCATTAATGAAGAGAATGTGATCTGATATCCCTAAAAACTTTTGTAGGATGCTAAAACAGGAAATCCAGAGTCATCTCTTCCATGATCAGGGTCGGTCGAACAACATCCTTCATACTATGTAACATACATATTAAGAACATTTCAAACATGGAATCTGTACCCATATTAATAATAGGTAGATGAACCGTAGATGGCACTGTACGAGGAATCAATGGGGACTCAAGCCCTACCTCATCAGGTTTATGGTCATCACACCCTTCAGGGTGTGTAACCAGAGATCTTCCAGGAGAAATAAACCAAAAAATACAAAAAATGAGTTAGAATATATTTTAAATAGTTGTAGTGATTATAGATAGAAAACTAGGATTGGATAAATGATTGTTACCCATTTCAGCCTAAAATTCCTATCTAAAAGGTAAAAAAGACTATAATGGCTATAAAAACACAAGAGATACCCCACTACCCACAACTATGGGTAGCCTTGGTTGTAAGCCTATATTTCACATATGACGGATAATAAATTTTAATTTAAAAATACAATTAAATTTAAATATTTTCTTGTTAAAATATTTGAATCACATTAAATGGTGGCATTAGGTGGATTACCATTTTAGATCCAAATGGGACAACACTCCTTATGAATAGAAATATCGCATCCACTTAACCCATAATATAACACATTCTAATCCATACGAACAATGGTTCATGGATAAATTTTCCAAAATTGATTTCTTAAAGTGTCCTCTTTAACCTATTTAGTAAAACACTCTTTGGTTGAGGCAAGCACATTAAGTATCAATTATGTTTTCCAATACCTTAAAGACGTGTTATCACAATTTAATAACTATTCAAGTCACTAACAATATATACAAGAAAATGCATGCAAAAAATGAACTTTTCATGGTAAAATATGTTGAATATTAGTCTTATTGTGCCTCTAGGGGCACATGGTAGGAAATTACATCATTTCACTGGACCATGGTAATGAAATCATAATTTTATTAATACCATTATCAATAACAACATAATACATGTGGGTCACCCAATAGCAAAGTCACATAAACTGTTAATGGAATAACTAATAAATGAAATTACCCATCCTAGGTGATATTGGTTTTCCCTATACATGGGTCAACATCATCATGTAATAAGTTCAATCCCAAATCTCTTTAACACCTATTCTCTTATGTAATACCCAAAAAATAAGGAAAATAATAATTAATGCTCTAATACCACTTCTTAATGTCACGGACCAGGTTCTACTAAGCCTGTGCCCTGATCCGGTGGGCCATATGGCCTCAAACACACCTCTGTATATGCCCATGGCTGCTAACTAATAGTGTGGGCATAAAAGTGGTATGGTTGGGAGACTATATAGGGTTATGAGAGTGGTAAAATTGATACAACAATAAACACACAATAATATAAGAAGCATAAATGACCATAAAAAATAAATAGACATGTGTGGAATCATAATACCCAAAAAACTGATAATAATACGAAATTCATTCGGTAGTGTCAAATACATGGATGCACGGATTGATGGTATACAATAGGGGAACAGGGGATGAACATACATTCATGCTATAAATAAATTACAAAAATAATAAAAGGATTGTCTAAAAGTATCTCTATTGTATGCTCAATACTCTCCTCCTATGCCCCAAGTATAAGTAATCACCTCAAAGACTTGTAGTTGGGATAATTCTCTTATCAAATCCTATAGAAAAATAGTCTCTTCTGGTACCAAAGGAATACTGAGTAGGTTCTGAGGTAAAATATTAGAAGTCCATCACCAATGGTGTCTATATATAATCCAAGTATGTTCATAACTAAACAGTGTATAAGTATAAATGAAATAAAAGGAAATTCATAATAAATAAATGAAAATCAGCTCCGAATACTATCTGAAACATGGTGGTTGTACCTGATTCACCTCCAAACAAAGAAGAATTTCAGATAAATCACTATATATATAGTAATATATATATATATATATATATAATTTAGTTATATATTTCATACACCTAAATGAACCAAGTACATGTGGATGTAAGTGTCCATACACCCAGAATACTAGTTGGTGGATGGACTGAGCCATAACATAGACATCCATGACCATTTTGATGAGCCTATAATCTCATGAAATAAGGTACATTCCCTATATCTCATAATGAGTGTGAAATTACATGCACCTCAGTTGAGATTGAGAGTGTTTCAAGATATGAACACTAAGATAAAGGAACATGGAATGTGAATCCCATCATCCTAATCATGTTAACGGTGTGATACATCATGATCAATTCACAATATAAGGGACTGTGATACCAAATTTTTCAATAGAACCCTTAAAATCATACCAATGCCTATATTACAATAATAAATATATTTATATCATAATATATGAGGCATTAGCACTCATGTTTCATGGTCACCAATAAATATATATACATAGTATAAATAGTTCAATTTATAATTTGATAAGGATGTAAGAAATATGCATGATCTTGACACCCTTCAATAATTTGATTCCAGCCATTCCTTTCAATTAAAGAAAAGAAACCCAAAAAAATACATATTCCATTAATACATCCCATATCATTATCTAAGGGTGTAAACTCATTATATATGATTAAAGTCCATTTAAATGGTGAAATGGTCAATATAGAAATTTTCTACATGGGAAATTATAATTATAAGAGGGTATTGTATTTATTAGTTACCTTCCGTTCCCTTAAATATTCATATAACATGATACATTTAATTTAAAATTCAATATGATTGCAAAATAGAAAATTCAAGTATTTGGAAAAATTATCCTCAAGGGTTAATTCAACTTGTAAACAACAAGGGGTGTATATAAACAAGGTAATCATCCTTTAAACTACAATAAAAAGATCATATGGAGTGTATCATGGTGAATCTATCAATTTGATTTGAATAACTCTATTAAAAGGGGCTTGTAGAAAAAAATGGCATACAACACATTGAAAAATATAAAAAACATCAACCCTCATGGGAAAAATGATGATACCACATGCCTCAATTAGGTTGATGACTAATATTCTGTTTGAATCATTAGATTAGAAGTATAGAAGAATAAATAGAACACACGGTCCAATTCCGTGAATATAGGAAAAAATATTTTCTACCTAAATATCACAATGGAACTATAGATAAAAGAAAATATGAGTGGATAATATTGAAGAGCAAAGCTAAAGCTATCCATTAATTCTATTGAATCATGATTCAGACTTCGAAAGGAAGAGATAGCTCAAATACTATATTAATGAATTTAGAAAGCTAGAAGAGAAGAAAATAAATTTCATCCAATACCGAAAATAAGGAGGGAATAAGAATCTGTAAAAATATTTAATTGGGGGATTAAATGTCATTTACCCCCCCAGAAGGGATCATAGTTTGTATGCACGGTTTAAAAAACAATGCACAACCCATGATCATTAAGATGCTTATGGAATTTCTATATGGTTAATGTTCATAGTTTCTCAAACCATGCATAAAACATGTGAAAATCCAGTATCAAATGTCTGTATTTGTAAGTATGGTCGTTCAACTTGAGGTGCATGGTTTTAGGAAAACTGTGCAGCTCTTAATGCACCTCTATTTTCTCTAGCGCGGTTTATAGAGACTGTGTGGACTATGATTCATGGTTTCCACAAATTGTGAGGTTCATTAAAGTTCCCACTTTTTGTAACTCTGGGATCTAAATAATCCCCTTACACTCATTCGGTCTTTGCCAGTCCATATTTCACATTTATAGTGATGAATTAAATGATTTAAATTGAAAAAAAGATCAATAACTTCATGAAAATAATGATTGTTGCAGAAAATATTGATTCCATTATCACTAATCGAAATTGTAAGTCTAGATACACTGAGTTATACTTATGAACCCATAAATTAATTTAGTATTCTTGGTAATATATTGAAATATTATAGGTGCAATTACCATTGGATAAAAAAAGTCATTCATTAGATGGGAAACCTAAACTCTCTTTCATAAATTTCCTTATTGGAAATAATAAAAATTTTAAAATATAATTTACTATTTTTTAATGAACACCATTGTTTCATCGATCTGATTTTTTGTTGTGGTTAGTTGTATTTTTTTGACATTAGTCATTAATGGTCTTGAAGTGCTATTTGGAGTATGTTTTTATGTGATTAGATGAATTATAATGAGATTAGATGTTTATAGGTAGGTTTTATTCTTTTTATATGCATAGATATAATATTTCATTATTGTGAAGAATAAATTTTTTGGTTATTATTATATCATCGATAAAGGATGTTTCAGTTTAGAGTTTCTTTAGATAATAAATGTACTAACTCATGGTGATGTTTTTTGTGAATATGTTTATTCTTGAAACATATAAATGGGATTTGATGAAACATACATGTTCAAATTGATGTTTTTGAGAGATCTAGAAATAAATTATATGTGTATATTGTATTTTGGATGCTGTTATATAATTTGGATCATCTATGGATAAATTTCTTTTTGGTAATAATTTAATGGATTTGTCTAATGAAATGATAAATTGATAATTTCAATAGTAGGAAGGGTAATATATTAATTCTAAAGTGTTATCCTACAATAAAAAAATATTCATATGGGTATTCATAATGTTCATAAGATTTCTCTGGTATAGTAGAAGTGCTATATGGAATATCATATGATAATTTTTATATAAAAGAAAAAATGTTAGAAGATTAATTCTATACTTTAGAAATGTAAACCCCAACATGAAAAAATTAGATATACAGATAAGGAAGTGTTAGTAATAGTAATGATAAAAATTGGGTGAGAAATATGTCACTTTTAAAGAAAATCCTAGAAGTTCATGAGAGTAAATAAATAATATCAAAATGTAAAAATTACAAAAAATTTAAAAACAGCATACAAACACATTATAACATCTTGAAGGTAATTTGAATAATGAAAAAGTAAATGAAATTTTTAGAAGGGTAGTATGTCAGTTTAGAAAGTGTAAATTCCATATTTTTAAATTAAATATATATTCTATAAGGGCCATACTGTTTGAGAATTTCTTGTATCAAGATGAATCACAAGGAAGACATTAGAAGGGTAATTTACATTATTATTTCTATTGAAGGATCCTACAAAATCAGCTAAATAAGAATATTATGTGTATATTGAAGGCATTTTTTTCATTGATTTGAATGGGATATGTATGTTAATTTTTTGGAACAGAAATAATGATGTATGTGTTCAAGATATTCCATGAGTATTAGCATGAATTTAGATTTTTTTCGATGTCCAAATAGTGTATATTTAATATAATACATTATGTTTTCAAATTGATATTATAAACCTACTTTATATATAATATAACAAACTTCATAGAGGATTGAGGATATAATTAATTTCAAATATTTTATAAAGGGTGGTGGATTAAATGAGTCATATTTAAATTATATGTGGAATTATATACTAATTTAATGTAAAAATTAATTGATTAAAACTTATTTGGGTTTTTTGGACTTCATATATGAAATAATTTTCAAATAGAAATATTATAAACGTTTGACAAAAAATTGTGAAAAATTTTATGTGAGAGATCATGAGATCGAAATTTAATGGGAATTTAAATATTCAAATTATGGAAAAATATCTCATATGTATATTCAGTTTCTTAAAAATATGTGAATGTGGAAGAGAAATATAGTAATTCTTTTTTCAATTAGTAGAATATCTATATTTAAATGATAATAAAAAAGTAGATCCCATAAAATATAGAAGATCTTGTACCACAGTGATTTAGAATATATAAGTCCAGTGACCCCTCATAATGTAGTAATGTAGTTATTAACACTAATAAAGGGATGTTAATTTATTTTTACCCAAAATATCATGAACCTTGTTAAAAAATACCAAATATATGTATCCAAAATTTGGGGGAAAATTAGATTTTGTTGAATTCCCCCATCATCTTGGATTTCCCCTTAAATTACCTTTAATCTAGGTTGGTGGAGAATCTGTTCATTTCCCCATCAATTCATCACATTCTACTCACAAAACCATCTCACATCAAGTAATTATCCTATATTTTCTCTCTCCCTATATCCCACATTCCCTCTCCAATCCATCTATTCCCTCACATCTCCATAGTGACACAATTTTTTTTATGTTTTGATGACATTGAACACTGATTATATAGTTTTATTTCACGATCCATCATTCTTAGTCATAATTTAGTTTCATATAATTGACATAAAGTGTTTTAGGAATGTGTTTTGGCGGTTTTTAGTATAATATTCCATTTTCTTCTTGTTAGATCTCTATTTTAATGGTGTCAAACACATTGGTCATTAATATTATCAACAAACCCATAATGATGAAACCCAATAATAGTTTTTTTATTATGGTTCTATAGTGGTTTGGCGTTGGTTCTGATGTGGAATTTTTTGATTCTTTCATCGTCATTGTTCTCTCCCATTACATTTCTCTGAATGATATTCAATTTGTTCGATAACACATTCCAAGTCCTATATGAATGATATTTTGGTGCTTTTAGATAGTTATGGTGGTTGAGATCATTATTAATGCATTCCTTTATCATCTTATGGGTTTTTAATGAAAATTATCTAGTGCTATGTGATTGTGTTCACACTCGTCTAAAAAATCTTCTCCTTTTTAGTGTTTTAAAGCAGTTTTTTTCTTGTTCTTTCACTATAGATTTTTTGGTTCAAGTTCCTGTTAATTTTTTTCATGTTTATGGTGAAAATGATATGTTTTTTCATGTGAAAGTGGATTACCTATTTGATATGATATGGTAGTAGTCATGGTTGGTTATCATAAATGTAGGTGGTTCTTGGACGTGTATACCATTTGGTTTTACAGTGTTTTAGTGGATTTTTTTCATTTTTTATTGGAAATGGTTTCTGGATTTTAGTCATTTTTCTCATCTGTAGGGGTGGTGATGATTATAGTGGAATGTTCATCCAATGTGGGACTTGATGTGTCTAATAATCTGAGGTTGGTACATGTTCAGTTTTTTTAAATTTAAATTTGAAAAGGCTAATGTCTATGAACCAATGAAATTTTTTGTTTATTTTTATGAAATATTAATTAATACCTCTTTTAGTTCCCATGTTTGGTTTGATTTTTTATTTTAGTACATTTTCGTAGGATGATTTTTTTGTTAATTTCTATACAGTTCCCATAAATACCAAAAACATTATTTATTTTAGATTATGAGAATGGATTTTGTTGATGGTAATAAAATGAATTAATATTTCTATACAGTAATCCATCGATCTAATCTAGTGATGCTAACAGAATGAAGATCGAGAGGTGTTCCAATTCCATAACTGGTAAAAGAAGATAATAAATAGGTTAATTATAGTAATAAATTATCCAAAACTATTAGAAATATTATTGTTCTTGTCATTCAAAATATTAATTAACTCAACCTATATCAGGAAGATTTTATTTAACTGAGTGGGAAGCATAAGAAGAAGTATTAGATGTGGTGTTCAATATTGCATCTAAATAATGATAAGAAAGCTCAAATATATGATTTCATTCAATCATGGTGAGGCCCACAAGTTAATAAACCTTATATTTTCATCACAAAGATGTGTAAAAATAATAAGGACGGGTAGTGAGAGTTAGATGATGCGTGAAAAAGAATAAAACTATTGTATGAGTAGTTCCTATCATTGATTGGTCAAGTGTGAATCATTGTCCACAAAACTAGTGCCTTATTGAATTTTAGAACATTAAAACATCATGAATTTTTTCTTCATATATATATATATATATCCCATTTAGAGTAATCATGTAAAAAAACTATATCTCCTTTTTTGAATTACTTTAATATATATATATATATATTCATTATTCTATGAGCATATAAAAAATAATAATCAAGAAATAGGTTTAAAACATTCTTTTAACATGTTAATAAGATCCTTAGATGATTTTTAATTTTATAAAAAAGAAAAAAAGTATAATATTACATACACAATGATTCACCCCCTCTAAAAGTATCTCTTTATATAATGCAAAAAATAATTAAATGATATATTAACGGCCCATTGAATTCTAGAATACATAATCACTATATAACCTTTATAACATCGATAGAACATTCCACATATATATCCATCATGAGAGTAGAATATATACATAAAACTAGAATTTTTTAAAATGGAACATATAATATCTACTCTAATAATGAGGTAAATCATTCATTACTTTTGAAGATCATTTTAAATGGTTCATATAAAAAAATAATTATAAAAATGAATATGCATCCATGGATCCTTACAAGCCTCTAAATCATGATTAGTATCAAATATATAAACATCATTAACATTTTAGATGATCACATTAATATTATTATAAGAATTCATTAAATATAAAATGTTAATCAAAAAATCCATCAATATACTAACTTATTTCCATTATAGAACAATTAATATTTTTTTAAAAATTGAAAAATATGTTTACTCAGCTGTCACTTGTTAGAAGAAAGGACACACACCTACAAAATGAATGAAATCCCACTTCCTACTAAATATCAAATATTTCAACCTAAATACATCCTAAATTTTCATGAAAAAAATATTTTTCCAAGGGAAAATGTTAAATCCCCTTATAATCCATTCTCATAAGATATTAGTAACGACCAAACCCCAAAATCCCAAATTCTGTTTTTTTAATTTAAATGGTATGATTATATGAAATCAAATCTTTAAGTAACGATTGGTTTAGTTGCCTTGGAAAAACAATATAAAAACATAAGTTTTACATTACATCATGAGATGAAAAACAATATAGAATCTCTATTAAATTAATCATATCCGTTTGATTATCCCAATGGAATAGTCATAATATAACTCTTCACATACTGGGGAAAATGAAACATAAGAAATGGGTGAGCTGAGATGCTCAGTAAGGTTAAATAATAGTGTGGAAACTATAAGGATAAATTTTTTAGGAAATGTATATAACTAAAACAGAATCCTTAAAAACATAATCTAGATAATAATATGGAATGTATAACATGTTGATATTGTACTAGTAATATAAGCACATATAATATCAATAAATACGTTCATAATGAAGGAAGGCATGATGTCAAACATCGTAACCAAACCATGAAGGATTCATTCCGAGACCATACAGAAATGGTTAAAAACCAAAATGAGATTGTCTCATGAAAACTATCGATGCATTGAGGGGTTATAGAGGGCCCCACATGTCACTTACTAACTCCAATGCATTTCAATTATGAAAGGGGTAAAACATAACCAATCTAAACATTCATACTAAAATTACCATAAGATTTTTTAATACTTTAACAATAAGCAATGAGTGGTATCAAATAGCACGTCCACACTCAAAAAAATTATAAACTCATCAATTCAATATGACAGGCTGTATAATAATATGTAAAACTCAATTGATCATATAATCCAATAAAAATGTATAAATATATGAATTTTTTTAATAAGATCATTAAAAACATATTAAAAGAAATACCCTTTTTGGTCTAACATAGTTAGTTAAAATTAAAAATAATTTCAAAAAAATGCATTTTAAAAATTCATGGAATCTAGTAAAAGAATCTTCAAAACATTATGATTTCATGAAGGTGTGAAAATCCACCCTTGACCAATATGTAAAAATCATTCTTCTAGCACATTTTCGAAAAAGTCAACTAAAGTACAACATATGGAAAATGAAAAAATATACCTTTTATAAAATCTAACATGGGTAAAAATATCTTTACAAATTTTAAAAATTATAGTAATAATGTTTAGAAATACATTTTTATGAAACATGGGAGATGATGATAAATATGACACAACAAATTCTTAGGTAAAACAATCCCAGCTAATATTGTAATAGTGAACATAACCCTAACCTCTTACACTCCATTAGTTGAGTCTATGTTAACCTCTTGTATAATGGTTAAATAAATAAATTAATTTATACCAGAACTATAAACGTGATTTATTTTATCAAATATGATCATAATATTATGTTTTCTTAATAAAATTTCTTTGTTATCATTATTTTGGGTCCAAAAAACATTATTTTTCTATTTTTTTAGTCTCTTAGATGTTGGTTTTTATAAAACATATATAACTTATTCATATACATAGTGGTACTAAATTCATAAATATTATATTCATTCATTATAAAAAATATATATTTATTCTTAAATAGCTGTAGTGGAGGATGAATCTCATCGCGTCGTGGAGATGGTAGGTCATACGCATGCATGAGAGATGGTATAATTCTATAAATGGATACATAGTAAATAATAGTATGATATATTAATTATAAAGAATCATTATCATGATATATTAATAATTTTTATCAATTATACTCATCATTATACCCATCCAAATAATGTAGTTTTGAATATCAATTTACACCACAACGTGGAGACAGTACGTCCTACGTAGGCACGCTTGGTGAAATTATTTTTTGTATGATGAATAAAAGAAGGAATATGGATGTGCCATAATCTTAAAATCATCTCAATATGCTAGATTATACTGGATTTACTAGTTTAGTGTGAAAAAATGTTAGGATAGGATTTATATGAATATAAGAAAATTGAGTTAAATGGTAAAACAATTACCTCTTCTTCGAGTATCTCCTATTAATTTGAACAGAATGAATTATTAGGTTAGGTATAATACCAATTTATATATTCTAGGATGATTTGAGTGGATTTTGGAGAAGAACTGTCTATATTTTTTTGATCCAAATGGATTTAGATGTTTGAATAAAAGAGAAAAAGTGGTGGCATTTTATCATAGAGGGGAGGGTAACATTTAGAAAATCTAAAAGTATTAATTTAAAATAATTTTTTTACATTAAAAAAATCTCCAAAATGATATATTTTGTGGGTAAAAATATGATTTTTATAAATCCTCTCTAAAATTAAAATTTATACATGCTTGGATTATATTTTACTCTTTACCATTTTGATTTATCCTTAATTAATCTATTATATTTTACTTTTGGTTATAATACTCTAAATATTAAACGGATATAATTATTAACCTATATGGTGATAATAATACATGAATAGATATTAAATGATAATTTGGGCCTTATAATTATCAATTTATAGTTTTTATATATTTTTATGATCTTTTTAATAATTAAATAAAATGTTATTTCATAAAATATAAACAGTGTCAATTTTGAGACTATTCAATACTTTGACGTAAATTAAAATCCAAATATAAAAATAACATAAAACCAAACCATTAAATATAATCTTAAAAAGTCCGAAACAACTTTAAAAAATTTTTATAACAAAAATTAGTTCATATTTTATTTTATTTTATTATTTTCAAAACAATTTATTTGATATTTCAATTAATAAAATAATTTCTTCATCACTATTGTGTCATCATTATGGTAATTAAATAATTTTAAAAAAAATTATAAATAAATGAAAATGATATAATAAATTATTTTATATTTCCAAATAATATTTACAATATATTTTATCTCCACTTGATCTCAATATTAAAATTATTATACTTATAAGAAATGAGAGTGTGACATTTTGTCACATTCATTGATCTTAAAAAAAATATCCATGTCATATTCATAGACAAATATAAATTAAATGATTTTGTTTTGAACCATATATGGGAAGGGATTTATTTATTCATACAATAGGATTTTGATAAATGTTGGGGTAATTTTATTATTTATTTGTCCTCTATTTACGCGATTTTCCTTTAAACGAATTAATAAAAAAATTATGAAAGATTCTATTCGAAATTTTAAAATATAAAATAAAATAAAATAATTTAAATAATTATTACCCACTAATTCCAAATATGGATTCTATTTTTCAATATTAAAAACACCTTTTTATATGTAATAAAATTAAAACTAATCTTGTTTATGGAATAGAAAAACTATGATTTAAATTTAAAAACCATCAAAAGATTCACATGGTTTTCATATTCAATGTTAATGTGAAAATAATTACACTGACGTAAATTAGATTAAATTATAAAAATTATACTTTAAAAACTATCAACGTTAAAATTTAACAGTATAAATTAGTTCAATTAAAAATGTTATTTTCAATTAAAATTTCTTATTTTCACGGATCATTAGAACATGAAACTTATCAAAGAAATACAAAAAAATGAACCAAAATAATCTTTGATATTGCATATCCAAATAAGATTTTTTTTCTTAAAATTAAATATAAAAAAGTGTCAAATATTGGATTTAAAATGAGTTCTCCGTCGAAAGAGGGGAAATTATTTTTTAGAAAAAAATAGCTTTTTAATGTGTACAGTTTGATTAATTATTATCTTATGCTTATAAAACCATTTGGACGGATATAAAAACATATGATTAATTATAAAGTATATAAATTAAATAATTTTTTTAATAATATTAAGAACCACTATTTATATTGATAGTTTGATAGAACATGGTGAACTCAAACTCATTGTTTCATAGAACACAAGCTATTGAATTATTCAAAAAGAAGCATACCATAGAGGCTTTCTGTGTCAAATTATTCTCTCCTTAAAATAATTTCATCCCCAAAATTTCTATATTTTCACTTCATTAACATGTTTTCATGTTTCTTCATCATAATTTAATTAGGTTCTCACATCACCTGTATCATTATATGGTTTCTCCAAGGAACCATTACCAGTAGTTTCTTCCGATTCTTCAACACTAGTTCTCCAGTATCAATAATATTGATAGGCACTTCATTATAAAATAGATGAGGTTCGATTTCAAATTATTCATATGTGAGTACAAGAATTTGGTCTAGCTTGTATTTCTTTAACATTGATTTGTGGAAAACATCACGAACTATAGAGACACTTGGTTGCATTACTAAAATGTAAGCTACAACTCCAATCCATTCTATAATTTCAAAAGATCTAATGTACCTAGGAAATAAATTACCCTTCATTACAAATATTATTACAACCTTCCATAGATATATGTTAAATAAAACATGATCTCCCATGTTAAATTCCAAATCCTTATTTAATTTATCATCCTATATTATTTACCTACATTAAGATTCTTTGATATGGTTTTGAATAATCATCAAATTTTAAATTGTTTCCTCAACATTTTATGGGCCAAAACGTTTTCATTCACTAACATTATCCCACCAAGTTGGTTTACAAAATCTCTTTCAATATATTTCTTCATACGGTGCCATATGAATTCTTGAATAGAATCTATTATCAAAAGAAAATATCACTAGGGGTAAATACTGATCCAACATACATTAAAATTAATGCAAGAAAGATATCATCATATATTAATATGTTTGAATAGTTATTTATAATTTTACATTAGTTTTAGTATGGTAGGAAGTACTCAAATGAAGCTCAGTATCAAGGGCCTTCTCAATAATTTTATATAATGTTGATTTAAAATGAGGACCATGATCGTAAATAAACGATATGGGTACACCATAAAGTCTTAAAACGTCATTAATGTAATGTCTGAAAAAATGATCAAGTGGTAAATATTCTCTTATTTCATGGAAATATGATGATTTGGTAATATAATAAACAATAACCAATGTCACATCATTTATTATAGACCCTTTGGTAGTCACATGACTAAGTCCATCATAATATCATCACATTTCTGCATTGGTATTGGAAGAGGTTTCCTAAATCCTCTTGGATATTGTCTTCCATCCTTTACTTATTGTCAAACCAAACATCTTGAAACATAATCAGCGACATCCCCCTTCATGATATTGCACCAAAAATGTACCTTCAAACATATATAAATCATATTTGTACTAAGGTGTATAAAGAAATTGGAGTTATACACATCATCCAATAGTTGCATTTATAGATCTGGTATAGAGGGAACACAAATCCTCTTCCCAAATTTCTATGTACTATCTTCATATACGATTTCTATCAATCACCCATCATTCATAGTTTTATTGTTTTTTTGAAGATCCTCATCATCATACTATTGAATTTTTATCTTTTCCAAAAATTAATGTTTGGAAACCATTTAAAAAATTATTGATTTTCCACATTGCAATGTAATTCCAATATTCATATTTACTATATCTAAGAAAATAGGTTAACTTTCATCTCCCATTTTGATCATAACTCCATTTTCTTTCATTATCAAAGTATCCACCACCATATTTTCATTCCAAACGGTATAGTGTATTGTGAAATCAATTTTTTTGAGTAGCCAAAGCCATCTCCTTTGTATCTTGTTGAGTTCTTTCTAATAGAAAATATATTTAAAACTCTTGTGATTATTATATATCTCACATTTCTCACTATAGAGATATTGTGTCCATATTTTGAGAGAAAATATTAAAATAGATAACTCAATATCATTATTTGGGTAGTTTTATTAAGTAATTTTTAATTGTCCTCATGCATAAGCAATAAATTTATCATTATGAATATGAAAACAACTATGTCATTTCGATGGTGAATCACTATAAATCACTAATTGATATATGGTAATTTTTATATTAGATAATTTAATAATATTTTCCGAATTATTAAAAAAATTCTTCACCCTATTTTTTTAAAATTTAATTTAACCCCTTTATGTGTGATCTTGGTCATTAGGTTAGCCAATTGGTCAAAATTCTTGATGAAACAACAATAGTATCATGCCAAACAAATAAAAATGTGTACCTCGGTTATGCTCATAAGTGATGAAAATTCTTGGATTGATATTTATTTGTAGGGAAAAAGATATTCCATCCTTCAAGACAATATCAACAATAAATGAAATTTCATGAACCAATAATTCACATTTGCTAGATTTCCCAAATAGCTCATTTGTCTTATGGGTCGTTAGAACATTCCACAAGTGGTTCTCATAGTCTTCTTTTATTTTGATTTATACCAAGATATCATCAATAAATACTATGAAAAATTTATCAATATATACCTTTTAGACATTTTTCACTAAATCCATGCAAATTGAGGATGCATTAGTCAGTCCTAATGACATTACTGTAAACTCATAATGTACATACCCTATTTAGAATGATGTATTTGAAATATCCATCTTCTTTAAACGTAATTGATGATATGTAAAATAAATTTATAACAATAAAAAATATTAATCTCTATGAATTTGATCAAACCAAATTTTCAATGCAAGTGAGGGGATACTTTTTCATCATTTTAAGAGCATTGATTTCACTATAATCAATGCAAAAACTTATTGATACATCTTTCTTCTTAAAAAAGAACTAGGGATCCCTATGCAGAAAAACTAGATAGAATAAATCCCTTTTCACTGAACTCTAATTGTTTTTTCTTCTTCTCTACTAATTCCATAGTGGCCATTATATAATTTTTATTTTATATTGACCTTGAATCATGGATTTTGGCAATATAAAGCTCAACATCTCACTCTAGAGGATGTCTAGGTAATTCCACTATAAATATATCAATGAATTCATGTAAAATAGGTGCATCCTAAATTTCAAGATTAATAGGTTTTATGTTATCTTATTCCTTATTACCTTCATTTAGAAGATCTACATGAGGTGTATCATGATAATAATCAAATGATGATGATTCTACAATAAAGATAATGGATTATACATCTTCCTCAAAAATCATAACTTCCTTCTTCTTGAATGAAATTTTTACATAATAATTTTATAGTAATCCCATACCAAGTATTTTATCAAATTCATCAATATGTATAATTATAAATTCAAAAAATAAATCACATTTATTTTCTATAATGAAAACCTCTTGACACATTTTTGTTTCTATGAAACTTCCCTTATGGATTTTGACTAAAAACTCCCATGTTAATGTTAGTTGGAAATATATTATTTTTAAATAAAACTTGGACGATATAAAGGAATTCAGGGAACCATAATCAAATTATGATTTCTATAAATTTGAGGAAATTATTCAAGTACATTCAACCACATCATTAATAACGTCAACCTCATTAGTTTTGATCACAATTATCATGAAATGTTTCCCTCGTCCTTTTCTAGTTAAAGTAACCATGACGCATAGGAAAATATTTTTCATAATTTCCCATATATTTACAACTGTTGAATTGAACATTGGTAGATTTATTCTTTTTCTTATAATCGTGTACTTAATAGAGTTTTTCAAGAAACATTTAAAAAACTCCACTCCCCATTTGGAAGGTACCAAGGTATTTCTTCCAAAAATTATGGCAGGATGGAAAGTAAAAAATTTCATTCTATCCCTTATTTCTATTCCCATAGTGTTAATCCTAAATCTTCCTCTCTTTATTTATATTAAATACATAAGACTTAGATAATTTCTTTTCTTTCTTGATTGAACATTAGACTATATCCACAAATGATTAGAAATATTGTGAGATAAATCCTAATCAGAGGAATGGTTTTAACCCATCATAGAATTGATAACTTTTACTTCTTGGGAAATGTATGTAGTTTTTATAATTCCTTAATAATCTTGTAGTGTTAGATTCATTGTCTAAATCATCCTCCTTCTGACTCAGACTCAAAAGTTTCCTCACTATATCCACTTTATGATAACAAGGAAAGTATTTTCCATGATAAAGTTCTTTAAATTCCTTGAATTACATATTTTCTACTTATTCACCATCTTAATTTTTTTAATTAATGAAAACCATTTATTTCTATATCTTAAGAGATGATAAAATTCCATGATAACATTTTTCCACTTGTTACTCCCCAAAGAAGGAAATGTTTTCTCAAAAGATAGTATCCATTACATAGCTAAAAAGGCTTTGTAGTCCCATTTAATATTATTCTTATTTGCCTCAGGATGCGGTCTAACATTGATCCAACCAGTTTTGGATCAGGCTAATTCATACAGGCAAGCTTATTATTCATAACCAGAGTTAGTTTTCCCACTCTAGTTAGAAGTTATTGAGAAACAATTTCAGATCTTTCTCAAACATCATTATCTTTCATATTATGAAAATCCATATATGTATTATGTATGTTGATATAATTTCATTTTCTTCCAATATGCTCTATTTCTAAAAAATATTACATTCTCTTAATTAGGTTATCAATTATAATGCTTAATTTTAAAATTCGTGACATAAATTGAAAATTTTATGTATATATAATCTCATAATCATAAACATGGATTCTTTGCATATATATTTAATTTTTATCCCATTATAATCATTAAAAAATTAAATGTGAATTATCCTAAGCATATCCTCTAGGTGTGTCAAAGTACGAGCATAGCAAAGCATGTTGTCGTGTACCAGATCACCCCAAGTCATGTCTGGAAAACCATATCAGAGTTATTACTCCTATGTACTTTTATGCCACAACCACATCTACTTTTATTATACAGAAATGAATATAATTTCTATATAGATCTAGAAAATCTCAATATTAACAAATTTTTAGGATGTTCTTCTATACTTATGGTCAAATTTTATATTAGGGTAGTATCCCCTCATTAATGCCTTTCCTATATATTGTTTCCATGGTTTTTACTAATCATCCTATGATACCAACTATAAAACATTTTACCCATAATTACGAATCCATTTCAATATTTTATTACAATTTAATGACCATAAGAATTCAAATACAGAAGGACCGATTAGTTTAGTAGCCATGCAAAAACAAGATATAAGCATAAGTTTTACATTACAACATGAAATGATTAACCACATAGTATCTCCATTAAAATAATCATATCTCTTAGGGTATCCCTATAAGTTAGTAATAATATAATTTCTTGCATCATGGGGAAAAATGAAACATAATAAAGTGGTGATATTAGATGATCTGTAAGGGTAAATAATATAGTGGAAACTATAAACATAAACATTTACGGAAAGGTATATTATTAAAAAACAAGCCTTTAGAAAATAATCTCGAGAACAATATCGAAACTATAAATAAAATAATGTCAAAAAACATTCACATGGATATTATACTAGTCAAATAATAACATTTAATATTAATAACAAATTTTGTAATGTGGGAATGCATAATGTTAGACATCATAACCACATCATCAATGCCTCATGCCAAGATAATAAATAAATAGGTAAAACCCAAACATGATTGTCTCATGATACCTAAGGATGCATTGTGAGGCTATAGTGGGCTCCAACATTCACTTTCTAAGTCCAATTCATTCTTCATATGAAATTTGTAAAACATAAATAACATAAAAATTCATATTAAAATGTATTTAATAAAATCATTAGAATCTTCTTTAGCGAAATACCCCATTTATTGAAAATAATTATTTAAAATTCCATGGAATTTAAAAAGAAAATATTTTCATATAAAATAATGTTTTAATATTATAAAGGAATCATCATAACATTAATGAATCAAGATGGATTAAAAAAATAATTACTCTATATAAGTGGAAAACACATTTTTCTCATACATTGTTGAAAAAGTC
The DNA here is from genome assembly GCA_963277665.1 of Viscum album. Classification (NCBI taxonomy): domain Eukaryota; kingdom Viridiplantae; phylum Streptophyta; class Magnoliopsida; order Santalales; family Viscaceae; genus Viscum; species Viscum album. The sequence goes on from OY728158.1 coordinate 326,781,215, forward strand.
AAACATAGTTTCTCATAATTAAATTAACTAAAAGATATGTTTTTTAAAAATCGAACATGGGTAAAAATATTATTAATTTTTTTTAAAATAATAGTTTTATGTTTTTTTGAAATAAATTTTTCAGACACTTGGACAAGGATGATAAACATGTCTATGTAAATTCTTCAGTAAGAATCTCTTGGATAATAACAGAATTGTGAAATTAACCCTTAATTCATACACCCCTTTATTTGAGAGTGTGTTAACCCCATGTATAATTGTTAAATAATGTTATTAAATTATTCCAGAACTAAATAAATGATATCTGATATCATACATGATCCTTTTATTTTATTTTATTAATAATAATTCATAATTATCTGTATTCCATGCGTGAACTATATTTTATTATGTTTATTTTTTCACGTATGTTTTGAATCATATTCATTAGATATATCTTCATCATATACAGAATGGTATTTTGTTCTTAAATATTATATTCATTACTTATATTTATTTTATTAATCATCCTTAACTGTTATAGTGGAGGATGAATCTCATCGTGTTGTAGAGATGGCAAGTCGTACGTACTCACGAATGACCATATCATTCACTTACTGGTTAAATTGTATGGAATAAGATGATATATTAATTATAAATAATAATTATAATGTAATATTAATTTATTAAATCCATTATCTGTATCATTATACCCATCCAAATAAGGTATTGTTGAATAATTATATTCATTACGGTGTAGAGACGGTAAGCCATATGTACGTGTGCATGGTGATATTATTATTCGTAGGATGGATGAAAGAAGGAATATGGTTGTCCCAAAATCATAAAAACTTATCAGCGTGTATATGATACCATATTTACTACTTTAGTATGGAATCAACAAAGGGATATACAATAGAATATGAAAATAAATTGAATTGAAATGGTAAAACAATTACCTCTTTTTCGAGTATCTCTTTTTGATTTCAACAAAAGGACTTCGTAGGATGAATGTATTCCAAATGTATAGACTCTAGGATGATGTAAGGTATTTTGGTAGGAAAAGTGTGCTAGGTTTTTCTAATCCAATGGGATTTATAAGTGTGAATAAAAGATAAAGAGAGGTGCCCTTTTATAAAAGAGAGGAGGGTCACTTTTGGAATCTCCAAAACTATTAATTTAATATAAATTAATTTTTTACTTAAAATAGCTCCAAATTGAGTTATTTAGAGGATAAGTTGAGGATATGTAAAAATAATCTCAACAAATATAAACCTTATATGCTATTATTTTATTATTTACTTTCTCATTTTGATTAATCCATAATTAATCTATTATTTTTTACTTTTGGTAATAATATTCTAAATATTAAATGGTAATAAATATTTACTTATATGGTGTCAATTGTCGATAAAGGGAAGAATTAAGATATTTCAGACCTTATAATTATCAATTTTTTGTTTTTAAATATTTTTATGATTGAAAATTATTTAATAAAATGTTATTATTATAATATATCAATAGTGTCAATTTTGACACTATTTATTACCTTGAATTAAATTAAAATATAAATGGGAAAAATAACAGTGAAACAAAAAATTTAATATAATATTAACATGTCATAGTCACCTAAAAATCTATTGGATAACCTTAATTATTTCAAATTATATTTCTTTTAATATTTTTAAAACAATTTATTGGGTGTTCTTATTAATAAAATAATCTCTGTGTCACTATTATGCCATATTTATTTATAATTATTTAATTATAAAATTATAAATAAATTACTATGATGTAGGTAATTTCTTAATATTCATATTTACAATTTATAATTGTTGTTATCTCTTGGTGATCTCTATATCAAAATTATTATACTTGTTATAAATGAGAATGTGATATTTTGGCACGTTCATTGATTTTTATATTATTTATGTAGTATTCATTAAATATTGTAAATTTAATTATTAAATTTAGAACGAAATATTATATTAATCTAGTTTAGTCATCCAAAAAAATTTATAGGTTTTAGGATAATTTTTTAGTTTAATATTCTTTTAATTACCCTATTTACCCTTAAATATGGCAATAAAAAATAACTAAAGTAATTATTTATAATATCAACAAATAAAATATACCTATTGACATAATTTCGACCCATTAATTTAAAATATGGATTCTAATTTTCAAAAATATAAATAGAGAAGGTTCAGTAATTAAATTTAATTTAGTCTCGTTGATGGAATGATAAAATTTTGTTTTACGATTAATCATTATCAAAATATTGACAAGTGTTTGTATCAAATTTTTCTGTAAAAATAATTACAACGATGTAAAAAATTTTAAAATAAAAAAGTATAATTTAATTAAATTTAAAACCAATCAAAACTAAATATTTAACATTATAAATTATTATGATGCAAAATGTTGTTCAATAAAAATTTAGTATTTTTCAATATTCATAAATTCTTGAAACTTAGCAGAAAGGTAACAAATATTGAACCAAAGTAAACATCGATATTAATATATCAAAGAAAAATTTTATTTATTGAAATTGAATATATAAAAGTCTAAAACATTGGATTTAAAAAGGGTACACTATTAAAAGGATATAAAATTACTTTTAGAAAAAATAACCTTTTCATGTGTGAAGATGGATTAATTATTATCTTATGATTACAAAATCATTTGTATGAATTTAATAATATTTTATTCATAATATAGTACATGAATTTCATAATGGGTTTAATAATATTCGTAACCTTTCTTTAAATTACTAGTTTGATAGATCATGGTGTGCTCAATCTCGGGGTTTCATTCAAAGGAGGCTATAGAATTATTTAAAAAGAAGCATAACATGGAAGCTTAGGGTGATATAATAGTCAAAACTACTACTCACTCCTAGAATATGAAATCATATTTTTGGTTTTTTATTTCATAAATATAATACCATATTAGAATATTATATCTTCAAAACTCATAACACAATTCTTTAAAAAAATCATTTCATTACTTAGTTAACGAGTGTAGGGATTAAAATTAGTTTTCTCAAGTAAAACAGATCACCATCCTTGACTATATCTATATGATTCACTATTAATAACCCCATATTCATCCACAACTAAACTATATTATTTCTATGTGATATCAAAATCATTCATTTTTAGTGTATGATACTAAATTTTCAATTCCATGGGTGTATGAAAGAAAAAGATTCATACCCAATAAATATAATAATTCACATCCTCTATCCCATAGTTAAATTTATTTTGGGAAATATGCACATATAAGTTTTATGATTTATTTAAATAATAAATTATTCCTAAAAGAGTAGGGCCTCTAAATCTAACAATTGGTGGGTAGTTATTTTTTCACTAAATTGTAGTTCTAGTAGTGATTCACATGGGTATTGAAATATAGATAATCTCATGCTATCAAAAATTACTTATATAGAATATTATATCGAAGGAAAATACTTTTTTGTCATCACTATAACTTTTAATATATATACTATAATTCTTATACTTTATTTCACTATTCAGAGTTCTCTCTTATTACCAATAATTAAAATATAATCTATTATTCTATAAGATGTAATTAATATTGTTTATTTTATGTAGTCATTGGTGTTGTAACCCTGATGAATTATCTAATTATTTCTTGTCGATATCTACATACACAAGGAAATGTGTATATATAAGAGTTATAAATATTCATTTAATTTTAAACCACAATGTGGGTGTTCAAGCCATGTCAAGGTTTGATTTTTTGTAAACCATGATGTATAAATGATCATTATGATTTTTTATTCTTCATGTAGGTCTATACATTATTCAATAACATGTAAATCGACCTCCTTCCACTATTCCAAGCTTTCAAAATATGTTAGTAATACCATTAAATTATAATCTAGGCATTTTTTATGATATAATACGATGCGTTTAAGATTAAAAAATTTCCTAATGAAATGAAAATGAATTTCAAACCATTTATAACATTAACCATTAGTTATGAAAAATTATTATCTTTATAATGTTTCCGAATCATATATTGAAGGATTTCATTTTCGTGGAATGGGTACCATTGGATCATTCCCATTATAGAAATCTCATTCTATAAATAACTATTTTGTTCAAATTTATATTTATAAATTTAAGTAATGGTTTAATCTAATTTTTTTAGTGTATAGTCATTACAATGAATATATAGGATCACACATCCCATGTATGCCCAATGTGGATTAAGTCTTTCTAATTTTTCTTATTGGCTATGTCATGAACAAATCGAGGTCAACTTGACATGTTACCTGAGTCAGCTAGGGACAGGACCTGAGGAACTTCCCCAATCACCATGGCCTGGAAAAAATTTCATAATGGGTCAATTTAACTATATTGTATTATTTAAACCTAAAAATATCAATAAAAAAGAAGAGGTTATTTTCTTAAAATATAGCTTAGTATGTCTGTATATTGGACTTCCATTCATATTTAAAAATCTTTTTGAAATACAGGCAATATAAAAATAATTTAATAATAATAAATGACCATATGATATTATATAAATATTAAACATAAGGGTATAAATGGGAAGACCTAGGATAAATTAGTACTAAATTAAAAGAAATCATATTTGGCCAAAACATGAATTTCCTAAATGAACAATCAGCCCAAGCCACAAAAATTCCCACATCATATGAACAAGGGACACCTATAATTCCTAAAAATTTAAAATATAGTAAAATTCATATGTATTATACATCATGGTATATATTTTTAATCCATAGAAAATATCAATACTACATACACCCAATAGTGTGTATGTTTGGTGTGATCTATATATTCCTGGTATAATTTTAAAAAATATCCTATAAAATTCATTTATAATACATTTTATAAATTCTATTATTATTTACATTATATAAGATAATGGATTTATGTTTTGATGAAATATAATCAACACATTTCCCCCTCATTTCCAAATTTCTTAAAAAAACACCACACTTTTATGTCAAGGAGACTCAATCATTGAATTTTTTTTGAAACCCTTTTTAGAGAAGAAATAGAAAACACATTCAATTCAAGGAAGAATAAATATTATGCCCTAAAAAATTATATTCACCCCCTTATAATTTTCTAATAAAATTTCATACAATCTATGATTTAATTACATTGAAAAAAAAGATAAAACTAAAAACATGAAATAAGATTTACAATGGAATAAAATATGTAAGAAAAAATGTTAAATTTCATAACTCAATAATAAAATATTACTTGAACTTGAACATAAGGGGAGAACCTTTTACATATAAGGATAGAGTAAAAAAAATAAAAAATCAAATAAATGTGAAATAATTTAATAAAATGATGTTTTTCAATGATATTATTTATTACTAAAGGAATGTCTTTTTAGTGAAAATAATACAAGTTCTGATATATAATTTAAAATAAAAAGGGAGATAGATATGACTCTATTACCAGATAAAACCTTGAATAAAAACCCATTAAAAAATAATATCAAGTATGTTTAGTGGGATACACCATAAGGTCAAAATGTGTATGGCTACATAGTAATATTAGATCACTAATTAGTGTAAACCCTCAACTAGAGAAGCGAATATATAATGATTTCTATGGACAATGATGGTTCTACACAATTTACTTTTGTAATCTGGGAGACACACATAACCCATGTAAATATACCTCAATCAATCTAGGATAGCTTACCAATGGACCCTATTATCCCATAACATGTGTGTTCAACTATCTATGGGTGGTTTGGAAATCAAATTACACAATTTTATTAAAAAAAAAATAACATAACACAATACTTTAAATTACAATATAAATCCATAATCTCATGTCTTTACCCCCATTTTTATAAAGACGGTTTATATACTGATATTTGTTAAACTATAATACATTTTATGCCACTATATTCAAAAAAAATCAAGACATTATAAAAAGGGGATGAAGTCAATTTTTTATCTATGTTATGAAGACCATTATTATAATTTTCAAAATAGACCATTAGTTTTAATCAATCATTTCAAAATTTTGAAAACGAACATAAAAATAACAATAATATCATGATTTGATCATAAACAGATTATCTCAATAATATTAATGAAAAATAAATAAATATGGTCATAACTATTTAAAAGTAATTATATATCAATTTGAACTATGCACATATAACATAAAGACATGACAATAACCATATAATCCACAGAAAATATCAATAAAGAGTAACAAGTAAAATAAGAAATACAATACCAAAACTATAATAATCCATTATGAAATTATATTAACATATAAAATATAACAGAATAAATCATTTAATATTTATTTATATGTCTATAATCAAAATCAAAATCAATTTCGTTCAAAGGAGTGTATTAATTGTTTTTCAAAAACATGTTGTGCACTCAAATTCATTCTATATAGATATATATTATAAACTAATGGAGACCACAATTAATTAAAAACTTGGAAATATAAAATAAAATAACTATAATTTTACTTCATCAATACATGAATTTATAATAAATTATAAATAAAATATAGGTTTCAAAATATCATTAACACGTGGAATGGAAAATAAATGGGAATTTCTAGGACCACAGACCATAATATAAAGAAATATTATCACAATCAACTAGAAATATAGAATATGTATCAAGAGTTTATTTACATTGCCTCTATGTATAAAACACCATCTTTAGAAAAACATGTGACCTTTGTATTTGGAAAAATGTAAATTAAGGTAATAAAGAGGAAGAAAATGTAGAATAAATTAAAATAGGATGTAGATAATTGGAATAAGAGGAAGGAAAAGAAGATTTACCATGAAAAAAATTCATAAATTCTCCGCAAATGATAAGTAATGTGATTGAGATAACTAAGAATCCTCTTGATTCGTGACATTTGTTCAGGGGAAGGAAATGGGAAATCCACAATTAAAAATCATTTTAAAATTCCAAAATACTTACATTAATTCATGTAATAATGTTTACGAAAGTTATTTTTCATAACCAATGAAAAATGTGAGATGAGCACTTGATAAAATCTATCCAGATACATAAAAATTTCTTATATTGTTTTCAAAATGATATGGAAATCATGTGGCCTAAAAAGGTAATTTATTGTGTGAAACATATCCCTACATTTACATTATCATTCCCTAAAAAGGTATTAATGAATTTAAAATTAAAAAAATATGAAATTGAAGGATATAATAAAAATTTAAATTGATAATGTGATACTGGATAATTAATAGTTTTCCAAAAACTAAAACAGTGTCCATTAGATAATATAAATAATGAAAATCCATCTTATTCATTATCTAACATTGAGGATAGGTTGACTGTGTTTGATCACCAATGATTGTAATGGAATTTCCATTAATATATTTAGACTCAACCCATTACACCAAAAAAAACAAAAAATTTATAAAAAAGAAGTTTGAGACCTACCACAGGTCTCCACACTATGAAAGGATTAAACTAAACATTTTGAAATAGATAAATTCACAATTCCATTGAAGAACATTTTCTATGAAGATAAATATTTACTCTGGAAGAAACATGAAACCACCAAAAAATATATATATTATTCATATAGAGAATAAAACATGGATCCATATTTAGTGATAGTGATACCATGATAGTCTTGTATCAATTAACTACGGAAAGGACCAATGAAAAATGAAATAACTAGTTATTTATGGTATAGGTTTCCTACAAACAACTAACATTATTCATATATGAAAAAACTTTAAGTAAATATTCACCTATCTAAAAAATAGAAAATAAAATGATAATACTATTACAAATCATCCCACTTATTACAAATAGAGTGTATGTACTATTCAAAAAAAGGATTCTATATTGGTGAAAACTTCTTATTCAAAAAAATTTCAGCTACTACTTAATTATATTCCAAACCAATCAATGATAAATCTAAATTACATTCTAGAAAAATACACCATTCAAGGTTAAATGTTCCCCAATAATACCTTTGTTTTAATCATGAAGGAAATGTAGAGTCTTGGACATTGATGCCCCTTAAAGGAGTTATATGCCTCATTGGCCAAGAGGCCTCAAGCACATCTCCCCCAACTCCAGAGGATACCAACTGCCAGCAGGGGCCTAGGTTGTTTCCTTGGATATAATATTCCCTTATCACTTGTATATCAGATAATTTATGGATTTATTTATAAACCATGTAACCAAACTATGAGACCCCTATTTTTTGGGGATATTATGAAACTACCGTAAATGAAATGTTTATTTTGTTCCTCTTTTTTAGGTATGCTCATTCTAGTTGATAGCAAGGGTTTTATTTACCCTAGATCTCCCAAATCCCTCTGGGATTTTATTTGATCATGTTCATCCATATATATTCCACTCGATGAACCACTAGTGTTGTTGGATCCATATAGATAAGATTTTAACTACTTTTTATTTGTTATTCGTTTATATTTTTGTCGATGATTCTTATTTAGGTGCATTGTCATGTGATTTATTATTATGTAATTGACCTATTATTCATATATCATAAAATCCATGCCAAATTAAGGCTTGATATTGGATGAGGATATTCGTACAAGTCTATGGTTTGTGGCATATAACTCATCCATCAAGTTTCTTGGTTCTATTTAAAGTCTCATGCACACAACGATTTCATCACGAATGACTAATTACACTCATATGACTTGATTTTTATTTTTAATAACATGTTTGAAAACCATTTTTAATTAATTTATTCTTCATTGGATGTGATCACCTTAATTAAAAACACCCTACATTGAATAGTTTCTTTATTCATTACATTTGGTGTTTGTTTTATACATCTGCACAACCTTTCCAGTTTTCATTTTCTTGAACCATCTAAATGTACAACGTTGACTAAATAAATTACATTTAAATTTCTTTTTGACTATCCGCTGAATAACTAGTTTCACTTGACTCTTCTATGGTAAGTGTTATTCTTAATTAATGAATATTTAAATGGTAAAATTGGAATTTATGCTATATATATGATGTGGATAAATTGAATGTAATTTAATATCTTAGATGCATTTTTTGTATCACCCCTTGTCCATGTCTAATTGAAGGTAGAAAAGTGAACATTATAAAATGATTATAACTTAAATGAATTACTAAATTATTGCAAGTTTAGTTATCCATATCACTGTAATGAATGGTAATAGTATGAACCAAATGAATAATTAAATGACAGGAGTATTTGATGGACATAATTAATTAATTAATCAAGAATATAGTTCCTAATTTCATATGGACCATGAAATTGTTATAGGAGTGGGAAGACTCAATTTTACATTGTATTATCGATAGAATTCCTTAAGAACTCAGGGATTCCATTCTGATTCAAGGATGTGAGTTTCCATGTAAATAACCACTATGGAACCCAATCCTTGAACATCAGCAGATTCTAGGTATGACAATATAGGATCTATCCATTCCTATTACCGGATGAATTAGATACACTCCTTGGATCCATAGTGACATCTGTAGGCATGTGGTACCATCATTACACCCATTAGGTCTAGACATTACTTATCCCATTTTATATTGGATGATTTACATGGATTCAATTATAATAAAATCATTATAAAATTCCATGGAAAATTCCACTTGGATTACTCTCTTAACCATATTTTTAAGTTATACTTTACGATCTATGTTGGCTTGACCCCTAAGGTCAATGATTCCATGGTTAGTACCTCAGATCCTATTAATTATTGTTATTATTATCATCATCACCAGATACCTTGTTATATCATAGATCTTCAATATTATTATCATGTTAGTATATAAGCACTAGTCATAACACGTGTGACCTACTATAAATTGGAACATAATTAATTAATGGAATCGTTTTATGTTCACACACCTGTTCATGGTGAAGTAATTACATTTTTATTTATGTAACTATAATACCTAAATCTATTTTTATTTTATTCCTAGGTTGTTCCCATTAAACATGTCACAATTAACTCCCTCTATGTCCCTCTACCGCTTCCTTAATTTTCCATTCCCTACCCCCATACCCACCCCTAATCACAATTTACCTCCCCTCATCTACATTTTCCACTCAGAATTCCCATACTCCCCCCACTCATGATTTCACTGCCCTCATATATGGTTCCCACCGTGAATTCCCAACCCCTCCCCTTCCAATTATATTCCACAACACATCTAGTGTTACAGATCTCGATTCCCCTACCCTCAACATATAGTTCCTGGAAAACACCGATATTATCCATCTCCAGGTTTCTATCCTCTTCAACTTAGGGTCCTCCTTATAAATCCCCTTGTCTCGTCCTATAGTTCCCACATAAAAACACTAATGTCAGGCTACCTCTATCTCATTCATGTTCTACCTCTTGAAAAAGTGAATCAGTTTCATAACCGTTGAACATGGTGGACTCCCATAAACTTCTTCATGACTGTATTCTTTATTAATTTTCTTCTTATAATACAATATTTAGTATTTCCATATCCTTACATATTTTTCATACATTATAAAATCAAGTTATTTTTTACTAATTCATAAATTAAAGCATCTTTTTCATTCGGTCAACCATTATTTATTCAGTTTATGTTTTTTAGGATTCAAAAATACTTCCCCCACAAATGGATCAAGAATTTCAGCAAGGATATAAAGACTACCAGCTCTAAAATCAAGATTTTATTCCTCTCTGAACATCACCTCTTCCTCATTATAATAGGCCTGGACTCTACATTTTACAACATTAATCCGATCTTTTGAAATAGTAATTTTCTTAGATTTAGATATTCCTCCCCCAATCTATTTATATTTTTAATTCCAAATTTTTCAAATTTAATTTCCCAAAACCCTAACATGCACGTGTCATAGAAATTCTTATACCTATGAGGTTTTAATTTAACAAATCTATCTAGACTGTGACTGAAATTTAAAGAAAATTCTATACTATGTTTACGGACTATAATGGTAAGTCCTCATTCATCAATGATATTTTTTTCCTAATTCAATTTCAAAAAAACCAATTAATTTTCTCATTTTTTATAGCCTTAAACCATTTATATGTTTATTTAAATTCAATATTCACTATATTTTTTATGTCACAGTTCTTACTTATTGGAAAAATTTCACATTTCATTTAAATATTGGAGACTTAAATAACGATTGCTACATATTAGTAGAAATAAAATCTATTTGATTCATTGGATTCAATTCATTACATATTCTAAGATACCATTAAAATGGGCGATGTGTGTGACTACCTAATGTTTAGTTTTTCTTTATTTTAATTTTTCATTTGAATAATGATGATTACATTAAACCTTTTATATTTTTGAAGTTTTTTATTCATGTTTCTATCAAGATTCATGAAGTTATTCAAAGTAATTTATAAAACTTTTTGGTCATTATTACAATCTATTAACATTCCGTATAATATTTTCATTAGTAAGTAGATCATTTAAGTAATTTTTTATAATCTAATATACTTAATTTTATATTTTTCAAATATTTAATTGTCTACACTTCCTATATTTTTAGTGTAGTTTAACATTTTTTCCTCTTTTAGTTTATTAACATATTCATTTTTTAATTATTTTACAATTATTCATTATATTGAATTTTTCACCCAAAGATATTTAGTTATAACCTCAAATATTTATGGACCCACTGGAATGTTTCTAGATAATTATTACATTGTGAAATCCTAAATTTAGTAAAAATGATATTTGGTTGATGAATTGACTTTTTATATTGATGTTCAAGTAGCCGCTCCCATTGATATCCTTGATTTCCTTTCTATTTATTCAGTTTGTTACAAAATGATAAATAATAATTTCATTTTTCATTCTTCTATAATCCTCTAATAATGTTAGGTTTATGTTTTGGACATGGAATGATGTTCGAATAACTACCTACTACTTTATTGAGGATGTGATGAATTTTCCTACTGCCTGGGTTTAGAATATAAAATTTAGTTGAAGACAATTAAAAGGAACGTTGATTCTCACCTCTACTTTATTCATCGATTTCATAACATTATTATAATTCTGGAAATTTTTGTGAAATATAGATTTCAAATCATCCTTAACTTACAACTTACACTGAATATTGTATTATAGTAATCACATTATTCTTGAATAGAATAAAATTTAATGAATTGAATAGAATAAATCTTTTGCATAAAAGGTATTTTTTCTCTAAAACTCAATTTTAAGAGTTTATTACAGTTCCCAAATGGTATTTTTTTCAACACCTCATTTTCAATCAAAATATAATTCATCTAAATATATAAAATGCAATTCTGCTTCTACATTATTATTTCAGTAAATTTATTTCATATGAATGATGATGAAAAAAATATTTCTAGATGTATTATTAGTTAAATTATGTAAATTTTTTGACATAATGTATTGGATTCCATAATTCTTACATAATGTATTTAACTGTAGGTGCTAACTTTTTAAAAGGAATCTTATTTCATATGTTCTTGAAAAACTTGTATGAACTCTATTTCATTTTTTTCATTCTTTATATACATTTAAAAGAAGTATTGATATGATGTATGTCATATACTAATCAAATTATGTGTCATGCACTAATCAAATTATGTGTCTTTTACTTTTAGGAATTATGTTCTTGAGATTAATTTTTTATATTAGGACTGTATTCTATAATAAAATGCATGTCAAATGGTCTATTTATTATTTTTAAAATCCATTATACTTTCCATATATATTAATATGAATTCTTTTTTCAAAAGGAAAAAGTAAATTTTTAATGTGGGTGTCAGTTTTCCCCCAAGGAATGATATTCAAATCATTGTAGTTGAAAATAAAAATCCATTTTAGAATATACTCTTATTTTTCATCATTATTTAAGTTTTCACCATATTTGATTGAATTTTAACATGATCCCATGTATGTATTTTTTCCAATATGTAATAACATACCTCTATGATTCCTTATGATTCATCATTTAACAATTTTTAATGAAATTGTGGATAGTGAACAATACCATGTAAGTTATTAAGTAGTTTTACATGCTATATAGATTTATTTGTCTTCTAAAAATAAATTTTTTAATTCATTGTAGAAAATTTATATATTTCCTCTATTTTGTCCATAATTTTTTATATTAACACTATTTAATATAAAATCACGAAACTAACGTGATATTTAAATTATTCATTTCTGATTAAGGTGTAATGCACCAACCCCTCTAGAACAAATCTGGTGCATTTATTGTTATATTCTAATGGTTAAAAAGATTGAAAGTTATAAGGAATTATAATTTTAGTAGTCTTGAAAATAATGATACATAGATTTAACTAAAATTACATTAGAAAAGGTTACAAAATAAAGTACAAAACAAAAACTAAAAACTCCATCCACAGAACTCAACAAATAGTCCCCTCTTCATAACCTGTTGAAGGTAAACCAATGAAAGGGGTGAGGTCAAATGCATATTAAGGGTTAAAAATATTGTAACAATGAATTCAATAATAGTTGAATCATAAAAAACTTGACATAATCAATGTTTCATGGTGAAGAAATGAAAAATACACTGCATAAATAAACTGAGAATTAAACTACATCCATAGATTTTGTCATAGTGAAAATTTATTGGATAATAATAATTGATAATGAATAAAGATAATTCATATTAATTGGATGTCATGTATCTGGAACATGATACTGTAGTACCATTAAAACAGTTTAGTTCTGTTGGAAAAAACCCATCTTATTTTTTGAAACAAACTCGAATGTTTTATCACCGACTAATTTGTCTCATGGGATCTGTCGATGCATAGAGGGGTTATAGAGGGCCCCACCCGCCACTGAATGTCCAAATAATTCTTGATACATAGATTTACTAAAAGTAAAATATACGTTATCAATATTCTTATAGATCAGAGAATAGAGAGTCATCAATATTCCATAGTTAAAATAACATTCAAAATAAACATTGTATGTGAAATGGTAAACAGATTAAGGAAATAATAATATCTATGCAACAAAAAAATGGATATTTACCAGAATAAGAATTTTAAATGAAAAATGATCTAAAATTCATATTATATACACCACATAAGAAAAATTAGGTGCACAATACCATATAGGTCTCAATGAAATGGAAACTGAGACAAAGACACTTGACACATTGTAATCAACTTAATCATATGACCAAAAATTAATAACCTCCAAATAAATCATAGAATACCATAAAGAAAAAAAGAATCATGATTAAATATAGATAATTTATGTACAAAATACACCACATGAAATAAATAAGTGGAAAATAATGGAAATCTCACGGAAATGAAAGTGAGAAGAGACACACCTTACCTTATGATCATGGGTGTTTTTCATTTGTTTTAATGACCCGAATAATAACCTTTAGCTTAATTAATTAATAATTCTAGAACCTCCTATATATTTAATTTATTTATTATAACCTTATTAAGTTTATTCAGTTCCCTTTTGGGGTGTAAGAGGTTAAATATTATTGTTTTTGAATCTTTTTATTTTTTGGTTTTCAACACCAGTTTACTTGTATTCATGAATGGAAGTTTGTTTGATGTGTGCTGAAACATCCAAAAGTTTGAATATATCTTATGAACGAAATTAAAATATATAAATTATATTATAATGATTTTGGGTTATATACCATGATAATGAATCATTAGATAAAATTTAATTACAAATTATTGGATTATCTTGGTGGTTTTGTTCATAATGACCTTGTTTTGTATTATTATTTAATATTATGTGTGTGTAAATATTCCATAACATTAAGGAGATTAAATACATATATTCTGATCTAGTTCATCTATAAAAATGGTTTCATGATCATAATTTATGATGGTAATGAAAATTGATAACCTGTCGTCCTTTAATGTGATAAATTAACACATCTCAGATGGGGTTTTCATCTTTTGTATAATATAAGGGGGAAAGAGAGATGATGATGAAATATTACATTTACATATTATAATTCTAGTTCATGTAAGGTAATGTAATTATCACAAAATTTGGACGAGGGGATATGAGGAAACAAGTATAAAATAATGGAACATAAAATAGAAGTCAAATTGAGAAATCTCTTACGAAAATTCGCAGCCTAATGTCATCACATAAAATTTCATAAAATAGATTAATGAGAGAAAGGGGTTATATCATAAAAATTACATAATATGAGAATTAAAGGGGATATGAAATGTCAAATCCCGATATGAGCCAATGTAAATTTAAAAATAATGACATTAAATGAAATAAAACAATGAAAACTAAAGAGGATATTTACCTCCTGATCTTTTCTATTTGAGATCCTTCTTAAGGCATTTGGTTTTGGCCTATTGGTGAGACCAAAATCTCTATGATGTGGGAAGTGTCTTTGGAGGAGTATTGTGTAGAAAATATGTGAGTATCAAGGCTTAAGAGTTTTGTGGTGAAGAGGGGAATGAGGGTGGTATTTATAGTGGAGGAGAGGAGGTATTGTTTCATTATTTTTATCATAATTGTAATATTTGTTTCTCAAGATTGTGAGTAGTATTTTTTACTGTGATATAAAATTGTAATAATGGCATATGAGTTCTAAACAGGTGGTATTACATCACTTATGATGTCATAAATAGTGTATTTAACTGATAATTTTATTATACGGTATTTTACTGTATTTCACTATTCATCGAAAATATTAAATTTTCAAAAAAAACCCAAAAAACCACCATAACCATTTTTGGACGTGTAAAATTAAAAAATGATCTCCATTTTTAAAATAAAATTTCTTAAATATTATTAATTTATATTTTAAATAAAATGATAGTTAATTTGAAAAATAACAATTTTAAAGGTATAATTAGTTTTATATCACATTGAAAAATTAATTAATATATCGTTATCTTACTATCCGATGAAAATAAAATATTATCATTATATATTATTCATAAGGGTAATATAACTTTCATATTACTATTAATAAGAGTATGTTACTATTCATTAAAAAATCATGTTGGTTCTATCAGACTCTAAATGACTTACTAGTCACAACTCTAGATGGCCAATTTTCAAAATTCAAAACATTAAAGTGGAATGTTTATGTTTAATTCCTAGGTTATAACCAAGTGTCGTTTCAAAGGAACATAGTTCATTTTGATATATTGGATGTTAATTTAATATATTTAAGAGAGTCATAGCAGAAAATCATTGAGCTGTTACATTATTCCCTCCTTATGAATTATTTTCCTCAAAATTTAATGTGTAATGCCCACCAAAATGATGTGGGTGATTCTTCTTCAAAAAATCCTTTGGTTCCCTTATTCCTTCCTCTATATTATGGTTTCCCAAAAGAACTTTTTCTAGAAGAGTTGTCTGATTTTTCAATACCTTCTCCCCCGTGTCAGGAATCCTGATAGGCTCTTAACAGTATGAAAAATCGGGTTCCAGTTCTATTTATTCATAGGTGAGTGCATAAATTTGGTCTGCCATGTATTTCTTCTAAAATGACACATGGAATACATCATGAACATTGGAGTGACTAGGAATTTTTTTTAAATGATAATCTATAACTCTGATTCTTTACAAAATTTCAAATTGTCTGATGTACCAGGGGTTCCGTTTCCCTTTCTCAATGAACCTTAAGACACCATTCCATGGAGATACGTTCAGAAAGACATGATCTCCTACTTGTAATTCCAAATAGTTACTCAGGTTGTCAGTATAACTATTCTGCCAATATACTTCCACTTTAATATGGGCTGGGATTGTCATCACCTTTGTCATGTTCTCATCCATATGTTCTTGTCCAATAAGTTTCCTTTCACAAACTTTGTCCTAACTAGTAGGTGTTTGGAATCTCTTTCCAAATAAGGATTTATATGGGTGAATTTGAATACTTGAATGGAAACTATTATTGTAGGAAAATTCCATGAAAGTAATTTATTGATCACACATACATTGAATGTCAAGAGAGAATGATCTCATAATGTCTTCCACAGTTTAAATAGTCATTTTAGACTATCCGTTGTTTTGGGGGTGATAATCAATACTCATATGAAGAGCAGTTTCAAAATCCTTCTAGAGAATTTTCTAGAATTTTGATGTAAACCAGGGATCTCAATAGAACACAAATGATAGTGGTGCACCATGAAGTCTTACAACTACATTAATATAAAGTCTTGTCAGGCGCTCAAGTGTAAATCCTCTCTTATAAGAGGGCAATGTGTGGATTTTGTGTGGTGATCAACAATTACCCATATTGTATCATTCCTTCTAGGTGTCCTTGGTATTCCAGTGACATAGTAAATTGTAATTCCATATCACTTCCTCATAGGAATTGGTAGAGGATGCATCACCCCTCTAGGATGTTGTATGTCTTCCTTCACTTGTTGAAAAACATGGCACCTTAACACATAGTCAACAGTCTCCCACTTCATGTTATCCCACCAAAAATGTTCCCTTATATCTCTATACAACTTTGTTCTACTGGGGTGTGTAGGGAAATTTGAGCTATGATCATCACCTAATAGTTCCCCTTTTAGATCATGTACAGATGGAATGAAAAATCTCTTCCCAAATTTCAGAAGACAATCTTTATACATGACGTCTTCCAATCTACCATCCTTAACAACATTAATTTTAATGTGTAAATTTCTATCATCAGATTGAGAGATTTTTATCTTCTCTAGTAAAGATGGTTTAGCAATCATTTGAAAGAGGAATGATTTTCCCCTTCTTTAAAAATTATCATATTCATATTTAATAGATCCAAGAATATTCGATCTCTGTCAATCCACATTTGAGTCAGAAGTCCTTGATCCTTCCTCCTTAATGAATCTTCCACCTTATTTTCCTTTCTTAGGTGGATGTTTATTGAACAATCTTAATCTTTGAGTAACTCGAGCCATCTATTTTCTATCAGGTTATGTTCTTTTTGTGTGAAAATGTATTTCAATCCCTTGTGATATGTGTAAATCTCACATTTTTCAGTGTGATGCTAATGTCTCCACATTTTAGAACAAATATTATAGCTGTTAACTTAAGATCATGAGTTGGATAATTTTTCCCATGAGTCTTCAATTTCATAGATGCATTAGAAAAAACATTTTTATTTTTCATAAGGACACAACCCATCCAATTCTTTGATGGATCACTATATATTACAAATCCATCACTTCCAGATGGAAGAGTCAAAATTGGAGCATTGACCAATCTTCTTTTCAATTCTTCAAAGAACTCTATACATTATTTTTTCAACCAAAACATAAATCATTTACATGTGAGCTTGATTAGCGGGTTATCCAGTCGGGCAAAATTATAGACAAAACACCGATAGTAAAATTCAAAGCCAATAAAACTATGTACCTCAGTTATGTTCAATAGATTGGTCCATTCTTGGAATTAAATTTTCTTCGTATGTAAACTAAGACTCCATCCTTATAGACAGTTTACCCAAGAAAGGAAACTGATTGAAGATAGAATTCACACTTTCTAAACTTCCCATATAATTCAATTCTTCTATGAGTTTTTAAAATAGTATGCAGGTGATTCTCATGGTCTTCATATCTTTTTGTGTATACATGGATATAATCAATGAATACTAAAATAAAGTTATCATGATATTCCTTGAAAACTATATTTATTAAATCCATGAAAACAGAGGGTTCATTAGTCAGTCTAAATGGCATGACTATATACTAGTAATGCCCATACCTGGTTCAAAATGTTCTCTTAGGAATATCCTCCTTCTTCACACGTAGATGCTGATATATAGATCAAAGTTCAATATTTAGAAAGTATTTTTCTCTATCAATTTTATCAAATAAATCATCAATTCGTGGTTGATGATACTTATACATTATTGTAATAGCGTTTATTTCCCTGTAATCAATGCATAGCCTCATGGATCCATATTTCTTCTTAACAAAGAGGATAGGGGATCCCCATGGATAAACAATATTCCGAATAAATCCTTTTTCACTAAACTCCTCTAGTTGTTTCTCTAACTCCTCTAATTCTACATTGGCCATTCTACATAGGGTCTTTGATACAGTTGTTGCACCAGTAATTAAATCAATAGGGAACTCAACTTCCAGCCCTGTAGGATGACCAGGTAAATCCAATGGATATACATCAATCTATTCTTGCACTATATGTACATTTTCCATAGGACTATTTCTTTCCTCACCCATATACATTTGGTTCTCTTACTCCATAATAATTTCATTCAATACAGCTACTGAGGGTGTATCTAGATAAGAATCAGTTTGTGAGGTTTCTACTCTATAAATTAGGCATTCAACACCATTTTCAAGGATTTTTACCCCCTTATTCTTAAAATAAATCTCTACATCATAATTTGACATCCAATTCACACCAAGAATAATATCAAAGTAAGTAATTTTTATGATGATAAGGTTAGAATCTAAAAAACATTTTTTATGTCATTAGGGGGACTAGTTGACATGCCTTTCATGCAATGATACATCCCAAATGAGTTTTTTCCGACAAATCCATTATTAAATCAAATTGGACATACCTAATTTACATAATAAATAGGAAGATATAAATTAATGTGATGATCTAGAATAATAGAATGTATCAGATATGTTTTAGGAAACAATTAATGTACCTACCATCACATCATAAGAGGTTTCAACCTCCACATTTGTAATCACATAAGCATTCCCTTTCTCTTGTGGCCTTTTCTGATGTATGTTTCCTTGGAAATTAGGACACTCATTTTCATAGTCTCCCATCTCTCTACTATTGTAGTATTGAACATCATCAAATTGTACCTCCCATTTCATTCATTAGATCACTAACCCTTTCTCCACACATATATAAGACTCCCATTCTTTTCATACATTTCTAGAGATGATTATTTCCACAGTTATCGCATAATGGGAATTTCTTCAGTCCCTTGTTCTTCTTTGACGATTTACCTTTTCCTTGGTTATCAGAGTACCGATTCTTATCTTGGTTTCCCTTGAAAAAATTTGATCTAGAAAATTACTTCTCTTTTTTTATGACACTTGATAAAATTACATCATATGATGGAAATGTTTGAGAATTAAGTTCCACTTGAAGACATGGCCAAATACCTTCAATGAAATGATTAATTTTGTCTACCATGTCATGTACGTAATCTATGGCATACATGGCTAGCCTTGTGAAGGTATCCTCAGACTCAGCAACAATATCTTCTTCCCTTTACTTTAATCCATGTAATTTCCTCTTCGTTTTGTTTATTTTCTCATGAGGGAAGTATTTGTCAAAAAATATTTCCTTAAAATTATTCCATTCTGAATCTTATATTTAATCTTCCTCCGGGGTATTCTGGATAAAGGACCACCATTGATCATCATCACCCTTGAGACAATATACTTACAACACTACGTTATCATTTTAATTTTATCTTAATTCCATGAATTTCTTTTGAGGGACTTGATCTACTACTTAGCTACCGCTGGATTAGTAGTCCCACTAAATGATGGGGGCTTCTTCCACATGAAATGATTCAACGCAGTGGTTACATGGTTATTCATCACAACCTAAGTATGTTGTCCCAATATGGTTGTGATCGGATCCACTCCAACATTGACTGTGTTGACTTTCTCAATGGGGAAATCAATACATGTCCCATGAGTATTGATTCCACTTCTTCCATTAGGAATCATCTCTAAATAATTTCATACACTAGATTAGGTTATGAACCTCAAATATAAAAGTACCAAACACAGTTTAAAATTCAAGGCATAACTAATCTCATAAACATGGTATCTATGAGAAAATATTTACATTAAAATCCTTCAAAATTGCTCATAAATATAATGTGAATTATCCTAAGAATATCCCCTAGGATTGTCAATACCAAGAGTGTAGCAAGACCCACTGTTGTGTACCAGGATACCCCCGGTCAAACCCGAAACTCCTCGTTGGAGTTTTCACTCTTAGGTATATATGTGCTAGAGACACCTCTACCTATTTGTACTTCAAGAGTTATGTATTTTCTATAAATATTCACATGATGAATTCCTTACCAAAATTCCCAGACATTCTTGTATTTTTATCTAAGAATACTACCTTAGATAATTGTTCCCTACTATACATTTCCTACACTTTTTTCCATGTTTTCTACTAAAATTACTCTGATGCCAACTGTAATGCCCCAACCCATCTAGACCGGAGCCAGTGCATTAATTTTTATTTTTTCATGGTCATAAGTAATGAAATCCAGAAGTAATGATCATTTTAGTAGTCTTGAAAAAACTAGATACATAGAAGTAACTCAATTTACATTGTAAAATGTTACAAAATACAATACATAACAAAAAACTAAAAACTACATCCAGAGAACCCAATAAATAGTCTCTTCTTCATAACCTGTTGAAGGTTAAAAAAATTAAAGGGGTGACCTCAAATGGTCATTAAGGTTTAAAAATAGTGTAATCATGAATTCAATAATAATTTAATCATAAAAAACTTGACATAATAAATATGTCGTGGTGAATAAATGAAATATTCACGCAATTAATAAACTGAGAATGAAACTGCATGTATAGATTTATTAATAGAGAAAACCTAATGGATATTAATAACTGATAATGACTAAAAAATGACTATTAATTTTATTTCATGTATCTAGAACATGATACCATAGTACTGTTAAAACAGTTTAGTTTTGTGGGAATAAACCCGTAGATTTTTGGAAACAAACTCGAAGCGTTTGTCACCAACAGGTTTGTCTCAAGAGACCTATCGATGCATCGAGGGGAAATAGAGGGACCCACCCACCACTGAATGTCAAAATAATTATTTATACATAGATTTAATACACATAAAATATGCCTTCTAAATATCCGTATAGAGTAGAGAATACAGATTCATCAATATTTCCTTAGTTAAGATAACATCTCAAATAAACATTGTATGTGAAATAGTATATGTTTTAAGAGGATAAATATATCCATGATAAAAAAAATTGAAATTTACTGGAATTATAATTTCAAATGAAAATTGATCTCAAATGGGCAGTAGAAACACCACATATGAATGATTAGGTGTACTATACCAGTTAGGTCTCAATGAAATGGAAATCGAGACAAAGTCACTAGCCACATTGCAATAAATTGAATCGTATGACCAAAAATTATTAACCAAAAAATTAATTATATAATACCATGAATATTAATATAATCATGATAATATATTTTAAATTTAAGTACACAATACACCACATGAAATAAATAAGTGTAAAACATTTGAAATCTCACAGAAATGAAAGTGAGATGAGAAACCCCTTACCATATGCCCGAGTGTGTGCTTCATTTGTTTTAATGACCTGAATAATAAAAAAATTCATCATTAATTAATAATTACATTACATAATATAAATTTAATTGATTTAGTATAACCATATTTGGTTTATTCCTGGCCTTTTTATGGGTTGAAGACGTTCAATTTTATTGTTTTGGAAGCATTTTCTTCTTTGGATTTCATGATCGGTTTACTTGGATTCATGAATGGAAGTTTGTTTGATGTGTGGCTGAATATACATAATTGTTAATATATCTTATTAATGATATTAATAGATATAAACTATCTTATAATTATTTTTTTCTATATACTAGGATGAAGAATCATTAGATAAATGTTAATTACAACTGTTTGGATTTACTTGGCGGTTTTGTTCATAATAGGCTCGTTTTATATTATTATTTAATATTATGAGTGTGTATGGAATCCCAAAAATTAATGAGATTAAATAAATATATTTGGATATAGTTCAACCATAAAATGAGTTTTATGACATTAATTGATGATGGTTATGAAAATTGAGAATATGACATCCTTGAGTGTGATAAATTAACACATCTCGGATGATGTTTTTATTTGTAGTATAATAGGAGGGGGGAAGGAGATAACGATGAAATATTCCATTAGCATAATATAATTCCAGTACATTTAAGGTTCTGGAATTATAAAACAATTTTAATGAGAATAGATGAGAAAAGAATTATAAAATTAAGGAACTCAAAATAGATAAGAAATTGAGAAATCTCTCACGAAAATTCCATAGCCTAATGAAGTCACTTAAAATTCCATCAAATAGTTTTATGGGAGAAAGGGGTTATATCATCACTATAACATAATATGGGAAGTAAGGGAGATATGGAATTACATATCCAAATATAAAAAAAAGTAAAATTAAGAATAATAGCATAAAATGAATGAAAAGAAAGAAAACTGAAGAGGATGTTTACCTCTTGATCTCTTCTCCTTGAGATCCTTCTTAAGGCCTTTTGTTTTGGTCTTTTGGTGAGACAAGAAGCTCTAAGACGTGGGGAAAAGTATTGTGAGGAGTATTGGGTAGTACATAGGTGATGATCAGGTGTTTATATTATTGGGAGGAAGAGTGGAATGATGGTGGTATTTATAGTGGAGGAGAGGAGGCATTTTTCATTATTTTAATCATTATTATAATAGTTTTACACAAGACTATGAATATTCTTAATTCATGTGACCCAAAATAGTAATAATGGAATTTGAGTTAGAACTATGTGTTCTTACATAACTTATGATGTCATAAATAGTGTATTTTATTGATAATTTGATTATACTGTATTTATCGTATTTCACTATTCATCGAAAATTCCTAAATTTCAGAAAAATCCCAAAAATTCACCCTTACCATTTTATGATGAGTAGGATTAAAAAATGAACTCCATTTTTCAAATTTAATTTTTTAAATATTATTAATTTAAATTTTAAATAAAATCATAGTTAATTTAAAAATTAACAATCTTAAAGGTTTAATTAGTTTTATATCACATTGAAAAAATTATTAAGATCCCATTATCTTATTAACTTATGAAAATAAAATATTATCATTATTTTATACTAATAAGGGTCATATTAAAATTTATATTACAATTTATAAGTGTATGTTACTATTCATTAATAAATTATATTGGTTCTATCAGACTTTAAATGACTTACTCGTCACGACTCTAGATGACCGTTTTTCGAAATACAAAACATAGAAGTAAAAACTTTATGTTTAATAGGTAGGTTATAACCATGTGTTGTTTCAAAGGAACATAATTCTTTAGGAAATATATGTTATAAATAGAATATATTTATGATAATCATACCATAAAATGTATGGGGTGTTATACTACCTATTAGTGAATATAATAAATACCATTCATTAATAGGACAATCACCATTGATTTTTTTTAATTCTTATCAAAGTAAAAAAAACTATTAGTCAATTTATAAATTATAGATAATGAATCTCAAGGAATTATATTGAAATCACTATAGTTGAAAAATATAACTCATTTTAGAATATACTCATACTTTTCATCTCTCATTAAAGGGTTTAGAATATTTTTTTTACATTTATACATGTGACCATGTTTGTATTATTATAATGATATAACATACCTCATAGACACCCTATGATTCATGATTAAACAAATGTTAATGAAATGGTTGGTGTTACATGATACCAAGTAAGTTATTGGAAAGTTGTACATTCTACGTAGTTTGATTAGTTGTCTCAAAAAATATTCATTACTTTAATATAGTATATTAATATATTTACACTATTGGGTTTAGATGTTTCTATAGTAGCATTATTTGCTACTAAATCATGAAACTAATGTAATTTGAGCATTATAAATTACTACTTTCAGTATTTTTGAATTTACTAAACACCATCAACTAATAGAACAAACAGCATTAATTTATGTTTTTCTGAAAAATGTTTTTCAATGAAAAAAACTATTTGTGATTTTCTAAATGATCCACATAGAAACTAAAACTATTTAATTTTAAATATTTTTAATTATGTTTTCCAAATTTGTGATAATAGGATACAATACTATCATTATGTTATAAGTTCTTAATTTGTATTATTATAACACTAATACAAAAAATTGAACCAATTCATCATTATTAAACCAAGTACATAATTATTATTATTTTGTTTAGGTATGTAATGTATAAAAAAATTTCTCTATTCATCATTAATTTAAATGATATAATATTTAAATGAAATTTCAAACATAATAATAGATTTTTTAGTGTAACCTTTTAATAAATTATTATTTTCTTTAGATATTTCTAAAAATAAATCTTCCTGAGTCATCATCATCTGTTTGAAATGCATTTTATATTTTAATTCCCATTAAAAGATAACTCAAAAGTCATGGATTTTCATAGAAAAAATATTCCATCCATCAATCTTCTCACATTTAATAACTATGTTAAACCCTATTTTAATAAAAATTATTAATTATACAAATGGTAACACATTAATCATGAAATAAGACTATAAAAGGATTCCACAACTACTTATTAGTTGTTCCATACACAATTAGAATTTTTATAAAATGCTTCTCAAATTAAATCCATGTTTGTATGGAAATATTTAATTTTGATAAATAATTATCAAAGTAAACCAAAAACTATAATTAATTTTATAAATTATCCACACATTAACTCAAACTGTTTATTTTGAATGATTTTGAATGGTGTTTTCAATATTTTTAATACTAGAATAAAATAATTTTACTTTATTATTACTTCATAATTTATAGTCTTATAACACTATAAAAAAACATAATAAATACATCATTATTAAACTAAGTGCATATTTATTTTATTTTTTATAGGTAGTTAATGTATAAAAAATTTTTCTCTAATCATCATTAATTTAAATCATTAAATATTTAAATGTCATTACAAAAAAATAATGATTCTTTACCAAAACATTTTGAAGAATGATTATTTTTCATTAGATTTTTCTAATGACACCATCAATAATCATCTCCATCTTTTTGAAAACAAAAAATTACATATCGTTATATATTTTAAAAATACTCACAATTCATTGATTTTATAAAAAAAATATTTCAGCCATGAAGCTTCTCGCCATTAGTAACTAGGGTACACCCTATTATAATAATCATTTGTATGTATAATAATGTTAACACATTAGTAATTTAATAATACTATAAAAAGATTATCAACCAATTATTTAGTAATTCCACACAAAATTTTAATTTTTATAAAATCATTATCAAAGGAAAATAATGTTTATGGGGATATAATTATTTTCATTCAGAACCCTAATATTATTATTAGTTATCCTCTATAAACATTTTAATGTTTAATGTAACATAGTTTCATGTTTTCTGTAGGATTTTGTTATAGGACTGCAATGTGTATTCTTCTTTTCAATCTGAAGGATCATTTATTGAATTATGTTAATATAACTCATGTAAATGATATGGTTTCAAAACCCCCA
Source organism: Viscum album (assembly GCA_963277665.1). Taxonomy (NCBI): domain Eukaryota; kingdom Viridiplantae; phylum Streptophyta; class Magnoliopsida; order Santalales; family Viscaceae; genus Viscum; species Viscum album. The sequence continues at coordinate 326,807,536 of OY728158.1, forward strand.
TATTTTTTAATAATTAAGGATATTTAGTGATGTTAACAAACGCAATATAATGTGAAAAAAATAACTATATTAATAAACATCATGTTATATTTTCATATAGTGAAACTACCTACATTATGTTAATAATTAAAAGTTTTCTTTTTTTGATTTAAATATTAATGAATATATTTTTCTTATTTTTAAACATTATTTTATATACAAGAAAATATGGATGATTCATTCGAAGTTGAAGATTTATTATTTGGTGACATCATCATTGGTTCTTTCTAAAACATTAAGTCACATTTTCTCCTTTTATGATAGGTACATTAAATCATCAAATATTTATGATTATATTGTAACATTGATGCTAGATTTTATACTACAACTAAAAATATATCTACTCAGGTATAAGTTATGTATCCCCATTGACTATTATTATCATGACAACATTGGAACTAAAAATATGGAATTACATCATGTCATTTACATTTTTTCTAGGATTAAAATATACATGTCATTTCATCTTCTCAATTGTAAAATGTTAAACATCATATTTCTTCTTGAATTATTTCAACTGTTAATATTATTTTCTACTGATTTATTATAGTCAATTATTTATGTAGAAAAATATTTTAAGTATGTTTTATATTGATGATTTGTTACAAAGAAATGTTACATAGTATTGAGACACTGTGGAAACAACAATCTATTCCAATGACTAATTTATTGAAATATTCATTTTATCCTTTCATGATAGGGACATAATTACTCTAGAACATTTGGAGTTAGATAAAATACTGATGATAGTATTGTTACAACAACTACAAATATTTTATCCACTCATGTATATGTATTTTATCATAATTGATTAGTATTTTCCTGAAATCAATAAAACTCACAATAATTCATTTTTTAAAGTCATTTTTATTTTAACTATGATCGTAAAATATACTGCATTTCTTCTTATGAATTGGAAACTGTTAAACAATCGATTTATGCATCAACGATTTTTGTTTTCACTATTATTTTTAACTTTTTAATAAAATTAATCTATTTATGTAGATAAATATATTGAGTGATTTTAATGTTGCTGATGTGGTCCAATGAATTGTTACAATGTTTCGAGACTCTATGTTAACATCAATCTATGCCAATGAATTTAATCCCCGTTTGAAGGAAAATATGAAGAAAGTGACTAAAAACTAACTAAAACACCGTGATATAGTTACAAGACAATATAAAAACATTAAATATTCTTTTATTATTACATTACCTTTCAAATTTATGTTTCCACTATAAACTATTCTTTTTTAGAGTGTTTATAAAAATTCTTAACCTTGTTGGATTATAAAAAATCTGTTTTTATTACCTTCCATGGTACCCAACAATAAAATATTTCCCAAAATTTTCACCTCACCAATACTAACTATTTTAGAGATACACAACTGTATGAATCCAATATTAATAAGATCTTTCTTTTATTTATACATTTTATAATTTTATATTCATTTCAAACAATCTATTTTATGATTCCATTCACAATTAAATGTACTTAATTCAATATTCACAATTTTTATTTATTATCTTAAATTTATGTTGCTTTATGTATAAGATTTCTCAATTGAAAAAAATTTCATCCCTCTTCATATATCATTTACTTTTCTATTATTATCTTTATTTCACTGCAAGTTCTACAAATTTTCGAAAATTATATATCACTAACATACAATATTAATATATTTTAAATTATTTTTATATCCAAACATTTCAAACTATGATTGTTTATTGAAAATAAGAGTTGATTTATAACACTTTCTGAATGCACAGGGGATGTAATATTTTTATATATGCACTAGTTCTTACAATTTTAGTTTATATTAAATTTGATTGGATGTTATAGGCATTGTTGGTGGTGGTATTTGGATATTTATCTCAAAACCTATCCAGGAACCATTGGTAACCACAGATATTATACATATATAGGTGTTTACATGGGGGAGTATCCCACTCTGAACACTTAATACTTCTTGCATGCATTAGGATGGATCTTGAAAACTGATTATTGATCATGAGATTATGATTCTTAGAGGGTTTTTAGAATATTTTTGATACATTAATATATAAAGTTATTCCTCATACTTTGTATTTAAATTTTATATCATTTAGAGACATGACATTATCGTCCTATTTGGTATGTGGTTATTAGTTTCTTAAGTTGTTATTATTATTTTCTACTTATATTGTACCATCTATATATTCTGTATCACTTCTAATATTTACATGATATCCTATTTATCTATTTTCTTACACTCCATAAATGAGGAAGTATTCTACTCACTAACACACAATAGTTCATTGCTTCTATTCGGTATCCTCTGGAGTTCAGGGATATTCACTTGAGGCTATGCAGCCGACCAGACATAGGGAACCATTGAGTGGGACCTTGGTTCAGGACATCACAAGAGAGACAATGAGTACGAAATGAATTAGGTTAAAAATTGTATTCTATGTTTGGGAAGATTCAATTATCAAATAGGGTACACTCATGCAATAAAAAACACACCAAAATGAAAATCTTGAAATAATTATTCCATATTTCGTAGAATCCTTTTTGGAAGAACATAAATTAATTTACAAAACAAAAAAATCAATGTTAAAAATTTATAGATTGAAATTGTACAATCATTTTAAGAACAAAAATGGTCAACTGAAAAACAAAATCTACATAAAAAATTATGTGTACAATTTTTTTCGAAATAATTTATTTCCAAATCCTATGTAATCAATGAAATCATAATAATATCAAGTCACCAAAAATTAGTCTAATAAATATTACTCATTATGTAAAGAAGATATCATTATTTAACCATTGATAAATATTGTAAGATAATTTTCCCACCTTCTGTTTTAATATCCCTTCATAAAATCAACCATTCCAAGAAAAAATGATTTCTTTAATGCATGAAACTAAGTAACATGTCAAAAAAATTTATTATTTTTTAATAAAATATTTCTTCAATATAATATGATCTCAGTTGTATACATCAGAAATAAATATGAAACACATTAGACAATGAAATAGAGGTTAGATGTTTTTAAATAATAATTTCAAAAGGGATAAAGAACAATCCATTTTTTGGTACATGGATTGGTAGGAAATGAATTAAATGTGAAATGTTATCTTTAAAAATTTGAGACCCACGCACATAGGATGCACATGGTTTTCCAAATCCTGTGAGCTAACTTTTTAACACTACATCTTCCCCTATTTTCAACCCCACAAAATAAACCCACAAAATGTTAAATAGAACACAATAGAAATAAAAATAACATCCTTATTTTAACAATATATATAGAAAATAATCAAAATTAAACTCATATTCATGTTTTTTGGAAGTCCCGTGGAATCTCATGGTTCAACATGGTAGGTGGTGAACATGAACCTACTGATTACTAACCTCTGTAGTTCTGAATGTAAAAATCCTATAACAAACGTAACCAATGAATAATAAATGTTTTATAATAAAATTTCTTCTAAACCCTACCTAGTTCTTCCAAATACATCACTTGAGTTAATCTATAAAATGGAATGAGGAAAATTCTTATTTACCTTGAGATAGATAGAATAACTATATGCACGAGGATAAATAGTTTTGAAATAGTTCACCATCTAAATATAAAAATACAATTAGTGCTCATTTACCTAATTTATAGAATGTTTTGATGTTATATTTTACTTCCATGAATATGAAATGAGAAATTTTAGATCAAGAGGAAAAAGAAACATAAATTAATAAAAATAAATAACAAATATCAATTATATAAAAATGAAACAGTTGAAAAATTAATTTGAAGAACTCACATAAAGAAAAATCATTCTAATTAGAATCCTAGTTTACCATTACCATAATATACCAATTGAACCATTAGCCTGAGCCACAATACGACCAACCCCATGTGACTAATGGTCACTAAAAAATATTAAAACATTAAAGAATGGGTAAAAGGTTAATTCAACCCTCATTAGGGAACAACCTTGGAGTATATTGAAGAAATAAAATCAATATAAAGATTAGTTTAAGTATATTGGATGTGTTCTACATATGCCAAGTAGTATTTAAAAAAAATTAATATAATTCATATAGAGTGTTTTCTATAAATTCCCTATTGAACTAAATTATGTTAAAATAATAATTTTATTTTCATTGACATTCACGAAATTCCTATCAGCCTATTTTTTTTAAAGAAAAATCCCCATAAAATTTAAAAAGACCATATTATTAATATTCATGGTAATTTTTTTAAAGAAGGTTTAGATAACACATTTAACTCATATATTAATAGTAATTTAGGTCTAAAAAATATTCTTAACCCCTTTTAATTTTAAGAAAACTCATTTCATCTATGGGTTTAAGATAATGAAAGATAATATGAAAGATTATAATCATAACATAGGAATTCACATGTAATGACATAACTGGAATAAATATGACACTAAAAAATTATAGAAAAAATTACTACATGAACAAGGATGTAAAAAATAACCATATATATACAACTATATAGTAACAAATACAAAATATACATTAGGGAAAATTAATGGATAAAATGAAGTGATAAAATTATAAAAATAATTAAAAAATAAATTAATTTAAGAGTAAAAAATTAAATAATATGAATTAAATTTTGAAATGAAGTCAAGTGATACATTTAATGACTTAGTTATTTTCAATGTAAATATTTAGAGTATTTTAAGGAATATCATTGAATCTATGTGTTCAGCCAGTATGGAATTCTGAGACAAAAAACCCTTGTTGTGGTGTCATTAAAAATAATAGAATTTTTATTTCATACAGTAGTAGATTTTCTCAAATAGTGGAGTAACTAATAAACAACATTGTGGCTAGAAATACAGAGACCACCTTTGAATCTAGAATGCATGTTTTATACTATGTGTGACATAACGTTTTCTACTATTGGATGATTGGTCAAAAAGTGATCATGGTAAAATTATAAAATTAATTAATTTCACTATACTAAACCACCTCATAATTAAACCCATTAGTGTTGAAATCATTGGGTTATCTACACAACCCTAGGTACTTGAGATTAGAAGTGGATGAGAATATTATGGAATTGATGAATCATAGACTAACATATCGATATCCCTAGTATTTTCTATAATGGAAAATATATTAGATATCACTAATAAGAGTGATGTATAATCAATCATTATCAAAAGATATTAAAAATAAATTTACTGGGATTATTTTATGTTGATTTATATTAGTAATATTACCTATATCAAACAAGAATAAGTCATACTAACAATCGACTTTTATATCGATCATCTAATTTCATGGTGATATATTACCTTCCTAGGAATAGGGATTTATTTTTTTATAATACATTATTTTTGGATTCCCTCTTTAATGGAAAAATTAATCATTGTCATTAATCAAGAATTAATAGTTTTATGTTACTTTCTACTTTGTTCTTAGAGTTTATCCCTGGGAATTAGTTCGCATGTGAGTCAATGAAACCTGGGTATACTGATGGTTGTTTGTTTGAGCATTGGATCAATAGATCATGTTCCTAGGATCAGTTTTTGTTGTTTGAATCATGATAGTGGAATGATGATAATGATGGGAAACTGATGACTGATTCGGTAATAGTAGTTTCATGAGTCGTGTCATGCATATTTATTTAGGATAGAGACAATGATAGTTTTATTGTGAAGAAGGGCCACAATCTAGATTTTATCTAGCCATTGATTTCGGTCTACCCAAATCCAGGTTATACTATGAGGTTTTTGGTGATCTAGAAGGTTAGGTGGTGGATGGGTGAAGAATATTGAATGTGATGGAATTTATAAGAAATTTCACAGTACATGAAATGTATTATAGAATGATACATGATCTATTGTCCCATATGATTGGTTTATTGGGTTTATCCGTATTGTTAATTATATAGTTCTTTGTTATTTACTCACACAATGAGTGAAACTTGGCCAAATGGAATGGAATTTATATAGTGTACATGCTCGTTTGACCATGTGACCCGATACGCCGTGTTGTGGGTTTACACGTTATGTAATCCCCCTTGTCTAAGAAATTGATTTGTATAAGGAGTACACACCCAAAAGGCCATGTTCCCCCAGTGAACTGTGTTTTTAGATGACACGACATTTACTTTGTAATGTTCATGGGAATGAGCTTGGGTGTGACCAGGGTACACAAAAAGAAACGTAGTTCATATGCCTAGCTGAATAACACTATATAGATCATAAATCACAAGTCGAGTCTAGGAAACCACTACTTTTTGTGTACCCTTAGTGGACATGATTTGTATCAATGGGATGGCATTACATTTGGTAAAAAATGAAATATGATCTCCCATACTTCGAGAGACACATCATGTACCCCATATTACACATCATGTACTTAATGTTGGGAGTATTGGAGATCTTGATCTTCAACCTTTAGTATAACCTTTTTCTAAATCTAATTTTGGATCAAAAGAATCTTATCATGACTATTATTCATCATTGAACCCAATGTTGGTATTTATATCAAAATTTTTGATATGAAGTGTGGTGATTATAAAGTACCATTACCCTCAGTGACACTCAATTTATAATATAAATCATGTGTGTTAATTTGTGTGTTATTGGGGTTGGAAACCACCCTATCAAAATTTTATGATCCCCCCATAATATCTACATATGTAGGGTTGGAAACCTACAAAAAATTAATAGGATTGAGTCTCATATATATGGAGTTTCACCCCCGTATTCATGCTATAAATGGGAGAAGGTCCTCCATTAGAGTTAGAACTCCCATGGATACTGAGCATTGTTGAAAATTGAGGGCCCTCCAAATAGATTCTTATAAAGTATCACATGATGTATCACATAAGATATGGATCATTTGAGTTTTATGATTAATCAATATTCTTACCATGTAAACGTTGATATAGATCCTCTTTCTCGGTACATTTGGGTGCGATGTCTAGCATATATGGATGAATTTTATGCTTGTTATTTAAAATTTTAATATAAAATAATTATTTTTAATGAGTTGTATACTCTCTATTGATGTGTCTCTATTGGGTGGTTTCATGGTTCCCAACTATGTATGTATATACTCACTACTATATGAGTTATTTCTACACATGCCATGTTTGATGTAGATGAAAGGTCTTTTTTTGGGTCCTAGGTGGACCAAAATTAGGAGGTTCTGGGTTAGAACATGATTATTCTATAAAGATATCATATGGATCTGGGATTTCTTTTGGGTAAAATCCCTCACATTTTTATCATGTTGGGTTAATTACACATTTTTTGGGCATCTATATGGCCCTTTCTAATTTTTATATACTATTAAATTTACTCTGATGTGGGTTGGAAGTTTTACATTCATTTATAATCTGAGTACATCATTTTCTATAGAATATTATTTCATAGAGAAGTGTGTGTGCGTGTGTGTGTACTTTTGGATAAGGACTCTCATGTGTGTGATATTCCAATACAGTGCTGGTCTCTAGCCCCTAAAATATTGGATGTGGTCTTGGGGTGTCATTCTCGGCTTACCGCTACCCAGAATGGACTTGGTGGGTTTGTTCATGATAGATTGGTACCAAAGTGAGTCATCTTAGGACAATATTTTTGAGATTTCATAATTTTGATGTTTGGTTTGGGAATTGGGGAAATAACATTAAAATGTTTATAGTTCATATTTTAGGATAGGGAAAACATTTTTGGTGTGGTGGATAAAATATCTATTCTATAGGAATATAATATCCATCTTTTTGGATCAACACATGTAAGAACTGTCTTTAGGGGAAATAGTAATACATGAATCATATATTAATGGGGTTTGGATATTGTGTACTTATTGATTCACCTCCCTAGATAATCACTTTGAAAGTTTAATTTCTTGATAATTTTCATGATTCCTCTAGAATGATAACTGGCAAGGATATTTAGAGTTTTATGTGATGCCTTAGTTAAGAGATCCATTCTTTATTTTTCCTTTATTTGAGGACATTGCAGTGCTACCAAATATTAAGTAGAATGAGGAACCACCTATAATTTCATAGGTGGATGTCCATTAAGATGTTGATATATTTATGGATATTGTAGGATAGTAATATGGTTCACATGATCTGAGAATATAGTGAGAAATAAAACAATATAAACTAGTAAGTTTCTCAGAGAGCCAAACCCATAATAAGTAGTGGACTAGAAATATGTTGTGGTCCAAGTGTTCTATCTTTTTCATCCCCTGACCGATCAGATGGGTTTTCTTGAAATATAACTTTTTTATGTAGTTTTATATGGTTTTTTTACCAGTGGATAAATAACTTGTCCGGAGTTAAAAAAAATTATTTATAATGATATACATCACCTCAGAGTCATTATGATCCAATCCACAACCCCCTTATTGTGTGGTAAAATGATGGATTGTTCTTATTGTTTGCCAGTAATACATGGATAGGACCCCACATAATGGTGGAACTAGTCGTGAGACTTATCTAGGTTGGAATGGTTCATTAGTTGAACCCTCCTTTTGTAATTTTTTAACCTAATAATAACACAGAATAAAGTTGGACACTTCCCCCCGCAATAAAAATTCTTATAACATGATCCATAACTATGTGTAAGAGTTAGTTTCACACAAACCATTAATTTCATGGTGTGGTGGGTGAATTTATTTTACCTGACTGTTTGTGGTATTTTTGATATGCTATGCTTCTGAAGTGATCTATGATTGTGTTGAACATGTTGGAAGGGAAATAATAACATTAAGGTGTAGGAACTTGTGACATAGATATATTTATTATTGATCGATGTATGACACACTTCTTCACCCCTCATTATATATATTTAGAACATAGTTATAAGAAAATTTTCCCAAAACATAAACCCTGATTGAGGTATAGTGGTACCAGTTGAGACATTTTAGTTCGACCCTTGTCTTTGAGGCTCTAATAAAGTGTATTTATGATAAAATATTTCTTTCCATAGTGTGACCTCACTCTGGGATGATAGTGATCCTTGAAAATAATGAGTCCACAACCAATGTTAGGCCCAAAGATGTTTCCCTTAGTATGGACTAGCTATATACTATACATTCTTAGTTGACTGTTACTATTGACAGTTGGAGGGTATCTAAGTAATGGGATGAAATCAACCATGATTGGTGATAATGAATCTTTAGAAGAGTTGGATGAGATCATGTGCATGATTATATTGATTATTTATTATTATTTGTAAATTATAATAATTAGGGTATCAATTTATTTTATCTTTTAGTTTCCAACTATGTCAAAAAGGTTTTCGGGAATATTCCCTATGAGGATACCACACTTTAAAACCCATTTATGGTTTATTTAATGAATATAATTTCACATAAGGATAACTAAAAACCTACAGTAACATATGATATGAACCCATGTAGTTGTCAGAGTTGAAGGAGTATATGGAGTAATCTACAGAGTATAGTCTTATTAGGAAAGGTTTTTTCCCTAGGATTCCCTATATTGTTCACCTAGATTGGAAAATCATCATGAGGTTAGGTGTGGATTGATGGAACTTCTACCATGTTATTGTAATAGATAAGTATCCAACCTCTATAATTGATTAATTATTAAAACAATATTCAGGAGATAAGTGGTTCTAAGAGTTAGACAATAGGATAGGTCATCACCAATTCAATGTTTTATAGGAGGATTTATCTATAGGGGATTTATAAATATGATATAGTTTCTTTGAGTTCATGGTTATACATTTCAGAGTGTTGAATTGTCCAGTAGTGATTTCAAGACATTATAACTAGTTCCATTAACTATTATTGGATTAGTTAATGATAATATTTAATTTATCATGCTTGTGAAGATGGATCATTTATTAGAGGATGTGAGATAATTGATCATGGTTTGGGAAATTCTTTGAGAGTACAAGCTTTTTGAGAATCTCTCAATGTTTGGATTATGGATTTAGGATATCCTATTACTTGGATAAATCTTCTCCATCAGAGGATTGAAAGTAGACCAAGAAATGTTTCTCTCCAATCTATCTTTATAGACACCAAATGTCATGGATATGGTCAAATATTCCCATCAAAACGTTTTCAATTTACTATTTTCAAAGGAGGAGATAGAGTAGATGGCCTCGTTACAATTATCCCTTGAGAGAGAGGAAATTAAATCAAATCTATATTCTACAGTTGTTACCACTCTTCTTCGTTCATCTTCCCTAAAATAATAAATTAGGTATATCGATTATGTTGTATTTCATTATTATATATCCACTAGACACCTTCCTATTGGTTATTTTGGATAGTGGGGAGAAATTCATTATTCTGAGGACATAAGATGATAAGAGTCACGCCATGAGAGAAGATGAGGAGGAGGTTTCTTTACTTCATAAGTATATCCATGTTTATTGATAATGTAAGAGGAACCTTTTGAATTAGTTTGGGAGGAAATGGATGTTGATGCGTGTTTGTAAGATTAATTGTTGATGTGTCACTTTTCTATAGGTTGAGACCGAATTTGCAAGATGTGAGTGGAAATAAGATGGAATCTTTGTGGTTTTCCAATTGTAAAATTCATGAATAGTGACTGGTCATGACACTATCTTATAAACTGTACACCAACTCACCTCTAAGGATCATTACATAACCATCTGAAAGAAGAGCTTAGTAGAGAGTTTGAAATTCTTATTCATGTAAAAGGTAGTCTAGATTCATTAAATTCCCCATATGATCATGTTAAATCATGATGGTTATTTGAAATCATGATTTTGGAGATGAAACATAGGGAATTTTGGACAAAGTTTCAATTTATTAGTGTTTCTACCCTAGTATTATGGCCTAATAAGTGGATCATTCGAGTTCGGTGAATAGTATTTAGGTTTGGAAGTTAGTTAATGTCTTTAGTTGGGACGATTAGAAACAATAAATGGATTTTTGAAATAAAAATATCTACCAATTCCCCATTATTGTATCAAAATTAGATTTTATTTATGGGAGACCCTACAATTCACCATTGTACAGGTCAGAGGAAGTGGGAGATAATGCTTGTTGTGAAAGGCCCCAAAATTTGAAAATTTGAACATCATATTTGGGGGGCGTGTATTACACAAAACAACATGTGTAAATGTTAATATAAACTCACTATAATTTTAAATATATTTACTATTATAAATCTATGATATAGCTTGAAATTTAAAAAATACTATGTTAGATTTCATTTCATGAAATAATGACATTCATCGAAATCATTAGTTACATGAATGACTTAGTTTTACCAAATGCTTTTAATATCATTATTTGAAATGAATATTATCTCCCATCTCTAAAATTGGATGTCATGAATATGATAACCAAAATTATGAAAATATATGGTTTACAAAAATACAAAATGAAATGGGTTTCTGATTAATTAAAGAAATATACAATATTATTTGAATTTAAAGGGAATATTTTTATAAAAAATATTTTTATAAACGAAAGGAATTTCACCTCAATAAATTAAATTAGATAGTATTATTGGATTATATAAAAAATATTTATATTTTTTGGATATTAACCAAGTTGATTTTATATACATAAGACAAAAATCATATTTTACACATAAAAAAAATATTTTTTCTAAATGATGATTTGTTTCCATTAAATTCGAAACTTATTTTAAGAATAAATTTTTAAAATTTTATTAATTTTATATGAAAACATAATATTTTTTCATAAAAAAGAAAAACAATATATAATGGATAGTTTTTGGTATTTTATGAGGAGTTTCGTGCTATGAGAAATATGAAAAACAATGAATTTTAAATTAAAACTAACTTTTCATCCAAATAATTTATTATGCTATGTTATGTTTTTATTTTTATTAATAGTATAATTAGATAAATTTTATATCATTTATTCCAATTTATGTCATGCTAGTCATTTTTTTAATGGAATTAGATATAAAAACATTGTAATATTTTTACACTTTCTCTTTAAAAACCCATTTGTTTGTTACGTCTATGGGTTGAATTTAAAATCAAATTGCTCCAATGCAGTGATTTGAATATGTAAAAATATATTCTAATTTATAAATCATAATAGTTAATATTTTATAATATTTTAAACATTATTTTTGACACAAATTATTTCTGATGGAAGTAAAAAATCAATTACACTAAATATGTTAAAAATGTGCATACATAATGATTAATCATATAATATATGTTTTGAAAAAAGGACTCAAAACGTTTCCACATAGATTTTATTTACATATTTTGACCTTATCCATTGTATGATGTAGTTTGGGGTGTTATTTACACAATGATTTGTTTGAAAATGTAGGTACACCTAACTTTATTTAAAAGTGACAAGTGTCTAATCATACACATTTATACTTATTCTTCACAAAACTAAAAACAATTATTTTAGGTATTAAAAACCCACATAACTCTCAAAATCCACCCCCCATCATCATATATGCCTTATATTGGGTATTGATCTATCTTTGTAAGTAATTATTGCAAACCAATAGAGGGTACCCGAAGAAGTGGAAACCTTATTCTAAAAGATTATTTATTTTATTTCCTTATACACCTCCTTCAATTCTCATAGTTCCATTATTATATAATAAGCTTAGTATATTGAATATAATAATATGTTGTTGTTTTAAGGGTATGATTTAAAACTTCACAAACATCTATCAAATAGAATACACAATCATTATTTTTATATAGGGAAGATTGGAGCCTCATGAATTGATATCGTTCATTCATCTATTACAACTTTCTAAGGATGAAAGTATATATTAATTGATGTTCTATATATTATATTTATTATATTTATTAGATTTTATGATTTTTGAATTATTATATTTTACATAAATTCCTACATTACATTTTGCAGCAATACGATGGACTATACCCTCGCGAAGTGATACAATTTGTTCACAATTTACCTGGATTGTATTAAGCATGGATTTAATAAAAATATATGATATGTATATATAATATAAAATAGAATATATAATTATAATATGTATATATATATCATTTTCTTTTCTTTATTTTAATATGATATAAAAATGGAATTATTGTTCATGTGTATGTATGACCTTCTATCTTCATGAACAATGTGGTTCATCTCATGTCACTATATATTATGGATTATTATAAATACATATATATAATTAATATATATGATATTTAAATTATATATAAAATTCTATATATTATGAACACATTATCTATGTAAGTGGAAAAAATAACAAGTCAAAACATACTCCAAAAATAAGCCGATTGAAACCCAAAACAATAAAAATAATGAATGATTATTAATAAAAGGATTATAAGATGTGAACATATATGTTATTATAAATATTAATTTTTATCTATTATAAGTTCATAATATTCGTAAAATGAATATATTTTAGGTTAAGGTGAATTTAACCCCTATGGAGAATAATGTAAGTGATTATTATTCAATTTACATTCAATTAGGACTTCTTTATTTTTATGAACCAATTAACATTAATTTTGTGTATATATATCAATTTGACAATTAATATCATGATTCATTCCTATTTCATGGTGATTTTATCTTCAATTTTAATTATTTCATTTATGGTGGTTTGACTTGAAAATTACACAGTGGTAAAAGTTATTGTTAAATAAAACATTATTTTGTGATTATTAGCATTCCCTTGAAAAAAAACATTTTATATTATAAATTATCACTAGTTGTTACATTTATCTTAAATATCCATATTTTTTTTATGAATTACATGATTATTTCCTAAATCATATACATATTTTTTTATATAGTGTTTACCATGAATGTTATTTGATTAACAATGGAAGTATTGTTAAATATATATTCATTATGAAATACATATATTTGATAACAAGTCACATTTTTAATTAAACTAAATAGATTACTCAATATATGAGGAATGATCCGGACCTAAAGACATAGGTGGGGCTTGGATATCTATTTCTCATAAATGCATCAGTTGTCTCAGGAGTTGAATCAGTTTTCCAAATCAGACAGTTTTATACACTGTAGTTCTAAATTGTATTATGGATAGAACATTAATTGAAGCGTTCCATCTACATGGAAAATATAACATATAGTAATTATTTATTTACTTAATTTATAATTTATCTAATATTATCATTAATATGTTTACAATGAAAAAAATCCAAGGATGCATTTCATTATCACGTTATTGATTAAATGGCATGTATGTTTTGTTATTTAACATTCCAAATTGGTTATAACTTCTCTAGTAATTTATATGGAACATCTGTTCAGTTATTTACCATCCAATATTGATTATTAATTATTTATTCATTTTACATTCTACTATACTGAAACCTGACTAGCAATTTTAGCTTACCATCATTTTGCTTCCATTATGGAGGTTATAGACACCATAACATTGAATGACTTTTCAATTATAATTTTTATTATAAATTTTTAAGTATTATGTTTTTTCTTTTATTCAAAATTTAAAATGGTAAACATTTATTTTTTTTTTCAAAAATGCTAATCAATTGTGTCTTTCAAGATTTTAATCCATGTAATCATGTCAATGTAATAATGTAAGGCACCATATCTTGGATTTGGGTGTCGATATTGTGATAGTTTGTATAAAATTAAGTTTACTATAATCCATGGAAACTAGAAGAAATAAATATTTTATTTTGATAAATAATCATAATATTTAATTTGTGGATACTTTTATAAGAACTTTTTAAAGAAACCATGTTTATGATTATGATATTAGCTATGCATAAATGTTTCAATTTATGTAATTTATTTCACTTTTTTGTAATTATACATAATGTTTCATAATGATATGATCTATTCTAGTATACTTCATCCTTTAGAAATGGATCCTAGTAGAAGGAATGTGAACCTCACAAATGCACGTGATCCGAAGAGTAAGATGGGTATGTTTTTTTTCACTGAAGTTATTATTTAGAAGGGAACTAGTATCCAAAATTTTTTAATCATATGAGGATATAGTGTCATGTAATAAAAATATACATAAAGATAAATGTATTTATTTGGTATTTAGAAAAAATAATGAGAAGAAGAGGAAGGCTGGGATAAATATTAATAATGGAAAAAAGAGAATAACGTATTTTCCCAAATGTGATAATTATGTTAAGAAACACCTTCATACATGAAGAAATGGTATGTGAGTTTACTAAAACTATGGAAGTAAAAGCCACAATTTTAGTGAAACGAAGGATAAAAAATGGTGTTAAATATAAAATGCTTCACATTTAAGGATATGGGGAACTACACAAATGAAATTCCAAAGCATTAATGGATTATACCTCAAAATAAGAAACTTGATCGTGGTCAATCTTATACTACTACCACATATGTACATGAATGATTAATTTTATTTAATTTTGATTCGATAATTATGTATTTTGGGTATTCTATAAATGATTCAATGGTTATAAAAATCCTGAAATATATAATTATTTTACTATAATACAATTTCATCAAGGATTCTAGGGAGCCTTTTTGTAGATACCCCAAACTTGATGTACGTGGACATTAAATTACTTTTTCGGAATACGTAATATATAAAAAATCCAACAATCAAGGACTATAATAGTTTAGTGTCTTTGGAAACTCAAAACATAATCTTCTAATCATGGTGAAAGATCTTCAACATCTCCCATAAATATCTTTCCCTTTTGTTTTCATAACTAAAAAATTTCTTTATATCATGGGGAAAAGAAAACATATAAAGGGTGATATCAAATTCTTAGTAAGGTTAAGCAAGGAGAAAATAAAACAAACCATATACATTTGAACATAAAAATATGAACATAATGTTTAAACATCAAAATATTGAGCAATGAAATAAAACATGGCAGCACGTAAGGCATAGTTCATAGTGGAACATCAATCATGATAAAATTGCATGGGAATAAAACATGTAATTGTGGAAAAACATTAAGAAATTGATATGATTTCCATAGTAGCCAAGGCATTGCTGCCAAGACCATCTTAGTGGACAAATTCCCTTACTGAATCGAGTTCACTCTTCATTCCAGTCCTCTATCATTGAACCAGATTAAGATGTCATTCCAGCCATGTCTATCTCATGAGATATAAATCTTTACCTAATGCATTAGAGAGAGATATATGTCCCACCCATCTCATAATGAAATCAATCTTATGTGTGCCACAAAATAAACATAAATCATTCATCATAACCCAAATAATAAAATGGGTTTAATAAACATAATCCCATCATAACATAATCCATATAAAACAAATGGATATCATTTCATAATAAGAAAAGTGAAACCATGTAAATCATAGAAACATTATACTTGAAACATACACATATGAAATAATGTCATCTTAGATGGAAAATGGTTTTGATAAAACACTTGAAATGAATTCTTGAGGAAAATATTCTTTTGTCTTCAAAATCATTTTCTTTTTACAAAAATCCACATAGTTTTAAAAGAAAAGTATTTTATTGAAAATAATAATGAAATATTGTAGAGTATGATTCATGGAAATAAGGAGTTATGAAAAAATTTAAAATCTATTCATGTCATATAAGTTAAAAAAGCATTCTCCTCATACATTTAATGGAAAAGTTGAAAATTACCACATATGGTAAAAAAAAGAAAAATTAGTTCCATAACACAAAGTAAAAGCCAAAGAGGGGTAAAAATGAATTTAAAATACCTTGAAAAATATTAAACAGTTTATGAAAAAACATTTTATGGAAATGGATGAAAAATATACCCGAGTAATTACTTACGTATAAGTAATCTCAGATAAAAATGAGATTGCAAAATTATCCCTTACCATGGGTCTAATTTCTTCCATATGTGTCCAAAACTCTTGTATATTGTGTTTAAACATATTATTAACTTGTAAAAGAATCATATTAATATTTAGGTTATCATATGTGAGTCACTTATGACTTTATATTATCTGTTCATTTGTCAATTACATGTTAATGTAACGTTTTGGGTAAAATTGTTTCATTTATCATTCGTGATTTGACTTGTAATTATTCATTTGATTACATAGATCATTATTAATTACTTCCAGAATGTGAAACAATTTTTATATATAATATATATTCAGAATATACATATATATAATACATCGATAAATGGAAATAAATACACCGTTCATGGAGATGGTAGGCCGTATGTACGCATGAACGATGTTTCTGTTTCCTTATTAAACTGAATGACAGTAAGTAAATAACAGATACATAAGTCTAGTATCATTAATATGTCTTATATTTAATTATTATTTAATATATATACTTTATAATTATTCTTGAATGGTTAACTTGGAGAATAAATTTCATCGCATCGTGGAGATGGTAATCTGTACGTACACACGAGCGATGATATCATTCCCATAATTATTAAAGGGAATTAGAGTAGATGATATAATATCTGAGAATTGGTATCATGTTATAATAACCATATATGAAGTTATTCTATACACCATTATACCCTTCCATGTAAGGTGGTGGTAGAAAAACATATTACACCCTGGCGTGGAGACAATATTCGGTAAGTACGCACGCGCAATGATCTCATTTTTCGTATGATTGGTAGAAGGTGAAATATGGTTGTTTCATATTTATAATAACATATAAGTATATTAGATATACTTATTTTATTAATTTATAATTAAACAACTAAATAAGAATAAGTAGATGAATAATGAATCTTGAAAGAATTGGTAGAAGAGATTACCTCTTCTTCGACACGCCTCTTTTAAACTTCCTCTTAGGACACTAGACATGGTCTTTTGAGAAGACCAAGACCACTATTATATAACTAGAGATGTTGAAAAAATAAATGGATAGGGGTTGGGCAAGATTTAAGGCTCAAAATTGTGTGAGGAGGAGAGGGAGGATGTGCCCTTTTATAAGGGAGGAGAGGGACACCTTTGGAATTATAAGAAATATAAATTTATGATAAATTACAAACCCACATAAAAACCTCCAAAATGTATTAAATTAGATGATGAGATGATATAGAATTGTAATCTCAACAACCAATAAAATTTATACATGTTTTGAATTAATTTTAAACCTTATCAAATAGATTTATTCTTATTTAATCAATTTAATATTATTTGTGGTAATAATATTCAAAATTTTAAATTGTTATATATAATTAATTTTTTGTTTTGAATTGTCCATAATTGGATAATTTATGATATTTTCGACCATATAAAATTAAGTTTATAATTTTGAAATATTTTTGTGATTTTTAAACAATTTTATAATATGTTATTTTTATAAAATAACATTAGTGTCAATTTTGACACTATTCATTTTTTTGAATTTAAATAAATTCTATACAGAAGATATATTAAAAAAAAATTTAATAGATTTATAATATTCTATATACGTCTATAAAATTCTTGGATCACATTAAATAGTTCATATAATATTTATTTTCATATTTTTATTACCATTTGTTAGATATTTACATTAATAAAATAATTTCAACATCACTATTGTGTCATCATTAATGATAATTATTTACTCCCTAAAAATACTAAATAAATTTACATTATGTAAATAATTTAATTAGATTTCTTGATACTGTTCATTTTAGAAGCTTCATGAAGTTTATCACTAAATTATAATTATTATACTTATAAGATTTAAGAGGGTGACATGTTGTCACTTTCTTTGGTTTTAATTATAATTAAATTATTTTCATGGTCAGAAGTCCATAAAATGAATCTATTGTGACTCTTAGATGATATGGGTCTACTTTTAGTCATCAACTAGATTTTTCTCAGGTTTAAAGGTAATTTTATAATCTTATTTTTACCCTTAATTACCCGATTTACATTTAACTACGGTAAATAAAAATTTCCATAGTTGTTATTCATAATATCATAAAAATAAAACTAACATATTAACATAATTTTAACCCACTGAATTCAAATTTGGAATCCATTTTTCAAAATTGAAAAAATAGAAGTTGCAGTAATTAATTTAAAGTTATTCCCGTTGTTATGAAAAGGGGTTTTAAAAGTTAAAACATTGCTAAAGATAGAAATGTTTTTACCTATGAATTCAATGTAAAATTAAAGGTAATGAAATAAATTATATTAAATTTTAAAAATATATTCTCATTATACTTTAAAACCAATCAATATTATAAATTAATCATATAAATTATTGCGATGAAATTTTTTTAATTAATTAAAATAAAGCGTGTTTTTACTATTATTTTAAATATTAAAGTTATCAGAATAATGTGAAAAAAATTTCCAATGTAAATTTTTATATCCTGATTCAAAAGAAGAATTTTAGTTTGTGAAATTTATCTTCTAAACATGTAAAAAACTAGATTTAAAGTGGGTGCTCTGTTAAATGGTGGAAAAACTACATTTTTTTAAAAATACATATTTTACCTGAAAAATATATTTTGTTCCCATACCATGTTCTAGAAAATGTGAAAGATGAATAATAATGTTATAAAACGCAAAAATTTAGTTAATACTATTCATAACATCTAGTCCATAATAATATTATAACCATATATCGTTGTCTAGTGAAACTTGGTATTGCGTACAACACACGCTATCGAGGAAGGTCGTGATTGCATGTAATGCAAGACAAGTCACGGTTGCATGAGGTGAAAGACTCATTTTTTGTTGCGTATAAGAAAATACAACCATATTTCATTTATACATTGAATATATATATATATATATACACTCAATGTTACGTAGAATAACTACTATCAAACAAACTTGATATTGTTTGTAACAAAATCCAAGAATAGTGTTGCGTATACTGAAAGCTAATAAGGTGTTCCATATAGTGCAATATAATATTGATGTAGAGTACAACGTCAGATACGAAAGAAATTAAAAAGGATATATCTCATAAAATCTCATGGTGTTGCAAATTTGAATGGTACCGAAAATAAAAAAAATATGATTCAGTCGAATGTTTAAGGTAAATACCTGGCCTTAAACATTAAATAATCTTAAGTTATTTCAATAATTTGACATTATCTAAGACTGAGGTTATTTTAAATTTTATAGATTTAGCGAATTTGGCCATAAATCATACATAATAACTCAAATATTACAAAGTAGACACTTCCACTCGGTATCCATTTTTTCTATTAAACAAATAAAAATTATGAATAAATATTGTTTTGTTTCATTTTTAATCATCATAACTTTTTATTTATCCCATACACGACTCAATTATCCTTTAAATCATTTAAAAACTTTTCATAACACGGTTAGAGCATAGAAATTCCATTGAGGGATACACAAAGAAGGAAAATTGTTAGTCTTGTGAAAACATGTAAACCATGAATACAGTATCCTAAAGTAAGAATTTTAAACTTTTAGAAGTAATAAATAATCTTTGATGAGTATAATATTATTTCTTACCCTTTTTATAATAAAAATATTATTATAAAACCCATAAAAATCACATATAACATATAAAGGTAACATAAAAAATATTTATACTGAAATGGCATAACCATATAGTCGACTTCAACACATGTCAATATTACAAATGGAATATCCACAAGGATGAATTCCATACATGTCTATTTTACAAATTGAATAGCCATATGGCCAACTTCCATACATGTCACTCTTATAAATGGAATATCCATTCAGAAAACATCTATACCTATTGAATTGGAGTTTATAATATAACCACCAATAATTGGTTTATCATGAAACCAACCATTCATTGTTTATCACATAACCACCCATCTTTGTATTATCAATTTACCACTTATAAAATTTATATGTACCATTATGTAATCATTACCTGAAAAATATTGCAATTATTATCATTTCAATCATAAAATTCTATTTGAAATCATAGAAATTATTTACAAAATATTAAAATATTTAATCATTTATAAAACAATTTTTTTTCTAATATACCCAAAAAAGTGAATAAGTAATTACTTTTTCTTTTAAAAGAATAAATGCATATAGAGGTATCCAAATATCAAATAATGGTTATGTCAGCAAATAATTCATTTTCACCACATTGGTTAAAAAACATTTCCTTTTTCATTTTTTTGAAAAAGTAAAAAACTTTTGATAATTTGATTACTTTTTAAAACATTGGATGATAATGAAAATAAAAATAAAAATACCTATATAATCATTTTATATCTATAAAAATTAATATGTAAATTAATATCATGAAGGAAAATAATTGTTAATTAAATATTTAAACATTCAAGGGGTCCCATACCACTTTGAACATTTAAATCATAAAATACAAGAATAAATACAATCAAAAAAACATTAATTAAAATATTATAGAAACAATATCCATATAAAATGTCATAGTTTTTCTATATACACCCAATAAAATAATAAAGGTGCAAATTATCATGAAATAACTTAATAAAGGATGATTGAGAATAAGTCTCTTACCTTGAGTCTGATTCATCACATTTTTTCTTTATCTTTTCGAATAAGAAACATAGGTTAATTTATACTTTCATGATAACCATTAAAATGTTTATTATTAATTATATATCAATTATTACCATTTTATAAAAATTATACAATTATTTATGTTCATATCGGACATTTTTTCGATATTCTGTTCTTGAGTTTAAAATAAATTTGTTATAATGTAAATATCTTATGTGTTCATAATCCCATAATCAATAGAATATAAAACATGATATGAATTTCATATTTTTTCATTATATAAGGGTTTATAATTATAACTTCCCAAACCTAGTTACCCAGAGTCGGTGAATTATTACATAACATTGGCATGATCATAAGAGATCATGTCTCAAAAGGCCGATTAGTTTAGTTTCATTGGAAGAACTAGATACATTCATAAAGTTTACAATACATAAATAATTAAAACTAAAACAACATAGTCTCCATATTCCACACTCATATCCCATCATACTATACCTGCTGGTCATTCATAAAATATTTCTTCACATCCTGGGAAAAATAAAACATAGAAAGGGGTGAGGTCATATGCCCAGTAAGGATAACAATATATCAGAATCTTTCATAAATAAGCCTAAACATTTAAGACAGTGTATAACAAAAACAAAAGCCTTTTAAAATTGAACTTCATCATAATATGGCTGAAAAATAAAATAATTCCAATTATTTATTCAAATGGATATTCTACTAATTGAATAATCAAATTTAATATCAATAACCCCTTTTATAATGATGGAATGCATAATTCCAGACAATCATAACCACGTAGCCAAGGCCTCGTGCCAAGACTAAAAATACGATTTTTTCAAGGCCTCATGCCAAGACACTAGTTTGTCTCTTAAGACCAACCTATGCATCTAAGAGCTATATCGGGCTCCACCCGTCACTTATTAAGTCCAATGCATTCCTCATATGAATAGGGTTAAACATAACAGAAATATTTGTATTAAAACTAGCGTACAAAATGTCAATAATTTCTCCATAAACCATTAATGGTATAAAAATAACACATCCACAGTCAAACATATCAAAAAACCTTCAATACAATATAGAAGTTTTGTATCATAATAAATCAACATCAAATAAGATTAAAATCCATCAAAGGATGTTGACATATATGAAATCAAAAATATTTGAGAGAAATATCTCTTTCAGTGAATTCATTTAAATGTCTCATAATTATAAAATAAAACATTTACTTTGAAAATATCCTTATAAGCTAATAAGGGAATCTTTGACGAGTTTATAATGGTAGAAAATAGCCACACCTGCCATATAAGTTAAAATAAAGACATTCTTACCTTAATTTTGTCGAAAAGGTTAAAATGGTACTTCTTTGGAAAAGATCGGAAAGATTCCTTTATATACAAATTATAAATAGTTATACAAGGGAATAAATGACTTTAACCCATATTCTATAAAACAGTAAGAATATTTTGAAATACATTTTTACGAAACATGGATGTTGATGATAAAGAGGTCCCAGTAGATAATTATGTATAAACAACCTCAGATAATGAAGAGATTGTGAAATAAACCCTTACCTTGTACTTTTACTTGGTTGAGGGTAGGTTAACCTCCTGTATAATGGTGAAATAATTGATATTAAATTTTACAAGAATCATATACATTAATATGATATCATATATGATCTTTTAACATTAATTTGTTAATAATATATATGTATTATCATCGTTTCGGGTGTTAACTTACTCGTTTTCCTTTATATATTTTGTAACATAAGCCTTGTTTTTTATGGATAGGTTGTATCTTATTAGTATACAGAATGATATCATTTATTTTAACATTAATTTAAATCTTCAAATGAAAATTTAAATTGCATAGATATGATGCGCAATGAATCTCATCACGTTCGTGGAGACGATAGTCCATACGTAGGCACGAATGCTACTTCTATTTCATTTTTCATTTTAAAAGGAATAAAAACCAAATGATACATTGGTATATTATTATTCCAGTATAATATAATATCTTATATGTGTTATTTATGTTCATTAACACCATCCTTTATACATTTCGTGTATGGTACGAACAAGTCATATCACTTTGAGGGGGCGGTAGTCCGCACTTCTTCAAATGAAATTATCGTGTATATATATACAACATGAAATGATTAATGGTATGATATTAAATGGAATTAAAGAATCTTATATATAAAATAAATATCATTAATATCATATTTAATTATATTTCCTTCATAATGGCCACCATGAGACGTGGTAGGAGATAATTGAATAATCATCATTTCGTGAGTTGTTTGGTTGCCATCCACAGAAACATTATGTTCATCACCCCTTAGATGGAGGTGTGTGTTAGTGTAGTTTGAATACTTCTCAAAACAAAATCCTATTTTACATAGGACACTGGTTTTGTTACAAAATAAAATAATAAGAAGAGTTTAGGGGTTGGAGAGGTAAAATAAAATAAAAGAAGATAAGAGAAATCGTTAGCTTTAATTTGGGTAACTCCCTTTGGTTTGAAACAAGAAGGACACTTGAAGTGCTTTATGCCTAAGGTAATACTTCAAAAAGTAGGATAGTGATGTTGGGAGCTTAATTGGAAAGATTATGGATGAGCCAAAATGCTTTAGAGGTGTGAGGATGTGATTAGAAGTGGTGTCCTTTTATTAGGGGGAGGAGGGGCTCTTTAGAAAAAACATAAAGTATTAATTTATAATAAATTAATATTCAGTTTATAATGGATCCAAAGTGTATTATTAAAATTATAAGGTAGGAATGGGTTTAAAAAAACTCAAACAATATATTTTAGATAGTTTTGGGTCACTATAGTAAACATATCTTTTAGATTTAACTCTTAGATAAATAGTTTGTCATTTACCATGTCTCTTTGTATTTTTATAATATATAGTTAATTAACAAACTATATACTTCCAAGCAACCAAAAAGTGGTCCATTAATTATAAAACTATCATTTTATAAGTCCTTTGGCCAGAACTTAGATTTTTAGGAATATAATATCAATTAATAATATAATATTTGTTTTAAAAACTCTTTTATGTTAATTTTGACACTATTGGGTATTTTGTTTTTGATAAATTTATAACAGCATTATTACTTCGAATTAAATTCACGTAACCAATAATAATATTTAATATTAACCTATAAAATTATTTTAATTAATAAAAAGTCTCAAGATACATTTATTTGTATATTTATAATATCAATTATTTTAATATTTCATTAATTGGGTAATTACTGAATCACTATTGTGTCATAAATAAGTTAAATTATATAATGTCTAAAAATTATAAATAAACTACCATTATGTAGAAAATATTTATATCATTCTAATTAATATTTATAGTCGAAAATATAACATATATAACCCTTTGTAATTTTTTTTTAAAAAGATATATGCTTATGTCATTTTTGTATTTACTTTAACTTAATTAATATAATGTTCCCTTATCACCAACAGGTGGCTCCATGGGTTCCCAAAATAGACTCAGAGATGACCATGGTCGGAAATGTATCAAAAAATAATGTTAGGACAAGTTTTATTGTAATTTATTATTATTATAATATTATGTTTTTACCCTTATTTACCAGATTTACCCTTTAACCATGGTAAATAAAATATTTACCGAAATAATTATTCAAAATGTCTAAAAATAAAAGTTAAATACTTACATAATTTTGAAATCCTGATTCCAAATATATAATCAATGTTTCTAAATTCAAAACACATAAGTGGCGGAAATTAATTTAAAATTAATTCCTACTGTCAAAACATAAAGTGTGTTTTTAAGAAATAATAACTATCAAATGATTGACAGTTTTTTATGTCTGGTTTAATTTTGAAATTACGTCCAATGACAAAAATTGTATTAAATGGTAAAAATATATACTAAATATACTTTAAAACCACTCAAATTCATAATTTATCACTATTAATTATTTTGATTTAAAACGTTGTTTTTAAAAACAAATTAGTAATTTCCACTATTCATCAAATTATAATTGTTTTTCGAAAAGTACCAAAATTTCACCCTAGGATAATTTAGATATTCTAAATCCAAAAATGAATACCATTTTAAGAGATAAAATTTATAAAATTTCAAAAAGTGGGTATTACTATTCATAACGGCTCGTTTGATTGGTCACAATGTGTTAGAATCTCAAAATTGCGTACAATGCAAGCTATTGCACTATTCAAAGGGAAAAGTACCATGGAAGATTAGGGTGTTACAATAATAACCATTAAATACAAACTAAAATCACCATTAATGGAGACTGTGGGTTGTACGTACGCATGATAGCTTCTTCTGTTTTTTCGATCGTATTAAAAGAATGAACATTAAATGAAATGTTTGTATATAATATAATTACATTAAATTTAATATATAATTTATATTATTTTATTTTATTTTAACTATAATTTTTATATTCCATGTAATTTGGGAATGAATTACACCATTTTGAGGAGGGGGTATTCCACACATCCCCAAATGAAGTTTTCACACAACCACAATATGGAATGCTTAATGATATGTTTAATATTACATTTCTTGAATATTAAAGAGGATATAATATACATTTTAAAAAATAATTTTTCCATAGAAATATTTTTGTGAACATCCATGAAGGCGGTAGAGGAATAAGAACAAAAACAATATTCAGAGAGGCCAGTAGCCGGCATAAATTGGTCAAAAATTTCATTTTATCAAATAAGAGGAGGTGAGAAATAAAATTGATATGATATATTAAATTAGAAACATATAACTCTATTATTTAAATTATTATAGAGTTATCATTGATTTATGGATGATGGAGGGGGTGATAAATTAGAAAAGGAAAATAAATTAAGAGAGGTACTTCACAAAAATTACCTATTGAATATCCCTTTCTAGAAAGACCATTAGGGACCTTGGGTTTGGACATTTAGTGATAACAGAAGAAATTGGATATAGGGAGATTGAGGGAGAGGGCATTGGGCCGATATCAGAGGAGCTAAAAAGATTTTTGTGTCTAAATAGTGAATATATGGTTGTTATTTATACTTGAGGAGAGGTGGGTTAAAGTGATTAATTTATTTATTATTTTAAATTGAAAGCTTACCAAATAGAGGTGGAATTAAATTCAATGAAAATAGATTGTAATTTATTATTTATAAGATATTTATGTTCATAAAACACCTATACCACCCTTTAATTTTTGTTTTTAGGTACGTTAATATTTTACCTTTAAATTTTAACCTTTGTCAAAATTTTACTATTACTACAGTAAATAATATTTTAACCATTGTAACAATTATATATATATAAATAAAATTTAACATAAAACCTAATGTTTACCCTATGATTCCAAGTATTTAATCCATTTTAACTAATTCAATTTAGTGAATTGGGAAAATTATATTTAAAAGTAATTCTATAGAAAAAACTAACAAACGAGTTTTTAATGTGAAACGTTCAAAAGTTTGAAATGCTTTTATATAAAATTTAAATTTGAAAAATCATCTAATGAACAAAATTGGATTAATTCATAAAAACATCATCAAATTATACCTTAAAACCCTTTAAAAATGATAATCTAGCAATATAAATATATTACAAGAAATGTAGTTTTGTATTAAAATGCAGTATTCATCACTATTCATTAAAATATGAAATTTATCAAAAAATAATATAAATTTTTACAAAGTAAACTCGGTTGTCCTTATTCAAAAAAATATGATTATTTTGTTAAATATAAATTATAAAATTGAGAAAAACTGGTTTCAAATAGCTTTTCCATCAAAAGGCGATAAAATTTCAATTGTGGAAAAACACTTATTTTATCTATAAAATGGTTTTTTCATTTAAAAAGCCTAGAAAACACATAAGATTATTTTAATAAATATTTTTAATTTATATTTAATTAATATAATACAATAATAGTTATTAAATTATATTATATAAATAAATATTTGTATTTAAATTGTTTTTCATAAAAACACATCCTTTTTATTCGGTTTTTTTATCTAATTTCCAAATTAATATGGTAACCAATGAATCATTATATTAACATGTTCACCCATATTTTCTTAAATTAGATAATCTTTTTCATTCCCAACATTCTAATTGATATATGATAAAAATATTATTAAATAATAATATTTAGTTTTTCATTTAGGATAAATGTGGCATATCATATATGCTTTCAAAAATTATTTTTCCTTTTAAAAACTCAGGATGTTACATTCTCCCCTATTTTAGACATATCATCCTCACAATTTTAATTTGGTTTCAGTAGTTAAGGTATGATTATTCAAAATACATTTGGTATAATCCCACAATGAACAAAGGATTAACAAAACTTCTACATTAAAATAAATAAAATAATGATAGTTACCTCAGATAACACATAATAGGCTTCCATGTTAGAAAAAAGAAATATGGAAGTGAAAAATAATGATCTTGTTCTTATGGAGAATAATTTAAAAAAATATAGGAAATATTTAATAATAACAAATCTTTAAATTTGTTAGGGTTTAAATAGTCTTTGACATCGTAGTAAGAAAAGTAAAAAATTGTTTTCATTTTATAAACCTTTTCATGATGTTTTGGAATTAATTTACAACATTAATTATGAACATAAGGAAAAATACTTACATGTCATGTTGTGTTTCATAATTCAATCAAATTCCAACACAAACTCATATTTTTCAAAAAGTGTTGAGTATTCAAGACAAATTTTTTTCATACCTGAAACACTAGAATGAACTTTTAGAGAATCACATAATCCACAAAAGATTAAAAATATATTCATACCATCATGATAAATTAACCAAATCCAAAAAGTTTCTGATATTATTAGATAATTCCCCCAATATAATAAACCATTGTACGATGAAAAACTACTTTTAATCTCCATAATTCAAAATCAATACCCAACGTTCAATGTAGACCATTTGATTAATAATTTTCCATAAAATTCATCAAAAAAAATTCCAAACTAGGATTGAAATCCAAAAATTAGATGGATTTGATAGCATAATCTTCCAATATAAATTTTAACATTTATCTACAAATAATAAAAAATCTTAATGTCTCATAACAAAAATTTATTTTCCAAAATCACATATTCTCCAAGATAGTTTAATCATTTACATAAATAACTGGAATCATTATAAGTCCATAATCGGAAAAAGATTATTCCAAAATAAAATTCAACCATTAATCCTCAAATAAAATCCCATAGTATTATATTTTCCATGGGCATATAGGGTTACCAAAATTGTAAAAATCTTCAAAAAGTAAAATTTATCAATTAATTCCAAAATAATTTTCTAATTCCAAGGATATCCCTTTGATAAAACATAAGTTCCCAAAATCACCTTCCTCTAATTACAACATCTCATTTAACTAAAAATAAAAATTAATAATAAGTAGGGATTTCACATAGGCTAGTGGTATGTGAATCAATCTTATTGCCCATCGGTTGTTGGTTTGATTCTTATGGACATGCTATTTGGGAAGGGTTATCACCCATCCTACACATTTTCTATTTTCTAAAACTATATAATTATTATCAAAATTTTAAAATGAGATAAAATCCTAAAAAATCACCATAACAAATTTTATTCTCAATGTTTATCTCATGCCTTTAATTTTTCATCAAAAAATGTAATATACCATTATTACATTGAAATAAAATATCATATAAACCCTAATAGTTATTCATAATTTTATAATTATGTACACATAAGAAAATATAATTCTTACTCAAATAACATTTTCACATAACAAACATCAGGGTTTCAAATACTATAAAAAGTCATCCATTGTAATGCCATCCTCAAAAGAGAATTAATAGTTTTAAACAATTCATCATCCATAGATATAACATAATTCTCTTATCCCATATATATAGTCCTATTAATTATTTATAATTATTCACATTCCCCTAACAATAATTTTCCATCATATTCCTTATTACTTATTTCGTATAAAAAATCATGAATCACATCTTAAAATTCAACAATGTGAAAACATGAGTTATGAAATAATCAATACCAACATATATCATTTTCAATTTCCACATCATTAATTGAAATTAAATTAGGTATTGATAAATATTTATTTGTATGTTCTGGATGATCCCATACATAAACCTTTTTCGTATGACATTAGTGTTCATAACGAACATACTCTATACATTTAAAACAATCAATTGGTAACACAGAATAAACTTATTTCCCTTTTCTAGAGTCAACTGAACACTGCCTTTTTTTGTAGGTTATTGCATTATAACCTTCATTACCATGTCAATAACACCTTCCCATCCCATTAAAATATATTTCTAGGTGTATCATTCCACATTCTTGACACATATGTTGATGAATAGGATTACCTTTATAATCATTATTACTTGATATTCCACAAGGATTTATTTCTTTCATATATGATGCATCGGAAAAATAATTGTGGTTCAAGTGGTTAATCAGTTCTCATGATAGTTGGTTTAGAATAAAAAATAGTTCTCGTTATTTATCCCATTTTATTTGGTTTCTTATTTAGAGAACCACAACATTTTCCTTCACATCTATTTTTAGTTTGGTTCATGCAGCATCTATACATTTACTAAAACCAATAAGGTCTTTGTGAGAATATCAATAAATTCATCATATACAATCTTACGAGGAAGATACACAATAAGATATAATTATTCATCAATCATCAAACTCATTAAATTTATCTAAAATAACCCTAACTATTTCAATTATTATAACCACTGTGGTTATATATGACTTGTATCATATGCCTATATACCACCCTGACCTATATATTTGTCCAAACTATCCTATAATACAAACTGTAAGGCCCAAACCCTAAAAATTACATGATATTGAGTTAATTCAATAATTTAACATTATCTCACATTTAGGACCTTTTCATGTTTATAACATTAGATAATTAGGCCATAACTCATACATAACAACTAACATATTAACAACTATCCACTTATACTCACTATATATAATTTTTATAATACATAAACCAATAAAAATAAAAAATAATTCATGTTAAATCATCATAATTATACATTTATCCCATCCAATACTCTATTAACTTTTTAATCCTATAAAAAAAAATTCAAAACATTGGATGAGTATAAAAATCACCGTAAGGGATACCCAAAGAAACAAAACTCTTAGTGTTGAAAAAACATGTAAACCATGAATAATTTATCATAAATCAATTCTTTTCAAATTTAAGATGTATTAAATACTTTTCAATGATTATATACTCATTCCTTATGCTATTTGTAATCAAAATATTACAACAAATCCCATAAAAAGAACATATAACCTATAAAGTTAACATAGAACATAATCATACATAAAAAAGAAAAACCATAAAATCAACTTTCACACATGTAACTCTTACTAATGTAGTATCTGAATTACAAAATTCCATACATGTTACTTTTACAAATGGAATAGCAATACGGTCATCTTCCATACATGTAACTCTTACAAATAAAATAGGGATACAATCAACTTCCATACGCAATGCATTAAAGGTTATAACGTAACCACCCATCCTTAGTCTATCACAAAACCAACCATCATTGGTTTATCACAAAACCCCCCATTTTTTGATTATCACATAAACACCCCTTAAATTTCCATTTACCATAATATAATCACAATACATAAAAGATAGAAATTATAATTATTTTAGTCATAAAATTCCACTTGAAATCACAAGAAATATTATTAATTTATTGAAATAGTTATTCCATTTTGAAAACCATTTTCAATACAATGATGAACCAAAATGTGAATAAAATATTTTTAAAAAATACATTAAGTCTTATCATGGAATCCAAATATCTAATAATGGTTATACTGGTGGAGATGTATTTCTCTCCACATATGTTAAAAAAATTTCTTTTGTCATTTTGTAAAGAAAGTAAAATTATTTATATAAGAAGATTAATTTTGAAAATCATATAATTATGTTCAAAATAGAAATAAGTTATCATTTCTAATACTCTTTATATATATAAATAAATATGTAAAATAATTTCATGAAGGAAAATAATTGGTATTTAAATCTTAAATCCTTCAAGGTGTCCTATAACTCTTTGAACATTTAAATATTCAACTCCAAGAATTAATAAAGTTAACAAATAATAAATAAAAATATTATTTGAAACACATGGATACTAAATATCATAGTGGTTTTATAAACACCTAATAAAATAATAAAGGTTTAAATTGTCAAGAAATGCCTTAATGAAAGAAGATTGAGACGTAGTCCCTTACCTCGAGTCCGATTTGTCAAGTGTGTTATCTATCATACTGAATAATAAACATATGTTAATTTATAATTTCAATAGAACCTTTTTCATTTTTATTATTACATTTATATAAATTATTTCCATGTTTTAATAAATACAAAAAAATTTAAGTTCTTATCAGACGTTTGGTCGATATTCGGTTCTTGAGTTGAAAATGAATTTGTTATGATGTCAATATACCATGTTTCCACAAGTACATCATATCTAAAATATAAAAAATTGTATAAATATTTTATATTTTAATTATAAATTTAATTATAAAAATATTTAAATACAAACTTAAAACACCGTTCTTGGAGATAGTAGGTCGTATGTATGCTTGAACGCCATTGTTTGTTTTTTTTCATATTGAAATAACGAACATTAAATGAAATTTATGTATATAATATCATTATAATATCATTAATATATCATTTATATAATATATTTTTACTAAAAAAATTCTTAATATATTCAATGTGTTTTGTGAATGAATCAAATCATTTTAAGGAGGTGATAGTCCAAAATTCAACAAACAAAGTTATCACATAACCATAATATAGAAAGCATGAATATATTTTTAATATATAATTTATATAATATATAATATATTATAATATAGATATTAAAATATTATTTGACCATAAAAATAGTTTTAATACAATCCATGAATTTGGTAATTGAAGAAGAAAAAACGGTAATCATGAAGGTGATTAACCAGCATAACTTGGACAACACTTTAATTTCTTTGAATAAGAGGAGGTGAGAAATGGAATGTATATGATATATTCCATTATTAACATAACACTCTATTATGTACATGATTATTTAGTTATCATGAATTTATTTATGATGTAGGAGAGGATAAAGTTGAGAAATAAATGAAATTAATAAAGGAAATTTTAGAAAATTACCACTTGAATATCCCCTCTTTGAATGTCCCTTGATGACATTGAATTTGGGATTTTTGATACCATTAGTGCATGGACGTGTAAAGAGTGTGAAGGAGATGTTTGGTATGATATTGGGAATCCTAAAATTATTTTTGGGTTGAAAATGGGAGGTAAGTGTTGTTATTTTTACTTGAGGAGAGGTGGTTTCAAGTGATTAATTTATTGATTATTTTATATTTAAAGCTAACCATATAGAGGTGGAATTTAATTCTATTACATTGTATTGTAAGTAATGTTTCCAAGGACATAAAATGGTGTTTGCGGTGTCTCTCAACTGTAGTCATCCTATGAAAAATTACATTGGATTTTAAGTTATGTTTCAAATTGGAAAATTATATTTTAGAATAATTTCGTAGAAAAAACTGAAAACACGATTTTTAAGGCGAAACATTCAAAAATTTGAAAGGTTTTTATATTTCATTTCAATTTAAAAAATCATAAAATGATATAAATTGGATTAAATGATAAAAAATCTACCAATATCTTAAAACCATGTATAAAGATAATATTACAATATATATAAAATAGATGAAATGTAGTTTCTAACTAAAATGCACTATTTAACACTATTCATTATAATATTAAATTTATAAAAAAATACTCAAAATTTATCCAAAGAAAATTTTGATTTTGAAATTCAAAATAAGATTTTTATTTTGTCAGATATAAATTATAATAGTGAAAAAGTAATATTTAAAATGTTTCCTCAGACAAAAGTTAGTAAAAAAACATTTTTAGAAATAACACTCATTTTATCCGTGAAATTGTATTCTCTCTTGTAAAATGTCTAGAAAATAAAAAAAGTTTAATTTTAAAATTATATTGAATTTTTATTTAATTAATATAATCCAATAAGTGTGATTTGAGTATTTCATATACACAATTATTCACATTTAAATATATTTTTAGAAAAACGCATTCCCTATATTCAATTGATATTTATTTAATTTATTAATTAATTTTGTAACCTATGAGTCATTATATAAACTTTTATAAACCATATTTTCATAATTTATTTAACATTTTTAATTATCACCATTATATTAGATATATGATAACTATCATATTAAATAATAATGTTATGTTTTTCATTTATGCTAAATGTGTTGTATCAGGTATGCTATCGAACATAGTGTTTACAATTAAGAATTCAAGATGATACATTTAACATTATGGACATCATGTCATTTTTGTAAGGATAAACATTATTATGTTCCTAATGTTGAAAAAATTATGTTTGGATTATGTGATAACTGATACAAATATAGTACATTGGATAGTACAGACAGCCTTGGAATTGATTAATGATTTATTGAAAGAGTGATTAATGATACCATTGATAGAAAAAACAACATTTTTTAAGTAATATATCAAATAATATATGTTCCACATATGTAATAAGGAATAATCCTTCTTTTTAATAAGGTTTTATATTGATTCGATTTATTACCTTATTTTGAGAGAATACTTGATGAAGGTATTCACATGTTTGTTATGTGATGATCTATAGCTACATTAGGTTTTTTTAGTTAATGATGATATAATTTTGATAATTTACTATCCTAATAATGTTTTGTATCATGAATCTTTTTAAGGAACATAAGTATTACCAATTATAAAATGTTTTAAGATTATAATTTGAAAAGGATTTATGGATTATTTTATCACTTCATTGTATGATGAATCTTTTTTTATGAGATTAAGTAGAAATTGTTCAAGTCACAAAAAAAATAAAAAAAATTCATATAAAATAAAAATGTATCAATTAAATATATATTGTAATATTATTAGAGAGATAAATAATTCTTCAAAAATAAGAAATGATCTTGAAAAAAATGTGTTCATATTATCCTCATTTTGATGAGATCAATGAAATTTTTCACACATCTGTTTTATAGCTTGTGGCCATCAAATTTATCATAAAAATTTTCTTCCTCACTCTCCCTCATTATAGTTTTGTAATTTTTTCTTCCACATCCCTAAATTGATTTTCATCATATGTCATTTTATATGGAAACCTAATTATATGATTATTACAGATGAATTTTTTACATCACTTTCTCCCTTATTAAATGGATAATTTATTAACACATTTATGATGTGTGTTTTTAAACATTTTTTTTCTAAATTTCAAATCCTTGTTTACCAACACCACGTTAAAATTGTAACGATTCAGTTTATTCAAGCTGAGGAGAATATAAAACCCCAAAATTATAAAATATGAACACCATATTCATTGGTGTGTATAACACACAATAGGAAGTGTAAAATAAAATATAACAACCCTAGACGTTTAAATATATTTACATTTTTAAATACATGATATATCATTCAATGCTTGTAGAAATGAGTTATCTTTCATTTCATGCAAGAATGACTTTCTATGATATCTTGCGTTACACGCAATACTGATTTTTACTAAATTCCACTAATATCATTATTTAAAATGACTATTTTCTCCAAGAAATTAAATTTAATGTTTATAGTATGACTAAAAAACATTTTAAATTATAATGTTTACAAAAAATAAAAATTTAATTCCTTTGTTAAGAATTAATTAAAACTGAATATAGAAAGCCAATTGAATATAAAGGAAATGATTTTATAAAAATATAACTATTATACACCAATGATATAGAATCTAAATAAATTAAATTAATTAATATTATTTGATGACATTGATTAAAATTATTATGTTTTTTTAACATTCATCAAACAGATGCATTGGGATAAGATAAGAACAAATATGATTTTAGGCATAAAACTCTATATTTTTTCTAAAGGATGTTTTGTTTCCTTTTAATAGACCACTTTTAATAAAAAAAATATAAATTTATAAATATAATATGAGAAATTTTTTTTATTTTTTTTAATTGTAAAAAAATTATATTCGGGTGACTTTTCTTTTTTTCTGAGCAGTTTCATTTTGTTATGAATGGTAAAAAATATTGAACATTAATCTAACTAATTTTTAGTGTTAAATTATATTTTAATTGGTTTTAATGTATAACTAGATACATTTTATATCATTTAATACAATTTATGACTTTTTTTAATAATTTTCAAATTGAAATTAGGTTTAAAAACATAGTTAACTTTTAACACATTCACATTAAAAACCAATTTGTCATCACATCGATGAGATTAATTTTAATTCAAATTTTAACGCACCAGTAATTTTAATTAAGAAAAACAAATTCCATATTCAAAATCGGAATAAATTTTAATGTCCAAAATAGTAAAATAATATTTTTTACAAAAAATATTTCTAAAAATAGTTAAAATTAATTTCTGTGATTAAGCTAAAAATAGACCTATATAATAATAAAACATAGATTATAAAATTTAAAAATATCCTAAGACTTTTAAAAAATTCATTTTATTTCCATATTTAGTCCTTAACCAATATATTATCTACTTTTTTTGAGTTATGGAGGCCGCTTGTTAAAGAAAAACATGACTACACCAGACTTCTTTTCCAAAATTCTATGTCTGTCCTCTCCCCAACTAAAAAAAGGCCACCCCTCTCCCTATATCGACACAAATCTAATAAATTTTATTAGAAAAAACAACAAAAGTCACTCCGGAAATTCCCTCACATTATCTTATAGGCCTTATCTTATGTTGAAATCCATCTAAGTCAGGAATTATTGAAAACCTAAGGAGGATACCCAAAAAAGTTTTATTTTTCTAAAATCGTTTTTATATTATTTACTTATCAACCTCTTCAATTTTACCTTTTTTCATTATTATATAGTAAAATATTTATAAAAAATAAGCTAATAATTTTTTATGATAATGGTACGACTGAAAAATTAAACACTTCCTCAAATGGGATAGGCAATAATAATTCATATGTACGAAAAACTATCACCTTGTGTGTCAATACAATTTGTTCTTCCACTACAACCTTTCCAAGATCAAAACAATGATGTATTTTTTTTATTTTTTTATGATTTATTTTTTTATTTTTTTATTTTTATTATTTTCTTATTCTTATTTAGTTATTATAGTAAAAATAACTTCATGATTTCAATTTTTTGGTAATATTACAATATCGCTCATGTGTATGGGTAGACTACCGCCTCGCAAAGTGATGTGAATCATTCAAGATTTACAAAGAATATATTAAGGATGTGCTAAATAATAATATGTGATATATAACAAATAGAAATGATACATGAATTATAATATATATATATATATATCATTTAATTTTAATTATTTTAATACAATAAAAAAATTGAATCAACATTCATGCGTATATATGATATACCATCTACATAAATAGTGAATTTCATATCATATAAATAAATATTAGGGATTAAAATAAATAAATATATAATGAATATATATGATATTTATATCATGGTTTATATTATGTAGATGATTTAATAATGATCTATATAATAGGAACAAAAAATAACAAGTCAAAATGTACTAAAAAATAAGGTAATTAATACTTGAAATAATGAAAATAATGAATTATTATTAATAAAAATTTCATAGGATGTTTTAAAAAGACCATATTCAATTTTGTTAATATTAATATGGTTCATGTATAAGATAATTACATTTTTAAAACCATTATATATGGGTTTAAATAGAATTTAAATAAAAGGGGGTATGAGGTATGGGATTTCACTTTCAATTTAAATTCCATTGATATATATTTATTAATATGAACGAATTCAGTTTTATGTGGTGTATATATTGATATTTCAAATGAAATTTCATGATTAATTCATATTTCCTGGTATGTTATGTTTTTCTTTGAATCATTTTATCTAAAGTTATTTGACATGAAAATTAATTAGCGTTAAATGTTATTTTTATACCATCCTTTCTTTTATGATTGACAAAATTATCTTCAAAAATCAATTTATTATAATTATTTTTTATTATAAATTACCTTTATTGTAAATAAACCTATTATTACATGATGTATATGATAATTTCATAAATCAAATTACAATATTTACATTTGTCATTAACCATGACTGTTATCTGATTAACTAGGGAAATATTAGTAAATATATATTCATTGCTAAATAATGATTTTGGATGATATAGAACATTGTTAGTGAAATTAAATAAAGTTTACTATATTTGAATAATGATTTGGACTTGAAGACATGGGGGTTCCTTGATTTATGATATTCCCAAAATACGTTGGTATTCTCATAAGATGAAACCATTGTCCAAATCATATGGGTTTTTTTCTGAGTAGTTTTCAACTGTCATGAGAATAGATCATAATGGTAAATGTTATATTCACCTATGAAACATGGCATCCAAAAATTAATAATTTTATGAATTCATAATTTTCTTGTTATGATCTATGATATTTTCACTATGAAAAAATCTATGGAAGTATTTCACTCTCATCTTATTGGTTAAATGGAATGTGATATTATCTAAATACCTTTCCATATTGATTATACATTTTTTATTTATTTAAATTCAATTCATGTTAAATTATTTATTATACCAAAATAATTATTTATTAATGATTCATGATTAATTCTAATTTACTTATCTGTTAGTAAGAATTTTGTCTCACCCATATTTTTTCTCCTTCTCCAGGTTATGGAGAAGTGATCTGTCAAAGAGTTTTCAAGGATGTAGTTTTTTAACCTCACAGTTTTAGTGATCACAAAATCAATATTCGAATAATAATAATGAATTTCATATTTTTTCAGTAGGTTATATGTACTCTGAACCGAGTGATAATAATTTGAAGGATGATACAGTATTGTGATAGAAATTGTTCTCCATGACACACCAACAACATAAAAATATATATGTCTGAGATACCACCAGGACATCACACTATCAGACTGCCACATCATTGGAAGAGAAACACAGCTAAGTATGACATACTATCAAACGAGGAACCTGAAACGTCACAATGTTAGATTTTCACACCACTAGAACACAAATGTTTCTATGTTTGATATAACACTAGATAAGGCACCATAAAATTCACAAAATTGGTATCACACTGCTACCATGGAATTATACTAAGTCTATGACATAGTCAAAGCATAGAACACCATACTAGACATTTCTAGTTGAGACACCACCAACATTGTGGAAATTTGTACCAGTATAAGATAAAACTAGTTCCATAATACATGATTAACAAACCTCCAATATTATGCCGCCAGAACTACACAATATCAAGTGAGACACTATCAGATCCTAAGACTCTGTCACTATTTTCATTACTTAATTTTTTTTGAGAAATATTACTCTAACTACTATATTCATTAATTTTAATGTCATTCTTTATTTTAATGTTTGTACCCAAAATTTGATAGATAAATCATGTTAGAAAATATAGTATGATGAAGAAGATGATTTGGATGTTCATGTTGTTGCAAATAATAGTAGAGCACAATCCCTTGTGTAGAGATAAAAAAATGTGCAGAAAATATTGTGAAATGCTATAGAGAAGAAAAGAGATATGAAAAAATAGTTCATGGTTCAATAAATATTTTAGACCTAAATATATGAACCTAATTGAAAACATGAAAAGGTAACATGTCAAGAACAAATTATTGAGGAACCCAAAGATTCATTACATCTAGTGCCTTCCACCAATCAAAAAAACATTAGTTTTCGATACTCAATTTTTCTATAATATTTCAAATGAACCTGACTCATGGTTCATTACTGATTCCACTAATGAGTCACAAGATGCATTGAAATACAGAAATAATTTATAATCTCTATACTCTTATATTTCTTAATTATATTTAATTTTAATACATTTTTTTACCAATATATGATTACTCTATTTTACCACATGCACACTATCTCTTATACCGAATAGGAAGATACTTGATATCTTCTCCA
This sequence comes from Viscum album, assembly GCA_963277665.1. NCBI lineage: Eukaryota > Viridiplantae > Streptophyta > Magnoliopsida > Santalales > Viscaceae > Viscum > Viscum album. Next base: position 326,847,169 of record OY728158.1, read on the forward strand.
AAACTTTTCTTATTTGTTTCTTCCTCAAGTAATAGTGATAAATGTCCATCTGTGGACTGTTTCTTTGTAGTCCCATGCATAACATTAGAAGATGTATTCTGTGACTTGGACATTTTTTATCTATTGTATAATCCTCATACATGTTGTGGATCATCTAGTTTATTTTATATAAGCCACTTGGTGTTGGGTGATCACCAAGTAGAGTGGACTTTGTCTCAACTTGAGACTAAACCAATTTTATTCTTATTTCCATTGTGTATTTTATTTTTTTTATTTTATATCCCCTTTAAAATGGAAAATTATTTTAATAGTAAAAAAATTGAAATAGATTGATTGTTTATCTTAATTCATGACATGTATTATTTTGATCAAGTAAATTGATTTCAAAGGGTTTAATAACAGTATATGTATATTATTCATCCAAACCCTAGGAAATCCTTAGATAAATCTTTAGAATGATTATGATATGTATAATACTATTTATTTTGATAAACATTCCCGTATTTGAATAGTTGGATAATTTTGAAATAATATCTTTTTGAAAGATATTTTTATTAGGTACCCTATTCACCACTGTAACACCCCACCCCTAACTCATTGTCTTGAGGAGGCGGTGAGGGTTCTTGGCCTTAAGTGACATTCCCATGGTGCCAAAAGTTGGCAATAAATGTTGGGGGCTTCAAGGAACAGTGGTGAACAATTTTCCTTTAAGAAGATAACCCAACCCAATATACTAGCAACTAAGATGCATGCACTTCCAAACCCAACCATGTGATACTAACAATTCCTTCACAAAACCCAAATCCATTCAAACTAGACATGTCCACAAAAAATAAGTGTACAGAGCGGAAACTAAACAACAAACACCATGAGCCATGACACCACCACATCCCCGCACCACGATCCAAGCTACAAGAACCACCACATACCTCAAGTATAACCATGAACCACTAGCAATGAGATGCCTTACCATTACCTATGTCTTGGAATATGACATCTGCAAAAGTACCAAAGTGCCAAAGCAGGGGGTGAGTACTAATACTTAGTAGGTTTTCCCCAAATTACTTCCCTAAACATGCCACTAGGATAAAACCATTAAAACATTTATATAATACATGTTATATAAAGTAATCACAAGTACAACAATTTCCACAATCCAAACATGCCCTTTCCAAGCCATCACACCCAAACCAAGCAACCAAGTGAACGCCAAACAAACATGCTATAAGCCATATCATCATTTACACATTATCACAACAATTTACAACTTTACAAGAAATGCACAACCACAACCAAAACAACAAAAACAACAAAAACTATGGGACATACGCCAAACCCGTTCATCCATTCACAACTAGCAGTACTTCCTGACTATAACCCACAATTAGTGGTACTTCCCGACCACTAACCAAATGGTGGTTCTTCCAACCAGTATCGATCACCTTTTATAGTGGGACTTCCCACCCACTTCCACAAAACATTTCAACCAATCTCAACCAAGCATATAACCCACCAAGGCAACAATAACATGAAATCAACCATTTCAATTTCTTGTCATCCCACTTCAATAAATCACTCATTAATTGAAAAACCCCTTTAATCATTTTCCATGAAAACCCCCATTTCAATAAAACAACCTCTTCATTGAAAAACATTTCAATCAATAATTTCCACAAATCAACCATAACATCCGATTTTAAAATCACCATTTCAAAATCCTCAACAAGAACATGGCAACCAAAAACCCCCCTTTTCCCAAAAAACCACAAAACATCCCTGAAGAGATTTTTAAACACTTTCACACATGAAAACACAATTAATTTCAAGCCAAACTAATTAATTGTAACCAAAAACATTTGTTTTAACCATTTGGAGTTGAGAGATAAGCCACCTACCATTAAGGTTTCCACGAAATTGACAAACAAGAAACCGCACCTCAAAACCGGAGAATGCACCACCGAAACCTCTCTAGATCTCCTTCTCTAACATCCACAAGCCTTAAAATCAACCACCAAGGAAACCAAAACTCTAGATATACATGAAAAGGATTTTGATTTAGAAAGATGAGAGAGATAGAGAGATTTAGCTCTAGAGGAAACAACATGGAAACCAAGAGGAGAGACTTACCTGGGATAAACCACATTCAATCTGCCAAGAAACCCCTCTGAATCGCATCAAGAATTAGTGATAGATCACCTTCATCCCTTGAGAACCAAAAATCTCAATTGAGGCTCTAGTGGGAGAGGATTTTTAGTGGAATTAAGATATCTTTAGAGAATTTGGGTTTTAAAATCCTACTTTTATGTGGCCGCACGGTTACTTCGCACAGATTGGCAAACTATGCACTAACCGTGCACACGCTACTGCCTCGAGAGCAAGGGTCTACACAGTTTCCTCACACGGTTTGGAAAAATGTTCATAGCCTATGTGAAACCTACTATCTCCTCTTGAATGGTTTTCTGGAGAATATATAGGGTTTCCACTAACCATGCTTTTGCTGGTCTCCCTATGCAAAGCCTCCAAACTCATTCAAAACCATTCTTAAATTTCCAAATCTCTTCCTAACTCATATAATGCACCTTAAATGTAATGAACCAATGTTTTTAATGGAAATTAACTTCTTATAATAATGTAATAAAATAACATGAAAGAACAACATGATGAACTACTAAGTGATAAGTGACCTTTAAACATAAGTTTGTCACTTCTGTGTTTGGAATTTTGAAAATCTGACATACACGATTGTGTTCAAGATGATTTTATGGAGTCAAATGAAACAAAAATAATTTTCATTGAATAGTAAACTACCCTTGTGAATAGTAACCTGCCCCTATGAATAGTAATATTACCCTTATTAATAGTAAATCATCCGACATAATAGTAACCTTACCGATGAATAATTAAATAAAATTTAGTCATCTTAGAAAGTGAGATTTTGACTTTAGTAAATGTTTTGGATTATTGTAAGTCATAAATAATTAATTATAAGTAACTAATTAATTTAAAAGAAAATGTATTTTCTTAAAATGTATTCTTTTTTTTTCAAATCAATGTCTTATAGTTTTTAGATAATTTTATAATACCTTACGTAATTTTTTAAAGCACTATAAAATCAATTTTAATTTTAAAAAGTATTTTTATGTAAATTATGATTTTAAATAAATATTAAATTAACAATATTCAGAAAATTATTTTTGAAAAATGAAATTCATTTTTGGATTCTACACATTAAAAAATGGTTGGGGTATATTTTTGGGATATTTCTGAAATACTTGAATTTTTTATGAATAGTGAAATACCGTAATTTACTAAAATAAGTTAAATAAGCTAATTATAGAGTCTTGTGTGATGTTCTGCTGATGTAATCCCACTTGGTTCGGGATCACATGATAAAATTACTATTCTGGGTAACTCATGAATCACTATTCCTTGTCTCAGTGGAAATTAATAAACAAATGAATTTTATATTAAGGAAACCCCTCTCTCCTCCACTATAAAAACCACCCTTCACACCCTCATTTCATCACACCTCTCAAGATCCACACCTTCTCTAAACTTTTACCAAACACCTTCCCTATCCCCACTCACAGGTCCAATATCTTCTGGTCTAATCAAAAGACCATGCTTAGGCCCTTAAGGAGAATCTCAAGAGGAAGATTTAAGAGGACATTAAAAAGAAGGAAGCATTAAAATAAAAGGTAAGGGGAAATTCTAAAACCCAACTTTCATCCTTCGGGTTCTCCCTCTTTCACTTAATTTTTGATATGGTTACTCCTATAAAATCATTTTTCATCATTTTCATTCCTTTTCTGGGATATACATGTTTTCTATTATTGTTTTTTTCAATCAAAATGTTTTCCAAAAGAACTATTCTTTTACGAACACACCTTTTACTTCTCACTCAAAGTGGACAGTTCTTGTAACATTTATGTTATTACCCCATTCATTAGGGAACCCAAAGTTTATGAATGTGTTCTTATTAGATGAAACCCATTCCTTTCCATGGGATTTTTATGTTCATTTTTGATATATGTTCTATGTGGCTAGCCTGATAATCATAATGTTAAGATGTGACGGGTACGCCCGTTATTATATAGCGTAATATGAATGTTTCAATGTGATGGGTGCACCCGAAATTATACTATGCTCCAATGAATTGGGTAAAGTGATGAATCTCATGACTAAATATGAAATGATGTGTGAACAAGATGCTATCTAGGTTCACAAGTATGTGTGATAGTTAACCTCTAAGACACGATGTTTCATTTTTATGCATTGCCACATTTTAAGTCTTATATTTATAATTCCTCTCATGTTCGTAATATTTTTCCCATGTTATGATTATGATCACCCCATGATATATTTTTCATATATATCATCTTACTGGGCTTCTTGCTCACCCCTTTTGATGTATATCCTCAGGTGGCTACATGTACTAAGGAGAGGACATGTGCCAATAAGAAGCAAGAGAATAAGATGTTAAATAAATGTTTATGCTTGATGTTGTATTTGTTATGTGTGGTCCTAGTTTCCCCAAGACACTAAACCTTTGTATCCTCTATTTGTAATACTATTATATTGTTTATCTTTTATATGATGTAATAGTAATGTATGAAAAGGCTCAGGTTCCTATAGTTGGTAACAGAGGTAAGGTTTAGTTAATTTGGGAATTAGGATTAGTAAACCCTAGATGAAACTTATAGCATGAGACTAATTACAAATATGCACACAATAATATTTACCTATGGATCCCATATGTTATGTTTTTGGTATAAATTGTTTAAATGAATACATTATTCATGAATTGTTTACTTATGTTTTGTTATAACCTTTTCTATTTTAGAAAATGGTTGGAACCAAGAGAAATCAGGCCAACTACTCATGCAAGGGCTAATGCAACGATTGCCCGAATGACATCCCCAATGATTTTGGAGGTGGATTTCAAAACATCATAGCGATGCTTACCCAATTATCTTAGGTTATGAATAATAACCATAATAATTGGGAACATCCTCCATCACCAAAGAGGGAGAAACTGGCTATCGAATTTTTTATGCGGCAACGACCACCGACGTTTTGTGGATCTTCCAATCCACTAGTTGCGGAATAGTGGGTCAAATGCATAGAGAAGATCTTTTCTATGATTCATTGTTCTGCGACAGATAAGGTGACTCTAGCCATTTATCTTCTAGATGGAGAATCCGGTCAATGGTGGGATTTGATTAAGAACACCAAGCTAATGGAGGAAATTGAAGAGATGGACTGGGAAGACTCTAAGATAATGTTTCTTAATAAGTATTTCCAGTGAACTCTTTGTATGAATATGGAGAGATAATTCATAGAGCTCAAGAAAAAGTAGTAGAATCTGCCACATCCTACGAAGAGAATTTCCTAAGGCTTGAAAGGTACGCTTCGGGTTTTGTTATCAGCAATGATAGAAAAATTGATAGATTCTATAGTGGATTAAAACCACACCTTCAAAAGGCTCTTGAAATTCGAGAATTTGGGAGTTATGAAGAAGTCATTCGATGTTCCCTCAAAGTGGAGATGGTGTTTGGAGAATGGTCCCATGGATATGGGGATAATAAAAAAATGTATAGTTTCATGTTGGTGGATCTAATGATAAATTTGGGAATAAAACTCAACATCCCACATGCCAAAAATGTGGAAATTTTAACATTGGAACTACCTCAAAGGGACGGGGATGTGCTTTAAGTGTGGGAAAGATGGACATCATGACCAAGAGTGTCAAAAAGACACAAAAAAGGAAGGATCATGTATCTGATGAAAGGAGAGAACCACTCATGGTTCAATGATACAACTATAGGGAGCTAGGGAACTATGAAAACCAGTGCACTAAACCTCAATCTCTCGAGGGTAATCAGCGTCCGCAGCCACTGAAGCCAAAGGAAAAAGGGAATTCTTATTCCATAACTATTGCAGAGGTGGATCATGATAATGAAGTCGTACAAGGTACACTTACTATTCACTCATGAATAGAAAAAGTCTTATTTGATTCTGGTTTTACGCATTCTATTATATCTTGAATGATTGCTAGAACTATAGATCGAAGCCCCAAAACCTTGAAGTAGAGATATTTGTAAAAACACCATGTTGTGAAATCATTGCAATCCAAGTGTTTGACTCTTCCCCTATTGGCATATGTGTTTATATTCATCCGGAAAATATCGTAATACTTCCCTTGGTGGAATTCAACGCTATAATGGGAATGGATTGGCTCTGGTTATATAGAGCACATATCAACTATCGAGAAAGGGAAATATCTTTTCATATTCTGAACTATCCCATGCTCCTCTAAAAATGAAAGGAAGACCATGAATCTCCTTTTAAAAATACATCAATGGTGTGGGTGTTGATTCCCTATGAAGAATCATACCTCGCTCAAATGGTTGAGTCAAAGGAAAGTGCCAACCTTTATGAAATTCTCATCATGAGGGAATGCAACGATGTATTTCTCGAAGTGTTACCCAAAATTACCCCAGATCATGAGGTAGAGTTCTCAATTGAACTCATACCTGGAGATAATCCTATCTTGAAGTGTCCCTATAGGATGTCTCCTATAGAACTGGAGGAGTTAATGAAGCAGCTGCAAGAGCATATGGGAAAAGGGTGCATACACCCTAGTGCATCACCATGGGGTGCGCTAGTGCTCCTTGTGAAGAAGAAGGATGGAACAATGTGGATGTGTATCGATTATTGGGAACTTAACAAGATCACCATAATGAACAAGTATCCTCTCCCAATGATTGATGACTTGTTAGAACAGTTAAGAGGAGCACAATACTTCTCAAAGGCGGATCATCATTCTGGATATCATCTTTTAAAGGTGAAGAAGGAACATATTCAGAAGGCTACCTTCCGAACAAGGTATGGGCACAATGAGTTTTTGGTGATGCTCTTTGGACTTACTAATTCCCCTGAAATCTTCATGGATTTGAGGAATATAGTCTTTAGACATTACCTCTACAAATTTGTGGTAGTGTTTATTGATTATATTCTTATCTACTAGCAGAGCAAGGAGGAACATGAAGAACATCTAAGACTTGTGTTGTTGACATTAAGAAAAGTGAAGCTGTATGCCATGTTCCAAAAATGTTACTTTTGGATGAATAAAGTCATGTTCTTGGGACATGTGATCACAAGTGAGGGAATTTCTGTGGATCTTTAAAAAAAAGGTGATTGAGGAATGGCCCGGGCCCTCTAGTGTCATAGAAATCTGTAGTTTTCTTGGATTAGTTGGGTACTATATATGTTTTGTGAGAAACATATCAAAATTGTAAAGCCTTCTAAATAAGTTAACATGGAAAGTTGTAAATTATGTCTGGATGGAAGAATGTGAGGGAAGCTTCAAAGAGCTAAAGAGAAGGCCGATCACTGCACCTATACTCAAACTACCAAAAAGTGGAGAATGTTTTTTGATATATAGTGATGCTTCTAATAAATTCTTGGGTTGTGTACTCATGAAAAATGATAATGTGATAGCCTATGCCTCATGCCAGTTGAGGATCCATGAGATGAACTACCCGACGCATGATCTAGAGCTGGCAGCCGTGATTTTTGCCTTAAAAATCTGGATGCACTACCTTTATGGCAAGAAGTGTGCCATATACACCGACCACAAGAGCCTAAAGTATATATTCACACAAAATGATCTCAATATGTTTCAAATGATATGGTTAGAGCTAATCTAGGATTACAGTTTCTCTATTCACTATCATCCTAGAAAGGAGAATATGGTAGCTCATGCTTTATGTAGAAAAGAACCTGCTACTCTATCCATGCTGCGGATTGAGAAAGACCATATCTTCTTGGATATGAAAATAATGGATTTAGAAATCATAAGGGAAGGGGATACATCCTACCTTTCCCAAATTATTTACCAAACATACATCTCAGAGAAGATTAAGGAAGCACAAAGGGATGATGTGGAGATAAAAAAGAGGGTGAATGCAGTAAAGGAAGGGAAGCTACAAGAGTTCCATATCGATAATGATGGTGTGATTTGGTTTGGAATACAGATTTGTGTGCCTTCATCACCTAGGATTAAGGAGCTATGGGATAATGAACATAGGTCAATATTCTCTATCCATCTTGGGAGTACCAAAATGTATTGTGATCTCCAAGAACACTTCTTCTGGGATAACCTTGAAGAAGGAGATTGAAGAATATATATCAAGGTGCTTGGTATGTTAGAAAGTTAATGCTGAATGAAAAAAGTTTAAATGCATGATTCATCCATTGCCTATACCCATGAGGAAATGATAAAATGTTACTATGGACTTTGTCACGGGTCTCCTGAAGACGTCAAAGGGAAATAATGTGATTTGGGTTGTGGTTGACTGACTCACCAAGACTTCCCATTTTATCGCTATCTGGGATGACCTCTCGCTTGAACAACTTGAAATGATATTTGTGTAGGAAGTGGTGAGACTACATGGTGTTCCACTCTCAATTGTCACTGACCGTGATCCAAGGTGCAAATTTAAATTCTAGAGGAGCCTTCAATAGGCTTTGAGTACTGAATTAAACTTCAACACGACCTATCACCCCCATACTAATGTCTAATCTGAAAGGATTATTCAGACGCTTCAAGATATTCTAAGAGCCTGCTCTCTAGAGTTTAATGGTGGATGGGATTAGCATCTCCCATTGGTTGAGTTCTCATACAACAATAGCTTCCACTTGAGTATTCAGATGGCTCCATATGAAGATCTATATGGAAAGCAATGTAGAACTCTAACCTATTGGGATGAAGATGGTGAAAGAAAACTAGTTGGACCTGATCATGTGAAAGAGATGACAGAGAAGGTTCAAGTCATCAAAAAAACATTAAAGCTGCTCAATGTCAGAAAAAAATCTATGCAGACAACCGTGGAAGGGACTTGTAGTTTGATGTTGGAGATAAAGTCTTCCTTCAAATATCTCCATAAAAGAGAGTCATGTGATTCGGGATGAAAGGGTAGCCAAGCCCAAGGTATATTGGCCCATTTTAAATCCTTGATTTCATAGGAGACATGGCCTATCATCTTTCACTTCCAGAAAATATGGCTCAAGTTCATGATGTGTTTCATGTATCACTACTGAGGATGTACATACCAGACCCCTCACATGTACTAAACTCAGAGGTGGTCCAGCTGGAAGATGATCTCTCCTTTGAGGAGTAGCCAGTAAAGAATCTGGATCCGAGAGATAAGCTTCTATGCAACAAGACAACCCATCTTGTCACAGTGTTGTGGATGAAGGAGAAGTAACCTCACATGTTTGTGTAAAGTTAAATTTTGGGGGAGAAATTTCTTAAGGGGGGAATAATGTAACGACCCAAAGTTTTTCAATGGAAATTACCTACTTATAATTATGTCATAAAATAACATTAAAACACAAAATAATGAACTACTAAGTGATAAGTGACCTTTAAACATAAGTTTTTCACGTATTGTGTTTTGAATTTTGAAAATCTGACATACAAGAGTGTGTTCAAGATGATTTTTTCAGTCTAATGAAACAAAAACAGTTTTCGGTGAATAACAACGTACCCTTGGGAATAGTAACCATCCCTTATGGATAGTAATATAAACTTTATGAATAGTGAATCATCCAACTTAATAGTAACCTTATACATGAAAAATTAAATAAAATTTAGATATCTTAGAAAGTGACAATTTGACTATAGTTAATGATTTGGAATTTTGGAAGTCATAAATAATTAATTATAAGTAATTAATTAATTTAAAAGAAAATTTATTTTTTGAAAATGTATTCATCATTTATCAAATCAATGTCTTATAGTTTTTAGATAATTTTATAAGACCCTACATAATTTTTGAAAGCACTATAAAATTAGTTTTAATTTGAAAAACTATTTTTTAAGTAAATTATGATTTTAATTAATTATTAAATTAACAATATTTAGAAGTTTTTTTTGAAAAAGGAACTTCAATTTTGGATTCTACACATCGAAAAATGGTTGGGGTAAATTTTTGGTATTTTTCTGAAATACTTGAATTTTTTATAAATAGTGAAATATCGCAATTTACAAAAATAAGTTAAATAAGCTAATTATAGAGTCACGTGTGATGTTTTGCTGATGTAAGCCCACATGGTTCGGGATCACATGATAAAATTACTATTCTTGGTCCCTGAAGACTCAAAATTCTTTGTATTAGGGGAAATTAATAAACTAATGAATTTTATATTAAGGAAACCCCTCTCCCTTCCACTATAAAAACCACCCTTAAAACCCTCATTTCTTCACACCTCTCAAGCTCCATGCCTTCTCTAAACTATGCCAAAACACCTTCCCTAGCCCCTCTCCCACATCCATGAGCTTCGGGTATGATCAAAATTCCAATTATAGGACCTTAAAGAGGATCTCAAGAGTAATATTTAAGAGGACATTAAAGAGAATGAAGCATTCAGATAAAAGGTAAGGGGAAATTCTCGAACCCAACTTTCAGCCTTCAGGTTCTCCCTCTTTCACTTCATTTTTGATATGGTTACTCCTATAAAATCATTTGTTCATCATTGTATTTATTTTTCTTTGATATAAATGTTTTCCACTATTGTTTATGTCAAACAAAATATTTTCCAAAAGAACTATTCTTTTAAGAACACAACTTTTACTTCTCACTCGAAGTGGACGGTTCATGTAACATGTATATTATTACCACTTTCATTTGGGAACCTTAATTTTATGAATGTGGTCTAATGAGATGAAACCCATTTCTTTCCATGGGTTAGTTATATTGATTTATGATATGTGTTCTATTTGGAAAGCATGATAATGATATTGTTATGATGTAATGGGTGCCCTCGAAATTATATAGCACAATATGAATGCTTCAAAGTGACAGGTGTGCCCAGAATTATACAGCACTCCAATGCATTGGGTAAAGTGATGAATCTCATTAGGAAATGTGAAATGATGTGTGAAAAAGATGCTAGCTTGGTTCACAAGTATGTTTCGTAGTTAACCAATAGGAAATGATGTTTCATTTTTATGCATTGCCACATTTCAAGTCTTATATTTATGCTTCCTCTCATGTTAATGATCATTTTCCCATGTTGTGATTATGATCACCCCTTACTATATTTTTCTTATCTATCTTATTACTGGGCTTCTAGCTCAACCCTTTTGATGTATATCCTCAGGTGGCTACATGTACTAAGGAGGCGACAAGTTCCAATAAGAATCTAGAGAAGAAGAAGTTAAATAAATGTTTATGCATGATGTTGTATTTGTTATGTTTGGTCCTTGTTTTCCCAAGACACTAAACCTTTGGATTCTCTATGTGTAATACTATTATGTAGTTTGTCTTTAAAATGAAGTAATAGTAATATAAGAAAATACTCGAGTCACTATATTAAATACATAAAAAACATAAACAAAGGCTACATGCCTAAAACAGGGGGTACTACATTCTTCCCACCATTGGTCTTTCCATCTTCAGAAAGTAGTGAACCCATCCTTTGCCGAAAGAGATCAGACCGTCGCTCGACCATCTCATTCTCCTGCTCCCAAGTCTCCTCTTGAATCTGACCATGTTCCCACAAAATACGAACTAAAACTATGCTCTTACCAGGCTACACATTCTCTTTCCTATCCACAACCCGCACTGGCATGTGCCCCAATGAAGCATCTAGTACTAGTTCAACACGATCCTATCGAATCACATGGTCACAATCCAGCAGATAATTTTTCAACTGTGACACATGAAATACATTTTGCACCACAATGAACCTAGGTGGAAAAGACCAACGATAAGACACCTCACTAACCCTCTCAAGAATCTCAAAAGGTCCAATATACCTCAGAGATAACTTTACATGCTTCCCAAACTGACGATGTCCCAACCTAGGAGTGATCCTCAATAAAGCATGATCACTCACCTCGAACTACAATGGCCTTAAACAATGATCTGCATACAATTTTTTATAACTCTAAGACATATTCATTATTTTCCAAATTTACATGATCTCCTTCGTAGTCTCCTAGACAAGGCTCGATCCAACAATTGAGGACTCACCCGTTTCCTCCCAACATAGTAGAGAATGACACGGCCGCCCATAGAATTCATCAAACAGAGCCATATGTATGGATTACTGATAATTGTTATTGTACGAAAAATCAGCCAATGACAAGTGCTCCTCCCACGAACCACCAAAATCTATGACACAAGCCCACAACATATCATCCAAAGTTTGTATCGTCCTATCAGATTGACCATCTGTCTGAGGGTGATATGTCTTGCTCATAGTCAAATGTGTTCCAAGGGATTGCGGCAAGGATTTATAGAAATGATATGTAAACCTCGTATCTCTATCCGATACGATCGAAATAGGAACACCATGCCTCTTTACCACCTATCGGATATAGTTTTTGGACATATCCTTCACCGTATGAGATGCATGAATTGGAATGAAGTGGGCTGACTTCGTTAGGCGATCCACTACCACCCAAATTACATCATGCTTTATAACTATTCTTGGGAGACCCATGAAAAAATCCATCACTATTTTCTCCCACTTTCAAACATGGATTGGTCAGGACTGAAACATTCCTACTGGCCTTTGATGCTCTTCCTTGACCTATTGACAAATCAAGCATCTCGAAACAAACTCAGCCACTCATCTTTTCATACCAGCCCACCAGAATAGTGATTTCAATTCTTTATACATTTTCTGAATTCCCGGAAAACAACCCACTTGGAATGATGATATTCCCTGAGAAGATCCTCCTGACAAGAAACTGGTACAACCATATGATTCCGAAAACACAAAACAGAATATCCATTTATTTTCCAACCCTCAATGGTCTCCCCAACATTGAGTCTCAACCTCATGGTCACACACTCAGAATCAGATATCTGTGCCTCTTTAACCAAGACAACCAAGTTAGGAATCAACAAAACTGGAAAGAAGACCGCTCTATCACGCTGGTCCTCACATTCCAACCGTATACCGGCTATAACCGACATCAAGTGCCACTGTTCTGATGCCTGTTTCACCAACTGAGTATATGATTTTCTACTTAATGCATCCACCCCCAAATTTTCTTTACCTGATGTGTACATTAAGTCAAAATCAGACATCTAGTGATATTCCATCCATATCCTTTGCCTCAAGTTCAAATCCCTTTGTGAGAAAATGTGCTACAAGATCATATGATTTTTATATACCGTGAATTTATCGCCGAAGAGATAATGACGCCACACTTTCAAATCATTGACCCCTACTGCCAATTCCAAATCATGAGTTGGGTAGTTTTTCTCATGCACCCACAATTGATGTGATCCCTATGAAACCACCTGATTCCCTTTCATGAGAATACACCCCAAACCTGATCCCGATGCATCGCAATACACCACATAACCTTTTCCTAGTTCTGGATAAACCAAGATTGGTTCTGATGTAATGTGACCCTTTAGCTCTTCGAAACACTGCTGACACTGTTCATTCCACTAGAATGGAACATTCTTTCTTTTCAAAGCAGTCATCGGTGAAGAAAAAATTGAAAAATCACAAAACATAACGCCGATAATACCAAGTTAGACCTATGAAACACCGTATCTTAAACAAATTCTTTGGCGGTTTCCACGATATAATAGCCTCTATCTTTTATGGATCCACTGAAACACCCCTACCAGAAATCACGTGGCCAAGAAAATAGATTTTCTTACATCCAAAAGTCACACTTTGACAATTTGGCATATAACTGATGATCCCTCAAGATCCCCGGTATTATCACCAAGTGCTGATCATGATCTACCCTTGTCTTTGAATAGAACATAATATAATCTAAAAACACAACCACAAATGAATCCAGATATCTCTAATATATCTGAGTCATCAATGCCCTGAACACTACTGGTGCATTCGTTAGACCAAAGGGAATAACCACATATTCATAATGGCCATATCTACTTCAGAAATCTATTTTAGGAATATCTTCCTTCCTCATCCACAATTGATGGTATCCTGACCTCAGGTCGATCTTGGAGAACCACTGGGCTCCCCTAAACTAGTCGAACAAATCACCAATTCGTGGAAGTGGATATTTATTCATTATCATTACTTGGTTAAGTCTATAATAATCAACACATAGCCACAAAGTTCCATCCACCTTTTTCACAAACAACACCAGCGATGCCCATGAAGATGTGCTCGACCGAATAAACCATTTGATTTCTGACTCTTCCATCTGGAATATCAATACCCACAAGTATGTAGGGGTCATCCGATAAGATAAAAGTGAGATATTACCAGTCCTCTGAAGGATATAAATCGTAAACTCTACTTCCCTTATGGGAGGTAACCCAGAGAAATATTCAGGAGAAATATCCATGAACTGGTCCACAACAGTCTGAAGAATACTCTTCTCAACACCCATTACTAATTCCAATGACAATAACGCCAACTGATTTGATAACGTGCCTACTACTGGTACAAATAAACCTATTGTACCCTACCTTTCATGCGTCTATCCTCTAAAGAGATGTATAACGCCATCGTGTGTCATAAAATCCACTGTTTACACATCACAGTAGATGCGGGACTTAAACTCCACCAGCCAATCTATTCCCATGATTACATCATATCCATCCATATCAAGCACTGAGAAATTCAACACTAGCTCATTATTGCCCAAAACGATATTATATGCTCTGCAGAAGAAGGTTCAACACTCTCTTTGACCTAGAAAAGTTTGATGTTTCAAAACTGAAGGCATCTTTTCTACCCTTAAACCCAGCAAAATAGTAGCATGAGAAGCAAGAAAAGAATGAGAATCAGCTGTATCAAATAAATATTTCATCAACATTGAATTTAAAATAACTGTACCGTGCATCGTGGATGGTCCGATTCGATCATCCACTATAACTTGCTCAGCTCCAAACAGAGGTGTGCTTTCCATACTCTACGCTTTTTTACCTAGCTGAAACATCCCTTTCTAGGAGGGTCATGAACACCTAACCTCAGATAATTACAGAAATACCACTAATGATTCCCTATCATCTTGCAGTTATGACATTCTTGAGGTTGTGCCTTACAATCCCATTTTAGGTAGCCTACAGAACCACATTGAAAGAATCCTAGCTTGCACTTTGGTCTCAAAGGAAGTTTTAACAATCTAGTGGTCGGATTTTGATGTACTCTATGTCGTGGAGAAAAGGATTTTGTCTTGTTATTTCTATCAATGTTTGGGTTCACACCTCCTCTCGTGATGACAACCGTGTTTCCATTACTTGGATTTATAACTATGATAGATATCATAATAGGTGTATCTAGTTGCAGTCTTTACTGAATTATTCGAAAATCCTAAATGATTCTTTGGGAAAACTGCTGGTTTACATGGGGCTCAGGTGGAACCATATTTTCCGTAGCTTCCCCAGATTGATCTCTATGATGTCTAACCGGTTCCATCTCTATTAACAGAAAAGAAACAACCATGAGTACCACTTCTATAGACATCAAGAATTCCCATTTCAAATCGCATTACACAACACTATCATAATGAGGCTTTCCACCTTTCCACATTTTCCATGAGTCACTATTTCTAAAAACTAAACAATTTTCAAAATATCAAATTTATTCACATTATAATTTTAAACATTTTCAAAACCATTTCTAAATTCAACCTATAAATCATTATGCCCAATGAAATATGCATGCTAGTGGAAAGTCATTTCTACCATGAATGCCATGCTCAACTAATTGGCTACACCCACGATAATGGGATATCCAACACCCATAAGTGTCTCTAAAACACTAATGTACCCAACTCCCTACTAATGTGATGTTCATCATAAGAGGGTTAGCTACGTCCTTTTATGCTATACATCCCATGTTCTGACATTTTTACGCCTTTCTACCATCCCGACTCAAGGAATATACCGCAACGAATATCAACTCGAAATATGAGAATAAACTCCAAAGGACCGAACAAGATGATACCACTTGTAACACCCTGCCCCTACCTCATTGAATTGAGGAGTGGGTGAGGGTTACATGGCCATAACAGACATTCCCAATACGCCAAAGGACGGTAATAAATGCCAAGGGCTTCAAGGAATATTGGGTAATTATTTTCCCTTAAAAGGATAACCCAGCTCAACCAACCAACAAATAAAGATTCATGCACTTCCAAACCCAACCATGTGATACTAACAATTCCATCACAAACCCCAAAACCATTCAAACTAGACATGTGCACAATACATCAGAGTAAAAAGTGGAAACTAAAAAAAACTCCACGAGCCATGACACCACCATAGCTCCACACCAAGCTCCAAGCTCCGAGCGCCACCACATACCCCGAGCATCACTATGATCCACTAGCAATGAGATGCCTTACCTTTACTTATGTCACAGAATAGGACATTTGCAAAAGCACCAAAGTGCCAAAGCAGGTGGTGAGTACTAATACATAGTAGGTTTTCCCCAAATGACTTCCCTACACATTCCACTAGGATAAAACCATTAGCACATTTATATAAAACATTTTATATAAAGTAATCACAAGTATAACCATTTCAATAAGAAAAACATGCACCTACCATGCCATCACACAAAAACAAATCAACCAAGGGAAATCCAAACAATCATGCTACAAGACATATCATCATTTACACATTAGCACACGAATTTACTACTTTAAAAGCATTACACAACTACAAAAAACCAACAAAAACAACAAAAACAACCAAAAAAAACAAAACGGTGGGACTTCAGCCCAACCTGTTCACTCATTAACAATTAGCGGTACTTCCCGACCACTACCCACAACTAGCGGTACTTCCCAACCACTAACCATATAATGGTTCTTCATACCACTATAAATTACATTTTACAGTGGAACTTTTTGCCCACTTACACAAAACTTTTCAACCAATATCAACCAAGCATATAAGCCACCATGGCCACAACAACATGCAATCAACCATTTCCATTTCATGTCAGTCCACTTTAATAAATCACCCATTAATTGAAAAACCCCTTTAATCATTTTCCATGCAAAATATGATTTCAATAAAACAACCTCTCCCTTGAAAACCATTTCCATCAATAATTTTCAAAATTCAACCATAGAATCCCATTTTAAAATATCCATTTTAAAATACTCAACAAGAACATTTCACCCAAAACCCCCTTTTCCCCAAAAATCCACAAAACATCACTGAAGAGATTTCTATAAAATTTTTCACATCAAAACAAAAATAATTTAAAGACAAACAAATTAATTGTAACCAAACCCATTATTTTTAACAAAGTGGAGTCGAGAGAGAAGCCACCTACCTTTAGGGTTTCTGAGAAATCAACCAACAAGAAACTGCACCTCAAAACCGGCGAACGCACCTCCCAAACCTCTCTAAACCCCCCTCCCTAAATCGACAAGACTTAAAATCAACCTCCAAGGCAACCAAAATCTTATATCTACATGAAATGGATGTATATCCTAAAAAACGAAATAGATGGATATGCGTATCTAGAGGAAACCACAAGGAAACCAAGAATATATACTTACCAGGAAGAAACCACCTTTATACTGTCAATGAAA
Source organism: Viscum album (assembly GCA_963277665.1). Taxonomy (NCBI): domain Eukaryota; kingdom Viridiplantae; phylum Streptophyta; class Magnoliopsida; order Santalales; family Viscaceae; genus Viscum; species Viscum album. The sequence goes on from OY728158.1 coordinate 326,864,741, forward strand.
CCCCGTTGAATCTCTTCAAGAATCAGCAGGAGATCACCTTCAACCCCTAAGAACCCAAAATCATGAGTGAGGCTTGAGTGGGAGAGGATTTGGAGAGGAATGAGGAAATCCCTAGTGAACTCGAGTTTTAAAACCCTACTTTTATGTGGCCGCATGGTTAGTCTACACGGTTTGGAAAACTGTCCACTTACCATGTGCACGCTACTGCCTCAAGAGAAAGGGTCCGCACAGTTGCCTCACATGGTTTGGAAAATAGTGCATAGTCCATATGAAGCCTACTATCTCCCCCTGTACGATTTCCTTGAGAATTCATATGATTTCCACTAACTGTTCTCAAACCGTGCTCTGTATACAAAGCCTATAAACTCATTCAAAAACATTCCAAACTCTCCCAACCTCTTCTCAAATCATCTCATCCACTTTAAATACATAATTAAGCATAAAAAAGGCTACACATATCAAATATTGATTACTACAACCACACTTTTGAGAAGCACACTGTGACAGAAAGTCATTATTATAGGTGTTTTATTTTTATAGTATTCATGTTTTCCAAAAAAAATCAACTATGATTTTAGTCGCGTTTTAATGATCCAAATTTCATTGGGATATAAATTTAGTTATTTAAAATTTAAAATAATCAAGAAGGATTGGCTTCTTGTAGACCACCTTTAATTAATTGAATTGATTATAACCAATAGAAAATAAATATGAAAATGAATATAATGATAATGGGTTTTGATATTTTCTCTGAAATTGGATATGAATATGGAATACATGATTCTGCTAGAATTACATGTTTTATTGATACAAAATTATAATATTACAATAAATGTAAAGAAATAAATGTCTTATACTGTGTTCGTGGTGAGTAATAGTTTAATATAATTTCTGCTTACAAAAAGTGATTTTGAAATTGGGTATACATTATCTATTTACTGTGATGGAACATCAAATATTAATGAAACTAGGCTTAATATTGGTATTATTAAATATGATACTTTTATAATAAAACCTGATGATCCCATTTTCATATGTAACTTAGTTTTAATTAGATTATCCATACCATGATATCCCTAGGAAAGCATGTATCTTACATGTAAAATATTATATTATTGTTGAGATTCATACTAAAAATATGTTGAGGCACTTCAGTTTCAATAATAGAATAATGCTATATAATTTAACTTCATGTGAATGAGTTTATTGCAATACTAATGATGTATGAATAAGAAAAAATTTAAATCATGATGAATATTTGGAAGCTAAAATATGTAATGTAGATTTCAAGAATACTACATCTAGAAAACAAAAGGCAAAAGAAAAAGAAAGAGTCTAATATGTAGACTCGATTGCTAGTAAATATTCTTCTGGTAGTGATGATAAAATAGATCACCTTGCAATAAGGTTGAATATGTTCTACAAGAATAATATGTTTTTTTAAATACCATACTATAAATGGAAATATGACAATAGAGGAAATTGGATGAAAAATGATGATGATCCAAAGGAAGTTTTATTAGATGAATGAAAAATAAAAGGTAACATAAAATCCCAATATCTTGATCTGAAATACAAAAATATATATGACGTCAAGTAAAATGATTAAAAATGATATGAGATCCACCTGGGGTGCATCTGATGATAGATCCAGCGTCCTAGATTTTTCACCAAATGAAATGCAAGACAGAGAAAATATGTGGTTTATGACTAAAGTCAATGAGGTATCTTCTTTACCTAATGTCTCTAATATTCTATATATACATAAGTGAGATGAATTTGATAATTATGAAAATGAACAAAATGATGATTAAAATATGTAAAATGAATAATTATTTGCCTATTTAAATATGCTATAAGATACCATTAATGAGATCAAGGATAAATACAATTTTCTAACTAGATAACATGATGTAACTGTACACATTAAATATGCATTGTTTATAGAAAAATAGAAACTTTTCAACTACTCAATGAAAAAAATGAACATAAACATTGGAATAAAGAAGTTAAGAAAGTACATGAAAATTTTACCAATGATAGAGAGACATTGAAACAATTATTAAGAAATAATGATTCTTTCATACATGTTCCTTGTATTAGATGTGATCCAGAATATAGGAAATAACTATAAAATAATTTGTTCCAAAATCCAATCCTGAAAGATCTACTACCTGAAATTTTTAAAAGGGAACCATCAATGTTTTAATTTAAAAGATTATTAAGTATATTTATAGGAAAATCATTAGATAAAATTAGTTTCCCAACTCCTTTAATATTAATATTTATTGATCCATAAATATTTTTTTGTCAAAATCATTTCTTGTTTAAAACATTTTTGTAAGATTAATTCTTAAAGACTTACATTATAAGTCAATGGTTCCTAGAAGGTATTTATTAAAGACATATAAAATGTGACTATTCTTACATCATGATCCTTATCAAGGATGATGGTGGCCATGTAAGCTATGATGACCATGTAGAATAAAAAATCCTTGGCCTAAGCCAGATTGTTAACAAAAACACACTTTTGATTTCTAATGTTTTATAAATTAATGCTTTAAAATATAATATGCTTAAAGTTTCTTAGGTGTGTGATGATGGATTTTATGTTATATTTGAGAATTATTCTTTTAATGTTTTGGATTCTAAAAATTATTTAATTTTTACTACTTTGAGAAATGATAATGGTTATGATGTAGATTAAAATTCATTAGTTTGATAGAATATTTCAAGCTTAAGAGGAATTCATATGGAATCCTGGATTTGGAATTGGAGATGAGGGCATTATATAATTCATTCACATAGAAGTCTTACTAGTGAAGGGTTATTTTAGAATCAAACTTAACATGAGTTCCCAACTGATATATTCTATAACCCTATCAAAATGGAAAAAATATAAAGATTGTTTTAAACTGAATTAAATGTGTCAAATATTTAACTTCTTGAGTTGGTTCACATGGATTTGTTTGGAAAATATATCATTTAATTAAATAATGGGAATCACTATGTTTAATTTCTATTAGATGACTATTATTGGTATACTTTTTTTATCTCACAAAAATGAATCCTAAAACACCATATATTTTTATGAGCCTTTTTTCTCAAATAAATTAAATTTTCATATATCTTATTTTATATATTAAGTCAAACATTCTATTCACATGACATCTAATCTGAGTATATTAAATAGAACATCGACTCATAACTTGTTTTGTAGAACATCTACCTGGTGTATGTTACAAAAAACACTGACTTGGCATACGTTACACGCAACATAGATGTTTCTACAAACCATAATTTTATTGTTAAAATTATTTAAATGAGATAATTATAACCTAAAAGTTGAAAATTGTAATAAGAATATTAATAAATAAATTAAAATTACTATTTATAATTTTTTATAAATAAATAATGTGGATAAATAATGTTATTATTTTTGAAAATGTTATTTTATGTATAAAAATATGAAATTCTGAAATAAAATAATTTTTATGTTCTTATGTGAAAAATAATAAAAACAATTATAAAAATTTTGAAATCTAATTTATTAAAACGATAATTAATTTTGAACTTATAGTTTCATAATTAACTCAAGTATATTTTTTGGTATTTTTCTCTGAAATGTTATTTTTTGGATAAATATTGAAAAATACCTATTTATAATTCAAAACTCCATTTTTCGTCTAATTTTAATGAGGAAAAATACTAGATAAAATTAATTTCAATGATTAGTAAGATAATATCATTATAAAATAATAGAATTTAGTGTTTTTAGATCAATATCAAATTAATATTGGGTACCAAAACAAAGAAATCTTTTGAATGTTTTTACATTAAAAACCCACATTTTCGACCTAACTACAATATTAATTTTAAATTAATTTCAGCCACTTGTGTGATTATAATTTTGAAAAATGGATTAAATATTTGGAATTATGATAATTTATAATTTAAAATATTGTCAAATTAGATTATTACCAAAAATATTTGTGAATGTGATTAGAATTAATTAAAATTAATTAGGTTAAATTAAATTTAATAAGGGAATAAACCATAACCATAGTGCCCAAAATGACCTATACACTTGCCAAAAATCAATTGTATGAAAATATTTCTACTATATAATCACTTGGGTCTATAGTGGATAATTAGTTTATCCACTTACAGAAAAAAACTGTGGGTGGGGTTTCCAATATCCAAAATATTTATAAGAGTGTTGCTCCTCCTCCACAATAAAAAAGCGTCATATCCTCCAACATCCTCACACCTCTCAAGACACTTCGGCACATCCAAGGTCATGAAAAATAAACTTTCAACCATACGTAAATCCATTATATAATAATTTCCTTAGTCAGTAAGATGTCTAAGGAATCCATTGGGCACAAACCAAAATGAGTAATGCAATTAAGAGGTAATTTATTCTCTCAAGCTCCTTTCATGTATTTTATTTCTCCACAAAATCTACTATATTTATTCCATGATTTTATAAAAAAACCAGTATCATAAATATAATATGATTTTTTATGAAAATGTTTCAACCTACACTTACACATACCCCTATCTAATGGGTAACAAATATATTATTTATGTGTCTGGTGAACTACCGCCTCACAAAACGATGATTTTTCCTTTTTCTAGAACCCCCATCATTGTGGAAATTTTATTTAAACATCACTTACATATGTTATATATTATATTTATTATGTATTTATTATTATTTAATCATTTGAGAAAATATATCTCTGTACATTACTTTTAGGGTAATTGCGATAATTTTTATTGAGTAAGCGTAGACTATGACCCCCTCAAAGCGATGTGATTCATTCACACACTAAAAGGAATGTATTAAGAGTGAATTATGTGAAATTTTATGATATATATAAAATAATAATTATACTATTATTATAATATATATTTATCCATATATTTCATTTTCCATCATTCTTTCAATGCGATAATAAAGAGATAGTGTTCTTGCATACGTACAGATTATTGTCTCCATTAATAGTGAATTCCATTTCATAATTATATATTCTATAGATTATTATAATAAACATATACATAATATAAATGACATATATACATATATATATCATGTTTCAAATTTTTGGACTTCGTGAAATATGTATAAGGACTAAAGATATTACATATTAAGACACATGCGAATAATAAAGCATATATTACCTAAATTGAAACATTAACATATGATTGTTAACAAGGGATAATATAAGGTCATAATAAAACCATATATGGTAATAGATATAATAATATTCTCCTATAAAATCTGTATAATAAAAATAAATTTATTATATAATAATATTTAATGAGTATAATAAGATTTAGGACACATGGTAAGGAGGTTTCATCTCACTTTTTATTTATGTGAGATACATAGATTATAAAAAACACATTTCTTTTGTTTTGGTATGTATACTACCCATGATTGTATTTAATGATTAATATAATTATATTTATGGTTATTTAAATTTCCATTATATTATCTTTCTTTAATGTGGTTTATGTTTCAAAATTTACCTAATTAGTAAAATATTTTTTTCTCATTTTCCTTCATTGAGACTCATGTTTTCTTATGAATATAAATTCTTTATGTGTATATAAATACATATTATATGTTATACCATGAACCTATTTTTTTAATTAAATTTTAACCACAATTTTATTTCATTTTCAAAAAATTATTGTATAATTCCGTGTTACCATGTTATAATCTTTCATTGAACCAATGACAACACTTGTCGAGATTATTTATGTTTGTGCTTTATTTGACAAAATTTTATTATACATTTCTCACGAAAATTCCTGAATTTCCTTATCCTCTATTTATTCAAGATATATACATGTATTAGTACTATTTTCCCAATCTTTGGTACTTAATATAATTACGATAATGTTTTTAATAAAATCATAAAATATTTAGCTCTTTGGTAGGAAATCTGTTATATTTAGAAAATCAAGTTTGATCCTGGAAGATCATTTTGAAGGAAAATATATTTGAAAAATGTATTAAGGTTTTTAATTATTTTTTATATGTTTTATACTATTTTCAATGAAAAAGGTTTTAAAAATGTTTTATGTTTTCAAAATTCTTTTTAAAGAAGAAAAGAAATTTTCCTTAAGAAATGTTTTGGAAATATATTTCAGAAATATTTACTATATTAGATAAAATTCATTGTTGTTAATAATTCTTTTCAAGGGGAAATAATACAATTTTTTCATTTATTTTATTCACTAAATGTTTGACATTTTATGTCTTTGTTCGTAAAAATTATTTTCTCTTTCACCAGTTATATGCCTAAGGAATGCACTTATTTTCATAGTTATGATTTGATGAAATGATTATAAAACCTACTAATTTCCCCATAGGTTAAGGTATGATAATATTTTTACGAAAATCATTTAATTACATGGCTTTTGATATGTTTTTTTATATTATGCCACATGTATGTACGATTTCATTATGATATGGGTGGGACCTATATCTCCATCCAATGAATTGGGTAAAGATTTATATATCATGAGATGAAAATGTATAGAACTAGAAATGAAATCTATTCAGTATTAGAGTTATGGAATAATAATTGATCTCAGTTTAGTAATTTAGGGCATGAATGGGGTCTCAACCCTATTCAATCAAAGACTTCTTCCACTAATATGTCCTCAAAATACATCCCTTTACTAGTATCGAAATCATTATATATTCTTAGGTTTTTTCTACAACTCCATGTCTTATTCCTATATTATTATTTAATGTATTATGTTCTTTATTTCTTTAAAATTATTTCCATATGAACTACCACATATTATTCCATTATTATATTTTATTATCTTTTATATATAGAGTATGTTATTATATTTTCATGATCATGTTCTCATACCATGATGCTCGTTATTATTCTTACATATCTCCCTTGTTTTCCCTTACTTAGAATCTTTGTTCACCTATTTTTATGGTTCCTTCCCCCATTATATGAAGATATATATTATTTTTTATGTTTCTAAGAATGTTTCAAGTCAAGAAGAACCCAGTGGGAGGTGATGTAGCTCATTTTTGTACCAATATTTAGGTTACCATGTTTTCAATGGCACTAGACTGGTCCTCTATTTTGGGATCTTTTAGTATAATTTTGTAATAATTCCTAAAAAGTGATGTAATGTTAATCTATGAAAATAAAAGGTTGCTATATTTTGTATCTGTGAAAAGGTTTAGTTAACCTTTAGAAGGTTGGGTGAGAAAACCTCTAAAAAATCCTATGTTCATCTCTAGGGATAAGTCTACGTAATATTTAAAGTATTATAAATTAATATTGAATTTTTGTAATGCTTGTAGTGGGTGGTTTCAAAGAAATAAATTCCTATCTAGATACTACCAGTGGATGTGGATCTATTATTGATGTTCCTAGGAGTAAAAACTCTGAAAATGTGTTCTAGGCTTGACTTGGGGAAATTCGGTACACTATAACTATCCTTGTTGCACACCTAGTTTGACACTCTTTGGGGATATTCTTTAGAAAATTACACACTCTTAATCAACCATCTTGAAGGATATAAATAGAATATTCATATGAGTAAACTAGGATAACCCTATGGTTTCATTACATATACATCCTATATGATACTTTTCAAAATTATGAGGTTCCTTAATATGATAAATATCTCTTACTCTTTTATTTTGGTTTTAGTTAATGGTTGGAACCTAAAAGGACATCTTAATGGTAATTATGATAAAGAATGAAATGATTTTCCTCCTAAGAAACTAAATTATATGGGATTTGGAATAGAAAACTATGGTTCTATTCTCACACAGCTTTCTCAATGTATGAATTGTGGTGGAAGTCCAAATGAGAAAAGGAGGGAACAATATTATGTTGAGTCCTTCATGGGGTAATATCCTCCTTTTATAGGGTTGTCTAATCCAGTTGTTGCAAAAAAGTGGATCAGTACTACTAAAATGATATTATCCATTCTACCATGTTAATAGAATGAGAATCTCATTACAACTGTATATCAGTTAGATGGAGAAGCAGACAACTGGTGGACTCTAATAAACAATATGAGGTAGTATGATGTGATTGAGTCCATGTATTGAGATTTGTTTAGGAACATATTTTTTTAATAAGTAAATTCATTGTATTCATCGTACCAAGATTAAAATAGAGTTCCATGAGTGAATGAAAAGGGGTGATTAATTACTTGGTACCTACGATATTAATTTCATGAGACTTTTGAGGTATGCTTCAGGAATTATTATCCATCAAGAAATTAAATATTATAGGTTCTTTAGTGGCGTGAATCCAAGTCATAGAAGGGAACATTCCATAAGATACTTTAGTGGATACAATGATTTTTTTCATTTTGCAGTCATGTTTGAAATGGAGTCTAGAGTAAAGTATCATCCTCAAGGTTTTGAGAGGAAATGGAAGATGGAGTTCAAAGGAAACTGTAGAAACCATAGAGACAAAAATATGAGTTTTCAATAATGATTTAATTGGGGGATAAATCATTGAAGAATTTTTATTAAGGGGTCTATATTTTTTTTATGTGCATAAAATAAGTTCATTGTTAAATTTATTTTTGATGTGATGAAATGAATTATTAAAATGTTGTGAATGGAGAAAAAACAACACACAATGCCCCTCCCTTGATTTAGTGATACAAGTGTAAGGAGAATTGAAATTTTTGTTATCAATACTCAATCCCAAGGGTTGGTCAGGATGATAAAAAAATCAAAAAACCATTATTTATAGGGATAAGGGGGAATCTCATGCAATTTAAATTTCTGACGAGGGGTGGGATATTTATGTGGTGAAAGGTACAAAAACCATCCACTCTAGAACATTTAATTTATTATTTGATTCTAGATCTAACCACTCTTTAATATCTAAAGAGTTTTTTATGGGTATCATGATTCCACCAAAACAATTAGATGTAGAATTAAAAGAGAAATCCCCAAATGGTATGATGATTTCATCCCAAGTCTACGATTCATCTCCAATTTATGTTAATGGTAATGCGCTTCATGAAAATCCTTTCATTATTACGTTGGTCAAAATTGAGGTCATCTTAGGCGTGGACATAATTTCTCAACATAAATCTCATATAAATTTCAGAGGAAGGGATGTTATATTTGATATTTTAAACCCTCAATAGGTCATACTTAAATGAGACTATATGTATGCTCTTCATAAAGAAATTACATCATGTGTATGGGTCTCAATTCCTATTATTATGTTATTTTTTATAAATGGTTAGGGAGAAAATCGACATAGATGATATTGTTATTGTACATCAATTTTTAGATGTCCATTCGGAAGAGTTTCCTAGCCTTCTATCAAAATAATATGATGTGTTCTCAATAGAACTCATACCTGGTTCTACAACAATTTCAATAACCCCTTATAAAATATCCCTAATTCATTTACAGGAATTAAAGAAGTAACTCCAAAAAACATTGATAATGGATTAATTCAGCCAATTGTGTCACCATGGGGTGTACCAATTCTTTTTCTGAAAAAGAAATACGGATCAATGATATATTGAATTTATTATTGGGAGTTGAATAATATCACAATAAAAAAAAGTATCATATTTTAAGTATTTATGGATCATTTGATGAACTCTGTGGAGATCAATACATTTACAAGATTAATCTTTGTTTTGGATATCATCAATTGTGGGTCAAGATAGATCATATAACCTATATGTCATTACACACAAGGTATAACCCCTATGAATATATAGTAATTACTTCTAGAATAAAAAATTCCCCAGATGTTATCATTGATTTAATTAATAGGGTCTTTAGATATTAACTCTATTAGTTTTTTGGAGTCTCTATAAATGATATTCATATCTATTAGAAGAAAATGAAGAAAATGAAGATCACTCGAGAATTGAATGAAGAACCCAAGGAAATAGAATCTATATGAAAAATTTACAATGTATGACTTTTGGATGCAAAAGGATTCTGTTTTTTCTCATATAATAATAAGAGATTGTGTAATTGTATATTCATCAAAGATGGAGGCTATAGAATGCTAGACTAGACATACCATGGTGACTTAGATCTATATAATTCAGGTTTTATCTTAATATTATCAATGTTTTTTTAAAATTTCTTATGAATATCAAATCCTCTGACCATGTTGACTTAGAATGGTTTCATGTTCCTATGGACTGAGGAATGTGAGGAAAATTTCATGGAAATTGGGAGAAGGTTATATTATTCACCTATAAATACATTACCATATCACGGTAAAGTGGTTTTAATCTATAATGATGAATCCAAGAAGGTGCTTAGATGTCTTCATATGAAGAATAACAAAGTTATTAGTTATTCCACACCAATGTTGAAGATTCGTGAGAAAATTTCCCTACTCATGATTTGGAGTTAACTGTGGTAATTTTTTCATTAATGATATGGTGTAATTATCTTTATATTGAAAAGTGTGATTTATATACATGTCATAAAATTATAAAATATAAATTCATGCAAAATGGGTTAAAAATGAACTAGAAAATATTTTTAGATTTTGTACAAGATTATGACTACTCAATACTTTTCCACCTTGGGAAAAAAAATAAGGTGCTCAATTATTTTAGTGGAAAATATTGTGATAAATTATCTATTATAAAGATCAAAATAGATCCAATATTTCTGGATTGTAAAATTATGTAGTTATAAATCCTGAAGGAAGGGGAAATGTTTTATCTTTCTAAATTGATTTTTCAACCCTTTATCGAGGGGAAGATTAATGAAGAAAAGATGGGAGATTTAAAGATGTGAAATAATGTTATAAATATTCCTATGTTAAAACATAATCAAGATGGAATTATATGGTTCATGAACTATGTGTGTGTTCATCCAATTCCAGATATAAATAAGGAGATATAAGTGGAATATCATAGTTCTTCATTCTCAATTCATCGTAGAAGTTTGAACAAGAATAGGGATTCAGAATAATATTTTTCGTGGGTTGGATTTTAGATATATATCATAGAGTTTGTATCTCGGTGCTTGGTATTTCAACAACTGAACGATGAAAGAAATAAATAGAAGGGAATATTTCATCAAATACCCATACAAAAGTGGAAATGGGAGAACATTACTATGGATTTTGTTATTAGAATACCCAAAACCTCTATTGGGTTTAATTATATACATGTGGTAGTCTATATCCTTAAAATCACAACACACTTCATCACTATCTGATAATAATTATCTCTAGATCATCTTGATAATATACACATTAAAGATGTGGTAAGGTTAAATGTATTACCATATTCCATTGTATCGTATTAGGAACTAAGGTTCAACTCAAGCTTCTAGAGATGTGTTCACCAAAAACATTACATATAATTTAGTTTCAGTGGATCCTATCATCCTAATATTTATGGAATATCTGAAATAATAATTCCAACTATAGAGGAAATATTGAGATCTGGTTATTTTTATTTTAAATGTGGTTGGTATCAACACCTTCATCTATTTGAGATTTCTAATGAAAATATCTTTCAATCAATCTTTCAGATGGAACTATATGATTCCCACTATGGTAATAAATGTAGAGCTCCAATTTTCGGGGATGAAGTTGGATAAAGAATGTTATTGGCACTTGAGATCACTGAGGAAATGGCCAACAATGTTAGATCCATTCTGCAGCATATTAATGAAGCTCAATATTCGTAGAATATTTATGCTGATAACTATTGGTGTTCTCTAGAATTTGATGTTGGTGAAATTTTTTTTCTACAAATATCACCAAAGAATACGGGTATGAGATTCTAGAAGAAAGGAAAACTAAGCCCCTAGTATATCGGTTCCTTTATGATTCTTGATTGTATTGGGATAGTATCCTATATTTTGGAACATCCTCTAAATCTCTCTAATATACATGATGTGTCCTACGAATCTCTCAAGAGAAAGTACATGGAGAGACCATCACATGTACTAAAATCAATATTCATTCTAATGAAGCGTGATATTTCATAAAAGGAACAACAAGTTGAAATTCTAGACCATACAGAGAATATTGTAAGAAATAAGACCACTCCTCTGGTCAAACATTTGTAGATAAATTACCTGTTAGAAGAATCTATGTGTGAAATTGAGGATATGATGAAGAAATAGTATCCACATTTTTTCCTTAATGATTAATTTCAATGAAAACATTCATTTTAAGAGGCTAAAATGTAACTACCTGAATTCTTATAGACCTTTTTTCTCAAATAAATTAAATAATGATATGTGTCCAATAATGTTATAAGTAGAAAAATTCTTTTCACAAAGCACAGACTCATAATATGTAACATGGAACATCAAATTGGTGTATGTTACATAGAACATTGACTTGGTGTATGTTACATGCAACACGGACATGGTGTACATTAAATGAAACACCAATGTCACTACAAAACATCAATTTATTGTTATAATTATTTAAATGATATATTTATAAAATATTAATTAAATGTAGTTTTATAAATATTAATAAATAATTTTGAATTTTTTTAATTTCTTTATATAAATAAAAAATATTAATAATTAATGTAATAATTTTCGATAAATTCCTTTTATGTTTTAAAATACTTATTTTTCAAATAAACAACTTTTTATAACAATCTGTGAAAAATAAAAAAATTATTTTTAGAATAATTTGAAAATATAATTTGATAAAATAAAAATTAATTTTGAATTTATAATTTCTATATTATCTTAGGAATACTTTTTTTATTTTTCTATGAAACATCATTTTTGGATAAACAGTGAATAATAACAGATTTCAATTAAAAACTACATTTTCATCTAATTTTTTATAAGGTTAAATTATATATTAAATTTGTTTCAAAAAATAATTATATAATATATTTATCCATTTATAAAATTTATTCCATTGATAATAATTTCACTTTGAACATGGGTATAAAATCATAGAAAACATCTGAATTTTTTTATTCTAATACCCCACACTTTCGACCCGACTGTGGAATTAATAAAAAAAAATTCTGCTTATGTGATTATAATTTTTTAAAACTAGATTCAATATTTTGAATTAGATTAATTTATAATTTCTAATATGGTCAAAATATATTTTGATCAAAAATGTTAGTGAAAACAATTAAAATTAATTACAACGATTAAGGTTAAAGTAAACTTAATAAGGGTCTAAATCATAAACATAAGGCCCAAAATGACATATATACTTTTCAAAAATACATTTGATGGAATTATTAAGACCCTATCCTCCCTTTTATATACATTTAAACATTATTGGATCCACATTAAATAAAAAATTGTGGGTAGGGTTTCCCATTTCTAAAATATTTACATGAGTGACACTCCTCCATTATAAAAGGCCTCCCCTACTCCCACATCTTTACACCTCTAAATCCATTTTTATTTTCCTACATCTTTCCAATACACTAAAAAACATCCCTAAATTACTCTTTTAACTCTTATATTGGGAAAAAGAAATCCAAGGATTCATTTTGGAACAAACCAAAAGGAGTTTCCCTATTAAGAGGTGATGTACATGGATTTTTACATGTATTTTTATTTTTTTAACTTAGTTTTAATTAATTAGTTTAACCAATTTTTATATTTTTAGTTTATTTTTGTATCTTTTTAGTAGTTTAAATATTTTAATAATTTTTAGTTAATTTATATACTAATATTAGTAATTTAGTATTTCTATTAGTTATATTAATTTTATATATTATATTTAACACTATATTATTATTATTAGTTTCTCTAATTTTAGTTTAGTTTATTTTATTAATTTTTATTACTATGTATATTTTAATTTGTATTTTTTTATTTCATTATTTGGTTGAATTATAAAATAGTATTTGGTATTAGTTTATTATTATATTTAATAGTAATATTATATTTAATTAGTTTTTTTTAATTCGAAATTAACATTTTTCTTTTGTTTTATTTTTTTATCCCCCCTAACTACCCATGCCAACCCCCTCCCCTTGACCCGCTCCACTCATCCATGCCACTCCATTTTTTTTGAACCCCCTCTCACCAATCTCTCCAGCGCCTCTCCCCAATTCCATCCACCACCTTTTTTTTCTCCCGCTGGACCTGCCGACCACCCTCTCCCCTTTCTCTCCCGCTGGACCCGCCGGACCCCTCTCTCCCTCTCTCACTCTCGGCCTCCCCTTTCTCACCCGCTGGACCCGCCGCCCTCCTACTCCCCTAACTCCTCCGCCAAACCCGCACCCCACTCACCCGATCTTCATTCCACCGCCCCTCTAACCCGCGACCCCTATCCCCCTGCCGCGATGACCCCGCCGTCCTCATCTCCAACCCGCGGCCGCGCCCCCTTATTTCCCCTGCCTCCCCTCTCATCCACTTAAAGTGCAGCAGGTACGCAACCCACAGCGGCGAACCATCACCAAGAGCGCAGCGGAGGTTCGGACAAGTCATCGACGCAGCGGAGGATTGGAACATTCTCTTGGCTTCTGAAGATTCACGTCGCACACTGAGTGCAAGCATCAGAGCATATTTTCAGCAGCACGGTGGTTTGATTCGGGTGCGGCGTCAGCAACTGCACGTAGCAGAGCGATGGTTATTGTTTTGCGATCGTTGACGACGTCTCGCGGTGACCAAAACAACGACACGAGCACGGTGATATCTTTTATTTATTATTTTATGTGTCGTGTCGTCGTGATGGCGAGCTAATTCATTAGTGTTGGAGTTGTGATAAATGTGATGGTGAATGCATGTCTTTAATTTATTCTTACGTTTTATTGCCTTTTGAATTAATTTCATTAGGATGTTTATTTAATTAATTGTATATGCGTTTAAATTAATTATCATTTGGGGCCTGCACACATGCTTTGGTGCCCGTTCGTGTGATACATAATAAGTAATCACGAACGGGAGTTCATCCGAGAATTTATTTATCCGGAATTTGATCAAGCGCGCAATTGAATTTTGAATCAATAAATATATTAATTGGAAAGTTAATATTTTGTGTGCGCTCTCCTTCAAACTGACATGAGTGATACTTAATAAGTAATCTCATGTGAGCGAACCCAATGTAGGTAGATACTTAGACTTTGTGAGAAACGGGTCATTGTATTTCACCAAGTGATTCAGTGCTATAAGGACGCGCAAATTATTTGTCAGGACAGAGAACGAAATGATAAATAATTTGTGTGAAAATTAGAATGTTTTCTAACATCAGAGAATGAGACCAGATGACATTTTGATTAAATTTGGAATCGGTGATAATTGAATAAATAAATATTCAAATGTGGGAATTAAATAATTGACATTGCATGCACTTGAACGGACATCACGACTCTGACACTTCCATCTCTGCCAGTTTCTTTCATAGCTAAGTTCACTTAGATAGTTTTAGTTAATTTAATTAGTCATTTTTAAAATAGTCATTTAGCTTTTAGAACTTAGTTGTTAATCACACAATTAAAGCCCATTCGCCTGAACATTCCTCCAAAAGGACATTTCTAGTGTCTACTCACATTCTCTCTGTGGTTCGACCCTGCTCGCCACTTCTACAGTAGTTAGTAGGTAAATAAATATTGCAAATTTGCACACGTTGCGACGCGCGTGCCAAATTTCTGGCGCCGTTGCTGAGGAGAATAGTAGCTTTAGGAGTTCCTTTAAAAGAGTAATTTAGGTCAAAAATTAAAAAAAAAATTAAAAAAAAAAGGTTTACTACTCTGGGAATTTTTCATTGCAGAAATTTTCAAGACACCCAGAAGCTCGGAATGACGTGGGCCGCACCACACAATTACAACCAGTACCCGCCCTATGTAGCCCCGACTCAAGGTATGACGTATAACGATTCACCGCACATGATCTATCCAGGTAATCTCGTTTATTTCAATGATCTTTATTCAAGTCCATGCTATGATCCATATGAGAATATTTCACCATGCTATGAAACACGACCTTATAAATCTGTTGATCATTTTTAATGTCAATGCATTCCTGAAAATTTAGAACTTGACAATTCATGTCAAACAAATGATTCAATAATTGAACACATGTTGCATTGTGCTATCACTGAGACCAATCGGAGGTTTGAACTTCATGATGAATGCAATGCAAAGTTGCTTTCCTCAACAAAAGATCTAGAAAATCAATTGAATAATTTAGTAAATCAAATGAATCATATTTCCGAACTAGATGCTTCATTACCCCTTGATGATCTAATTAAAAACAATTATTTTGAGGAGAGTGCAATAGAGGTTCCATTTGAACAACATCTATGTCCCGAGTCTGATAATGGGATTGATCTGCCTTCTTATCATACAATTGATGACTCCCCTCCATCACAAAATAATTCTTCTAATCTAATCACATTTCAAGAATATGAGAGCTTGGTCTTCCGCCCTGTTGAACATAATGGTCCCTCAGAAAATGTGATTTCATGTCCTTCTGTGAATTCACAACCTAGTCATCCCAAAGTGAAAAAGGACACATTCAATGTATATGAAACTGCATCTTTTGAGGATGAAGAGGACATTGAACTAGGATCATTCTTTACCATGATAGATTCAGAATTGAACCAAGAGACAGTGGATTGCCACACTCAAGAGGACATCACTTCAAATGACATTGAATCACCTCTTTCTGAAAATCCATGTGAGTCTGAAACTTTTTCTAAAATGGAGACATCTGAAACATTTTTAGAGTCGAAGAATCAATCAGCATTGGTGGAAGAGAACAATCACAATTTTCTAGAAACAATGGAAGAATGGGATTGCTTTGAGGATCCTGATTTCGTGGTGACACATGCACCAACAGAGAAAAATGATGAGGGTGATATAGAAGAAAATATTGAAAAAGATGTCATTCTTGACACAATGGAGTCATCTGCTCCAATTGATCCTGCGCCACTTGCTCCATGCGTCGAGGTTAAAAACACTTCACTTGAAATACCCACATATGCTAACAATATTTTTGACCTTGGCACAATCAATGAAGCCATCGAGCATGAATTGAGTTGGAAACCAGTATATTTCCCCGTGCTAGTGGTTGGGTGTGAAAACAAATTGGGATACATCATCAACCCAGATAATACATTCAAGGATATGATGGATATAAGACGACCACTGAAGGAGTCTAGTAATGGAACTTTTTCACTTGTGTATGTTCAAGGAGGTAATCTTCTTGATCTTTCCATTGACAACCTTTTCCCAAAATTCAACAATTCGATGAGTCTTTCTTCAGGTGAGGTATATTCATTCCCTTGTGAGTTGACATATTTTCATTTCATTCCACAAATCCATTATTCTAACAAGATTCCATTGAGATTTTTTACAACTTGCAGGATAAACTCATCTTCAACAAATAGATTCCACACTCCTACTGAAAAAGAAGCAGATGCATGGTTTACATTTCCGTTTGACCCGGGTGGAGTTTCAACAACGTCTGGCTGAAGACGAAGTAAACTTAGCGCTCAATGGGAGGCAACCCATAATTTTTTGTTTTATTTTCACTGCATTTAATTTCATTTCATTTAGTTTTATTTTAAAATAAAAAGGCATGCATTTACCACAATCTCTTTTCTCCTGAAACTACAGTGGATTTAAATTCATCAAAAATATTTTTATCATCCACATGATTTTGATTATGGTGTGACTTCTTTGATATGATGTGAGTACGTGTTTTCAATGTGTAGGTTTTACAGGTATACCATTTCTGGAGCTTCATCGGATTCAAACAACCTCTCCGCGTCAATCTGCACTTACACAGGGAAGTGTTCTATTTTTTTCCATATTTGATGCTTCCAAAAACACCATGTAAAAAAGAGAAATTTTTTGAAAAATTTGAAAAAAAAACTAACATTCATGTCATTGATGAACCCACATAAAAGCTATTGTATTCTTGTCGCAACATAGTTGGGAACATACCACTTGTGTCCCTAGGCAATTTGAGCACCTGATTCTTGTTTTGGAATTCTCTGATCCTTTCTCTCATGACTTAGATGATTGCTGATATTATTTTATGCTTCGAAAATGTTTTTCAAAAACTTTTATTTTTTTACACTTATTCGCACTCATGATCATCTGTGCTGTCCAAAATTATATTTCCATACCCGTGAGGACTCTGAGCTATTTTACAGTCATCTCTTATTTCTCTTATTTCTTGAGGTAATCTCAACCATGTTTTGTCTTCTAGAACTTGCTATGTTTTTCCATCAAAGCGATAGGAATTTTTGAAAGTTGTACTAAAATGATCGAGGCATCTGTTTAATATTTTAGCCCTGTTGACCCACTGAGCCACCCAAACATTTTCTTCATCGTATAGCCCTTAGAAGCCATGCAAGAGCCTTTTAGGATGAGCCCAAGCCGATACCCTTCCCTACCAATTTCTTGAATTTTTGCATGATGATTTCAATCTAAGTGTGGGGGGGAGAGACTTACTCATGGAGAGGGTTCTTCGAGGGGCAGGGAGTCATTTGATGTACATGGATTGACATTATTCCGTCCTGATCATTGATTTCTTTTTCACAGTAGCGACATTCATTTCATATTATTTTGATATAGGAATATAGAATCCTTTTGAGTTCCAACAATGAGTACATTGGTGGTCATTACGTGGTAACCCTCAACTTTAGGGATACCTATTAAAGTGATGATCCATTACTCCAGGAACTAGAAAGTTTTCTATATGACCTACCTTCATTGAGATGTTACATCGTATACGCTACTTGTGTACCTTTCTTTGGGATTATTTTCTGACATTTATTTCATGGGGTTTTGGAACTGATACTCACTTGTTTTTCCTACCCATCTTATTTGAGTGAGTTGTGTAAAAAAAAAGAGCGAAACATTGGAATATCAAATGCTTGGGGACAAGCAGTGTTTTAAGTGTGGGGGAGCGAGAGTTTGAGGGAGACATTTAGATTGACTTATCATGCATTTATTTCAAGATTCAACCCTCCTTTTTACCAAAAAGATGTCAATATTTTTTCCTACCCACCGTCCCACAGCTTCAGAAACATTTGAACCTCATGTAAAGTCCTTGAGATTGGTACATTCTTTTGATTTCCACTAGTGGAGATGTGAAATTCATGGCAAGCCTATGGTAAGCATGCATGTGCATGAGAACTGAGAAAAACTTTGATCCAATCTTTTCGAGTGATGAGTGTAATGGCAAGGTAGGTCACATGATTGATGAGTAAACATACTTGTTTTGAAAAAATGCAAGTGAAAGAAAAATTATTTTTGAAACTGAAGTTTTAAATGAAGCAAGATATTTTATGAGGAAAGAGAAATAAAAATTTTGAACTTGTAACTTGGATGTTTTGATTTGTCTACGACCACTTGCATTTTCTTTCTGATTGTTTTGCCCAGGAGTGCAAAAGTTTAAGTGTGGGGGATTTGATGTACATGTATTTTTACATGTATTTTTATTTTTTTAACTTAGTTTTAATTAATTAGTTTAACCAATTTTTATATTTTTAGTTTATTTTTGTAGCTTTGTAGTAGTTTAAACATTTTAATAAATTTTAGTTAATTTATATACTAATATTAGTAATTTAGTATTTCTATTAGTTATATTAATTTTATATATTATATTTAACACTATATTATTATTATTAGTTTCTCTAATTTTAGTTTAGTTTATTTTATTAATTTTTATTAGTATGTATATTTTAATTTGTATTTTTTTTATTTCATTATTTGGTTGAATTAATAAAATAGTATTTGGTATTAGTTTATTATTATATTTAATAGTAATATTATATTTAATTAGTTTTTTTTAATTCGAAATTAACATTTTTCTTTTGTTTTATTTTTTTTATCCCCCCTAACTACCCATGCCAACCCCCTCCCCTTGACCCGCTCCACTCATCCACGCCACTCCATTTTTTTGAACCCCCTCTCTCCAATCTCTCCAGCACCTCTCCCCAATTCCATCCACCACCTTTTTTTTCTCCCACTGGACCCGCCGACCCCCCTCTCCCCTTTCTCTCCCGCTGGACCCGCCGGCCCCCTCTCTCCCTCTCTTACTCTCGGCCTCCCCTTTCTCACCCGCTGGACCCGCCACCCTCCTACTCCCCTAACTCCTCCGCCAAACCCGCACCCCACTCACCCGATCTTCATCCCACCGCCCCTCTAACCCATGGCCCCTATCCCCCTGCCGCGACGACCCCGCCGTCCTCATCTCCAACCCGCGGCCGCGCCCCCTTATTTCCCCTGCCTCCCCTCTCATCCACTTGAATTGCAGCATGTACGCAACCCACAGCGGCGAACCATCACCAAGAGCGCAGCGGAGGTTCGGACAAGTCATCGACGCAGCGGAGGATTGGAACGTTCTCTTGGATTCTAAAGATTCACGTCGCACACTGAGAGCAAGCATCAGAGCATATTTTCAGCGGCGCGATGGTTTGATTTGGGTGCGGCGTCAGCAACTGCACGGAGCGGAGCGATGGTTATTATTTTGCGATCGTTGACGATGTCTCGCGATGACCAAAACAACGACACGAGCACGGTGATATCTTTTATTTATTATTTTATGTGTCGTGTCTTCATGATGGCGAGCTAATTCATTAGTGTTGGAGTTGTGATAAATGTGATGGTGAATGCATGTCTTTAATTTATTCTTACGTTTGATTTCCTTTTGAATTAATTTCATTAGGATGTTTATTTAATTAATTGTATCTGCGTTTAAATTAATTATCATTTGGGGCCTGCACACATGCTTTGGTGCCCGTTCGTGTGATACCTAATAAGTAATCACGAATGGGAGTTCATCCGAGAATTTATTTATCCGGAATTTGATCAAGCGCACAATCGAATTTTGAATAAATAAATATATTAATTGGAAAGTTAATATTTTGTGTGCGCTCTCCTTCAAACTGACATGAGTGATACTTAATAAGTAATCTCATGTGAGCGAACCCAACGTAGGTAGATACTTAGACTTTGTGAGAAAAGGGTCATTGTATTTCACCAAGTGATTCAGTGCTATAAGGACGCGGAAATTATTTTTCAGGACAGAGAACGAAATGATAAATAATTTGTGTGAAAATTAGAATGTTTTCTAACATCAGAGAACGAGACCAGATGACATTTTGATTGAATTTGGAATCGGTGATAATTGAATAAATAAATATTCAAATGTGGGAATTAAATAATTGACATTGCATGCACTTGAATGGACATCACGACTCTGACACTTCCATCTCTGCCAGTTTCTTTTATAGCTAAGTTCACTTAGATAGTTTTAGTTAATTTAATTAGTCATTTTTAAAATAGTCATTTAGCTTTTAGAACTTAGTTGTTAATCACACAATTAAAGCCCATTCACCTGAACATTCCTCCAAAAGGACATTTCTAGTGTCTACTCACATTCTCTCTGTGGTTCGACCCTGCTCACCACTTCTACAGTAGTTAGTAGGTAAATAAATATTGCAAATTTGCACGCGTTGTGACGCGCGTTCCAAGAGGCAAAGTCTTCTCTCAAGATCCTTTCTTCTATTTTATTTATCCAACTCCTCTATATATTTTATCGATGATTGTAATAGAATTTAATTATATTGAATTCAATATATATTTTTTATGATAATGGTTTTTCCTACACTAACACAAAACTCCCTCTAATGAATAATGATCATGTTATTTAGGTGTACGACGTAGTACCGCCTCACAAAACTATGATTGTTCATTTTTCCTTACCACATATCATGGTGCATATTATTGTGGAAAATAAATTTATATATGTCATATATTTTATTTATTATGTATTTATTCCTCTTTAATTATTTTACAACACATATCGTTATACTTTCCATTTGGTGTAAATACGATAATTTTGTTTGAGGAAGTGTAGACTACCGCCCCCTCAAAGAGAAGTGATTCAATAAAACACTGCATGGATTGTATTAAGGATGAGTTTAGTGCAATTATATGATATATATGAAATAATAGGGCTACTGAAATTATTATATATATATATTAATACATATATTTTATTTTCATTCTTTTTAAAAATATGAAAAAAATGAAAACAAATTCATGTGTATGTATGGCTTACCATATCCATGAATTGGGTATTCCATTTCATAATTATATATTCTAATGATTAATATAATAAAAATTTAAGGAATATACATGATATTTTTATACTGTTTTACATTCCGGAATTAGTTATATAAGTACAAGGATAGATGATATACAAAATTAAGACACATCTGAAGAGCAAAGCGAATATTACCCGAAGTGAATCCTCAACAGAGTATTGTTAACAAGTGGGTAATATAAGGTCATAATAAAACCATATATAGTATTATATATAATATTATTCTACTATAAAACATTTATAATGAACTAAAATTCTTATATAAATGAGGCTTGGATGAGTATGATGAGATTCAATACACATGGTAAGAAGATTTCATCTACTATTTTATTCCCATGAGAAACATGCTTTATTCACCACCCATTCCAAATGTTTAGTGTGTATACTAATCGTGGATGTATTTTATGATTATTATTATTATTATTATAATTTAAATATCCATTATATGATATTTATTTCATGTAGATTAATTTTTAAAAGTTACCAAATTTGTAAAATAGTTTTGTGTAAATTTTCATTCTTTAAGTCTCATGGTTTTTTATGCACATATATTCATTTTAAAGTTATATATACTTCCATTTGAAATGTTATAATATGAATATAATTATCTAAATGATATTTTTCTTATTAATGTAATTTTATTTTTTTACATGTATGTTATTATCCCATGTTACCAAGTTTTAAGATTTTATAGAAATAATCTAATCGCTTTCCAAGATTGTTTATGTTTGTCCTTATTTTGACAAAATATTATCATCTATATCTCATGAAAAATAATTAATTTTCTTATAAATTTTTTATTCAAGACATATCCATGAATCGGTACAATTTTGGAACTCTTTGGTATAAAAGATAATTAATAAAATTTGTTTCAAATAATTATTTTTTATTTCTCTATTGGGTCAAAAATAACTTTTATTTCAAAAACAATGAGTTTAAAAATGTTTTCAAAAATGTTTTTACATGATACATAAAGGTAATTTTCATGGAAAATAATATTTTAGAAATGTTTGAATTTTTTTTATATTTTGTTTATAATTTTTGAAATCTAATTTTAAGGAAAAATATATTCAAAATGTATTATGTTTTATAAATAATATTTCCAAGAAGAAATGATATTTTCTCAATAATTTTTTTCAAAACATATTTCAAAATTATATCCCATCTATGATAACATCAATTGGTATTACTCATACATTTCATGGGAAATTATTCAATGTTTCTATTAATTTTTTTCCTCTTAGTTATTTAGCTTTATTGGATTGTTATTGTGAAATTTGTGTCCCATTCACATGTTACATGTATGTGAAACCAAATTATTTTCACATTTTATGATCTGATTAAATTATTTTGAATCTTGTTAATTTTTTCCTATGTTAAGGTGTGATTTAATGTTTATGAAACAAATTTCCTTTAATGGGTTATGATGTGATTGTTTATGATTTTTGGCACATGTATGTATGAATTCATTTTGATATGGGTTAGAAAAATATCTCCATATAAATTATAGAGTAACAATTTATATCTAATGGGATATTCATTTATAGTACGATAAATGAAATCATTTTAGTATTACAGGGATGGAAGTCAGAGTGAGATCGTATTATTAATAAAGGGATGGAATGAGGTGTGAACCTGGATGAGTAAAGAAGTTTTTTCCACTAAGACTTCCAAGAATGAATTGCCTTTACTAATTTGTAAATAATTATATATTCGAATATGTCTATCACTATTCTATGCTTTATTCTAATGTACTGAATTCATGGATTATGTTCTTTATTTTATTATGATTCATGTCATATGAACAAGAAATCATTATTCCATGATTCATGTTTATGACGTTTGATATGAAGGGTATGATATTCTATTTTCACGATCATGTTCTTATACCCTATGCTCATGATTATTCTTACATATCTCCCTTGTTTACCCATAATGAGAATTTGAGATCACCCATTTTTTGTCATCTTCCTCCAGCTTATGAAAATATGTATTACGTTTGATGTTTTTAAGAGGGGTTCGAGTCAAGAAAATACTAATGGGAGATGATATAACTCATCTATATATAATGGTTTATGTTTCCAAGTTTTCATAGGAACTAGACTATTATGATATTTTGGAATCTATTTGTATAATAATTTAAGTATCCTGTAAAAGAAATGTAATGTTATTGTATAAAAATAAAGGGTCAGAATATGACCTACTCTTACGTTACCAAGTATGATATGTATATATAAAATCTAAGTGGACTTATGATTATGACCTAAAGAAGTAAACATGGTAGTGAATTTGAGAATAAATAAATTGAAACATGTTTCTCCCAAATTGGGTACAACCCTAAATTCTATGCTCCTATGAGCCCTAAATAGATTGGAGTTTTTGAAAGAATAAATATCACCTTCTAAAAGATAGCTCAAACTATACTAAATTAGTTTGGCCTACCTTTGTATTTTTGGGTAGAAGTAGTCAAGATAGGTTGTTCTAATATCAACAGATTATTGATTAGAGTTATCCT
Source organism: Viscum album (assembly GCA_963277665.1). NCBI lineage: Eukaryota > Viridiplantae > Streptophyta > Magnoliopsida > Santalales > Viscaceae > Viscum > Viscum album. Next base: position 326,889,349 of record OY728158.1, read on the forward strand.
TAAGAAGAAACCTTATTAGATGTGGAATTATAGGAAAAAAGGTTAATTATTGTAGGGTTTTTTATTTCAATTTCATTATTCATGAAACAATGAATAATGTGGAAAAATTGTCTTCCAAAATGGTTGAAGGAATTGTCCTTGGTTATTCAATTTATAGAAAAGCCTATAGAGTTTTCAATAAGAAGTCTGGAAATGTGGAAGAATCAGTTTATATCAATTTTTTTGAAATTGATCCACATGAGCTCCAGACCTCCTTATAAAACCTTAATGATGATTTATCTTATCTGATTTTAAATTCGAAGTAAGTATATTTTTCAGTAAAACAAAGAAAAAAATCATCTTTTTTTTAATTTTCAGAACATTCAAAATATGAACCTAAAAATCCTTAAGTAACTAGTCATACATACATGATAAGTATTATAACCCTCATGAACTATCATTTAGATGCTAGTGTAGGATACCTAAATTCAAGAACCCAAACTAGAGATTCTGTTAGAATCGAGGTTGAACATCGTTAATTTTTCTCATTATGAACATAAAAACATCAATAAAGCAATTAAAGAAGGATTTTGGGTAATATCAATGAAATAATAACTAAAATGGTTTGAAAGAAAAAAATTATTTCGAATATTTAGATTGACACGAGGACACATTGACTATTGGAACTACGTGCGTGTTGCGGAATAAATTTTATGAGTTAATAGACATAGTTATAAACAAGTATGTACATGTTGCACTATATTAGAGTAAAAAAGAAGGCGTTCACAATGAGGAAACCATTAGACCTGTGGAAATAAATGAATTTATAATAAAAAATTTACCCTAACTAGCACATCTATATTTAAAACATTATCAACTGGATATTAGGTGTACGTTCCTAAATGGTTTTATAGATGAAGATGTTTTTTGTAGAACAACCCCCTATATTTAAATATACTCATTTTTTAAATCATGGTTTTTAATAGTACAAATATTTTTATGGTTTAAAAAAAGCTCCATGATCCTAGTTTTACTGGATCATAATTTTTTTGACTTGAATAGGATTTTTAAAAAAAATATATGATCTTACCCTTCTCAAAAAATTAATTTTAGAATATTTATTTGGAATAAAAATATATGATGATGATATTATTTTTTGATCTTCTAAAAAATCAATTTGTAATAATTTTTCTAAAATTATAGAAAATGAATATGAAATGGGTTTAATGCGTGAAACAATATTATTTCATAGATTTCATATCTGCCAAAACAAATAGGTAATTATTTTGAATGAAATTAACTATACAAAATATCTTTTAAAGCATATTAATATGTATAGAACTAAATATAGTGATTCTCCTATGAGTACCACCTATAAATTGGATCTTAGTTAAACTAGTAAACCAATATATCAAACTAATTATAGAGGTATGATTTTTTTTCTTCTCTCTTTCACTATTATTAGAGAATATATAATGTTTAGTTCGTGTATGTGTGCTCGTTTTTTAGAAAATACAAAACGGTCACATCTTGTTATTGTTATAAGAATTGGAAAATACATCAAATATACATCTAATTTTGTATTGTTTTAATCTTTTGGACAAGAATGTTATTTAATATGTTATTTTGATGAATAATTTTGTGGAAGAATGTTTTATTGAAAAAACACCTCTAGAACATGACCCATTTTATGTAGGTTACTAATTTCATGGTGTTGTAAGAAATATTTTTTTGAATTTTCTAATGTTTAAGCTACATGCATAGATGTATGTAGTTTTTTTGTAAAAATATGATTGATTAAAAACACTCTACTATACTAAGGATATCAATTTCAACATGTCCTTATATATTGTGACAATATGAGTTCAATAAACCTATATAAGAATCATGTTTATCATTCATGGAAAAATCACAAGGAAATAATAAATCACTTATTTGAAGGTCATTTTCAAGAAGAATAAACTACTCTTGAATTTATTTGAGTAGATAATTTGTATAATGGAATGTTTACTTATCCTTTTAATTCTAAGAGAATTATTTATATAAAATACTTATTAGAAATATGAATCTTTGGATGAGTTTAATCTTAATTGACATATAATTATGTATGAAATACTATTGTGTATAACATACCATTGGGTTTTCATTCTATTATATTGTCATGTTGTTGGATTGTAGTGATTTTGTCCTGTCATACTGTTGGGTTTTTATGACATTGGTTTCGCACACAATTATGTTTTCACTTTCTTCCCTCTTATGCCTTGGTATTTTTTCCTATTTCTCAATATTTTGAACTGCCAATTTATTTCCTGGTTTATTTCATTTACTGTACCCTGATGTGAGTTTTCACTTGGTATTAAATTCTATTTCAAGTATAATTTCAACTTGAGAATACCTAATATCCTAGATGATATAAAAGTGGCACAATTCAATTCCCAACAAGCCTTGATCCCCACACGATACTCCTGCATCATTCTCTCTCAAGACTAGTGAAACAAATTGAATCCCAAATATCAAATGTTATCCTCACCTTTGACTAAGATTACCGAGATGATCTGAATGTTGGAAATAAAGCATGATTTTGAGCCTTATCCTTCTAAGTAAAAATCATCTATGATGCAGATTAAAGATCCATTTTCACCTTCTCCAGTTTCTTCAGTTAATCCTGTGCATGTCAACAGAGTTTTCAGTGCATAAAAAAGTACATATGAAATGGTAGTAGTTGAGTATGTCTATGGTACATAATGTTCTAAAAAACAAGGGTGGTTAGAGTGTGTTTCATCAAATAATATGTCATTTTATCTCAAGTTAGTATATGAATTTCATTAACATGTGTAGTTTTTGTTTAATTAAGATGTTGTAGACTGGATACAATGTTTTGTAACAGGACAAGTATTTGGGTTTTCATCAAGAATGTCTTCTAATAGTTTTAGTGTACCACATGATATAGTTTATGGTGACTTGTAATGGAGAATTCTTGAAGCTAGTAACTTTTTTATTTATGATTATGCACTATGTGTGATAACAGAATATTTTTCAACAAAAAGGCATGTTACCTTGGAATTAGTTATAGAATATTGGTTGTTTTTATGTTTTTTACAGTATAAGTAATGTCTAAGAAAAGTATATTTTATAACACGTATATATCATGATATTTATCACATATATCTTATGATAAAAGGTCACAAGATTAATCTTTATAGATATCTAATACAATATATGTGCGATATGATCAAACTATCCTCCAGATCTAATTTTTTGATTTACCCAAAGATGATTTCTGCCATGATAGAGACCAAGGTCCAAGTACATGACGATGAATTTTCTTTTATAAAATGTTTTGATTTCATTATAACTAGTGCCACATTCTCAAAAATGATAATCAACTAGAACCCATGGAAGAAACCATGGGTTTGTTATAGTGAAATGTTTTATACAGAATTTAGTCTGGTTGATCATCCAACAAAACCTGTGGATGGAGTTATCCATTCATAGTGCCTCTTGAAGTTCTGAAATACTCTGATGAGGAAGTTGTTTTTGATTAAGATGTGGAAAATTAATAATATTTTGATGTATGGGGTTCCCCTACCCTTTATCTAATAGCCTCTCACATTACCTTTAGTGCTCCCAGTCTACTAAGGAGATCTCTAAAAATTGAGAAGTTGTCTAAGATTGATTAATAAGATATATAATTATCTAAATAGGATCAAAATAAAAGTTCCAAATCAAATTGTGTTCATGAAAATGATGAGGAAGAAGAAATAAAAGTATAATATGAGAATAAAAAAGGTAATAAATCCATTAGATCTTATGGATTCAGTTGTTGAGGGGGAACATTCAACATCAATGGATATTTATCCGCGAGCATTATCTGTTGATGATGCTGAGTCTAGTTCAATTTCTACTGGTGAAAAGGTTTAGATTCTATTATGGATGGGAATATGACTGTTCTATCTAATATGTAATAGCATGTTGCCGAGAAATAGAAAAAGAAGCTTATTTAGAAAGAATTTGGAAATTAATAGTTAACTGTTTTAAATGTTCATAATTCATATGTGGATGAAAATTTGGAATGTGAGTCCACTGTTGTTGATTCCCAAAAGGATTTTTAGTCGAAATATTCCCAAAATTTTGGAATATAGTTAGATTCTAAGCTTTCTAGTGATAAACAAATATTGGATACTTAATGTTCACAATCTCTAAGAAAAATGAATGATTCAGTAGCTCCTATCACGGAATATATCATAGAAATTTTTTCAGATCATTGGGTGGAACCTATGAAAGAGGAGTGGGGAATGTTCTATATTGTTTTATGAATCCCACTAAAGTGTTATTAACCTGATGCTAGTGTTGATAGTGATCCTAAGGGATCCTTGATATCTCATGTTGATCTAGATGGTCGACTTGAAAAGATTAGTTCTATGAGACCTCATATACCTGAACCTACTCCATATCCTCTAGTTGTTTCAATTGATATATTCATTCAATCTAACCTAAATGATTTTAGTGACAAGAGGTTGTTTGAGTTTTACATGTGTGTAGGGAATCAATCCACACTTTTGACAATGCTCATTCGAAATGATACTAGTTATATATTTGAATTAGTTTTTCTGCATATCCAACCTAAGATGATACATAAAATTTATGAGATAGAATTTTCAAATAAGAAGATATGTGGTGAAATTGAAACTCTCCTATATTTAATTGATGAAACAAAATATGATATTAATTCATCCTTAGTCAGTATCCTTAAATTTCTTGAGGATACTTCCATACATTCTTTTGACTATATTGTTCCTACATCTCTAGTGTTTGATGTTGATTAGTTGAAATATGTTTTCTGAGATGAGATACAAGTTACATCTTCCAAGGATTTAGTATTTTCATAGAATATACACGTGAATAATTAAGTAGAATTCAGTATAATTTTGACCATTTTATCAAGATGGTTTTCATATTTTCTCATGATATGAAAAAAGAGAGAGAAAATATAACCATGTCCATATTTTTTTTATCTCTATCGGATTTATACCAATAATGTAATGGAATCCATTTTTAACTTCTTGGATGAGAGTTTGAGAATGCCTCATGTCACTTAACCATAAAAAGTGAAAGTAAGATAGATTTAGAAGATAACCCTGGACATGAACTATTTCATATTAGAGTTGTATTTCCTTTGTGCAGTGTAATGGGGTAGTCAAATAATAATGGATTTCTTCAATATCATGATGTCATTTCTTCATGTGCATGGCTTAGAAGCAGTTTCTAAAGATGTGGTTCCTATTACTCTTTATTTTTGTCTCAGATCTAGAGTTGCTTAGGACAATTTAGCACCTTTTATGGATTTTTTCCATCAATACCAATGTCTCCTTCTCAAACATTAAGAAAAATCCATCCAATTATTATTATGGAGGACCTCCCTTGGACTATAGCTAGACCCTAATCTGGTGTTCTATATCTTCTGCATCAGCCTAATTCCGGTACCTCATTTAAGGAGAAATACACGTCCAAGGATAATGGAACATAATTGATGGACCCCTATGGAAAAACATTACCTATGAATTTTGTATGATTGGACTGTAATGACATTGATGGGATGTATATTATAATTACATTATGCTCATAATTTTTTATTTCATTCTAACATCTTATTTTGTATATGTTACTTATATATTCCATTCAAATGTTTTAACCTCTTCCTTCATCATGAATTTAGTATCTTTATATTAATAATTATTACCTTTCTGATAATACTGAAAGGGGGATAATATTTAAGGAATATGTGTTTATAATATTTCATATGGCATATGTGTGAATACGAATTTTTATAGATTATTTTTTTATAAAAAATATAATAAAATACATGTTTTTGATAATTTTTATGAAATATCTGTTTATAAGATTTTTTTAGAATACATGAATTTATTGATAATTTATATGGAACGTTTATTTTAAAGAAATTCCAAGAATAATATTTCTTTTTTATATAATTGAATTATTTTTTATACACTTTTTTATTATACTTTCCATTGATACGTACAATTTTTTTATTACTTTCCTTGATTCCATCTTATAATATTTTGAATGATAAGAATTGATTTATATTAGGATCTTACATTAGATTTAATGTTTAAACATCAGTAATACCATCAATGGGTTGTTTTTATATTTATAATATTCTATTGATGTCATGGTTTTTTATCTTCAAAATGGGGGATGCTGGTTATGTTGAAGTTTTAGTGATCACTAAATCAAGATTCTAATAATACTATTGATATTCATGTTTTTCTTGTAAGTAATATGTACCCTATGTACAATATTAAAATGGTTATGGATGGGACATTGTTATGATATATACCATTATCTGTGAAAAACTACGAGTATAATAATTTCTAATTATATGATACTGCAAAGACATCAAACCACCATACTATCACACCGCTGTAAAGAAAATGTGGATATGTAAGAGATACTTTAATATGAGGTACTATCAAAGACACATTGTTAGACTGTCACACCTCTAGAACACAAATGTGGCTAATTATGATGTACCACATGACAAGGAAAAATAAAAGTCATAGTATCATTATCATACATCCAACATAGAATTCGAATAAGCCTAAGACGCTGTCATATCATTCAATTTCTTACTATACACCATTAGATGAGACACCACCATCATAGTAGAAAATTGTCTTATTATAAGACACTTCTAGTGTCACACTGGCAAAGAAACATACTGCAAGTGTCATGCTACCAAAACAAGACATATTCATGTGATACACCCCTAGATACTAAGACCCTACAACTATTTTTATTACACTACTTATTTTCAATTACATTAAACTAATGGATATATTCATTGAATTTAATGCCATTTAAAATTTTAATGATTGTACCTAAAATTTCCATTAGAAATATTTCTAAACGTGCAGTATGAGAAAGTTTCTAATTTGGATGTTCCTATAGGTGCTGATCAAATTGGGGAACACTCCCTAGTGGAGTAATAGAACAACATGTAGAAAATATAAAAAACCACTATAGATAATAAAAGAGATATGTTAAAAAATACCTTGAAAATAACTACATATATGAGAGATAAAAAGATGATATTGATTGAAAACATTATTTTCTCTCCTTCTATGGATAATAAACTGAGTAATCCAAATAAATATATCATCAATTGAAAATGTCTAATAAAAAATAGGTGTTTGTGACACTGGTTTTCTTAAGTATTTCGATAGAACATAACTCATGCTTCATTTCTGATTCCAATAAAGTGTCATAAGCTATTTTACAATATAATGAGAACTTATACACTCTATAATACAAGATTTCTAGATTCTGTTTATTTTCAATACATTTCTGAGCAGTGTGTACACTTTCTCTTCTTTACCAAATGCAAACGGTCTCTTAAAAAAATATGATACTTTATATCTTTTCAGACACTTTTTTTATTTGTTTCTACCTTGTATAAGTGTGGTAGAGTTCTATATATATCATGTTTCATTTTACTCCCATGCATAACTATGGATGAAGTCTTGTGTGACCTAGAAAAATTTCAAGAGTTTTTAAACAATTTTAAATTTTTGGATCATCTAGTTTATTTTATATCAACATCTCGGTGTTGGGTGATCACCAAGTGGAGATGACTAAGTATCTACTTGGGATTGAACCTATTGTATTCATCTTTTCCATGTGTGTTTTAATTTTGTTTTGTCATGTATCCACGTTGAAAATAAAAACTATTGTAACTTTAAATGGAATATATATACTTTGATATTTTACATTAATTTTATTTTCATATTATATTTTAACAAGTTGATTTCAAATGATTAAATAATATTATATATATATATATTATTTATCTGATACCTAATCAATATTTAGAGAATTATTTAAAACATTTAAAATATATATATCATAATATTGTTTTTGATGAACATGTTTGTATTTAAACATTTTCGGGATTTAAGAAATATATTTTTAATAAACAATTTAATTGCGTACTCAATTCACCCCATTTTAAAATACTCACTCAGACCAACATTATTTCTCATCATTTATAATGTGTTATGTTTTATTTTTGTTTCCTAATTTCAAATCTATATAGATTATGTAATCTAGTTTTCCAAAATATATATTATTTTTTTCAGTCATGATTTGATTCTTCATAATGATGAAAATGTAATAAAAGAACCAACTAAGGGGTTTGAGGTTGGGGTCATTACATGTGGGCCTAGAGTTTATGATACAAATTATTCTGAAAGGTGAATATCATTGAGCAGATGATGAGAATATCCTTGAACCATCACGATTCTTCTGCATACTGATAATGTATACTTTTGATTTTGATGAGGATATCATGTTTTTTATGGATCTCAAATAATTGAAGATTTTATAGATTTTTTTACTCCCAATGTTTATATATGGGGTTCAGATGCCCTTTTTCAATTATTTTTTTGATTATTGAGGTTTTTTACCACTTGAAAATATGACCCCAAACAGACTGGTGACATTGTGGGTTTCCATGTGTCGTATCAAAGAATATATTTTTGGATTCGGTGCCCTAGGACCAAATATTTTAACACTAATTACATGTATATTGAATTATTTTAATATTAATAAATTATATTATTACATCTTGTTCACTATTCTTTATGACATTAATGTTACAATTTTCTAGAATATCCATCTCATTGATAAGGTCAATATAGTTCCCACTATGATGAGAACCTTTAAATGGTATGATAAGAATCTTAATTAAAGTTCTACTTTCACATAATGATATACAATTGGGAACATATAACATTAATGTTGAGTGTGAGTGATCTTAAGTAGATGAGTCTTATTCTCATTAAGTTCAAACTTGGTGATATTCAATATGAGATATTATGAGATCTAACCCAATTGTTGGTATTCGGAATGTTTTTTTGTCATTATATATTTCTATATTTCCTATTTTTAATTGTTCTTAGACCTATAGATTTTTATTTAGGCATTTAATGACCCAGCAACATAAATTTATTTCCTAAAAAACAAAAAAAATACATTTTTCTGAAAATTAGGGTATACTGGGTGCATAAAAAAAGACATATTATTAATGTATTAGTAGAAGAAGGATTTTTCCCTTAAATATCAATAGAAGTAGATATCCCATATATTTCATTAAAATAGAAACCTCACATTTAATTCCATGTTTTTGGTGTAATGATAGTTTTATTCCAGATAGTCAATGAAAGTTTTATCAAGCATATAGTTTGGAGATAATGATGTGTCGCATTCTTGACGAGATAATGCAACAGAGATTTTATATTACACAAAAATCATTCCTATATTGTTTTCATCATTGTGAAATTTATTTAATTCTCTTGGGGTACTTGACCCATTTTCAAAATATAATCTTTGATCATAGGTTATCCCTCATTTTGAAAATGTGAAAGAGTCCTAGGGGTTTAGACACTAAATATTTATGTTGATATCAATTAAATTAAACTTTTAATTCAATTTTTTTAAATATTATTCTCATGTTTAATGAATAATTTAATCCATTTTTTATCAATAATATATATATATATATATTGAATAATAAAATATTTAAATTAAACATTAATTATAGAATTCAATAAATGATGCGGAGAATGGATGGACAAAAATTAAATACATTGATAAATAATTATTTATAATCCAGTAAATATTTTTGAACATTTTTCATGCTAGAGAACATCACAAAATAATAATAATATAAATAACAATATTATGTGCCCGGGGGTTTATTAAAAAAAATATTATTTATTCAATGGATATCATGTAATTAAATTACATTTCATAACCTAAAACCTTTCTTTATAAATAGAAGTTTATGTCTATTGTGTAGTGTGGTTTCAAAATATATAATCATTGTTGAAAACCAAATTCTCTTTCAACATTTTCCAACTCTCTCTCAATAATTCTAAAAAATAGGGAGATTAATTCAAGATTGAATAATGAGTGATCGACAAAAAAAATACAAATGATTATTCACACAACCACCCTAAAAAATCAATTACATTTCCTAGAGATGAAAGGATCGTGTGTGGATCAACTCAAGAAAAATTATACCCTTAGATCCTCACACCAGGATGAACTAAATCCGAATAGGGTCTTTTGGAAGATCCTCATCATCAATGAAGATATGATGTTATGCCAATGAATTTATTTTCATCCAAATATTAATAAATTAAACACAAATTCAAGGTGAATGATCCTCGCTCATAATTTTAGGAAAAAATATTTAATGTAATTTAAATATATCTCTCATGACTACATGATTCTACAACTCCAAGATCATTCAAGTGGTATAAGTGTGGGGAATAATTAAATTTAAATTTATTTATTTGATTTTTAATCTATATGAATGTATGGTTAAATGTTTTATTTCATATTATTTATTCTTTTATTATATTAATAATTACATGTTATCAACATATTAATAATTTTTGTCAATTTTTTTCTTTAATGAACATATGAAGAATGATCTAAGATAACCTCAAGAAGTGCCAAACAATTTTCCCACTAAAATTATGTCACATATTCTATAATAGAATAAGACACTTTCTACCCATGTTTAAAGCACTTTGTTGTGTCATATGTTAATGAAAATATAATAAATTGATTAAACATGTTAAATTTATTTAAAAACACATTAAGACCAGGTCAAAATTGTAAAAATAGATTTTGGACTACATGTTATATAGCTAGGATGCACGACCTGCAGTTGAAAGAGTATATTTGTACAAATCGGGAAATCTGTGTGGTCATTATACATAGTCAAACTGCATGAGACATATATCATGGATAATTTATGGTATAAAGAATGTGTATGTGTTGTACACACCATATAGCTTGTCATTTCCTACATCTGAAATACATGTTGAGCTATCCAGTGAGAATAATAGACACATAGCTTAAGAGATACACATCAAGAATCTAGATTGTAAATTCCTTGTAAGATATAAAAATAGAAACATAAAACCTAGTGTTTATCCAAGAAATGTGACAATATGATACATGATGTATAGCTGGTTTGTACATGTGGTGTAGTTATTCTAATTTAACACACATAATCCCTAGGCGTTTTAACCATGATACACGAGGATAGAGGTATAACGCTTTTATCAAGATAAAATATTTTTTGTAGTCTCCCAATTATTAAAAGTATTAATTTAAATTAAATTGGAAATTACAGAATAAAAAACATAATTTGTTGATGTTAATATTTTATTTTTGGTAACATATTAATTTTTTTAAATAATATTAAATGAGAAATTAATTTATTCTCACAAATCTATAATTATTTTTTCAGATGTTTATTTTCCATTAATTACTTAATTATTGTTATCTCCAATCGAATTTTTTTGATCATTAATATGAATGAGAATAAATTAATTAATTAATTAATATAATCATATTAATCTTAATATTATATAATACGTAATAAAATAATTTTTTATTTTTTATTTTTTAACATATGTTTAATGTATGATCGTTCATGAGCTTGACCAAGACCTGTGTATGTATTGGATTTATTTTGTTTATGTTATATCATTGGTTTTCCAAAATTTAATACTTAATTAAATTATATTTTATGGGTTATGCATACCATATTATTTATTACAACCTATGTCTCCAAGGTTGTTTTTGTAACTCCCTTTTAACAATTCTGTTGGTTCATATCATTTTTAGGTGAGTTATATATGATATAATTAATAGAGATTATTAGGTTGTGTGGTGGTGGTTTTGGACATAACCATAATGATGAAAACCCATGTGATACATAGGTGGAAAAGTGGTGTGTTGTATCTTATTCCATGATCAGAAAAAGTAGTATTTTTCCATATGTCAATGGTTTATTTAATATCTGCTCAAAAAAGTCAACCATTAGATTTTCTCATGAGCATGCCATTTAATTAATTAATTATTTTTTATATGCATTACTTATTTTATGGATACAAAACCTAGATCACATAAAAAATGAATTAATGTTCATTTTTAGAATGTATTTAAATGGACTGTGTAAAATTGTTTTATCCTATATGGTTAAGTAATTAAGTAAAATCCATTAAATATTAAAAATAAATGTAAAGGATAAAACGGGAAAAAAAATTTATGATAAATTTAATTCCATAAATTTAATTCTAAGTGATACTAAGACTTCTATTATTTGATGAGGAATTAAATTCATAGAACTAATTTTTTTACCAACTCTTATTAGTAAACGTTCTTTAAACAAGAATTTTATAGGAATGAATTCATTTCACTTAAACATATATCATAAAAGTAAACATCCCTCTCTAGACATTATATAACTTTTAGTAAAGTGTTGAAGAAATAAATGTTATGATATTCATATTGGGGAGTCCACTCAATAGACCATGGAGTCTCCATAACATACTTAAAAAAGACATACCTAACTAAATACCTTCAAGTAGACATTCCACCCTCATTAGGGTAATTTTATGGGTAATATAGATCCATGCAACCTAGAATTCCATAGAAAATACACATTCTGAGTTCAATTGGGTGGGATATTGGGACTTGATAAAATAACGGGAAATTTAATAAAATTAATTATTATTATTTCTTATATAATTTCCAATTAGGAAATGCACTAATAATATTCTATTTATTTATTGTATAAAAATTTATTGTTCATCATACACACTATCCTGATGTTCAATATTAGAGAAAGGGAATCTACTCACTGGCAGTTTATTTTAGGAGTAGTTTATTTTTTGTTCAGGTTGTTCTGCTCTTTGAACACAAATCTTACATGCTAGAATCCTTAATTCTTCATCCACCTAACAAGGAGGTGAGTGAGAAATAGTAAATTTTATAATAAAAACATTTGAGCGACAAGGTCGATGTTTAATGATGGATTAATTTATCTATGATTATTCAACTCATTATGTATCATCAAAACATGGATGTATACATCATACTTGAGAACCTATGTGGTATATACAATTATATATATATAAAATAAATATTTGGGATTTACAAACCACTATTTTAGAGTATGATTTTGGAGGGTGTTCTAGCTAGGCCTCCTATAGTGATGCTCACTGGGGAAATTTATTGTATAGAAGTTTTATGATTTAAAATCCCTAATTAACTACAAAAAACTCTCATTTTGGAAAAACTCCATCTTAGATTAACTTGTTTTATTACTAATTATAAGATGAAAACATTCATAAGTATTTGTATGATCTTCTCACTCTTCTAATCCATGTGGATTATGATACTATGTTCTTAAATTCTTTTTTTCCATAAGGTGAGTAAATAGAAGGGAAAATCAAATTGAATGAAGTCCAAACAATCTTCATATCCTACATTAAGTGAATGATCAATCGGAATACAAGGGTATACGATGTATTTTATTTCAAATGTTCCTAGAAGGGCCACTGGAATAAAATATTCACTAGTCAATGAAAAATAGGTAAGATTTAGGTGTTTTTGATATTAATTATGATATATCTATTTCTTCAAAATGGGTATTAGATATATAATTCAGTTCTCATATATATTATAAAATTTAGGAACCATATATATTTATAATAATTGACTGAGAGGATATTGATCTATGAGTAGCGAATGAAGCTAAAATTTAAATTGTAGCTATCAAGGTATATCACCTCATTTTCTAACTAGAATGATCATGGATTTGAAATATGATTATTTTGTGACATATGATACCAAAAAAATAATTTATATATCTAGAATTTATATATATGGGTTTCTTTTAATTTTTTCATAATATTTTTTCTACATTTACAATTATAGAATTTTTTATAGTAAGGATCATTTAAAAATGGTCTTTATATGATGGATTACACAAACAATTTTATGGAAATGTATAATAAAACAACTTCACATGACTCATACCACACCGAAATTCAGAATAACTAGCTATGTTATGCAGACATACATTCTTGAATAAACTGTAAAAAGAGAAATATTTACATTCTTCTGAACTAAACCAATATGGTATATGTAATTCTTGTTTATAAAGAAAAAGAACTGAATCCTCATTTATTAGAAAAATTAAAGGGCCAAATATAATCATGAATTATTCTATACTGATGTGAGTATACCATTTCATGTTGAATAAATGGGTTTGTAATCATACTTAAAATATTTTATTAATGAATTCAGAAGATATGGATATGTCTACTAGATGATTTTTACATTATATTCTTTTGATAAATTCCAAGAATACGAGAAAAATGTTGTGAAACAAATTGGTAAGAGTATTACAAAACCCAACTCGGACCATGGAGGATAATATTTTAATCAAGACTTCCTTCATTACCTATATGATTTTGGGATACTATATCAAATCACTTCTTTACATACTCCTTAATCGAAAAATTTCATAATATTAAGGAAGAACATTTTTTTAAATAGAGAGATCATTGATGTGTCATGAAAGTATGAAATTATCCTTTTGGGGGAAAAATTTATTTATATAATCCAAAATACTAAACTGAGTGCCATATAATGTCTTATATGTTCTACCATTCCAATTATGGAAAGGAAATATACTCATTTTTTCATACATACATGTGTGGTGTTCAAAAGTGGTCTATAAAGCATCTTCAGGTAAAAAACATACACACTAAGGCTCAAAGTGCACCATTATAGGATATTCCAAGGGAAAGGGAGAAATTACCTATAAAAAACATAATAAAAATGTTATAGTGGAACGAAACTATATATTCCTGAAGAGGGAAAACTTCTATAAATGTGATTGAGGGAGGTTTATAGACTTCGATGAAGGCCAGGATGAAGGTACTCTGGAGTTGGAACATGAACAGTTTCCATAAATCCCCATAGAAGAAAATTTCATTATAGAGAAAATAACACTATATAGAAGTAAAATATAGGATGAAGAACTTTAATGGTATGGATTTTTTTATAATGATTAAGGAGAACCATTATTAGATGATAATAATGATCATCTGATCAACAAGGAAGTAGTATGTGGAACAACTGATTCCAAATATAAGGAATCCCAAATTTCGAAATGGATTACATATAGAAAAACCAAGTATAGATTTTGGTATATCCTCAAGAATATATAATGAATGTTAATTGAAAATTTTTATTCAATATGAAATTATAAATGGAATAAAATGTCAGTACCTATAAGGAATGGTTGTTTGTGAAAAGTGTTTTAACAATGTCAAATCGTTGACTATGAAGAAAAAACTTCAGAAGTATCAATACCAATTTGGATCAAAATTATAATAGTCAGTGTGTCCTTACAAGACAATGATATTTAGAATATGGATATCAAAATATACATCTATAATGGTTACCTTACAAATGATATCTATATAATAGAACCATAAGTTTTTCTAATCCATGGTATTCCAATAAGATATGAAAGTTGAAAAAATATTTTTATAGATTAAATCAAGAACCCAAATCATATAATAATTAGCTTGGGGAAGCGAATATAAAATATGGTATCATAAAAAAATAATTTGACCCATCTATCTATAAATGTTTTAATGGGAGTGAAGCCATTTTCTAAGTTATATATGTCAATGCAATATTACTCATTTGAAACAAAATACTTATCTTATAGTATTTTAAGTTGTGTTTGAATAAATGATTCTACATGAAGGATTTGGGGGAGGAAACTAGTATTCTTGTGATCAAGATCTATATTGATAGAGACAAGAGTTTTCTTGTCCTATGCTAAATTACATATATTCAAAAAACACTATATTGTTTTATTATAGAAAATCTGAGAGAGGATTATGTCTTCTGACACAAGAAATTCATCTTTCCCTAAAAATGAATCCTTAGAAACATGAGGAAAAAATGTAATGGATTGGATTTCATTAACATTAGTAACATTACTATTCATTTATGATATGATATATACTTGGATAGATATATAGTACACATTATCAATAGTGGACTGATATAATGATGACCTAGGTGACCACCCTTGGATAGTAGTAATGAGTATCCTCAAGTAACTATGGAATAATAAGGATATGTTCCTGGTATATGGAGTATAGGGTGATATAATCATCAGAGGATATACAAATACTTGATTATAAAGAGATTTAAATGAAATGAAATTAAAAAATAGAAACATATTCATTTTTAATAGAGGTTTTGTGATCTAGAAGAGCTCAAAACAGACTGTGCTTGTACATTCAACGAAAGATGATGTGTATATTGTATCTTATAAGGTAGCTAAAGAAGTAGAATGGATGAAAAAATTAATCCAATACCATGATGTTATATTAAAAATTAATTATCCTTTCAAATAATATTGTGATAACAATTTAGTCTTTGCTCTAAAAAATGAGCCAATGTCATATCAGTAAAAGAATCACATACTTTGGAAGAATATTCTCTTGAGAATGTTTTCTCAGAGATGTGAGGTTACATTTAATAGTATTTTCATTGATGAAAATTTGGAGAACCCCATAAATAAATATTAGACATTGTTGAAACATAATAATCATGTAAGGTTTATAGGAAAAAAAGTATAATGCAATTGGTTCTAGTCCAAATAAGATATTTTTAGACTTGGTTTCCTAGGAACAACTACTTTACATTTATTAAAAGTTCATTTTATAATTTGAATATTACTAAAATAACTTTTTATATATTATTAATTATTCAACAGAAATTTAGTTTTATAATTTCATAGAGTATTCATTGTATAGATATGGGTATAACAGTTCCCCGTTATGATAAGATCTTTGAACTACTATGATGATATTATAAAATATAGTTTTCTAGTAGGATATTATACTATTTAGAATACATATAACATAACTTTCATGTGAAATTAATCATAATAGGATGAGGTTTCTTCTCATGAATGTTTCACTTGGTAATCTAAAATATTGGATATTATCATTAAAAACACACTTGTAGGAATTCGCCATGTTTTGGAATCAATGGATATTCATATATGTGAGAATTTTTAATGATCGTTAAACTTTAATATTACCATTGATTCATATCAGGACTCGCACACTTTGATTTTTTGACCAACACCATACTAAAATATGTTGTTGGGAAGTAGTGTATGTTGGGTCCATCACAAATGACATGTTATTAATGGGAAATTTGACAAAAGATTTTTTCCTATTATTTTTAATGGAATTTGATATCATGGACCAAATATTCAAATTGTTCAATTTCATTAAATTCCATGTCCATGGTGTAAAAACCAGTTATTTCACATGGTCAAAGAAAGGCATATCGACCATATTCATTAGTGACCCAAATGGTTAACCTTATTCATAAGATATTATGATAGTGAGATTATATTAAACATTGAATGTCCGTATGTGGTTTCCATAATTGAGAAATTATGTTCATAATCTTCTGGGGCATAAACCATTACTAGATAAAAATCATGTACTTTACGAAAATCCACCTAATTAAAATGATAAAGTATTATAGATGGTCACACTAATATTTTCCATTGATGTTGATTAAATTATTTCTTAAATATAATATAATTATTATTATTCTCAAGACTGAGTAATATTTTTTTTCTTTTTTAATCAATCACTAATATATATTTATGAAAAAAATACATTTAAATTAAATATTTATTCAAGTATTAAATAAATTAAGAGGAGTATGAATGAGATAATCCCATTTATTTTGATAAATATTTATTTATATGATATAAAATATTATTTATCATTACATGCTCTAACTGTCATAAAATAATAATAATGATAATAATGATATTATTATTATTATTATTATTATATGAGAGGGTGTTTATTATGATTATAAAATTAGTTTAAGTATCATTATGAAATTATATAATATTTATTAACCAAAAAAATATCTCTATAAAAAGGTGGATATCTATATTGTGTATCATTGTATAAAAATAGTGAATCATTCTACATAATAAAATTTTCTATTAACTCCTCCTTTTCTCTCCCTCTCATGAATGAGAAATGAAAGAGAAATTCATTCAGGACCAAATTATGCGTGGTCAACACAATCAATGTAAGACAAATTATTAACCACACTATCACTAGAAAATAAATTAGCATTGATCTTAGATCAATGGAGTGCATGAGGATCACCCCTAAAGGTATTCTACCCTTTTATCATCAAATCTTAATAAAGGAAATC
This sequence comes from Viscum album, assembly GCA_963277665.1. Lineage (NCBI taxonomy): Eukaryota > Viridiplantae > Streptophyta > Magnoliopsida > Santalales > Viscaceae > Viscum > Viscum album. The sequence continues at coordinate 326,907,505 of OY728158.1, forward strand.
CAAAATGAGTATTTAAAAATATTATAATCCTTAATGAATATATGATCCGAATCCAAATTATTTATTATCATTTTGAATAAATAAATTAATTAAAAATTTGATGTGAAATATCATCACTCATGTTTTTAATTAATAAAATATTGGATGAAATTTTAATAAATCTCCCACCAACGTACACTTATTTTATGCCCAAGATCATTAGATATGTGCATGACTCATTGTATTATGTTGAATGAGATAAGCTATTCCATAAGTATGAGGTTACTCTCTTGATGATTTCAAGGATCATGGTGTAATTTGATAAACACCAAGTCAAGTCCCTTCATGGGAAATTTTTTCCCTTGGGTTAATGATTGTTGATAGTATGAGAACCCTTTGGAGAGCTCGTGGGAGTGGAAACCACTAATGAGTGTTTAGTATCCTTATTTTTTAGTAGTATTTATCTATTACATATGAAATTCCTAGATGGTGATGAGAATTTAATAACTCTTTTTTCATATATGACTTTGGAAAAAATTAGAAGAATATCATTGGAGCAAGGTGATGAGTCAGTATTGAATTATTGGGGTAAGAGGGCCATGGTTATGTAATACTATAAATGTAATATCATGTGCTATCAGTTTATCTAAAATAATAGAATAACTATTTAATAGTGTATTTGATGGAGAATCTAGGACCACCATTCAATTTGGAATTTAGGTTTTACCCATGCCATGGCATAAATTTTTCTAGCATCAGGTGTTTGGTTGTAAACTTGTTATAGGTGGATTAGTAATTTTTATTTATTTATTTATTTATTCAGAGATATCCTCTTCCATTTTTAACCCAGTTATCTGAAAATACATGGTTTAGTTTCATAACCCTATGTATTTGGTAGGAATAGTGGATGATTTCATTGTGGAATCAGTAGATTGTGGACTAATGGATCAATACTTCATAGATCATCTATTATAGTAGAGTTCATAGATCTCACTAATGAAAGTTGCACAGAATCAATATTCATTAATGAAGAATGTAAAATTGATTTACGGAATTTTATTTATGAGGATTTTTTATTGATTTGCCCTCATCAAACACAAACCAATATTACTAACAATCAATTAACAGGTCGATTGTTTGATTAACAGTTATTATTTTGTCTTTATAGGATTTGGATTTTATTTTTTTTAAAAATAAATCATTCTTGGATTCCATAAAAGATGAAAAAAATTGTTTCTAATCTAGCCTTATATTGTGTTATATTATTTTATCCCTCTATTCCTAGCTTTATTCATCAATAATTATTTTTTTCTGTGGTGTGATTTTACATAGGTAGACTAATTAATGTTTGTTTGACTATTCGAACAACATATAGTTGTAAAAGGTAGTGTTTTGGGTGTTGTAATGGGGATGGGGGCATGAAGACAATTACATGAAACCCAAAAAAAGATCATGTAATGGCGTTTTATCATGTTGTGTCATGATGGTTTCTTTAGGATGGTGATGAAAATATTTTTCCCATAATGAATAGTTGGAATATGACTTCTAATTAGCCATTTCTGTTTGTGACCCACATCTAGATATTATATTGATATTTCATGAAACTTTTTATGGGGTTGTATCACACAAAAAAATACATTTTCTTATTCTAGAAATTATAAGAAGTTATCAACTACAAGTTATATAGTCTAGAGTGAAATGTTTCATATATTCACTCTTGATAAAGCATTGGGGTTTATGTTTTTAGTTAAATATCACACACCTTGTGATTTTTTCCCACACCATGTGACCCTTAGTCAGCTAGCTCAGAATTTATATGAATTACACACCTATGTGGACATGATGCCTCACATGATGAATAGTTGGGTCAGATTTTATATGAGGCCCCTCAATGATCAACACTATATGTATAGGGATTACATGCTCCAAAGACCATGTGGCCCCTATACAATATGTATTATTTGGAGTATTTCACATAAATTTTCATATTCATGGGCATGATCCTAGGATAGGGAAGTGTACACAGACATGAACATAGTACATAGGCAAAACTATAGCAAATGGAATGGACAAGACTATAGACAAAGAGTGTGGGAATAACCCTACATTCAATGAAATCATAGTGTGCATGAGATGGCTTAGGAGTGGTTTTGGATATCAACAGAAAAGATGTGGGCTTGAATGTGATGGTCAACCTAGACATGGATAAGGCTTATGATCACCTATAGTGGAACTTCATCATTTGTTAAATGAGATTCATGGGGTTCTCGGTGGCTTACATTGACATTTTATTCCGATGCTACTACCCTTCATGGTTCAAGATCATTTTTGTAGGGAAGCATTGTTGTTTTATTATGTCTGTAAGAGGCTTACAGTAGGGGGACCCCCTGTCCCCAAATCTTTTTATCCTGGCCCAAGATTCCCTTTGTAGATACTTATCCCTAGCCATGAAACCTGAAAATGTTCAGCCCATCCATTGCATCTCCCAGGTTCCCAGTGTTTCCCACCTCCACTTTGTAGATGAATTATTGTTTTTCATCAATGGGAGGAGTTTCTCCCTTATATGTTTTTCTTTGATTAGGAATGAGAGTGCCAAATGGAGTGGAAAAGTTATAAAATAGGATAAGAGTGTGGTCTAATTTCCATATAAATGTCCAAGCTAACGTAAGACATCAATTGAAACCATTGTCTGTATTCATGAAAAGAATTTCCCCACGACTAACATCATGGATCCTGTTTCCCCTAAGAGAATCTGGGTTCACTACTTCATGGACCTGACCAACTAAATCATTAACCCCATTAAAAACTATAAAAACCACTTACTCTCATTTAGTTGGAGGATCACCCTTATAAATAGTGTGTTATATTCAATCCCTAAGAATATTAATTTTTTCTTTAAGGTTCCCAAGTATACCTTTAGCCATCTCGAGTCCATTATAAATTCATTCTTGTGGGATGCCCATGGTGAGTGGAGATTTCGGTGGGCCTCTGAGAGTAAAATGGAAAGGCCTCTGGAGCATGGTGGAATTAATGTGAGAAGCCTGAGTGAGGCCATGTTTTTCCTAAAATGTATGTTGGATTGGGAAGTTATTGAGGACTGGACATTGTGGATCCAATTTATAAGAGGTATGTACTATTGCAATATAATACCAAATAATATGAATCCCTTCCATCTTTGGAGCTCTCTTCACAGACATGTGTCCTCCATCCATCAGCACTCACAGTGAATCATTTGGAAGGGTGAGGCAAGCTTCTGAGAGTGAAACTAGGGTAGTAGGTTTCTAGGATTCCCAGGTTTCCCAACATCGGGTCTATCAGTCAGAGAACCTTCACTTTACAACTCATTTTTCTTGGTAGTTTTCATCACATCTAAGGAGGTGTGTTTACATGAAATCTACCTACAAGGATAAATTGATAGGTGTGTGTTACAATGCTCCCTATTTGGTAGGTTGTTAGTGAAGAATTATAGTTAGGGCATGTATAGGCAACTGAAAAGTGACCCCTGGGGCAGAGTTATCGGGTGAAAATATATTCTGGCCTAGTTTAGTTTTCTCATCTAGAGAGTTAGTTCCAACGCCATTCCCATGGAGATTACTATTAAAGCCAAAGGTATTCCCCTTGCCTCATGATAATACATTTTCTCAACCCATAAATTGGAGACCTCCTTCTACATATTCTTCGGAAGCGACTAGGCTTTATACTTAGGGAACATCCTTGGGGAGTTTATAGATTCTTTGGGTTGGTTTTCTCTATGGAGGAGTTTTTTCAGTGCTGGTTCAGTGGGGCCTCCACCAAGAATGAGGAGGAGGGACGGTCGATCTTTATTGCGGTGGGATTCTGTTGTCTTTGGTAGGCATGCAACCAAGCATGACACTCTAGTCATTGACCCACCCTTCATGGCCTGCTTCTCCGGATGAGGTTTCTCATCACTAATATGGCCTCCCTTCATAAGCATCATGCAGATGCGCCCTCCCTTCATCTCCATGCCAATAACATGTGTCCCCTTGTCTCTTTAGCCCCGCTAATGTCTGGCTCCAATATGAGATGGAACCCCCCTTTTAATGGGTTTAAATTGAACACCTATGGGGCCTATGGTTTGGGGGAATGAGGGGAGGATGGGTTGTTCGAGACCCTTCCGGATTAGTAACTATTTCATTTAACACTTCTTATGGGGAGGGTTACTCCCTTTTTTGTGGAAGCCAAGGAGATGCACACTGGACTAGAGATCTTCTTTTCAGTTTCCCTTCCCTTGAATTTAGTGGAAACTGATTCAAAGATCATTTGGAGGACCCCTAAGTGTGAAATTTCTCCCCCATGGAAGACTTCCTACCTCATATGAAAATACAGAGTGATTATTTCCAGTGATAATGAGGTCCTTAATATGTGGTAGGCGGGTAACCTTTTGGCTGACTATATTGATTCTAGGACATCCCATGACCACCCTCTCTTGATGTTCACCTCCCTAGTGTCTGTTCTCCTAGCTGGTGTGGATATCTCTATCAAGGATGCCCTTAGGCTTCACTTCAATAGGATCCCGTGATTGTTTTCTTTGGATTTTATGGATTATTTAGAAAATAAAAAAAATTAAAAAAATTCAAATATTTTACATGACATGTATCAAGAGGTAGTCATTTTATGTGATATGGTGAGATACAAGAAGATCTAAACTAAGAAAAACATTCTATAAACCCTATTGTCACACCACATTTTTATTTATGGAAATGCAAGAGTCATTAATCTTTGGACGTGTGTATCTCCATCATTGGATGTCATATTTGGGATTGTGAGTAACATAAATTGATTAGTTTAAACATAGAAAAATTGACTACATTTTTTCATAAGTAGATATCAGACTCAAGGAGATGCTTGATGGACAATTCTCATAATGATGTTGAATTGGTAATAGTGATTCAGTGTGATCAACATAGTGTTAACAGATTTGGAAACCACCATTATCCACCATGGTGCCAGTTCCCATACTATTTACATAAGTAAGGTTTTAAACCCAACATACTACATTGGGTGTGGTTCATTTACCTTGTGTGTGGAACATCTCCCTCCCTTCCCTCATCTTTGATTTCTAGCGAGTAGCAGTGATCCAGTAGAGTTTTCTTTTCTCTATTATATGGAGTGAAGTTGTGATGTACATGATCTACATGCTATTTATGGTGATATTTTCAATGAATAGTGGTTTTAGTTGGAGTTCTGATAGTTTTTGAGCACCGTGGAGAAGTGCAGGCTCTACACACAAATTCTTTAGAGGTTATGCAAGATACATGGTAAGGAGATACCCCCCGTGGATATGAATAATTCTGGAAATATATGAATCCTTCAACCTTAATTTTAGACACTTGAACCTAATTCCATTCAACAGATATTGGCTATTAGAGTAGCAGGATGAGTCATCCTTCATAGCTGGGATGTGGAGATAGAGAACTAATTTCCCTCTTTATTTATGGATTCATAATTATCACTTTTTTATTATGGTTCATTGCATCATATTTTTATTTAAAAAATTTATGGGGATCAGATGACTATTATCTCTTGATAATTTTTGTTTGGGGGTTTCAGGGTGTCCTAATATGTATGTATATACACATCTTTATAGGGGCCCTACCCACACATGTCATATCTTATTTAGATGACATGCCTCTCATTGGTTTCCTGGGAATACCAAGTACACGTGGAGCATAGTAGGAGCATGGTTATTATATATGGACCTCTGATGTATCAACGTTTTATTTTGGGTATTATCCCCCATTTAGCTAGTGGGTTGGGTTATTTTCAAAGTTTAGTGACCTTGTATTTGGCCATTTCCACTTTTTTGTTCTAATTTTTGTACTCTTATATGAGATATATGTTATGCATGCATTTATAAAAGGAGTTCTTTATCTTTCTACAGTATATTATTGTATGGATATGTGTGTGTGCGTGTATTTGATTTTTAGGATATGTACCCCCATGTATAGGATTTTCCAACATGGTGCTAGTTTCTAGCCCTTGGCCTATTAGAGGCCAGTATGGGGTTTCCTTCTCGGCGTACCATCATCCATGAGAACCCTATTGGGTCCGGTCGAGACAATACAAATCACACTATATATCAAAATTAGACATTAAAATAAATCATTGTAAACAATAATCTACATTTCTAATTATGCATCAAACACCAAGAAAAAAAAGGATGTAGATGCATAGTAATATGACATTTGAAAATAGGGGGAACCCTAAATTAGTTAATCGATTCAATAATGACATCACTGGAATTTAGGGTGGAAATGAATTTACATTACTAGTCTGGGTGATACACATAACTAGTGAAAATGAACTCATTTGATCTTGGATATCTTTTAAAAGAACCCAGTTCTCCAATGAGGTGTGTATTAAACGAACTAAGGTGGATTAGGGTGTAATGACCAGACTCCAGAAATATTGATCTTGTGATTACAATGTTTTATAAGTAAAATATATAACGGTTCACACCATGACTGATCAATATAATTAGTGATCTTGGAAAATTATATACAAATATGATTAAAATTTTATAATGGAAATTAAAAAAATATCCTAAAATAAATTATTATATCCTTAAAATGAATAAAAATATCATTTTTCCAATCATGGGGATATGAAAAAAAATTATGATTGTGATTAGATTCTCAATAAGTGTAATGTACAATAGTAGCTATAATGTATAAACAAATCATAATCAATATGATAGAGTGGATAATAAAAACACCTTCCTTTCAATCAAAAACTTGAGTTGAAATAATATTTATAACTACTATCAAAAGACCAATCACATGAACATTGGAAAATTATTTCTAAATAAAGGAAATGCATAAATACTAATATTCATGATTTTTAATCATGGCCACATCCAAGTTATCATGAATTTTCCCATCAAGGCCCAGACTATATATATCAATTATATAAAATGTGTAAGTGTAGTCTAAATCATAATTTAATATGTAATAAAACCTATTTTTTCTCATGAGAGTTGTTGATAAATCATGTTACTATCTATAATCGGGTCCAACCAGAACATTCATGTCATAAAAATTACTATTATATTTAGTGATCAAAATAATTCATTCAAAAAATAAGATTTAATTAAATATTTATGTGTCCAAAATAATTAATAAGTACTATTTACCCAATATCTGAAGTCAAATTATTAATAAACATCCTTCAACTGATACCATGCATAGAAGTAGAATATGAAAGAGACAACATAAAAGGGGTATACATGATTCCATTTAAATCCATCATATGTAAAATATGTATATGAATAATAAAATTATTTACAATTAAATAATGGTGAATGATAATGAATGTGAGCATCAATAAATCTATGACCACAAAACTAAGAATAAAAAATAATGAAAAAACCATCAATTAAATAAAAATGAATGATTTTGGTAAAAAAAGACTCTTAGGAATAAAAAATAAATAAGAAACAATATTATAAATAATATCCTTGTAATGTTTTTTGGAAATAAATTTATAAATCACATTCAAATTTATTTTCATTCCTTTAAGAAAAAACTATTTTTTAGATTAATTATCATTAAATGTTGAAAATTAAGAAAATATATAGAAAAATATTTTGTTTATAAATAACCCTAGAAACATTTAAAATATTCTGGATAAGGTATATTATATATGATTCCATTATAGGGCGATTTATCTCAATATGTTGAAATAAAATTCTTGTTTCACTGTTCAAGATATTGGAAAATAATCCAAATAGAAAACATTGAAATGATTAATTTTTAATCCATCATAAATAATTTCAAAAAATAGTTAAAAATAATATTTAAAAAAAAATTGAATCCTAAATAAAAACATTCATGTATATTTTATAATAACTTAAACATAAAAGAACATGAGTTTGGAGGATGTCTTTAAAGCAATTCTTTTCAATAAAAAAGACACTTCAATGTAATATACTTATTGATTCTGGATAATAAAAGACAAGAAAAGGAAAATAAACATGTAAACAAAAAACATATACTTAGGATAATAAAATCTAATGTCTTAAAAAAATTAATATTTTATAATTATTCCTAATTAAATATAAATTAAAATAATCATGAAATAAAATGAAATTGTAGCAAAAATTCATTTCCTGATGTATCTTCTTAGTCACACATGTTTGATTAGGATATATAATGGATATAAATTTATAAAATAGTTTATTAAGAACGTATTTCATCAATATTTTATTTCTTATGGTGATTTTATAGAAATTTTAAATCTATTCATGGAATATTTTTCAATTAGGATAACATTTTAAGTATGTTCTATAAATTTCCCCCAAATTAAATTAGTATAATTGTTATAGTTAAAGGAGTTGAAAAATGGATACATATTTTAAAAATTAATAATAATGTTTTAAATATAATTTTTATTCAATATAATCAATATTTTAATCACCGTGTGTGATGGAATCTGAAATGTATACCCAATTCACATCACTTGGTGGGGGTGGTAGTCCACACGTACGCTAGAACAACATAAAACTTTTTGAATGGATGGAAGAATGGTATTTTAATGGTATATTATATCTCATTGATCATAATTCTGATATAAAGATATTATATATTCATTAATAATACCTTTAATTACTGTCCTTGTAAATAGGTGATAAAAAACAAAATAAAGCACTATGTGGAGATGTTATGTCATATGTACCCCTAAAAAATGTTTTCGTTTTACATATTATGGAAATAAGGTTGAAAATTATTATCCCATAGTTATATTGAAATTAAATTATATTTTTTATACAATTTTAATTATATTATTATATATTAAATATATTTTTAGGAATTATAAGAAGAAATAACAATTTAAATTTCTCGATAAGGAAATTACCTCTTCTTTGAGGGATAATTTTTTTCTTTATACCTTAATACCTCTAAAAATGGTATAAAGGTATGTATAAGTGATTAAGAAAAAAGGGAAATGAATCTAGAAAAGATTTTAAATATTAATTTTATGATCTAGAATGCTCAACATTTGTGAATAAGGGAGTAGAAAAAGTTTTTTTTATAAGTTAATGGAGGGATTCCTAATGAATTACGAAAATGAATTTAAAATTTATGATAATTTTCAACTTAAAATGGGAAAAGATTGTCACTTACTCTAATTTTATTTGTTAAAGTTAAATATATTTTCATCCAATGAGAGTAAATCAATTTCTTTCATAATATTAATGCTTTATCACATTATTTTAAAAAATTAACTCATTTCACCTTTAACCATGGTGAAAAGTATTTAACATTGTTAATATTTATTATAACCAAAAATTATGCATACCTTAATACATAATATTAATTATTCAGATGCAAAATATAAAATTCATATTAAATTATTAAACACCTATAAGTGGATGAATGTATATTTAACATATACTTAAAAAACACCATGAAAAGTGTTTTTAGGGAAATATTTATCTTAAGAATAAAGTTTAGTGGATAAAAATGGTATATAATGTTTATTGAAATGAATTAAATTGGGATATTTTATATATAATTTTACATATTTTACTTAGAAAAAAACGTTATAGAAATAGGTAAATATACAATTGAAATAAAAGAACTTAAAATTGTTTTTATTTGAAAAAATAAATTACTTTGTTTTAGAAAGCTTAATAATATATTTATATGTTCATCATTACTATTTAATAATAGTTATATAACATATTAAATATATATATTTTGTATATAAAAATGTTTCATTTACATTTTGGAAATTATTTTTTCAATATGATGTCATCAAAATGACCATATTTGTAAAATTGGTATTTTTCCCAATTAAAAAATGAATAATTTTTGAAAACTATAAGAATATTACCCAATTAAGTTTTTAATGTCATGATATATATAAAAAATATTATTAAATAATATAATTTTGTTTGAATATCAGTTTTAATCATGTTCTTGAATAATGTTGAATGCATTATTTGATTATTTCATTAGACAAATAGTTTAATTATTATAATTGGTTCTCAGTTATTACACTGTCCACTCCTTCAATATTATCATCCTAAAGAATTCCATAATATAAAATAATGGATACGTGTTGGTATTTATTCATAATAACTTCTTTAGGTTCCCATTTACTTGTTTTATTTTATGATTTTATCAATGTACCTTCACTAATATAGTCATCCGGTAATGAATCACTTGTTCTTTACTATCATCAATCTTTATGGGACCTTTATAATAAGATATTTAAATTTAAAATTCTATTCACAAGAAGGTGATACAATGTGTTGGTTGTGACATGTACTTCCCCAATGAGATGATTTGGAACACATCGTGATCTTTAGATAGGTTATGTGTAATATCCAAATGGTTAGCCATATCTCTGATTTTATCTACAATTTCAAAAGGCATGATGTATCTAGGACATAGATTCTAATTATTTTCAAACCATATAACACCCTTAATTGGATATTGCTTCTATATTTTATGATCTCTCACTTGAAAGTTAAAATAAATCCACCTGGAATCTATATTTATCCTTTTTCTACATTGTTCTACGTTCATATTGTTCTTAATAGTTATCAATTTTATTATTCTCTATTAAAAAAGTTCTTGGTCTACCAACATCAGTTCAACATCTTCTTTCCAAAATATTAGTGTATGATATATTATTCTATTCAAATCTTCATCTGGTTCCATTTGAATTCTTTAATAGTATAAATTATTAGAATAAAAATTTACCAAAGTTAAAAATTTATTCCATTGACATTCAATGTAATTTAATTAGGACCACTATATCTAATCTAATGTTTTAATTTTCCATTTACATTGTCCAACTTTCTGAGTATGATAATAAGTGTTCAAATTTCTCTCAGTTTCAATATACTTTGTATGAATCTTCCAAAATATTGATGTAAATTAAGGGTCATGGCTATGTATAATCAAATGTGGTGCACAATAAAATATAAAAAAAATTACTAATATATATATATGTGAGGTGATCTAATTTTATATATCCCTTTATATAAAAAAATGTGTAGACATTTTAAGGTGATAAAAATAACCCAAATTGAATCAATTTTTAAAATATTCTTTAGAAATTAAAGGATATTGTCAATAATTATATCATCATAAATTTTCATGGGAACAGATAGATGTTTCATAACATATTTAAAATGTTCTCTCTTAGAATTTTTTAATTGAAAAACAATGCATAATGATACATAATCTATAATTTTTTATATTATCTTATCCCACCAAAAAATACCCTTCAAATTTAATATATTTTGGTGTTACTAGGGAGTTTATCAATATTTTAACCATGCACTTCAAAAAATAATTATCCATATAGATAAGGAATGGATTGAACACACAGACTCTTTGTAAATTTCAATATACCATATTAACTTACGATGTCATCAAAATTCAAGTCATCCACATTTTTTATTTTCTTTTTAATATTATTATCATCAAGATGGGAACTAGTTCTTATCCAATAAGGATTATATGAAAATAATTTTTAATAGATGTGATTTTTCGGCATTCTTAATGATTCCAATACCCAAATTTACTAAAACTGTGAATATAGGATCTTTATAAATCTACATAATTATCAATACTCCATGATTTATCCTACACAATGCAGAAACCACCTTATTTTCCCACTCTTGGTGGTATTGTATTGGGAAATAATATTCTCTCCGTAAATTTATCCATATCCTTTATCTCAATTTGTCTTCTCTCTATGATAATATGTACTAAAAACATTTTTGATCCATATATATTTAAATGTTTTCACCATATATGTAATGAATCAATAGATTCAGATCAAATATCATATCATATAAGTATATATCTAGTATTATATCTTTATATTCATCAGTATTTAACCACAATTATATTGAACCAATCCTTAAAAATACTTTCTTTAGTAATTATTAACATAATCATACAATAAATACCCATTAAGGATCAAGATTTCCATTTTATTTGGAATATTAGATACAAAAATACAACATTACAAATCGTAAAATATAATCATTATTTATAACCCCATATAGTTTTAAAAAATATCATAGATATTCTAATGATACAATAAAACCCTATGGAAAATACAAAAAGGAACATAGGGACTGGAGAGCCTAGTAAGGGAAAAAACATGAAAATAAAACAAACATGAGTTTTTAGAGGCATAACATGGTATCATAAATAAAATGATCATAATTTGGGAAAAATTACACTATAAAATGAAATAATAATATATTGGAATCATTGAATATGTGGAAAAAACATAATACATGACCTCATAAGAGAATTTGATGGGTCACTCCCATGACTATCATTATAATATGTAGAAATCCCCATATTGTATTGGGATGACACCACATTCCCATTACAATAGTGAAAAAATTCCAATGGTGGATTAGGTTCCCCCAAAAATTTCTTAAATTTCATCTAATGAGATAAAAAAAATGTTCCCATTAAGTTGGATAGAAATATATTTCTAGAACCACTTATAACATAACATAGTGTTCTTAGGATAATCATCGATGCACTATACATAGTATCTGATGATATTAAAAAATTGGTATATTAATTGAAAGGATATATAATTATAATCCTACCCATTAGAAAATGAAAACAATACATATATGTTCCACATGATTAAATTATGTTATACACAAATTATAAGCATGATCTAAACAATGATAAAGAAATGGGTTTCATAATGTTGTTTCAAGGCTTAATCAAAGCATAAATAATACGGATCCAAAAAAAAGAATGAATTAAATTTATATGGACTTTAATAATTGAAAATGGGTCATATGTATTGATCATGGTGTTCCAATGTAGAAAACTCATGATATAAACTTAATAGAAGAAATAGTATAAAAAAAAACTTGGTTGATGCTTCATAAAATATTTGTTCTTATTTTTATTGATGAAAAATGATTATTGTTTTCTATAATACCAGAATTCATCCAAGAGGATTCACAATAAAATTATTATTATCTCATAGTTAATGATGCTTCTAAAAAATTTATGGGGTGATTATTAATATAATATGAGAAATAGGAAGGTTCTATTAAATCATGTCTACTTAAATGTTTAAATTTAACAGTTAAATAAAAACAGGTATAACCCCAAAAATAAAATATATATTTATCTATGAATATATTTATTCTGAATATATTAGTTAATATGTTATTTTGATGATATATTAATTTAATGAAAGGGATAAATGGATAAAGAAGATGTAACTGTCATGTAATAATTTTTGTACAAAAGAACCCTTACGTTGTTTTTAAAACACCATTATTGAAATCCCACATAATAAATAATTATAATAAAATAGTATTTTGAAAATATACATAGGAAAATATAAATTTCACATGAGATAATACTTATATGGGTTCTAATTAAAAATAATTACATTTATAGGAGGGGAACTTATAGACATGGAGGGGAAATTTTATTTAAGAGGATGATAAAAATTCTAAACATAATTGAATTTTAAAGAATTATTAGATCTCATAAATAATTTATATTTTAATCAAAAGTGATCTCATGGGATAGATCAATTTTATATTATATTTATTAAAATAAAAAAATCCATGAGAAACCTTACAACTCATGAAATGTAATTGAGTCATAAAAAATCCTATATTTTAGAGAAGATGTCAATAATAGACCACACCAATGAAGATAATAAATTAATGTGAATTTTAAATATTAAAAAATTATTAATTATATTACTAATCAGGGGGTGTTATTTACACTATACATGTTATGATTGTTATATAATATCAAAACATTCGATAATGAAGGGTGATTAAGAAGGAAACCCTAATGAATTATAATGCATTCAAATAGAAACCTCTTAAAAGAGAAAAAGAATAAATTTTTAGTTAAATTACCTAAAATAAATAAAATTCATGTTATTTTATAACCAAATCGTATTAAAGACAATATTTAAATAAAATTATGTGAGTAAAAGAAAATATATCTCATAGAAATAAGTAATTAGATGAAACCCTTATCACTTGTCCAAAAATGATCTTCACATTCATATAACATCATTAATTATAAATTTAATATAATTATATATATAACCAGATATATTATTCATCTATTTATAATTTAATTTGGCCAATTTATTATGTTTTTGGGATTATTTTTAATCTATTTTTCTCTAACATCAATTACATCAGGTTATTAAGTTAATTTCTCTGTAACTTATTCGGTATGATGATTTTGGTCAAAGGGATATAAAATATATTCATGATTAATATAATTGTGAATTTTTATGTCCATTAATACTCCCTTTTGATAAAATATATTCAGTTTCCAAGGTTATCCCAAAATAAGTCCAAATTAAGAAAGGTTCCTTGATAAGTCTATTTATGGAGGAAAATTTAATCTAACTATGTCTTATTATTATTAAATGTACATTTTCATATATTATCATTCAATAACAATAATAGTTTCCCAAAATTCATCTTTAAATACTAATTTTCATAATGTTGACTATATAAAATGGACAGAGAGAATAAAACATGTAGTTCATGAAGGTGATAGTCTTCACAGACACACTTGATAACTTCTTTATTTTTTATCAATGATCTTGAATGAAGATATAAATCATACATTTTGACATGTATAAAAAAATTATCTTATTAAAATTTTTTGTTAGTATATCATCATTCATAAAAAGATGATTAGGGGTGTAGTAGAAGAAATGATCTAGGGAAGTTGAGTGGGTAGTATTGTCTCTCCTTTAGATGTTATCACTTGAGTAACTCTATATCACTCTATATATTATTCTATTGGTGAAACTATAGCTTAAATATAATAGGGAATGTTTTTACTATATAATATGGTATAGGTATTTGTCCAATTCATTGGAATGGATTTAGTAATGGGGATGATGTGCCCCCCTTTTGAATGTGAATAAAGTGTAACTTATGTAAAACCCCATTGTTTTTCAATAACATCACTCAATTATTCAAGGATAAAGGGACTAAAAATGACCAATAATGGAATGGGTGTAGATATAAGTACAATAAACCCCCCCACCATCAAATATAAAATAATTATTCACATGTTTTAATGATTTTCACTATGTTACACCAGCTAAACCATAACTTACCCTTATCGTGCTAACAATGACTTCACCAATGGTATCTAATTTTAATGGAAAAAGTTTATTTGACACTATTTAACAATTAATAAATATAATTTTATGTATGTAAATAAATTTGTAATAAAACATCCATTATTTAGATAAATTAATTTTATTACTAGAATATGTTACATGTTTAAACTCTTTCGTAGAACAAGTTCATTTTCAATATACAATCTAGTGTGGGGTAAGATTTTTATTATTTTAATTTTTGCTGCATTAATTGGTTTGTTATGAAAAAATGTATTTTATTTTTCATTAAAAAATTGACAATTTTTTTTACCAAAATATTATTTATTTAAAATATATGTCCAAAAATAGTTTTTTATTAAAATAAAAATATTATTTCTACTTTTTGGGATTTTTAATTTCAAAAAAATATAATTAATATGCATAAATGTATAACAAATATAAGAATTTTATAAATTAAATGGTTTTTTGCAATTATAATCTTCACTTAAATTCCAATAGGTTTCTAAAATTAATACGTTTTCTAAAAACTACACCGTTCACTTTTCATATAAAAATCAATTAATTTCAATAAAACCCAAGAAATAATTTTATTCTATCTTTAACATGATGAATAAAAAAATGGATATTTTTTTATTGAAAATATATAATTTTTTAAAATTAATTTTAAACTACTAAATGTATAATTTATAAAAAAAATTAAAAATTTAACATATTTTCTAAAATTTCAAATATGAGTCTGTAAATAAAATACATTATCAAAATTATAATGTGGATTATAAAATTAATGTTACATATTATTAAAATGTATATTGGTTTTATCATTTATACCTATATAAACTTAATATAAATAAATTTATGCTATTTATAAAAATCATATTTTATTCTATTCACCTAAAAATCAATATTTTTCAAAAAGAACCAAAACAACCTTAAACTAATATTAAAGTTATTAATAAAAAAATTATGTTTTTTTTAATTTTTTTTATTAATTTTTTTCATTTAACATTTAATTACAATTATAAATATTTATGTGAAATTTGTTTTATTAGAAAATAGCTTTTTTATATGCTTGTAGTTCAAATTATTAAATCCTAAAAACACTAATAAATGATAAATTTATCAAAAAAATATTATATTTTATTATAATCATAAATTAATAGTATTATAAAATTTATTATTCAATAAAAGGTAGTCTTCTTACGAATATATTTTCTAAAAAAAATAACGAATTAATTTCATTTATGTAAAATAACCTTTATATAAACATAAATATTAATATATATCATAAATAAGTAAATTATTATTCTAAAATACAAATTTAAAGTCTAGTGTTGGACTGTCTATTATTATTTGTTTTTTGTTTTGGTTAAATATTATATGTGGAGAAACTATCAAACAAATTTTAAATTATAAGAGGAAACATATATTAAAATACTGATTCATTAAATCAAGGATATATAAGAAAAAATATATTTTTACACATAAGAAAATATATAAGTCCCTTATTTGATTTATGACTATATATCACAAATCCATCTATTCCTGATAGTAAATTTCATATTCGTGTACTGGTCAATCTCTTCTGTAATTATTCAAAAGATTATTTACATTATACAACTCATAGGAACATAACCCATTTATTTTTCAGCATGTATAATAGTTTATCTAATTGAGTAATATTTTGAAAAAATCATCCATAGTATAAAACTAATACAAGTAAAATACAGGGCTCAATTATATTTTTTGGTGTTGTTCATAACAACAATCCATTTATAATTGATGAATCAATATATATTCCATCCTTAGAGATGGTATATCAATGAAAAATATCTTCCGAATGATTGAATTTATATTTGACAAATTTTTCAAATAACTCCATTTCTCTAACATCCTTTGGATATATTAACCAAGGAAACATATGATAATCATGGAATTCAGAGTATATCAAGATATCATCAATACAAACCTAAATTATTTTTTTAATAATCAATGAATATTGTGTTCATCATATACATACAAATATAGTATTCACTAGTCAATCCAAATGGAAGTAAATTAAATTCATAATATTTGTACAACATATAAAATTCCGTTATTGAAATATCATCTTTATTTATTCATATTTTATGACACCCAAAATGAAGAACAATATTTTTAAAATATTGAGATCAATGTGTTTTTTCCAAAAGTCATCAATGTGGGGATAAAAATATATTTTATAGTAATGGAATTTATTTCCCTATAATTAATGCATAACCACATATACCCATATTTCTTCTTTTAAAAAACAAAAGAGGATCCCCATTATTAATCATGTGGGTGTATAGATATATTTTCAAATAAACCATGATGTTTTTTATTTAAGGTGACTAATAATACTGTGGAAATCTTATAAAATGTATTATATAGTTTTTTTTCATTTGATATGAGTTCAATGTTAAAATCAACCTCGTGATATGGTGGTTGTCTAGGCATTTGTTCTCGAAACACATCAATGTATTCCGACAAAATATGTACATCCTATACTCTAAGGATATCATTCTTATTAATATTTTGTTTCATCTCTTCAACAAAAATAATTTCATGAAGAAAACATACTAGAGGTAGATAAACAATAGATTGAAATTATATAGCCTCCCCTCTAAAGATAATGTATTCCAAACTTCAATTGTGAATATTAATAGTTATCTCTTGAAAAAAATTATTATTTGAAATAAAATCCATACCAATGGTTATAAGAAATTTAAATAATTTTTAAATAATCTTGTTTGAAAATAAGGTATGTATACTTTTCATGAATGGTGTTAATGAACCCATCCTTATTGGAAAAATCATTCCAATATGATTCATGATTGAATAATCCTTTTATGCATCTAGGAAAATATATAATTTAATTTGAAAACATAGAATATATAAAAGAGTGTGATAATATAGAATAAAATAATGTAATGTTTATGATTAAAGTACTATCATCATATCATTGTGAATTTTAACTCAAATTGATGTAATTTTACAATATCTACATTCACTCTTTGGCCTCTTATATTTGAGGTTCTCTTGAAGCTTGGAAGATTTTTAAATAATTTCCAACCAATTTATAAAAAGATAAAATGGTAAAAAAATTAATTATTTAAAAATAATTCATGGGCCTTATTCCCTTTTCTCTATACCTTAAATAGGCCCGTAATACCATTAATCTTGTACTTGGGTGTTTTTCCAAAAAAAATCACATGTTAGAATTCATTTCGATCATTTATTATTCATTTTCACATTTAATTTATCATTCATATCATTTGGAATCTTATTTTATTGTTCCCCACTGAATATATAAGACCTATATAATTATTTCCCTATGTTTATTTAACATGATTTTATTTTATTATATAATTAAAATTTTGGTTAATTTTTTTGGAGACTCATCTTAGTCCCATTGAATAAATATTTTCTATTTATTTACAAATAAAATATATGGTCCACAACATGAGTGGATAATATTGTATAGTTAGCCTCATTCATGGATACACTTTCTTCTTCCTTCTCTTTTAAATTGAGAAACTCCCTCTCCATTTCCACTTATTGTTTTTGGGGATATAATTTTTCAATGAAAATATCATTAAATTTTTGACAATGTATTTTGTCTATTTCATCATCCTCTTTTGTGTTCTGGATAAATTAACTCACTTGATTAGTATCCCCTTTAAAAAACACTACAAAATAAATATTTTCCTTTTATTATTTCCTAATTTGAGAAATATTTTCTCAAGGGACATTATTTATTGATTAGATGAAAAATTATTACTATTTTTACAAAAAATAAGAAGGTTTATTTATCAGAAATTAGTACAATATTGGTAAATAATTCCATGTGAAATAGGTTTCTACATATATCTAATGATATAAATCATAACATATGTCACCAATCCTAATATAGACTTGATCTTCTAAAATTCAACACTGTCGGTTTTCTATTTATCAATAGATAAATAATTAAATTGACTTCAAGTGTTTATTTATTTCATTCAACTATGTGTTGTCTCTAAATAGTTTCAAACACTGAGTTTTCTCATAATCATCATGATTATTTAGCCAAAAAATAAAAAACCATATGTTAAAAAAATCTCAAATTCCATAATGGATTATCATAATTATAATGTTACCTATGTTCATTTGAAATATTATTCCCATGGATCCTACTATCCTTTCTGAAATAAAAACTAAAATTATGTGACTATATTAACCCATAGTTGGTTCTTACAGAATTACATCAGTTCTAGATAAAATGGATCACACCACATAACATTGATCATTCTATGAGTATTGGAAGTCTATATAAATACATGATTCCAGCATTACAATGTCAATATAAAAATATGACATATATCATTATTTTATCCTTGAGAGAAATCCAAATATAACACTTCATATACCTATAAATAGATACCATATAATGGTTGTGTTTATATTTATAGTAACGATTATGAATAGTGGAATCCATTATGAGTATATATGGAATAATTAATATGGAGGTGTGTATAAACAAAACACATTACACTCAATCAATAGAATATGTTTGATTAACATAAATGGATAATATCATTATATAAATCACATGGATTTTGAAAACTAAATTTTCAATAAATTAGGGGCATAAATCCCAAAATTCGCAATACTTCTATCAATCCCTGAATCATGTTCTCATTTATATTTCTATTAATACCTCATACTCAATATCATCTATAATAAATAGATATGTGTAATCCATATACCAAACTATTATTGAATACATATTATTTTTCCTTATGGGACCTAATGGTTAATTAATGAGATATATAAACTATACCCAACCCATCTTGGAATTCCCTTTAAATTCCATATATATTAATTGATCAATAAATTCACACACTAAATGAATTATAAATCAATATTTACCAATGTTGAGTTACGAATAATGAATATATCCATAGTCAATGAAATGAAAGTGTGAATGAAACCCCTTCAACAAATAACATATATAGAAGTGAATTATGGTTCTGATAACATCAATGTTGTATAAATTATATCTTTTAAACCCAAGATATTGAAAAAAATATAAATTTTAGTATAAATTACAATTTAATGATGGAGTGTAATGATGAATGTGATCATGAGGATGTTAATTACAAAAAATCCAAAAATCCATTGTGGATAGAAAAATAACACTGATTAATTAGAAATTAAGGATTCATAGTAAAAAATTAATCTTGGAATAGAAATGAATTTGTAAGATCCAAAATTAAGACTATCATCTTTGAAACATGGTGTTAAAACTATGTCACACATCACATTCAAAATTAATTTCATTACTTTATGAATATAAGTCCCTTTACATTTTTTATCATTAAAAACAAAAAATGAATGGAATATCGAGATTTATTTTTTAATTGAAAAAAATCATGGTAACATGTAATTAAATCCTAATAATGAATAATTTATAAGAGGGTGGAAATATTGGTAAAACTGTGTACAATAAAAACTAATTATTTTTTCACATTTTTGAATGGTTACAAATAATTCATATAGAAAACATTGGAAGGATTTATATTTAATTAATTGTAAGGAATGTAAAAAATAGATTAAAAATAAAATTATAAGACATTGAAGAAAAACATTAAACATTATTGAAACATTTAAAATAACATCTACATGCAATATAAATAGTTAAAAAGATGGTATTAAAAATATTTTGTAAAATAAATTCATATACATATTACATAATTTTTTATTAGTGATCCAAAACTAGAATAACTGAAAAAATGTACACCAAAAAAATAATCCCATTATAAGAAATTTAATTCATTTTAAGACATTAGGATCATATAATTTTATAAAATGAAATATTCACATTAAAAATCCTAAAATAAAATGACATTTTAAAATAAGTCTATTATCATGGGTCTATGACTAGTTATATATTTTTTATCCTCATAAGAAATGGTTTTAAATATATTCAATACGTTCATAATAACGATTTTCATATATATTCTATTTTATTTTACTTTTTAAAAAATATATATAATTTATTCATTTAAAATTTTAATATTGTACCATTTAAAGTTGTTAAGTTCATTTTAATAACATTACATTCATATATTATTCATCATGAAGTTAGTTTTGAGTAGGTACCTTCATATAAGAAAATTTATAATGGAATGAATTTGATTTTTTCAATATATAAAGTTTTATAGGAAACTATATATAGTAGTAATAGAAATATGAATCACATCTCTTCATGATGGTGTAGTCTGCATGTATGTAAAAGTGAAATTATCATTTTCAAATGGATGGAAGGGTCAGAAGGTAGTTGATATATTATATTGATAGAGTCATAATTATTTTAAAAAATTTATATATATTCATTAATTAAGCATTTATATCCATTAATGTAATGTGGTAATGAAAAACAAATTACACCTCTACATGGATACATTAGACTATATGTACACCCAAGGGATGTTTTCATTTTCCCATAGATGAAAATAAGTTGGAAAATTATTCTCTGATAATCCTAATAACAACTTAATATATTTTTTATAATATATTATTTATTTTAGGAAGGATGTAAAATATTTAGAAGATGTGGAATAAAAACTACATATTGAATGAATCGGGTAAGATGAATACTCCTTTTTGGGATACCTTCTTTATAATTCACCATAATCCTTTTTATAATTGTATTAGGATGATAATGAGATATAAATATCGATGTGTAGTAAGTTAAAAAATTGTTCAGGGCTTTTCTGAGATAGTGGGATCAATGATGGTGATAAAGGTAGAGAAGATGATCCCTTTTATATATGATATGAGAGATACACTTCAAATTGATTAAAATTATTAAATAACATAATGTTATTATATGATTCATATGGAAGAAAAAGGATGTAGATAATAAATTTACAATTTTAAAGAAAAAATCAAACCAAAATTCATGTTTAATAATTTTTTTGGTGATATTATAGACTTATCCATTAATTTTTAAGCATTCTAACTCATTTTTCAACTAAATGGGATGATAAATGTTTTCCATTGTTACTATTAATTATAAAAACATTTATTGTCATTATTACCTAATAATAATTAGGATAATTACAAATTAATATTTTATTTTAAATGATTTGATGCTAAACATTTATAAAAATAATTTTTAATATATATTTTCAAAACATGAATATTTTTTTGAAAAAATTATATATGAAGGATAAAAATGATTTCCTATAAAAATGAAGAATAATTGTAGTGACCCAAAAAAATGACATAAATAGAACTTCAATTTCATGATCTAAATAATCAAATTAATAAATAATAAAAAAAGAAAAGTATTGAAATGTATAGTGTCATAGAGACTACTTATATAAACATCTTATTTGAAAACATTGTTGATCATCTCCCCATTACCATTCTTCTATAGACCACATTTTAGATTCACCGTACGACACAATCATCTATATAACTGGTGTAATGGAAACCTAAGAGAGATGTGAGATAAAATTCTAAACAAGTTATGATACATATTATAATTTATTATACTGTAAACATGTTTTTGATTAAAAAAAGAAATATATACCTCAATAAAAATACATAAGACCATGTAGGATAATCATAAAACATTACAGAGAAACATATGTTCTTTGATTTATTATTAAGTAATAAAAAATGTTATGAACTATCCCAAAACCCATATTAATAATTATAAAACACATGATTAATATATTAATGTGTAAAATATAATGAAAATAAAGAATGGGCATGAAACCTAGAAATTCATTGAAATGAAATAAATCTGGTAAATTTGAAATAACTTGATAAACAACCAATTATTTTCGAATAGCATTATGAACAATATGAAAAATATTACTCACTTGATAAATGTGAAAATATGACACATACCTAAGAATTGGAAAACATGTGTGGTTAAACCCATTATTCATATACCTATGTGACCAAAATCATAATGGCCATACCTGAAAATATGGGCAACCCCATCATGTTGATACCTTTGTCAGTGAGATAATTATGTCCACAACTTATAATATCACAAGAAATAAGAATATAATAATGCATTGAAGGGTGATATAAGGCCCACCATTCATTATTCATATATATTTCTTCCAGTAAAATTCAAACATCATCATATCTTTTATAAATCATGGAAAAATAATGGGTTTTTTAAAAATTCAGATAACACAAACGTAAGAAACCATAGGTTTCTCAAATCTAACATTGCAAAAGGATTAATAACATAATAACATTTGGAGGATGAAAAAAAATATCCTTATGGGAGAAATAACACTTATTAAAAATTGAAGTGAAAATAAAAATGTTTTCACAATATCATTTAAATATTTTTTATAAAAATTGTTATGTGAATTACATTGGAATGACAAATTTAATATTAGTAAAAGTGAATTTTTTTGAAACCCTATTGTAAAGAGGTCTAAATAAAACTTAAAAAGAAACCACTTTATCATAATAATAAGTAAAAAAAATTATTTCATTTACATTTTAAAATAATATATAACAATGTAAGAATTAAAATAGATAAATTTTATAATAAAATGTTATGTGTATTTTAAAAACATTTATTTTGAATGTAAAGAATTATTTTTGAAACATATTGAAATAACATTAATAAAAACCCACATAAATAAAATGTATCAATATACCATTTGATTAATTTTAAAATCAAGAATAAAAGGATCATATGAGAAAACAATCGTCTGATTTTACAATAGATAAAGGAAAACATTATCGAAAAGTGATAAGATAGTCATTGATGTAAGATCCCATAAAATTAATCGGAATTTTTCGTAAAAATAAGTCATTTTAATAAAACAATAGAATAACTTATGAAGGTTGAATTTGGTTTGAAATGTGATTTACCAATAAAATATGGTTTAATACATCATAAAATCTTCATAGGTTATAATATATCAATCATGGTATGAAATAGAAAAAAAACGATTGATTATATCCCAAAGAAGAAAACTGGGTCACGAAAAACACTTACAGATTTTGAAAATTTATAATATATATTATTTTGAAGATATAAAATAAAATGGGCCACTAAGTAATAAGGATATAATTATGTATTCTATCAAGATAAATTTTTAGATATGATATAAACAATTAAAATAAGAAATTAATGGAAAATATTAAAACATGTCACAATGAGGGAAATTTGAGATGAAAAGACTTAAAATTATTGTATTGTAGAATAAAACCCCATGATATAATTATCATTTTATAGAAAAAATAATTTCCTGAATTACAATATTTAACCTAATCATGTCTCAAAAATTCAAATAAGGGACAAAGAAACCGTTTTAAATGATAGAATATTTTATGTAAGGATCCATTGGAAATGAATAAATTTGAATAAATTAAAAATATAGATAAAAAAGTGTACATAAAATTTTATTAAATCATATAATAAACTAATTCAACTTATATGGATGGGTTTTGTCAATAACCATAAAAACTCAAATAAAAAAAAGACTTATTAAACACTTACGACATTATTTTTGTTATAAAACCTAATTAAAATAAAGAGATATTTAATTTCAAGTTAAAATACCATAAATATGAATATAAAATGGTATTAAATATCTAATTGGTAGTATATACACTAATTGAATGGAATTTGGGTCATAAAAACATTTATCTCTAAAATTGATGTTCTTAGATGAAACTATAACTGTATTATATCACTTAGTAGAATCTGATGTACCTTTCTACTAAAAATACATAAAAATATTAAAATATTATTTTATAACCATATTAATACAGAAAATTATTTATTATTTTCATTTATAATAATTATCAACTAGTATATTAGTTAGTTTTTTAATATTATCCCACCACAGGTGTTTTTATTTGTTACAATTTGTAGTAGTTTCCTAGGAGTGGTTTCATTTTTAATTCCTATTCCATAGTTAGTCATTAAAATATAAACCATTTTATAATAATTTATCAATTATAATTATTTATAATGTTAAAATATCCATCCATGAGTACTATAAAATTTATTTTAGTGGATGAAATCGATAATGAAAATGATTCGGTGATTTTCAACATGAAAAGGGTATTTTCATAATAAATAAGTTGAATATTGATTTATTATTTGTAGGAAAAAAATTATTATTAACATTTTTATGTTGTATATTACCAATTACTTTTTTCATAATAAACTATAAATATTTTCATATCATTATTCAAGTAGCTAGCCAAACTGTTACAAACTTGAACACGGTTTAACTTGATTAGTGAGTTTCGTTGAATAAGTGTTTATTTTGATATAGTATCATTATAACCGAATCATAAATAAATTATTTTTATGTGTTCACTATGGTGAACTATATTTTAATAAATTTATACAAATAATTAATAACTTTAAGTAAATTGTAAAAAAATCATCATGGACGCAGTAGTTTTTTCAACATATAACTAACATTTATGTTACTCAACAAGTGAGAGGTGTGATGGGGGAAAATAATGGTTCAAAAATTAATCATAAAAATATATTATAAATAATATTTATTATTAAATATAATCATTAATACTTTTTATGTGCGGTGGGGATAAAAAACTGAAAACATCGCTTCATTGAGGGTGTAATCAGCATACGCACACACTAATGGAGGTTTTTTTATTACTAGTAGATGGAAGGGACTAAATAATGGTTTTAAAGTCATTATATTAAAATATAAAAACAATAATTATGTTTCAGTTTTTAATATACTATTGTTATGGTTTTTCTATTATTTAAGTAATAAGAATGAAACATTAAGATAGATTTGAGGACAAATTTGAGACCCTGAACAACTTTTTGATGAAGGCCTTTGATTTGTGGGAATTATGATATTTTTTGGGAATATAAGAAATTGGTAATGAATAATACTTAATTTAGAATATCTATAGTTTGTTTTTTAATGAAATTTTAAAATTTTAGAAAATTGATGAAAGTGTGAAATTGATCACCCCTTTAGAAGTAGTGAAGGCAGACTTCTATGAGGAAAAGAATGGTATATAAGGGGTAAGAATGAAAATGAATAAATATTAGGTGATTTAGGTGGGGTAAGGTTGATTATAAATTTATATAATACATCCAAACTAAATTTTCTAGATATTGTAAGGTTCCTTTAAATTTAGTGAAATTCATGCCACATTAGATTAATTATTTAAATGCTTCTTACTCTTAATTAAAAATCAAATTTTTTAATTATTTTATTACTAAAAATATAATTAGATCTCTATTACCAAATTATGATGTTACTAATCAAAATTTGGGTTAAATTTATACATATTAAATATATAAATAGGAGTTAATTAACTTTTAAATCAAAATATATAATGTATTAAAAACACTACTTCTCTTAAAAAATTTCATTTTATTCAATAAGAATGCGTATTCTAATTTAACAATATTTACAAAATAAATGGGTTTCAATTCATGTATTTATTTTTTTAAACGTCATATTATAGTTTTAATTTAATTTTATTCATTTAATTTGAAAAATACATAATATTTGGAAAATTAGTTTTTTTTGAAAAATAATCATTTTATGAGAGTAACTAATATATTCCCAAGGTATGATAATCTATATTCCATAAAAATTGTCAATTATAAGAGAATTTGGGCATTATAATTATCTATTTTAAGTCCATTTATTTTGATCTAATTAATTAAAACTAATTTTACAATATATATATAATATATTTAAGAAATTTAAGAAAATATTTTTTATGATTTAAATTATTAAATATAGTTTTATAATTGAAACAATATATTTTAAAATATATAATTCTACTTAAAATATGTATATTTTTACAAGAAAAAGGATTCCTCCATATTATGTTATAAAATACAGGGTATTTTCTTTAAGAACCCGAGCCTTCTTTTCAGGTATGTTTTTCTTTTTTTGGTCGTTTTTGAGGAAAAGACGAAAATATGGAAATTTTCAAAGTACACGTCTTCTGCTTTATAAGTACACACTTTGTACTTTGACGACGTGCAAGGTTGTGTGCTGGCCATGTCTGGGCTACACAAATGGTGCGTAGGGGCGATGTAGAGGCCGCTTAATGTGGTGTATGGAGAAGCGCAGTACACGCCGTGTACTCTAAAAGTACATGCTGTGTACTTTCTGTTTTTTCATTAAACGGACTGAGGTCACGCATAATTGGTAGAATCGTCTTCTTCTCCCGATTCTCTGACTCAGAGCATCTTGTATGGCCGAAAACATCCTCTGAGCCCCCGAGCCTCTGTCTGTTTGTTGAATCAACCGCTGTCGATTGCGTTGGAACCACAACGATGAGCTCTTCCTTATTC
This sequence comes from Viscum album, assembly GCA_963277665.1. NCBI lineage: Eukaryota > Viridiplantae > Streptophyta > Magnoliopsida > Santalales > Viscaceae > Viscum > Viscum album. The sequence goes on from OY728158.1 coordinate 326,934,989, forward strand.
TTGAGTTTCATTCCGTGATTTCCCCTCATTCTCAAGATATCTTGGGTTGAAAGTTTTGTGTGTTTTTGTAGATATACTATGTTATAAGGAGAACCAAGCCTCGTGGTTCATGTATATTGATCTCCTATGATCGAGGTAGGTGGTTTGTTGCCCCACGTTGAACGTCTTTGAGTTTTTGTGAAAATGTTCTGGATTCCCATGTTTTGGGTATCTCGAGATAGGGTTTTCATCATGTTATGTTATCTTCCATAGATTTATTGTATTCTAGAGGCTATTAGATGAATAATGATTGCTTTTTAGCAAGTCTGAGGATTAACCCATGGGTGTTTTCCCTTGTTTTGGTTGTTTACCGCCATTTGGATTAGGTTTCCTATAAGGCATACCTTGTTGCATTGATTTCATGCATTAATATAATTCATTTCATGTATTTCCTACTGTTTATATACTTTTGATGCATTGTAGCTATTAACCATGTAGTTTTTTAACTTACTTATGGTTGTTGATAGTCGATTACACACGACTAAACTGCTCCGGGCTGTGTGAACCTAATGCGGTAGACTAAAGAGGGAATTGATGATTAAGGGATTCCCTAGAGATTCTGTTATAAATTAGTATCATTTGTAGGACCTATAAGATTTTTACTTTTTGCTTCCTCACAGTGTCCTTATTTACGTATCGAGACAATAGGGGGAATTAGACCTAAGTGATTCCTCAGAGATTTTATACCTATCATTGTAAGAACACAGGGTAATTGACAGTGGGTGCTTCCCAGAATGTATGTCCCCATGTATGATTACTAAACTATAGGGGTCTTCCAGTATGAGGCACCTAGGGAGTTAGTGTGAATATTGTTTGGTTGGTTGTGATGAGTCCACCAATCCATAGAACAAGCTTTTGTTTTGTAGTTCTTGTAGTTTAGGTAGTCCAGTGAGATACATGTTGTGTTACTTGATTTTATTTGGGAATAGAGTTGTTGCTAGATTCCTTGGGTGATAAATAAATGAAAAAATTAAATTACTAAATAAATGTGAATGGAGATTCATATGATTGTTTACTTTAGTGTACTCCTGTTTCTCTTCTGCATTTATTTCATTTACTTTTGCTATATTGCTCACTGAAAGTAGGGTACATATCTTGTGGTGGTTGCCAACAGGGATTAGTCTTACACCATGTTTGGATCCTGCTTTTCATCCCAAACAGGTTATATGGTTGCAAGCATGGATAGGTATTGTGGCCCTTCCACTTCAGGTACATGAATGCTGGTTGGATCTGGAGAGAAAAGGACTGATCCTAGGCTTGTGATGCTACTAGAGTTACTATTTAATTTTAGAACTTTATTCTCAATTTTATTTCAGCACGTTTTTTTGTTTGTTTCTTTCCTTAGATACTTGTACCTACTGCATCATTATCATCATTATTATATTATAAATATTTTCTGCTATTTAGTTTCAGTTGGTTTATGATGTTTACTTCTTCTGCTATTGTTTATGTTTATCATTCAATGGTATACCTTACGAAATGAGGGCATAGTTTCCCCACTAAATTTGCAAGGCCCTCACTGCTAGTCGGAAGCCTCTGGTGTTTGGGGAACACGCTTGAGGTCATGTGGAGAACTGGGTATGGGGCACCAGTTGAGTGGCTCGGGATTCTAGTCATTACAAAGCGCTATTAGAGTATTTTCTTTTCACTTCTATTGAATTACTATTTGGAGACATTAGACAAGGATAGGATAGAATAGGTATATGGTAAATATCTGTTCCTGGGAGTTATATAACCCGTGTACAGGAAAAAAGCCAGGTTACCTCGAATATTGCAATTTTCATGTTTTGCAAATATTACATTTTAATTAATTTCACCATTGGGTGGTGCACTTATTTTGTGCTGTTACTGTTTATATGATTGTGGTTCTATTTTGTTACAACCTAATGATATGAGGGTATGCCATCTCATACATCACATAGGAACTTTTTAGTAAATAACATGTCATGAATTTTTCCAGGCCATCTAGATTGCATTTGAAATTTCATGATGTTGTTATAGAATTTGTGATAGTTGATGCATGCTGTTGTGATAGCTGCTATGATAGAATACATACTATGTTGATAGGGTATTGTTTAAATATTTTTTATCATAGACACCAAAAATTGGTCTTAAAGGTATTATGGTCCCTCAAGGATCAGAATTTGGTGGATCATGAGTTTGTTATACTGTTTACTTGTTGTATGCATTATTAGGAACCCAAGATTTCATTCACAGGGTGTATGGGCCCCCACAAATTGGAATTTGTTACCTTAACACTTGTCTTTTGGTGTTTTCTGGGATCCAGTGCAGTTCTGAGGCTACTGGTCGGAAAAACCCCGAATACATGACATGTACTTCATAAATACACGTCGTTTAGTTTTTAGCCATGCCACTGACTGTGTGGGAAGGGACACAGGGTTGTCAAATTTCTTATAAGAACACGTCGTGTACAAATTTTACACGCCGTGTAGTATGACTTGGGTATCCGGCCATGTAGCTAAAAACAAGGGTCGATGTTACCTTTCTCGTACACACCGTGTCCGTCAGGAACCCACTGTGTAGGGTCGGCCGTGTCGCTAACAACACGGGTCAAGTAAGGCAAGTCTAGTACATGTCATGTCATCCTTGAACACACCTTGTAGTTTTTTCTTAGAGGATCTGTGTGATGTATCCACGTAGATGAATACATGGGTTGGAAAAACTACAGTTAAACACACCGTGTACCATGTTGACATGCCGTGTTGTAGTGGTTCGTGTACCAGTCCGTGTGACTAACGACACAGACAGGGGAAAAATCTAAAGGACATGCCGTGTAGTGAAAAAAAAAAGCCATATAGTTTTATGCAGGGTTAGTCCATGTTCCTAGCTATGTGGGAGTAATCGGGTAGGAAGAAAAAGTTTTAGTATACGCCATGTAGTTTGAGAACAGACTGTGTAGCCGGGTGGTATACAAAGCCATGTGTGGCCAAGTTACACGCTAGGGTAAAATTTCAAGAGACATTCCATGTAATCAGGTTTTTCCCAAATTTTAGAGTTTTACACTCTTCTTCCATTTTACTCTATTAACTTGCAACTGTGTTGGTCTTTAATAAAAGTGTGCTTGTGACCTTGCAGACTCATGGCACCAATATGACCTCCCGTTTCACATTAGGAACCAGGCAGTGACCATACGCCTAATACGACAGATCAAGGACTACTAGTAGTTCTGCCTATCGTTCCAGATATGGCACCTCTAGTAATTCCAGACACTGGTTCCAAATCTCTATTTAGAGAGGGTTTCATGATATTCATGAAAACCTTCCAGGGATCTCAACATGCTACCTAATCTATGGCAGAGCTAACATAGGGTTTTCAGCAGCAGCATCCTCCCACGTTCACATGGGATGGAGGAATACAGGCTGTGGAGTCATGGCTAGAAGCCATGCTATCCATCTTTGAGCACCTGGAGACGCCTCTAGAGATGAGAGTGAAGCATGCGACATATATGTTGTGAGGCTCTGCCAAGAGATGGTGGGATGTGGTTTCGCATGTAGGGTGTCAACATGTTATGGCTTGGGATGAGTTTCAGTGTATGTTCTATGACTACATCTACCCAGAGACTCTGATGGTTGACAGATCCAGAGAGTTCATGAACCTACAGTAGGATACTCTCACAGTAATGGTGTATTCCTATTACTTCACATAGTTATAGCATTTCACTCTCGTTCTGGGGAATGACGATCTATTTTTAGCGAGGAAGTTTGAGGAAGGCCTCCGACCGGACATCATATCATATGTGAACGTCTTCTAGTTGACTACAATTACTCTAATAATCAACCAAGCACTTATCATGGAGAGAATCATGAGGGAGACTGGAGATGTGGACCAAGGCGGTTCAGCTTCTAAGGCTGATTCGTTTTAGGTAGACAGTAGGAAGCTCCACTAAGAGTCTAAATGAGGTGACATGATGAAGCGAGGTATTCCTTCTGGTAGACAAGATATTCATTCTGGAAACCAAGTGGTGTGCTATAAGTGTGGTAAAAATGGACATAAGAAGCCTCAATGATCAAGAGACTAATTTTAGTGCCATTCATGAGGCAATATGGGTCATCATCATCATTTCTGCAAGGTTCTTCTTCCAACAGCTAGTGTAGGAGGATCAGTTTCAACTCCGCGCACAATAACAGGATTACCAGTTCGACAGAAGACTGGGGGATGGAGTTCTTAAAGTCCTTAAGGGCCAGGTAGAGACTGTTGATGCAGTGGTCAAGCTCAGGGAGGGTCATCTCAAAGATCTCAGGCTTCTACACAGTGCTGCAGTGCAGGCCAGACTTTTGCGTTAGAGCAGATCCATCAGGAGTAAGATCCAAGACCTTCTACAGTTAGAGGTATTATTTTAGTAGCCTCAGTTTTATCCTCTGCACATTTCGATACAGGAGCTTCTCATAGCCTTTTTTTACATACTATGTAAAGCCTTAGACTTACTGTTTATACTTGTAAGGATATGATGATTCTAGAAACTCCCTTGGAACTAGAACTACTAGCGTGCGTTAGTGCTTAGACTAGACACTTGAGGTTGGTTGGTGTCATTTTTCATGGAGTCTCTATATTTTGGAGATGAAATTCTATGATTTCATTCTCATAATAGACTGGTTAGTTTCCTTCCAGGCCATTGTCGATTGCTATCGTCCTAGGGTGAGTTTCACACCACCAGAGGACAGATCTTTTATTCATAAGGGAGAATGGAATGTCTAGGCGAGTAGATCTAGACCCGAGCATCATGGGTTGGGAGGTGTTACGGCCCATATTTCCATCTTATATCTGGATGACCAGGGTACTTCTCATATGAATTTTCCTCCAGTGGTTAATAACTTTCCAAATGTCTTTCCAGAATATATTTCAGGATTACCTTCAGAGAGTGAGGTAGACTTTTCTGTCGTCCTTGTGCCAGTAGAGGCACCGGTGTCCATTCCTCCTTATAGGATGGCTACACCTGAGTTGAAAGATCTCAAGAAGAAGTTGGAGTAGTTGTAGGCAAGGGGTTTCATCCGACCCAATACTTCTCATTGGGCTTCGCCTGTCAAGTTTTTAAAGAAGGCAGATAGCACCATTAGGCTTTTTGTGGATTATCGAAAGCTAAACTAGTTGAAGGTCATGAACCGATATCCATTTCCACAGATAGATGATCTCTTTGATCAGCTTCGAGGAGCCAGAGTGTTCTCAAAGATCTACTTGAGATCCAAATATCATTAGTTGTGTGTCATACCATCTGATATAACTCTTACAGCCTTCCGGAGCAGGTATAATCTGTATGATTTTTTGGTTATGTCATTCAGTATCACAAACATGCCAGCAGTTTTCATGGAAATGACGAACATAGATTTCCATCCTTACTTGGATTCATTCGGTGTGGTTTCCATGGATGATATGTTGGTGTACTCTCACACTCGACACGACCATGATACCCATCTTTAGATTCTATTGAGTACAATGAGTGAGAATCAGTTATATGTTAAGCTCTCAATGTTACAATTTTGTATGGACGAGATTCACTTCATGTGTCATGTCATCTCAGAGACAAGAGTATTAGTAGACCCAAAGAAGATGAAAGTAGTAGTTACCTGGGAGATTCTGAAGAATGTCTTCGAGGTACGAAGTTTCTTAGGGTTGGCTGGTTACTACAGGTGGTTTGTACAGGACTTCTCATGCTTAGCAGTTCTGATGACATGATTGACTAAGAAGGGAGTGAAGTATGTTTGGTCAAATGCCTACAATTCAGCCTTTCAGGAGCTGAAGGGAAGATTGACATCATCAACGATTATAGTTTTTCCGGAGCTGAGAAAGAGATATATAGTTTTCTATGATGCATCTGGCATCAGGCATGGAGCAGTTCTTATGAAGGAGGATCGTGTTGTTGCATACGGATCTCAACAGTTGAGGCAACTTGAGAGGAACTATCCTACGCATGACCTGGAGTTGGCTGCAGACGTTCCTGCTTTGTTTTGTTGTGGACATTATCTTCTGGGAGAGCATTTTGTGGTATACACTGACCACAAGAGCCTCAAGTATATATCCACGCAGTGTCACATGAACTTGAGACATCATAGGTGGGTTGAGTACATACAGTCTTTCGATTTCAAAAATTCTTATATGCTTGGTAAAGGAAACATTGTGGCAGATGCACTGAGCCGGAGGACACAAATACATGAAGTTCAGTAGGCTAGTAGCGAGTGGCATCTTATGGCTCTGTTCTCTAAAATACATTTGGAGGTGCATGAAAAATAGGGTAATACTTTTCTTTCTTCTGTAGCTGTTACCTCTACCCTTTTTGACCGAGTTCTAATGAGGCAGCTATCAGATTCTGAAGGCCTAGTCTTACGGGAAACCATGTCAGGTGGGGAACTATTCCCAGATAGACCGTAGTCAAGGATGTGATCTTGTGTTTTCAGGGGAGCGTATGGATGCCAATAGATATACGCGAGGAGGTGATGCGAGAATTTCATTCCTCGGTTTGGGATGTTCATCCTGGAATCACCATGATGTATTGTGATCTACATGGCTAGTATTGGTGGCCTGGTATGAAGAGAGATGTTGCTGGTTCTCTCATGAGATATTACACCAGTTAGCAGGTGAAGGTGGTGCACCAACGACCAGTAGGGCTTTTACAGCAGCTACCCATTCTTGAGTAGAAGTGGAACAATGTCACGATGGACTTCAGGATAAGGTTACCGAGATCGGCTTAATGGAATGATGTGGTATGGGTTTTCATTTACAAGATCATGAATGTTTCTCACTTCTTGCCACGTAAAAAGACCTTCAATGTTAATGAGATTGGACGTTTGTACATCCGTGATATTGTACGCATGCATGGGGTTTTGGGTACTATGATTTCATATAGGGACACCCTCTTTATGTCGCATTTCTAGAAAGGGTTACAGAGGGCTTTGGGTACATAGGTACTTCTGAGTACAACTTACCATCCCCAGAGAGATGGCCATTCATAGTACACGATTCAGGTGCTAGAGGACATGCTGTGAGCATTCATCCTCGATTTTGGAGGTTCTTGTGAGAAAAATATACCTATTGTCGAGTTTTCCTACAATAATAGTTTTCAGAAACTATTCAGATGGCACCTTATGAGGCTTTGTACGGTAGGTCATTCCGATCACCCTTGTGTTGGTTGGAGGCAGGAGAGGCAGCTATGTTGGGTCCTCGTCTTGTTCAGGAGACCATAGAAGAGGTGGAGTTGATTCGGAAAAGGATGGCTCCTCCACAGTCTCGGTAGAAGTCTTATGCTGATCAGCGAAGACGACCATTGGAGTTCAATGTTGGAGATCTGGTTTTCCGATATGTTACCTCGAGGTTGGAACACAAAAGTATCAAGAGGCAGGGTATGCTTTCACCGAGATATGTTGGGCCATTTGAGGTTCTAGATAGAGTCAGACTGGTTGCTTATAGGTTGTAGTTACCTCAGAAGTACCAGGCTATGCATGATGTCTTCCATGTTTCTCATCTTCAATGCTATTTCTCAGACCATTCTCATGTTTTTTAACCTGAGGAGGTTGATCTCAAAGTGGATGCATAATTTTAGGAGCACCCTATCTGGATTTTCAATCGTAGTACAAAGGATCTCTATGGCCAGTCTGTTCCTCTGGTACGGTTGTTATGGCAGCACAGGAGAGTACAGGACGAGACATGGGAGAGGGAGACTGATATACAATAACAGTGGCTAGAGTTGTTCAAGGTGTGTTCATCACCACCTTTCTAGGGAAATTCGGAGAAAATTTTCTTTTAGGTGGGAGGTTTGTAAGAACCCAGACCTGCTTTTTAGGTATGTTTTTCTCTTTTTGGTCGTTTTTGTGTAAAAGAGGAAAATATGGAAATTTTGAAAGTACATGATATGTACTTAGATGTCACACAAGGCCGTGTCTAGGCTACACACACAGTGTGTAGGGGCAATGTGGATGCTTCTTAATGTGGGGTATGGAAAAGCCTAGTACATGCCATGTACTCTAAAAGTACACATAGTGTACTTTCTTTTTTCATTAAAAGGACCAAGGTCGCGCCTAATCGAAATAATAATCTTCTTCTCTAGGTTGTCCAACCGAGAGCATCCTGCATGGCCGTGGACATCTTCTGAGCCCCCTATCCTCCATCTTTTTACTAAATAGACCGTCGTCAATTGCGTTGGAACCACAGTAGTGAGCTCTTCCTTCTTTATGAGTTTCAATCCATGATTTCTATTCTATCTCAAGATATCATGGGTTTAATGTTTTGTGCCTTTTCGTAGATCAACAACAATCTAAGGAGAACCAAGCCTTTTGGTTCAAGTTTATCAATCTCCTAGGATCGAGGTAGGTTGTTTGTTTCCCTACGTTGAACATATTTGAGTTTTTGTGCAAAAGAACAGGATTCCCATGTTTCGGGTATCTCGGGTTAGGTTTTTGATCTTTTTTTATTATCTGATATAGATTTCATGTGTGATATAGGCTATTGTAAGAAAAATTATTGCATGTTAGAAAGTTTCAGGATCACCCCATGGGTGTTTTCCCTTGTTTTGGTTGCTTACCGCCGTTTGGATTAGGTTTCCTGTGAGGCATACCTTGTTGCATTGATTGCCTGCCTTAATATAATTGATTGCATGTATTTCCTACTGTTTATATGATTTTTATGAAATGTTGCTATTAGGAAATTAGTTTTTGAACTTTTTAGGGATACTGATAGTCGATTACGCATGACTAGACTTCTTAGGGCTGTTTGAACCTGATGTGGTAGACTAAAGAGGGAATTGACGATTAAGGGATTACCTAGAGAGTCTATTATAAATTAGTATAATTCTCAAGACCTATAGGAATTGGACTTTGTGCTTCCTCAGAGTGTCCTTAGTTATGTATCGAGACTATAGGGGGAATTAGGCCTACGTGCTTCCCTATAGAGTCTATAACTCTCATTGCAATACCACAGGAGAATTGATGGTGAGTGCTTCCTAGAGTGTCTGTGACTTTGTATGAATACTTGACTATAGGGGTCTGCCATTATGATCCACCTAGAGAGTCAGTGTGAATGTTTTTTGGTAAGTTATGAAGAGTCCACCAAGACAAAGAAGAAGCTTGTTTTTTGTACTGCTTGTAGTTCGGGTAGTCTACTGAGATACCTGTTGTGTTACTTACTATGATTTGGGAATATAGAGTTGTTGCTAGATTCTTTGGGTGATAATTAAATGACTGAATTAAATTATTAAATAAATGTGAATGGAGATTCTTAGGATTGTTTACCTTTGTGTAATTTTGTTTCTCTAATGAATTTTTTCATTTACCTTTTCTACATTGCACACTGACAGTAGGGCACAAATATATTGGTTGTTACCTACTGGGATTAGTCTCACACCCTGTTTGGTTCCGGCATTTTGGCCCAAATAGGTTATATGGTTGCAAGTGTGGACAAGGATTGTCACCCTTCTACTTTAGGTACATGATTGCTGGTTGGATCTTGAGAGCATAGGACCGAGCCTAGTCTTGTGATGCTACTGGATTTTCTATTTACTTTTAGTACTTTGTTCTCAGTTGTATTTCAACACGTTTTTATGTTTGATTCTTTCCTTTGATACTTGTACCTACTACATCATTATCATCATTATTATATTAGACATTGTTTTTTCTGTTTAGTTTCAGTTGTTGTATGTTATTTACTGCTTCTGTTATTGTTTATGTTTATCCTTCCATTATATACCTTACCAAACGAGGGCATAGTTTCCCCCCAGACACACCAAGGCCCTCGCTTCTAGTCAGCAGGCTCTGGCATTTGGGGAAGTACGCTTGAGGTAATGTGGAGAACCGGGTACGGGGCACCAGTTGAGTGGCTATGGATTCGGGTCGTTACATTTTTAAAAACACTATTTTTCACTATTCAACTAATACTCAATTGTTTCAGAAAAAATCATAAACCACACCATAATCTAATATTTCTAGTATAAATCCAAATATGATGTTTTTTAAAAAATTAATAAGATAAATTTTTCAATTTTACATTAAAATAAAATCATAAAATATAATGAAACTATATTTATATAGGGAATAATTTTTATTAAATTAATTATTATTAAAAAATTAGTAATAATCATAAATATATCAAAATTGTATAAAATAACCATTATAAAAAATACATTTTAAATTTTTCCTGTATTTCATAGTAGTATTAATTGAGTTTTTTGTTTAAAGAGAATTTGATTTTGTTTTGTTATTTTAAATATACACATATTCATTTATATATTTTTTATAATTCAGTTACCATTATTTATACAAGTTAAATATATGGAAAATATACAATGTTCTATATTTTTTGGGATTTCAATGTTGTGTTTGGATCAAAACATAGCACATAATATATATTGGAGTAGAAAAACTGAAGTTTTTAAATTATCCACCCTTTAAAAAATTACATCCTCATTATTTAATTATCACTTTCTTCTTGGAATAAATAAATGTTGCTAAAATATTGTAATTCTTCAATATATTATCATTTATATTGTCGGGAAGAAAAAACAATTTTTTTCGTAAACTATTTCAATGAAATGTATCTCATAACATGTCATTAAGAACTATATAAAGGATTAAAATTTCCTTATATAGAATTAATATTTGTCCGTGCACAAATAGATATTCATAGTTTATTTAGAATATGTATTTTTAAAATTATATAAATAAATGTATAGTCAGTGTTAAAATAAAATTCTGTTTTAATTATTGAGTCAAATTTTTTTGGTGGATGATGCTATTATTTTAACAATGTTTGTTTCCATAAACATAATAATAATAACAACAAATGTAATCTTTAAAATAAAAATCACTAATTGTTTTGAGCTGATATTATTACAAAAAACATTAAATAAAATATGGTTGATAAAATTAGAATACATAGACTAATTCATGGTAGAGGGTACCTGAAAAACATGTTATCATGATTTTATTCTTTAAAATTCATTATATATGTTCCTCCTTTTTCATTTTATCTATGTTTTTTTAGATTTTTACAATCCCTAGTAATACATGGATTAGGGAATTGAATTATATAATTCTTGAGTTATCATCACATAATAAATTCAATTATTATGGTATCCTTAGTCTGATTTATATCTCCATTCCCATTATTATCTGAACTCTTCATTTTCCTTCAATATTTAAATTCCTTATAGTCTCCAATATCACACATAAAACTTATTCTAATCCTTTTAATCAATTCCATAGATTATCCTTCCCACATTTTTGACATATAAGTGTCAGAATATCCTTTCATTCTTAATATTAAAATCCTTAGTTTCCATGAGCCACCATCATTTCCTTATTTAGTGAACTCTAGATTTTAAGTATTTGTGTACAATTAATCATATTTTTTGATAGTTTGTTTGGAATAACAACTCAAATTTTTAGTCTATCTCTCATTCTAATGGGATGAATGTAGAGGTAATCGTTATATTGTCCATCAAACCATTGGTCACCTATGTTCCTATTGGTTCTGTCGACCACTAAAACTATAAGGTTCTGACATGTGTGAACAATCATTAAAAATAATTTGAAATTAAGATAATAATAAATGTGATTTTACCGAAATAATTATCATTTTTTATGACCACATTGGCCTATTGTTAATTTATTTCAACCCAAAATCAATTGTAGATTGACATTGGTTACATTATGATGTGTTATATTATGTATGTTGAATTAATACCTAAATATAACATAAAACATTATCATTAATAGGGGTTAGTAATGATCACATGATCAACCAAATCATATCCCTAGAGGGTCAAACCATATGTGTAGTATTATTCCCACCAATCTTTCATTGGGGTGATGATTGATTCAATGTTATACCATCCTTTTCAGGATGATTACCACTTGGTTAATATTTTCCACATTCGTATGAACTTATAATATCCATGATAGTAATTATATTAAGGTAAGTCTTTATACTAATTAATATAGAAATATTTTACTCTTTTATGAAATATTTGGTCTCATCTCTATTTTTTCACTATTGTTTTCTAAAATAATCCAAAATATAACTAAACTAGTCGTATAAAATAATAAAACTAATCTATGAATAAACTAAACCATAACATTGAGACCAATTGAAATGTCCCAAGATAAAAAATGAATTAAATATTTCATTATCCCAATATCTAAATAATATATATCACAAATAATCACATAATCCAAGGATTTATAAGTTTACTATCTTGGAGATGAACAATATTAAAATATTATTTTACAATAGTTGTAAAAAAAATTCCATTACATATCCCATCAATAACCTTTTTAAAATACTTTACACAATATACTCCTCTTCATGAACTGGGTAATAGAAACATAAGAAAGTGTTTAACTTAATAGATCTATTTGGGAATCGATATATAATAATATATTAGATCATAAAAAGTAATTATAAGAAAATAAAATATAAATGCTAGTAGATGACCATAAAACCATGTATGACATTCATAAAAGATAATGAAGTAACATAATCTACTAAAATGATCACTAAGGGGGAATAAAATATATGAAATAACTAAATACACCTACCAATAATCATAAATCATCTTGAAAGGATATAAAACTTCTGAACTTTTTTAAAATAAAGCATTAATAGGAAAATGCGGCATTTAATGGAAATGAAATGTATTTTGTAAAATTGAAATAACATGATACACAACATTGGAATGTCGTACTACAATATAGACAACATGAAAATTTTTCATAACTTCACTAACATGAAAAATGTTTAACAACAATAAGAATATGAAAACTTGTGTGAGAAAACACATTATGATCATGTTTATGTGAGAAAAATAATTATTTCGATGCATAAAAATTTAAGAAAACCCATCATGTCCATTCCTATGTGAAAAAATCCATTATTTCTAAACCGGATGATTTAATGAGATATAAGTGTATACCAAAAAATTTAAGGGTGATATTATACCCCATATGGAATCATCCATACATATATGTTCTGCATAAAATTAAACAGCATCATTGTTTATATAATCAATGCCAAATGTGTGGTTTTATTAAAAATTTATATATTATGAACCTAAGTAATCATAATAAAAAAAAATTTATTTCTCAAAAGGATTAATAACATAAAAATATATGGACTGTCATCAAAACATCAATTTGTGGTTGAAAAGAATTCCAGAAATAATTGAAGTAAAAATAAAAAAGTTTTTACAAATAATTTTTTAATTTTTATTTCAATGATGTTATCAGACTTACATTTAAAAAATACATTTTTTTATTATGTAAATTTAATAATTCTATAAAACATATAATAATGTGGTCTAAATAAAATATCTTTCAAAATAAACCTGTTTTAAAAATGATAGTTGAAATTACTTTGAAATTCATAACTTTTCAAAATATTCAATAACAGTGGAAACTACGAGAAACAATTTATTTTATAAAAAAAATTATGAGTGGAATGTTTAACATTTTCTATTTAATGGTTAGGAAAAATAATTTATTCATTTTGAAATATCCATGTTGAGAACTAATATCATTTCAAAACATAAAGTTTCCTTTACTTAAAAATAATATGCAAAGTAAAAGAATTATTAGAGATTAAAACAATTTGGGTTTCCACTAGATAAAGGATAAAATTTTTAGAAGTAAAAACATTAACATTGAAGAATAATACATTAAAATATTTGGAATTATTCCTTATAAAAAATTTTATTTTAATGAAAAATTAAAATCATATAGGAATAATATTTAAGGCGAGTAAATTTATTTCACCATAAAATTTGGTGTAACACATCCAAAAATTATCATATATTTGAATAGATCAATAATGAAAAGAAATAGAAAAATATGTGTTATTAGGACCCAATGAAGAGAATTGACTAATGTAAAACCACGCACATCATCACTAATTTTTTATTCAAAAGTGATTGGAAGCATTAAATGCATATGGTTATTTAAATACCATGTATTAAATAATTAAATAAATTTAAATAAATTCTTCATTAGTATATACATCATAGAAAAATGAAATTGGTGAAAAATAGTAAAACATTTATCAATAAAGTGATATTGAGACCAAAACCTCAAATTCATTTATATGTTTTGAATAAAATCCCAAAGAGAAAATGAAAATGGAATAAAACATTGGAAATCCTGACATATAATTAAATTAATATACAATGACAAATGGGGTAGTATTTACACCATTAAAAATGAAAGATGGTGTGAAGAATAAACATGTTTCACTGGATTCAAATATGAGAAAAATAAGCCCTTATAAATTTAACAATCATTGGGGTAGTGATCCTTTTGAAAATAATTCATGGAAAAAAGATTAAAAATAAAAAATAATAGAAATTTTAAATAATTTTTTATGAAATAATTCAACATTGAACTAGGGGGTTCAAGAATAACCATCATAACTCTAATAAATAATAATGAATTATAGAAAATTGTTACTTCATAAGAAACATTCTAATAAAACCATATATAAAATATATCTTGAAGTAAAATTTGAAATACCATGAATAATAATAATACATGACATTAAATATATAATTTCATGTTTGTAATCCATTTACTATAAATCATGGGCATAGTAGGACAAGTGCCTCAAAAAAAAGTTTTCAAATGAAACCATTTACTTGTTTCCCCACAAAGTCAAATGTTCTCTAACTTATTATACACCAAATATAGAAATCATAACACAATATTTTAAAAACATATTAATAAATAAATCTATTTATAATTTTTCATTTATAAAAATTTTCTATAAGAATAGTAGGTTGTTTTTTCCAATTTTACAACATCTGGTATTTTTAATAATTACAGTTGAATGTAATTTGGTTTGAGTGGTGATAGTGTTCATAATATTTCTATACGTAATTATTAAAATTTCAATAATTTTACTATAATAGATAATTTATAATTAGTTATGATATTTACATTTTCATCCATGAGTACATTAATCATTATCATTTATGATGAAATCAAAAATGAACATGTTTATGTAATTTTCAACTTACAAATGGTCTATTCATAATTAATGAGTTAAATATATATGTAAAAATTATATAAAAATTACTATTGTTATTTACATAATAATTTTTTATTATTCAATTAATTATGCTGTCATAATCATTTATGGTATAATTTCATAGATTTATTCATCTTGGTTATCTAACCGACCAAAACGTGAACACATTTAATTATATTTTTTAGGAATGGTTGAAGAGATGTTTATATTGAGATAATATCATTATAAAATAATCATAATGGTATTTTTTAATTATTTTGTTATATTAAACCCCATGTTAATATTATAGTATTGGTAATTAAACCTAAAATAAAAAATGATTCTTTAAAGAGGTGGTGGTCTACACATTGAATTATTAGCATTTACGTTACTCAATAAATAAGAGTGGTTAATGTGGATAATAAGTGAGAATTTCCTAAAAAATTAATATATTAATAATTTTTTTCAAACATTCATTAATAATATACATGAGGGTTGGTGATAAAATACCAGAATCATTACTTCATGGAGGTGATAATTTGTGCACACACACAATGATTATTATTTTTCTTAGTAGATAGAAGATGATAAATGTTGTTTATACCATTATTTTATTAACATAAAAAATACTAATAATTATTTTTAATTATTATGAAATTTTTATTATAGGGTTATTAATTGAATAAAAATAATGAAATGTTATGAAATATTTGATAAGAACTTTGTACCCTTGAGCATCCTCTTGTTGAAGGTATTAGATTTGAAGGACCTAGGATAATTTATGTTGTTCAAGTTAATTATGTTATGTAATTGAATTAAAAAATATTATATTTTTATATGAGTTAATGTAAATTTGAAATAGTATTTTACTATTTTTTCTTGATTTGATCCCATTTTAATTAGCGAGGTAGTGGGACTTTTCTATGGAAAATATTGGTAAGGTGTAAGAATGTAGATCGATGAGAGATAGATGTGTTAGGTGGGGGGAGGATTCTATGACATGTGTAAAAATATTCCCATCAACTAAATGGTTTCCTAAAATTCATAATGTTTATGTTAATTTAGAAAAATTCAATCAATATTTGATTGTCTATTTAATGAGTTATTTCTCATAAGTAAACTTCAATTATGTGAATTATTTTGTTAATAAAAATATCAGTATATCATTTTTAGCTAATTTTAACATGATGATTCATAATTTAGTATCTATTTATCTTAATTCAATTTAAAAAAATTAGGGGATTAATTTTTAAGTAAAATATATAATGTGTTGGAAAAACAATTCCTGGAAAATTTTTCTCTTAATAATTATGTTTTCCTAGATATATATATCATTAATGACACATTATTTTTTTTTAATACATTTTTATATAAATTTAAATATCATATTAGAGTATTAATTTAAAATTTATTCATATAATTTTAAAATAACGTAGTATTTATAAAAAAAATTATTCTATAGAGAATAATCATTTTACAATGGAATATAATATCTATAGAACATAAATTGATATTCTTTATGAAAATTAATTTTCCTTTCTTAGATAATTTGGAAAAAAAAATTTGAATTTAAATTTCATTTAATTTCATTTAATTTTTGGATCATAATCCTAGAATACTAATGTACAATGTATTTATCAAATATTAGAAAATATCTCTTATGTTTTAAAATATTAAATATATGTTTTTAACTAAAATATGTTTTTATAAAATATATTATATCACCTAAAAACAAATATTTATAAAATTTAAATGTCATATTTTTTTATTTCATAAAAATCCATAGTATTTTCAAAATTGAGATTTGTAGTATTAAAAAATCGATTAATTTAGAAAAATTACAAAAATACATCTTTAGGAAATATCAACCTGATAAATACTAAAATGATATAGATTTTATAAAATTGACATCGTAAAATATTTAAATTTAATTTAAAATGATATAAAATAATATCATGAGGAATTTTTTTTGTAGATCATATTTTAGTATATTAATTATTCTTATAAAATATATGATAATCATAAATATATCAGAATTGAAAAAATAAATATTTTATAAAAATATATTAATCATAAAAATATATTTTATTAGTTCCTAAGATGTAAAACATTATTTCAGTGTTTAATGTGAATTTAATTTAGTTTTTTATATATCTATATATATTCATTTATATATATATATATTGGATAATGTAATTTTAGCACTTTATATTTATAATTTCTATGTCTTCCTTTCTAATTTCAATAGTAGTTTAGTTTTTTGTGTTGCATGTAGATCAAAGCATAGAACAAAATACTTATTTAAGGATAACAACTCATGTCATTACATTCTAACCCACATAAATAAATAACATCTCTAAAATATAATTACCAATTATTTATATGTATAGATAATTGTAACACCCCAATATTCCATGGTACGTTTCCCTTTGAATAATGCAATGACCTGCATTGTACGCAACTTTGAGATTTTAACACATCACAACCAATCAAACTAGCCGTTATGAATAGTAATACCATCTTTGTGAAATTTTATAAATTCTATCTCTCAAAATGGACTTCATTTTTTGGATTATAAATATCGAAATTAGCCTAGGGATAAATTTTGGTGCTTTTCGGATAACTTTCATATTTTGATGAATGGTGAAAATTACTAGATTTTAATTAAAAACAAAATTTTTAATTGAAATAATTAATATTGATAAATTATGAATTTTAGTGGTTTTAAAGTATATTTTTAATATATTTTTACCATTTAATTCACTTTTGTCATTGAACATAATTTTACAATTAAACCAGACATAACCAAGTGCCAATCTTTTGATAGTTATTATCTCTTAAAAACACGGTTTTTGTTTTGACAGCGGGAATTAATTTTAAATTAATTTCTGCCACTTCTGTGTTTGGAATTTGGAAAAATGGATTCCATATTTGGAATCGGGATGTTCAAATTGTGTAAATAGGTAACTTTTATTTTTATACATTTTGAATAATTACTTCGGTAAATATTTTATTTACCATGGTTAAAGGGTAAATTAAGTAAATAAGGGTTAAAATATAATATTATAATAATAAAAAATTACCTAAAAATGTGTCCTAACCTTATTTGTTGATACATGTCTGACCATGGGAATCTTTGGGTCATTTTCGGGACCCCATGGTGCCACTTGTAAGTGATAGGGACACTTTTTTTTAATTAAGTTAAAATGAATACAAAAATGACACAAGCATATATCTTTTAGAAAAACAATTTTTACATAGGGTTATATATGTTGTATTTTCGACTGTAAATATTTATTAGAAATATAAAAATATATCCTACATAATGGTATTTTATTTATAAATTTTAGACATTAAATAATTTAATTTATTTATGACACAATGGTGATGCAGTAATTACCATAATAGTGAACAATTAAAATGATTGATATTGTAGATACCCAAATAAATATAATTTTATACTTCTTATGAATTAAAATAATTTTATAGGTTAATAAGACATGTTAGGAATTATGTAATTAACTTTGTTCTAAGTAATCATTCTGTTATGAGTTTTACAAAAATAAATTATTGAATAGTGTCAAAATTGACACAAAGCGTTTTTAAAACAAATATTATGTTATTAATTGATATTAAATTCCTAAAAATCTAAGGTTCGGCCAAGAGACTTATATAATGATAGGTGTATCATTATTGGACCACTTGGGGGTAGCTTGGATGTATATAGTAAGTTTATTATCCATATAATATAAAAATACAAAGAGACATTGTTAAAGTCAAACTAATTAACTAAGAGTTAATACTTAAAGATAAGGTTAATATAATGATCCAAACCAATCTAAATTATATTGGATGAGTGTTTTTAGACCTATACCCACCTTAACCTATAAATAATCCCCTTTTGAGCCATTAGAAACTGAATATGAATTTATTATAAAATAATATTTTTAGCTTTTCCAAAGGTGCCCCTCACCCCTCTTATAAAAGGGAACTCCCCCTTCTCATTACTTCACACCTTCAAAGCCTCTTGGTTCGGAAAAACCATTCCCAAATACTCTCGAAACTACCCTCAATACAACATAGAGGCCTTAGTTTGATCATAAAGCCATCCTATGGAGCCCTTTTGATCAAATCAAAAGGAAGAACCCGAAGAAGTGGTAATGTTTTTACAACCCTTTTTCAAATTCTTTTCTTCTTCAAATTCTACTTTCTCTGTTATTCCCATTCTAAATTTATGAATACAGTATCTCCTATATATGGTAATATTATTATAAATATAGTAGAACTATATTCAGTATTCTATCCATCCTTTGAATGACATGTCACCATACGGGCATACGTACGACTTACTGTCTCTACGTCGCGGTGTAATTGTCATTCAAAAAATTATTATTTGGATGGGTATAATAATGATGTGGGATTTATGTAAATAATAAATATAACATGATAATTATTCTGTCTATATGATATACCATCCAATTATATATTAGTTTGACATCAAAATAATGATATTGTCACTCGTGCGTACGTACGGACTACCATCTCCACGAACGTAATGAGATTCATTCTCCATCATATCCATTCAAGTATAATTATCATTTGATTATTTAAAAATAATGTTTATGGACTTTATATCATTCTGGATATGAATAAGATACAACCTATCAATGACAGACCTGGCTTACGTAACAGAATATATAAAAAAACGAGTAAGTTAACACCCGAAACAACAATAATACTAATATATTATTAACAAATCAATGATAAAAGACCATATATGATATCATATTAATTTAAATGATTCTTGTATAATTCAATAACAATTATTTCACCATTATAGAGGAGGTTAACCTACCGTCGACCAAGGAAAAATTACAAAGTAATGGGTTTCTTATCTCACTTTTAATTCCATGAGAATTCCATTGTTCACCACTTATTTATTGCATGTGGTGTGTGTACTGACCATGATTGTATTAATTGTGTAATATACATTAATTTATGGATATTTACATCATAATTTTATTATCCTTCTTTCATGGGTTTATTTTTCGTAAGTTACCAAATCAATAAGGGAATTTGAAATTTCAATTTCCATTTATTCGGCATTACGCAAACTTCATTGATTATTTTACTCTGAGAATATGTATGGAATAACTATTCATTTGATTATGTCATAATTACCACTCCCCTTTTTTGTGGATATAATTTTGATACACATAATCACTGCATTGATAATTTCTCAAGTCATCAATATGAATTTGATAAGAGTAATTTTAACTCATTCTCCATTTGTTGAGTTAAACATCCAATTCATTAGTGTTGTTTTTACAAGATTATGTGTGAATGTCCTTTTATTGTTTTAAATTGAATATCCAATAATATTTAGTGTATTTATATTTTTCACACATAACTATGTCGTTGATTTATCCTTAACCTAAGGGTATGGCCTTTATGAGAGATTTCATCTCAATTTACATTCCATTGAGACTTCTTTGTTGATATACACCAAATCACTTTTATGTGGTGTATATAATGTACTTTGACATAGTATATCATGAATCCCTTTATTCTAATGTTATTACAATGTTTTGGATACCTCAATTATTTGTATTCATGTGTCTCTCTTTTTGTTAGAAACTCTAACTAAAATACCATTTTTAAATGTTTTAAAGACATATTCTTTTAAATCTTGCTCATTAATGTCCATGTTTTAAAAAACGGTTTTAATGATTTATTTATATGGAAATTAATGTTTTAAAATTAAAACTCCATTTAAATGTTTCAAAGTGGTATGGGACACATTGATTCAAAAATCTATTTTTTAAATGGCTTCTTGACAAATAGTGTGACTTTTAAATGATTTCAAGAAAAAGGTGGATATTTCTCTCAAATAGTTTTGATGATTATTTTCATCTATGTCAGTATCCTTCATTATTCTCGATTGAGGTTAATATGATACAATACAATCTTTCATATTGTATCGAATGAGTTATTTTTGACTGTTGATGTTCTATTTTTATACCATTCATGGTTTGTAGATAAAGTATTGACATTTCGTATGCTAGTTTTAATACGAATTATTATGTTATGTTTAAAACTTTTCTTATGATAAATGAATTGAACTTAGTAAGTGACGGGTGGATCCCGCTATAGCTCCTCGATGCATCGGTAGGTCTCATGAGACAAACTAGTGTCTTGGAACAAGGCCTTGGAAAAATCTTATTTGTAGTCTTGGCACGAGGCCTTGGCTATGTGGGTATGATAGTCTGGTATTATGCATTCCATCATTATGAAAGTGGTTATTGATATTGCATGTGATTGTTCGACTAGTAGAATATCCATGTGAATAAGTAAATGGAATTATTTCATTTTATCTTTGCTATATTATGGTGAAGTTCAAGATCAAAAGGCTTTTGTTTTAGTTATAAATTGCTTTAAGTGTTTATGCTTATGTACGAAAGATTCTAATATATTGTTATCCTTACTGAGAATCTGAGCTCACACCTTTTAATGTTTTATCTTTTCTCTGTATGTGAAGAAGTAATTTATGAATGACCTGCTAGGATAGTAGGAGGGGATATGAAGAAAAGATGTTGTTGTAGTTTTTTACCTTATGATGTAATGTAATACTTATGAATATATGTAGTGTTTCCAAGACTACTAAACTAATCAGTCTTTTGAGACTTGATGCTTTATGATCATTCCAATGTTATGTAATAATGCACCGACTCTGGGTATCTAGGGTCGGGGCATTACAATAATAGTGGTGAAAATATTAGCATTCCATTATCCTTAATTTAATAGGGAAGATTAAAAAACACTTATTCTTCCTAACTATTTTAATAAAATGTCCCTCATAATTAATAATAAGACCTACAATAAGGATTCATTTTAATAATTATATAATTCATAGTTCTACTTCCCTTAAAATATGATTACAACTAATTTATACATTTTTTACTATTAAAGAAATTAAGGTTTAATCAATGTTAATCTAAACATTCTTTTTGAAACATTGAGTAAATTGTTTTCATAGGAGGAAATTTTGATTTTCAAAAATATTATTTACCAAAAATAATATATAATACCACCAAATGTTTTCATTATAATAAAAAACACATAGGGTGTTATCATTATGTCTTATAGAATAATCTTTGACAAAATAGGGTTGATAGAACTATAATACGCAAACTTATTCTAGGTGGAGGGTAAGTGTACAACTAATTACCATTATACTATTCATAGATAGTAATTTTGTAGGTTCTTAATTAATTCCTAGGTGTTGTATTATTTGTATTTCTACCATCATTAGCAATCCTTGGATGTGGGAATATTTTTTAATAATTTCAGAGTTCTATGAAAAAATCTCACTAAACTTTTAGTATTTCACTATGATGAGATCTATATTCATTCAAATTGTTAACTAAACTCTACATTTTCCATGAAAATATTTATATAATATGAAATACATTTATATAATTAATTAATCATATAGTCCACTTTAATAAACTACCAACATTATTTTCACACATTTTTTCATATATGAGGTTGAATATCTTTTATTTAATCATTTAAATTTCTTGAATTTTCAAGAGGCTTCATCCTTCCCTTCTTTGGTGTTCTCTGGACTTCAACTATGTTTACATTATGACTCATATTTTCCAAAACTATTATTGGAATAATCACAAGGTTTCATTTCTATCTCATTCTAATATATTCATTATTAAGTTAATCATCATATTTTCCATCACACCCACAGTTAAATGAATTATTTCTAGTTCCAGTCATCAAAAAAACAAAAAAAGACATACATGAGTGATATAAAAATAGTATTGTGGGGGAATAGTCATAATCATAAAATAAATTTGACCTTAAAATTATTTTTCTTTTACTTTATCAGGATTCTCTATTGTACCTTTAGTACGAACCATGTAATCTTAGTTTGAAAAGGGTTACATTAAATTGTTATATCTTATGAGTTTCAACCCAATTCATTAAAATAACTAGGAAATCAATCCTTTAAAATTTTAGTTTACAAGTATGTGACCAAGCAAATTATATCTTCTAGTATTTTCAAACCATGTGTGTTTTCTAAGTCCCACTCTTGGCGTTTTTGGCAGATGGTCATGACGGTTCTCAACCAGCCCTTTATGGAATGATTAACCCAAAATGAATCTACTCCAAAAAACAAAACAATTTATAATATACATAGTAGTATTAATTTATAGAGAAGTCCAATAACTCATTAATTTGAAAATATTTCTACATATCACCATATACGTAGACTTTTATATTGGGTTTTCACTAAAGTTCTGTTATCTAATCACAAAAATATGTAATGTAATATGTAAAAATTACTAAAATAGTTTAAAAAATAACTAATAATTTCCTCTAATATTAAATGAAGTTACCAAGATAAAAATTACTTAAATATTACATTAATCTCATCAGTTATAAAATAAATATCACAAATATTCACACAACACAAGTTCAAAAATTCTTATTACATTAGATATCATTTTTATGAATATCATATTTTATAACACTTGTAAACATTTATATATAACTATGCTCCTCATGAATCTTCTCTAGATACCTCAAAAAACATAATCATGTTTCTAAAATTGGGAATGGAAACATAAAAAATGTGTTAGATCATATTCTAATTAAATGAAAATAAATATCATAAGGTATTATATCATAAATATTAATGATAATAATTTTAATACATATATATCTTAATGAAAGATCATAAGACCATATATAATAATCAAAAAACAAGATAGAGAAACATAAGTTTATAAAATGAAAATTATAAAGGAACAAAAGATATGACATAACACAATTTTCATATAAATAATTACAAAACAAGAGATCATGATACTATAGTGGGTATTATATTAAAAATAAGGCATGAACATGATAATAGTGAGTTTTATGGGAATGAATTGAATCATGTAGAATTTAAATAACATGAAAAAAAATGTGAATGTGGAAAACCCATATGAAAAGATTGAAAATGTTTCATAATTTGGAAAACATTAAAAATTTAAATATCCATCAATATAAGAAAACATATCTTATAAAACAAATTATTCTCTGCCTGTGTAAACAAACTAATTATATCCATGCCTGGAAATGTTAGAAAATCCATCATGACCACACCAATGTGAAAACCTCCATTATGTCCACACCTAAATGTCACATTATATATACTATTATATAATGAATTTTAGGGTGAAATTGGACCCCAAAAGTTGTCATCAATACATATGTATGGCATTTAGAATCAAACATCATCACATCTTAAATAAACCATGGATAAATATTGGTTTTCTTTAACATTAAAATAACATGATCATAAGAAATTATAAAATTTCAAAATAACATTTCACAATAGGATTCACAACATAATTGAATATAGATGGTGATAAAAACAACACGTCATTGGAGGTAAATATTTTGTAAGTGGGTTCTCAAGAACCAACTAACGTATATAATTTAATTACCATTTTATAGATACAAATTGATATATATAAATGTTCTCACTGAACCATAATATTTTCTATACTAATGTTCTCAATATTTTTTATGCTAATATCCCTAGATTACATTTAAAATAAAAAAAGTTATATCATCAATTCAAATATAATTTGAACCATGAAATACCATGATGTTAATATTATACTTATGTGTTATAGTATGGATACCTCTTGTTGAAAGTACACATATTATGTTTAATAATCAAGTACTCATTGATTATATGAATTGATACCTATTACCATCAAGGCTAAACATCGTTATCTCAATTAGATGATATTATTTGGATTAAACCACTTATTTTAGCAACATATGTTTCATTATTCATTTATTGGTTATATATATGAAAATGTGCAATGGTCTCTAGACATGAGATCATTGTCAGTGTATTATCATTGATTATGTACTTTGATTCACAATGGAAAATGTGTAATTTATTTAATAGTAAAGTATCATTCATTGGGGGTTTCTTTTATGAAATTTAATTTATTTAATAATAAAGAGAGAATTTGTGACTTCAGAAGGGAAGTGATACCTCAGGCCTTGTGGATCTATATGGTAGTAACTTCATTAATTCCACAACCTTAGAGCAATAAGGGATGTTTTTACAGTAAGACCAACATTGAATAAAGAAAAATATGATGATGACACAACGTATGTATCCTTTTTCATAAAAAATAATGAGACAAATTAATTAAATTACATAGTGTGACTTCATAGGAACTGTTGTCTTTACTATGATAATTCATGACCTCTTTATTATCCTTGATGTGTTTCTAGAATCCTCTCTTAGATAGTGAATAGTATTCAATACTATCAACATAGTGGTTTGGAGGTTTATACACATAAAATATAAAAATTACTGGACTATTAAGAAGAATATGGTTATAGGACATGGTGGGCCCCACCAAAGGTTCAAGGGATGTCCAATAATAAATGATCTTCAATGAATAAATAAATTCATTATCGATTGTGAACAAAATAATAATATTTTAATTAATTTATATTATGTATTTACTAGTTTCTAAGTGAATACATGGTAAAATAGTTAATAAATTAATAGTAGTTTAATACTCTAGGTTATTTGATATTTCATGGAATTATAAGTTAGGTTCATGATGCTCTTTTTCATGTAATATTTAAATGACATTAATAACATAGATATTTGGTCATAACATGCCCTCTATCAATTATTTTTTTGGTATTACTTATAAGGTGTTTGAAGAGATATTTACGTGTTTTTAACCTTTATTATATAATCAAGATGGATCTCATTTATAAAGGACTAAATCCTCCACTAAAATTTAAGATATCCTCTCCTTCCTGCATCCTAGAGAGATAATGGACTGTTCTGGGTATTCCATCTTCATTCTACTTTTTATATCGAAGGAACAATTTCATGGTGATCATTAGAACCAAAAACACTTCACCATATCTCCACATTAGCTCCCAAAATTAAACAATCTCTATTTTTTAGACTCATGAAGCATGAATTGAAAATATAGATGGATTCGAAGATTGAATATTTTAAAAATATTCATTAGTGATGATCTAATTTTATAATGAACCATAATACGGAATAAAGTATTTTTAATTTTTAATTTTTATTCTTAAATAATTCAAGTTATATATTAGGCCTTTTATTGGTGTATTCATCACTATATTTTCCATCATTGGGTCTACCGTGTTATGAAAATTTTAATTACCCAGTCCATCTACTTCTCCATCACAAACTAAAACATAAATTTTGTATCAAATTGTTTGTGTGAATATTATATTCTATGAAAAATTATGTTTTCCTTAAATTTATATAGAGGAAATTGTTTTGGTCATAATCTAAATTACACAAATTTTATCTGATTTTGGACGGGATTGTTAAGGCCATATGAAATTCAAATTTAGACTGAAACCATTTTTTAGTAGTGTAGAATTGAAAAACATTATTAATTTTACCAGGATTCTGGTGGTTGGTTGAGATTTGTGTCGACCTTCCATTTTATATCTATGTTTCAATAATAATGTCGTGGTCAAAATAGTTATCTCTTGAGGTAATAATGGCACCGATAGTAGAATTTAAAATTTGAGAAAACTTGTTTTTAAAATTACTGTTTTACGTGGTTTAAAAAAATTAGAAAATAATGAATGGGGTGCATCCAGTCACATAGTTCAAGTTACAAAAAGGAGGTACTTTTTAATGAAATATATCCTTTTAAAAAAATAACATCTAGTGTATGTTATAGTTAAAATAAGGGCTAGCAACTGGTTTCATCCTGTCCCGCCAATACTCATCCTATGTATCCTCTTTTCGTCGTACTAGTGTCCTTGCATGAACATCCACCTTGGATGACAGTGCCCAGACTCGTAACCCCCACCCCTACCCCCCCTCAGGGGACTTTTCATGTTCTACTCCTCCTTGGAAACTTTCCTCACAAGTAGCTATCTCATATATACCAGCCTTAGTAGATGTAATTGATCCATCTTGGATGGACTCCCCAAAAGTACCATTGAACTCCAAATAAGCCTCTTCTTTTACTGTGGTTTTCTAGAATCCCCTACCACATTTTCCTATAACCTTGTTTTGTTCATTGTTGTGTCCTATGGATCAGACAAGCTAGGTTGGACTGAATTAAAATGGTATAGGAAGGGTCCTACCCAACTCAAAATAGGCCTACAAGAGTCATTCCCAATATAAAATTAGATGACAATGATTTTGATTCATCTGCCTTATCCCATCTAGTCATAAAAATCCCAAACCCCCTTTTATGGTATTTTCATGACCACTATAAATTTATTAAATAAAAAAAATTAATGATATTTTATTGTATAAATGAATATAAAAACATTATTCTATACCTCAATTCATAAGTCACTAGAAATAAAATAATTTATTTAAATTATTTATTTCTATATAAATTGATTTAATGAAAATATAAAATTTTTCATTATGTTTTAAATTTTTTATTCACTTCTCTTGAGAATTAACTACCCAATTTTTTTGATATTTGATTTATTTATTAAATTTTCTCTACTAAATTTGATGAATGTGATAGTTTATTAATTTTCAATGGTCTGTGTATCATCTTTCTTCTCATAAATTTTATAAGGAACCATGTGTACATTAGTTTAAATATGCATGTATTTTATTCATTCTCGAGACACCATTACCTTTTTTTGCATATTTATGTATTATAGAGTCAACATTATAAGGTGATATCCATGCTTTTATGAGGTTATATTCATGATGAGATGTGGGAGAAATGTGATAGGGTGTTATCTATGATAATAGTTGATCATGACTGAGTTATTATACCCATAGGACCATGGTTGATCCAATGAGGGTAAATTGATCATCCTATACAAATTGATCGTGATCTATCATGTAGTTTATTTAATTTATGAACTATTTTTTAAATAATATTATGCATAAAAAAGAAATTATAATAAACTAAAATGCATAGTTTAAATATGAGATCAGTGATTTATATTATTTCATTGTTACATGGTGATAAAATTTGCATAGTATGGGGATATAAAATAGGGAACGATTTCTTTATCATGTTATAAAATAAACATTCATAAAAAAACTAGGTCGTAATGCCATCTCACACTTAAATTTGAAAAAAACTACTTTTTATGAGGTTCTCTTTAGCCCTAGTTGAGGGTGTATCCATCTTTTTGAGAGTTAATATGATAGTGATTCATTAACATAACTATTGATGGTAATAAATAAGTATTCATTGGAATCTTTTTACCACACTGGAGGAAATGTCTTGTGGGAGTCAGGGTAATGAGTCCTAGAAGCTGGGAATTCATTCAATAGTTTAAAGAGCCATGAGTCACCGTAGTTGTCCAGTCTAGCTCCTACCATGGAACACATTGAATGGTTTTTAAGATATTTCATAAAATATTATGACAATTTTGAAATATTATTTCAAATATAATACTAAAGAGACCTATTATTACAAATATTGTAGTGAGGAATTCTAGTGTTCGATGAAATATTAGGAGACAATTAATTAATATACCAGTAATTATTAAATGGTAATTATGAAAAATTTCAAACTGATATGTTTTTTTAATTAAATATAAATTAGTAAAATCATTACATTATCACTATAATCCATTCTATATAAATAAATAACCCTGATCATCCATAACATATAGGGGTGGTACATGTTTGTGATGGATTCCACAATTCCCATTGATCCCCCTTCAGGATAAATTATAGAAGATAAAGAAGAATATAATACTTATTAACATTATTGATTAGATGTATAGTTTATAATATTTTTATTCATATAAAATAAACTAAAATAATGGAATCAGGATGATGATGCCTAAAAGTTGGTGTCGTATCTCCATCAGTTATATTAGTAGAGAGAATTATAAGAATGTTATCAAACATCAAGTGAATTTTATATGTTCTAGATAGAAGAATAAAATCCAGAAGGTCCTAATATACATCATATGGTTGGGAACATTGAGAGACTTCAATAACATGGGTTCAAACTGAACTATGATCTATTGAATAATGGGTTTATTTTCACTTTATAATTAAGATTATAGAATTTTATTATCAATTAAAACATTAATAAAATTTAAATGTCTCTAATGGTAATATTTTCTTTAGTTCTAAAACACAATAAAGATATGAAGAATACTATTCCCTAGTTGTTATATTGACGGAGAGGTTGAAGGAAAAGTATAAGAGGCCTAAGAAAAAATCTAAGATTGAGACATTGATGTACCTTCCTTTCAAAGAGGTAATGATACATATGGAAGGAAAGGATATAGAGGCTCTCAACTTTTCATATGTTAGGAACGGTTCTCTAAAATAATTTTTAAAAGTCTACTAAAAAGAATAATGGTGATGCTTCCACTTCAGGTATTTTGTTAATTGAATGAAATATATCATTATGAATAAGATAGATATTGTATATATCATGTTCCTCACACATTTTTAATCATATATAAAACCCCGTTGGATTATAAAAGATTGAAAAGATGGAGGTGGATATTCATGCAACATATTGTGTGAAACTAGAAACATTATCGGTGTAAGGTTATCATTTGAATATTCAAAGTGGCATGATTATTTTATTAAGTAATTCATAATATATTCCTTCATTTTATAGAAAAATAGTCTCAATGTTTTTTTGGAAATCATTCAAATTTATTTCATGATTATAGATAAATGATTTATCTTATAGAAGGATGAAAAATGTTATGTTATGGGGTATCTTAATATTTCATGGTATATAGATAATCGTACAAAAATAATGTAATTACTACAACAGAATCGTCATTTAGTGGTGGTTGTTTTTGCGTTTAGCGGTGGTTTAAACCACCGCTACATTGTTTAGCGGCGGTTTACAGAAATCGTCGTCTAATACGGTGTCAGCAATCTATAAGTGGTGTTTATTTACATTTAGCGGTGGTTTCAGGAAAGCATCATCGCTTCCTCATTTCACGGAGGTTTCCCTAAATTTAGTGGTGGTTTTACGATCCATGGATATCACTTTATTCGTGGCAGTTATAACCACCGTGAATAAAATCAAATTCCAGCAGCCGTAAAACCGCCTGTAAAGTCACATGAACCGCAGCGGAATTTGGAATCCACGATGCTCCTATTTTACGGTGGTTATAACTGCCGCTAAAAGTAAATTTTCTTTTACATTTAGCGGCGGTTCAAATCGCCACCAGTATACATTTCGTGGTGGTTAAAACTGCAACGAAAATCTCCCCAGAATAAAAATAATAATTCTTTGCTTCTGCTCCACCACTGCCCTGAAAAACAAATAAAACCAGAAAAAATCATCCCTGGACTCCCACCAATGACCAAGAGATGAATATCCAGAATAAATCACAACATCCAAAAAACATGTTTTCCTCTCAATGAAAAATAAAATACAACATTAATATTTAAAAATAGAACAAAAATATGAATCTCTAGAAAATAAGACATCCTATTAGAGAAAGTATTGTTAACACAGCAATCAGATATCCATCAAAGGTTCCAACGCATTCCTCATACTCATGTATACAATATCCTAAATAGTAAATACTGGGAAAATAAAACTCCATTAATACAATATTGTAACATCCCAAACTGGATTCCACTAAATCTTATAACTTCACTTTCTTAGGATAGATCATCCATAGCGATTCCACTCTACTTATAAAAATTGATAATTGATGAATTAGTAGTTATATTAGTACCAACCCATTTATATAATGATTTTTTTTTGGTTTTGTGGCCTAGAAACCATCCTTAATTCTTATAATAAATTTGAACTGATGAAATAGCTTAAATAACACATTAGAAATATATTTTTATAAAAAAATCCTATTGTGGGAATAGTTTTAGAGTTACATTGGGATATAGAATTTATAGGAATGTGGATATTTCCAGTGAGTATTAATTGACATCTTGTTATGTTGGAATATAGGTTAGGTGGGAGATTCTAGTGACCTTTTAGAAATAAAAATAGAATTAGAGTTGATTCCTCGTGTTATGTGAGGGGTTAACCTAATTTTTTAGCATCCTTGGAGATATTAAGCATCATTGGATGAATCTTTTATGTTTTTGGTCCTAGAATGTGTTTTTTATGTATTATGGGATTGATTAGGACTCTAGTTGTGGAATGATTCCCCAAGTTGGTAGGTGATCGTGAGATAAGTAAAACATCTAGGTGTTATGAGCATCTTCAATTGTTGAGATTAGTGGGACTAACTTGCCAATCTAATTTTATTTAGTTTAGTTAGTTGTGTGAGTTTAATTTCAAAGGTGTATGACTCAAGAAGTCATCATCCATGTTAAATAGTTATGTTGGATAACGTGACCCTTGGGTTTGATTTTTTGAGTAGGATAAAAAATACCAAGAATGCACAGTGTCATTGGTCCTATGAATTATATGAAATGGGTGTTCTTATTTCATTGATGTAACATAAATTTAGTATTCATTATCATATAAATTTCATATTTAACTATGGTTTAGTGGAGAGATTTGTGTGGTGTTTTGTGAAAAAATTTCTAGTCTCTATGAGTTTGAGGGATGAAATCACAGGTAACACCTTGAGGGGTATTATCATATAAATACATGGTTTAGGGTTGTGGGATCTAAAAAGTTTGTGTTAACCAATAATTCTCTGAGTGAGGTTACCTAGGTATTAACTATGTTATGGTGATTAATGTAGACCAGAGTTTTTAGTAGAAAAGCTATGTTATCCTAGTTCTATGGATGATTATGTAACAGGATCGAGTTTTATAACATAATCAATCTGGGTTAAAGTTCAAGATGTAGTCATTGATGTTGATTGAATGTGTGTGCATGGAATGAGGATTTCATAATTCATGTGATTATGAATAGACTATTTATATTTATTATTAAGTGGATGATGATAATATATGTTGTAGGATGTGAACCACAAGTTGTTCAAGGATGGAATATTAGTTCCAGATGAGGATTCACTGTATGCCAAAGAAGGATTTTCGTGATGGAACATGGTATAATTATGTTGACTCACATCCAGAAACCATGTTTAGTGGTGGACAGAGTGTTTTTCATGGGAATTAGATTCCTATTTTTATTAAAATGATGAATATTAAAATCCTATGGTGGGGAGAATCACACAGGTCATGGAAAATGTAACCTTTGGGATAGTGGTTGTAGAAAGAATAGTCATGAATAGTAAAGAAGAAAGTTCTGGACTTCTAGTAATTAAAATTTCATGACCAGATAGCTTGTAATGAATCAAAAAATGAAATTAAGAATCATAATATAAATAATTCAGGGATATAATGATAGGTAATAATTACCAGACAGACTATGATTAAGTGTAAATTGTGTTGGGAATGTAGTTCAAGTCATGCAGTAACAGTTGAGTGATCAAAACAGTTTTGGTTGGAAATAGTCCATTGTAACCATCATAATATTGAAGTATTTAGTATAAGTTCTTTTCTTTAAATTCCTGTTTTTATAAGAAATTACAATTGTGCATCAAGTCGACATCCATCTTAAAGATTATATTTTAATTTATAATGTATTCTTTCCTATATTCATGGACTTATGATAATTTATCACCCCTCAGTCACACCTATATCTTAGTGAACCACCTGTAAGAACATTATTTTGAAAATTAAATATGGTTACATATTTATATTAAAACATAAAACAAATGAAAGTTATAAAACTAAATGATTTTAATTTTCTGTGATTTACCTGCATAACACCAATCAATGCACTCCCACCAGGGGAATATCCTCTCTTCTGCTGACGTAGTTCAGTCAACTCTTTCTGCAATGCAGATATATGACCCCCCTGCTGGTGAACTGTGTTTCGTATTGAAACAATCTCTTTCTTAGCATCTCCGGGTATGGGCTGACTAATGTCAGGAGTAGATGCAGCAGCTATCCCCGTCGGCCTGCTAAAAACCTCAGATGGCATAGGTCCCAAACCCATCTCATGCACTCTCCAAGGATGCTCCTTCCCAAGGAATTTAGCAACCGGGTCATTCTGGGAGACAGAGTAGGAATGCGCAGGAATGGCATCCCATAGTTCTTTAATTTTGACCTATAAATCAAATAAATATATATATTAACACAAAAACATTGATAATAAGTTATTATAATAAAAAATTGACTTCATACCCCAACTTATTTAACAGGCTCATTAACAAAACATCCATCTGATTTCTTGTGAACATCCAACCACAGTTCAGTTCTGGATGCTTCATGGCCTAAAATCTATGACTGTATTAATCAAAGATAAATAAAAAATTCAATATATTAAACAGATAATATTGTCTTATAAATATTTATACTAATTAAACGATTACCAATGTACTTCGATTTCTAGAAAAACCTTTTGAGCCCGCAGTGTACGGGATGACTTGCTTCGCTTGGTTTGACGCATTCTGTCTTGATAGATCCTGAAATAAATAAAATGAAATTTAATAATGATGTATTGAAGGTCATATTTTTTTCATACACATGTATAAATGTAAAATGAGGATAATATAATAATATATATATTTCAATACCATCCGCTTCTGATCTCAATGCCTGTCAATAAAGACATTCCACTACTCTTTCGGTACCCCACTGGGTAGATTCTCATACATTTGCAGTGCGGTCAATGAAGCATCATTGACTTCATGCCATAATCTCAATTTAAAATCTTTCCACTTCATACCTAGCTTTTTCAACGTCCACTTCTGTGCTATCACATCAGCAACAGTAAATTGGATGAACATCTGTATACAGAAATTTGTTTTGAACATATTAGTAACATGACATTCAATTAAACTATAATGTAATAAATTTACCTTGATTTGAGAATCAAACACTTCATTTTTATATCTTGGAGGCATATGTATCCAATCTTCATATGAAATGGGAAGGGAAATGGGCTTCACTGCCAGCTGGCCTAGAATCTGGCCAAGCAACCCCGCGACATCATCCGTAGGGACCCCGTAAGAATCAAATGGCACCACAATCTTCTCACCATTCAGATTCCAAACATCTGAACTTTTTATTTTTTTTTCTCCACGGTTGCAATTTTATCATATTCAATGATAATACAATTAGTATAAACAAAATGCAATAAATTTATTTAATTAAAATTTGTACCTATGATAGTGACACTCTAGTTTGTCCGGGATGAACTGGAAGGGGTACGTCGCTGCCCCACTGCTGAGGCTCCTAAAGGGGGAGTCGACGACTCAGCCTCTACTGGGACATCCACAGATGGTGTGAGAGATGGTGCATGGGAAGATAGTGGAGGGGTGTCGGCAGCTAATGCATCACATGTCGTGGGGAGGGAGCCAGATGGATAGTCATCTGTCGCAGAACTGGATGAAATAATGTAATGCTTCTTCCTTGACATTCATGTAATTTAATCAAATAAAATTAAGTTCAGAATATATATTTCAAAAAAATTATGCCGAAAAAAATGATAAGAGATGGAGTACTAACAGGCAAAATATATATAATAATGATAACGAATGACTGCAGAAATGAAACAAGTTATTGCTGAATAAATAAATAATTGTACATACAATCATTTTATCCTTCAATCATGTCGGTTTCCTGCTCCATTTCTTCATCCACTTCATTAATCCTTGCTAGAATAATATTTTAAATATCATGATGAACAAATAATTCTGCTTCCTGTTGCTGATTAAATTAAATTTCATAGGTTAAATTTTACACTTCATCACCCATATCATACAAATCTCTTTGTATTATGTGAGAAACTACACTCCACCCTTCATCCGCAACATCATTCAGATAATATACCATTTTTTCTTGCAATGCTAAGATATATGGATCATGCAGTTCATGATCACCAACATCCATCAAGCGAGATAAGTTCACAGAATTAAATAGCAAGGAATCCCTTTTAACGCCACTGATAATATCGACCCATTTGCATTTGAATAAAACAATTGAAAAATGTATGCGGTAGTTTAATTCAATAATATCATGTAGCTTTAAATAGTATTCCACTTTAGTAAATGTAAATATACCACTTTTCTGTGTTCTCAAACCCACTTCTCGATCGAATGTACGAAATCTAAATCCATTCACATTATAAGCGTCGAACATTCTAACTTATTTTAGAGGACCTCTAGAAAGAAACTTCAAATCTTTTGACAACTCTGCTCGAGTATCAGTATTCATGATCTGAAAAAAGAA
Organism: Viscum album; assembly: GCA_963277665.1. Taxonomy (NCBI): domain Eukaryota; kingdom Viridiplantae; phylum Streptophyta; class Magnoliopsida; order Santalales; family Viscaceae; genus Viscum; species Viscum album. The sequence goes on from OY728158.1 coordinate 326,970,261, forward strand.
ATATACTTTATTAGATTTACAAAATGTATGTGTCAAACTAATATTCATATTTATTTCAATATTTATGAACATACACATCGTGAAAACCATTCTACAAGCTCATTATTAACAGCTTTCGATATATCTTTATAATTTTGTGTTCAGCCTCTCATTCTTCTCTTTTTTTGTATCCTCAACTCTTCAATAAATGGATCTGCAATTTCACTATTCGGAAGCACATATCTATGTTCCTGTAATAATTCCAATTTAGTCAGTGTCACATTTGAGGTCTTCCCAACTGATCGGCCAACAACAGGAAATATTTAGGATTTCTGATGTATTTAATATTGAGTCGATGTGTCGTCTACATGTCCAACTCGATTAAATATTGTCTCAATATCATCCAAGTATCGAGAAAAAAAGTTAAGACACTCCTCAGCCACATAGCCTTCTGAAATTGAGCCTTCTACTGTATCTTTATTTCTCACGTATGATTTCAAATGCCCAAGATATCTGTGAAATAAAATAAACATAATTATGCATTTATTTAAGTACCAAAAATGGTTTACTTAACTAGAAAACATATAAATAAAGTACCTATCAATTGATACATCCATTGATAATGAACGGGGCCTCTTGATTTAGCTTCCTCAACCAAATGCACAGTTAAATGCATCATTACAGTAAAAAAGGACGGAGTAAATATCATCTCCATTGCGCAAAGGGTCAATACAAACCTCTCCTAGAGGATGTCAAGCTGAAATGGATGTAGAGATTTCTCACATAGTTTTCTGAAAAATGTGCAGAATTGGAGTACAACAACAGTAATTTTTTCAGGTAATAATGTACGCAATGCCAATTGTAGTAAATGTTGTAACAAAATATGTGAATCGTGGCTTTTCAATCCATGTAACATACGATTGTTCAAGTAAACACACCTCAAGATGTTACTTGAATACCCATCAGATACCTTAACATACTTTAACATTCAAAGGAATGTATCTTCATCCATATTTTTCAATGGAAAAATTTCCAGAGGATACATTCCATTCTCATCTGGCCAGAGATCGAGTTTTATGTTCATTGCTTGTAGGTCTTTGGGAGCATTGAGATGATCCTTTGACTTTCCATACTCATTAAGAAATTTGAAAATCAAATTGTCACATACATTCTTCTGAATATGCATCACATCAAGATTATTCTGCAATAAATTAATTTTCCAATACGGATGTTTGAAGAATATACATTTTTCTTCCATTGTTGTGTTCCGGTTTCACTTGACGATGCACATCGGACCCGTTTTCCACTATCATTCAAATGATGAACCTTCCCAAATTCTGTTTCAACATTTTCAAGCTGTGCCAATATTTCAAAACCATTGAACAACTTTGGAGGTGGTCTATAATCAATGGAACCATTAAATTTTGATCGGTTCACCCGAAATCTATGAGATGCATTGAGAAATCTTCGATGACACAAGAAGCACCATTTTCTACTGTGAGGTAGCCGTTTGGGCTCAAAATCAAAGTTACAAATGGGACAAGAAAAATCCATGTATGCATTCCAACCAGATAAATTCCCAAGCCCAGGGAAGTCACTAACGGTCCACATTAAAGCAGCATGCATTTTGAACATTGTTTTAGAAGAAGCATCAAATATCTCAACACCGTTGCTCCATAACTCCTGCAATTCTTCAATCAAAGGCTCCAAGTATACATCAATATCGTTTCCAGGCATTTGTTTTCCAGGAATAATCATCGAAAGGATAAAAGATGTATGTTGCATAAACATCCACAAAGGCAGATTATAAGGGATCAAAACAACTGGCCAAATGCTATAATTGGTACTCAAAGTCCCAAATGGGTTGAATCCATCAGCAGCCAATCCCAATCGAACATTCCTAGGATCAACTGAGAAATCAAGATGTAATGAATCAAATGTCTTCCATGATTGGGAATCTAGTGGATGTCTCCTTAACCCATCATTGTAATTATCTACAGAATGCCACTTCATGTGTTCGGCGGTTTTCGATGACATGAATAATCTTTGCAATCGAGGATTCAAAGGAAAGTAACCCAAAACCTTTACAGGTGTGCTGCTTTTCTTCTTCTCCATGAAATTATGTTCATTCAGACTTCCAACATCACTCTTCTCCTACCATTTAGAAGAAGAAAATTTCTTGCAATTATGTCTACTTTAATCCTCTCCCCAATAAAGCATACAATCATTGGGACACGCATGCATTTTTGTATAATTCAGACCAAGCTTGTTAACAATGTTTTTCATATCATAAAAAGATTCTGAGATTTTTTCTTCAATAAATGTATCACGAATCAATTCCAATATCATGTACATTTCCTTATTTGTAATTCTACATAGACATTTGATATGGTACAACTTCAGCAAAAGATAAAGCTTTGAATATTTCAAACACCGACTATACAACTCTTGATTTCCATCATCAACAAAATCATGAAACACATTTTCCTCAGTGAAGATTTATCTTAAATTTATCTCCCCAGAATCAAGAGGAGGATCCAATGATATGTGACAAATCTTGATCTAGCTGAGTTACAGTCTCAAAAACCTCACTTGTCACATTGCAATTTGTAGCACCCTCTTCTGGTTGTTCTGATATGTTTTGATGCTGATAGTGGTGTCTTGCAGTTCCGAATGCATCATTTATTAGGTTTTTCATTTCATTTTCCACTATCGACAATCTTGGGACATCATTATGCAGATTAAAATCAGTGCTCAATCTTTCGGTAACATTCGATTCTCCATGCCAAATCCAACACAAATATTGAGAAGGGAATTACTTCAGTACTAAATGTTCATAAACCTCATCTCTCTTCAACTATGTTCTAAATTTACATTTAGGACATGGGCATTTTATTCTCCCTCCAATGGATTGATTAGAAATTGAAAAATCTAAAAACTCATTCAAACCCTTAACATACTGAGGTGTGTTCCTCGGTAATGTGATCCAGCTTTTATCCATGTATATCACAATGTTCCTACACAAAAAACAAGGAATCAAACATGAGACATCATCTATAATCCCATTATCAAAAGAAAATAATGATGAACAAAATTTCCATAATAAAGAAAAAATCAAGGATATATCAAGAAATGGGTCTCAAAATTCCTCAAAGTCCCTAAACTGGAAGCACAAAATGGATGAACTCTTTCTATAAGAATGGGAATTTTCATCATGTTATGGTTCATCCTGCCTCTACTCCTTGCACATTGGATTCTCTTAATTCCCACTATTAATTTGTTGCATACCTCATAAATCTAAGGAATGAACAACCATCGATTTCCAAGAATATTTAGCTTCCATTCACATGTCCCTAGTGACAACCTCCAAAATGGATGTTATGCCCAAAGAAAGTAGAGATGTACCAAGGTCTGGGTGAAGACCGTCACCAAAGAAATGATCTTTCTCATAATTGATGACCCCTATCTTTGGAGAATATATAATAAACTTTTAAAGGTTATTGACATACTCCCATACTAATCTTTCACCAATAAAAAGTCTCATGAGCTCAGTCTATTTCTCTATATTCATTCCCTTAGGAAATAACAATTAAAAAATCAATCTTGATGAGATTCCAATTCATACATTGATGAAGTTAATAAGGTACCACTGACTCCCACAAGACTCTACTGAAACTATAAATCCATTTCTAAAAAATTCTCACACACAAAGTATCAGGTTCCCTAAGATAATTGAGGATCACCTCAATTTGTTCCAACTACCTAACTGCTTCCACTGACCCTTGAAAAACACTTAATGAAGAAAGATAGTGATTCAGGAATCATATGATGGTGTCCTAGATTGAAAATGATTTAACATCAACAAATCAACACGTATTCTAGGTTGGAATAAGAACTAAATAATCCCTTTTGAAAAGTACAGTGGACAATAATAACATCTAAATGAACTATCAATTAAATACTTAAATTAGATTTATAGGTTGATACAAGATAGGATATCTAGATTTATCTATTTATACTATAAGAGTAGGAATCATGCACTTTGTAGTTCTGATAAAGGGACTAATATATATATGATGCTCAATCATTAAAGAACTGAATTTTAAATATAAGTACATTGATGAATAAGCCTCTTGTGAAATATATCATGTAGAAATATATCCTATGTATCATAGGGGATATCAAAAACATACCATGCATTCATGGGTAAGGGAACATGTTTATATTGAGATATTTTATTTATCTGACTCTCATGTACATATTTATAGATAATAAAGTTATTATACAATAACCATATTGAGGTCATGTAGAATTTACTATATATCAAGAAATTTTTTCCCATGGAATGAGGAAACAGTGCCCTTAGGTTGATAATGAGTATAAAAATTGTGATCTAACACTATCCATGTTTGAGTGTCCGAGTGAATATATCCCTATTTTTTCTATGGTTGAATGGTTGTCCCTATGTGATTTTTATTATTTATTTTCACCGTAAATTTTTCATGAGACATTAAATGTGGGTTCCAGTGGGAATAAAAAATAATTTATAGAAAGATACACTTTTTAGGGGTTTAACATGAAGCTTTTTATGGATTTACCATTTGTATTAAATTATCATACTTTTCATATGTTTTTCAATGTGCATTCATAGTAGGGGGTACTCAAATATTTCCTTAGGTTCTTATTGTATTTTTTTTAAAATAGTTAGTTCTATGTATCTTTCAATTAGTATTTTAAATTATTGAATGTCAGTCCAATTTTTATATTTTTATGGAAATTCATTTTTAATCGAATGTGAGGTGGTTGGAATTTTGAAATGTGTTGAATAAAATGATGTGAGTTTGGTGCCTAAATTCATTATTGCAGAAAACCGTGAGGTGTTGTGCACATATTTTAATGTAAAAAAAATAAAAATATTTTTATTCTACTTTAGGATCAGATGTATTGAAAAAATATTATTTTCTTTTAATCTCATACATCATCGATATAATAGGAGGGTGTGGAATCTAATAAAAAATGGAAATGAGAGAATTACATGAATTTTGATCCCAATGATCATATAAACAATCTCATGGATATTCACACTATGTGTAATTTCATTGTTCATAGACCAATCTATGTATAGAGATTAAGGGAATGTATCCTTGAAAAAAATATGTGATATATATAGCGATATATAAGAGGAATAAAAATATTATATGGATGTAGATCTTTACACACATATGCATATATCCTTAGGGGATGACTCAGATATTTTATTGTCATGGTTCTCAGACCTGTAGCTGCTAACATTTCTATATATAAAAACATAGAACCAATGATTGGTTAGTCTTCATAGATATTCCAAAACACAACCTGATTTGAATTAAGTATTATTGGTATCATATAATACCTTGGAGGGGGAAATTAATTTTATGGTCATGATGTTTAGACAATTGTGTCACAAAGTTTAATATCCTATGAAAAGGACCATGGTTTTGATAAGACATTACAAAAGGAGAATCTAATGTTATGTATTTGGGGTATCCAAAAGAGATTCATACCCAAATTGGAAGGTGTAAAAGTATATAATTTCATAATTTGTTTAACTGTTAAAATGATTCTCAAATGTTTAAACTTCAGGGTACAACAATCACTTTTAATAGAATGATTTTAGAAGGTTTAAAACATACATTATGAATTCCTAAGTCAATAATTAATAGAGACCAACTGGTGAAGAATGACCATTACAAATAGTGGAATACTAATTAAATTCTCATTCAATAGAATATAATGGTAGTAGGTTGGATATTTTCTCAATCAGTCCATTGATTGATTATGTGGTTTAGGAGGAACTACCTTCCATGACTGAAATATCCCATATGGATAACTTTATATTCTTTGAGGAATGGTGTGATATTCATTATCAAATCCTAATAGGTTAGCTCTAAATAAATCAACATCCACAACCAATTTTTATATGAATATAGAAACAATTATTGATTAAATCAAGATTAAGGGATCCTAAGAGTAGTATATCAACTTGGGAAATTTATCAGTGTTGAATCACACATCAGAGTTATGAACTTCCTTCATAGAGAAAAAAATATTCAAAAATAATTTAAAAACATTATATGTTATTCCACCATGTACTGAAATTGTTTCTTGTGTGATGTAATGAAACATGAGACTCCTCTGCATTAAATCACTTAATGTAATGATATATTCGACTTGAACAGGTAGTATTTTAATTGAGGAGAATGTACTATTAAAATTTCCTAAGTCTAGTTGAAAATGGGATGGGATATCCAATATAACTTCTTCCAAGATGAAAATTTTATGGGGAAGAGGAATAAATTATCAAGGATCACATAGTGAACCCCATGAGATTTTTATGATAGTATTCATATAAGAAATATTTTTCCTAATCCATAAAAGGGAACAGATTAGTGGGAGTAAAACATTACACCTATAATGATTTCTTTAAGAGGGTTTAGACCTAACAAACAGTTGTGACTATTTTATTTTTAGTTTATGTAATTTTAATTAGGAAAAAGGGTTAAAATTTAAGGTCATAAAGATTTGAAAAAATGTTTATTCGGTTCAATGTCACTTAACATTGACATGGAAGGTAAAACAACTAGTACACCAATGGGGAGGACATATCCAACTTCAATTGGGATCCTAATTGATGTATATTTATTCCCATGGGTAAATTCACAATGTTTATGTTTGTAGTACATGTACTATGTATTTGTGGTCATGAATATGAAAATAACTATCATTGTCACCATGTATTTCATTAGAATGAGAATAAATCCAAACATAGTTCTTGAAATGAAAATCCCTATGTCAATTATATGAATCATATAAAAGGAAAGGGAAATTTTATTCTTATCATGGGTCTATATATAAGAAAACCCATTTAAAAATATACTACATAGATTCACCACATATGTAGGTGAGAGTAATTATAATATTTTGACAAGGAATATGGTGGTTGGTTCCATGGTAGGGTACCTAGATATCACTACATATCCTAATGTGATGGGGGTCCATCCAACTTGTAGTTATATTTATAGATGATTCATTGCATAGATTTATATAACATGTGAGTAATATGTGAATTAATTCTCTAATATACTTGTCAACCATGTGGAAAAGACTTTTATATTGATCATGATCTCATTTAGTGGGGTTTGGATTTTAATATCTCATCCTTGTATGGGATTGTAAAAAGGTGATGATCTATATCTAATACCCAATATATAAGATACATTTTTTCATAGAAATAAAATATTCAACTATAGAATTAGTATATAGTTTGGAATAATCTAAGTTATACCATTACATGGATGAAGATCTCATATTGTTAATGGGTCACATAGAAAGGAAAAATTTTCTTGCATTTTATTTTACCAAAACAAGTACTCATGTGATGAGGGGTGATTTTTATGATGTTTAATTGAATGCAATTAGGAAAAATGTCATACATTTTAAAATCATGACACCAGGAGGTTGTAAACTGATGTGGAGATTATACCAAACTATATACTAAAAACCTACCTACTGGAAAAACAAAAAAACTAAAGAAGGAGAAACAAAACCCTACCTAGAGGGGAAGACGGTGCAGCTTCCAGGGTCGCGGGGGGCTGGGGGTCGCGGGGGGCTGGGGGTCATGGGGTCGTGGGGTCTCCGGTGTCGCTGGGGTCTCCAGGGTTGCTAGGGTCGGGGTCACGGGGTCATCGGGGTCGCGGGGGACCGGGGTCACAGGGGAAGTGGGGGGTCGGGGTCGTGGGGGAAGGAGGGTTGGGGTGTGGGAAGGGTCGGGTGTTAAAAAAACCAATGTTTCACAGTAGTTAATTATAAACCACCGCGAAACCTTTTTTACAAAATGTTTAGCAGGGGTTCCTAGAACGTCTTTTAAACAATGATTTTGTTGTAGTGAATGTATTAAAATAAAAATGAAATGTAAAAATATTCACATAACACCATACTATGAAACATTTTGGTTTTTTATTTAAATGAAGAGTGTCTATAAAAACTCTATCAAGTAGGGTTTTTAGACTAAAGTGTGTTAAAAACCCAGTATGTATGTCATGTTTTTATATATGGGAAATGAGTTAATCAATCTTCACTAATAAATTAGTAAGAGACAATTAATTGCATGAATTAATTCATAATAACCTATGTGGTCTGTTTTTAGTAGATGCACACGATGGTTTTTTATAATTCATTCCTTTTACCAATGACTATATTACGCATGGTTATATGTACATAATCATGTATAATTTATTTTTATTATTGTTGTTTATAGAGTGATAATGTGATGTAGAAAACTAGGATGGCGATAATTTTAAGGAACTCTACTCTAATCATGGTTTAGAGTATCTTAACCAAGCTTTCATTGATCACTTAACAAGGTGTGGGATCATATCCGAACTCACTCATCCTTATTCACCACAGAAGAATTGTGTTAGTGAAAGGAGTAATCATAGGTTTCATGACATGGTATGAAAAGGATGACTCAAAAAACCCCTCCATTATCCTTTTATGGATACACATTGTAGATAATGACATGTACCCTTCACTTAGTGGAAACTAAATCTACATAAGGAATTTTATATGAGTTCATGTTTTTAAAAAGACTCAATCTATCACACACATAAAGACACAAACACACACACACACACATATATATAGGGATTCAAGAATTTCATCCTGGTGATACCCTGTAAAAATTTATATTCTAAAAGAATGACATGCATCTCTATATGTTATAGTAAAGAAAAAAAGATATTTCTAATACAATCCTTTAGTTAAAAAGTGAATTTTTTTCAAGAAATGACATATTTATATAAAGGGAAAAAATTTATAATGGGAATAGTGGGATAAATATAGATGATTATGAGGTTGATTATAAAGAGAAAAAAAATATGGTACATGAACAATCTTTACAAGTTGCAGTGGGATATAAATATATTATAGAGACACAAGTACAAAATTATTTTACTATAGATGTTTAAAAAATAAAATGGTGTGTCTTTAATGTCACTGAGATAAGTGTCATGTTATTCATATAGAATTATGATCCTGTAACCTAAATGGACAGTAAATATACATGATTCTGCAAAATGGAAAAATTCAATACATTATGGAATGGTGTTTATGTATCAAAAAACAGGTTCATATTTTTTCGAGCCTCCAGTTGTGGTAAACCGAATTAGGTGAAAGTGAGTAATGAATATAAAATAGAATATTTATGTTAAATTAATCAATTATAAGGAATATCTAGTAGAGAAGGGGTTTAAGGAACTTATTTTCCATACTATGAAGAAAACCTCTTACTAGTATTGATACCGAAATCAATAAACAAATTTACATGAAATATATGCCTTCTATGATTTAGGGATTTTGAAATTTGATTTCAAGAATATATTTCAAAATTTTATTTCGGTTAATGATGTCTACATGACTCAACAAAAATGATTCATTATGTTAAATAGTGATAATAAAGTATACAAGCTACAACGATCCATTTATGCGTAAAATTATTCATCATGAGCACGGAATGATCCTCTTGATGATAACTTAAGATAATTTAACTTCTTCCCGAATGAATATAATACATGTTTCTATAAGAAGGTTAGATGGAATTCATGTATCCTCAGGATCAAGATCTATCAAGATAACTCTTAGATTATATCATCCATTTATATTATTTTTCTTATTCCTCATCTCACTTTTCATCTCACTTTTTTTGGTGTATTTTAGAGAATTTGAGGATGATGTGTATTTGTTGGGGAAAATGAAATAATTTTTCTGGATTTATTTTTTATTTAATTAATAGAGTCTATGTATAAATGTGTAAAAGGATTCAAGAAGTCCACCTTGGTTTAGGAATGAATTAAAGGTGGCTTGGGATTTTTCTATGAAATATTGACAATGAACTGCCTATTATATGGTTTCATGTAGCTAACCACTTACATTACAAGAATATGTTATCGTGGAGATGAGATTAACTAGTTCATAGAATTAAAATTTTACAAGTGGTGAAAATTTTTCACGTCATGAAAAGGTTTATGAGTGTTATTTTAATATATGGAGGCACCTTTTCTACTATAGCATGATAATTATTAAATTAATATCATGTAAGTTCTTCACATCATGAATGGATTAGGGCCAACCCTTTTACATGAACTACACATATGCTTTCCTTTTCATTTGACATAGAGGCTTCTCTCTTAAAACTAAGGAGGTCCTCCATGTGATTAGGGAGATATTCTCTCCTTTAATATTGTTTAATTTGGAAATTGATCTTAGGGGTGTATGCGGTATATATCTTAGGATAAGTGATCTTTCTACTTATTTATTTTCATTGGTCACATCAATGCCATTTCACTACATTTTTTTGATATATTTATATTTATGTGATGGACTTCTTGATCAATTATAGATTGATTGTGTGATTTTCTTCTAAGGGCTAGTTCTCTATTGGTTAATGTGTGACGAATACATTCTCTCAGGGTTATGTGTGGAAAAACCATTCTTCATACCTTGTTTTTTATGTAATATGTTTCTAATGTAAGGAAAGAATAGGAAGGAAATCTTTTTATATTTTTCATTCCATGAAATGGTTGTGTAACTAGTTACGGGCATGTGAGACATGGGTTTCAAGTAGGTGATTTGATCTCTAACCTGTGTTAGATGAACCTTGATTTTATCTAGTGTTATAAATTATTTTATATGTTAAATGGCATGATGTATTGACTTATTTGATTAAGTTAATGGGTTTTTGAGAAAATATGAATTCCTCTTGTTATGGTGAATGAAAATGTATTTCAAATTATTATAAAATGTTTTCATGTAATAGTTTTCAAAATATGGTTTGATGAATTTTTTTGAAAAAGGATAGGCATGGGATGACATGGGTACTCAGGTTTGAGGTTTAGTGATAGGTCACAACCATTGATACTCTTGAGGATTCCCTCATGGGATTTTCCTATACTCTATAACCCTATTTTTCTATAGACATGTTAGACTTTTTGGGTGGTTCACAGTATTATGTCTTCCTCATCACTCAGGATACAATGCATATATCTAGAGACATGATGAGTGTGATTTTCTATGTTTGTGTATGATTGTTATATCTATCTGGACATATAGTGACTGTTGGAGTGTTGTTACCTATGCTTTTGGTTTTCCCTATTTTTTATTTAATAAGATACATGATACACGCATGGAACTACTTTGATATATGTGATATGATTTGAAACATATTTTCTCAGATTCTTAAAAACAATATAAAATGGGAATGTTTTACCTTTCTATTGTTATAACAACTATTTCATTGAATATCATACTTATTTTATGTATAACATGTTTTTATTTTTATATTGTGAATTATTATTCAATACTTTGGCGAGATCCTACTTAGCATGTTATATCACACCATATACAACCCTTTGGTTGTGTGTTTCCAATGTTATGTTCTTTTTATATAAGGAACATCAAGGGACCACAGCGAGTCGATGAAGATTATTCTAGCTGAGCTTGGTAGCTTGTGGAGAGAGTGTAAAACCCCGAGATTCTACGGTACACTTCTCTTTGAATTATACTGTAGCGTGTGTTGTACGCAACTTTGAGTTCTAACACACACCCCAACCAATCAACCTAGACGTTATGAATAGTAATACCCACTTTTTAAAATTTTATAAATTTTATCATTCAAAATGGAATTTATTTTTGGATTTAGAATATCAAAATTAGCTTCGGGTGAATTTTTTTTATTTTTCTGAAAACATTCAGTTTTTGATAAATAGTTAAAAAACATTGTTATAGTTTAAAACAGAATTTTTATTTAAATAATTATTTATTTTATTTAAATTTAATTAAGGTCAAAATAGATACATAATACCTATATAAGTTCAATTTAATTAATTGGAGTTATTTTAGAATAATTTTAGATATATAAAAATTTTATTGAACTTTTCACCGTCTTTTACCCACCTCATATGAGAATTTGAAAATTCCCATAAAACATAATTTTACAACTTCTGTGAGTAGAATTTTGAAAATTTGAGAGACACAGTTAGTATCAAGGAGTAAAATTTGGTTAAATAAGATAGAAAAAATTTGGTGAATAATAACTTTTTACTTTTATTTACCACAGTTAAAAGTAAATAGTGTAATTTAGGGTAAAATGGATATTATTATTACCCTAAAACATGTATTAATTCTATTGGATATGTGTAGTTAGACCAAAAAAAATATTAGGAATAAAATATGAACCTCTTTGGTCAACTTGGAATAGATTAGGACATTTATTATTATTTAATTCCAAGAAGAGTTCAAAGAGTTAAAATCAATGTTTAATAACTAAAAAAATTTCAATTTAGGGTTATACATAAGATAAATTTGATTATAAATATTCATTATAAATATAAAAATATTTCATACATAATGGTATTTTATTTATATTTTTTATACATTAAATAATTTAATTTATTTATGACATAATTGTGATGTAGTAATTACCTAATTAATGAAATATTAAAATAATTGATATAATAAATATCCGAATAAATGTAATTTGAGACTTTTTATAAATTCCACTAATTTTCTAGGTTAATATTACATGTTATTATTTGATAAATGAATTTATTTCGAATTAATAAAGTAGTTAAGACTTTAACAAAAATAAATTATTAAATAGTGTCAAAATTGACATAACAGAGTATTTAAAACAAATATTATATTATTAATTGATATTCTATTCCTAAGAATCTAAGGTTCGACCCAATAATAGAGATATGGTTATATATATTAATAATTATCCACTTGGGTTTCTCTTGGCTTGTTATAGTTAGTTTATTAACCATATAATAAAAACATATGAAGAGACATGGTAAATGATAAACTATTTATCTAAGAGCTAAATATAAATGATAAGGTTAATATAGTGACCCAAACCTATCTAAAATATATTGGATGAAAATATTTATACCCATACCCAGCTTAGCCTCAAAATAAGTCACTTTGGAGCCATTATAAACTGAATATGAATTTATTATAAAATAATATTTTAATTTTTTCCTAAGGTTCCCCTCACCCCTCTTATAAAAGGGAACTCCCCATTCTCTCTAATTCAAACATTCAAAGCCTTTTGGTTCAGCCAACCCCTGCCCAAATATTCTCTCAAATTCCGTCACTTAAATCTAGAGACTTTATTTTGTTCAGAAAGACATCATAAGGAGCCATTTTGATCAAATCAAAAGGAAGAACCCGAAGAAGAGGTAATGTATTCACCACCGTCTTTCAAGTTCCTTACTTCTTCCACTTCTTCTTTCTTTGTTATTTCCATTCTAAAATAATAACTCAAGTATCTTCTATATAATTTGATGTTATTATAAATATGTTACAACCATATTCAGTATTTTATCCATCCTTTGAATGACATGTCACCATACGTGTGTACGTACGGCTTACAGTCTCCACGTGGTGGTGTAATTGTTATTCAAAACATTATTATTTGGATGGGTATGATAATGATGTTTTATTGAAGTAAATAACAAATTTAACATTATAATGATTCTTTATATATGATATATCATCCAATTATATATGATTCTAATATCAAAATAATGATATTTTCGCTCGTGCATACGTACGGACTACCGTCTCCACGAACGTGATGAGATTCATTATCCATCGTATCCATTCAAGACTAATTCACATTTGATGATTAAAAGTAATGATTAAGGATTGGATATCATTCTAGATATGAATAATATACACCCTATCCTTAACAAACATGGATTACATAACAATTAATATAAAGTAAAATGAATCAGTAAACGCCAAAAACAATGATAATACTAAGATATTATTAACAAAAAAATGTTAAAAGATCATATATGATATCATATTAATGTATATGATTCTATTATAATTTAATAACAATTATTTCACCTCTATACAGGAGGTTAACCAAACCTTGACCAAGGAAATGTAAAGGTAAGGGGTTTCAAATCTCACTTTTAATTCCATGAGATTTCCATTGTTCACCACTTATTTATTTCATGTGGTGTATTGTGTACATCCATTTTATATATATTATCATGATTCTACTTATATTAATGATATTATGTGATTAATTTGGTGGATATTGACTTCTGTTCATTTGATTCGATTTATTACAATGAGTTAATAGTTAATTTTACTATCCCTTCATTATCTAAGGTTGTTTATATGTAATTATCTACTGAGACCTCTTTATCGTCCACATCCATGTTTCTTAAAAATGTATTTCAAAACATTCTAACTATTTTATAGACTATAGTGTTAAAGTAATTTATACCCTTGTTTGACTTTTTCTAAGATGTTTATAAAGGAATCTTCCCGTCGTTTTCCAAAAAAAGTCCTTTTTAAGCATTTTGACAAAATTAAGTTAAGAATGTTTTTTTAACTTGTACGACGAGTGCGGCTATTTTCCGTCATTATAAAATCATCGAAGATTAACTAAAGAGATTATAATAATATTTTCAAATTATATGTTTTATTTCATAATTATGTGAATTTTAAATGATTTCAAAAAATATATATTTCTCTCAAATAGTTTTCATTTCATCTATGTCAACATCCTTTGATGGATTCTAAGCTTATTTGAAGTTTATTTATTATTATACAAAACATCCATACTGTATTAAAGGTTTTGTGATATTTTTTACTATGGATGTTTTATTTTTATTTTATTCATGGTTTATGGAAAATGTATTGACATTTCATATGGTTGTTTTAATACAAATGTCTATGTTATGTTTAAACCTGTTCATATGAGGAATGGACTAGACTTAGTAAGTGACAGGTGGAGCCTACTATAGCTCCTCTATGAATCACTAGGTCTCATGAGACAAACTAGTGTCTTGGAACAAGGCCTTGAAAAATTCTTATTTGTAGTCTTGGAACAAGGCATTGACTATGTGGTTATGATAGTATGGCATTATGAATTCCAACATTATGAAAGTGGTTATTGATATTGCATGTGGTTATTTATATTGCTTGTGATTATTGAATTAGAATATTATCCATGTGAATAAGTAAATATAATTATTTCATTTTATTTCTTCCATATTATTGTAATGGCCCGGACCTCTCCGGCCCATTCCTTTGTCAAAAAGAAGGTCAAGAAGTGTTATGGAGGGTAAAATGGACTCTTACCACACTTTACAGAATTTTGAAACTACACGCCATGTAGTTTGAGTACACGTTGTGTACCCCCTTGCCGGGTATACCCCGTGTTGCAGGCTGTGTCCTTGCCGTGTGCAATAAATAGGGTACACGTCGTGTGTCCCGTACTACACGTTGTGTTGTCCTTCCCCACATACGTGTTACCAGTCGACAGTCGTGTACCATGTTGGAGCTGTGTCCTTGCCATGTGCAATAAATGAGTACACGTCATGTGTCCAGACTACACGCCGTGTAGTCCTTCCCTGCGTATGCGTTACCCTCAAACCGTGTGTTGACCAGTCAACGGTCGTAGAGTCGTGTTGGAAGCTGCGTGGAGACCGTGTGAAATAACCGAGTACACTCCATGTACCATAAAGTACACGCCATGTACTTTTCCTTTTCTCACCTATAAAAGGAGGGGTCCCCTCCTTCTTTCAATTCACTCCTCTCCTCCCCTTTCCTCTGAGCAGAGCTCTCCCAAAAGACTCGAAGGCTCTTTCTTCCATAACTTCATCGTTCGAGCTTCGATTCACGATCCTTCAGTGGAAACATGATCATAATGACGAGGTGGAGCATCCGAGTTTGGATCTGTTGTCTTTACTCCGGCCTTTCCTTTCTGACTTTCACCCGAGTAGGTTTTTTCGGGACCCGACAGAAGTGACGGACGCCGACGGACGTCTTCTAAAGTTGAACCGAGGGAGCGCTGTGATCATAACCTGTTGAAGTAGGGATCTTACCTTCGTCTCTCTAATTTTTGCATCATGCAGGGTGGGTGTTCTATTGTTTATGGGAAACACTTTTGAACCGGTTTAACAAAGATAATAACTGGCTTATATAACGGGAATGGGAAGTTGTGATTGCAGTTATTTTATCTTGTGATATTATGTTATGAATTGAATGAGCTTCTACTTACAGAAAATCATGGTCGTTGGGGGCCATTGATTACGAAATTAAATTTTGACCTCTCCTTCTGGATTTTTCTTATGGATGTAAACTTTGTGGAATTTGGAAATTGGTTAATCACGTAAAGTTGGATGTTTTAAAATCTGGAACCCTTGGGTGATCACCCTAATTGAACAAAATGGAATAATGAACATGTGGGTGTTGGATTGGTGTGTGGCATGTGATGGGGGTTTTTTCTGGGTTGTTGTGGATCGTGTGATCAGTGGGACTGCGATTGACTTGGTTGTTGGTTGGTGTGAATGTTGTGTTGGTAACGGGCAGTGGGGCTGCAATAATTGGTGTTAAAGGGGTGATGATGTACGGAATGGTCATGGTTATGGTGGTTGGCAGCACGGCTGGGTTTAAATGTGAATGGGCCATGGGTTGTGAATATTAAATAAAATTTTAAAGAGTTAATGAATGGTGGGGTGTGGTAATGAAACGGAAATAATAATCAATGGGGTTGGCTGGTTGATTAGAAGGGGTTTTTTTTGTGCTTCTTGGGTTTTACTAACTTGATTTGTGGATGGCAGGGATATGTTTACAAACGATTGATGTGGTTAGTTGTGTATAGTTTCCCAGTAGTTAAGGAACTAAATAACTATTTCTGCTGAAACGTGAAAACCTAAATTGGGTTGGGTTTTTTTGTTGTATGCATACTTCTTGGTAGTAGTGCCAAGGCACGTGCTCAGTTTCTCTGTTTAGAAGCCATAGTTTGGGCTATGTGTTTTGGTATATATATATCTGTATCTTTTGTGTTTTATCACACCCCACCCATGTTGAGAACTTAGTGCCAAACACTCCCATTTCATGGGAGAGGGTGTTTTTTCCCTTAGTTACTAGCTCCTTCTTTCTCCTTCTCCCCTAGGTTGTGATGGCTTGAGGCGACCTTACACCTAAGACTCTTCGGGTAGGTTTCGATTGGCTTTAGCCCAAGACTCTTCGGGTAGGTTCTACTCTTTCCCAAGAATCTTCGGGATGAGGCCCAGGTGTGTGTGGGTGGGATACGTGGTTGTGAGCCTCGGGTGTGTGCGGGCGGGATAATTGGTTGTGAGGCCCAGGTGTGTGCACGCGGGATACATGGTTGTGAGGCCCAGGTGTGTGCGGGCGGGATACGTGGTAGTGAGGCCCAGGTGGGTACGGGCGGGGTGAGTGTGGCAGCGTTAGGACGTTCTTCATTAGGAAGAGCAGCTAACTAAAGGTAAATGGTGCGGGGTACCCAATAATCTTGTCCATATATACTACTACCTATTGTGATTGTATTTTGGGTGAGTGTGCCTGGTGAGGTTGGGTGGATAGAATTCATTGCTAGGTTCTCACGAGACATTCGGATGTCTCTCCACTTTTGCACGAGAGCTTTTGTTTTCCATACTGAGTATACTTGTATGCTCACCCTACGTTTACTTTCAGGATTCTAGGAGGACTTCCAGGGCCGTGCGGAACCCTACTAGTCAGATAGTTGGAGTTGTTGTTGTTGTTGTACCTTTGTTTTCTTTTGGTATTATACTTTGAGCTTTCTTGTACTTGTAACTTGTTATAAAATTGTTTAAACATGCATGTGGGATTTGGTTTGGGTTTATTTGTATACACTTGATCTTTCCCTTTTTGGTGGTTGACTTGTACTATTTCCCGATCATTAAAAATAAAAAGGGTAATGCCTACCATATTTGTGAAAACTCATACCCTTGGTGCTAGTCGCCACCCCGAGGCCTACTAGAGGCGGGACTTAGGGGTCATTATCTCCCTTTCAACATTTCCACCTCAGGAGGGGAATCTTTGGTGGGAGGGGGTTGTGACAGAATGGTGTCAAAGTCAAGTTGAGAGATAGGATGGAGTCTGGAGTTAGGCACAGTGAGGATTGCATGGGATGGTAGGGAAACAGTGTTAGTTAATCCTGGTGTGTGAGATAGGCTAGGGAACCCCGGCTAGGACACGGGATTTTAGGGCCCCCCGTGATCTGATGCAAGGAATATGAGCCTACCAAATGACCAAGTGAGACTAGATTGATTGCAGGGTAGAGACCCTAGGGAAGGTACATGCATCATCATTATTGTGTTTTACTTGATTTGGGTGTTCTGGGAAAGAAATTGAAATAAAATGATAAAATGAAACCTTGATGTTTTCGTATCTATTTGGGCTTAGGTGATCCTTGTTTACCATACAGCTATGGCACTTGGACTTCATCCCCGGATGGATCAGACGGCTGAGGCCCAACAGATTCAGGCGCTTGATCAGTTGAGGATTGACCGAGAGGAGGAAGATAGCCAGTGGCAGAAGACTCTCCGTTCGTTCTAGTGGAAGACCCTCAAGAATTACTAGGGTAGTACTTCAGATACGGAGACAGAGGGGTGGCTTGATGAGATATGGATCTCTTTTACCTTGATCTGTGCTCCGAGGGAGTACTGGGTTCCCCTAGTAGTCAGTCAGCTGAGAGGTGCGGCGCGACAGTGGTGGACGCTCTACCTCTGAGAGAGGATAGAGGCAGAGGTTCCATGGGCTGGCATTGAGAAGGAATTCTGAGAGGAATTCCGTTCTTCCATGATCAAGGCGGAGAAGCGGCAGGAGTTACTCTCACTTAAGAAGGGGAGTATGTCGGTACGAGAGTTGGGGATCCAGTTCAAAGATCTCATGCGCTTTGCTCCGGATCTCTTTCCAGATGAGGAGTCTCGGGCGAGATTTTTGGAGGAGGCGCTTCATCCTTCGCTCTAGTATCCTCTCACCCCCATCACCATTCTAACGTACATGGTGGTGAATAAGAAGGCAGAGGTTTTAGATAGGATTCACTTGCTAGGAGGTGCCCCCTGAGAGGGGAACCATCTAGGCTCGTTAAAGGGGAAGGCAGTCAGCAGCAGGTCTCCTACGATGGGACCTTCTAGGTTCAGGCTAGTGCGGAGCAGGCCCCAGCAGTTCCAGTTCAGATCATCGAGTCCTCGTCCCATTTTCATGAGCCCAGGACCGAAGTGTTTTTCTTGTGGAGGTTTAGGGCACGTTCAGAGTCGGTTCCTGACCCTAGCTCAGTACGGTGGAGGTGGGAAGGTTCAATGCCCACCTCAGTAGCACCAGTTGCCAGCGAGGCCCTTCCAGCAGCAGTAGGACCATGCCCCTCCGAGGGCAGACTTTGTAGGAGGAGGCCGACCTCAGGGTGCTCCTCAGGGACCTCGACCAGGTCATGGTCGGGGAAGTGGATGACAACAGAGAGGCAGAGGAGCTGGACGTGGACAGTTGCATGCAGCAGAGTTGACTGCTCAGGCAGGACCAGAGGTGGTCCGAGGTACAATTTGTTTGTTCAGCACTCTTGTTTATGCTTTGTTTGATTTAGGAGCTTCACACTCCTTTGTTTCACCTGGTCTAGCGCATTCTTTGGGACTAGAAGTAGAGAGACTTTTTGTACCACTAGTACTGAGTACACCAGTTGGGGGCCAGACCAGCATATCTTGTGTTTGTCGGGGATGTGGGCTGACGTTGGGACCACATCGATCTAGTGGGGTCCTTCTTCTGTTAGAGATGTAGCCATACGATGTCATCCTAGGCATCGACTGGTTGTTTTCTATTAGTGTCGTTATCGACTGCTTTCAGAGAAGAGTCGTTTTCTCCGACGTGGATGGACAGTGCGTACCTTTTGTTGGTGAGAGGAGATATCAGGTGGGAAGCAAGCGTGTGGAGCCTTTCCATTCCTTGTTTGGAGGGTTATCAGTGGTTTCAACTGATACAGAGATGATGGATGTACCAGAGGTTGTTGGGGAGTTCCTCGATGTTTTTCCTGAGGAGGTTGTGACTGTACCCCCCCCCCCCAAAGTGATGTTGAGTTCGGGATAGACTTACAGCCTGGTGCCCGTCCGATTTCGATGGCCCCTTATCGGATGACACCTTCAAAGTTGCGGGAGTTGTGGATTCATATTGACGAACTGATGGAGAAGGGTTTTGTTCGACCCAGCGTGTCGCCATGGGGTGCTCCAGTTTTGTTCGTGAAGAAGGCAGATGGTGGTCTCAGGCTATGCATAGACTACAAAAGGTTGAACCAGGTAACGGTCATGAACCGATACCCCCTTCCAAGGGTAGATGATCTCTTCGACCAACTGAGGGGAGCAGGTTGGTTTTCCAAGATTGATTTACCATCTGGATATCATCAACTAAGGGTAAAGGACAGTGACATCTCGAAGACGACTTTCAGGTGCAGGAATGGGCACTTCAAGTTTGTGGTGATGCTGTTTGGAGTTATGAATGCACCAGCTATGTTCATGGGACTTATGAACTTTTTCTTCCGAGATTTTCTAGACCAGTTCGTCGTTGTGTTTATCGATGACATCCATATCTACTCAAGATCAGAGGAGGAGCACGTTGAGCATCTCAGAGAAGTCTTGGAAGTCCTTCGACACCACCAGCTCTATGGGAAATTGTCGATGTGTAAGTTCTTGACACAAGAAGTACACTTCCTTGGGTATGTGGTGTCTCAGCATTGAGTATCGGTGGAACCGTCGAAGGTGGAGGCAGTTGTTTCTTGGGTAGCACCCAAGAGAGTGGCAGATGTTCGTAGTTTCCTGGGGTTAGCAGGTTACTATCAGAGGTTCGTTTCAGACTTCTCTCGAGTTGCTGCCCCATTGACAGCTTTGACTAGGAAGAACCATGTAGAGGCCCGAAGCTTAATGTACATAGACATTACATTAGTTTTGTGGAATACATAGTACATAACAAAAACACACACACAAGGACCGTAATAGTTTAGTTTCTTAGCAAACTCGGAATATAATCTTCTAATCGTGGTGAATGATCTTGAACATCTCCCATAAAGATCTTCTTTTTCTTAAACCTAATTCCTTTATTTATGTCCTGGGGAAAAGAAAACATAAAAGGGTGCGCTCAAATGCTTAGTAAGGGTAAACAAAAGAAATATCAATCACGTCATATTCATAAAAACATATCTTTTGGAAATCTTAACCTGCAAAAGAGATCATAATTTCATAACATGGGATAAATCATAGTAGTGAAATGTAATCCCAATAATCATAACATAAAACATGAAACTTTGTGGCATACACACATAATCATAGAGAATCATTTTTTATTAGTCAAGACTCGTTTCCAAGACTATCTTAGTGGAAAAAGTCCCTTTCTGAACCGAGTTCACTCCTCGTTTCAGTCCTATTTCACTGAACCGGTATAACCTACCATTCCAGCCATGTCTATCTCATGAGATATAAAATCATTACCCAATGTATTTGAGGGAGATATAGGTCACACCGATCTCATAATGATACCATTCTTATGTGTGCCACAAAATCACAAACCATACATCATAGCATAACCAATGTAATAAAAATCAGATTCTTAAACATCGTGACATCATAAAACAATTCATATAAGATAAATGAATTTAGAAAAATAATTCCATCACAACATAATCAAATCAATGTAATAATAGGGATAGAAACAGAACCATATATTATCTTAGACGGAAAATAATTTTGATAAAACTCTTGAACTCCATTATTGAGGAAAATATCATTTCTACTTCAAAAACATTTTTCCTTTCTTAACATGTCATACAATTTTAAACTAAAATAAGTCGATTAAAAATAGACTTGAAAACTTGTAAAGGATGATTCTTGGAAATATTGTTTTAAAAATCCATTCATGTCGTATAAGTTAAAAAAACATTCTTCTCGTACTTTTGTCGGAAAAGTCAAAAAGTACCTCGTTTGAAAAATGATAAAAGATTCCTTTCATATCTTTTAATAAAAACTCACCAAAGGGTAAAATTGGATCTAAACAATTGTATTTGGATGGAAGTAATATTAAATATTGAGGAAACATTGATGTGGATGATAAAATACACCCCAGTAAATTTCAAAGTATAAACAATCTCGGATAGAAATGAGAATGTGATATTTCCCTTACCTTAGGTCAGGTTTTCTTAGTATGTGTCTGAACCTCCTGTATAATGATTTAAATAATGTCATTGACTTATTCCAGAATCATACTCATTGTTATGATATCATATATGGTTCACTTATGGCTTTATATTACCTGTTCCTTTGTAAATTCCATGTTAAAGAGCGTTTTGGGTAAAATCGTTTCATTTGTCGTCTGTGTTTTGACTTGTAATAATTCATATGATTACATAGATCATGATTACTTAATTCCAGAATATAAAACATGATTTATATATAATATATATTCAGAATATATATATATAATAGATCAGTAAATGGAAATAAATACACCGTTCATGGAGGCGGTAGACCGCACGTACGCATGAACGCTGTTTTCTTTTCCTTATTGAGTTGAATGGAATTAAGTAGATGACATAAATATATATACACATAAATCTAGAATCATTATTATCTCATATATTTCATTATTAATTATTATATATACTTTATAATCATTCATGAATGGTTAACGTGGAGAATGAATCTCATCGCGTTGTGGAGACGGTAGTCCGTACGTACGCACGAGCGATGATATCGTTCTCATGATCGTGGAATTGTATTGGAGTGTATGTATACTATTTCAGAATCAATATCACTTTACAATAATCATATATAGTTATTATGTACACCATTATACCCATCCAAGTAAGGTGGTGGTGGAAAATAGATTACACCACGGCGTGGAGACGGTATTCCGTACGTACGCACACGCGGTGATTTCATTTTCCGTAGATGGATAGATGGTTAAATAAGGTTTTTTAATAATTATAATAACATATCAGTATATAAGTGATACTGATTTTATTACTTTATAATGAAACAACCTAAGAAGAAGAAGTGGAAGAGGAAATAGAGATGAAAGAATCGGTAACAGACATTACCTCTTCTTTGAAGCGCCTCTTTGAGATCTTTTTTTAGGGAACTAAAATTGGTCTTTGAGGAAGACCAGAACCTCTAGGATGTTTCAAGGGAAGTGGATAAGGGAATTTGGCAGGGTTTGGCCGAGCGTGAAGGCTCAAAGTGGTGTGAGGAAGAGAGGGAGGAGGTGCCCTTTTATAAGGGAGGAGAGGGGCACCTTTGGAATAACTAAAACTATTATTTTATTACAAGGTAAAATTCGGTTTTAAATAGCTACAAATTGTTTAATTTCGAATATAAGTTGGTTATGGGTCGAAAGCATCTCATCCAATAGAATTTAAACAAGTTTAGGTTCCTATTTTAACCTTATCATTTAGACTTAACATTAAGTAAAATAATTTTACTTTTACCATGTCTTCTTGTGTTCTTATACTACAAGGTTAATAAACTTACTATAAGAAGCCAAAAGAACCCCAAGTTGTTTATTATTAATATATATAACTTTATCTAAGTCATTTGGCCGAACCTTATATTTTTAGGAATAAACTAACAATTAATAATATAATATTTTTTTTAAAAACTATTTTATGTCAATTTTGACACTATTTTGTAATTGATTTTTTTGAAAATCATAACAGAATTATTAGTTCTAAAAAAGTACATTAAATCAATAATAACATGTCATATTAACCTAGTAAATGAGTGTATTTCATAAAAAGTCTGAAATTACATTTATTTGGGTATTTATAACATCAATTATTTCAATATTTCATTAATAAGATAATTACTACATCATCTTTGTGTCATAAATAAATTAAATTATTTAATGTCTAAAAATTACAAATAAAATACCATTATGTATTAAATCGTTTTAGATTTCTAATGACTATTTATAGTCGAATTTATCTAATGTATAACCCTATATTAAAAATTCTTTACTTATTAAAATTTGATTTTAACTATTTTAACCCTTCTTTAAATAAATTAATAATAAATGTCCTAATCTAATCCAAGTGGGCCTAAATGGTCATATTTTTTTACTACGGTTGTTTTTGGTCAAATTACACTTATCCAATAGAATTAGGACATGTGTTAGGGTAATAATAATATCATTTTTACCCCTTATTACCCTATTTACTTTTAACCGTGGTAAAAAATTAAAAAGTCAATATTCACCAAAAATTATTTTCATCTCATTGAACCACATTTTACTTACTGACATCAACAATGTCTCTAGGATTTTTGAAATTCCACTCACAGAAGCAGTAAAATTAGGTTTTATGAAAAATTCATTTTTCTTAACTACCACTTAGTTATTTCACTATTCATCAAAAAATGATAGTTTCCAGAAAAATACCAAAAATTAGGCCTAAGATATATTTGATATTATGAACTCAAAAATGATGTCTATTTTACCAAATTCAAAACATATCAGTTGCATTAATTAATTTAAAAATTAATTTCCGTCGTCAAAACAAATAGCGTGTTCTTAAGAGATAATAACAATCAAAAGATTGACATTTGTTTATGTTTGGTTTAAATGTGAAATTACATCCAACGAACAACATTGTATTAATTTGTAAAAATATATTCTAAATATAATTTAAAACCACTAAAATTAATAATTTATCACTATTAATTATTTCGATTAAAAAGGTTTTTTTAATTAAAATTTAGTAATTTTCACTATTCATCAGAAAATGAAAGTTATCCGAAAAGTACCAAAATTTCACCCTAACATAATTTCGATATTACGAATCCAAAAATTCATTCCATTATGAAAAATAAAATTTACAAAATTTCAAAAAGTGGTTATTACTCTTCATAACGGCTAGTTTTAATAATATTTTAATAGCATATTGTTGTTTAGTGAAACTCGTTATTGCGTACTACACACGCTATCGAGGAAGGTCGTGATTGCGTGTAATGCAAGGCAAGTCAAGGATGCGTGTTTTGCAAGCTTCTTTTGGTGTAGCGTACAACACAAGACATTAATGAAATTAAAAATAATATTTTTCATAAAATTTCGGGCTGTTACATTCTACCCCCCTTAAAATGAATTTCGCCCTCGAAATTCGTCGGGGTTATAAATGGTTTACTATTCGAAAGTTTTTTTAATAGAAACCCACATCGTAAAAAGGAATACCAAAAATAATCTTTAAAAACAAAATTATGAAACGTAACGGTTACCCAAATAAACTAATCATTGGGTTTCCACATAGGTGAAAATATGGATATGGAAGAGAAATCTATCCATCATGTTCTGATGGAGAGTGGTAGAGAACATGGATATGGAAAATCCAGAACTCACAAAGCCATAAATTTGTGATGATCTAAGGTACCATCTAATTCATCAGATATAAGAGCACTAGGAAAACCTTTTTAGTTTTCAAGATCATTTCTCTAAAGTTGATGAAATTGGAATTAGAAGAAATACTTTCGTGATTTTGGTATAGTCTCACCGTTTGTCATTCTTTGGACAATCTCAACTTTATATCTTAAATAAATGAAGTTGAAATTGTCATTCGTGATGTGTTAGCCGATCATGTGATAGAATGATGGGTCATTCCATCTGTCTCAAACAGAAGGCTAGAAAAGTTATCAAAAAATACATAAGTCCATCTATAGTGAGATTAATCATATATGGTTCAAAAAATGGACTTATACTTCATATATCATACTGCATAATATAATAAAAATAGTTTCTACTAAACAGGGACTTCCTGTAGGCCAGTGGTAGGCAATAAAGGCCAGTCGCACGTCGGTTGTGGGTTCAATTCCCACAGCCTTGTCCTACGCGATGGGTTGTCGCCCGTCCTACAGGTTGTCATTTTTCTAAAGCTATATTACTATAACATCCCATCAACAATATCAAAAAAGTTTTATCCTTAAAAAATACTAACTTATGTCCAACATAATCCATTCCAATCTTTAGGCTTATCTAAAATACTTCATTCCAAGCTTATAGTATAAAGAAAATGATCGCGTGAATGCCATCATTTATCCCCCATATATCATAAGATATATCTTGTTGGTCAAATTACAAACATGTGAATACCTTAATCATGTATTCTCTTGAAGAATGAATATCCATTGAACCTTAGTGAAAACATGAATTCAGTTAAAAGTTAACACTTTCCACATACCAAAATCCTCAAAATTCTATATCCTCAAACCATGATATCACTTAGTCCTTATATCAATCATGAGCTCATGAATACTATCAAACATATTAGATTCTCATTATCCCTTCATTATGTGAATATCATCTGCTTTCCAAAAATATTTCAATCAATTTTCAGGGTTACTGATGCCATAAAATTATTGAAAACCACAATAGACCAAAACATAAATATTCCAATATTCCAAGATACTATATACAACATTATTCTGGAATTCCTTTACATAAACACTTAATAATTCCACCACATCGTTGTAATATTCAACATCACTAATGGTGATCGCATGTGACTTGCCTTTTTCCTTTTCCTTAAGTGGTTGCTCATGTTGATCATCACTAACCCTTGGATTAGGGCATTTATTAGCATAATGCCCCACTTCCTTGAACTTGAAGCACTAAAGTGCAGTAGGTTCATTCTGTGTATCCCTTCCTTTGTTTGCATCATTAGGCATCTTCTTCCCATCATTGTGGCATTCATATGCCCGATGAACTTCAAATCCACATTTGAAACATTTACTTGTCCCTTTAATACAATCTCCACCATGATTCTTTCCACACTTTGAGCATAAGGAAACATTCATCTTCTTTTCACCATTATTCTGAGATTTCTCCTTGAACTCCATCTTTCGTTTGTTGTCAAAACTATGAGAGGGATAAGTAACACCAACTTCTATTTCTACCTTGATAGAACAATGCACAATTTCTTCATAGCTACTATAGTCTCTTATAGCTAATGCCCTTCAAAGATTTGGTTTTAAGCCACTGAAGAATCGATCAACTTTTCTTTTAGGTTGGATGATAAATCCAGATGCATACCTTGCAAGCCTTGTAAAATTCGCTTCGTATATACCAACAGATTCATCTTCCTTTTTCTTTAGTTCATGAAACTCCTTCTCCATCTTTGTTCGAAGAATATGCGGGAAATAGTTATTAAAAAATAAGTTCTTGAACTCTTCCCATTCCATGGACTCAATTTCATATCTTTGCCTCGTATTCTTGATAAGATTCCACCATTGATCAGCTTCACCTTCCAAACGATATACTGCTAAGATGACTTTATCATGTTTAGATCATTGAGGAACTGAAAATATCTTTTCAGTGGTACTGATCCATTGTGCAGCAACAAGTGGATAAGGAGACCCACTAAAAGAAGGTGGACGTTGCGTCATGAAGGACTCAATAGAATGTTGTTCCCTTCTCTGCTCATTTGGAAGTCCAGAATGATTCATAGCTTGTGTAAGTATAGAAATAAGATTTTGCACTCCATCTCCCATAACATTTGTTTGTTCAGGAGGACAATCATTGCATTGTCCATTACATTGATCAACACGGTTCCTTCGGGTTCCATCCATCGTCTAAAACCCAAAAAGAATAGTGTGAGAGGCAAAAATCATGATATGGAAAACAACATAATAAAGGGGGAGTATCCTCAATATCTAACATCTTAGGTTAAATTCTATGATCGTTACCGTAGTTCTAGGACTATATCCTATACGTATACCTATCCTCAGGGACATCCCTAGACATACCTTAGAAATATCTCTAGGGATCTCACTAAAATTTTCGCATCCTAATTTTGAAAGTTTGACTGACCCTTTCCTCTGATACCAACTGTAGAGACCCGAAGCTTAACGTACATAGACATTACATTACTTTTGTGGAATACTTAGTACATAACAAAAACACAAACACAAGGACCGTAATAGTTTAGTGTCTTTGGAAACTTGGAATATAATCTTCTAATCGTGGTGAAAGATCTTCAACATCTCCCATAAAGATCTTCTTTTTTTAAAACCTTAATCCTTTATTTATGTCCCGGGGAAAATAAAACATAAAAGGGTGAGCTCAAATGCTCAGTAAGGGTAAACAAAAGAAATATCAATCACTTCATATTCATGAGAACATATCTTTTGGAAATCTTAACCTGCAAAAAAATCATAATTTCATAACATGGGATAAATCATAGTAGTGAAATGTAATCCGAATAATCATAAATTAAAACATGAAACTTTTTGGCATACATACATAATCATGGAGAATCATTTCTTATTAGTCAAGATTCATTTCCAAGACTATCTTAGTGGACAAAGTCCCTTTCTGAACCGAGTTCACTCCTCGTTTCAGTCCTATTTCACTGAACCGGTATAACCTAACATTCCAGCCATGTCTATCTCATGAGATATTAAATCTTTACCCAATGCATTGGAGGGAGATATAGGTCCCACCCATCTCATAATGATACCATTCTTATGTGTGCCACAAAATCATAAACCATACATCATGGCATAACCCATGTAATAAAAATTGGATTCTTAAACATCGTGACATCATAAAACAACTAATATAAGATAAAGGAATTCATAAAAATAATTCCATCACAACATAATCAAATCAATGTAATAATAGGGATAGAAACAGAACCATATATTATCTTAGATGGAAAATAATTTTGATAAAACTCTTGAACCCCATTCTTGAGGAAAATATCATTTCTACTTCAAAAACATTTTTCCTTTCTTAACATGTCATACAATTTTAAACTAAAATAAGTTGATTAAAAATAAACTTTAAAACTTGTAAAGGAAGATTCTTGGAAATACTGTTTTAAAAATTCGTTCATACCGTATAAGTTAAAAAAACATTCTTCTCATACTTTTGTCGGAAAAGTCAAAAAGTACCTCATATGAAAAATGACAAAAGATTCCTTTCATATCTTTTACTAAAAACTCACCAAAGGGTAAAATTGGATTTAAAAAATTGTAGGTGGATGGAAATAATATTACATATTGAGTAAACATTGATGTGGATGATAAAATACACCCCAGTAAATTTCAAAGTATAAACAATCTCAGATAGAAATGAGATTGTGATATTTCCCTTACCTTAGGTCTGATTTGCTTCATTAGTGTCTGAACCTCCTGTATAATGATTTAAATAATGTCATTGGCTTATTCCAGAATCATACTAATTTTTATGATATCATATATGGTTCACTTATGGCTTTATATTACCTGTTCTTTTGTAAATTCCTTGTTAGAGAGCGTTTTGGGTAAAATCGTTTCATTTGTCGTCTGTGTTTTTACTTGTAATTATTCATATGATTACTTAGATCATGATTAATTAATTACAGAATATAAAACATGATTTATATATAATATATATTCAGAATATATATATATAATAGATCATTAAATGGAAAGAAATACACCGTTCATGGAGACGGTAGACCGTACTTACGCATGAACGATGTTTTCTTTTCCTTATTGAGTTGAATGGAATTAAGTAGATGACATACATATATATACACATAAATCCAGAATCATTATTATGTCATATATTTCATTGTTAATTATTATATATACTTTATAATCATTCATGAATGGTTAACGTGGAAAATGAATCTCATCGCGTCGTGGAGACGGTAGTCCGTACGTACGCACGAGCGATGATATCATTCTCATGATCATGGAATTGTATTAGAGTGTATGTATACTATTTAAGAATAAATATCACATTACAATAATCATATATAGTTATTATATACACCATTATAACCATCCATGTAAGGTGGTGGTGAAAAATAGATTACACCACGGAGTGGAGATGGTATTTCGTACGTACGCACGCGCGGTGATTTCGTTTTCCGTAGGATGGATAGATGGTGAAATAAGGTTGTTTCATAATTATAATAACATATCACTATATAAGTGATACTGATGTTATTACTTCATAATGAAACAACCTAAGAAGAAGAAGTGGAAGAAGAAATAGAGATGAAAGAATCGGTAACGGACATTACCTCTTCTTTGAAGCGCCTCTTTGAGATCTCATTTTAGGGCACTAAAATTGGTATTTGAGGAAGACCAGAACCTCTAAGATGTTTATATGGAAGTGGAGATAGTAATGTGGCAGGTTTTTTCCGATCATGAAGGCTCAAAGTGGTGTGAGGAAGTGAGGGAGGAGGTTCCCTTTTATAAGGGAGGAGAGGGGCACCTTTGGAATAATTAAAACTAGTATTTTATTATAAGGTAAAATTCTGTTTTAAATAGCTTCAAATTGATTAATTTAGAAGATAAGGTGGGTATGGGTCCAAATCCTTTCATCCAATAGAATTTAAACAAGTTTATGTTCCTATTTTAACCTTATCATTTAGATTTAACATTAAGTAAAATAATTTTACTTTTACCGTGTCTTCTTGTGTTCTTATACTATAAGGTTAATAAACTTACTATAACAAGAAAAACAAACCCCAAGTTGTTTATTATTAATATATATAACCTTATCTAAGTAATTTTTCCGAACCTTAGATTTTTATGAAAAAAATAACAATTGATAATATAAAATTTGTTTTAAAAACTATTTTATGTCAATTTTGACACTATTTTGTAATTGATTTTTGTGAAAATAATAACAGAATGATTAGTTCTAACAAAGTAAATAAAATCAATAATAACATGTAATATTAACCTAGAAAATTAGTTTATTTCATAAAAATTCTGAAATTACATTTATTTGGGTATTTATAACATCAATTATGTCAATATTTCATTAATAACATAATTACTGCATCATCTTTGTGTCATAAATAAATTAACATATTTAATGTCTAAAAATTACAAATAAAATACCCTTATGTAGGAAATCTTTTTAAATTTCTAATTAATATTTATAGTCTAATTTATCTTATGTATAACTCTATATTAAAAATGATTTACTTATTAAACATTGATTTTAACTATTTTAACCCTTCTTTAAATAAATTAATAATAAATGTCCTAATCTAATCCAAGTGGGCCTAAATAGTCATATTTTATTCATAAGGTTTTTTTTGTCGAATTACACTTATCCAATAGAATTAGGACATGTGTTAGGGTAATAATAATATCATTTTTAACCTTAATTACCCTATTTACTTTTAACAGTGGTAAAAAAAGTAAAAAGTTACTATTCACCAAAAATTATTTTCATCTCATTGAACCATAATTTACTTACTGAAATCAACCGTGTCTCTCGGATTTTTGAAATTCCACTCATAGATGCGGTAAAATTTAGTTTTATGAAAAATTCATTTTTCTTAACTACCACTTCGTGGTTTCACTATTCATCAAAAAATGAAAGTTTCCAGAAAAATACCAAAAATTAGGCCTAAGATATATTTGATATTTTGAACTCAAAAATGATGTCTATTTTACCAAATTCAAAAAATATCAGTTGCATTAATTAATTTAAAAATTAATTATCATCGTCAAAATAAATAGCGTGTTCTTAAGAGATAATAACTATCAAAAGATTGACACTTGTTTATGTTTGGTTTAAATGTAAAATTACATCCAATGAACAACATTGTATTAATTTGTAAAAATATATTCTTAATATACTTTAAAACCACTCAAATTAATAATTTATCACTATTAATTATTTCGATTATAAAGTTTGTTTTTAATTAAAATTTAGTAATTTTCACTATTCATCAGAAAATGAATGTTATCCGAAAAGTATCAAAATTTCACCCTAAGCTAATTTCGATATTAGGAATCCAAAAAATGAATTCCATTTTGAAAAATAAAATTTACAAAATTTCAAAAAGCAGTTATTACTATTCATAACGGCTAGTTTTAATAATATTTTAATAGCATATTGTTGTTTAGTGAAACTCATTATTGCGTACTACACATGCTATCGAGGAAGGTTGCGATTGCGTGTAATGCAAGGAAAGTCAAGGATGCATGTTGTGCAAGCTCCTTTTGGTGTAGCGTACAATATAAGACATTAATGAAATTAAAAAGAATATTTTTCATAAAATCTCGGGCTGTTACAAACCAGGTCTTCCTATGGAGCGAGAAGTGCCAGAAATATTTTGACTACCTGAAGGAGAAGTTGGTCAGTGCTCCCGTACTCAGGTTTCCAGAGGAAGGGTTGTTGTATGAACTGTTTTGTGATTCTTCTAGCCTTTGTCTGGGGTGCGTGCTGATGCAGAAGAAGGGAGTGATCTGTTTTGGGTCTAGGCAGTTACGTCCTCACTAGCGTAACTATGCCACCCATGACCTAGAGCTTGCAGCAGTAGTGTTCGCACTGAAGTTGTGGCGACATTACCTCTTTGGGGAGAGCTTTGTGGTATTCTCAGATCACAAGAGCTTACGTTATATCTTCTCCCAGCGTGACCTGAACTTACGGCAGCGGAGATGGCTCGAGTTTCTCCAAGACTATGACTTTGAGATCTCTTACACAGAAGGTAAGGGCAACATTGTGGCTAATACCCTGAGCAAGAAGTCGCATCAGGAAGTAGTTCAGGTATCCGCAAATGCTTGGAAAGTGATGGGAGAGTTGGCTACCTTGAACTTGGATGCAAGGGAAGAAGGTGATAGAGGCTGTTTGTTTCATATGATGGTGCAGTCCTCCTTGTTGCAGTAGGTGGAAGAGTCTTAGTGGGGGGAATCTGAGGTGGAAGTGATGCGGGATCATGTAGGTCAGGGGAACGCTCTAGAAGGATGGTCAGAGGACAGCCGACATCGGATGCTCTTCCATTGAAGGTTGTTTGTCCCGGAGACAATGCGTGAGGGAGTTCTCTTTGAGTTCCATAGCTCAGCCTTAGCGGTACATCCGAGTGTTTTGAAAATGTACCGAGTCCTGAGGGAATAGTTTTGGTGTCCCGGGGTGAAACGGGCAGTGGCATAGTTTGTGGCTAGATGCCTAGTGTGTGAGCAAGTGAAGGATGAACTTCGTGTTCCCAGTGGTTTGTTGCATCCTTTAGATGTCCCCGAGTGGAAGTGGGATGACATATCGAAGGACTTCGTCACATGAATACCTAGAGATCAGGGAGGTTATGATTCTATCTGGTTAGTGGTGGATCGTCTGACGAAATCAGATCACTTCTTAGAAATTAAGGAGTTAGGACCAATGAGTACCTTAGCACAGAGGTACATAGATGAGGTGGTTCATTTTCATGGGGTCCCGAAGACTATCGTCTCAGATCGGGATACTTGGTTTACCTCATGAGTCTGGAGGGGGTTATAACATGATTTTGGCACCCATCTACGCCTTAGTACTGCTTTCCACCCCCAGACCGATGGGCAGACATAGTAGACTATCCAGACGTTGGAGGACATGCTATGAGCACGCGTTTTAGATTTCAGAGGATCATGGGTACGACACTTTCCTTTAGTAGAGTTTGCCTACAACAACAGCTTCCACTCTACTATTGGTATGGCACCATTTCAGTCTTTATATGGAAGGCCATGTCGTTCACCCATTTGCTGGATAGAGGTTGGTGAGATAAGTGCTCTTGGGCCAGAGGTAGTGCAGATCACCACAGAGGAAGTCCAGCTTGTACATGAGTTAATGAAAGTGGCTCAGGACCGACAGAAGTCTTATGATGATCGTCTTAGGATTCCCTTGGAGTTCGAGGTGGGGGGTCATGTGTTCTTGAAGGTTTCCCCTCGACGGTGGCAGAGGGGGTTTGGGAAAGGGATAAATCTCTCACCTAGGTTCATTGGACCTTTTGAGGTGCTGAGACGAGTCAGCGAGGTGGCATATCAGCTAGCCCTGCCATCTCAGTTGGAGAAAGTTCATGACGTCTTCCACATCTCCCAGCTTCTTCGGTACTTACATGACGACTCTCATGTTACCGAATAGGGAGAGTTAGATATGGAAGACTACGCGACCTTTGAGGAACGACCAGTCAGAATCGAAGATCATAAATAGAAGGTGCTCCGTGGATGAACCATTTCATTGGTTCGTGTGTTGTGGAGGCATGGAGACCTCGAGGAGAGCACATGGGAGCGGGAGACCCAGATGCACGCTCAGTACTTAGAGTTGTTTTGACTTGTGTTTTTCCATTGTTCTTCTGATCTTGTGTTGATGTTGTACTATGTACCCTTGTTATATGGAATGCTTGGCTTGTTAGTTGTGAGACCTTTTGTTTCCTTGATCGCTAGTAATGTGTAACATGTCCGGATGTGTGGGAAAGGGGAAAACCTGACCCGTAATCGAGACGCATTAATGCGGATGCGATTGAACCCATGCGGGGGAGTCAGTGCCGGCTAAAGCGGATATTATCTCGACATAGGAGAAGAGATTTCCCAAAACCACGTGTTCGGGCAGTGTGTTGGTTGTGTGGTGTTGGGGGTAGATTGAGTTGAAAAACCCTAATGTATGAAAGTGGGAAGACCCAATTCTTAATCGAGACACATTAATGAGGATGCGATTAAACCTGTGCAGGCGAGTCAGTACTGCCTAAGGCGGATAATATCTTGACATAGGAGAAGGGATTCCTAGCACATATGATTAGGGTTGTTGGTTGGGTTCCTATTATAATGATAACCCTAAGATGTATATTGTTGGGTTTCCTCTGGGTTGGTTTTTGAATTCTCGGGGATGAGAATGTTTTAAGAGTTATCTGATGTAATGGCCCGGACCTCTCCGGCCCATTCTTTTGTCAAAAATAACGTCAAGAAGTGTTCTGGAGGGTAAAATGGACTTTTTCCACACTTTCTAGAATTTTGAAACTACACGCCATGTACCACCTTGCCGGGTATACCCCGTGTTGCAGGCCGTGTCCATGCCATGTGCAATAAATAGGGTACACGTCGTGTGTCCAATACTACACGCCGTGTAGTCCTTCCCCGCGTATGCGTTACCAGTCGACGGTCGTGTACTGTGTTGGAGCCGTGTCCTTGCAGTGTGAAATAAATGAGTACACGCCGTGTAGTCCTTCCCCGTGTATGTGTTACCCTAAAACCGTGTGTTGACCAGTCAACGGTCGCGGATCCGTGTTTGAAGCCACGTAGAGACCGCGTGAAATACCTGAGTACACGCCATGTACCATAAAGTACACTCCATGTACTTTTCCTTTTCTCACCTATAAAAGGAGGTGTCCCCTCCTCCTTTCAATTCACTCCTCTCCTCCCCTTTCCTCTGAGAAGAGCTCTTCCAAGAGACTCGAAGGCTCTTTCTTCCATACCTTCTTCGTCCATGATCTGATTCATGATCCGTCAGTGGCCATAGGATTGTAAAGACGAGGAGAATCTTCCGAGCTTGGATCCATTGTCTTTCCGTTGGCCTTTCCTTTCCAACTTCCACCCGAGGATGTTTTTCTGGGACCCGACAGAAGTGCTGGATGTCGACGAACGTCTTCTAAAGTTGAACCGGGGGAGTACTATGATCAGAACCTGTTGAAGTTTGGATCATACCTTCACCTCTCTAATTTTTTCATCATGCGGGGTGGGTGTCCTTTTGTTTACGTGAAACACTTTTGAACCGGTTTAATAAAGATAATAACTGGCTTATATAACGGGGATGGAAAGTTGTGATTGCTGTTACTTTTTATCTTTTGATATTATATTATGAATTGAATGAGATTTTACCTATAGAAATCACGGTCATTGGGGGCCTTTGCTTACGCAATTAAATGTTTCCCTCTCCTTCTGGATTTTTCTTATGGATGGAAACCTTGTGGAATTTAGAAATTGGTTAATCACGTAAAGTTGGCTGTTTTAAAATCTGTAACCCTTAAGTGATCACCCCGGTTGAACAAAATGGAATAATGAACATGTGGGTGTTGGCTTGGTTAAGTGGCATGTGATGGGTGTGTTTTGTGGGTTGTTGTGGATCTGGTGAGCACTAGGGCTGCGGTTGACTTGGTTGTGGGTTGGTGTGAATGTTTTGTTGGTAACGAGCAGCGAGGCTACAATAAATGGTATTAAAGGGGTGATGATCTACGGTACAGTTGTGGTTATGGTGGTTGGATATGGGGCTGTAGGGCTGGGATTAAATTTGAATGGGCTATTGGTTGTGAATATTAAGTAAAATGTGGAAGAGTTAATGAATGGTGGGGCATGGTAATTAAATGGAAATAAAAATCAATGGGGTTTGATGGTTGATAAAAAGGGGTTTTTGTTGTACTGTTTGTGTTTTCCTAACTTGATTTGTTGATGGTAGGGATATGTTTATGAATTATTGATGTAGTTAGTTGTGGATAGTTTCCCAGTAGTTATGGAACTAAATAACTATTTCTGCTAAAACGTGAAAACCTAAATGTGGTTGGGTTTGTTTGTTGTATGCATACTTCATGGTAGTAGTGCCGACGCACGTGCTCAGTTTCTCTGTTTAGAAGACATAGGTTGGGCTGTGTGTTTTGGTATATATATATATATGTATCATTTGTGTTTTATCGTACCCCACCCATGTTGAGCACCTAGTGCTGAATACTCCCATTTCATGGGAGATGGTGTTTTTTTCCCATAGTTACTGGCTCTTTCCTGCTCTTTATCCCCTAGGTTGTGATGGCTTGAGGTGACCTTACATCTAAGACTCTTCGGGTAGGTTTCGATTGGCTTGAGCCCAAGACTCTTCGGGCAGGTTCTACTGTTTCCCAAGATTCTTCGGGATGAGGCCCAGGTGTGTGTGGGCGGGATACGTGGTTGTGAGGCCCAGGTGTGTGCGGGTGGGATACGTGGTTGTGAGGCCCACGTGTGTGTGGGAGGGATACGCGGTTGTGAGGCCCTGGTGTGTGCGGGCGGGATACGTGGTTGTGAGGCCCAGGTGTGTGCGGGCGGGATACACGGTAGTGAGGCTGAGGTGTGTGCGGGCGAGATACGCGGTAGTGAGGCCCAGGTGTGTGTGGGAGGGGTGAGTGTGGCAGCGTCAGGACGTTCGTCATTAGGAAGAGCAGCTAACTAAAGGGAAATGGTGTGGGGTACCCAATACTCTTGTTCTTATATACTACTACATATTGTGATTGTGTTTTCGGTGAGTGTGGCTAGTGAGGTTGGGTGGATAGAATTCCTTGCTAGGTTATCACGAGACATTAGGATGTCTCTCAACTTGTGCACGAGAGCTTTAGGTTTCTGGATGGAGTATACTTGTATGATCAGCCTATGTTTACTTTCAGGATTCCAGGAGGACTAACAGGGCCGTGTGGGATCCTACTAATCGGGCAGTTGGAGTTGTTGTTGTTGTTGTACCTTTGTTTTCTTTTGGTATTGTACTTTGAGCTTTTTTGTACTTGCACCTTGTTATAAAATTTTTTAAACATGCATGTGGGATTGGTTTGGGTTTATTTATATACACTTGATCTTTTCCTTTTTGGTGGTTGACTTTTCCTATTTCCCAATCATTAAAAATAAAAAGGGCAATACCTCCCATATTTGTGAAAACTCATTTCCTTGGTGCTAGTCGCCACCCCGGGGCCTACTGGAGGCGGGAATCAGGGGTCATTATCTCCCTTTCACCATTTCCAGCTTAGGAGGGGCATCTTTGGTGGGAGGGGGTCATGACAATTATTCTGAAGTTCAAGTTTAAAATCCTTTTGTTTTAGTTATACATTGCCTTACATGTTTATTCTTATTTATGAAAGTTTCCTCTATATTGTTATCCTTACTGGACATCTGAGCTCACCCCTTTCTATGTTTTATTATTCCTAAGATGTTAAGATGTATTTTATGAATGACCTATAGGGATAGTATGAGGGGATATGAGTGTGGTCTATGGAGACAAGATTTTGTGGTAGTTTTTCACTTTATGATGTAATGTAAACATTATGAAAGTATCTAGTGATTCCAAGGCTACTAAAGTAATCGTCCTTTCAAGACATTATCTTTTTTTATCATTCCAATTTTATGTAATAATGCACCGACTCTGGGTAATTGGGGTCAGGGCATCACAGTTGGTATCAGAAGAAGTTTAGTACAAACCTTGGAAGCAAGATTTAGATAAAATCTGATTAGAGCACATAGACCTAAGATCGAATATGGGGATTAGTATAGAAGAACTTCCTATAATTTTGTAATTGTAGATATTTTTTGAGTATTCCATAAAATAAATAGTTTTCTGGATACGATCAGGTAGCGGCAGCTCTGGCACAAATGTACCTAGGGGTAAAACCCAAAAACAACGATTTGATCTAGACCCAAACAGAAATTGGTGCACAAAAACCGGCCTTACTACACTCTTGGTTACGACACTCCTGGGGGATATACTTAGGATAATTCTTATTATCTTTATAAACCATTATAAAGGGTTTATGAGTATATACTTTTTCAAAGAAAACATTTTTTTACGATTACGGATTATATTCATATATTGTTCAATTTATTTTAAGTGTTTTAATGTTTGGATTTATGTATTGTGATTCATTATATAATATAGTGTATTCTATTGTTTAGAAATGGTTCCTTATGGAAGAAATGGAAGATGTATCAATGACTGCACTCCATGTATTGATTTCCCTCCCATTCAAGATAATTATAGTGGAGCTGGTGATACAACTGGTGCTGATCAGCTTTTCACTATACTGGGACAACTCCCTCAGGTTATGAATAATAACCTTACCCGTATGGAGCACCCTGATCCACATCGTGGAGGATCAATGATATATCTCTTCATGAGGAAACATCCACCAACATTCAATGGGGGTAAAAATCCACTAGTATCTAAGCAATGGATAAATTCCTTAGAGAAAATATTCCATGCCATGGGGAGTAGCGAAAGGGAAAAAGTTGTCATGGCAGTTCACCGCCTCACTAGAGTTGTTGATCAATGTTGGTCATTGATTCAAAACAAAAAGGAAGATGATGAAGTATCAAATTTGGAATAGAACGAGTTAAAGATATTTTCATAGAAAAATACATTCCTCATGACCATCGAGTAGATATGGAAAGGCAATTTTTGAGTCTAAGGAAAAAGGAGGAGGATAATGTCGCAAAGTATGATGCTAACTTTACAAGGTTAGCTAGGAATGCTGCAAATTATATACTTAACCCAAGAAGTAAGATTTATTATTTCTTTGATAGTTTAAAATAATTTCTCCATTGAAAATTAGTCTCACAATATTTCTCGTCGTACGAAGATATTGTCTCATGTTCTATCAAGAAAGAAAAATAATTCTCTAAGTCTTATGACTTTAAAGCAGAGCAAGAGAAGAAGAGATCTGCTGATCACTATGGAATTGGAAATATGAGGAAGAATGGAAAATTTGAATATCCATCCTATAGTAAATGGGGGAAGAAACACCCCGGTAATTGCTTAAATGGAATGGGAGTCTATTACAAGTGTGGTGAAAAAGGTAACCAAGATCATGAATGCATGGGGAAGAAAGAAGCTACCGATGATCAGTGCTATAATTTCAGGGAGATGTTACATTATGCAAATGAATTTACTAAGTTTCAGGGAAACCTACCTCAAAAAATTCTAGGGGATCAGGCCAAGCTTATGTGATCACTACTACTATGTTTGAAGATCCAAATGATGTGGTGGCGGGTAATTTAATGGTTTCCTCAAGTTTAGCCAATGCTTTATTTGATTTTGGATAATCGTATTATTTCATGTCTACCCAGTTTTCTAAGAAAATTAGATATTTCCAATTTTATTTAACAAGGTAGTTTTCAGCTAAAACTCCTAAGGGAAGTATCATTGCTACAATGTTCTGTAAATCAGTTCTCATTAGAGCATATAAATGTTCTTTATCTGGTAATCTCATCGTCATACACTTGATTGAATTTTATATAATCCTCGATATGGATTTTATTTTAGACCATGATGTGAAGATTTATTTTAATAAGAATGAGGTTATGATTGATGATGATGATAAAGAACACATTATCTTTAGAGAAGAATCATCACCACCTAATTCTTATCTAGATCCACCCCCAGTAGCTCAACTAAATTTAATTATGAGGGAGGAAGATAATGAAACAACTGTGGGTGAGGAATTTAATGTTCAAATAGAGGATGTACATATTGTGAAAGAATATGTAGATGTGTTTTTGGAATATTTACTTGGACATCCTCCAAAATGAGAAATTTAGTTTTCCATTGATTTAATTCCTAGTTCAAGGCCTATATCGAAGACCCCTTATAGAATGGACACTGTGGAATTAGTTGAACTAAAGAAACAACTAGAGGAATCGTGTAATAAGGGATTTATTTAACCTAGTGTTTCTCCATGGGGAGCCCCTATTATTTTTGTTAATAAGAAAGACGGATCTATGAGGTTATGTATCGACTATAGGGATATCAATGCTATAACAATAAAGAACAAGTATCCCCAACCTCGCATTGATGATTTATTCGACCAACATCATGGAACACAATTTTTTTCAATGATTGACCTTCGATCTGGATACCATAAGTTGTGTGTGAAGAAGGAAGACATTCTGAAGACAGCATTTCAAACCAGTTATGGGCATTACGAGTTTACAGTAAAGTGTTTTGGATTTACTAATGCACCTTTTGTCTTCATGGATCTAATGAATAGAGTTTTCAAGGAACATCTCAATGATATTGTGGTGGTAGTTATTAATAATATCTTGGTATACTCTAAAATATATGAAGATCAAGAAAATCACTTGTGCATTATCAAAAAGACTCATAGAAGACACGAATTATATGGGAAGTTTAGCAAGTTTGAATTCTGGCTTTAGGATATCTTTTTTCTTTTCCATATTATCTCTAAGGATGGAATCTTTGTTGGTCCTTCTATGACCATGGCAATCCAATAATGGCCAGCACTGACGAGTATAACTAAGGTACACAATTTTGTTGTTTTAGCAGGTTATTATCGACGTTTCATCCAGAATTTTGCCCGATTGGCTAACCCATTAGTGAAGCTCACATGTAAAGGGGTTAAATTTGTTTGGACAAAAGAGTGTGAATAATCTTTTGAATAAATGTTGAAAATATTAGTCAGTTCTCCTATATTGGCTTTACCATCGGGGAATGATGGGTTCATTATTTATAGTGATTCATCAAAAAAAAAGGACTTGGTTGTGTCCTTATGAAGAATGATAGAGTTATTGCCTATGCATCAAGAAAGCTGAAAATTCATGAGAAAAACTATCCTACTCAAGATCTCAAGTTAGCAGTTGTGATATTTTCTTTGATGATATGAATACATTATCTCTATGGTGAAAAATTTGAGATATATACCAATCAAAAGAGTTTGATGTATATTTTCTCACCAAAGAAACTTAAAATGAGGCAAAGTAGATGTCTTGAACTACTCAAGTATTATGATTTCATGATACACTACCACTCGGGGAAGGCAAATAAGGTGGAAGATGCTTTGAGTAGAAATAATTATGGAGTTTTGAACAATATGAGAGTTGAAAAGGATCCTATATACATGGATCTAGTAAAAATGGATATGGGAATCACCATGGAAGGAAAAACCTTAGTACTTTTTTAAATAGTTGCAAAAACATCTTTATTAGAAAAGATTAAGAGTTATCAGACCGATGATGAAGAGTTTCAAAAGAATATTAAAGCTCTGAATGATGGTAGATTGAGTGACTTTGTGTAACAAGATGGAATTTTGAAATTTGGGAAGAGACTTTGTGTTCCTGATATACCTGATCTAAAAAGGTAATTGTTGGATGATGCTCATAGTTCCAATATATCTATACACCTAGGGATCACCAAAATGTATAGATATTTGAAGGAACATTTTTGGTGGGACAACATTAAGAGGGAGATTGCTGATTTTTTTTCAAGATGTATCATTAATCAATAAGTGAAAACTTGAAGGCAACAGCCAGGAGGATTCATGCAACCTCTCCCTATACTTTAGTGGAAATCGGATAATATCTCGATGTACTTTGTCATGGGACTAACAAAGACTACTAGAAGGAATGATGCAATATGGGTCATTGTTGATCATCTTACCATGTCAACACATTTTCTTGCTATAAGAGAAGATCTAGAACTTGAACATCTAGTAAGGGTATATATTAATAAAGTTGTGAGACTTCATGGATTACCCCTATCAATTGATTATAATTGTGATCCACATTTTACATCAAGATTCTTGAAGAGTCTTCAGAAGGACCTAGATACTGAACTTCATTTGAGCACTGACTACCACCCTCAAACAAATGGACAATCAGAACAGACTATTCAAACCTTAGAAGGCATGTTGATATCTTTCTCACTTGACTTTCAGGGTATGTGGGATCAATATTTACCTCTGGTTGAATTTTTCTATACCAGTATCGTCCATTCAAGTATTCAGATGGAACCATATGAAGTGTTATATGGAAAGAGATTTCTCGCACCCACCTGTTGGAATGATGTTGGTGAAAGAAAACTTGTAGGCCCAGAACTGGTGGAGGAAACTATGGAAAAGGTGAAGTTAATCCAAAACCACATCAAAGTAGCTCAATGTAGGTAGAAGAGCTATGTCGATAACTGAAGAAAGGATTTGTAATTTCAGGTAGGAGATCATGTTTTCAGGAAGGTATCTCTATGAAAGGGTGTTATATGTTTTGATAAGAAGGGAAAATTGAGTCCCAGGTACATCAGACCTTTTAAAATTCTATAATGAATTGGGGCTGTAGCTTATCATTTGGCAATGCCGCCAAATCTCTGCAAAGTTCACGATGTGTTCCACGTATCACTGTTGAGAAAATACATGCCTGACCCAACGCATGTACACACCTATGAATAATTATAATTAGAACCCGATCTATCTTATTCCGAAGATCCTGTCAAGGTTCTTGATACAGGAGAACAAGTGCTGAGAAACCGGACAACTCGTCTGGTAAAAGTTCTATGGAGGAACCATAAGATAGAATAGGCAATGTGGGAACCCGTAGAACTTATGATGAAGAACAACCCAAGCCTTTTTATGAAGTAATATTCTAGAAATTTTGAGGACGAAATTATTTGAAGGAGGGGAGAATGTAACACCCCAAGCTTCTACGGTACACTTCTATTTGACTAATACAGTAGCATGTGTTGAACGCAACTTCGAGTTCTAACACACACCACAACCAATCATACTAGCCTTTATGAATAGTAATACCCACTTTTTAAAATTTTATAAATTTTATCATTAAAAATGGACATAATTTTTTGCTTCTAAATATCAAAATTAGCTTAGAATGTTTTTTGGTATTTTTCTGATAACATTTAATTTTTTATGAATAGTGAAAAAAACTGATTGTTTAAAACTGAATTTTTATTTAAATAATTATTTATTTTATTTAAATTTAATTAAGGTCAAAATAGATACATAATACCTATATATGTTAAATTTAATTTATTGGAGTTAGTTTAGAATAATTTTAGATATATAAAAATTTTATTGAACTTTTCACCGTCTTTTACCCACCTCCAAGGAGAATTTGCAAATTCCCATAAATGTAAATTTTACTGCTTCTGTGAGTGGAATTTTGGAAATCCATGAGACACAGTTAATATCAAGGAGTAAAATGTGGATCAATAAGATAAATATAATTTTGGTGAATAGTAACTTTTTTACATTTATTTACCACGGTTAAAAGTAAATAGGGTAATTAAGGGTAAAATGATATTATTATTATCCTAAAACATGTCCTAATTTTATTGGATAAGTATAGTTCGACCAAAAACAACCTTAGGAATAATATATGAACCTCTTTGGTCCACTTTGATTAGATTAGACATTTATTATTATTTAATTCAAATAAGAGTTATAAGAGTTAAAATCAAAGTTTAATAAATAAAACATTTTTAATAAAGGTTTATACGTAAGAAAAATTTTATAATAAATATTCATTAGAAATATAAAATTATTTCATACATAATGGTATTTTATTTATATTTTTTAAACATTATATAATTTAGTTTATTTGTGACACAATGGTGATTCAGTAATTACCTAATTAATGAAATTTTAAAATAATTGATATTATAAATATCCAAATAAATGTAATTTGGTACTTTTTATGAATTCCAATAAATTTATAGGTTAATATTACATGTTATTATTAATTAAATGAAATTATTTTTAATTAATAAATTTGTTAACACTTTAACAAAAATCAATTATTAAATAGTGTCAAAATTGAGATAAAGGAGTATTTAAAAAAATATATATATTATTAATTGATATTCTATTCCTAAAAATATATGTTCCAGCCAAATAACTTAGATAAGGTTTTATATATAAATAATGAACCTCTTGGGGTTCGCATGGCTTGTTATATTAAGTTTATTAAACATATAATACAAAATACAAAGAGACATGGTAAATGTTAAACTATTTAACTAAGAGTTAAATATAAATGATAAGGTTAAAATAGTGACCCAAACCTGTCTAAAATCTATTGGTTGAAAGAATTTCTACCCATAACCACCTTATCCTCGAAATAAGTCACTTTGGAACCATTATAAACCGAATATGAGTTTATTATATAAGAATATTTTATGTTTTTCCTAAGGTGCCCCTCACCCCTCTTATAAAAGGGAACTCCCCCT
Organism: Viscum album; assembly: GCA_963277665.1. NCBI lineage: Eukaryota > Viridiplantae > Streptophyta > Magnoliopsida > Santalales > Viscaceae > Viscum > Viscum album. Next base: position 327,014,589 of record OY728158.1, read on the forward strand.
TCTCTCTAATTCACACCTTCAATGCCTTTTGGATCAGACAACCACAACCCAAATATTTTTTCAACTTCCCTCAAGTCAACCTATAGGCCTTTGTTTGATTAGAAAGCCAACCTATGGAGCTATTTTGATCAAATAAAAAGGAAGAACTTGAGGAAGAGGTAATGTTTTCACCACCCTCTTTTAAATTCCTTTCTTCTTCCACTTCTTATTTCTTTGTTATTTCCATTATAAAATAATAAATCCAATGTCTTATATATACTATGATGTTATTATAAATATGGTACAACCATATTCAGTATTCTATCCATCATTTTAATGACATTTCACCATACGTGCATACGTACGGCTTACCGTCTCCACGTCGTGGTGTAATTGTTATTCAAAACATTATTATTTGGATGGGTATGATAATGATGTGTAATTGAAATAAATAATAAATATAAAATTATAATGATTATTTTTATATGATATACCATCCAATTATATACTATTTTAATATAAAAAGAATGATATTGTCGCTCGTGCGTACGTACGGACTACTGTCTCCACGACCGCGATGAGATTGATTCTCCATCTTATCCATTCAAGATTAATTCTCATTTGACAATTAAAAGTAGTATTTAAGGACTTGATATATTTCAGTATATTAATAAGATACAACATATCCATAACAAAAATGGCTTACGTAACAAATCATATAAAGGAAAATGAATCAGTTAACACCCGAAACAATGATAATACTAAGATATTATTAATAAAGCAATGTTAAAAGATCATATATGATAACATATTAAGGTATATGATTCTTGTATAATTTAATAAAACTTATTTCACCATTATACCGGAGGTTAATCAACCCTTGACGAAGGAAAAGTACAAAGTAAGGGGTTTCTTATCTCACTTTTAATTTCGTCAGATTTCCATTGTTCACCACTTATTTATTTCATGTGGTGTATTGTGTACTGCCATTTGATATATATTATCATGATTCTATTTATATTCATGATATTCTGTGATTCATTTGGTATTTATTGACTATTTTTCATATGATTAGATTGATTACAATGAGTTAAGGTTTAATTCTACAATCTCTTCATTATCTGAGGTAGTTTATACGTAATTATCTACTGGGACCTCTTTATCATCCACATCCATGTTTCTTAAAAATGTATTTCAAAACATTCTTACTATTTTATAGACTATAGGGTTAAAGTTATTTAAACCCTTGTTTTAATTTTAATAAGATTTTTATAAAGTAATACTTCTTTCATTTTCCAAACAAGGTCCTTTTTAACCATTTCGACAAAATTAAGGTAAGAATGTTTTTTTAACTTATACGGTGGGTGCAACTATTTTCTGTCATTATAAAATCTTCAAAGCTCCCCTTACAAGATTATAAGAATATTTTCACATTATATGTTTTATTTTATAATTATGTGACATTTATATGATTTCAAAATAAGTGATATTTCTCTCAAATAGTTTTGATTTCATCTATGTCAACATCCTTTGATGGATTTTAAGATTATTTCAAGTTGATTTATTATGATACAAAACATCCCTATTTTATTGAATTTTTTGTGATATGTTTGAATATGGATGTGTTATTTTTATATGATTCATGGTTTATGGATAAAGTATTGAAATTTCGTATTCTAGTTTTAATATGAATGTTTATATTATGTTTAAACCTGTTCATATGAGGAATGCATTGTACATAGTAAGTGACTGGTGGAGCCCGCTTTAGCTCCTTGATACATCGGTAGGTCTCATGAGATAAACTAGTGTCTTGGCACAAGGCCTTGAAAAAAATCTTATTTTTTGTCTTGGAACAAGGCCTTGACTATGTGGTTATGATAGTCTGGAATTATGCATTCCATAATTATGAAATTGGTTATTGATACTGCATGTGATTATTCGATTAGTATAATATCCTTGTGAATAAGTAAATGGAATTATTTAATTTGATTTCTGCCATATTATGCTGATGTTGAATTATAAAAGGCTTTTGTTTTAGTTATACATTTCCCTAAATGTTTATACTTATTTATAAAAGCTTCTTCTATATTGTTATCCTTACTGGGAATCTGAGCTAACCCCTTTCTATATTTTATTTTTCCCAGGATGTGAATTAGTATTTTATGAATGACCTGCAGGGATAATATGAGGGGATATGAGTGTTGTCTATAGAGACAAGATGTTGTTGTAGTTATTCCCTTTATGATGTAATGTAATCTTTATGAATGTATCTAGTGATTCCAAGGCTGCTAAACTAATAGGTCTTTTGAGACTTGATCTTTTGTGATCATGCCAATGTTATGTAATAATGCATTGACTCTGGGTAATTGGGGTTGGGGCATTACAGAGAGAGTGGGATTTCATCCACTTATCACATAGGGAATACTTTTCCCCTGTGCTATGTATATATACCATGTTATTTTATTTATGTTTTTTTGAAATCATTCCCTCTAGTTATTATTTATTACTAGTTACTAATCACTAACCTGTTGGATAGGGAATTCCCTACATGTAAATGATTTTTTGATTTGGGTACTAGTTTTTGTGGGTATCAAGGTTAGTTTGTTATAGTTTGGTATCAAAGGAGGTTTGTGTCTAGTTTTGGGATGTTTCTATACTATAGTTAAGATTTTTTAGACATTAATAATATGTTGTAGTGAGTTCTTAGTTAAATAAATCCATGATGTGACTCATGTTACCATGAAAAGATGGGATATATGACATTTTTTGGGTTCATGATATTAATAATAGTTTTTTCTTATGGCTTTAAAGTATGAAGTGATTATTTCCAATATTTGGAACACATCTTGTATTTTTGGTTTTCATTGTTAGGACTCTAAGACATCTTCTAAAAGTACCACAAGAGGGTGTATTGGATGGTTCTAAACGGAATTTTCCTTTAGATCAGAATCTTAGAGACTATAATGTGAGTAGATAATGCCATGTACCAAATATACCACAAGTCATGAATACAATTTTTGAGGTATATACATGAACAAGGGGAGAAAGAGATTGATCTCGGAAGATGTTAGGTGAGGGGAAACCAGCATTTATAAAAAAAGAGAACCTAAAGAGGTGTAGGACTAGATGATCATGAATTGTCAGATATTTGAATCCTTGCACACACCCTTTCATATCCAGGTGAAGTGAACAATGTTCAAAACCGAGGGTCCACACATAAAATGGTAGGATTCTATGGTAAAAGTGGAACTATGTTCCATCTTATACTGGAATATTATTCAGACCATATTCTCTTAGTAGTTCTATCTAGTGTCACTGATAATCGAAAAGACTCTAGGGTAAATCTCACTATAGTAGGGAGAGAGTTTGATGTTGCAATATACCAATTAGTTTATTTATCTAATTCATTTATCTCCAGAGGTAGCAATGAATGATGCGGTAAATGATCAAAAGTACGAACATGGTTTATGACATGAAAGTAAATCATAGGTATTTATACACAATATTTCTACGTATATAGATATGGTAGATATGACTCTAATGGAATATATATATTTGGAAGGTAATGTTTTTCATTCATCCGAGCATCTTTAAAATAGTGGAAAAATCTGTGGGGCATAAAGAAGGATTCGGAAGTGAAATGAGAATTATAGGTATGGTAGAGGAAGTTCTTAGAAATTATCATCCAACACATTATCAGGTATATCCATTAATATACCCCTGACTTTTGATCAATGTGTAATGGTAAGAAACAAATGATGAGCATGTCCTTCATATGAAAATATTTGTAACAGTTGTGGTCATTATGTCAATATACAATTAGTCAATCAATATATTTCTATGGGTCATTATGGTTTGAGATCATCATCTATAAAAGATACTACATCATATTCATATTCTCTATGGACTATAGGTCTCTAGTCACATTCCAAAATATTGAAGCACCTTCATGATGTAGATGAGTTTCTGACATAAGATGACATAGGACATGTGATAGTGACAGGTAAATAATGATTTCATCTTCTAAATATACTTTTTTATTCGATTCTAATACGTACCAATCATTAATTTCATCCCATTTCATGAAATAATTAAATATACAATAGAGCACATGTACTTTTTTATTGAGTTAGAGACACCTCAAGGGAAGAGGAAATAGAAAGGGGTTTAGTGTATATATTTTTAATGATCATTATATGTAGTGGAGTTAGTCTGTGATTTCCACATTCTTAATATGACTATATTCAATATCATCATCAGGAAGGATTAGATAATTTATCACTATGATAATATTTATTATTGTTATCTAAATTTTATAATCTTCACTACTTATTGGGTCACTTAGGTGTTTCATCGAGAGTGGGATAAAAGGTTTTCTTATATACAACTTTCCAGTCTATGGAAAAGGAGTAAATTGTCTCCTATTATAGTTTATCCTTGGTAAATATATTCTTTTCTGATATTCCCACTGTCATTTGGTATATTCCATATGGTTCCCATGAAGACATCTCTAGTCTTCCTCCAATGAGGATGATAGAGTTTATGATTAATCTTGTGAGATATTTGTAGACTATTTTGATAACCTCTTATCATAAGATTTTGTTAGATCTCAAATTTCTCAATAATTAGTTGTATGACATTATGTTGAAATCTTTGGTTCACCCCAATTGTTTTCCTTTGGAATACCCTATGATCTTCATTAAGAAGTATGATGGTTATCTCTGATTGTACATGCATGACCAAAAGATAAATCTGGTGAATGTTAGAAATATGTTTCATTTTCCACATACTGATAATTTCACTGACCCATTAGAAGGGGAAAATTGGTTTTTTAAGATTAATAATTTTTTGACTTTTCAACATCTCTGATTTTGGGATTCTAATTTACCAATTATTAATTTCAGGGGTTGGTATAGCCATTAAAAAATATCTGTTATTTTTTTAATCTAAGTAACATACCTATAGTTTTTATTTCTTTAATATAGTATATATTCCATAATTTTCTCAACAATTATTTGTAGTGTTCATGGAAGATATTTAAGAATATTTGAGATATGATCAAGGGAACCATTGTTGTTGGTTTTTTAGAATCACGAGGAGTCATTATTTCTATATAATAAATTCAAAATTCAGTTTGTTGATCCATGAAGTGTAGATCTTAGGGAACATTGTTTTGTCATGGATTATAAGTGTGACCTAATAATGTGTATTTTTACTTTTCATGTGATGGGATACAACAATTCTTTATGATTTGTATCTTCCATGGACATGATGAATAATATCGATTGTTTGATAAGTATTAATCATAGTAGAAATCACCTTTGAATTATCTTACAAAGAAGGGCTCTAATTACTATGGGATGTGAAATTTTAGTCTTCTAATGATGTTTTTAAATGACTTTTGACATCAGAACATACTCTGTAATTACCTAAGCATGGTAAATTGTATATTTTTTTCTGTGATACTACTATTGATGGTCTGTCTTTCTTGATTATGAAGGACAATGTTGTTGTGTCTTATAGATCTCAATAGTTTCATCCACATGAACGGAATTAACCCACATATGATATAAATATTTTATAGTTTATGTAAGATCTTACGCAATGGAGGAAGTATCTGTTTAGGGAAATATTCATATTATTTTTTTATCATAAGAGTTTGAGAGATATCTTATCTGAACAAGATCATATTCTCAGACAGACACATTGGGAGGAATACATTTTGAAATTTGACTACAAAATCACCTACACTCTAGGGAACGAGAATGTGGTTATATATTCTCTCATTAAGAAAGAACCATCATATACTATTTTATAATTGAAAGAAGAGTATATCATTATGGTACTCTTTACTCAATTACATCTAGATTCATAAGAGGATGTTCCACCATAGATATAAATAGTGTTAATTTATCATCATCTATACATGATTGTATTATATAGGGTATGCATAAATATATTGAATACATTTGAATTAAAGTCAACCATTGTAGTCAGGGGACATTTTCACATTGGTCTCTCATTTCAGATGGTATTATCCACATTGGGGGTTAATTTTTATTAACATCATCTATTGGTAGATAATTTTAATTTGATATTCATATTTAATCATGGGTGGTTCATCACAACACTTCAAACATGGATTATAAGGTGATAAAGTGATTCTGGTGGCCAGATATTGTGCGTTAAAATGCTGATTATGTGTCCTGGTGTTACACCTGCCAATAGGAGAAGGAAGAGGATCAGAAAAGCCCTTGTTTTCTCCATCCTCAACCATCTATAGTTTCGAAATGGGACAAGGCATTGATGCGGTTTTTTTATTAACATAGACTTCCCAAGGGAGAAATTCTATCTAGATAGTGATTGATCGATTCAAAAATATGTCTCATTAAATTCTGATCAATGAAGCAACCAATGTTGATTATTTGGGAAAGGTATATGTTGAAGATGTAGTGAAGTTACAAGGGGTTCCCTCTCTTATTTTCATAGATAGACATTTTATATTTTCCTCATGATACTAGATTATTTTTTTTGGATTCAATGATGACTTGGGTTACGTTGAGTGCATCAAACCTCCCACAAATAGACTATCAAATAAAGAACACTATTTAGATCCTAGAGGATTGATCTATTTTTTTCATGGATTTTATTGGATTTTGAAATATACATAAATGGATGGTTATGTTTTCTTATAAAAACTATTATTTTTCATCAATTAAAATAGATCCTTTCAGGGATTTGTATGGTAATACATATAGATCACCTCTTTGTTGGAAGGGTTGTGTGGGGCCTCTCTTATGGGATTGAGTCTTGTTCAAAAGGCATATGTGTGGATATTATATATAATTCAGTATCATATTAAATATTAGAGCCAATATAAATTTAATGTGGTTCATAGAAATAATCCTTTGCAGTTTTCTGTTTGTGACTGGTTTTTCATGAAATTGTCACTTGGTTTGGTCACTAAAATCTCGAAAAATTAGGGTTGTTGGATTTGATATATGTTATACCATTTTATTTTACTGAGAAACTTGGGTAATTTTATCATCAATTATAATTTTTGGTGATGTTTTTGGGTATGCATTATTTTTTACATATCTCTTAGATCATGAAATATCATCATGATCCCTCCCATGTACTGATATAAGATGATACTTTATCAAAGATAGAAATTTATATTATATTGGTGCCATTATATATCACTTAATCTAAGGTGAAATTATTTCATGGGAAGTCTATCCCATTTTTCATAGTGGTATGAAGTCATAAATCATATTCTCATGATACATGAGAGTGTAAAACGTCATTGAGGGTGTAGTGGAATTACATCACTTTTGAGATACATTCTTCCACATGACTTCATGGGGATGAAATGTATTATATTAGGGAGTATTTAACATCTCATTATCTTCATTTTAAAATTCATCATCATTCACATCTTTTCCCTTTTTTTGGAATCACTTCAGACCATTTAAGGATTGATAAAGTTTATTTGGATAAATGACCTAAAATTTTGGGATGTTTATTCATTTCAATAAATGTATTTTGGGTATAAATTTGTAAAAGGTTTTTAGATTTACCCTTATGTTTAAAAATATTAAGTGGTGGTTTTGGATATTTTTTGATGAATAAAACTATGAAATGTTGGGTGGATGATTTCACATTGTGAATTTGTTAATTTTTTTGAATATTTTTCCTAAAAGATTCCAAAAACTGGTTTAGAGTATGAAAATATAAAAATCCCTGAAATAAGATCACATCATGAAAATATATATCATTGTTTTTTTAAACTGATGATTTCCCTTTTTTCATATTGTGAAAATTATAGAATTGTTTCACGAATGAGTTTTACAACATGACTGGTTTGAGCATAATTATTTTATCCAAAATGCACAAATGATTTCATTTTTATTCAACATAAATGTTTCCCTCTTGAACCCAATGATCACTCCAAGAGGATTTCATCGATATTTTTTCCTTTTAAATCTATTTTATTGGTAGTTGATCTTCATGGTGGATGAGTTGAATCTCTCTCGGTAAGTTATCTTTTTTCTCGTTCAATATTATTGATTGATGTAGTTTTATTTCACATAATTTTCAAAAAAAAATTATCTTGTGGTGATGTTCTTATCGAACCGTTCAAGATTTCCTATACCGTATTCTTCTGGGGGGGATTTTTTATATCAGTTTTGGTGTGGTGATTGAATTTTATCAGAGGTATATGTGAAAAAACATATATTTCATCCTTGGTTGTTATTGAATATGATTCTAATGTGTGGGAATCATGGGTAGGGCCTCTGTTTGTTATTTTAAATTCCATTATATTTGTGTGAATTCGTTAGCATGTGTGTTCAACCCGAGTATTAAATTGGTTATTCCATCTCTATATTGTGTTGGTTGAAAGATTATTTTCTATATTTTTTATATTGTTTCCTAATTTAAATGAAATGATTTATTGATTTATTTGTGTTTGTAAATGGTTTTTTCAGAAATAATGGTTTTCAATTATTTTGACAGAATAAAATGTATTTCAAATCATTGGAAAATAGTTTTATTGAAATGGTTTCCAAATAATGGTTTAATGAAATGATACGGAAAATATTATTCATGGGAAGCCTTGTGTACTTAGGTAGAAGTTTTAGTAATACAAATTTTATATTGATACTACTAAGGGTTACACTCATAGGATGTTCATGTTCTCTCACTGTATATTGTTCAAAGGACATGTTAAACCTTTGGGAGGTTCACTTTTTGGGTAGTTCATTGACTATCTAGATTCATTTCATATTTCAATAGACTTGTTGCATGTCATTTAATATGTTCCGATATATTTTTTATAGCTATCATGACCTATAGTGATCCTTTGAAAAATGATGCCTATGTTTTTGGTTGTCCTAATTTTGGATTTGATATGATACATGATATATTCATTATACTAATTGGATATATGTTATATTCTTGAAAACGTTTTACCTAGATTATTAGAAAATATTGGAAAAGGGTAATCTTTTACAATTTTCTTATGAAATATATTTAATTGATTATTACTCCTTGTTTTCATTATTATTTATCATGTTGGAATTGTGGTATAGAGACTTCCTATAGAATTCTTGGGTGGGATCATTCTGATCATGTTAGGTTACAACCCTTGAACCCCTTTTGTGCTGCTTAAAATATGTTATTTAATTTGATATCGTAAAAGGAAAGGAATGAAATTGAAGAAGGGTGGTTTTATTTAGCCAATTTGGGTAGCTGGTGGTGTGTACTATGATTTCATCCACTTTTCATATGGGTTAGTTGTTTCTCAATTTAGTTTTTTTTCTTTTTTGTTAGACCCATTCATCAGAGTATGTCTAGTATATTTTGGGTTTTATCATTTCCATTGTTTTATTTAATGTCATGATATAATTCTTATTTTACACTCATATTGTTTCTTCCTACTATAGTTATACAGTCCTTGTTTTTTTCTTTAGGATGGGAAAATCAATCTATTGTGTTATTATTGATGTCTGGGTTCTTGTCTCCGGCCTATGGGGATTCGAAATTCCCATTAGGTATGTAACGGGCTGGGTCAAGTATCAGTGTGTGTAGTTATCCCGGCTGGTTTGTTTCATTGATGATTATTAGGATAAATAAAAGTGTATATTTGATAATGTAAACAAACTATATAAAATTTTAAAATCTAATATATTAATATTTTCAATGTTCTGTGGTATCAATCTCTCTAAAAAAATCTATTCACAAAACCATGTAGATATTTAAAGGAGTATAATCCTTTATTCATGTATAGTGTGTTCTATCATGTATTCCATTATTTGAAAAATGATTAGTCTTTCCTTATCATTAAAAATGGTGGTATGATATCACAATTTTCCATAAGATCATGATTAAGCAGCTATAAAAAACATCTTTAATTACATGAGATGTAAATAGGATATGTTTCTAGAGTGTGGAGGAGATGAGGAACTAATAGTAAGGGGTAAAGTGCTGCTTGTTTCCAGATAGATCATGATGATCTAAAATCACATTTAGGATATCTATTTTTCTTGAAAGGAGGTGTAGTGAGATAGTGAATCATGATATAAACTTTGGCTACCGACACTATTGTATAATCCGAGTATATCACTACTTATGATGCATCTTTGCAGATAGTTCGTGTAAGTAGAATTTTATCTAAAATTGTTTATGTGCCTTAAAGTGCAGACCCTATTCCATTTTATTATGATAATAATGTATTTTTGGTTCTTTCCAAAGGCCTATGTGTTAGTAGAGAATAAATAATTTACACTCAAATTTTCATCTACTGAGGGATTTCACTTAGAGATGTGATGTAGCAGTTACTAGAGTATCCCCCTAGGATTATATGACAGACCCCCTGACTAAGACCATATCTTAGTAGAATAATGTTTATCACTAGAGAGCCTATTGGTATTGACTTTTTAGTAGTTGTATCTAGTTCATGGGTGATTGTTTTTAATGTGGGTGACCTAGTCCCAACTAATGAGTTCGTGTTGTTTACTATTTCATGTATATAGGTTCATATATGGTACATGTTTTTATCTGTAAAATAATTTTTTTGATTCTTATGTTACCAATATTTTGTATGTTAATTTAATTAGATTATTTTTCATATAAAATGATTATAAAAGTACATAAGCTATAATGAAAAACTAGAGATATGATGACATTAATCCTATAATTATGTCATTTGTTCTTGATTAATCATGATAATTTTAAATCTATATAATTTTAATGATAAGTAATTGGGAATCATAAGAATTTTGACTTAATCTAATAATGATTCCATGTGGTGGTCTCAAGCATATTAGATCCTGAGGAAAATACCACTAATAGGAACACTACTTGTTCCATGTGTCATTAGTAATTCCTATAGGATTATACATGTAATGTTCTCTAGAAATGTGAATATTATCCATGTATATTATTTTATTATGTACTGTGAATAAAAATAGATAAAATATGGTATTGATGTTATAAAAGGGTAACTAATGTTTGGAATTCCACTTGCGGTATGAAATTCATTGAATAATCAAGATAGAATTTGACAGTTCTTAAAGGAACGGTAAACATGGGAAGTATTGATTGGGATGGTTGTACCGTAATTAAATCTATGTCTATGGTGGAATATGGAATGACTATCTAGTAAAATAAATATATAGTAGTGCATGTGAAGATGATGTAAAAAAAGTGTGCATCCTTCTTTATGAGATATCATGAGACAAATAGATTTTATCACATAGTGTGTGTTCCAAGGAAGTATTTTCATTTCATTAACTATTCATTATTTCCTTAGGATACTTGATGTTTTTCTCAACTCCATTCATGTTATGTGATCAGTATTCACATATAATGATATAAGGTCCAAGAGCTCCACAAACATAGCATATTCAATACAATTTCATATTCTAATGAATAAAATTATGGGACATGGTGGGAACCACCACAAGGTCAGGGAGATTTCCAAGAATAAAAAATCATCAATGAATCCATGGATATATTATTATTCCAGTTTAATAAAATCTGAGTTAAATTTATATATATACATTATTAACTTTATTTCAATGAATACAAGTGAAATTATTTAATGAAAGGATATCATTTTCTTATTTTTGGTATGTTTAGTATTTGTGGGAATTATGAGTTGAGATAATGACTCACTTTTATCACAAAATTTAGTTATTATATATTAATTGTTGGTGATGAACATATAAATGAAATCAATGACACAATTAGTTTTTCATAACATGTCATTTATGTCTTATTTAATTGGAGTTACTTAGATAAGGATCAGGTTTCCTTTCTAAACTGTCTGACCGCTAGTATATTAGAAATAGGGAGCTAATTCACATGGTACTATTTCATCCACATGAATTTCAGTCCTCCATTATCTTCCTTATTTTTTAATATAGACATAATTCAATACTATGAATATATAATATTTGATCTCCTTCATGGATCAATGAAACACTATAGTGGTGATTATTACAGTGTAAAATGATTCTTCATATCATCATGGAAGCACTCATAATACCACAATCATTATTCTTGATGACCCGTGAAGCAAGTGTATATGATATCTCTTAAGCGTTGACCACAAGTAATTTTTTATTGTCAAACCCTCCATAAAAATGAATGTGGAAATTTTTCATTTTTATTTTGGTTCATAAATTATTCATGTGATATTTTCATCCTTTTATTGGGGAACACTTCAACAGAGATACCATTGTTTTGTTGATTAGGAAATGTAATTTTTAATTCCCCAAATCAAATTTTTCCACACTTCGCATCAATACCTATATATAATTGGATGTAAAATTAAGAGGAAGCTAAAGAAATTTGAAAAATAGTTTTTATTTTTTATTATAAAATATATTGTGTAAATTACTTCAAAAAAACATTTTTTAAAAGGGAATTTCAATATTTTTTGAATACCTTATTATAATGCTGTCAAAATAAAAGAACATTGAAAACATAGAGACTCTCAAAAATATAAATAAAAAACAAATTGAAAACATTAATGTAAGAATCAAGTTTTTAATTAGTTATAGTTTTTTTTATTAGATATAATTTTTTATTTTGGAAATAATACTAATGCCTAACAAGTTCACAATTATTATAGGGGTTTCTGAGGATTTTTCATAGCTCGGAACCCCAGATGGTGGTAAAAATAGACTATTCTTATAGTTAGTAGAAATCACAAGAGTAAGGGCACACATTATATCGTAACTATACAGGTCACTATAGATGGGTGAAGCTTGGAACACAATTTTCCCTAACCATGATCCAAGGGTCGGTGCTCATGAAAAAAATGAAGACATTATTATAAAGGTATTTTTCATGGTTGGATATTTTTTCACTAACTATGAATCATAAACATCCAAGTTGACACTCCTTACAAGAGATAGTGAATGGTTTCTACATGGTTGGGCCAACCATGTGGCCAAAACATGAGACCCATTTTTCTACGTAAAATAAAAAACACCCATAAGGAAATATTTTAACCTATCCACTTCTCCCCATGGGTCATTCCAGCTAAAATCACCCATCCGCACTTCATTTTTTCATCTCCCAAGGCCACTTATATAGTTTTTTATCCTATTCATCTATCCAAATTCTGATTAAAGCATCATTTATCTCATTGGATCTACAAAAGTAAGATATTAATTCCTTTTTAGTCAATCATCATTATTCTTTATAAACAAAATAATACTTACATGTATGATAAAATGACCTATTTTCATGGAATTGATCCATTATTCAGATATCTTCAAATCCATGCCAAACTAGAGGATGATACTCAATGAATAGAGTCATATGAATATGACGTAGGTGGTCTATAACTCATCCCCCATGTTTCATTGTTTTTTAAATTTCTGTAATGGTGCGTGTGCTGATTTAATCTGGTGTGGCCTATTAAATTCACTTTCCTTGATTATAGTTGTTGTGTTAGTGTTTTAGAGAATATTTCAAAAATGATATTCATTTCCATAGAAGTTATAACCTCAATTCTAGTTGTCACATGTAGGCTGTTTCTATATTTATTTAATTATTATTTTGACATGTTTTTCTATTCCTCTATTACAATATGCCATGGCTTGACCTAGTTAATAGTTAACCCTTTATAAATAGATTGAATATATAATTTCTAGTGGATAACCCCTATAATCCATATTTCCACATTACCCTTATAATGTACATGTTTTAAATTAATCATTGAACCATTAATTGGTAATTGGAAAGTAGATTATCGATATGAAGTGTCCTATATTATTATAATTTAATTTCACAAGGATACTCATCCTAATCTCACCAAGTCATGTTAATGAAATGTAAAGGATTGAACCAATTATTTTAATACAAAATGATAGTAATGTATTTACCCCCCCCCCCCTCTATTATCCCTTTCACCCTGATGAAATTTAATAGATTAGACCAAATGACATATGAAATGGAATGACTATTACATGGAACAATTAAATAATGAATTAATTATAAGGTTTATAATGTATACAGACTATGACATTATTATAGGAAGTGGTCAGATTCGATCTCCCCTTATATTCCTAAGGGAATTCCATGAGCACTATTGGACACCATTCATATTCATGGATACTATATTCCATGGATGATACCCACCATGGAACTTGGTACTTGTAAACTTGTCGATTCCTGGAATTAAATTATAGGATCTATCCATTATTATTATAGGATGTCTTGGATAGACTCATTAGATCCAGCATTATTTCTACACACATGTGGTTCCTAGGATACATGCTTGGGCCTATTTATTTCTTTTCCAATTTCACCTTGGATGATATCCTTGGCCTTAGATTGACTTATTATTATGGAATGACATGGGTGATTCCCATTGAGTTACACTATTACCCCTTTATCTAGGCTACGGGATACTACTAATTTGGCTTAATCGTTGAGGTCTTGGATTCCATGGTTATTACCATGGATACATTTCATTATTATTATCATTACAAGATTCCTTATTACATATTGGATCCTATTTTTATTATCATTTTTGTAGATTCCTTGTTAAATCCTGGATTCCACAATATTATTATCTTTTTAGGATTTCAGTGCTGGTTGTAAATCACAAGACTTATATGTAAAACTTAGACCATAATTAATAAATGAAATGTTTATATGTTCACATACCAACTGACACTGAAGTAGGTACTTGGGTGTTTACATTATTGAACTATTATAGTTTTATATATTCATTCTTTCAAACTCTATCAATTTATATTACTTGGATTTGATGTCATAGACATCATTAGTGGTAGCCTAATGATATTTATATCACACCCTATCTAGGCCGCCAATAGAACCTTCGATGATTACAAGTATATTGTTGATGATAAAGGGATGTATTCCACTCAGGACCCTTGATATTTCTTTCTTGCATAGGATGGAGTTTGGTATAAGTTAACCATGTTGGAGTTAAGGGTTTTTGGATTCTTTTTGGATAACTGTATGAAACTATTTATAGCATCTTATGAATGCTTTTTTGTATCCATTTTTTTTAATTTTTTTAGATACAATAAATGAATCATTATCTTTTTTATATCTTTATAAAATTTTCTTGTCATTTAATTATTTATTTATATTTATACTATGTCATTTATTAGGTTAATAATTCTTCTTTTTTTACATAATACATTAGATATATTTTTTCTACACTCTAGTAATGAGGGAATTGTCTCCCCATAAACACACCCTAGTCCCTCTCTACTTGTTAGAAGCCTCTGGAATTTTGGGAGATTCACTTGAGGCCATGTGTATAAATGATATTGGGGAACCTTTGAGAGGAAACTGGGTTTGGGAGGTCATAAAGTGGATACAGATGGTTGATCTAGCTTATGGTCAACAACCTACATCCACTGCCATAGATAGATGACCTATTTGACCATCTCTGAGGTGCTATGGTATTCTCTCGGATCAACATGAGATTAGGATATCATTAGGTGTGATTTAGTCCATGATACATTCATCTTACAACTTTTCATAGTAGGTATGGTCAGTATGAGTATCTAGATATATGTTTCTGTCTTATGAACATGCCCACAGTTTTCACAACTCTGATGAATAGGTTGTTCCACCACTTTTTATATTCTTTTTTATTGGTCATATTGATGTAATATTGGTGTATTATTAAAATAATATAGACCATCCTAGTCATATTAATATTATTATTAGTACAATAATATTGAACAAAAATTATTACACGTTTTCTAAGATACACTTCGGTGTCCAAAACATTCACTTATAATGTCTAAAAGTCTAGAAATTAGAAGTCTCGGTTAACCCATGGAATGTGAGTTTTGTGTATTCCTAGGATTATCCAAATAATGTGATGTACATACGGAGATTCATAGGGATGGATGGATATTAAAATTTTTATATATAAAACTTATAAAATCTTTCTACACATATTACTGGTAATACATGTAATTGTGTTGTGTTCATGCATCCAGAAGAGTGTGATAAATCCTTCCATAATCTAAAATAATGGCATGTCTCGAAAACTATTCGGATTATTCCTGTTCATGGAAGAGGTTATACCATGTTCTGTGATGCATCAGTCATATTCTAGGGTGTAGTGAAGATACATAATGATGAAGTCATTACTTATAGATCTCAGTAATTGAGGCCTCAATAGAGAAATTACCCAATGTATGACCTCGAGATGGAAGCAGTTGTCTGTGCCTTACATTTCGTGAGACATTATCTATTGGGTGAGAACATTGTGGTGTATACGAACCACTATATCCTTAAATATATCCTTACATAGTTTTAATTGAATCAAAAACTACCAATATTGGTTGAATGTCTTTAGTCCTTCGATTTAGAGCTTACCTATACACCAAAAAAGGAAATGTCGTTGTAGATGCACTAATTCTAAAAACTAGAGAACTTTCCACAAGGGAATATAATGATGAATTGAAATTTATGGCACTATTTTATGAGATGCATCTAATGTTTCATAGAATTCATGAGAAATAATATCTCTCAACCTTGTTAGTCACCTCATCCATCCTTTATAATGTGAAGAGAAAGAAATTTTCATATCATAAAGGCTTGGTTATTCACATGATTATTTTAGGAGATGACTTGACAATTGATTGGTCTACATCTAAAGACAACATACTATAAATACATGGATTTTTTGGGTTATTATAGATATGAGAGAGGAGTTGGTTTGATATTCCCTGAATTTAAAGGGGTTAGTTCATCCAGGAATCTCCATTGTTTATCAAGATATGTGAATCCAATATTGGTAGACTATGTTGAAACATCCAATTGTATGCTTTATCACTAGGTCTTCCAGATGTCAGTTAGTGACGGTGGATCACCCAAGACCATACATATTTTTGTGGCCACTTTCCATCCTGGAATGGAAATTTGAAGATGTTTCCATGGACTTTGTAGTCAGCTTACTAAGTTCACCATGAGGTATAGATGGGGTATGGTTAGTCATCAACCGACTGGTGAAATTATCAAAGTTCTTTCTTATCCATGAAACTTTTGTAGTTGAAGAGTTGGGAAGACTATGTATATGAGATATCACATGAATACATGGGTACCTTCCTAATATCATTTCACATATAGATTCTCATTTCACATCACAATTTGGAAAGGGTTCCTTGAGAGATATGGGTATACATATTATTCTCATCACAACTTCTCACACTCATTTCGATGGAAAACCAGAAAAGACAAAATATGTTGTAGAGGACATGTTATGGGAACCCATCCTTGATTTTGGTGATCCTTGGTAGAATCATATCAATATCATTGCGTTTTCCAATAATAATATCTTTCCAGAGACAATTTAGATGGATCCATTTGAGCTTTGTATAGTAGGTCATTCCATTCACCCCTGTATTGGATAGAGGTAGGTGAGGAATCCCTACTAGGTCCTCATCTCAGGCAGGAGGCTTTGGATTATGTTTCTGATTAGCATGTGTGTGTCTACTACTTAGTCTAGAATAAAATATTATACTAATCATTATTAATGACCTATGGAGTTTGAGAACAGGGCTTGTGTTTTCATATGGGTATCAACCATATTAGGGAATAGAAAAGTATAAAGGCATTGTTTTTTCACCTTATTTTGTAGGGACAATTGTGATTCTATATAGAGTCGTTCAGGTAGCCTATTGGTTTCTACTACATTATATGTTTTTTTTTCTATACAAGATTTATTCCAGGTTTAGTAGATTTACATTTATCATTCAAACCCACCTCATTCATTTGATATCGAGGAAGTTGAGATTGACATCAATGATTAATTTTAGAAGTATTCCATATAAATATTTGAAAGCATCATGAAAGCTCTCTAATTTCATTATGTCCCTTAACTATGGGTGCTTTGGAAGAACAACCATGTATAGGATGATACCTCAGAGTGGAAATCCAATGTATGTTCCCAGTGGCCATAGTTGTTCTTAGAAAAGTTTATTTGCACTTGTAAGTTGAAATCATGTATGAGTTCCTTTAGTTCATGAAGACTATAAGAACACAGTTTTTCACTCAGGGATGGATCCATTTTTAAGTTGGTATAATTAATTATTTTGGTTATAATACCAATGATAAAATAGTTCATGATTATTATATGTGTTTCCAATGTTTTTTAGAACATAGAAACCCAGATGGTGGAAAAAATAGACTGGGTAAATTGTTAGTATAAACAGTGTGAGCCTAGCCACATGATATCCCCTATCCATGTGGGGATATATAGTGGGGTGAATAAAGGCATGTGGTTTCCCAAAAACATGTGATAGTGTCTAAATGCCTTTGAGGATATTACATACCTTATTTTGGATGATATTTCTATGGTTGTGTTATGGTTTCTCTAACAGTGCACTATAACAATGGGAAGCAACCCAACTTACAGTAGAAGGATCATGTTTGGAACATGGTTTGGAAAACTGTACATCCAAACAGTGTAACCCCTGGTATTGGAAAAATTTATAAAAGAGACATTAATGAATTATTTTAACCTATTCCATTCTCCCCTTATATTATTCTTGTTGACATCACCCCTACATTCTTCATTTTCTAGATCCAATGGCCTCTTCCAAATTTTTTCATCCCGCGCATCTATCTGGACACCAATTTAATCATTACTCATTTCTTCGGATCTCCAATGGTAATATCTCAAATTCATTTTAACCAGTTTTCATTCTTAATTATTTTAATAAATAATTTTTAGATGAAGGATTAGATTCATTATTTTTAGGGAGCTGGTTGGTTTTTCATATTTACTCCAATCCATGCAGAACTAGAGGATGATACCGTATGAGGATAGTCATACAAGTATGAGGTATATGGTTTATAACTCATCCTTCATGTTTAGTCATATAATAAATTTCCTTAATTGTGTGTGTCGAGATTGAATAGTGCGTGGACTAGTAAATTACCATTATTTTATTATAGTCATTGTGATCTTGTTATATAGATTTTTTCACAAAATATTTTCAAGTAATTGGTGGTCACAACCTCAATTGTATCTATCACATGTTGGATGTCTCCATATTTTTCCATTTAGTGGTCTGACATGTGTGTTTGTTCCACCGTTCGGGTGTGAAATGGAATGATAGATGGAGTTAGATTTTTCATATATTTTATTACATAATTAAATGGTTATAATCCCACCATTTTTTATTTTATAACCAATTTTCATTTTTTTATATTTTTTATATATTTTGAGATTAAATGTAAATATGGCCTCAATCTGGAATTTTATCTGCTTTCAATTACTCCTATATTTTCGGAATATATTTTTCATTATTGATCCAAATAATGTGACTCTTTTTTTGGGTTCCGATATTCATGGGATACATATTTTTCAACTAGGAAATGTATTTATTCAGATATATAAAAGCCTAAACAAATCATTCACTATAAAAAGTTTTTCTATCCAGCCAGGTGGACCCTTATATGTTATTAAGGTATAAATCCGGATCAATGTGTCCAAATTCATTTATTTGGGATGGATATACAATATTATTCAATAAAAAACATCTTTTATGTGTTTCAAATAAAAATACTATAATTAAGGCATTCATTTAATGGATCAAACATATGGGATATGAAAAGTCTCATCATGCATAAATTGTTCTACTTAGTAATTAATTCATACCATCTAATCCATATGTCAAATTTGCCTAAAATTTTGTGGAGGGACGTGAATGAAATTATAGAACAACTATTATTGAGGATATATTGTATTTATCGAATGGTTGGAAGGTCATAACAGCATGATAATGTGAATATTTGGAATATGGTGAGGCACATGGACAAAATTAATTTTTTTGAGTTTATTGACCAAAATGCCTAAATTTGATGGCCAATAATGCTCAAATTTTGAGGGTGGAAAAAAGAGACATTATGGAAACCCATTAATGAATACACCTATTAAAAAGTTTTCAACTTAATGAGAAATCTTTGTGGAAAATTTTTAGGATGCATTTGGAGATAATTCCTTCACTCCCTCATTGTATAAATATGTATCTCTTCACCCATTTCATGATATAGCCATTTCAAGGGGATAAGGTGTATTTTTTATGGTGTAACAGTTCTTTTTTATTTATTATATATGGTAATTTTCTTCTTATTTATTCATATACTTTTTCCATTTATTTATTTTATGTATTCTCTCATCGTTTTTCCCTTATCATCTACACTAAAAATGGAGAACTAATCTTGGAGAATGTTTGAGGGAAGGAATAGTGATTTGATTGAGTTTTATTATGCTTAATTTTATTTATATTTTTTAAATTAAGGGTGTTCTAGATATTTCTATATTTATTATGGTGATATTTATCCCCATTTTCTCTATCATCTAAATTTTTCTTCTCATATATCAATCTCCCTTCCCTTTACTATCTATGTCATGCAAATGGGGAGTATGGATTGGGTAGTATTTGTCAGTGAAGAGGTATCCGAGATGAAATTTCAAAGAGAATTACCAATTATTTATAAGCCTCAGTCTGAGGTAATCATAATTCAAATGAAATGGTGTAGTGTGATTGGTCATGATCACTATATTAAGTTGAATATTAAGATCTCTATTAGACAATGATTTTAATCCCCAAGAAATCCTAAGAACAATTTTCATTTTCTAGTTCTTATAAAATCATTCAATATTTCATTTTAATTTAAATATTTATAAAATTTATATTTCATGAGTTTCAAATAATTTTATATATATTATATAAGTTAATTTATATTAGATAGATAATAACAGTGACAAATGAAAGATGTTGTGTTATAAGTGGCCTCCTTGAGAGATCGCCCCTCGGTTGTGCACTCTATATTGCACTCATAGGTAAATAAAATATTTACTTGGATAGAATGACTGAAAACTCTTATTATCACTTTTTCTCCATTTTTTTGGAGGACAAGGGCTTATGCACACTATTTTTTATATAAAACAAAAAAAATCAAACAACAAATTAAAAACCACAGAAATTTTCATTGTTGAAAAAAATCACTTTCATAGGTAAAGATGAATTACTTTACTGGTTTTTATTATTCTAGGACATGTGACAAACTATCATGAAAAGAATAAAAATTATAATTTAAAATTGAACAAAATACTTTGATACCTGATGAGAATTTTAATGTTCATTAAAAGGAAAGAAAGATAATCGCATCACTTTCCACCGAAGCTGAGAGAGTTAAAGTACAATGGATGGAAAATAAACAGATACAATATGAGGAAAATGAAATTCATATTACACATAACATTAATGAAAGATAATTTGATATTGAATAAAGGCACTAAGATCCAGTTCCTTCTCTGCCAAATGAATTCTCAACTGTTTTGCGTAAAGAAAAAAAAGATTAATGTTAAAAGTATTAAAGTAGATTTAATTTCTGATCCTTATTTTAATTAAAATTTAATTAATTACGAATTTATAACTTATAATCCATAAAATTATTTTTTATATTAATCACCAGAACTATTGTCCTAGAATGATGAAAATGATGAAGATATTTGTGTTGAGGATAAAATTGAGGAGACACTCTAGTTGTATACTATTGAAAATGATGATGGTGGAACACAAGAATAAATACCTATGGAATTAACTTATGAAATTGAACCAGATAAAAAAATAAATCCTATTCTAATACATTAACCACCAATAGATACTAATCATCCAGATGAATAAAATAGGGGGTACCCATTCATTATTCACCCATTCCCTCTTGATCTAAAATTTTCCGATTCATCTCTTTTGGGAGTCATGGATATTTTTATTTTATTTATGGGCTATCTAACCTCTCTTTTAATTATTTATGTTGGGAGAAATAAAATGTGTGGGGTTCTAAGAGGAAAACCATGTACACCTATAGATAGGGGTTAAACCACAACAAATGGTTAACTAGGGGCCACAAAACCTAGAATCCTCACGAGGGTTGAAATAATGATTTATCCTTTTTCCCTCATTCTTTACTGATCCTTTTTTTATTATGTTTTTATTTATTTCATGCTTGATAGGTCAAGTGGAATTTTCTAGGTTTATAACTGATCTATTTTATTGGAAAATAAAGTTTTGTTTTATGTTTCTTTATCTTTAGTTTTTATTCCCATATATTAATTTTTTTATTTTGCAAAAATAAGGGTAGTTGATTCTATGTGGGGGTGGGGGGGGGGGGGGGGTAAACCTAATAGTTTTCTTTCTATATTAATTTTTTTCATGTATTTTGGATTACTGAGTTTTAATGGATTTTATTATAAATTTTAACCCATCAATGGGTTTTTGAGAAAAATGACATGGATTTTAAAAAAAATGATTTTAAATAATTGTGGATATGAAATCATTTTTCCTTGAATTTTATTTTCAGTAATTTTTATAAGATTCCATTATTTTTGAAGTTCATACCCATGAAGCACTGATGAAATTATTTTTCAAGTGTTGTGAGGTATTCTGAATCAAATTTACGTATTATTCTTAATACCCACACTTTCTTGAGATAATCATGGATTTTGTGTGAGAACAGGAACCTATGATTTTTCTCTGTCAATGCATTGGATTTCATTGAATTTATTATATGATTTAGGAACTTCTTTAGATAACAAAATTTTAACATGATACCCACCTGTACATTTATCCATCACTATCCCTTATATGTAATGATATTCATTATAGGTATAAGTCACATTACAAGATGATTTTTCGTTATCTACCTATAGTATTATTATATTTTCCTGAATATTTCATGTTCGAGTGTAGTCTAAGTGAATTTTTTTGTTCTTTATTTGGGAGGTGATTCATTTTTTGGTGGTGTGAGGTGTGTGAAAACATTTTGGGTAGTGGATAATGAAATAATTGGTCTTTAGTCATCATTTCATTATGGATTATTTATTTCATCTTATTAAACATTAAAAATATAAAATGAAAATAAAATGGATATGAGAATGATTTCATTATTGTTCCTGTTTATGGATAATTTCCCTCAAAATTAAATTTCATTGACTATCATTCATTAATAATATTTAGTTGTTAGCCCATCGTTCATGAATCAATAAATTTAAAAAATGGTGTGCATTTCCAGAGCATTAAAAAGGACAAAAAAGGTGGAGAACATGGATGATATCATTTATAGTAATCATTTCATAACTCATGTCCCATTAGGAAAAAGGGTGGTTTTTTGTTTCATATTTTCATGATAAATTGAGTATGTTTCATCCTATGTTTTAACATGACTATTCATGAGTTTAATTTAAGGGTCAATCCTCCTCTTTCTACGATTAAATTTTTAAATTATTCACCCACAGACCATGAGACACAAAATTCACCTATAAACATTAATCATTATTTATAATATATACATGTTTCGTGATATTGATAAAAAATAATTTTTTTTATGCCTGTGGTGATACATTCAATTTCTAGGAATGTGCATAACTCCATATTTAATTTCTCTTGAGTGAAGAGTGACATAAAATTCAAGGTTAGGTAGGTTGTGATTATTCCATGTATAAATTTATGAGGTTGAAAAAAATTAAATATGAGTAATGAAAAGGAAATGGAATTTATATTCTAATAAGAGATATTATGAAATTCGGTTTCGGAAAAAATCATTGATTTTTTTTCATTTGTGATTGTTGTATGAATTCTGATTTGAATATATGATAACTACTTAGGAGTGAAATGGTTAAGCATTGGGGAGTAATTAAGGTAACAATTTTATATATTTTTTTCTATAATTAAATATTTATAATCCAATTTTAATGTTATTATATGAAAAATTATCTTATTTTTACATTTTTGAAGTATTTTGAAATTAAATGCCAAAATGGCCTAATTGTGTAACTTTAACTACATTAAAATAATTATGTATTTTTTTCAGATAATTATCATTATTAATCGAGATTGAGTGACTCCATATTTTTGTACGGTTTCTCTATTTGTGGGATATATATTTTTCAATTGGGTCAGGTCTTTATTCAGATATACAATGGTTCAAATAAATTAATATTTGTGGAAGTTGTTTTCCTAAGCTGAGTTCCCCACACATCAATAATTTAGGAATAAATCTGGATCAATATTTCCAAATTAATTCCAACATGCTATAGATGATATACGATTAAATAATGTGAATCTATGATGAGTTTCTTGTCAAAATAATCTAATTAATATATTTTTAATTGGCTAAACGTGTGGAATATGGAAGGTCACATCATGAAGAAACTGTTCCATTTATTAATTAATTCATAATATCTGAAACAAATTTCCAAATATCTGAAATATTGTATAGGGGCACAAGGGAAAGTATGGAACAACTTTTATTTAGGGTTGAATGTGTTAATTGACAGGTTTCAAGGTAATAAAGAAACATGAATGTGATAATATGGTATATGATGAGGTATAGGGATAAAATAAATTTCTTAGTGGAAATAATCCTTCAATCCAACAATCAGTTTCCAATAGACAAAAAACATTTAGGGTAAAAAATTTAAAATAATGGTAAAAAATTCTTGAGGACACATGTTAAAAATTCTACCATTTAATGTGACATACCTATGGATATAATTGGAGGATACATTAAGAGATAATTTCATCACCCCTCCCCATATAAATATGTGTCACTTATTCTATTTCAATATGTATTCATTTATAGTGGATATGGTGGATTTTTTATGTTATAATAGTTTTTTTATTTTGAATATATACAAGTTTAGTCTTCTTCTTCATTCATCCAATTCTTTCCTTTATTTTATTGTATGTGTTCTCTCCCCACTATCCTTATCTCAACACCACAAATAAAATAGAACTAACCATAGATAATGATCAAGGGATGTAATAGTGTTTTTATTGAGTGGTATTGTGCATCATTTAATATCTATTTATTCAATTCTTAGTGGTTTGGAGAATTTCAAATTGATTATGGTGATCGATATCCATGTTTTAATTATCATCTGAATTCTTCTTCTCAATTATCAATCATCCTTCCCATCACTATCTATGTAGTGCATTTGGTGGATTATGTATCAGATAGTGAGGGTCTGTGAATAGGTCTCCCATATGACTTTAGGAATTGTGTTACCTTTTTTTCAGCGATATCAGTTATAGGACATTAGAATTCAGATGAGAGGGTTTTTTTGTTATAGGTCTTGATCAATACATTGTGTTTAATATAGATATCCCTTCTAAACTATGATTTCAATCACCATGACCTGTTAAGAACAATTTCCTTATTCCTTTAATATCAAATAATTATGTATTAAAACTCCAATTATATATTTATAATAATAATATTTTATACATTGTAGATCCTCCATAAATATTATATAAGATAGTTTTATATTATATAGATAATAATAATGACAATAGAAAGACATAGTTTTGTAAGTGGCCTCTTTAAGAGATCGAAAAATGGGTATAAACTCTATAATATAATCATAGGTAAATAAAATGTTGACTATATTAAGAAGACATAAAACTCTTGTTATCAATTTGGAACCATTTTTCGGAAGGCCAAGATCTTTTTCATGCTATTTTCCCTTAATAACACAAAAAATTATAAAATTTAATGAACAAAAAAAAGTTTTATTGAAAAATAATAATTCTTTGATAGTTCAAGATGAATTATTAAAGCGATCATTTATATTAATGGACTAGTGAAAGATTATCTATAATGGGAGAAACATTACATTTTAAAATGGAAAAAAATTATTTAATGCTTCAATAGAATTTCAAAATTCTCAAAAAATAAGGAATGATGGTGGAATCACTAGCTATAGAAGCTGAATAAGTTAATGTACTATGGATGGAATGAAGAAAAAATATATAAGGATAATGAAATTACTATTCTAACTACCTTTCAATAAAAAAAATTGCTTAGTTTCAAGAAAGACTTAAAGATCCACTTCCCTCTCCAATAAAAGAATTCTCAATGGCCATGCATAATGAAAAAGGGTTTGAAGATGATTATTTGGATGTAGATATAATTTATTAGCATTATTTTACTTCATATTTTATTAATTATGAATTTCAAACACATATCAGTTATTCTGATATTCTAGATTCATCACAATTACTACAGGACCTGCATGAAGAGCATGTAGACGATATTTATCATCAGGTGATAATAGAGGATCCAGTCGAGTTATACACTGGATAAAATGTGGATGGTGAAAAAGAAGAAACAACCCCTAAGGAATTAATTACTTAACCTAAACTAGTTGATAATATGAATCTTATTCTACTATATTCACCCCCAGTGGAAGCCTCTCCTCTATATGAACCAAATAGGGAGCACCCCTATATTCTTTCCCCACCCCCTCTAGATCTAGAATTTTTTTTCTCTTCCCTTATGATGTTTGGGGATATTTTTATTATATTTTTGGGTTCTCACTCCTCTCATATATTTAAGTATATTGGGAGAAATAAAATTTTTTATTTATAAGAAATAAACCCCATCCATCATTAGATTAGGGTTAAACCACTATAATTAATTGACTAGGGGATGTAAAAACCCAGCACCCAAATGGGGCTTCAAGCCATAATATATACTATTTTCCCCTATTATTTATTGTTATATATTTTTCTAAATTTTTTCATTACATTATTCTTTATAGGTAAAATTTATGTTTCTTGGATCTAACTTGTTGCCACCATTTTAAAATAATGTCAATTCATTTCTTTCATTCCCTTTAGTTTTTGTACACTTATATTTATTTTATCGTTCAGCTAAAATAAGGGGTAGTTGAATCCAATTGTGGGGGGATGATCAACCTGCTAGTTCAATTTATATATGATTTTATTATTATTTATTAATATTTTTAGGATTATATATTTTCAATGAATATTATTTTCCTTTTTCTAACATCAATTTGTTTTATAAAACTAAAATGGTTTTTGTAAAAAAAATGTTTTCAAATAATTGTTTATGTGAAAACTATTTTTCTTAAATTATATTTTCATGCATTTTTGGAGATTAACTATTTTTTGAAATTCATTCATATTAAACACTAAAAAATTATCTTTCAATTTTTAATAGGTATTTTGATCCAATTTGACATATTATTACATATTCCCACAATTTCTAGAGATAAACCATGATTTATTGTGAGAAATAAAACAAATGATTTTTCTATATCAAGTATATGGATTTCATGTAATGTTTTTGATATTATTTATTCACTTATTTGGCTATCCATATTTTAACATTATAAACTCATTTACTTTTATCCTTCATTTTACCTTGATGTCTCAAATTACCTAATACGTTTAAGGCACATTACAAGACAATTTTTTCTTTACCTACCCACTCTCTCAGTATATTTTCATGGATATTTGATGTTTGAGTGCAGGGAAGGGACTTTAATGTGTGTTATTTAGGATATGTTTCATTTATGGGTGATGTTATTTGTGGTTCAAAATTTTAGGTACTGCATAATGAGATAATTAGGCTTGACTCATTATTTCATTATTCTTTATTTGTTTTATTTTATTCTCCTCCATAAAAAATAAAATGAAAAAATAAAGGTGATCATGAATTCCTCGTTAAACCTTGTTTTGGATAATTTCCCTCTCAAAACTAATGGGAATTAATTTTCATTAATTCATTGTATTCACTTTTAATCTCATCCTCCATAAAATAATCAAAAATAGAATTACCCATCAAGAGTTTTTAAAACAATACAAAAAAGGGGAGAGAGTGTATTATATCATTCATTGTAAACATTTCATGACTAATGTCCCATGTCACAAAAAAAATTTGTTTTGTTTCTAATTTTCATGGTGAATTTAGTGTGGTTCATCTCATATTTTAAAATTATTATTCATGCATTGTACTTAAGAGTCAACCCACCACTTTCTAACATTAAATTATTTAATTATTTAACCAAAAACCATAATCCATATAATTCCCCTGAAAAAAATTCCTAATGATTGATAATATATTCATTTTTCACACTATAGAGAAATGATAACTTTCAATATCCTATGGTGATAAGTGTAATTTTAATTTATTAGCATTACTGTCTATAATGTCCCCGACCCAGAAACCACTAAACCAGTTCTCCGAGTCGGGTTGTTACATGACCTTAAGCACGCATCCTGTATGCAAAGGCTGCTGACTAGCAGCGAGGGTCTATGGTGTCAAGTGGGGAGACTATACGCCCTTTTATCATAGTAAGCACAATAGAAATAAACCAGATAGCGGAAACAATAACCAATAAACAAGGAACATGTATAACAACCATTTCCAATAAAAAATATGCCATGTCATACTACAGGTGAAAAAGTGGACAAAACCCCAACATAAAGACAAAGTCCAAAATCCCCAAAATGGTCCCGACTCCATGTCTGAATCCTCCACTAAGTGCTACCCATGTCCACTCTGCTATCTAGCAAGGACCCTTGCCCTTGACTTGACCTGCAAACATGAAGTCTGCTCAAGTACCCAACGACAGCTTGAGCAGGGTGTGAGTACAACTCAGTAGGCCACCACCAACGGTGTCTACAAACTATCTAGTATAAACAGGCAGTGCATGAAAAAGGAAGATGAATAATAAATTCTATTTAATTAATTAAGGTTCCATCAATCTGTTTAGTGCCAAGCCATTTCCACTTCCATTACCAGTCATTACACACCCATTATCACCATTTACCATTTCATAACATTTCCATGGGTTAATCACAAACATTATGTTACATGGGTCTAAGGCCAACAATCACCTGCAAGAGGGTAAACACATTTTTATCCTATATCACTAGGACTAACTCCCTCATAGCAACCATAACCTCACCTAGAAGCCTCAGTCTGGGTAGATGCAACCGTTAGGAGAATAGAACCTCAGGCCCCTTTCCTAAGCACTGCATTTTGGGTGGAGTTTAGAACCACAGTCTTTACTCGATTAGTGGGCGTAGATCCTCAAGTCAAACCCCACTCTATGAATCCTTATGCAATGCTTATATATAAGTAACCATAACCCATCCAACCCATTTCCCTTTGGTGAACACTATTCAAAACTACCCACATGAGAAACCACATCATGCCTTAACCCATTAACACATTACCATTTCACATAATTTAACCATTCACCCAATTCCCATGTGTTATGCCTATCTCACTAAGCATTCAACATTAAACCCATAATCTATCCCATTATGGTCTGTAATCAGTTTACACATTAACCCATTTAACCCGTTCATCATCCCCATGAATCAACCATTTAAACCACTCCACTTTAACCCTAAGGTTATTTCCAAGTCTAGGTGAATAACCTAACTTCTATTCCAAGATCAACCGATCATACCAACATTTTTATCAAGGGCACTACAATTCATTACAACAAGGTCACTTGTTTAACAACAATCCCAAAACCCAGGAAAAGCCGGCACATCTCATGGATAGCCCTAATTAGGTCAAGACAATCCCAACACATCCCATGGGGATCGTAAGGGTTCCCATTTACCATTTTAATCACCAATATTACCGAACATTCCTATGATATTCAAAACAGAACCAAAGGAAATCAAGAACACAAGTAAACTTGCACAAAACCCTAAATAACCATGGGATATCACTTGTAGACCACCTACCACGAAACCACTGTAGAATGCACCCTCAATAGAGTCCTTAGACCTCAATCCAACCTATAAGGACCCGGCCATAAACATTACATAATATTGAATTAAATGAATAATTCCCATTGCGGATCTTTTCAGGTTTAGAGTTTTAGAGAATTTAGCATAACAATTACACTACAACATGAATATTACATGTAGACACTAATACTCAGTATCCATTTTTTCATAAAATAAAAACACTTAAATAGAAACATGTCTAGTTCCATGTTTTAGATAGCATGACTTTTCCTTGATCCCATCCTTGACCCAATTCGTCTTTAAGTCCCGTTGAAAACATTTCAAAAAATTGGGGTGAGCATAAAAATCTCATTAAGGGTTGTAATATAACGAAGGAAAACATTATCCCATCAATAAAAACAAATCAATGAAACCATACTTTTCAATCTTAACATACCTTATGAAATCTTGAGATTTTGGAATAACACACACAAATCATAAATCATAAAGGTTACTTATGGCATCCATATCAAACTTACATTGTAGCTATCACAGCTACAAAGGGAGTCACACTTGGGATACCCATCATGGTATATTCCTTAAATCTTTTAAGAGAAACATCACGTTTACCACTGTCACATTACCCAATGCATTGGAGATCTATCTCAGGCTCACCCACCCTAGGTTTATCACGAAACCACCCGTATATGTAAACAATGCCCAATAACAATAACATAATCATAACACATAACACAAGTATAAAGTAACGATAAATTTTCCACATTCCACGATATCAAATCAAGATATTTAAGTAAACAATGCTTTATCAAAACATTTTCAAAAACCATTTAAAAAGCGTTTTTTAATCAAAGTGTCCCATACCTCTTTGAAGCTTATAAATGAATAATAATTTTAAAATATTAATTTCCATATATATAAGTCTTAAAAAACATTTTGAAAACATGGACATTAATGAGAAATATTTAGAAGAATAAATCTTTAAAACATTGAAAACGATCTTTTAGTTAAAGAGTTTTTTAAGAAAAATAGAGACACTCGAATAAAAATAATTGAGGAATAACATTTAATAAAAACTTTATAATATCATGAAAATAAAGGTATTCATGATATATTATGCCAATGGACAGTATATACACCACATAATAGTGAATTGGTGGATAACAACAATGAAGTCTCAATGGAAATGTAAATTGAGATGAAATCCCTTATAAAGATGGTATCCTTAAATTAAGGATAAATAAATCTCATAATTATGTGTGAAAAATATAAATACACCCAATATAAGTGGATATTAAGTGTAAAAAATTCATTGTTCATTCACATATATTAATAGGATGACATATTCAATAAGTACAAGTTGAACCCAAAGAATTGAAATTGGGTTATGAAGCTCCCCTGCAAAAATTTGACAACCTAACGGCGTCACATTACAATTAAAAAACTAAGTTGATGAGAGAGAAAAGCATATCCCATCACTTGGATATTAAATTTACAGAAATAAGGATATAGATGAACATATCCCAACATAAGAAGATGTGAATTAAAATACATAACAAAAATAAGCCTTTTAAAAGAGTGGAGGGTGAAAGGTTCCCTTACTGATTTGGTAACATACGAAACATACACCACAAGAAACAAGGATCATACAATGAAGATGTAAATACCCATAAATTAAAGTATCTTACACAAAGAATACAATAATGGGTAGTGAATACACCACACAAAAGGAATAGTGGAAAATATATCATGAATCTCATGGGGATAAAAAGTGAGATGAAAACCCCTTAACACGTTGTAATCAATCGAGTTGTATGACCCAAAGTTAATAACCACCAAATGAATCACATAATACCATGAATATAATTATAGTAATGATAATATATATATCAAAAGACAGTACACAATAAACCACATGCAATAAATAAGTGGCGAATGATGGAAATCTCACAGAATTAAAAGTGAGATAAGAAATCCCTTACAAAAATTCGGCAGCCTAAAAGCGCCACTTAGAAATTCTTAAAATGAATTGATGAGAGTAATAGGGGGTATCTCATCATATTAAAATACAAATTACATTATTTTGAATATAATATAACATCTTTCCAACATAAGAACATGGAGCATAAAAGAAATGACATAAAATAGAGTACTTAAAAAGAAAGAGAGAGGTCGGATCCCTTACCTCGTGTCCGACTTGACTCGATCATTCTTTTATATCCTGAATAATAATATAATGTTAATTTATAATTTCTTAAGAACCTTTTTAAAGTTTTTTATTCCTTTTATATCACTTATTACCATGTTATAATCATTATGCAATCATTTGCGTTAATAACGTTCATTTTGTTGATATTTGGTACTTGAGTAAAAATGAACACCTTATATTTACAAGTTGTCCATGTGGTCAAAGTTTCATTATATCCAGAATGATATTCATGATTTGGATATCATATATATCTTATATATCCAGTATATACATGTATTTATAATAGTACATAACATTTAGAGGTAAGAAATGAAATGCACCGTTCATGGAGACGGTATTCCATATGTACACATAAACACTAAATTCATTTCTATTTCTTATTTTAATGGAAATAAAACATAATGATACAAAGGTATATTATAATTCCAGTATAATATCATATATAATATCATTAACTCAATCCTTTATACATCACATATAAGTCATTAACGAGTAACATCACTTTGAGGGGGCGGTAGTCCGCGCTTCCTCAAATGAGATTATCGTATTTACCCACTATGGAAACCATTAAGGTATTATATAAATGGAAAATACATAAGCATAAAGAAAACAAAAATATAATATATATAATATATAAATACAGTTCCATCATAATGGCTACCATGAGTGGCGGTTGGAGATATTTAATCAATCATCATTTCGTGAGGCGTTAGAATGCCATCCACAGAAACATTATGTTCTTCATCCATTAGATGGAGGTGTGTGTAAGTGTAGATTGAATCTTTCACATAAAAAAATCCTAGTATATTGAGGATACTGGTGTTGTTACAAAAGAAAGTAATAAAAAGAGTCTAGGGGTTGGTGATTTAAAATAAAAGAAAACAATTTAAGAGAAACAGTTACCTTTAATTTGGGTAACTCTTTTTGGTTTGAACCAAAGGACTTCTTGAAGTGCCTTCTGCCTAAGGTAGGCTTATAAGAGGAGGTGAGGGATGTTTAGAGCTTAATTGGGTAGAGGGTGGATGATCCAAATGGCTTGAGAGGTGTGAGGAATTGGTTAGATGTGGTCTCCTTTTATATGGGGGAGGAGGGGCACTTTAGGAATGTGTGAAACTATTATTTTATTATATAATGATATTCAGTTTCTAATGGTCCAAAAATCATTATATTAAAAGATATGATGATTAATGGACGAAATAAAATCATCCAATCAGAATTTTACATGTTTTGGATAATATGTTAATCATTATAATCATATTTATTTGAATCATTTATTAATGAGGTAAATACTACATCATTATTGTGTCATTAATAATTTATTTTATTTGATGCCAAAAAATTATATAAAAATACAATGATATAGGATATCTTTTTATATTTCCAAATAATATTTATAGTCTAAAATAAGACTTCTATAACACCTTATAAAAATTAATTACTAAAATATTTTTTTTATGTCATTTTGGCCTTTACTTTAAATTAAATATTCTAAATTGTCATTATCACTTCCAAAGGGATCAAAGGGGTCCCAAAATATACCCAAAGAGGCCCATGGTCGTTAATGACTCAACCAATAAGGTTAGGACATGTTTTAAGGTAATTTTTTATTATTATAATATTCTTTTAACCTTGAATTACCCTATTTACCTTTAACCGCGGTAAATAAAAGTCAAAAGTTACTATTCACCAAAAATTATTTTCATCTTAATGAACCACATTTTACTTCTTGATAACAACCATGTATGTCGGATTTTTTAAATTCAATTCACAAAAGTGGTAAAATTTCATTTAAATGAAAAAGTCAATTTTTTTAACCACCACAAAGTGGTTTCACTATTCATCAAAAATTGATGTTTTTCCAAAAAATAACAAAAATTCAGCCTAAGATATATTTGATATTATGAATTAAAAAATGATGTCTATTTTTACAAATTCAAAACATAGAAGTGGAATTAATAATATTTAATATTAAATCTCGTTATCAAAAAAATGCGTGTTTTTAAGAAACAATAACTATCAAAAAATTAATACTTGTTTATGTCCAATTTCAAAGTGAAATTTATACCAATGAAAAAAATAGGATTAAATAGTAAAAATATATTTTAATTTCACTTTAAAACCAATTATAAATATAATCTCACCATATAAATAAATTAGATTAAAAGGCACTTTTGAATTAAAATACAATATTTTTCACTATTCATTTAAAAATGAACTTTATCTAAAAAATTCCAAAAATTTACACAAAGTAAATTTCGATGTCCCTATTCTAAAGAAGGATTTTATTTGGTAATATAGAATGTATTAAAGTGACAAAAACTAGATTTAAAAAGGGTTCCCCATCAAAAGGTGGTAAATCGACCTTTTAATGTAAATTATGCTTAAAATTAGATTCATTCACATTTTAAGCCTCAAACATTAATTGGATAAAAGTAATTACATTTAACAAAAATTTATAATCATATTGTATTTCGTTTTTTTCATTCCCCTCAATACAACGACTAGGAGTTAACGACCATTTAAAATAATAATATTATATTATTAGTGTGCAACGTAAGATTTCCAAGAAATCCATTGTTGCATATTGGGTACACTATCGAACATAGAAAGCCCTTTAAAGTAAAATTAATATTTAATTAACAAATATTAATAAATATGAAAATTTCATATTCTTTATTTCCCTAGGATGTTACATCCTTCCCCCCTTTGGGGAATTGCATCCTCACAATTTTAAAAATTGGTCTCGGGAACTTCATTGAAAGCCCCACATCAAAAAAAGAGTCAGTAAAATAATCACTTTAAAATAAAGTAAGAGAAGTAAAAAGGTTACTTGAGACAACAGATACTTGGATTCCGTGAAAACATGGAAACGGAGGAGAAAAAAAACCATCATGTTCTGATGGAGAGTGATAGAAACCATGTTTAGGAGAATGTTAACCACCAGAAAATCACAAACCTGTGATGGGTTAAACAGTATTTGATTCTCTAGTAGGAAAAGTTAACGGACTAGGTTTTTGTTTAAGGATACTTTTTTTTGAGGAATTTATTTATGAGATTAACCAAAAACATAAGGAAATATACTTACTTGTCATGTATACATTCATCTTTTACTAGATTTCAAAAACAAACTCATTTTTTCTCCAAACGATGAGTATTCAGGATGACTTTTTTTAGAATAAGAGCACTATAATCAACATCGAGATAATCACATAATCCATAAAAGATGAACTATATATTTCCCATGACTTTAGATATTATCTAAAACCAAAAATTTTAGTATAAGATCAGATAATCCCCCAAAAGGATAAACTTTTACATAAAAAACTACTTTTAATCTCCAAAAATTGTCTATCAAAACCCAAAGTTCAACAAAGACCATTCAATAAACAATTGTCCCTGAAATTCTTCAAAACTAATCAAAACTGTGATTGTAACCCAAATCTCATGAGGATTTAATTACATAGACTTCCAATATATATCTCAACATTTATCTCCCAGCAACACCAGTTACTCATAAAGTCTCATATTGAAAAGTAATTAACATAATCAAATATTCTTAATGATAGGTTAATCATTTTCATAAATAAATCAAATCATCATGGGTCCATAATAAAAACATAGAATTTTCCAAACTAATATTTCATCCATTATTCCACAATTGAAATCCCATAGTATTCTATCATACTTAGGCATATAGTGTTTCCTCAAAATAGAGAAAGTATTCCTCCACAACCTTTATCACTTAATCACTAAATCATTTTTCCACACAAAGTATATCCATTTGATAAAATATAAGTTCCAAAAATCAACTTATTCATATTCTATTAAATCATTTTACTAAAATAGTAAGTCATACTAACTAGGGACTTCAAGTAGGCTAGTGGTAGGTGATGCGCCCTTGTCGCCCTTTGGTTGTGGGTTCGATTTCGGCAGCCTTGCCGGATGCAACGGGTTGTCACCCATCCTACAGGATGTCCTTTTAATAAAACTCAAAAATAACCCTAACATGATTTAACCTCAATGGTTTCCTTATAAGTATAATTTTTATCCAAATTCATTAGGATCTCAATATCTTAATTCATGAAATCTTATTTCACCAGCATATGATAAAATAAGATGATTCCCAAAATGAATAACATCATACCTTGATCATGGCATCCACATGGTTTCATCATCATCTTGTTCACATAGGTAGAAGGTTCATGAACTACAACAATGATTTATAGATCCTTCAAAATCATTTTCATCCTCCTTCAAAATACACCTTGTACAACATGGTCCATATGGGTGTTCACAGAAAAACAGTTTTGGAAAATAATCATGTATGACATATAATTTTAAAACAACTGATAAAACATGATTTCTATAAAACAGTTGAACTGAATTTGAGTTGAAACATTCAATTAACGGTCCTTTTAAAATACCATAAGTATGTGCTGAGAAACATTATTTTAAAAGAAAATATAAATAGGTTTCCCAAGGGTCTCCATTTTCAGCACCATTTTTAAAATCATAATATGCTTCAATATCTTGTGATAAGGTAAAATATTTGAAAATACCTTGAAAATATTTACCTTTCATGAAAATATGAGAATATTGTGAAAATAGGATTTGTCTAAATACAAACCATGATCCAAGATTTTAATGAGGTATAATGGATGTGTTTTATATCTCAATCAACTTCTTGCAAGTGAGTTGTATTCTAGAAAAAGGTTCACAATATTCCGAACATGACTTTGTAATAATTATTGGAAGCATGTCATCAGGAAGAGATAGGAATGTCGTTTGAGATCCTCCTCCTTCCATTTGTACCTGAAATTCCTTGATCTAAAAATTTTATAAAACAAGGATTTAACTGAAATAATAGATATGGATTAACTATATATCTAACGAAAATTCCTAATCCCTAAAGTTGTCTAAACCGAACTTTGATACCAACTATAAGGACCCGGCCTTAAACCTTACATAATATTGAATTAAATGAATTATTCACATTGAGGATCTTTTCAGGTTTAGAGTTTTAGAGAATTAGGGATAACAATTACTTTACAACTTGAATATTACATGTAGACACTACTACTCAGTATCCATTTTTTAATAAAAGAAATAGATATAAAAAGAAACATGTCTAGTTCCATGTTTTATATAGCATGAATTTTCCTTGATCCCATCCTTGACCCAATTCATCTTTATGTCCTGTGGAAAACATTTCAAAAACATGGGGTGAGCATAAAAATCTCAGTAAGGGTTATAAAATTAGGAAGAAAAAAATTATCCCATCAATAAATACAAATCAATTAAACCATACTTTTCAATCATAACATACCTTATGAAATCATGAGATTTATGAATAACCCACACAAATCATAAATCATAAAGGTTACTTATGGAATCCATATCAAACATACATTTTAGATATAACAGATACATAGGGAGTCACACTTGGAACACCCATCACGATATATTCCCTAAATCTATTTGGAGAAACATCACATTTACCTCCGTCACGTTACCCAATGCATTGGAGAGCTATCTGGGGCTCACCCACCCTAAAGTTTTCACAGAACCACCCGTATACTTAAACAATGCCAAATAACCATAACATAATCATAACACATAACACAAGTATAAAGGAAAGATAAAATTTCCACATTCCACTATATCAAATCTAGATATTTACGTAAACAATGCTTTATCAAACCATTTTCAAAAACAATTTAAAAAGAGGATTTTGAAACAAAGTTTATCATACCACTTTGAAGCTTTTAAATGAATTATCATTTGAAAACATTAATGTCTATATAAATAAATCATAAACCCCATTTTGAAAACATGGACATTAATGAGAAATATTTAGAAGAATAAATCTTTAAAACATTGAAAACGATCTTTTAGTTAATGAATTTTTTAACAAATAGAGAGACAATAGAATAAAAATAATAGAGGAATAACATTTAACCAAAACATTATAATATCATGAGAATAAAGGTATTCATGATATATTATTCCAATGGATAGTATATACACCACATAAGAGTGAATTGGTGCATAACAACAATGAAGTCTAAATGGAAATGTAAATTGAGATGAAATCACTTGTAAAGATGGTATCCTTAAATTAAGGATGAATTAATCTCATAATTACGTGTGAAAAATATAAATACACCCAATATAAGTGGATATTAAGTGTAAAACAATCAGAGGACATTCACACATATTCACAGGATGACATATTCAATAAGTACAATTTGAGCCCAAAGAATTGAATTTGGGTTAAGAAGCTCCCCTGCAAAAATTCGACAACCTAACAGCGTCACATTACAATTCAGAAACTGAGGTGATGAGAGATAAAAGGGTATCCCCTCACTTGGAAATACAATTTACAGCAATAAAGACATATAAGAACATATCCCAACATAAGAATATGTGAATTAAAAGACATAACAAAAAGAAGCCTTTTAAAAGAGTGGAGGGTGAAAGGTTCCCTTACCGATTTGGTAACTTACAAAACATACACCACAAGAAAGAAGGATCATACAATGAAGATGTAAATAACAATAAATTAAATTATCTTACACAAAAAATACAATCGTGGGTAGTACATACACCACACATAATGAAGTAGTGGAAAATATCGCATTAATCTCACGGGGTAAAAGGTGAGATGAAAACCCCTTACCATGTTGTAACCAATCAAGTCGTATGACCCAAATTTAATAACCACCAAGTGAATCACATAATACCATGAATATAATGATAGTAATTATAATATATATATATATATATCAAAATACAGTACATAATACACCACATGCAAAAAATAAGTGGCGAACGATTGAAATCTCACAGAATTAAAAGTGAGATAAGAAATCCATTATAAAAATTATGCAGTCTAACAGCGCCACTTAAAAATTCTTAAAATAAGTTGATGAGAGTAATAGGGGTTGTATCATCATATGAAAATAACAATTACATTATGGTGAATACAAAATAACATCCTCCAATATAAGATCATGGATCATAAAAGAAATGACATAAAAGAGAGTACTTGAAAAGAAAGAGAGAGGTCGAATCCCTTACCTCGTGTCCGACTTGACTCGATCATTCTTTAATCTCCTGAATAATAAACTGAAATTAATTTCTACTTTCTTAGGAAACTTTTTAAATTTTATTATTCCTTTTATATAACTTATTACAATGTTATAAACATTATGCAATCATTTAAGTTAATAACGTTCATTTGTTCGATATTTAGTACTTGAGTAAAAATGAACACCATATATTTACAAGTTGTCCATGTGGTCAAAGGTTCATTATATCGAGAATGATATTAATGATTTGGATATCATATATATCATATATATACAGTATATACATGTTTTTATAATAGTACATAACATTTAGAGGTAAGAAATGAAATGCACTGTTCATGGACACAGTAAGCCGTACGTACGCATGAACGCTACTTTCATTTCTATATCTTATTTTAATGGAAATAGAACATAATTATATATAGGTATATTATAATTCCAGTATAGTATCATATATAATATCACTAACTCCATCCTTTATACATCCCACATAAGGCATTAACGAGTCACATCACTATGAGGGGGTGGTAGTCCGTGCTTCCTCAAATGAGATTATCGTATTAACCCACTATGGAAACCATAAAGGCAATATATAAATGGAAAATAAAGTAGAATAAATAAAACATAAACATATTATATATCATATATAAATATAGTTCCATCATAATGGCCACCATGAGAGGTGTTTGAAGATATTTGAACAATCATCGTTTTGTGAGACGTTAGTTTTCCATCCATAGAAACATTATTTTCTTCATCCATTAGATGGAAGTGTGTGTAAGTGTAGTTTTAATCCTTATCATAACAACGTCCTAGTATATTAAGGATACTGGTGTTGTTACAAAATAAAGGAATAAAAAGAGTTTAGGGGTTGGAGAAGTAAAATAAAATAAAACAATTTAAGAGAAACAGTTACCTTAAATTTGGGTAACTTCCTTTGGTTTGAACCAAAGGACTTCTTGAAGTGCCTTCTGCATAAGGTAAGGCTTTTAAGTGGAGGATACAGATGTTGAGAGCTTAATTTGGGAAATTTTGGATGATCCAAATGGCTTGAGAGGTGTGAGGAATTGGTTAGAATTGGTTTTCTTTTTTAAGGGGGAGGAGAGGCTCTTTAGGAAAGTGTGAAATTATTATTTTATTATATAATGATATTTGGTTTCTAAGGGTCCAAAAATAATTATATTAGAAGATAAGATGAGTCATGGTCGAAATAAAATCATCCAGTGTGAATTTTACATGTTTTGGATAACATTTTAATCATTATAATCTTATTTATTTAAATCATTTTTTAATGAGGTAAATACTGCATCATTATTATGTCATAAATAATTTAATTTATTTGATGTCTAAAAATTATAAAGAAAAAAACCGTGATATAGTAAATACTTTTATCTTTCCAAATAATTTTTATAGTCTAAAATAATACTTATATAACACCATATAAAAATTAATTACTAAAAGATTTTGGTTTATGTCATTTTGGCCTTTCCTTTAAATTAATTAATCTAAATTGTCATTATCACTTCCAAGTGGATCAGAGGGGTCCCAAAATAGACCCAATGATTACAATTGTCATTAATGACTCAACCAATATGGTTTGGAAAAGTGTTAAGTTAATTTCAAATTATTATAATATTCTTTTAACCTTGAATTTCCTTATTTACCTTTAACTGCGGTAAATAAAAGTCAAAAGTTACTATTCACCAAAAATCATTTTCATCTTAATGAACCACATTTTATGTCTTCCGAATAACCATGTATTTCAGATTTTTGAAATTTAATTCACAAAAGTGGTAAAATTTCATTTAAATGAAAAAGTCAGTTTTTTTAACTACCACTAAGTGGTTTAACTATTCATCAAAAATTGATGTTTTTCAGAAAAATACCAAAAATTCAGCCTAAGCTATATTTGATATTATGAAATCAAAAATGATGTTTATTTTTAAAAATTCTAAACATATAATTGGATTTAATTAATTTTAAAATTAATTCCCGTTATCAAAACAAATAGCGTGTTTTTAAGAAACAATAACTATCAAAAGATTGATACTTGTTTATGTCCAATTTCAAAGTGAAATTTATACCAATGACCAACATTGGATTAAATGGTAAAAATATATTTTAATTTAACTTTAAAAACAATTAAAAAGATAATCTAACCATAAAATAAATTATATTAAAAGGCACTTTTGAATTAAAATACAATATTTTTTACTATTCATTAAAAAATGAACTTTATCCGAAAATTTCCAAAAATTACACAAAGTAAATTTTGATGTCCACATTATAAAGAAGGATTTTATTTGGTCATATAGATTTTATTAAATTGACCAAAACTATATTTAAAAACAGTTCGCCATTGAAAGGCGGTAAATCGACCATTTAATGTAAATTATGCTTAAAATTAGATTCATTCACATTTTAAGCCTCAAACATTTATTGGATAAAAGTAATTACATTTAACAAACATGTATAATCATATCGCATTTAGTTTTTTTCATTCCCACCAATACAATGGCTAGGATTTAATGACCATTTAAAATAATAATATTATATTATTAGTGTGCAACGTAAGATTTCCAAGAAATCCATTGTTGCGTATTGGGTACTCTATCAAACATAGAAACCCCTTTAAAGTAAAATTAATATTTAATTCACAAATATTAAAAATATGATAATTTCATATTCTTTATTTTCCTAGGTTGTTACATAACCAACCTTTGGATATTCAACCTAAAACTCAACCAAAATATAGGGTTTTAGGGTTTTAGAACAAGAAGGAGAGAAGATACAAACCATAAACAAAAAATAGAACAGAGGATGAGTTTAGCCATACCCGGAGCTTCAATTTGCAACCAGCAGCACTAAAAAACCTTATAATCGAAGGAGATCGATCTCTTGGAGCCCTAGGGAGGTCTGGTTCGTACCTAGGGTGAAGAGGGGGAAATGGGTGGACAATCCTAAGTTGGGTTTAAAAATCCCGGAGTGGCAATTTTGTAACTTTTCGAAGTTTTAAGTGGTCGCGCGGTTTGGAAAACTGTGCGCATTCCACTGCCCTGAGGAGGAAGTGTTGCACGATCCATCCACACGGTTTGGCAAACCGTGTGTAAACCATGTCTATGCTTCTGTCCAGAGGAGGTAGGGTCGCACAGTTTCACCAGGGCAGGCCGCACGGTTTGGCTGGCCGTGCGCAGGTCGTGCGCCTTTGCATGTCTTGCCCAGTTTTCCTTTCTTCCATGCTCCTAGCCCCTGAACACCCCCAAGGCCTCTGATATATTCATAAGACATCCCTTGAAGCCCAAAACATAGGATTTAACCAAAACACAAATAAAAACATACCTTCCCAAAAGACCGGGATCTTACAACCTCCCCACCTTATAATGGCTCGTCCTCGAGCCAAGGTTCCAAACCTCATTGATCCACCGAGGAGAAGAGTTCGGTTCACTGAGCCCGCATATCCGATTCCTGCTCCCAAGTTTCTTTCTGAACTTTACCATGCTGCCATAGTACTTGCACTAACGGCAAAAACATTCCCCATAAGACCTTATCACTATGATCCACCACGCGAACTAGATTCTCCTCAAAGGACGCATCAACCTCAAGATCCACATCCTCAACATCAACCATGTGAGATGGGTCAGGGTGATACGGTTTAAGCTGTGACACATGAAACACATCATGTATCCCACCATACTACTGTGGAAGAGCCAATTGGTATGCAATTAGTCTAATCCTCTCCACAATCTCAAAAGGTCCCACATACCTAGGCACCAACTTACCCAACTTCTGAATCTGTTGGTGACCTAACCTTGGCGACAACCAAAGGAACACTTTATCACCCACCCCAAACTCAAGAGGTCTACGCCTCCGATCTGCATACGAATTCTTCCAACTCTGAGACGTAGCTATCCGCTTCCTAATCAAATTAACTCTCTCGAAAGTCTCCTACATGAGACGTGGCCCCTACAACTCAGATTCACCGGCCTCTAGCCAACACAATGGAAATCTACATGGTCTCCCATAAATCGCCTCAAACAGTTCCATCTGAATCGTATCCTGAAAACTATTGTTGTATGAAAACTCAACTAATGATATGTGTCTCTCCCAAGAACCACTAAAGTCCAAGACACAAGCTCTTAACATGACTTCCAATTATTGGATTGTACGTTCTGACTGCCCGTCCGTCTGTGGGTGGAAAGCCGTACTCAGAAATACTTGCGTACCAAGCACCTTCTAAAAAACTTTCTAGAAACACGATGTGAAACGTGGATCTCGGTCCGAAACTATGGTCCGCGACACACCATGCAACCACACTATTTCCCAAACATATTGCTCACCCAATTGGTCAACTGTAAGGGTCTCCTGGATCGATAAGAAATGAGCCACTTTCGTTAACCGATCCAAAACCACCCCTATTGAATCATTCTTCTGTGGCATCCTCAGAAGTCCCATGACCAAATCCACTATCAAATCATCCTACTTCCATTCCGGAATGAGAAATGGATGCAACAAACCACCTGTGTGTTGATTCTCGGCTTTCACCTGCTGATAAGTAAGGAACCGTGCCACAAATCCCGCAACTTCTTTCTTCATCCCAGGCCACCAAAACTGCCTTTAGAGTTCACGGTACATCTTGGTCAAACCAGGATGCACTTCTCACTTTGATGCATGGAACTCACACATCAATTCTTCGCACATACACTTCAGTACAACCACATGATCACGAACACAAAAACTCTGTCCCCACCAACGGCCCAACCAGAAGGTAGCTCCCCAAATTTAAGCTTTTCCTTCATGATCAAACACTCAGGATAATCAACCTGACATTCTTTAACATGACTTAAAAACATCGAATCCATCATTAAATAAGCAAGAGTGACCTAACCATTCTCCTCCTACTCCTCCAGGTGCATTTTTTCAAACAAATCCATCACATTTCACTTGGTAATGGATTCCTGAACCACCTGATTCTGAACCTTCCTGCTCAGAGCATCAGCAACACTATTTCCCTTTCCCGGCATGTACACCAACCAAAATTAAAAAGAATAGAGGTATTCAACCCATCTT
The DNA here is from genome assembly GCA_963277665.1 of Viscum album. Taxonomy (NCBI): domain Eukaryota; kingdom Viridiplantae; phylum Streptophyta; class Magnoliopsida; order Santalales; family Viscaceae; genus Viscum; species Viscum album. The sequence goes on from OY728158.1 coordinate 327,058,538, forward strand.
TGTTTCTGATGATTCAGATCCCACTGTGAGAAGAAGTACTTTAAGCACTTATGGTTCGTAAACATAGTAAATCGTTCCCCCAACAGATAGTTTCTCCAGCACTTCAAGACTTACACTACTGCATCCAACTCAAGATCATGAGTGGGATAGTTCTGATCATGGGGTCTCAACTGCCTCGACCCATAAGCGACAACCCACTCATCCCATATCAACACAGCCCCATGTCCATTTCCAGACACATCACCAAACACGATGTACTTCTTACCTCGCTCAGGTAAGATCAAAATAGGTGAGGTCGTCAACTGCTTCTTCAACTCTTGGAAGGAATCCTCCTAAGCCCCCGACCACTTGAACCTAATTCCCTTCTTGGCCAAGCCCGAAAGTGGTGCTTTCAAGTGATAGAAATCTTGAATGAACCTTTAGTAATACCTAGCCAAACCTAGAAAACTCCGAACATCAGAAACACTCTTGTGCTGCTCCCAAGATACAACTACCTGAACATTCTCTAGATCCACTAACACACCATCCTTTGAGATTATGTGGGCCAAAAAATGTACATCACTTATCCAGAATTGACACTTGGATAGCTTGGTGTATAGCCAATGCTCTCTTAGCGTACCCAAGACGATGTCATGATTTTGGGAATGATCGTCTTCAGTTTTAGAGTACACTATGATATCATCAACAAAGGCAACCACAAACAGATCAAGATATAGATTAAAGATCTGGTTCATCAAAGCCGTAAACACCGTCGATTCATTGGTCAAGCTGAAAGGCATTACCACAAACTCAAACTACCCGTACCGACTCCGGAAAGCGGTCCGCGGTACGTCAGAAGACCTCACCCTCAACTGGTGATAACCCGGCCTCAGATCATTTTTAGAGAACACTGACGCACCCCTCAATTGATCAAATAGGTCATCAATTCTAGGATGAGGGTACTGATTCTTCATTTTCATCTAATTCAACCTCCGATAGTCAACACAAAACCTCAACGACCCATCGACCTTCTTGGAAAAAAGCACTGGAGATCCCCAAGGAGACGTACTAGGACTGATAAACCCCTTATGCTCCAACTCCTCATGCTGAACCTTCAGTTCCTGGAGTTCTTCTGGTGCCATTTGGTATGACAGAATAGAAACTGGCTCCGCTCCCAGAAACAACTCGATCATGAACTCAACATCCCTCTCTGGGGGTAACCCTGAGAAATCCTTAGGAAACACATCCTGAAACCGATCCACCATAGGACAGAAATTATTTTTTTCACCTCCCACATCATAATCAATCATGAGACATGCCACTTGAGCCATGAGTCCACTCATCTGTTGACAAAACGGCCCTGCACGGCCTACTCAAATACCCCATTTTCCATGGTGGGCATAAGCGTCACCCTCAAGCGACCTGAACGATACTCTATGATGATAACAGTCTATGTGCGCCCGATAAAACACCAACAAATCCATTACCAGGATTAGGTCAAACCCTAACATCTCTAGAATGAACAAGTTCCACAGAAAACAATACCCACCAACTTATAAGTCACATACCTTGCACTGATTGATATCCTCAACCTGCACCCCCAACGAAGTGTCAATTGACATCAGCCCACACACCCCCTCCATAGGTAAACCCAGTGCTACCACAAGTTGACAAGAGATAAAAGTGTGTGTGGCACCTGTGTCAAACAATGCACCATAATAAGTAGAAGCTACAAGGATCGGACCTCGAAAAGTCAATGGTCCAGCCTCACTATCACCAGGCACAAACTGAACTGCCCGAAGCTAACTTGCCCCTCTACCCTGGTCTCCACTTGAATGCCCTACGCTACACTGCCCTTCTGGCATGAGCGATCTTTCCTCGAAGTTCCACATCCACCGCCCCTGCCAGTACGGCCCATGGGGCTCCAACTGCCTGCCTGATACGGGGCAACAGATCCCATTCCCTTATATGGTACCTGCCTTCCACCATAATGCTTACTTGTCTGCCGAGGATTCCTACAGAACCACTACACATTCCCCATCCTTTTTCATAAACGGAACTCAAATAGAGGTCGGTCACACTGACCACGCATATTCCCCGACCTACTGCAATGATAGCAGGACACCTGATCCCCACTCTGAGAGGTTGACCCTCTCTTCTAGCCACTTTTCATAGTTCCACAATTCAGTGAGCCCTCATGGCGTCGCTTCTGACCCTCAGTAGCTGCACCACTCTTCTGGTCCACTGGAACCACAAGCCTGCTACCCGAGGCTCCCTTCAGGTTCCCTTCTAAGATCAATGTCTGATCTACTACCTCTACAAACCTCTTCAAGAGGAAGATGATTCCTTAAGACCTGATCTCATGTCTCACCCATCCTGGAAATGCCTTGCTACCGCTGCCTCATCCCCTGGTAACATTGGGACAAAGAGTCTCAAATCAGTGAAGTGGCTAGCATACTCCTTCACCAATAGCGATCCCTGATTCAGGCTCATAAACTCTACATCCCAATCCTGCCTCAAAGTCTCTAGGTAGAAATGCTCCAAAAACTTATCCTGGAAGGATTTACACGACATTCCCTCAGCTTGCTCAATTTAGGCCTGAATGTCCCACCAACACCTAGCCTGACCTCACAACATATAGGCATCTAGCTTTACTCTCTTTTCAATGGGAGTCTCTAGTTGATCCATTATCATCTGGATATACTCTAACCAGAACTCTGTTGCCTCTAGCCCACCCTCTCTGGTGAAAGTCAGAGGGTGTTACAGCGGGAACTCCCTGGTCATCTAAAGCATACTCGGTGCAACCTGCCCTGGGTCCTGATCCATCATTTTCATAAGGTGATTCAAGTTCTCTCAAGACTGGTCTTCTCTACCTTCATCGGTCACCACATTTTCTTACTCCTATACTGGAGGAGTGTTCTCCGCAACACCCTCTCATTTCTCAACTGGTAACCGACATCATGTTGGCATTTATCTACAATTCCAAGCATGAGTTTTAGCACACATATGATACACATTCAGGACTCCGCCAAAATCTCTTTACTAGCTACAACAACCTACTTTTCATATGCTAACCCAACAACATTTTGCCAACTTGTTTCAAACCCTATTACCATATTAAACATCATTTACCAACTTGTTTTATTTCATTCATCTCATTATTTATTGGATTCATGAAATTCATGATGCACCCTACTTTCCTGCCTCACACACCCACCCAGTGCATGTGTCTAATACAAAGCATGTCACCTATCTCCCTAGGTGCCTATAATGATGCATGAATGCCAATTCTCGTTCCATTAAGTCCACGAGCCAAATATCATAAAATACTCACATAAAACCACATGTGCATCACCCAACGGAGAAATATCATCAACTATAACAACACACAACCAATAACAACATTTCCCACCCATGGTGACTTGGGTTTTCCACCGTACCTGGGATAACTACTCCCAAACACGAGCTCATTGCCAAGGCCCAAAACATCCTAACCCTTGGTGTAACAACCCGAGATTTTATAATATATATTCTTTTTAATTTCATTCATATCGTATGTTGTACGCTACACCAAGATTATCTTATACAGTACGCAACACTGTATTAGCTTGCAGTATACACAACACTATTCTTGGATCTTGTTACACGCAATTTCATGTTCGCAACATTTAGTGCATATATATATGTATATATATACATATTCAATGTATAAAGGAAATATGGTTGGATTATGTTATCAAAAACAATAAAGGAGTCTTTCACTACACGCAACCCTGACTTGGCTTTCATTACACGCAATCACGACCTTCCTCGATAACATTTGTTGTACGCAATACCGGGTTTCACTAAACAGTGATATATTGTTATTATATTATTATGGACTAGCCATTATGAATAGTATTAACTAAATTTTTAATTTTATAACATTATTATTCATCTTACACATTTTCTAGAACATGTTATGAGAACAAAATAAAATTTTTAGGTAAAATAAGTAATTTTAAAAAAATGCAGTTTTGTCGCCTTTTAATGGAGCACCCACATTAAACCTAGTTTTTGACAAGTTTATAAGTTGAATTTTAAAAAATAAACTTCTTATTTTTAATCAGGATATAAAAATTTACATTGGATAACGTTTTGATATTTTTCTGATAACTTTCATATTTTAATGAATAGTAAAAACACGCTATATTTTAATAAAAAACAAATTTTTTCATCGTAATAATTTATATAGTTAAATTATAATATTGAATGGTTTTAAAGTATAAATAGAATATAATTTTACCATTTAATATAATTTATTTCATTATCGTTGATTTTACCTTGAATTCTTAGGTTAAATCAATTCAATCTTTTGCAATGTTTTAAAGAAAAACCCATTTTCTTTGGACAACGGGATTAATTTTAATTTAATTTCTGAATCTTTTTTGTATTGAATTTGGAAAAATGGATTCCATATTTGGAATCAGTGGGTCCAAATTATGTTAATAAGCAACTTTTTATTTTGGGGCATTATGAATATTAACTACGGTAAAGTTTATTAACCATAGTTAAAGTTAAATCGGGTAATTAAGGATAAATATAAGATTATAAAATTACCATGACACCTGAAAAAATTCTATTGGATAGATAAAATTATTCCCATATAACCTAAGGGTCGGATTAGATTCATTTTATGGACTTTTGACCATGAAAATAATTTAATTATTATTAAAACCAAAGAAAGTGACAACATGTCACTCTCTTAAATCTTATAAGTATAATAATTTTAATTTAGTGATAAACATCAGAAAACATCGAACATGAATAGTCTCCAGAAATATAATAAAATTATATACATCATTAATCCTTTATTTAGAATTTATAGGGATAAAATAATTGTCATTAATGGTGATACATTAATGATGCAGAAATTATTTATTAAGTGAAAAATCAGTAATATGGTTTTTATTGAAATAATAATACTCATTAAAAGGTCCAAAAACCTGACCAAAACTTATTGTTAGTGTATATATACACCATAATCATCCAATTACATAATATATAACGGTTTGGAGTCTTATAAAAGTGATTATGAAACTTATATTATTTTATTTTAAATGATGCCAAAGTTGTCACCTTCATAATTTAATAAATATGACAATTTAAAAATTGTGATTTTAAGAAGATAAATTAGAGTAAAATTATTATTGTGAAATTTAATATATTTATATTTATTATAAGATTTTAATTTTAATTTTTATGCAACAAATATGTATATTAAATAATTATACAAAAATGTTGTAGTAATTATTTTATTAAGAGATAAACCAAATAAATGGTTTTAAAAATAAAAAAATAAATATTATATGAACTATTTAATGTTCTCCACTAATTTTATAGATACATATGACCTTTTATTAATCTATTAAAGATTTTAGTTCGAACATATCTTCACTATATATTTTATTTAAATTCAAATAAATGAATAGTGTCAAAAATGACACTATTGTTATTTTATAAAAATAACATATTATAAAATTGTTTACAAATTACAAAGATATATAAAAATTATAAATTTTAATTTATATGGTCTAACATTTTATAAAGTATCCAATTATGGACAATTCACAACAAATAAGTAATTATTTCTTATAATTTAAAATTAATAATGTTATTACCATAAATAAAATTAAATTGATTAAGTAAGGATAAAACAAATTGAAAATGTTTAAAATAATTTCCTAAAATGTCTAAATTTTATTGTTTGATGCGATTACAACCCTATCGCATGTAATATTCGAATATGAGTCATTTTTGGAAGTTTTTAAGTAGGGTTAGATTTATTATAAATTAATATATTTTTGATTTCCAAAGGTGCCCCTCTCCTCCCCTATAAAAGGGCACCTCCTCCCTCTCTTCCTCACACAATTTGGAGCCTTGAAGCGTGTCCAACCCCTACCCATTTCCCTTTTAAACTTCTATAGAAACATTATAGAGGTCTTGTTATTCTTCTAAGACCAATTTTAGTACCCTAAGAGGGGGTCTCAAAGAGGCGCTTCAAAGAAGAGGTAATGTCCGTTACCGATTCTTTCATCTTTATTTCTTCTTCTACTTATTCTTCATTAGTTGTTTCACTAGGAAGTAATATCATCAGTATCACTCATATACTTATATCTTATTATAAGTATTAAACAAACCTATTTAACCATCTATCCATCCTACGGAAAACGAAATCACCACGCGTGCGTACGTACGGAATACCGTCTCCACGCCGTGGTGTAATCTATTTTCCACCACCACCTTACTTGGATGGGTATAATGGTGTAAATAATGAATATATATGATTATTTTAAATTGATATTGATTCGGAAATATTGTACATACACTTCAATACAATTCCACGATCATGGGAATGATATCATCGCTCGTGCGTACGTACGGACTACCGTCTCCACGACGTGATGATATTCATTCTCAGTGATTAACCATTCATGAATGATTATAAAGTATATATAATAAGTAATCATGAAATATATGACATAATAATGATACTGGATTTATGTATATATATATTTATGTCATATACTTAATTCCATTCAATTCATAAAGGAAACGAAAACAGCGTTCATGCGTACGTACGACCTATCATCTCGATGAACGGTGTATTTCATTACATTTATCGATCTATTATATATATGTATATTCTTAATATATATTTTATATAAATCATGTTTTAATATTCTGGAATTAAGTAATCATGATCTAAGTAATAATATGAATAATTACAAGTCAAAACATGGACGACAAATGAAACGATTTTACCCAAAACACTCTTTAACATGGAATTTACAAAAGAACGGGTAATATAAAGTCATAAGTGAATCATATATGATATCATAACAATTAATATGATTCTTTAATAATTCAACAACATTATTTAAATCATTATACAGGAGTTTTGGATCTATACGAATCATATCAGACCTAAGGTCAGGGATAATTTTGCAAATCTCAATTTTATCCAAGATTGCATATTCGTAAGTATTTACTGGGGTTATTTATATCATCGATGTCCATGTTTCCTAAAAATGGTCTCATGTATGTTTAGTATACTTTTTACCCATTTTTGACTTTTACTACATGGTATGTATGGAAGCTTTCTTTTACGAGGTACTTTTTGACTTTTCCGGCAAAAGTACGAGAAGAATATTTTTTTTAACTTATACGGCACTAACGGATTTTTACGATTTTTTAAAGCCTTATTTTCAGAAAGATTTCTCCAAAAGATTTCATGACTATTTTCAAAAAATCCTTTTATTTTAAAACTTCATGACATTTGGTGAAAAAAAAATGATTTTGAAGAAGAAAGGATATTTTCCTCAAGAATTCATTTCAAGTGTTTTATCAAAACCATTTTTCATCTAAGATGACATTATTCCATATGTGTATGTTTCAAGTATCATGTCTCTATGATTTAAATGGTTTCACTTTTCCTATTACGAATTAATATCCATTTATTTTATATGGATTATGTGATGATGGGATGATTTTTATGTAACCCATTTTATTCGTTGGGTTATTATGAATAATGTATGTTTATTTTGTGGCAAAAGTAAGAATGATTTAATTATGATATGGGTGGTACATATATCTCCCTCCAATGCATTAGGTAAAAATTTATATATCATGAGATAGACATGGCTGGAACAGAAAGTTAAATTGGTTCAGTAATACAGGACTAGAATGAGGAGTGAACTCGATTCAGAAAGGGACTTCGTCCACTAAGATGGTCTTGGCAACAATGCCTTGGCTAATATGGAAATCAAATAATGTGCTTAATGGTTTCCACAATTACATGTTTTATTCCCATGCTATTTTATCATTATTAATGTTTCTTTATGATCTATGCCTTACGTACTTCCATGTTTTATGTCATTGCTCAAGCTTTTGATGTTTAAAAATTACATTCATGTTTTTAAGTTCAAATGTATATGGTATGTTTTATTTTATCCATGCTTACCCTTACTAATAATTTGAGCTCACCCTTTTTAGATTTTAATTTCCCCAGGATATAAAGAAAGGTTTTAGGTAAGAAAAAAAGGGGAAGATCTTTATGGGAGATGTTGAAGATCTTTCACCGTGATTAGAAGATTACGTTCCAAGTTTCCAAAGACACTAAACTATTACGGTCCTTGTGTGTCTGCTTCTGTTATGTATTAAGTATTTCGCAAAAGTAATGTAATGTCTATGTACGTCATGCTTTGGGTCTCTACAGTTGGTATCAGTGGAAAGGTTTAGTCAACCTTTGAAAACTAGGATGCGAAAACGTTTGTTTTATCCCTATATATATTTCTAAGGTATGTTTAGGGATGTCCCTAAGGATAAGTATACGTATAGGATATAGTCCTAGAACTATGGTAACGACCTTAGAATTTAACCTAAGATGTTAGATATTGGGGGTACTCCCCCTTTACTATGTTGTTTTCCCTAGCATGATTTTTTCCCCTCACACTATTCTTTTTGGGTTTTAGAAAATGGCTGGAAACAGGAAGATTTACTATAATGGAGGATATGACAGAAAATGGAATGATATTCCTCATGAGCAACCAAATGAAACTGGATTTGGAAGTCCAAACATCGTTATTATTCCTAATCAGCAATCTCATAATAAGATCAATAATCTCAACTTTGGTAAGTTTCCCGACTCATATAATAAGGGAAATATGGAGTTTCATGATGATCATATAGGAAAGAATGTTCAATTTCCCACATGTAAATCATGTGGGAAGAGGCATCGGGGAGATTGTTTCAAAGGAACTAGAAGATTCTATGGGTGTTGAAAAGAAGGACACAAAGCCACTAAGTTCAAAGGAAAAGGTTTAGTTAACACCATGGACATGGATAATGGTATTGCTACGACATCAACAATGATTAGATGTTTTAAATGTGGAATGTATGGGAAATATGCAAACCAATGCCCTAAGGGAAAATCTCATGAAGAGAATAAGCATGGTCACATGATTAGTATTTATGTGGATGATGATGAAGAGACTAAAAATGAAATATGAGGTGAAAGAAATGATGAAGCTCAGCTAGTGGTTTAAGAAGTTAGTGGAATGATTATATGTTTATAAAGAATAATGTATGGTACTATGGAATAAAGAATCATCTAAGGATTGTTACACTATTGTTTTTCCTAAAGTATTTGAAAGTATATGTTGAATGGTACCAGTAACCATGGAAGGTTATTTAGATATTTTTGAAAAGTAGATGATATGCACATAATGAAGGGATAAGAAGATAATGAGATGTTTGATTGTATTCATGAGATCATGAATGATATAAGGACAAAGTGATATCATGGTTTGAGTATATTGAATTTTTGGGATTTTGGTATGTGTAAAGAGTTACCTTTTGACAGCATTCATGTTTTCACTAAGGTTCTATGGTAATTTATTTTTTCAAGAGAATACATGACAAAGGTATTCATGTGTTTGAAATGTAACCAAGAAGTTATATCTTATGATATAAGTGGGATAAATTCTTGTATTCACATTCTTGGTAGATAACCTTTATAGTAATTTTTTTCTTCATACTATGAGCATGGACAGAAGTATTTTGGATAAGCCTAAAGATTGGATTGGTTCATGTTTGACGTGAGACAATATTGTTTAAGGCAAGAACTTTTTTTCAATATTATTTATGGAATGTTATAATGATGTAGTTTTAGAAAAAGGACAACCTGCAGGACGTGCAACAACCCATCGCATCGAACATGGCTGTGGGAATCGAACCCACAACCGAAGTGCGACAGGCCTTTATCGCCTACCACTGGCCTATAGGAAGTCCCTGTTTAGTAGAAACTAGTTTTATTATATTAAGCAGTATGATATGTGAATTATAAGTCCATTTTAGGAACCATATATGATTAATCTCACTATAGATGGACTTATGTATTTTTTTATAACTTTTTCTAACTTTTTTTTGAGATAGATGGAGTGACCCATAATTCTATCACATGATCTGCAAACACTTCACGAATGACAAATTCAACTTCATTTCTTTATGAGATGAAGTGGAAATTGTCCAAGGAATGACCAACAGTGAGACTGTACCAAAATCATGAAATTATTTCTTATAATGACAACTTTAGGGAAATGATCTTGAAAACAAAAAATGTTGTCCTAGTCCCTTATATCCAATGAATCAGATGGTACCTTATATCATCGTAAATCTATGGCTTTGTGATTGTTGGATTTTTCATAGCCATGTTCTCTATCACTCTCCATCAGAACATGATGGTTAGATTTCTCTTCAATATCCATATTTTCACTTATGTTCTCTTATGTGGAAACCCAGTGATTAGTTAATTTTCGGTAATCATTACGTTTCATACGTTAGATTTTAAAATTAAGTTTTTGTATTCCTTTTTACGATGTGGGTTTATATGAATAGAAAACGATTTACAACCCCGGCAAATTTCGAGGGGGAAATTCATTTTAAGGGGGGTAGAATGTAACAACCCGAGATTTTATAAGATATAATACTTTTAATTTCTTTCATATTGTCTGTTGTACACTACACCAAGATTATCTTGTACTATACGCAACACTGTATTAGCTTGCAGTATACGCAACACTATTCTTGGATCTTGTTACACACAATTCCAAGTTCGAAACATTGAGTGTATATATATATGTATATATATATATTCAATGTATAAATCAAATATGGTTGGATTATGTTATGAAAAACAATAAAGGAGTCTTGCACTACACGCAACCCTGACTTGGCTTGCATTACACGCAATCACGACCTTCCTCGATAGCGTTTGTTGTACGCAATACCGGGTTTCACTAAACAGTGATATATTGTTATTATATTAGTATGGACTAGCCATTATGAATAGTATTAACTATGTTTTTTATTTTATAACATTATTATTCATCTTAAACATTTTCTAGAACATGTTATGAGAACAAAATAAATTTTTCAGGTAAAATAAGTATTTTTCAAAAAATGTGGTTTTGCCGCCTTTTAATGGCGCACCCACATTAAACCTAGTTTTTGACATGTTTATAAGTTCAATTTAAAAAATAAACTTCTTCTTTTGAATCAGGATATAAAAATTTACATTGGATAATGTTTTGATATTTTTCTGATAACTTTCATATTTTAATGAATAGTAAAAACAAGCTGTATTTTAATTAAAAACAATTTTTTCAACGTAATAATTTATATAGTTAAATTATAATATTGAATGGATTTAAAGTATAAATAGATTATATTTTTACCATTTAATATAATTTATGTCATTATCATTGATTTTACCTTGAATTCATAGATTAAATCAATTCAATCTTTTGCAATGTTTTAAAGAAAAACCCATTTTCTTTGGACAACAGGATTAATTTTAATTTAATTTCATCAACTTCTGTGTATTGAATTTGGAAAAATGGTTTCCATATTTGGAATCAGTGGGTCCAAATTATGTTAATAAGCTGCTTTTTATTTTTGGTCATTATGAATAGTAACTATGGTAAACTTTATTTACCATAGTTAAAGGTAAATCGGGTAATTAAGGGTAAATATAAGATTATAAAATTACCCTAACACCTGAAAAAATTCTATTATATGGATAGAAGTATACCCATATCTTATAAGGGTCGGATTAGATTCATTTTATGGACTTTTGACCATGAAAATAATTTAATTATTATTAAAACCAAAGAAAGTGACAACATGTCACTCTCTTAAATATTATAAGTATAATAATTTTATTTTAGTTATAAACATCTTAAAACTTAGAAATGAATAATCTAAAGAATTATAATAAAATTATCTACATCATGAAAATTTATTTAGAATTTTTAGGGATTAAATTTTTGTTATTAATGGTGATACATTAATGATGCAGAAATTATTTATTAAGTGAAAAATCAGTAATATAGTTTTTATTGAAATAATAATACTCATTAAAAGGCCCCCAAACCTGACAAAAACTTATTTTTAGTGTATATATACACCATAATAATCTAATTACCTAATATATAAACATTTTTAGTCTTATAAAAGTGATTATGACACTTATATTATTTTATTTTAAATGATTCCAAAGTTGTCACCTTCATAATTTAATAAATATAACAATTTAAATATTGTGATTTTAGGATGATAAATTAGAGTAAAAGTATTATTGTGACATTTAATAGATTTATCTTCATCATAGGATTTTAGTTTTAATTTTTATGCAACAAATAAGTATATTAAATAATTATACAAAATTGTTGTAGTAATTATTTTATTAAGAGATAAACCAAATAAATGGTTTTAAAAATAAAAAAAAGGAATATTATATGAACTATTTAATGTTCTCCACTAATTTTATAGATACATATGACCTTTTATAAATCTATTAAATATTTTAGTTCAAACATATCTTCTATATATATTTTATTTAAATTCAAATAAATGAATAGTGTCAAAAATGACACTATTGTTATTTTATAAAAATAACATATTATAAAATTGTTTAAAAATCCCAAAAATATATAAAAATTATAAATTTAAATTTATATGGTCTAAAATTTTATAAAGTATCCAATTATGGTCAATTCACAACCAATACGTAATTATTTATTATAATTTAAAATTTGTAATGTTATTACCACAAATAAAATCAAATTGATTAAGGATATATCAAGTTGATAATGTTTAAAATAATTTCCTAAAATGTCTAAATTTTATTGCTTGATGATATTACAACAGTATATCATCTAATATTCGAATATGAGTCATTTTTTGAGGTTTTTAAGTAGGGTTATATTTATTATAAATTAATATATTTATGATTTGCAAAGGTTCCCCTCTCCTCCCTTATAAAAGGGCACCTCCTCCCTCTCATCCTCACAGAATTTGGAGCCTTAAAGATCGTCCAACCCCAGCCCATTTCCCTTTTAAACTTCTCTAGAAGCATTCTAGAGGTCTTGGTCTTCTTGAAAGACCAATTTTAGTACCCTTAGAGGGGGTCTGAAAGAGGCGCTTCAAAGAAGAGGTAATGTCCGTTACCGATTCTTTCAACTTTATTTCTTCTTCTATTTATTCTTCTTTAGTTGTTTCATTAGGAAGTAATAACATCAGTATCACTTATATACTGATATGTTATTATAAGTATGAAACAAGCCTATTTAACAATCTATCTATCCTACGGAAAACGAAATCACCACGCGTGCGTACGTACGGAATACCGTCTCCACGTCGTGTTGTAATCTATTTTACACCACCACCTTACTTGGATGGGTATAATGGTGTAAATAATGACTATATATTATTATTGTAAAGTGATATTGATTCTGAAATATTATACATACACTTCAATACAATTCCATGATCATTGGAATGATATCATCGCTCGTGCGTACGTATGGACTGCCGTCTCCACGACACGATGAGATTCATTCTCAATGATTAACCATTCATGAATGATTATAAAGTATATATAATAAGTAATCATGAAATATATGAAATAATAATGATACTAGATTTATGTGTATATATATATATATGTATGTCATCTACTTAATTCCATTCAATTCAAAAAGGAAATGAAAACAGCATTGATGCGTACGTACGGCCTATCATCTCCATGAACAGTATATTTCATTCCATTTATCGATCTATTATATATATGTATATTCTTAATATATGTTATATATAAATCATGTTTTATATTCTGGAATTATGTAATCATGATCTATGTAATAATATGAATAATTAGAAGTCAAAACTCGGACGACAAATGAAACGATTTTACCCAAAATGCTATTTAACATGGAATTCACAAAAGAACGGGTAATATAAAGTCATAAGTGAACCATATATGATATCATAACAGTGAATATGATTCTTTAATAATTAAACAAAATTATTTAAATCATTATACATGAGGTTCGGATCTATACGAAGCATATCAGACCTAAGGTAAGGGATAATTTTGCAAATCTCATTTTTTTCCATGATTGCAAATTCGTAAGTATTTACTAGGGTTATTTATATCATCCATGTCAATGTTTCCTAAAAATAGTTTCATGTATTTTTAATGTAATCTTTACCCATTTTTGACTTTTACTACATGGTATGTATGGAATATTTCTTTTACGATGTACTTTTTGACTTTTCCAAAAAAAGTACGAGAAGAATGTTTTTTTAACTTATACGGCACGAACGGATTTTTATAGTTTTTTAAAGCCTTATTTTCAGAAAGATTCCTCCAAAATATTTCATGAATATTTCAAAAAAATATTTTTCTTTTAAAATTACATGACATTTGGTGAAAATAAAATGATTTTGAAGAAGAAATGATATTTTCCTCAAGAATTCATTTCAAGTGTTTTATCAAAACCATTTTTCATCTAAGATTACATTATTTCATATGTGTATGTTTCAAGTATCATGTCTCTATGATTTACATGGTTTCACTTTTCCTATTATGAAATGATATCCATTTCTTTTATATGGATTATGTGATGATGGGATGATGTTTATGAAACCCATTTTATTCGTTGGGTTATTATGAATAATGTATGTTTATTTTGTGGCACAAGTAATAATGATTTCATTATGAGATGGGTGGGACCTATATCTCCCTCCAATGCATTGGGTAAAGATTTATATCTCATGAGATAGACATGTCTGGAATGGCAAGTTAAACCGGTTCAATAATACAGGACTGGAATGGGGAGTGAACTCGATTCAGAAAGGGACTTTGTCCACTAAGATGGTCTTGCCAGCAATGCCTTGACTAATATGGAAATCATATCATGTGCTTAATGGTTGCCACAATTACATATTTTATTCCCATGCTATTTTATCATTGTTAATGTTTCTTTATGATCTATGCCTTACATACTTCCATGTTTTATGTAATTGCTCAAGCTTTTGATGTATAAAAATTACGTTCATGTTTTTAAGTTGAAATGTATATGGTATGTTTTATTTTATCCATTCTTACCCTTACTGAGCATTTGAGCTCACCCTTTTTATGTTTTCTTTTCCCCAGGATATAAAGATAGGTTTTAGGTAAGAAGAAAAGGGGAAGATCTTTATGGGAGATGTTGAAGATATTCCACCATGATTAGAAGATTACGTTACAATTTTTCAAAGACACTAAACAATTACGGTCCTTATGTGTCTGTTTTTGTTATGTATTAAGTATTCCGCAAAAGTAATGTAATGTCCATGTACGTCAAGCTTCAGGTCTCTACACTTGGATACCAATCCCAAATAACAATACCTTAGAGAAAGAAATTAAATACCTCCTCTGATACCACTTTGTAACGTCCCTGACCTGGAATTCACTAAACAGGTGCTCTGAGATGGGTGGTTACATGATCTTAAGCGTGCATCCCCGTATGCCAAAGGCTGCCGACTAGTAGCGGGGGTCTATGGTTTCATGTGTAGAGACTATACCCCCTTTTTATCAGAGTAAGCACAACAGAAATAATCAAGATAGCGGAAATAATAACCAAAAAACAAAGAACATGTATAACAACCATTTACAATAATAAATATGCCATGTCATACAACAAGTGAAAAAGTGGACACAACCCCAAAATATAGACGACGACCAAAATCCCCAAAATGGTCTCAACTCCAAGTCTGGATCTTCAACCAAGTGATAACCATGTCCCCATAGCTATCTAGAAAGGACCCTTTCCCTTGTACTCACCTGCAAACATGAAGTCTGCTCGGGTACCCAACGGTAGCCCGAGCAGGGTGTGAGTACAACTATGTAGACCACCACTAATGGTGTCTTCAAAATATCCAGTGTAAACAGGAAGTGCATGAAAAAGGAAAATGAATGATACATTCTAAGTAATTAATTAAGGTTCCATCAACCAGTTTAGATCCAAGCCATTGCCACTTACATTACCATTCATTACACACCCATTATCTCTATTTACCATTTCATCACATTTCCATGGGTTAATCACATACATTATTTTACATGGAAATATTTCCAAAAATTACCTACAAGAGGGTAAACACATCGTTATCCTATCTCACTAGGACTAACTCACTCATAGAAACCATAACCTCACATCGAAGCCTCAGTACGGGTCGATGAAACCGTTAGGAGAATAGACCCTCAGGCCCCTTTTCTAACTCGTTCCTTTAGGGTGGAGTTTAGAACCTTAGTCTTCACTTGACCTGTGGGATTAGATCCTCAAGTCATACCCCACTTTACTAAGCCATGTTCACATGCTTATATATAAGTAACCATCAGCCATCCAAACCATTTCCCTTTGGAAAACACTATTCACAACTACCCACATGAGAAAACACAACATGCCATAACCAATTAACACATTACTATTTCACATCATTTAACCATTCACCCAATTCCCATGTGTTATTCCTATCTCACTAATCATTCAACATTAAACCCATAATCTATCCCATTATGGTCTTTAATCAGTTTACAAATTAACCCATTTAACCCGTTCATCATTCCCATGAATCAACCATTTAACCCATTCCAATTTAACCCTTAGGTTATTTCCAAGTCTAGGTGAATCACCTAACTTATATTCCAAGTTCAACTGATCATACCAACATTTTTATTAAGGGATCCACAATTCATAACAACAAGGTCACTTGTTTAATAAAAATCCCGAAACTTAGGAAAAGTCGGCACATCTCATAGATGGCCCTAATTAGGTCAAGACAATCCCATCGCATCCCATGAGGATCTTGAGGGTTCCCATTTACCATTTTAAACACCAATATTACCAAACATACCTAGGTTATTCAAAACATAACCAATGGAAAACAAGAACAAAAGTAAACATGCACAAAACCCTAAATAACCATGGGATATCACTTATAGACCACCTATATCGAAACCACGGTTGAACGCACCCTCAATCGAGTCCTTAGACCTCAATTCAACCAAAAGTTTGAGCTTAAACCTAAAACTCATCCAAAAGATAGGGTTTTAGGGTTTCATAAGAAGGAGAGAAGATACAAACCCAAAACCAAAAAGAGAACCGAGGATGAGGTTAGCCTTACCCGGAGCTTCAATCCACAACCAACAGCAATCAAAATACCTTATAATTGAAGAATATTGATCTCTTAGAGCCCTAGGGAGGTATGGTTCGTACCTATTTTGAAGAGTTTGAAATGGGAGGAAAATCTCTTGTTGGGTTTATAAAGCCCGAAGTGAATTTTTTTTAGATTTTTTAAGTTTTAGGTGGCCGCACGTTTTGGAAAACCATCCGCAAAACTGTGCCCATGCCACTGCCCTGAGGATGAGGGGTTGCATGATCAATCTACATGGATTAGAAAACTGTGTGAAAACCATGTTCATGCTTCTATATGGAGGAGGAAGGGTCGCACGGTTTCACCTGGGCAGGCCGCACGGTTGGGCTGGCCATGCGCAGACCGTGCGCCTTGGCCTGTCTTGCCCAGTTTTCCTTTCGTCCATTCCCCAAGCCCCGGAACACCCCCAAGGCCTCTCATACATTCATAATACAACCCTTGAAGACCAAATAAAGGTATTTAACCATAACACAATGAAAATCATACATTCTCAAAAGACCGGGATCTTACACTCTCTATTTAATTTCTCTTGAGAAAAGTGTGACATAAAATTCGATATGAGGATGTTTGTGACAGGGCCATGGATGGATTTATTAGGTTGAAAAAATTTAAAGTTGAATAATGAAAATGAAAACAAATTTAATTTCACAAAAGAAACATGATGGAATTATATTTGGAAAAAATCAATTATAATTTATCTTTTTTTATTATTGTATTAATTTTGATTTGAATATATGATAACTTCTTTTTGGTGAAATGGTTTAGTGTTCGGGACTGATGAAGCTAACATTTTTATATATTTTATTCTATAATTAAATGTTTATAATCCCAAAATAGTGTTATTTTATGAGAAATTTTCACCTTTTTATGTTTATGATGTATTTTGAGCTTAAATGAAAAATAGCCTAATTCTAAAATTTTAACTACCTTCAATTACTTCTATATTTTAGTAATATCATTTTCAGTATTGATTTAATTCAAGTGATTATTTTTTTTATTGTCTATATATTCATGGGATACATATTTTTCAACTAGTTAATGTCTTGATTCTTGCATATAAAGGCCCAAATAAATCATTATTTATGGACAGTTGTTTGCTCTAACTAAGTGGACCCCCTTTTCATGAATGATGTATATATCATGATAAATGTGTCAAAATTAATTTCTTCTAGATGGATATGAACTGGGATTCAGTAAGTCACTTATTTTATGAGTTTCAAGTCAAAATAATCTCATTAAGGCATTCTTTGATGGTTCAAACATGTGGAATATGAATGGTCTAACCAGGAAAAACATTTTCAATCAGTAATTAGTTAATACCATCTGAACTACCTATCCAAAATGTTTGAATCATTTTGCAGGGGTGGAAAAGATTTATTGGAATATATTTTATTATTTATAGAGTGTGTCAATCGTCTTTTTGAGAGGTCATAATGGAATTGTAATGTGAATATGTGGAATATGAAGATGCACATTGGAAGAATTAATTTCTCAGAGTAAATCATCCACAACTCTTATATTCAGCGGCCAATAAAGCCAAAATATTTAAGGAGAGAAGAGAAGAAACTATGAAATAAATTTTATAAATACACCTATTACAAATTCATTTATTTAATGTTACATTGACATGGAAACCTTTTGAACTTACTTTTGGATTGAATTCTTTTGCTCTATCACCCTATATATATATGTATCTCTTTTCCTATTTCATGACGTAGAAATTACATGTATACAAGGAGGATTTTTTTATTGTAATAGTTATTATTATTTTAATTATATATTATTTTAGCCTTCTTCTTCATTCTTCAACATCTTCTATTTCTTTTATTTTACGTGTTCTCCCACTTTTGTTCCATTCTCGACACTACTAATAGTAAGGAAATAAACTGAGAGCTTGTTTGAGGGAGAAAATTGTTATTTTATTAACTTTTATTGTCATGTATTTTATATATACTTATTAAATAATGAGTTTTTTGTTTATGGTTAAATTAATTATGGGGAGAGGTCTTCACATTTTTTCTATCGTTTGAATTATTCTTCTCATTTATCAATTGTACTTCCCTTCACTATCAAAGTCATCCATACTGTGAAGTATGGATTGGGTTGTGATGATTAGAAAAGTGGTATTCAAGATGATATTAGGAATATAATTACCTTTTATATATAGGTCTCGTTACCTGGTAATAACAATTCCAATGATATGGTGTAGTGTTCTAAGTCTTCATCACAACACTAAGTTGAATAATAAGATCCCTTTTGAAAAATTATTTCTTTCACCATATTCTATTAGGAACAATTAACATATTTATTTCTTATAAAATAATTATGTATTTCATTTAAATTTATATATTTATAACATTAATATTTCATTAATTTCAATTCCACACATATATCTTATATATGTTAGATTTTTATTAGATAGAAAATAATAGTGATAATATAAAGAGAGTGGGTTTTATGTGGCCTCGTTGATAGATCATCACTTGGGTGTGCACTATATATTTCACTCATCGGTAAATAAATTATTGACTAGGGTGAATCAACATAAATTACAATTATAAATGACTTTTTAGTGTTAATACCTTTATAAATATGGTGAATATATATATTCTAATGGATATCCCATGTAATATATAGTTCCACTTGAATCTTCACAGATTAGTTTTCTAAATAAATCAATGAAAATTTAAATTATAATTGGAAAAATTTATTATTAATATGAATTATATTATATTATTATAATTTAATTTCACATTTTTTCTCATTAATATACCACCTTTTCATGTTTATGAATGGTAAAGTTGAGAACCAATTAATTTGATATAAAATGATACAAATGGTTTCATTTCCCTAAAATACATGTCACCCTAAGGAGACGTAGTGCCTTGATCCAAATGAATTATTAGATAAAATGATTATTACATGGACCAATTAATTAAATTAATTAATGATAAGGATACAAATGTATACGTACCTTGACATTATTATATGAAGTAGTCAATCTTGATCGTGAATAGGATTCCCAAGGGACTGCCATGAGCACTCCTGGATGCCATTCTGATTCAGGGATACAGGGATCCATGATTGATACTCCCCATGGAACAAAATTATTTTCTATATTTGGATTAAATGTATGAAACTGTAGGAACCCTCCATTGTTATTATAGGATTCTATGGATACAGACTTGGTTCTTATATAACATCTACAGATGTATTGCTCCTTAGATACACGCATGGGACTAGAAATTTCTTATCATGTTTTCCCTCAGATGAGAGACTTGGAATCAAATAGAATTATTATTAAGTAATTCCATCATTTATTTTCCTTATAACACATTCTTACAACTTTATCTTGGATATAGGTTACTACTGAGTTGGTTTGACCCATAAGGTTACAGATTCCATGGTAATTACCATAGACCCATTTAATTATTAATGTCATTATATGATCCCATGTTACATATTGGATTCAATTATTATCATCATCATCATCATGGATTCTTTTCTATATCATGGATCTCAAAATATTATTAAACACTCCAAATGTAAGTCTTGTTATACCTGACAAGACTAAAATATATAAATAGGAGTGTAATTTATAAATAAAATGGTCACAAGTTTAGATTGGAGGTGACGATGAAGCATGTAAATGGGAATTTTTGTTACTATAAATATTTAAATTATATACGAATGCTTGAAAGGAGTTTTAGGTTAAATTAAATTAACAAGATTCTATAGTTGTTGTTGGTAGTGGACAACTGAGATTTATATCACAACCCATCCTGGACACCTATGGTAACTAGGAAGATTACATGTATGTAGTTGTTGATAAAAGAAACATACGTCTCTAAACACTTCGTATTTCTTAATCACACAGGGTGAAGGTTGATAGTACATGACCATGATAGATCATGGGATTCATGGATATTTTTTGGATTTGTTTTTGGATGCTTTTTAATATCATTTTTCCCTACATCCTTATATCCATGTTTTCTAGTTTTATAGATCCGTCAAATTTGTTATCATATTTTTTAATCACTATCTATTGTTCTAGTTGTTTATTTATTCATGTTTTTTTCCATTATTCCATCTACTATGTTTATACTTCTTATGCTATTTACCCATTATCTTATTAATTTATTGTTATGAACTCTAGTAATGAGGGCATAGTCTCCCCACAAATAATCTATATACCCTCACTGCTAGTCGTTAGGCTTTGGAATTTGAGGAGATACGCTTTAGTATATGTGTTCAACGAGGATCAGGTCACCATTGAGTATAATCTGGGTTCAATATGTCACAATTACTTTGTAAAAGAATCTTATATAATTTAATGTTAAAAAATCATAAATTTAATCAAAATAAATTATTGAATGACTGATAAAAAAAATTTATTTTTAAAGGATAGAAAGCTCTTTTGAAATAATATTAAGAATCCTTTTTGAAAACCAAATCATTAATATTGATAAATATACCATTTTTTAAGATTTATTATATATAATAATATTATAACTATATATATAACATTTTGGGTTTCCACTAGGTAGAGGAGAACGTTGTTGGGAAGTGAAAATATAAAAATGGAATGAAAATACATTTAAAATATTTGAAATAATTCTTAAAAACTGAATTTTTGAGACACATTATACTCATTGTGGAAGAATAAATTTGGTGTGAAACATGATTATTATTTAAATGGAATTGGATTATTTCATAAAATCAGAATAGGTTACAATAATTAATCAATAAAAAAATGACCAAGTTGAGTGCTTATGACCCAATGAAGATAATTGATTCAAGAGAAACCCATTAATGATTATGATAATTTTGAAAGACAGGTTATTGGAATCATGAAAATAATATGCTTATATAAATATTATGGATTTTTTTTTGAAAAATACCATATTTGGATTTATATACGATATATAAGTTAGAAATCATTGCAAAATATTAAAATCATGTCCTAACCAAGAGAAGTTAGGATGAAACTCCATATAACCTTTCTATCTATGGAAGAAAACCGTTAATAGATAATTAGCATGTAATAAACCTTTGGAAATAAAGAGACATAAAAAAATAAGGTTAAAAAATAAAAATTAGGATGTATTTACCCCATAAAAAATGAAACATGGTGTATGGAATAAACATGTTTAAGGGTTTTAAATTTTTGAAAAAGACACACATATGAATGTCATAATATTTTATGTATTTGTAAATTGTAATAGAATTGATGAGAAATAACTTCAAATACATATAACTAAAGTGAAAATTAGTTTTTATATAATAATTGGATATAATAATTTAACATTGAAGAATAGGGTACCAGAATTACCATAATAACTCAATGAATTGAAAGTGAGTTATGAAAAACACTTATGGATTGTGAAATATTCTAATAAAAATACCATCAAATAATGTGATCATGAATATTAATTTAAAATAAAATTAATAAGATTATATTATGAAAATTAATATAAAATTTTCAGTATATACCCTATATAAAAAAATTATATTAATAAAATAACATGTGTCTCAAAGAATGAAGATTGAAATGAAACTGTTACCTTGGTTCCCCATGAAGTCTAGTGTGATCTAAATTTTGGTACAAAAAACAACATTATTATAAAATACTATTTTATGAGTATATTAATAACTGAAAAAATAAAAAATTTATATTTATAACTACTATCTTTATTTATCTTAGATAGTTTTTCCATGTTTTCCCACATCATGTGAGTATAGTTTTTACCTGTTGTTGTAGTTGTGTAGGAGTGGTGTATGTGTTCCATATTCTTCAAAGGTCATAATTTTATGATCAATATTGTTAATATAATGGACCTCATAATAATATTTACAATGTTTAAAATTCTTTATTTATATACTTTATTTTTTATTTGTGAACGCAAAATCAATAACAAACATTTTCTTGTCATTTTCAACCCACGAAGTGTATTTCCGTAATTAATGAGATAAATATTAATATATCATTTTAATAAGAAAATAATTACATATATATTTATTCTTGATTTTTCAATTTACTTTTTTTTCATAATCATCCATGATATAATTTCCATGATTTATTCATGTAGGTTTCCAAAATGACCAAAAATTGAACATGCTTCAACATGATTGGTGAATATGTTAATGTTGGGTATATTATAGAATAATATAATTATAATAGAACCATAATGATATTTTATTTAATAATTATGAACAATATTTGAATATGTCATTTATAAAATAATTAAAATCATGAAGTAAAACAAAAAATGAGTTGACTTGGAGGTGGTAATCTGCACAACACAATATTACAATTTACCATACTCAATGAATGAAAGGGTGATGGGGAATAATAAGTGAAATTTTTAAAATAAAAATACATTATATAAATTATTATTCTTTAATACCATCCATGATACCTTCCATGAGGGGCAGTGATGAAAAATAAAAATTATTTCTTTATAAAGGTGGTATTTCATGCATACATAATTACAACGATTCATGTTTTTCAAAATAGATAGAAGAAAAAACATATTAGTTCAACCATTATTATAATTACAAATAAATAGACTATTTTTTTGTGGTTTTTATTATACCATGGTTATGCTTAGTTTAGAGATTAATTTTTAATAAATAACCATTAAGGAAGATTTGATACCTACATTCAGAGCTTGAACTTCATCTCGATGAAGGCCTTAGATTTATGGGACATAGGATAAATTATGGTGATCATTGGAAATAAAGAATTTAAATAAATTTAAGGAGAATATATTTGGTAATGTATTCATGAAGATTTAAAAATATTAGTTGACTATTTATATGATGGAAGTGTTCCCCCTTTTATATGTGAATATGGGGTTATTTTCCATGGAAATGAATATTAAAAAATTATAAATAACTGAATGAAATGAAAGTTTGGTGAGTTTGGTGTTTAAATGATTGTAATACATTTATTTAGGAATTACATATATATATATATATATATAAGGTATATAGTTCATGTAAATTTAGGAAAAAATTTCCCACCTAAGATTTTTCATTTTAAAACATATTATTCTAGAAGAAATTTTAATCCTATCAATTAGTTTTTTAATGAAAAATTAAGTGCACCATTATTTAAAATTCTAGATTTCTAGAATTAAAAAAACTCCATTAATCATTAATTAATTTATTAATAGGATAAAGTAATATTTTATTTCAAAACATTTTATATGATGAAAAAATTGTTTTTCCTCGTAAATGTAGTTTAAATCATTTAGTGTTCATAGTCTTCTTTAACATTTATAACCTAATAAATGTGTTTCAATTAATTTTATATATATGCGTAAGAATCATATTTTTCAATTAATATTTAATTTATTATTTCCATTTTAAAAATTCATATTATTTAAAAAATTATTATACTTTGAAAAATAATTGTTTTAATAGAGTAACTAATATTCACCCAAGTTAGATTTATATTTATGAAAAAAATTTGGAAATTATAAAAAAATTTGGTCCCATAGGATTCAGTTTTCAATTTATATTACTTGAATCAATTTATAAAAAATTATTTTAGAATACTAATGTAAATTTCATTTAAATAATTTTTTGAGAATACATTCCGTTGATTTTAAAATATAATATATAGGTTTTTAATTCAACAATAACATATAATAATATATATTTCTTCTTAAAATTCATATGTTTTGTGATGAAAAATAATTTCTATGATTTAGATTACAAAAACCACGATATAATCAAAAAGGGTATCTTCCACCATTCTCCTTAAAATTAAATATTTTATAAAAAATCATATATTTTCTTTTTAAACTAACATGACCATGAAAAATTCAAAAAAATGATTGATGTTTCAAATTAAGATAATAAAATTAATAATTTGAATTTTAAAATATAATCATAAAATTTCATGAAAACTATATTTTTATAGAGAATTATTTTCATATATATTTACTATTCAACTAAAATTAGTTCTCATAATAAATATATAAAAAAATATATTTATTTTATGAAATAATATTTATTAATAAAAATATATTTTATTATATTCATATATGTACTAATTTAATTTATTATCAATGTTAATTTTATTCGGTTATGTTCTTATATATATATATTCATTTATTTATATTTTATAAATCTTTTTCTACTATTTATAAAAGCTAATTATATCGATATATTATGATGATATGTGTTAGTATGGTTTTTGGTGATTCATATAGAAAAAACCATAGAACATCATATTTATTTATGAAGAAGAAATCATTTTGTTATAATAATTTTTATTCTAAAGGGGATTATTGAATTATGTTAATTAAAAATTGACTTGTTTTTATTTGAAACAAAACCAAAATTGGAAGGGATCTTTTAATTATGTGATTAATAGAAAAGATATAATGATAATTTTTATGTGAATATATATTTTTATTATGTAGATTTTCAAAATATGAAGAATATATTTCAAATATTATCATTATATTTTTATTTTAATTTTATTACTTCTTAAATATATAATTGATTAATAAAGAGGTTTCAAAAAAATTCATGTAATTATTTTATCCTTATAATGTCATAAAAGTGATAAAATTTGTAAAATTATTATATTTTACTATTCATTCAAAAATAACTGTTTCTAAAAAATATCCCAAAGTTATCTATATATAATTTTGAATTGCTAATTTTAGAAATTAAATTGATTTCATAAAATTAAATTCTTCAAATTTGATAATTTTTTTCTTTAATCATTATATTGAATACGGATATCTATATTTTGTTATTGATTCTTTAGAGAGTAATTCTTACTTATTATAATTGGAGACTTGGTGTTACAAAGGGAACAATTTAACAACCAAAAAACAAAAATTAATAACATAACATGAGATAATAAATCACAATATAAATATCACATCATATCTATCTATACCCTTAAATAGGATTCCACATTATATTTATGTATGTAGTAAGTTATAAATTATTTTATCCCACAATATGATGAATAGTATGTGACATTTTTAAATAGCGATCAAACTATGTGTGTATTGTATCATAGGAAACTAGTTATTAGATGTTACCAAATGGACCTTGAATTATAGTCCATATTCGGAAAATTTAGAATAACCACTTTGAAAATAAATCATTCATCAAAAATCATAAATAAATCAAAGAGGAGTATAACCATCAAATTAATATATCAAAAATGGTTAAATTATAATTAAATAGCACTATGAAAAATATCTATATAATAAAATTTTAATCAAATTCACATGTACACATATGTATAAATCCCATAAATAAAATATATCAAATACGAAAACAACCTTTTTTTAATTTTACAAAAACACTTGGTGTGCACTCAAATTTATTCTAGGTCAATATATTAGATAATCCATTGAAAACCACCTTTTTTAATAAAACATGGAAATCACGAATTTAATAAAACCCTTAAATGTTTACCAATTTTAGAATTAATTACCAAATAGTAAAAAAGTATTGGTTTAGAAATCTTAAAATTTTATATAATGAAAAATAAAATAAATTTGTTTTTATAACTAACCATAATCTGAAAGAGTCATGTTACCATTGAAAAACTATACTGGATTCAGTATTAATTAGACCTTCACAAGACTTATAAGTAAAAATATAGATATTTAGAAATTTCTTAAACCATAGGTTTAACTAACAGAGTCCTTTGTGAAAGTAAGAAGAATAAAATTTAGAAGAGATTGAAAGAGGATGAAGTGAGATGGAAGAAGTGAAAGAAAAATAATCTATACCTTGATGATCCATAAATAAGTCAACCCTAAATCGATTGTTAAAGGATAGTATTTTTTCAAGAATCATGTCATATTATCCCATTTTGAGAGGTGAATTAGGTGTGTAACCCCTATTACAATGCACATAAAAGACCATAATACCCACTTTCATGAAGTTCATGTTGGTTTACTAGATAATATATAAACTTTGAGATGGACACCGAATAAAAAGTATCCTAGACCTATAAAAATTTATTATATGATTTTTGAAACCAAATGGAAATAATGAAGAATGAAAAAATCTCCCAAAATTCATGTTTTATACCCCATAAACTCCTAAAAAACAAGGCAAATTATTATAAAATAATTCAAGAAATTTAAATGTGAATTTCATTTTTATTATATATAGATGAAGAAAGAAATATTGTTAATAAAATATTTTTATTTGACCCATTCTATTTTTTGGATATTTATTCTACTATAAAACCATTCTTTCGTATCAAAGACAATTCTATATCAATTATTTTAATGTTCATGATAAATCAATATACATCTAAAATATAATTTCTAGAACCATGATATATTTGGATAAAAATAATTGATTTTTATAATGTTCACTATTACTGATGTTTGTCTATATAATAATATAAACAATTTGAAATAATATCATAGTTTATGAAATTAATTATTTTATTAGTTTAAATAAAAATTATATGTTCATAAATATAATAATAAAATCTTGGGGTTACATGTAAAATGTTCATAGTAAGTATTAAAATATAATTTTTATATAAACTCCTTGATGTACAAAAGTGGAACAATATCATGGTTTTAAAATTGTGTATTTTTAAGGCTTGGTATTTAATGTAATCCCTGAAAATTTTCATTATTTTCTGATTGGAATGAAATTTTCACCCATGATAAACTATTTTATTGTTGTAATGAAAAATGGTTATAATTTTAATCCTATTGAAACTATAAAATTTTAGTTAATATTACAGAAGAACATCACTGTTAATGGACTTATGTGGATATAGTATTTCCTTAAATTGGATTTACATTGTTATTAATTTATAAAGTCTATATGAAATGGAATTTTTAAAAATAATGATTACGTATAAATCATTTATAATTTATTTTTTTATGAAATATGTCTAATTAGTTTATCTCCAACCATTGTTTTTTAATTATTAATTTATTAAATTTTTCTAAAATTTCTATTTATGAATATTGACGTATTACATTCAATAAATTGTCAAATAGTTTCTTATAAATGTTTTACTATGCATATATGGAGTTCTTTTCTAGTTAATTTATACAATTTTGTTACACTGAATAATTATAATAAAATTTTTTAGGTAAGGATATAGAGCGTAAAAGATTTTTTTGACTTATAAAAACTATCTGTTTGGAATGTATTAGATTTTAGATCACTCTTTTGTATTGATCCATGGGTGAAGGTATGTTGTTTCAAACATCTCACTATCCCTTGGTATAAATCATTGTCTATAAATATTGGGAGAAAAATACCAATCACAATATACTTTCTCTTATTGTGATTTTTTATTTATATGATTTTTGTTCTTTATAAGATTTTTTATGTACCTTATAGATGGGATGAATTAAAATATTTGGGAATATAATTAGATATTTACTTTGAATATTTAACAAAAATCATTAATTATATTATGATATTTACACTAATAACTTTGGAACATATTTTATTGGTTAATGGTATATGATTCTATAAATTAAATCATTAGAATTGTGAATAAATAATATGAATACTGTAGGTTCTGGGCGCAGTAGAAGCTCGTTGGAAGGAGTGCCCAACTTAAATTTTAGCTTTAACAATGATCAATCTGAGATCCATCACGATGTAAAATGCTTGATCTTCAGAATATAATGAAGAACAAAAAACAAAAGGGGGGATTCCCAGAACCATAGAGATAGGATCATCATATGTTCTTTATAATTAATTTAATTAACTGATAAGAATAGCCTTGATGGAATTCTTTCATTGTTGAGGCCTCCAGTCACAATATGATGTGATCTGTCTTTTCGTCATAGAATCCAAGTGTAGGATTCCTCTAGCGGTGATCCAAACGTGCTCCACATATCTATGGACATTGTCGAAGGGATCTTCGGGTGCTAGCATGGAAGAACCTTCGATAGTGATATCTGTCTTCGATCGCCTTGATCCAGTGGTGGTTGATCTCTCTCAGTCTTGAGATAATTCTTAGAAGAAGTAGTAATTTCATCCTTGAGATAATTCTCCAAAATGAATTGTGCACAACAATTGGGAAATGTGTTGGGGTTTTGAGGATATTTATAATCGGGTTTGTGGTTACAGAGTTATGTCAAGAAATTAATGCATTATACATTTAATTTATTTCATTAACTCTTATTGAAAACCCCCATGTCGAATTATTAATTCCTTGACATGTGCCTATTCTGATTATAATAAATATCATTTAATAAAACAAGATTATATCCTCAATATCCCGACTGGAAAAACTACATGGCGTGTAATCATTAATACACGGTGTGTACTCGTTTTCCATAAAACTACATGGCGTGTATATTTAATATACACGACATGTACTTTTATTTTCCATTTTTATTTATTTCATCCACCACATTTATTAGACATTGAGTAATGGCTATTTATATATTAAATAAATGTAACTACATTACTTGCTAATAAACATATTATTTCGCCCACAATATATTCTCTTGAATAACTAGTGTCGAAGAAATGAGATCAGAAATCCAGAAATAATTATTAAACCATAGTTAGGAAAAACATTTATTCAAGTTGTTAAATTAATATTTAACTGAGATACATGGACACACTTAGTGTGTGAACCTCTAGGCCTCTTTCTCATTGACATTAGGCGGGCTTTGATAAAGTCCAAGATTACTGTCTAGAAACTGTTCAAGGCACCCAAGTGAAAGAAGTTGACACCTCATTATTGTGTCACCTCATATGAATGCTTACCAGGTAATATAATCCCTTTGTTTTGATATCTCTAATCAAACGAGTTGCATGCTAGTGCCATCAACCAATGTGCTCGATTATTCATTCTTTGACTTTCCAGAATTGAACTTCCCCATTACTTACCATGGCTATGGATTTACATAGGCTATATCAATTCCATCAAAGGGCCTTAGATATATACTTTCGTTATGGAACACGAGGGACAAATCCTTTCTCTCGTTATCTATTAATGATGTATTACTCGTGACGCACCCAACATATCCGACCTCACTGCGAATAGTGTGTCGTCACAGTTTTTGTCAATACATATAAGTACACGAATTGTAATACCCATTAATAATAATATTAAAGTCTAAGGACCAATACACATGTCCGCAGATAGGAACATCCAATGACACTATGATATGTGGATTTCCTACTGGCCGGTCTCGTTCTGATAATATCCTCCTAGATATTACCAAGGGTGCACACCATGATATAGTGCCTCAATGTTTTATGAGTCCTCACCCTTAATGGCATGTATTATTTTTGTCCCTCAAATAACATCATCCGGCCATAGAACATATACTCAGGAACAGTGTTCTGTCACTTTTGGGTTCTCATCATAACAAGGATACTCTATGACCCTTTAATGCAACAATTATCCTTGGGACACTATCACATGCATTGTCACGTAGAAGAACAATCAAGATGTGATAAGATGTTGATTTATTAAATAAAGTACAAAGTAGTTGGTTCTAGGCCACCAACTCTAAAAGATTCCCACTTGGAATAGAGCCAATTGCTAACAATGTTTAACCTGTTAGCTCTCACATTATTTTCATGCTTCTGCTGAGATAGGCCTTTTTCCATGGGGTCCTCCACGTTATCTTATGTGGACACTCTTCTCACTACAACATCACCCCTTCTATAGAAATCTCTCAAGAGGTGATACTTCTGGATTATGTTCTTCTTCCATTAATGTGTCCTTGGTTCTTTTGCAAGAGCCACCGCTAAAGTATTATCACAATACAATGTAATGGGATCTTTTCTCCTAGGAACCACATAATGCTCCTGTAAAAATTTCGGAATCCAGACGGATTCCTTGGCTGCATCATAAGCCGCTATATATTCAGACTCTGCTGTAGAATCGGTGACAACTGGCTACTTTAAACTCTTCCATCTCATAGCATATCAAGATTGCGTCTTCAGATCATTCTAATCTGTCTAAAAACCATCATCAGCATACCCTCTAATGACAAGCTCCTAATCTCTTCCATAGACCAGGAACATACCCTTAGTTCTTCTTACATACTTAAGGATATTCTTAACAGTAGTCCAATTCTATTTTCCATGATCTTCTTAATATCTGCCTACCATGCTCAGTGCATAGGCAACATCAAGCCTGGTACATAACATGGAATACATGATGGATCCTATAACCAAAGCGTATGGGGTCTTACTCATTCTATCTTTCTCTTGTTCTGTCTGAGGACACATTTTTTTACAAATATGTAGTCCATGTGAAACTAGAACCAATCCCCTCTTGGATTGTTCAATACTAAATATATTTAGTATATGGTTAATGTATGTACTCCGATATAGTCCAAGAAGCCTCTTGAATCTATCACCAATGATCTTGATCAATAAAATATAGGCTGCTTCACCCAAGTCCATTATGGAGAAACACGTGTTCAACCATTCATTAACTGACTATAAGAATGGTACATCATTTTCAATAACAATATTTCATCAACATATACGACTATGATAACAATCGCATTCTCATTAAACCAATTATAAACACATTGCTCACATTCATTCTTAATGAACCCAAATTCCATTATGGCATCATAAAATCGAATGTTCCGTGCCCTGGATTCTTCCTTTAATCCATAAATGGATTTCTGAAACTTGAAAACCCATTTGGCTTCACCTGGTGTCACAAAACCTTCTAGTTTCATCATATAGACATCTTTCTGATGGTTCCCATTATGGAATGTCGTTTTGACATCTATCTATAAAATCTCATAGTCAAGGTAAGGTGATATGACAAGTATGATTCTTATTGATTTAAACAAGGAAATTGGTGAGAAGGTTCCATCATATTCAATTTTTTGACATTTCCTGAATCCTTTATCCACTAGCCTTGATTTATAGGTTTTAACATGACCTTCCATGTCCATCTTTCTATTGAATAACCATTTGCATCCAACATGGTTTACATCAACTGGCTCATCGACCAGAACCCAGAAATGGTTCTGATACATGGAATCCATCTCAGATTTCATTACTTCTGGCCATCTTGCAGCTTCTAACCATTATACTACTTCTTTATAGAATATAGGTTCATCATTGTCCAAAAATAATGATTCACCGTCCGCAGTGACTAGGAAACCAAATCTCTGTGGTTCCCTTACCTCTATTGAACTCCTACGCAGTACTTGTGTTTCTGTAACCTCTTCCATGGGGACCTATGGAACTTTTTCTTATACCAACTTTTGTTTATCATGAGCATCAACTTCGTCGAAGTCAATCTTTCTCCCACTATCCTTCTTGAGTATGTGCTCCCTCTCAATAAAGACTTCTTGTATGGTGACAATCACTTACTTGTCTGAAGGGTTATATAGGTAATATCATTTTGTTTCCATGGGATATCCTATAAAGATACAACTCATGCCCCAAGGTTCTAGTTTTCATCCTGATAAGGTCTTAACAAATGCCTCACATACCCATACATGTGTGTACGACAAATTGGGTTTCCTTCCATTCCATAACTCAGATGGAATTCCATTTTCCACCTTAGTTAATAATCGGTTTAATGTGTATTTTATAGTTTGTAATGCATATCCCCAAAAAGATAATGGAAGATATGCATGACTCATCATCGACCTCACCATGTCCAACAAGGTGCGTTCCTCCTTTCACAAACACCGATCCACTGTGGTGTATAAGGAAGAGTTAGCTAAGATAAAATCCCAAACTCTCATAGAAGATCGATGATCTCCTGCTTCAGGTATTCTCCACCTCAATCTGATCGAAGTTTCTTTATCTTCTTACCAAGCTGATTCTCTAATTCATTCTTGAATTCCTTATATTTCTCTAAGTCCTCTGACTTATACCTCATTAACTGTACATATCCATATCTACTCAAATCATCAGAAAAAGTAATGAAGTAAGAAAATCCACCTCTAGATTCTTTTAGAAATGGTCCACAAACATCCGTGTGTACCAATCCAAGAAGCTCTATGGCCCTTTCACCGTGTCCACCAAAAGTCAGCTTGGTTATTTTTCCTTGTAAACAGCTATGACATCTATCAAGTGGTTTTAGCTCAGTAGAGTCTAAATAGCCATCCTGATAGAGCTTTGTCATGCGCTTCTTCTTTACATGACCGAGACGGTGATGCCACAACTGGGTGATGTATGATTCATGTGAGTTTATTTTTTTATCGATAGCTAACACTTTGTTTTCATAATTTAATACATACAAACCATTATTTAAATGTGTCATACCATAACATACGTTGTTATTACAAATTAGACAACCCTTATTTACAAACTTGAAAATAAATCCATCCATATCCAAATAGGATACATAAAGTATGTTCTTTGTAAAACTAGGCACATAAAAACAGTTTTGTAAAACCAAAATCATGTTAATTGGAAATGAGATGTGGTAATTTCCAATAGCCAACGCAACCAGCCTTTCTCCATTGGCAGCTCGAAGATCCTCCTCTCCTCTGGAAATCTTTCTAAATCTACTTGGTTCCTGTATTTGAATACAGATGTGAGCCCCACAAACTGTGTCTAATAACCAATGTGTACAAATAGAAAGATGAAACTTGATAAATAATGCACCTTTAGCATCCCCACACTTCTGGGTGCAGTTCCTCTTCCAGTTTCATTTCTTGCCACATGAAAAACACACTGCCTCATGTTCCTTACACTGCCTCTGGATCTTCCCCTTCTTTGAGGGACGATGCTCGGGGGCTTCAGGCCATTTATAAGTCTTTGACCCCTTTTCCATGTTATTCATTTTCTTATTCACAATAAAGACGGTGGGTTTTTCCTGCCCCATGTCCTTATCTACCTGGTGAATCAAAGTCAGAAGTTTTGATAGGCTCTTCTCATTGTTTCTAATGTTGTAGTTGACAATAAAGCTAGATAAGGTCTTGGGAAGTGATGATAGGATGAGATCTGTATGCAAATCATCTAGGAATTTAATCCCTACGATGTTCGTTCATTTGATGTAGCCAACAATCTTGACTATAAGAGGCCCAGCAGGCGCAGTCTCTCCAAGATTTGTTATTAACAAATAATTTGAGATCTAATATCTATCTTGTCTCTCCTTCTCTTGGTATATATCTTTATGTTGAGACATCATGCTATACACATCCATGATTTCATGTTTCTTCAAGAGCTCATTATAAATGGCTGATAACATGAAGCATTGGACATCTATGGCATCATCCAAATGTTTTATATAAAGAGATAGTTCTTCATCACTAGTCTAGTTTCTAGTTACAACTGGAATAGACTACTCCAGCACATACAATTTCCTATCATGGTGAAGGATGAGGCATAAACGCCTCTACCACTGTGGGAAATTAGTGCCAGTGAGAAGGTTTTCCTTCTCGATTATGGTTCAAAATTATATTTCAAAGTCATTTTTCTTTTCGTTTATATAAATTAAAATGAGCAAAGTTTTAGTACTTTATTATAAAAACTGAGAGAAATAAATTAATTAATACGTATTAGTCTCCCACTATTTCATCGAAATTAAATAGCCCTCACCATTGATATCAGAATATTCTGTTGCCTGAATATTCTAGGGGAAAAGATGCATATTTCCCTTCGCATTACCCCAACTAGTGTTGGTCAAGCCACTTGAAGGGTTTTAAGTAGGCATTCCAAATGCCAACTGCATTAACTCACATCACCTCGATCCGCTGAGTGGACTCCCGAATCCTGAAATCCTTTTATTTTGGATTTCCTCAACCATTGCCTCTTAGTCACACCAAGTCCTGTTGTAGCAGTGAACCCTTTATGTGAACCAAGTTAAGTCAACCCAAAATCCTAAATTAGAATTCCCTGATAATTGAAAGCACCCCAACTAGTTTTGGTCATGCACTTTGAACTATGGTTCGATTCTAACCAAGATTATGGAAGGCTATGCCAACTTAATTTTTCATTTGATGGATTTTATCCTTATATGTAAATTTCCATTTCATTATTTTTGATTACATGCTTGTTAATATTAAGTGGGATATACTTAAGTTATTAACCATTTCGAGATAATATTTATGCATAATCCGGTCTTATTTTAGTTCCATATTGCATGCTTTTTTAATTCATTAATTGTGTGATCGTGACAACACACCCACAATAAATAAACCATACAACTAATAGAAATAAAATAAATGGAATGATCATGAGTTTTGATCTAATGGTTAGTTTATCTAGTGGTTGATAAACTAACCCAAGACCTAGGGGAGAAACAGCTTGAAACTTTTGGGTTCATGTTTACATCTTTTCACCTGTCCACCTTCGTATCTTCTTGGATTGGTTTCACCATGGCTCATGACTTGAGCCGCCTCCACAAGCTTTGGAGCTCCATCCATTACATATGCATTTATCTCACACATAGGTGAGGGGTAAAAGGGGTTTTTACATAAAATAATCCTTGGGCGCACATGCCCTACATATTAATAATGATAAGGCTCACATGAAAAAAAAATTAATTTGAATAAATAAATTAGAATAACCATTCACATACAGAGGTCTTGGTCTAGATCATGACCATCCATACATCCAAATATATTTACCCATAATTAAAAGTAGCATTCAATTCTTTAATCGTTCTTGTTTACGATAAATCACGATTTAATCGATTAATTATCTTTAATTAATAAATCCTTTTATCTTAAACCCTTTTTTGAATTTCCATTAGATTCTCATCCATCATAATTTTAAATAAATTTAAATTATACGTGTATGTAACTTGTTCCTTGGAGGAAACTCGGTGAATTCCCATTCATTACGCAGATGTTAAATTAAAAACATATATATAAAACACCTATCATGTGTTGTGCCTCAGCTTTACGCATGCACCATTGTAGAAATCTCAAGGGTTTTTATAATATAACAATAAATTTTATTAAATCTGTGTAATTTGGGTGAGTACATAGTATGTAGTTTCGACTACACGATGTGTACATTTCTTCACCATCCATCCAATGTACACGCTCGGGGACATGGTATATTATGGTACATCAGATATTTTCAGAGTACACGGCATGTTTAGTGGGACACATGCCGTGTAGTTTCCGTGTTACACGATTTAGAGCTGGGAAAACTGTGTATGAGGTACACGGTCCAAACCAAACCCGAAGGGACTAAACGTCATGTTCATTAGACTACACGGCACGTGATCCGGAAACCATGTTCCACTTGTTCCTGGTCAACACACAGTGTCATAAATGACTTAGATAGGATCAATACACAACCTGATTTGGCATACCAGTTATATGCATGAACCTAGACTTCACAGTGTGTACTTCCGAATACATGTCGTGTATTCAGGTGTTGTACACCCAGGAATGTTTGGTTCCTCTGGATTAGATCCTCTATTTTATTTTAATCAAAAACTAAAAAAATGTCATTTCTGTATGGTGAATGAGAAACGATAGAGGAGGAATAGATCTCGACATTTATATTTAAAGAACAATTATCTTGAATTGAAACAACTAAATTATTAAATGCGTAAATCACCAATGAAAAACTAAATAATCATAATGAAAGATATGACCCCTATGATAGCAGTTGTAGGTTCTGGGCACAACAGAAGCATGTTGGAAGGAGTGAGAAACTTTAATTTTAGCTTTAACAATGATCAATCTGAGATCTGTCATGATGTAAAATTCAGAATCATCAGAATAAAACGAAGAATGAAAAAATAGGGATTCCCGGAACCATAGAGATAGGATCATCAGATGTTGGTTATAATTAATTTTATTAATTTACAAGAATTACATTGATGTAATTCTTTCTTCGTTCATGTCTCCGGTCACAATCTGATGTGATTATTCATTACGTCGTAGAATCCAAGTGTATGATTCCTCTAGCGGTGATCCACACGTGCTCTATGTATCTCTGGACGTTGCTGATGGTTTCTTCTGGTTATTGCATGGAAGAACTTTCTCTTGCGATGCTCGCCTTCGATCGCCTTGATCCGGTGGTGGTGGATCTCTCTCGGTCATGGGAGCATTCTTGGAGGAAGTAGTGCTTTCGTCCTTGAAATAATTCTCCAGAATTGTTGTGCACAATGATTGGGAAACGTTTTGGTGTTGTGAAGATATTTATAATTAGGTTATAGGTTACAACGTTATGACAATAAATAAATGTGTTATGCATTTTATTTATTTCATTAACTCTTATTGAAAACACCCATGTTGAATTATTAATTCCATGACATGAACCCATTCTAATTATAATAAATATCATTTAATAAAATAACATTATATCCTAAAAATCCCTACTGAAAAAACTACATGGTGTAATCATTACTATACGGTGTGTACTCATTTTCCATTAAACTATACAACGTGTATATTTCATATACATGGCATGTACTTTTATTTTCCATTTTTCATTATTTCCTTGTCCACATTTATTATACCTTGATTAATGAATATTTATTTCTTAAAAAAATGTAACCGTATTACTTGATAATAAACATATTATTTCACCCACAATATATTCTCTCAAATAACTAGTGTCTAAATAAATGCGAGCAGGCATACATAATTAATTATTAAACCACAGACAAGAATAATCTTTATTCAACTTGTTAAATAAATATTTAACTGAGATACATGGAAACACTTAGTGTGTGACCCTCTAGGCCTCTTTCTCATTGGAATTAGGCGGGCTTACCTAAATTCTAAGATTAATATCTAGTGATGGGTCACGACACCCAAAAGAAAGAAGTTGACGCCGCATTGATGTGTCACCTCATATGAAAGCTTACTGTTTAATATAATCAGTTTGTCCCAATATCTCTAATAAATCAAGTTTCATGCTAGTGCCATCAACCAATATGCTTGATTATTCATTCTTTGACATTCCAAAATGGGAATTGTCCATTTTTTACCCTGGAAAAGGATTTACTTAGG
Organism: Viscum album; assembly: GCA_963277665.1. Classification (NCBI taxonomy): domain Eukaryota; kingdom Viridiplantae; phylum Streptophyta; class Magnoliopsida; order Santalales; family Viscaceae; genus Viscum; species Viscum album. The sequence continues at coordinate 327,096,505 of OY728158.1, forward strand.
CTATATCAATTACATAAAAGGGCCTGGGATATCTACTTCCATTATGGAACAGAAGGGACAAATCCTTTATCACATTATCTATTAATGCGGTATTAGTCATGATGCACCCAACGTATCCTACTTCACTACAAACAATGTGTCATCATAGTTTTCATCAATAAATATAAGTGTGCGAGTTGTAATACCCATTAAAAATAATCTTAAATTCTAAGGACCAATACACATATTCACAGATAGAAACAACCAATGACACTATGGAATGTGGATTTCCTACTAGCGGGTCTCATTCTCATAATATCCTCCTATATATTAACAATGGAGCACATCATGAGAAGGTGCCTCAATTTTTTATGAGTCCTCACCCTTAATGGCTTTTATTATTTGTGTCCCTCGAATAACATAATCCGTCCATATAACATATATTCAAGAATAGTGTTATGGTACTTCTAGGTTCTCATCATAGTAGGGATCCTCTATGACCCTTTAATGCAACAACTATCTTTGGGACATTATCACACGCATTGTCATGCAGAAGAACAATAAAGATGTGATAAGATGTTTATTTAATGAATAAAGTACAATGTAGTTGGTTCTAGGACACCAACTCCAACAAATACATGATAATATTTTTTGATATTTTATATACCCATAAAAAATAAGTGTAATATATCATACAAAAATTCATTTCATGATCTCAATCTTCCAATTGAGATGGTTCTATCTATGTATGGTTCCCTTTTATTATATTTTAAAAGGAAATAAATCGTTTCCCAAATATGAATACGTGTAGATATTTGTAATTATATTTGAGACACACATGTTTGGGAATTCCTAATGGTTAGGATATCAGAAGAATGTTGGTTGAATAATCCATATGATGTATTAGGTAATATGTCATCATCTAAACTATATATTAATCATATATGATATGATTAGAATTATGGTAAACCTAAATTTCTATGTGATGATAGAAAACCCTAATCAGGATTAATGAATAAGTGAAATATATAATTTGTCCAACTTTTTTCAATAATATACTTTAATGTGGTTATTATTTTTGTAGGACAATATTCAATAAAATTATGATAAAAATAATTTTTATTAAGTATAAAATCAGTTAAAAACATCGTTTTTTGATAGAAAGAAACATTATTTTCCACAGGAAATTGTGATCAATCATAGGTAAATAAGATATTTACAAAATAAAAAATATTTCGTTGTAAACAAAAATGAAAATAGTTCCGTTATATGAAATAATGTTATATCATTTAGAGAAAAAACATATAGAGAAACCTATCAGTAAAGGGTGAATTCATTAGAATATATGTTCTACTAATACTCATAATAAAAACTCTCTGGATGTCTCCACATTGATTCTTATCTCATTTTATTTTTTATAATAAATGAAACATTATTTGAAGGATGATTTTATATCAAAAAAATATATTATGAAAAAACCTAACATAAGAGAGGTGATATTTTAAAATGACTCTAGTGATGTGAGATGTAACACCCCAAGGTTTTAAAAATAATTGGAAATGCATGAAACATTGTTTTATGTAGATATTTATAACTAGACTTTAATTTATTTTCCACTTCTATGCTTGGAATTTCTAAAAATGGTCATCTACAATTGTGTTTAGTATATTATTTGGAGTTTAATGGAACCAACTTATTTTTTTGGGAATAGTAACATACCCTTATGAATAGTAATATAACCCTAATGAAAAGTAAATCGTATTATTATTTAATTTTCTTACAGCTTTATGATAATAACATCTTAATTAATTTTTCCATGTGATATAAAAGAATTTATAGTTTTGAAATTATTAATTTTTGAAATAAGTATGATTTTATTTTGAAATTTAAAATAATAATATTTATAAAATTATTTTTGAAAAATGGAGTTTAGTTTTGGATTCTACAAATAGAAAAAAGTTATGTGTACATTTTTGGGAATTTTCTAAAATTCGTGAATTTTTGATGAATAGTGAAATAGAGTTAAATATCGTATATTCAAATTATCATTAAAATACATTATTTATGACATGATGAGTGATTTAAGGACACTTGGTTCGAACTCAAATGCCATTATTACTATTTTCAGTCTCATGAACTAAGACATTTCATAGTCTTGGGAAACAATATTATAATAATGATTAAAATACTGTAAAATACCTCCTCCCCTCCAATAAAAATACCACTCTCATTCCCATATTCCTAAAACACCTTTAGAGCCTTGAGACTTACCTAATTTCTTACCAAAACTCCTCCCAAGGGTCTTCTCCAAGTCATAGAGCTATTGGTCTCACCAAAAGGCCAAAACCAGAGGACTTAAGAAGGATCTCAAGGAGAAGAGATCAAGAGGTAAACATCCTCTTTTATTTTCATTCCATTCCATCATTTTATGTTATCCTTTTTCATTAACATTGGATTATGTTGGGATATTATATTAAATATTCCCCTTAATTCACATATTATTTACGAATTATTAGAGACCCCTTTTCTCTCATCAAATAAATTTTATAAAATTTTAAGCGACGTCGTTAGGCTGCAGAAATTTCATAAGGGATTTATTAGCTCTTCTTTTATTTTGAGTTACTTTCTTTTCTTATTCTCTCTATTCCAATACTATATCCAATAGGCATGAAATTTACATAAATTTTTAATTTTCTATATTTTCTCATGTTCATGGAAATTTCCTCATTAATCTTCTTCTCCTCTCCCAATTATTCAACGAATAGAAATATTATCTCAGATGTGTTGAACTTTTGACATCGTGGATTATGTGATTTAAATTTGATTTAATTGTTTCAATTCTTGTCATGAAACCATTTTTATGGTTGAAATAGAATATAATATATGTATTATGTATCATCTATGGTTCTTTAATTCTTTATCACATATGGTTTTAATTTATAAAACAATATGACTTCATTATTATCAAAGAACAACTAAAATGATCTAAACAAACATCATTAAGGTTTTAACTAATGAATAATCATTATTTCAAAATTCAAAATGATAAATTGGATAATTTATGGATTTTTAAATATTAAACTATCATTACTTTCTAATTCTATAGTTTCACTTTTGATCTATAAGAGCATCTATCATGAACCAATCATAGAAAAAATGTAAAGAAAGCACCCAAATCAATTGAATAAACAAAATGCTAATAATTAAAGGGAGAAATGATGTTATGAAATTATCATATAAGTTGTTATAAACATGAATATTTTTCTGTTTGATATTAATATCACTCTTGTAACCATTATACAATAGTTTTAAACAATTTTGATGTATGAAATACCCAAGGCAAATAAATTCTTAACCCAATTTCCATTCTTTGGGTTAACCTTCTCCTTTATTCATTTTTATGTATCATGATTATTTGTGTGATGTATTTTATTTATATTATATTTATTTATTTTTATTTACATTTTATATACTTCTTCCATTTCAATCAATTAATTCTCACTCCAATTATATTTTAAGGGACTTTTTTTAAAAATCCTTTTAAAATTCCCTTTAATAAATTTCCAAAGGATTGTTTTATATATATATATGGCATGACTGGTTTCATCTCATTTTCATGATTATTTATTTCTACGATATGTTCCTTGGTCATCATTTATATTGTTTTGAGCCCATTATAGTTCGTGATATGTTGGGTTTAGTCCATTATTGCTCATGATATGTAGGGTTGAGTATAATAAAACTCAAGATATGACGGGTGGGCCACATTATATATCTCCAATGCATTGGGTACTCTAGAGATGGAAGATGACCAATATGTTATTCCATGTAAAAGGGTCAATGTAGGAGTGATATGGTAAATATTTACCAATGCAACTACATGATGTTTCTATGCATATAAATTTTTATCATTATGGGTTTTATTGGTTTTTATGTTATAACTTGACTAATGATTTCTATATTTATACCCCTTACTGAGTTTTTTACTCATCCAAAGTTATTAAAATGTTTTTTAATAGGATATAAGGATAGGTAAGAGAAATAAGGTATTATTGATGTTTGATATGGTGTGTTGTCAAAGATATCATGCATTATGTTTAAATGTTTTATATTCTGAAAAAAAAATGGATAATGCTTTTAATAGTTTCAACTTTGTATGAATGTGGAATGTTATGTATTTAATTTATCATAATTCTTTAATACTATAAACCCAATTATATCTTCAATTTGTAATAATGTATGTTCTTGTCCAAAATTAAAATATTAATTAATGTTTTAAGACTGGGTCCTAATAGTTGGTATCAAAGGATGGTTTAGATAATGTAAGGGGTTAGGATGATGTTAAAAGAATAAAATAACTAATATTTACACTATGATTAATATTAAATGTTATAGAATTTAAATAATATCATGTTGATTCATCTAGGATGTTTTTTTCAGAATTGTTTTCCATATAAGAAACAGGGAAGCTTAAGTATGAAGGCGCCAAGAGGCTGATTTATATCTGAATCTGCTGCCCGAAATGGTGGGAATCAGAACCGGGTAGTTTTGGATAGAAATGGATCAGTTGACTCATAAATTAAATAGGGGTGGTATCCCTAATATAGTGTAACATGATCATCCAATAAGCAACATGTCATTTGTGGTGCATTTTATGAGACAACATCCAACTTCTTTCAATGGATCTTCTAACCCAATTGCAGTACACTACTAGAAAACAAGGCTATATCCACGGTCCTATAGCCGCGGTTTTGTAAGTCTGTGGCTATATCATAGTTTATATCCACACATCTATTAAAATCTTGGCAAAATCATTGTTTATATCCACGATTGAAAAAAGTTGTATCTATGTTTTTTTACTATCTATTGGGCTCCTCCTCCCCACTGTCTGCGATTCCTCTCCTCCGCCGACCCCTCGCGATCCACCTTCTACCTACGACCTCTTATCTCTCGGTGTCCCTCTCTTCTTTGTGTGACTTCTCCACTCAGCCACCATCCTCCACCCTCACAACTTCTCCTCTCTCATAGGTGACCTCAACTCTAGGCGGCAACATCTCCTCTTGATGGCAACCCTTCTTCCTTAACGACCTTGGAAACCTCTCCTCTCCCTAATCCTCATCCCCTGACTGTTCCCAAATGGCCTTCGCAACATTGCCTCATCCTCATCTCCCTAGTTATTCTTCTCATCACTGCCACCGAATGAGGCAACCTGGTCTTCTTCATGGTAACATATCACCTCTTAAGCATGTCTAAGTGAAATTCTTTCTTGAACATTGATAGTCTCCTAATCCCACCAAAAACCTTCATGCTAATGATTCTAGGAATGTTCAGATCCCCCATTAATCCTTTATTTTCTGCATCATTTTGCATCATTTTGAGGCACTGATAATTGTTCATATATCCCCCTATATTTGGTTTATTTTGATTTGAATCTTACTTCTAGGTATGTGATTTGTATTCTCTATTATTTTTTACATCTTTGCAACTAGAACATTTCAGTGTTCCTTCAGCTTGATGTAAGGATTAACAAACAAAGTGTTTTTACATTTTTTACCAGTTTAGTATTGTTTCTAGGTGATGATTCGTTCTCTGAATTTAATGGTTTTATTATGTGAATGTTGTGAATGTTGTGAAATAGTTAAACCCTATGTTTGAATTAGTGTCCTTATGGACCGGTAGAGGGACAATCCATTTTTTGGGCGTTATGTATTGATTGTTGTTGAGGATGATATGGCTTCTACCCTTGATAAAGAAGTGGTTCTAACCACCTGAGATGAGGATATTAATATTGATATTTTTCTTGAGAGGAAGCTAGAATTCTATGAAAATTTTCATTTTTTGGGCATATGGCCTCTGACTGCAATAGAAACAGACTACGTAAACATTAAAAGATTATGGTACATGAAGATGCAAGCATCAAGAGAATGAATGATAAGGGATTGGTCCCACCCTCTATTTACTACACATATATTGATGTCGCTTCTCATGGGGGTGGATACATGGGTGATCCTATCCTGGATGTTTCTAAGAGAACTAATCTATGAATTCCAATAATGATGATGTTTTTGTCCATACTATTGATGAGTCGGGTCATATCCATTCTATTACTGATATCATTGTCATGGTCTCTAGTCAAGGTTTTTTTCCACTGAGTAGCTCACTACTTCATATCTTATGTAGGGAGTCATTCTAGATCCTGAACATTCCACTACTTCAGTACTTGTGAAGTATTCCGATGAGATGGAACCTGATCTGGCCAATGCTTCAGCACCAGTTAAGGATATCATTGTTATAGAACTCGATCAGGTCATCGTTTCACTACCGGTGAAGGTTCCAATGAGATGGAAATAGAGAATGTCTATACATTAGTACCAAATAAGTATTTAAATTTTATGGAGCTCTAGAAGGTCATTTTTTACCACCAAGGAAGGCTTCCTTTTTTGTCTATGATGAGGAACCAGCACCTACTTTACATACAGAGCAAGCTGATTATTCTTTTTCTAATCTAGATTTTGAGCAGGATCATATCTAGAAAATTTCCTTAGTTCCTAGTTCCATTGGAGTTAATGAATTATCTACTGAGTAGGATAATTGTCTTACAGGATTACAAGGATATGGTTATTAGAAAACTATTGACTTATCAATTATTCCTTCATCCAAGATTTCAAGGAGGAAACTACTTGGAAGCCTTCTTTTGACCCATGTTTAATCGGCTAACTAGTTCAACACCCTCAGTAATGAATCCTCTATGGAAGATGACAATGAGTTTTCCCCATCCGAACAGGACCTGTGTGACCCCTCATCTATTAATGCAATAGATGATATGGGTGAAGATGATTTGGAAATTGTTGGTTTTGATAAAGGAAGAACACAATGTTATGATATGCCTAGTACTAGGCTATGGTCTGTAATGTAATGAAGGTCATCTTTTGGAACTTCTAAGGGTTTGGGAGCTATCCCATGGTTAGAACCCTTAGGTACATTATTGTGAACAAAAACCCTATATTGATTAGTCATACCAAGCCAATATTGAATTTTGAGAATTGGATGGAATTGAAATTTAAATCTTTTGGTCACTCATTTTTTTCTAATTATCAATTTGATGCTACCACATAGTTTTTGTTGGTTCTTAATAAATTTAGTGTCACTATCTATTCCTTCCATAATGATCATCAGTTAGTGACCATCTCTTATTGCATTGTTAACACTACTATTTATGTGAATTTTTTCTATGCTTACAATTTATATACAAGATAAAGATATCTTTGAATAAATCTAGCGTCCATCTCAAAGAATATTTCTAGGAGCTGTATTTTTCTTGGTCACATTAATGCTATTTTGAGGCCTGATAAAAAAACTAGTATTAATTTCTATAAAATCTCAGCTAGTGAATTTTTTTCCTGAATTGGTAAATGTGTCTTGTCCAAAGTTTCGATATCTGGATTTGATTAAAAATGGAGTCAATATACTTCAATTGGGAGGATGGAAAGTAGGTTGGATTGGTGCTTTGTTTAATTGGATGAAAGGAATAGTACAGTTGAGATATCTGGACTCACCCTTCCAAGATTTCATTGTAATCATAGCCCTCTATTAATTTAATTCTGTATTAATAGGTCATGGTCACCCCACTTCCTTTCATGTTTAACAATTATTGTCTTGTTGTGTCATGTTGTAGATAAATAATTTTGGATTCCTGGAAGATTGATTTTGTGGGAAGTCCTCTACATATTCTATCTTGCAAGATTATGATTGTAAAGGCCAAACTGAACAAATAGAGTAAATAATCCTTTTTTAATCATGATAGTGACATTAAGGAGGATTAATCTCATCTAATTATTTTCCAAAAAAATATGCCTCAGGATGTGCCCTCTCAGGAGGATATAAAATCCATATCCAAAATTGATATTTTATAGACTCTAAAAGTGAAGTGTTCTGAAAATAAATTTAATATTATTTGGAGGAAGGAGGGGATCTAAATTCACTTTTCTTTTATATCATGCATAGTGAGAAAAACTTGAGGAGTATCACTTCCTTATAAATTAATAGTAATATGTATAGTTCTAAGAATCAAATGAAAAATTATGGGACTTTTTATTTTGAGGATATTTACTCAGATAATGGAGAAGGAAAAACTGAAAAACTAATCTAATGAAATGAACCAAAAATTGATCATATTCAAAATAGAAGGCTAGTATAGGCCCATAGGGAAAAAGAACTTTCATGCAACTCTCTTATAATTAAATATGGATGGTGTTTCTGGACTATATGTCTTGAAAAAACTTTTTTCATGTTTTAATGGGACATTATTCTTCTTGAGGTAATAAATGTTGTGAGGGAATTTTGTATTCTTTAATTGAGGCTTTTTTGGGTGAACTACAACATCATTGTATTAATCCCAAAGAAAGATAATGCTCTGTATATAAAGTGTTTAGGACTATTTCTATTGGGTTTTTTATACCAAAGGCCATTAGAAAAATCATGACACACAGGATGGGTGAGATTGCTAAGGGATTTATTTTAACAAATCTGGTTGGGTTTTTCCCTGGGAGGAACATTCTAAATTTCCTCAACAATGCTTTTAAATGTATGAATATCATAAAGAGGATGGTAAATTATCGTAATATGTCCTTGAAGATTGATATATAAAAATATTTTTATACATTAAAATGTAGTTTCATTTTTTCTATTCTGAAAATGAATGTATTTTCCCCGAGGTTCATTGATTTGATTTGTTCTAACCTGTGCAGTGCCAGGATCTTTATTATGGTTAATGTGTCCCTAAGGGGTTTCTTCTAGTGTTAATGAGGAGTTATAAAGGAGATCCTTTATTTCAGATTTTATTTCTGATAGCTGAGGATTATCTTAGTTTGTATCTTCTTGATGTTGTAAATATTGGGCTTTATCAGCGGTTGGGGTTTGGGAGGGATTTCATTACACCATCACATTTGTTTTATGCTGATGATATTTTTCACTTTATCAGTTATTTTTATCATTTGATTCTATTTCATTCATATATACTTCTTCTCATTTTTGATGTAGTTATTGTATAGTGATACGATACTATTTTTATAAGGTTATGGACTCTCTATTGTACCATAGTTATACAATCACTATGGGTCGGATGCCTCTGACATATGCGCTGGAACTCTTGTAGCCATGTAACCAACTATCTTGGGGATCTGTTTAGTGGCTCTTGGGTTGTGAATTTACAAAGTGGTATAAGAGGATTATTTTTATATTATCATGAAATTTTTTTATATTAGATATGATTCTAAGAATGTGTTAGTTCATGGTAAATAATCATGTCTGGGAGTGTTTAAACCATGCAAGGGGAAAAGACTAAGTGTTTAGGGATGAGACTGTGGTCTTATTGATAGTTATTAAAATTGAACATTATTTCACCTTGAGTGACTGATTTAGATTATTCTACATATAGATTTATGATATTTTGGTATATTATGCTTAGGTTTCATGGAATGAACATGTTTTTTCAGTCATCATTCAAGGATTTTTTAATTTCATTTATCTTCCTTCTTGATTCTTCTTGTTTATATTAAATTGGAAATATTGATCTAGTATTAGTAGAAATAATTGTATTGTTTTATAGATAAGTAATGGTTTTTTAATAAAACCCCTCCAACAGAGGTGTGTTGTCTGAGAAAACTCACAGTGTTAGTTTATGCTTATATAGTTTGTTTGAAAATATTGCATTTATGTCTTCCATTTTAATCCTTACGCCTCTCATTTGAGACAACACAGACATCTCCAAAGAATTTTTTTGACTCACGGGGGGGGGGGGGGGTGTGCAGGGGGAAGGGGGTGTTCAAGGTGGGGTGGGGGTGTGCTGGGGGGTTTGTACATAGAGGGCGGGATACATGGAGAGGGTTGGTGTGCTACTACATGAGTTGGGGTTGGGGGAAGGGGCAAGGTGCAGGGGGCAGGGGGCGGGGGTAGGGGCAGAGGGCAGGGTGGAGCAGGGTAGGGGGATGGGGGCTGGGGGCTGGGGGTAGGGGGTAGGGGGATGGGTAGAGGGGGTTAGGGGGCAGGGGGAAGGGGGTGTGTAAGGGGGAAGTGGGGGTCGGGGGGTGTTTAAGGGGGTAGGGGCTGTGTAGGCACCATTGAAATTGAAATAGATTTGACATTTGTTAATATTGTAAGTTCATTTTAAGAATTCTCATTGTTTTCATTAGTTATTCCATGCATGCACTTGCATCTATTTGTGTTTTCAACATTTTTTGGGTTCTATATGTCTAATTTTCAGCCGAGTCAATGATTGGGGTGAGTGAGGCCAGTAAATATGCACAAAATTTCATGGTTTAAAATCAACTTGGTTTCCATTTGTTTATGCTTATTTAATTTGCAACTTGTATGCTGAATAGTTATATTTATTTTTTCACCTGTTCTTTTCATTTATTTGAGGATTACAATAAGTCACAATTAAGCATCATAATCCTTGATGACATTGAGAGGTAATTACAATCAATTTCAATACAATACTACTTTTGGTCCTTTCATTCGATAACCACTATGTAGCTCTTTTTAGTATAGGATTTTGGAGTTCATTTCCATTAGACCTCGTTTTTTCCATATAATTTCACAAATGCTGATGGTCCTTTTGAGACAACTTCCTCCACATGAATTTTTTTTCATCCTTTTTATTAGTATAACTCATTTTTAATATATCTTTATGAGGCTTTATTTTTCTCAATTTCTTCACAAGAACAGGATTTCATGTGTGTATGCTTTCACATGATAAGTTGTATATGTGGATAGGGATGCATGCTATGTAGAGAACCAGCAACAAAACATAGCCAATGATTCTGCATGTGAGCATATATATAAGGATCCCCTTGTGTGTGGCTAGACATCTTTGAGTTATAGTCCCTCTCCCAGCCTATTTAATTCAAGAATTTTTTAAATTTCATTTAGCTACCTTCTTGATTCCTGCTTGTTAATATTAAATTGAAAATATTTACCATGTGTTAGTTAAAATAATTATTCTGTTTTATAAATAAGTCAAGGTTTTGTAATAAAACCCCTTTAACGGAGGTGGGATGTCTGTGAAAACTGATAGTGGTATTTTATACTTATATAGCTTGTTTGACCTTATAGAATTTATGTTTTCTATTTTTATCCTTACTCCTCTCATTTGAGACACCACGGGCATATCCAAATATTTTTTTGACTCACAGGGGGATGTGCAGGATAGGGCTGCTGGTGTAGGCTTTGGGTTGGTTTTGGGGGGTTGGTGCAGGCTTGGGGCTGGGGGTGTCGGGGGTTGTGCAATCTAGGGGGATGGGTGGAGGGGGAAGGGGGCAGGGGTCTGGGTGGAGGGGGGCAGGGGGCCGGGGGTAGGGGGTATGGTGGAGGAGGGTAGGGTGTAGGGGAGATGGGGGGTAGGGTGGTGGGGGGTAGGGTGGTGGGGGGTAGGGGGCAGGGGGCAGGGGGCAGGGGGCAGGGGGCAGGGGGGAGGGTGGAGGGGGGTGGGGCAGGGGGAAGGGGGTAGGGGCAGGGTGTGGATCCATTTTTTTGTTATGATATATTCTATTTGATTAGAAATGGTATCCTCTGGTAAACATGTATTACCGAGTGGGATAAAAACTTGTATCGAACAATACCAAATTAAGCTGCAACTCGAGCCAAACTAATTATATACCATTAATAGGAAGAATAACTGTTAATTAATAGTAATGTACTATTTGGTAGTATCATTTTGAAACATAGATCTATTTCCTTCTTGTTTGTAGGAACATGATTTGACCCATGGGGAATTGTGGTTCTTATATGTTGGGTGGTGACGTGTATAGTCACAGGAGACACATATGTTTTAGTTTAGTTTTTATATTATTTTCTTTATCTCATTGTTTACTTAGGCCTTTTACATCTTTCTATGGACAAAGGGTAAAAATATTCTACAATGGGGGAGAAATGGGGTTCAGATTGATTCAGTCTACTATCTTTGAAATGAGGTAAGATTATATGGTTACTACTTATCTTGAACCTCATGTATTTGGGAATTTCAGTGTCATTGACTCCATATTATGTTTTCAGTAGGGTGTTTGGTCATTACGTGTTGGTTCGAGTGGATTTGGTTCTCCCAATCGAGGTAAGGATTTAATGTCTTTTGTTGGTTTCTCACTAGTTATGTACCATCCTTTTCATGTTTTAATGTTCCTAATATCCTTTTTATAGTGCGTTAATCACTGATCATTGGTTTCTAGTAGCCAAGTTAAGGGGGACTTTCCTGCGAGTGCATAGATAAGAAAGTATATGTATGTGGGTTCCCCTGTTATGTGTATAGTCAACCATGGCAGTGCTTAGGCATGTATGGGGCTATGTGTTCCAATGTATATATATATATATTCATACGTAGGTGATTGGATACTGGTATATGGATATAAGCATATGTGCAAGGATCCCCTTGCACATGCTCATGGCCATGCGGGTGTGTGCATAGGGTCTAGGTGTCCTTGAATGTGTGTGAAGGTGTGTATACCCAGTGGGGGGGCAACAACTTTTAGTTTGAAAGCTCCAAGAGCCGAAGTGGACGGTTTGGTTCCACCTTGAGGTAGGATCCCTCTTCCAATCTCTTTATTTCAAGATTTCTTTAAATTGAATTTAGCTTCCTTATTAATTATTCTTAATAATATTGAACTATATATCTTGAATATGTGTTCTTTAATATAATTGTTTCATTTGATAAATAAAGTTATGTTTTTAGAAATAAAGTCAATTTTTTTAAATAATAACTGCAATGATTTTTTAATAAAACCCCTCCAACCGAGGTTCACTATCTTCTAAACAAAAGAGCAGTGATAGTTATTTGTATCAGGTTTAGATTTGGATTGAGTCTTTCATATGACTCTTGTTGGTGTTTGTTTTTTGGCTTGTTAGTTTTTGTTTACTTTGAATAATATAAATTGGATTATCATACAATTTTAACTCAAATGACATTTCCCGAGTAGGCATATGCCTTGACCATGACACTTTCCTTTTCACACTTGGAATATTATAAATAAAATTTTCATGTTTAGCCTAAGTGAATTAATTTTTCAATGGTTTGTGTAGGGTGTATGATTCATTTCCGACATTTTGTTGACTTTAAACGTTTCATCATTGTGCTACTCGCTACAACCTTCTCTGGCGATCCTTTGTTATAGCATATTAAATAGTTTATATGTTCTATCATCTGCCAGCGGAGCGATGGTCGGAATGTTTCCCCACTTCATCCTTCTCTATTCGATCCTGGCCAGAAGATGCTACCCAGTAGATGTCACTGGACCGGGCGGTCACACCGCAGTCATGCGGTAGTCACGTTGCGGGCATGTCGCGGTAATGCCGTGATTTGGCCCCAATCTTGGATGAAACCCCTTGGCGGTTTGAAGTGATAGTATTTTTTGATTCTTATGATCAATTATGATATTGACTATTCAAAATTTCTACCAGTGGGGCGACGACCGGAATGTCTACATGCCCCCTCCCGCTCCCTTCGCTTCTAGCATGAAGATGATGCCCCGCGGATATCGTTGGACTGGGCCAACACATTGCGGTCATGCCTCGGTCACGCCGCGGTCATATCGTAGTCACTCAATGATTTGGACCTACTCCAGGATGACACCCCGAGGTAGTTCCCAGTAATATTATTTTTTGAGTCCTGTGATCTATTTTGAGATAGACTAATCAAAATTTCTACACGTGGGGCAATGTCCAGAATGTTTCCCTGCTCCCGTCGCTCCTAGCCAGAAGATGCTGCCCCATGGATGTTGCTGGGTCGGGCCAACACGCCGTGGTCACGCCATGGTAATGTATTGATTTGGATCTGCTCCAGGACGACACCCCGCGGTGGTTCCCAGTGATAGTATTACATGAGTCTTGTGATCATTTTTGGGACTGTCTAATCCCAATTTCTGCCAGTGGGACAACAGCCGGAATGTTGCCCCGCATCCTCTTACTCCCTACGCTCCTAAACAGATGATGTTGCCCCGCAGATGTCGCTGGATCGGGCCAACATGTCATGGTCATGCCGCGGTCATGCCAAGGTCACACCGTGGTCACGCTGCGGTCACACCTCGATCACACCATGGTCACACCACGGTAATGCCATTATTTGGCCCTACTCCAGCCACATCCATCCCACACCAGCCCCCTTCCACTATCATTTAAGCCCACTGCCACCAAGATTCCGACCCACAACAGCCCCCTACCACCTTCAAATCAACCCGCACCATCTCCCCAGCACCTGCAACCGGCCCCCTTCCACCTGTATTCGAGCCCACACTAGCCCCCAGCCACCTGCAATCCTACCTGCAACAGTCCCCACACCTACCACCACACCAGCCACTACCCCCCATCCTCCTAAAAAACAATCATGCCAGCCCTCTGCCACCTTCAAAATAACACCGACCAATAGTTCCAGCCCTCACCAGCCCCCGACCTCATATGTCCCAGCCTGCACCAGCCTTTTCCACATGCCCAATAGCCTCCAGCCACCTTCAATCCTGCCCACACTTGCCCCCTACCACCTATTCTAACCCGCACCAGGCCCCTTCCATCCCCCTGCCGCCTGCCTTCCCGCCCGCACCAACCACTCCAACCCACACTAGCCACCTCACCAGCCCCCAGCTTCTTGCATTCCAGGATGCACAAGAAAAACTCCATGCAAATCACAAAGAGAAAAGGTGAAATCCGATCCCCTTTCCTGAGCCCTCCTTTTTTTCGAAAAGTAGCTATGTAAACTGCCATTAATGATCACCATGAACATTGGGGTAGAGATGCATCTTTTAACCGAAGACGTGAACCTAGATGGAAAGCCGAGCAGATACAAATCATCCCATAAAAAGTCTCGCCTGACTAAATCCAATGCCTTGAATAAATTGATCTTGAAGGCACGCATAGGAATTACCGAATAAAGATGGTACCCCCACAATATTTCCTGGGGAACAAGATTCTTAGGATGAATTGGTTTTGGTACTGATGGTTGAGGATATTTTTATCCAGATTTAGATTTATGAGTCTCTTAAGGTTATATTTGTAACCATCATACTAAAAGGTAAGAGTTATAAGTGGTGGAAGTCTATTATTCAGAACAATCTAGAAAAATACTATTCTTGGAATAGATTCAAGGGCTTTTTCATTTATAATTCTTTCATAATGAAGTGAAGTTACTAATGACTATAGAATTTTCTAGGAGGGAATTTTTAGGTGGGGTGTCCAAGGGCTGTCTGAGGGTGGTGTCAGGGGGGGTCTACAGGGCAGGGGGGAGGGTATAGATGTGGTTTCTAGGAGGGGCTATCCAGGGGGGTGTCTAAGGGATGTTTGGGGGGTCTGTAGGGTAGGGTGTAGGTGGGGAGTCGGTCGGTTGTTCGGGGGGGGGGGGGGGTCTGAAGGGTAGAGGGAGGGTAAAGGTGTGGTGTCTAGGAGGGGTTCTTTGGGGGGGCGGGGGGTCCAAGGGAAGTCCAGGGGGTTCAAGGGGGGGGTCTTTAAGGCAGGGGAAGGGTGCAGGAGGGGTGTCCAGGGGGGCTATCCAGGGGGTGTCAAAGGGCTGTCTGTGGGGATGATTTGAAGAGATAAACCCTCAAGCAATGGGACCTAACCAAATATCAATAATTTTTCTAATGATTTTTGGAAAGGTATTCCCAATAGCAATAGGTCTGAAATCCTTTATATCCAAATCATTTTCGTTCTTTGGGATCAGGGCAACAAAATTTTAGTTGATTCTATAGGGAATTGAGGCATGGTTAAGGAACTCCCTCATAGTGTTAAGGAGATCATCACGAACTATGTCCCAGTAGAATATAATTAATTAATTTTTGAACCCATCAGGATGAGACACACTCATAGGATTTAGAGAAAAATTGTACTCTTAACATCCTTCTCCTCAAGGGATGAAACAATGGAGATTGTTTGATTGCTGTAGCCCGATCCAGTTGGGCTGAATGCTTGAGGCCCGATCGGGAACTGTAGAAACTTTTACCACTATAGCAATGCAGACTTTGGAGTCCACTTTACTATTTCACTTTAGACTTCTAGTCGGCAGCCACTAGATTATTGGATAGATATAGGAAAGTCTTCATAAGATTGAAAAACTCTATAATAATATTTCCTTATCTCTCCATACTACTAAAGAAATCTTCTCCTCCGTGAATAGCTTGAGTAGAGTTTTAATCACTTTCAACTGGTCAACCTATTCCTTCAAAACCCATTCTAAAAAATCTTCCTCAATTAATCTTGATGAGATGAATGCACATCACTTATAACAACATAGAGATACTATTTGACTATACACTAGATAGATTCAGCATAACGTAAAGCCATGGGAGGTGGAGCACTAGATGTAGATACAACAATATGAGGTTCTTGATAACTCAAAATTCAATTGAAATCTAAAACAAGTATTTATATGAAATATTATAAATTTAATATGGATACAAAATCTGATGGCACTAGGGAAACAAATCTCTCAACACTAGGTAATGTAGACTCTATAAGTTAAGATTTTGTAGGTACATCTAAGGGAAAAGCCTGAAGCTCACCTGCTTGGTCAATCTTCTTAACTAAGGATCCCTTAGGATATGTGTATGGATGTATAGGGGGCGACTGTCTAGCAGGGGGGATGTCTAGCTGAGGGGGGGGGGGGGGGCTGTTGTCCAGGGGGTCCTGTAGGGGGTGGGGGGCTGTTGTCCTTGGGGGTCTAGCATGGGGGAAAGGGGTGTGCAAGGGGGTGCAAGGGGGTGTGTGCAAGGGGTGAAAGGGATGTGTGTGTGTGGGGGGTCTGCTATCCAGGGGTTCAAGGGGGTTCCCATCTGGGGTGAAAGGGGGGTGTCCTGCAGGGGTGGTGCAAGGGGGGCCAGTAGGGGGGCTGCTGTCCAGGGGGGTCCCGCAGGGGAAATGCTGTCCAGGGGGTCCAGCAGTGGGGGGGGGGGGCTTCTTCCAGGGGGTCCAGTAAGGGGGGATGCTATCCAGGGGGTCCAATATGGGACTGCTACTATCTAGGGGGTCCTGTAGGGGTTGTTTCTATCTCGGAGGGTCTAGCAGTGGGGGGGGGCTGCTGTCCAGGGGGTCCAGCATGGGGGGTGGGGGCTTCAGTCCATGGGGATCCAGTAGGTGGGGGGGAAGGGGTGTGCAAGGTGGTTCAATTGATGTAAGGGATGTGGGGGGGGATACTATCTAGGTGTAGTTTTTATATGAAATTTGAAAGGTTTTAGCCATAATTTCAAACCGTGGCTAAAACCCTATAGCCACTATTCACTGAACCGTGGATGGTATTGTCTTGGATATAGGTCTATAGCCACTATGGGAACTGCAGGTATCGGCCTATATCCACGGTTCAAAAATATGCCTATAGTATTGGCCCTATAGCAATAGCAATACCATCCATGGTCTAATGAACTGTGGTTATAACCTGTAGCCACAGTTTGTGGGCTTAAATCCACAGTTCCAAACCGTGGCTATAGCCTAATGTTCTAGTATTGGTAGAAGGATAGATTAATGCCCTTGAAAATATATTTGATGTTTTGGGATGTTCAGATATTCAAAAGGTATTTCTATCTATTAACCGTTTTGAAGTTGAAGCTGATCAGTGGATATCAATGGTATGGAGTATCTGGGATAGAGAAGATATTGATGCCTTAGAGTGGGATGAATTTAAAAGTATTTTCCTTGAAAAATATTTTCCTTAGGTGGTGAAACATAAGATGGAAAATAAATTCCATGAATTGACAAAAAAAGAAGGAGGATTCAGTGGCTGTATAGGAAGAAAACTTCACTCGACTAGCTAGGTTCACTCCAAATCTCATTATGCATCTTGATAGAAAAAATCAACCACTTTTACTTAGGACTGAAGCCAAGGTATATAAAGGTGTTGGCCTCCCGTGAATTAAAAATTTATGAGAAAATTTTCTGTTGTGCTAAACGGTTTGAGATGGAGTTTGCTGATGATCATGTGCATTTTGGAAATAAGGAGAATAAGAGGTCTAGATAGTCAGTGATGCATAAAATTCAACAGAATAAATGTGATGGTAAGAAAATCCAATTTATTGTTTGGGAAAATCATGGCTAGAAGAACCCTAGAAAATGTCTTTACAAAACTGGGAATTATTTTATATGTGGTAAGATTTTAAATATGGCTCGAGATTGTAATAAAAAATATCCTTAGATGAATCTTGATGAAAAAACTGTGATGTGTTTTAAATGTGGTGAAATGGGTCATTATGAAAATTCCTGCAAAAAGAGTTATTTGAATGATACAATAAAGCCAAACTATAATCAGAAAGTGGTAGTAATATCTTTTATGACTAAATCAGCAAATGGAAAGCCATCCAATGAAGTTGTAATAGGTACTTTGTTTGTTTACTTTGATTATTATAATGTTTTTTAATATGGGGTCTATACATTCCTTTATTTATAAAAAAATTATGGTAAATTGGAAATATGAACTCAACAAATGAGACCAGAACTTGTTGTTAAAACACCTGGGAGAAATATTATAGAAAGGGGGAATTGTAAGAATCTTTCTATTGTGGTCTATGAAAATACTTTACCTGCAAACCTTGTTGTTTTACCCTTAGTCGTTTTTGATGTTATTCTAGGGATTGATTGGATTTCTGTTTATCATGCTAAGAATGACTGTAGAGATAAAGAAGTTGTTTTTTAGAAAGTGTTTTAGTTTGTATTTAATAACAAACCCATAAAATTGATAACATATCAGGAAGCTAAGAAGCTGTTTAATGAATGAAATTAATGTTATCTTGCTCATATTATTGAAAACAATGGAATGGTCATATTAATGATGTGTTGATGGTAAATAAATACCTTGATGTTTTTGCTGATTAGTTAACCAATGTCATACCTGATCAAGAAGTTCAAATCACAATTGACTTAGTTCTAGATGATAAGGCAATTTCAAAACCCCCATATCATATGGCTAAAATAAAACTTCTAGAATACAAAAATCAGTTGCAGTATTTGCTTGATAAAGGCTGCATTTATCCTATAACTTCACTATAGGGTGATCTTGTGTTTTTTGTTAAAAATAATGACCATTACATAAGACATTTAATTGATTATTGATCTTGGAATAACATCACTATTAAGAACAAATATCATATTCCTCACATTGATGACTTGTTTGATCAGCTCTAGGGAGCTCATTACTTTGCTATGATAGACATGATATCTGGATACCATCATCTAAAGGTGAAGGCGGATGAAATCTTGAAAACAACCTTTCATACTAGATATGGTCATTATGAGTTAGTTTTTAAGCCATTTGGGTTAACAAATTCACCTATTTTATTGATGAATATTATGAATAAAATATTCCATGAGTTCTTGGATATGTTTCTGGTTGTGTTTTTTATGACATTTAAATATTTTCTAAAAATAAATAGGAGCATGAAAAAAATCTAAGGGTTGTTTTACAAACCTAAAAAGAAAATAAATATTATGGAAAATTCAACAAGTGTGATTTTTTGGTGCAACATATATCTTTTCTTGGGAACATTGTAAATAAGTATGTAATAACAATTGATACTTACAAAAAAATGTGTTTGTTGAATGGCCAAGACCCACAAATGTTACACATATTCATAGTTTTCTTTGATTAACTGGTTATTAATGACATTTTGTTAAGAAATTTGCATGGTTGTCTTGCCCGATTATTATGTTAACATGAAAAGTCTTTATATTTATTTGAACAGAAGAATTTGATGTTTGTTTTCAGGAACTGAAGAAGAGATTGGTGGATTCTCTAGTTTTGAACTTGCCTTCCCAGAACGGTGAGTTTGTCATCAACATTGACATTTTTTAAAGGACTTGGTTGTGTTTTGATGAAGAATGATCATGTAATTTCTTATTCTTCTAGGAAGCTTAAACTTCATGAGTTAAATTATCTCATACATGATTTGGAATTAGAAGCTATGGTTTTTTATTTTAAAAATTTGGAGGTATCATTTATACAGAGCCAAATTTCAAATATATATTGACCATAAAAGTCCGAATAATATATTCACTCAGAAGGAATTAAACATGAGGCATAGAATATGGCTTGAACTAATAAATGATTATGATTGCACAATAAATTACCATCCTGGAAAATCAAACAATGTGAATGATTCCTTGATTTCAAAACATCATGAATCATTAGCCATGATATGTTTGGAACATGAGCCCTGGGTAAATGATTTGATTAATTTTGTCTTAGAAGTTTTTGGTGCAGGACATAAATCTATTTTTTTGGTTTCAGTGTAGTCATCATTATCCGACGGAATTAATAAAGTGCAGAAGGAAGACCAAGAGCTATAGAAAAAGGTATAATTGTTTAAAATGTGTATGTTCTCAGAATTTAACTTTGGTAAAGATTGTTTTTTAATATTTCAAAAAAGGTTGTGTTTTCCTGGTCTTTCTCTACTGAAGAATGATTTGAAGTGTGAAGCACATAGTTATCCATTTTCAGTTCATCCTAGAAGTAATAAGATGTACACAGAACATCAGGTGTATTATTTATGGGATATAATGGAATGGGATATTTGGTGAGTTTACTATGAAATTTTCGACTTGTCAACAGGTTGAAGTAGAGAGGAAGTTACTGAAGGGGATGCTTCAGCCATTTCCTATGACCGAGTGGAAATGGGAGAATATATATACATACATCTTGGAAGTACTACATAAGGAATCTTGAGGTAACAATAATTTTTGGGTTATTGTTGATCAGCTAACAAAATCTGCACATTTTCTTTCTATTTGTGATACAATTTCTTTGGATAAACTTTCGTGACTATTCCTAAAAGGGATTTTTAAGTTACATAGAGTTAATCTTTCCACTATGTCTGACTGGGATCCCATGTTAACTTATAACGTTTGGAAGCGACTTCAGTAGTCATTGGGCAATGAATTTAATTTCAGTATATTGTTTCATACTCAGTCAGATTTTTAGTAATAATGAACAATTAAGACATTGGAGGATATGCTTCGAGCATGTTCAATGGACTATCAGGGAAGTTGGGAACATAATATTTCTTTTGATGAGATTACTTATGATAACTGTTTTCATTCCAGTATACAGATGGAACCTTTTGAGGCTTTGTATGGGAAGCAGTCTCAGACACTAGTATTTTGGGATGAAGCCGGTGAAAGAATGTTGATGGGGCCAAAATTAGAAAAGTAAGTATCTGAGAAAGTGTTGATGATCTAGTAGCACACAAGTATAGAATAGAGCATCAAGATATTTTATGCAGATAACAGAAGTTAAGACATCTTTTTTGAGGTAGGTGACCATGTTTTCCTTAAAATCTCTCCATGTAAATATGTGATGTGTTTCAGTAAGAAAGGGTAGAAAATTCTATGGTTCATTAGTATTTTTGAAATAATATAAAAAGATGGACCAGTTGTATATAGAGAATCTTTTTCTATTAGTTTATTTCAGTTACATAATGTTTTTAATTTTTTGATGTCAAGGAAGTATGTGTTAGATTCATCAAATGTCTTGATCTCGAAAGTAGTTCAATTGGAAGAGAACCATTCCTATGAAGAGAAACCAGTTCATATTCTTCATTTAAGGGAACATGTATTGTTGAATAAGGTATTCCACCAGGTAAAGGTTTTTTGGAGAAACCACATGGTAAAAAAACCAACATGGGAGTCTTAAAATTCTATGAGGTAAAATACCCTTAGTTGTTTAATAAGTAAATAAAATTGTGAGGATGCAATTTAAAGAATGTAGGGATAATGTAACACCCCAATGTTTTAAGAATAATTTGAAATGAATGAAACATTCTTTAAAGTAGATATTTAAAATTAGCCTTTTAAAATATTTTTTCCACTTCTATGTTTTGAATTTCAAAAAATGGTCATCTATAATTTTGTCGAGTATGTTATTTGGAGTCTAATAGAACCAACTTGTTTTTTTAGTGAATAGTCACATAACCTTATGAATAGTAATATGAAGAGTAATATGACCCTAATGAATGGAAAATAGTATTATTATCTAATTTTCATATGGATTTAAGATAATGACATCTTAATTAAATTTTCACTATGATATAAAATCAGTTGTAGTATTTAAATTATTAATATTTGAATTAAGTATGATTTTATTTAAAAACTAAATTAATAATATTTAGACAATTATTTTCCAAAAAATGGGTTTCATTTTTGTATTATACACTTTGATAAATGGTAAGGTGAATTTTTGTGATTTTTCTGAAATTCGTGAATTTTCTATGAATTGTGAAATCTGGTAAAATACCATATATTCAAACTCCTAAAAAATACACTATTTATGACATCATAAGTTATGTAAGGCCAAAATTTTCGAACTCACATGAGATTATTACTATTTTTGGCTACATTAACATAGTCTATTCAAATTCAATGGAACACATTTTATAATAATGATTAAAATAATGTAAAATACCTCCTCTCCTCCACTATAAATTCCACCCTCATTCCACTCTTCCTCCCACACCTCCCAAGACTTGATCCTTACCTAAGTTTGGTACAAAACTCCTCCCAAGGCACTTTCACATGTCATAGACCAGCTGGTCTCACCAATAGGACAAAACCGAATTCCTTAAGAAGGATCTCAAGGGGAAGATATCGAGAGGTACATATCCTCTTTTATTTTCTTTCTTTTCTTTCATTTTATATTATTCAATTTCATTCCCTTTAGCTTATGTAGGGATTTACATTTCCATATTCCCCTTAATTCCCATATTATGTATGAATGATGAGAGACCACTTTTTTCTCATCCAAATATTTTATGAAATTTTAAGCGATGCCATTATGCTGCTGAAATATCTTAGGGGATTTCTCAAATCTTCATTTATTTTGAGTTTCTTTATATTATTCTTCTAGATATTACCCTCATCTTATCCAATACATATGAAATATCTAGAAATATTGTATATTATTTAATTTCTCATGTTCATGTAAAATTCCTCATTAATATTCATCTCCTCATCCATTTTTTCAAGGAATAAAAACATTATTTTTGATGTGTCGAATTTCCGATATCAGGGATGATGTGATTTCAATTTTCATTAATTGCCTCAAGTATGGTCATGAATCCATTTTTATGGATTAAAAAGTTTATAATATATGTATTATTTCTCATCCATGGTTCTTGAATTATTTTTCACACATGGTTTTAATTTATTAAACAAAATGAGGTTGTTATTATCAAAGAACCTCTATAATGATCTAAACGAACATCATTAATGTTTTAACTGATGAATCATCCTATATTAATAATTAAAAATGATAAATTGAATAATTTATGGTTCTAGATATATTTATCTATGATTATTTTATAATTCTATAATTTCCATTCTGATCTAAAAGAGCATCCATTTGGAACTGATGATGGAAAATGTATAATGAAAGCACCCAAAACAATAGAAGGAACAAAATACTAATAATTAGAGAGTAAAATGATCCTATGAAATGATCATATAATGTATTATAGAAATTAATATGTTTCTCTATGTTGTTAATAACACTCTTTTTACCCTTATACATTAGGTTTAAACACTTTTTATGTAAGAATAACCCGAGGTAAGTGAATTCTTAACCCAATTTCCATTCATTGGGTTAACCTTCTCCATTATTCATTATATGGTATCAAGATTATTGGTGAAATTAATTTTGTTTATATTATGTTTAATTTTTTGTATTTACATTATATATACATATTCCATTCCATTCTATTAATTCTCACTCTAAGTATATTTTAATGGACTTTTTTAAAAATTATTTTAAACTCTATTTAATAAATTTCAAAATGCTTGTGTTGGTATATGTATATAGAATGAGTGGTTTATTAGGATTTTCAAGTGAATTTATTTACATGATATTATACTTGGAAATTATTTATGTTAAGTTAAACCCATTATTTCTCATGATATGTTGGGTTGATCCAATTATATTTCAAGTTATGTTGGGTTGAGCCCATATAGCTCAAGATTTGACTTGTGAGCCCCATTATAGCTCTCCAATAAATTGGGTAATCTAGAGATTTAAGTTGACCAAAAGGTTATTCCATCTGTAAGGGTTAATGTAAGAGTGATATGGTAAATTTTACCCATGGAAAATATATGATGTATCTTTGCATATGAGTTTTTAGGGTTTGGGTTTTATTGGTTTTCAAGTTATCACTTGACTAACGCTTTCTTTCATTATATCCCTTACTGGGTTTTATACTCATCACAAGTTTTGAAATTTTTTTTAATTGGATATAAGGATTGTTAATTGAATGAAGGGATTTTTGATTTTTGATATGGGTTTTTGTTAATGAAATCATGTTTTATGTTTAAATGTTTTATATTTTGAAATAAATGGATATTGTTTTTAATAGTTTCCTCTTTTTATGAATGAGGTATGTTATGTATGTAAGTTATCCTAATTATTTAAAACTCTAAACCCTATAATATCATCAATGTCTAATAATGTATTTTATTGTCTAAAATTCCTGATTAATTAATGTTTTAATTTCAGGTCCATATACAAGATGTCTAAGTGGACATCCATCCGAACTTAATTAATTAATATCATTGGGTACATAAATTACGTATAGAGATAAATTTCACTAATAAGGAATTATATATACACATAAATTGGCACAAACCATCCCAAAAAACCCATAAAATATTATTTAAAATTGAAATTGATATGACTCTAAGGGCCTTCCAGATCCCCATTGTCTAGAAACACGAAACCATGATTCCAAAATAACTAAAGCCAAACATTTTTCCAAAATTAAAATTATTATACAACAAATATATAGAAAATATATTAAGAATGAATAATATGTAACCAAAATCCAATATTAGTAGTAATTCAACAATGTATATAATCCAATAACTTGTCAAATGTCTAAAACCAAAAATAAAAGAAACAAAAAAATTCATTAGAAACCTCCTATTTGATTTTGGATGTAACACACCTTCTCACCAATATCTAACCATTCTGAGCTAACATGATACCATCCCACCTCACTACAACAACTTTTCCTTTCATGAATAAGACATATAATGGTCTAAACACCCCCAAATAAGAATATATGGTGTGAGTATGCCTTCCTAGTATGATCCCTTCAATTTATTCCATAGAGTGTATCATCAAATAATATAAATATTATCAATATATAAAAAACACAGTAAGATAAAAAGAATTCACAATAATTTTAAAATCTTGGTAAAACATTTCCCCTATTCCAAAAATCTAAAATAGATTCCATTTAATCCGTTTATATCACATTTTATGTAATGAATTTACTATTTCAAAGAATGCATCATATGTCATATCAAGTCCAAACGAATAAAGTCCAAATCCAAACAAATAAAATCTTAAGTGTAATAACCCCAAGGATAACATATCATTGGGCTAGCTTGTTCACTAATAAGATTTTAATAAATAAATTTTTTTTGAACAATATATATTTCCCTAGGACATAGGGCATAGAGAATAGGGGAACACCCCATGAGTGAACCCATATTGTGTCAGATTATCGTGTCCCTAGAAAAAAATTTCCAATAGAATAGAGGAAAATCCCATGACTGAAACCCAATTGTTTATGGGAATCATGTCCCTAGATTTACTGGGCCAAAGAAATAGAGGAACAACCCATTATTCAAAACCCTATTAAAACATGTACAACACATAATAATAAAACATGATCTTAAGTACCCAAGGCTCCCATGCACAGTATCTGAAAAATTTCTTCAAAACGGATAGTCACATTTTCATAAATAAATTTCCAAACATCCCATCATCATCAAGAATCATGATTTGGAAAACAATTTCATAAAAAATTTAATAGATAATATAAATGATCTTTATTTGAATAAAATAAGTGGTAACCCATATTTTATCAAAATCCATTTATGTACCCATTTCATGTAAATGAATGATCAAAAAAATAATCTTTTATAAAATAAGCTATAAACCAAAGAGCATGCATCATATTCCAAGAAAATACTTGAGACATAACCAATCACTTGACAATAGGGTTTTAATGGTCAAAATATGGTACCCATGCACCAGAAAAAATTTGAATACACAATACAAAAAGAGTAGTCCCAAGATATTGATTTCCTATATCATAGAATCAAGATTCAATATGTATAAGATCATAAGATATGATAGATCAACACATACTTCAATGGTCACTAATTTTTCACTACTACCAACAAAAGATCCATCATCCTACAATTAATCACATGGTGGATCTATAATAAATTGATAAGTAAACCTTAAATGATTGATATAACTTATAAATACACTATAAATTTTTTCCCAAATCAAAGAGATCAAGGAAAAATATATAAAATTATATTAAAAACTCCAATTCGACAATAACTAATTGATATGTGATTGAAATTACAAGGAGAGATGTTTCCAGGAAAAAAATGTTAAAGCCTTTATATGATACCTAGTTAGATTATGTTTTTAATATGTGATTAAGGTGTCAAATAGGGGGTTTATTAGTAGAAAAATAAATTCACACCCTTATTGAGAAAACCCGTGTTGATACCACAGGATACAACCATTTTTCTGGTGTTTACATGAATAGACCCATCAACTCTAGAAATAAAATCAGTTAGTCATTGGGATTCTTATAGGAATCCCTTATGTCAGCATGCCACCAGATGTCCATTATCCTTCTTTGTCAACCTTTTATTTTGTGTCACCCAAAACTACATTGGGTCACCTCTACCACCACCCAGACCTAAATGATGATCTTTATACCATGAGAGGGACATACCTAGACCAAGAAGTTATAATTTTCATAAATATACGATTCCCCCCCCAAAAGTCATGTGGAAGAACTATGTTTTGAAAATACCTGAGACCATCACTCCCTAAATTAGGATTGATATACCGAAATCCTTTGAAAATATAATCCATGTCAGCACAAAACATTCATCTACAAATTAATCTTCCAAGAAAAGACATTCATCTACGATTAAAGGATCTCCATAAGCTACTCCACATGAGAAAATTATTAATACAACACCACATCCTCCCAATTTATAATAATGTAGGGATAAAGATAACACTTATTTTTATGGGATATCTAGAAAATATTATCAATACCGATCAGAGAATATGTTAATTTGTACTAATAATATTCCTATCAAATATTCCCATTAATCTCATATGATCTAATATATCGAAGATCCAAAATCTCCTATTTCCAAATCCAATGGTGACACAATGAATTGGAAACATTCCTTATTACACAATCACCAGTAAAAAACTTTAAACGACGACACAAATAATCCATATAATATTTATTCCAAATCTGGTCAATAACCAAACATTATTGTGTGTCCTAAATACAAAAAATTATCTTTCAAATGATTTTCCATCCAATTAGATTGGACATTACACTTTTTACCAACAAAGAGGTGATCTTTATGGGTGACCATACAAAGCCTCAAAATGATCCATTCCTATAGATGAATAGTAAAATTTATTATAAGAAAACATAACATGAAATATATTTCTATCTTAATATCCTATTAAATCCAAGTCATATATGTAGTTTATATCCTCCAAGATTAATATTGAATTCATTTTTTATCTATCCTTTTATGGAAGATAATTTTTACCCAAGATATCATGAGTCCCCATCACCTTTTATGAACTTTTCCCAAACTAGGAAGAAATATTGTGATCCCTATCAAATAAAATGCAATAGAGAACCCCATGTGACATCAAAATATCATGCTTGTAAATATTACATAGACCATTAAACATGGTGGAGTCCCTAATTTAACTAAAATGAGACAATTTAATCAACCAATCAATCCCCATGAGACAGAATCTACTCAATTAGAGATCATGATAATAAAAAAAGTGGTTAAAACCATACCCAAATAATCCTAATACACATCATTATTAAATTTATTGAAAATCCCGCTTTGATTTCACTTTTATTTCTCTTCTATGATTATAGAGAACAAAATATTTCATGTGGTGAAAATCAAAAACAACATTCTAATTTACAACGGTATAGGTGATGTAAATATCAAATGTCTAGAGATAATCCATCCATAAACACTATTATATGTTCAAATACTTTTGATAGATGATATAACTCAAGATATTTTGATCATATTAAATTTTATACCTCTCATAAAGAAGATAGTTCCTCCATCTATTGCTAGAATTGATATTATTGTAGAGATCCAATTAATGGCTGGGATAATTCATATCATGCGGCCGAATAGAAAAAGAACTCCATGCCACCATATAATAATATTTCATAGTTATGAATCATAACCTAGCACCATAAGAATCACAATTAACCAAATTCCCTTATCAGGTTTTTGAAAGATTATAATTTGAGCTGATGTCATATGCTTTCTCACCTAATCAAATGTATCCTAACACATATCATACCATTTTAATTTTACACAATTCTTAGTAATGGATTTCAACTAATATCCTATCCTATATACATAATTCATTATTTATAATACCAAAAAAGGACTGAATGGATTTGTATCTTTAATAGTATACATAGATCTTCTCATATAAATACGACATCTAACATTCTTCGATCAATTGAGAGGTAAAATTCCAAAATATTTTCCTCGATATCTTGTCCTCTCTGATCTTGAAATTTTATTTTGAATTTTTTTTGTAAAGGATGTTACCCTTTGATCTTCCCAAAATTTTATTCAGATGGTATTAATGATCATTAACTGTTCTTTGATAAAAAATTATATCATCCAATGATTTCAAAATAGTGGTATCATGATACTGGTGTAACATCAAGTTCAATATATACATAAACACTTCAAGATAATTATTTCATTCTAAAATAATTCCATGATATTCATAGTGGCCAAACCTAAACATAAGAATGGTTTTGAAGACATCTGAATCCCAAAAACTTAGATGTGGATAACCTAACCGAATTAAGACTTTCAAAAATTAATTTTCCCTATTTAGCTAATCAATATTTTCATCAAAATTTAGAATCATATACTTATTCATAAATTTTACCTAATTCATAATACCATAATATATACAGAGATTAAAACAAAATTTGTCCATCTTAAAAATAACATGGGGTTCATCCCTAGTGAATCACTAGGTCAAACAAATGCTTTCTTTAAAAAACATTCATCACAATCATAATCTATTTTAAATAAAAAATTTCTCTATGATAATAGGGTATATGTATCAACAATGTACCCAGAACAAGATCGGTAGGTAACTCTACCACACTGTCTAGAGGAATACTATAGAGTTTATTTCAAAAAACCTCAAGAAAATACATAACCTAAAAGAGAATATTATCATGAGTGGATATATCATTAGGCTCAACCACATTAGTATGAAGCATAATCCTAATGTGCTAACAAGAAGTTCCTCCATGATAATACCTTACTTACCACTTTTCCTAAAACACGTGATAGCTAACATAAAAAATAATAAATCATTCTAATAATAAAAATCAATATTTGGTCTATGAGAATCATTCCTATTCATATTGATGAAAACATCAAACAAATACCGACCAAGAAATAGAAATTTATAGACTAACTCAACATCATCTACTGAAAGAAAACATTACGGATAATGAAACATATACTTCGTCCTCTTTCAAAGAGGAATTTCCACTTTTATAATATATAATGTGAGCACTGTTAAAAGATAAAAAATATTTAAAAAATGGGTAGATAAAAAAGTTTAAGAGGAATTAATATTAAATAATCATGTTTTAGTAAAACATGAGACAAAAAAGGTAACTCTCACTATAACTTGTCCCTCATCAAAACCCTTTTTATAGAACACTAATATGTTAGACTGATTCACATTAGAGACATATGACTACATTCCTATTGACATTGAAACATCCAACTACATTATAGTGTCATTTGAGCTGATGAAGCCTACCCATAATGAGGTGTAGAAAGAGACCAATAGAACCTATATAAAATACATTGATAACCATATAAAATAGATATCATTATACGAATAAGGAAAAAATAATTTTGTATGTCCTCCATTTTCACATTATTAGTAGGTGAATGACACACTACTAGACACTAAATATGGAGTTGAAATAATCATTGATAAGAAATACCTCCCCTACCTCTACATCTATCACCGAAATTCATCTTTTTCCTATGTTCACTATTATAATTTCCACTATGATGAAGTGGAAATCCAAAAAATCTTGTCGTTATAGTTATATCAATATCTTCCATCATATCCTTATCATTCAATTCAATATTAGTGGAAATATTCAATACGTTCACCTATAATTGAATATTTGGTTTCAACTTATATAGGTATTTCTGAGACCTTAACATGTCATACATGACTACCTCATGAGCCAAACATACCAAATCGAAAAAAATTGGTATATATTGTCTCTAAATGATCACCATACTAAAATTAGAGAAACAACATATACAACATCATCAATAATAATTATGAGGAGAATGACTGAGTGAAAATGGAATTGAAGTGTTAACACCCCATGCCCATGTGATGATTCTCCTAGAGAAATAATTCCAACCACCTCTTACAAATACCCTCAAGATTAAAAATTACTCACATTACCTTGACATATTCTAGTTTCTCTAGAAATTAAAATACATGATATATTTTATAGCATCCCGCCTTTTTAATACATAACATTTCATTAAATTTTACAAACATAGGATCTTTAAATTCTATTATCTTGAAAATCAGAAATAAAAACATGAAAACTTAAATACTCAATTAAATACCCTTAAAAATATTTTTGAAAAGTTCATCCTATGTACAATTACTACATCTCATAACCTGGAGACATACAATCAAAGGAAATGGTGAGCAGAAGGCCCAGTAAGGAAATTAAGGGAATTAGTTTACTTGTGATATCAATAAGAACTTGATGAAAAACATAAAGACATGAGAAATGGTAAAAGAGGAATATCATAATAAAAACACATTAATCATAACTTGAATATTTGGCTAGAACATTTAATTTAGTCATTCATGAAAATATCACCAAGGTCTATCCCCAAGGTGTTATAAAAATTTCCAAGGTTATTTACCATGGTATCGTGAAACTTGTCATCTCTAGAGATTAATTCTTTTCCCAATACATTGGAGTGCTATTAGGTTGAATGCTTAATATGTATTTACATTCATGTGATCCACATATATTATAATAAAACATTTCCTAAATAACCCATGGAGAATAAAAGAAATGGGTTTCATTTCAAGATTGTGGCATTTTAAATGTTATTAAAAATAAGATCATTATGTCATTTATAAACCATGGAAAGGGAGTGAGGGTTATATGTATGCCAATTAAAGAATAAAATATATCATCTTAATATATTTAATAACACACATAAAAACTAAATAGGTCTGGATATTCACATAAGTAAAAAAATAGAATTTCTAGAGAGAAAGAGATAGAAATTTTGTGGTGAAATTTCTGCAGCGTAACGGCTATATAACATGGTTTTAGAAAACTTTGTAAAGAGAGGGGACAAGGGTAACACACTAATAAATAATTAATAATAAAATATTGGTAATAAATAATATCATTATATGTATATTTTAATGACATACTACATGAAAAGTAAACATGAATGTAAAGAGAATATGCGATTTCTTTTACGAGAAATTCGGTTTCCTAATAGTGTCACTTAAAAATTGAAAAATAAAATTGATGAGTGTATAAAGGGTATCTAAAAAATTAGAAATGAAATATAAATTAATTATAACATATTATAACATTCCCTCAACATAATGATATGGAAACTAGAAGACACAACATAAAAGAAGTCATGGCTTAAAAGAGAAGAGTGAAATAATCCCTTACCGATTTGGTAACTTTGAAAATGTACACCCCATGAAAGAAGGATCATATAATGAATATGTAAATACCCATAAATTAAATTATATTACACAAATATTACAATCATGGGTAGTAAATAAACCACACAAAAGGAAATAGTGGAAAATATACCATGAATATCATAGGAATAAGAAGTGAGATGACAATCCCTTACCACGTTGTATTCAATCGAATAGTGTGACAAAAAATTAATAACCAAAAAATTAATCACAAAATACCATGAATATAAATATAATATTTATAATATATATCCAATTAAATTACACAATACACCACATTCTATAAATAATTGGAGAACAATGGCAGTCTCATGGAATTAAAAGTGAAATAAGAATCCCTTACCACGTTGTAATCAATCGAGTCGTATGACCAGAAGTTAATAACCACCAAATGATTCCTATAATAACAAGAATATAAATTGAATCATTATAATATATATCAAATTTAAGTACAAAATACACCACATGAAATAAATTAGTGGTATATAATGTAAATCCAACAGAATTAAAAGTGAGATAAGAAACCCCTTACCTGGTTGTAATCAATCGAGTCGTATGACCGAAAGTTAATAACCACCAAATGATTCATAGAATAACATGACTATAAATAGAATCATTATAATATATATCAAATATAAGTTCAAAATACACTACATGCAATAAATTAGTGGAAAAAAAGGAAATACCATAGAATTAAAAGTGAGATAAGAAACCCCTTACCACGTTGTTATCAATCGATTCGTATGACCAAACGCTAATAACCACCAAATTATTCATTGAATAACAATACTATAAAGAGAATCATGATAATATATATCAAATGGAAGTACACAATACACGACATGATATAAATTAGTGGCAAACAATGGAAATCCCACAGAATTAAAAGTGATATAAGAAACCACTTACCTCGTTGTCCGACCTGACTCGCTCGTATGTTACTTGTTCTTCCTGAATAATAAAATTAAGTTAATTTATACGTTCTTAAGAATATTTTTCAAGTTTTTTATTCCTTTTATATTAATTATTACCTTTCTATAACAATTATTTAATTATTTGAGCTCATATCGGACATTTTGTCAATGTTCAGAACTTATGTCTAAAATGAACTTGTTATAATTATAAATTGTCCATGTGGTCAAAATTCAATTATCTCCAGAATGATATTCATCATTTAGATGTAATATATATAATATATATAAATTATATATTTGTATTTATAATAGTACATAACATTTGGCGATATGAAATGAAATGCACTATTGATGGAGACAGTAAGTCGTACGTACGCACAAATGCTATGTTTATTTATATTTCATATTTTAATGAAATGAAAAAATGGTGATTCATAGATATATTATAATTTCAGTATAATATTTATGCCATATATGTTATATATGTTCATAAATACAATCCTTTATATGTTCCACATATGGCATGAACGAGTCATATCACTTTAAGGGGGCGGTACACCACACTTCCTTTAATGAAATTATCATGTTTACCCATTATGAGAACCATAATGGTATTCAACAAAAAGTAAAATAAAGAAGCACAGAGAAAACATAAATATAATATATATCATATATATATATATATAGTTCCATCATAATTTCCACCATGATAGGTGCTAGAAGATTATTGAACAATCATCGTTTCGTGAGGTAGTAGTTCGGCATCCACTAAAACAGTATGTTCTTTACCCATTAGATGGATGTGTGTGTGCGTTTAGCTCGAATAATTCTCATAACAACATCCTTTTATATTGAGGATAATTTTTTTTGGTATAAAATAACATAATAAAAAGAGTTAATGGGGTTGGAGAAGTAAAATAAAACAAAAAAACATAAGAGAAGACATTACATTTAAATCGGGTAACTGCCTTTGGTTTGAACCAAAAGTGTTTCTTGAAGGGATTTCGGCACATGTTAAGGCTTCTAGGATGAATATAAGGATATTGGGAGATTATTGGAGCCTATTTTGGATCCGAAAATGGATTGATAAGTGTTTGAAATGGGTAGGAAGTGAGGAATTTTTATAAGGAAGAGGAGGGTCTCTTTTAGAATGTTTAAAAATACTATTTTATTATATAATGATTTTCAGTTTCTAAAAGTCCAAAAATAATTAAATATGAAGATAAGGTGTTCCATGTTATAATGAAAATCATCCAATAAAAATTAGACATGTTTTTGATATTGTTTTAATTTTTATATTCTTATTTATTTAAATCATCCATTAATGACGTAAACATTACATCATTATTGTGTTGTAAATAATTTAATTTATTTCATGTATAAAAATTATAAAAAAATACCATGATGTAAGAAATATTTTTTTTTCATTTACTATTTATAGTTTAAATGATTACTTATAAAACACCATGTCATAATTTCTTCAGTAAAAAATACTTGTTTATGACATTTTTATTTTTACTTTAAATAAAAAGTTATTAATATCATTATCTTACCCATGTGGCTCCATGGGGTCCCAAAATTGACCCATGGATTGTCTTGGACGGCCATTACTCATCCAATAAAGTTATTAAAAGTTTCAGGGTAATGTTTTATTATTAGAACATTATTTTTTCATTAAATTACCATAATTACCTTTAGTCGTGGTTAATAAAAATCAAACAATACTATTCCCCAAAAATTAATTTCCTCCAATTGAACCACATTTTACTTAATAATAAAAACCATGTACATCAAATTTTTGAAATTTTATTCACAGAAGTGGTAAAATTTTATTTAAATGAAAGAGTTGGATTTTAACTACTACTTAGTGGTTTCACTATTCATCAAAAATTGATGGTTTTCAGAAAAATTCCAAAAATTCACTCTAAGCTAAATTTGATCTTAAAAATTCCAAAATGATGTCTATTTTAAGAAATTAAAATCATATAATTTTCATTAAATAATTTTATATTTAATTCTCGTCGTCAAAACAAAAAGCGTGTTTTAAAAAAATAATAACCATCAAAAGATTGAAACTTGTTAATATCCAATTTCAAAGTGAAATTAATTCCAATGCACAAAATTGGGTTAAATGATAAAAATATAATGTATTTAACCTTTAAAATCAATTACAAATATATTATAACCATATAAATAAATTATATTAAAGGTCGGTTTTGAATTAAAATACAGCATTTTTTCACTATTCATTAAAAATGAACATTATCAGAAAAATATCAAAATTTCATCCGAAGTAAATTTTGATGTCCCATTTCTAAAGATGAAAATTATTTTGTCAAATATAACATGTAGAAAATACAGGAACTATATTTAAAAATTTTTCTCCATCAAAAGAAGTTAAATCTCCCTTTTAAAGTAAATTATGCATAAAATTTGATTCAATTACATTGTAAGCCCTTGACTTTTATTGTATGAATGTAAAAACAATTAACAAACGTATATTATAATATTTAAATTAGCTCTATTAATTCTTACCAATACAATGGATAGGTTTTAACTACCATTTAAAATAATAATATTATATTACTTGTGTGCAACGTAATATTTCAATGAAACTCGTTGTTGCGTGTTAGGTATGACATTGAATATAGAATCCACATTAAAATAAAATAAATATTTAATTCAAACATATTAATAAATATGAAATTTTTATATTATTTATTGTCTTGGGATGTTAAATTCTTTCCCCCTTTTGAAAATATCATCCTCACAATTTTAAAATTGGGCTTGGAAACTTTATTAAAAGTCCCACATTAGAAAAAGATCCAGTAAAACTATCACATTAAATGAATGAAAGAGAAGTACAAAGGTCACCTGAGTTAACCGATACTAAGATTCCATGAAGAAAAACATGTATATAGAAGAGAGACAAAACAGTCAACTTCTGGTGGAGAGTGATAGAAAACATGATTAGGAGATAGTTAACCACTAGAAAATCACAAACATGTGATGTGTTAAATGATAATTGATTATACAGAAGGAAACGTAAACCAACAACGTTTTTTTTTGTTTTATGTTCCTTTTAAATATTTTGAAATTTTCTTTTACTACATAGAATAGAAACATAATGAATGATATTTACCTATAAGTTGAGTTTCATCCTTTAATAAGTTTCTACCAAAACTAATCTTTTCTCCAAACAATGAGCATTCAAAAAGACATGGTCACATCAAAAGAATAAGAATATTCATCTAAAGAATCACATAATCCACAAAATAAGAACTATATGATTCCATTGTCTTTAGACAGAAACTAAAACAAAAATGGTTATTACGAGATCATATAATCCACCAAAAGGTTAATCCTTTATAAAAATAAATACTACTATTAATCTCCAAAATTCAACAAAAAGTACCAAATGTTCAAGAAAGACCATTCAATACACAATCGTCCTTAAAATTATTCAAAATTGATAAACTAAGATTGAAACAAAAAAACTTAGAAAGATTTAATCACATAGTCTTCCACGATAAATCGTAACATTTGTCTCCAAATAACCACGACTACTATTAAAGTCTCGTATTAAAGTGTAATTAACTTAATCACATATTCTCTATGCTAGGTTAATCATTTTCCAGAAATAACCAAATCCCCATATGTACACAATAAATACATATATTCTTACAAAATTAAAATTTCAACCATCCCCCCAAAAATGAAATTCGGTAGTATTTTATTTTCCTTTGGAATATAGTATTCCAAAAGAGAAAATATATTCCAAAATAACCTTTATCATTGCATCACCAAATCATTTTACTATACTAAGTATATCTATTTGATAAAACATAAGTTCCCAAAATCAGCTTATTCTTGATCCATAAAATCATTTAACTAAAAATAATAAGTCATACTAACCAGGGACTTCACGTAGTCCATTGGGGGGGGGGGTGATAAAACCCAATTGCACTTTGGTTGTGGGTTCGATTCCAACGTCTTTGTCCGCCGCGATGGGTTGTCTCACAGTCTGCATGTTACCCTTTTTATAAAACTCGAAAATAACCCTAACATGTTTTAACCTTAAATTTTTTACTATACCATTAATTTCCATCCCAACACATTAAGATAGTTCTCCTAGTATCCATATAGGGATTTATTTTCTTGATAAACCACTTACTACATACTCACAAAAATACCATGAAGATATCCTATATTTAAAATTTTCTGTAGGGTTCCTCCTAATGTTTTCATATCCAAATTTCCCTAAATAACTAAACTATCTTTTGATACCAACTATAGAATCCCGCCTTTTTAATACATAACTTTTCATTACATTTTACAAACAGAGGATCTTTAAAGTCTAGTGTCTGGGAAATCAGGAATAAAAACATGAAAACATAACAACTCCTTCAAATCCCCCTGAAAAGCTTCTTGAAAATTAATCCTATATAAAATTACTACATCTCATAGCCTGATGAAAAACAATTAAATAAATGGTTGGGACAAAGTCCCATTAAGAAAAGTAAGGGAATTGGTTTACTTGTGATTTCAATAAGAACTTGTTGAAAAACATAAAGACATGAGAAATGGTAAAAAGGCATATCATAAAAAAAAATGAATTTTAACTTGAATATGTGGCTAAAACATTTCATTTATACATTAATGAACATATCACCAAGGTCCATCCCCAAGGTGTCATAAAAATTTCCAAGGTTATTCACCCAGGTATCGTGAAATTTGTCATCTCTTGAGATTAATTATTTACCCAATGCATTAGAGCACAATCAGGGCACACCGTTAATATGTATTTACATTCATTTTAGCTAGATATATCATAATATAAAATTTTATAAATAACCCATGGGGAATAAAATAAATTGGTTTCATTTCAAGATCATGACGTTTTAAAAGTTCTTAAAAATAAGATTATTATGTCATTTATAACCCATGGAAAGGGAGTGAGGGTTATATGTATGTCAATTCCCGAATAAAATATAACATATTTATATATTTATGAACACCCATATAAACGAAATAGGTCAGGGTATTCACATAAGTAAAACAAGAGAATTTCTGGAGAGAAAGAGATAGAAAATTTGAGGTGAAATTTCTGCAGTGTAACGACTATATAACATGGTTTTAGAAAACATTGAACAGAGAGGGGAAAACAGTAACAAAATCATAAATAATTCATAATACAGTATGGTTACATGATAATATCATGGTATGGATATTTTAATGACATACCACATGAAAAGGAAACATGAAAAAAAGTAGATGTGATTTTTTTATGAGAAATTTGGCAGCCTAACGGCGTCACTTAAAAATTCAGAAAATAATTTAAAAAGAGCATAAAGGGTCTCTCAACAATTAGACATCAAATATACAGTAATTATAACATATAATAACATACCCTCAACATAAATATATGGAAAATAGATGAAACAAGATGAAGGAAATCATGTCTTAAATGAGGAGGGTGAAATATTCCCATATCGATTTAGTAACTTTTGAAACATACACCCCATAAAAGAAGGATCATATAATGAATATGTAAATACCCATAAATTAAATTATATTAAACAAAGAGTACAATAATGGGCAGTACATATGTAACATCCCAGTTAAATAAAGAATATTACTTTTACATATTTATTAATATTTGTGAATAAAATATTAATATTACTTTAAAGTTAACTCTATGCTCGATGGCATACCCAATACGCAACAACGAGTTTCTTTGAAATCTTACGTTGCACTCTAATATTAAACTAATATTATTTTAAATGGTATTTAATTCCTAGCTGTTGTATTGGAGAGAATTAATATAAATAACTAAAATATGATTTTATATGATTGTTAAATGTTTTTACATTTATCCAATAAAAGATAAAGGCTTTAAATAAGAAAAGAATTCAATTTTATACACAAATACTCTAAAATTCACTAAAAGGTCGATTTATCGCCTATTGATGGTGAACCCTCTTTAATATAGTTTTGGTAACTCTTATACATTCTATTGACCAAATAAAATTTTTCTTTAGAATCAGGACTCCAAATTTACTTTGTGTAATTTTTTGGTATTTTTCCGATTAAGTTCATTTTTTAATGAATAGTGAAAAATGATGTATTTTAATTCAAAAACACATTTTAATCTAATTTATTTATATGATAAGATTATATTTTGAATTGGTTTTATAGTCCTATTATAATATATTTTGACCATTTAATCCAATAGTGGTCATTGGAATTAATTTCACTTTGAAATTGGACTAAAACTAGTGTCAATATTTTGATATATATTATTTCATAAAAACACACTATTTGTTCTGACAATGGGAATTAATTATTAAATTAATTAATGAAACTTATATGTTCTGAATTTTTTAAAATAGACATCATTTTGTAATTCGGAATATCAAATATAGCTTAGGGTGAATTTTTGGTATTTTTCTGAAAAACATCAATTTTTTATTAATGTGAAACCACTAAGTGGTAGTTAAAAAACTGATTTTTGTTTTCAATGAAACATTAAAATTTCTGTGATTTGAATTTCAAAAATCTGACATACATGATTTTCATTAGGATGTAAAATGTGGTTCAATGGGATTAAAATACTTTTTTGGTGAATAGTAACTTTTATGTTTTATTAATTGCTATTAAAGGAAATTAGTGTAATTTAAGGTAAAGATATTGTTATAATAATATGAAATGACCTTGACACATGTACTACCCTCATTGGATAGGTCATGGAAGACCAATAAAATCCATGGGTCAACTTGGGTACCCCATGGAGCCACTTTTGTAGGAAAATAACATTAATAACTTTTTATTTAAAGTTAAAATTAAAATTTCACAAACATGTATTGTTTTACTGAAATAATTTTTACATGGTGTTATAAAAGTCATATATTTTACTATAAATATTCATTAGAAATATAAATGGATTTCCTAAATCATGATATTTTTTTATAATTTTTAGACATTAAATAAATTAATTTATTTATGACACTGTGGTGATGCAGTGATTACCTCATAAATGAATGATTAGATAAAATGAGAAGATAGGGTAAAATATAAGTCTTAAACTTGTCACAAACCTAATGTATGGGTGGATTTTGAAACCGTATCACCATATCCTCGAAATATATCCTTTTGGGTCCTTTAAAATCTGAAAATCATTTTGTAATAAAGTAATATTTTATAACTTTCCAAGAGTGCCCCTCCTCTTCTCTTATAAAAGGCCCCCACCTCTACCACCTTACCCACACCTCTCAAGCCATTGGCTCAGCCAAGATCTGCCCATTTTTTCTCTCCACATCCCTCTCTTCATCCTAGAAGCATTCCCTTAGGCAGAAATCTCATCAAGAAACACTTTTGATTCAAACCAAGGGGAGTTACCCGATTTAAAGGTAAAGTCTTCCCTAATGTTCTTTTGTTTTATTTTGATTCTCCAACTCCCTAAACTCTTATATTCCTTTATTTTGTAACAAAAACATTATCATAAATATACTAGAATGTTTTTATGAGAAATTTTCGAGCTACACCTACACACACCTTTGTCTAATGGTTAAAGAACAAATTGTTTCTTTGGATGGCGAAT
The DNA here is from genome assembly GCA_963277665.1 of Viscum album. Lineage (NCBI taxonomy): Eukaryota > Viridiplantae > Streptophyta > Magnoliopsida > Santalales > Viscaceae > Viscum > Viscum album. The sequence goes on from OY728158.1 coordinate 327,136,871, forward strand.
TACTATCTCACAAAACGATGATTGTTCTATATTCTCCTACCACCTCTCATGGTGGCCATAATGATGGAACTATTTTTATATGATATATATTATATTTATTTCCTCTATATTATTCTGTATTTTATATTTAAAACATACCTTTATGCTTTTCATGTTGTGAAAATGCGATAATTTCATACGAGGAAGTGTGGACTACCACTCCCTCAAGTGATGTGACTCATTCATGCAATACATGGAATGTATAAATAATGAGATTAATGAACATATGTTACCTATATAACATATAAATTATACTGGAATTATAATATATATATCTCATTTATTTCTAATTCCATTAATATGACAAAGAAATGAAAGTAGTGTTCATGCGTACGTACGACCTACCGTCTCCATGAACGGTGCATTTCAGTTATTTTTATCTCCAAATGTTATGTAATAGTATGAAATGATTATGTACTGGATATATTTGATATTTAAATCATTAATTCTATTCTTTAGATGATTTACTTATAACTACATTGGCAATCATTTTCAAACAAGTTCATTTTTGACTCATGTACCAAATATCGACAAAAATGTCTAATATGAACTCACATTATTAACCAATTATTATAACATTATAATATGTGATATGAATTTAATAATAGTATTTAAATGAGTTCCTTAAGAAATTATAAATTGACCAAAGTTTATTATTCCGGAATATAAAGAAACGAACATGACATGTCGGACTTGAGATAAGGGATCATGCCTCTCTCTTTCTTTTTAAGTACTCTTTTCTATGTAACTAACTTTAACATCCTCTTTATTATGTTGGGGGTTGTTATTTTATATTCCTATTTCTGTAAATTTTATGTTAATATGATGAGAGACCCTATTTGATCTCATCAATCCATTTTTGGATGTTTTATGTGGCGTCGTTAGGCTGCTGAATTTTCATAAGGGGATTTTCATCTCACTTTTTATTCCCGTAAGATTCATGCTAAATTGGACACTATTTCCTTTTGTGTGGTGTATGTACTGACCATTATTTTTCTATTTGTATAATATAATCTCATTTATGGGTATTTAAATCTTCATTGTATGACCCTTATTTCATGGTGTGTACATTTCGAAAGTTTCCCAAATCTGTAAGGGAACCTTTCACATTCCTCTTTTTAAAACACTTATTTTGTTATGTCTTTTAATTAACATATTTTTACATTGGGATATGTTCTTATATATCCTTATTGATATAAATTTTATGTCCAAGTGATGATATACCACTTTCTCTCTCATCAACTAATTTTATGAATTTTAAAGTGACACTGTTTGGCTGTCGAATTTTACCAAGGGAACATCTTAACCCAATTTCGATTTCTTTGGGTTCAACATTTAGTTATTGAATATGTCATCCTTTTAATATGGGTGAATGGCCTTTGATTGGTTTAAACTTTATATCCACTTATATTGGGTGTATCTATATTTTTTCACACATAATTATGAGATTGATTTATCCTTAATTTAAGGATAGCTTCTTTATAAGGGATTTCATCTCATTTTACCATTCTATTGAGACTTCATTGTTGTTAAGTACCAATTCACTCTTATATGGTATATATATTGTCCTTTGGAATAATATATCATGAATCCCTTTGTTCTTATGATATTATAAAGTTCTGATTGAATGTTATTCCTCAATTATTGTATTCAAGTGTCTCTCGTTTTGTTAAAAATCCTTTAACTAAAATATCGTTTTAAATGTATTAATGATTTATTCTTATAAATATTTCTCACTAATATCAATTTTTTCAAAATGGTTTTAAGGATTTATTTATATGGATATTAATGGTTTAAAATTTTAAACGCTTCAAAGTGGTATGGTACACTTTTATTCAAAAATCTCTTTATTAAATGTTTTAAATGGTTTTGAAAATGGTTTTTAGAATGGATTCATTATTTCAATATCTTAAAATGTTGTATTGTTATTACAATTTGGGAATGTTATCTTTCATTTGTACTTAAGTTATATGTTATGATCATGTTATAGTTATTGGGCATTTTTTATGAATACGGGTGGTTCCGTGATAAAATAATGGTGGGTGAGCCTAATATATCTCTCCAATGCATTGGGTAACGTGAAGGAGTTAAATGATAAGGTTTCTCTGAAGAGATTTAGGGAATATATTGTGATGGGTATTCCAAACCTAACTATGAGGGTTACTCCCTACGTAAGAATGTTATGAATGCCTCAAGTTACCTTTATGTCTTATGATTTCTATTGAGTTATGCATAAATCTTATGATTTCATGAGGTATGTTAAATTGCATATGTTTTATGAGTAAAGTATGATTTCATTGATTCTTATGTATAAATGGACTAATGTTTTGTTTCCGTATTTTTATAACCCTTACTGAGCTTTTTATGTTCATCCCATGTTTTTTTGAAATGTTTTTCACAGTACATAAAGTGGAATATGGTAAAGGATGGGATCAAGGAAATTTCATGCTATCTAAAACAAGAATATACACATGAATCTTTTGTTCAAGACTTTTTATTTTGTGAAAAAAATGAAAACTGAGTAGATGTGTCCACTTTTTAATCTTTGAGATGTAATAGTTATGTCCTAATTCTCTAAAACTCTGAACCTGAAAGTATCCTCAATGTGAATTATTCAATTTAATTCAATATTAAGTAATGTTTTAAGGTCGGGTCCTTATAGTTGGTATCTGAGTTCTGTTTAGATAACTTTAGAGGTTATAGTGTTGTTTAAGGAAAAGTAACAAGTTTTGTATAACCATAATGGTTAGTATATTAGATGGAGTCGTTGTTTTTTTAAAAGTTATAATGAGTTTGAGATAACATGGATAAGAATATCTTGGTGTTTATCTCCCTCTTTATTATATGATGATTTTACTGGTATACTCACACTGACCTTTTTGGTTTTAATAAATGGCTGGATCCCGACGACAACAAAGTAATAGTGAATTTGAAGAAAACTATGATGGTTTTATGAAAGAACAACTGAATGATATGGGATTTTCAATGAGAAATCTTGTGGTTATCTTCAACCAACTATCTAGAGTCATGATTGACCACCTGAACCTTAGTGCTTTTTATAAGGCATTGTATATTTGAGAAACAAATCCCTACGGAAGTTCAGGTAATAATCATAAAGGTAAGTATGTTTAAAAACCTATGAGTCAAATATGTGGAAAAAAACACATAGGAAAATGTTTCAATGGGATAGAAAGATGCTATAGATGTAACATCCCAGGTAAATAAATAATAAAAATTTTCATATTTATTAATATTTACGAATTAAATATTAATTTTATTTTAAAGGGGTTGCTATGTTCGATAGCGTACCCGATACGCAACGATGAGTTTCTTTGAAACTTACGTAGCACACTAGTAATAAAATAATATTATTTTAAATGTTAGTTAACAAGTAGCCGTTGTACTGGCGGGAATGGATAGAAATAACTAAAATATGATTAGATATGTTTTTAAATTTTTATACATTTACCCAATAAGAGATAAAGGCTTAAAATACGGGAAGAGTTCAATTTTAGGGCATATATACTCTAATTTTCACTAAAGGTTCACTTATCACCTTTTAATGGTGAACCGTCATTAAATATAGTTTTTATCACTCTTATACATTATTTTGGACCAAATATAACTCTTCTTTAGAATCGGGACATCAAAATTTACTTTGTGTAAATTTTTGGTACCTTTCTGATAAAGTTCATTTTTTTATGAATAGTGTAAAATGTTCTATTTTAATTCAAAACCTCTTTTTAATATAATTTATTTATATGATTATATTATCTTTTGAATTGGTTTTAAAGTGAAATTAGAAAATATTTTTACCATTAAATCCAATAGTGGTCATTGGAATCAATTTCACTTTGAAATTGGACTTAAACTGGTGTCAATCTTTTGATACTTATTGTTTCACAAAAACACGCTATTTGTCATGACAGCGGGAATTAATTATTAAATTAATTAATTTGACTTATATGTTTTGAATTTTTTAAAATGGACTTCATTTTTGAATTCGGAATATCAAATATAGCTTAGGGTGAATTTTTGGTAATTTTCTGAAAAACTTCAATTTTTGATGAATAGTGAAACCACTAAGTGGTAATCAAGCAAACTGATTTTTCAGTTAAATGAAAGTTTACCACTAATGTGTATTTAATTTTGAAAATCCGACATACATGATTGTCATTAAGAAGTAAAATGTGGTTCAATGAGATTAAAATAATTTTTTGGTGAATAGTAACTTTTTTTCATTAATCGCAATTAGAGGTAATTAGTGTAGTTTAAGGTAAAAATGGTATTATAAGAATGTGAAAACACCATGACACTTGTCCTACACCTATTGGGTGAGTCATGGCCGACCAATACAAGCCATGGGACAACTTGGGGACCCCATGGAGCCACTTTAGTTGGAAAATGACATTAATATATTTTTATTTAATGTTAAAGTGAAAATGACACTAACATAAATTGTTTTACTAAAATAATTTTTGAGTGGGGTTATACAAGTCCAAATTTTGATTATAAATATTAATTGGAAATCTAAAAAGCTTTCCTACATCATGGTATTTTTTTTATAATTTTTATACATTAAATAAATTAAATTATATATGAAATAATAATGATGCAGCGATAACATCATTATTTGACGATTTAAATAAAATGGAAAGATAATGAAAAATATAAAACCTACACATGGCCAAAACCAATTGGATGAGTGGATTTAGAACCCTTATCACCTTAGCCACGAATTATATCAATGTGGGACCTTTTGAAACCGAAACACATTTTCAAATAAAGTAATATTTCTTTACTTTCCAAAAGTTCCCCTCCTCTCCTCTTATAAAAGGCCCCCACCTCTACCTCATTTCACACACTTCTAAAGCCTTTGGCTCGGCCAACCCCTGCCCAATTACTCTCTACACATCCCTATCCTCATCCTAGAGGATTCCATTTGGGCAGAATCCTTTCCAAGGAAGCCTTTAGGCTCAAATCAAAAGGGAGTTACACTTTTAAAGGTAATTCATTCTCTCTTGTTCATTTGTTTTATTTTGCTTCTCCAACCCTCTAAACTCTTTTTATTTACATATTTTGTAACAACACCAGTATCTTCAATATACTATGATGTTTTTATAATATTTATTTGAGCTACACTCTCGCACAACTACATTAAATGGTTAAAGAACATACGGTTTCCGTGGATGGCGAAATTCTGCCTCCCGAAACGATGATTTTTCAATACTCATTTAACACCTTCAAGGGTGTCCATTATGATGTCACTATTTTTATATATAATATATAATATGTTTATGTTTTCTTTAAGCTTCTGTATTTTTCATTTTTGGCATACCTTTATGGTTTCCATTATGGGTAAACACGATATCTTCATTTAAGGAAGTGCGGACTACCGCCCCCTAAAAGTGATGTGATTCGTTAATGCCATATGTGGGACGTGTAAAGGATGGATTTAAAGTTATTATATATGATGTTATACTGGAATTATAACATACCTCTATATCATTATTATTTATTTCCATTAAAGTATGAGATAGAAATGAAAGTAGCGTTCATGCGTATGTACGGCTTACCGTCTCCATGAACGGTGCATTTCATTTCTTATCCCCAAATGTAATGTACTATTAAAATTACATGTATATAATGTATATATATAATTAATGATATATCTAAATGATGAATATAATTATGGAATTAAAATATACATACCTCTCATTTAGTTTTAATTCCATTAATATGACAAAGAAATGAAAGTAGCGTTCATGCGTACGTACGGCTTACCGTCTCCATGAACGGTGCATTTCATTTCTTACCTCTAAATGATTTTGTAATATTATAAATACATGAATATTCTGTATATATATTATATATATGATATCCAAATCATGAATTTCATTCTGGATATAAAGAACTTTTGACCACATGAACAACATGTAATTGTAAGAAGTCAACTTTTGACTTAAGAACCAAATATTGACAAAACAAAAATTATTAACTTAAATGGTTACATAATGTTTATAACATGGAAATAAGTGATATAAAAAGAATAATGAACTTTAAAAATGTTCTTAATCAAGTATAAATTAACTCAAGTTTATTATTCATGACGTTAAAGAACGATCGAGTCAAGTCGGACCCGAGGTAAGGGACTTCGTCTCAATCTCCTTTCATTGAGGCATATTTTATTTTATACACAACTTTCTTTTATACGGTGTATAAAACCCATTGACTTTTACTTTTATACAAATAGAATCTTTTTTCTACGAAGCGTTTTACAAAATGACAAAAAGGAAAGTTTCTTTTAACGTACGCGGCGACAACGACCTTTTCCGCCGCCGCGAGTATTATTTGATCTTTGGCTTTCTCAACAAGCCGTAATGTTTTTAGAATAAAATAAATACCATATACTCTTTTATGTATTTTGGTATTGAAAATGGTTTTGAAAAAGATTCTATTATGTCAATATATATATGATATATTGTGATTGAAATGTGGAAATGTTATCATTCCTTTATATTGGTTTTATGTTTTATGATTTTATACTGGTACATGGACATTTTAACAGGTGTTTACGTTATAAACCATATGACGGGTGGTGCCGTGAATACCAGGACGGGTGGTTACGTTATAACCTCCAATGCATTGGGTATGGAAGTCGGCCGTATGGCTATTCCATTAAGTATGTATGGAAATTGGCCGTATGGCTATTCCATTAAGTGATATGTGTGGAAGTCGACCGTATGGTTATTCCACTTAAGTATGTTTATGTCCCAAGTTACCTTTATATATGTTATGTGTTCTTTTTATGGGTTTTATGGTAATCCTTTGGTTACAAAAAGGTATGTAATGATACTTTATTCAGTGAAGAGTTTTTTTTACTACTTCATGAAGGTGAAGGTATTACTTTGATAGAGTATATATGTTTTACTTGATGTTTGAAAAACTAACATTTTTCATTCTTTCTGTATCCCTTACTGAGCTTTTTATGCTCACCCCATGTTTTTCGAAATGTTTTTCACAGGACTTTAAGTGGAATAAGGTCAAGGATGGGATCAAGGGAATTTTATGCTATCTAAAACATGGAATCTAGACATCTTTCTTTTTAAGAGTTTTTTTATGGAGACTTAGTAGAAGTGTCTAATTTGTAATCTTTTGAGATGTAATAGTTATGTTCTAATTCTCTAAAACTCTAAACCTGAAAGGATCCTCAATGTGAATTATTCATTTAATTAAATATTAAGTAAGGTTTAAGGCCGGGGCCTTATAATAGATGTGGAAATGAAGGTCATAAAGCAAGAACCTTCCATGAAAAAAGGAATCATCTAGTTGACTCTTGGAAAGGGAAAGAAGTTCTTTTTGGAGGATGATTTGAATGTTTTAAATGTGGTGTGCATGGTCATTATGAAAACACATGTACTATGAAGTAGTTTTGGGAATGGGGTCACCACGATCATACAAATATTCATTTACCAATACATAATGCCATTCTTATTGAGGATGAAGAAATTGACAATGACCAATGAAAGGTATGGATTATTTCTTAAGATGTGTTTTCCTATTATTGGAATATTAGGATATGATTCATGATTTTGTTTGTAGGAATGAAGTATTACACAATAAGTTGAAAAGTAATGGTTAATGGATCATGAATAATTTTTAATGACTAAGAAGTCAACATAGAAGGGATTTAAGAGTTATGGTAGATTTTAGGATGGTGAAATTCTTAAATGTATTAAGTCTCTCTTTTTGATGGGGTTACATTAGAAGACTTTTTATAATATATCTAACCCTGATGTTTTCTTTATGAAAATTTTATTCAAGGAATAATTATCCTTTCTTTTGTAGATATAGTTATAAAGAACCATTTGTGTTTATATGATCCTTGAATTTGAGGCAATTACTGGTTAATAAATTTTGGGTTACAAAATGAAAGTATTTAGATAACCTATGTGGTTAAAATATGTTATAGTTATTTTTGAATATTTTATCTCTTTTTGGGGATTGTTTTATGAATTATATAGTTTTGGAAAAAGGACAACATGCAGACCATGTGACAACACGTCGTGTCGGACAAAGCTGCGGGAATCGAACCCACAACCAAAGTGCAAATGGTATTTATCTCCTACCACTGGGATACGTGAAGTCCCTGGTTAGTTTCAATTAATCTTTTTAGTTAGATGATTTTATGAATTAAGGGTAAGTTGATTTTGGGTTTTCTATTGAAATGATTATCCTTTCATGGAGGATATGTGATTAGGTTAATTACATTTTGGTATGAGACTTTCAGAGTAACTGATGCTATTTTGGAGAAAAATGTTAAGATTTATCATAGGAGACTATGTGATTAAATCTTTCAGAGATTTGGGTTTCAATCTTAGTTTGGTTTACCTTAAAGAATTTTATGGATACATATTTATTGAATTATCTTCATTGAACTTTGGGTTTTGTTGGACAAATTTTGGAGATTAAGAATAGATTTTATTTTTATAAAGGATTATCCTTTTTGGGTATTATCTGATCTCATACTAACAATATTGGTTTTGGTTTTTGTCTAAAGACAAGGTAAATATATAGTTCTCCTTTTTGGATTAAGTGATTCTCTAGATGTTGATTATAGCGCTATTAATGTGAAAAAGTCATCCTAAATACTCATCATTTGGAGAAAGTATGAGTTTGTGTTAGAAATCTATTAAAAGATGAAAGTCTACAGGACAAGGAAGTATGTTCCCTTATGATTTATTTAAGCTCATAAATAAATTCCACAAAGAAAAGTAACTTAAAACAAAAATGTTGTTCGTTAACTTTTCTTATTGGGGAATCAAATATCGTTTAACCCATCACAAGTTTGTGATTTTCTTGTGGTTATCTTTCTCCTAATAATGTTTTCTATCACTCTCCATCAGAATATTACCCTTTGTTTTCTCTTCCATGTCCATGTTTTCCTACATGGAATCCTAGTATGGGTTAACTCGGGTGACCTTTGTAGATCCCTTTCTTTCTTTTAAAGTGATAGTTTAATTTACTCCTTTTCTGATGTGGGGCATTCAATGAAGTTTCCAATCCCAAATTAAAAATTGCGAGGATGCAATTCCCAAAAGGGGGAAGGATGTAACATCACAGGTAAATAAAGAATATTACATTTTTCATATTTTTTAATATTTGTGAATAAAATATTAATATTACTTTAAAGGTAATGCTATGCCTGATGGTGTACCCAATACGCCACAATGAGTTTCTTTGAAATCGTACGTTTCATTCTAATAATAATATAATATATTTTAAATGGTAGTTAACGGCTAGCCGTTGTATTGGCGGTAATGAATATAAATAACTAAAATCTGATTTTATATTTTTGATAAATGTTTTTACATTTATCCAATAAAATATAAAGTCTTAAAATAACAAAAGAATTCAATTTTAAGCACAAATACTGAAAACTTCACTAAAAAGTCGATTTATCGCCTTTTGATAGTGAACCCTCTTTAATATTGGTTTGGTAACTTTTATTGTAACATCCCAGGTAAATAAATAATATTACATTCTAATGTTTATCAATATTAGTGAATAAAATGTTAATATTACTTTAAAGGAAATGCTATGCTCGATGGCATACCCAACACATGATAACGAGTTCCTTTGAAATCTTACGTTGCACTCTAATAATAAAATAATATTATTTTAAATGGTAGTTAACGCCTAGCCATTGTAATGGAGGGAAAGAACGGAACTAACTAAAAAATTATTATATATGTTTGTCAAATATTTTTACTTTTATCCAATAAATGTTAGAGGCAAAAAATGCAAATGAATCCAATTTTAAACATAAATATTCTAATATTCTTTAAAAGGTCGATTAACCACCTTTTGATGGAGAACCCTTTTTAAATATACTTTTGACAGTTTTTATGTTTTATATGAAAAAATAAAATCCTTCTTTAGAATCTAGACATCAAAATTTACTTTCTGTAAATTTTTGTTATTTTTCCAATAAAGATCATTTTTAAGTGAAAATGTTGCATTTTAATTCAAAACCTCCTTTTAATCTGATTTATTTATATAGATAGATTATATTTTTAATTGAGATTATAGTTTATTTAGAATATATTTTTACCATTTAATCCAATGGTGGTCATTGGAATTAATATCACTTTGAAATTGGACATAAACTAGTGTTAATCTTTAAAGAGATATTGTTTCTTAAAAACACGCTATTTGTTTTGACAGCGGGAAATAATTATTAAATTAATTAGTGCAACTTATATGTTTTGAATTTTTTAAAATATACATCATTTTTGAATTCAGAGTATCAAATATAGCTTAGGGTTAATTTTTGATATTTTTCTAAAAAACTTCAATTTTGGATGAATAGTGAAACCACTAAGTGGTAATTAAAGAAACTAATTTTTCATTTAAATGAAACTTTCCCACTTTTGTGATTTGATTTTCAAAAATACGACATACATGGTTTTCATTAGGATGTAAAATGTGGTTCAATGAGATTAAATTTTTTTTGGTGAATAGTAACTTTTAAGTTTTATTAATCGCGATTAAAGGTAATTAGTGTGATTTAAGGTAAATATGATATTATAATAAAATGAAAATATCTTGACACTTGTCCTAACCCTAGTTGATGAGTCATGGCCGACCAATAAAAACCATGGGTCGATTTTCGGGACCCCATGGAGCCACTTGGGTAAGATAATGACCTTAATGCCTTTTATTTAAAGTAAAAGTAAAAATGACACAAACATGTATTGTTTTACTAAAAACATTTTTACATGGGGTTATATAAGTCAGATTTTTGACTATAAATATTAATTGGAAAGATAAAAATATTTCCTACATCATAGTATTTTTTTTATAATTTTTATACATTAAATAAATTAAATTATTCATGACATAATAATGATGCAGCGATTACCTCATTATTTAATGATTTAAATAAAATGAAACGATAATGTATAATCTAAGACCTAAACATGTCAAAAACCTATTGTATGGGTGGATTTCTAACCCTTATTACCTTATCCTCGAAATATATCAATGTGGGACCTTTAAAATCTGAAACTCATTTGAAAATAATGTAACTATTTTTTTGACATTCCAAGAGTGCCCCTCCTCTCATCATATATAAGGCCCCAACCTCTACCTCCTTACCCACACCTCTCAAGAATTTTTCTTTGCCAACCTCTTCTCATTTCATCTATACACATCCTTCACTTCATCATTGAAACCTCACCTTGGGGCAGAATCCTTTCCAAGGAAGCATTTGATCTAAAATCAAAAAGACTTACCTGATTTAAAGGTAATGTCTTCCCTTGTGTTCTTTTGTTTTATTTTTCTTCTCCAACCCTCTAAACACTTTTTATTACTTTATTTTGTAACAAAAACAGTATCTTCAATATACTATTATGTTGTTATGTGAATTATTCGAGCTAAACTTACACACACATTCGTCTAATGGTTAAAGAACATATTGTTTCTGTGGATGGTGAATTTCTGCCTCACGAAACGATGATTGTTCAATCTTCTCTTAACACCTTTCATGGTGGCCATTATGATGTCACTATATTTTATATATGATATATATGGTATTTATGTTTTTTATATTCTTCTGAATTTTATATTTAAAATATGCCATTATACTTTTCATGTTGTGCAGATGCGATAATTTCATACGAGGAAGTGTGGACTACCGCCCCCTGACATGATGTGACTCGTTCATGAAATACATGGAATGTATAAAGAATGAAATTAATGAACTTATGTGACCTATATAACATATATATTATACTGTAATTATAATATATATATCTCTCTCAATTATTTTTAATTCCATTAATATGTCAAAGAAATTAAAGTAGTGTTCATGCGTACGTACGGTCTACCGTCTCCATGAACGGTACATTTCATTTATTTTTATCTCCAAATGTTATTGAATAGTATAAAATGAATATTTACTGGATATTTAAGATATGTAAATCATTAATACTATTCTGGAGATGATTTAATTATAACTATATGGACATTCATTTTCAAACAAGTTCATTTTTGACTCATGTACCGAACATCGACAAAAACGTCTTATATGAACTCACATTATTAACCAATTATTATAACATTATAATATGTGATATGAAATGAATAATAATCATTAAAGGATGACCTTAATAAATTATAAAGTGACCAATGTTTATTATTCAGGAATATAAAGAAACGAACAAGACAAGTCAGACTTGAGGTAAGAGATCCTACCCCTCTCTTTCTTTTTAAGTACACTATTTTATGTCATTCCTTTTAAGCTCATATTTCTTATGATTGGGATGTTATTTTTTATTAATATTACTTTAAGTATTATATTAATATTATTAGAGACCCTATTTTCTCTTATCAATCCATTTTGGAAGTTTTCAGTGGCACTGTTAGGCTGCCGAATTTTCGTAAGGGATCCTACCTCTCTCTTTCTTTTTAAGTACTCTCCTTTATGTCACATATTTTAATCTCCTATTTTTTATGTTGGGGGATGTTATTTTATATTCCTGTTGCTGTAAATTTTATTTTAGTATTATTAAAGACCCTATTTTATCTCATCAGTTCATTTTTGGATGTTTTAAGTGGCGTCGTTAGGCTGCCGATTTTCGTAAGGGATTTTTCATCTCACTTTCATTCCCATGAGATTTAAGCAACATTTTCCACAATTTCCTTTTATTAGTATATGTACTGCCCATTTTTCTACTATTTTTGTAATATACATTCGTTTATGTGTATTTACATCAATGTTGTATTTTCCTTCTTTCATGGGGTGTATGTTTTGAAAGATACCCAAGTTGGTAAGGAAACCTTTCACCCTCCTCTTTTTAAAAGACTTCTTTCTGTTGGGTCATTTAATTTACATATTGTTATATTGGGATATGTTCTTATATATCCTTATTGATGTAAATTAAATGTCCATGTGATGAGATACCAATTTCTCTCTCATCAACTCTTTTTTTGAATTTCAAAGTGACGTCGTTAGGTTGTCGAATTTTACAAAGGGAACTTCTTAACCTAATTTCGATTTCTTTGGGTTCAACATATAGTTATTGAATATGTCATCCTTTGAATATTTCTGAATGAACATTGATTTTTTTTACACTTAATATCCACTTATATTGGGTGTATTTATATCTGTCACACATAATTATGAGATTGATTTATCCTTAATTTTAAGGAAACCTTTTTTATAAGGGATTTCATCTCATTTTACATTTCTATTGAGACTTCATTGTTGTTATGCAACAATTCACTCTTATATGGTGTATATACTATCATTTGGAATATTATATCATGAATCACTTTATTCTCATGATATTATAAAGTTCTGATTAAATGTTATTCCTCAATTATTATATTCAAGTGTCTCTCATTTTGTTAAAAACCCTTTAACTAAAATATCGTTTTAAATGTTTTAATGATTTATTCTTATAAATATTTCTCATTAATATCCATGTTTTCAAAATGGTTTTAAGGATTTAATTATATGGATATTAATGGTTTAAAATGTTAAAAGCTTCCAAGTGGTATGGGACACTTTGATTCAAATATCTCTTTATTAAATGTTTTAAATGGTTTCGAAAATGGTTTTTAGAATGGATTCATTATTTCAATATCCTAAAATGTTATATGTGTGAATTTTATATTTACTTTATGCTTAAGTTATGTTCTATGATTATGTTATGTTTTTTGGGCATTGTTTATGAAGACGGGTGGTTCCGTGATAAAATAAGGGCGGGTGAGCCCGATATAGCTCTCCAATGCATTGGGTAACCCGAAGGAGTTAAACATTAAGGTTTATCTGAGGAAATTTAGGGAATATATTGTGATGGGTATTCCAAATGTAACCGTGAGGGTTACTACCTACGTAAGAATGTTATGAATGCCTCAAGTTACCTTTATGCCTTATGATTTCTATTGAGTTATGCATAAATATTATGATCTCATGAGGTTTGTTAAATTGCTTATGTTTTATGAGTAAAGTATGATTTCATTGATTCTTATGTATACATGGACTGATGTTTTCTATCCGTTCTATTATAACCCTTACTGAGCTTTTTATTCCCATCCCAAGTTTTTGAAACATTTTCAAAGGACATAAAGTTGAATAGGGTCAAGGATGGGATCAAGGAAATGTCAGGCAGCCTAAAACAAGGAACTTGACATGAATCTTTTGTTCAAGAGTTTTTATTTTGTGGAAAAGATGGAAGCTGTGTAGATGTGTCTAGTTTGTAATCTTTGAGATGTAATAGTTATGAACTAATTCTATAAAACACTAAACCTAAAAAGATCCTCAATGTGAATTATTCAATGTAATTCAATATTAAGTAATGTTATAAGGTCAGGGCCTTATAGTTGGTATCAATGGTAAGTTTAGATAACTTTAGAGGTTATGGTATTCTCTAAGCATAAGTGACATTACCATAATGGTTAGGATTTTATAAAGAGTCCTAGTTTTAGATAAATTGAATGAGTAAGTATATCTTAGTGTCTATCTTCATCATTAGTACATGATGGTTTTTTTGATATACTCACATTGACTTTTCTGTTTTTAGTAAATGGGTGGATCTAGCAGGTACCAAAGTGACAATGGGTTTGAAGGAAGCTGTGGTTGTTCCCTGATTATGTATAAGGCCCCAGCCTTAAACCTTACTTAATCTTGAGTTATTACAATATTACACATTGAGGATCTTTTCCGGTTTAGAGTTTTAGAGAATTAGATCATGAATCTCTCATTACATTCCACATTTAAACAAAGTGGTTACATAAAAGACAGTATTCATTCTTCCCATCAACGGAAACATATTTAAAATAAAACAAGGATTCTTTCTTGACACATCCTTGACACTATCATCACATCATGTACCTTTCCCTTGACCTGTGAAAAACATTTCAAAAACATGGGATGAGCATAAAAAGCTCAGTAAGGGTTATAAAAAATATGGAAAGGAAACATGAGTTCATATATACATAAGAATGAAATAATACTTTACCCATAAAACATAGGAACTTTAACATACCTCATCAAATCATGAATAAATCATAGAAATCATAAGACATAAAAGGTAACTTGAGGCATTCATAACATTTTTACGTAGGGAGTAACCCTCTTGGTTGCGTTTGGAAAACCCACCACAGTATATTCCCTAAATCTCTTCAGAGAAACCTTAACGTTTCACTCCTTCACATTAACCAATGCATTGGAGAGCTATATCGGGCTCACCCGCCCTTAGTTTATCACGGAAACACCCGTCTTCATAATAATGCCCAAGAACCTCAACATAATCATATCACATAAAACATGCATAAAGGAAACATAACATTTCCACCTTTCAATCTCAAGATATCAATACAAAACATTGATATAAAAACATTATGAAAACCATTTTCAATACCAAAACTAAAGAAAATTAAAACATGGTATTTATTTTTCTTTTAAAAAAAGGTATGGCTTGTAGAGGAAGCCGAAACTCAAATAATTGTCACGGCAGCGGAGAAGTCGTTGTCGCCGCATACGTACGAAAAAAACATTCTCTTTTGTCGTTTAGTAAACGCTTCGTATAAGAAAGATTCCTTTTGAATAAACGTAAAAGTAAAATGGGTTTAAACACCGTATAAAAGAGGGTTGTTTATAAAACAAAATATGCCTCAATGAAAAGAGATTGAGACGAAGTCCCATACAAAGACGGTATCCTTGTTTTAAGGATAAATCAATTACATAATTATGTATGACAAAGGAATACACCAAATATAAGTGGATATTAAGTGAAAAATAATCAAAGTTCATTAACAAATATTCAAAGGATGAGATATTCAATAACTACATGTTGAACCCAAAGAAATCGAAATTGGGTTAAGAAGTTCCCTTGACAGCCTAACGACGTCACATCAAAATGAGTTGATGAGAGATAAAAAAAGGTATCTCATCACTTGTAAATAAAATTTAAATCAATAAGTATATATGAGAACATATCCCAACATAACAATATGTAAATTAAAAGACACAACAAAAGAAGTATTTTAAAAAGAGGAGGGTGAAAGTTTCCCTTACCGACATGGGTATCTTTCGAAACAAACACCTCGTGAAAGAAGGACAATACAACATTGATGTAAATACTCATAAGATAAATTATATTACACAATTAGTAAAATAATGAGAAGTACATAAACCACTCAAAGGAAATTGTGGCAAATGTAGCATAAATCTCACGGGAATAAAAGTGAGATGAAAAATCCCTTACGAAAACTCGGCAGCCTAATGGCACCACTTAAAACATCCAAAAATGGATTGATGAGATCAAATAGGGTATCTCATCATATTAACATAAAGTTTAAAGAAAGAGTAATATAAAAGAACATCCCCCAACATAACAAATAAGAGCTTAAAAGAAGTGACATAAAAGAGAGTACTTAAGAAGAATGAGAGAGGATAGATCTCTTACGAAAATTTGGCAGCCTAACGGCGCCACTCAAAACTTCCAAAATGGATTGATGAGAGAGAATAGGGTCTCTAATCATATGAACATAAAACTTACAGTAAGAGTAATATAAAATAACATCCCAATAACATGACATATGATCTTTAAATGTAATGACATAAAAGAGTGTACTTAAAAAGAAAGAGAGGAGTAGGATCCCTTACCTCAAGTCCAACTTGTCTTGTTCATTTCTTTATATTCCTAAATAATAAACTTTGGTCAATTAATAATTGCCTAATTAACTCCTTTAGATATTATTATTCAGTTAATATCACATATTAAAATGTTATAATAATTGTTTAATAATGTTAGTTCATATCAGACGTTTTTGCCGATGTTTGGTACATGAGTCAAAAATAAATTTGTTTGAAAAAAGATTCCCCATGTAGTTATAAGTAAATAATTTCCAGAATAGTATTAATGATTAAAATATCTTATATATCCAGTAAATATTCATTTTATACTATTCCATATCATTTGTAGATAAAAAACGAAAAGCACCGTTCATGGAGACGGTAGGCCGTACGTACGCATGAACGCTACTTTCATTTTTTGTCATATTAATGGAATTAAAACAAAATGAGAGAGATATATATATTTTATAATTACAGAATTATATCCATGTTTTAGATGTAATATATTACATATATATCCATTATATATATGTACTTATAATATTACATAACATTTTGAGATAAGAAATGAAATGTACCGTTCATGGAGACGGTAAGTCGTATATACGCATGAAGGCTACTTCCACTTCTATTTCATATTTAATGGAATTAAAACATAATGATACATAATAGTTTTTTAATTCCAGTATGGTATCATATATAATATCATTAAATATATCCTTTATACGTACCATATATGGTATTAACGAATCAAATCAATTTTAGGGGGCTGTAGTCCGCACTTCCTTAAATGAAGATATCACGTTTACCCATAATGGAAACCATAAAGGTATGCCATAAATGAAAAATACAGAAGCTTAAGTAAAAAATAAACATATTATATATCATATATAAATATAGTTTCATCTTAATGGCCACCTTTGAAGGTGTTAGAATAATGTTGAACAATCATCATTTCGGGAGGCAGAAATTCACCATCCACGGAAACAGTATGTTCTTTAACCATTAGATTTAGGTGTGTGTAAGTGTAGCTCGAATCCTTCTTATAAAAACATCCTATTATATTTAATATACTGTATTTCTTACAAAATAAATGAATAGAAAGAGTTTAGGGGGTTGGAGAAGAAAAATAAAACAAAAGGACACAAGTAAAGACATTACCTTAAAATCGGGTAACTCCCTTTGGTTTGAGCTCAAAGGCTTCCTTGGGAAGACTTCTGCCCAAAGTGAGGCTTCAAGGATTTATATAGGGATGTGGAGAGACAAAATGGGTAGGGGTTTTCTGAGCAAAATTCTTTGGATGTGTGGGTAATGAGGTAGAGGTGGGGGCCTTTTATAAGAGGAGAGGAGGGGCACTCCTGTAAAGTTACAAAATGTTACTTTATATTCAAAAGAGTTTCGGATTTTAAAGGTCCCACATTGATGTATTTCGAGGATACGGTGATAAGGGTTCGAAATACACTCATCCAATAGGTTTTGGACACGTGTAGGTCATAGATATTACATTATCTTTCCATTTTATTTAAATCGTTAAATAATGAGGTCATCGCTGCATCATCATGATGTCATAAATAATTTAATTTTTTAATGTCTAAAAATTATAAAACAAATACTATGACGTAGGAAATATTTTTATATTTCCAATGACTATTTATAGTCAAAAATATGAATTGTATAACCCCATGTAAAAATTGTTTTAGTAAAACATCTCATGTTTGTGTCATTTTTACTTTAACATTAAATAAGAAGATATTTATGTCATTTTCCAACCAAAGTGGCTCCATGGGGTCCCCAAGTTGACCCATGGATTTTCTTGGTCTTCCATGACACATCCAATGAGGGTAGGACATGTTTCTAGGTCATTTAATTTTATTAAATCATTATTCTTATCATAAACTACACTAATAACCTCTAATCGCGATTAAAAACATAATAAGTTACTATTCACCAAAAAAGTTATTTTTATCCCATTGAAACGCATTTTACTTCTTAATGACAACCATGTATGTCGGATTTTTGGAATTCAAAACACAAAGATGGCAAAATTTCATTTAAATGGAAAATTCAGTTTTTATAAGTACCACTTAGTGGATTCACTATTCATCAAAAATTGAAGTTTTTCAGAAAAATCCCAAAAATTCACCCTAAGCTATATTTGATATTATGAATTCAAAAATGAAGTATATTTTACAAAATTAAAAACATATAATTAACATTAATTAATTTAATAATTAATCCCCGTTGTCAGAGCAAATAGCGTGTTTTTATGAAACAATAAGTATCAAAAGATTGACACTAGTTTAAGTCTGATTTCAATGTGAAATTAATTCCAACGACCAATATTGGATTTAATGGTAAAAATCTATTCTTATTTAACTTTTAAACCAATTAAGAAGATAATCTAATCATATAAATAAATTAGATTAAAAATAGGTTTTGAATTAAAATACAACATTTTACACTATTCATTAAAAAATGAACTTTATCAGAAAGATACCAAAAATTTACACTAAGTAAATTTTGAAGTCCCAATTCGTAAGAGGAGTTTTATTTGGTCTAATATAATGTATAAGAGTGAACAAAACTATATTTAATGACGGTTCGCCATCAAAAGGCGATAAGTGACCCTTTAGTGAAAACTAGGGCATATACGCCTAAAATTGAATTCTTTCCGTATTTTAAGCCTTTATCTTTTATTGGATAAATGTAAGAACATTTAAAAACATATATAATCATATTTTAGTTATTTATATCCATTACCGCCAATAAAACGACTACATGTTAACTACCATTTAAAATAATATTATTTTATTATTAGAGTGCAACGTAAGATTTCCAAGAAACTCGTTGTTGCGTGTTGGGTACGCCATCGAGCATAGTGTCCCTTTTAAAGTCATATTAATATTTTATTCAAAAATATGGATAAATATAAAAATGTCATTTTATTTATTTACCTGGGGTGTTACATCCTTCCCCCTTTTGGGAATTGTTTCCTCGCAATTTTTAAAATTGATCTTGGAAACATCATTGAAAGTCCCACATGGGAACAAGAGTTGGTAAAACAATCTCTTTAAAATAAAGGAAGATAAGTACAGAGGTCACCAGAGTTAACCCATACTAGGATTCCATGTAGGAAAACATGTACATGGAAGATAAAACAAAGGGTCATGTTCTGATGGATAGTGATAGTAAACATGTCTAAGAGAAAGTTAACCATAAGAAAATCTCAAACTTGTGATGGGTTAAACGGTATTTGATTCCCCAGTAGGAAAATTTAATAGACAACATTTTTTTAAGTTACTTTGTATTGAGGAATTTATTCATAAGGAAACATAATCACTTATCATGTTGACTTTCATCTTTTTTTATATTCCTTACAAAAACTCATATTTTCTCTAAAAGACGAGTATTTAGGAAGACTTGTTCACATTAAGAGTAGTACAATCAACTTCTAGAGAATCACCTAATCCACCAAAGAGAACTATATAATTCCCATTTCTTTAGACATTAACCAAAACCAAACCAAAAAGGTTAGTACAAGGTTAGATAATCCAGAAAAGGATAACCCTTTAAAAAGAAAATCTATGCTTAATCTCCAAAATTTGTCCAACAAAACCCAAAGTTCAACAAGGACCATCCTATATACAATTTGTCCATAAAATTGTTCAAAGTAAACTAATCTAAGATTGAAACCCAAATATTATAAGGATTTAGTCACATAGTCTTCCAAGTTAAATCATAACATTTATCTCCAAACAACATCAGTTGCTCCTAAAGTCTCGTATTGAAAAGTAATTAACCTAATCACATATCCTCCATGATAGGTTAATAATTTTCATAAATAACCCAAAATCAACTTACTCTTAATTCATAAAATCATATAACTAAAAATAATCAGTCAAACTAACCAGGGACTTCACGTAGTCTAGTGGTAGGTGATGAACACCATTCGCACTTTGGTTGTGGGTTCGATTCCCACAGCTTTGTCCGACGCGACGGGTAGTCACACGGTCTGCGTGTTGTCCTTTTTCCAAAACTATATAATTCTCAAATCATTCTTCACAAAGGGATAAAATCATCAAAAATAACCATAACATAATTTAACCTCAATTTTATCTCATGCCTTTCTCTTCAATCATAACATATAGTAACCCATAATTACTCAAAAGTAAGGATCATATAAACCCAAATGGTTATTTATAACTATGTCCACAAAAGAAAAGATAACTATTACTTGAATAGAATTTGCATATATTAAACATCAGGGTTACACATAATATAAAAAGTCTTCTAATGTAACCCCATCATCAAAAGAGACTTAATACTCTTAAGAATTTCACCATAACTCTTGAAGCCCTTATATTTTGACATCTTACTCATTCAACATTCTTCATGATCCATTAACCATTCCCTTCCAACTTATTCTGAAATACCTCTTTCCTTTGATTGGTCATTTTCAGTTTCTTCATCCTCAATCGGAATGACATTAGGTACTGGTAAACGAACATTTGTACGCTCTTGGTGATCCCATTCATGAAACTTCTTCAGAAGATATGTGTTTGCATAATGACCATGCACACCACATTTAAAACATTCAACTGATCCCTTAGAAAGAACTTCTTTCCCTTTCCTCGAGTCAACTGTATTTTTTCTTTTTCCATGGAAGGTTCTTGCTTTATGACCTTCATTTCCACATCTATAGCATATTTCTGTCCCTTTAAAACATTTTCCTAGGTGTTTCTTTCCACATCTTTGACACATAGGTTTTTGAACACACTTACCTTTATGATTATTACCTGTACTTATATAGGGATTTGTTTCTCGCATATATGATGCCTTAGAGAAATCAACAAGGTTTAGGTGGTCAATCATGACTCCAGATAGTTGGTTGAGGATAATCACAAGAGTTCTCATTGCATCTCCCATATCATTCAGTTGCTTGCTCAAAAAAATTCACAGTTTCCTTCACATCCACTATTACTTTGGTGCCTGCTAGATCCAACCATTTACTAAAACCAAAAAGGTCAGTGTGAGTATATCAAATAAACCATCATGTACTAATGAGGAAGATAAACTCTAATATATACTTACTCATTCACTTTATCTAAAACTAGGACTCTTTCTGAAATCCTAACCATTATGGTAATGCCACTTATGCTTAAAGAATACCCTAACTTCTAAAGTTATCTGAACCGACCTTTGATACCAACTATAAGGCCCCATCCTTAAACCTTACTTAAATATTGAGTTATTACAAGATTACCCATTGAGGATCTTTTCAGGTTTAGAGTTTTAGAGAATTAGATCATGAAACTTGCATTATATTCAACATTTAAACAAAGTGGTTACATAAAAGGCAGTATTCATTCTTCCCATCAACGGAAACATATTTAAAATAAGACATGGATTCTTTATTGACACATCCTTGACACTATCATCACATCATGTACCTTTCCCTTGACCTGTGAAAAACATTTCAAAAACATGGGATGAGCATAAAAAGCTCAGTAAGGATTATAAATAATATGGAAAGGAAACATGAGTTCATATATACATAAGAATGAAATCATACATTACCCATAAAACATAGGCACTTTAACATACCTCATCAAATCGTCAATAAATCATAGAAATCATAAGACATAAAAGGTAACTTGAGTCATTCATAACATTCTTACGTAGGGAGTAACCCTATTTGTTACGTTTGGAATACCCACCACAGTATATTCCCTAAATCTCTTCGGAGAAACCTTAATGTTTCACTCCTTCGCATTACCCAATGAATTGGAGAGCTATATCTGGCTCACCCACCCTTAGTTTACCACGGAAACACCCGTCTTCATAATAATTCCCAAGAACCTCAACATAATCGTATCACATAAAACATGCATAAAGAAAACATAACATTTCCAACTTTCAATCTCAAGATATCAATACAACACATTGATATAAAAACATAATGAAAACCATTTTCAATACCAAAATAAAAGAAAATTAAAACATGTTATTTATTTTTCTTTTAAAAAAAGGTATGGCTTGTAGAGGAAGACGAAACTCAAATAATGGTCACGGCGGCGGAGAAGTCGTTGTCGCCGCATATGTACGACAAAAACATTATCTTTTTTCGTTTAGTAAACTCTTCGTATAAAAAAAGATTCCTTTTGAATAAACGTAAAAGTAAAAGGGGTTTAAACACCGTATAAAAGAAGGTTGTGTATAAAACAAAATATGCCTCAATGAAAGGATATTGAGACGAAGTCCCATACAAAGACGGTATCCTTTGTTTAAGGATAAATCAATTACATAATTATGTGTGACAAACGAATACACCAAATATTAATGGATATTAAGTGTAAAATAATCAAAGGTCATTAACACATATTCAAAGTATGACATATTCAATAACTACATGTTGAACCCAAAGAAATCGAAATTGGGTTAAGAAGATCCCTTGACAGCCTAACAGCGTCACATCAAAATGAGTTGATGAGAGATAAAAAATAGGGTATCTCATCACTTGGAAATAAAATTTAAATCAATAAGGATATATGAGAACATATCCCAACATAAAAATATGTAAATTAAAATACCCAACAAAAAAATCTTTTAAAAAGAGGAGGGTGAAAGTTTCCCTTACCGACATGGGTATCTTTCGAAACATACACCTCATGAAAGAAGGAAAATACAACATTGATGTAAATACTCATAAAATAAAGTATATTACACAATGAGTAAAATAATGGGAAGTACATACACCACTCAAAGGAAATTGTGGCAAATGTAGAATAAATCTCACGGGAATAAAAGTGAGATGAAAAATCCCTTATGAAAACCCGGCAGCCTAACAGCGCCACTTAAAACGTCCAAAAATGGATTGATGAGATCAAAAAGGGTCTCTCATCATATTAACATAAAGTTTACAGAAATAGGAATATAAAAGAACATACCCCAAATTAACAAATAAGATCTTAAAAGAAGTGACATTAAGGAGAGTACTTAAGAAGAAAGAGAGAGGATAGATCTCTTACGAAAATTCAGTAGCCTAACGGCGCCACTCAAAACATCCAAAATGGATTGATGAGAGAGAATAGGGTCTCTAATCATATGAACATAAAAATTACAGTAAGAGTAATATAAAATAACATCCCAATAACATGAAATATGATCTTTAAAAGTAATGACATAAAAAAGTGTACTTAAAAAGAAAGAGAGGAGTAGGATCCCTTACCTCAAGTCCAACTTGTCTTGTTCGTTTCATTATATTCCGGAATAATAAACTTTGGTCAGTTAATAATTTCCTAAGTACCTCCTTTAGAGATTATTATTCAGTTACTATCACATATTATAATGTTATAATAATTGTTTAATAATTTTAGTTCATATCAGATGTTTTTGCCAATGTTTGGTACATGAGTCAAAAATGAACTTGTTTGAAAAAACATTGCCCATGTAGTTATAAGTAAATAATTTCCAGAATATTATTAATGATTAAAATATCATATATATCCAGTAAATATTAATTTTATACTATTCTATATCATTTGGAGATAAAAAATGAAAAGCACCGTTCATGGAGACGGTAGGCCGTACGTACGCATGAACGCTACTTTCATTTTTTGTCATATTAATGGAATTAAAACAAAATGAGAGAGATATATATATGTTATAATTCCATAATTATATCCATAATTTATATGCAATATATTACATATATATCCATTATATATATGTACTTATAATATTACATAACATTTTGAGATAAGAAATGAAATGTATCGTTCATGGAGACGGTAAGCCGTACGTACGCATGAACGCTACTTCCATTTCTATTTCATATTTAATGGAATTAAAAAATAATGATACATAATATTATTTTAATTCAAGTATGGTATCATAGATAATATCATTAAATATATCCTTTATACGTACCACATATGGTATTAACGAATCAAATCACTTTGAGGGGGCGGTAGTCCGCACTTCCTTAAATGAAGATATCGCGTTTACCCATAATGGAAACCATAAAGGTACAACATAAATGAAAAATACAGATGATGAAGTAATAAATAAACATATTAGATATCATATATAAATATAGTGTCATCTTAATGTCCACCTTTGAAGGTGTTAGAAGAATGTTGAACAATCATCATTTCGGGAGGCAAAAATTCGCCATCCACGGAAACAGTATGTTCTTTAACCATTATATGTAGGTGTGTGTAAGTGTAGCTCGAATCCTTCTTATAAAAACATCCTAGTATATTTAATATACTATATTTGTTACAAAATAATTGAATAAAACGAGTTTATGGGGTTGTAGAAGAAAAATAAAACAAAAGGACACAAGTGAAGACATTACCTTAAAATCGGGTAACTCCCTTTTGTTTGAGATCAAAGGCTTCCTTGGGAAGACTTCTGCCCAAATTGAGGCTTCAATGAGTTATATAGGGATGTGGAGAGACAAAATGGGTAGGGTTTGGACGAGTTGAGGGCTTTGGAAGTGTGGGTAAGGAGGTAGAGGTGGGGGCCTTTTATAAGAGGATAGGAGGGGCACTCTTGAAAAGTTACAAAATGTTACTTTATTTTCAAAAGCGTTTCAGATTTTAAAGGTCCCACATTGATGTATTTCTAGGATAAGGTGATAAGGGCTCGAAATACATTCATGCAATAGGTTTTGGACAAGTGTAGGACTTAGATATTACATTATCTTTCTATTTTATTTAAATCGTTAAATAATGAGGTCATCGCTGCATCATCATGATGTCATAAATAATTTAATTTATTTAATGTATAAAAATTATAAGAAAATTACTATTATGTATGAAATTTATTTATCTTTCCAATGAGTATTTATAGTCAAAAATATGACTTGTATAACCCCATGTAAAAATTGTTTTAGTAAAACATATCATGTTTGTGTCATTTTGACTTTAACATTAAATAAAAATATATTTATGTCATTTTACAACCAAAGTGGATCCATGGGGTCCTCAAGTTGACCCATGGATTGTATTGGTCGGCCATGACACATCCAATGATGGTAGGACATGTGTCTAGGTCATTTAATTTTATTAAAACATTACTCTTACCATAAACTACACTAATTGCCTCTAATCGCGATTAAAAACTTAATAAGTTACTATTCACCAAAAAATTATTCTTATCCCATTGAACCACATTTTACTTCTTAATGACAACCATGTATGTCATATTTTTGAAATTCAAAACACAAAGATGGAAAATTTTCATTTAAACAGAAAAATCAATTTTTATAAGTACCACTTAGTGGTTTCACTATTCATCAGAAATTGAATTTTTTCAGAAAAATCCCAAAAATTCGCCCTAAGCTATATTTGATATTCCAAATTCAAAAATGAAGTATATTTTACAAAATTCAATACATATAAGTCACATTAATTAATTTAATAATTAATTCCCGCTGTCAGAGCAAATAGCGTGTTTTTATGAAACAATAAGTATCAAAAGATTGACACTAGTTTAAGTCTGATTTCAAAGTGAAATTAATTCCAACGACCACTATTGGATTTAATGGTAAAAATATATTCTAATTTCACTTTAAAACCAATTCAAAAGATAATCTAATCATATAAATAAATTAGATTAAAAAGAGGTTTTGAATTAAAATACAACATTTTACACTATTCATTAAAAAATGAACTTTATCGGAAAGATGCCAAAAATTTACACAAAGTAAATTTTGAAGTCCCAATTCTTAAAAAGAGTTTTATTTAGTACAATAGAATGTATAAGAGTGAAAAAAAACTATATTTAATGATGCTTCTCCATAAAAAGGCGTTAAGTGAACCTTTAGTGAAAATTAGGGCATATACGCCTAAAATTGAATTCTTTCCATATTTTAAGCCTTTATCTTTTATTGGATAAATGTAAAAACATTTAAAAACATATATAATCATATTTTAGTTATTTCTATCCATTCCCGCCAATACAATGGCTACATGTTATCTACCATTTAAAATAATATTATTTTATTATTAGAGTGCAACGTAAGATTCCCAAGAAACTCGTTGTTGCGTGTTGGGTACGCCATCCAGCATAGCGTCCCCTTTAAAGTCATATTAATATTTTATTCAAAAATATGAATAAATATGAAAATTTCATATTCTTTATTTACCTGGGGAGTTACATTAAGAGACTGGATGAAATGGGGGATTCAATGAGGAATCTCATGGTTGTTTTAAACCAACTTTCAAGGAGTCATGATCAACCACTTGAACCTTGGTGAGTTCTCTAATGCATCATGTGCAAGATGACCAAATCGATGCGGAAGTTCAGGTAATAATTATAAAGGTAACCATTAGGGTTTATATGATCCTTACTTTTGAGGTAATTATGAGTTACTATATGTTATGATGGAATATGAACGACATGAGATAAGCTTGAGGTTAAATTATGTTATGGTTATTTTTGAAGATTTTATCATTTTTTTGGGAATGTTATAAGAATTATATAGTTTTGGAAAAAGGACAACACGCAGACTGTGTGACAACCCGTCACATCGGATAAAGCTGTGGGAATCGAACCCACAACCAAAGTGAGACTGGTATTTAATTCCAACCACTGGACTACGTGAAGTCCCTGGTTAGTTTGACTAATTATTTTTAGTTAGATGATTTTAGGAATCAAGAGTAAGTTTATTTAGGGTTATCTATTGAAATTATTAACCTATCATGGAGGATATGTGATTAGGTTAATTACTTTTCAATATGAGACTTTAAGATAAACTAATGTTACTTGGAGATAAGTATTAATTTTTACCTTGGAAGACTATGTGATTAAATCCTTCAAATATTTGGGTTTAAATATTAGTTTGGTTTACCTTGAAAAATTTTATGGATAAATTGTTTATTGAATGGTCTTTTTTGAACATTTGGTTTTGTTTAACAAATTTTGGAGATTAAGAATAGATTTTTTTATAAAGGATTATCCTTTTCGGGTATTATCTGATCTCATACTAACCTTTTTGGTTTTAGTTTTGGTTAAGGTATAAATACATGGGATGTATATAGTTCTCTTTTGTGGATTAGGTGATTCTCTAGAAGTTTATTATAGCTCTCTTAATGTAAACCAGTCATCCTAAATACTCATCTTTTGGAGAAAATATCTGTTCATGTAAGAAATCTAGTAAAAGTGGAAAGTCAACATGACAAATAAGTATGTTTCCTTATGTTTTAGTTAGGATCAAAAATAAATTCCTCAATAAAAAGTAACTTTAAAAAAAATTTCCGTAAACTTTTCCTACTGGGGAATCCAATACCGTTTAACCCATCACAAGTTTGTGATTTTCTTATGGTTAACTTTCTCCTATACATGTTTACTATCACTCTCCATCAGAAAATGACCCCTTGTTTTTTTCCTCCATATCCATATTTTCATACTTGGAATCCTAGTATGGGTTAACTCACGTGACCTTTTTACTTCTCTCCAATTCTTTTTAAGTGATAGTTTTACTGACTATTGTTCCGATGTAGGACATTCAATTGAGTTTCCAAGACCAATTTTGAAATTACGAGGACGCATTTACCAAAAGGGGGGAAGGATGTAACATCCCAGGTAAATAAATAATATTACATTCTAATGTCTATCAATATTTGAGAATAAAATGTTAATATTAATTTAAAGGGAATGATATGCTCGATGGCATACCCAACATGCGACAACGAGTTCCTTTGAAATCTTACGTTGAACTCTAATAATAAAATAATATTATTTTAAATGGTAGATAACTCCTAGAAATTGTAATGGCAGGAAAGAATGGATCTAACTATAAAATTATTATATATGTTTGTCAAATATTTTTACTTTTGTATTATAAATGATAGATGCATAAAATGCAAATGAATCCAATTTTAAGCATAAATCTTCTAAATTCTTTAAAAGGGCGATTAACCGCCTTTTGATGGAGAACCCTTTTTAAATACACTTTTGACAATTTTATATGTTTTATTTGACAAAATAATATCCTTATTTATAATCTGGACAAAAAAATTTACTTTGTCTAATTTTTTGTTATTTTTCCGATAAAGATCATTTTTAAGTGAAAATGTTGCATTTTAATTCAAAACCTCCTTTTAATCTGATTTATTTATATGGATAGATTATATTTTTAATAAATATTAAATTGTATTTAGAATAAATTTTTATCATTTAATCCAATGGTGGTCATTGGAATTAATTTCACTTTAAAATTGGACTTAAACTATTTTTAATCTTTTATTCGATATTGTTTCTTAAAAACACGCTATTTGTTTTGACAGTGGGAAATAATTATTAAATTAATTAATGAAACTTATATGTTTTGAATTTTGTAAAATAGACATCATTTTTGAATTCGGAGTATCAAATATAGCTTAGGGTGAATTTTTGGTATTTTTCTGAAAAACTTCAATTTTTGATGAATAGTGAAACCACTAAGTGGTAGTTAAAGAAATTGATTTTTCGTTTAAATGAAACTTTACCACTTCTGTGATTTGATTTTCAAAAATACGACATACATGGTTGTCATTAGGAAGTAAAATGTGGTTCAAGGAGATTAAAATAATTTTTGGTGAATAGTAACTTTTAAGTTTTATTAATCGTGATTAAAGGTAATTAGTGTGATTTAAGGTAAAAATGATATTATAATAAAATGAAAATATCTTGACACTTGTACTAACCCTATTGGATGAGTCGTGGACGACCAAGAAAACCCATAGGTATATTTTTGGGACCCCATGGAGCCACTTGGGTAAGGTAATGACCTTAATGCCTTTTATTTAAAGTAAAAGTAAAAATGACACAAACATGTATTTCTTTACTAAAAAAATTTTTACATGTGGTTATATAAGTAATATTTTTGACTATAATAAGTCATTGTAAATATAAAAATATTTCCTACATCATAGTATTTTTTTATAATTTTTAGACTTTAAATATATTAAATTATTTATGACATAATGATGATGCACCGAATACCTCATCATTTAACGATTTAAATAAAATGAAACGATAATGTATAATCTAAGACCTACACATGTCAAAAACTTATTGTATGGTTGTATTTTTAACTCTTATAACCTTTTCCTCGAAATATATCAATGTGGGACATTTAAAATCCGAAACTCATTTGAAAATAATGTAACTTTTTTTGACTTTCCAATAGTGCCCCTCCTCTCCTCTTATAAAAGGCCCCCACATCTACCTCCTTACCCACACCTCTCAAGCCTTTGGCTCGGCCAAACCCTACCCATTTCTTTTCTCCACATCCCTATTTTCATCATTGAAGCCTCACCTTTGGGCATAATCCTTTCCAAGGAAGCCTTTTAGCTCAAATCAAAAAGACATACTCGATTTAAAGGTAATGTCTTCCCTTGTGTTGTTTTGTTTTATTTTGCTTCTCCTACCATCTAAACTCTTTTTATTACATTATTATGTAACAAAAAAAGTATCTTCAATATACTAGGATGTTTTTATGTGAAATATTAGAGCTACACTTACACACACCTTCGTCTAATGTTTAAAGAACATATTGTTTCTGTGGATGCCAAATTTCGGCCTCACGAAACGATGATTGTTCAATCTTCTCTTAACACCTTTCATGGTGGCCATTATGATGTCACTATATTTTATATATGATATATATGGTATTTATGTTTTCTATATGCTTCTGAATTTTATATTTAAAACATTCCGTTATGCTTTTCATGTTGTGAAAATGTGATAATTTCATACGAGGAAGTGTGGACTACCGCCCCCTCAAGTGATGTGTCTCATTCATGCAATAAATGGAATGTATAAAGAATGAAATTAATGAACTTATGTTATCTATATAAAATATATCTTATAATTTAATTATAATATATATATATATCTAAATTATTTTTAATTCTATTAATATGTCAAAGAAATGAAAGTAGCGTTCATTCGTACGTATAGCCTACCGTCTCCATGAACGGTGCATTTCATTTCTTTTTGTCTCCAAATGTTATGGAATAGTATAAAATGAGTATTTACTGGATATATAAGATATTTAAATCATTAATACTATTCTGGAGATGATTTACTTATAACTAAATGGACAATCATTTGCAAACATGTTCATTTTTGACTCATGTACCAAACATCGACAAAAACCTCTGATATGAACTCAAATTAGTAACCAATTATTATAACATTATAATATGTGATATGAATTGAATAATAATCTTTAAAGGAGGACCTTAAGCAATTATAAATTGACCAAAGTTTATTATTCATGAATATAAAGAAATGAACAAGACAAGTTGGACTTGATGTAAGGGATCCTGCCCCTCTCTTTCTTTTTAAGTACACTCCTTTATGTCATTCCTTTTAAGATCATATTTCTTATTATTGGGGTGTTATTTTATATTAATATTACTGTAATTTTTATATTCATATTATGAGAGACCCTATTTTATCCCATCAATCCATTTTGGTTGTTTTCAGTGGCGCTGTTAGGCTGCCGAATTTTCGTAAGGGATCCTACATCTCTCTTTCTTTTTAAGTACTCTCCTTTATGTCACTTATTTTAAGCTCCTCTTTGTTATGTTGGGGGATGTTATTTTATATTAATATTGCTGTAAATTTTATGTTAATATTATTAGAGACACTATTTTATCTCATCAATCCATTTTTGGAAGTTTTAAGTGGTGTTGTTAGGCTGCCGAGTTTTTGTAAGGGATTTTTCATCTCACTTTCATTCCCGTGAGATTTATGCAACATTTGCCACAATTTCCTTTGAGTGGTATATGTACTGAAAACTATTATACTCTTTGTGTAATATAAATTAATTTATTAGTATTTAAATCAATGTTGTATTGTCCTTCTTTCATGGGGTGTATGTTTCAAAAGATACCCAAGTATGTAGGGGAACCTTTCACCCTCCTCTTTTTAAAAGACTTGTTTTTGTTGGGTAGTTTAATTTACATATTTTTATGTTGGGATATGTTGTTATATATCCCTAATGATTTAAATTCTATGTACAAGTGATGAGATACAATTTTCTCTCTCATCAACTCTTTTTCTGAATTTTAAAGTGACGTCGTTAGGCTGTCGAATTTTACCAAGGAAACTTCTTAACCCAATTTCGATTTCTTTGGGTTAAATATAGAGTTATTGAATATGTCATCCTTTTAATATGTGTGAATGAAATTTGTTTTTTTTTACACATAATATGCACTTATATTGGATGTATTTATATCATTCACACATAATTATGAGATTGATTTATCCTTAATTTTATAGAAACCTTCTCTATAAGGGATTTCATCTGATTATACATTTCTATTGAGACTTCATTATTGTTATGAAAAAATTCACTCTTATATGGTGTATATACTATCCTTTGGCATATTATATCATGAATCCCTTTATTATCATGATATTATAAAGTTCTGATTAAATGTTATTCCTCAGTTATTATATTCAGGTGTCTCTCATTTTATTAAAAACACTTTAACTAAAATATCGTTTTAAATGTTTTAATGATATATTATTATAAATATTTCTCATTAATATCCATTTTTTCAAAATGGTTTTGAGTATTTACTTATATGGATATTAATGGTTTAAAATGATAAAAGATTCAAAGTGGTATGGGACACTTTGATTCAAAGATCTCTTTATTTAATGTTTTAAATGATTTGAAAATGGTTTTTAGAATGGATTAATTATTTCAATATCTTAAAATGTTATATGTGGGAATGTTATATTTCCTTTATTCTTAGGTTATGTGCTATGATTATGTTATGTTTTTTTGGGAATTGTCTATGAAGACGGGTGGTTCTGTGATAAACTAAGGGCAGGTGAGCCTGATATAGCTCTCCAATGCATTGGGTAACGCGAAAGAGGAAAACATTAAGGTTTCTCTAAGGATATTTAGGGAATATACTATGATGGGTATTCCAAACGTAACCATGAGGGTTACTCCCGATGTAAGAATGTTATGAATGCCTCAAGTTAC
Source organism: Viscum album (assembly GCA_963277665.1). Taxonomy (NCBI): domain Eukaryota; kingdom Viridiplantae; phylum Streptophyta; class Magnoliopsida; order Santalales; family Viscaceae; genus Viscum; species Viscum album. Next base: position 327,169,558 of record OY728158.1, read on the forward strand.
CTTTATGACTTATGATTTCTATTGAGTTATGCATAAATCTTATGATTTCATGAGGCATGTAAAATTGCTTATGTTTTATGAGTAAAGTATGATTTCATTGATTCTTATGTATAAATGGACTGATTTTTTCTATCCATTTTGTTATAACCCTTACTGAGCTTTTTATGCTCATCCAAAGTTTTTGAAACGTTTTCATAGGACATAAAGTTGAATAGGGTCAAGGATGGGATCAAGGAAATGTCAGGCTGCATAAAACAAGGAACTTGACATGACTCTTTTGTTCAAGAGTTTTTATTTTGTGTAAAATATGGAAGCTGTGTAGATGTGTCTACTTTGTAATCTTTGAGATGTAATAGTTATGACCTAATTCTCTAAAACTCTAAACCTAAAAAGACCCTCAATGTGAATTATTCAATGTAATTCAATAATAAGTAATGTTATAAGGTGGGGGCCTTATACTTATACATTCTATTGGAATAAATAAAATTCTTCTTTACAATTGGGAAATCAAAAGTAACTTTGTGTAAATTTTTGGTATTTTTCCGATAAAGTTCATTTTTTTAATGAATAGTGAAAAATGTTGTATTTTAATTCAAAACCTCTTTTTAATCTAATTTTTTATATGATTATATTATCTTTTGATTTGGTTTTAAAGTTCTATTACAATATATTTTTACCATTTAATCCAATAGTTGTCATTGAAATTAATTTCACATTGAAATTGGACTTAAACTACTGTCAATCTTTTGATATATATAGTTTCATAAAAACATGGTATTTGTTCTGACTACGGGAATTAATTATTAAATTAATTAATTCAACTTATATGTATTTAATTTTTTAAAATAGAAATAATTTTTTTAATTTGGAATATCAAATATAGCTTAGGGTGAATTTTTGGAATTTTTTCTGAAAAACTTCAATTTTGATGCATAGTGAAACCACTAAGTGGTAGTTAAAAAACTGTTTTTTCATTTAAATGAAACATTACCACTTCTGTGATTTTAATTTCAAAAATCTGACATACATGGTTGTCATTATCTTGTAAAATTTGGTTCAATTGGAATAAAATTATTTTTTGGTGAATAGTAACATTTATGTTTTATTAATCGCGATTAAAGGTAATTAGTGTAATTTAAGGTAAAGATAATGTTATAATAATATGAAATGACCTTGAAACATGTCCTAACCTTATTGGATGAGTCACGACCGACCAAGACAATCCATGGGTCAACTTGGGGACCCCATGGAGCCACTTTGGTAGGAAAATTACATTAATAACGTTTTATTTAAAGTTAAAATTAAAATGTCACAAACATGTATTTTTTTACTAAAACAATTTTTACATGGGGTTATACAAGTTATATTTTTTACTATAAATATTAATTAGAAAGATAAAAAATTTTAATACATCATAATATTTTTTTATAATTTTTCGACATTAAATAAATTAATTTATTTATGACACAGTGATGATGCACTGATTACCTCATAAATGAACAATTTAAATAAAATGAGAAGATAGGGTAACATATAAGTCTTACACTTGTCAAAAACATATTTTATGGGTGTATTTAGAAACCTTATCACCTTATCCTAGAAACATATCCTTTTGGGTCCTTTAAATTCCGAAAAGCATTTTATAATAAAGTAATATTTTATAACTTTCCAAGAGTGCCCCTCCTCTTCTCTTATGAAAGGCCCCCACAACTACCACCTTACCCACACCTCTCAAGCCATTGGATCAGCCAAGATCTGCCCATTTTTTCTCTCCAAATCCCTCTCCTCATTCTATAAGCCTTCCCTTAGTCAGAAAACTCATCAAGAAACCTTTTGGTTCAAACCAAGGGGGGTTACCCGATTTAAAGGTAAAGTCTTCCCTAATGTTATTTTGTTTTATTTTTCTTCTCCAACCCGCTAAACTATATTTACCCCATTCTATTGTAAAAAAACTAGTATCTTCAATATACTATGATGTTGTTATGATAATGATTCGAGCTACACTTACACACACCTCCGTATAATGGTTAAAGAACATACTATTTCTGTGGATGGCGAATTACTGCCTCACGAAACGATGATTGTTCTATATTATCCAACCAACACTCATGGTGGCCACTATGATGGAACTATTTTTATATGATATATATTATATTTATTTCCTCTCTATGCTTCTATATTTTATATTTAAAACATACCATTATTCCTTTCATGTTGTGCAAATGGGATAATTTCATACGAGGAAGTGTGGACTACCGCCCCCTCAAGTGATGTGACTCATTCATGCAATACATGGAATGGAAAAAGAATGCGATTAATGAACATATGTGACCTATATAACTTATTTCTTATACTGGAATTATAATATATATATCTCTCATTTATTTTTAATTCCATTAATATGACAACAAATGAAAGTAGTGGTCATGCGTACGTACGGCCTACCATCACCATGAACGGTGCATTTCATTTCTTTTTATCTCCAAATGTTATGGAATAGTATAAAATGAATATTTACGTGATATATATGATATTTAAATCATTAATTATATTTTGGAGATGATTTACTTATAACTACATAGACAATCATTTTCAAACAAGTTCATTTTTGACTCATGTACCAAACATCGACAAAAACGTCTGATATGAACTCACATTATTAACCAATTATTATAATATTATAATAGGTGATATGAACTAAATAATAATATTTAAAGGTGTTCCTTAAGAAATAATAAATTTACCAATGTTTATTATTCAGGAAAATAATTAAATGAAGAGGAAAAGTCGGACTTTAGGTAAGGGATCCTACCTCTCTCTTTCTTTTTAAGTACTCTTTTTTATGTAACTTACTTTAAGCTCCTCTTTCTTATGTTGGGGTATGTTATTTTATATTCCTATTTCTTTATATTTTATGTTAATATTATTAGAGACCCTATTTTATCCCATCAATCCATTTCTAGAAGTTTTATGTGGCACCGTTAGGCTGCCAAATTTTTATAAGGGGATTTTCATCTCACTTTTTATTCCCGTAAGATTCATGCTACATTGGCCACTATTTTCTCTTGCGTGGTGTATGTACTGCCCATTATTTTACTATTTGTATAATATAATCCTATTTATGGGTATTTACATCTTCATTTTATGACCCTTCTTTCATAGGGTGTACGTTTCGAAAGTTTCCCAAATCTATTAGGGAACCGTTCACACTCCTCTTTTTAAAAGACTTATTTTTTATGTCTTTTAATTTAGTTATTTTTATGTTGGGATATGTTCTTCTATATCCTTATTGACGTAAATTTTTTTTCCAAGCGATGATATACCATTTTCCCTCTCATCAACTAATTTTATGAATATTAAAGTGACACTGTTAGGCTGTCGAATTTTACCAAGGGAACTTCTTCACCAAATTTCGATTTCTTTGGGTTCAACATATAGTTATTGAATATGTTATCCTTTGAATATGTGTGAATGTGATTTGGTTGTTTTACAATTAATATACACTTATATTGGGTGTATCTATATTTGTCACACATAATTATGAGATTAATTTATCCATAATTAAAGGATACCTTCTTGATAAGGGATTTCATCTCATTTTACCATTCTATTGAGACTTCATTGTTGTTATGCACCAATTCACTCCTTTATGGTGTATATACTATCCTTTGGAATAATATATCATGAATAAATTTATTCTCATGATATTATAAAGTTCTGATTAAATGTTATTCCTCAATTATTGTATTCAAGTGTCTCTCATTTTGTTAAAAACCCTTTAACTAAAATATCATTTTAAATGTTTTAATGATTTATTCTTATAAATATTTCTCATTAATATCCATTTTTTCAAAATGGTTTTAAGGATTTATTTATATGGATATTAATGGTTTAAAATGTTAAAAGCTTCAAAGTGGTATGGGACACTTTGTTTCAAAAATCTATTTATTAAATGTTTTAAATGGGTTTGAAAATGGTTTTTAGAATGGATTCATTATTTCAATATCTTAAAATGTTGTATTGTTATTGAAATGTGGGAATGTTATCTGTCCATTGTTCCTAAGTTATGTGTTATGATTATGTTACGGTTCTTTGGGATTGTTTATGAATATGGGTGGTTCCGTGATAAACTAAGGGCGGGTGAGCCCGATATAGCTCTCCAATGCATTGGGTAAAGCAAAGGAGTTAAACGCTAAGGTTTCTACGAAGAGATTTAGGGAATATAATGTGATGGTTATTCCAAACGTAACCATGAGGGTTACTCCCTACGTAAGAATGTTATGAATGCCTCAGGTTTCCTTTATGTCTTATTATTATTTCTGTTTAGTTATGCATAAATCTTATGATTTCATGAGGTATGTTAAATTGCTTATGTTTTATGAGTAAATTATAATTTCATTGATTCTTATGTATACATGGACTAATGTTTTCATTCCATATTGTTATAACCCTTACTGAGCTTTTTATGCTCATCCCATGTTTTTTTGAAATGTTTTCACAAGACATAAAGTGTAATAGGGTCAAGGATGGGATCAAGGAAATGTCATGTTGTCTAAAACAAGAACTAGACATGACTCTTTTGTTCAAGAGTTTTTATTTGGTGAAAAAATGGAAACTGAGTAGACGTGTCCACTTTGTAATCTTTGAGATGTAATAGTTATGTCCTAATTCTCTAAAACTCTATACCTGAAAAAATCCTCAATGTGAATTATTCAATTTAATTCGAGATTAAGTAATGTTTTAAGGCTAGGTCCTTATAACATAGATCAGACAAATAAAAATAGTGGCAAATATACCATGAATCTCACAGGAATAAGATGTGAGACGAAAATCCCTTACCACGTTGTATTAAATCGATTCGTATGACAAAAAATTACTAACCATCAAAAAATCATAGAATACCATAAATATAAATAGAATCCTGATAATATATATCCAATGTAAGTACAAAATACACCAAATTCTCTAAATAAGTGGCAAATAATGGAAATATCATGGAATTAAAAGTGGGATAAAAATCCCTTACCATTTTTTAATCAATCGAGTCCTATGACCAAAAGTTAATAACCACAAACATTATTCAGAGTATAACATGAATATAAATATAATCATGATAATATATATCAAATTGAATTACACAATACAACACATGAAATAAATTAGTGGCAAATAATGGAAATCCCACAGAATTAATAGTGAGATAAGAAACCCCTTATGAAGTTGTAATCAGTCGATTCGTATAAAAAAAAGTTAATAACCACAAAATGATTCATAGAATAACATGAATATAAAGATAATAATGATAATATATATCAAATTGTAGTACAAAATACACCACATGTAATAAATTATTGTCAAATAATGGAAATCCCATAGAATTAAAAGTGAGATAACAAACCCCTTACCACGTTGTAATCAATCGAGTCGTATGAACAAAAATTAATAAGCACAAAATGATTCCATGAATAACATGAATATAAAGAGAATAATGATAATATATATCAAATTTCAGTACTAAATACACCATATTCAATAAATTAGTGGCAAATAATGGAAATCCCATAGAATTAAATGTGAGATAAGAAACCCCCAACCTTATTCTCCGACTTGAATTTCTTGTATGTTCCTTGTTCTTCCTGAATAATAAAAATAAGTTACTTTATACTTTAATAAGAATATTTTTAAATTTTATTATTCCTTTTATATTACTTATTACCTTGCTATAAAAATTAGTTAATTATTTGAGCTCATATCAGGCATTTTGTCAATGTTCGGAACATGAGTCAAAAATGATGTTGTCATAATTATAAATTGTCCATGTGGTCAAAATTACATTATTATCAGAATGATATTGATAATATAGATGTCATATATATAATATATATCAAGTATATATATTTATTTATAATAGTACATAACATTTGGAGATAATAAATGAAATGCACCATTCATAGAGATTGTAAGCTGTATGTATGCACGAACGCTACTTTTATTTATATTTAATATTTTAATAAATTGAATACATAGTGATTAATAGGTATATTATAATTTCAGTAAAATATTTATATCATATATGTTACATATGTTCATAAATTATGTCCTTTATATGTTCCACGTATAGCATGAACGAGCCATATCACTTTGGGGGGGGGGCGGTAGTCTACACTTCTTTTAATGAAATTATCGTGTTCATCCATTATGGGAACCATAAAGGTATTCTATAAAAAGGTAAATATAGAAGAATAAAGAAAAAATAAATATATCATATATCATATATAGATACAGTGCCATCGTAATGGCCCCCATGAGAGGTGGTAGAAGATAACTGACAATCATCATTTTGTGAGGCAGTAGTTCGCCGTCCACTGAAATAGTATGTTCTTTACCCATTATATGGAGGTGTGTGTGAGTTTAGCTTGAATAATTATCTTATAAAAATATTTTTATATCTAGTATACTGGTTTTGATATAAAATTATGTATTTAAAAGAGTTTAGGGGGTTGGTGATGTAAAATAAAACAAATAAACTTAAGAGAAGACGTCACCATTAAATCGGGTAACTCCCTTTGGTTTGAACCAAAAGGGTTTCTTGAAGTGTTTTTTGACTAAGTTATGGATTATAAGATTAATATAGGGTTCTTTGTAGAATAATGGAGAAGAGTCTGGATGATCCAAATTCATGAGAAGAGTGAGAAATGGGTAGGAAGTGAGGGATTTTTATAAGGGAGGGGAGGGGCTCTTTTGGAATGTTTGAAAATATTATATTACTATATAATGATTTTCTTTTTCTAAATATAAAAAATCATAAAAGTTGAAGATAATGTATCCCTTTTTAGAAATAAAACCTTCAAATAAGAATTGGACAAGTTTTGGATATTTTTTTAATTTTTACCTTCTTAATTATTTAAATAATCCATTAATGGCGTAAACACTCCATCATCATTGTGTCATAAATATATTTATTTATTTGCTGTATAAATATTATAAAAAGAATAACATGATTTAGGAAATAATTTTAAATTTACAAGGAATATTTATAGTCGAAAAGATAAATTATATAACCCCATGTAAAAATTGTTATAGTAAAAAAATACATGTTTATGACATTTTTATTTTTACTTTAAATAAAAAGTTATTAATGTCATTATCTTACCCATGTGGCTCCATGGGGTCCCAAAATTGACCCATGGATTTTCATGGTCGAAAATTACTCATCCAATAAGGTTAGTACAAGTTTCATGGTAATTTGTTTTTGTTATAACATTATTTTTACCTTAAATTACCCTAATTAACATTAATCGTGGTTAATAAAAATCAAAAGATATTATTCACCAAAAATTATTTTCATCCCATTAAACCAAATTTTACTTAATAATGACTACCATGTATGTTTTATTTTGGAAATTCAATTTACAAAAGTGGTAAAATTTTATTTAAATGAAAAAATCAGTTTTTAACTACTACTTAGTGGTTTCACAATTCATCAAAAATTAAAGGTTTTCAGAAAAAATCAAAAAATTCACTCTAAGACAAATTTCATATTCTGAATTCAAAAATGATGTTTATTTTTTCATATTCAAAACATATAAGTTTCATTAATTAATTTTATAATTAATTCAATCATCAAAACAAAAAACTTGTTTTTAGGAAATAATAACCATCAAAAAATTGATACTTGTTAATGTTTAATTTCAAAGTAAAATTAATTCCCATGGCCAAAATAGGGTTAAATTGTAAAAATATAAAAAATTTACACATTAAAACCAATTAAAAATATAATCTAACCATATTAATAAATTATATTAAATGACGGTTTTGAATTAAATTACAACATTTTTTCACTATTCATTAAAAATGATCATTATCAGAAAATTATAAAAAATTCATCTAAAGTAAATTTTGATGTCCTGATTATAAAGATAAAAATTATTTTGTGAAATATAATATTTAAAAAATGAAAAACTATATTTAAAAAGGGTTAGCCATCAGAAGATTGTAAATTGAACTTTTAAAGTAAATTATGCTTAAAATTAGATTCATTAACATTTTAAGCCTCAGAATTTTATTCGATGAATCTAAAAAAATTTAAAATACAAATATTATCATATATAAGTTATTTATATTAATTCCCACTAATAAAAATGCTTGGTGTTAACAAACATTTAAAATAATAATATTATATTATTAGTGTGTAACGTAAGATTTCAAAGAAACTCATTGTTGTGTGTCAGGTACGCCATTGAATATAGAATCCCTTTTAAAATAAAATTAATATTTAATTAAAAGTATTAATAAATATGAAAATTTTATATTCTTTATTTTCTTGGGATGTTACATATTTCTTCTAACTTGTTTTCAGCATCCTGAGGTTAATTAGCACATTAAACCATTAAAGATTTATGAATTGTAACACTTGAACTCAATCCTACTCTCGTCCAACTCCTGGTCTCACTTATTTATCTTGGATATAAAAATTAAACACCTTCTATCAATATATAGAACTACCAAATTTATATCCTTGCTAGAATTTTTATTATGAGTATGATTCTCTTTGATGAGAATTTTTTGATTCACCCTCCTAGGGAATCCTTGGATGAATCCACAGAGGCATGATTTTGTATGCCAAAAATATAAGTAAACTATCAGACAAAGAAAAATCATAATTTTACCAAAATAAATTTAGAATAAATAGATATCTTGATCAAAAATATATATAGGATACACACAACCAATATCATGTGTTGACTCAAGGCACTCAATCATGAGAAATGGTTGGGAACTTTCTCGTTACATACCCCCCATGTCCCAAAAAACATATCTCTTTCCTAAAAAAATTCCCAAAGAATAAAACATGAGGATAAAACCCATTGATACAAAATTTATCAAGAACTGACCCAAAAAACAATATAAAAGGATCCAATATAGACCAAGATAACACCCAAAGTATTCCATTGATCCCAGTATGATAGAGACTAGATCCCGCACATCAAAAAACAACTACAGTGAAATAGTTTCCATAACAAAATATATAACATATAATATAATTAGATAATGAAATTGAGAAAGTAAATATTCAATTGACAAAAAAGAGGTAATGATACTATTAATGAAAATATCTATAACCATGGTAAAGGCCACCAAAAATTTAAATACTCATAAACATACTCAATCTGATAAATGAAAAATATCTCACCATTTTATCCCCACCCACCCACCCCAAGATAACATCAAACCTCAACTCCTCACTATAGTTCATTTACATTTTCAGCATCCAACATAAAAATGTTTAAACACCCCAAAGGGAGTGTGATGGTTATGAGAAAAAAATCCATGTAGGATCCCATCCATTTATTCCATAGAATGTATCTATAAAATAATTCCAATATACTCAATAAATTTATAATATTTCATAATAAATCATTTTTACATTATTATTAGAAACATGGTAAAACATTTCTCCTTTTCAAAATCTCTAATAATGATTCCATTTGAACCATTTATAGAAAATCAAAAAATAATAATCCATTTATGATTTTAAATCATGAATCATATATCATATCAATTATGAACCAAGAAATTACAAATCCAAACAAATAAAAACAAAATGTAGATCACCCCAGGTATAACATAGGTCTGGGATAGCTATCTCTCTCATGAATTATTAATGAATCAAATTTTAGTGCACATTAAACAAGTATTTAGAAAAAAAGGAATACAAAATATAGGTAACCCTAATGATTAAAACCCTATGATGTAAGATATTAATGTTTTTATTACAAAAAGGCCAATGGAAGATAGTAATACCCCATGAGTGAAACCCCTATGTTGTCAGAAAATATTTTCAAAATAATTATTTACCCTAGGGAAAATAGAAATTACCATTGAGTGAACCCAAAATAAATAGGGACATGTGTCAATAAAAAACACCCCTAATTGTAAACAATGTCTCATATGTGTTTCATATGTGAAATAATTTCAAAAGGGATCACCCATTATCTAAAAAAAATTCAAATATGTTTTCTCCATAAAAAAATAATCTTCTGAATACTGATTTCCTAAATTATTTTATAGTTATTTAAAAATATATTTTATTTACAAAACAAAATGGGATACTAATATATTATAAAAATCCATTTAAACTATTATAATAAGAAAATCAAGGATTAAGACTTTAATCATTCAGAAATAAGGTTAGGAAATTAATATCATTCATGGTTCACAATGTATTTACTTCAGACAAAACCACCCTTCTTATAAATGGGTTCTCATGGAATTTATAAATGGATCCATGCATTATAATGAATTAGATCACATTATAAATAAATATAAGTCCCTAAAATGTTATTACAACATCTTAGACTGGAGTTTATATATGAACAATGTTGGTGTAGAAGATAGATCAACACATACCTCAATGGTCTCACATTCTGCACCATGACCAACCAGAGATGTGTCCTCCGATTATCAAAAAAATTATGGATCTATATGAAATATAGGAATAAAAATATTCTTGATTGATACACCCTATCAATGTAGTCTAGATCCATTATTAAATCTAAGAGATCAAGGAGGAAAATAATAAATTATATCTAACACACTATTTTAAAGGAAACTAATCAGTTTGAGATTGAAACATCAAGTTGACATGTTTGAAGGATACAATAATGATATGGAAAATCTAATCCAGGATAATTGGCCACCAATGCTTTGAAAAGAGGGATTAAGAGGTAATTTCGGGGTTCTGGTGGCATAAAAACAGGTTTACAAACTTAATCATCCAACCCAACACATCACCAATTCCTAGATGATTGTTCAAGATAGAGATCATATACCTTTGGAAATCCCCCCATATATTTTCTTTGATTCTTTTTTGAATCACATATATCAAGATTCCCTCACATGTCATTGGGCTTATATGTCAAATGTTTAGGATCACCCCAAAACTCCCCCAAATTTCCTTCGATTCCTATTGAACCAGAATTCTATATTATTAATCATAAAATTAGGACATAAAAAGACCATGATGTTATAGAACACATTTCTTGTGACTTATAGAAAGGATTTGACTATACATTATGAATTGTTTCCATAATTATTTCAGCAAAATTTTTCCCAATCTATTCATTGTGTTGATTATTTCTATGAAAGTCATGAAAATTCATATTTTTAGTAAAAAGTGGATGACATGTTATGTAAATAATAAAAGATATATTTTTATGGTGAAGAATAGATATCATATTGATTCTAAATCATATTATAAATTGAAAATAAGGCTTATTTTTTAACTATAGAAAAACATGATATTGCAAAAAAAATTCCAAAATACATACAGGGTTTCTATAAACTTCATGTCAAAATAATTTTATTCATTAATGGTATATAATTTTTTTAATCAATAATGACTAGTATAATATATAGACTATAAATTTAATCAATGTAGTAAATATATATGGATTTCTAAATTAATTAATAATTGATGATAAAAACTTATAAAATGTGTTTAAATGATAAATTAAATGGTCTATATATAATAGAGATAGTTCTTTTTATTACATAAAAGATCAATAGCATTTAAAAATTAGAAAATTAAGTTTTTTTCATATTTTCTAGCTCTTATATCATAATATTTATTATTTTAAACAATCATTAATGTGAATAAATGAAATAACAAATTTAAAATTTGTTGTTTATGACATCATAAAATTATATAAAATGGATTCAAATGAAGATAAAGATAATTTTTTTATCATTGAAAAATATTCCACCTATTTTATTTTTTAAAATAGAAGTAAAAATGATTTCCAAATCCATTTAGTGGCATGTTTAAATAAAATTAAACATTATTTTAAAAGTAAAACTGTAAAAAATTAAATACCATATGATATTTGGTTGAAAAAATTATATTTTTTAAATATTCCCCAAGATGATATAATCATTATTTATCAATATAAGACTCTATTTTGAGGAAAACAATCATGAAAGTATAAATTATAGAAAGATAGTAGTAATATGTTTTAACATAGATTTGTTAATATTTTCATTAATAATTAATTGTAGTTTTTTGAAATTAAATGTCCCATTGAGGAGATTATGTTATTTAGTAAGTGATGATATTAAAATAAAGATTTTAATTTCAATTTATTACCATGAGATATCAGAGAAAAGCCCTGATGGAATTATACAATTTTGATGACGATGAATTTATACAGATTTTAATTAGATAAAAATTTTATTGACATCATCAAATTGGACGTTAGGAATTATATATAATTGAGTATGATTCTCATATAGAATGAATTTTTTTATTATAAATCCATTTCTCACTATTATTAAAACTATATTATATTATATATATTATATAATAAAGAAGTTAAATAGATAATTTATCATGTGGCCTGATAAAGATGTGTGCAGAATTATATAGAGATCTAATGAGTTTAATAATACGTGAAAGCGAATAAACTATATGGATCCTCATATAGTCTAAAAAATTGGATATCATTTTATTGGAACATTTTTCCAGATTAGTCAACATTCAGAGAAGAGTTTATGATTTTTTAAAATGTATCATGTCAAATAAAAGGAAGTATCTATTTTTTCCTCCAATAATATTAGTCAAATATTTTTATAATTGTAATTGGTAATTGATCTATGAAATTATAAAATTATGTTATCCCAAATCAATAGTAGTCATGGTGTTATAAATGTCAATGTCATGTATTGACTAATGTATGTTTGGGTATATATATATATATATATATGTTTCATTAATTTGGAAAAAAAATTCTCCAATGGGTTTCCTACTGTATATACCATATAGAGTAACATACACTATATCTTTGCAATGGTAGTGGTTTATAAACATATTTAATATCCATATAGGATGTTGGTAAGATACATAGTTTGAGAAACATTCTAAATTATTACCATTTTTACAAAAACCATGATTCCAATACAATTGGGGGTTGTATCTTATTTTATTGGTCATTACTTCAGTTTAGGGTCAATCAAGGTCATATTTCTCTTCTTGTATGATTATTATAACATTTTGGCCATAAATTGAGAGAGACAATGAAATCTAAGGCTCAACAAAGATACAATTCATTTTGTGTAATTATTTATTTGAATATGGTTCAGGTGATGTGTTAATCTATATAGGTTAATGAAATATGTTATTTTATTCCATCTTGTTAGTCCATATAAATGGAATCATAAATCTAAAAGAAATATACATGGGATTGAAAAATTAAATAACTTGTGGTAATACAATGACATTGAGATAGGGATTCAATTATTATGTATAGTAGTATTTCATACATTTAGAGACACAGGTAAAGAGATATATGGTTTTGATAAATATCACATGAGATTACGCTATATATTTTTGAATAATTTATGCATTAATATATGATAAGATGTTATTTAAATTATGTATTAGAGAATTATTAATTTTTATCAATGATATGAAATCCCAAAAGGCCAGTATTATTGAATGGGTTAATGTGAATTATGTTTTATTATAATTTGATTGTTAAAATTTTTGAGATCTTTGGTAATTCTACTTTAGAGGATATCCAAATGAATTTTAAGATATATTTTTACATGCTATGACATGTGATGAAATATGTGATAAAAATGAAATTTAACTTCTATAAATGGATTTATAGAAATTACAAAAGGTATTTATTATATTTTTTCACACGTTATTACATATAATTTGAATAAGTGGAATGTATGTTATTCTAATAAAACATAAATGTTTTGGGATATTATTTTAAATATGAACTAAGGATAAAATCATGACATTATGGTTAATAGAATATTTTAGTTTTTGGTTGTGTATATTATGACATAGTGAGTGTAACTACGTAATAGTATTTTTTTCATATATATATGTCTGATTAAATAAATTTTCACTCATCCTTTTTATCCATTTATAAGAAATTTTAATCCGTTTTAAATATCATTAGAAGATAATCATGTGATTTTTTATAATTTAGTATAAATACTATATGAGTTAAGTATTTTATATAAAATTCACATAGGGTCACAATCTATTCGTAAGATTCAAGTATATTACAGAATATCTTTAAAGGTGATGATTATTTAGGGAGTTCCATAACTTCTTATGAAATGGGGACATATTCCTAAGATGGGTACTCTCTTATAATTCCTATCATATTAATATGATGTTTTAAGCACTCTTTGGAATTAAATTCTATTCAAAGAATTAATATAATATTATAATAGACCCTGATTTGGTGATAATTGTTCACATTTATTGGGAGAAAAAAAATCCTATAGACACTCTAGTTGTAATTATTTCATTCTCAATAACATATGGATTATTATCACGATCATGTGAAGTATCTTAGATAGACTTTATTTGTATATAAGCGGTATTTCATTCTTTATTTATTAAATTTTATCTAAATGAGTGAAATTGTCCTATGACATTAATATATTTTTTTATTGTTTATGTTATATTCTAACAAATAATTTCACCACATGAAACATATTTAACTATTTATTTTTTGTTTTACTTGTTTTTAACATCATATTTGAAGCATTGTATATTGATAAGTATATAAAACACCTTTTATATTAGGTAATTATTTTTCCTTAATTTAATAGTTTGTTGACTAACATGTCTTATATGTAACAAAAACCTAAAATAAAAACCATGGTAATTTAATAAAAAATAATTATCTAATATAAATTATATATTATATTTGTTTAATTATCAGTAACCAAAACAAGTAACCACCTTATCAAAACTATGTAAAGAGGTATATTAATACAAGAGTCAATTCATTTTTTATATACTTTCATTTTCAAAAAATACATTATCTTATAAAAATTAATATTTGTAAAACATACATGATGAATTTGAAAAAATTAATTTAAAATTATAATTAATTATTTTTAAATTATCAAAATTTAAATTTTTTTTATTTTTCTAAAATAATTTTTTTAGATGAATAATGAAAAATAAAATTTTCACAAAAACAATAGAATTTAGGACATTATCAAGAAATAAGGGTAAAATCAAAATATAAAAAAAATAATTGTCAAAAAAAACTTTTTAGAGTGAATTAATTCATATAAAATTATATGTCAAATTTTTAAAACTCATGTATTTCATTTTTGAAATTACAAAATAATTTTCTAGTAAAAACTATTTATTGTATTTCTCTTTTAATTATGTATTATATAGGTAAAATTTCGATTCAAATTTCATTAAAAGGAACATAAATCTAATTTGGTTAATAAGAAATAATCCAATTTCATTAAAATCAATAAATATTTATAATTTTTTCCAAAACATAATATATATTTTTAAAAATATAATTTTTCAAAAAACAGGATTTTAGACATTTCATGAACAAATATTAAGAATAATTTTTATTAATTAGACAAATTTTATTTGATAAAAGGGATTTCATATTTTTAATATATTGGAAAAACATTTTAATAAGTCTCATTTTGTTTTCTATGAATTAAATATAAATTACCAATGTATATTTTAATTACCATGATAAAAAAAGTGAAACACATAGAGTAACAGACATGAAAACATGTGAACAAATGAGAATTTTTTGGCTTATAATCATTAATTAATCCCATGTTCCACTATATTCTTCATTGTCTCTATATTACAAGGAATTATGTTTTCTATTTATATAGTGAATTTATATTTACCAAAATTTCATTAACATCGCATAAGTATGCTCAGATCCACCTTATTCCTAATTAATTATAAATAAATTGATCGACCAAAACTCTAACCTTATATCCCATCAAATATAAACTATAAATTTATAATAGTTTTTCATTTAAAAATATTATTCTATGTTTCCATGCGGTGTTACTATGTAGAGAACATCAAAATAGAGAGGTCATGATATCAATAGAGCTTTCATAGTTATTCTATTATTCTTTGACTTCCAGAAAATTATAAAAAATATGTTATGATAACATTAGTTTTACAAATAATTTTAAATTTTATTATGTTATTTTAATATATATTTTCAACTTCCATGTAAAATAATTTGAAAATTTAAGATGTATATGTGCATATGTGCATACTATTGCCTCGAAAACCGAGGTGCATGTTTTTTTATCACTACCTTACATCAATGGGTCGAAAAGACTATATATATGATTAATATGTTATTAATGACATTATTTTTTTCTAAAAATATAAAACATCCCCTATATTTAATCCCATCAATGTAAATTAATGTGTCTCTCATTCATACATGAATATTATCAGTTCCTTGAAAGTGATGTGTTTCATTTTTCAATCTAGTATTCTATAATGAATTCAAAACCCTTATAGTATGATTAACTCACATAATTAAATATAAATAATATCATTATACTTCTATAACAATGATATTATAAATAAATAGTCTAATAATCATGTTTATCCTTTAATTATGTAATATTTTTTATTAAGCCATTTTAACCACCAACATATATGATGGTATAAAATTTATGTCATGTAATACTATTGAAACATAATAAATGTGGATATTTAATACTAATAAATATTTTTAGATATAATTTGTTATGGTAATGGTTATATCTAATTCTTTATTCAAATACCACCCCTCATTTGTCAATATTACTAAAGTAAGATCACCACCAACATTATCGTCATGGACTATTACTAAAATACATATAAATGAAATTGTAACATGTTTAATTATTAAAAAAATATATAGTACCAATAGTGATACAAATATTATTAATTTTTAATAAATAAAAAAATAATAGACACCAGCATTACAAAACTATTTCTAAGTAAATAAACAATGTAAATAAAATATGATGATGAAAATATAATACAAAAACCTAATTTATTTATTATAAATGATATAATTGAATATTATTAAACGTTATAGGCATGAATATGGTTCTAAAATTGGTGATTGAGATAGTAGTTTTTTATACAAGAATTTAGAGAACTTTCGACTATGGAAATATGAGTTATGTGGTTTTTAATAACCCAACTTCTTTTATTTAGACATAAGGATTATTATTTTAATATTGTTTTACATTATGGTTTTCATATTTTCTATAATTTTATTATTATTCATATTTTCTTAATTTCTACGAAATTAAATTGAATTTTTTATTTCATTATAAAATTTTGGATTTTAAAAATCATTTCCGTTATCTCCAAATGACCTTTTTTCATCTCTATATATATTTAATCTTCCCACTAATGTTCTCATTTTTTTATTTTTAGGTAAAATTTAGATTTATTTTGAGTTCTAATAAAATTTCTCTTTACCTATTTTCTACTTAAGTATTTATTATTATCACTAGAATGTGGGATTCAATAAATGTATTTTAAAAACACTAAAAATTATTTTCAATTCAAATTAATGTTTTTTTCCTCTACTCCACATATTCTATTAAACAAATACTCACATCCTTTTAGTGAAAAAATAATTTTATGTTGTTTTAATGTGGTGTTTTTATGATTATTTTATGTTACCTTCCTGAAAATTATTTTTGAATGTGAATCAAAATTTCATCTATATATGAAAACAATGTTATATGTTTTCAAAAGTCCTATAGTTATAGATTTTCATTCATTTTACTCATTAAATATTGAAATTTTATGGAGTTATGCATTATGAATTACCTCTTAAATGATATGATGTATCTATAGATCTATTTTTATCCTTATAAGACTTTGATGTATTTCTATATATACTTACATAGCTTGGCACTGTGACGACGTGCAATTCCAAGACATGGTTTCCTCAGAATTAGTTTTATGAAAATATTAACTATATTTTAGACTAGGATCACAAATAAAATGAGATAACTCTTAAACGGTAGCTCAGATATGAAATATAAGACCACAGTTGAGTTTGTAATATGGCTTTTACCATAGGTGGGAAATAACTTTTGGCAGTGGGATAATTCAATGTAAAAAGACATATAGGGGAAATTTTTAAATAAAATAATTAACATAATTATTTTACCCCGATGTCTTATCCAATAACTATCGAACGATGACATGGATTGGAAATCTGAGACACCCATTGATTCTAAAATGGTGTGTTTTACCTAATCACAAAATAAAATAATGTATTGTGGGAGATTAAGATTCTAGCCTGAGCAGGACTCCTATAAATAGAGACATAATTCTTTGGGATTAGGGTTAGTCCAAAATACTCTATATCTATATCTCTCTATATCTATCTCTAACCCCACCAAGATATCTCTCCTTTGATATTCATTAGATCAAGGAGGAACCTCCACCTAAACCTCGGTGGTTTAGAGTGTGAGAGAAATAGACGCATCGTTAACAACGAACGATCGATTCATGGTAAAATTTCTTCTACTTTTTAGATAAAAATCATCATTTAAATTGAATATATATTTGTATCCTTATAGTTTGGGTTTTCAACCATAAATCATTGATTAATTCATCAACAAGGTTATAGATCTGTTTTTAAAACATATTTATTCTTCTGTTCTTCAGGGATATTAGTTTCCCTATTTTGCGTGCATCAAACCACTGATGAATCGATGAGTGGAGGCTAGCACTGTGAAGGTTTTGACGTGGGGATCAAAGATCTGTTCAAGGATCAAAACATAGAGGAGTGGAGGATTCTTGGTGATCCCCCCCCCAAATAAACCACTGAAGCATCATCGGTGCGGAGGCTCACAGTGGTGGTACCGCGACCTGATAGTATCGTAATGTAACTGGCCATGTGGCCCAGACAGTCCATGGGGAATGGTCATGTGGCATGTGCCAGTGACCTGACTATGGCTAGGGTAACTGTCAGAAGTAGTTCAGGATGTATGGCTAGTCTTCTGGGTAATGATTCAAATGAAGCTTATAAGAGTGGGTTGGCCCAGGTAGAGCAGTCTGCCTAGATCGGGCCAGACTAGTTTGGTTCAGGTTAGGATGACTTTAAATGGCCATATCTTTTAATCTGGGAATCTGATTGAGACACAATTTTTTTTCCATCCATTCCTCTCATCGAGATGATTATTTTTTTGAATAGATCAATAATTTTTTCAAGACTTGGTCTCATTGATCAGTTTCAAGTAATGCATATGATTAATAATAATAATTTAATTAATATTACTTGGGGTTTCTTGTATCGTATGTGGCATCTACATGTGATGTCCAATTAATGTGATGTCGGTGGTGATGAGACAAATGACCATGGATAAAATTTTAAAGACTAATTTAGGGGGCTGAAATAAAATTCGAGTTGGAAGACTCATGAAACTCGATATGCTTGCATTGTAGTGAAATGAAGCTTCATCACGGGGAATCCATTTTGAATTAATGAATAGTAAATGTCGTGTTCTTTTATAAGAGTATTAATATGTTTTTATCCATATAACTTATTTCATAATCGGTTTTTGGGCCCCCTGAGATTATTTTCATGAATAATGTGGCATTATACAACTCTTTCATCTGGTTTGCATTTGGGGTGAGTGAATAGAATAACCTTTATGATTTTTGGTGTTGAACGCAATCATGACCTCTATTTTTGAATCTTAATTATGATTCAAGGTGTTCTATGAATTATTAATTTCCATGGGTTTTTTATAACAATAGTAGGTAGTCTATGATTTATTTTACTTCCTAGTGTAACCCTCTATTAAAGATGTGTATGGGTCCTCATTGACACATTGAGTGGAACCCTCCAGCTAGGATGGGCACGGGTCCTCGACCATTTCGGATTGGAACCCTCCAACCATTTAGGGCATGGGTGTTTATTATTTTTAGAGTGGAACCCTCTTGTCAGGATGGGTATGGGTCCTTGATAACACTATAGTGGAACCTTCCAGTTGTGTTGGTCATGGTTTCTCAACATTGAGGCATTCCCTCATGACTATACAGATCAATGAAGACACATGTTTTGACGTAAACATGGACTCATAAGTAAGATGGGTGGTTTCCCAACCAATACGTGTCCTTTGGAAGTATCCTAAAACCATGTGGTAGTGACATACCCAGCCAAAAAAGATAGTATCGAGGTTTGGTGTTTGAGTCCCTTTAACTTACAGTTCATGGACGAAGTGAGGGTTTTTGGGCATCAACAGTGGTTATTTCTAGAACTCTGGGAGACTCTTCTTCTTAGGATAAGTTACGAGATTGCGATCCCCTTACTCTCTCATTGGGCTTTTGTTGATTGAGCATATATATATATTCTATTGAAAATCTTCTCCTTTGGTTTTGGTTACTCTCCATCCACAAGACGCTAAGACGCGAGAGGTAGGACACATGCTTCCCATGTGCAGATTCTCATGGTTGGATGAGTCTAATCTCCTACAATAGGTAGTGAATATTGGGAAATATTTTAATCTTCTCACAATTTTAGCTAATTATGTTTGGATGAGCTCACATTTATTCCTTTTTGGTTTGAGGTGCAATCCTTTATTGGACTTTTTATATATACTTATTTACACTCCTTTTATATATCTTACTTCTCTACCATATTTTTGGGTCTTCATACTAAGTATGACTATACTCACCATTTCATGGGATTTTCTTGTATATATTATGATTTATGTAGATGAAAAATAGGTTTGATCGTGACCCTTGGGATATTGGGGTTACATGTAAAGGATCTTGAAAACCCCTGAGAGGGGAGGGGTGAATCAGGATGTCATCATTTTCTATTATACTTGACGAATATTTTTCCTGAATTAGTAGGAACCTATTAAAAATATCTGAAGAGGAAGATAAAAAACAATCACATGCAAAGTATTGACACTGCAATTTAATTTAGTTCACCTACGTCCAAGGAGTATACGCCGATAGTTTTTGGTCATCCCAAAAACCACTAATATTTGAATGTTTGTGGATTACATGAGTTTTGGAATAGTCCATATGTCCCATGCGCACTACCTTTACAAGTTTTTAGGGATAGCACACTCCATCCCCCAGATCACTTTTGCTGACTCATCCTTTCTCACTGTAGTGGAAGAATCTTCACTCAGGTTTTCGACATGAAGGTCACTTCATTCGTTTTGAAATATTTCATGAATCCAAAACTTTAAATGGATTCAATTTTGAATTCCCTTAATCACCCAAAGTATTAATTTATTTTCCCATACACTGATAGTTTATGGAAATTAATTTCATGAACTAATTTCTTCAATTTTCAGGCTTCCAAGGGTGTTCTACATACTGTGTTCCCAGTATTGTTCCCTGACCACATCCTTCGTGTGCCAGTGGTGTTTCCATGTTCAGTCCATATTTTATGTGAAAAACCATTCTCATCATACTTCCATACTCTGCATACCATCCTACTCTGCATGCTGCCTTGCTCCACCACGTACTGTGAGAGTTTCCCCCTTGAACTGCACTTTCTTATACGGAATGTTTTCCTTACACATATGGTTCTCTCTGCATACTTACTTCTCCTATGAAAACAAATTCTAACTTTAATGTATTTCTTCGCAAATTTTAATCTCTAATCCTACTATCTATTTAGGGGGATTACTTCTTCTGATATAGGCACATAAATCCACAAATTTTTCTAATCCGGTTTAGCCAAATTTTTAATGTGGGACAATCTTCACTATATACTAAACTCCATCCACATATTGTTAGAATCTATTGCATACCACTCATGTTTCTAAAACTACAAAATTAAATACAACCTTATTAATTCCACGTACCTCCCACCTTCACCATGAACCATCACTGGAAATGATTTTCGGTTCTGCACATAGCTTCACGTATTGTTCCCGCTTTTAGGTACATGACAGCGAACCATTCACAGAAAATTGTACATGGTCCATGTTCCAAGGTATTTGGTTCCATTATTTTTTTGATTTTCATAGTGTTTTCTCAAACCATTTATCCCTATTTGTAAAAACCTCATTTTCCAACATCAATATCCCTATTTTGTGGCCCTAAAATTTGGCAATCACTGTTGAACTGCACCACCATCAATAATGATTACAGCTTGAATTGTATGATCCATTTCCTTGAAATCTCCCTGATAATCCATTATAGGATTGAAAATGAACACAAACCTTTTTCCATTTAGAAAATAACATCCTTGGTTCTAACAACAAGTTCTTGTACTGCAAGCAGTGGACTTAGTTTGGGTTCTCAAAGTAAGGAATTCCCAATTACATTACTTTCCAAGTTTTATGTCAATATGTGACACTATTTCCATTTAGTTGTGTATTTTTACCCTTTTTCCTTTCAATTTAAATTATTCTACTTATAATACTATAGTGTTCCATTCAGGATTGTTTTATTTTCAATGAGTAACATATTTTTCTTCATTCCCTCTACACTTTTAGATCTGGTTGGTTGTGTGTGTGTAAAGGTACATAGGATCACCCCCCTTAATTTTATGTTCCATTTGATCTTACCTCCAACATTGGGCCTATGGAGGGGGGCTTGGGGTTGTTACGTCACGAGCCCCAGCATGGGTCATGTCATGACAAAGTGGTATCGGAGGTGGTTTGACCCTAATGAGGTTGTTCAGAAGTTTCCCTAAAAAGGTCTTAGTTGGGTTTAAGGATATAATTTCAACATGTCTCAATAGCGGCTCTCAATCCATGGAGTCCAGGGATGGTGCAAATGCCTATGTAGTCATTCACTAGGACCCCGATTAACTGCTTTCTGACAGGTAATGCAGAGAAATTTAATTTAGTGAATAATGGTACATGCATCATATAGGACTGTTTCTATAACATTTCTTGTTGATTCATATCCCCTTTATGTTGGTAATTATATATATATATATATTTATTTATTTGTATATATATATATGTATATATATATTATCTACTAACCATGGAATTCCTTGATAAAATTTTGAATGCCTCTATGATGGATGCCAACCAGGGTACATGTTCCAGTCTGTGATGAAGAACTCATGGGAAATGAGGCCTTAGTTCGGGTCCTATCTGGTGATCCAATTCCTCCAGGTGGGCCAATAGAAGCACCTGTACCTAGTTATGGAAGCACAAGATAAGGATGAGAACCTACTGAGTGAAACATGTGAATTCCAGTGCCAGAGGCCACTGTGGTTTCGTGGTAAGATTGATCCTCATTCCGTAGAGGACTGGTTGGAGTTAGTGGTCCCACTATTCAGTCTTGCGATAACACCTTCAGACCAATGCATGGATTTGGAATCCATCATTTTTAATGGGAAGACTAGGAATTGTGGGAGCCTTGTCAACCATATGAAAAATGAGTCATCACTCTTGTGGAAAAAGTTCTAGTAGTTGTTTCACGAGGAGTACACTCCCTCATGTTTTCACTCCATCTGGATTCAAGTGCTTCTGGAGAATCAATATGGAGGATTTTCATTTTAATATTATTCTTCTAGGTTCACTGACCTAACTCTATTCTTTCTGAACATGATATGTGGTGATTACTTTCTAGGCATGGATGTTCAAGAAGGGACTCCATCAAGAGATCCATGCCATCACAATTCCCCTATGCATCCACACATACTCTGGTGTGTGGGGATGTGAACTAGTGATAGAGAGATTCCTATCAAATGGATTCTAGTAATCTAGGACTGGTGGTAGGTGTTACAGAACCAAGATGTCTATGGTTGTTGAAAGACGACAGTTGGTAGGGTTGAAACATATAATATCTTTAAATAATCTTTCTCGAGGATTTAGTCAAGAGACACAAGGGAATCACAGATCACAAGGTCCTCCTAGACAGCACCAATTATTTTCTAGTGATTAGGGAGGTCAAATGGCATGAAACTATCTAATCATGCATACTGAGCATCCTGAGAAGATAGTAGGTGGATGACCACCGTAGAGGAAGCGCAATGATCAGTTTGGTCCCTAGGGGGGATGTGCTGGTATAGGATAAGTAGGAAATGAAGTTGCGGGATTACACTATGATACACTCCCCCCACCACCACCACCAGGACTCCCACATCAGGATCAGTGACCTGGTGGTCAAGGCCTTGGATAGCTACCTGTTGTGGGTGTCTGTGATCCTCTAGCATGCAAGATGATCAGAGGTACTCTATGTGGTTATTATATTCTTTATTCTATCAAGTTTACACAGTCACCAGTCAATCCATTATATCATTACTTCTATTATGTGCATTGGAGCTCTCAGAATGGGCGCTTACAAATTGGCATTTTCTTGAGGTTCCTATGGAAAGTTCTTCTTCTTTGTCTTTTATCATCCAGTAGTACGATATTTCATTTGGTGGAGAATTGTCTACATGTGACCTATTATTCAGCATGACAGAACCTTAAGATTACATAATGTACAGGGATTGGATTTTCATGGTTTGAGAACTGATTTATAATTATAGCATGCTAGTCATATACATGTAGACCGATGGGATGAGGTTCCCCATTCTCGGTGAATGATACATTGTAACAGAGAAGATAGTTGCTATGAACATGAGGCTAAAATATTTTACCCATGAAATAAAAAGTGTGACCCTTGGTTCTGTATATTATTCAGGGACCTGGGTTTCCTTATATTGTAGAGGATTATATGTACATCATTCATGAACATGTTTCAGGACAATCTATGAGGCGATATTTGGATTGTTTTCATTTATTTATAAGCGGGGACGGCATTGATATTTTTTGTGGAATATAGGATAACACCCATAGAGATCCAGTATATGCATTTACAATTAGACAAAATTCATGAGAAGTTTTTCATCATAATCATTATGTCCCCCTTGGCAGCCCTGGTTCTGTTCATAAAGAGGTTAGACGGGAGCTTATGACATTGTGTGGATTATCATGGGCTAAAACTGGCTAAGATAAAGAATAAATATCCCTTACTGAGGGTCTAAGATCTCATTGACGAATTTTGAGCTATGATATGGTTCTAAAATATCGATCTTAGATCCATCAACCACCAGATATAGGTTCATGAGGATGATATTTAGATGTTGGCCATCCAATGTTTCTACGGGCATTATGAGTTCCTAGTGATTCCTTTCTGTGTGAAAAATGCCCCTTTCTATTTTCATTTCATTGATGAACCAGATCATCTATCAATTTTTTGACCATTTTTTGGTTTTACTTATCACTGAAATAACATTTTTATTTGCAATGGAGTAGGATCATAAAGGTCACTATAGGATGGAACATGATTTTCTTCGAGAGCACTTTCTTTTTGGAAATCTCCTGAAGTTCCATTTCATGATAAATGATTTTCACTTCTTGGTGAATGTCATCTATAAAGATGGTTTAGACCTGCATCCAGTAAAGATTGGGGTAGTTCATTCTTGGGATCCACCCAATAATGAATTAGAGGTGCGATGGTGTATTGGATTGGAAAGATACTATAAGAGGTTTGTAGAAGACTTCACCATGATTACATCCCCTTTGACCACTCTAATGAAGAAGGGACAGTTGTTTCCCTGGTCTGATCAGTTCCAGAGGTCCTTCTAGGAGATGATATATATTATGATGGGTGTAAAAGTTCTAAGATTTCCAAATTAAGGTATTGATTTCATTGTGTGTTTCATTGACGCAGGAACATGTCTCGGTTGTGTTTTTATCCAACGACAGGATCCCATCACATACGGGTTGATATACTAAAGACCATATGAGAAGAACAATGAAACTCATGACTTATAGTTTATGGTGGTAATATTTTCCCTAAGGATGCATATAAACTATCTTCTGGGAGATATAATTGTGGTTTCCTCAGACCACTAGAGCCTTAGGTATATCATTTCTCATAGGGATCTGAATCATAAGTAACAATACTAGTTGGAGTTCCATCAGGACTATGACATCAGGATAGTTTATAATCTAGGGAATATAAATGTTCAATTAGATTACCTTATTAGTAAGTCCCAATCTTTCCTAGTGTAGGAAGATTCAGGGTAGTTACCTTCCCTACAGCTGGCCCTGGTGGAGTAGGAGGGTACCTTTTTTTATAGTCAATAGTGTTGAATCCCTCATTCCTTGAGCATGTGAGAGAGTCCCAACTAAGAGATATATACTACAAATTTCTGTGTGATTATACACCCATAACTAATTCAACATATAAGTATTATGAAGGATGGTATCACAAGATCATGTTCCAGGGGTGAATAGTGGTTCTAGCCATGATGTGGGAGGAGGTGCTGTGGGAGTTCCATACTTTTCTCATAGTGGTACATCCCGATGTGGGAAAAATGTAAAAGGTTCTTCCACACCAGTATTGGTGGTTTGGATTGAGCTAAATCATAGTTGAGTTCCACTCATGAAGCAGCATCTATTAGTAGGTGAAGGCTAAGATTTAGGTTTCGTTGGGTTTGTTGCATCCTCTCGACATCCCTAAGTAGAAATGGGATGGAATATATATTGAATAATGTACACGGATTCTGCAAATAGAGTAGGGCCATGTCCCCATATGTGTGATATTAGACCGACTCCCCATGTCAGCCCAATTCCTTAGTATCATGGAGTAGATATCAGTTGAATGTTTGAGGCAGTTGTACCTACGAGATATTGTCTCCCTTCATGGGGTACCCTCTGCGATTTTCTTCGATCCTGACATGTATTTTACATCATGACTGTGGAGAGGCCTATAAAAGGTATTCAGGCTCCATCTATGAATGAGAATTGCCTTTCACCCGTAGACTTATAGGCAAACTAAGTGAACTCTATAGGTGCTACAGTATATGCTAAGGTCCTGCATGTTAGAGTTCGGTCTAAGATGGGAGGATCACCTACCCTTGGTATAGTTTGTGTACAGCAATAGCTACCACTCAACCATCATCTTGTCACCTTTGTCAACCCTATATGAGATAATCTACATGTTTCATTTTTTCTAGATGGCGGGTTGGGGGTTATCTCCCATGGGCCGAAAGATGGTGAAAGAAATGATGGAGAATGTACAGTTCATCCCTGAATAGATGACGATGTCCTATAGTAGACAGAAATAATACACAAACCACCATCATAGGTTATTGGTGTTCGAGCAAGGAGATATTTGCTTCTTGACAGTCTCTCCACAATGATGAATCTGGGCATGGAGGCAAGCATTCACTGACTTCTAGCGGTCCATTTTATATTGTTCGTGGGGATGTTGAGGTTGCCTACCACCTTTCCATACCCCCATAGTTGAAGCGAGTGCACAACATAATCCATGTGGTGTAGCTGAGGAGATACGTTCATGATATTGTGCACGTCATCAACAGGGGTGAGAGGGATAATAATAATGGATCCACCTTTGTAGAGGACCCAATAGAGATTGAGGATCGACATGAGCAGACCATACGTCGATGGGTCATCCCTTGGGTTTGTGTGTTGTGGTGGAATAGAAATGTGTATGAGAGTTCATGGGAATGAGAGAGCAAGATACAGGCTCAATTTCTAAAGTTGTTTTGCTAGTTTTTATTTTTAAGGAATAAAATCTTGATGGGGGGAATGATGTAGTGATCCAAATTTTTCCTGGTAAGACTTTGAAATATTTATATATATATTTCCAAAGTTAGGCTTTATAATGACCCAATGTTTTTCAATGGAAATTCCCTTCTTATAATTATGTCATTAAATCACTTGAAAACACAACATAATGAACTACTAAGTGCTAAGTGACCTTTAAACAAAATCTTTTCACTTCTGTGTTCTAAAATTCGAAAATGTGACATACACGGTTGGGTTCAGGATGATTTTTGGAGTCTATTGAAACAAAAATAATGTTCAATGAATAGTAACATACCCTTGAGAATAGTAACATACCCTTATGAATAGTAAATCATCCAACATAAGAGTATCCTTAGCCATGAATAATTAAATAAAATTTAGACATCTTAGAAAGTGACAATTCGACCTTAGTAAACGTTTTTGAATTTTGTAAGTCATAACAAATTAATTATAATTAATTAATTAATTTAAAAGAATTTTTTTTCCTAAAATGTGTTCATAAATTATTAAAACAATGTCTTATAGTTTTTAGATAATTTTATAAGACCCTATATAATTTTAGAAAACACTATAAAATCAGTTTTATGTTTTACAAACTGTTTTTTTAATTATATTATCATTTTAATTAAATATCGAATTAATAATATTTAGATAATAACTTTTCAAAAATGGACTCCATTTTTTTATTCTAAACGTCGAAAAATGTTTGAGTTAAATTTTTGGGATTTTTCAGAAATACTTGAATTTTTTATGAATAGTGAAATACCGTAATTTACAAAAATAAGATAAATAAGCTAATTAGGGAGTCATGTGTGATGTTTTTCTGATGTAAGCCCACTTGGTTCTAGATCATAGGATAACATTACTATTCTTGGTCATTCAATACTCACTATTCCTCGTCTTAGGGGAAATTAATAAACCAATGAATTCTATATTAAGGAATCCCCTCTCCCCTCCACTATAAAAACCACCCTTCATACCCTCATTCCATCACACATATCAAGCTCCAAGACTTCTCTAAAATCTGCCCAAACATCCTCCCTATCCCCTCTCCCACGTCCAAGAGTTTCTGGTCTCATTAAATGACCAATCCTATCTCCATTAAGAAGAATCTCAATAAGACGATTTAAGAGGTAATTTCTCTCCCTCTTCTCCATTAATTTCATTTCAAGTTCAAGTTCATTACTTGATCTCTCCCCACCTATATTCATCCAAATGGTATTGTAACTCTTTTATTATACATGTACTATAATTTTATGATTCTAATAGGATATTATATCAACCAACCCCCTTTCCTTCTTCCTTTTAATTCATTAAAAAGAACATTGTTCGTGAGGTGCTAATTTATCACCTTCAAGAATGACATGCTTTCTTCTTCCATTTCTACTTTCAGATCTAATCATGAAACCATTTTTATGGTTGAACCAGAATATGTTATATGTATTATCTCCTATTTGAAGTTATTTAACTAATTTATGACCATATTTCTATTGATAAAAAAAACAAGTTCATTATGATCGAAAAATCGATCAAATAAACCAAAACAATCATCATTTAATTATTATCTAACGATACATCAACAAGGATATAATATGATTCATTTTAATATCATTCAGACTATTGTGATATCATTAATAAGATGTAATATTAGTTCTGGATGTTTACCAGTGTTGTATCTGTACATCAATTTAAGAATACAAGTGAACCACTCAAGAAAACCATAAAAACAAACATTCTTGAATAAAGTCTTTAAACTATATAATTCTTCCAAAGGTTCCTAAAATCACTTAATGATACCATAATGAACCATATTAATGTACAGAAGGTTCTAGATTTCAAATTAATGAATATAATGTCATTATAAAGGACCTTAAATAGAAGGATGCATTCAGATACAAGGTAAGTGGAAAATCTCGAACCCAATTTTCTTTTTTCGGGTTCTCCCACTTTCACTGTAATTTGGTATGGTAACTTCTTAAAAATAATTTTTTCATCATTATATTACATTTTCTGGTATTTAAATGTTTTCTAATGATGTTTATGTAAACCTAAATATTTTCCAGAAGAACTCATCTTTTAAGAACTCAACTTTTACCTCTCATTCATGGTTGATGGTTCTTATATCAAGTTTGTTGTTCCCTCTTTCTTTTGGTAACCCAAAGATTATGAATGTATTATTATGAGATGAAACCCATTCCTTAACATAGGTTAGTTATGTTCACTTTTGATATATGTCCCATGTTTCAATCATGATAATGATAATGTTATGATGTGACGGGTGCGCCTGGAATTATATAGCGCAATATGAATGTTTCAAAGTGAAGGGTGCACCCAGAATTATACAGCGCTCCAATGCCTTGGGTAAAGTAATGAATCTCATTAGTAAATGCGAAATGATGTGTGAACATGATTTTAGCTTGGTCCACAATTATGTGCGGATTTTAACCACTAATACATGATGTATCATTTTTTATGCATTTCCACATTTCAAGTATTTTATTTATGCTCCTATCATGTTCATAGTCTTTTTCCTATGTCATTATTATGCTCACCCCATGCTATATTCTTCATATCTATCCTATTAATGGGCTTTTTTCTCACCCATTTTTATGTATATCCTCAGGTGGCAATGTGTACTAAGGAGAGGAAAAGTGCCAATAAGAAGCTAGAGAAGAAGAAATTAAATAAAGGTTTATGCATGATGTTGTAATAGTTATGTACGGTCCTAGTTTACCCAATACACTAAACCATTGGATTATCTATGTGTAATACTATTATGTGGTTCATCTTTAAAATTATGTAATAGTATTGTAAGAAAAGGTAGGGTCCCTAAAGTTGGTATCAGAGGAAAGGTTTAGTTAATTTGGGAATTGCGATTTTTGAACCCTAGAGAAAACCTACCGCATGAGACGAAGTACAAATATGCACACAAGAATATTTATATAGTGATCCCATATGTTATGTTTTTCGTATAAATTTGTTAAATGAATAAGTTATTCATGACTATTTTACTTATGTTTTGTTCTAACCTTTTCTATTATAGAAAATGATAGGAACCCGGAGAAATCATGCCAACAACTCGTGCATGGGCCAATACAACGATTGCCTAAACAATATCCCCAATGATTTGGGAGGTGTAGTTCAAAACTTCATGGTGATGCTTATCAAACTATTTCAGGTTATGAACAATAACCATATTAATGTGGAACATTGTCCTTCACCAAAGATGGAGCAACTAGCAGTTGACTCTTTTATGCAGCAACGACCACCAACGTTTAGTGGATCCTCTGATCCACTAGTTGTGGAAAAGTGGGTCAACTCTATGGAGAAGATCTTTTATGTGATTCACTGTTCTGATAAGGAGAAGGTAACCCTATCCATTTATCGTCTAGATGGAGAATCCGATCAATGGTGGGATTTGATTAAGAACACCAAGCCAAGGGAGGAAATTGAAGAGATGGAATGGAAAAACTTTAAGATAATGTTTCATAATAAGTATTTACCACGAACTCTTCATACAAAGATGGAGAGAGAATTCATAGAGCTCATGATAATTAATTATACTCTATCACAACCTATGAATCAAATTTCACAAGGCATTCAAGGTACGCTTCGGGGTTTGTTATCATCAATGATAGAAAAATTGATAGATTTCATAGTGGATTAACACCACACCTTTGAAGGGATCTTGCAATTCGAGACATTGGGAGTTATGAAGAAGTTTATTGATGTTCTCTCAAATTAGAGATTGAGTTTGTAGAATGGTCCCATGGATATGGGGACAAGAAATGAAATATGGAGTTTCATGCTGGAGGATCTAATGAAAAAAGTGGGAAGAAAACTCAATGACCCACATGCCAAAAATGTGGAAAGATACACTATGGGAACTACCTCAAAGTGACAGGTGAAATGCTTAAAGTGTAGGAAATAAGGACACCATGCTGTAGAGTGTTGAAAAGACCCAAAAAAGATGGATAATGTAGCCAATTAAAGGAGAGAACCACTCATGGTTCAATGATACAACTGTAGGGAGATAGGGCACTATGCAAACTAGTGCACTGAACCTCGAGTTCTTGATGGTAATCAGTGTCAGCACCCACCAAAGACAAAGGAACAAGGGAAGGCTTATGACATCACTAATGCGGAGGTGGAGCATGATAATGAAGTCATACAAGGTACACGTCCTATACAATCAAGAATGGAAAAATTATTATTTTTATTCTATTTTTATTAGTTCCTTTATATCTTGAATGATTTCTAGAACTATAGAATCAAAGCCCCAAAACCTTGATATAGAGATATCTATATAAACACCATGTGGTACAATCATCGCAACCCAAGTGTTTGACTCTTCTGATATTGGCTTATGTGGGAATATTCTTTCGTAAAATTTCAAAATACTTCCCTTGCTGGAATTGAACGCTATAATGGGAATGGATTGGCTCTCGTTATATAGAGCACATATCAACTGTCGGGAAAATGAAATATCATTTCATATTCTGAGCCATCACATGCTCCACTAAAAATGCAAGGAATATCATGAATATCCTTTGAAAGATCTTTCAATGGTGTGGGTGTTGACTTCCTATGAAGAAGAATACCTCTCCCAAATGGTTGAGTCGAAGGAAAGTGCCAACCTTGAGGAAATTCCCATCCTGAGGGAATACGACAATGTATTTCCTGAAGAGTTACCCAGAATTCCCCCCGGATCGTGAGGTAGAGTTCTCAATTGAACATATCCCCATAGTTAATTCTATCTCAAAGTGTCCCTATAGGATGGCTCCTATTGAACTGGAAGAGTTAATGAAGCAGCTGCAAGAGCATCTGGACAAAGGATTCATACGCCCTAGTGTATCACCTTGGGGTGCACTAGTTCTCTTTGTGAAGAAGAAGGATAGAACAATGCGGTTGTGTATCGATTATCAGGAACTCGACAAGATCACCATAAAGAACAAGAATAATCTCCCATGTATTGATGAATTGTTTGACCAGTTAAGCGGATCTTAATACATCTAAAATGTGTATCTTCATTCTGGATATCGTCAGGTAAATGTGAATAAAGAAGATATTCAAAAGACTGCCTTTCGAATAAGGTATGGGCACTATGAATTTTTGGTGATGCCTTTCGGTCTTACTAATGCCCCTAAAATCTTCATGGATTCAATTAATAGAGTCTTTAGACATTACCTAGAAATATTTGTGGTAGTGTTTATCGATGATATTCTCATCTACTTCAAGAGCATAGAGGAACATGAAGAAAATATAATACTTGTTTTGGCGACATTAAGAAAGGAGAAGTTGTACGCCAAGTTTAGCAAGAGTGACTTTTGAATAAAACAAGTCACATTCTTGGGAAATGTGATCACAAGTGAGGGAATTTCTATGGATCCTTCAAAAAAAAGGCAATTGAGAAATGGACAAGGACCTCTAGAATCATAGAAATCCATAGTTTTCTTGGATTCACAGTTTAATACCGACGTTTTGTCAGAAACATCTCACGATTGTCACGCCCGCTAACTAAGTTAACAAGGAAAGCGGTAATGTATGTATGGATGGAAGAATGTGATGAAAGATTCAAGGAGCTAAAGAGGAGACCGATCACTACACCTGTACTCACACTACCAAAAAGTGGAGAAAGTTTTGTGATATACAGTGATGATTCAATGAAAGGCTTGGGTTGTGTACTAATGAAAAATTACAATGTGATAGCCTATTCCTCATGACAGTTGAAGAACCATGAGCAGAACTACCCGACACATGATCTAGAGCTGGTAGCCGTGATGTTTTCCTTGAAAATCAAGTGGAACGACATTTATGGTGAGAAGTGTGACATATACACCAACCACAAGTTCCTAAAGTATATATTCACACAAAAGGATCTCAACATGCATCAAAGGATATGGTTAGAGATAATCAAGGATTACGATTTCTCTATTCACTATCATCCTGGAAAGGTGAAGAAGGTAGCTGATGCTCTAAGTAGAAAAGAACCTGCTACTCTATCACTATTGCAGATTGAGGAAGACCATATCTTCTTGTATATGAAAATAATGGATTTGGAAGTCATAAGGGTAGGGGATGCATCCTACCTTTCCCAAATGATTGTGCAACTATCCATCTAGTATAAGATTAAGGAAGCACAAAGGGATAATGTGGAGACACAAAGGAGGGTGAACGAAGAAACGGAAGGTAATCTGCAAGAGTTCCATATCAAAGATGATGGTGTGATTCGGTTTGGAACGTGGATTTTTGTGCCTTTATCACCTGGGATAAAGAAGGAGCTATTGGATAATTCACATAGCTTGACATTCTCTATCGATCCTGGGAGTACCAAGATGTATCATGATCTCCAAGAACACATCTGTTGGGATAACATGAAGAAAGAGATTGTGGAATATATATCAAGGTGCTTGGTATGTCAGCAAGTTAAAGCTGCGTGACAAAAGTCCAAAGGTATGATTCAGTCATAGCCTACAACCATGTGGAAATGGGAAAATGTTACTATCGACTTTGTCACAAGTCTCACAAAGATGTCGAAGGTAAATAATGCGATATAGGTTATGGTTGAGTGACTCACCAATACTGCCCATTTTATTGCTATTTGTGAAGATCACTCAATTGAAAAACTTGTAAAGATTTATGTGAAGGAAGTGGTGAGACTACACAGTGTTCCACACTCGATTTTCTCTGACTGTGATCCAAGGTTCACATCTAAATTCTGGAGGAGCCTTCAACATGATTTGAGTACTAAATTAAATTTCAGCATGGCCTATCACCCCTAAACTGATGGCTAGTCTGAAAGAACTATTCAGATGCTTGAAGATATGCTAAGAGCCCCCTCTCATGAATTCAAAGGTTTTTGGGATCAAAATCTCCCATTGGTTGAGTTCTCAGACAATAATATCTTCCACTCAAGAAATCAGATGGATCCGTATGAAGCTCTATATGGGAATCGATGTATAACTCCAAACAGTTGGGATGAAGTTGGAGAAAGAAAGCTACTTCGACCCGATCTTGTTCTAGAGATGTTAGAGAATGTTCAAGTCATTTAGAAACACATCAAAGATACTCAAAGTCGGAAAAAGAGCTATGCTGACAACCGTCGAAGGGACTTGGAGTTTGATGTTAAAGATAAAGTCTTCCTTCGAATATCTCCATGGAAGAGAGTCGTGTGATTCAGGAAGAAACAGAAGATAAGCCCAAGGTATATTGGCCCCTTTGAGACCCTTGACCACATATGAGTTGTGGCCTATAATCTTGCACTTCCACCGAATATGGCTCAAGTTCATGATGTGTTTCATGTATCACTACTGAGGAAGTACATACCAGACCCCTCACATGTACTAAACTCAAAGGTGGTGCAGCTGGAAGATGATCTCTCCTATGAGGAGTATCCAGTTAAGATTCTAAATCAGAGGGATAAGGTTTTATGCCACAAGACAACCCATATTTTCAAAGTGTTATAGAGGAACCATTAGTTTGAGGAAGCAACTTGGGAACCAGAAGAGGCAATGAAGGAGAAACAACGTCACATGTTTCTGTAATGTGAAATTTCAGGGGTGAAGTTTTTTTTTAGGGAAGAATGTAATGACCCAAAGTTTTTAAATAAAAATTTCAATCTTATAATTATGTCATAAAATCATATGAAAACACAACATAATGAACTACTAAGTGCTAAGTGACCATTTAACCAATGTTTGTCACTTCTGTGTTTTGAATTTCGAAAATCTAACATATATTGTTGTGTTCAAGATGATTTTTGGAGTCTATTGAATGAAAAAAAATTGGTTAATAGTAATGTACCCTTGTGAAGAGTAACATGACCTTATGAATAGTAAATCATCCAACATAATATTAACCTTAACCATGAATAATTAAATAAAATTTAGACATCTTAGAAAATGAAAATTCGACCTTAGTAAATGTTTTGGTATTTTTTAAGTCATAAATAATTATTTATAATTAATTAATTAATTTAAAAGAATTTTTTTTTACTAAAATGTGTTCATAAATTATCAAAACAATGTCTTATAGTTTTTAGATAATTTTATAAGATTCTGTGTAATTTCTGAAAACACTATAAAATCAGTTTTTACTTTTAAAAACTGTGTATTAAGTAAATTATAATTTTAATTAAATATAAACGTAATAATATTTAAAAAATTATTTTTAAAAAATGGACTTCCTTTTTGGATTCTAAATGTAGAAAAATGGATGGGGTAAATTATTGGGATTTTTCTGAAATACATGAATTTTTGATGAATAATGAAATACCGTAATTTACAAAAATAAGCTAAATAAGCTAATTATAAAGTCATGTGTGAT
Source organism: Viscum album (assembly GCA_963277665.1). Lineage (NCBI taxonomy): Eukaryota > Viridiplantae > Streptophyta > Magnoliopsida > Santalales > Viscaceae > Viscum > Viscum album. The sequence continues at coordinate 327,205,264 of OY728158.1, forward strand.
GTTATACAGATGTAATCCCACTTGGTTTGGGATCACATGATAAAATTACTATTCTTTCTCATTCAAGACTCACTATTCCTTGTCTTAGGGGAGATTATTAAACTAATGAATTTTATATTAAGGAAACCCTTCTCCCCACCACTATAAAAACCACCCTTCACATCCTCATTCCCTCACACCTCTCAAGCTCCTAGAATTCTCTAAACTCTACCCAAACATCCTCCATAGCCACTATCCCACGTCCAAGAGCTTCTGTTCTCATCAAATGACCAATCCTAGCTTCCTTAAGAAGAATCTCAAAAGGAGGATTTAAGAGATAATTTCTCTCCCTCTTCTCCTTTAATTTCCTTTTAAGTTCAAGTTCATTTCTTGATCTCTTCCCACCAATATTCATAAAAATGGTATTGTAACTCTAATATTATACATGTAATTTAATTTTATGATGCTAATGGGATATTATATCATCCAACCCCATTTCCCACTTCCTTTTATTTTATTAAAGAGAACGTTGTTCGTGAGTTATTAATTTATCACCTTCAAGAATTACATGATTTCTTCATCCATTTCTACCTTCATATCTGGTCATGAAACCATTTTTATGGTTGAACCAGAATATTTTATATATATTATCTCCTATTTAAAGTTTTGGAACTAATTTATGACCATATTTCTAGTGATAAAATAAAGAAAGTCCATTATGATCAAAAAATCTCTCAAATTAACCCAAACAATAATCATTTAATTATTATCTAATGATACATACACATGGATATAATATGATTCATTATAAGAACATTCATACTCCTTTAATATCATTAATAACATGTAATATCAGTTCTGGATGTTTACCCATGTTCTACCCAAACATTAATTTAATAATACAAGTGGACCACTCAAGAAAACCATAAAAACAAACATTCCCAAATAATGTTTTTAAACTCTATAAGTCATCCAAAGGCACATAAAATCAAGTAATGAAACCATAATGAACCATATTAATTTACACAAGGTTCTTTATTTATATTTAATGAATATATTGTCATTATACATGACATTAAAGAGAAGGAAGCATTCAGATACAAGGTTAGGGGAAAATATCGAACCCAACTTTCTTTCATCAGGTTCTCCCTCTTTCACTCCAATTTGGAATGGTCACTTCTTAAAAATAATTTGTTAATTATTATATTACCGTTTCTGGGATATAAATGTTTTATAATGAAGTTTATGTCAATCCAAATGTTTTCCAAAAGAACTCTTCTTTTATGAACTCAACTTTTACCTCTCATTCATGTATTATGGTTCTTGTATCAAGTATGTTGGTCCCTCTTTCTTTTGGGGACCCAAATCTGATGAAATTATTCTTATGAGATGAAACAAATTCCTTACCATGGGTTAGTTATGTTCACTTTTGATATATGTTCAATGTCTCAATCATGATAATGATAATGTTATTATGTGACGGGTGCACCCAGAATTATATAGCGCAATATGAATGTTTCAAAGTGACGGGTGCGCCTGGAATTATACAGCACTCCAACGCATTGGGTAAAGTGATGAATCTCATGAGTAAATTTGAAATTATGTGTGAACAAGATTATATCTTGTTTCAAAAGTATGTGTGGTATTTAACCACTAAGACATGATGTTTTATTTTTTATGCATTTCCACATTTCGATTATTTTATTTATGCTCCTCTCACGTTCATGATCTTTTGCCTATGTCATGATTATTCTAACCCCATGATATATTATTATTATCTATCCAATTACTTGGATTTTATCTCACCTCTTTTTATATATATCCTCAGGTTTCTATATGTACTAAGGAGAGGACAAGTGCCAATAAGAATCTAGAGAAGAAGAAATTAAATAAATGTTTATGCTTAATGTTGTAGTTGTTATGTACAGTCCTAGTTTTCCCAAGACACTAAACCTTTGGATACTCTATGTGTAATAATATTATGTTTTTTATCTTTAAAATTATATCATATAAATGTAAGATAAGGTAGGGTTTCTATAGTCAGTATCAGAGGAAAGGTTTAGTTAATTTGGGAATTAGGATTAGTGAACCCTAGAGAAAACATATATCATGAGACTAAGTACAAATATGCACTCAAGAATATTTACATAGGGATCCCATATGTTATGTTTTTGGAATAAAATGTTTAAATAAATAATTTATTCATGACTTGTTTACTTATGTTTTGTTCTAGATTTCTCTATTTTAGAAAATGGTGGGAACTAGGAGAAATCAGGCCAACAACTCAGGTGAGGGCCAATGCAACGATTTCCCAAATGACATCCCCAATGATTTGCGAGGTTGAATTAAAAATATCATGGCGTTGCTTACCCAATTATCTCAGGTTATGAACAATAACCATAAAAATGGGGAGACTTTAAGATAATGTTTCATAATAAGTATTTCCCAAAAACTCTTCATACAAAGATGGAGAGAGAATTCTTAGAGCTCAAGAAAAAAGAAGGGGAATATGTCACAACCTATGAATCGAATTTCACAGGGCTTTCAAGGTACACATTGGGGTTTATTATCATCAATTATAGAGAAATTGATAGATTCTTTAGTGGATTAAAACCACACATTCTAAAGGCTCTTGAAATTTGAGACTTTGGGAGTTATTAAGAAGTTGTTCGATGTGCTCTCAAAGTGGATATGGAGTTTGGAGAATGGTCCTATGGCTATGGTGATAAGAAACAAAATATGGAGTTTCATGTTGGAGGATATAATGACAAAAGTGGGAAGAAAACTCAACAACCCACATGCCAAAAATTTGGAAGGTTTTACCATGGGAACTGCCTCAAAGGGACTAGGAAATGTTTCAAGTGTGGGAAAGAAGGAAACCATGATAAAGAGTGTCGAAAAGACACAAAAAATAAGGATAATGTAGCAAATGAAAGGAGAGAACCACTCATGGTTCAATGCTGCAAATGTAGGGAGCCAGGGCACTATGCAAACCAGTGCACTAAACCTCAAGTTCTTGAGGGTAGTCAGCGTCAGCATCCACCAAATCCAAAGGGACAAGGGAAGGCATATGACATCACTACTACAGAGGTGGAGAATGATAATGAAGTCGTACAAGGTACACTTCTTATACAATCAAGAATGGAAAAAGTCTTAATTGATTCTGGTTCTACGCATTCCGTTATATCATACAAGTTTTCTTGAACTATATAATTGAAGCCCCAAAACCTTGATGTATAGCTATCTATAAAAACACTAAGTGGTGCAATAATTGCATCCCAAGTGTTTGACTCTTCTCCTGTTGGCGTATGTGGGAAGATTCTTCTCGAAAATATCTTAATACTTCCGTTGGTGGAATTCGATGATATAATGGGAATGGATTGGCTCTCATTGTATTGAGCACATATCAACTATTGGGAAAAGGAAATATCTTTTCATATTCCTAACCATCACATGATCCTCTAAAAATGCAAGGATGATCATGAATCTCCTTTGAAAAATCCTTTATTGGTTTGGGTGTTGATTCCCTATGAAGAAGCATACCTCTCTCGAATGGTTGAGTTGATGTAAAGTTCCAACCTTGAGGAAATCTCATCGTGAGGGAATACGACGAGGTATTTCCCGAAGAGTTACCCAGAATTCCCCTAGATCATGGGGTAGAGTTATCAATTGAACTAATGCCCGAATATAATCCTATCTAGAAGTGTCTCTATAGGATGGCTCCTATCTAACTAGAGGTGTTAAAGAAGTAGCTGCAAGAGCATCTAGAAAATGATTCCAGACACCCTAGTGCATCACCTTGGGGTGCACCAGTGTTCTTTTTGAAGAAGAAGGATGGAACAATGTGGCTATGTATCAATTATCGGGAACTCAACAAGATCACCATAAAGAACAATTATCCTCTCCCACAGATTGATGACTTTTTCAACTAGTTAATATGTGCTCAATACATCTCAAAGGTGGATCTTCGTTCGGGATATCATTATGTAAAGGTGAAGAAGGAAGATATCCAGATGACTGGCTTCCGAACAAGGTATGGGCACTATGGGTTTTTGGTGATGCCCTTTGGACTTAATAATGCCCCTAAAATATTCATGGATTTGATGAATAGAGTCTTTAGACATTACCTTGACAAATTTTTGGTAGTGTTTATCAATTATATTCTCATCTACTCCAAGAGAAAGGAAGAAGATAATTAACATCAAAGACTTGTGTTGGTGACATTAGGAAATGAGAATTTGTACGCCATGTTTAGAAAGTGTTACTTTTGGATGAAACAAGTCACAATATTGGGACATGGGATCACAAGTGAGGGAGTTTCGGTGGATCCATAAAAAACAAAGGCGACTGAGGAATAGCCCAGACCCTATAGTGTCATAGAAATCCATAGTTTTCTTGAATTAGTAGGGTGATACCGATGTTTTGTGAGAAACTTGTCATGATTGTCAAGCCCACTAAGTATGTTAACAAGGAAAGGGGTAAAGTATATATGGATGGAATAATGTCAGGGAAGCTTCAAGGAGCTAAAGAGAAGGCTGATCACTACACATGTACTCACACTACTGAAAATTGGATAATGTTTTGTGATATACAGTGCTTCTTCAAAGAAAGGCTTGGGTTGTGTACTCATGAAAAATGAAAATGTGATAACCTATGACTCACGATAGTTGAAGATCCATGAGCAGAACTACCTGACACATGATCTCGAGCTAGCATCCATGATTTTTGCCTTGAAAATCTTGTGGAACTACCTTTATGGAGAGAAGTGTGACATATACACTGACCACAAGAGCCTAAAGTATATATTCACACAAAAGGAGATCAACATGCATCAAAGGAGATTGTTAGAGGTAATCATGGATTATGATTTATCTATTCACTATAATCCTGGAATGGTGAACAAGGTAGCTGATGCTATAAGTAGAAAAGAACCAACTACTCTATCTATGTTTCAGATTGAGAAAGACCCTATCTTCTTGGATATGCAAAGAATGGATTTGGAAATCATATGTGCAAGGGATACATCCTACCTTTCCCAAATGATTTCACAACCATCCATCCAGGAGAAGATTAAAGAAGCACAAAGGGATGATGTAGAGACAAAAAATAGTGTGAATGCAGTAATGGAGGGAAGCTGCAAGAGTTCCATATCGACGATGATGGTGTGATTCGGTTTGGAATGTGGATGTGTCTGCCTTCATCGCCTGGGATAAAGAAGAAGATTTTGGATAATTCACATAGCTTGACTTTCTCTATCCATCCTGAAAGTACCAAGATGTAATTTGATCTCTTAGAAAACTTCTTGTGGGATAACATGAAGAAGAAGATTGTGGAATATTTATCAAGGTTCTTGGTATGTCAGCAAGTGAAATCTGAGTGAAAAAGTCCAAAGGTATGATACATCCATTGCCTATACCCATGTGGAAATGGTAAAATGATACTATGGACATTATCACGGGTCTCCCGAAGACATTGAAGGGAAATAATTTGATACGGTTTGTGGTTGAACGACTCACCAAGATTTCCCATTTTATCACTTTTGGGGTAAATCTCTCTTTTGAACAACATGCAAAGATATATGTGAAGGATGTGGTGAGGCTTCACGGTGTTCCACTCTTGATTGTCTCTGGCCATGATGCAAGGTTCACATCTAAATTCTGGAGGAGCCTTCAACATGCTTTGAGTACTAAATTAAATTTCATCGTGGCCTATCACCCCCAAACTAATGGCCAGTCTAAAAAACTATTCAGATGCTTGACGATATGTTAAGATCCTGCTCTCTTTAATTCAAAGGTGGTTGGGATCAGAATCTCCCATTGTTTGAGTTATCATACAATAATATCTTCCACTCGAGCATTCATATGGATTCGTATGATTCTCTTTATGGGAAGCGATGTAGAACTCCAACCTGTTGGGATGATGTTGGAGAAAGAATGCCACTTGGACCTGATCTTGTTCAAGCGTAGACAAAGAAGGTTCATGTCATCCAGAAACACATCAATGCTACTCAAAATCAGTAAAATATCTATGATGACAACCATCGAAGGGACTTGGAGTTCTACCTTAGAGATAAATTCTTCTTTCGAATATATTTATGGAAGAGAGTCATGCGATTTCGGATAAAAGGGAAGCAATGCCCAAGGTATATTTTTCCATTTGATATCCTTGACCGCATAAGAGTTGTGGCCTATCATCTTGCACTTCCACCAAATATGGCTCAAGTTCATGATCTATTTTGTGTATCATTACTGAAGAAGTACCCAGACCCCTCACATGTACTAAACTCAGATGTGGTAGAGCTAGAAGATGATCTCTCCTATGAGGAGTAGCCAGTAATGATTCTGGATAGGAGGGATAAGGTTCTACGCAACAAGACAACCCATCTTTTCAAAGTGTTGTGGAGGAACCATAAGTTTGAGGAGGCAACTTAGGAACCAGAAGGGTCAATGAAGGAGAAACACGCTCACATGTTTGTGTAAAGTGAAATTTCGGGGGTCAAATTTCTTAAGAGGAAAGTATGCAATGACCCAAGGTTTATCAATGGTAATTCCCTTATTATAATATTTTCATAAAATAAACTGAAAACACAAAAATAATGAACTAATATGTGCAAAGTGACCTTTAAACAAAAGTTTGTCACTTCTGTGTTTTGAAATTGAAAAATCTTACATACACGTTTGTCTTCAAGATGATTTTTGGAGTCTATTGAAAAACAAATTTGGTGAATAGTAACATACCCTTTTGAATAGTAACATACCCCTATGAATAGTAAATCATCCAACATATGAGTAACCTTACCCATGAATAATTAAATAAAATTTAGACATCTTAAAAAGTGACAATTAGACCTTAGTAAACGTTTAGGTGTTTTATAAGTCATAAATAATTAATTATAAATAATTAATTAATTTTAAAGAAAACTTATTTTCCTAAAATGTGTTCATAAATTATCGATACAATGTCTTATAGTATTTATATAATTTTATAAAACCCTATGTAATTTTTGTAAACACTATAAAATCAGTTTTAACTATTAAAAACTGCTTTTTTAAGTAAATTATGATTTTAATTAAATATCAAATTAATAGTATTTATAAAACTATTTTTGGAAAATGGACATCATTTTTGGATTCTACATGTTTAAAAATGATCGGGGTAAATGTTTGGGATTTTTCTGAAATAGTTGAATTTTTTATGAATAGTGAAATACCGTAATTTACAAAAATAAGATAAATAAGCTAATTATAGAGTCATTTGTGATGTTATAATGATGTAATCCCACTTGGTTGGGGTCACAAGATATAATTAATATTCTTTTCTATTCAAGACCCACTATTCCTTATCTTAGGGGAAATTATTAAACTAATGACTTTTATATTAAGGAAACCCCTCTCCCCTCCACTATAAAAACCACCCTTCACACCCACATTCCCTCACACCTCTCAAGCTCCAAACCTTTTATACACTCTGCCAAAAAAATCCTTCCTAGCCCCTCTCCCACGTCCAAGAGCTTCTAGTCTCTTCAAAAGACCAATCCTATCTTTTTTAAGAAGAATATCAAGAGGAGGATTTAAGAGGTAATTTCTCTCCCTCTTCTCCTTTAATTTCCTTTCATGTTCAAGTTGATTTCTTGATCTCTACCCACCTATCATCATCCAAATGGTATTGTAACTCTATTATTATACATTTATTATAATTATATTCTGCTAATGGGATATTATATCATCCAACCCCCTTTCCCTCTTCCTTTTATTTTCTAAATGAGAATGTTGTTCGTGAGGTGTTAATTTGTCACCTTCAAGAACGACATGCTTTCTTCTTATATTTCTACCTTCAGATCTGGTCATGAAACCATTTTTATGCTTGAACCAGAACATTTTATATGTATTATCTCCTATTTAATGTTCTGGAACTAATTTATGACCATATTTCTAGTGATGAAATAAAACAAGTTCATTATGATCGACAAAATCGCTCAAATTAACCCAAACAATCATCATTTAATTATTATCTAGTGATACATCCACATGGATATAATATGATTCTTTATAAGATAATTAAGACTACTGTAATATCATTAATAAAATGTAATATTAGTTCTTTATTTTTACTCATGTTCTACCCGAACATCAATTTAAGAATACAAGTCAACCACTCAAGAAAACGATAAAAACAATCATTCCCGAATAATGTTTTTAAACTCTATAACTCATCCAAAGGCACATAAAATCACTTAATGAAACCATAATGAAACATATTATTGTACAAAAGGTTATGGATTTCCAAATAATGAATATAATGTCATTATACAGGACATTAAAAAGAAGGAAGCATTCAGATATACGGTAAGGGGAAAATCTCGAACCCAATTTTCTTTCTTCAGGCTCTCCCTCCTTCACTCCAATTTGGTATGGTAACTTCTTAAAAATAATTTTTTCATCATTATATTACCTTTTATGGGATATAAATGTTTTATAATGATGTTTATGTGAATCCAAATGTTTTCCAAAAGAACTCTTCTTTTAAGAACTAAACTTTTACCTCTCATTCATGGTTGATAGTTCTTGTATCAAGTATGGTGTTCCCTCATTATTTTTGGAACACAAAGCTTATGAATGTATTCTTATGAGATGAAAACCATTTCTTACCATGAGTTATTTATGTTTACTTTTGATATAGGTTACATGTGGCAAGCATGATTATGATAATTTTATGATGTGATGGGCGTGCCCTGAATTATATAGCATAATATGAATGTTTCAAAGTGACGGGTGAACCCCGAATTATACAGCGCTATAATGCATTGGGTAAAGTGATGAATCTCATGAGTAAATGTGAAATTATTTGTGAACAAGATGCTATCTTGGTTCAGAAGTATGTGTAGTATTTAACCACTAAGACATGATGTTTCATTTTTTATGCATTTTCACATTTCAAGTCTTTTATCTATGCTCCTCTCATGTACATGATCTTTTGCCTATGTCATGATTATGTTCACCCCATGATATATTCTTATTATCTATCCTCTTACTAGATTTTTAGCTTACCCATTTTTATGTATATAATCAGTTGTCTACATGTACTAAAGAGAGGAAAAGTGCCAATAATAATCTAGAGAAGAAGAAATAAGATTAATGTTTGTGCTTGATGTTGTAATTGTTATGTACGGTCCTAGTTTGCACAAGGTACTAAACCTTTGGATCCTCTATGTGTAATACTATTATGTTGTTTATCTTTAAAATTATGTAATAGTATTGTAAGATATGTTAGGGTTGCTATAGGCTTTGTGGCAGTGTGCAATTTTGAGACCCGATGTTCCCAAAATTAGATTTATAAAAACATTAAGTATATTTTATATTATGAATGGGATGTAAACAAGATAACACTAAAATGGAATATCATATTTGAAATCTGAGGTCAAATTTGTGTCCAAAACATGGCGTTTTCCCTTGGCAGGACATAACCTTTGTTAGATTGGGTCTTTTGGGTAAAAAGACACCCATGGTAAAATCATAAATAAAAAAATTAAACAAAATTAATTTACCAAAGATTTCATATTGAATAACTATTTAACGAGGAATATTATTGGAAATCCTAGGTCACTATTGAGTTTGAATCAGGATGTTTTACCAATGAACAAAAAAATGAAGGGGCATGAGAGATTCAAATTTCTCACTGAGCCAGACTCCTATAAAAGAGACTTAAGACTTCAGGATTATGGTCATCTGCTAATCTCCTCTCTCTATCCCTATAACACCACTAATACTTCTCTCCTTCATTCATTGTAGGATCAAGTAGTAACCTCCACCAAAACGGTAGTGAATTGGAGCAGGAGAACAACAGACATGTATTCAACTACGAACAATCGATTCAAGGTAGTATTTATTCTAATTTTAATTCTGGATCAACTTTTAAATTGAACATCTATTTTTGGCCTTCAAGTTTGTATTTCAACAATAAATCATAGATGGAATTCTAAACACGACCATCTATCTATGTTTAAGAATCTGTTTTTTGTCCGTTCTTCTTGGATATTCACCGCCCACTTTTGGGGGCATCAAACCACCAATGGGTCGATGAGTGGTGGTCGGATTTCTGAATCTCTTGATGCAAGGATCACATATCTGTTCACTGATGAAAATTTGGATAGTGGAGGAAGCATGGTGGTATGTGGAATAGACCATCAGAATACAGGTGGTGGTGCACAATGGTCGAGGACGGTGCATGGTTGTGGGCTGCTCCGCGACTAACCACCTAGCGGTGCTAACACTCTATCTCGGTGACTGCTCCATGGCCCACTGTCAGGACCACCGCTCAGTGGTGTAGCAACATAGAGATCCTTATTCCATGGTCGTTCAGTGGGGTGGGGTTCATGAAAGAACCCAGGTGGAAACCACCGCTTCAAAGTGCAGCGGTTGATAGGCCGCATTGAAACAGGACGGTGACCTGCCCATAGGATGGGCCAGGGTTAGTAGAGGTCAATGCCTTAAAGCTATGCCATGGGCTGGTGAAGCATCATGGTCATCCAATGTGCACCGGGACAAGTGGATTGGTCTGGCCAGACTGGGGTGGGTCAGTTTGGGATGGGGTAGGATGACTTCAAATGGTCGTATCATCAAATCTGGTCATTCGATTTAGGCATTGTCGGGGGCCACACATTCCTCTCATTGACAATGATCTTATTAGACTGTTTTGGAAAAAAAATTATGATCTTTTTCCATGAATTGGTTACATGAACCACAAAATTGTAATAACAATAATTTAATTATTATTATTTAGGGTTTTTTGTTTTAGATGTGGTGTGTACATGTGACATCAATTTAATACGCAATCTATAGTGGAACAACCCCGAACCTCAAGAAGATGTTTTAGGACTACTTTTTGGTGCATCAACTAATGTCGAGGTGCATGCCCCATGAAGCTCGATTCACGCATGTTGCAGTGAAATGAATCTTCCACACTGGGTATCTATTTTGAATGAATTAATAGTCAATCCCTGGTGATTTCTAGTGAAAATATCAATTATGAGATCCATATGATTTATTTTGTAATCATTGCGTGGGACCCATGATAAAATATTTGACTGTAATGCGATGTTATACAACCTTTTAATTGGGTTTCCATTTGGGGTGAGTGAACAGTATATCCTAAGTGTTTTTCAACATAGAACACAATGGTGACATTTGTTTCAACATCTGGGTTATGATGCAAGGTGTTCCAAGCACAACACTTATTTAGGGGTGTTCGATTATTGTAACATGCATTCTATGATTCAAAGCATTTTGAGTGGATCCCTTCATCCAGTCTAGGTATGGATCCCCGATTACACTAGAGTGAAACCCTCTAGTCGGGATAGGCATGAGTCCTCATCTTTTTAATAGTTGAACCCTCTAGTCAGGTTGTGCATGGATCCTTGAGCTTTTCATATTTGAACCATGTAGGCAGGATGTTGATGAGTCCCCATCCTTTTCAGTCTGGAACCATCCATCTGAGATGGTTATTGTTCCTCAATAACACTAGAGTATAATCCTCGTGTCAGGCTGGTCGTGGTCCCTCAACCTTATGGCATGAACTCTTGACTATACAAATTGATGACAAAATGTGTTTTGACGTAACCATGGACACTTAATTAATAGGAGATATTTCCCTCACTGACATGCATCCTTTTGGTGTGACCTAATAACATGTGGGTGAGATAGACCCACTTAAATCAGATAGCATCAAGGTGTGGTGTTCTAGCCCATTTAATTGGATTTTAGGGAATATTTATGGGATATTGGGCATTGGCGATGGTAACTTCTAGAACTGTTAAAGACTATTCTTCTTAGGATGAGATTTTATATGGAGATCCCATTACTCTCTCATTTGGTTTCTTAGTCTGAGCATATATATATATATCCTATTACAATCCCAACCCTTAGATTTTGGTTACTCTACTTCTAGGAGAGGCAAAGATGAACATGGTATGCCATGTGCATTCCGTATCTAGTTTATCGTGGTTGGATGAGTATACTCTCCTAATATAAGTATTATAGAATTGATGAGATATTCACCTTCTCATTGTTTTTATCTATTTTCATTTCGACGATATTACATCACTTCCTTGTGGGGTCAAGCTACACTATTTTATTTTACATTATTCTGTATACAACTTTCTTATCTTACTGTATCTCTTACCACTCCCCCTTCATTTCGGAGCATCCAAATGAGTATGTGTATACTCATACCTGCATGGTATTTTCTTGAACGTATCATTGTTTGTGATGATAATGGACAGGTTTGATCGTGACTCAAGGGAGCTTAGGGTTACAGGTTCATAGACAACATGGCATGGTCATAGTTTTTGTTTCCATAATAGAGCTATCACAGTTAATTTACTTTAACAGTTTTCTATTTGGATGGGACACAATTTTTGGTGGGGAATGTATTTTTTCCCTTTTTACTTCCTGGTTACATTACTGTACTCATACTGTTCTATTGGTCCATGTGTGTTTGGTTTATTTATAAGAGGTTTTATCCTTGACTTCTTTCCCTCTCCACATTTGTATTGATTTGGCTATTTGTGTGTAAAAGTAGATAGGAAAAGGCCTCCCAAAGTTTTTTTTCCATCGATACTTGTCACTATCCCCTAGCCAATAGAGGCAGGCTTATGATAGTTACATCATGATCCCATGCATGGGCCAGGTCATGAAAATGTAATAATCATTTTTTTAAATAATATTTTTTATCAATTTCTCACATTTTGATGTCATGTTAGGTGAATAAATTTTTTAATTATATGAATCCAATTTTCTTTCATGGATATTCATGAATTATTCATTGATTGATATCTTATGAATCAAATATATTTTTTGATGAGGAAGACTGCAGTCATATATCTCTCTTGGATACATTTTTTATAGATTTATACATTATGAGATAAGGATGTTAAGAATGGACATTTCATTTTCTACCAACATGAATCATGGATATTGTTTTGTTCACAACATGAAGTGTAGATAATTTTTTATTTACAATGTCATATTTTCACTACACAATTGTTTATGGCATCATTTATTGATATGTCATGTTTTTATATCATGAAAAATATTTATACTAGTTATTAATAATTATTGATTTTGTTTATTGTTATACACTCTTATGCAATGGTATATGTTGGTTCCTTTGATATTATAAGCCCTTTACTAATACGTATGGAAAACCATTATTGTTATTTTTTCTTTAAATATGATATATCTTTCCTATTAATATATTCTCAGATTCCTATAATCAAACCCTTGATGACATTTTGATATGTTTACCCTTACAATGTGATTCATCTTAACCATTCATTGTATTTCCATTAATGAGATTATAATGATGGTTATAATGTAAAATATTTCAAAAAGATATTTTATTGTGGCTTAAATACATAGAAATATTAATAATTATTGTATACTTACTTTCTTATGTTTCTAGTCATCAAATATACTAATCTTAGGTAACTGAGATCTTGTGATTATTTGTGAGATGAAATTATTAACTTATGGTAATGATATAAAATAATGAAATACTTTTAGGGAGCCTCTCTCTTGGAATTAAATCCAATGTTTAAAGTATTTTTTTATTTCACCGGATTTGTGAGTGTGGGATTCTGGTGTCTTATATTTTATCAAATCTAGATTTAGATATTTTTGATGATTTTTTTTATTATTTTAGGTTTTATAACTAGATAACATAGGTGGAAACCCTTCTTATAATTAAAATTATCATAGAATAACATTGAATGTTGGTAATTTTTTTAGCATGTGTTTCTCTTAAAAATTATTTCTACATAGAGATACTAGAATGAGGATGAAGCTGTGGAACTCATCCACATGTAGGTAAAAACCCTAAAAATACCATATTGAGGATTGAATCAATCTTCACATGGTTCATGATAAGTTAAAATAAGTCTGGAAACTTATAAATACACTATCGATTGATATTCTTTAGTTGACTATATGCTCCTAATAATCCCTTATAAGGGTTTTTATATATATTTATTATTAAAACATGGCACAAACTACATATTATGACATTTTTTAATTTTGAATTTCCATTTTTATTTTATATTAAATCTTATTGTATCATTATTTCATGGGTGATACCTACTTTTAATTCATATAGAGGGGTAATAGATTTTTGATGATATTTTTAACATATTTTGAGGGGTGGATGAAAGGTTTATCTCATGAGATACAATGGTAATATAGTTAGAAAACTTATAGGAGGCCCATCATATCAATGGGGATGTACATGACTAGCTAGTGGGATGATTGAAGAGGTGGTTTTCAATTTTAATCCCATCGACCAGTAGTTGTAATCCCACTAGCTAGCTTGTGGGACTTCGAGAATGTTGTTATCTCTACAAATCTCCACCTACTAGATAGTGGAAACCAATAGCTACCCGGGGATACTAATATGGACCTGAAAAATATGGTTGTATCATAATTTTACTTTGATTAAACTGTGGATTAATTCTAAGACACCTTCCTCGAATTCCATTCAAACATAAATACCTTAGTGTCTATCTAGAGATGAATTTGACTCTCAGTTCCTTGATTCATTATGGATCAAAGTTACGGTTGATGTATTAGATATCTTCTGGTATGTGTAATCCCAATTTGATCATGATATCTTTTTTTGTCCCCTTGAGAGTGGTGGAACCTCATGATATTTATAGATATAGATTTTATACTTGATGTGTTGTGATTCAAGTGTTCTCCCTTGAACAATATATACATCCCAATATTTTTGGATCCCTTATTTGATATTAAAGATATTGTTAGTATTGGTAGGCGTTTTCATATGTAAATTACTATCAATAATTGAAATTAATTCTTGTTGATTTGGAAATGAATTTAAATTTTTTTAGAATGCATTATTTTTTATTTTGGGTCATTTATTTCTAAATAACATGTTTTGTGAATGTTAAACCACTTGATTTTGGTTTTTCAGATATAGAGATGACTAGTGAGAAAAACTAAACTAAATGAAAGAAGGATTTGGATGATGAATTTTTGGAATAAAGTGAATGAACTATTTTATGAATTGAAACAAATTTATTTTCAAGGAAGGAAAATTTGATTAAAACCTTTTGATATTATTTTTCTAAATGATTATACATCTTTTGAAACTTGAACATTGGACTAAATGAAATTACTAATTTAAATGATTTGAGATTGATGGAATACATTAAAACCCAAAGTATGATTTATTATGTGTAATAACATGGGTTACTATGTTTTTTTTCATAAGGATATTCATGAAAGATAAACTAAAATCTAGCAATGATTTGATTGATACCCTAAATAAACTATAATGTTGTAATGTATATCAATATTTGGGGTTCTCTATAATTCCTCCATGGGCCTATGGACCTAGGGAATTGTTTTCACATATGGATCTGTATTTCATCATGATTTTGTATAACCTTGTTACAAAATGTAACTATCCCCATGTTTTATTACCATGGTACTTTTATTGTAAATGATTAAACATTATAGTGTATGATGGAAATGATTATTTATAAAAGCATTGGTATATATACTTCTTAATTCCTATATAGTCAATAATTCATTATTATTCTTATTTTTAAGAAAGTCCCATTCATACATATTTTCTATTATCAATTAAAGTATTTTAAATGTATTTCCTTATTTTAAAATCAATAGTTTTTACATTTCGTATTTTATTTAAATTTGAGCATATTTGGTTTACTTAGTGTGCATTTAATATGGAATACGTGGTGATATCCAACCAGGATTTGTCTCACACACACTACCTTTTCCTTTTTTAGTTCAAATAATTTCTTATTATATGACAAAGAAAGGGGAAAGACCCACTTATAGGTAGATGGATTTATTTCTAGTGATATCTTTTGAGTTAGAGGTGATCAATGGAAGAAATGATACACTTATTTCATGGAGATTCTTTGATATCATCTTTGATAGATTATGTATTGGATTTGGTAAAACTAACATTATTTAGACTTGTATCTCTCTTCTTCTAGTACTTTTATCTTTATGATTTCTTGGTATACCAATTATTCATCTCTTCTTATCTACTATATTATTTTGATGAGATATTATTTAAATGAAATCATCCCCACTATTTTTTTATTCCCATATGCTTGTCTCTATCCTAGGGAGATTATAGATTCGAAGGTATTTATTTCATAACTGATATGGTTTCCTTTTAGATGTCTTGTCTGCTTTGGTTCATGAAACAAATGGTATTAAAGGAGGTTGTATATTTACCTGATTTCGGTATGCAGTTTGAGATATCTTGGTTGTTAAAATATATGTTTTTTGGGAATTAATTTTCAGGTATTTAGTTATTGACATGTCATATATAATCCTAATGAGCCTTACGTTACCATAGGTTGTTAGTAAAGAGTTTCTTTGCAGATATTTCCAAAATAATTCTAGATGTTTTCAAAATCATTCATCCAATATTTGGGTTTCTTTATTCAATTTTGATTGATAGTTTTGATGACTTTGTTTGTCTTAAATAATGATTTCATGGATATATATTGATGTTTTGTAGCACCATTCCATAAGAATACATTTGACCAAAACACCAGTGGATGTTTTTGATGAACCACAATAAGAAAATCCACCAATTGGTCAAAAACTTGTAGAGGTTGTTGTGTGTGTTTTATAATATTAGTGTTAGGTGACTTCACTTTTTTATATTTGGGAATTATAGTTTGTACCAAAAAGGGAAGATAGAAGAGATAATTCTTATGAGTTTATTTATCTGAATACATCATAATTCAAGGGTTCCATTGATCCTTAAGAGTTATACTATTAGTTAAAAATGTTAAGAGACTCTTTTTTTGGAGACACTAGATTTGTTGCGGTGAACTGTGGTATCTTCAAACCTGAAGGGCCTATAATAAGGTAGCAATAATATATAGTTCTTTATGGGATTAATTGAGACTTGGGTAAGAAAGAATATATGTCTCTTTTTAAAAAATATATTCTATCTAGATGAAATGGTTTTAGAAAATTTCATGGATTTTCTTATCCTTTACCGTGTTTAAGAGAAATTACATTCATCCTAACCAATTTTCTGAAAATGATCATTTATCACATTAGGTGGTATTAAATGGGAAGAAAAAACCTAAGGTGAATGATATGGGTGTTCAAGTAGATATCTAATCTCATTAATACATACTGAATCTCACCTCATATGATGATGTTATAGATAGAGTTTCATAGCAGTACATGTATTGGATTGTATGTTAGGGTTGATGGTAGTTCCTTAAACTACCAATTGTATCCTGAGTGTTACCTTTAATGGTAAGAGGAATAAATATGAATCATAGGGTAGAAACCATAGTTTTGGGTCATTTAATCACAATTCATCCAAATTTTCTTCAGTATTTGGTAAAGGGACACTAACTAGTTTCTAGTGTGGTAAAGTTGGGAACTCAAGAAAAATTAATAGCGGCACCAAATATTTTTTATAACATGTTAATGATAAGGTAATTTTTAGATCTCATTCATGTTTTATACCATAATTTTTAGTAGTACATGATCAAAGTTATCAAGAGTATCTGTGGATCAGTCAGATGATTCCATATCAAATGCTTTCTAGACATAGACTTCAAGTACAAAGCTTCCTCACATGGTGGATGTGTCTCAAATGGAAAGTGATATAGGTCCTATGATATTAAGATATGCCATTAAATATGAATTTCCTTTAGTGAATACATTTTTTGAAATAGGTTCCTCTTATTCCTTCAAATATACTTGAATTGTGTAACTTTGGGATATTCTTATGAATCTCATACCGTATGTAGTGGAGATTTATAATCCTCTCCAGATGAAGATGGAGATCAATATTTGATTCAATTTGGATGAATTATCTTTATTATAAATCAATATTTATTGGGAATTATAGGTTTTTGGATATGAATCCTATGGATTTAATTCCCATGATAGATTCTTTGACTTCTCATAAAGATTGTATTTCCAATTATCAATGGAAAGTCAATTTTACTACCTCTAGTGGGGAGTGTCGTGTCATTCCCGGAAAATTTGTCTTCAGTTTGAGTTAATTTCTACATCCTCCTCCAGAGTATGGTGACATTATATACATTTTTTTAATTAAAAAAGGAATCTTTAGTTGGGATTCATCCTCAAAAAGTGGATGATATTTTTGAATTCATACCATAATAATTTTCTCATTTGTGACGGGTGTCGGAGTTGGTGTTTTTTATCAACTTGGTAGCAGGTAACGATATTTCTATTCCATCTTATGAAATGGAACCATAAAAATTGAAGGAGTAAAATACTTAATTGGATGACTTATTTTCCAAGTTTTTCATTCAACATATTATTTCACCATGGGATGTGTTAGTTAATTAGGGTATATGGCTAGTGAAACCCATTTCCTATGTGTTGAATATCAAAATCTCAAAAAAAATGGTCATGAAAAATTATTTTCCCCCATTGTTGATTATTTTTTGAACTTATAAAAGGGGTGATCATTTTCACAAAGATTTATATTGGTGTGGTTATCACTATCATATGATCCTAGAGATTGATATCTATAAGACTACCTTATAAAAAAAGGTATGAAAACTATGAGTACCTTTCGAATCCTTTAGGTCTAACCAATAATTCTACAATGTTTATAGAATTGATGAATAATATTTTCCATCAAAAAATATATTATTATTATTTTGAAATTTGTGGATGAAATAATATTTTTCTCTAAAATTGTGGAGGATCATTTGAAACATTTGATATGGGTTAGGAATATCTTGAGAAACGGATTATATTTTATAATATTTATAAATGAAAAATCAGGATTCATGATGTAATGTTCTTGGGACATCTGGTTTTTGAACATGGTATTTTAGTTGCTCCTTAAAAGGTGAATGTTGTTATGAAATGTGTTAAACCATGGTTCATCTTTGAGATTCAATGTTTCTTGGTCTATGTATGGTATTACCCCAACTTTTTTAAGTATTTATCATCATTTAATTATCCATTGACAAAGCTCAATCAAATGGTAGTGATATATTTAAGGTATATGACATGTTAGGTATTCATTGACGAGTAGAATATTTTTTTGTTATAGCTTTGGTGTTGAATCATCTAGATAATATCGAAGGCTATTTGGTCTTTAGTGATGCATAATGTTTAGGGTTGTTTTGGGTTCTTATGTTGGTTAATCAAGTGGTGGAATATGGTTCTCATCAGTTTTAGAATCATGAGAAGTACTATCCCACACATGATCTTGAACATATATTTGAATTCCCTATATGAAGATTTAGATACAATAAATTTTATAAAAAAAATTTACCTCCTACTCCAAAAAACAAATATTTTATGAAATCATCTGAAAAAAATAATAAGAATCTTTGAAAGAGGCCATGGGTGGAGTACCTACATTTTATGGAATTTGATATTTCCAATAACCCTGATGATTATAATCTTTTTTGTGAAGATTATGCAGCATAATTTCATCCCAAGTCCTGATGGAATCTTATGAGGAGTGGAATTAAATGGAATCATTTTATTGTATTAACTTTTTTATCGTGGAGGATGGGAAAATGTTTCTCTGATGTGTATTCAGTTGAAATATTTTATTATTGAGATTGTTCTATAGAAATGGTATATTGGTGATAAGTTTTGAGGAATTAGTAAATCTTTATATGTTGGGTAGTATTGAAAATAATGGTCTCTATATTTTGAGGATATCCTTTAATTATGGGTCAATTTTTTGTTCTGTTACCTCTGAGGAGGGATGAAATGAGATATATTTTCATCCTTCCCAATTGGAGGTACACCATGGAATAATGATAATGTTTTATCATAGAAGACATCATTTATGGTGGCTTCATATGAAATGAGACATTACAAATTTTTTCCCATTATTACACTTGTATGAATAATAAGGTTGAGAATCAAAAACCATTGGGATTGATTCAGCAACTGCTTGGGACAAATTGAATGTGGGATGAGATATAGATGGACATTGTGGTTGGTTTTGACATACAACCCAACAATGTAATGTGATGTCCGTGTTTATTATACAATATTTAATATCATCACATTTTATTACAATTTATGATACCATTATTGTTAAGGACATGGGAAATATATTTGGGGGGAGATAGTATGATTGCATAAAATTCCATCCGCCATAGTTTTTGATATGAATAACCAAATAACTTCTCATTTTTGGATAGGCCTCCAGGAGGTGATCATTTCCTAGGTAAACTTTATTACAGCATACCATCTACATATTGATGGTTAGAAATAATAGGTTATCTATATTATATATGACTCACTTTGAGATTCTATCATTGACTATAAAAGAACTTGGGATTTACACGTGGGGTTCTCTGAGTTATTCTAAAATAAGTTATACAAGTCATAAAAAAATACAACACCTTTTGATGCCATGTGTGAATATCTATGTAAATATCAACTCCATTTGTTAGTGATCGGTGAAGCTGTAATGGTTGTAATTCATTTTGTGTAATCGGTGATGAAAATGATTCATTATATAATGGTATTGGAAATGAGATGTTATAAGTATTATATTGATCATTTTCAATTCCATTTGGAGTTACTAATCTTTACTGTGGTGTTATTGAGAGCCACACCTCATTTGGGTCATCGAATGCATGAAAGACAAGGGAAGTTGGTTCCTATATATGTGTGACTAGTTGAGATTATGGAGTGGATTGGAATGGTGGAATATTATAGGTCCTTACCAAAATAGATGACATCAATCCATAATGGGATTCATGTGTGGTAGCTCAAGAACTATCATTAATAACCATAACATATTTATATTTTGTAGGAATGTGATGTTGAACTAGATATGATAGTGATTGAGTAGAGAGTTTGGATTATTTATTCATGGATAAAGGTTCTTTGTGGAATTTTCATACCCTTGGTGTAGGTTTTATGATATCATGATTCTGATATTCATGAGATGTGGGAGTGTGAGGGCTTGATGAGGGAGAAATTACCACACCTATTTTCTATAGAGTCATCATGTCATGCATTATCTATCTAGAAATAATGTATGGTGGGGATAATTGTAAACTATTAACACACTATTTGAGGTGAAACCATTGTTTATTTTGTTTTTTACATTTTTTTATCCCCAATTGACTCATTGATTCCTAGTTTATTATTTATTGTTGGATCCTTTAATTTAGTTGGGGTGTGTGTTGATTCTTATTATAGAGTTCGATGGATGAATGAGAGGTTTTTATTAGGAGTGAGAACAGTCCTATATCTAGAATATCTACAAGAGGCCCACTAGCTTGATAGTGATGCCCACCGTCTATCCAATGTGATGGTGGAAGAGGTGGGTTCTTATAGGAATCCCACTGGATAGGTTAATAGAATCCCACCAACCATCTGGTGGTACTTCTAAAATGTTGGGAAATCATCCATATGCTACCAAAATATTAAAGGATCCTAGTGAATAACCATTGATAACAATATGGAAAGATAATATAAGGTAAGTATCACAATTATAAATTTTTTAATATATGTTTAATTTCTAGAATGCCTCCATTGAATTATATTCGACCATAAAATCGATGTTGGTTCACAAAAGATTAATTTTGTTCCCATAACCAAGATTTTTTATAGATCTAATTGATGGTATACATGTTATATCTTTTATAGTAAGTGTAATCCCAATATAATCATTCGTTCTCCTTTACTTACCCCCCATACATTTAGATCATTGGACCCTAATAATATCAATGGATTTATATATGTATTGGATTAATTTTGGTTCTATGATTCTCCAATAATTTTTATATACCTCTCTTATTTTTTGGATCCCTTGTTCGGTGTTGATGAGATTTTGAATAGAGTTTAGTGGTTTTTTAATAAAATTCAAATCATTTAAAACAATAAATTATTATTGATTTTGAAATGAATTTCTAGTTGACTTAAAATTCGTTTTTTTATATTTTTTGGAGTAAACTCACGTCACGAATCCAGTTTCAATATGAAAGAATTTGTAACAAGAGCCCTCAAAAATACTTTCCATCATTTTCATAGGGGGGTATATAGAGGTTAGTTCATTTATGTTGGGAATCCCACCACAAATGATCTATCATATCTATACCCCACCCCCCGAATTTTTTCCATTTCAATCTTTTCTGAACTCCAATCTCATTTTGTTCTACAATATTATTTTCTTTACCTTTTTTAATGGTTCAAATTTTATAGCAGAGCAACAGTCATGAATTTTATCCAATGAATGGTTTGGTTTTAAGGTATTTATTTAATGTATTTATTTTTAATTTAATCTTATTTAATTTATATTATTAATATTTATTATTTATTAGTGGTAATTAGATTTAATTAGAAATAATTAGTTATATCGTTTATTAATTAGATTAAGAGGTATATTCTTTTAATTGGAAGAAACAATTTTAATTAAAATTAAATAGTTTTAATTTCTAATAATTCAATCATTTAAAATAAATTAATAAAAACTATGTGTAATTAGTAAAAAAATATTTGTAATTAGTAATAATTGGTGCTAATTAGTGATAATTGGTGCTAATTAGTAAGAATTGGTGATAATTAGTAACAATTGCTGGTAATTACTAATAATTAGAGATTATTATTAATAATTAGTGGTAATTAGTAATAAATAGTTATAATTAGTATTAATTAGTATTAATTACTATTAATTACTATTAACTAAAAATAATTAGTATTAATTGGAAATAAATATTATTAATTAGTAATAATTAGTATTAATTTATTTTAATCAGTATTAGTTATTAATAATCAGTAATAGTTAGTATTTATTAGTATAAATTACTATTATTTACTATTAATTACTAATAATTATTAAAAATTAGTAATAATTAGTACTAAATAATTATAAAAATATAAAAATTATTACTAATTAATGGTAATTAGTAATAATTATAAGATATTTTTGAAATTCCTTAAAAATTAATAAAAAATAATAAATCGATCGAATTTATAATAAAATGATATAGAATAATTTTTATTATTTTTGATTATAAAAAATAAAAAAAATATTAAGAGAATGGAATTTGTAAGAAATTTTACAAATTAGTAATAAAATTAAAATTTTGTAAAAATTAGTGATAAATTTTCATAAACTAATATAAATTATTACCCACTAGTGGTAATTTGTAATAATTTGTATAAATTAGTGAAAAATGTTAACAATTAATAAAAATTGATAAATTGGTAGAATTTATAATAAACTAATATAAAATGTTATAAATAATAATAATTTATAAGAAACTAGTAAAAAAATTATTAACACATTGAATATAGTAATAAATTGTATATATTATTTACAAAATATTGAAAATTTGTACATATAGTGGTCATTTTTAATAATTAATAAAAATTCATAAAAGTTGGTATAAATTATTAAAAATTAATAATAAGATAAAATTTATTATAAATTGATATAAAATTGTATAAAATATTATAAAATATTATAAATTAATAAAAATGGAGGAGAATGTGAATCGATGATAAGACATGGTTGACAAAAAATTGGGAAATGAAAAATTTAGACATGGATGGAATAAATTATTATCATCACCCGATTATTATGAAATAAATGATTTAATTAATTTTATTAAATCATATAATTTCATACATTCGGGGGATTAGAAATGAAAAATCTGTTTCAACCATGTCCAAATTAATCATTTGGTTTCCAAAACTCAGGCAGAAAGGATTTGACGTGTCGATGAAAATAGTAGCGGTAGGAGGAGATTCATCAATGAAAGTACATGTTTGACATAAATTTATGCAATGAAAAATTTAGACATGTTTTGAATAAACTAATTTCATTACCTTATGTTTTTAAAATCAATGATTTACACATTTTTTATTAAATCATAAACTTTATATTCTTGATGTTGCTGGAAATGACCAATTTATGTAACCATTTCAAAAAAAGTCATTTGGTCGCAAGAACCAGGGTGGATAAGATGTGAAGTGTTGAACATAGTAGCACTAATAGGAGGAGGAGATTCATTGAAGATAGATAATAGATAAAATAAATTTTCCTTGTAAAAAGTTGACACACAGTTAGCACTAATTAGTTCTCCACTTGAATATTGAAAAATCCATGATTCACACCATTTTAGTAAATTATTTAATTTTAAATATTTATGTGATTAGAATTGAACAACTCATTCAATCCATGTCCAAATTTTTTATTAAGTTTCTAGAACCAAGGGATGCATGATGTGATGAATCAATGGGGGTAGCGACAACAGGTGGAGGAGATGCGTTGATGACAGGAGAATCAAAATGAGTATACAATGAAGTACATGTAATAGTTATTTTAAGTTAAAATGTTAATTTTTTATTTTTTAAAATTTTTGAAAAATTTTAGACATTAGAAATAAATATTTAAACATTAACCTTAAATTTGTATCCTAATTAAACAAAATTTCATCATTAGAAAAAATTAGTACAAATAAGCATAAATTATTAATGATTATAAAAAATGAACAATAAAACTCTATAATTAGTTAAAGGTAATAACAATGAGTAAAAATTAGAAATAATTAGTAAAAATTGTCAATAAATATATAAAAGTGAAAATATTTTCACGAAAATTATTATTTTTAATCTCTACATCTGTTTGGATTGTATTTTTCTTATATAAAATTAATTGTAAATTTATTATTATATATTTTCTAAAGAAATATAGAGCATGGAACTTGAAAACTGTCTTAATTACATGACATGATAGGATAAATCATTGTAAGAATCCAAAAATTTCTTGTATATATATCATATATATTGAGGGTGTTGAACATTTTTTTATCATTTTCATCATTAAAAATAAAAGATATTTCAAAAGCGACAATAATGTTTCCACATAAGAAATGAGATCTGATGAGGTTTGAAACTTTTAAAAAAGTTGGGGGTCATCTATTTCATTTTATTTTTCCAAAATATTATATTTTATAGTATCATCATAGTGAACATAGTTCTAGATAAGATAATTATGATTTGGTTCCAAATCCATCATGGTTTCAATATTTAGTACATGATGTGGCTGGTCCATCTTTTCAAAAAACTGAAACTCATAATGATAATTCCTAAACTAATTAGTTGGAACCATCCTAATTTTATGAGTTGATGAGGTCCTCCTAGGATTCCATATGTCTTGGTTTCAAGATAAGAAAATTTTAAGTGGTTGAAAAAATTATGGCTATTAAAAAATATATTGGAATGTAAAATAGCTATTTTGATCAGATATTTTCTTTATTTAAAGACCTTACACATAATAGAAATGTGTTTCTGATATATATATATCATACAAAGAATATTTTTCATAATTTACCTCCTCATTTTCATAAGATTCTGGAATTTTTAAATGATTTTTTCTTATATTACGGTGAAAATGAGTCATTAGTTTGTTTTCCAACCTGTGGATAATTAAGGAAAAAATCCTCAATTGAGAATGTCGTTATTGATTTCTATAACATAGTTATGGTATTTTCAACCTACACCTAGAGTACAGCCTTTATGAATGTCCTTAAACATATCATCATTGATGGTGTGGCATAAAACCAATATTTCAACTGGTAAACTTGAAAATCATCCTCAAGTTGGTGATTCATGGAAATTTTTTTACCAAGATCATCGATCATTTACTTTAGAAGATCAAAGCTTGTGTTGGATTATTCTACTTATGGTTTCTATAAATTTGGATCTTAAATTAGTAAATATTATCATTAGCCTATCCTTATAACTTCATAAAATTTTCCTCTTTGGATTTTGATGAATGATCCAAATATGTTTTTTACCTTATTAATTATAGGACATCAAAAAACTAGTATTTATGTTTATTAGAATACAATGATTGATGAGTTAAATTTATTTTTGTGTAATGGTGTTAATACATATGATGTTGTTGAAAAAAAATCCTAATAAAATATTTATTGATGTGGGACATTAGTGACTTCCCATCATAGGGAATGTTTTCTGAATATAGAGCACATGGTTAAAAATAAAGTTCGTACTGTATAATCGATATCAAATCATTTATGCTTTTCAATGGAAAAAACTATTTTATATTCTACTTTCATAGAATATTTCATCATATCGATCATCCTTTTTGGAAGAACAAATATAATTATTGAAAATGTATGTATAAAATAGAGTAAAATCCAAAAGTGATCTTTGGTATTGAGTTAAAATCCATTCTCTCATCATTACCTTTAATTACCATTAGAATAGCTATAAACCAACATAAAAATGTATTTAAGAAATAACACATTTGGATAAAAGTAACAATTTTTAGGATCTCACATATTGGTCTAATTTTTTGGTCCATAACATGTTGTATGTCATGAATATTAAGAATAAATCTTTTAATAATACATTTTGTATAGTTCTAAACACACTATGTAAGATATAAAGTAATGTAATGTAAAAGTTATTTCTTTCACAAATTTTTTAGGTGGCCACAACATGAATAGTTAAAAAAAATAAAGATCATAGAGGTTAATGAAGCCAAAAATGGATTATACTATTTCTAAATAAAATCATTTATTATTTTGTCAATGGATTGAATATTTGAGTCTTTCAGATGGTTAGGATTCCAATTTGGTTAGATGTTTCAAAAATTTTCATATTAATGGACTAAAAAGTTAAGAATGTCTTGTTACAAGGGAAATACTTATACCTTTTCCCTGTTTCCTTTGTTTAATTCTAAGATTTGTAATTTTCAAATAGAAATATCATTTTTTAGACATATTATAGTGACAACACACTATGATGCACTATGTAGATAGAAAGAATATTTTGTTTTAATTATATGTAAATTTGAGTAAATATTTCGACCAAATTTATTTTATTCAATGGAAAATTTTATATTAAATTTTCGACGTTAAGAAAATTTCATTGGTATACTATAGTTTTAATGGATTCTAACATTTTATATATGAATGCATAAATTGAATAAAAAGGTACATAATAATGGTTTGGTTGAAGGATTAATTACAAAATCTTTTTTATAGGAGAAAATTTATTTCTTCTAGTATGATTATTTTCAATATTAATATCCCTAACAAACCCACACTGTCCATAACGATGGAAATCATGAAAATGGAATGGAAAATTAATTATTAGTTTTTAATGCACCGAAACATAGATTTGTTGGAGGTCATGAAGATTTCTTTCAGATGATGAACATCATAGGGATCTTACATATGTTTCGCTCCAAATGTGAAAAATATAACTATTTTTTCTTTGAGTTTCCATATCACTTAATCTATAAATTTTTATGAAATTTTTTATTATTTTATTTGTATATTATATGATAATAATATCAAGAAAATGTTCCAACATATTACAAAATCTAGGCTTGAAGAACTTTAGAAAAAAAATATTACTTACTCATTTCAAAACTTAGTAAGTAATTTTTTTTATTATTTTGCATATATTATTAATTTATTACTTTTTATATTGATATTGGTTTTTCAAATTTTTAGTTATTTCAACATTATGATAAAAATTGATAATCTGTTGTCTTTATTAGGTAACCCACCATCCAAATGGTTAAATCTTTTAATTCATATGTGGTTAATGATTTTTGATTTCATACATGTGAATATGGGTAATCAAAAAAACAATGAATATTTGTGTTTTATTGAGAGGATATCATCATAAAGAAAGTGAATATTAATTTGGTGGCTTGTAGGAAGAAATAATTGAACTATGTTATATGGAAAAAAATTAAGTAACAATAATTCAATATCATAGGTTGGATACTGATAGAGGAGTGTGTGTTCATCTATGCCATGGAATCATAGTTATTAAACATAAAATAATTTTTCAAGAAAATGAACCTTTTTATTATCTCATCATGCACATCAAATTTATTATGGAAATTATTGTGTTTCTTCAAGAGAGTTATGTGACTGGTGGAGCATAACAAAAATAAAATCATGTAAAAATATTTTTATCAAAAGGTATTGTGCTTAAGCTGAAGTATATAGAATTGATATTTTTTAAGAGACTAATCCAAATCAATATTTTCCATGAAGAAACATGAATATGTATAAAGATTCCCCAGATTTATGGATTGATAGTGAAGAATATGTTATGGATTAAATAAATTAATTAGAAATAGAAGTAGATGATGAAGATGAAAATCCTAGAGAAACAGATAATATTGAAGAGAAATATGAAAATATTGACCACATCATATAAAAGGATGTGGATGGAGGTGAAGATTAACATAGTTAAATGCTGGTTATAATCATATAATATATATATAATAAATTTTTTAACTATTTTCTAAAAAAATCATTTCGTGTTTTAGAAAGATGATAAACGTTTTTCTAATCTATTCTGTGAGTTGGAAGATGTATTACAACTTCGTGATGAGCATTATACTACATCATTTGACCCTGAGACAGCTAGTGGTTCAGTGAAGACTCTGAGTGGTCATGGTCCCATGAGATTGATGATTCATATCCCAATCTACGAGTTATGTCCTTGTATTGAGATTGATCCATGAATGTGGAGGTGTGGTTAGATGTTTATTTTAAATAGTTTTCATTAATTTTGATTAATGTATTTATATACTAATGTTTTTTACATTTGATCTATTTTAACATAACATTTCATATTTTTTTGTATAGGGGAGTCTTATATTTCATAATTATTATTCTAGAACATCTGTGAATGTGGATCAGATTCCCATTCATTTTCAACATCACATGTTTGACCAATGGATGGTATGTAATTAAATAATAGTTATTTCAAAATTTATTTTATTTTTAACTTTATGTCATTAGAAGGTTTTATGGTATACCATCTATAATAACATGAGGGCCTCCATCTGGGAGGCATGGGATGTCTGTTTGCATGATTATTGTTTCCAGTGTTTGCATAATATGAGAAGGATAGCAATGCAGAAAGCGGGGGTCATAGAGTTTAATCAGTCTTGATGTTCCCACCAACTCAATTGCATCTTATCTCCAGATTGGGATAAATAATGTACAAACTAGATGTGTGGTAATTTTCAGTGAGGAGCATAATTAGGTCTATATAATTTATGGAGGAAGGAGGTGGCACATCAAGATGGTAGAATTAAATTTGGTACACATAGATACACTCTGGTAATTACTTTTTTAATAAAAATTTAATTTTAAATGTAAACTATTTATTTTATACTCATATTGGGGTTCAAACATCTTGATATTATAGATTTCAAAATTTATCAGAGCATGTGTTGATATCTTATCACTAGATAGATTACTAGTTTTAATCATTAGAATAATATTTATAGTATATTTTTACATTAGTTTTAAAAATAATGGAAATATTATTTTAAATTTTTTAATTTTAATTTTTAATATATGGAGACGTATGCGTTCATGACTTCTCAGAAATATTATATGATTAAGAACTAAAACAAGGATTAGAACACATGTACAACATCATTTGGTTATGAATCAATGAAAAATGAAACATTGTTTGCCTTTAAGAAAGGTCGATTTATTGATAACAACTCATGATTGATGCTTCGGAGTTATTATGGTACCCCTGTGATGTCCGCATCTAGATCGAGGGAATATCCTAGAGATTCATCATCATCACCTGCAAAATATGAGGAGTTGTTTCATGCCTAGTGTAAGATTAATGATACCACACAAAGGGACCATGAGGAGCTCTGCCAATAGCTGCAATAGTAGGAGGAGGAGATACATCGATGGTAGGAGTATCAGCACGAGCAAAAGACAAAGTACATGCGACGTCTGACTCATGGATTAGGGATGAAGTTCCCTCTAATGGCTCCAAAAGATGACCCCCTCTGACTCATTGATATAATTTTTTTACCAAAATTTTAATTAAACTTTTTTATAATATTTTCATTAATTCATATATTTATAGTTCTATGTAGTGAATATTTAATAATTTTGTGAATATTTTATTAATATTTGTATTATTTTTTCTAAATTTTTATGTTATTTTTATAATTTTTTGTATTTTTTTATAATTTTTTATGTTATTTGTGATAGGTGATCCCTTCCATTATGAAAACATATATCCTATGGGAGGGTCCTCCTATCAAAAATAACTTTTTTTAAACCAGATCAGATTATTTGTGACATCGTTTTATACAATGAGTTATTTGTGATGGGACCCAGTCACAAATGACTATTTGTGATGGGATCCCATTACAAATAACCAGTCAAAAATATTTCAATGTTTTTTCTTGATTGAATCGTTTGGGAGACTGGGTAGTCATGGGGAAATATATACAGTCTCGGTAAGCTAAAATCATGAAATCATTCAATGATGATAACTCCAGCTATGTAATGAATTGGGATGGGAGTTCATTTATTGGGTTGTATCATATTCCATATATTCTGATTGACCTTGGAATTTGTTTTCATATATATAGTAAAATTTCACTACAATTGTGTGGAACATTGTGTCTAGAAATAAATAACCCCATGATTTATAAACAGAGTGCTATTATTGAAATTTTTTATACATTCTAGGTTTTGATTTAAATTCCCATTAATTTTTTTCATTGATAGAAATTATAATTCTCATGTATTTTTAACAAAAAATCTTTACTATGGTTCTTTATGTGGGGATTTTATTTCATATATATTTTATTTTAACCAATAAAATATTTTTGAAAAGTTTATTTATATGCACATTGAAATTGTTTCTCTTCCATGTTTATTAAAAAATTTCATATTTTGTTTACATGATATAGATTGATTATAGAATACATTTGGATATCATATTTGGAATTTTTGATCACATATAATCTTTTCAATTAGGTTTTAGTTTTTTTCTTATGTTAGGTCCATGAAATAGTAAATCACCTCTTTTAGGTGGTTGTAGTTCTTTATGGAGGTGCCTTGGGAGTTAGTGGTGACTAGTGGAGCATGTGATCCACTTATTGCATGAAGATTTAGGGATTTTATCTTTGATAGTTAATGTTATGACACTAGTTTATATACTAATTTGGGGTTTTTCTATATTTATTATTGTGGTTATTTTATCTATATGGGTATTTGGCATTCCAACCATTTATAATTTCTCTTATTTTATATTACCTTGATTAGATATTCTCGTGGTGAAATCTTTCCTCCTTGTTTGTTTTGATTCCAAGGTGGTAGCCACTATCCCATGGGGATAGGGGATGACCATTAGGACATGAAATAATTTATTTAGTTACCGTTATGGTGGGTTATAAAGGATGGTTTTTGACATTTATGTGATGGGTATCAAAGCAAATAGGATATAGACATTGAATAACCTAGATTGGAACAAATAAATTTAAATCATTTATGATTAAAAATTCATATTAATATTTATATTTATATGATTAAGTGATATGATATTTAACATTACCTTATTATAAGAATGGTTGGATTAAGGATAAATATGACTAACAATGGTCAGGATGTCTATTGAAATGATTATATCAATGATAAGAAAAATAGGATCAGAGTCAGAATAAAAAATCTTATGAATATTCTCACTCAAATCATCCAAGCTACAGAAAAAATATAAAACATGATGTGGTTTAAATATAAAATTTAAGGGGGAACATGAGTTAATGTTTTTTATGTGACAATACCCACCACCCTCTATTGGACCATATAATGAACTTGTTGTTCAGCAATGGATGAAAATGATGGAAAACAAATTTTCTATTCTATAGTACTAAAAACATGTGAATGTTATCCGAGCCATTTAAAATTAGGAATTTGAGGATGGACAATATTGGAATATCATTAGGAATAAAACCATAAAAGTAAAATACTTTATCTAATGGGATGAATTGAAGAAAGTATTCTTCACCAAGTATTTTCTGCATACTATTAACTTGAATAAAGAGAGAATATTCGTAGAGTTTAAAAAAAGATGGATAAATCTATTAGAACATAAAAATTAAGCTTCATGAGGATTAAAAGGGACACATGTGGTGTTTTCATTAACCTTGAGGGTGAAATTTATTTAGTTATTGTATAATGAAAATTAATAAAAAGTAATTAGTTATAAAGGATTTTGGATTCTATTAAGAAATTTTTGACATCTAATGATGGTGGAGATATAAACTCTTGACTCTCATAAATATAGTGAGAAATAAAGTGATGTAGAATATAATGGGAGATGTAATCTAAATTCACAAGGGGGAAACAATGTTCGACTACATACAGTTCAAAAGGGTGGAAGGAAACACTAGATAAATTACTTTTGACAAACTATAATGTTTTTTGTGTGTTGGATAACTAACTACAAAGAATTTTTATCAATTATATGAAGAGGGTAGTCAATAGAACTA
The DNA here is from genome assembly GCA_963277665.1 of Viscum album. Taxonomy (NCBI): domain Eukaryota; kingdom Viridiplantae; phylum Streptophyta; class Magnoliopsida; order Santalales; family Viscaceae; genus Viscum; species Viscum album. Next base: position 327,237,610 of record OY728158.1, read on the forward strand.
AATAAAATATTTTTCTTATCTAATGTTCCAGAAAAAATTGAAGGCATTTAGTATTAAGATTTACGGTGTTACATAGATCAATACCCTTTTCATGGAGATAATGTAAAGCATCCTATGTAAAACAAAACATAAATAATATATTAATATAACAATATAAATTATATATCACACAAAAATCACATAATCTAATGACCAAAATATTTTGTGCATTTGAAATAAGTTATTTAAATAGGTTTTTTATAAAGCATGAAAACATTTTTTACATAAACATTATCCTATAGACCCATTCCAATATATACCACATGATAAAATCATCTTATTATCATGGATAATATAAACATAAGAATGGGATGAGCTAAAATTATCAGTTTGTGAAGAGTTATATTATAAATTATTATATCTTAAGTATGAAGAGAATATGAGGGAAATATAAATATCAAATTAAGTGATCATAAAAAATGTGTGAAATTTAGAAAATTTAATGGTGCAATATAAAATAATAAAGAGATCATTATTTAAAAATAAAAAATAAATCATATAACATAAAAACATGACATGATGTGAATAATAATTAAAAACGAATAATAATGAAAACATGGAATTTATTAGATATCAAATCCATCTTCAAACATTGAACTACATAAAATACAAAATCAAAATGTTCCATACCATGATAAACATGAAGATTTGGAATATCCAAAATAATATGAAAACTTTTGTGAGCAAATCAATTATTCCCATCAGCATTTGAAATCACTCATTATGTCCATGCCTAAAAATGTGATCATACCCATCATGTGTAAATCATTGTAAACAAACCCATCATATCCGTTAATGAAAATATCATGAGATATAAACATGTAACAATGTATTAAATGATCATATAAGACCCCACCCATCCAAATCCGCGTATATGTGGGACACTTAAAATTAATAATGAACAAAACATATATAACCCTAGGAAAAGGAATGGGTATCCTAAACAAATTAGATAGCATAAACTTAATATATCATAGGATATCAAAATATCATTATCTAAAATGGATCGTATTGTAAAAAAATATAACTCAACAATTAACGATACATTAATGATTTTAATATAATGAGAAAACAATAATGAAAGGATTTCAGTGAAAACATTTTATATTCATCGGTTTAGAAGTCACATTTATGGGTCACTTTTCAAAACATCCCCATTTAATTATAAAAATGAAAAAAAATATACAAAAAAATTATTTTTGTTAAAAAAATATTTATCTCATTAAATAAAAAAATAATATAAATTGATATTTTATTTTATATAAATTCATTACTCAATATAATATTAGGAAAATCAAAGAAGATTATTTTTATTTTAACAAGTCCCATACAATTTCCCTTGATTTGAGAATAATTATTTAACCTATTGCATCATAAATATAAAAAAAAATTATTTATTTATTTTATATAATTATTCTTAAATAATTATATTAATACGCTTCATTAATAATCATTCTATTCATGTATTAGATCGTTGAAATATTTCTTCATCATCAAGTGTTAATAATCATAATTATTTTGAACAATGATAGAAAAATTGGTGTTTATATTATATTTTATCACAAATATACTAATTTAAAACACATTAAAGGAACTCAAATTAATGTTTCAAATTTAATTATAATTTTATAATACAATTGAATGGTATTTTTATTCACTTTTCCTAAAAAAATGTTAAATAACTTGTTTTGAATTATTTACGGATATTGATGTATTACCTTATAACAATAATCACTTATGATGATACATAAAAAAGAATAATAAAAATGATATATAATATTATATATATTATTTAAACTTCTGTACTTTAATCTTAAACCATCTATGTTTTTTATGTGATGGAAGTTGAAACAAATTTATTCAAGTAAGAGGTAGTCTTCAGGACACACGATTCGAATTTAGATTACACAATGAATGAGTGGATTGAAGGTGGATAGTAAGTGGTAATTTAAGAATAATAAATAAATTATATAAAACTATTTTATTCCTAAATACCAAAATCAATGACATTCATGAGGTCTGGTGATGAAAACATGAAATAGTCACTTCGAGAATGCGATAATCGATGCACACATAGTAATGATGGCTATTGTTTCTCTTAGTAGATGGAAGAGAATAAATAATTATTGTAAACTTATTATAATGAAATATAAACACACAAATTATGATTATTTTTTTATTAAAAAGGTTTTTTTTTATTTTATAAATGAGTGAGTAAGAAATAAACGCTATGAAATATGTCCAACCTATATTGAGACATTAAACTTCTCTTGATTAAGGCCATAGATTCGATAGAGTTATGCTAAAATATGATGAAAATATGAACTTAGAAATTTAAATTAATTATATGATGGAATATTTATGTAGGATTTCAATAGAATTTTGAAATAGGAGTGGAGTATTGAATAGGTGGAATTGGTCCCCTTTTCCGTTGAAAAGAATGGTAATTAGGGGGTAAAAATTAAAAGGTATAAAAGTTATGTAAGCTATTTTGAGGATGGTTAGTAAGATACGAAGTTAATAAATTAAAAAACCAATTGGTTATATATTTTCTAATATTCTTGGTTATTTTGTAAAATTATAGCCACATTAGACGAGTCATTTAGTGACTTATTACTCTTAATTAAATATTAATATTTTCAATTATTGGGTTACTAAAAATATAAGTAGACCCTTATTACCATTTTTTTACATTATTAATATTATTTTGGTATCTATTTATCTTAATTAAGTTTATAAATTATATAAATTTATTTTTTTCATAAAAACATATATTTTTTTGTAAAAAAGATTTTTTCTGAAGAAAATTTTAATTTTAATCATTAACTATTCATTTTCTTATTTTACATTTATTACCCATTAAATGGGTGATAATTTAATTTTGTATATGTTTTAACATCATATAGTATATTTAATTTAAAAATGATTCATTTTTTTTTAAATAAAAAATATTTATAAAAGTATTATTATTTTGTAAATAATCATTTCTCCAGGCTAGCTAATATTTAACTAAGATAAATTAATCAATATACCTAAAAACACTTTGTTAGTCATTATATAATTCAGAGACAATAATTTAAAATTTAGAAAAACAATCATTTTAATTAATTTTTAATGAATTATTATATAATACAACAATAAAATGAATTTAATACATATTTTAGAAAGTATTTCTTATGTTACATGATATAAAATATAATTTTGTAATTCAGACATGATATTTTAGAATATTTAATATTACTTAAAATTCACATATTCTGTCAATAAAAATGTTTCTTATCTTTTATTTTATTTTAATATAAAAGTTATTTTATAAAATCAACAATATTTTCAAAAAAATCCTTTTTTCAATATTCATATAAAAGACAATTGTTGTTGAAAAATTTTGGAAAACAATTTAAGAAAATATGAAAATGATAAATCTAAAAAATAAACATAATTTTGTCAAATAAAACATCAATAATTAATGAAATATATTTGGATATAATATCACATAAAATAAATTTCAGAAAAATATATTTCTAAATATAATTTGACAATTATTTTATTATACCCTTTAATATTATTTTTATAATGTGGTAAATTTTTCTAACATCTTAAATTAAAAAAAAATTGAAATACAATTAATTTTTTTATTCAAACTTTTGTGTGATAGAAAAGGCAATCACATTTTCCTTAATAATGGAAAAATAATTACTAAAATCCTAGGTCTTTCCGTTAAAAATCGATGAAATTTTATTACATGGAATAAAACAAGTGAGGGTATGTTTCTTTCATCAAATCCTTAGGTTCACATGTATGGCCTCAAAATTATGATTTCTCCAAATAAAATTAACCATATGGGTGTTCTTATTTTATAACACCTTATATATTCAATGATAAATTTCAACTAGTTTTTCCTCATATGAGATACCACCTTCAAATTTCTTAACTTCTCATGATAAAAAATGTGAATGTTCTAGTATTTAATTTTCCATAATTCATTCATTAAACACCTTCTATACTTTGGAGAGATCTAGATATGTAACTAAGTGATAGGTGACAACCGAGAAATGATCATTAATTTTGAAGGGCTATATTTAATGAGGACTTACCTTCCCTTTCTTCCTAAATATCATGACTAGTTTCAAAGGAGTGATTTGAAGAAATATATTATCTCCAATTTTAGCCTCTAGGTATAGTTGAAAATTATCAGCATAAATCTTCAATCAAATTTGATCCACATTAATATTATAAATAATGGTTAGATCCCTCTCAATCATATCTTTTACATGTTCAATACCTATCATCTTCCCCTCTCATACATCATCCCAGAATATTGGAGTCATGCATTTATACACATATAGAGCCTCGTATTGTTTCATCTGAATTCTAGAATGGAGACTATTATTATATCAGAACACTAATATGGGGTTTTGATCCATAATTCATGAAAAAATAATCAAAAAAATATCCAAAAATATTCTATATAGTTTTAATTTCCCTCTCATACTGACTATATGTGTTTGGGTGATATTTTTTGATAATGATTTTATTTATCTCAAAATCTCAAAATATACTTCTCTATAATCTGGTGGTAAACCTCATGTCATTATGAGATACAATGGATATTGGTATTACATGTAGCTACACAGCTTCCACTATGTATAACTGGTTGATTTGGTCAAGGGATAAATATTATTTGATGGATATAAAATGTATTAACTATTAAATAAGATCAACTTTAAGAGAAATAAAATTTTTACCTTTAAATGTTTGGGGGAGTCCTATGATAAAGTACATAGTTATTATTTTATCACTTATATTTTGGAATGGATGATGTTTGAAACATACCTTTATATTATTTTCATTCAACCATAACATTCTAGAATACCAAGAATCAAGATATGTAATTTCTAATCTCTCAACCAATACAATCCCAACAGATATTTTTTTTAGATCATTATCAAATTTATTTATTCCCATATTATTAGAAAAGGATTAGATATGGGCATCATCCAAGGTTTCCATCCATAATTATTGAATTTACAGGACACATTTCCAGGTACCAACCCATATAACTCCATCATCATCAAAGTTTTACCCTAGATGATTCACTATATTTTTTGGTAACACTGTATCATATCTCTAGGGTTGATTTATTTTTACATGATTTGATAGATGAATAGTCGGTTGGGAAAGATAGGATGTATCTTCCTCAATTATGGTTTCAATATTTATTCAATAAATTCATTACTATTATGGATTTTTCGGTCCTAATCAGTGATACTGATTATTGATATTTCCTACATAGTGAATTTACCACCATATTTCTCTTACCTTGGTGGTAATTAATTGATCCGTCATAATATTTTATCAACCCCATCCATCTACATTCAATTTGTATTAAATTTATTCTGTGTAAATTTATGTTTCAGTCTCTAGTGATTAGTATATATATCACACACTTCTTTATAGTGATAATTTCACAATATCATTAATGAAAATATCACTTTTTTCCTTCTCTAAATCATGTAATAGTAAATATTTATCATGATTTTTTAATTGGTGTAACCCATAAGAAATTAACTTATAATTATGAAAAAGGACACCACTAAAACCCTTTTTTAACCATCACAACATATTACAACTCATCCCCACTATAGTGTAATTTAATTGCATGAGTTTTAATGAAAATCTTTTTTAGTACCTTAAAAAATTATTCACATTCCACATTCCAAAGAATCTTCAATACCTTCCATGTTGACTTGGTTGGTGGATTTTATATTTGTGATAAATTTATCAAAAAGAATCAATGATATCCTGGTAACCCAAGAAAACTATGGATCACAGTTACAATGGTTCTTCTAGTCCATTTCTTGGAAAATTATTTCTTTGACGGATCGACTGATATTCCCATGCTTTTGAAAACATAGCCAAAAAATTAATCATTTAATATTGAGACCTCCTATTTTCTAATTTCTTCCTACAATATCTTATATCGTAAGTTCATTAAAAAAATTAAAATTATTTAAATGTTATTCATTTTCCTTTGTGTTTATAATAAAATCATATATAAATAAAAATACAAATTAATCTATGTAGTTTCTAAAGATTCTATTCATTATATCCATGAAGATAAAAGGTGAATTGGTAATTTCAAATGGATTCACTATATCCTCTTTTTGTTTATACCATGTGCATAAAGCCTCCTTAGATATAAACCCATTTTTACACTTAAATAATGGTTTCTATATTGATGTAAAATCATTGAGAAGAATTGAGGTCCCTGGATTAGATCAAATAGACCATCGATATGGGGTATATTGTACTGGTTTTTTGTTATGATATTATTAATTCCATGATAATCAATTAAAATGAGTGTAGATCCATAACTATTTTTTTAACGGTTACCAGTGAACCCCATGGTGACGTAATATGATATAAAAAACATTTGTTAAAATATCATGTAGTTTAATATTTAGATCCTATAGTTTAAATGGAGCCAATCTCTATGATCTTTCAGAGATGGGAATGGATCAATGAATGAGTTTTATTTACTACTCAACCTCACCCTCTAGGTGAATACATGGAAGTTCATCCATAAATACATCATTATTTTCCTATAAAATAGGAATATTATGAATGTTGATTCCGCCCAAATAATTTGATCAAAGATCCCCTTGTTTTTGGGTACCAAAACCCACATTATATAATTATCTTCTATATAGAATTCATATTCATCCTTTCACTAATATTTGATAATATGATGACTTGAGAAATGAAATGTGGTATTCTTACCCTAATAGATGATTTTTACTTTATGTAGTTAAATCCAATACAAACACAATATTATGAAAAAATAAATTAAATGAAGAAGAAATAAATCTATAGAAACTATCCTCACATAATTTTCAATCAGAATAGATTTTTAGATCGTAGATGAAACGATTATTCCATCAAGGGATTTCACTGATAGTTTAAAATCCATTAAATTGGGTGGTGGTTCAATATTCATAGAAAAATTATGTGATATAAAATAATTAAATGAACCATAAAAAAATAAGTTAATAATAGATCATGTGTAATATACATCACTTCATAATGTTGATATTCATCATTAGTATTATTGGAATTGACCTTATTTGTTCCCTTGGTTTGGGAGTATACTAGGGGATATTTTCTTCATTGGATTGAGAGTTTGGTAATTTAGTCTAATAATGTATAAATTTATTTCATAGGAAGAATAATTCTATGGTAAAATCATTTTCTATAAAATTCATCTATTTTATTTCATGAATTCCCCTCTTGGCATTTTTTTCAATTTTTGTGGGCATAGTGACTTGATTTACCTCACATAAAACACTTATTTTATCACTTGATACAATTACCTAGTTTCTTCCTCTACCATTCATTAACTATATGAAATTGGGATTAATTTACACCATGTATCTTATCATAAGTTCTTAAAATGTACACCACATTCATTTTATATTCCTGAAAATATTACAAAATACTAGTATACATCTCAACATTAAGAGAACATAGAAAAATATATTGATAAATTTTGAAGTCTTTTATGTATAATGTAATTAAAATAATCATCTTCAATATAGAGATTTAGTGTTTTATTTTTCTATCATTTTCTTAGTTAAACTGGTGGAATACATTACAATTCACGTAAAAATTGTTCAGTGTGACCCAATAGACTCATCCTCATTCCCTTAACATCAATGATTTCCCCCTCTATCCTTGAATATATAATACATTGAAAATTAACAGAGAAAAATGTATTCATGAAATCACCCCATTACATATAAATCAATTCCTACTTCTCTATAGCTTTCATAATGAGAATCCACCACTAACCACAATCACATTTTAATGGATAGATTGTGAAAACATAATTTTAATGGGATGTAGACTCAAGGATAGAAAATATATTTTCCATTGAATTTACCCACTACCCATCAAATAGATTATTAGAAGTCCAAATAAAAAGGGGTGGATATTGGCTCATTAATGAATTCATAACAATATATTCCATCTATGGTGTTCTTGGAATATAAACATGATTTGGATTATTTCACACATCTTCGTAGAGTTGGGTGAGAATTGTCCTGATATTTTATATTCCAACCCCATTCTTATTAGGTTTCACATTAGGAAAATCTATACGTTTTCCATTGAATATTTTGTTTACATAGTTCATTAGGATCCCTACCAATACCATTAACAAAGGAAAACTGTGATTGAGTATATTAAAATTAATGATTCTACATAAAATGAAACTATATAAATATAATAATGATATGGTAAATTATTTGAGTATAATAGAATATGAATCTCTAGGACTCAATATTTGTTTTCCATGCTTTGATTTTAACTAAATTTTTTATAGATATTCAAATCCGTCATAATCTTTTGTAAAGATAATTTGATTAACCATGGTCAATACCTTAAGAGTGTCAAACTAGGTGCGTAGTAAAGTATGATTCACCATAACCTATAATTATGGATAAGATACACTCAACCAATTCATTTTAGGTTACTGACCCCTATATGAATTACATATAATTCCATATCCACTAGAATAATCCAAATAGGGAAGTATTTCTAAGAAAACCATATAATTTGTATATTACTGAAACATTATCATGTTACATAATAGTTATCCTTAGGATTTTATCTAATTTTTACTAAACAGGTATCCTAAAAAAGAAAACAAATCTATAAAATAACTAAATCACATTATTATACATATAGAAGGACCATAATCTAAATAAAAGATAAATAATACATTAATTTCATAAAAAAAATACATACAACAACAGTGGAATAATCCAAGAAAAAAATGGTCTATTTTCATTGAAATTAGTTACATAAATGATTATTTTATAATACATGAAAACATTTTTCCATAAATTTCATCCACTAGACCATTCCTAGACATATCATTTGATGTAATAGTAATTATAACCTAGGGAATAGAAACATAAAAAATGGTTAACCTCAAAATATTATTATAGGAATATAAAAATAAAGTATTAGATCTTAACTATTAGGTGAATTTAAGGAAAAAATATTTATAAGTAAGATATCATAAGTGTAACACCTAGAGATTTATGAAATATTTTTTTCAAATATTTATAATTTCTTTGATTACTTGTGTTATATGAAACACTGAGTATTAATGAATTGAAAAATTCTATTAATATTATTATTTAATAAGTACCATTATAACATATTCATAAAACATGGTGGTATAAATAGGGATAACAACATTTTAAAAATTAAGTATTATGTTTTTAGATAAAGGGTAATGTTATGTGACTCCCCATCCTGTTAATTTACCAATTCGTAAAATTTGGGGAGTTTCTAGGTAGAAAGAATATGTTTGGTGGATTTTGAACTACATTATGAATATATCATGCCTTTTATTCCAACAATGATGGGTTTATGGTGTAATATGGTGGTTTTTGGCACCTGTAACCAAGAGTGTATGGCTTGAATGTGGATGAGGAGAAAATTGTGAAAAAAACTTTTTGTCATAAGATAGTGATTTATGGACTATGTTAATTCCAACCAGTAGCACCATGTTTTTCAAATAAAAATTATTTTATAGCATAAACAATTTATTATGAAATAATCATTTCGAACCATTAAAATTTAAAACAGAATCTATTAATTTATGTTGTAATTTACTGTATTTTAAATTTTTATACAAATTTTGTTCATCCAATTTTTAATTCATTCAACCATTAATCTGTGTATCTCATTTTGTGAAAATCCAAGATGATTTCTAGATATATTTAAACACTTTTAATACTTTTTAATATGTGTATTTTGGTGATTGTGTTGTGGAATTCAAAAGTGATTTTTTTATTTTCGTATTATTTTCAATGAATTATTCTTCTAGGGATCCACTACGGTATTTTTTCTTGGGATTGTGGTATTTTTTGGGCTAAATGTTTTATGAACATTTGGTCTAGTTTTGGTTTACCAAGTTTATACCATGTGGTTCTAGTTTTTGGATGTTCATTATTCTCCCTGTAGTGTGCCATGAGATCGGAAATTTTCTTATATGTAGGGAAACCTCATTCTATCATGTTTACATTTTATTTTTGAGGATTGTAAATTATTATTTTTGAAAAATTCAATATTATGGTTCATCATTATAAATATATTTAATTTCAAAAAAATTAATTAAAGGGTATTTGGAGATATTTCATGCTTAAATATTTTTTGTATATATTTTTGATGATATTGAACATTCTTGTTTCCAATATAGATAATAATAGTTATTAGAAGCATTATTTTCCCTATATATGAGATGTTTTGATACCCTTCCAAAATAATTTGGAGATCACAACCTAAATAATATTCTATGGAATGTGTTTTTGGCTAATAAATATGTTTCCCATTGACTCTGGATTGTGTATCAATGCCCATTATAAATAAATAAATAATGTGATAAATACCATGAATAATTATTGAATCCATATTTTACTGCCATTATATGTTGTTTCTTGTTCTATTTTCTTGTGTGTATTGGCATGTTGTGTGCTGACATAGGTGACTGATTCGGCTATGTGATGCATGGGGCCGTTTTGTGATGTGGTTGTTGGTTGGAGTGGATGCTATGTGGGAATTTTGGTAATTTGGTGCACATTGGTTGTGGTGCGTGGTGGTTGTGATGAAATGTTATAATAAAGAGTGGCAATGATATATGGTCAGGATTTTTTGAGTTAATATGTGTTTTAGGTGTGAGATAGTTGGTTTTTGAGGTTTTTTTGGGATGTATGATCTGTGGTAGAACTTGTGAATTGGTATGGTTGGTGTGGGATGATGATGATGTTGGATTCAAGGTATTTTTGTGTTTGATGTGTTAGTTGGGTCATTTTTTGTGTGGTGTGGTTGTGCTAGTTTCCTGATTTGAATTTTTTTATAATTATGCTGATAAAATATAAAACATGATATTAAATAAAAAATATGGGTGGCAAATGGATGTGTGGTAAATTTTTTCAATAAATTGAATGAATGAATGGATTTTCTTATTATGAAATATAATTTATAAATTAATGAATGTGGTAGAACATGTAAATGAATGTGGTAAATGTTTTTTGTGTCTATTTTATGGTGTGATTTTTCTATTATAGTTCTGGTAGATTTTGTGATGGTTGATGTAAGGCATCATGGTATTGATTTGGTGTGCGCTAGTCCCGTTATAGTGAAACCATAGGTTGGGTATTTTTTTCTATCTATATCATGTATCTTTATGTTATTTCGATATGCACCCCTCCCAAGACGGATAACCTTACTAACACCAAGAGGTTATAGGTTTTGGGTGTTTTACCCAACATATATAATGGTGGTGACATGGATGGTTGGAAATCATCTCTTCCCCACACATAATTTGGTTGTGATAGACTTGGTGTGATCATGTGAGATGCATATTGATTGACTATAATGACACAAGCTTGTCAAACATTGATTTTTTATCATTTTTATAAAATATTAATTACATTTCCCCAACACATGATAGAGGTACATAACATAATAGTTCCTTTGAAAACATGGGTCACAAACTTCTTCATATCTAGCACCTTCATAGAAAAAAATTACTGCATTTATTCATAACCTATGGAATAAAAAAATAATAATGGTGATCTAAAATTAAAAGTATTTGTTAAAAATGGGGTTATGTAAGCATAACATGAACATAAGGGTATGGGAACATGATAATAAAATTTGAAAACCATACCCTTCTTATCAAAGGTGATAATCTAGAGTAATGTAAAAATGACTGGCAAATAATAATACATGTATTACAAGGGAATAAAAGAACATGATCCATGAGAGAATAACTTTCAAATAAGACATCGATTATTATCATACACCTAAGAATAAAAAAATATTATGTCAATGATACCCTACAAGATATTCATAACATGTTATGTTTGCACTAAACACCCATCTAACTACTTTAATATTGGGATAACCTATATTATACACCTTACTGGGACTGGGATAAACTCCCTTGTATATTTGTTTATCATATTACATTAATCATTTCTTAATGCATTTGAGGGAGATATAGTTCCCATCTATAACACAATGAAAATCATACTTTTTAATTCCAAATGATCCTAAAATATTCATGACATCATAACCCCTGGAATTAAATGGGTTTCATATTGATTTTATCTATTCATGACATATGGAAAAGCGACCAATTTCATAATAATTTCATCATTTTATCATATCATAACCTGTGAAAAAGAATTCTGATTCATAAATATTTTATCACTTCATAACCAGTGGAAAAAAATTGGTTAATTTTAAATCATTAAATAAAAAAAGTATAGAAATAACATGATTTCTATCCTTGGATCATATCCAAATTAAATAATGGGTAACATCAATAGATGTCAACATAGAAGGAAAATGATTTCAAAAGAACATTTAAAACATTTCTTGAGGAAAACAACCTTCCCCCATTGAAAATCTCTTTTTAAAACATAAAAACATTTAAAAAATACTTTTATTTTAAAATATCTTTGAAATAATATAATTTAATCCTCCAATAAAAATAATTGTCATGATTATTTTATGTTTTTTTATGTATTACATGTAAAAAAATATTCCTTTCATGTTTTTATTAAAAGTAAGACATGAATTGTTTGGAAAATGGAATGAAGATTACATTAAAAAAAATTAGAAAAATTATTTCATGTATAAAATTTTCATTAGTAAATCATTTAAAAAATTTTAAAAAATTATTAAAAAAATAGAAAGTATGGTTTTGTTAGAAAAAGGTTTTGCGTCCGAATAGAAGATTCTTCTTAAAAAGATTATTTTTTAAATCTTGAGTACATAAAGAGAGAAAGATAAATGTAGAACAATTATTCTCATTACATAAATAGATGAGAAGATAAGTCATTTGTTTCTTGAGCTATGGATGATAATATTGTATAATTGTAAACATAAACATAAAAAATCGAGATAAATGACGATATTGTAACATAAAATCATTTTTACTTTTATAAGTGTAAGTCATAAGACCCATAGATGCATAACATTAAAGGAAACATAAAACATGATTGTGATAAATAAATTCATTCTATTAAATGTTAATGGGGATTTATATACACCTAATAAAGTAAGATAGTTGTATAACATAACAAATGTCTCAAAGAAGGAAAATTGAGACAAAAATTCTTCACTAATTTGGTAATATCACTAATCAAAAGACCCAATAAATAATAAAATCAAATGAAAATATACGAGTCACTAAAATAATGGGATTCATGATATATAATTCAATGGGAAAATTATATACACCAAAAGAATAATGAAGTAGTGAATTTTGATATGTCTCCCAAAAATGAAAGAGATACTACAAATTTTTTACCATAAGTCATGACTTCCTTCGTATACGATAAAACCTCCTACATAATAAATATATGATTATTATACATCTATTGAAAAATAATATATATATATATATATCATTACATATTTGATATATTTTTAATGTTTTATTACTCATATATTATCAATTCTATGATCTTGTTTTGGGCAACAAGTGATTTGTTTTTTGTGTATGTTCCAATTACTTATTTTCAATACTATTACATTAATCATGGATTCATAACATATAGAATAATAATCATTAAATAATTATAAAATTATAAAAAAATTATAATTTTAATACCAATCATGAATGATGTTTTGTGAAATGAAGTATGTTACGATCATAAAGATGGTAGGTTCTTCGTAGAGATGAGTAACTTTTCCATTTTTCAACATTATTTATGGAGAGGTGGTATGTGTTATATTATATTAACAAAAAATAATAAAAATAAATAAAATATTATTTCTTTAAATATACTTATACATATCATCCATGTGGTGTAGTGATTAAAATAGGGTCACATTACTCTATGAAGGTGGTACAAAAATGATGTTATCAACTTCCACTGAGTGAAAAGGTCTAAAAGAAAATGGTATATATTATTTTCAAGATGATAATATTATCATTAATATCATAATTATTTAATTTATATCATATATATTCATTAACTTTATCCCTATTATCTTCCATTTATTATTTATGGTAAATGAATCATATCACTTCATTAAAAGGTCGCTCATCGTACACAAGAGTGATGTTGTAATATCCCTTATGGAATGGAAAGTAAATATATGTGTATATATATATATCATATAATTACTTTTAAAGTATGAATATGTTATAAATATCATATTTACAAGTTAAATCAATCACCATACCCAACCGGGAGAGGTGGTAACAGAAAAAATGAGTGACATTAGATCATGAGGTGGTAGTCCGCCATACACACAAATGACATTTCTAAAAAAGAGGCATTTTATAATGATTGTATTTATCAGTGATAGAAAACACATTGATAAATATAACCCTTTATCAATGCTTTTGTTATCATGGAAAAAGGGCCCCTTTATATGTGATTTATTTTTAGCACTGAGAAAGCATCCCTTTATCAGTGCTTTATTTAGCATTGATAAAAGTAACCCTTTATTAGTGCAATATTTTTATCACTCATAATGGAATAAATTATCAATTATTTTTAGCATAGATAATGGTCCTAATAAATAAAGTAAAATAATGAAATAATAAATATATAAATAATGGGTTTATTTAAAAAATTAAAATTTTATTATTTAAATTATTATTAAAAAAATGAATAAACTGATTATACTCAATATAAATTATAAATAGCTGTAAATACTATATATAAAATATATAGATATATAAAAAATGAAAATTAATCAAATTAAAAATAAGTAAATTGAGAAAAATGGTAAACATTTTTTTAATTTGATGATTATTGATAATGTTAATAAATATTATATATTAAATACATTTAAATATATTAGTGTATATAAATATGATTTATAAAATACAAAATATAATTTATTAATTACATTAAATAGTAACGTATTTTGTGAATAACGGTTTATAAATAAAAATAAAAATGAATTAAAGATACTGACTAATTGCGTCGAGTAATAGATATAACTAAATGTCATTTAATTTTAAAAAATGATCTAACAGATCGAATGAAATATATTTATTTCACATATACGCAATTAATGAATTTTTATATACTTAAAAAAAATAATTATTTTTTATAATTTAATAAATTTATATTCTTTAAAATACATATATTTATTTATTATGTTTTAATATTTTCAATATGTATTAAAATTTACTGCAATATATCTCCATTTTTAATTATTTATATTAATCAAACTTATCTAAATTTTCTATATTTTAGACCTTTTAAATTAATCAATTTTACTCATTTATACATTCATGAACATAATATTAAATATTCATTAATAATGACAAGAATACATTTGTAAAATAATTAAAAATTAATATATTTATAGATTTATATTTACTGTTTTCTATACATTTATAATTATATATAAATAAATAATATTTGTTTAGGAAGTATATATATAATTAAAAATAAATATTTGTAAAAATATAGTAAATATGTTTTAATAATGAATATATTTACTATATTTATATATATGTAATTATGTAAATATATATAATGATATAAATATTATATTTTTAAATTATTTATATAATTATTATTAAATAATTATATATTTAGATTTATAATCTTATTATTTTCTAAAAATTATTATTATCTGTATTTTAATTATATATAGTAATTATACATTTTTTTAAAAGTGTTTTTTAAAAATTATAGGTTTTTAATAGTGTTTTTTAGCATTGATAAAAATAGAGATTTATTAGTGATAAAAAGCACTAATAAAATCAATATTTATCATGGATAAAACATTAGTGTTGATAAATCTCTATCATTATTTGTGCTAAGAAAAGTTCTTATAAAAATTCATTTTATCAACACATATTTTCTTAGTGATTAAAAATTGTACCTTTATCAATGATTTTTTAAAGTGCTGATCAAAGTGCCATTATCAATTTTAAGAACCCTAACCATTGAAAATAAGTTCATGGTATCTGAAGCTCTCTATGGAAGTGACCTGTTGTTGGCACTCCTCATTGTCGAATCAAATCTAAAATCTAGGTTATAGTCCAGGCTCCAAATATTCCATGGATCGATGCCAAGTTTCAAGCTATTCAGGGGTTGAATGAAACCATGGCTAAAATGAAATCTAGGTTTTTTGATATCACTGATTTCCCTTACTTATCAACTAAACATTCTTTTCCCACATTTTTATATCCCAACAATTCTATTTTCACTATCCTATAATAAAACAACCCAAAATTAATTTTTATATATATATAGAAGTATCTTCTTCCCCAATAGAATGTGAATATCCTTAGGAAAACATTGGTACTGTGTGACTTGAAATATATCAAACCCAATGATGGATCATGTAGATGTAAGGAATAATATCCTCTCAATACATAAATTCCCTAACACCAACCTATTTTCAATCATCAACATTTGAAAAAATCATTGATATAGTTGTTGGTGTTGTCATTTGTTTGGAATATTAAATAGAAAATCACTTGGATGATGAAATATCTAACATCATTGTGTCATTATATTATGTCATGAAGTAGTTAGAACATTGAAGTTTGAATGAGTTTGAACTAAAATATAAGTTTATACCCTTCTATTTTAAACGTAAATCTGTAATGTTTTTCTAAAAAATGATATAGGAATATTTGACACTTTAGAAAAATTATATATTGACTTTTTCTTGAATTAACTTCCTAGTATAATGAGAACTGAAATATGTTATAAAATTAATGGATTTAGTCAGTATGACTATGAACTATTTCATGAGGCTTAGGATAGATTTAGGTGTCAGTTATGAAATGTAATAATCAAAATATTCTGGTGAATCTTTAAAATCATAGGATAAAAAATATTATATATTTTATAATTTTTTCTTTATTTATTTAATTACTTCTTAAAAAAATATAATTTTTTCATTTTATATTTTTGAAATATTTCAATTTTAATTTTAATAATATGACATATATTCTTTAAAAAATCCATGGTGTTTAAGGTTTTATAATCCTTGGAATATATTATGTAGGAATAACTAAATTTTAAGATAATGTGTAATTAATATATTGATTTTTATTATTGAAATATATTCCTAAAATAAACAATTATAATGAGTTATTTTCTAGGAAAAACATTAACATCATGGTTTTTAAGAAACAAAATACTATTTTGTTACATGGTGCATAAGAAGAGTACATAGTTTATAGAATTTATTGATCTCAATCCTTTTTGATTGATCAAAACATTTCCAAATTTGATATTTTCTTTGAAAAGTAACATGTTTTACTACAAAAGTTTTCTATTATTAAAATTTTAAAGAATAATCTAAATCATTCAAGAGTAAATCTTATACCACTGGATTCTAGTAATTTTGATAAAAATAAAATTTTAACATTGATTGACATAGATTTTATAAATACGTTTTAATATAATATATTTTTTTGAAATAAAAATTATTTTCATGGATAAATTTATTACACCTTTATAATCCCAAATTATGTCAACATTATTAGTTTGGATTTAATAATTTAATGACATGATATGTTCACTATGAATTCTTAATTCTATTGAATTTTTTTTTACTAACATCAACTTAAATCCATTTTTTATGTCATTCTAGAGGTAATATGATGCCCCACAGATGTGACCTTCTAAATTACATATCATAAAAAATGGTTTATTATAATACATTACCATGAACTTTTATATTAATAGGTTTATAGAATTATCTCAAAAAAATTAATAAAAACCCACATGAATTTTTAAAGTAATGGACATTTTTTGGAACAATATATGGAACAACGTGATCCATAATAACATTTAAATTTCTTTTATTTGGATCAATCTCCTCACATCATTTTGTTATTATTCAGATAAATATACACATGCATTTATTTGATCTAATTATCAGTCTTATCAGTCAATTCAAATTATTTAGGGTCTACTTTGGAAAAAATGTGTTTTTTAATAGATTCTTACCCCTTCTAGTTTTCACTGATACATTATAATCACCAATGGTATTTTATTCATTGATTTCAGCCATTATTTTATTTCTTGTAGTAGATAAAAATATATTCATATTTGAAATGATACCCCATAATTTAATACTTCTTAAAAATAAATTCATTTATTTCATCACATATCTAATAAACACTTCGTATTTTTTACATTAATCCATTTAAAAATAGTTCATTCTTTAACATTTTTTTTATATTCCACCCGTAAGAAAATCTCCATCAATGTAATTCTCAAAAAGGGGAAAGAATCACCTTTGATAATGAATATCTTATGAGTATTTATTTATATATAGTAAAAAATTATTATTTTATAAACCAAGTATGATATATTTACTTTCTCTCAAGCGATTCAAAGATTCAATCCAAAGTATATTATCTTCTCCTCATACTATTCACTCATTGATGATTTTTTAGAGAGATATATTTTCATTTTTTATCATAATTCATTATTTACCATTGTCATATCCCTGCGGTCAACATTTTTTTCTCAGTAAAATCATAATCCATTATATTAATTTGTTGTTACATATTTGTGTTTAATTTATTTCTTTTTAGTATTACTCAATTAATAAGTTTTTCTAGAATAATTGGAATATTTTATTTGAGTTAGGGTAGTTTTTTCAAACCTACTAATTCTCATGATGGATTGGAATTTGAGCATAGAAAAATGTTAATGAAAATAATGAATTTCATGAAGAATGCATTAAACTGTCAGGAAAAGTTTAATTCCTACTACTTATTTAATTAATCTTTTCATAATTTTGTTTACTATATGTAAGTTAACTTGATAATCATTTTTATCTAAAATGTATTTAGTTTGTTTTAAGGATATTTTGGGAAGTCATATTTTTCATTGAACTATCTTCATCAAACCATAAAATAAACAAAATTATTCATTATTCTAATATAAGAATGTTACCATTTTTCATTTCCATTATTTTTCGAACTAACAACACTACATATTGATTCAATGTTGTTATCCGAATACAATTTCCCATTATTCAAATATATTAGTGTAGAGGAACCTCATGTACCCATTATGATGACTTGTCATGATATAATTAGAAAATATGCTTCTTATACTCTTAAGACATTCAATAATGATAAAAATCCATCTAAAACCCTCAAGTCAATATGAAGTGTTTGATTTTCGACATAGAATTATAATGAAAACATGATTGCATTAGTATATTGGATTTGTTTTGAGACTATAGGATGTGTGAGAATCAAAAGAACCTCAATATGACACATAGTGTGACTTTTATAGCTCCAGGATATATTTTTTATTTAAAATTGACATGAATTTTAGTACAAAAACAACTAACACAATCAAAACCAATAAAGAATATTATGATTGTTTTGATACTTTAGGGAAAATATTACTAATTAATTTTGTACATGTAGGAATCAAGAGAATCACAATTTGATGCCTAGTGTGACCAATATAACTCAATGTGTCCATTATCAGTTTTAAATTGTTGGTTTATTTCCAAAAAACACTCCCTTAAAACATATTAAACAATCCCATATTTTTCTGAAAATATTTTAAATCAATTCATATTTCATTTTTTGTTGTGTATAAATTTGATTCATGTAAAATTAATACATGATGTGATCATTGTAGGTAAAAGTCCATGTTTCCTGTTTAAAATTAAATTTTAGTAAAAACCCAGTAAATTACTCAAAACTAAGGAAAAACATTCATATTATTTTGATACTTTAGTTAAATGATCCAGAATTCATTTGAGACATTAAAGAATCATTTGTACCTCAATCTGATGAATGATGTGGCCAGTATGACTCTAAGTGCATATTTCTATTTAAAAATTACATCATGTTATATAAAAATTACACCTATATTAAAAAAAACCAATCAAAAACATTTATATTGTTTTTATACATTAGGATAATGATTCATAAGTCATTTCATACTTCTATGAGATTTTTTTACATCAATATGATGCACGGTGTGACTGAAATGACCTTAATTGTGTCATTTTATTTAAAAATTACATAAATTTTAATAAAATTGACAAATTTCCTACTCAAAAAAAGTAAATGTACTAATATTAATGTTATATCTTAGGTAAATTATATATAAGTCATCTGAGATGTCTAGGAATCGGTCATACAACAATATGAGGCATGTTGTGATCGGTATGAATCTCAGAGAATATTTTTAATTAAAAACGAAATAAATATTAATAAAAGAGGAAACCAACCTACTCAAAACTTTTAAAACACATTCATATTCTTTGATACTACAAGAAAACGATCCATAAGTCATTTGTGACATAAAAGTTTTATCATTATCTCAATCTGATACATGGGGTGACTGGTATGAATCTAAGTGCATCTTTTTATTTAATTATAACAATGATTTTAGTGAAAAGGATAATTTACCTACTCAAAATAGTTAAAACACATTAATATTGTTTTTATAATTTAGTTAAATGATCCCTTAGTAGTTTTTAATGTGTAAGAGTGAGATTCACCTCATTTTGATACATGATCTGTCTGATATGACTCAATGTGTCCCTTAGTAGTTTAAAATCAATAGTTTAGTTCAAAAAATGTCACTTAGTGAATCATGGGAAAACATGCTCATATTTTATTGATAATTTATTAAATTTATCTATAATTAATGATTTATGTGTAAGAATTAGTCTCACATTAAACCGACACACTATGTGATTGGTATGAGTCAAAGTTCATGTCCCAAGTTTAAAATGAAATTGTTGTAGAAAACACATGTTACGTACTCAAAACTGAGTAAACACATTCATATTTTTTTGATAATTTATAAAAATGATCTATAATTTATTTTTTGATGTGTAATAATTAGCCTCACCTCAATCTAAGACAGAGTGTGACTGATTTGACTCTAAGTGTGTCTTTTTATTTAAAATTGACATCAATTTTAGTGGAAAGGCAACTGTCCATCTCAAAACCAAGAAAACAAATTCATATTTTTTTCTATATTTGGTAAAAGATATTAATTTCACTTTTTATTTATAGTAATCTGTCGAACACTGATCTTATACACGATGTTTCTAGTATGACACCATGTGCCTTTTATCATCTTAAAATCGATAATTTATTTAAAAATGTCACTCCATGAAGACAAAGAAAACATGATTGTATTTTATTTAATAATTTGGGAAATTGATGCATAAGTCATTTCTGAATTTCAAGGATAATTTTCATATCAAATAGATATGTGATTTCATGACCCGTCCCCCGGGGCTCGTCTCGTGCCTACCCAAAGCCCATCTTCCATAGGCTAGGGGCTGGCGACTAGCACTGAAGGCGTATTCCCTAAAACGGGGAAGGCATTGACTTTAAAACCTGTAATCAAATGCAACCAAGCACATAGCAAGTTACGAACTCAAGTAAACTGGATAGTAAAGAGAGTGAGTGCAGTAAGTAAAAGGGGCCAGAATACAAGCCCAACTGGAATGTACAAGAAACTGAAAGGACAAGTAAACTCGAACAGCTCCTGTGAACACCTGCCAGGGATCCTACCTGGAGGGTAGGTATCCCTCTCGGTTGGTCTTCTCTGTAGTACGCCTCGTCTACAGTCTACTTCGGATCTACCTCCATACCTAGTACTCTCGTCCTCAGTCATCGATGTCTATAATCTACACCAAACACAACTAAATGTGGGCATATCCCATGTTGGGGTGAGTATAACGATACTCAGTAGGGACCTCGATACCCAGAAGATCTCACAAAATCCACAAAGGATAATCCAAAAAGCATGAAATCATCTAACAACCCTACTTAGGTATATACCCATACATATACCAATGTTATCAAGTATACTCATCTCAATCATGAGGAAAATAGAGAGTCCAACTCAAAATCCCCAAGCTCAACATTTCCACAATGGAAAGAGTACCACGATGGTAAGTACCACTCAGATACACCACATAGAGGAATACCACCATGGTATTACCACAATGGAAATTACCGCTCAGGTACGGACTCATATCACACTAGGTATTTCTTAGGTATAGTAGTAGAGATGATTAGATGTAACTACTGAATCATATTACTCTGTTAGGAGGCTCTGCGGCTGACCCACACAAGATCGCTCGGCGCTAAGCCACAGAGGATCACTCGGCACTGACCCACACAGGATCGCTCGGTGCTGACCCACATAGGATCGCTAGGTGTTAACCCACACAGGATCACTCGGTGCTGACTCACATAGGATCTCTATGTGTTGACCCACATAGGATCTCTCGGTCCTAACCCACACACGATCACTATTCATTTTTCACTTCACTTTCAGCAACTGGGTTCCCACACAAAGCTTTCTCGTATCCGGGAGAGTCCTCTACTCAAGCAACTGGTCGATACTCAAACATCAACGAAGTCCCCAAAAAAGTACCCCAAAGGACCTCCATGTCATAGGGGTCTCAACACAATTGACGGTGCGTCAATCGGTCACCCAGTCTGTAAGTTATTAGTGTTTTAGTTCGGAGGGCCTGGTTGGATTCATGCTCTATCCAATCTGACCATATACCAACTTTATCCAAATCTAAAGTGTGGTATACCAAACGAACCGTCTTGATCTATGTTTTATATCACTATTGACCGTTTGTTGAAAGGATGAATGGTGCCAATGTTATGGTCGATAGAGTGAGGAGAACATAGCTGGTCTGGGTCCGGTCTGACCCGATCGGACCGATCTAGCCCGACCCGCCCCATTTGGGTCGACTTGGTCAGCTGGGTCCAGCCCGGCCCACCGGGTACGGCCCGACCAGTGTTAGGCAGCATGGGGTGAATGGAGCGGGTCGAGGACGTGAGGGCGGCGCAAAGACCGTGAGGGCGGCGAGGCTACTAGGGCCATGGGGCGGCGATGCTACAAGGGCCGCGGAGGACTGTGGGGAAAACAGGCTACGGGGGCCATAGAGGGTTGTGTGGTGGCATGCCAACGGGGCGGCGAGGCGATGGGACGGAAGAGGTTGCATGGGACGCAGAGGGCCGCGGGGGCTGTGGAGGGCCGCAGGGTGGCGGGGGATGCCAGGAGTGGAGGTCGTGGGGAAACGAGGTCCACCATAGGTGAAGGCCATAGGGCGGCATGGGCCACCGGTGGTGGAGGTCGCGAGGCGGCGGGGGCAGCTGGCGGCGGAGGTCGCTGGGTGGCGGTGGCTGAGGGCAGGGGAGGTTGCGAGGAGGTGATGGTCGTGGGTGGCTGAGGCCACGGGGCGGTGGTGGCTACGAGAAGCTAAGGCCGCAGGGCAGCGGTGGCCATGGGAAACGAAGGAAGAGGGGCGGCGTCGTTGCACCCTCACATTCATCATAGCCAGCAGTGGTGTCGAACTCCGTTCTCGTGCCCCACCGAGGTTGGTTGTCATCCTCCTCCATCACAATGAACAAAACAATTAAACATAAGATTTGTGGAGCGGTCGGGCCACGTTTGTTTGGCTCGTACTCTCTGCGTTAGAGTGGTAGAAAGTAGCTATAATCTCTTCCTGGTTGTTTTTATGATGAATTATCAAGAACAGGTAAGGGGAAGAATTTCAAACAACCACCCTACCTCGAGTGTTTGTTGATGTTGGCGCGAGTAAGAATTCGAAGATGTTGACGTTCATCGCACCCGCCACACACCTCCAATCTCGGGCCCATTCGTCAGTTCATAATAGTTGAGGACATTCCTTGTCGGTGAGAGTGTTCCTCATTAGATGAAGAGTTTCTCCATGATTCTCCAAAGCTTCTCCCTTTGGCCAACATTTTCCCCCAATTCCACCAAAATGAGTAATAGACAACTTATTAATTTGAATTAAGTAGATTAATAAGGGTTGAACAACTAAAATGATGACATGTTTCATTAATTATTGGTTGTATTCAACAATTAAATGTTGTGTTGGAATATTTAATTGTATCAATTTAATTGGATCAAATTAATAGAGGAAAAGAATTAATGGGGAGTTGACTGGTTTCTCCCCATTAAGAGGGCTCAGGTGGTCATACCATTAATATCAAATTGGGAGGTTAGTTCAGGTGGTCACCACCTCTTAAAACTCACATTGGAGGTTTAGGCTCGAGTGGTCCCCACCACCATAACCCATGTTGAGGGGTTTCTAAAATAAAAATTTTAGACATTTTAATTTTATTTAATTCTTTCACGAAAATCACAAAAATTATCTTTCACTCTCAACCCACTATGGTCGAGGTGAAGGAATCCTTAAGCGAATACCGATGCTGTGAATTCAATGGTTTCCAATGATTTCAATTCCGAGAACCGGTTCAAAAGTAACAAAAACCCACTCGCACGTTTACTGAACGTAACTAAAAAAAAGTTCAGAAATTCATTCTGAGCACTCAAGACCTCGGAATCACACACCGTCAATTTTTGTGGGCTCGTTAAATTTCCATAAATTAAAAGAAATTACGTTGAATTTTTGGGTCTTTACACACAAAGTGATCAATATGAGTCATATTTCATGTTTCCAGTTTAAAATTTCATTTTAGTAAAAAGACAAGTTATGTACTACAAACAAAGTAAACTCGTTCAGATTGTTTTGATACATTATAAAAATGATCCATAATCTATATGGGACATGTATGTACTAGCTGAATCTAAATATTATGCATGGTGTGGCTGATATTTCTCCATGTGCGTCTTTATATTTTAAATTAACATCAATTTTATTAAAAATCAAAACTCACCCCCTCAAAAACTGATAAAATGTATTCGATTTGTTTTGATACATTATAAAAAATATATATAATTTATTTCGGACATATAGTAGTTAGATTCACATCAATATGATGCATGATGAGTCTGGTATGAATCAATGTGTCTGTAATTAGTTGAAAATCTACCCTTTTGTTCAAAAGGTGTCACAGAAAACTGAGAAAACCCACTGAGACTGTCTTTATAATTTAGGAAAACTATTTATATCAAATTTCTGATATGTATTAATCAGTATCACATAAAACTAACACACTATGTGACCATACGGATTCATTGTGTGTACTTCTATTTAATATTAAATTTTAGAAAAAAACACACACCACATACTTAAAACCCAGCAAACACATTTGTGTTGTTTTGATACTTTATTAAAATGATCCATAATACATTTATGATGCGTAATAAATAACCTCACCTAAATCTGACACATGGTTTGACTGGTATGATTCTATTTGTGTTTTTTCATTATATAAGTATCATTTAAGATTAAAATGTGCATCCCATTGCGAAAACCAAGAAAATGATCCTAGATTGTTTTCTCTTCATTTAAATTCATTATTCTGACATAATTTTTATGATTTCATGGTGTTTTTAGTGTAGTGGTGTGCTATTAAATCTTACTAAACTTGTATTATAGTGTTCTCTTACATCATATTCCACTGTTATAGTATTGTAATAATATAGAAAACTTCAGTATGCCCCTTTAGTAGCACATTTAAAATAACTAATAAAGTGCCCCTTTATCGGCATGTTTTTATGAACTGATAATGGATACCATTATCTAGGCATCTATAAGCACTGATAAAAACCCCATTATTAGGGATTTTAAACTAATATATAACAGATACCTTTATCATCTATTTTTTGTTAATGGTAAATGAATTCATCTTTTAATCTCACTCCAGTAGTTAGCACTTCTATAACACTGATAAAGACAAGTTGTAGTGTTGTTTAATGCCCATTTTTGAGTAATGGGATGATTTCATAACCCGTATGATAGATTTGGTGATTTTTTTGGTCATTCTCATAACATAACAACTTTTATAAATATTTATTATAATGAGGTTATTATGTAATCATGGTACAATAAAATTTCAAGATGGGGGAGGAAGAAATAAAAAAAATTCTTGTTGATGAACATTACCTCATATTTAGTTATCATCAATATGTCTTCACCAAATTATATTCATAAATAGATTTATGTCTGAAATATGGATTATAATATTTTTGGATGGAATTATTTAAATATTTATTTCAGATCTTTTCTAAACAAAAATGATTCGAATGTGATAATAAAAGTGAAAAGTTGGGATATTTTTATATATGTGGTGAGTGGTGCACAAGTAATATTTAGAAAAGAAATTTTAAACCCATTTTTTCAAATGATAATGGGTCAAAATGGCTCAAATACAAACCCCATACATAACAAGGCCTATATACCTCCATAAAATATTATTTAGACAAGTTTATTGGTCTTTTAAACCCTTATATTTTTATATTAACCCCCGGTAAACCCAATTTTAACGTTACTGTGATAAATATGTTTTTTATTTATTTATTTTTTATACATATAATTTATTTAAACTTAATACATAAGATATATTATTATTAATATAAGTATGTAATCAATTTATCCAAATTCCATTCATTTAATTGGATAAATTTAATTCAAAATTAATCCTGCTGGAGTGATGAGAAAATGGGTTTTAAAAAGATAATGTTATATGATTTAAATATTTTTATATCAAACATAAATATGAATCTGAATTCAATGGTCTAAATTTTATTAATATGTGTATATTTATATAATTTAACTTTAAGTCAATTTTAAAAACTAATTTAACTTCATTACTAAATTTGATGAAGGCAGATTTCAACTAAAATTTTCTATTTTCACTATTCCATAAACAAATAACATTTACAAACAATTCAAAAACATTATCCCTAATATAGTTTTATATTATTAATTAAAATATAATTTTTAGTTTTTAAGAAAAATTGAATGTTGACAAAAAATTGAATTTAAAAAAACACTACTTTTGGGATGAAAAAGCGGGTTTTTGAGAAGTGAATGTAGTCAATGAAAAGGTTATTTTATATTAAATCCATGTATATTAATAAACACTATATGAATATAAAATGAATTTTATTGATATATAATATATTTATTTAATTTAAAAAATTCCTATTTTGGAATAATTTCAATTAATTTAAATAGATAACCGTTATGTACATTCAATAGTTTTTATAAAAAATCTCATTTTAAACCCAAAAATGAAATTAGAAAAAAATATAAAATTAATTTTATTCAGAATTAATAAATTGGATTAAATATTAATAAATATTCATTATTTTACATTAAAATATATCTATGCATTTATATTATTTAATTTATTGAAAATAAATGATATTTATAAAAACATTTGTATTTATTAGTATTTACTGAATAATCATTATTTTCCAAAAGGAATTAAAATGTCACCATAAGTAAATTTATATGTGATGGTCCCAAAAAATATGTTCAGTTTATGAAGTAAATTTTTTAAAATAAGAATAATATTTTAAAATCCCAACCTAGGTTCCACAAACCGGTTCTCTATCCCTGTTGGTCAAATGGGCTTAGGAGTGCCTCCTTGTACCCTAGAGGTTGCTGACCAATATCTCTTGTCTAATATAGATCATTGTGAGACTATTCCATATTTATCAAAGTAATAACACATCAAGAATAAAAAATAAATACTAAAATGACATAAAACCATAATGAGGATAGTATCAGAATCACAAGATGACCAAATTTGAAAATACAATATCAAAACGGAACAATAGATATGTCATGCCAAAGTACGTTCCAAGTGTCAAAATTCTAACCCAAATGTAGAGACACTTAAATCTTCCCATAAGGTCATATCCCACATCTGGTTCCCTCTCCCATGCTCTATCCCAAATAATCCATACAACACATAGACTTTTCCCTTATCCTGTTTGGTATACATAATGTCTCTTTAGATACCGATCAGGCATCCCTACTAGGGTGTGAGTTCAACTTAGTAGGCCAATATAAATTTTTTATAAAACAAAATAAAATAAAATATAATGTATGTGGTTTTATAAAGAATAAATAAATCAATAAAGTAAACATTTTACACTTATTCAATTACTCTTTTTATTTAACCACATAACACTTGGGTTCCTAAAGAAACACAAACACTCAATAACTGATTTGTCCAATGACAGATTTTGAACTATCCCTTAGGGATATCATTTTAAATAATTCACTTGTTTCAAAATTTATCCCAATTCACAGATGAATTCCATTGTTATCATTCATTTTATCAATTATCCTATGAATTCTGTTCTTACATTTCATCATTTAAATTTACACATAAATCCTTCAGTTAGAATTCATCATATCAATTCACATATTAATTCCATTATTACCAGTCATAATTTCAATCCATGTATTAATTCAATTATTACCATTACTCATATCAATTCACACATGAATTTCATTTCTACCATTCATCATCTCTATCCTCACAAGAGTGACATTACTATCCATTATCATTTAAATTAACACATGAATGTCATTGTTATCATTCATTTTTTGAACCCTATTATGAATTCCATTAACATTCATTATTTCAGTTGACATTTTAATTCCATTTCTATCATTTATCATTTCAATTCTAACATAAATTCCATTGTTACATTTCATTATTTCAATCCACACATCAATTCCATTATTACAATTCATCATCTCAGTTCACCTATAATTACATTATTATCATTCATCATTTCAATCCACACAAGAATACAATTGTTACCATTCATAATTAAAATTCACACATGAATTACATTATTACAATTCATCATTTAAATCCACATAATAATTCTATTATTACCATTCATCATTCTAATCTACATATATCCTAATATCAAAGTAATTAGTTCATAAATAATTTATCAATTTCAATAATTAAATATTCGCATCACTAAATTAATTAATTAGACAATTTGTTAGTAACATAAATTTCATTAATTAATTAAACAACTCAATAATCACCTCAACCCAATAAACTAATTCAAAAATTAATTAATAATCTCAGTCATTTTCATAATATCAAAATTTTCCAATAATCTATTTTTCTATTAATTATTCCCATTCAAAAAAACTAATAAAATAATAATTTATTAAAAAATTTATTTTTCAAGTAAAACTATCTTTATAACTCCATAATTAATTCTGTAATTAATTATTTAAATTCAAAATACCAATATTCAATATTTGACAATTTCCCTCAATTAATTTGTTCACTAAATTAATTAATTTAATCAGGAACTGAATTTTTAATCAAATAATATAAATTATACAATAATATACAAATAATTGAAATCTAGACTTTCAGATTTGAATTATTTACCACATACCTCAAAATTGATGAAGAATGATCCAAAACCAATATCCCCAAATTGAAGTTAATCAGTCAAGAATGTTATGAATAAAATGATCTAGATACAAAATCTATATCCATAATTAAATATATCAAGATCATAAAAAATATATTTATATTAAGAACAAATTGTTGATAAACATCCATCTTTTATTTGGGAGGAGGTGTAGGAGAGAGACATTGATCTATTGGAGAATAATTCACCTACTAGGGAACCTGCATATCATCAATCTAGCCTTAGATTCCCTTAGGAAGGAGGTTGGGAGGGATTGGATGTCATTTTAGATCCTCTTAAAATCATAAAAAATGGGTTGGTCTAGGTGTGGGTTTATTTTGGGCTAATATGGGGGTTTAGGTATTTTAAATACTAAAATCTGTATTAATTAAAACATCTCACACAGTTAGTTGGTAGAGGGGCATGGTATGCCAAATTGATTTCTACTTCAATGGGGTTCATCATTTATCCTAATTGGGTGAATTATTTTAAAAATTGTGTGCCCTCTATGGAAATGATCTATATCCATGGTTGCATGATTTGAGGGTTCGAGTGTATGTTTTGGGAAAACTATGCGCCCACCATGCACACACCTTCCTCCTTCCAAAATTATTTATTTTCCCTCAAACCCACCTCATGGTAAACTCTAATGAAAATTAATTGAAATAATTATAATTGAGTACTTATAACCAAGCCCTATACATCTCCATAAATTGTTTGGGGCTTCCAATCTCCTCACCTCATAATAGATTATCCTCAAATTGTACTTCCAAGAATCTCTAATATTCAGAGTCAAAAAAATAGGTCCACTTAGCCCTTATATTTTATTCTCTACCATTTTTACTCCAAAACATTTCAATTAATGCAAAATACATGAAATATCATCCCAGTATTTTCCCAAAACAATTTATCATTTTGATCCAATAGCCATATCCAATACTCCTCATAGTACACATCAGTCTCAATCTCAAAACCATCTATATCGATCGCGTGATAATGTTTAGGATAAAAATTCATATGAAGTGTGATGTTATTAATATTTTCATGAATTATTATATACTCTCTTTACTTATTCTATATGAAATTTGAATAATTTTTGTGAAATATTAATGTTTTAATATTAAGTATAATTTTGGAGCATTTTTAAAAGTAGTCCAATTGAGTCTGTTTACTGTTTTAATAACAACTATCACTATACTAATCAAAATTTTATGGATCTTTTTTTAGGGTTCTCCATTAAATATACAAAACTTCATTAGAAGGTACCATTACCCAATTATGCCATTTGAAGGGCCATATGGTTCTCACAAACAAGACCAAAGAATCTGTGAAAAAACAAGACTATTCATGAATATTGATTTACTGGTCTAAATACAGATGTCCAAATTCCATTATTCACCACAATAGTTCGGGGGACAATTTAAGGAGTCTAGGATATAGATTTCATGTCCTAATAATAACAAAAATTGTCCCAAATGATGCATTTAAATCCATCCCACCATTCTGGATGCGAAATAAAAGCATCACACAAATATTGACATTTCTCATGATTTGGACATCCATTCGATCTGAGATTTTTCAGTGTGAAAGAGGAGATATATCTGGACAACTCTATTGAAGAAATAATTTTTATTTGAGGGCATATTCCTATTCCAAAAACCCATTCACATTATGGTTTTTGAAAAACTATGTATTGAAATGGACAGATCAGAATGTTTTAGTAAAACTGCCATAACCATTGATCCATAACTCCAATGGACGCCAAATGTTCATAGTTTATAGAGGACGTTTATATCTAAAAATTTTAAGAATAAGATATTTCATTATTCTTTTGTATTAATGTCTAAATCGGCATGCCAAGTGGAGCGGTAATTCTGGAATGCAAATAGTTCACCACCTTGGGCTATCAATACATCCCCTCCTCTCCTTTCAAAAGGGTTGGCATTTCAGAAGAGAGAAGATCATATTGGCACGACCAAGGCTCTACCAAACTCTAGGGAAGACATGCCAAACTCAAGTTTTTACTTGAGATACCCTTCCTCATCTCCTTCATTTCATTTACATTTGTTTTCTTTTTCATTTGAAATCAAGTAAGTGTTTGTTTTGTAATTCTATGTTAATGAATGTTTCTTCTTCAATATCTTTTAATCTCACCCACCTTATACAGTTCAAAATAAATGTTCATAAAATAGCCTACATAAATTTATAATCCATTCTCTTTTTTTCTTCCTCATTCAATCTAAATTATATATTTAACAATTTCTTCATCGTTTGTGTGTGTGTTCAGTGCACTACAATTATCTTGTAGCTTTCTTTTTCTTCTCTTTATAATTTATCACCATAAACATATATTACCAGATTAATAACCATATTAATAACTGAGTAAATCTCTCATTGGTATGAGTTTTAAATTTGGTATGTTAAGCGATTGAGTGGTTTTTCTCGATGAGTATTCGTTGAATTAACATTGTGTATGTTGGACTTAGCATGTCATGGATTAATGACTTGTTTTGTTTAATGCATGGTTTCCATGGATTATTGGAACCATAAATACACTACCATAAACAAGATATAATCAAGATTAGAACCATAAGTTAAGTTAAGGCTTGGATTAAAGCCTTAACACCTGGGAATTCAAATCAATGTCAACTTGTGACATGGGTGTTAATTTAAATGCAATATAAAGAAAAGCACAAGGATATCACAAGATTAACTACCTAATGATGAACTCAACCCAATAATTATCAATTTGTTAAATCAATCATAATCTATTATTCATTTAAATTATGCTCTGCAAACAACCCCCCACCCCCCACCCCCCACCCCAATCAGAATACAATGATCTAAAAACAAAGGACTATTAAAAAGTATCATCGCCGAGGATTCGACCCGGGTACTGCTATACACATTGGCGGAGAACCGGAACCTTGACTGGTCTATAGGCGACCATCGGTTGTGCATTTCAAATAGTGCCATTTCCGAGGATGGTTCTTTAAGTAGTAATTAGTTTCAAGTTTTATTAATAAAAAGAAAAAAATCAAAATTTTAAAAAAATTAAAAAAAACACAAAGATAAACTTGTCTTCTCATAAGAATCATAAATGAAAAACAAACCAAGAAAAACAAGTCTTCCTCTTTCTTTCAAAATCTCTCGGAATTCCCCGTAGCCTCCCAAACAATCCTGCAGATTTTTTTGACCTAGAAATTGAGCGAACACTTCGCCAACATAAAAGGAACATAAGAGATAATCAAATAATTCAAGAACCAGTCCTTGTCCAACCAGTTGAATTAGAAATAGAAAATCCTAGGAAATAAACCCATAAAGAACATTCTTCCCCTGATATGAATTACCAACCTCATGGTATTCAATATCCAAACATAGAGGCTGACTTCGAACACAAATCATGTTTTATTCATCTTCTCCCTCATTTTCACGGGCTAGCCGGTGAGGATCCACATCTCCACCTTAAAGAATTTCAAGTAGTGTGTTATACCATGAAGCCTAAAGGGGTTTCTTTGGAACAAATCATACTCCGAGAATTCCCTTTCTCCCTAGCTGAAACTGCCAAGTCATGTCTTTACTACCTCCCTCTTGATTCTATAACCACATGGAATGACATGAAGCGACTCTTCTTAGAGAAATTATTTCCTGCTTCTCGTACTACTTCTATCCGAAAGGAAATAAGTTGTATAGATCAATTCCCAAGTGAATAACTCCATGAGTACTGGGAGAGATTCAAAAAGCTTTTGCCAACCTGCCCACACCATCAAATCCCTGACCAACTCCTAATACAATAATTCTATGAGGGGTTATTGGGTATGGAGAGAACTCTCATTGATACAACAAGTGGTGGTTCTCTTGTTGATAAAACTCCTATAGTAGCAAGAGATCTCATAAGTAACATGGCTACGAACACACAACAATTCCATACTCGAGCACATGATCAAGTCAAATAAGCCCAAGATAATCAATCAATTGAGCCGAACAAGATGACCGAGTGGATGATTGAACTTACATGTCTTGTGCGACAACTAGTTGTGGCTACCAAATCCCCAACCTCATCTTCATCGCAATCAATGTTTCATGGACCTATCAAAAACTGTGGAATCTGCAACTCTTCATCACATCCAACAGAAACATGTCTAAAACTTCAAGAGGATCAATCTGATTCATCTGGACCAATGGAGCTCAATGCAGCATATGCTTAGTGGAACCCCAACACTCAACTATCAGGTCAGTTTATTATAAACTTCATCCAAACTCACTTTGAGCCCTTCTCTTCTTTCTATAACCAAGGCCTTAGGTATGGTAATCCCATTTCTCATCGGCCTCAATTCCCTCCTCAAAACACAAACCATTTTCAATATGGTCAAGGGGTTGGTAACTTCCAACAAACTTATCTTTTTCTTCCTCTACCTCAAAGGAACAATCCTCCTCCTTGATTCCATTATCCTAGTGAGCCTTCCCAATTCCAAAACCAATATAATAGCTTTCCCAAGAACCAATATCAAGGCAATCCCAATTCGGGACAAGTCTCTTCTTCCAAGCAACAATGGGAAAGTGCAGTTTAAGATCATTCTTCTTTCACCCGTTCCATCCTTAAAAATATTGAAACCCAAATTGGTCAACTGGCATCCCACCTTAGTCACCAGCAACCATCTAATTCTCCGCAACTTCCAGCTTAACCATTAACCAACCCCAAGGGTAATGTTAGTGAAATTGCACTTATATCGGGAAGGAAAATTGTTATGCCCCAAGATAAGTCCCCCAACCGTCCTTTGAATGATGACCTGGAAAATGAAAATAAAATGAGATTTGAAAAGGAACCTGAATCCATTCCCTTATCTGCTTCACTTCCACTTAAGTACCCAATTCCTTTTCCTCAATCTATTTCTAAGCCAAAGAAGTCCATTGAACCTGATCCTGAAATTCTCGACATGTTTAGACATGTTGAAGTCAACATTCCCCTCTTAGATGCCATAAAACATATTCCTAAGTATGAAAAGTTTTTGGAGGAGTTCTGTACCCACAAGAGGCAACTTAGGACCTTCTAAAATGTTTCCACCTAGCAGTCTATTCCAATAAAGTTCAAGGATCTAGGGACCTTTACTGTCCAATGCCAAATTGGAAGTTCCAACTTTGATGATGCACTCATAGACCTAGGATCTTCAATTAATTTCATGCCCAAATCCATCTTCTCCAACCTTGGTCTAGGTATCTTACATCCAATGGGTGTTGTTATTCAATTATCCTATCGAATCCTAGCTAGTCCTAAGGGAATAATTGAGGATGTCCTTGTCCGGGTCAATGATCTCATCTTCCCTGCTAATTCCTATGTCCTAGACATGGAAGGTGAGACGAACTCTTCTCGATCTCCCCTAATTCTAGAGAGACCATTCCTCATGACTGTGAGAACCATGATTATTGTCCATTCGGGCATCTTATCCATGGAATTTGGTGACCAACTGTTCAAGTTCAACATTTTCCAAACCATGTGATACCTATATGAGGATCACTCTGCATTCTCAATACATTCTTCTAAGGATACTTCTGAGAGTCAATTGAACCCCATTCTATCAGGTTCTTCATGTTCAAATGACAAAGGATCTTGTGAAATTTGCACCACGATTAACCAAGTCATACATGGTGAAGTTGAGGTGGACCTCTCATTCATAGACTCGATAAATCTATAGGAACTTGAAAAATCTCTTGAATCCCACATCAACTCTAATCTCTACTACTCCACCTTGGAAAGTGTTAAAGAAAATGAATCTGAAGCAACTGAAGTCCCTTCCTCCATTCCTGAGTTGTCTAACCCAGAAATGAAAGATGAGACTGATCTGAAACCTCTTCCTGAACACCTTAAATATGCATTCCTTTTCCATGATCACTCTTATCATGTCATTATCTCGTCTTCACTTAACGAAACTGAGGATTCCAAACGTGTTTAGGTGTTAGAGGAAAACAAAAAGGACTTAGGGTGGACCCTAGATGACATACCAGGAATCAACCCTACCCTTTACATGCATCACATCCATCTTGAGGAGTAATCCAAACCAATTAGGCAACCACAAAGATGACTCAATCCACTCATACTTGAGGTACATAGGGAATAGATCACCAAGATTCTTCAAGCTGATATAATCTACCCAATTTCTGATAGTGAATGGGTTAGTCCAATTCAATTTGTACCTAAGAAAGGTGGGATAAATGTTGTCACAAATGAACATGGAAAGGTAGTCACAACTCGAGTGAAGAACAAATGGTGTGTGTGCATCGACTATAAGAAATTCAATGTTGAAATAAGAAAACATCACTACCCTCTTCCATTCTTGATCAAATGCTAGAAAGATTAGCCAGAAAGTCACACTATTGCTTTCTTGATGGATACACCGGCTACTTCCAAATCTCAGTCGCACCTCTGGACCAAGAAAATACTACTTTCACATGCCCCTTTTATAACGACCCATACTTTACATACATTTTTAATACTTCAAAATTGAAGCACACTTATTACAACATATGACAAAACCACAAAGGACTGTATAGGTATAGTGTCTTTAGAAACTGGGAAACATAAACAACTGGTTCATAAATCTTCTACAGTGTCTCCCATTTATTTCATCATATCTAGGGTCCCTTTTAGCATATTCTACTTAATATCCATCTTCCTGACCTGGGGAAAAGAAAACCTAAAAGGGTGAGCTCAAATGCTCAGCAAGGGCAAATAAAGGAAATAAAAATCATATCATATCTTTTGAAAATCATAACCTGCCAAAGAGATCATAATATCTTAACATGGAACAAATCATAGAAGTGAAAATGAGATCCCCATAATCATAACATGAAACTTGAAACTTTGTGGCATGCACACATAATCATGGAAAATCATTTCTTGTTAGTCATGACTCATTGCCAAGACTATCTTACTGGACAAAGTCCCTTTCTGAACCGAGTCACCCTCGTTCCAGTCCTGTTTCACTGAACCAGTATAACCTACCGTTCCAGCCATGTCTATCTCATGAGATATAAAGTCTTTACCCAATGCATTGGAGGGTGATATAGGTCCCACCCATCTTATAATGAATCCTTTCTTATGTGTGCCACATAATCATAAACCATACATCATAGCGTAACCCATGTAATAAAAATGGAATTCTTAAACAACATGACATCATAAAACAATTCATATAAGATAAAGGAATTCATAAAAATATTTCCATCACAACATAATCAAACCCATGTTATAATAGGGATAAAAACAGAACCCTTTTATTATCTTAGATGGAAAATAATTTTGATAAAATACTTGAACTCCATTCTTGAGGAAAATATCATTTCTACTTCAAAAACATTTTTCCTTTCATAACATGTCATACGACTTTAAAACAAAAGAAGATGATTAAAAATAAACTTGAAAAATTGTAAAGGAAGATTCTTGGAAATAATGTTTTAAAAATCCATTCAATCCGTATAAGTTAAAAAAACGTTCTTCGTACTTTTGTCAGAAAAGTCAAAAATTACCTCGTACGAAAAACGACAAAAGATTCCTTCCATACATATTACTAAAAACTCACCGAAGGGTAAAAATGGATTTAAATAATTTTAGGTGGATGGAAATAATATTACATATTGATGAAACATGGATGTGGATGATAAAATACACCCCAGTAAATACTTACGAATAAACAATCTCAGATAAAAATGAGATTGTGATATTTTCCCTTACCTTAAGTCTGATTTGCTTTGTACGTGTCCGAAGCTCCTGTATAATGGTTTAAATAATGTTATTGACTTATTCCAGAATCATACATATTGATATGATATCATATATGGTCATATTCTTAGCTTCTTGTTAGTAATATTTCATTGTTACTTGTTACTTAGGTCTTTATTACCTTTTGTTCTTATGCGTGTTTTGCCGAATAAATTCTTATTCTTCTTTTATGGTTATAGATACCTTATATCCAGAATGGTATTAGTGTAACATATATCATATTTATTCATTCAATTCATTTATATAATTACTATGTAATGATGATCATGTAGAACGAGTCGCATCACATCGTGGAGACGGTATTCCGTACGTACGCACGAGTGATGATATCATTCCTATGATCATGGATTTGTATTGGAGTATATATATATTATTTCAGTATCAATATTAATTTATAATAATCATAAATAGTTACTCATTACACCATTATAACCATCCTTGTAAGGTAGTGGTGGAAAATAGATTACACCACAGCGTGGAGACGGTATTCCGTACGTACGCACGCGCGGTGATTTCATTTTTCCGTAGGATGGATAGAAGGTGAATTAGGGTTGTTTCATATTTATAATAACATATCAGTATGTAATTAATACTGATGTTATTACTTTATCATGAAACAACTAAAGGAGAAGAAGTTTAAGAAGAAAGAAATTGAAAAGATCAGTAACAGATATTACCTCTTCTTTGGAACGCCTCTTTGAATCCTCCACTTAGGGAACTAAGATTGGTCTTTGAAGAAGACCAGGACCTATAGGATTATTCTAGGGAAGTGGAGAGGAGAAAATTTCAGGGGTTTTCCGAGCTTGAGTGCTAAAATTGGTGTGAGGAGGAGGGGGAGGAGGTGCCCTATTATAAGGGAGGAGAGGGGCACCTTAGGAATACCTCAAAATATTATTTTATATTAAAGTCAAAATCGGTTTATAATGGTTCCAAAGGGTCTTATTTCAAAGGTAAAGTGGGGATGGGTCGAAATCCTATCAACCAATAGGATTTAGACAAGTTTAGGGTATTATTTTAACCTTATCAATTAGATTTAACTCTAAGTTAAATAATTTTACTTTTACTGTGTCTTTTTGTTTGCTTTCACTATATGGTTAATACACTTACTATAACATGCCAAACGAACCCCAAATTGTTTATTATTAATATATATATCCTTATGTAAGTCATTTGGCCGAACCTTAGATTTTTAGGAATAAAATAACAATTAGTAATATAATATTTGATTTAAAAACTATTTTGTGTCAATTTTGACACTATTTGATATATGATTTTTGTGAAAGTCATAACAGAATTATATGTTCAAACCAAGTTTATTAAAGCAACAATAATATATCATAGTAACCTAGAAAATTAGTGGAATTCATAAAAAGTCTCAAATTACATTTATTTGGGTATTTATAACATCAATTATGTCAATATTTCATTAATAAGATAATTACTGCATCATCTTTGTATCATAATAAATGATAATTATTTAATCCCTAAAAATTCTAAATAAATTCCTATGATTTAGATAATTGAATTAGATTTCTGGAGACTATTCATGTTCGAAGTTTTATGAAGTTTATCACTAGATTAAAATTATTATACTTATATAATTTATGAAAGTGACATGTTGTCACATTCTTTGGTTTTAATAATAATTAAATTATTTTCATTGACAAAATTTAATTAAATGAATCTAATCCGACCCTTAGGTGATATGGGTCGACTTTTAGTCATCCAATAGTATTTTGACATTTTTTAGGGTAATTTTAAAATATTATATTTACCCTTAATTACCCGATTTACCTTTAACTATGGTAAATAAAATTTACCATAATTACTATTCATAATTCCAGAAAAATAAAAAGTAGATTATTAACATAATTTGGACCCACTGATTCCAAATATTTAATCCATTTTTCCAAATTCAATACACAAAAGATGCAGAAATTAAATTAAAATTAATCCCATTGTCGAAAGAAAACGTGTTTTTCTTTAAAACATTGCAAAAGATTGAATTGATTTAACCTACGAATTCAAGGTAAACTCAATGCTAATGACATACATTATATTAAATGGTAAAAATATATTCTATTAATACTTTAAAACCATTCAATATAATAATTTAACCACATAAGATATTATGATGAAAAAAGTTGTTTTTAATTAAAATATAGCGTGTTTTTACTATTCATTAAAATATGAAAGTTATCGGAAAAATATCAAAACTTTATCTAATGTAAATTTTTATATCCTGATTCAAATGAAGAATTATATTTTGTCAAATTGATCATATAAACATGTCAAAAACTAGATTTAATTTGGGTGCGCCATCAAAAGGCGGCAAAACTGCATTTTCTGAAAAATACTTATTTTACCCGAAAAAATTATTTTGTTCTTATAACATGTTCTAGAAATGTGTAAGATGAATAATAATGTTATAAAATTCAAAATTTAGTTAACACTATTCATAACGGCTAGTTTTAATAATATTTTAATAGCATATCGTTGTTTAGTGAAACTCGGTATTGCGTACGACGCAAGCAATCGAGGAAGATCGTGATTGCGTGTAATGTAAGCCAAGAAAGTGTGTAGTGAAAGATTCCTATGATGATATAAAAACAAAATATTACTCATAAAAATCTCGGGTGTTATATTCTACCCCCCTTAAAAAGAATTTCGCCCTCGAAATTCGTCACATTGTAACAAACAGATGAGGATACTTCTCCCTCATCATATACTCAAGCTCCCATGTAGCTTCTTCAAGTTGGTGGTTCCTCCATAAAACTTTCACCAAACGAGTGGTCTTGTTTCGTAGGACTTTTTCACTACGATTCAGAATCTCTATCGGCTGTTCTTCAAAAGAAAGATCTTTCTCCAGCGGTACAACTTCTGAGTTGAGTACATGTGAAGGATCTGGTATGTACTTTCTCAGGAGAGATACATGGAACACATCGTGAACTTGAGAGAGATTCGGTGGAAGCGCCAATCGGTAAGCTACCTTTCCAACACGATCCAGTATTTCGAAAGGACCGATATATCTAGGGCTCAACTTCCCCTTCTTTCCAAATCTCATAACCCTCTTCCAGGGAGATATTCGTAAGAACACTTTATCACCCACTTCAAACTCCAGGTCTTTTCTTCGGTTGTCGGCATAACTTTTCTTTCGACACTGAGCTGCTCTTATGTGTTGTTGAATAGATCGGACCTTTTCTGCCATTTCATCAATGAGATCAGGTCCTAATAGCTTTCTTTCCCCAACTTCATCCCAGCAAGTTGGAGTCCTGCATTTCTTTCCATAGAGAGCTTCATAAGGAGCCATCTGAATACTGGAGTGAAAGCTATTATTATAAGAAAATTCCACCAAAGGTAGGTGTTGATCCCAACCTCCTTTGAAATCCATAGAGCAAGCTCTCAACATATCTTCTAGGGTTTGAATTGTTCTCTCAGACTGACCGTCTGTCTGGGGATGATAAGCAGTGCTGAAACTCAACTCTGTATCCAGAGTATGCTGAAGACTTCGCCAGAACTTCGAGGTAAATCTCGGATCCCGATCAGATATAATAGAAAGTGGTACTCCATGCAATCTTACCACTTCCTTTACATATATCCTGGCAAGCTGATCTAGAGAGAAATCCTCTCTAATAGCAATGAAGTGTGCAGACTTTGTAAGACGATCAACTATGACCCAAATAGCATTATTGCCTTTGGATGTTTTAGGAAGTCATGTGACAAAGTCCATAGTGATGTTTTCCCATTTCGATTTGGGTATGGGTAATGGTTGTAACATCCCCTTACACTTCTGTCTCTCAGATTTAACTTGTTGACAAACCAAGCATCGAGAGACATATTCAGCAACATCTCTTTTCATGCCATCCCACCAGAAGTACTCTTTCAGGTCCGTATACATCTCCGTGCTTCCAGGATGAATAGAGAATGATGAACTATGAGCCTCATCCAGCAGCTCCTTCTTTAATTCGGGGATGGGAGGAACACAAACCCGATTCCTGAACTTTATTATCCCATCACAATCAAGGTTGAATTCAGGAACATTTCTCACCTTCTTTTGTAACTCGACATCTTCTTTCTGGGCCTCTTTAATCTTCAAATGTATAGATGGTTGAACATTTATTTGTGAAAGATATGATTTTTCCCCTTCCATTATAATTCCAAGATCCATCCTTTATAAATCCATAAATATTGGATCCTTTGTGATCCTCATCATGGATAAACTAGCATGGTCTTGTCGACTTAATGCATCTGCCACCTTGTTTGATTTCCCAGGGTGGTAATGGATTGAGCAGTCGTAATCCTTAATCAGCTCCAACCATCTTCTTTGACGCATATTCAAATCCTTTTGTGTGAAAATATACTTTAAACTTTTATGATCAGTATAAATATCACACCTTTCACCATAAAGGTAATGCCTCCAAATCTTTAATGCAAAGATTACCGCAGCCAACTCCAAATCATGAGTTGGGTAATTTTTCTCATGGATTTTCAACTGTCATGAGGAATAAGCTATCACCGTATCATTTTGCATAAGAACACAACCCAATCTCTTCTTGGACGCATCACTGTAGATCACAAACCTTTCTCCACTACAAGGCAGTGTGAGCACAGGTGCACTGGATAACCTTCTTTTCAACTCCTTGAAATTCTCTTCACATTCCTCTGTCCAAACAAACTTAACTCCTTTCCGAGTCAACTTGGTGAGTGGATTAGATAATCGTGAAAAATCCTTTACAAAACGTCGATAATATCCATCCAAACCAAGAAATCTTTGGATCTCAGTTACTGTTGTTGGTCTTGACCATCTTTCGATAACCTCTGTTTTTGCTGGATCCACAAATATCCCCTCTTTTGAGATTATGTGACCCAAAAATGCAAATTTTTTAAGCCAAAATTCACACTTGGTAAATTTGGAATAAAGCTTCTCCTTTCTCAGGGTCTTCAATATAATTCTCAAGTGATCTTCATGCTCTTCCTTGCTCTTTGAATAGACAAGAATATCGTCTATAAAGACTACCACAAATTGATCAAGATAGTCTCTAAATACTCTATTCATTAGATCCATGAAGATAGCAGGGGCATTAGTAAGACCAAATGGCATCACTATAAATTCATAGTGTCCATACCTTGTACGGAAAGTCGTCTTTGGTATATCCTCCCTTTTGACCCTTAATTGATGATACCCTGAACGAAGATCAATCTTGGAAAAGTATTGAGCTCCGCGTAGTTGGTCAAATAAGTCATCAATGCGTGGGAGAGGATATTTGTTCTTGATAGTGATCTTGTTAAGTTCTCGATAATCAATGCAGAGTCTCATTGATCCATCTTTCTTCTTAACAAATAAAACAGGTGCTCCCCAAGGTGACGCACTAGGGCGTATGAATCCCTTATCAAGATTCTCTTGGAGTTGCTTCTTCAATTCCTGCAACTCAATTGGGGCCATTCTATAAGGTGTCTTTGAAATAGGCAAAGCACCCGGTACGAGTTCTATTGAAAACTCAACTTCGCGATTTGGTGGAAGACCCGGTAATTCCTCTGGAAATACATCATCAAACTCCCGTACAATGGGAATATTCTTAATCGTGAGTTTCTCACCAACCATTTGAGATAAATAACCTTCATTTAGTGGAATCAATACCCATAAGATGGAAGAAATTTCCACTGGAAGGTTATGTTCATCCTTGCCTTGATAGACGATCGTAGATTGATCTGGAATATGAAATGTGACATCCCTTCTTTGGAAATTGATATGAGCTCCATGTAGAGAAAGCCAATCCATGCCAAGAATCACATCAAATTCCACTAAAGGAAGGATCACAAGATTTGCAGGATGAACTTTCCCACAAACTTCGATCGGAGAAGAATTATAAACTTTTGATGCGACTGTTGTGCCATTAGGTGTTGTCACAGCTAACTCAACATCTAATTGTTGAGGTAGTACGGTGATACCCTTAGAAAATTTTTCAGAAATAAAAGAGTGGGTGGATCCAGAATCAAATAAAACATTTTCTATTTTAGAGTGGATGGTAAGTGTACCTTTCACCACTTCGTTATCGTACTCTGCATCGCTGATATAAATTGCATGTGACTTTCCTTAGTCTTTAGCATTAAGATTTTGTTGATGTCGACCATCATCATCAACCCTTGGATTTGGGAATTGATTGGCATAATGCCCCATCTCCTTGCACTTGAAACATTGAAGTGTAGTAGGTTCATTCTGTGTATCCCTTCCTTTTTTTGCATCATTAGACATCTTCTTCCCATTATCGCGGCATTCAAATGCCCGATGACCTTCCTTTCCACATTTGAAACATTTACTTGTCCCTTTAAGAAAACTCCCTTCATGTTTCTTTCCACACTTTGAGCATAAGGGAAAGCTCATCTTATTTTCAGTGTGCTCTTTAGATTTTCCTTTGAATTCCATCTTCCTCTTCTTATCAAACCCATGTGACTGATGGGTTACTCCAATCTCCATCTCGACTTTGAGAGCACATAGAACGATTTCCTCGTAGCTATTGAAGTCCCTAATGGCTAATGCCCTTTGAAGACTTGGTTTTAAGCCACAAAAGAATCGATTGATCTTACTCTCAGGTTGGATAATAATACCAGAAGCGTACCTTGCAAATATTGTAAAATTTTCTTCATAGGTTCCAACAGATTCATCATCCCTCTGCTTCAGTTCAAGAAACTCTTTCTCCATCTTTGTTCGGAGAATACGAGGGAATTACTTATTGAAAAATAAGTTCTTGAACTCGTCCCATTCCATAGACTCAATTTCATCCCTTTGCCTCGTATTCTTAACAAGATTCCACCATTGATCAGCATCTCCTTCCAAACGATACACTGCTAGGATGACTTTATCATGTTCAGAACATTGAAGAACTGAAAATATCTTTTCAGTAGTACTAATCCATTGTTCAGCAACTAATGGATCAGTAGACCCACTGAAAGAAGGTGGACGCTGCCTCATGAAGGATTCAACAGAATGTTTCTCCTTCCTTTGCTCGTTTGGAAGTCCTGCATGATTCATAGCTTGAGAAAGTTGTGTGAGCATGGCTACAAGATTTTTCATTCCAGC
The DNA here is from genome assembly GCA_963277665.1 of Viscum album. Lineage (NCBI taxonomy): Eukaryota > Viridiplantae > Streptophyta > Magnoliopsida > Santalales > Viscaceae > Viscum > Viscum album. Next base: position 327,281,723 of record OY728158.1, read on the forward strand.
TCCCATATCGTTTGGTTTCTCAGGGGTACAATCATTGCATTTCCCATCGCATTCCTCATTAACACGGTTCCTTCGGGTTCCCGCCATTGACTAAAACCAAGAAGAATAGTGTGAGAAACACTAATTATAATAGGAAAACCACATAATCAAGGATAAAATTTCACACTTAAGGTCTTATCCTAGGGTATTCATGGCCATTTCTAAAACACTAAGATTGTGTTCTATGCTTAGACTTATCCTTAGGGTTCTTACTAAGGCTTTCACATCCTAGTTTCCAAAGTTTGACTATACCTTTCCTCTGATACAAACTATAACGACCCATACTATACATACATTGTTAATACTTCAAAATTGAAGCACACTTATTACAACATATGACAAAACCACAAAGGACCGTATAGGTATAGTGTCTTTAGAAACTGGGAAACATAAACAGCTGGTTCATAAATCTTCTACAGTGTCTCCCATTTATTTCATCATATCTAGGGTCCCTTTTAGCATATTATACTTAATATCCATCTTCCTGACCTGGGAAAAACAAAACATAAAAGGGTGAGCTCAAATGCTCATCAAGGGCAAATAAAGGAAATAAAAATCATATCATATCTTTTGAAAATCATAACCTGCCAAAGAGATCATAATATCTTAACATGGAACAAATCATAGAAGTGAAAATGAGATCCCCATAATCATAACATGAAACTTGAAACTTTGTGGCATGCACACATAATCATGGAAAATCATTTCTTGTTAGTCATGACTCATTGCCAAGACTATCTTAGTGGACAAAGTCCCTTTCTGAACCGAGTCACCCTTGTTCCAGTCCTGTTTCACTGAACCGGTATAACCTACCATTCCAGCCATGTCTATCTCATGAGATATAAAGTCTTTACCCAATGCATTGGTGGGAGATATAGGTCCCACCCATCTTATAATGAATCCTTTCTTATGTGTGCCACATAATCATAAACCATACATCATAGCGTAACCCATGTAATAAAAATGGAATTCTTAAACAACATGACATCATAAAACAATTCATATAAGATAAAGGAATTCATAAAAATATTTCCATCACAACATAATCAAATCCATGTTATAATAGGGATAAAAATAGAACCCTTTTATTATCTTAGATGGAAAATAATTTTGATAAAATACTTGAACTCCATTCTTGAGGAAAATATCCTTTCTACTTCAAAAACATTTTTCCTTTCATAACATGTCATACAACTTTAAAACAAAATAAGATGATTAAAAATAAACTTCAAAACTTGTAAAGGAAGCTTCTTGGAAATAATGTTTTAAAAATCCATTCATGCCGTATAAGTTAAAAAACATTCTTCGTACTTTTGTCGGAAAAGTCAAAAAGTACCTCATACGAAAAACGACAAAAGATTCCTTCCATACATATTACTAAAAACTCACCGAAGGGTAAAAATGGATTTAAATAATTTTAGGTGGATGGAAATAATATTACATATTGATGAAACATGGATGTGGATGATAAAATACACCCCAGTAAATACTTACGAATAAACAATCTCGGATAAAAATGAGATTGTGATATTTTCCCTTACCTTAAGTCCAATTTGCTTTGTACGTGTCTGAAGCTCCTGTATAATGGTTTAAATAATGTTATTGACTTATTCCAGAATCATACATATTTATATGATATCATATATGGTCATATTCTTAGCTTTTTGTTAGTAATATTTCATTGTTACTTGTTACTCAGGTCTTTATTGCCTTTTGTTCTTATGCGTGTTTTGCCGAATAAATTCTTATTCTTCTTTTAAGGTTATAGATACCTTATATCCGGAATGGTATTAGTGTAACATATATCATATTTATTCATTCAATTCATTTATATAATTACTATGTAATGATGATCATGTAGAACGAGTCGCATCACATCGTGGAGACGGTATTCCGTACGTACGCACGAGTGATTATATCGTTCCTATGATCGTGGATTTGTATTGGAGTATATATATATTATTTCAGTATCAATATTAATTTATAATAATCATAAATAGTTACTCATTACACCATTATACCCATCCTTTTAAGGTGGTGGTGGAAAATAGATTACACCACAGCATGGAGATGGTATTCCGTACGTACACACGCGCGGGGATTTCATTTTTCTGTAGGATGGATAGAAGGTGAATTAGGGTTGTTTCATATTTATAATAACATATCAGTATGTATGTAATACTGATGTTATTACTTTATCATGAAACAACTAAAGCAGAAGAAGTTGAAGAAGAAAGAAATTGAAAAGATTGGTAACGGATATTACCTCTTCTTTGGAACGCCTCTTTGAATCCTCCACTTAGGGAACTAAGATTGGTCTTTGAAGAAGACCAGGACCTCTAGGATTATTCTAGGTAAGTGGATAGGAGAAAATGTCAGGGGTTGGCCGAGATTGAGTCCTCAAATTGGTGTGAGGAGGAGGGGGAGGAGGTGCCCTTTTATAAGGGAGGAGAGGGGCACCTTAGGAATACCTCAAAATATTATTTTATATTAAAGTCAAAATCGGTTTATAATGGTTCCAAAGGGTATTATTTCGAAGCTAAAGTGGGGATGGGTCGCAATCCTATCAACCAATAGGATTTAGACCAGTTTAGGGTATTATTTTAACCTTATCAATTAGATTTAACTCTAAGTTAAATAATTTTACTTTTACCGTGTCTTTTTGTTTTCTTTCACTATATGGTTAATACACTTACTATAACATGCCAAAAAAACCCCAAATTGTTTATTATTAATATATATATCCTTATCTAAGTCATTTGGCCTAACCTTAGATTTTTAGGAAAAAAATAACAATTAGTAATATAATATTTGATTTAAAAACTATTTTGTGTCAATTTTGAAACTATTTGATATATGATTTTTGTGAAAGTCATAACAGAATTATATGTTCAAACAAAGTTGATTAAAGAAACACTAATATATCATAGTAACCTAGAAAATTAGTGGAATTCATAAAAAGTCTCAAATTACATTTATTTGGGTATTTATAACATCAATTATGTCAATATTTCATTAATAAGATAATTACTGCATCATCTTTGTATCATAATAAATGATAATTATTTAATCCCTAAAAATTCTAAATAAATTCCTATGATTTAGATAATTGTATTAGCTTTCCGTATACTATTCATGTTCGAAGTTTCATGAAGTTTATCACTAGATTAAAATTATTATACTTATATAATTTAAGAAAGTGACATGTTGTCACATTCTTTGGTTTTAATAATAATTAAATTATTTTCATTGACAAAATTTAATTAAATGAATCTAATCCGACCATTAGGTGATATGGGTCGACTTTTAGTCATCCAATAGAATTTTGACATTTGTTAGGGTAATTTTAAAATATTATATTTACCCTTAATTACCCGATTTACCTTTAACTATGGTAAATAAAATGTACCATAATTACTATTCATAATTCCCAAAAAAATAAAAAGTAGCTTATTAACATAATTTGGACCCACTGATTCCAAATATGTAATCCATTTTTCCAAATTCAATACACAAAAGATGCTGAAATTAAATTAAAATTAATCTCGTTGTCGAAAGAAAACGGGTTTTTCTTTAAAACATTACAAAAGATTGAATTGATTTAACCTACGAATTCAAGGTAAAATCAATGCTAATGACATACATTATATTAAATGGTAAAAATATATTCTATTTATACTTTAAAACCATTCAATATTATAATTTAACCACATAAGATATTATGATGAAAAAAGTTGTTTTTAATTAAAATATAGCGTGTTTTTACTATTCATTAAAATATGAAAGTTATCGGAAAAATATCAAAACTTTATCTAATGTAAATTTTTATATCCTGATTCAAATGAAGGATTTTATTTTGTCAAATTTAACATATAAACATTTCAAAAACTAGATTTAATGTTGGTGCACCATCAAAAGGCGGCAAAACTACATTTTTTGAAAAATACTTATTTTACCCGAAAAAATTATTTTGTTCTTATAACATGTTCTAGAAATGTGTAAGATGAATAATAATGTTATAAAATTCAAATTTTAGTTAACACTATTTATAACGGCTAGTTTTAATAATATTTTAATAGCATATCGTTGTTTAGTGAAACTAGGTATTGCGTACGACACAAGCTATCGAGGAAGATCGTGATTGCGTGTAAAGTAAGCCAAGAAAGTGTGCAGTGAAAGATTCCTTTGATGATATAAAAACAAAATATTACTCATAAAAATCTCGGGTGTTACACCTTTGGAACATATGAATATAGAAGAATGCCTTTTGTACTTTGCAATGCTCCTACAACATTATAGAGGTGTATGATGTGTATCTTTTCCAAATTCATTGAACACTGCATGGATGTCTTCATGGATGAAATCACCATTTATGGTGAGTCATTTTAATATTGTTTTAATTCACTCTCTCTAGTCCTCCAAAAGTTTTTCAAGTGTAACCTTGTGTCAAATTTTGAAAAATGTCACTTTATGGTTGCAAATGGGATTGTTCTAGGGCACATAGTTTCAAAATATTGTATTGAAGTTGATGCAGCCAAAATTGAAGTGATCTAATCACGTCCTCAACCCACTTCTGTTTGAGACATCTATTCATTTCTCGATCATGCCGGTTTCTATTGGCGATTGATCCATATCATCAATAAAATTTCCCTCCCACTCACTCGGTTGCTCCAAAATGTTGTCCCTTTCCATTTTGATGAGGTTTTCAAGAGATCCTTTGTTGAACTCAAAGATTCTCTTACTTATGCCCCGATAATCCAACCCTTAGATTGGTCTTTACCATTTGAGTTGATGTGTGATGCTTCTGATAGAGCTATTGGTGCTTTTCTTGGTCAAAGAATAGAAAAACATCCTCATGTCATCTACAATGCATCAAAAACATTGCATGATACTCAATCTCACTACACTGTCACTGAAAAAGAACATTTAGCAGTTGTTTTTTCCTTAGTTAAATTTCGGCCCTATCTCTTAAGTGCCAAAATAATCATCTTCACAGACCATTCTGCTATAAAATTATTACTCATGAAAAGTGATTCCAAACCGAGGCCAATAAGATGGATTCTAATGCTCCAAGAGTTTGACCTTGAAATAAAAGATAGACCAGGAAAATAAAACCATGTGGCTGATTACATGAGTAGAATTTCTAATTCTTCTCATTATTAAATCATCGATCCTGAATTCCCCACTGAGCACATTTCATCTCTCACTCCAAAAATACCATGGTATGCCCCGATTGTAAATTACTTGGTTTCTGGTGTTTTTCTGGAAAATTTTTCAAAAGAAAAAAAATGAAGTTGAAAAGTGATTCAAAATACTATTTTTGGGAATAAAATAAACCATGGAAAATTAGGGCTGACATGGTAATTAGAAGATGTGTTGATGAAGATGAACATTCCTCTATCTTAGAATTCTGTCACTCAATTCCTAGTGGTGGCCACTTTGGACCACAAAGGACCTCCTAAAAGGTCCAAGACTCTAGATTCTTCTGGCCTTCAATCTTCAAGGACTCACATGAGTTTTTTCAATCATGTCCCACTTGCCCAAATTTTGGCACAATTTCCCAAAGAAATGAAATTCCCCAAAAGACATTAATTTTCTGTAAGATCTTCGATGTTTGGGACATCGATTTCATGGGATTATTCCCCCATTCCAATGGATTCTCATATATTCTTTTTACAGTTGATTATGTTTCTAGGTGGGTCGAGGCTAAAATCACTAGATAGGATGATTCACATACTGTTAGTGAGTTCCTAAAGACACACATCTTCCATATATTTGGCATGCCTCATGCCTTGATCAGTGAATTAGGAACCCATTTTTTTAATAGAACCATGGAATCTATTTTGAAAATGAATGGGTTTGTCTATAAAGCATCAACTTCATATCACCCCCAAACAAATAACATGGCTGAATTTTCTAATAGATAAGTGAAAAGAGTGCTTGAGAGAACTGTAAAACCCACCAGAAAAGATAGGCCCGAAATACTTGGTGAATCACTTTGGGCTTATCGAACTACCTATAAAACACCCATTAGGATGTCTCCTTTTAGGCTAGTTTTTGGTAAAGCATGTCATTTTCTAGTTGAAATCCAAAATAAGTCATTTTTGGCAGTGAAAACTTGTAATTTTGATCTTGAAAAATCTGGTGAAGAAAGATTTTTGCAATTGGATAAACTGGAGGAGCTTCGACTTGAATCCAATGAGAATTCCACTTTGTACAATGAAAATGATAAGGTACTCCATGAAAAACACATCCTGATAAAGGTATTCCATGAAGTAGAAAAGGTATTGCTTTTAAACTCTAGGTTTCTTCTTCACCCAGGTAAGCTTAATTCCCATTGGGAAGGTCCTTTTTTTATTACTGATGCTTACCTGTTTGGTGCAGTGCAAGTCCAAGACCCCTCTTCCAAAAGGACATTCACTATTAATGGAAATCGGTTAATGAATCACCATGAGATGATGCACAATCCCGGATCAACATCGACTTCCACTTGATCCCCAACTTATGTAGTCGACCCACCAATAGATGGAGATGGTGACCCTCCAAATCCAAACCAAGGGTCTCCTTTTTCCCTTTAACTCTATCTCTATCTATCTTCCTCCCTCTACCTCTTTTTTCTTCCTACTTTGTCTTTCATCATTTTTACCACTTTAATTTTCAAAAACCCTATTTTTCTCTTTCTCTTTTGTGTGATTGTGTATTTATTAAAAACTAAAAAAACAAACCAAAAAGAATCCTAAAAAAAATCATAATAATAATAATAAAACAAGAGTCATGCATACTCACCATTGAGTTTTGAAAATTTTTCCAACCTTTTTTGGGAGCCAACAGGCATGTTTTCATCTCAAAAACATTGTATTTTCATTGTTACTTTTGATAAAGAATAGTGTGTCAAAACCAACAAATTTTGGATTCTCAATTTTTGATTTGGAAAATTATTTTCCCCAACCATTAGAACCAACATTATCTTTCATTACAAGGACACCTACGGCCATATTTTCAAAATGTTTTTATTCACCTATATTTTTTAATCTTTATTTTGTGGACTTTCGTGATGAATTTCCTACTTTAGTGGGCATTAATATGATAGAGGCATTTTTCTGAACAACATGAGAATTATAATAGCCAAATAGCCTCCCATTAAACATACATTAATCCTCCTTTTGAAATCCCCTTTGAGCCTATGAAAACCTTTTCCTTGATAACCACATTACAAGCCCAATAACTTTTCCCACCCAATATCAACATGGATTTTCTTTGCATATTTTATTTAAAATTTAAGTGCGGGGGGGGGGGAATATATTTCATTTTGGATACCCTTTGTTGATGTCACTATATTATCATATGACTGAGGGCAAGAATCATATTAAGTGTGGGGGAGAGGTTTTAATTTAGTGAGTTTTGGGAATGTATGTATGTTTATGAAATCTTGTACAAATATTTTTGCAAAGTGTTCAAAAAAAATCACAAAAATCACAAAAAATCACAAAAAAAATGAAAATAAGAATGGGTTGTGTCTTGGGTATGTCAAAAATCACTATTTTTCAGCCATTGATCTTGTAATAACTATTACAATTAGTGTCATGAGGATATCAATCATGGGTTTGGATATAAGTGTGATATCATTTCCAAGTTCATCTTTCGAAAAAAGAGAAATAAAAAATAAAAAAATAACACTTGAATTATATTCATATGTCATTGAGAGAAGTTTTGTGGTTTTTAAATATTTCATCTTCTCTTCCCCTTAAAATTTGAGTCCTCTATTGTGTCTTTCTTTACACAATCATTCCGGTGTAAATATGTGTTTTAATTTCCTTCAATGTTTTATTTCCAAAAAAATGTGCATTACTTTTTCCATATTGGTGTTTTAACCCTCTTCTTCTCTCTCTTGGACATTATATTCCTACCATCCCATAGACACAGAAAGACCCCTTAAAAATACCTCTTGATTCTTGTGCACTTTGCATAGGGATTATAGGTTGGGATCTCTTTCAAACTCTAAGATTTTTACTTTTGGTTGGTAAAAGAGTGAACCTCCACAAATGAATTTTATCATCTTGAGATGTGTGATTTTTGAGTGTCCACATTTTCCTTTTCTAAATTTGAGCATGAAAAAAATGAATTAGTTTTGGAACATTATTTCTATAACAACTTGTGGTAGATTTCAAAATGGATGAGTGAAATATTCTGAACCTCCCCTGATTGGAGAAAACAAAATTTTAATATTTGTTGGTGAGTGAAAATGATTTTGTCATGTTTTTATATCTGTTTCACATGAGGTCATCCACAAAACTAAGTGTGGGGGAGTTGATGTTATTAATATTTTCATTACTTATTATATACTCCCTTTATTTATTCTATATTAAATGTGCATAATTTGTTTGAAATATTAATGTTTTAATATTAAGTAATTTTTTTGCATTTTTAGACGTATTCCAATTGAGTCTGTTTACTATTTTAATAATAACTATCACTATACTGATTCAAATTGTGTGGATATTGTTTTTTAGGGTTCTCCTTTAGAAATAAAACATTTCATTATAAGGTACTATGATCCAATTCTGCCATTTGAAGGGTCATATGGTCTTCACAAACAAGACCAAAGAATCTTTAAAGAAACTAGACTATTCATGAAGATTGATTTACTAGGCTAAATACAGAAGTCAAAATTCCATTGTTCTCCACTATATTTCCGGGGGAAATTTAAGGAGTCCAAGAAAAATATTTCAAGGCCTAATAATAATAAAAATGGGCCCAAGTGATGCATTGAAATCCATCCCACAATTCTGAAAGAGAAATAAAATCATCACACAAATATTGGCATTTCTCTTGATGTGGACATCCATTCGATCTGCTATTTAGTAGTGTGAAAGAGGAGATATGGAAAAATAACTCTTTTGAATAAATGACATTTATTTGAGGGAATATTACTATTCAAAAACACATTCACATTATGGTATTTGAAAAAGTCTGGATTGAAATGGACAGATAATAATTGTTTAGTACAACCATCATAAACATTGATCCATAAGTCCAATGGATGCCAAATTTTCACAGTAGATAGAGAACTTTTATATCTAAAAATTTTAAGAAGGATATATTCCATGATTAGGATGTATGAATGTTAAAATCGATAAGCCAAGTGGAGGGGTAATTCTGGATTGTAAACAGTCCACCACCAAGGGCTATTAATACATCCCCTCCTCTCCTTTCAAAAGGGTTGGCATTTAAGACGAGAGGATATCATATTGGCATGACCAAGTCTCTGCGAAAGGCCGTAGAGGAACTTTCAAACTCATGTTTTCACTTGATATCCCCTTCCTACTCTCTTTCATTTCATTTAATTTTGTGGTCTTCTTCATTTGAAATCTTGTTAGTGTTTGTTTTGTAATTCTGTTTTAATGAATGTTTCTTCATCAATATCTATTACTCTCACAAAAATTTTTTTGTTTAAAATTAATGTTCTTAAAATAGCCTAAATCAAGTTATAATTCATTCTCTTATTTTTCTTTCTCATTCAATCTATATTCTATATTTAACAATTTCTTCATCGTTTGTGTGTGTGTTCGGCACACAACTCTTATCTTGTCCCTTTCTTTTTCTTCTCTTTATAATTCATAACCATTAAAAAATATTACCAGATTAATAACCATCATAATGGATGAGTAAATCTCTCATTGGGTTTAGTTTAAATTTAGGTATGATAAGCGATTGAGTGCTTTTGCTCGATGAGTATTCGTTGAATTAACATTGTGTATGTTGGACTTAGCATGCCATTGATTAATGGCTTGTTTTGTTTAACTCGTGGTTTCCATGGACTATTGGAACTATAAATGCACTAACATAAACAATATATTATCAATATTATAACCCTAAGTTATGTTAAGGCTTGTATTAAAGCCTTAACACATGGGAATTAAAATCAACATCAATTTGTGACATTTGTGTTAATTTAAATTCAATATAAAGCGAAGCTCAAGGATATCACAAGCTTAACTACCTAATGATGAACTCAACCCAATCATTATCAATTTGTCAAATCAATCATAATATATTTTTTCATTTCAATTAATCTCTGCAAACAACCCCCTAATCATAATAAAATCAACTAAAAACAAATGACTATTAAAAAGTATCATCACCGAGGATTCGACCTGAGTACTGCTCTACACATTAGTAGAGCACCAGAACCATGACTGGTCAATAGGTGAAAATCAGTCGTGCATTTCAAAGTTACACATGGAAAATATCATTCATTAAACAATAAATATATTGAACTAGGATTTACATCATGGATATTACATCATTTTAGATGAATATTCAGAATATTACAAAAATACATGCTCATAGACCGTAAGAGTTTAGTATATTTGGAAACATGGAAAGAAAAAACTATATCATAGTGAAGTATATTCAAAATCACCCATAAAGATCTAAAAATTTAGTAATTCAACCTAAAATATTTCTTAATAACCTAGGGAAAGGTAACATGAGAATGGGGAGAGCTCTGATGCTAAGTAATGAAAAAACAAAGGAAATGTGTATGCATATCATGAAAAAAAGGTATGGAACTTGAGAATAACATTTTAAGGTCATTAAAAAATATTATAGATCATAGTAATTATTGGGAATTATTAATAAACAAGACATAAAGAAATAAAGAATAAAATTAATCAAAGCATAACATAAGAATAAAACCCAGAATTGTGGCAAACACATATAAAAACCCTATTTAAAATCATCTTACTACAACCTTTATAATATTTTATGCTTGAGATAGTCACCCTTGTACTTTATTTATAATTGGGATGCCCTCTCATATACCCTCTTGTTTCAGTATTGAGATTTCCTCAAATATACACTCTTGTTTCGGGCATGGGATGTCCTCATGTGTAACCTATTGTTTTGGGTTTGGGATTTCCACCTATGTAGCCTCTTGTTTTAGGGTTTGGATTTACTAACGTATACCCTCTTGTTTCAGGTTTGGGGTGTCCCCCTTTGTATCGTCTGATTTTGGGATAGGGATGTCCTCTTATGTGCCCTTTTTTTTAGGAGTGGGATGTCCTCATGTTTACCCTCTTGTTTCAAGCTTTGGATGTACTCATATATACCCTCTTTTTTTCGATTGGCATGCCCCCCTATGTACCCTTTGTTCTCATCAAATATTTATAATTACCCAATGAATTGGAGGGACATGATGGTCCCACCCATTTCATTATATCATTATTCATTAATGTGACACAAAATAAAACATTCATCATATCATGACTCATAAAAAAGGTTTTATAAACCTCAAATCATAACACGTGAAATGAAATGGGTATCCTTAATATTTCATCATATAATATAATATTTAAAAAACAATATGTTTTTTAATCACTTCATGATATCATTACCCATGAAAAGAAGTTGGTTTTAATGCATATAACTCATGGAAGAGAAATGAGATTCATATACATCAAGACATCAGACCATTAAACATTAAGGGAAAGATTATGAATAGAACCTTTAGATCATTTCCTAGAAATGAATCAGTTACATCGAAGGATTTCATTTTATAAGGAAAATAGTTTCTAAATATGTTATCAAAAAACATCTTGAGGAAAATATCATTTATTCTTAATAAATTATTTTTAAAAGCATGAATCCTTTTGAAGATCATTTTCCTTGAAAACATATAAAAGATGTTTTAAAACTTTTGTGAAAAAATATATATAAAAACAATAAAAACTTATAAAAATATTGAAAAAAGTTTTAAAAAACATTAATATTACAAATAAATGAAAACATAAAAATAATTATTGAGTGTTTTTTAAAAATAATTTTCCTAGAACACTTATAAAATAAAATTATAAAATATTTTTGAAAATCATTTCATTGCAAATAAATTTTAAAAAAATATTGGAATCATTGAAGATAATATAAATTAAAATTTATATTCCATTTCCTATAAAATGGTCTTCAAGTATAATTTTAAATCATATTTGAAAACAATTTTGAAAACAATTTTTTTGAAATAATACAGATTTCTGATTGAAGAGAGAAGTACGGAAACAAATTTGTTAAAAAAATTTTATCAATTATCATAGGAACCAAATATTTGGAAAATGGTAATAATAAATATATATACCTTGAATAAATAGAGGATGATGTAACTAAATAGTGTTCTTGAGAGATGTATAATAATATATCATTAATCATGTATAATCATTAACAATATCAAAATGAGATGAGAATGTTTTAATAAAATATTATAACTTGGTAACTTGGGATCATGCTCCCTTTATAAGAAATAGAAATTTTATGGAGATTAAAATGTCATTAAATAATTTAAATTCATGATATAACATGTATAATAAAAGTATATGCCCCTCTAAAGAGAATTTAGGAACAATATGAAACATGAGTCTCAATGAAAGATAATTGAGACAAAACTATTTTATTTATTTCATAACTTTTGAAATTCAAACCCCATGAAAGAAAAGTCATAAAATGGATATGTGAATACCCATAAATTTAAGTGATATTTGAAAATAATACAATTATGGTAAGTACATACACTACAAAAAATGAATGAGTGGCGAATGAAGCATGTATCTCGTAAAAATAAAAACTGAGATAAAATCCCCTTACCTTATGTCTTGACTATCATCGTACGCATTCAAACCATCATTATAATAAATATAAATTTATAAAACATCATTTACCAAACCAAATACTTATATATAGTTCCATATATTGTTTTATTATGACTTTATATTACCCACATGTGAACCATTCTATACTAACGTTTCACATCGGGTAATATTCGCTTTGTTTATCAATTATGTCTTAATTTTTTATGTTGATCATTATACATATATCATGATTAAAGATTGTAAATAATTGATATAAATATCAATTATATACATTATATTTTTATTATAATTAATATATAAGTATGAAACCGAATTCACTATTTAAGGAGACAGTAGGTCGTATATATGTATGAACACTATTTCCATTTTAATTATCATGTTGGGTATATCCACTAAAACCATCTTTAATACATTCCATGTATTGTTTGAACGAATCATATCACTTTGAGTGGGTGGTAGCCCACACTTCCTCAATCAAAATTTTCATATTTACATAATATTGAAAGAATAGAGGTAGGTCCCAATTTAAAATAATAGTAGCATAAAAAAATTATAAAAATAATATATATCATATATAAATATACTTCCTATCATAATTTCCACCATGATAGGTGGTAGTGGAAATATATCAATCATAATTTTGTGAGGAAGTATTTCTCTGTACATAGAAACAATGTGTTCATTATCCATTTGATGGAGGTTTGTGTAAGTGTAGGTCAAACCATTCACAAAAAAAATTATAGTATATGTATGACACTTGTTGTTTATATAAAAATATATTAAATAGAGTTGTTTGTGGAGAAGGAAAATAAAACATTCAACTTGAGAGAAGACATAACCTTTTTATTGGGTAACTCATTTTAGTTTATTCCAAAAGGCTTGAATTTATTGCCTCCTTCACAAGGGAATGATTCTCATATGACATGAGGATATCTATGAATGGAATTGGAATGATATGGGTAAAACATAATAGGGTTTAGTGGTGTGATTAATTGGGAGAGGTGGTGTCTTTTTATAGTTAAGGAAAAGGATTCAGTTGGAATTTTTAGAAACAAGTTACGTGTACACATGTTCTAACCTATGAAAAAGAAATAAAAACCCAGAAACACAATAATTTATGTTGTATGGATGAAATATGTATAGAAAATGGGATTTTTACAAGTTTTTAGATCATTAGATCCCTTAATTTTAAACTTTAGTCCCTGATTAATATTAATTTGTCTTTAATCGTTGTGATTAATTTTAATCACTATATCTAATAATTTTAGTAAGAAAATAAATTGGTATGGTTATAAATTAAATATTATAGTTAATACAATGTTAGATGTCAGATTTTAAAAATTAAAATCATAGAATTTGGAAAATTAAGATTAATACTAATCCCGTAGATGGGACGAAATATGGGGGTTTTGAGTAGAAAAATAATCAAATTTTTGTTAATATTTTGTATTAAATTTCAAATGGAAATTGATTATATTGAATTAAATAGTATTTATAGATGTAATATTTTTCTAATTTTAAGTTAAATATTTTCTAATTTCAGTTTAAATTAATAATTATTTTGACAAGAATGTTGTTTTTAACTAAAATATGTATTTCTCACTGTGCATTAGAAAATTATGTTTCGTAGAAAAATCCCAAAAATTAACCTTATGATAATTTTGATGTTATGAATTAAAAATTAATATTATTTTATCAAATACATTTCTTAAATTATTTTGAAATTGTTGTTATTATTGAATGTGGTCGATTCAAGAAAACAATATTTTTAACAAAAAAGGATTTCACCAAAAAACCACTCATTCATTTTCAATATGTTTTATTTATATAATAAAGTATGAAGAATATTTTAATTTTTTTATTAATATTCCAAATTTTAACATCTATGTTATAATTATTTCATTTAAATAATTATATAATAAAATATGTTTTGTAGAAACTCGGTGTTGTGTGCATTGTATGAAAAGTCAATGTTGCATGTAACATATTCCATGTTAGTGTTTCATGTAATTTATGCCAAGTCTATTCAATGTGAAAGGAATTTTTTATTTAATTAATTGTATGACATAAATATAAATTCAATTTATTAGGGTATACAAACTTTGTGACCTTACCAAAATTTTCTTTTACCTTCAATCAATTTTCAAATTCATTTATAATTAATTTGTAACCTATGAATTCATATTATATTGTGTAAATTATATATTTCAATATATTTGATAATATTATTTATAAAATATAATTTAATATGTAATTTATTAATTATATATTAAATAATAATACTTAACTAATATATTATTTTTTGGTATACCTCGGTCTTGTGTGTTGCGCAAGTTATTGAGGAAATTCATTTTAGCATATAATGATATCTATCCTCAGTGTTACATGTTGAGCGAGCCGATGTTTATACTATATGTAAATATTGATTAACATGGTTTTGCGTAAACACAATAAAAATATTATGCTTTAATAAAATAGACTTTATTATTGTTTCTTTAAATGAAAATATCAAAAAGGAAAAATTAATTCAAAAAAATCCCAAAATCTCAGGGTGTAACATTCTACCCCCTTAAAAATAATTTCTCCCTTTAAATTCATATAGATTATATTTTCATTCATTCAAACCCACATAGTAAAAATTAATCCTAACTCTTCCATTAAATATGTAATGTTGGAACCATAAATTTTACCCAAAGTAGCATATACTATGATTACATATAGGAAAATATGGGTTTGGGATTGAAGATTGGACATAGAGGAAAAGTGTAAATATTTATAGGGAGTAAATTGAGGACATAAATCATAAAAAAGTGAATTACAAAAGAAAATTTGAGGGCCTCAAAGTCATAAATATGTGATGATTTATAAGGCCATCAGTTTAACTAAAATTAAGGTATTAGGACAAAAAATGCTCATATAATCATTATCCTAACATTGTGTAATTCTTTTATTTACAGAGATTATACGGAAATATATTTTCTTGATATATTTCTATAAACAAAATTTCATTCATTAGTTTTTCTTTTAACAATTACTTCTTCACCCATTACTTTAAGAAAAGGATGTCCCAAAATTAACTTTGATGCCTGATGTTCTAAAAAACACTTTTAACATATCTTATGGCCCATAAAAGAGTGAAATGTATAACCATTTCACTCTAACTATAATTAAAAATAAATATGGTTAATACATTAATCTGGAAACATATAAACCTAAAATATTATTCCATCATTAATAATTATTCATTAAAAATAATTATACATCGACATGGGTATTTCATAGGCTAGTCGTAGGACTGAAACCCTTATCATCCATTCATTATTGGTTCAAGACCCATAGCCTTTCCAGACATAATTGGTTGTCACCCAAAACACATGATGACTGTTTCTAAAACTATGAAAATATAATTTCTAAAATATGATAGAAATTCTTCAAAGAAGTTTAACAAATAAATATCTTTTTAACCTTGGTTATCAATACAATGGCTGTACATAAATAATCCCTCTGAATTTTAACTTAATCTTTTCATGAATTTTTTAAGTTATAACATTTCTAAAATATGAAACATCATTGATTTGGAATTATTTTCATGAAATTTTCTTAACATTGATCTCCCATATATAGAAAATTATCTCTTGGTTGTCACATTCCAAACATGTGAATACCCTCGTGGTAAATTCTCTTAAATTATAGTAACAACCTTCATTAACAGAAATCCTTTTTGTAAAACATGCATGTTTTCTTATTCCAAAGTATATTTTATCTATTCCTAAAATAAAAAAATGTTGTAAGCTTCATCCTTGATGACATAGAACACTTTTTACATAATCAGTTCAAGGGTAACCCATACAATACAATTTACATATTCATATCCAGCATATCTTCACCCAAACATTATTTTCTCAATTTTAGGTAGTTATTAAGTGCTACCTTCCATTAATCAAGATATCACTATTCCATGAAATCAATTTTATATGTATTCATCACAATTAAACATGTCCTTTTCAATAATTAATGAAATCTTAAACTAAAAATTATGATATATTTCATGATTCATATAACATAATCTCTAAATTCAAAAATATAAATACTTCATTCATTAAGAATTATTGATTAACCATTAATTGGACTTCATAAACATGTTCCTTAATACAACATTCCTAGAATATGAATTATGAATCATTTATCAATGTTCCTCAACATCAATATAATAACTATTCATATATTTAATGTAAAAAATATATAGTAATATCATATACCTTTCACTTGTTGTTTGTTGTCTAATTCTCTTCATAAGCATAACAAATCCACGTACCACCTTCCTAATTATCATTATAATATTTACACTTAGGAAATTGAATCACATAATTTATATACATTCCATATCTAAAACAATAAATGTTCACCATGTTCTTTATAGTTCTCTCCATTGAATATAACTAGAAATAATTGTGTGTGTATTACTTTTCATAGTAGAAAACTACATTGTCGTGAAAATAATTACATATAGAATGTCTAAATCATGACACCTTATTTAATATATTAAATCCTAGGTTCATCCAAGGATATTAATATCAAACTAATATC
Source organism: Viscum album (assembly GCA_963277665.1). Classification (NCBI taxonomy): domain Eukaryota; kingdom Viridiplantae; phylum Streptophyta; class Magnoliopsida; order Santalales; family Viscaceae; genus Viscum; species Viscum album. Next base: position 327,298,987 of record OY728158.1, read on the forward strand.
TAAATCTATCATGATGTTTTTGGGGGTGTTTGTGAATTTCTAAAGCATATCCCTCATGAGTTTCAAACTATGTATACAGTAATGCCCATTATCATGTACTAGATTACCCAGAGTCCAGCTCATAACATCTTGTTAGGGTTGTTACACATAGGGTCATCTATTCCAAATTCACATCCACTTTTAGTATAAAAAATAGGGATTTATTTCGTAGAAACCACTCACTTTATCCTTCAACAAATTTCTAGGTCATTTTCAAAAATAATGAATCATCCATATACATATCCATAAATACATCCCTGGACATATGCTTATAAATATACCAAGGGATATCACTAATTTTTCATCATCCTAGTTTCTAATGGTTCACTAAATAATTACTTTGATACCAACTATATAAATATATGCATGAAATACATGTATATTACATCATTTTATATGAATATTAACTATATTAAAAAAAATGCATGCCCATTAATTTTTATAGTTTTTTCACTTTGGAATCATGGAAACAAAAACATCTATCCTAGTGTAATATCTTCAAAATAACTCTCAAAGATCTACACCTATATTAATTCTACCCAAATCCTTTCTTCATCACCTTTGTAAAAGAAACATTACGGTTGAGCTCAAATGCTTAGTAATGAAAAATAAACGATATTTTTAAGAATAACATGAATAAAGGGTATGTTACTTGAGAATAACAATTGAATATTATAACCAGCATATTATATATCATAATAAATATTTGTAGTTCATAAGACATGAATCATTAGGAAATAAATAAAATAATCCATCAAATCATAACATATTAAGACAACATGTAACTTTAGAAAACACATATAAAAACCTATGTCAATGAGGCTTACTATGGAATTTATAAGTTGTTATGATTCCTATAATCCATCATGTACATGCTTCAGACTTGGGATTCCGTCCCACGTACCCTCTTTTTTTGATATTGGGATTCCCTATCGTATACCCTATTTTTTATGGATTTGGATGTACTCCAATGTGACCTCTTATTTCGGGATTGGGATGTCCTCCTATGTACCCTCTTATTTTCGGCTTGGGATTTACTCCTATATAACCACTTGTTTTGGGATTAGAATTTCCTCATATGTACCATCTTATTTTTGGTTGGCGATGTCCTCCTATGTACCCTCTTGCTTTAGTCTTATGATTTCCTCTTGTTTACTATATTGTTTTGGGTTGGGGATGTACTCTAATATACCCTCTTTTTTCTATCTTGTGATTCCCTCCCAAGTATCCTTTTACCTTATAAAACATTGATCATTATCTAATTCATTTGAGTGAGATATAGGTCCCACCCATCTCATTATAACATCATTCATTCATGTGCCAAAAAATTAAACATTCATCATATCATGAACCATAAAAAACATAGGTTTTCTAAATACCAAATCATAACCCTTGAAATGAAATGGATGTCATTAATATTTGATCAAATAATATAGTATGAAAATAGATATATTTTGTAATAACATCATGAAAGCATAACTCGTGAATGGAATTTGGTTTCAATGCATATAACTCATGGAAAATAAATGATATTCATATATTTCATGACATCAAACCATAAACCATTCATATAAATAATATGAATGCAACCATTTGATAATTTCCTCTAAAGGAATGAGTAAAATCAAAAGGTTTCATCTTATGTGGAAAATAATTTTAAATTATGTTTTAAACAAATTTCTTGAGGAAAATATACATTCTTCTTGATAAATTGTTGTTAAAAACATGAAAACTTTTAAAAACCAATTACAATAAAATCATATAAAAGAAGTTTGAATATGTTTTAAAACCCATTACATTAAAAATATTTTAAAACTTATAAATAAAGATTTAAAACATTTTTAAAACCAATACATTTAAAAATATTTTAAATCTTATAAATAAATCTTTAATAACAATTTGAAAACAATTTTCTTTAAAAACATATTGAATAATATTGGATATATTTTTTAAAACCTTTTTTTTTCAAAATAGAATTGATAACTTATAAAGATTTCTTTGAAAAGCATAAAAAATTATTAATATTCATTTTCATTGTAAATGGTCTTCAATTATAATTTGAAATCATTTTTTAAAGCAAATTTTTTCAAATAAAATAGATTTCCAGTCGAAGAGAGAAATATAGACAAATTTTCTTAAAAAAAATTTCTCACTTATCGTAGGTACATAAAATTGAAATAATAGTACCAATCCATGGATATATATTTAATAAATATAGTATAATGAAAATAATGAGTGTTGTTGATATATGTATCATAATAATTCATTAAATAATAATAATTATAAACAAAATTGAGAAGAAATGAGGTTATTTCAATAAAATATTATAAATAGATAAATTGGGATCATACACTACATGTAAGAAACATAAATTACATTAAGGAAAAAATATAATTAAATAAATTAAATTAATGATATAACATTTTAAAGGAAACTATATTCACTTTAAAATAGAATTTAGGTATATAACAAAACATGAGTCCCAATGAAGGAAAATCGAGACAAAATTATTTTTCCAATTTGGTAACTTTGGAAACACAGACCCCATGAAATAAAGGTCATAAAATGTATATTTGAATACCCATAAATTTAATTACAAGATAAATATAATACAATCTTGGTCATTACATATGCCGCACAAAATGAAAGAGTGGTGAACATATCATGTATCTCACAGAAAAAAAAAGTTGAATGAAATCCCATTAATTAATGTCTTCACTCTCATCGTACTCATTCAACACATATGTATAATAAATATATATTTATTATAATTATTTTACAGAACCATATTCATGTATATAATACCATATGTTGTTTTTTATGACCTTTTTATTACCCACTTGTTAACCATAAAATGTTAAGGTTTCGCATTGGGTAATATTCTCTTTGTTTATCATATGTGTCTTAATTTGTTATATTGTTGGTCATTATAATTATACCAGGATTAAGGAATATTAACAGTGACATAAATATAATTTATATGCATGAAATTTTATTATAACAATCTATTCAATATATAAGTATGAAACGATATACACCGTTCAGGGATACGATAGGTTGTACGTATGCATGAATGTTATTTTCGTTAATTTGTGGTGTCGGGTGAAAGAATGTATCAGAAATACATAAATATATATATCAATATTAAATTAGATTTATGATATCATTTATATTCACTAACAACATCTTTTATTCAATACAAGTAGTTTATGAATGAATCATATTTCATTGAGGGAGCAGTAGTCCACACATCCTCAAACAAATTTATCATATTTACATAAGATGGAAAGCATAAATTTATGTTCAAAATAAAAATTATTATTTCATTAAAACTATATAAATATAATTTTGTATCATATAAAAAAATATTTTTCATTATAATGGCCATCATGATAGGTGGAAATGGAAAAATGAACAATCATCATTTTGTGAGGAAGTAGTTTTCCATACACAAAAATAGTATGATCGTTACCCATTTGATGGAGTTATATAGAATTTCTGATGAAACATTTACATAACATAATACTAGAATATTTAGGACATTGGTATTTATATATAATCATAGAATAAATATAGTTGGAGTGGGTGGAGATGTAAAATAAAATAAAGTACATGATAGAAGATGTTACCACTTAATCGGGTAACTCCTTTAGTTTAGTACCAGAATGCTATCATGTGTAAAATTCATGCTAAGTTAATTAATCTACCAAGAAGTGTTGATTTATTGGAATTTTATGGGTAGGTATGGTCTCAACATAATAGTATTTAGAGGTATGAGGAAATGGAAGAGGTGGTGGCTTTTAATAGGGAGGGAAAAGGACTGACATGAATGTTTTAAAAACAAGTTATCTCTACACATGTTTCTACCTATCAAAAGTCCGAAAAAACTATAACAAAATCAATAATTGAAGTTTTATTTCTGAAATATGGATATAAAATGGGTTTTGTACAATTGGATAGAATAATTGGGCCCTTATTTTTATGTTTTAGCCACTAATTAAGCATAATTTGGCCCTAATCACTGTGATTAATTTTAATCACTTTTACTAGTTATTTTGGTCAATAATTAACATGGTCTTATTTTAATTTAAATATTATAATGAATACATGGTTTATGTTAGTTTTCAAAAATTCAAATAAATAAATTATAAATATTAATATTAATGATAATCCCGTAGATGAGATGAACAGATAGGTTTTTTATGGTACACAAATGTTCAAAATCTTATTAAGATTTTGTATTCCATTTCAAAGTGAAATTTATTAAAATGAATTAAATATTATTAATAGATGTAATATTTATCTAATTTTACCATTAAAAAATTTATAATATAATTTAACAATAATAATTAAATAAACAAAAAACTATTTAATTAAAATACAGTATTTTTACTATTCATTGAACAATTAATTCTCTCCGAAAAAATCTCAAATATTAACCCTAAGATAATTTCGACATTATGAATAAAAAATGAATTCTATTTTATCAATAAAAATTTTTAGATGTGTCAAAATTTTATTTTATTATTAAAAGCGGTTCATTCAAGAAAATGGTGTTTTAACATAAAAGGACTTTACCAATAATCATATCATTCATTATCAATATGATTTATTAATATAATACAATTATAAAAAATTATTTGAAAATTATTTATTACTATTCCTTTGTTTTATGTCTATGTTATAATTATTTCTTTTATATAATTGTATAATAATATATGTTTCATAGAAACTCATTGTATTGTGCTTCGTATGCCAAGTCGATGTTGCGTGTTATGTAAACAAAGTCAATGTTGAATTTAACGTATGAAAAGTACGTTCCATGTGAAAGGAATGGTTTACTTAGTGCATTTAAATACATAAATTTGAGGTTGTTTAATTTTTGAAAAACAACTTTGTCACCAAAATAATATTCCCTTTTATATTCATCCAGTTTTCATATTCATTTATAATTAATTTGTTACATCTGAATTCATATTATATTATGTAATCCATATATTTTAATAAATCATATATTAATATTTATAAGCTATATTTTAACATCTAGGTTTTATCCTATTATAAAAAATAATCATATTTTAATAATATATTATTATTCGGTAAACCATGATCTTGCGCGTTATGAAAGTCATTGAGGAAAGTCACTGTTGCATATAATGCAAGATATCCTAATTGTTCTAGGTAGATAAAAAAATTATGTTATTTTTAAATCATGGTTAACTTGGTGTTTTGTATCACTCAATACAAACATAGTGATATAATAAAATAAAATATCTTCTATGTTTCATGAAATGAAAAATATGAAAAATATAAATTAATTTGAAAAAAATAATTCTCAAAATCTAAGGATGATAAAATACCAATATGGAAGATCCAATTTTCACACCACTAGCCCGATTCTATCCACACCCTCAAGTGGTTCAACAAAATTGGAATTGACATTCCCTGTCTCTATATCCTAGGGTTACCCAATCTAGGAGACATGCTAAGGAAAACACGGTCAACCTCTACAAACTCTAGTGCTCATAATGTCTATATTTATACAAATTATGCCTTCTATGCGACATATCCATATGTTTCTGGATCAATTTCACCTCCTATGATGTCTCCTACATGCTACTCAGTCCCAACATCTCTGACTCACCAATCTCTATTAAGTGTATAGGGGATCTTCATGGCCAACCATACAAAGCCTAGTATGGTTCTATATGAATAGTTTATTTATAACTATTGTTATAGGAACCCTCCATAGGTGATGGGTGATTCTACCAAGACCCCCCGAAATCAATAAGACAATATTATAGAATATCATCAATAACTTGTATTGTACACAATGAATACCTATATTTCTATGGGTAGAATGTTGTATTCATTGAAACCTAGGTACCAAGTGTCTTAGGAAGCCCTTCCAGAAGCATGAAGTAAAGTGTGGGTCACATTATGAAACATTAGATCAAGGCACCCCATGAAAAAATATATATCTCTTGTAAATGCATGTATCCTTACTAGAACATAGATAGATTCTATTGTATTGGTATTAAATGAGGTATTGTTGTAAAATAGTCCCTAATCACCCACATCATGACATAATTTCGAGGTATCCTCAGGAGAGAAACAAAAAACTAAATAGACATGTCATCCCACATCAATTTTGGAATAGAAAATGACTATAGTAAACCACCAGTTTGTTGAAACTAGGCCTTCACCTAAAAATAGGTGAAATACTATGTCATGAACCATGCTCTCTCCTTGTTCATGCTCAAGGACTGAAAATGTCATTGTTGGTCATGATATATTTTGTTCACAGATGGATGAACCACTCACATGGATGCATTGAATTCTCTCATCATCTCCTCTTGCATGCTCATAAGAATAAAAACCTAATTCCATACATAAATGATCTGGTCTGCTTCAATGCTCTAATCTGAAGGCAACTCCCCACCTTAAAGGTATTCCTTCAATGTCACGTATTCGTGAACCTCATACTAGTTTTCCCTAATCCATCTCAAAATAGAAGACTCCACGGAAACATATATGAAATTATTATTCTCTCAACCCTCCTTAAACTATACATACATCTCTTCTAATAGATTCATGAACATCCAATCGACACTATACTCTTGAATAGCCTTAGTCTGTGTTTTCCTAATTAAACCAACATCAATAATATTTCCCTTTCTAGTTGTATATGATGGATCAAAATAAAATTACTATATATACTCAACCCATATCCACTGATCGAGACACAAATATCATTGGGAGAATATATACATTATGATATTGTGACCTGTATACATAATAAACATCTCACCCAATAGATAATGTTACCAGCTCATCAATGAATAAACCACTACAGTCAACTCAAGTTCATATGTAGGGTAGTTTCTCTCATACAGACTAAACTGGAAAGACCCGTAAACCAAAATATATCTCCCTTGATCAACACTTCTCTATTCCATATCCCATAAGTATCACAAGACATCATATTATCCTCACCTAACTCTGATGGGATCAATATTGTTTTAGAGGGAAACAACTTCTTCATCCCCTAAATGGAATAATCACATGTTTCCGAACATTCAAAATGTTCCCCTTCTTGGTCTATCCTGAATGAGTTTCTACCAAATGGAAAAAGTATGGAATTAAACTTATATAATATCGTATGAACCCTATAAATCTACAGATATAAAACACATTATTTTTCTACTCAAATGAAATAACTACCTTACCTTTATCTGGGACTACCAACACACCTTCCTCAGAGATGATGTGACCCAATAAGTAAAATTGTTCAGTCCAAAATGGCCCTTAGATAGAATGGAATATAGGGAATGCTCAATTAGTGTACATATAAAGATTCCAAGATTACGGTCATGATCTCCATGAGCATTGTAGTACACAATTATATCATCCTCAAACACTACCTCAAACTCATCTAGGTTTGGATGGGAGATTCATTTCATCAAGGCCATAAATATGACTTGTGAATTCATCAACCCAAATGAAATTACAATGAACTTATATACCCTATACCTACTTCTTATTGTAGTATGATTTATATCATAAGTTCAAACACTCAATTGATGATACCCTAATCTCAATTCAATCTTGGAGAAAACACAAGACCCTCTTTATTGGTCAAAACAGATCTTTAATAAATTCAATAGGATACCATTTCCTCAAATTCATCTGGTTACACTTCCAGTAATTCACACAATAGCATTGTGTCCCATAAAAATTCTAAGAAAAGAACACTAGATAACCCTAAGGCTGAATACTTGTATGGATAAACCACTTATCCTCCAACTCCTCCTGTTATGTCATAGAATCTTGAAGCTCTATATGTGTCATTCTATATGGTTGAATTGAAATTGTTCCTGCCCCCGACATGAGTTCAACATTTAAATCCTCATATATATAATGTTCCAACCCTAAAAAGTCTTTTGGAAACACACCCTATATCATGAACACTATGGTTGAAAAAACATCTCACATTATACCTCTATCATCCATCAACAAACAAGAAACTTAAGAAGGAAGCTCCCCCAGTTGCTGGTGAACATGCCTTTAATTACCTACCTTAATATCCCATTATCACTAGTGGGTATATTTGTCACCCTCAAGATACACAAATATCAAAATCCAACTATAATAGTCTATGTGGGCTCGGTATGCAACTATCTAGTTCATACCCACAATTAGTTCAAAGATTGTCATGTCAATAATGTAAAGATACTAACTAAAATGATACTACCAATGCATGAGAGAACACCCCTTGTACAAATAGATGTCTATCAACCACATTCCCATATGTGTCTCTATCATAAATACCCCACTCACAAACTCTACCGCCAAGATCAAACCATTATGATGGTTTACTGAAATAAAATAATGAGAGTCATTAGTATCAAATATGGAACTAGATATTGTAGAAGATAAAAAAACATTACCTCTCACTATTGAGGGTCTATTCTCACTATCCATAAGAGAATGATGAATGATAGGTAAATGTCCACCCCCTATTACTAATGATGTAGTCCAAATCCCATAAACTGTGACATTCTATTGATATGGGTGTTATTTCCCAGAATCACATTTCCCACTGCCTCTACCACCTTGGCACATAGAACTACATTTGTGAGACTAATATGGTTCATAAGATCCCCTTTCATCTCCCTAGTTCAGTTTAGATACTCTATCACCACCCATTTATCATGGGTTCTGGTAGAACTTCTTTATATGTCCCATAATTCAATAATATCGGCACTCTACTGGTGATCAGGGACATTTGCTATGATAGTGGCTCTGCTTGTCACCCAAGTGACATACATTTTGGTTAAGGTCAGGTGTTATTAAAACTTATCCCTAGACATTATTTCTACTATCCCCCATGATAACCTTATTTTAGCGATGATTCTATCTCTATGAAGACATTTCTCCTGATCAACTAATAGCAATAGTCTGTACTACACAAAAATCCTTCTTCAGGTTCCCCGAAGCTAAGAGTGCTTAATCCACCACCTCAACAAACTTCATTATTAGAAAGCGGTTAACATGGTACATAATATTTCATTTAATTATATCCAAGAAACACCTCTAAATAGATATCAAATACCCTTTAAAAATTGGATAAAATCACTACAATTCTCTAAAGTGTCCAGCATAGTCCATTAATGAAAAACTCCCTTGAGTAATCCTAATGAACTCAGCTACACTCTCCTACCTTAGCCTCTCTGGATAAAAGTTCTCCATTGAAGTCTCCATGAAGTCCTTTCATAACACACCCTCATCTTCTATAGTATTATTCAAAGTATCCCAATAGTTCTTTACTGGTCTTCAAAGCATGTATGCAACCAACATGACCATATTCTCATGAGGAGTCTCTAAATGGACATGTGTAGTCTGGATAGACACAATTTAGAACATAGCCCCCTCAATTCCACCCACTGCATTAAAAATTAGTGGATGCCACAATAAAAAATCTCACATCAAGGCCAGACATTCTCTTCCCAACCTACTCGGTTTCACTTTCCATAAACTTCTTGATGCCTTCAAAGTTCACTTGGAATAGATCCCTTATTTCATCACCTAGCACTATCGGTAGATCTGGTTCCACTACTTGTATATCATCTATAGCCATATCCTATTTTTTCCTCTCAACAGGCGTATTCATGGAGGGATATCTATACATTACCAAGAAGACATCTCAAGACACCTAATACAACATTATAATTATTCAATAAGAGGAAAACAAAACAAGAAACAATAATTCTTGTTCCTCAACTCCCACCATAGGGTCAAAATTGGGGTGCTATCACTACCCTAAACCATAAAAACCTATATCTTGGTAATCAAAGGGTAAAATAATTATCCTATTTATAATTCTCATAAAAACACTTTATTCACTTATTTAATCATTTTACAATTTTCAAGTTCACATTATGCACCTTTTTCAATTAAATTTCCCAAGCATGAAAAATATTTTATGTTAAAAAATATTCATAAATAATCTTTCCACATGTGTTCTTATAAATATTAATGTCACAAAAATCCCTGAGTTCCTAGAATGATTCTTTCATAATCTACTATCACTTCATTACAGGACATGAGTTAAATATTCAAAAATTTCAACAACAATTATAACATCACACATCAACTACATCACTAGAGGTGAAGTAATAGCCAAATATAACAGAAAATACCAATAACAACATCCAATCCATGGTAATTGGGTTTTCCCCCATACATTGTCTAGATACTCCGATGAATTTACTAGTATCGAAGGGTTGAATATTCCTAGTCTCCTATCTACATTTCCCAAAAAGTTATAAAAAATCTTAAAGAAACCCCCTTTGATATGATGTTATAATGTCCCAACCAAGGTGTCAGACACCAGTTCCCCGAGCTAGTTGGTCACTTGACCTCTGGTGCACCTCCCCATAGGCCATAGGATACATACTAGTAGAGAAGGTCTAATATCGATAATGGGGAGACTATACCCTCTTTATTAGAGTAATACCATTGAATAACTGAATAAGTAATAACAAAAATACATATAACTATAACCAAAATAATAACAATATCACAAGGTGACAAAAACTAGAAATAGAATATAAAAAATGAATATTACATATGTATTTCCATAGTACATTCCAGGTTTCAAAATATAAACCAAAAAGTAAAGAACGTAACAACTCCCCAGTAGGTCCCAAACCACATCTTGTTCCCTCATCCATGCTCCATCCCAAATCAGACAACTAATACAGGGTCATTCCCATATCTTTCCCAACATACATCAAGTATATTCAGGTATTGATTAGGAATCCCAAGTAGGGTATGAGAATAACTCAGTAGGCCACCACCATTGGTTTCTAAAACAATATACATTCAAAAAATAATGTATGCAACTATATATAGAAAATTAAGGAAATAAAGAAAATACTTTACACTTTTTCAGTTATTCTTTTTTATTTTACCACAAAACACTCAGGTTCTTGAGAAAACATAAACTCTCAATAAATTCTTCAATAAGTTCTAGTGTATGAACTATCTGTGAGGGATATCATATCACTTAATTATATTTTTACCATTATTCAACTCAATTAAAATATATATACTCTTGTTACTATTCGTTGTCTCAATTCTTTTATGAATACCATTGTTACCATTAATCATTTAAAATTACACTATAATTCCACTATTAACATTCAAAAAAAATTCACACCTGAATTCAGTTATGAACACTCATCATTTAAATCCACACATGAATTCCATTTTTACCATTCATCATTTCAATTAACAGACGAATTCCATTGTTTCTATTCATCATTTCAATTTACACATGAATTCCACTGTTTACATAAATAATTTTAATTCAAACATGAATTATATTGTTGTCATTATTTATCTCAATTATATTAGGAATTCCATTTTTAACATTAATCGTTTTAATTTATACATGAATTATAAATTTACGATTCATCATTTCAATTCTCACATGAATTTCAATGTTACCACAAATCATTTCAATCCACACATGAATTCCATTGCCACCATTCGTCATTTCAATTCACACATGAGTGTAATTGTTAACATTCATCATTTCAATCCCCACATGAATTTCATTTTTATAATTCTTCCTTTAAATTCACACATTAATTCCATTTTTACCCTACATCATTTCAATCCACACATGAATTTTATTTCAAACCTTTATCATTTCAATACAAACTCGAAGTCCATTGTTGACATTCATCATTAAAATCCTCACATATCACAATATCAAATTAATCAATTCATAATTAATTGATCAATTTTAAAAAGAATTATATTTACATAATTTCATAAATTAATTAAATATTTAATTAGAAACAAAAATTTCCTTAATTAATTCAACATTCAATTAAACATATCAAACCTATTAATTAATTCTACAATTAATTAATCATCTCAATCAATTTCATAATCACAATAATCTCTAATAATGAATTTGAGAACTAACTATTCCCATTCAAAAATTTCAAAAAAAATTATAAAAAATTTAATTATTCATGTTAAAAAATGTCAATAATTCCATTATTATTTCAATAAATAAATATTTCAATTCATAATCCCAATTTTTACTATTTTACAATTTCACTAAGTTGAATAATTCAAAAAATTCTTAAATTATATTAAGAAATCAATTTCTAATAACCTAAAAGGAATTATAAAATTACATAGACTTAATTTAAATCAAAACATGGTGATCTCAATTATAGAACACCTAACTCAAAATTTATGATGAACGATGTCCAATGGATGTCCAAAAATTGAATAGAATCAATCATGAATGCGATGATGAAAATGATGTATATATGAATCGTATATCCAAAATTAAAAGGATAAGATATAATAAACCTAGATCTAGATCTAGAACTAATATGAGATAAACATACCTATTTTATCTAGGAAGAGGAGTATGATAGAGAGAGATATAAATAAGAATAAATCCCATAAATGGGAAGGTGTAGATATTAAATCCTTCCATTGATTCTCTAAAAATATAGTTCAATAGGGCTTGGAATGCATCTTGGAACATCCAAAAAATAAATAAAATGTGTTGGTCTAAGTGGGGGTTTATTTTCGTTTAATATTGTGGATTGTTATTTTAAAAACTAAAATTTTGATTAATTAAAGAACATGCATGGTTTTCTGGGTAGAGGTGAAGGGTTTTCCAAACTATAAACCTTTATTGTGAGCCTCTTATAGTTGGGGGTGAATGGTTTCTATAAATAGGTTGTATGGTTTGAATATCTATGTGGTAGCCATGAAAACCATCTTTTTCCTGAGTTTCATGGGTTTTTAGGTTAGGGAGTAAGGTTTTGGAAAAACCTTCACCAACTGTGCACATGCCCTCCTGCTTCCAAAATTATTCATTTTCACCCAAATGCCCCTCAAGGTAAAATCCAACAAAACGTACTCAGGAATATGTAAAATAGTACCTATAACCATTATCAGGACATTTTAATAATATTTTTGGGTTTTTAAAAAATTATTTACATTAATTTCTCATAGAAACCAAAAATCCATTAAAAACATTTTTTTGATGAATATATTTAAATTTATAGAAATGTATTTATTATTTAATATGAATTTATAAATAAATTTATACTGAGTATGAAATTTTTCTATAAATATCATAAAGTAGTTAATATTTTTCATACCCAATTATTTAATAGCATGGTTAGAAGAGAAGTATTTAAAATAATATTATTTCATTGTTCATTGAAGCTTGGTGTCATGTGTCATACACGCTTTTGAAAAAAACTCATTTTTTGTAATGTAAGGCAAATAAATGATTGATATAATGTGAGTTATACAAATTTTTTTATATAAAAAAATATCAATCTTATTAAATTCATTTTAAAAACAATATATCAAAAAACCTTAGGGTGTCACATTCTACCCTTAATAAAATTAATATCTCCCTAGAGATTCCTCTCTTCCATTAATGTTTTAACATTTGAAAATTACTTCATTGAAACCCAAATAATAAAGGAGGTTAATAAAAAAATCTTCTGGAAAGAAATAGACAGGGATGTGATAAATTCATTTGGAATAGAAAATACTAGGTTTCTAACTAGCATAACATAGGTGGGATAAGAAGACATGAACATAACAGAGAGAACTAACACCCAAATATTATAAGAGATTTATAGAGATAATTGATCAGAATTGGGTGACATGTTGAAGCTTAAATGTTATACAGCATAAACTAAAAAGCATGAAAAATGTTATAAATATCATCAAAATTTATGAAAATAGATAAAATTTTATTTTATGATTCCTTTCATAATTTTTGAGAATTCATTTTCCATCTACACAAAGAACATATGAAAATTAATTTATGTGATTAATGTTTATTTCTAAGGTAAATTATCATCATTTTCTTGTGCCTTGAGAAATTTCAACTTCATTCCTTACTCTAAGAGATTAATTACTTATTTTTGAGTCAAAAAATAATACCAATAATATAATTATAAGTCATTCCATCTTTCTCTAGTTAAAAAAATATTAGCACCAGTTATCGAACATTGGTAAACCATCAAATGGAGATGTAATTCATTAATATATAATACCTCATAAAAATATTAAATTATACAATTTTATAAATATTTATCCTTTTAGCCCTTCAAAAAATCAAAATTTATAAATAAGGTCACTAAATTTATCAAAATCATCTTAACATTTGTCCCATATATTTCATAAATTAGCTCTTGATTAACACATATCAAAAATGGTAATACCATCATCATGTAATCTCTTGAAAAAAGGTAATAACCTGAATTACCATACAACCTTTTTAAAAACATACATTCTTCTACATTACTCACGTAAAAAATAATATTGAAAATATTCCGTAGATCTAATAATATTGTAAACTCCATGAATTACAACATAAAACACATTGTAAAAATCCATTTTCATTTCTAAGGTCAACAATACTATCCAATTTGCATTATCCATATCAATCATCCCTTTGTTCCAAATAAACAACATTTTCTCAACCTCAGGATAATATATGGATGATATTCACACAATCATGTGTTTTCCATAGAATATAATATTTCCATTATGTCACTTTTCATGTTCATTATTACTATTTAATGTATTCTTTCATATCCATAATGAATAACCTCTAATAAAAAATCCATATATATTTCATGATTAATATAACATCATTATTTAATTAAAATTCATAATCATTTCATTAATTTTTCTGCCTTTTATATCCATTTACTAGGATTCATCGTCTTATTCATTAAAACTTATTTCATTTCATGTCATTTGTAGTATCTCCATCATCAACAGAAAAAACATTACTCATAAAAAATTCTGATTTTATTTTGGATGTTTTAATATTGGTTATATATTTTCACAATTCCAATACTTCACACATTTAAAACACACAATATTCAATGATACATTTGGTAGGACATTATTCTCATCCATTGTGTGAATTGAAAAATTCATTTTTCCTTTTCAGTTGCTTTATCTGTGTACATTTTCACACAAAAAACATCTTCTCATCCCTACACGACAATCCCCTTAGTTATTCTTCCCATATTCATGACTTATAGGAAATGGAATCATCATTTCCCCATGTACTCCACTACCCGAAAACTTAGCAAACTGCATACTTCTCTTCTATGGGGAGTTTGAAATTTAGCTATGGTGCATGTGGTTAATCATATATTTTGAAAACTGATTAGTTATAATCAGAAAATCTGTTAAACTTTTAATATTACCATTTAGTTGTTGATCAAAAAAATTATATCACATTCAATGTTAACAAAGTTCCTTCGGGATCCCAGCATTGACTAAAACCAAATTGAATTGTGTGAGTAGCACTAATCATTCAAAATAACCATATAATCATGAAAAAATAACATATAGGACATATAATTCATGGCACACTTTTTTCAATCTATGAAACAATATTTTTATCCTTATTCATTCATATTCATAATCAATTTAAATAATTTATGGTGGTTAATAATTATTTGTGAATTTCTAAAGAACATCCCATGATTGTGTCAAAACAAGAGTACAGGAAGGCCCATTAACATTAACCAGTTAATGATCAAGTCCAAATCAATGTGCCCTTTTTGAGTTATTACCCCTATTAACTGATGTTCTAGATCCTCATCGACTTATAGTATCCATACATGGATGTCATTTTTTTTTAAATCAATCTCTTTATCCTTTAGAAATATTCCAAAACATTTTCATGTACTTTGAACCATACTTAAGCATTTATATAAAGAAATACATATACATATACTTAGAAATATCTCTATTTATCTTACTAGTGTATTCTCATTCTACTTTATAGATTTCAATTAATCCAATCTTGTGAAATTAAATATAGAAAATCATGTTTCTCATACATGGATATTAGATATTTTTAGGCAAATATTCATTACCTAAAATAAACACATTCCAATAGACCAAAATAGTTTAGTTCCTTTAAAAAAATAGGACAGAAACTTCTTCATTTTTATCACCAATATTATACAAATCATATGTAATACATTTCTTCATAATGTGAAAAACAGAAACATAATAAATGGTGATCGTATTTTCTTAGTAAGGGTAAACAAGAGATATATTTAAGCATTACATGTAAATAAAGGTATGAGGAAAAGAGTATAAAATTTCAAAACCATACAGTTCAAATTGAATTTCAAAGTCTTGAATGACGTAATAATAATCTCTAGTTTATAAAACAAGAATCATAATTGAATCAACGAACATGATTCTTGAGAGTATAACATTGTCATAAGACATATATTTGGGGAATATAACTATGCATATAATGTCATATGTAAATGATTTCCACCATGACATTCAAGATATGTTAGTCTTGGGCTAACCATACATGTATGTAACACCACATGATCTTAGGGTAGGACTCTTTTAATATTTAATATCTCTAATAGTTTATTCTTTACGCAACACCAAGTTTAATATTATAATATACTATTAAATATGACCATTAAAATAGTAATGTGGCCATTATGAATAGTAATAAGATCAATAGAACACTAACTTCATCTATGAATGTATAAATAAAATTTTTGTATCTTATAAATGAAAATATTTTATATTTATATCATGGAATATGTAATGGAATTTTTTCAAAATGTTGAATTAAGTGTTGGTATTTTTATTAAACATAATAGTTTATTTATAATTTTATAACTAATATAATAATTTAATTGAAAATTATTTTCAAATAATAGATCCATAAAAAAATATTTTCTATTCTTATGATTATATTTAATTTTATGATACCATAATATAATTTTCCCAAGTTTCATAAAAACAATTATAATATTAATAACTATATTTTTTTTTGAATTAGTTGGGGTTTTATTTAAAATTTTAATTTCTCATATTTATTAAAAAAAATTCAAAAAATGGAATTCATTTTTAATTTTACCCATAAAAAAAAGGTAACAGTGATTTTTTGGCATTTTTTTAAAATAGTTAACTTTTTATGAATAGTGAAATATTATAATTGACAATTTTTATAAAATACTTGAATTATAGAGTCATAGTTGATGTATAGTGGCTATATTCGCACAATATAGAAATATACATCAATATTTTGAAATATTCTTTGATAATTCTCAATCTATTCATAGTCTTGAGATAGAATAACTAACTAATGAATATAATAATGAGAAAACACCCATCTCCTCCACTATAAATACCACCTCTCACCACTTATTCTCCTCACACCTCTAAATCCTGAATATTTTCAAATTTATTCCCCATACTCATCCCAATTCTCTTTCCTATTTCCAGGAGATTTTTGTCTCAATAAAATACCAAAACTAATTTCCCTAATGATGTTCTCAAGGAAAATAATTCAAGAGGTAAAATCCTCCTTCGCATTCTTTATTTTCTTTTCAAATTCTTTTCTTTTATTAACCTTCCTTAACTCCTCTATCCAAAAATTAATGCAATATTAATTATCTTATGTATATTGTAATGTTATTATGATAATGGAATATCATGCAAAAATTATTCTCTCTTCACATTTTTATTCCAATAATTAAAATATCATCTGTCATGTGACGATTTACCCCCATCATGGACAATAAGATTCTATTTTAAATACCTACTCAAGGATCATCATAATACCTTTTTTTATCAAAATAGAATATTATATATTTATAAATAATATTTAATGTTCTAATATCAATATATATACATGATATTAATTAATAAATTAGAACTAGTTTGTGATGATCAAAAAATGTCGAATAATAGAAATGGATATGAATATATTTTTATATAATGAATCATAGTAACATCTATAAAAATAATATATAAGAAAATTTATTATTATTTAAGTTCATTAATAATTTTACATTTCAATTATGGAAAACTATTCTAATTTTACATGATTTTTCTTACATGTAAACAAGTAAATCGATCAGAAAAACTAATAAATGAATGGTCCTAAATGATAAAATTATATCTTATAACTCATTATAAATGAAATAAATGAACATAATAAAATTATAATTAACAAAATAAATCTTTTAAATGTTATGAATTAATTACTTAGTTGATTTATTATGATTATTTGGGATGTTAAGTACAATTTTAGAATGCTTCCAGACATAATGTAACGGTTTCTTCCTGAATATATATTTCTCATTCGGTTTATGCTTTGTCTATCTTTTTACCCCAATATAATTCACATTCAATTATATATAATTGTTATAAATAATGTGTCTATTATTCCAATTCATGTATCTAGATCAGTTCATCTTTTTTTATGTGGAAATAAATTTTTTATATGTTTCATTTTTCAATTCCTCCTGATAAGTAAGACCAATTAAAGGGTACTTCACAATTTATTATCCATTTTCAAGTAAAATACATAAAATATTTTTAGAAACAAAAATTATTCTAAAATAATTATTTGTATCATGAAAAAATATTTTAATTCATTTCCTATTTAAGGTAAACATTTAATTCTTTTTCAGCTTTAAATATTCATGTATTTTCTCTTAAACGTCACAAAAGTGGTTTGTTTCCAATGATTCGTAAAACACATTTTACTTGATTTCACATTTTTTTTGAAATAATTTTTTCCTAAAACATAATTTAATTATCCATAACTTTTCATTTATAAGATATACATGTTTATAATCTAATTTTATGAAAAATAAAAATGATATTTCCAAAATAACTTTTCTTTTCAAATTAAAAAAACATTATTTCTCTAAAAAATTATTCAATGGTTTTATTAGAGTATTTTCATCTATTTAAAAATCATATATTAAATATTATTATTAATTGGGATGGATATTTTATGATACCTTATACCATATTTTATTAAAATATTTATGATCTTTTTGAATATGGATGTGTTATCTTGATACCATTCACCATATTACTCAGAATGGTTAGTGATTATTTTTACTGACTAAAGAAAGTTATATATGTGTTGTTTATGTTTTACCCCATAAATATGAGGAATTAATTGTGAATTTTTTGTGATAGGAGGGCCTGATATAGCCCCTAGAATCATCAGTATTTATCATGAGACAACCCTGTTGTTGATTTGTCTGAGACCTTAACCATTTATTTTTAGATGTCTTTTATATGGAATGAAGTGTATGTTTCAGATGTCTAACAATATGAATTAAATAATTATTATATTAGTAATGGATAATCCATTTGATTATTCTATTATTATAATATCCATGTATAATTTTCATTCTCATGTGATTATGGAGTATTTTGATTATCTTTTATTCCTACCATAAAATGATGAAGATTATATTTTAATGGAATATTATTTTTGTTGTTCACCTTTCTATATTATTTATGTTTATATTTTCTTCTTATGTAATTATTACCATTATAGAGGATCTGATCTCACCCCTTTAATAGGTTTTACATTTCCCTGGGATGTGAAGATTTATATTTTGAATTACTTGAGGGGATAATCTAGGAGTATAAGGATGTTTCCTATGATTTTTCTATGTTGTATTTAATTTCATGTTGTAATGTAAAACATATGTCAGTATCTGGTTTCCCAATGCTACCAAACTATTTGGTCCTTCGTGATGTGACTTCTTTGTTTATAATACCTATGTGATAAGTTAAGATTCTAGCTCTGGGCTATTGGGGTCAGGCTTATTATATTTGGTAGGAGAGTAAGTATAGTATAAACCTTGGATACTTTATTTAAAAAAATATATTTTTGGGAACATAACTATAATATTGACCTATATTTTGAGAATAGAAGAACATCGTAAATTTTTTGAAAGGTAGGTATTATGTTGGACTTCCTAGAAATACTTCCAAGACTTGATACTATAAGTGGATGTGGTTTTGGAAAATAAGTACACAGGGGTAACAACTCAAACAAGGTGTTTTGAGTCTGACATGGAAGAACCTAGAACACCACAGCATGCCTTACTATGAATTTGGATGGAAAATCCTATGGGATATCATTATGATAATTCAAATTTTCTTATAAACCATTATGATGGATTTAAAAGTAAAAATGTCCCCAATGGAACCATGTTTAGGATTATGGTATTAGTTGTGGATAAGTTCTTATATTTATGTTATGTTTTACTTGGTAAAAATTATATATTGTGATTAATAATCTATTTTAGTATATTCCATTTTATAGAAATGGTTCAGAGTGGAAGGAATGGAATCCGTATCAATACATGTTTTCCATGTAAGGATTTCCCTAATATGCAAGATAATGATGTTGGACCAGGATCTAAAACTAGAACATAGAAAATTCTAACTATATTGGGACAAATAACTCTAGTTATGATCAATAACATTACATTCATAGAGAATCCCGATCCAAAATGCAGTGTAAAAATGTTAGACCACTTTATTCAATATTAGCCTTCACCTTTCAATGGTTCTACAAATCCATTTATAGTTAAAGAATTGATAAGTTCTTTAGGTAAGATATTTCCTTGTTTTAGAAGTAATGAAAGGGATAAGGTTATCATTGTAGTTTATCATCTCTCAGGAGTTGTTGATCATTTTTGTTCATTTATTTTAAACAAAATATAGGGGGAAGAAATTGGTAATATGTAATAGAAGGATATTAAGGACATTATCATGGAAAAATATTTCCCTAGGGAACAATGAGAGGATATGGAGAGACAATTACTGAGTATTAGACAAACACATGATGAAAAGTTTTCTATGTATAAATCCAAATTTAAAAGTTTATCAAGGAATGCAATAGATTACATACATAATCAAATGATAAAGACAGATCGATTCATTAATGGGTTAAAACCATTCCTCCAAATGGAACTGGTCTCCAATAATTCTTCTTCATATTAATATATAGTATAATTAACTATCAATATAGATAAATAACTCTCTAATACTAATGTATTTTAGTAAAATCGAGAGAAAAAAGAAGGTGGTGGAGCAAATAGAAGATGAACAGAAGAATAAAAAGTGAATTTTACAATGTGCGATACATGTGGAAGAAAAAAATATAGTGGATCCGTAAAAGTAAAATGATATTTATATAAGTGTGGGGAGAAATAATATCATTCTCATTATTTCATGGGGAATAAAGAAGCTAGTTATGTTTTAATGCTACAATTTTGTTAATAATAGAGAAAATGAAAATTATTGTCTTAAGAATTAAGGAAACTTTCCTCAGAGAAGGCCATAGGATCAAGGAAAATGTAATTCGATCACAAAAACATGGATTTATGTTCTTAATGATGTGGTGGGAGGTACTTTAATAATATCCTAAAATTTAGCTAAAACTTTATTTGATTCTTGGTCATCACATTTCATTACATCATCTCATTTTTATTTAAAATTTTTAAATTTAGAATTCACCTTAGCAAGGTTTGTAT
The DNA here is from genome assembly GCA_963277665.1 of Viscum album. NCBI lineage: Eukaryota > Viridiplantae > Streptophyta > Magnoliopsida > Santalales > Viscaceae > Viscum > Viscum album. The sequence goes on from OY728158.1 coordinate 327,320,454, forward strand.
CATTAAAGACTCATAATGAAAACATTATTGCAATAAATATGTGTCGATCCGTTCCTATTATGACACATAAATATGATCAAATTTCATATTTTATCATCATACCTATGGTTTATTTTGATATATTACTTGGTATATATGGGATTTTAAAATTTAATGGAAATATTTATTGAAAAGAGAAGGAAATTATGATTTGTAAAGAATTTATGGAATTTTTAGTCTTTAGACTGGAGACTAAATAATCATAGTTATATTTGGATCTACCTTTAGTAGATCTAAATTAAATTATTGGGGAGGAAGATAAAAAAATATATAATTATGAGGAATAAAAACTTCAAATTCAATTTGTACTATTATATAATAGTTCATTAGTATATATCTAGAGGATTTACATGGGCATCCTCCAGTGTAAGAATTTGAGTTTTCTATTGATTTAATTCCTGATTCAAGAATAATATCAAATACTCCTTATAGATTGGCCATTTTGTAATCATTGGAGATGAAGAAACAACTAGAGGAGCTAAGTGATAAGGTAATTATTCTCCATAGTTTTTCTCCAGGGGAGCCCATGTACTCTTTCTCAAGAATAATGATTGTTCCATGATGTTGTCCATAAAATATTTTGAAATTAATGCTATTAAAATGAAGAATAAGTATCATCTACCTTTCCTTGATTATTTATTTGGTAAAATTCAGGAAGACTAATATTTTTAAATGATTAAACATTGATCTGGAAATCATCAATTTCATGTGAGTAAGGAAGATACTCCAAAGGCTGTATTTAGAACTAGGTATGGATATTACTTTTTCACAGTATTTCTATTTGGGTTAAATAATGCAGCCTATCATTTATGGATCTAATGAAAATTGTTTTCAATGAATATATTGACATTTTTATTGTCGTATATATTGATTATATAGTGATATATTCGAAAATCTAGGAGGATCAGGTGAAAAAAAAATTAGATTTTTCTGGACACACTTAGAAGAAAATACATATATGGGATGTTTAAAAAGTTTTATTTCTTACTTAAAATACTTTCTTTTCTTGGATATATTATCATTAAGGATTGAATTTATAGTGATACTATGAAAAAAAAGGTTGTTCATAAATGTCCTAGACCAATAAACACAATTGGGATATTCAGTTCATTGGTTAAGAAGCTCACTATTGGATTTCTATTAATAATTTTTCACAGTTATCTAACATGTTAACCAAGCTAACTTGTAAATATGTAATGTTCATATTGACAAAATAATGTGTATAATTGTTTGAATAATTTAATATGAGAATACTGAATGATCTGACCCAGTATCTACCATGGTGCAATAGTGAAATTTTGTTTTATAGTGATGAATCATAGAAATGACTTGGTTGTGTCTTTATTTATAATGACCTAGTTATTAACTATGCTTCAAGGTAGTCAAAACTCAAGAACAGTACAATACAACTCATGATTTTAGTTAGAATCTATAATCATCACTCTGAATATATGGATACAACATCATTATGGTAATAGAACTGAGATAGATACAGATCACAAGAGTTTAAAATATATATTATCATAGAAATAAATCAACATTAGGAAAAGAAAATGGATTTAGTTACTCAGATATTATGATTTTCCAACACACTGTCACATAGATAAGGAAACAACAAATAATATGAATTGAGATGGAAGGATTGTGGAGATATTAAAAAAATTTGGTTTGAAAGTGATCCTTTTTCATGTATCTAGTGATGTTGGATATGGTAATTATCAATAAAGGATAAACATCACTACTATATAATTGTATTCCCAACCATAATTTTTAAAAGGGATTAAATGTTATAAGTCTGATGATGATAATTTTTATTGAAAAATAATGCCTTGAATAATGGGATATTCGAGTACATTGTGTATGAGAATAAAATTCTAATGTTTGAGATGATTAATAGTGTTCCTTATATAACTGATCATAAAAGAGAATTATTAAAGGATGAAAATAGATTACATTTCTCTATAGACCATGGTAGAACTACGATGAAAAATTATTTTATGGAACTTTTATTGTTTTATAATATGATGTTATAAATTGTTTATTATGTATCAGGATGATTAGTCTGTCAGTAATTGATAGTAGAAAGACAACATCCTAGAGGAGTCATGAAATGTATAACTATTTCTCCATTTAAATGAGATGATATTACTAATTATTTATTCACTAAATCACAAAAAAACTAGAAATATTGATGAAATATGGGTAATTATTGATCTAATTTTTAAACCAACTTATTTCCTCTCTGTAAGGGATTATTTTCCACTTGAACTCCGAAAATGACTCCATATTAAGGAATTTATAAGACAATATTGAAAACCTATGTCAATTTTGTTTTATCTTGATCAATGATTTACATTGATATTCTATAATTTATACATAATGATTTAGACACTGAGCTTCATTTGAGTACACCATTAAAAAGGCCGGTAGTATAAAAGAACCATTGAAACATTAGAAGATGTTTTGATACCATTATAACTTGAATTTCATGGTATTTGGGATCCATACTTACATTTTGAAGAGTTTTCAACATTAATTTATTCCATTCCATTATTCAAATGGAATCATATGATGTACTATATGGCAAAATATGTAATATTACAACTTGTTCGGATGAAGTGGATGAGAGGAAGCTCATAGGCCCAAAACTTATAGAGGGACAAACAGTAAAGGTAACAGTTATTCAAAACCATATAAAATAATCTCAAATTAGAAAAAAAGATATGTTGATAACCGAATAACGGATTTGGAGTTTCCAGAGGGAGGTCATTTTTTTAAATTATCTTTGTGGAAGGGTGTAATAAGATTCTATAAGAAAGAGAAATTAAGCCACAAGTACATCTGACCTTTTAAAATTTTATAGAGAAATGGAGATATGGTTTATCATTTTTAAATTCCACTTATCCTTTCAAATATAAAAAAATTTATCCACATATATCTCTTAACAAAGTACATGTCAGTCCTAATGTATGTCCTCACTTCTAAGTGAATATAATTAGAACATGATTTATCATACTATGAAATGCCTATCCAAATTTTCGACACTAGATAATGGGGGTTGATGAATATGAAAACTCTACTTGTAAAGGTACTTTGGAAAAATAATAAAATTGATGAAGCATCATGGGATCCAGAAGATATTAGGAGAAGAACAACCTAAATATTTTTCGAGGTGACACTCTAGAAATTTCAAGGATCTTATTTTTGTAGGAAATAATAATGTAACACTATAAGATCTTATTATATGCCAATTTTAGAATTTAATATCTGTGATTTTTTTTTCTTCATGCAACACCAAGTTTAAATTTTAATATACTAATAAATAAGATTCTTTTAATAGTAATATGACCTTTAGAAATAGTAATATGAAATATAGAATACTAACACCACCTATGAAATTAAAAATAAATTTTAAGTATCCTATAAATGAAAATATGGTATATTTATATCATGGAATATGAAAATAAATATTTTCAAACTGATAAATTAAGTGTTAGTATTTTCATGAAATGTAAATGTTAACTTATCATTTTATAATTGATATACTAATTTAAAATAAATATATTTTCATAAAATAGATTTAAAAATTAATATTTAATTCTATTATGATTAAAATACAATTTTACAATGCCTTAATGGTTTTTCAAAGTGTCATAAAAACATATATAATATTAAAATCAGTATTTTCCAAGTAAATAGTGATTATATTTAAAAATCTATTTCCTATTATTTAGAAAATTATTTTCATAAAATTTAGTTTATTTTTTAATTCTACACATCAAAAAATGTTTAGGGTGATTTTTTTGTATTTTTCTAAAATAGTTGAATTTTTGGGGAATAGTGAAATATGATAATTTATAGTATTTAATAAATATTTGAATTATTGAGACATAAATGATGTATGGATGATGTAGGACAATAATATCAAATTCACCGTCATTATTTTAATATATTTATTGATAATTCTCATTATATTCATTGTCTTGTGATAAAATAATAAGCTAATGAATATAACAATGTGTAAACACTACTCTCTTCTGCTATAAATACCACCCCTCACCACCTCTTCTCCTCATGGTAATTAATAATTTAAAATTGTACAATTTCTACCCAATAGTCATCCAAATTATCTTCCCCATGTATAGTAGGTTATGTTCCCAAAATAATAAAAAAATTAAATTCCCTATGTATTTTCTAAAGTATAAGAATTCAAGAGGTAAAATCCTCATTCACTTTCATTATTTTCTTTCCACTTTATATTCTTTTAATTTTCTTTCCTTACCTATTATATCCAAAAATTAATGATAACTATAGTATATTAAATATAATAGAAATTTAATATGATAATGGTATATATGCCATCAATTATTTTTTATTCCGGTTATTATTTAAAAAATTAAAACAATACTCATGAGGTACTGATATACCACCTTTGTGGATAACAAGTTTTCATTTTTCAATTCGTCCTTGAAGGATATCCATAAAACAATTTATGGTTAAACCAAATTATAATATATGTATTACAACAAATTCTATGTTTTTAAACTATTATATATACAAGATATTCTTTAATAAAAAATCTATTTTGTGATGATAAAAAAATGCCAAATAATCTAAAAGGTTATCATTTTTTTTAATCTATTGAATCATACTCACATATGGAAAAATTTATATATAAGACCATTAAATATTATACAAGTTTAATAATAACAAATAATTTATAAAATGGAAATATATTATCAATTTACATGATTTTCTATACATATATACAAGTAATATGATCATGAAAACAAAGGAAGTGAATGCTCCTAGGATATAATATTTTATATTATAACTCATAAAATAGGACATAAATTAATATAAAAAAATTGTAATAAATAAAATAAATTTATAATAGGTTTTTAATTAATTAATTAATTAATGGATTTTAGTTTATTTTCTAAGATGTTATGTACTAATGCAGAATGCTTTCAGACAAAAGGTAATGGTTTCTTCCTAAACCACCATTTTTCACTTATGTTGTGCTTTCTATCTCTTAACCACAATGTAATTCTTCTAGATTTGTATATAATTCCTTTAAGTTATATTCATATGTTTTGAAATCATGTATCTAGATCAGTCTGTCTTTCTTTGATGGGGAGATAAATGTTTTATAAGGTCAGTTTTTCAATTCCTCCGGATATATAAGCCGAGTTGAAGGGTACTTCCCAATTTCAAACCAATTATCAAGTACACCGAAAAATATATTTTAATCCACCAATATTCTTCTAAAATCACATATTTTTACATGAAAACTAATTTTAGTTTATTTGTTGTTTTATATAACCAATTAATTTGTTTTCTTTATAGACTCATATATTTTCTCTTAAAGTGGTTCATTCCTAATGATTCTTCAAAACCAATTTTAATTTTTTTCAATTCAATTTGACCTAATTTTTTCCTCAAATATATTTTCATTTCATTCCCATTTTATTTTCTCATATATACATGTTTAAAATATAATTTCAGGAAAAAAAAATAATTTATCCAAAAGAACACTTCATTCAAATGTAAAAATGTTATTTCTCTCAAGAATTCCTTGAGGATTTTATTATAGTATTTTCACCTATATCAAAACCCAATGTTGAATATTATTATTAACTTCTAATGGTATTTTATGATATCATGTACCATATTTTATTAAATGGTTTTTGATTAATTTTACTATGAATGTTTTATCATTAAACCATTCACCATATTAAAAAGAATGGTAAGTGGTTATGATTAGTAACATGGTAAAGTTATGTATATGTGGTTAACATTTCAACCCATTTAGATGAGTAATTAGTTGGACTTAGTATATGATGGGTTGGGGCCTCTATATCCCCTCGATGAATCATTAGGTATCACGAGAGAAAAATGATATGGATTTGGCTGAGGCCTTAACCATTTATTTTTCATAGGTCTTGGATGAGGCCTTGATGGTATGTTTCAGATGTCTAACAATATTAATTTAATCATTATGATAATATTAATTTATAATCAATGTGGTTATTGGAATAGTAGAATATACATGGTTATTTTTTAATCTCTTATGATTACATAATTATTTTGATTGTGTTTTATTCCTACCAAAATATGATAAAGATTATGTTTTAATGACTTGTGATTTTAGTTATTCACCTTGACTTATTGGTTATGATTATATTAGCTTATGTAGAATTACTTACCTGTCTAGAGAATCTGATCTCACACCTATATTATATTTTATTTTTCCCATGGATGTGAAAATATATATTATGAATTACTTATGAGGATAATCTATGTGAATTAGGATGTTTTCTATGGAGTTTTAATGATGTATTTCATATCAATATGTAATATAAAACATATTTTTGTATTTTGTCTTCCAAATCTACTAAACTATTCAATACATCAGGATTTCACTTTATTTTATATTATACCAATGTAATAAATTAATACACTAGTTCCAGGTTATTGGTGTTGGATTATTTACAGTGTACCTAATTCTGACATTTGATGACCAATGGTGTACTATTTTTTAGGATTTGTATAACCTACCAGGTACCTTTCACCTCATATTACATTAATAAATAATCTATGGATTGCAGGGATATACTGGTCCCACCAATCAGGTATTTAAAATCAAAAAAGTGTGTTCCAAAACATTTTAAAATATTCATCACATCATATAACATGAAATTAAATGGGTTTCATACAAATTTCATAATATTATAAATAGTTTAAAATATACATGTTTCCTAATTATTTATTTATTTCATCATACTGTATCTCATGAATCAAAAGTTTGTTTCATAAGAAGTTTGTAATAGTACGAACAAAGAAATTGAAATTGGTTTTGTAAAAATATTTTAATAATAAATCATTCACTAAAATACTATTAATGGTATCTTTGGTTCATAACCCCATTAAATAGTTGGTAAGAATTATTTTTGTCCCAATATATTGAAAATGATTTTTGATGTTTCAATTAAATCATTTCTTAAGGAAAATATCTTTCACTTTAATAAAACACTTATTAAATAATTATTTATTTTAAAAATCATATAATTGGAAAATAACCAAGAAAATATATAATAGAATCTTCAGTGTGAATAAGTGTTATAATGATAGGATATTTTGACCACGATTTACATGTTATAAAAAGACCCCCTTCACATTTTTGTTAAAATAAAAGATGGAATTATTTAGAAATGGACATGAAGTGTCCTTTAAAAACAATAACTAAAAAGTAAATAATCTGTGAAAATGTATTAAGAAAATCATTTTTTTAATTTTGAGATCATTTTTTAAAACAATTTTAGAAAGCATTGATTGAGGAGAAAAATGGTTTTCAATGGAAATATTTCTTTTCCATAAAACTATTATTCTTGAACACTTAAATACATTAAGATAGTTAAATGAAGTGAAAATAGTTATTATCATAACAAAAATTATTGAGAAGAAAACTTAGGAGTTTCTTAGGTGATTTATAATACTATTTGACAATCAAAATTATATTCATAAAAAATCATGATAATAATGAGTTTATAAGATGAACTCTTTCCACTTTGGTATGTTTTATTCACAATCACTAAGAAGGAATAAAATTAATGTAAAATTAAAATACCATGAAAATAAAAAATATATAAATTACTTTTCTCGGGGCTTTATATACACATCAATAAGGAATATAGGTGCATAACACAACATATTTCTTAAAGAAGGAAATTTGAGACAAAATAACTTACTTCTTTAGTAATTTTTAGATCTTAATCCCTAATAAAAAAGAAAATATAATAAGACATTATGTATCATAAAAATTATGGGATTCATGGTATAACATTTTAATGGGTCATTATATTCACCAAAGAAAATAAAAAATTAGTTAAGTTATATATGTCTCCATGAAATAAAGTTGAGACTAGGAATTTCTTACCATAAGTCTCAAATTCTATCATAAAAATTAAAAACTATTTTATAATTTGTATAATTTTATTATAAATATATTAAAGAACCACAATTATATATATAATACCATATATTATATACTAAGGACCTTTTATTATCCCTTTATTATAAATTCGATGTTAAAATTTAGTTTTGGACAATAATCATTTTGTTTTTCAGGATTGTTTTGATTTGATATTTATGGTCCTCTTATATTTATCATGGTTCCCTAATATATATAATAATAATCATGAAATTATTATCATATTATACATAATTTATAATTTTAATACGAATAATTAATGTTTTTACAGAAATGGAGTATGTTATGATCATAGAAAAGACATGTTGTACTTACGCATATGTAATATTTCTATTTTTCAGAGATAATTATGGAATAATGGTGAGTAAGGTATTATATTTATAGAATTATGAATTCTTCAAGAAGGAATTATTCCACATGTACATGAACGATGTTATCATATTTCGGTGAGAAAAATGGTAATAACTAAAATGGTATAAAATCTATTAATAATGATAATTATGTCATTAATACTATAATTATTTCACTTATATCACATATATTACTTAATAGTATCCTTATTATCTTCCATGTAAATCTATAGTGAAAACAATTAATATCACTTCATGGGGTAGTGGTCCTCTGTACACATGAGTGATGTTTTCATATCCCACATAGAATGGAAATTAAAAACTTATATATATGATAAAATCACAAAATGGTTATAATTGTGTTTAAAATATAATATATATACTTTATATACATCATCATAACCGACCATGAGAGTTTGTGATTGAAAAACAAATGACATAGGTTCTTGGGGAGGTAGTCATCATATACACAAAAGATGATTTCATAACCTATTTGATGGAAGTAGAGATAGGTGTAGGTCATTTAATTAAAATTAAAACACCTTAGTAATTGGATGATACTGAGTTTATTATACTAGTTTTGTATAATAATAATTTAAATTTGTGGTTGAATAAATAAATTAAAAATTGTCATTGATGAACTTTACATATTGTTTGGGTATCCTACTTATATTTGAGCTAAATTTATTCATAGGATAGATTTATGTAAAAAATAATTATTATAGGATGATATGAGGCATTTTTAAAATTTATATTGTTATTTATTCACCAATAAAAATCTTTTTGAAGGTATAAAGAAGATATCATATGGGACTACCTTTTATAAGTGATTTGAGTTGTATACTTTTAATTTCTTTTAAAAAATAAAATGAGTGCCAATGTTTTTCATATGAATTAGGATAAAAATTAATCAAATTAATAACTAATACATTATAGTGTCTAAATATTTCTGTTAAAAATGTTTTAGACAAATTTATAGGTCATTTAACAAATGTCAGTTTAGTTTAACCCCTAGTAAACCATTTTTTACCATAACTGTGATAAATAATTTTTATTATTCATACTATTTGTTTTGGAGAAAAATTATATCAAATTATTAGAAAATATAAATTATTATTATTAAAAAAATGGAATTCATTTTCCTAAAATCCATTCACATAACTGAAAATTTTTAATTCTCAACTAATCCCACATAAGAGATAAGAAATAAGTTCTTTAAAGAATTAATTTTCTATATATTTAAATGTTTTTATATTGAAACTCAATATTAAAATGATTAAGATGAAATAAGCTAGATTATTGGACTTATAATTTAATTAACTTTACATTAAACCCCATTTAAAATATAATTTGACATTATAAATTAATTAAATGTAAAGGTTCTTTTGAATTAAATTTCATTATTTTTCACCAATCAGAAAAATTATTCATTTCATAAAAATATAAAAATGTCAAACTAATATAATTTTTTCTTTATGATTTAAAAAATTACTTTTATTTTTCAAAATAAATTTTCTTAAAATTGTAAAAAAATTAATTTGAAACAAAACCCGCAGACGTGAGGAAAAAGTGTGTTTTCAATAAGAGTATTTTTTCATGCAGAAGATGAATTTAAATTAACTCTATATGAATTAATAATAATTTACTGAATATCAATTAAATTATATATATATATATTTCAATTACAATATTCTTTATTTTGGATTATTTTAAGTAATTAAAGTGGAGAAACATTATTCACATGAAAACAGTTTTCATAAATAATCTTATTTTAAACCCAAAGATAAAATTATACTAAAATCCTATATAATGATTATTAAGAAGGAAAAAAATTTGATTAAATATAATTAAATTATACATATTTTATATTAAATACAAAATTGTGAATTTAAATTAATTAATTTATCGATTATAATTTATGGTCTTACCAAAAGTCGTATTTTCTATTATTCACTAAAAAATAGATGTTTCATGAAAAAAATACCAAAATATAACCATGAGTAAATTTAGATATAGTTCTCACACAAACTAATTTAATTTTATCAAATATATTTTCTAAAATAAATATAAACGTATTATATTATTTTCTCATAGAAACCAAAAAAATAATTATTGAAGAAAACATATTTTCTATGAATATAATCAATTCACTATAAATTGATAAATTATTCACTAAGATTGTATAAATAAGTTTATATTGAGTACTAAAATATCATTATTATTTAATAAAATTTTTAATAATATTCAAAAAAACCTATTTAACATCTACTTTATAATATAATAATTTAAAATAATTTTCATTCATGGATCACTAAATCATTCTTATGTGTGTCATACAAACTTTAAAAGAAACAAATTTCTTGTAACACAATCTAAACTCGGTGTTTTGGTCAACAGAAGATAAAACTAGTGTTTGATATTAAAAAATTTCAAAAATAAAACATTCATTTGAAAAAAAAGTCAAAATATCTAAATGTTTTTCATAGACCATGTGTTTTATAATAGTCTAGAACATGCACTCCTGAATCCTATGTTGAAAACTACAACTTTACTTTTCCATATATGATGTTGATAATTATCACCGAATTTTTTTTATAAAAACCTCACCAATTACAAAGGAAAACATTGATCACATACATTCTATATGACCTTTTAGGTTTATAGTGTTATATAATTTTGAAAAACATCTAAATAAAATATTTAAATGACTATAAATGATTATTAATCCCACTTAACAAAAATTTTCTATTCCACATTAAGACATCATAATCATCAATATAAACAACCTTATAGAAAAATTCATTACACATCATTCATTAAAACAAGTGGAAATGGGAATATAATTAGGGTGATCTCGGAATCTCAGTAATGGTAAACATAAGAATTAATAGTTAAATGACATGAATGAGAATAAGATTTCATAAGGGTATGATGTCAAAATTAAGGTGTATTATATAATCATAAAATAACTCATACCCATTAAATTCCTTGATCATAAAATATGAGAATATGGAAAATTCAAGAGTCATGAGACTCAATATTCAAAATCCATGTGATATCAATCTTAATCACTAGAAACATTATAATCTCATAACAAGAATAAATAAAACATATTGGTATCTTGGGACATAATCTTATTTAACCCGTGAAAATATTAAAACAACATTATCAATTAGAATAACCATATGTATGACTTCTTATATAATTCTACAGGGAATATAATCATTACCAAACGAATCACATCTCTATCTCGTTGTGCCCATCATATAAGCTATATCATACTCACCCGATTCTATCTTGGTACATCCATCATTTAATTTAAAATAACCAAATACGTAGATAATCCATAAAAACTCATTGAAATAACTGTTATTCCTTTTAGAGAATGATTAACACATTAAATGGAATTAGTTTCTCTAACAATATCTTTTAAACATAGTTGATAGGTGTAAAAGAAATGGGTTCTATAATAATCTATTTGAACCATGGTTAACCTATAAAAAATAAAAATTATCCATAAAGATATATTTGAGTCGTTGATGAAGTGTGGAAATGAAATGGTTTTCATAACAATCTCTTCAAAATATGATTAACCAATGTAGATGGAAATTGTTCATTATAAATCACTTGGAATCACGATTATCCCATAGAAAACAAATGGTTTCCCTAAAAATATCAATGCAATAATAATAATCCATCTAAAACAATAATGGGAATAAAATCAATATAAAATAAACCTTGTGGAGGATAAGTTAAAATATGTTTAGTTGATATTTATTAATGGAAATTTACTTCATATATAATTTAAAACCATCTTATGTAAAATAATCTTTATTCATTCAATGTGTCCCACACCACTTTAAAATAATTGAATAATAATCCCCATGATGGAATAAAATTAAAGGAAACATTTAATATCATGATATTAATTAGATCATGGTATAACCTTTCAATGTACTAGTATTTACACCACATAATGAAAATATTGATGTATGACACAATAAACATCTCAAACAATGAAAATTGTGAACAAAAAAATCCATTAATGCTTTGGTAACATTGAAAACTTAACCCCCATAAAATAGGAATACTCTGATTCATATATAAAACCCCATAAATTCAAATATTATTAGTATAAAATACATTCATGGGTAGTATATACTCAATAAAAAAATTTGTTGCATAATAACAAATAAGTCTCAATAGAAAGTAAATTGTGAAAAAACCCCATACAAATTGGGTGACATTTGAATCGGAAGCTAGAAAAGTAATAATAATCAAATGAAACATTAAAATACCATGAATATATTGAATTAATGATATAATATATAAAAAATTACAATATATACACCATAAAAAAATAAGTGGTTAATAAGATATTTATCTCACATATGTAAAAAGTGAGTTGAAAATCCCTTACAAAGATCGTATCATTTGAGTGGGAATAAATATATTCAATAATTTTGTGTGAAAAATTTTCATCAAAAAAATAAAAGTTTAAATATATAATATTACAAAAATAGGTCAATTCATGCATATTCTTAGCATAACATATCCAATAAAATATAATTTTAATCCAATGAATTGAAATTGTGTTAACAAATTTCTTACCTTAAGTTCCATTTTTATGATTTTCCTATATATTCATAAATAATTAATTTATTTCAACTATTTAAAATATTAATAACATTTTTAAATATTGTTATTAATTTTTTCAATTACAAACATATTCTATACAATTATTTAATCAATAATGTGTAAGGAGGATGTTTTGACCATGTTAGACTTATGTGTCAACACTAACTTTGATTGGTCAACTATGGTCAAAGAAGTCATTATTTAAAATTATAAACAATAATAAACATGTAATTATAATCATGTTTTTAAATAAATAATACTTTTAATATATTATAGGAAATATAGTTATAAAGAATGAACCAACATTACAATCATTGAGAAGGTAGGTCGTACGTACGGATGCATAACATTCTCATTTTTAAATTCTCATTATGGAAAAAGGTAAGTAATTTTTACCACTAAATAATTGTAATTATATCATAAAAACCATATTATTTAAATATTTTTACTTATATATATCATTCTTGTTTTGTGGTTGTGAAAAAGGTACAATCACATCATTTCGAAGAGGTGGTAGTCCACACGTCTACGTACGATGGATCACTATTTAAGGGTTTGAATAGAAATTATAAAATGATATGATATATTTAAAAATAGATACTTATTTTATTAATATCATGAATATTTCATTTATATAAAACATTTTTATCAACCTCATCTTTAATGCACTCCTTGTAAAGTGTTAAGGAATCACATCGCTTTGAGGAGGAGGTAGGCCACATGTCCAAAAATGATGTTATTGTATTCCCATAAAATGGAAAGTATTATGTTTTATGTCATACAAAAGTTACACATATATGAATTCATAAAAAATATATTATATTATATAAAAACAATATTTCAATCATAATTCCCTATGATGATAAGAGGTAAAGGAAAAATGAACAACATCGTTTCAATTGGTGATAGTCTACCATACACACGAATAGTGAATTTATTACCCCTTTGATAGAAGTTTTTGTAGGTGTAGGTATAAACATTAAAATTAAAATATCTAGGTATATTTATGATAATTAATATATTATATGAGAATTTAATAATAAGAACGAAAGGGGTGGATAAGACAATAAAAAAAATTCTCGTTGAAGAATGTTGCCTCTTCTTCATGTAACTCCTTTTGGTTTTCACAAAATCGCTTCATTGGGTAGATTTGTTCCCAAAATTAGGCTCTAAGATGAGAGGATATTTTTTAAGATTATATTTTATTTGTTTTTACAATCAAAATTGACATAATAGGTGTGAGTAATTGAGGGGGTGAGATAAATTTTATAGTGGATGATGAGTGGAATTCTTGTTAATATAAAAAGGTAAATGATCTTGGGGGGTCTTCCTTAAATCATGTTCCTCATATTATGAAACAAATTCTATCCAAGTGGGTATATGGTAGAATTATAGACCTGAAATAAGTATTTTACAACTATATTGATCATTTTTTCTCTTAATATCAACGTTTAACGACTAATTAAACCTATTTTACCTTAACCACAGTAAATAATTTTAATTGATTTCACTAATATTTTTTATAAAAACCTTTTTGAACTAAATAGAAATTATAAATTATTATTATTCCAAATTTGGAATCAATTTTATGAATTTCCAATCATATAAGTGGTATAAATTAATTTAAAATTAATAATACATATGGGACAACAGAGCGGGGTTTTAAATTAAAAAAGATGAAAAGATTGAAATTTTTTCTATCAAATTTCAATGAAAAATTGATTGCAATTACCTATATTGTATTAAAGGATATAAAAATATTATAATTATACTTTAAAATTAGAAAAAATATATTTTGACACTCTAAATAATTTAGATTAAAAAGCAGTTTTCAATAAAAATCTAGTATTCTTCAATATTCATCACAACATGAAACTTGTTATAAAAATACCAAAAATTAACCAAAAGTAAATTTTGATATTAATATTAAAAAATTAATTTTTTTTCAAAAAATAACTTATAAAATTTTCAAATTGTATTTTTTTTAAAAAAATCTACCATTAAAAAGCTGGTAAATCTAGCTTTTAAGAATATACATCTTCTTTTGCTTAAAATTGGATTTATTCTTATCTTAAGACTATAAAATTGATTGTATTAATTTAAAACCATTTTATTAAATATATATAACATGAATTTAATTAATATATCCCACTAGTAGTTTATAATTTAATTTATTCAGCTAAAATGCCATTTTTATCATAAAAATAGTTTTCCATAAACACACATCCTTTGTATCCAATTTGTTAATATTTTCATTTAAAATTAATTGGTAACCAATGAACTAATTTTATAAACATGCTTAAAATATAATTTCATATTTTATTTATTCTCATTGATTCCATCTATTCCAATACCCCGGTGATAACTATAATAAAACTAATATTGTATTGTTTTTTAGTAAGACGTTTGCTTGTGTGTAACATAACTCATCAAAGGAACATGATGTTGCATGAAACATAAGAAAATATTACTGTTCCATGTGATAAATATAAAATATTTTTTATAGGTTATATAATATATTAAATAATTAAAATTATGTGAGAGAAAATATTTCATAAAATCATGGGATGTTACATCCTACCTTAGATAAAATTAATTTCAACGTCAAGATTTTTTTTAGTTATCGAATGATTATCATTTCTATAATTCATTCATTGAAACACACATCATGCAAAGTGTTATTAAAACATAATCTAAAAAATTGAAATTTTGAATCATAAAGGTCACCTGAAGATACTCATAACAAGGATTCCACATAAGAAGAACATTGGTGGTAAATTAAAATATTTATTTGAAATGGAAAACTAATTCCCAAATATTGAAATAGAATTATAGAAAATGTTGTCAAGGGAAAGTTGCTGAAAAACCACACAAACCAAATAGGTGTGGAAAATTTCATTATTATTATCATAAAATATGGTAACATGATAACATTATATTTAATAGATAATTTTATATTGATGAAGTATTTCATTCACAATTCAAACTAAGTGAATATAGAAATATTCTTATAGGATGTGCATAATTTACATTTTTTTGTCAATTTCAACCACAATCCCATCTCATATCCAAATGATTAGTATAAAAGATGAATTTTTAATTCTAGAATCACTAAAATAAACATTTAAATACCACATAACACTTAATAGTTATATTTAATCTATTCCACATATCTCTATACATTAATCAAAAACCATAATGGTGAGAACGTTCTTAGATAATTACCAAAATGAATAAACCTTTATAAAATTATATTTATAATTCAATAGTAATTCCGAATAATGAAACTAAAAAAATTCCAGAACCTTATATCCCAAATAACCTCAATAAACTCAGAATTTAATAATTTTTTAACCTCAAGGGTTATCTCATTCCCTCTATATTCAATACCAATAATATAACCATATTCTTTTGAAGTAACCTCAGTCACTTAGTCACCAAATAAAATTTCAATCATGTGGTTATCTATATGTTAATAATAGTTTCCCCATAATTACCTTTATATCAAATATCATATACTCATTATAGGTAATCAATACCTAAAATCCTATTTCGACAAAGCTTATAGGAATATATCTAATTAAATTAATTTTTTTCATGTATTTAAACCAAACAAATTTCTCTTAAGATGTCATCGATAACCTAAACATTTTTAATACTTAAAAATGTAAAATGGATTGTTTAATACATTGAAAATATGGTGATAATTAATCTTATAAAAAATTTATGGTATCCATAACTATAAAGATTACCCCACATAGAAACATTATAATCCTCAAAGATATATAAACTGACCTTTGATACGAATTTTAATAAACCATGGCCCAAAATCCCAAATCATGTGCTGATATCCATAAAATTACATATACAGCTCTGATTTTGATAACTATGAACCATTTTTTACATCAAAACATTACAACATCAGAAGAAAAGGTTGATTCACTTACAATAAAGAGGAACTTTTCGGATAATATTTTTAAATAATTATGTTAAACTCTAATATAATCAATTCACATGACATTAAATAAGAATTTCTCCCACTTAACCTAATTTCTCTTTTTAACATTAATATTTCATCATCATCCATATGAAATATCTTCTAGACATTACCCATTCAACATCACTATTTAAAACTTGGGTATAATGAAACATAATAAGGGTGGGAAGAGATGCTCCATAAGGGTAAACATAAGTATTAACAAATTAATTTCTTCAATGATCATAAGAGTTCACAGGGGTATGATTACAAAATAAAATTACATGAGATAGTAAAAAATGAACTCATAACAAGCATAAATGAAACATATTTTTCCCTGGAACATCATTGCATTCAACCCCTATAAGATACCTATATAACCCTTATATAAAACTTAAAAATTTCAATAACTATACGTTCAAATCCAAATATAATTCTCTGGAAAATATGGCTATTATCCAAGGCATCAAACTGCTATCTGGGTGAACCATTCATATAATCTATATCAAGATCAATTGATGGTATCTGGGTGCACCCATAATTTATTTTTAAAAAACCAAATACTTATAGAATTCATCAAAACTCTTTTAAAACACCATTATTCTTTTAAAAAATATTATTAACCCATGGAAAGGTTATATATTTCATAACAATCACTTTAAAACATCGTTGACCTGTTTAAAAGAAATAGGTTCTCTAACAATATATTTGAAACATGGTTGACTGGTGGAAGAGAAAATAGTTTTATAATATTCTCTTTTCAATATCTTTTACCCTTGTAAAAGGAATGGGTTCCATAATTGTTATTTCAAACATGAATATCCCATGAAAAATAAATGTATTTCATAACAATCTCATTGAAATAATATTCACCCATGGAAAAGAAATGATTTCCTTAACAATAACCTTTAAATAGTCATAATTCATCCAAAGAAATAAAGATTTAGATTTTAATAAAAATATGCCTAATTGAGGATAAGTTAAAAAATCATTTTCTATTATTGATGGATGAAAATTCAAATAAATGTTTATAAAAACATTCTTAAGGAAAATAATCGTTAAACATTCAATGTTTCCCAAAACACATTGAAACATTTAACACATAATCCCCATGAAATAATAATATTAAATTAAATATATATTATCATTAAAATAATGAGTTTAATGATATAACATTTCCAAAGAGTAGTTTATTCAACTCATAAAATAATATTGTTTTATATCATAAGAAACATCATTAAGAAGTCATATTGTGACACAAATCCATTTTCTCTTTGGTGAATTTGAAATCATAAACATCTATAGAATAATAAAAAATTAATTATTATCACATTTTTTTATAAATAAATATTTTAAAATAATACATGAATGAGGGTGAAGAAAAAGTAACAAATATTAGGATCATGGAGAAGATGGGTTGTAGGTACGCATGAGTACGACCTCTGTTTTTCTTTGATCATTATTAAAAGAAGTTAAGTAATTTTTATCTTTCAAGAAGTACCATTATGTCATAAGTACCATAAAATTTAGCAAAATAATATTATAAGTATCATTATTGAAATGTGTTGATGAAAAAATAAGAATCACATCACATTAAGGAGGAGGTAGTTCACACATCCACGAATGACTTTATCACTTTTTTAGTGAGTGAAACAGAATGAAGAAAATGATATTTTATATGTCTAAATTGATATGTATATCATTTATATCATAATTATTTTATTTATATCATATATTTTCCTTAAACCCATCTGAAATACATTACATAACAAGAGTAAACATATCACATTGCTTTAAGGAGGCAGTTTTCCACACATCCACAAACTGTGTTATTATATTCTCATGGAATTTAATGTAAAAATGTATGTATAATATAAAAATAAATTAATTATTATGAAATTATAAAAATCATATATACCATATATAAATATTATTTATATATTAATTTCAAACCATGAGAGGGGGTAATGGAAAACAAACAACATAGTTTCCTGAGGCGGTAGTCTTCCATACATAAGAACAATGAATTCAACAGCAATTTGATGGAAGTATGTGTAGGTATAGGTCTAACATATAAAATTAATAAATAAAATAATATTTATTATAGTAATGAAATCATATTATCATGGAATAATAATACCTGAATGGTTGGATAATGAAATAATAAAAAAATGTCTGTTGAAGAATGTCATCACTTCTTTGGGTAACTCCTTTTGGTTTTCACAAAATGACTTCCTTGGATTGATTAATTCCCAAAGTGAGGATTATAGTGTGAGTTTATGGATGTTCGGATCATATTTTTGAATTTATGGGATGAAATAAAATGATTTTAGGTGTGAATATATGAAGGAGGTCAGTTCCATTGTATAGTGGAGGATATGTGGGATTCTTATAAATATAAAAAATGTACATACTATTGGGAGGCCATCATTAAATAATTTGAATCAATTAAAGAACATAATTATATAAAATTGGTTATATGGTCTATATATTTCCATTCATGGTGTTTTTTACTAATTTATAGGTCATTATGGCTCTAAATATAATTGATTAACCACTAAGTAACCCCATTTTACCTTAATTGTTGTGATTATTTTTAATCTATTTCAGTATTATTTTTGGTAAAATCCTAATTTTAAGTTACTAAAATTTATATATTACTCTAATTAAAAATATGGAATCCATTTTTTCAAATTCCATTCAAATAATTATAAGAAATTATCATCAAATTAATCCCATAGATGGGACTAGACAGCGGGTTTTTAAAGTAAAATGTTCAAATATCTTAAATGTTTTTATATATATTTTCAATGTTATATTTATTCGAATGAAATAAATTAAATTCAATGATATAAAATTTCTCTATTTATACTTTTAATCCAAATAAAAATATAATTTTCACTATAAATTTTTTAGATGAAAATTCGTTTTTAATTAAAATCAAGTACTTTCCACTGTTCATCCAAACATAAAACATCTTTTAAAAACACCATAAATTTACCCAAAGAAAATTTAAATATTATGATATGAAAAAATATTTATATTTTGTAAAATATAATTTATGATGATGTAAATGTTATGTTTTTAATAAGTATAACATTAAAAAAATTTAAAACTGCCTTTTGAAAATATAAAACTTCTTATGCTTGAAATTGGATTTATTCTTATATGAAGAATATAAAACATATTGGATAAACATAGTAAAATTATTAAATATATATATTATAATTTTCATTTATATATTTTTATAAAAGTTATTAATTTAATTTGTCTATATAAAACATCATTTTGGTCAGGAAAATGGTTTTACAAAAAAACACATCCTTTATATTAAATTGGTCTTTATGATATTTTCTAATTAATTTGTTACCAATTAATAAATTTTATAAACATGTGTAAACTGTAACTTTATAATTAAGTTTATATAATTTATTATTTCCATATTAATTGCTCTGTGATAACTATAATAATATTAATATTATATATTTGTCTGCTAGGACTCAGACCTGTGTGTAGAATAAGTCATCAAAATAGCTTGTTGTTTCATGCAACACAGTATAAACATTGCATTACATGTAATGAATTATTTATTTTGTATTTCTTGTAAAGTAATCTAATAAAAATTTGTAATTAATTTTAAACAATATATTTCATAAATGTAAGGGTGTTATATTTATTTAGTTGAGATCTGATGTGGTGAGGTAAAAATGAGATGTGATATGTGGTGGGGGACATGAGTGGTACGGGGATAGAATGAGGATTATGTGATTAATTCCCATGATACCCTAATACTCTGGTTATTTGATGAAATGATATGTGATATCCCAATAGACTTTGGGTGAGGCATGGTGTGGTGATTCCTGATGCTATAATATAATTCTAACCGTGTGATAGTGGGTTATGAAGTGTTTTGTCTCAACCCACATCAGATATGAATCATGTGTCTTCAGCCAAGATATGATGTGATGTGGTCCTGATATGATATGTATAAATGGTATGGGGGAAAATTAAACTTTATTTTTGGGTTTGAGAGCATTAAATTAGGGGAGAAGAAGCAGTAAGGTGTCGTTCTTTATTGTGATATTAATGTTATATTATTATAGTGGATGTATGATTTGGTGATAGAGCCATGTTGAGGAGGGGTTTGATTATATGACATGTATAAGTTCTCTTGGTATAAAAATTTTCTATTGTCTCATTAGCATCTCTTTTCACATCTTAAATTAAGACCTTGGTTATGTACTTATTGAGTATACATGTATTCTCACCGGATGTATATAAACTATTTTTCATGTTTCTAGTAGGACATTGCGGACTGATCTATGCTTCATGCTTGGTTTCAGTGATGTTGATGTCTTTATATTGTAAAATTTTATTTTGTATATTTAGATAGATATTTATATATATATATGTATATATCAATTTTACTTTAGTCGTGCATTTTTAGGATGGTTTTTTGTTAACCATTGTATTATCTGCATGAGGTGAATGGTTTTTTATCCAATCTCTTGACCATGTTTCATTTATAGAGGGTAATGAATCCCATACTTGGATATTTTTATACCCCTTTTTTTAGTCAAAATCTTAGGGCCTAGTTGAGGAAATAACCTAGGGTCACCATATCGCTTCCTTCTTTTTTGGAATATTTGGTGGGAGGACGTCATGACAGATTGTTATCTAAGGTGATGGTTAAGAGATTAGATAATGTTTAGAGTTAATAACTTTGGGTTTTCATGGGTTGGTAGGGTGACTGTTCTATTTGATCTTGGTGAATTACATAGGACAAGTATACTATCTAAGACATGAGATTTCTAGTCCCCCATTGAGATAGAGAAAAAACTTGGACCTTGTTAAATGACCATGTGTGGTGCACCTATTTATAGGTTAGATATCTAGGACATGTAGATCCATCACGGTTTTTTTAGTAATGCATTAGGTTATTGTGGAAAATAAAATTAAATAATTAAATAATTTTAATTAAAATTTGATACTACTGAGCATACTATATTCTCCTAACATTTCCATAAAAGACATTATTAATTTAATGAAAATAGATCTGAAATATTGGGTTCAATAAAATGATCTTGTTGATCATTGATGTACTTAGCCAAAATATGAGGGTTTGGTTTGGTAGTGGTAATTTGTTTCCATTCAGCGGCAAGGACTGTCAATTGTTTTTCATGTATCGAGGGTAGATGGTGTTTGAAGAGGGAAGTATTGTGATGTTCCTTATCTATTATGAAATAGTCTAGATCTTGGATCAAGAGTCTTATAAAAAATATACTAGGGAGTTGGGTATAGTCATATACATTCATTAGAGGTATTATTTTCCACATATCCATGAGTTTTTTATTGTGCGATTATATTATAATATACCTGTTTGAGAGAAATTCTTGAATTTTTATACCCACACTCATTTTTTTCTTCCCTCTTTTGTCACATATTTTGGATTGGAAATGGATAGGATTCTAGTTCCCTTGTTGTTCCTTGCAGTATTTAGAGTTCAGGATGTTTTTATGTGTGTTGAGGATATAGGAAACTGGTGTAGAAACATCAATTAGTGGTATATCTCGTGTTTCTATAGATAGAGTTGTATGATATTATCCTTGGTATAGATTGGTTATGATTCATTCATTATGTCATCAAATTCTTCTCAGGGAGATTTTTTTAATTGGATTTTGACTTATATAAAATAGTGTTTTTTGGAATTTGAGGTTATCAGAAAGGTGATAAGAAAGTGGATTATTTTTTTCTCTATTTTTTGAGATATCCATGGAATCTTACATGGTGTATCTAACAATAGTTGTTCAGGATTTATTAGACATTTCCCCATATGATGTTATGAAACTACACCTTGATGTGATGCCAAAAATTTTGATATATTTAAATCTGAGCACATCTCTGATTTTAGGGGCTCTTTATTAGATGATCCCCATGGAGATGCGGTAGTTGATTTCGCAGGTAGATGATTTGATGATTAGGGGTTTCATCTAACCTAGTGTGTTTTTTTGTTGTACCCCTATGTTGTTCACTAATAAGGAATACGTTAGTATGAGTTTTCTTATAGAATAATAGAGTTTGATCTATGTGAAGATCAGAAAATATTATCCTCTTCCAATGATATATGATCTTATTAATTGAAAAATAAGAAACAATTAGTTTTTTAAGATCAATCTGTGGTATAGATATCATTAGTGGTGGGTGAAAGATAATGATATTATTAATACTGTTTACAAGAGCTATTTTGGGAGCTTCATGTTCATCTACAAGTTATTAGGTGTTATGAATGAACCATATGTGTTCACGAGGCTCATGAACACTATGTTCTTTCAGTTCCTATACTTTTTCATCATCATATACATTGATTATATCTTGATCTAATCATGTTAATTTTAGGATAATGTAAATTATCTCACACCTATTTTGTATTTCCTATGACATCAAAATATTTATGGGATGTTTTCCAAGGGTGAGTTATTGACAAGTGCGGTGTGTTTCCATGGACGATTATTGTCGTAGTAGGGTTTCTCGATAGACCCATCCATGTTTAAGGGAATCTTTTCATAGTAACAACTCAAGAATGTGGATTGGATTCACCTATTCATTGGTATCTCTATCTATTTTCAGAGGTATGTACTCGATTTATCTTGAGTAGAAGCCCTACTAATGGAATTCACTAGAATGGACTAGGGTTTTTAATAGATTGATTAGTTCAATGCAATATTTGTTTACCCATAGGAGGGATATGTATATGTATCAGTGCCTTAGTTTCATAAGGAGGGTGTGTTATTTGTTGTTTTTTGTGATGTTTCCCATCTAGGATTAAGCTTTGCGCAAATGATGTATATGGTAGTTATCTACAATTAGTTTCTGCATTTATGGCCCCATGAGTCTAACTATTCTCCCCATGATCTAGATTTGGTGGTAGATATTCTTGTTCTAATTATGTGGATTAATTGCCTCATTGTAGATTATTTTGGGGTTTCATATAAAACAAGATCCAAAAATATTCTATCTCTGAGTGAGATATTAATTAATTCTAGTTAAGGTTGATTAATTTTCTTCATGAATATGATTTTGGATCTAGAAAACACTATTAATGTATATTGTGGATTCCAACACATTGATTTGGACATCTCAAGGGGATGAAAATTAGGATTTTTGGATGTTTTGAAAGGGATGTAGGAGCTTGAAATGATGCACCATGACGTGTGAGAGATCACTAATTTAGTTATCATTATTTGATGATCATAAAGTGGACTTGGTTTTGGCAGGTAAAGGATTCCTTGTTAAGTTACTCAAAGGAAGAGTTCAAGTGTGATCATGTTTTCCATGTTGATTCCCCTAAGGGATGGGAAGAGGATATTCAGAATTGGTTGTTGTTCCATAGAAGGCTATTATTTCTATAGTTGATTCACAAGGGAGTACTATATGAATTTCACAGCTCAACTTTAGTGGTATATTATCATATGAAAAAGATGTATCATGGTTTCAGTAGACATATTAGGTGTATGGGAATAAAATAGTTAGTGAAAGTGTTTTGGGAGTGGTGTTCATATTCTCAGCAGGTGAAAGAAGAACACAATGTTCAGGGGGTTAACAATCCTATGGTGTTACCAAGTGAAAAATGGGATGACATTTTGATGGATTTCATCATATTTATTCCAATGAAAAGGGAAATTGGGATGAAATTTTTGTGATAATGTACCAACTAATAAATTATACTCATTTTAATGTGATCTATGATTCGAGCATAGTGTGCATTTTTTCCAATTGGTATGAAGATAATGTGATTAGGCATCACGAGGTTTAAAGTACCATCATTATTAATCAAGATCCGTATTTTGAAAAGTGAGTATGAAGGGTATTGAATAATGATTTCATCTCCTAATTTTTTCTGAGAACTACTTTAAAACCTTAGTCAAATAGAAATATAGATAGTATATTCTAAGAATTAGAGGATATTCCTGAAGCTATATTATTGGGAATCAGTGGATCATGGGTAACACACCTTCCATTGGCAGAGTTTTCATACAAAAATAAATATCACTCAACCATTAAAATGGTCCCGTTTGAATTATTGTATGGGTATGCGGACACAAAAATATGTGCTTCATGCAATCCTCAATTAAATTCATAGTTGGATTTCAGTTTTCTGTGACACTTATCCACAAGGAAGGATAAGCGGAAAGACCCCTCCCCCCCCCCCTCTCTCTAAGAGTAGGCCTACGATTACCAAGTTCGATGAAAAAATGGTTTCAATGCATAAGATTTCGATTATGATTTTTATTCTAAGAAGAATTGGTGAATTATCCATATCAAGAAGTGTACATATATATGTCAGATTATATTTTAAAGGTCATGGAGATTCAATAGACTTAAGGATCAAAATTTTTGGTACCCAGAAGATAGAAATATTTTATAATGGGATTTGAAGGACCTACATGGAGGACCTACATAGGGGACCTACGTAGAGGACCGATGCTATGAAATTTGGTAGCAAACCTCGCTTTGACTATCTCACATCTTTGCATACAAATAGAACCCTTTGGATTAACATTTGAAAGGTTGAAAACTTGAATGAACCCCTAGATCTCTCATTTTGTAGTCCCACATCGCATAGGTCCTGAAAAACTCTCATTTAACTCACCGAAACAGGAGAGATGAGAGAATTAAAGGGAAAATGATGAATTATAGTCCCATTAGAGACTATAACATGACACCTAAGCCATGGAATTTATAAAAGTACATGTGGTATGAAATTGCGCTACGAACCTATATGTAGGACCAGGCCTAAGGACCTCGCCTAAGGACCAACCCTAAGAACCTGAGTTAAGGACCTCTTGAGTTTAGAACGTGAGCTACAATGGGAATACTCTATAAGAGTAAGCCCCATTCAAAAAGAATGGGTATCCTCTTTATGATTAATCCCTAAAAAACTAAATTTGGATTCCTCCTTAGGAGTAATCCCCAAACAAACATCAAACGGAAATCCTCATTTGGAGTAATCCCCAAACAATACTAAATGGGAATCCTCCTTACGAGTAATCCCTAACCAATCCTCAAATGGGAATCCTCCTTATAATTAATCCCCAACCAAACCTAAAATGGGGATCCTTATTTGTATTAAGCCCCATCCAAACCCCAAATGGGAATCATTCCTATGTGTAAGCCCCAACCAAACCTCAAATGGGAATCCTTATTAGGATTAAGCCCCAACCAAACCTCAAATGGGCATCCACATTTGGAGTAATCCCTAAACAAATCAAAAATGGGAATCCTCATTAGGTGTAATCCCCAACCAAATCTCAAATGGAATACATCCTACTATAATCCCTTAGTCTTTCATGTTGTAGGTCACATTATTTATCCTCTATACACCCTTCACCTTCATCCCTTCCTTACATTACACCCTCTTCTAATGAAAAGATAAATGGGTATGTGTAATTGCACCAGACATCCATCATAGGCCCATCCTCATCCTTTAGTGGAGGAGAATATGTGTGCAGTTTGTTGAATCATTCACATCCTCGTGTTTCTCACACTGATCAAGACTCACATGGGATTAGATATTTGTGATGATCATAACAATCATAAAATCCACCTTAATGAATGAACTATGACAATTATATTTCCCACCTTAATTTGGATATGTAGGAAGCCTTCATCCAAGGCCTGAGTTCAATGGAAATTGTCCACAGGATTCCTACCACAGTTCCCTTAGTTTGAGAATCCTCCTTTGGGATAATCCCTGAATCAATCCCCCCAAAATATCCATGTGTTAAGAAATATCTTTCGGACCCTATTAAAATAGAATCCTCAATAATAGAAAGTATAAAAAAAATTTACTCAGAAGTCCATAATCCCCTGTAAGACATAGCAAAATAAATGGTCTTTGATACACATCCATGTGGAATACGTAGCAAGCCTCCCTGAGGATCAAACCCAACACTCCAAATAACCCATGTTCTCTCTAGGCCATATTCCTAGAAATTTCTAATCGTACATGGAAGGTCGTATCCTTTCTATGTTCATTGATCTACTTCATCATAAGTTCCACACCGAGTATTGACAAGGAACCTTCCACCTAGATTTATTTACCACAAGATATTAAAGAGTATGGTTAGGTCCTTATCACATGACCATAAAAGTTATGATGTACCCAATTAAGTGGCACCTCACTATGAGGGTTCTGATTCCTTTCACGAGGATATTTAGGTTGTCCATCAATGGGTATGATACCAACATCAAAACAACATTCATCCACCTTGATAATAATAAACTCTAAAG
Source organism: Viscum album (assembly GCA_963277665.1). Lineage (NCBI taxonomy): Eukaryota > Viridiplantae > Streptophyta > Magnoliopsida > Santalales > Viscaceae > Viscum > Viscum album. The sequence goes on from OY728158.1 coordinate 327,347,740, forward strand.
TAATGTTTCATCTCCCTCAATGTCGATAAATTCTAGAGTGACATTCATCTACATGGATGACCATAAATTCCAGACTGTCCCACTAAGTGGATTAAAAAACTGCATCATCGTAATAATGGAAAAATAATATCTATTTAGTATATAAGAGGATACTATTGAAGAAGAACATCGAATACATACAGATATATCTATTGATGATGAACCTCAAATACATACGTTGGATTATAAATTACACACATGCTAAATAGTGTATTGAAAACTAAAGGGAAACCTACATTACCCTTGGTAAATTAATAAGGATTCGGGAATATATCTTAAATATACAAGAGATTATCATATTAGGAAATAATTCCCCCCAATATAGTGAGATAATCCCAACCTCTCATCCTCTCGACCAATGCGAGTTCTAAAGTATTGTAGGTCAACAATCCTAATGAATGCCTACCATTGGAATGTATGTCCCTTTGGATATAGAACAGTTTGGTGTTTCTAGTTCCATAAATAAATCTGATGGAAACCATCTAGAAATAGTTATTCCTAACTAGAACACATTTTCTAGGGGAAACAAAAAATGGTGAACCCGACATGAATCATTAACCAAGATGGTTGTGTTACCCAACTGTAAGGACCATATCAATTGATAAAAGATGGTCATACAATGGAATGAATCACAAATGGGCTCATCTAAAAGATGATTCTTTGCTGGAGTTCATTGTTTGTTTTTTTTCAAATATACATAAAATTTGTTTCCATGTATTCCCTTCATTCCAAATAGATTCCTTCATGTTTTCACCCATGAATGCCTCAGAATCTTCTCAAACTGAATCCTCATTTACTCAATGGAATCAATCACTGAATCAGTGTCTTCATTGCTATGTATCCAATGCATTGGTCTGATATTAACATTAACACGATACTATCCCTATGATGGAGGCTGCTTGATATGCCTTCTAAATTAAGAATAACCCAGGGTCGTCTAGTCAATGATGACTGGTGGTCTAGAAGCATGTGGTTTTAACTACCATATTTAACTATTTTGACACCTTATCCCATGAATCCAATCATCCATACCTACCCAATTCTTGGTAGTTCAACCAAGAATTCATCCATAGGCTCGTCTTGAAGACATATTGGTCCTTCCTGAATGCTGCTGCCAACAATCACTGTTTCCAACACCACATGGTGAAAGCCCTCAAAATGATGAGGGTGTTATATTTGGTTTTATAAACTAGGTTCCAAAGACTCAAAAAGGTTAGACAAAAAGTTGGGGACAACAACCAATTAATAGGGAGCAGGTTCCTACCTTTACCCCCTTTGGAGAACCCATTTGATGGAAAATAGAAAACATGGACTTTCACTTATCTGCCTTAATTCCGGTGGCCAATAGACTCATCTAGTGGTGACCATCTAATCCTTCCATTGAAATTTGGTGGTGTACCATGAGTAGGCACATACACCTGCTTAAAAATTCCTCCCTATATCATGTATGTTTTCCTTAATATCAAAACAGAAACTTCTGCATTACCAGAGGGATGGAAACATAATTCTATCCTTATATCTGGGATGACACATCAAAATGTCATCCCAGAGCCGATACACACCTCTGTTCTAGTCCAGGAGGGTTATGGGGAACACTCCCCCATATAATACAGAAAATTGATTGGGAACATACGCCTATTCTAGTTGGGGATAATCTTCCTATTTAGATGGTGACTCCAAAGAAGGCACATACACCTACCCATGATAAACAATTCTCCCAGGAAGTATCCCCAACTACGTATAAGATAGATTCTAGGCATGCATCTCACCAAGAATAGTTGGAGAATCAAGATTTGATCTATGATATGGCTCCTCTTAGTTCTGGATTTCTTGAAGCCCTTAGAAATTTGACACTTGCATCTCAAGATCCTACCCTCCCATTACCAAATTATTTGTGTAGTAGCAGTAATTATGAAGATCCTCATCCTACACTTCATCATAGAGGCTTGATACATGAAAATTTAATCAATATCAAGAACCTATCTATGTATGAGATCCAGATTAACCCTCCATGTGGCTATAACAATATGAAAAAAATAATTTATCCCTTGATGTAATCCACCATGGTGGTTATCCCTGTGATGGAATTCACTACGAATGTTCTCTCTACAACAGTGTTTCACATTTTCATGAAAATTATACTGATTACACTGTAGTGGTGAGGAATCTGTCTTATCTTGAGGCACTTTCAAAGACAAGTCCAGTCATTCCTGATTCCTTATTACTAGATGATGAAATACATTCTCAACCAGAATAAATCCCAAGGTGACAGTCATTCTATGAACCTCCCTTAGGTCATTTGCCTTCTAATATAGAATAGGAAACACCAACTAATCATATTTCTTATAGTAATGTAATTAGGAAGGATCCACTCTGGTCAATCTAGGTTTAGATACCTATAACAAAAGATGAAAAGAGTATATTGAACATGAAGAAACAACTGGATGAGAGTGAAATAACAGTCATGTTATGGCCTTTATCCACCCATCAATACAACATTCCAGAGATGTTAATTGAATATTGTATTCATGATATCCACCTCAACATATGGAAAAATATTCATTATCTAAAAGCCATAATATTATCATATGATTAATATCAAAGTCATTCAAAGATAATAGTGTGGTTGAAACACCAAATTGACTTATCATTTCTCTATGTTTCCCAACATCCAATGATTAAAATGAAATTGGAGGCACATTAACGTGCATGACTCGATGAATTAAAGAGGTTGTGATAATTGAATTCTGAAACCCCATCTGGTGTTCATTTTAGAAAATGGGTTTTACATAGATTATTTCTTTAACTATGCTCCAAAACCATTAAAGCCCATCTAAATAGGTCTAATGCAATGTTATTTCCCAAGACCAGCTTCAACAAAAAAATCTGATCATGAATGAAGAGATGTTCAATAAGAAAATCTCTTGACTGACTTTCACCACATTCTAGACCAAAGAGAGAAAGCTATTGAACTACATTTTTATCATGCATCTGGAAACATCGATCATACCTCTTTTTTAGAAGATCTCAACCTTCGTATTTCTCAAATTTCTAAAATAGCGCAACAGTCTTCTAAAATAGGTGATTCAAGTGGGTACCAGATAATTCACCCATCCAACGTTTGACCCTGAATTTTTATAATCAAAAGAGAAGCTACGGTGATATTAGACATGTCAGTTTAAGAGCCACCATAGCATACAGGTATAGGGTATTATTTTAATCCAACCCTTAGATCCAAAACATAGAGACCAAAGGTTTGATAAAGATGAATAGGAACATCCCTAGCCCATAGGGATGGGGGAATTTTTCATATCAACCATACCCTCACCAATAGAAAGCAGTCTTCCCCTGTTTAGGGAAAATGATGTAGGTTGAATCCTTTTCTTTAATGTTATCCCATGACCCCATATATTCATTAAGAATGTGCACGCCAAATAGAGATCAGAAACATACACATATCCTAACTATTCAAGCTAATTTGTTGACTCTTTTGGAAGCATCCAAGTAAGTTGACCACTGAAATCTGGTGGAATATGGAGAGAAAGAACACACATATGACTTAATTAATCAATTCCTCCAACATTATTATCTATAATCAACCAAATAATTCCACCACTCAAATCCAATGGAAAATAGAGAGAAAGAACATATAGTTTCCTTCAATCATCAATCCTTCCAGAAGCCTCATATGGAAAGATATACAAAAACCTAACATTCAAAGTTGGAAGCACACAGTGAGTAGGAACATACACCCCTTACTAATCATTCTTACTAGTAGACTCATCTAGAAGCATCCAGAGAATCCCTCTAATTTCATTTGGACGAAAATGATGAACATTATCAACCCCATCCTATAGGCTTGGAGGTTTTCAACTTATTTATCAATTTCCTAGTTGCATGACATTAAATTGAAATGTAACCATCATCTTTTCTAAAGTAAATTAAATTGAATAGCACCATACATGTCCATGTTGCATGACATTAAAATATTTAGCACCTTTGTATATGTTACATGATGTTAAACTACATGAAATAAATTTCCTCGCTCCATAAGATTAAACTATATTGTTAACATCTTCTTCACTTAACGTTAAGAAATCCACCAACGCACCGCAAATTGGAATTCAATGTGGTTCCTTAAAAAATGAGTAGCTTCCATGTGCAAGAATTACTCACATCATGGATACTCCCTAGAGGCACATGATCCCAATTTTTCCCTATGTTTGAATCAGATATTCATAGGGATACCTTTTCAAAAACTGCATGTAGCTTGATTTTTTCCCCTAGTATGATAAATAGTGACACTTCGATCATGTCCCCGGTCTTGCCACAAACATTATTTCATGTCAGGTGAATTAAATTCTCTTCGTATAATGTTAAACTACATGGTACTTAAATAACTATGTATGGATTGATTATCATTCCAATGAGATATGTAGTGATGCCGAGATCTCCAATATTTGGTCGAACCACAACCATAATGAAATCTTTTTTCCCATTTCATGTGTATGAACCAAAATTATACAGATAACTCCTCAATAATAAATGTTTTTATTCTCATATCATCATATGTATTGAGATTTTATTTTATTTTGTAATGTATCAAAATCCCCCTACTCTCACATGAAACTTAGTTTGTGTGGGGAATAATCTTTTTAGGAACTACGTATGGCTTGATTATTATTCCAATAAGATACATAAAAATGCCAAAATATCCAATCTTTAGCCCAGACAGGTCAAAAATAAATAGACCCTTCATCTCCTGTGTGTATGAATAAATTCTATATAGGGAATGTTTCAAGAACTACATGTTAGATGATTCTCATCCCATTGAGAACGGTAGTGACATTTCTGTTGTTACCCAAGCCCAGTCGTTATATTTTCTTCTTTTCACATCTGTTCATATTTTTCAATATTATATTATGTTAATCTTCATGGAACATTTCAATAAACTACATGTGGCTTCTTTCTTTCCTCAGTATGATACCTAGGGATGCTCGGATCTCCAATCTCGGGCCCATTCATGATTTTGGAAGAGAAAACCCCCTTTTTTTCCCATGCATGAGTCATACTAGCATAGGGACCACTTCTATGATTTTTAAGTTTATTTTCATTTCAATGATGGTGAGGCCTAGAAGTCCTGTTTTAGGCCCAACTATCGCCAGAAAATTATAAACAACCCTCTTCCCAATGTTAAAACATGATGATATGGGGCACAATTTCTAAGAAGTATGTGTGTATTGATTCATACACCTAATAAGATATATAGTGACACCCAAACCTTATATTTTACCCTTAAATTTTACTTGATATACCATTGTGTTGCAAAATAATATTTTACTACCTCTTTTATTTCACACTGAGCACAGCTTGCGTGGGCATAGGAATTGGGTAAAAGTGTTCTCTACATAAATAAGGCATCTCAATTCATATTTGGGGTATTCATTGGTCTTAGTTTTAAGACCATAAAATACACAATATTTTTCCTCATCATAAGATGATAAACTTCATGATATTAACAAAAAACTAAAAAAACTATGTGTGGTTCATTTCTTACTTTCATGAGATATATAGTCATTTCATGTCAGTTCACTTTCTTCATTACCACATGATGTTAAATTTTTTTCCTTGATTCCCATTATATTGATATAATATAAGGACCCATCCTTATTACATTACATAATCTTGAATGTAGTCAAGAAATAACTTCCATTCACATTGAGGATATTTTCAATATTATAACTTTAGATAATTGGGGCATAATACATTCATAGAATTATACATTATTACAAAGTACATATAATAAAAAGAGTATTCATTGATTACAAAATATAAATATTTTTACATAAAATATGATTTCATTGAGAAATAACAAAAAATTTAACATGGATTCCTAATTTGTATTAAACATATTTACAACATGATAAAAAAAATTTAAAAACATGGGATGAGCACAAAAATATTAGTAAGGGGCATAAAATTAAGGAAAGAACACATTAGACTCTGAACACTTGTAACGTATGAAATCATTTTCAATAGACATAATTTTCACCCATATATATATAATTTTTGAAACATGAGATTTACACAAGATCCACACAAAACATAAGAACATAAATATAATAATATAGGTATCTTAGGGAATTACTTACATAATCTTGTAACCATCTCAGCATCCTTATAATTTGTAACCCTCATATCTACCTTACAATTTGTGTAACCATTGTTGTTAAACATGGAGTTACCATACGGATGACCTCCAACATACTCATGCCCAATGAATTGGAGAGATATATATTTCCCTCCCTTAATCATAAACAATTCCCATTAACTAGAACATAATATTACAACATTAATAATAGCATAAAAACATTGCATTTGAATTTTTTTAAAATGAATTTTAAAAGAGGATTTGAAAAGGAATGTCCGTTATAAATTTCACATAATTGAAGTTAGACTTAGTAGAGTGGATGGAATATTTATACACACTGTAAATTCACATAATTAAATATATTATATATAAAACCCAACACACACAAAATTTTAATACCACATAAATAATTAAGTAGAATGTTAACCCAAAGAATAGAAAACGGGTTAAGAATTCCCTTACCCCATGTCTGTCTTACTTCCAACTCATTTAAACCTCCTTTATAATGGTTAAAAAGAATTATTAATATCATAAATAAGAATATAAATATTTATAATACCTTATATGATCATTTAATTATATCATTTTACCCTTTAATTGTTAGTATTTTTTCCCATTCACATTTTTTGGGTGAGTTCTTTTCATGATTTCCATGATTGGTTCATGATGGTTATTCATGTAAATTGGAAGTGAAACTCTAGAATTGGAATGTAATGGTATTTAAATTTTTCCAAAACCATAAATTATACCATTTATAATTTTTAATTCTGACATTAATATGATTCATGAGTTAAAACATTATAGATATTTCTTTAGGTCATTTTAATGATTCTTCGATCGCAAATAACTCGTTTAGTTTCATAAATTAATAACATGGGTATAAAATTATTCCACAACCCTAGAGGAGACATAATATATATATCATAGCCTGGTTCAACCATAAAAATGGATTCATGACCACCCTTGAAAAAATTAAAACAAATTGAAATCAAATTGTCCACAATTTTGGTAATTCTACACATCACAAACAATGTTTTTATTCCTTGAATAAGTGGGAGTAGGGAAGATGAATGAAGATGATTTTTACATGAACATGAAAAAATCCAGAATATAAATGATTCTTGATTTTTCATGGTTCTTAGATAAGTGGTGGTGATGAAAGTATAAGAAAATAAAGGAGCACAAAATAAAATAAGAGTTGAGAAATCCCTTATGAAATTTTGGCAGCCTAATGGCGTCGCTCAAAATTTCATAAAATATTTTGATGAGAGAAAAGGGGTACATCATCTTTATTACATAATATGTGAAGTATGGTGGATATTTAATGGAATATACCAACATAATACAAAAGGAAATTAATAGAATAACATAAAATGAATGAAAAGAAAGAAAACAAAAGAGGATGTTAACTCTGGATCTCTTCTCCTTAAGATACTTTTTAAGGCCTTGGGTTTTGGCCTTTTGGTGAGAACGAAAGCTCTATTACGTGGGAAAGAGCCTGGGAATGTGTATTGGGTATAACTTAGGTAAGGAACAACTCTTGAGTGGTGTGGGAGGAAGAGGGAAATGACGGTGGTATTTATAGTGGAGGAGAGGGGGTACTTTTCATTATTTTAATCATTATTATAATATTTCTGCTCGCGACTTTGAATAGTCATAATTTATTTTACCACAAATAGTTATAATGTCATGTGAGATATAACCAATTGAGATTAAATCACTTATAATGTCATAAATAGTGTATTTAACTGATAATTTGAATATATCATATTTTACCATATTTCACTATTCATCGAAAATTCAAGAATTTCAGAAAAATTCCAAAAATTCAACCTTACCATTTTTCAATGTGTAGATTTTAAAAATGAAGTCTATTTTCTGAAAATAATTTTCTAAATATCATTAATTAAATTTTTAAATAAAATCATACTTAATTCCATAATTAATAATTTAAAAACTACAAATGCTTTTATATCTCATTGAAAAATTAATCAAGATGTCATTATCTTAAATCCATAAGAAAATAAAATAATAATAAATTTTACTATTTATTAAGGTTGTATTACTATTCATAAGGGTATGTTAGTATTCACCAAAAAACAAGTTGGTTCCATCAGACTCCAAATAACTTACTGAACACAATAATAGATGACCATTTTTCAAAATTTAAAACATAGAAGTGGAAAATTATTTTTAAAGGATAGTTATAAATATCTACATAAAACAGTGTTTCATGAATTTTAAATTATTTTTAAAACCTTGGGGTGTTAAATTATCCCCACCTTCTAGAAATTTCCTCCTAGTAATTTTATTTACTTATTAATCAAGTGAGGGTATTTTTCCCTCGTAGTCTTTTTAGAATACCATATTGCTTATTCTACCATGTGGTTTCTCCACAAAACCTTTATCTGGTGGATTACCTTATTCAAAAGTACCTATTCCATTCAATCAAGAATATGAATTGGTTTCTCTTCATAAGAAAGGTTCTCTTCTAGCTGAATTGCTTCTGGGCTCAATACATGTGATGAATCTGGCACAAAATTCCTCAACATCGAAACATGAAAAACATTATGTACCTGATATACACTCAGAGGAAAATCTAATCTATATGTAACAAGTCCATCATTTTCTGGAATTTCAAATAGACCGATAAACTGTGGAATTATCTTCCATTTCATACAAAAATGTATCACACTTTTTTAAGGAGAGATTTTATGGAAAATATGGTCACCTACCTAGAGAGAGAAGTCTTTCCTTCTGTTATCTTCATAACTTCTATGCCTACTTTGGGTTGTCCTCATGTGCTGCTAGATTATATTCACTTTTTCAGCCATATCCTCTACTAATTCTGGAACCATCAACTTTCTTTCATCAAATTCATCCCAAAACGCCTGATGTCCAACAATGCTTCCCATATAATTTCACAAAAGGTGTCATCTGTATACAGGAATAAAAACTGTTCTTATAAAAAAAACTTAACAAAAAACGATGTTGATCCCAACTTCTCTTGTAGTCCAATGAAAAATATCTAAGCCTATCCTCCAAAGTCAGAATTATTTGTTTGGATTTCCCATCTGTTTGAGGATTAAATGATATACAGAAATTTAATTTTGTTCCCAATGACTTCTAAAGACCTTTCCAAAAGTTAGAAGTTAACATAGGATCCCAGTCAGATATAATGGAAAGAATAATTCCATGTAGACTAATAATCTCTTCAATGTAAAATTGTGAAAGTTGATCCAAAGAAATTGTATCTCTAATAGAAAAAAATGTGTACATTTTTTCAGTCGATCAACAACAATCCATAATGCATTATTACATTGAGAAATATTTGGTAGTCCCACCAAAAAGTTCATTGATATATTATCCAATTTCCTCTATAGAACTATAAAATACTAAGGCATCCCCTTTGGTATATTCCACAATAATATTACCTATTGAGAAGTCAATAATTTCATGGTCAAATCAGCAATATCCCTTTTCATTCCATCCCACCAGTAATACCCTAGAAGGTCGTTGTACATCTTAGTACTTCCCAGATGAACTGAAAATGGAGAACTATGAGCTTCGCACAACAAATCCTTCTTTAGTAGAGAATCATAATGCACACACAACCATTTTTCAAATATTAAAACACAATATTTATCAAGGATAAATTCTGGAAACTTACCCATTTTAACCAATTGTACCTTTTTTTTGCAGCTCATGGTGTTCCTTCTGTGCTATCTTAATTCTATCTGATAATAATGACTACACTGAAACCTAAAAAAACAGTGGTATTTCCTACACAAACAACTTCTAAGACAAAATTCATCAAATCATTAATCAAAGGGTCTTGTTCTAAATGTAACATGTTTAATTATGCATGATTTTTTTGACTCAAGGAATCCGCAACATTGTATTATTTTCTCATATGGTAATTATTAGTGAAATCATAATCCTTTATTAGTTCAAGCCATATTCTCCAACTCATGTTTAATTCATTATGAGTTAATATATATGTCAGATTTGTACGGTTAGTTTATATTTGACATTTGTCTCCGTATAAATGATGCCTTTAAATTTCTAAAGATGAAACCATAGCTGCCAATTCCAAATCATGTGTGGGATAATTTAATTCAGGAGGTTTAAGTTGTCTTGAAAAATAATCAATTACCTGCTCATTCTGCATCAAAACACAACCAAAAACATACCTAATAACTCATGAAATATTCTATTCATGATAATCTTAGATACAGTTGGTGTGTTAGTTAACCCAAACAACATAACAAAAAATTCATAATGCCCATATCTAGTATGAAATGATATATTTAGGATGTCATACTCCTTCACCATTAGCTGATGGTATCTGGATCTCAAGTCAGTCTTGGAAAAGTACTGAGCTCCCTAAAGATGATCAAACAAGTCATTAATGTGAGGCAAAGGATACTTGTTCTCAATAGTTATGTTATTTAAAGCTATATAAAAAATGAAAATTCTCATGAAACACACTTTCTTTTGAGCAAACAAAATATGAGTACCCCATAGAGGAGTGATAGGATGAATGATTACTTTATCAAGAAAATCCTGCAACTGATTTTTCAATTCAAGAAGTTCTATTAGAGCCTTGAAATATGGGGGTTTTGAAATTGCCTTAGCATCAAGAATTAGTAAATTGTGAATTTTAATTCTCAATCAGGAATGACATCATGTAACTCATTAATAAAAACATCATGGTATTCATATACCACTGGTACATCATCAACCTGAACAGTTCCCTTGTTTTCAACAATATGAGCAAGATAACATTCATTTCTATATTTTAAAAGTTTCACATCTTCCTGATATGTTATTAATTTTATTTGTTCTTTATTATATAAAAACGTAAAATATTTATAAAAAAACTTCTTTAGATCTAAAGTCAATCATTGAATGATAAACAGAAAACCAATCCACTCCCAGAATAACGTCAAACTCAACTAAGGGTAAAACAACCAGGTTTCCAGGTAAAGTACATCCATAGAGCCCAATATATTGATTATTAAAATTCATAATTTCTACAGTATTACCCCTATTGTTTTAACAACAAGTCTGATCTCATTTGTTGTGGTGGAATTTCCAATTTACCAGAAAATTTTTCAAAAATGAAGGAATGTGTAGACCCAGTATCAAACAAAAAATTAGAAAAATCTGAGTAATCCAAAAAAGTACCTAATAAAACATCATTGGATGGCCCATCATCTACTGACGAATTTGGAAAGGATCTCACTACATCTTTCTACTTATTGTCAAGCTTCATTGCATCATTAGAATCATTCTTTGGGAAGACATTGGAATAATGACCCTCCTCACCGCATTTAATACACTTTACATTTTTCTTATCAGTATTAGTTATAGGATCATTTTAATTACAATCTTGGGCCATATGTCCAAACATACTACATTTAAAACACTTCTGAGTTTTGTAATACATTCCCCATTGTGCTTATTTCCTCCCTTTTCACAAAATCGAAATTGGGTTTTCTTACCATTATATTTTTTTTGTTGATTATTACCCATCACTTTCCATCTATAACACTTCTTCTCCTTGTTTCCAAAATTCATGTGATCATCAACATACTCCATATCTACCCTCCCAGCACATCAGAGAAGTTTCTTATAACTTTTGAATTCACTGGAGGCCAACGCCCTTTAATACCTTGGCTTCAGTCCTATGAAAAATTATTTTATTTTTCTATCATGATCCAAAATGAGATTTAGTGCATACCTCGCCAATCAGTTGAAGTTCACTTCATACCACCATTGAATCTTCCCCCTTCTGCTTCAATTCATGGAATTGCTTCTACATCGTATGTCTCACCACCTTAGAAAAATATTTTTTAAGGAAATGACTTTTAAATTCATCCCACTCCAAGGCATCAAAATCCTATATATCTATGATATTTTTTTACCATTGACCACCACTGATTAGGTTCACCTTTAAAATGATAAATGAAAAGACATTCCTTTTGATTTTATGAATATCCCATAACATCGAATATCTTTTCAAGGGCTTTAATCCATCCTTCAGCCGCTACTAAGTCAGAATATCCGTTGAAAGAAGAAGGGTGTTGTCTCATAAAATGTTCAACAATTGTCATGTTTTATTGTGGTACCTCTAGTTGTTTTATTGCATGGAATACACCACCATTTATTTATTGTGATAGCTGAGCCATTACTATCACAAATTGCTCAGTTCCAATCCCTACCATTCTGGGTTGCAGATTCAGAAGGATGTGGTTCTGTCGGTGCCTCTCCTCTTCAGATTCCCTATTTATTCTATGGAAATCAATACTAAACAAACATATCATATATGAAGAAACCTGGTTATATTTCATATCTATAACATTTCAAATTAATCATAGATTAAAAATCATTTATGGTAATTTTTTAACATTATCCTAACCCCTAATGTTATCTATACCATTCTCTGATACAAACTATAAGGACTCGTCATTATTACATTACATAATCATGAATTTAGTCAATAAATTACTTCCATTTACATTGAGAATATTTTCAAGTTTAGGTATTTAGAGAATTGTGACATAATAAATTCATAATATTACATATTATTACTGAGTGGATACCATAAAAATAGTATTAATTTCTTGAAAAATATAAAACATTTCACATAAAACATGATTGCATTGAAAACATTTCAAACATTTAACATGGATTACTTCTTTGTCTTACACATCCTTATAACCTGTAAAACTCATTTAAAAACATGGGATGAGCACAAAATGCTCAGTAAGGGACATATGAAGAAGGAAAGAACACATTAGTCTATGAACACTTGAAACGTATGAAATCATATTCAATAGACATACTTGTCACCCATATATACTTACATTGTGAAACATGATATTTACAAAAGATCCACAAAAAACATTATAACATAAATATAACAATTAAAGTTATCTTGGGACATTACTTACATAATATTATAACCATCTCGGCTACCTTGTAATTTGTAACCCTCACGACTACCTTATAGTTTGTGTAACCATTACTGTTACACCTGGAGTAACCATACGGAAAACCTCCAACATATTCATACCCAACTAATTGTAGGAAGATATAGGTCTCACCCTTCATCATAAACAATTACCAACAACCAGAACATAATCATTTAACATGAATAATAGAATTAAATAATTTCTTTTTAATTTTTCAAAAAAGAATTTTAAAAGGGTAATTCAAAAATAAATTTGGTTATAAAAATAATATAATTCAAGTGAGACATAGTAGAGTAGATGTAATATGTATAAACACCGTAAATAAACATATTTCAACATATTATATACAAAATCCATCACAAAAACAATTTTAATACCACGTAAATAATGTAGTAGAATGTTAACCCAAAAAATGGAAATCAAGTAAAGAATTCCCTTACTGCTGGTTTGTCTTACTTCCAACTCATTTAAACTATAAATACCCATAACTTCCATGTAATTGTTTTTAAATATATTGGAATTTTACAAGCCCATGTAAATTGACAGTGTGTTATTCTGAGGCCCTGAGTGCCTGCAAAGAATTTCTGAACTTTTTTTCAGGTATGTTCAGTAAATGTACAAACAGGTTTTTCTAACATTTTAACTGGTGCTCAGAATTCAAATCTGAGGGCATTGTTGAACTCGCAGTGTCAGTATTCTCTTATGGAGACCTTCACCTTGACTGCAGAAGGTCGAGGGTGAAAGATAGTTTTTGGGATTTTTGTGGGAAAATAAAAATAAAATTATTTAACAATTTATTTTTATTCTTTAAGCCTCCCATGTTTGAGTTAATGTGGTGGGGACCACCCGAGTCCTCAAAACCTCGTAATTTTGAATTTAGGGGAAGGGGCCATCCGACCCCTATTAATGGGATAGAAACCTCTCAACACCCCCAATTAATTTTATGTGTCAACATAAAATTAAATGTTAAGTTACTAGTTAATTTTATGTGACAACATAAAATTAAATGTTATGTTATTATTTAATTTTTGTGTTAGCTATTTCTTTTCTCCTCAGTGGAATTGGGGAAATGGATTTCGAAAATGGGAATTGAGAAAGAGCTTGAAAGATTATCCTCTCTAACGTAGAACGCCAACAAAGAATGACAATGATGAACACTAACTTTGACCTTGAATTTATTCCTCAGGACATCCTCAACCATGGGATTTCTTCAACTGATGATCATCTTTCCCTCCAAAACGACGTCGTCTTCTCCCTCAAGATTTCCGTAGATGAATCAAACAAGGTAGGGGTTTATTTATATGTGATTAAAACATCACATGTTCTCCCCTTCTAAATTATTTTGTGACCTTGGGAATGGAGTTTGATGAGGGTTGTGGGGATTGATGTTTTTAAATATCTTCCTTGCATGTTCATGATTCAATTTTTGTAAAATTCCTACTACTGCTCTAACGTGGAGGGTTCCGGTGAAGAAATCATGGCATGACCCCTCCGTTGATCTTCTTTGGTGTGTTCTTCACAATGGATGAAGGAGAAGAAGGCGAAGAAGCCAACAGTGCTGCAGCCTACAGCCTCTACGCCCCGCACCACCCCGTGGCCTCACCGTGGCCTAACCGTGCTACCCAAGCCGAGAAGCCACATGGCTCATGCGGCCTCCACCGCTCCGCGCCGTACGCAGCTGAGTTGACCGGCGGTTGAGCCACCACCTGAGCCGCTGTCGCCGACCGGGCCAAGCTGTTGTCTATGTCTGGGTCGAGCTCCCTCTGTCGTCCAAGCCGTCGTGCCATCCGGTCCGAGCCGCCTTCACCGTCCGAGTCGTCGCCGACGTCGTCCGAGCAGCTGATGTCATCCGCACCGAGCCGTTACCACTATTCGCATCCCTTCTGCCAATCGGGCCAAGCCACCACTGCCGCCATCCGGGCCGACCCACTTCTACTATCCAAGCCATAGCCACTGACCGGTCTGAGCAGCCATCATGTCATCTGGGCCAAGCAGCAGCTACCGCCTGAGCTATCGTCACCGTCTGGTCCGAGTTGTTGCTCGAGCCACCGCCGCCCTTCCTACTGAACTTCCCCATGTGAGCCGCCCTGTGGCTTCATGCCCTCGCTACAACCCTCGACCCTCTGCGGCCCCTCGCGGCCGGCCAAGCCACCCAGTATGCCATGCCAAGTCGCCCGAACTGGTTTGGCCCAAGGTGGGTCAGGCTAGGATGGTCCGACTAGGTCAGACCAGTCTTGGGCCCACTAGGACCCATTTACATTCATTGGCTGAGTCAGTCTGATCGATTCGGATAGGACTCGTGCCCACTACGACCCATTTATTTTCTTCTAGCCATAATTTAGGCACCGGACGTCCATGTGACGAACCGTCAGTGGTACTAGGTACCATGGAGCAAGACTGTTCCTTTAAGTATACCCCACTAGAGTTTTGGGTTAATATGGGGTGTGGTCTGGTTTTATCAAGCACAAATCCAACCGGGACCCCAGGACAAAAAGGCTGATAACTCACAAATTGGGCATCCGATTGATGAGTCGTCTATTGTGTTGAGACTCCTATGATGTGGCGGTCCTTTGAGGTACTTCATCAGGGCTCATCGTGGTAGTTGGAGACTCGGACAGTGGCTTGGGGAGAGGACTCTCCCAGAAACGTGTAATCCTAGTGAGGAAACCCAGTATGTGGCTGTGATGAGAAGAGTTCTCTTAGAGATCTTGAGTGGGTTATCTCCTAGAGATCTTGTGTGGGTCAGCTCCAGCGATCCTCTGTGGGTCAGCTCCTAGAAATCCTATGCGGGTCAACTCTAGTGAACCTATGTGGGTCAGATCATAATGATCCTCTGTGAATCAGCACCTAGTGATCTTGTGTGGGTCATCTCCAGCGATCATGTGTGGGTCAGCTCCAAGTGATCCTGTGTGGGTTAGCTCCTAGTGATCTAGTGTGGGTCATCTCCTAGTGATCTTGTTTGGGTTAGCTCCAGCGATCCTGTGTGGGTTAGCTCCATCGATCTTGTGTGGATCATCTCCTATCGATTATGTGCAGGATAGCAATAGAGCCTCTTAACGGAATAACGTGATTCATTATTTATAACTAATCATATATTCTACCATACCTAAAGATATACTTTGTGTGAGCTGATTCATAACCTCTGTGTTTCATCATGATTGAGATGGATTACATGATAATTTAGGTGTATGTATGGGAATATACCTAAGTACGGTTATCTGTTAATTTCATACTTTTTGGTTTATCCTTGGTGGATTTTGTGAGACCTGGAGGGTCTCAGAGTCCCTACTGAGTATTTTTATACTCACCCCTGCACGAGCTATGCCCGTATGTTGTTGTGTTGGATGCAGACGATGGACAACACTGACTGAGGTTGAGAGTACCAGGTCTGGACGGTACCCGGAAGTAGACCATACGGCATGTTGGTACGCAGAGGAGATGGGTGGACATGGAGTGTTGAGTAGTCGATCTATACCTACCCTTTAGGTAGGAACCTTGGTGGGTGATCCAGTAGCTATCTTTTCACTTTCTTCAGTTGTTTTGTGTTTCCGTTTTACTTATATCTTTATAGTTGGGCTTGTATTCTGGCCCCTTTTACTTTCACCACTCTTTTTATTATACAGTTTGTTTGTGTTCGTATCTTGTTGTGTTCTTGGATAAGTGAGTTTACAGGTTATAAAGGCAATGACTTCCATGTTCTATGGAATACACCTTTCGGTGCTAGTCACCAGCCCCTGCCCTATGGAAGGTGGGATTGGGGTAGTCACGGCACTGGCCCCGGGGGACGGGTCATGACAAACTAATATCAGAGGATTCGGTTCTACTGCATAACATAGGACTCTAATATTTATTTTTAAAAGAAATAGTGTTAATTATAGTGAGTGTGGTTATCTGTTTAGGGAATCCAGTGTTGGTGTGCGCGGCTGATATATCCATACACCAGGACCCTGACTTCTAATTTCCGACTCAGTGCATGAAAACACTAATTGCGTGTGTGTTTTCAAATGTTTCCTTTGTAATCTTTTGAGTTAGCTCACCAGGTATAACGTTCTGACCGTGGTGAACCTATTAATTTTAAGGATGCCTCCACGCAGATATCCAGTTAGGGTTTCGAGAGTTTTATACACTAATATCCCACTGAGCGGCAAGGCCTTGGTGCAGGGCCCTTTTCTAGTAGAGGCACCAGTGGAGGCACCAGCGGTATCATTCCTTATTGGTCAATTGATGCCACCAGCTCTAGCAGTGGATGGTGAACGTCTCTTGAGTGCATTGCTTGAGTTCCAGTGCCAGAGGCCACCCAGGTTTAGGGGAGAGATGGACCCATAGGTAGTTGAGGATTGTTTGGAGTCTATAGAGAGAGTCTTCCTACTGTTAGGGACACCATCCATTCTCATGGTGTTCCTTGCCACCAGCCTTCTTCAGGAAGTAGCAGGAAGATGGTGGATTTTGATACTCTAGGCTCATGACGAGGTAACGCTTCTCTGGGTAGACTTCAAGATTCTGTTTTTCGGGCATATTTTGTCCCAATGACTCTTCGTGCAGTACACATATAGGAGCTTCTTCATCTGCAGCAGGGCATCATGACTGTAGCTCAATACTCAGCAAGGTTAACTGATCTCTCATGCTACTCCACTTATATGGTGCATGACCATTTCTTCAGGGCATGAACCTTCGAGTAGGGACTCGGGCGTGAGATCAAGGCTTCGATGATCTCACTTAGCATCTCGACATAGGCCGGGGTGTTATAGAGAGCCCTCTTAGTGGAGATTTTCCTTGCTGAGCAGTCACCAGCAGTGAGATCCGACACTAGTCATCACGTAGTAGAGTTTCCAACAGCTGGAAGTAGAAAGGTGTCCGAGAGGTCCAAGAGAACTAGACCTATAGGTGGAAGACCGCATGACTCAGGATCTGTTGTGCGGGACACCTGAGGAGGAGCTAGTCATACCAGTAGCGGGCAGTGTTACAGATGCGGCGGGTAGGGTCACATGGCTCGTGGCTGTCTGACCCGCCATACGGATGATTAGTAGATGGTTGAAGGACCGCCCAGTCAGAGATAGAGGTTCCACTGAGGAGGTCCGTCCGGAGCAGGAGGATGTGGTAGAGGAGCAAGTCGTGCAGCTGGCAGTGGGTGACGATTCAAGAGGTTACCGCCACCACCACCAGGAGGTCCACCCTTACCACAGGGAGCAGGTGGAAAGGGGTGAGCTCAGCTCCAGGCAGCTGAGTCCTACGATCATGATGCTCCACAGATGATATGAGGTATGCTTTTTTTCTACTCCACCTTAGTTACAGGTACTTATAGACACATAATCCAGTCATTCTTTTACTTCCACTACCCTCATTCGGAGCTTGGAGATTTTGATAGAGTCATTAGCTTGATCCTTATGGATAGAGACTCTTACAGGAGCGGATTCGATGATTACGCATGGGTGCCAGCAGTGCGAGATTACTCTAGGAGGTGAGAGCTTTGGATGGGATGTCCTAGTAGCAGTGTCGAGGCCTTATGATTTCATATTGGGTATGGACTGGTTATCTACATTCCATGATCAAATAGACTGTATTAGGCACAATGTGCGGTGTGTCCGCTAGGATGGGACCAGGTTTACCTTCACTGGCGAGAAGGGAGACTTTGCAGCATAGGATGCACTTACCCGGAGGAGGGTACAGCCGATTACACATCAGCTGTCTAACCTTATGCTCGGATCGGTTGCTGTAGAGAGTCTGAATTATCCTGTAGTGGTGGACAATTACGCAGATGTCTTCCCTAATGATGTTTTGGGTCTACCTCATCATAGAGAGGTGGAAATTTACATTGACTTGTACCTCGGGATGACACTGATATCTACACCAGCATATCGGATGGCTCCAATGGAGCTTTGTGAGATGCGGTTATAGCTAGAGGACTTGAATGGGATGGGATTAATTTGGCCTAGTGTTTCACCGTGGGAAGCCCCGATTTTGTTCTCCAAGAAGGTGGATGGGAGCTTAAGGCTTTGTGTTGACTATCGGCACCTGAACCAGGTGACCGTGAAGAATAAGTACACACTCCCAAGGATTTATTACCTCTTTTATTATTTGAAGAGAGCACGGTGGTTCTCGAAGATAGACCTAGGATCAGGCTATCACCAGCTCAGAGTGCGAGACAAGGATGTTCAGGAGACAGCCTTCAGATCTCGGTATGGCCATTACGAGTTCTTGGTAATGCCATTTGGCATAACCAATGCTTCAGTGGTGTTCATGGGACCCATGAACAGGATCTTTCATCCATACCTTTATCTCTTTGTATTAGTCTTCATTGAAAGCATTCTGATCCACTCGGCTACTAAGGAGGAGCATGCCTATCATTTGCAGGTAGTAGTGGACACACTTCGAGATCACCAGCTTTTTGGTAATCTCTTGACGTTCCAATTCTATATCCGAGAGGTTCACTTTCTGGGACATGTCATCTCGGAGGATTAAGTTATAGTGGATCGAGTGAATATTGAGGTGGTACATGCTTGGGAGCCACCTAAGAGTGTGACGGAGGTACAAAGTTTCTTGGGTTTGGCTGGAAACTACCAGAGGTTTGTGACAAACTTCTCCAGAGTTGCAGCACCACTATCAGAATTGAAGAAGAAGGGGAAACACTTATTTTGGATAGAGAAATGAAAATGGAGTTTTCAAAAGCTAGGGCAGAGGATGATTAGTGCTCCCATCTTGGGGCTTCCAGAGGAGGGTGTAGGGTACGTAGTCTACTGTGACACATCAGGTACCAGACTCGGATGTGTCCTGATATAAGAGTGAGCAGGGATCATATATGGTTCTTGAAAACTGAGAAAACACAAGTAAAACAATGCAACCCATGACATAGAGTTAGCAGCAATCGTCTTTGCCTTGAAGATGTGGCGAAACTATTTGATATGTGAGAATTTTACAGTATACTCTAATCACAAGATTCTTAGGTATATCATCTCTCAGAAGGACCTGATCCTGTGACAATGACATTGGATTGAGTTCCTCTAGGACTATGACTTCGAGGTAGTCTATACTCTTGAGAAGGGGGACGTTGTAGTAGATTCACTCAATAAGAGATCTGATATACAGCTTCTAGGAGAGGCGACAGAGCAGCTGGCTAATTTGCAGATATCCTTTGTGGATAAATATAGAGCATCTTTTCTTTAGTCTCTTACAGTCTCTCCCCCACATCCTCAGCAAGTCAGGGAGGTGCAGCCTGGGGACGTTGACTGTGATACACAACGTGCTTAGATATCCATAGGATAGGAACCTGATGGATTTACTGAAGTTGGGGAGCATGTTATTCTCTTCAGAGGATGTACCACGGTACTAGTGTCACTTCAGGAGGAAGTGTTGAGGGAGTTCCACACATCCCCTCTAGCGGTACATCCAAGAGTGTTGAAGATGTACCAGGA
Source organism: Viscum album (assembly GCA_963277665.1). Taxonomy (NCBI): domain Eukaryota; kingdom Viridiplantae; phylum Streptophyta; class Magnoliopsida; order Santalales; family Viscaceae; genus Viscum; species Viscum album. The sequence goes on from OY728158.1 coordinate 327,368,319, forward strand.
TATCCGATGATAGCACTGGTGGCCGGGAATGAAGAAAGAAGTAGTAGAGTTTGTTTCTCAGTGCCTTACTTGTTAGCAAGTGAAGGCAAAGCATCAGGTACTAGCAAACTTGGTGCATCCATCAAAGGTCACAAAGTGGAAATGGGATGATATATCCATGGAATTTGTGACAGGACTTCCACGTACACCTAGAGGTCATGACTCTATCTGGGTGATCGTTGACCGAATCACCAAGTCATCCCACTTCCTACAGATCATAGAGTAGGGTTTATTAGAGAGCACGAGATGCCTCTATGTGAAGGAGATTGTATGGCTACATGGAGTACCCTTGACGATTGTCTCTGATTGTGATACATGTTTTGCATCCCAGGTATGGAAGGGGTTGCAGGAGGCTTTCAGGATGTAGCTTCATTTGAGCATTTCCTTCCATCCTCAGACAGATGTCCAGACTAACCGGACCATTCAGACCCTCGAGGACATGCTGCGTGCTTGTGTCCTTGACTTCAGTCACAGCTGGGAGGATCAATTTCTGTTGGTGGTGTTTTCATACAACAAAATTTATCACTCCACTATTGGGATGGAACCTTTTGAGGTGTTATATGAGAGACCTTTCCGATAAACCTTATGCTAGACTGACCCAGGGGATTCTACACTACTGGGACCAGAGATGGTATGGGCTACCATATAGAAATTTCAGATCATCCAGGAGCGGATGTAGAATATACAGAGCAGGAATATGTCTTTTTCTGATAGGAGACGAAGACCTCGAGAGTTCGAGGATGGTGACAACATCTTTCTACATGTCTCACCTCGATGAGGTTTTCAAAGATTTATCTCGGGAGGAAAGTTATATTCGAGGTTCATCGGACCTTTTCAGGTCCTCAGCAGATTTCGGAGTTGGCTTACCGCTTAGCTCTTTCACCTCAGTTGCACTGGGTGCATGACGTCTTCCATTTATCCCAACTGAGGAGATACGTGTATAACCCTTATCATATCATTGACCATGGAGAGCTAGGCATCGATGATGGGGTGAATTTTATGAAGGTTTCGGTAGAGATTGAGGATCTGTAGGAGCAGGTCCTTCGTGAATGGTCAATACCTCTAGTGTGTGTTTTATGGCAGCATGGGAACCTCCAGGAGAGCACATGGAAGCAGGAGGCTCAAATTCATGCTCAGTACCCCCACTTTTTCCCTTAGTTTGAGTTGTGTCTTATGATGATGTAAATCCATAAGGTGGGGAGAATGTAAAGACCCAGAATTTCCATGTAATTGTTTTTAAATATATGGGAATTTTACAAGTCCGTGAAAATTGACGGCGCATGATTTCGAGGCCTGGATTGCCCAAAATGAATTTCTGAACTTTTTTGGGGTACTTTTAGTAAACGTATGATTGGTTTTTTCTAACTTTTGAACCGATGCTCAGAATTGAAATTTGAGGGCACTGTTGAACTCGCAGTGCTGGTATTCTCTTAAGGAGACCTTCACCTCGATCATAGTAGGTCAAGGGTGAAAGAATGTTTTTTGGCATTTCGTGGGAAAATAAAAATAAAATTATTTAACATTTGTTTTTTTTCTTGAAACCTCCCATGTGTGATTTAAGGTGGTGGGGACCCCCCGAGTCCTCAAAACATCCCAATTTTTAATTTTGGGGTGGGGACCACCTGACCCCTATTAATGGGGGAGAAACCTCTCAACTCCCCCAATTAAGTTTATGTGTCAACATAAAATTAAATGTTAAGTTACCAATAATTATTTTGTGAAAACATAGAATTAAATGTTAAGTTTTTATTTAATTTTTTTGTTGGCTATTTCTTTTCTCCCCGACGGAATTTGGGAAAGGGATTTGGAAAAAGAGAATTTGGAGAGAGCTTGAAGGATTATCCTCTCAAACGAAGAATGCCAATGAAGAACGCCAACAAAGAATGCCAAATTCGTCTTTGAATTTCTTCCTTAGTACTTCCTCCAACATGGGTCATCTTCAACTGATGATCATCTTTCCCTCCCCAACGATGTTGTCTTCTCCCTCACAATCTTCGTCAATGAATCAAATAAGGTAGGGGTTTATTTCTATATGATTAACTCCTCCCATATTCTCACTTTCTAAATTATTTTTCAATATTGGAAATAGAGTTCGACGAGGGTTGGGGGGATTTATGTTTTTAAATAAGTTTCTTTCGCATTTATGATTCAATTTTTGTAAACTGCCTGCTACCGCTGTAACGCGGAGGGTGTCGGAAAAACAAACATGGCCCGAACCCTCCGCTGATCTTCTTCAGTGTGTTCTTCGCAATGGATGAAGGAAACGAAGGCGACGAAGGCAATGGAACTGCCACCTATGGCCCTTGCACTGCCCCACGGCCTCTGCACTTCCCCATGACCTTTTCGCACCCCCTCGGCCGAGCCGCCACATGGCACCCGCGGCCTCTGCCATTCTGCACCATCCACAGCTGAGTCAACCTGTGGCAGAGCCACCAACTGAGCCGCTGTCGCCGATCGAGCTGAGCCACCACCACTGCGGTCCAAGCTGCCTTGCCATCCGACCTAAGCCACCGCCACCATCGGAGCCTCTGCCATCTGGGCCGAGATGCCGCAACCATCCGGGCCGAGCCGCAACCGCCTTTCGAGCCGTCATCGCCATCCAGGACAAGCAGTTGTCGTCGTCCGAGCTGCCGCCAGTAAACGGGCCATGTCGCCACTACCGTCATTCGGGCCAATCCGATGCTAATGTCTGATCCACTGCCACCGACCAGGCCGAGTCACCTACTAAGTTGAGCTGATGCCCGAGTCGCCGCTGCCCTTTCGGCTGAACCGCCCCTCGGCTTCGCTCCCTCACGGCCACCCGCAGCCCTCCGCGGCCCCTCACGGCTTGCCGGGCAACCCAGCGGGCCGGGCCAGACCCAGAAGTTCAGGTAGGGTCGACCCAAACTAGGTCAGCCCAAGCTGGGTTGGGACAGAATAGTCCGGCTGGGTCGGACTAGACTCGGGCCCACTACGACACATTTATTTGCTTTTGGCCATAACTTTGACACTGGACGTCCGTTTGATGAATCATCTGTGGCGCTGGGTACCATGGAGTGAGACGGTCCCTTTAAGTATACCCCCACTAATTTTATAGGTTAAGATGGGGTACATTCAGGTTGGATCAAGCACAAATCCAACCAGGGCCACAGGACTAAAATGCTAATAACTCACAGACCAAGCATCTGATTGATGTGTCGTCTGTTGCGTTGAGACACATATAATGTGGAAGTCCTTTGAGATACTTATTCAGGGGTCATCATGGAAGTTGGAGAGTTGAATAGTGGCTTGGGGAGCAGACTCTCCTAGAGACATATAAGCCTAGTGCAGAAACCCCGTAGCAGGATTTGACGAGAAGAGTGCTCCTAGAGATCCTGTGTGGGTCAACTCATAGCGATCATCTATTGTTCAACTCTAGTGATCCTATGAGGGTTAGCTCCTAGAGATCCTGTGTGGGTCAGCTCCAGTGATCCTTTGTGGGTCAGCTTTGAGCGACCCTTTGTGGGTCAGCTCCTAGAGATCCTGTGTTGGTCAGCACCAACGATCCTGTGTGGATCAGCTCCTAGTGATCTTGTGTGGGTCAGCTCCTAGCGTTCCTCTGTGGGTAAGCTCCAACAATCCTGTGTGGGTCAGATCCTAGTGATTATGTTCAAGTTAGTATCAAATAATCTTAATGGAATAAGATGATTTATAATTTATAACTAATAATCTCTTTTAACGTACCTAAAGATATACTTGGTGTGAGCTGAGTTAGAACCTCTGTGTTTCTTCATAATTAAGATGGATTACTTGATAACATAGGTATATGTAATGGAATATACCTAAGTAGGGTTATCTATTAATTTCATACTTTTTGGTTTCTCCTTGGTAGATCTTGTGAGACCTTGAAGGTCTCAGGGTCCCCATTGAGTATCGTTATACTCACCCTTGCACGGGCTATGCCATTACCATATTGTGTTGTATGCTGACGACGGGCAGTTCCGTCTAAGGCTGAGAGTACTAGGTCTGGATGGTATTCGGAGGTGGACCATATGGAGTGTCGGTAGGTAGAGGAGATAGGTGGATGTGGAGTGTTGAGGAGGAAATCAGTACCTACCCTTGAGTTTGGAACCTCGGAGGGTGATCAAGTAGCTATCATTTCTCTTTCTTCCATTGTATTGTGTTTCAGTTGTACTTGTATCTTTATAGTTGGGCTTGTATTTCAGCCCCTTTTACTTTCAGCACTCTTTTTGTTATGCAATTTGTTTGTGTTTGTATCTTTTTGTTTGGTTGGTTAAGTGAGTGTACAGGTTATAAAGGCAATTCCTTCCTAGTTTATGGAATAATCCTTTCAGTTATCTTCACCTGCCCCTGTCCTATGTAATACTGGCTTGGGGTAGTCACGGTGTGGGACCTGAGGGATGGAACATGACATAAACCTTCAATATAATGGTTAGAAGAGGGTTATTAATATCTTAAATAAACATATCCATCTTTATAATACCTTATATGATCATTTAATTACATCATTTCACCCTTTAATTATTAGTATTTTGTCCCTTGCACTGTTTTTGGGTGAGTTCTTACATGATTTGCATGATTGGTTCATGATGGTTGTTCTTATAAATTGTAAGTGGCAATCCATAATTGGAATTAAATGGTACTTCAAATTTTCAAGTACCATAAATTATACCATTTATCATTTTGAATTCTGACATGAGGATGATTCATGAGTTAAAACATTTTTTATTTTTGTTTTGTTCATTTTAGCAATTCTTCGATCATAAAGAACCCATTTTGTTTCATAAATTAATAACATGAGTATAAATTGATTACAGAACCATGGATCAGACGTAATATATATATCTTAACCTAGTTCAACCATAAAAATGGTTTCATTAACATCCTTGAAGGAATTAAAACATATTGAAATCACATCGTCCACGAAATCGGTAATTCGACACATCAGGAACAATGTTTTAATTCAATGAACACGTGGGAGAATAGAAGAAGAATGATGATTAATTTTCCATGAAAATGATAACATATAGAATATACCATATTCTAGAGCTTCCATACATCTTGGAAAATTTGATTTGAGTAATGGATAATAAAAGATAGGAGCTCAAAATAAAAGAAGAGTTGAGAAGTCCCTTATGAAATTTTGGTAGCCTAATGGCATCAATCAAAATTTCATAAAATATTTTGATGAGAGAAAATGGGTTTCTCATCATTCTTACATAATATGGGAATTATTGGGGATATATAATGGAATATCCCAACATAATCCAATGGAAATTAAAAGAATAATATAAAATGAAATAAAAGAAAGAAAACAAAAGTGGTTGTTTACCTCTTGATATCTTCTCTTTGAAATCCTTATTAAGGCCTTCAGTTTTGGCCTTTTGGTGATACCAGTAGCTCTAGGATGTGGGTAAGATCATTAGGATGTGTATTGGGTAGAACTTAGGTAAGGATCAAGGCTTGAGAGGTGTGGGAGGAAGAGGAAAATGAGGGTGGTATTTATAGTGGAGGAGAGGGGGTATTTTTCATTATTATAATATTTTTTCTCAACACTATGAATAGTCTTAGTTCATGTGACCCAAAAATAATAATAATGAAATTTGAGTTCGAACCAAGTGGGGTTAAATTAGTTATGATGTTGTAAATTGTGTATTTAAATAATAATTTGAATATATGGTATTTTACCATATTTCCCTATTCATCGAAAATTTTGGAATTTCAAAAAATCCAAAAAAATCACCAATACCATTTTTAAATGTATAGAATTAAAAAATGATTTCCATTTTTTAAAAATAATTTTCTAAATTAAAAATAATTTAATTTTTAAATAAAATCGTACTTAATTCATAATTTAATAATTTAAAAACTATAACTTCTTTTATATCTAATTGAATAATTAATAAAGAATTAATTATCTTAAAAAAATAAAATAATAATGAAATTTACTATTCATCAGGGACATATTACTATTGATTAGTGTATGTTACTATTCCCCAAAAAAACAAGTTTTTTCCATCAGACTCTGAATAACTTAATAGACACAACTGCAAATGACCGTTTTTCAAAATTCAAAACATTGAAGTGGAAAAATTATTTTTAAATTATAGTTATAAATATCTAATTAAAACAATGTTTCATTCATTTCAAATTATTTTTAAATCCTTGGAGTGTTACAGATACGCAGTGACACATGAATATTTATCTCGGGGGGATCCGTAATTAAGAAAAATCCCCCACTACCTATGTATGGATCAGACCATCATGGGAATCCCTCTCATGAAATATTCATGGCTTGATTCTCATCCATATGAGATACGTAGTAATGTCCAAATTCTCAATTTTGGACCTCATTGCCATATCTTGAAATTAATGCCTCTTTTCTCCCATGCTTGTGTCAGATCTACATGAGGAGATCCAACACAAGTTCTCATCTTATTTTTGAATTATTATTCAACAAACACCCATTATCCCCCAATTTTGAATTTAATTATGGTGGGGAAAACTTTATTTAAGAAATATGTGTGGCTTGATTCTTACCCTAGTAAGATACATAGTGATACCTGGGTAATATCCCCTAGTCCAGCCACAATATTCTTTTTCACATTAGAATCACTTCATGTCCTTACTAAATGACATTAAACTACATCGACCTACAAGAGTAACATGTGTCTCGACTCTCATCTATATGAGATATATAGTGGCATCAATATTTTAAATCATGGGGCCAGTGACATCATGATATTGAAAAGCATATTTTCTGACATCTTCGAGTATTATTTATTTAATGAGATCCAGTACATTTTTTCATCTTATACATGAACTTATTTTGACATAACTACATGTGTATTTAGTCTTGCATGAAAAAGATACTTATTGACACTTGGTCCCAACAAAATAGTCTGACTACAATATTCAATTTATCTTCATATCAAATCCCTTAATTTCCTTGATACATGTCTCTAAAATGAACAACATAATGTCCATCCTACATGACATAGAACTGCATCTTACACAGAAAACTACATATGCCTTGATTATCATTCCATTGAGATATTTAGTGAAGAATAGGCCATAGATTCTAGTCCGATACATTAGTTAAATAAAAATTCTTCCTCTCTTTCATACAATCAAAATCTATATAGGATGTTTTATTTTGGTCCCTCTCCTCTGAGAACCCATAACAGAAACATGGGATATCCCCTTGTATACATTTGAATTAGATCATTGTTAGGGATTCTAAATTCATGGAAAACATTGGTCTAATAACAACCTTTATGAAATAGTAATTCCCCTCATCACATGTAAAACCCAAAATATATAAGTACTTTAAAATCCTCATAATCATTCTTTGGTTTCCTGTGAAATAATGTGGGATACGATATTGCTCTTTTTCCTAACTCTGCATTATGTACCCCAGTGGCCTTGTATTAAATATGAGTATATAATGGGACTATGAGGAAATGCATGCCACTATTTGGATATGCAGTTTATTCCCCAGCTGGGCTTGCCTAATATAGCCCCAATAATGGGTTTTTCAAACAATGGTAACATCGTTCTTATGAGAATCCACTTGTGTACCCTTAAATCATCGATGAATGAATTTAGGAACCCGTATTTTAAAGCATTCATCTGTTTTATATTTTTACCATATCCTTTCTATCGACCAAAAAGTATTTAACAATGTGGTTTAAAAATTTTACCTTCACTTGATCAAACTGTATGGAAATAAACTCAGAACATTTGACCACATGTCATCCATTATTTCCATAATATTTTAGTCCTAGTCGTCTAACCTAAAAACTATAGACACCATATTTCCTATATTTGGAATAGACATTCCTAAAATGTATATTCCACTATTTCCTTGGAAATAATGATTGGAAATACTCTTTCTATTTTCAGGTACTTTTCTTTATAAACCAACTCTATGCCTCGAAAATTCCAAATCTATGTAAACATTATTAGGCTTTTGGAAATAGAATGTATAATACCTAAGAGATATTTTTCCTGACTATGAAGTACATTCCCCTTGGTGGAGTTTCATAAGATGCCCATATAAGGGGCATATCTGCCAAAGGATGACACTATTTGGTTATATAACATGTGCCCTAGCTGGCCTTGCATAATACAGCTCGAGTGAAGGTTTTTTCAAATAACTGTAAGTCCGTTCTTGAAAAATACTTCCTCAAATGCCTTTATCCCATTTACCATGTCATTCCAAAGATCTAGAAATTTTCAAATCACAGTTTACAATTCTCCCTTTTCATAACTGAATATGGAAGAACATTTCTAGAAAAATTACCATGAAATTGGATACGCATAAATATTTGGTCATTGATCATTACCTTAAATTAAATCACCAAATTTCCTTAATGTATTACCCTAAACTACATTGTATAATGTATATTCTATATGAATTTAAACAACACATCCCCCTGATGTCCTTATTACATGACATTAAACTACCCAACCCCCAAATGTCATTTTTGTATGACTTTAAACTGCACAACATAAAATTCCCTAATTTCTTTACTTCATGACATTAAAAATCTCAAAAAAATATCAAAAATCTTTTTTCTCACAAATATTACTTCATTCACACAACATATCCATATAGGAGTGGGTTCTCATTCATGGCCTATGTCGACATAGATGGATCCTTTTTATTCTCGGACATTTTTCTTTGGAAAATCCACCCACTACGATCTTGATACATATAAATCTTAAACCCCTTTATATGTTAGTAATAGAATTTCAAAATTAATTGGAACTCTTTTACCTATATATTTAGTATGTGCCCTAGTTGTCCTTGTATAATTTACCCATATAACGGTCCTATCATTCAAATTATTCCGCAATTTTTCTAGGCACCATGTGGTGTAGCTAGCCCTACATAATACAGCCCCCATAACAGGATTTATCAAATAGCAGTAACTTTTTTCATAGAATAAACCTTCTCTATTCTCATTCATCATTTTTTAGATTTGGTGACCATAAAAAACATTACTTGAGATTCCCAGTATAGGTACCCAAATAATGTTGGGACCTTCTCAAGCCTTCAAGGCTTCTTTTTTTTTGTTCAAAAAATTCATGGTCAATGTTATTCAACCTAAAACACTAGAATTATTAGTCTAATTATCAGGACTATAAAATTATGACAAAAAGAGACACAATACTTACAAGGCTGAAAATACATAAAGGAAATTCTAAGAAAATGTCGAGTCTCGGAATTCTAGAGGTACACTCTGTATGTTTTAGGTAATATTAGAAAATAAAAAGTCCAAAGATAGAAAGTTTGTAGGGTTGTCTATATGACCCTAGTTATAGTAAAACTAAGCTCACTAGGACCCATGGATTTGTAAAAAATTAGATTATCCTTATAAACATGATGTATCTTCATATCTTAACAAATTATATTGGAATATGTCAATATGCCCTAAAGTTACCTTAGAATCATATTCTTTTCATTCTGAATTAATATTATTCTAATGGGATTTTTTTACACCAACTAATTTGTTTCATGAAATTTTCCATATAATTCATGGTTGGATTTCAATTTTCTATGAGACTTATCAAAAATGAGGTATATGTGGAAATACCCCCCCTACAAGAGTAGGCCTTGGATTTCCAAGATCATTGAAAAAATGATGTTAGTGCATCAAAATTTGATTACCCTATTTATATGAGAAGACATAGTGTATTCATCATCTCATGAAGTGTAGATCTCTTCGATATCTTCTATTGCACTTTTTATGGATCACAAACAAACAAATATATAAAAAGTTATAGCACATGGAAGATGGAGAAATTTCCCAAAGGGATTTGAATGACCTATGTGGAGGACCTACGCTAAGGACCTATGCAGAGGATATAAATAGAGGACTATCCCAAAATACTTACCTTTGACCAGTACCCCTCTTATTCTATAAAGAGAACCATTGGGATCCATATTTGATAGGGGAAAATTAAGATGAATCCCCAGAACTCTTATTGTGTATCCCCCCCTTCGACCAAGTTCTCAAAAACTCTCACGTAACAATATGAAACCTAAGATTTGAGATAATTAAAAGGTAAAATTATGACCATAGTCAAATCAAGGTCTATAACATGATACATGAGACAAGTACTTTATCCAAAGACTTATGCAACGGACCTATGCTACAGTCTTATGCGGAGGACCTAGCCATGGACATACCCTAAGAACTTGATAAAAGGACCTCTTGAGCTATGAACCTGACATATAATGGAAATACATCTTGGGAGTATGCCCCAACAAAATCTAAATGGGAATCCTCCTTTGTAGTAAGCCCTGATAAATTATCAAATGGACATCCTCATTAATAGTAGTCCCAAACAAACATCAAATGGGTACCCTCTTTAGGAGTAATCCCCAAGAAATGTTAAATGGGAATCCTACTTATGAGTAAACCCTAACCAATCCTCAAATGGGAATCCTATTTGGTATTAAGGTCTATCCAAACGTAATATGGGCATCCTCCTTATGAGTAATCCCCATCCAAACCTCAAAAGGGGATCCTCCTTAGAAGTAATCCCAAACAAAATCTCAAATGGGAATCCAACATAGGGTTAATCCCCAACCAACCCTCAAATGGGAATCATCCTTAGGCGTTTTACCTAATCAAACCTAAAATATACATCCTCTTTAAGAATAAACCCCAACCACACCACAAAGGAAAGACATCCTAGTGTAAGCTCCTAGTCTAACACATTCGAGGATGCAGTTCTTTTTCTCTCTAAACTATTAACCTTCTCCCCTTCCTTACATATGACCCTCTTCAAATGTAAATATAATAGGGGAAGTGTCTTTTCCCCAGCTTCTTCCATGATAGGTTTGTCCCCTTCCATCATTGGAGGAGAAGATGTGTGTAGCTTATTAAATCTTTCACATCCTCTTATTTCCCACACCAAGAATAACATTCATGGGAATAATTATTTGGGATGATCATAAAAACCATAAAATCCACTTGAATGAATGAACTAAAAGAACTCTAATTCCCACCATAATTGGGATTTGATGGAGGCCTTCACCCAAGGCCTGAGCTTACTGGACATCCTCATGAGTATTCCGACCCTAATTCCCTGTGTTCAAGAATCCTCCTTTAGAATAAGCCCCCAATTAACCCCCCCCCCAATATCCATGAGTTAGGACATCTCTCATATACCCTATTACATCAGAATCCTCTTTAGGAATATGCCTCATCCTATTTCTCTAAAAGGTTTATACTCCCCTACAAGACTTACAGAACTATGTGGGCTTTGATTCCTATCCAAGTCGGATATGTAGGAAGCCTCCCTAACGTTCAAACCCAACTCTCCTAATCAACCATTTTCTCTCTCGTCCACTTTCCTAGTAGGTTCTAATATATCATTTATATTCATATACTATCTTGGTTCCTTGGGCAACATCATGAAATGACTCACACCATGTTTACACTAGGCATCATCCTCTTTTATGTCCTTACCACATGACATTAAACTATACAGTTAGATCGTATCACATAAACATAAAATGTATGATTTTTATTATTAAGAGTCACCAAATGATGAGAGTTTTTATTCATTTTATGAGTATACGTAGGTATCCCATATATGGGTATGATCCCAACATTAAAAAAACTTTTGTCTCTATATATGATAATAAACTCTAATGCGATGTTTTACCTCCCTAGATGATGACAAATTCTAGATTAATATTCATCTACCTAGATTACCATAAATTCAATAGTTCCCCACTGAGTGTATTAACAACTATAATCATCGTAACAATGGATAAATAATATCTATGTATTATATAGGGGGACACTATTTATTGAGAAACTTTAATACATACATACATGTCCTTTGATGAAGAATCCTGGAATAAAAACTGATGATTCTAAATTCCACACATGCTAAATAATTTTATGAAACATTCAAGGGAAACATACATTTCACTTGTTAATTAATAAGGATTCACGAACATATATTAAATATATAAAATATTCCCATATTAGGAAATAATTCCCCCCAAAAGGGTGTTCTGAGCCCGAACTCCCATCCTCTCGACCAATATGAGTTATTAAGTATCATAGGTCAACAATCATAATGAAGTCCTACCTTTGGAATATAGGCCCCTTTAGATACATAACCTTTGGGTGTTTCTGTTTCCATAAATAAATCTAATGGAAACTGTCTGAAATTAGTGATTCCTAACTAGAATACAAGTTATAGAGGAACAATGAGGTCATGCCTTTCTTCATTCTTGTAGATTGATATTATGTAGATTACAATTCTTCTTTGCAATATGGAGTATACCACGATCAAGAAGATGAAATTTTTTCAATAATGATGGAGATGGTGGAGACTAAAAATAATATGACTTATTATAATAGTAAGAGGAGGCATCAAGTGGTTAATTTTAGGGACAATATATTCATTAGAGTCTCCATGTAGTGTGGGTTGCAGTGGTAGGTTGGGGGAGTAATCTTTCTCTTAATTTTTTAGGCTGCTTGAGGTATTAGGGAGTGTTGTAAAATTGTTGTATCAGTTGGAATTAATAGCTTAGTTGAAGTAGATCCATTACATATTCAACAATTAATAGCTTCATTGGTAACTTCTTGATGACTCATACTTCATTGACTAGAGAGAGTTGGATATTAAAGATTATAAGACATTTGTGGTGTGATCTGTAGAGATACAATATCATTGAGAAATGGTGATGTGTGGATGAATATTTAAATTGATTCATGTGTTTTGGAGGCATGGTATCCTAGATAATAGTACTTAAGAGGGGGATATAATGTCGTATACTCAGTACCCAAATCTTTTTTAGGTATTCTTTTTAATCTTTTATTTTTCATAATTTTTTATGATATATCTCCGTCATTTATAATATATATATTTTTCATGATGTGTTATGTGTGATATTGGATGTGTGATAAATCTTATAAGATATAAAGCAGGTAGGAACAGAATCCTGATTAATATTATTTATTCATTTATGTGATTCTAACTATACAGGTGAATCGATTCTACCCAAAGTGGATAATATCTTAACATAGAAGGTGTAATTACTTAGTTTTTTTGATTTTAGTAGTTTTGTGTTTTGTTTTTGGATGTATTTTTGTTTAGTAAATATATAGGTTGAGATGTTGATATGGATGGATTTGGGGAATCTGGTGACATGTGGCTAGTATCATATGTGTGGTGTTGTACAAGGTGAGAGGTTTTGGTGTGGTTTTGAGGTTATGTGGTTGTATTGAATGTTTCATGGGGATTTTTTTGGTATGTTTTATTGGATCTATTTTTGTGTATTGAGAATATTGAGAGGCAACTCAATTGTTGGATGTCCATATCCATTTCTTTCTTCATGTTTGGTTTTGAATATCAAGGGTATGAATAATTTAAGATGGGTCTAATGTAATTTTTTTCCCTCTTGGTCTTTTACATATCATGTTTGAAGTAGTAAAAGGGGTTAAGAGGAGGATATATGAGTTTCAGTTCAGTTGGGGCTTCATAATAACTTCATTTGTCCTTTTATGTTGTAAAAGATGTGTTTACAATATTATATGTTGATTTTTGTCTTGCATAGCTGGTGTTTTATAGATTGTATATGGCTAAGGAGTAGATTTTTAAAAGGGTTTGTATTCCATAAGATATTTATTGTATGTGTATGGTAATTTCATCTTAAGACACCATGTTTTTTAAAAGAAAAGGGAGTTTATGGCCTAATTCTTTGTTTTAAATTGATTTCTTATAGGGCAATGTAATTTACCTTGTGCACTTTAAATTTAGGTCATAAATCGTTTGAGATATTGGTTGTTTATATACCTATATTGGGTAATTTTAAATTCATTTAGCCTCTCTTATATCCCTAATTTGGGGTGAAAAGATTATGATTTTAGGATATCTTCTAGAAATGTTCCTCCTACTTCAATCCATGGGTTCTTATGATCATGTTTTGGTGATCGGTGGTGGGTTCTTCTTCTTTCCCTATCCTATTACATACATTATTCTTCCCAGGATCATTTTGGGTGTTGTTTCTTTGGTTATGGTATATGTTGGTCTATATTTTTAAAAAAATTGTTGTGGTTCATATTTATCCAATGTTTTCTGATGAAATTATCATTTGTGGGATGTTTTTTCTTCTAACTATATTGTGCATTGAGATTAGAAAAATTCTTAGAGGAAGGGAAACCTCATTGTATCCAATTTATGTGATATGTGTGTGGATTTCAAGATTTCCTTTTCCATTTGGTAGATAGTATGGGTCATCATAATATATATAATTAATCATAAAATTGGAAATTGATTTCCATGGGGAGATATCACATGATTAACTATTTTTATATATGTTTTTATGATATTTTGCATTCTTTTTAAAAATAATGAAAATAATGGATTTCAGAAGCCTTGTTTGCACTATAAATGATATTTTCTAAGAGCCTTGATGTCTTTTTCTGTTAGCTCACCCTGAATTAAAGTAAAAATAATGTATATTTGGCTAATAAATTATATTCCCATAGAATACTATTTTTATAATAATTCTCATTCGAAATAAGGAATTAATTTGATAAGGCCCCTGAAAAATTGTGGAATCCAGAATGTGGTGTAGTTGTGTGTGGTTTCTTATTCGGTTTCCATCTGTGACTTGGGATGTTGTGTGGTAATGATAGTAACCAGATGAGTTTTTTGTTATTTGGGGGTATTATGTGATGTTTTAATTAGTGGGAATGTATGTGATGTGGTATGTTGTACGATGTGGTGTGTAGTGGTTTTTTGCAAAAATGGTTGTGATGCAAGTTTGTGGTATGTAATGATTATGATATTTGGTGATGATGTGTGGTGGTGATGTGTAATTTTTTTGTGAAACATTTTTTGTGTGGGTTTTTTTGGGATGTGTGATATGTGGGGTTTATGGGGATTTTCCTTGGATATTTTTTCATGGAAATGATGGTGCATGCAAGGTGTTTTGGTGATAGTTGTTTCAGTTGGTCCGATTATATTGTGGTGTGGCAGTGTTAGTATCCTTTTTTAGCCATATAACAAATTTTGGAAATAAAAATAAACAAAATAGACCAGTAAAAAGAATTATGGGATTAAAATCGATATGTTGTAGTATAAGGGAATTGAATGAACTATTGTTATATTTATTATGAAATGGAATGTATTGATTAATAAAAGTGTTGAAACCAATATGGTGGATAAGTTTTTGTTAAATGGGTGATGTTGTGATGCATTCCATATAGTTCTTGAATAATTTATGATGTTTTGTGTGTGTTGTAGTAGTGGTGATGTGGTGTGAAATTGTGATGTTTATGAAAAACCCATAGGGTTGTTATTTTTTTCAATCTATTTCATATATCTTTATGTTATTTCTATATGAAACCAACTATAGTTGGATAACCTTAACACTGCTCAGAGGTTTTGGGTTCCAGATGATTTCCCCAAAATCCAAAATTGTGCTGATAGGGATATCTTGGTTACCTATCTCCACCACTCTTACTATAGTATTGATGGCCCATGTGACTTTGGGAAATATGTGCAATGATAGACTACATTTTTTTTAGTTTATATGTGATGTGATGAGGTTATGATCTGATGTGATATGTGGTAGGGTTCATATGTGGTAGTATGAGGAAATGAGGATTATTTCCATTATGTTCATGATACCCAACTACTCTAGTTATATGGTGATATGATATGTGATTGGCTAGGTGTATTCGAGAGATATTGGGTGTGTTGATTCAAGATTCAAGCATAGGATTCCAAACAATGTGAGGTTGGGTATGTTGGTATGTGTACTGAATTATATCAGATATTGATGAGGTGTACTTATTAGATATCTGATGTGATGTGGTCATAAAGTGAAATTTATAGAAGGGATGGGATAATATTGCATTTTATGTTATCGGGTGAGATCATAAAACTAATGGGGAGGCATAACCAGGGAACCTTTCCTCAAATTCATTTTTCATTTTCAAAACAACTTTCAAGGGTTGAGTGTGAACACAAATAGGAAACCATCCGAATAAAAAATGTTAAAATCAATATAAAACAACCAAATAATTCTATAATAGTTATATTATTATGTTGTATGTCTGATTTGGTGAGTGATCGGTGGTGAGACTAGGTATGGATAGATGATCGATATAGTTACTTCTTGGTTTGACTCTTTTTTCGTGGGTGAATTAGCACTCTCTTTTAACATTTTTACATGTGACTATAGTTATATACTTGCTGAGTATGCATGGTCTATCTACATTCATAAATTTAATGTTTTTAGTATTCTAATAGTACCTTGTGGTTTGACCTAGAAATTTATAGCTCTTATTTAGAGCTACTATTGTGATGTCATCTTAGACATTCCTTTCAGTATATTTGGATACTTTTATACGTATCATTTATGATTTGTTCAAAAATTATGGGTTGTATTTTTGTGTTCTTTTATATTCTCATATGTATTGGTTTATTGGTTGATTATCCTATCTCATGATCCTATTTCATTTTATAGGTTAATGCCTCTTATATTGTGAGATTTTTCTACCCTTGTTGTTAGTCGATAACCCAAGGCATATTATAAGTGAGACTAAGGGGAAATCATACCTATTCATTCTTTATTGATATATGGATGGAGGAGTTTTGAAATAAATATAATATATCTAAAAATAAGTACTTAATTTTAAGGAATGCATTTATAAAATTCAAAAAAACTTTTTTAACAAAAAAATGATTTTTTTTTGTTTTTTATGAAAAGATAATGAAATTAAATTTTGTCACATATAAATATTTTATTTGAAAAAATAAACATCATTTTTTGGAAAGGAAATTTTAAAATTATTTTAGTGTTAATTTTTAAAAAATTTATGAAAAGATTAAGTTTTCAATGAATAGTGAAAAATACCTTTTCATTTAAAGATTTTAAAAATTTTAACCTTGTTTTAAAATGTTTAAAATGTTATATTATTTTAATAATAACATAATTAATCATTATTAGGTCATTGGAACCACTTTCATGTTAATGTTTTATACAAAAACTTTTTATACTTGTAAAAAAAAATTTGGAAACCCAATTTTTCATCACATCTGTAGATTTTATTTCAAATTAAATTCACATAATTATTTTAATGTAATTGATTAAATCGATTAAATACTTATTCAGAATAATTAATATTATATAATAAGCCCAAATTAATTTTTGGTCTAGTAAATAAAAAATAATAATTCTAATCATTATGTTTGTAACTGGTTTTCTAGGTGGTTATACTTAAAATATAAGGGTTAAAATGACCAAAAATATTTTTCAATTCTTATTTTATATCCATGTATCTATTTTTTTCATCTAAAGATTTATTATGATTCCTTTTTGTGCCTTATGTACTTTTTAAAATGTGTTTATAACATTCCCTATAAAAAATACTTATTTTTTCCTCTCCCCCACTTATAAAAGGGAACACCCTCTCTTATCCTATTCATAGTTCCTAATACATTTGGTTTAGAAAAAACCAAAAATATATTTTCCCTACCTACCCATTTACTAGTTTCCTTAATTGGATTACTAAACCCTTTTAATATTTCTTTGGTGAAAACCTATAGAGGTTGTCTGAAGAAGATGATTTGATCCTAAACAAAACCCTTTTTATTTATCCATCCATATCCTTAAAATTGAATTCATCTATGTTGATATAATAAAATATATATCTCCCATGGACTAATTTTTTATTATCTTATTGGAATTACCTATATCCGTCTCTTAATTCATCGAAAGGGAAACCAAATCGGTGATCGTGTGTACAGGGGACTACCATCTCATGAACCGATTAATTCATTCCCATCACCACCTATCAAATATGGATATAATAAATTATTTAATGAATAATTATTAACATATTTTCACTTGTGTTTACATGTGGACTACTTCCTTAGAGAATATATGTGATTGGGTTTTCATTTTATTTTTACATAGATAGTAATAAATATAAAAATAATGAATATATATATTATGTTATAAACATATCATCATTTATGGTGTGCATATACATATTGTTTTCCATTTTTTAGCTTAAATTTATTTATTAATTTTTTATTTAAAGTTTCATTCGATTTTATTATTTCATTGGTATTACAATTGAAAAGATACAAAAGTATGTAAGGGATTTCTTCCTACTTTTATTTCTGTGAGACCCATGCCATATTCGCCACTTTTTTCTTTTGTGTGTTATATATACTTTCCATTAATTTGTATTATTATTATTATAATGAAAATTATAGGATATAAATATCTATTTATGGTTATTTATTTTTTCGGGATAAAATTCAAATGTTAGTATTGTGGGAAAGCATTTATGTTTTAATATTATTGTTTGATCAGGATTATTTATTATTCAGTTTATGATGATAAAATATTTTGATATATCTATAAAAAATATCATTAATTTTATTCTCCTATTGATTTTTATTTATAATACATATTTTCCATTCAGTATCCACTCTTTATAAACTATAGAGACCAAAATAATATTTTTAAGGATAAATTTAATGTTCTATTTCTTCACTCGAAAATACATTTTCATCAAAATAAATTTTTTCTAAAATTGTTTTCAAGAATATATTATTATTCATATATTAATGTTAAAATACATTTTAATCTTGAATAAATTTTTAAAAAATGGTTTAATGGAAATTTTATTTTTGTTTTCCAAATGAGTCAGTTTTTACTTTTTCATCAAAAATGTTAATAGAATCCTTTTTTTGACATGTATGAAATTAATGGTATTTCCCTATGTTATTACTGATAAATTATTTAAATATTCCTTAATTTTTTCCAAATTTATTTTCAGATAATATTTTTCATTTAATATTTTGGAATTTTTGATTCCAAAAAAATGTTTCCAAGTGGAAATTATATCTTCCTCAAAAAATTGATCCAATTGATCTTTCAAAATAATTTTTCATCTAATATGACATCATTTGATGTTTCTAAAGTTTTAATATAGATATTATACAAAGATATTGTCCTTATTAAATTTTTTGAAGAATTATGTTTATGATGATAATATTTTTATAAAACTCAGTCCTTTTCCATGGGTTATGCATTAATGAAAAGATGATGTGTTTATGAAATTAGTTTCTTTTCAATTGGACATGCTCAGATTAAATGTGTCAAAAATGAATTTTTATTAGTAGTTTATATAATTATGATTTTTTTAGGGTTATATTGAAAAAATATGTATGATTTTTATTATGTAAAAGGTGATCCTAAAATTATGTTTCCCTGTAATTTATTGGGTAATGATTAATGTTCGTTGAGATCAAAGGTTACACGGGAGGTTACCCCAATCCCAAAATAGGGTACATGGGAGGTTATCCCAATCTCAAAAGAGGGTATATAAGAGTTTAACCAAATAACAAAGAAGTTAGATAAGTGTTTCTCCTAAAAATAACATGTAATAAATGTCTTGGTTGGTATCCATTACAAAATACATTACATGATTATGACTATTCCACACTTTGTTGTCTTATAAAAATGTTATAAATCCAAGGATAATATACATTAATTTCATTAAAATTCATTTCTTATGAACTTCCCTTATTTACTATATTTCTTAATATTATTGTCATTTATTATTAGGGTATGATTTTAAAATGTTATTCTCATGTTATCATACCCTTATTCTCATGTTATGTTGATATCTCCCTTATTTATCTTTAATGTGCATCTGAGCTCAATCTTTTTTTATGTTTTGTTTCCAAAAGTTATAATGAAATGTATTAATTATGATATATATATATAAAGGTTTTAGTTTTGTATAACTTAGGAGTAGATGATGTAGTTCACATATGAACCAGTATTTATGTATCCATGTTTTTAAAGGCACATGACCTATGTGATTCTGGTATAGAACATTATATTGTATAATGATTATGCATCTCTTATGATGAAATATATATTTTTGAAAATAGTTTGTTTTTATAGAAAGATAATCTTTAGAAACTATTATGAGCAAAAACAAGTGAGAACCGTGAGGATAAGTCTATGTATGACAAATTATCTTAGAATTTTAGTAAAAGGAGGTATAAGTGGTTTCCAAAAATTACAACCCTATATAAAAACTATAAGTATATTTGATATGTAACTGTTGTAACATGGAAAATAACTATGAAAAGGGTGCATCAAACTTTAACATGATTTTCACCTAGTGCACAACAATAAGCCTTATTGGACACCTGGTTTGACGAAATTCAAAATTTCTTTATGAACCATCATGACGGATTTGAATTGATGATGCACAAGAATGAAATAGTTTTAACCTAAGGTTTTATAGATTGAAATTAATGTTTCATAGATAAGATATTAAATGAAATATTCTTCTTGATTGATCAATCAAATTGGAGATTCCATATAGTCATGATAACCATTTTGGTTTTACAAAGGGATTGAATATGAAATGATGATCTTTAGGAGGTAATAGGTAACCTAAATTATTAAAGTTCCTTAATTAAAATTTTTTAATGTATCAATAAATTATAATTCATATCCTTGATGATTAGATTTTTAATTATCAATTATAACCCTTAATAGTATAATGATTGACTATCAATTATATGATTCATATCTAGTTGATGATTTTTGGAATATGATTCCTAATAATCTTGTTATCCTCCATCTACATGAATTTTTTGTTTTATTACGAATGTATTTTATTTATCCTCATGAATAACAAACTAATTTTAAAAGAATATATATATAATTTTATATTACTATCAATCCTATTTTTATCTATAAGTGCAATGTTAGATAAGAGCATCTGATTGAGGTCACTTACATTTTATGAGTCTTGAATTGTAGTTAAATGAGGTGTTTATCTAAGATGGTTGGGAAGAAATTCATCACAAATTTTATTCCTAAGAGAGGGAGTATGTTGATGACATTCCGAATTAATTTTGTTGCCTTTCACTAAAACATGAAGTTGAATTTTAATTGTACTTGTAACTTGTTTTATTCCTGTTTCAAATACTCCATATATAATCGATTTTATTGAGTTACATTAATTGAAGAAGATAATCTAGGAGAATATTGTAAGGTATTTTTCATATAATTGTTTCACCTTGGCGTGAACCTATTAATATTGTTAAGAATAAATATGGATCTATGTGTCTTTGAATTTATTATCAGGAGCTAAACAATATCATAATCAAGATCTAGTATCCTCCACTCATTATTGATAAATTTATTAGCCAACTAAAAAAATATCAATAATTTTATGAGATTGACATTCATTCTATATATCATCAATTAATGATTAAGATAGTGGGAATACCCAAGATAAAATTTTGTACATGGTATGGACACTATAAATATATTGTGATACCATTTGTTCTTACCAATTCCACTACTTTCTTTGGGGATTTATTGAATATAGTTTTAAGAGATTACCTTGATCAATTTAAGGTATCATTTTTAAATGATATAATTATATATTTTAAGTGTAAGTAAGAGTATGAATATAACTTTTTAATTACTCTGAAGGTCTTAAAGACAGATATGATTTGTAAAAAATTTAATAAGTGTGAATTTTGGCTTAAAATTATTTCAATTTTTTGTCAAATATTCTCAATAGTGGTTTTATATAATGATCCATCAAAGACAAGTATTTTTGAATGATGGACCAAACTAACTGTTATAACAAATATTTCGAGTTAACTAGGTTTTTCTAAATATTATCAATGGTTCTTAGAGAATATATCATGACTATCTAATACACAAACTACTTCCCCTCAGAAATGAGTGATGTTCCTATAGATAGATAAATGTGGGAAATTTTTCAATGAACTGAAGAGAAGATATGTTTATGATCCTTTACTTATATTAACCTATATGGGGAAGTATTTATAATCTATATGTACTCATCAAAGAATTTATTTTTATGTGTTCTCATGGATAATGATGTGGTGATAGGGTTTTCCTCATGATAATTTATGGTTCATGTGTAAAATTATCCAACTCCTGATTTTGAGTTTTCTACAGTAAATTTTTATTAAATATATATGCATAATCTATATAGATAATGGTGTGACATATGTATTGATAATAAAATTTTATGTCATATTTTAACAAATAAATATTGTAATATGTACCAATGAACACAATTAGAGATAATTAATGTTTATCAATACACTATAAATAACCCTAGGGAATGAAAACATGATGGTTGATGCATTGATATGAAAGGATCTAGCTATATTATCTATGAAGAAAATAAAAAATGATCTAATATTTATGGATTTTCCGTCGATAGATTTGGAAATTGTGATTGAAGGGGAGAAAGCAAATCTTAATCAAATGATTGTTCAACCATCTATAAAAGTAAAGATTAATTAGGGGAAAGAAGGAATATTTAAAAATATAAAAGAAGGTGACAAATGACCATCAGTTCAACCATGATTGTGATGAAATTATTATGTTCATGAACCATGTATTTTTTCCATCCATACCTAATTTGATGAAGGAACTGTTAGAGGAGGATCAAAGTTATTCATTTTATAATAATCATAGATGTATGAAGATGTATTGAGATCTAAAATAAAATTTTGGTGGGATTTAAAGAATAGATATATTATAGGTTTTGTTTCATTTATTTTGGTTTGTGAGTTAGATTTGTTTGAGAGAAAATGTATAAGGAGATTTTACAACCATTTCACATGCCAGAGTGGAAATTGGACAACATCACTATAGATTTCATCATTGGAGTCCCCAAATAATCTAATGCGAAAAATGATATATGGTTTGTAGTTTATTTCCTTAAAAATTTATCACACATCATTTATACTAGAAAATATTTCTCTTCGAATCCATTTTTTAGGATATACATTAAGAATGTGGTAGGGTGTCATGGAGTACCACATTAAATTATATCTGATCAAGATCTGAGGTTTTCATTTAATTTATAATAATGTTTTTAGAGACTTATTGACAATGAGTTATGTTTTATAAGAATATATCATTCTCATATTGATGATCAATAAATGAGAAAAAATCATTTCCTAGAGGATATGTTGATGTTTATTTATATGGATTCCAAATGTGGTTTTGAAAAAAACCTTTATATTATCATATTTTTATACATGAATATATTTCACTCAATTATTCATATATCTCCATAAAATAACTCTATCAAATTTATTGTAGAACTCCAATAAGATGGGTTGAAGTTTGGGACAGAAAAAATTTGAGACCTGAGCTAGCTGATGAAATGGCAGAGAAACCCACCTCCATTCAACAGAAAATCAAGGAATCTTAGAGCTGGTAAAAAACGTATTTTGAAAATAATTAACATGATCTGGAGTATGGAGTTACTATAATGGATATTCTTTTAATTTATCAATAGAATAATTTTAGGATATTCAATAATAAGGTAAAGTAGATCCCTATATATATTCTCCCTTTTCAGATTCTTAGTCAAGAGGGGACAATATCTAATCATTTGAAGCATCTACTTAACCTCCATCAATTCCATGAGGTTTTCAACATATATATCCTAAGGAAGTGAATACTTGATTTTACACATGCACTGAACTCATATTCCATGCTATAGGTTCGTGATCTTTATTATGAAGTAAAAACTAAGTAGATTCTAGATCATATAGAAAAATTTCTACCAAACATGATCACTCTTATATTCAATGTTTTTTATTGAAACTACCAATTTAAAGAATCTACATGGAAACCTGATGATATATGGATGTTTAATTAACCCCAGTTATTTATCAAAGTGGGGTAATTTCAAGGTCAAAATACGTATTATGTGGGGTAAAATACATCATGTCAATATGTTATGAATTATTTTTTTCAAAATAGATTATATTTATTTTATAACATGACTTACACGAAACACTAATTTTTATTGAACCATAATACTATTTTAGTATTTTTTTAATTAAACATGTATGTTATACCCTCTCTATTAAACATGTTATTATAAAAAGGAATAAGAAAATTTTAAATATTATATATAAAGGTTTCAGATAATGAATATATATTGATAAAGAAGTACATAATTTTTTGTAAATCTTTTTTATGTATCAAAAATACATTTCTCCTAGAAAATATGATTTTTATTTCTATTTTATAAATTAAATTGGGACCATTTTCATGTTAAATTTTGATATAATTTTTTTATACTTATCAAAATCTTTTCTTTGAAAAACCACTATTTCATCACCTATATGGGTTTAATTTTAAATTTAATTATCAATATACTGTCAATTGAATTTGGATAAACAGATTCCATTTTTCGAATTAGGATAATTTATATTTCATAATATATTTAGATTTTTTTTTCAAAACATATATTAAGAACATTAAAAATTAATTCTCAAGGTTAATGTTAAAACCGCTTTATTAGGGGGTTAAATTAAAAAGGTAAGTGTTAAAATTACATAACATGTTGTTCAGTACCTATTTTACAGCCATATTTAGAGATTATAAAATATAAGTTTCAATAATGATCAATTTTGGTGCCTTTTGGAATGTGCAATATGAGGGTATAGCTTTTTCTTTTCAAAAAAATCATGTGTTTCCTCTCCCCCACTTTTGAAAAAAAACCCCATCATCTCTCCTATTGATGTAGAAAAAACATCCTGATTTATCCAATATCTACCCAAATAAACTAAATAATTCCATAACCAAGTTCTATTTGCCTTTGTATTATTATAAAAACCCTCATATATTTATTTTGGTGCAAACCTAATGGGGTTACAAGAAGAAGACAAATCATTTCTAACAAAGAATTTTTGTTTATTTATTCTTTTACCTCCATAAACTTTTCTTAAAATATGATGATATATCAATATTAGTATCTTACACACACTATGGTGTTATTATTTTAATGTAATTGCCAATATATATCTCCTCCTATATTGAATGGGAAATGAAAGTGTCAACCCTGATTATGGTATACTACTGCCTTGTGAACTGATGTAATTTATTTTATATCACTACCTCTTAGTAATAGACATAATGATAGACAAAATATTTATATATGATATTTTTGACATATTTATACGTATGTAATTATAATATCATATCTACCTTCTTACCTTCCAATACATTGTAAAATGATAACATTGCTCAAGCGTACCTCTGGACTACCGCATCCACTAAACGATGTGATTCATTTTTCATTTTATATTGAAATGTGTGGTAATAATGATATATTAAATGAATTTATATGATATCTACCATATAAAAAATATTATTTTAACTCATATATTATTTACCTTTCTTTTTATCTATCATTCAAGAAATTGGAAACCAACATTTATGTGTATATATGACATGTCATCTCTATGAATGATGTAATTTATTTTTTCTCTATAGATTTTATGCGTTACTCTAAATAAATATATAATTAATATATAATATTTATATAATGTTTATAATTGTTGAGATGATTTAACTATGATCAATTTAAATTTAATGACAATATTAAACCAACAATTAAAAAAAATGAACCAGTTATTACCAGAAACATGATTTTAACAAGAAATTATTAATAAATGGGTCATAAAACATCTCAGTTAAACAAAATATGTTATGATATATATGATAATTATTATTAAATAGAGGTATAATAACCATAAATTTATTATAAAATAATTTTTATTATTTTTGAAAAAATATAAAACTTATCGTAAGGGATTTTGGTCTTAAATTGCCTTCTCTAGGAAATATCTTATAAAATGCACCTATTTTATTTTATAAGGAGTATATATAACCAATTTTTCATGTTATTTCATGAATTTAATTATAATTATGATATTTTTTATTTAATTTTATTTTATTCTTTCATGAGGCTTTTGATTCAAAAGTTACCAAAGTGTGTAAGGGATTTTCATCTCACATTTATTTTTGCAAAACATGTGCCATATTCACTACTTGTCACATTTTTTTAGATCATATAATAACAAAATAATATATTTTATTCTTATAAAAATGAAAAATATGTTATATAAAAATCCATATATGTCCATTTCTTTTAAGGGTATCAAAATTCAATATTTACAAATGTGCTAAATGTTTTATGATATAATCTCATTTCTTGTGTGGATTATTTATAATTATATTTTTGATGTAAAATTTTTACAATCTATCTATAAATAAACCCATGAAAATTTATTATCCAATGTCTTTTTTGTATAATACTTTTCTTCTTTTCATTTTACTCTCTTTATTAACTGAAGGTACAAAAAATATTTTTATAGAAAAATGACATTATTTCTTTGTTCAGTAGAAAATTATTTTTCTCCTATAGCCATGTTTTCTAAAAATATTTTCAAGGAATTTTTATTATTCATTTAAGAAAAATCATCTTTAACCATGGTTGACTTTTTAAAAAAAATTAAAGGGAACTTTCATTTAATTTTTTGAATGATGTACTTTTTACTTTTTACCAAAAATATGAAATGAATCATTATTTTAAAATGTGAATTATAAATAGTATATCTTTCTGTCATAACTACCCAATTATTTAAATATTACTTTAAAATAATCCATGATTATAATCCTATAAAATGTTTTATTTAATTTTTTGGAAACTTGTAGATTTTAAATATTTTTTTTCATTGTAAAGGATTTTTTACTTTGTAAATGATCCGAGTGATATTTTAAAATAATTTTCAAACTAAAATGACATACATTGATTTTACTTTGTATTTTTTTGGGGATATTATTCAATTATATCTTCCATATTATTTATCTATATGGTTTTATTTAGGATGAAAATATTTTTATGAAACTCTTTCATTTTTGTGGGGTAATTATATGATGAAAAGATGAAATGATTATGAAACCATTTACTTTTCCATGAGTCATGATTTAAAAATGATTATAAAACCCATTTATTTTTATGATTTTTTATATAAAGAATGTTTTATGATCTTTTAGAATATATATTTAATATTTTAATTTTGTTGTGGGTGGTACCAGAATTATATAGCCCCCCAATGCATTCAGTAATGTTTAATGTTTCATGATCTCAAAAGGTACACAAGATATTATCATAATCCCAAAAGAGGGTACATTGGATGTTATGCAATGCCCAGAATAGGGTACATGGGAGGTTATATCGTGAACTAAAGTAGATACATGGTTTTTTATACTAAGGATAACATTTTATAAAGGTATTTTTGGGTATTATTAATATAATATTGTATATGATTATGTGTAATCCAAAATTATATGCCTTTTTAAAATGTAATAATTCTGTGGTGCAAGTTATTTGATTCCTTTATGATTATTGTATTATGATCTACCAATATTTATCCCATGTAAAATTATTATAATCATTGATTTGGAGGGTATGATTTTTAAATGATAATCTCAAGTTCTAAAACCCTTATTCTCATATTATATGGATATATCCCTTTTTACCGTCACTAAGAATCTGACCACACCCTTTGTTATATTTTCTTTACCTATGTTCAGAAATTAATTTATTATATATGATATTTCTAAGAAGAGTTATATTTATGAATAACATAGGGGGAGATGATGTAGTTCACTTCTGAATCATATTTTTATGTGTACGTGTTTCTAAAGACACTAAACCTATAAAATCATGGTGTGGAGAATCTTGGTATGGAATAAATATTTATCTAACAAGGTAAAATGTCTACATATGTATTGTTAGGGTCACTATAATATGTCCATGTGTTATAAACCCAAAATGTGATGTATACACATAATATCATACAGATACCATTGAGGAAATATAAAATATAAAACATATAACATGTGAACATGACATAATATGTAGGTTACATGAAATGTCATATTCATAAAAACATATAGATTTATGGAAATAAAATTTATCATGAAACATGGCATTAAATATATAATTAATATTAAATCATTAATAACTTGATAAAATTTAAAATCTAAATATTTATAATCATATGAAAACATGTTTTTGATATCCCATTATGCTCATCACTGTGTGAACAAACTCATTATATTCACTCCTGAAAATTTGAGATAATTCATCACACCCACTCCTATATGAACAAACACATTATAGCAGTTATTGGATATCTCATGAGATTTAATATTGTACCAATAAATATCTGGGTGATATATGACCCCACCTATTATTATTCATACATATGTGTTCCACTTAAAAATAATCTCCATCATATGTTAAATGATCCTTGGGAAGAGAATGGGTTTCATAAACATATCATGTAACATGAACTTAAGATTACATTGGATAAAAAATATCATTATCCCAAAGGTTTAAAAATTTAAAAAATGTAAGACATCACTATGAGAGATGTATATCATTTTATATAATGATAAGTAAATCAAGAATTGAGTCTTTTGAAGACATTTTATATTCATCACTATAAAAGACTTAGATGCAAGTCCCTTTTTAAAACAATTTCTTTGTTTTTAAGCTAAAAAATAGAATAAATACATGAAATTTATTTCTATAAAAAAATTATTTTCCCTATTAATAGAGAATTAACATCAATCAAAAAGTAAATACATGTAACTACGGTGTTTATTAATTAATTTTATAACTCAAAGAACATATTTTGAGTTACCAAGTCCCTTACCAATACCCTTGCTTTCCACATTTTTATTTAACATCAAATATCATAAAAAAACTTATCAATTAATTACTTTATAACCTTATTCTTATATAATTCTATGTAAACTAATAATTAATAATTTTTTACTTTTATTACTTTTCTGAAATCTTATTTCAATATCGGGTGGAAATTATCATAACAGTTTTAAACTATTTTTGTAAAAGTTGTGTTGATTTTAATTTTTATCACAATTTAATTCATTTAGAAACAATTAATGATATTATAATTTCTTTTAATAATGTCTTATAATTTCATAATAACATTATATGGGTGTTTTAGTTGCATTTTATGAAATCTAAAATAGTAATGATCTTGTTCTATGTTTTTTATCGATGTTGATGGATTACCATATAATGATCATAATATTTTGTGCTATCCAAAAATAAAAAAATATTGATATATATTTTTAATTAAATTATATTGAATCATCCACTGTAAACTAAATCAATTCTAGTTTGTTAGTGAAGGAAAACAAAATGCATTTATTTTTTGAGGCGGTAGTCTACACAAACCACGATTAGTGTCTATGTTACGCAATTAATGATAATGGTTATTATCGACATTAAGTGTTAATTTAAGAATAATAAGTACATTATATAAATTATATTAATTATTTAATACTATCATTTAAACCATCCATGATGGTCTATTATAGAAATTTGAAAACATTGTTTCTTTGGGGCGGTAATCTTTGCACATTCACAAAAGACAGTTCATGTTCTCTTTAACATATGGAAAATAGTAAATGATAGTTCTAACATTATTTTAAAAATATATCAATACACCAATGATTTTTATGTTATTTTTATAATATTTTATTGGTTTTTTAATGGAAATAAAATGAATAAAATTATAATAAAGTTGTGATACCTATGTTGTGAGCATGAACTTCATCTTGAAGAAGGACTTAAAATTGAGGGATATATTATTATTTTTGGTGAAAATGGGAACCATCATATGAAAATGATTTATTGGAAATGGAATTTTTTTAGGCGATCAATAATTTTTAAACATAGTAGTGGATTGTTTAAATAATGTAATTGATAACACATTTATAAGGGAGGAAGTGCTACTTTTATATTGAAAAGAATGGTATGTAAGGGTTAAAATGGGAAATGAAAAAATATTATATGAGTTAGGCGAGGATAGTTTTTTATGAAATTTTTTTAATACTTTATATCTAAAAAATGGTTCTCTATATTTTCCAAAGATCATTTTAATTTAGGACTATTCTAACCACCAAAAATTTTTCTTTTAAATACTAATTACTCTTAATTAAATATTAATCATGTCAATTATTTTATTAATAAATAATAGAATTATAACCTTATAAATAAATATAATTGTGGTGAATCTGAATTTTTGGTCTATCTATCCTAATTAAATATCTTAATATAATAAAAATAACTATTAAATCAAAAAATATAATGTGTTGATAGACTTCTTTCCTAGAAAAATTTCATTTTTATCATTAACTGTTTGTAGTATTCTTTAACAATGATTTCCCATTAATATTATTTTTAATTAATTTATACATATGTATAAATATATTATTATATAATTAATAAATAAAAGTATTTCATTTATTTTTAATGATACATAATACCTAGAAAAGTATTAGTTATTAAAAAATAATCATTTAACAGGGGTACGTAATATTTACCAAAGGTAAATTAATTTCTATGCATAAAAATAATGTGTCCCTTAATATATAATTTGGATCCACTAATTTTAAATTGTAAAATGATTTCATTTTATTAAATTTACAATAAATAGTATATTTTAATCAATTTTGGAAAAAATATTGCTTAGATTTTAAAATATCAAATTTAGGTTTGTAATTCAAAGATGATATTTTAAAATATATAATTTTACCTTATATATATGTGTTTGTGTGTGTGTGTGATCAAGAAACAGGTATCATAACATTCTAAGTTATGTTTACAGCCAAGTGATGTTACAAAATCCAGGGTATTTCCTTAAATGGTTTTTTTTCACTATTCACCTAAAAATACATTATTTTAGAGTAATTATAAATTGTTTTCTTAAGAAAATATTATGATGATAAATCCAAAAATTATATCAATTATTTCAAATTAAACTTCTCATTGAGATTAATGTATTTATTATATAATAACACAAAAAATAATTTTATAATACAAATATTTCCATCTATAAAATGAACTTTTTCTTATTATACACTTTAATACAAATTTAATAAAGTGGTGAAATTTGATTATATCCTAAAATTTATTATATTTAATGAAAATTTGGTTTTATTTCTACAGTTTCATGGATGAAATTATACTTACATTGTATTTAGTTATGGTAAATTCATTACTAAAATTTCATCTCATTACATAACTAAGAGAACAGGACCAAGAAGCCTCTTAAACAAATGGAGAATGTAAGACTGTATATTATCACCACCACTAAAATGGATCATGATAATGAGATTATCCAAGGTACATTAATTCTCCTCTCTAGGATATTGAATGCATTGTTTTATTTTGGTTTCTCACATGCAGTCATATTATTCAAGTTTTATTGGAATATTGATCCAGCGCCTAATATGTAAGATATTGGAAAATGTATGAAAATATATACTTCCATAATGATTCCAACTAAGATATATAGCTTATATATGATCAAAATTTGTGATAAGTCACTTCTGGTGGGTGAAATTATTCTTCCCTTAGTTTAATTTCACATAATTTTGGGAATCTATTCGCCTTACTAGAATAGAGAAGACAAAAATTATTACGAGAAAAAATTTATTTAATATCTTAAAAAATCTCGTAATCAAATATAAATTTATGGATGATATTCATCTTCATTTATAATAAAATTATATAAATGGTTCATGATAACATGTTTTAAATTCATATAGCTCCAATTATTGGGGATTAAGTCAACATTGGTGACATGCCTATGGTATGGAGATATTTAGATGTATTTATAAATGAATTTCTTGTTCTTATTATAGAGTGTATAGTTGTGTTTTTATTAAACTCATACATGGATCCATGCTTATATTGAAGAGTCCTTATAGAAATGCCTATGTTGATTTTGAAAAGTAAAATAAGTAGATAAAAGAAAATCGGGAAAGGGGTTTTATATGCTAGAGTACTTCTCTAGGGGGTTCACCAGTCCTCATTGTCAAAAATATGAATTCATAAATTCCAATTAGAATTGATTATCATAAGATTAATAATATCATAATCAAGAAAAAATTTATGTTAATTCATATTGATGATATTTTAGAGAAACTTATAGGATCTCAATAATTCTCAAATTTTGACATTTGATCTTTATATCGTCAATTAAGGGTTAAAAGGAAGTATACTTCCAAAATAATTTTTCAAGAATTGTATGGATAATATGAATTTATATCGGTGAAATATAGAATTAAGAATGATCTGAATGTACTCATTGATCTAATGAATTGTGGCTTTAGAGACTCCCTTGATAATTTTTTTTGTTTTTCTGGTAGATTAAATTCCAATATATTCTATGACCAAATAAAATCATGCAGATCATTGGTGAAATTTGATGAAGTAATTAATAAAGGATAATTTTTTCATGTTTAAAATGTGTGAATTCTAGTTGTAAAGAGTTTCACTTTTGGTTCATGTAATCAAAACAACTAACATATATATAGCTCAGTTAGTGATGGATGTTAATTAAAAATATCCTCGATCAACCTTACTATTTTAATCTATATTTTTCTCAATTTATATGAATAATATCAGTGAATCTTGAAAAACAATCATTGCAATAAAATACACTAAGCATGTTAACATGAATGGGGATAAATATCTTTTGGATAAGGGAATGTGATGAAATTTTCAAGTCACTAATAAACCTTTTGATCATGACACAAATATTTACATTACCCTCTAGTGTTAAAGGATCTATAATATACAATTATTCTTTATTAAATATAATTGATTGTATTACCACACATAATGATAAGTTTATTTCTCATGCCTTATGTCAATTAAAAACACTTTAGAAAATTTACCTGATTCCTAATTTTGATCTTGAAGTAGTGATATATGCATTAATTCTTTGGTGTAATTATCTCCATAGTGAAATGTTTGATATATAGACTCACCACAAGAGAGTGAAATATATATTCACATGAAAAAGTTAAACAGAAATTAAAAGAGACAATTTGAACTAATCAAAGACTAAGACAATGCAATACATTTCCCCTAATGATGGAAAGTAAGTTAACTGATTATTTGAGAAGAAAATATCATGATACATTATCTGTTATGAGGGATAAAAAATATTTAAAACCTGAAAAAGAAACAAGTATCATAAAACATCAAAGGATAACACTTGGAGCCATAACGTATGGTGATAAATCATATCTTGTAAAAATTATATAATCAACAATAAATCAATTGGAAGATAATAAAGGCATATAAGGATGATATAGATATATATAAAAATGTTTAAAATGTTCCATAGTTCAATTTTGATAAAAATAGAGTTGTAAGGTTTGGATAATGGATTTGTGTTCCATCAAAACCAAACCTGAATATGGAAAATTTGGATGATGTGCACCTCACATCATTATCTATTTGTACCATAATAATGATGATGTATAAATACCTAAGGATAAACATATTGGATGGAAAACATGAATATGTAGAGTAGAAAATACTCATCTCGATGCTTTGTATTCCTAAATGGTAATGATAGGTGAAAAAATTATAATTTTTAATGAATCAACTTCCCATTAAAGTTTGGAAATGGGAAAGAAACACTATGGATTACATTTTAGGACTCACAGTATGTCTAACTTCTATAATTCAATTTTAATTTTATTTGATATCCTAAAAAATTAAAAAAAATCATTTCAATATAAGAATATTTGTTAGTTTAACCATTTTAAAATACATACATAAGGTAGTTTGTAAGGATTCTTGGAGTACCATAATCTATTATATTTTATCAAGATATGAGTTTTACCCTAGGGTCCCGGATAAGTCTTCAAAAAAAAGTTAGATAAAATACTAATCATTAGCACTGCATATCACCCTCAAATAGATGGTCAATATAAGAGAACCATTAAAAATATTTAGTATATGCTATGATTATATTTAGTTGATTTATAAAGATTTTGGCATTGCAACATTACTCAAATTAAGTTCCCATATAGAAATAGTTTACATTCATTCCTTAATATGGAACCATATGTGGCTTATTATAGGAAGAGATTCTGGACTCCAACATTTTCAAATTAATTGTGAGAGAGAATGTTAATTGGTACTTTCCTTATCTAAAAAATAGTGGAGAATCTTCAAAACATTTTATGGCTTATAAAAGTATGGAAAATTCTATATAATAGTACTGAATAAAATGGTTGACTAAGCATCAAATTTTAAGTCAAAAATAAGGTTTTTCTCTAGATATCTCCTTGGAAGTGGTTTTTGAGATTTGGGATGTAAAGAAAGTTAATCCCTAGTTATATTGGTCCCTTTGGGTTCCTCGATCATGTCATGTCTATATATTATCACATAGAACTCCCTCTAGGCCTTCCCAAAGTATATGATGTGTTTCATATATATCATTTGGGGATGTATATAAAAGTCCCTTAACATTTAATAAACTAAAAATATTTGAATCTTGAATATGACCCATTATATGAGGAACAAATTGTGGCGATTCTCCATTGAAGATATATGTTGTTACAAAACTAGACATCTCACTTGGCCCTAATTTTAGTGAATAATCATAAGTTTTAGGAAGATACATCGGAACCATAAGATGTTATGATAGAATAATATCATAAATTATTTGTCCTATTAATATTATTTAAATGAATAAATTATTTTGGGGGTAGAATGTAATGACTCATAATAATACTGTTTCTTTAAATAAATATCATGTTGATTATTATGTATTATAAGAAATGAAAAAAAGAAATCCATGATAAATTAAAAAATAAATAAAATTGTGAATTATGAATTATATATTATATAGACTAAATTGGTGGGTATCTATATAATTATTCACTATATAAAGGTTATATAAAAAAGGTAAACATAAACAAGACTGATATAGATTGATTAAAAAAACTATTATCTTTCACATTTTATTTTCATATTAAATTTATTTCATATCTCATTTAGAACATGAATTTTGAAAATTTGTAATTATTTTTTGAATTTTATAAGTCAAAATTACCTCAATATAAATTTTTAATATTTTTCTGAAATAATTGATTATTAGGTAAATAATGAAAAATAATGTTTTTTATATAACTATAGAATATATGACTCTATCTAGAAGTAATTATAACTTCAAAACACATAAATCATTTTTCATAATAAAAAATTTATCTAGGGACTGAAATGATGAATTTAAATATACCATTTTGAATATATAAAACCCATGTCTAAAATATTAACAATTTTGAAATATTTTTTTACAAATCTATTTCTTTTATTTCTTTTTTAATTAAGTTTTAAATGGTGATATGTGCTTCTGAATTTAATTTAAATTAATACAACACTCGTTTGGTCATTATTAAACTAATAATTTTCATCAAAATAAATAAGATTAATAATTTTTTTCCTCAACATAACATTTTTATTAAACATGTACTTTTCATAAAAATGATTTTTTACTCATAACAAGAGGGAATGCAACAATTACTACTTCCTAGAAAATGAAATTTTATTTGATAAAATTGATTTTATGTATGGAATAATTATTTAATAATTATTTAATATGTATCAATTTAATTTTATTCATTAAAAGTATATTACTTAAGTAAAAATTAATTAACATGGGAAAAAATTATATCATAAAATCTATATGGATAATACTGAAAGAAATTTTTAAATAATGTGTAGAAATTAGTGTTTGTTGGATGATACACTTTAAATCATACCTTATTACATTATTTTACACTTTTTATCCACATTATATATGAAACATATTCTATATTTATATTAAGAAGATATATTTATAAAAATATATTCCCATCACCTATAAACGGATCTCACCTCCACCCCATTTCTCCACTGGTTGTAAGGAATTAGGCTGATCAAAACTCTTCCTTATTCCCTATAAAACTCTCTCAGTATATCAT
This sequence comes from Viscum album, assembly GCA_963277665.1. Classification (NCBI taxonomy): domain Eukaryota; kingdom Viridiplantae; phylum Streptophyta; class Magnoliopsida; order Santalales; family Viscaceae; genus Viscum; species Viscum album. The sequence goes on from OY728158.1 coordinate 327,404,101, forward strand.
ATAAGAGTTGATATTTGTAGAATTCCTAGCTAAGGATATTTAAGGTGTTACCCAAGGGAGAACATCAAAAAGGAGAGGTAATGTTCTCAATCACGATCTCATAAAATTTTTATTCTTCTTCCACATCAATATTTTTCTATATAAAAAATAATGATACATATATATTACTAAAATTTTAAACTATCATTATATTAATGGAATATCCATCTTATACCACCCTACAAAATCATCCAAAACATGAATTCATCATCATGTGTATGTGTGGACTACCCCCTCCATGAATGAAATCATTGATTTTTCAAAACTACTTTACAGGATTGGTTTCAAAATTATAATAAATATATTAATATGAAATTTAAAACTTTAACAAAAAAAATATATTATAAATATTTCCCTATCTTTTTCCTAATTTAGTAAAAATGAATGTGACACCTGTGCATACATCTGAACTACTACATCTATGAAAAGGGAATATTTTATTTTCAACTTTAGTCTTTTATTAGTAATTCAACTCTCTTAACACGTTTTTCACCACCTTAAGAAAATAAATATAGTCACATTAGAATTATTTAATAACTATATTATTACTAAATCACTAAATAATCATACTTATCCACTAATTATAACAAGTTCTTGTTTAGGTAGCCTAACCATATAAATGAATGATGGTCTAATTTTTTTATCATGGATGACAATGAAAAAATAATATATACTAATATCTGATAATAATAACTATTAAACCACTTGTAATGGTAATCTTAATTGGTAATACATTATTAGGATACCACCACTCATTTGGTAAAAATACAGAAACACATTCATCATTGAATTCATCATCAAATATCATAATAAATTACTTATAAAAAATATAATAAAAATTTTGGAAAATTATAAATAATTCTATTTGTGTACCTATAATGATCTCATATTAATGAATTTAATCTATAAAAAAATCAAAATTCCATTATATAACTTTTAATAAACAAATATTAATTGAAAATAACACATGATAATGAAAATAAAATATAAATAACTTATATATTTGTAATAAAATATTATAAATGAATTTTATACTAGGTAATTAGTATGAATAATTTTATTAAATAGTTTTTTATCATAGTTATTTTTTTATATGGCGAACAATGAACATTTGTATATGAAGGATTTAATGAATGTAGTCTTCCTTACTCAACCTCTTTTCATGAGTCATTGTGATTCCCCATTTACCATTGTTTTACAAGATGGTTTTAAAATAATATTTTTCTACATTAAGAAAAAAATACCCTTTTTTATATTAAATTAAATTTATGGTTTATTTCATCATAAATTATAGTGATGTTAAGAATAATTCTTAATCTCTCTTAACGTTATCTTTTTCTTAAATGTCTAAATTTACTCTTCTAACTAGTGCTATCTAGTTCTTTTTTTGAAATCAAAATATTATTTATTTTGTAAAAACATAAAATTTCTTTTTACGTATTTTTAAATTATTTATTTATCACTATCATTATGAAGTGGGTTATAATAACAGTATTTTCAAAACATTAGAATGGATTTCCCATTCATATTCATGTTTTATCTTCATCTCCACTTTTATTATATAAAAAATGTATTTAATTTTCAATAATCCATTATTTGTATTAATTGTAACATTTTTTCAAAATTTATTTGACATTACATTTTTTAAATTTATTTTGAATGTGATTCGTAATTTATTCTCTATATGAAAAGTTTAATAAATTTTCTCTAAAAATACTTTTTGATTTTATTTCTTCCATTTTCCTCATTAATGATATATCTCCTATAGTATTATATTTTATGAATAAACATATAAATTACATTATGATATACTATTTCTATGTAATTTAACTTTTTGTATCCATCAATATATATTTTTATATAACGTTATATGATTCCATTTGGTAATGATATGAAACCCATTTTTCAATCCCTATACATTCATAGTATGTTTAATGATTGATATCTTATGGAAAAAATATGTATGGATGATGGTGTATGGGGTCTTATACCACTGTCACCTTAATTGGTTAATGATTTATATCTTATGAGTTAAAGATATTAAGGGTGGTTATTTTTTCCCTTTAAAACATAAAGAATGGACATTTTTGTCCATATAGTTGGAATTTCAATATGCTTATTTTTATTAAAAAATTCATTAATATGTTATCTTTTAATGTATTTATAAATACCTATATGATTTTCTAAGCTCCATGGATCATTTTTATTATCTCATGATCTTATTCTATTTCATATTTTTGTTCATTTGAGAGTATTGTTCTTCTATCTTCACAAATAAAAATACTTATTAATCTATACACATTTTGAAAAGTTATTTCTCTCATTATCACGTTTTTTCATATGCTTATAATATTACATTTCATAACATGTTTATAATTTTTTATTATTTAATGCCTGAGACTAACTTTATCTTGTTGTTATATTCCTCAGGATATGAAGATATGTATTAGATATGATAGTTCTATAAAAGAGTCTATTGTGGCTCTATTATAGAGAAATGTTAAAAAAAAGATTAAAATAAGCTTCTTATATAGAGAGTTCTCAAATAAATGACACCACCAAATTCATGGTACTTTAATTTTATTTTTTTGATAAAAATTAGATATTATTATCTAGGTCCATCTCACTTGGTATTAAATATTATGAGTAAAGTATGTGTTTTTAGTACCGGATATGATAATGTAGGTTTGGGGTACCATAGAAAATATTTTTGATTTTTGATGAAGTTTGGATATGACTATATTTTTACTCTATAATACATAATAATACTTTCTTGATATGTAAAATATTAATTATTTATTATAAAATCAATTTTTTGATATGTAATATCTTTCAAAAAATATATAATATATACTATGGAATAAATTAGAGAAACATATTTTGTCAAAGTGATACTTAAGAGTAATACAAAAAATATGTAATAATAGTTGTCATGTACATAAAATTAACATTGAAGTTAAAAAATATATAGTGAATAAAATTAAGGATATATAAGTCTAAATAAAATGAAACATAACGTTTTCAACTAATATTTATGATCATTTTAAGGGAAAATAATATGAATAGGGATTCCTATGAAAAACATATTTCAAAATTAGATGTTGCATTGATTGTATTCAATGATTTAAATATCTTGATGTGTTTAATATAATCCATGATTCAATTTGATTCTTATAATGTAATTATTTTTCTTACATAAATTGAATATTTTTTTATAATTAATCAATTATTTTGATGGAAATTTAACTATATGTAGTTTCTATGATTGTTCTATGAATACATGACCAAGAGAATAAGATTTTAAAATAAAGAAGAATAATATAAAGATAATTAAATTGGTATTTATAATAAGAAATTTATATTATTATTAAAATATTTTTGGATGAATATTAAACTCCTTTAGAAGAATTAAATATTGGATATTTTCTAAAATAAATATTTATCTGTTTTAAATAATGAAAATCAAATTTTCCAATTTTTCTAAAAATTGAAATTTTTATTTTTTTAATACATATTCATGTGATATGTGTTTATTTTATAAGATGAGAATATGTGCAGAAATAAATTGATAAATATAAAGCTATAATATAATTAAAATTAAATCAAAGTGTTAATGAGTTGAAAAAATAATTAAAATCAAACTTGTGAGAGAAATACTATTGATTTACAGAAGCATAAGGAATCCCATAGACATTGTAACACCCCAACGGTTTTAAAAAAAATTTAAATGCATGGAAATGTTTTTATGTAGATATTTACATTTATCCAAGAAATATAATTTTGCTGCTTCTATTTTCTGAATTTCAAAATATGGCCATCTAAAATTTTTATCAGTAAGTTATTTGGAGTCTAATGGAACCAACTTGATTTTTAGTGAATAGTAACTCAGCCTTATTAATAGTAATATGTGTAGTAATTTGACCCTAATGAATTGTAAATTTTATTAATATATTATTTTATTAAAGATATATAATACTGAGATGTTGATTAATTTTTCAAGGAGTTAAAATTGAGTTATCAATTTGAAATTTTCATTTCTAAAGAAATTATAATTTTATTTACAAATTAAATTAATAATGTTTAAGAAATTATCTTTAAAAAATTGAGTTCATTTTTTAATTCTACACATCGAAAAATTGTTATGTTTAATTTTGGGGATTTTTCTGAAATAGTTGAATTGTTGGTGAAGAGTAAAAAATATAGGATTGAGTTTTCTGTATGTTTAATGACATCATTAACGATGTAATGATGATGTAATAATTCTGGTCGAGTTGTGTACAATAAATTAAGTTATGAGATTTCCCTGTTGGATAATAATATGGGAAAATACCATAGGAAAGCCCATGGTTTTTCAAATACCACTAATGAGGTGACCCTTGGAAATTAATAAAATATTCCCTCACTTTTTCTATAAATACCAACACATTCCTTCATTAAATTCATTTAAATTTCATCTTAAATGAAGTTATCATCTTATTAACTTCTTATTAGTCCTATAATGGTGTGATCGAGCCCCTAAGGTCCCAACCTTATTGTCGTTGGAGTTACTCTACAAGGTAAGAGAATTATCAACTTCTTTCATTTTCTATTCATGTTCTCTTTTATGTGGTATAAAATTTCATGTTTTTATACCATATTCGTATTTAAATTTTATTTTTTTTCTATAATGTATTAGGATTAATTTATTTATGGGTGTCCCTTTTCCCCTACCTTTTTAATGTTTTCTAAAACCATGTTGCATAGCTGTTATGCTGATGAATTTTCGTTAGGGTTTGTCAACTTTTTTTATTTCAAGTTCCTTTATTTTCTTATTCTTTCCTCATATCCCCCTATCCAAGTGGAATGAATGATATAGTATCTTATATATTCTGGTTTTCATAATTTTTATGGAGGATTCAAATTTATAATTCTTCTACTCTCCCACTTATTCAAGAAATTAAAACACCATCTGTGATTTTGGATTTACTGATATCATGGATGATGTGATTTCAATTTATTTTACTTCCTTATAGACTATTCATGAAAACTTATTTATGGACGAACCAGATTATAGTTTTGGTATTATATATCTTATAAGGTTTTATAATTATTTTTTACACATGTGATTAATTTACAAAACAAAATGAGTTTTTTACGTTTGATAAATCGCCAAAATGACCTAAACAAATAGCAATAACATTTTAACTTATGATTCTTCCTCAGGGTATAATTAAAAATAATAAATGGAATAATTTATGGTTTTTGAAATATGGAAATTCTCGTAGATCATATTTATTGATTTTTCCTTGTAATTGACAAGAATGTCTATCATGAACCGATCATGAAACCATGTAAAGAGTGCACCCGAAAAAATGCAAATAACAAAATATTATTAATAAATTTGTCGAATGATGTTGTAAAATGATCATATATGCTGTTATGAACATTAATATGTTTCATTTAGATATTAATAACACTATTTTAACCATTATACAGGAGGTTTAAATACATTTTATGTAAGAATAACCTGAGGTAAGGGAAATCTTAACCCAATTTCCATTCTCTAGGTTAACCTTTTACTTTATCCATTATGTTGAATTAAGATTATTAGTGTGATTAATTTAGTTTATATTATATTATATTATGTGTATTTATAGTGTATACACATATCTATTCTATTCTATTAATTCACACTCCCATTATATTTTTAATGGACTTTCCATTTAAAATTCTATTAAAAGTCTCTTTAATAAATTTCAACAATATTATTTTTATTTATATATAGATTGAGTGGTTTCTCGTGATTTCAAGATAATTTCATACCATGATATGTTCCATGGAAATTATTTATGTCGGTTTGATACCATTATAGCTGAATATGTGTTAGTTTTATCCCATTATAGTTCAAGATATGACTCGTGAGCCCCATTATAGCTCTCTGATGCATTGGATACACCGGAGATGAAAGTTGACCAAAAGGTTTTTTCATGTGTAAGGGTTAATGTAAGAGAGATAAGTTTAATATGTCCCAAGAAAACTACATAATTTTTCTAAGCATATATGTTTTTATGATGATGGGGATTATTGGTTCTTATGTTATCACATGAATAACGATATCTTTATTTATATCCCTTAATGTGTTTTATACTCATCCCATGTTTTAAAAAATCTTTTCATTGGATATAAGGATGGGTATGAGAATAAAGGGAGTTATGAAGTTTGATATGGATTGTTTCCAAAGAAATCATTTTTTATGTTTTAATGCTATATATTTTTAAAAAAAAGGATACTATTTTTAGTTGTATCATCTTTGTATGAACGCAGAATGTTATGTTTGTAAGATATCCAATTTCTTTAAAACTCTAAACCCTAAAAGATTCACATTGTGTAATAATGCATATTCTTGTCTAAAATTCAAGACTATGTAATGTAATAATTTCAGGCCCTTATACATTGTATTAAAGGATGGTTTCGATAAATATAGGTATTTGGATGATGTTAAAATAATACCATATATTATTTTTACTCTATGGTAATTTGAAATTTTATAGTATTTAAGGATTACCATGTCACTTCATATAAGATATGTTTGATAAAAATGGTTTTTGGTAGAATAAAAAGTGATGCAGAAGTAGGAAGGAACCAAGAGGCTAATGTCTATACGAATCTTCAGCCTAGAATGGTGGGAATCGGAATCGAGAAGTTTGTGAAAGCAATAGATCAATTGAATCAAGCAATAAACATGGGTGGTATACATTCTAGATAGTAACATTAACTACCATAAAGAAACATGTCTTTTGTAGAGCATTTTATGAGGTAACATCCTCCGCAATTCATTGGAACCATAGATCATGTAATAACCAAATGATGGATCAATTATCTTGAAAAGATATTTGATGTAATCGGGTGTTCATGATGTCAAAATGTAATACTACCCATTTATCATTTGGAAGTTGAATCTAATCAATGGTTATCTCTAGTTAAGAATACGAGGGAAAGATATGGTCTTCATAGTCTAGAATGGGATTATTTTAAATGTATTTTTCTGGAAATATATTTTCCCAAAACTGTTAGAATCTAACTAGAGAAGAAATTCATGGCAATAAAACAGAATGATGATGATTTTGGGTTAGCATATAAAGCTAATTTTACAAGACTGGTTAGGTAACTACCATATTTTACTCCAGATTTTTATAGTATAATTAATAGATTTTACTCCAGTTTGAAGACATTTTTGCGAAGATCTTTGGCTTCACGAGAGTTTAAAAGCTATGAGAAACTTCTTCATTGTGCTAAAAAAGTGGAGATAGAGTTTGCGGACACATATGTACCTCGTGATGACAAGAATAATAAGTTGTTAGGTTGGCAGGATTTGTGTAAGAATTCGTCAAAGAAATATGGAGTTATGAAAGTCAATTTCCCTTCTTGTGAAAAGTTTAGAAAAGGGAATCCTGGTGAATGTATTTTAAATTCTTAGAATTGTTATCGATATGGAAATATTAGACGAATGTCTCATGATTTCAAGGAAAATAAACTGAAAATTAATGAGAAAGTGAGGGTGATATGCTTTAACTATAATGAATTGGTTCATTTAGCTAATGTTTATCCTAATCTAGTCACTCAAGTCGCGAATAGACAAGATTGGAAGAATAAGGGTTTGGTGAAATCATTTGCAACCACTTCAACATGTGTTGAGCCATCAAATTAGGTTTTATCTAGTATATTTCTTATTTTTACAGATTTTTCAAATGTGTTGTTTGATTTAGGGTCTACACATTCCTTCATTTCTGGGAAATTTTTGGAAAAATTGGGAATTCGACCACATGAAATGAAAACATATCTCATGGTAAAAACACTTGGAGTAAATATTGTGGAAAAATTTTATAATAATCTACCTATACTTGACTATGGAAATATTTTTCATACAAACCATATTTTTTTCCTCTAGTAGAGTTTGATGTTATTCTAGGTATATACGAGATTAATTTATATCATGCTAAGATATATTATAGAGAAAAACTTTTTTTCTTTAGAAAGAATTTCATCTTGTGTACAATAATGAACCCATACCATTTATAACATATTTGGAAGCTAAGAAACTAATAAGGGAAGGAAATGAAAGTTATCTTGCTCAAATTTTTTTAGATAAGGGAACTATCCAGATTAATGATGTAACAGTGGTAAATGAATACCTGGATATTTTTCTTGGAGATTTTTATTGTGTTATTCCTAATGGATAGGTAGAGTTTACTATTATCTTAGTTTCTAATGCTAATGGAATTTATAAACCCCCTTATTGAGTGTCCCAATTAAAAATATTGTAATTTAAAATGAAATTTAGAAATTATTAGATAAAGGCTTTATCTGACCTAGAAGTTCACCATGGGGTTCTCCTGCCTCGTTTTTAAGAAGAATGATGGTTCAATGAGGATTTGCATATATTATATTGACTTGAATAACATTACTATTAAGAAAGGTATCATTTTCCTTATATTGATTATTTGTTTGATTAGCTCTATGGAGCACAATATTTTTCGATGGTTGAAATGAAGTCGGGGTACCATCAGTTGAAAGTAAAAGATGAAGACATCCTGAATACTGTGTTCCATACTAGATATGGTCATTATTATTTTAATTATGCCTTATGTGTTAACTAATGCATGTGATGAATTCATGGATCTTATGAATAGAATATTTCATGAGTTCTTGGATATTTTTTTGGTTGTATTTATTGATGGAATTATAGAATATTCTAGAAGTAAAGAGGAGTATAAAAAATACCTAAGTATTCTTCTTGAAAACCTTAAAAAAGAAACTGTATAGAATATTCCGCAAGTGTGATTTATGGTTGTAAAAAATTTCATTTCTTAGGCACATTGTAAATAACTATGGTATAACAGTTGATCTTATAAAAAAAAGTGATTGATGAATGGACAAGACCTAGAAATGTTACAAAGACTAATAGTTTTCTTGTATTAGTAGGTTATTACCAACGGTTTGTTAAAAACATTTCATTATTATCTTTCCCACAAACTATTTTAACATGAAAACATGTTAAATTTTTTTGGACAGAATAATGTGATGTTTTCTAGGAAATTTAGAAGAGATTGGTGAATGTTATAGTTTTGGCATTTCCTTTCTGTAATGTTATGTTTTTCAACTACAATGATGCTTCATTGAAGTTACTTGGTTGTGTTCTAATGTATAATGATCTGGTAATATCTTTTTCTTCAAGACAAGTAAAAACTCATGAGTTAAATTATCCCACACGTGATTTGAAATAGGAAACTATGGTTTCTTCTTTGAAATTTTTGAGGCACCATTTATATATGGCCAAATTATAAATATATAATGACCATAAAAGTATGAATTATATATTCACTCAAATGAAATTAAACATGAGTCTAAGAAGATGTAATGAATTGATAAATGATTATGATTGCATGATCAATTACCATCCCAGAAAATAAAACAATGTGGCAGATGCCTTGAGTCGAAAACATCATGTATCATTACCATGTTACATTTGGAACCTGATCCCCTGATTTATGATTTGTTGAATTTGTCTTAGAAGTTATTGGTTTAAGAAATACATCTATTTTGTTTCATGTTTCATTATAGTAATCGTTATCAGATAGAATTATGAAATTGCAGAAGGAAGACCGTGAGCTAAAGAAAAATGTAGAATAGGTTAAAATGGGTATGTTGGCAGAATTAAGCCGTGATAATGATTTTTTTAAGATATTGAAAAAGGTTGTTTGCGCCTTCTGTTTCCTAGTTGAATAAAGTTTTGTTGTGTGAATTTCATATATCTCAATTTTCTGTTCATCTTGGAAGTACTAAGATGTATAGAGACCTTTGGAAGTATTACTAGTGGGATGGAATGAAAAAGGATATTTCAGAATTTACTATGAAATGTTTGACATTCCAACATGTTAAGTCTGAGAACAAGTTACCGAAGGAGATGCATCAACCTTTTCTAATTATAGAGTGGAAATGGGAGAATATATCCATGTAATTTTGGTGGGACTACCTAATAATTCTCGAGGTAACTATGCGATTTGGGTTATTATTGATCGGCTGAAAAAATCTGAACATTTTATTTCTATTCGAGATACAAAGAAATTGAATCAGATTTCTTGACTATACCTCAAAGAGATTTCCATGTTACATGGTGTTTTTCTTTCCACTACATCTTATTGGGATCCCAGGTTCACTTATAATTTTGGAAGGGCCTTCAGAAGTCATTGGTCACAGAATTAAATTTCAGTATCACATTTCATCCTCGATCAGATGGGTAGTCAGAACAAAATTTTCAGTCTTTGGAGGACATGATCTTAGTATGTTCAAAGGACAACCAGGGAAGTTGGGATCAGAATCTTTGTTTAATTGATTTTTCTTATAATAACATTTTTCACTCCAGTATACAGATGGTTTCTTTTGAGTAATTGTATGGGAAGTAGTGTCGAACTCCATCTTTTTACGATGAAATTAGGGAAAAGAAGTTGATGGGAAAAGAATTAGTGGAGGAAGTGGCTGAGAAAGTGAAACTGATCCAACAACACATAATGACACCATGGAGTAGGATGAAAATTTATGCATTCATTAATAGGAAAGAATTTTATTTTAAGGTAAGAGATCTTGTTTTTCTTAGAATATCACCATGGAAAAGTGTTATGTGTTTTGGTAAGAAAGGGAATTTAAGCCCGCATTTCATTATACCTTATGAAATCATGGATAAGGTTGGACCAGACGCCTACCAAGTAGCTTTACAACTAGGTTTCTCATAGGTACACAATATTTTTCATGTTTCGATATTGAGAACCTATGTGCCAGATTCCTCTCATGTCCTGATTAGAGAAGTAGTCCCACTAGAAGATAACCTTTCTTATAAAGAGAAACTAATTCAGATTCTTGATCGAAGGGAATGGGTATTGAGGAATAAGATAATACATCTTGTAAGGGTTTTTTGGATAAACCACATGGTTGAAGAATCAACATGGGAATCGAAAATGCTATGAGGTAAAGGTACCCTTACTTGTTTATTGAGTATATTAAATTTCGAGAATACAATTTCTAGAAGGTGGGGATAATTTCACACCCCAAGGATTTTAAAAAAATTAAAATGCATGAAACATTGTTTTATATAGATATTTATATCAATCCTTTAAACATAATTTCATAGCTTCTATGTTTTGAATTTCAAAAAATGGTCATCAACAATGTTTATCAGTATGCTATTTGTAGTCTAATGGAACCAAAATGATTTTTAGTGAATTGTAACCTACACTTATGAATAGCAATATAAATATGAATATGACCATAATAAATATTTAATTTTATTATTATTTTATTTTCTTAATCTTATTGAATAATGAGATATTGATTAATATTTCAAAGTGTTAAAAATGAGTTATAGATTTTAAATTATTTTTTTCTATAATTTATGATTTTATTTACAAATTAAATTAATAATTTTTAGAAAATTACTTTAAAAACAATGGAGTTCATTTTTGAAATATAAACCTCGAAAAAATGGTTAGGTTGAATTTTTGGTATTTTTCTGAAACAGTTGAATTTTCGATGAATAGTAAAAATATAGTTTTGAGTTTTTGGAAAGTTTAATGGCTTCATTAATGATGTAATGATGATGTAATAATTATTTTCGACTTTTGTACAGTAAAATATATATGATTTGTCCCATTTGTCCAATACCAATGACAAATACCATGGGAGAGTGCATGGTTTTTCAAATACAACTAATGAGGTGTCCCTTGAAAATTAATAAAATATTCCCTCACTATTACTATAAATACCAACCCATTCATTAATTCCATTCATTCAAAATTCCTTCTTAATGAATATATGGTCTTATTTACTCCCTATTACTCTCAAGGGGTTCTCAATCCCCCAAGATCTCAACCTTGAAGTCTTAGGAGTTACTCTACAAGGTAAGAGAATTCTCAACTTCTTTATTTTTCCATTCAAGTTCTATTTTATGTGGTATAACATTCATGTTTCTTTACCATATTATTATTTACTTTTTTTTATATCTATATAATGTATTATGATTCAATTATGGATGGTTTAACCCTATCCCCTCTCTTTTTATTGTTTTCAAAATCCATGTTTCGTAGTCGTTAGGTTGCCGAATTTTCGTAAGGGATTTCTCAGTTTTTCTTTTATTTTGAGTTCCTTTTTTTCTTATTCTTTCCTCCCCTCCCATTATCCAAGGATAATTAATTATATATTGTCTTATATATTTTTTATTGCATAATTTTTATGGAAAATTCACCATTATACATCTTATCCTCTGCAACTTATTCAAGAAATTAAAACACCATCCCTGATGAGTTGATTTACAGACGTCGTAGACAATGTGATTTTAATTTATTTTACTTCCTTCAAGACTGGTCAAGAAAAAAAAATTATGGTTAAACCAGAATATAATTTATTTATTATATATTTTATAATGTTATGCATTCATTTTGTACACGTTTTATTAATTTATAAAACAAAATGAGTTCATTATGATCAAAGAATCTCCAAAATGACCTAAACAAATATCAATAACATTTTAACTTATGAATCATCCTCATGGAAGAATTAAATATTATCAACGTTATAATTTATTGTTTTACAAATATCTATATACCATTCCATCCCAATTATATAGTTTCACTTCCAATTGATAAGAATATCTATCAGGAACCAATCATCTAAACCATGTATAAAACGCACCTGAAACAATGTAAATAACAAAATATTACTAATAAATGTGTCAAATGATGTTTTAAAATGATCATATAATGGGTTATAAACATTAATATGTTTCTCTATGATATTAATAACACTATTTTAACCATTATATTAATGTTTTAATCACTTTTTATGTTATAAGAACCTGAGGTAAGTGAATTGTTAACCAAATTTCCATTATTTAGGCTAACCTTTTACTTTATCCATTATGTAGATTTAAGATTATGGGTGTGATGAATTTTATTTATTTTATGTTTTAATATGTGTATTTATCGTGTATACACATATCCATTCCATTCTATTAATTCACACTCCATTTATATTTTTAAGGGACTTTCCTTTCAAGATAATTTTAAATGTCTCCTTTTTAAATTTCAAAAATTTTATTTTTATATATATATGGAATGGGTGGTTTATTCTAATTTCAATAAACTTTATTACCATGATATGTTCCTTGTACATTATTTTTTTGGTTTTATCCCATTATAAATCGTGATATGTTGGTTTGATTCCATTATAGTTCATGATATGATGAGTGTGCCCCATTATAGCTCTCTAATGCATTGGGTACTTTGGAGATGGAAGTTGACCAAAAGGTTATTCCATGTGTAATGGTGAATGTAAGAGTGATATGGTAAATATTTGAAAATTAAACAACATGATGTTTCTATGCATATGATTTTTCTGTGATTACGGGTATTATTGGATTTCATGTTTAAATTTGACTAATGATTTCATTTTTTCATCCCTTACTAAGTTTTATACTCATCACAAGTTTTAAAAATGTTTTTTCACATGATATAAGTTTGGGTTAGATAAATAAGGGAGTAGTGATGGTTGATATGGATTTTTTCCAAAGAAATCATTTTTTATGTTTTATTATTTTTAATTTTGAAAAAAAATGGATACTGTTTTTAGTTTTATCCTCTTTGTATGAATGTGGTAAGTTATATATGTTTGATGTCCTAATTATTTAAAACTCTAAATCCAAAATGATCCTCATTGAGTAATAATGTATTTTCATGTCTAAATTTCAAGTCTATGTAATGTAATAATGTTGGGTCATTATAGACATCGAGGTTCATGATAAATATGGAGTTTATATTCATTTTGAATATTCATAATTCTCATGATATAATATTTTCTTTGTTGATAAATCTCTATTTAAATATCCTTATATTTATTAATTCTACTAAAATAATTAAGTATTAAATTAGAGGGATATAGTATAAAAATATGTTAATGTACTTTTCCATCATGTGGTAGATTTTAGATAAGGTTGATAACATTCTATTAGTGATAAATCTATTAATTGTACTCAAATAAGATATATTTTCGATATATACACCCATATTCAGAACCTAACTTTTTTAAAATACCAATTTTTGGAATTTCTATGTGTGTTCATTTCATGTCGATGTGGATTAGTTTTAAAATTTGACTGGATCCTAACCTCAATAGGTCACTGAGGTAAATTAGAATAAAGTTGTAAAAATAGTTCACATTGATTCAACCCCAACCCCTTTATTAATTTCACTTAGTCAAACATGTGGATTTATCAAGTGGTTTTTGAGAAGAATTCCCCAAAAAATAAATTCTTATCAAAAAAATATAGTCTTAAATAAATAAATAGAAGTGACATACCAATATTTTATGGAAACAAATATCATGGGTATAATAACATGTTTAGACCATATTTTATTTCTCTGAAACTATAGGATATTAATGATTCCACAATGGGTTTTGATTTAATTGTTAAGTATACTCTAATGATATATGCTAATTATTGGAATATGGATATTGATGTAAATATAAGGAATGTAATTCTAATGTTAATATCTAAATAAATTACTAATGTTTAAGGGTGATAAATATTTAAATAAATACGGTATAACTGTGAAAATATTTATGATAGTAATATTAATGCGATGGAAGTTGAGATGAAGAATAAGAAAGTAATATTTGAATATTCCATAATAAATTCTAATGAGAATATTGTTGACTATAATATAAGAGTGAATTTGTTTTTTTAGAAATTCAATTCTATGTAGAGAAACATTGAAATATTATACTATTTACAGGAAACATATAAGAAAATATCATAATATATTTGATTCAATTGTTTCAACTTTAGAACATTGAGATATGTTAATTGAAAATAAACTTTTACCCTTGGTTTTAAAACATCAGTGTTGTCCCAATAATTTTTGGGATAGGTTGTTCAAATTTTTCCATGAACATTTGGTATGTATTCTATTAGGATACCCATGTACCAATAGTTTTTTCAAAACCATTGGTATTGGTGGTTCAAAATTTCATTTTAGCAATGTTTTTGTAAAACATTGAAATAGTAAATTGTACTAATAGTTGAAAACCCATTGGTATGGGCTACCACTGTACCCACATAGTAACTATCATTAAACATTAACTTAAATACCATGCACCTAAAACATTTTATACTATTGAAAATTTTCTATATTTAACCAATCACAATACACATTTTATAAAAATTATTGTATCTTATAATTTAAATTTAATCAATTGATATGTTTAAATCATTATAAAACACATATAAAATTATTCTTCATCATCAGACACAATCCACATTATTGTTTCATAAATATTATATCACAAATAAACGGGATCAATACCATCTTTATTACCATTAATACCATAATTGATAATACTATTATAACCATTATCACAAACTTCCACACTAGAATTTATGAATTAAGAATCATCATCACCAGCACCTCTGGGAAATTCATCTCTCCAACCACAATTTAAACCTCTTCACTTGATGTATCATAGTCATTACTTCCAGTACCCATGTATCAAACATCCTCCTATGAATCATCATCTTCAACATCTTCTCATGCATTGAACATTTTAGAAAACATTGTTCTTCAATATGTCTTCAATGTTTTAATTTTATTCATTAAAAATAAATATGAATTTTACTATAAATTCATTAATAATGGAGAAGTAAAACAAAAACTAATTTGTGAAATGACATAATAAATGAATACCAATTACAAAGACAAATATGGGATACGTGGAACCATAACATAATCAAATTATTTAGAAGTTATTATCAATAATAATGATCAATTGATGTTTGATTTATTATTGAATTTCCATGTTTAAAATTTTTATAGTTTATGTATTAATAAATTAACATCCATTAGGTATTTAACAAAGGATTTCCATATGTTTTTTATGAAAATAATACAATGTATTCCTAATGAGTACACCTTTTCATAGTAATTAGAATATTTGACCACAATTGAGAAATGGTGGTGGTGGAACATGAGGGTGTTTCGGTGTCACATGGAATTAGCTTTATCTTTATTTTTATAATAATAATTTTATAATAGGAAAAGGACATATGTGGAATGAAAATGTAATTAATTTTAAAATATTTTTTAAAATATGTTGTGGTTATAATATTTTTTAAAATATGTTGTGGTTATAATATTTTTTAAATTAGTTTGGAAATGGAATTTTGAATAAAATTATATGTTCAGATTAATAAATTTATATTGTTTTAGTGGGTATTGATAAATATTATTTTAAATATTTGGTTTTTATTTAAAATAATTCAATGTATTATATTTATATTTCATTACAACAATTTTTGAAACAACAATATATTTTGATCTTATGAGATGGTTTTCACTTAATGTTTATTTTTTAAAAGCTAACTCATTTTTTTATATTTTTATTTTCCTTTTATTGTATGTTATGTTTGGGTAATTTTTATTATTTATCAATGGATGGTATGTTTCAATAAAATATAATGGAGAAAAATAAATTTTCAATTTTAATGGGATAATCACATAATGATTATTAAAAGGAAATATATTTGGAGAGATAATTAGTGAAAGTTTGATATTTAATTTTTTGGGTCATGGTACATTATCCATACTATTATTGGATATTATAATTTCAAAAACCCATTTTCTTAATGTATTATAGATTAATTTTAATTGATTTCATTTAAAATTCATATGTTTTAAGGTAATTTTATTTTTTTATCTTTAGATGATATACGTAGAAGTTTGTATATTTGTATATTTAAAATATAACTATTAACATGTATTTTCCATGGAATCTATATTAAATACCTTTTCTAAAATTTTATCAATAAATTCTATTAAATTTGATTTTAAATTAGTTATTGAATTAATACGAAATCAAAATCAATATATGAATGGTTGAATTTTAAATGAAAAGTTATTTGATTGATTTAATGTGATATAAGGAACAATTATATGATTGAGAGAAAGAGAATTCATGTCATTTATAATATTTTAAGCTCATTTTTAATTTCATGATTTGTTTTTATTTTAATTGGTTATTTAAAAAAATCATTTTTATACTAAAAAAACAAAAAAAATAATTTTTATCTAGAAATATTAATTATTAATTAGATCAAGTTTTAAATTCATATATTTTAATTAATGATATGTGAATTATTAATTGAATGTGAAAGTTTAATCATATGTTTTCATAGGTCTAGATTCTTAATAAATGATATCATCAAATAAATTGGGCATTTAAATTCATTAATTTAATGGTCCCTAACATGTAAATTACTATTTAAATATAGTGGATTAAATTTTGGGACATTTATGTTTTCATATAAAAATGATGTGGAAGTAAAAAAAATTATATCCCAAAATAATGGTCTTGTTTGTAAGTCATAAATTATAATAAATATGTGTACATATAATTATATTTATATGATTTTTGTAATTCTATTATTGGAAAATAGTCTTTTTTTATATGGAGACTAATAGGTGAAATATAATATTGATCATTGTTTTTGGGTAAAATTCTTGATACAATGGTTTTAAAGGGTTTTATTAAATTTAAATTTATGGTTTCAACGGAAAGATTTTTTAAAATGGAAGTTGAGTTTAAGTTATTTTGTGTAAGGTGTTTGAAGTGGGATCATTCTCAAGGAATAAGGGAATGTTTTTTGGGATGTATTTTCCAAACAAAACTTATTAATGTAATGTATATTTGTCATCTTCTATTGGTTTCATAAAAAAAATTAATTTCTATTTTAATAAATAGTTTTTAATTGAGTTAAATAATTAATAATATGTTTTAATGGTTAAAATTCATTAGGGTTGAATAGAATTTAAAATGAGACATAAAATCACATTTATTTTATATTTCATTTGTGGATCCATATCTTTTAGGTTAATAGAATGTCTGTTTGGTTTGTATTTGTTTTCAAAATACTTGTTTTTAATCTATTTTAAAATGTTTAGATGATATAGATAAATTTGGATCCCATACAAATTCAAAATTGATAATTAAATTTCTAACCCTATGTAATATTACTACATATTCATATTGTGTTTTTATTTAATTGATTTTACTCATGATTTGGAAAAATGACATTTTTAGTAAATGAAATTCCATGAAACATATAATTTTTCTTAATGGAATGAGTACTAAAATGAGGAAGATACACTAGAATTTATTTTTAATGGTTAAAATATGTCTCTAATAGTTTTCTTTTAGTTTCTAAATATTCATAGGAGAGTTCACAATTGAAATTTTAAAAAAGGGGACAATGATAGAAAATTTCAACACATAAAGGGTGTTTCATGTGTACACACATCAAAATAAAAAAAATATTTCACTGATGATTTGTAAAGATGTCGAAATTTGAAGGAATTTTTTTTTCTTAAATCCTTTGAAATTTTACGAGTCTGCAGTTTCTGACGGCGCCCAATTCCAAGGCCCGATGTGACCGTAATCAGTTTCTGAAGTTTTGTTCAGGTATGTTCAGTAAACGTACGTGCGGGTTTTTCTATCTTTTGAACTGGTGCTCAGAATTGAAATCTGAGGACACTGATGAATTCGTAGTGCCGGTATTCGCTTAAGGATACCATCATCACAGTTTCATTTTGTTGGGAGTGGATGATAGTTTTTGGAGGATTTCTAAATTTAATAAAACAATATGTGTAGCATGTTCTTTTTTCTTAAAAGTGTGGTGGTTTTTTTCTCCAAAGGTAAGTTGGAGGTGGGGCCCACCCCCACATAACCTCCTTTGAGAGGATTTGATTAGGTGGGGGGCCCTCCAGCATAAACCCCCATTAACTCCCCTTTATTAATTGGACAACTCTCCTCATTAATTGGGACCTTTCACCTCCTCTAATATTTTGAATTTGAACCATTCCATAGCATTAATTAAATGAGTCGCCACATTTAATTAAGCACAACTTGTGGTGTTGTGCCCAAGATTTATTAGGACCATCCTTTATTATTTTTGGGTGGTTGGCATAATATTTGGAGAGAGCTTGGAGTTATTGCAGAGCGACATATTCCAAAAAATAACGACGACATCAACTCCTCCCAACGTCAACAGAACGACGCCTCCTTCCCGCGACTCAATCAGGCGATCACCGAATACAAGGTAGGGGTTCATTTTGATTAAATTAAATCCTCGTTCCTCATCGTTTATTATAGTTTTATGTCATCCATTTTTTATCACCTAACGCGGAGGGAGTGGGCCGAACAAACACGGTTCAAAGACCCTCCATTGGTTCTTGGTATATTGACGACGGCGGTGGTGCAACGGCGCCACCAGAAGAGAGAAACGCAGTGGAGCATCGGCGGCTGGTGACAGATCAGCCGCCAGAGGAACCGACGGCCCAAGGGCCACCAGGTCGCCGAAGGGGAGCGGTGCCATTGCACCGTTCCGGAAAATAACAGTCTCCAAGAGGGACGCAGCGAATGAGAGGCGTGGCTTCGTCACGCCAAGAGGAGAGAAGCAGAACAGCGGCGCCGACGCGCTGCGGTGGAGATGTAGAGGCGGCTGGCTAGGCCGACCGCCGTGGAGCTAGAGTGGACCGGGGCCAAAGGTTTGCGGCGGATGAAGGAGGGCGGCTTGTTGAGCCAGCCATCGGGAGCATTCCACAAGGCGGGACACTTTGGGTCCCATGTTTACCAAAGAAGAGCGCCTTGCATCGTTCGTTACAGACCATAAGGGGGGCGCGGTTCCCCTCCCTTTGCACGGCCAGTAGGCCAGCCGGGCTGGGCACCACACAGACCGCCTTTCGGGTGCCCCATGGCCCCCCGGCAGGGCGCCACCAGGCACCCCACGCCCCACCGGCCAGGCACCCCGCGGCCCGCCGGCCGGGCACCCCGCGGCCCGCCGGGTGGGCGCCCCCCGGCCCGCTAGTCGGGCGCCCCACGGATCGTCGGTCGGGCTGCCGCTTCGGGTCAGGCATCCCATGCGAGACGGGCCGCTACTTCTATTCTGGCTGCCCAAGCGGACCGGGCCGCCACATCGGGTCGGGCCATCACCAGTCTGGGCCACCCCATCGGGCCGGGATAGACTCGCGGATCAGGTAGGACCCGTAGACGGGGTCGGACCCTTGTCCGGACCGTTTAACCCGAAATCACTTATTCGTCTATAACATGGCCTACTGGTGTTCGATCGATGAACCATCTGCGGCGACGGAAGTCTTAGAGCATAACAGCACATTTGGCATACCCCGCTTGAGTTTTGGATGCAGTTAGGGTATGGTCGGGTTGATGTAAGCCTAAAAACCAATCGGGACCCTGGAACGAAAATTCCATTAACTCTTAGACCGGGAGTCTGATTGATGCGTCATCTATCGCTTTGGGTTCCTTATGATGAGACTGAACATCAGGATACATCAACTCAAGAGTTAGTTGATGTATCGATACTTGGCTCGAGGAGAAGACCCTCCCGGAATCAAGTGTGTTGTGTGCGGAAACCCTAGAGCTGGTTGCGATGACTTCTGTACCGGAATCCTGTGTGGGTTCGACAGCGACGACTACTATACTGGAATCCTTTGTGGGTTCGACAACGAAGACTACTATACTAGAATCCTCTGTGGGTTCGATGACGATGACTACTGTACCAGAATCCTATGTGGGTTCAACAGTTCTGACTTCTGTTCCTGTATCTTGTGTGGGTCCGACAGAATACTGGTCCTGTATCTTGTGTGGGTCTGACAGCTCATAGGAATTATAGCAGGTTCTGTATCCTGTTTGGTTCCAACAGCTTAGACGAGTCATAGCTGGTCATGTATCCTGTGTTGGTCCAATATCTTAGACGAGATATTTGGTCATGTATCTTGTGTGGGTCTGACAGCTTCGCTGGTCCTGTATCTTGTGGGGGTCCGACAGCTTAGATGATCTAGTGGCTACATCCAATCATCTATATCTCTCTACTATTGTGGAATATCTGTGTGAGATGAGTCATGTATTTCAACCATTATCATTTTGGTGATTGAATTTACTTCCATTGTGGTATTAGTTTGTTCTTGGGCTCTAGAGTTCGAGCCGGACTGAGATTGGTAACTTAGGTATATGTATGGTCATATACCTAAGTAGGGCTGGTTGATACTTTGTGATTGCATCTTTCTTCCTTTGATTATCCGTAGTGGATATTGTGAGACCTTTTGGGTCTTGGGGTCCCTACTGAGTATCGTTATACTCACCCCTACACAGGCTATGCCCGCACCTCATTGTGTTGGAAGCAGACGACGGACAGCGCTGATGGAGGCCGAGAGTGCCACAACTGGATGGTACCCGGAGTGGACCTTGTGATGAGTTGGAACAAAGAGGATACTGAAGGACTTGAGTGTTGAGGTCCCCATATGTACCTACCTTTCAGATATGAACCCCAGAGGATGATCAAGGAGCATCTCTTTGCTTTCAGATGTTTGTCCCTATTACTTGTACTTATTGTTCAGTTGGTTCTGTATACTGGCCCATTTACTTCTAGAACACTCTTTTTTATTCAGTTTTACTAAGTGTTTACTTCCTATTATGTACTATTTTGTGTTGGTTTACTTTTATAAAGGAAATTCCTTCCCACCATAGGGATTTTCACCTTTGGTGCTAGTCTCCATCCCCTAGCCTATGGAAGGCGAGCTTGGGGTAGTCACGGCACAGGCCCTGAGGACGGGTCATGATAAATTGGTATCAGAGGAGTCGATTCTACCGCAGATTTTTGGACTCTGATCTGTCTTACTGTGAAGTAATAGTGTTAAGAGTATTGAGTGTGGTTTTCAGTCCCGGGAGTCCAGTGTTAGTGTGGCGGCCGACGTATCCATACACCAGGACCCTAACCTCTGATTTCTGACTCAATGCACGAAAACACTAATTGCGTGTGTGTTTCAAGAGTTTCCTTTGTGGCCTCTTTGAGTCAGCTCACCAGGTATAACTTATTGATTGTGGCACACTTGTTCCTTGTCAGGATGCCGCTACGAAGACAACTAGCCAGGGTTCCTGAGAGAGTACACGATGACGGCCCACCGAGCAACGAGGCTCTATTTTAGGGCTCTCTTTCTATGTTGGCACCTTCGGGTGGTTTAGTAGTAGCACCACCACCCATTGGGAAGTAGATACCACTAGCCACACTTGTGGATGATGCATGCCGACTGAGCGATATTTACGAGTTCCAGCGGCAGAGGCCTCCGAGGTTTCGAGGCGATACAGATTCCCTGGCTGCAGAGGACTGGTTGGAGGCGATTACTGGAGTTTTCCTCCTAGTTGAGACACTAATATAGTAGATGTGTATCTTAGCTACTAATATTTTTCAGTGAGTGACCATGATGATGCTCTACATAGTGATGAGGCCTCGGTATGTGGACCATTACCCGAGATAGTACCTCCGGGTAGTGTGTCAGCTATATAACTGCCTGTTGGTCAGCAGTTGCAACCAGTAGTACTAGTAGAGGACACTTATAGGCTTAGTTCCTTACATGTGTTTCAGCATCAGATACCCCTCAGGTTTTGAGGCAAGCCCGAACTATAGGAGGTTGAGGACTAGCTTGAGGAGGTGGCTGAGAGTTTTCTAGAGCTTATACAGCTTCGGTAGGATGACGTGTCGGTAGCTGAGTATTAATCAAGGAATAGCGATCTTTTCTGGTACTCGATGAATATTATACAATCAGTTCTTTAGAGCTTGTACCTCTGAGTGAGGTTTTTTAAGGATATCTGAGCCATCACTTTTTCTGCTATGCATTACTACTTATTGTAGGGTGCTATAGAGAACCTTTGTGGTTGAATGTTCATTGGATGAGCGGATACAGCCAGTGAATGTTAGCAGTTGGAAAACATGAAACTAGCACTAGTCTCAAAGACTTGATCATGTAAAGTGTTTCTAGAAGAGGTTTTTTTAAGGAAAGATGAATCTTCAGGGCAGCAGGCATGGAAGTGGAGCTAGGAGAGAAGAATGAGGTGGTGAACATTTCGACATGCTACAACAACCTTCCTTTGTAATCCCTGCTAGGCTCAGGGAGCTGGAGGGTAGGGGGAGAGTGTAGATGCATGCGGTCAAGGGGTCTTACCCCATGGCACTAGGAATGATTTGAGGTACAGTAAGTGTCTACAACTAGCTATCATATCAATAGACATAGGTACCAATCATTCCTTCTTTCCACAAATCGTGTCCTAGACCTAGAGTTTACGGTAAAGCTGTTAACTTGACCCTCACGTCTGGAGATACCTTTGGGAGGAGACTCAATAATCACACTTATGCTGACTATGTGATCTGACCCTTTAGGCGACATTTTTGGTTGGAACCTCCTGGTGGCAGCGTCGAGGCCTTACACCATTAGTTTGGGTATGGACTGGGAAACCACAATTCATGCACAGATTGATTGTTGTATGAACCCGGATCTTCTTTTCAGGTATGCCTTTCCTTTATCTGGAGTTTTTAAGAAAAATGACATTTCTGTAAATTTTTGAAGTACACACCGTGTACTTTCTGAGTACATGTCGTGTACTATTCCCCAACTCTAAGCCGTGTGATGGTTGTGCCCGGGCCACACACACGATGTGTAGGGGTGATGTGGAGGCCGATTTTAGAGGAGTAAGGAAAAGACATAGTACATGCCATGTACTCTAAACGTACACACTGTGTACTTTATTTTTTTCATTAAACACACCAGGGTCATGCCTGATGCACAAAAAAACTTCTTCTTCAGTTTCCGTCCGTCCGAAGTGACCCGTACGGATGAATCTTCCCCGAGCTCCCGCATCGCCGTCCGTTCTCCTATTTGAGCACATTCGATTGCGTTGGAAGCGCAGTGGTGAGTTCTTCCTTCATTTTGAGCCTTGTTTCTTGATTCCTGCTTATTTTTAAGATATCATAGGTTGAGTTTTTTGTGTGTTTTCTCAGATCTACGTCGTTCTAAGGGGAATCTGTCATTTTTATTCACGTATATCGATCTCCTAGGATCGAGGTAGGTGGTTTGTGCCTTTCTATAGAAAGTTGATGGATATTTTGTGCAAATTCCAATAATTCCTTTGAATGGGGAATTGGGGGTTTCATGATTTTGCCCTTCTTTTTTCCTGATTTTCTTGATTTATTTATTAGCAGTTGATGCTTGTGAGTAGAGTAATTTATTTTGTGCTCAGTTTTCTTTGACATGCTTGCTTTTCTAATTAGGCGTTTTGCCAGTTTCCATGCCTAGTTGTAGGATTGTGGATTGTTTCCTTGTTTTGCTGTTGAGCCTTATTTGATAGCCAATTCGTTCTTGAGGTTTACATGGATGATACAGGCACACTAAGCATGTTTAGTTTCACTCAGGATTGTGGGATCCTAGAGTAGTAGACTAAAGGGAGAATTGACGGAAGGTCTTCTCCAGAGTGTCTTTTAATTACGATGCGAGACCACAGGGGGAATTGACATTGAGTGCTTCCCCAGAGAGTGTATTTCCTCAATGTGTGCCACTGGGGTAATAGACGTTTAGTGCTTCCCCAGAGAGCCTTTATCACTATACGATACTATAGGGGGAATTTACGGTGAGTGCTTCCCCAGAGAGTCTATTAATTTCATAGAGGAACCAGAGGGGTGACACTATGTGTGCCTCCAAGAGGGTTGTTGGTACTTATAGGTTGAACCATAGGGGTTAGGCTGTGAGAGCTACCTAGAGGGTTACCTTTTTTCTTCTTGTTGTTGGCTACTTACTTGTGTGCTTTGTTCGTTAGAACTATGGATTGTAGCTACTTGTGATTTCCTGTTTACTGCTTCTTGTTTTATTACTTGCCTTGTATTAATTGACTGTTAAACACAAATATTTGGGTGATTTCCAACTGGGATTGTATCTCACACCCTGTTTGGGACTTGCTTTTGGGCCCAAGAAGACTATGTTGCTTCAGGTATAGATAAGGGAAAGCTCCCTTCTACTTCAGGTTCTTGATTGCACTAGAGCTGGAGAGCATGGGACTGACACGGGGCTCGTGATGCTAAGGATTTTATCTTGTTTTTCTTTTGCACTTTGTTTTTCAGTTGTACTTCAGCACATTGTTATGTTGCTATTTTCATTAGATACTTGTACTTGCTGCATCATTATTATCACTTGATATATAGTTATTGTTTCCGCTATTGGGTTCCAGTTGTTGCATGTTGTTTATTGCTTCCACTGTTTATTTTTGTTTTTTTACCTTGTGTACCTTACCGAATAAGGTAATAGTTTCCCCAATAACTTACCAAGGCCCTCACTACTAGTTTAAAGCCTATGGAATTTGGAGAAATGCACTTTAGTTCATGTGGTGAACCGGGTACGGGGCACCAGTGGGGGGCTCTGGATTCGGGTCGTTACAATGTGGTATCAGAGGAGTTCTTTTCTCTTGCTTTACTATTTGGAGACTTTAGCCAGGAATAGGATGAACTCAGCACTTGGTATTAAGCTCTGCTCGGGAGTAGCTAACCCGTGTACAGGAAAAATCCATACTACCTTGTTAGTTGCAGTTTGCTGGTTTTGTGTTTTTATGATGGATATGTTTCCACCTAGAGTGATTCGCATGACTTGTGCGGTTATTGTTTTGATATTTTGGTTCTATTTCTGTCGCAACCCGATGAGATGAGGGTATGCCATCTAATGCATCATATAAGAACTTCTATAAATCACATTCCATGCATTGTTTCCATACCATCTAGGGTGCACTATCGATTTCATGCTGTTGTGATAGACTTCGTGTAGATTATGCATGCTGTTGTGATAGATGCTTGGTAGAATCTATGTTGTTATGTTAGAGAGCTGTTTGTTTTCCCTTGTATGTGACTATAGAAGATTCCATGCTTTGATTCCCGGGGAGTATGGGCCCTCACAAATCATAATTTGGCACCTCTTTGCCCTATTTTTAGTGTTTTTGGTGTTCTGTGCAGTTTCTGAGCTACTGCCCAAAAAAACCAGAATACACGGCATGTACATTTTGGATACACGCCGTGTAGTTTTCAGGCCATGTTACTGACCGTGTGAGCAAAACACGATGTCGTGAAAGTAACTTAGGAACACTCCGTGTATGGTAGGTACACACCATGCAGTAATGAGTTGTGTACCCAGCCGTGTCACTAACAACATGGGTCAGGGAAGCTCGAGTAGCACACGCCGTGTTGTAGCGGAACATGTCGTGTAGTCCCTTCTAGGAACCCAGCCGTGTCACAAACAACACGGGTCGGCGTGACCTTCTCTTAGACACGCCATGTGTTTTCGGGCACACATTGTGTAGTATTTCTCAGGTACCCGGCCGTGTCGCGAACAACACGGGACGGTGTCACCTTCACCTATACACGTCGTGTTTGTTCGGAACACGCCATGTAAGGTTAATCCGTGTAGATGGTCATGTGTTTCACAAACACAGGCTGCCAAAGCCTTGTCTTGTACACGTCGTGTGTGTTAAGAACACGTTGTGTAGTCTCAGGTTGAGTCAGACCATGTGGGTTATCCTTGTAAAGAGACTCGGTCAGGGGAATAGTTTCAAGTACATGTCGTGTGTTGGGGTCAACACGTCGTCTAGTTGAGCTGTTACACGACATGTAGGGCAGGAGTACATGCCCATGTCAGTGGTTTAAGAAGGCATGCCATGTAGTCTTTATGCACACTGTGTAGTCTTGTTTTGAAAACTTGTGTGTTTTTCTTCCCCTGTTTCCATTTTGTACTCTTGTGTTCTCTGTCCTTATTTTCTTGATCTAAGGTGTACTTTGATCTTTCAGAGATATGCCTCCGAGACATCCTTCGGTCATACGTTTGTCATCAGGGAGTGATCATACATCATATAGGGCTGATCAGGGACTTCCTGTCGATACTCCAGTCGGGCTAGCTTTGGCACCAGCTGTTATACCAGTCACAGGTGCTGATGCACAGTTCCGGGAAGGTTTCATGAGGATGATGCAGGCCTTCCAGGGAGCTCCGCCTCCTGCCACGACTATGGAAGACTTGACGCGAGTCTTTCAGCAGCATCATCCTCCCACGTTCTTGGGGGAGGGAGGACCTCAGGCTGTAGAGTCATGGATGGAAGCCATGATGACTATCTTCGAGCATCTGGAGACGCATCCAGAGAGGTGGGTCAAGCTCGCTACCAACATACTCTGATACTCCACCAAGAGGTGGTGGGACGTGATTTCACAGGCGGGTCAACAGCAGGCTATGGCTTAGGAGGAGTTCCCGTGCGTGTTATATGACTACTTCTACCCAGATACCCTAAGGGCTGATCGAGCCTAGGAGGTCATGAGGTTAGAGAAGGGTACTCTTTCTATCATGGAGTATTCATCTCGCTTCACCGAAATGCAGTATTTCACCCCCCCCCCCTATAGGATGGAATTGGGGTGTTCATATCAAGGAAGTTTAAGGATGGACTGAGGAGGGAGATCCACTCGCAAGTGAACATCTTCCAGCTGACTTCCATCACTTCCATCGTCAACTAGGCACTGATTTTGGAGCGCAATCTGAGAGACTATAGAGCTGCAAACCAGGGTGGTTCTGCTTCCATAGCTAGTCTTCCTCTAGATGACAGCGAGAAGCGTTGTAGAGAGCCTACGTACGGTGACCCGAGGAAGCGAGATGCATCTTCAGGCAGCTAGGTGACATGCTACCAGTGTGGTTGGTCAGGGCACACGATGTCGTAGTGCCAGAGGGACCCTTTGGAGTGCTGATCTTGCGGCAAGATGGGTCACCTTTAGAATTTTTTCCAGGTTTTCTCAATAGCAGCTGGTGACCAGGGTTCTTCCATGACTCCTCATTCAGGGGCATCCCCACCAGTTTCTCACCAGTCAGGGAACTGGAGTTCTTCCGGCCGTTCGGGCCGAGGTGGAGGTCAAGGCCATGGCGGTCAGCCACCAGTTCCTTAGCACCAGCAGGGAGGTTCATCTCAGAGTGGTCAGCCAGGGGCATAGGGCCACAGTGCAGGCCTGTCTTTTACCGTGGAGCAGATCTATCATGAGTAGGATCCCGGCCCTTCTACAGTTCAAGGTATGGTTTTAGTGGCATCAATTTTATCTTCAACTCTTTTTTATACTGGTGCTATGCATAGTTTTATCTTTGTTGTTGTCATGGAGAGCCTTGGTCTCTGCATATTTTCTTCTGCCAACTCGTTGACACTAGACACACCTTTAGGGACAAGGACATCTAGTGTGTGCCACTGTAGAGAGTGCCCTCTCGAGGTTGCAGGGTATCGTTTCTTATGGGATCTCTATGTCCTAGTGATGAAAGGCTATTATTTCATTCTTGGGATGGACTGGTTGGTTCCCTTCCAGATAGTCGTCGACTGTTATCACCACAGGGTGAGTTTCGTTTCATCAGAGGGTGAATCCTTTCTTCATAGAGTCGAATGCGATGTTCAGGCAAGTCGAGCAGGACTTGAGCATCATGGGCTAGTAAGGGTGACTGCCCAGATTGATAGTCTTTATCTAGATGATCAGGGGACTTCACATTTGGACTTTCCTCTAGTGGTGGATTGTTTCTGGGACGTCTTTCCAGAGGACTTTTCAGGTTTTCCTCTAAAGCGTGACGTAGACTTTTCTATCGATCTCGTACCAGGAGCAGCACCGGTGTCCATTCCTCCTTATAAGATAGCTACACCTGAGTTGCAGGAGCTCAAGAAGTAGTTGGAGGAGTTTCAGGAAAAGTGTTTCATCCAACCCAGTACTTCTCCTTGGGGTTCACCTGTCCTGTTTGCGAAGAAGGCATATAGTACCCTTCGGCTTTGTGTGGATTATCGGAAGTTGAACCAGTTGATAGTCAAGAACCGATATCCTTTTCCAAGGATCGATGACCTATTTGATCAGCTTCAAGGAGCCTGGTTGTTCTCTAAGATCGACTTGAGGTTCGGTTATCATCAGTTTCACATTTAACCATCAGATATACCTCTGACGACCTTTAGAAGCAGGTATGGTCTATACGAGTATACCGTCATGTCATTCGGTCTCACGAACGCGCCTGCAATTTTCATGGCACTGATGAACCGAGTGTTCCATCCTTACTTAGAGTCCTTTTTCGTGGTCTTTGTGGGCGATATCTTGGTGTACTCTCACACTCGACACGACCATGCCACACATCTTGATATCATTTTGAGTACACTGAGAGAGCATCGGCTTTATGCTAAACTCTTGAAGTGTAACTTATGGAATGGATTAGTTTCACTTTTTGGGTCACGTCATCTCAGAGGCAGGAGTATCTATGGACCCAGAGAAAGTGAGAGCTGTAGTTTCTTGGGAGCAGCTGAAGAACGTCTTTGAGGTACGGAGCTTCCTAGGGTTGGCTTGATACTAAAGTCACTTTATTCAGTACTTTTCTCATCTAGAAACACCTTTGATAGGTCTGGCCAAGAAGGGGGTGGAGTTCTTATGTTCAAATTCGTATGAGTCAGCCTTTTAGGAGTTGAAGGGAAGATTTACGTCATCCCCAATACTAGTCTTTCCAGAGCCAGGAAAGAGCTACACTGTTTATTGTGATGCTTCAGGTATCGGTCTAAGAGCTATGCTTATGCAGGGAGATGGAGTAGTTGTATACAGTTCTCAGTAGTTGTGGCCACATGAGAGGAACTACCCTACGCACGATCTGGAGTTGGCAGCTGTTGTTTATGCCTTACACTGTTGAAGACACTATCTTTTGGGGGAGTACTTTTAGGTCTTCACTAACCATAATAGTCTCAAGTATATCTTCACTCAGTGTGATCTGAATCTGAGGCAGCACAGGTGGGTTGAGTATCTACAGTCTTTCGACTTTGAGCTCGCCTATACGTCGGGTAAGGGCAACGCTGTGGCTAATGTGTTGAGTAGGAGAACTCAGATTCAGGTAGTTCAAGAGGCCAGTAGTGAGTGGCAGCTGATGACTCTATTCTCTGAGATACATCTGAAGGTGCATAACAGATAGGGACAGTCCTTCCTTTCTTCTATAGTTGTTACCTCTACACTTCTTGATCGAGTACGGATGAGGTAGTTATTAGACTCAGAAGGCTTAGTCCTATGGGAGAGTGTGTCAGGAGAGGACCCTCTCCCTGGATGGACAGTGGTCAAGGATGAGATCTTGCGTTACCAAGGATGTGTATGGGTGACAGCAGACATATACAAGGAGATAATGTGGGATTTTCATTCCTCTATTTGGGAAGTTTATCCTGGCGTCACCAAGATGTATCGGGATCTTCATCTCCAGTACTGGTGGCCAGGTATGAAGAAAGATGTTGTTAGTTTTGTCATGAGATGTTCTACTTGTCAGTATGTCAAAGCAGAGCATCAGCGACCAGCATTCCTTTTACAGAAATTACCCATTCCAAAGTGGAAGTGGAATGATGTCGTGATGGACTTCGTGACTGGGTTACCGAGGTCGCCTCAAGGGAACGATGTTGTTTGGGTTATCGTCGATATGATTATGAAGGTTGCACACTTCTTGCCGATTAAGGAGACCTTCGGTGTTGATGATCTGGGATGACATTACATCTGGGAGATCATTCGTCTACATAGAGTTACCCACTACATTGTTTCATATAGGGATGCGTGTTTTACCTCTCGGTTCTAGCAAGGACTTCTGAAGGCCTTGGGTACACGGGTACTTTTGAGTACAGCATACAATCCCCAGACTGATGGCCAGTCCGAGCGCACAATCCTGGTGCTTGAGGATATTCTCTGAGCATGCATCCTAGACTTTGGCAGTTCTTGGGAGAAGCATATTCCTCTGGTGGAGTTCGCCTAAAAGAATAGTTACCAGGCGACCATTCAGATGGAACCATATGCAGCTTTGTACGGTAGGCCATGTCGATCACCCTTATGCTGGCTGGAGGCAAGAGAGACAGCTTTGATGGGACCTCGTCTTGTTTGGGAGACTTTAGAGTAGATAGAACTAATTCAGAAGAGGATGGCTACAGTGCAGTCTCGACAGAAGTCTTATGCAGATCAGCGGAGACGACCTCTGGAGTTCGAGGTCAGTGATCATGTTTTCTTGCATGTCGCACCAAGGTTGGGACACAAGAGGATTCGGAGACAGGGTAAGCTTTCACCGTGGTATGTCGGGCCGTTTGATGTCTTGGAGAGAGTGGGTTCGGTCGCCTATTGGTTTCATATAACTTAGAGGTATCGGGCCACGCATGATGTCTTCCACATCACTCAACTCCAACATTACTTTTCAGACCCGTCTCACGTCTTTCAGCCCAAGGAAGTCGATCTTGAAGCAGATGCATCGTTCGAGAAGCATCCTATCCGGATTGTCGATCGCAGTATGAAGGTTCTCCACCAGTGGCCTGTTCCTTTAGTATGAGTTATATGGAATCACGGGCGAGTATAGGACGAGACCTGGGAGAGGGAGTCCGATGTACGATCACAGTGGTTGGAGCTATTCATGGTTTCTTCTTCTCTGCCTTGTTAGGGAAATTTGGGGACGAATTTCTTTAGGGGGGGAAGTTTGTAAGAACATGTATCTTATTTTCAGGTACTCTTTTCCTTTTTCTGGAGTTGTTATGAAAAATGTACTTTTTGGAAATTTTTGATGTATAAGCCATGTACTTTTTGAGTACACGCCATGTACTCTTTCATGGATCGAAGCCGTGTGTTGGTTGTGCCTGGGCCACACACATGGTGTGTAGGGGAGACGTGGAGGCCGATTTTGGCGGAGTATAGAAAAGACCTAGTACACGCTATGTACTCTAAAATTATATGTCGTGTACTTTCTTTTTTTGTTAAACGCACCGGGGTCACGCCTGACGCACAAAAACAACTTATTCTTCAATTTTTGTCTGAAGCAAACTATATGGATGAATCTTCCCCGAGCTCCCGCCTCGTCGTTCGTTCTCTGATTCGAACATGGTCGATTGCATTGGACGTGCAGCAGTGATTTATCCCTTCTACATGGGCCTTGTTTCTTGATTCGTCTTTGTTTTCAAGATATCATAGGTTGAGCGTTTTGTGTGTTTTCTCAGATCTACGTCATTCTAAGGGGAATCTGTCGTCTTGATTCACTTATATCGATCTCCTAGGATCAAGGTAGGTGGTTTGTGCCTTTCTATAGAAAGTTGATGGATATTTTGTGCAAATTCCACCAATTCCTTTGAACGGGGAATTGGGGGTTTAATGTTTTTGCCCTGATTTTCTCCTGCTTTTCTTGATTGATTCAGTAGAGGTTGATGCTTGTGAGTAGAGTAATTTATTTTGTGCTCAAGTTTCTTTTCCATGCTTGTTTTTCTTATTAGGCGTTTCGCCAGTTGCCATGCCTACTTGTAGGATTGTGGACTGTTGCCTTGTTTTGCTACTAAGACTTAGTTGATAGCCAAGTAGTTCTTGCGGTTTACTTGGATGATACACGCACGCTGAGCATGTTTAGTTTCACTCAGGACTGTGAGAACCTAGAGTAGTAGACCAAAGGGAGAATTGACGGAAGGGCTTCTTCAAAGTGTCTTTTAATTACGATGCGAGACCACAGGGGGAATTGACATTGAGTGCTTCCTCAGAGAGTCTGTAGTTCCTCGAAGAGGGCCACAAGGGGAATAGACACTGAGTGATTCCCCATAGAGCCTTTAGCATGATATGAGACTATATAGGGAATTGACGGTGAGTGCTTCCCCAGAGAGTCTATTAATTTCATGGCAGAACAAGAGGGGTGAGACTGTGTGTGCCTTCTAGAGGGTTGTTGGTACTTATAGGTTGAACCATAGGGGTTAGGTTGTGAGAGCTACCCAGAGGGTTACATTTTTCCTTCTTGTTGATGGCTACTTACTTGTGTGCTTTGTTCATTAGAACTATGGATTGTAGCTGCTTGTGCTTTCATGTTTACCGCTTCTTGTTTTATTACTTGCCTTATATTCCTTGATTGTTGGACACAAATATTTGGGTGATTGCGTATTGGGATTGTATCTCACACCCTGTTTGGGCCATTATTTTGGGCCCAAGAAGACTATGTTGTTGTAGGTATAGATAAGGGAAAGTGCCCTTCTACTTCAGGTTCTTGATTCCACTGGAGCTGGAGAGCATGGGACCGAGTCAGGGCTCGCGATGCTGAAGAGTTTATCTTGTTTTCCTTTGAAAATTTTTTCAGTTGTACTTCATCACGTTGATGTGTTTCTGTTTTCTTTAGATAATTTTACTTGCTGCGTCATTATTATCACTTGCTATATAGTTATTGTTTCCGATGTTGGGTTCTAGTTGTTGCATGTTGTTTACTACTTCTGTTGTTTATTGTTGTTTTTCTTACCTTGTTTACCTTACCGAATGAGGGCATAGTTTCCCCAATAATTTACCAAATCCCTCTCTTCTAGTCGGCATCCTATGGCGTCTGGGGAAACACACTTGAGGTCATGTGGTGAACCGGGTAAGGGGAACCAGTGGAGGGGCTCCAGATTTGGGTCGTTATAATTGTATTTGGCAAAAAGGTTGTGGATTATCTACAATGTTGGGATGGGGTTTTCCTTGGTTGAAGAAAAGTAAAACCCAGGTATCACAGGAAGGAATCATGCCTAAGAGGGTGCGTTCAACCACTCATGAGTCGTCTAAACTTACCTTTGTACCAGGCTTCTCCAGAGTTGTAGCACCACTATCATCATTGAGAAAGAAGGGGAAACCCTTCGTGTGGTTAGAGAGATTCCAGTAGATATTTTAGGAGCTGAGGTAGAGGTTGACCAATGTGCCTATCTTGAGGCTACTAGAGGAGGTCGTTGGGTACATAGTTTACTATGATGCATCAGGGACCGGACTCGTGTGTGTTCTTATGCAGGAGCGAGTAGTGATCGTGTATGGTTCACTGTAGTTGAAATAGCACGAAAAGAACTTTTATACCCTTAACCTAGAGTTAGCAGTAGTGGTATTCTCCTTGAATATGTTGCGGCACAATCTTATGGGAGAGATTTTTATAGTCTACTCTGACCACCAGAGTCTCAGGTATATCTTCTCACAGAAGGACCTGAACCTGAGACAGTGGCAATGGCTTGAGTATCTCCAGGATTATGACTTCAGGATAGTCTATACTCTTGGGAAGGGGAAAGTTGTAGAAGATGCTCTCAGAAAAAGATTAGGAAATCAGTTTCTAGGATAGGTGACAGAGCAGATGGCCGTGTTATAGATATCCTTTGTGGATAGAGATGGAGAAGCCTGTCTGCAGTCTCTCACAGTCACTCCTCCACTTCTACAGTGATTCAAAAAGGCTCACCATGGGGACGTTGACTGTGTGTCATGACGTGGTCAGATATCCTCAGGGAAGGCACCTGATGGGTTTTCTTAAGGTGGGAAGCATGTCATCCTCTTCAAAGTACGCACCGTGGTTCCAGTTTCACTACAGTAAGAGTTGTTGAGGGAGTTCCAAACATCCCCTATAGTGGTACATCCTTTAGTGTCAAAGATGTATTAGGACCTCAGATGATAGAACTGGTGTCCGGGTATGAAAAAGGTGGTATTAGAGTTTGTTTCATGGTGCCTCACTTTTCTGCAGGTGAAGGCAGAGCACCAGGTACCAGCAGGCTTAGTACAACCCTTAGAGGTCCCATAGTGGAAGTGGGATGGGATATCCATGGATTTCATGATGGGGATTCTACGTAAATCCAGAGGACACGACTTTATCTGGGTGATCATATACCGACTCACAAATTTGGCTCACTTCCTACCGATCAGAGAGCATTGATCAGTAGAGAGTTTGGGATGCCTCTACGTTTCGGAGATCGTATGGCTTCATGGTGTGCCATTGACTAGCGTCTCCGATCGAGATGCTTGTTTCACTTCCTGGCTATTGAAGGGGTTACAGGAGGAATTTTGGATACAGCTTCACTTGAGCACCACATTCCATCCTCAGACGGATGGTCATACTGAGAAGATCATTCAGACTCTTGAGGACCTGCTCCGTGCATGTGTCCTCGACTTTTGTAACATCTGGGAGGATCACTTACCCTTGGTGGAGTTTGTGTACAACAACAGCTACCACTCCACCTTTGGGATGGCCCCTTACGAGGCACTATACGACCGACCTTGCATATCACCTCTGTTCTAGACTGACCCTGGGGAATCAACACTTGCAAGACCAAAGATGGTGTATGCTACAACGGAGAAGGTGTAGATCATCCCGGAGTGGATGAAGACTGCACAGAGCTGACAGAAGTCCTATGATGATAGAATATAGAGACCACTGGAGTTCGAGGATATTGATCACGTCTTCCTAAGGGTCTCACTTTGACAAGGTTTACATAATTTTGGCCGAGGCGGCAAGTTATCTCCACAATTTATCGGGCCGTTTCAGGTCCCTAGTAGAGTAGGCGAGGTGGATTACCGCCTGGCCCTTACACCTCTGTTGCACTGGGTGCACGACGTCTTCCATGTATCTCAGTTGAGGAGATACTTGCATGACCCTTCCCACATCATCGACCATGGGTAGATGGACATCGATGATAGGGTGACATTAATAGAGGTTCCAGTAGATATTGAGGATCGATAGGAGCGGGTCCTGCATAGATGGTCGATTCCTTTGGTGTGTGTTCACTAGTACCACGGGAACCTCCAGGAGAGCACATAGGATCAGGGGGCTCAGATGGATGGTTATTACCCTTTTTTTTCCTAGTGTGTGTTATAGCTTTACGGGGATGTAAATCCCTGAGGTGGGGGTAATGTAAAGACATGGAAATTTTAAGGAGAATTTTTTTCTTAAATTCATTGGAATTTTACGAGTCAACAGTTTCTGACGGTGCTTGATTCTGAGGCCCGGTGGGCCCGGAATCAATTTCTGATGTTTTTTTGGGTTTGTTCAGTAAATGTACGTGTGAATGTTTCTATCTTTTGAATCAGTGCTCGGAATTGAAATCCGAGGACACCGATGAACTCACAGTGCTGGTATTCACTTAAGGAGACCTTCACCGCAGTTGTGTTTTGTTAGGAGTGGAAGATAATTTTTTTAGGATTTATAAATTTAATAAAAAATATGTGTAGAATAATTTTTTTTAAAAGTGTGGTGGTTTTTTTCTCCAAAGGTAAGTTGGAGGTGGGTCCCACACCCACATAACCTCCATTGAGAAGATATTATTAGGTGGGGGCCCCATGAGCTTAAACCCCCATTAACTCCCCTTTATTAATTGGACAACTGTCCTCATTAATTGGGACCTTTCACCTCCTCTAATGTTTTGAATTAGAACCATTCCTTAGCATTAATTAAATGATTATCCACATTTAATTAAGCAAAACTAGTGGTGTGGTGCCAAATATTTATTAGGACCATCCTTTATTATTTTTGGGTGGTTTTCATAGTCTTTGGAGAGATCTGGAGTTCTTGGAGGACGAAATATTCCAACAAAGAATGACGATTTCAAATCCTTTTGATGTTAACGGAATGACACCACCTTCCCGCGAATCCATTAGGCGATCAATGAATACAAGGTAGGGGTTCGTTTTGATTGAATTAAATCTTTGTTCCTCATCGTTTATTGTGGTTT
This sequence comes from Viscum album, assembly GCA_963277665.1. Classification (NCBI taxonomy): domain Eukaryota; kingdom Viridiplantae; phylum Streptophyta; class Magnoliopsida; order Santalales; family Viscaceae; genus Viscum; species Viscum album. Next base: position 327,440,554 of record OY728158.1, read on the forward strand.
GATGTCGACCATTTTTTATCACCTAACGCGGAGGGCGTGGGCAGAACAAACACGGTCTGAAGACCCTCCGTTGGTTCTTGGATGATTAACAACGGCGATGGCGCAACGGCACCACCAGAATAGAGGAACACGGTGGAGCATTGGTGGCTGATCAAGGGTCAGCCACGAGAGGAACCGGTAGCTCAAGGGCCACCGGGTTGCCGAAGGGGAGTGGTGCCATTGCACTGTATCGGAAAAGAACCACGACCAGAAGGGCCGCGGAGGATGAGAGGTTAGGCGCCATCACACCGAGCGAAGGGCAGTAGAACCGCAGAGCCCATGCACTGCGGTGGAGGTGCGGAGGCGGCTGGCCGGGCTGGCCACTATGGAGCTGGAGAGGACTGTGGCCAAAGGGTCGTGGCGGATGAAGGAGGGCGGCCTACAGAGCCGGCCGTCAGTGGCGCTCCACTAGGCAGGACCCTCCAGGTCCCATGGTTACCAATGACCGCCGCCTCGGACTAGAAATACGGACCACAAGGGGGGGCATGGTTCCCCCTCCCTTTGCTTGGCCAGCTGGCCAGCCGGGCCCGCCAGCCGGGCCGGGCGCCACATGGCACTGGATCGGGCAGCCCATGTGGGTCAGGCAACCCCAGTAGACCAGGACGCCACTTCAAGTTGGGTCGTCACCAGGTCGGGCTACCCCATCGGGCCGGGATGGACCCACTGATCGGATCAGACATACAGACAAGGTCGGACCCCTGTTCGGACCGTTTAACCTGAAATCACTTATTTGTCTATAAAATGGGATACGAGTGTATGATTTATGAACCTTCTGCGATGACGGAATTCTTAGAGAAAAATGTTAATTTGGAATACCCTCTTTGAGGTTTGGATGCAGTTTGGGTACAGTCGGGATGGTTTAATCCTAAAAACCTAACCGGGCCCCTGGAATGAAAATGCCAATAACTCTTATACTGGTCATTCAATTAATGCGTTGTCTTTCGCGTTGGGTTTCTTATGATGAGACATAAATTTAGGATACATCAAATCAGGACATCGTTGATGTATCTATAATTAGCTCAAAGAGTGGACCCTCCCAGAATCAAGCATATTGTGTACGGAAACCCTAGAGCTGGATACGACGACTTTTCTACAGGAATCATGTGTGGGTTCGACAGTGATGACTACTGTACTGTAATCCTCCATGGCTTCGATAGCGATGAATACTGTACTAAAATCCACCATGGGTTCGATGATGACGACTATTGTACCAGAATCCTGTGTGGGTTTGACAATTCTGTCTTGTGTTCCTGTATCGTGTGTGGGTATGACAGAATAACTGGTCCTGTATATTGTGCGGGTCTGACAGCTCTGATGAATTATAGCTGGTCTTGTATCCTGTGTGGGTTTGACAACTCAGATGAATCATAGACTGTCCTGTATCCTGTGTGGGTCTGACGGTTTAGCTTGTTCTGTATCCTGTGTGGGTCTGACATCATAGATTAGATAGTTGGTCCTGTATCCTGTGTGGGTCAGACAGCTTAGCTTGTCCTGTATCTTGTGTGGGTCTGACAGGTTAGATGATCTAGTGGCTACATATGATCATCTATATCTCTCTACTTTTGTGGAATATCTGTGTGAGCTTAGTCATGTCTTTCAACCATTATCATTCTAGTGATTGACTTTACTTCCTTTGTGGTATTGGTTTGTGCTTGGGCTCGAGATTTGGAGCCGGACTTAGGTTGGTAACTTAGGTATATGTATGGGCTTATACCTAATTAGGGTTGGTTGATACTTTGTGATTGTATATTTCTTCTTTTGTTTATCCTTATTTGATATTGTGAGACCTTGCAGGTCTTGGGCTCCCTACTAAGTATCATTATACTCACCCCTGCATGGGATATGCCCTCACCTCATTGGGTTGGATGCAGACTACAGATAGTGCTAACGGAGGCCGAGAGCACCACGACTTGACGGTACGTGGAGGTGGACCTTGTGACGAGTTGGCACGCGGAGGAGACGGGCAGATGTGAGTGATGAGGTGGCCATCTATACCTACCCTTTATGTAGGAACCCCAGAGGATGATCCAGGATCTGCTCTTTTCTTTCAGTTGTTTTTCCCTTTTACTTGTACTTGTTGTTCAGTTGGGTTTGTATACTGGCCCATTTACTTCCAACACACTCTTTTGTATTCAGTTTTACTTAGTATTCATTCTTGTTGCGAACTCTATTGTGTTTGTTTACTTTTATAAAGGAAATGCTTTCCCAGCATAGGGATTTATGCCTTTGGTGCTCGTCGCCAGTCCATGGCCTATGGAAGACGGGCGTGGGGTAGTCACGGAACGGGCCCTGAGGATGGGTCGTGACATCATTAATTTCTAAAACATATTTTTTTAATTAACATGGAATCAATTACCATTATTATATACTTTTTTATCAGGGAAAACATTTGCGACATCATATTTCCATGAAACACTTCCAAAAATATAATATGAAAATAAATTTTAATATTGATGCCTTTAAAAAATACTATTAGGAAGAAAAAAAACATTAATATTCTATATTTTATACATACTAGTAGTAACACATGAAAACTATAAGACATGGAATGGTAAATAGTAAATATATAAAATTTGATTGATTTCAGTTTTTAAAGAAACATTCATGTATTTTCCCATGATCATGAATTTTAGTTCGCCCCATAGTGTGTATAAATATTCTTGTACTCTACTATCAAAAATATTATAAGGTTTTATACTTCATGAAATAGAAATTATTTAAAAATAATGGCCTATATAATTCAAAAAAACCCTTACAATACCACCATTTATTAATACTACCTTGAATGAAATATACAAAAACTACATAAAGTATTAGGTGGAATCTAAGGGAGGAATTTACTGAAAATATTTATAGATCTATTCTTATCATATTAAAATAAGCATATATAAATAAGACATAATATTTATAAATGTTAATGAAAATTATGGTAAACCAGAAAACATTTAACAAATCTAATGCAGATAGAAACCTAGTTCAAATCTATCTTTAGAAAAAATTCATGTTATATCATAATAAAATTTCACTATGTATCACTCTGTAAATCTGAATTAAATTCTTCCAAAAACCTAATCCCATGAAAAAAACTTAAATACAAAAAAATTAATTTAATTATGAAATTTACTCTTTTGAAGGTTGTTTCAACTGGTTCTGGATGTTATGAACATATATGAGTTTGAGGTTACTTTTAGGCCATTTTGTGTGCCTAGTTATTATTTTCATAAAACATGAAAATTAATTTTTTTTTCATAATACAAGATCTTTTAGAATTTTTTTGAAACAAATTTATATATAGTTCATTATTCATTAACATTTTCTATCAAAATATGGATTATAAATCTAAATTCTCCATTTTGACTTTTTTTATAAAAGTATAAAAATTTATGTTTTCAAGGGAGTGATAAGTGTGAAGATATTTTTTTAATTAATATTTTTCATATCAAACTAGTTACATATAAAATTATATGATTGTTTACTTATAAAGTATGAAATCATTTTACAATAAATCACATTTTATAAATAACTTATCAATTGAGTCATATAATAAAATTAATTAAGTATTTTTTATATTGTACTTTATTTATTATATAAATTGTCATGAAATGAAAATTGTTCCTAAAAAAATATTTTAGAAAATAAATATTAATTAAATCACACAAAATTTATAAAAGACCATTATAAAAAATAATATTTCAATAATTCTTATAAATTCAAAATAATACACATGGTAATTACATTCTAATATAGGTTATTCAAAATCTATGGCATGAAAATGCATAATGATTGGGATAAAATAAGATAAAATGAGAGAAAAAAGAATCATACCATGACTATTTAACCTAAATTAACTACATATTTCCTAATACACGAAAATATAATTATAAATCATAAATAATTAAAAAATTAACTTGAGAATTTTATCTGCAATACTAAAATTGATAGATATAAAAGTGTGTTTAATAAATAATGATAAATTCACATAAAAATTAAATCTCCAAGTAATATATTGTTAAATTAAATCAACTATTCATCATTATCAAAATGAAAAGTTATAAAATAATGGCAACAAATTTTCCAAAAAAGATAAATAAATAATGATAGCTTAATGGATATTTTTCAAAACAAAACATAAATACACTAATAGTATTCTAGAAACATAAAACCCTAGGAGCCTTAGTAATTAGTGGAATAAAAATAAAAAAGTACAAGAATGGGATTAATCATAAGGGGGAAGTAAACAAAAAAATTTTATAATTCCACTCAATAATCATTGAAATAATGAAGAGGAATATAGTAATAATTAATATAATTATGTGGGATGGAGATATCCATCGAATGGGAGTCGAACATGTAATGTGAAAGGGGGTATCAAACCGTTAGTGTTGGGTGGATCCATATATTAATGGTATTAAAATCCCATTGGTATAAGATCATTTTTATATCCTATAATTCTAGTGGTGATGAGTATTTACTAAATCATTAACACAATATTCTAAATTCATATGAATTGTTAATTGAATCTATTTTAAAAAAAATTATGGAGGAAAAAGATATAAAATTAAAATATATGGAGAAAAATAAATTCAAAGAAATAAATGTAAAATATTTTAATAAAATTAAATTAGATGAAGAGAATTATAAATAGTAATAGTGTTTAATATCTCTTATTTAAATTAACTTTGTCAAAGGAAAGAGAAAATAAAATTATTAAACACTAACTGTAATGTCTCGGTTTTGGTAGAATTTGAAAATTGAAAATTGATTTTCTAAAGAATAATTTTAGATAATGTGAAGTTGGTGAAAAAAAGATAATTATCAGAATAATATTTGGATTGTAAACATTAAATAAGGAATGAAATTTGTTCAAAGTAATAATATGTTCATAAGAGGGAAAATAATAAGATTTTTGAGAAAATATTAGAATGATTACCCAACTAAATGTTATCAATTAGATGAAGAACCAACAAATTGTTTCTTAAAATTTATGTCTCATTATGTAAATCATTTAGAACCCTTATTTCATTATGAATAATGTGAATATAATTTCACAAAACATTTTTTAATGAAAATCATGAGTTTTTTATTGAGAAAAAAACCTAATATAAATAATTATTTTATATTTTTAATGAAATAGGTTGTAGGGGAAAAAATTAGTGACCATGTTTTATATTGATAATGACTTGTATCAATTTTGAGTTTTAGATTCCACATAATTAATATGGGTAAAATTTTAATTTTCAATAGAAAATAACCTTTTAAAGGGTTTTTGACTATTTAAATTATCTTGGGATAGGATGTCCATCCTTGGGATGAATATTTTGGAGATTCCAAAGTGGGATATTTGTATTGGGGTATTATGTTTTTATTAAATAAATATCATTTAATTTCACATGTTAAAAGTTTTATATCTACTAAATGGAGAAAAATATATGAATTACTAATTCATAGTTATGTTTCAAATGGGTGGATTTCTCCAAGAGTGTTAATAAAACTATTTAGGTTCTTAACACTAGTTGAATCCTTAAATAGTCCTTTTTAGTTTTTTTATCTTTGTTTTTATTCTGCCATATCCCTATTCTCTCTATATTATGAGTTATTGGAAGTGAAACCATCCCCATAATTTATTAATTTTAACTATGAGGGGATAAATTTGGAGAGGGAGTCAGTTCCACATTTGAGGAGGTTGATCAGAGCCTGTTAATTTAATAGTGGCTATAGAGAATGTATCATTAAGGTTAAACCTTGCACCTTTAGAGACTAATTATGAGAAATGGTTTGTTAACTTTATTTCCACCTAATATTAGTTTTCCATTGATTTACCATTTCTATTTTTTTGATGATTTTCAGTATTTTTTGTAGCTTAATTCTGATAGAAGGGTGATTTATAGTGAAATGGTTTGTTTAGTTGGGTTGTAGAGTTCATGTTTCTGCAATTTCTAATTACTTGACATATATTGATTGAATGCACAATGAATATAATATGGGTGTGAAAGAGGTTATATATGTTTTTAACGTTATGTTTTTTTGAAAATAAACTTTTTTTGTAGACAAATAGACTTCATGATTCCTAGTTTGGCCAAAAACATGTCATACACCAAATTTGGAGTAAATTGAATGTAGTGGTTCATGAAACATTAGGTTACATGACATGACTTGTGCTTGGTTAAATGACTCAATACCCTGTCTAGCCTATATATTTTGTAATACATTGAGTTGTTCTATGTATTACCTTAATATGAATCGATACTAGAATAGGTACATACCTAGTATGGGGAGTTGAGAATACATATCATGTAAACCATGGTACATACCTTGTACATTTCCATTAAATAGATTTTGTTTGATTCCCCAACTTGGAACTACATTTTTAATTTTATGTATCCCATTTCAAGTAATTTTTCCTATAAAATGCGATTTTTGAATCCTCATTTCTATCATTGGATACTATAAATATGAATTGGGGTTGGTTGTAGATCACTTCCCCATGGATGTGATGGTGGGATCAAGATAATAATAAAAATCAGGTGTGAGGATGGTCAATTTCCCATGAAGTATTCTAACAACCTGACATGAGGCCCTCACATTTAATTAGAGATCTTTAATATCCAAGAATTTATATGTTGTTGTTGACAATCATGGGATGGAGAGTCAAGATGTGGAAGTGTTGGTTATTTAATATCATTCGCCTCTCCCCAATAGAGTAACCATAATATATTTATATAAAATCATAGAACTCAAGGATTATCCTTCCTTATATTGAACCCTAGAGATAATTTTTTTCTATGGTGTGGGTAGGAGGTTATGGTGTTATTAATACACTCTAATTGAATTATGCTCTTCTTGGAATGTTATTTTTTGGGATGGAATATGTTATACCTCCCATGTATAATCCCATGAGGTACTATTAGAGATGGAGTATGAATTTTATGAAGTATTCAGGGTTCACCGATTTAGTGAGCCATAGGTTCTGATGACAATGAGGTGGTAATGATATAAATATATGAGTTTAATACCCCATAATGTTTTTATACATTGATATTTTTTTTAGTTATATGTATTATTATTTTTTGGAGGTATGAATATGTTATAGGTAATATAATATAATGACATATATATGTGTATTATATCTTCTTTGTGTTAGTATCCATCCTCTTTCCAATTAAAGGATGTATCTGGGGGACACACCCTACTAATCATTGTCCTAGTAAGAGACATGTTGGGTCAGGTAATGTTAAAATGAATGAGATGATGAATTACTCTTGAAGGGAGCTCATTTCAATGAATACCTCCAGTTTATCAAGGTGAGAATTTCATAACAATATAGGATTCAAAATTTATTTTATGAAAAATATACTGTAAAGGAAGATAATATAATAAAGATAAAATTAAGGTTTCTTGATTTTGAAAACACGTTAACATAGGTAATACATTACTATAGTAGTTATTTGGATGTAATAGTTGAATCATCTCAAGATGTTAGCATAAATATTTAATAGAAATTTACTCCAATGAAACTGAATAATGTTAAATGAATTTTAACTAATAATTACTTTCATTAAGATAAAATAAACAATTTTAGACCAAAAAAATCAATAAAAATAAATCCTTTATTAAATGGGGTTTATTATGAAGTGATAAATCATTATCCTCCCATGGAAAAGAAAAAGAAATATCATTACGCACATGTATAACAACTGAATTTTTATAGATCACCTTATATATATATATAAGATTGTGTTTTAAAGGTAATAGTTGATTCTCTGAAGTTTATCTATATACAAAATATATCTTCCGGAATATATTTTATACCCTTAGTGTCAAATAATGTATGAGTTATGGGACAAAAAATATTTTATGTTAGATTATAATCATAGTTGGGATAAATTTGTACAGGAATTTCTAATGTTTTTACACTGAAAATTGAATTTAATGTATTTAATAAATATATGGAATATGTTACTAACATGGAAATTTCAATTACATCATGACTACAAGTCTATAAAAATAACCACCTGTTGTTATAGTTGTGAGATATCTATAAAGAGAAATCTATAGTAGTCACATCTCTTTGAAGTGTCTCTTAAAGCCGATATAAGGAAAAAGCCACTGATATATGGTAATAATTTTTCTACCCATATAAATGGAGAAAAAAATCAAATAATAATAGAAAATATCATGATATACGAGTAGGTACTTTTGGAAGTGATAGCTCCTTGTATATTTGTGGAGATTGTATAAGTAAGATTGAATATCAAAAAATGAATTCAAATGTGGTTTTCATTATCCATAAAATTAAACACAATATTTTTAGTGTTATCCAAATATGTTATTTTGGAAATGAAATTATGATTAAAATGAACTCATGTATTATCAAATGATTTAGGGGGAAGAGTAACCACAATTAGAGAAAAACCAATTCTAACCTATTCTAAATTAGCAATTCAATTAACTCTTGATATTTATATTTAAGATATGAAAATAATATTCAGCATAGGATACTTTTCCATATTATTGAAAAAATAATTAATAATAAATCCATGGTACTTTTTGTGAGATACCCACTATAATAGAGAAAATACTATTTAAAATTTGATTTATCCAGACGCATTCTCCAAATCGGTTATAAAAAACCAACTTGAACTAATGATTTACCATGTATGTTATTATATACTCAATGTGTTAAAGAAAATAGGATAAAATATCAATTCATTTATTCTATAACCTATTAGAGACCCCTGGTTTTACACATCACTTATTCACCAATCGATGTGGAAAATAAAACACCTATATTTTTCATGTCAGGTATTCAATATATGACATGAAAACCCATTGTTTATTTTTATTATTGAATAAAAACATTGAAAATTCCTCTTTAATATTGGATATTAAATAATGAACTTTTAAAAGAATTATAATTCTAATTGGTGGCTCATAGAAGAGATATTGGTTTAATTGATTTATGCAACACCATTCATTTTTCTCTCATGCGGTGAACCCAAACCCTTTTATCTTCGATATCATGGCTCAAATATCTTCATTATTAGATATTTGGAATAAATTTACTTCATTATTTGATATATTACCTTTTCCCAAATGGCCCGAAGGCCTTCATTTTTAATGATTTTTGATAACCCCCCTTTTAAGGGATGAGGGGGAACCCTTTCAAGGCCCATAGGCTCAGAGATTACAAGGATCGTAGGCTTAGAAGATTACATGACCCGAAGGACTTATGAAATTCAACTAGACTATCTACAAGAAACTGACCCTCCCCAGCATCTGTGTCATGATAATAGCTCTCTACCTTTGCATGGTCATCTGGCTAGGCTTCCTGTGCAAGCACAGGCTGGTCCCGATGGCATATCCATACCCTTTCATTCTAACAAATCCATTTGGCTCTTCTCTAGTGAGTGCACCTGCTCTGAATCCTCTTATGGGGCTACTCCTTTTTTGTAGTGTGTCTGGGAAAACTGCATGTGGTCCTAAGGCCTTGAGGTTTACAAGGGCCTTAAAGGTGTCCTGAAAGCCTTAAGGAATCCAAGCCCAAATCGGTGGTCCAAGGTGAATAGTTCCAGCTCCTATAGTACCGAACAATACCTACTACAATTACTGCTATAGTACCGCACAGTGTACAGTTCTGCTACAGTACCTGTATAGTGTACAGTCTACTAGAATACCTATACAGTGTACAGTACTGCTATAGTACCTACACAGTGTCACCTTTTTAAACATTATGATTTTGATTTCAATTTACATTTTTTGTTTCTTATTAAATTTTTCATGGAACCATGGTATTATTATTTGTATATTTACTTAAATTTTTTTATTAATGTTTATTTCTCTTTTAGATGGAATCCATCACTATTATCCACCATCCAATTTCATCTTATTCCACTTCCACATTCTTCCAATCGGCATCCCTTTTATAATTTATATGGTTTTAGTATCAATTTATGATTTTTGTTTATTGTTTCAATTCTTCTTGCATCCAATGTATTTGAATTTTTTTTTTATATTACAATTTTCCATTAATGCCACATTATCTTTTTGTTTGTATCCACCATTGTTATACCCCATCACCCATTGTCGGCCACTAGTTGTGAATTATTCCCATTATTTTCACCTTCTCAATAATCTCAGTTCTGATACCAATTCACAATTTCATTATTGTTATATTTTTTATGCATCCAAGGTATTTTCATTTCAATTTGTGGTTCTAAATTTCCATTGAATTCACTTACTCTTCTATATTTATATTTTTTATGATTATTCACACATCATAAGTATTTTTTAATTGATGAATTCTTATTTTTGTACTGAGGATTATGGTTTTTTTATTAAATAATGATAATTAAATATGGTCAGAAGTATATTTTTTTATCAAATATGTTTTTTATTTTCATTTTTTTAATATTGTGTTTTAATTATTACTATTATTTATAAAAGTTAAATTTCACTTCAATTTAAATATATAATAACTTATTTCCAATTATATATGTTTTTCATACATAAAAATGATTCAATGATGGACTACTACTCTGAAAACAAGTGACTAATTAAAGGAATGTGCTGATATATTTCTAGAATTTTATAAATAAAATATTCTAAAAAATATGTTTTTAGCTCCAATCCTAAAATGATAAAATATGATGATGTTAAAAAATAGGTAGATCAAAGATAATATAATTTCCATGGTTTTAATTCAATATAAATAAATTGGATTTCTCATGGTGAAAATTTGAAGCATTCTATATTTATTGAATACGGTTATTTTTCAGATAATATTCCTGATCGAATTGAGTAAATGATTCATGATATTTAAGTAAAGAAAATTATGAAGGAAACAAAAAATTCATCATCTATATGGTGTTTCTAAAAAATCACTATATCTAGGTTATAAAAAAATATATGTTTATCAATAGTGATATGATTTATTAACTCTATGTAAAAGAATTGATAGAGTGAAAAGTGTCTTGGAGAGTTCCTGCTGCTACTGAAAGACATGTTTCCAAAAAATAGATCTTCCAAATTCACATTATAATGGAAAGAAAATATTATTAGTGATTTGTATTAGGTATAATAATATACATTCATGTCCAAATAAATTTTTTCTTTATAGAATGTAATACTAATTTCTATCAATGTTTTGAAAATGAGGGGCTGTATGGTATACGCTGAATGAAAAATGAAATGTTAGTTTAATAGTTGCATAGAATCATAACAAATAAATTTGGTCTCTTTATATAATTACTCTATTGAAATGTTTATTGGAAAATTTAAATGATGAAAAATGGTTAATATGGAATATTGATTAGTGAATATGTGATGTAAAATTACATTATCCAGCTGATTATTTATAGTGGAAGAAAAAGGATAAGTTATTTTAGACATTTAGAAATTAAGTTAGAAATCTTAGACATATAGTATTAATTGATGGAATGAATAAATATATAATGTTTATTAGAACAGATACTTAATTTCCATTTTTATTGGTAATGTACAACTTATCTCCTTAATTTTGTGTGAAGTTAAAATATGTCATGATGAGATTATTGTTATCAGGACGAAAACAACCTAGAAATTATTTGGATGTTTCCATGATACCCTTAGTTGATGAATTTAATCCTTTTCATATGGAAGGTTTTAGGATTTATGATTATTATAAAATTAATAATTCTCAACTACATAAAATTATTAGGTTTACTATAAATTATTTTCCATAATATAGAAGTTTTTCTTGTAATAACGATAAGGGGTATAAAGAATGTCCAATCTTTGAGAAACAAACTTCATATTTTCAATAACAACATAAGAGAATAATGTATACATGGGTCATCAAATGTTATTATCTATATATAAATCTTATAAAAGATTAAAAAATGCATTCAATGGCCACACAAATTTCTAATTTCCCCAAATACTTTTTCCACTGATCATTATTTCGACAGGGTGAAAAACAATGACATAACATTAAGAAAAATACCAAAATATGGTAGTAAAATAAATATTAGAAACAATTATCAATATTTTGTCAGGTACACATTACATATTTCATTATGTCTAGCATTAAATTAAATTAATACATGTAGAAAAGAATACATTGGGAAATTTGATTTCAATATTTTTAGATATTAAAAGAAAGACTAAATATGGGTTGAATAAATTATTAGACTTAATCTCAATGGAAATATGTTTGGAGATAGCTCACACTTATGAGGTAAGATGAACATACCTACCTCTATCTTGTAATACATTATCCAAGATAGAGAAAATTAGTTTTTTTCAGTTTCTACATTGTATCAATGAACTACAGTCTTATTCTTTATGCGTAACAAAACTTGGGACATGAAAATATTTCAAGTTTAATTTCATGAAATAGCATGATGGTCATGTAATGATGCAATTGCTACAACCAGTTAAATTACACATAGTATTTCCCATTCACGTTAGAATTATTATCATTAAGGTAAGTTATATTTTCAATTAAATTTTCAATAAATTTGTTGACTTTATTTTATTTTATAATTTTTAGAATGATGTGGTTTATACACTTGTTCAATAAGAAACGCAATATCCTTTATATGTTTTATATCTTGGTTAATCTAATCATTCATTTGGTGAGAGAAATAATTATTTTGGTTCCAATATATCTATGTTGCGTATATCCTTTTGAAATATATAAAAATATGTTGAGGGTATGTATTATGATCCTGTATTATCCTGAATCCTCCATTGTTGAGAAATATATTTCTGATTAGGCTATGTATTTTTATAAAATAACTTTATCTATAGAATAACACCTTGGTTTTACTACATCTCAACATAAAAGAGTCAGTTATGGAGGAAAGGGGATTTTTAGATTAATATTTAAAAAAAATATAACTAAATAGATAAAGAAATAAAATTTAATCATCTACAATAACATATATTATTCTCATTGATATAAAACATTTCTTATTAATGTGTTAAAACTATGTTATCGAATAAATAATGATATGTGGATTCTGAATGAGAATAATAAAAAAAATCCATGGTTTAAAGAGACCATGAATGGTAGATCATATTCTTAAGAAACATTGTGATGGTTAGTGGGTTGTAAAAGTTTAAATTAGATAACATGTTCCTGGTATAACATTAATGGATATACATTCCACACAAAAGATCAAGATAATATAATTTAATTTTGGAATATTAGTGTATTGGTGTTCATAGAATTAATTCATTTTTTGAGTGAAAATTATCAAAAATCAATCTGTGCGTCGTGTTTATGTTACAGTCACTGAAGAAATATTGGAGGTTGATTACGTTAAATATAGATTTTTAGTGTTTAGGTATAAATGGGTTATGGATAAAAACAGTTTCAGACACATTGAATTCTATATGAGCTAGTTAATCTATATAGATTGGAATACATAACTCATACTTTTATCATGAAACACATGAAAACAATTATGTTCCTAATCCATCTAATATGATGTGGCCACTCATTTTATAAGTAAGAAAGAATATTTTGGTGATCAAAAACCAAATGAGGGTACTAATTTATGTGAGATACCCACTTATAGCGAAATATTAATAAATAATATTGAAGATTATGTCATGGACATGGTTTGTTCCATATATAATGATCAAGAAGGCTGAATTTAGGAAACAATCCTTCATTACTTTTTAAGTATTTCAAGTATCATATATTTATTTCTTTTTTATATTTTAAAATTTCATAAAATTTTCGATATAATATTTTTATTTTCATTATTAGAATATATATTATAACACATAAGTCAAAAAAAATTTATTTGTTTGTTTTTTCCGTACCATGATTTCCTTTACATGACTTATGTATTTTTTTATTTTATAGAATAACAATTAATTTTAATCTAATATTATCAATAAAAATAAAACATATGTTAAAATGAGTATATGAAAATTGTATTATTTTTTTGTATAAATTAGTTTCAATATGTTAAAAATGTTTACTATTCAAAAACCATTAATATAGTTGTTTTTATTAAGTTATGTTATTTGATATCTTCTTAATGTTGTTATAATTTTATTAAACATTTTAAAAAAATATGAATATAAATTTGTTTCATTTATTTTTCTTGTTTATGATAATTTTCCATATTTCATTTACCTTTAGATGTAACAGTTGGATTTTTTTATTTGTTTAAAAACAAGTTGTTATTCTAAAACCATTTTTTTTGTTTTCATTCATTTATTTCATTTCCAATATCCTTAATTTTTTATTCATATTAGATAACTAGTGGAGTCTAGAATAATTCGTTATCTTTGGTGGCTAAAAGATGGAGGGTCTTTAAATAAATCCTCACAACATAAATCAATTTTGGTTATAGTCAACAATGAAATCCATGTGATATTTATCTATTTCTTGATAAAGGTATATTGAAGTAATTTGTTGAAATTTGATAACATCAATCATCTTTGTTATGTATAATGTTATATTTTAGAGGTTTTTTGTATTACTTATCAGATTAATGTTTAATTGGTACATAATTTTAAAAAATAAACTATAATTTGTTAGGATATCTAATCCAAAAACATATTCCCTCATATGTTATCTCATAGATGTAACACATTGACATTTTAAAATATGAATATAATATTATATTTTATATATGAAACACAGAAATAATAATTGATGGGAATATAATATCACAATATATAATAATATATAAACTATTATAAAAAAAATCAATCTATAAAATTTCATAAAATTTATGCTACATTTAGTTAGCGCATGTTACATTCAACAATGAATTTTTTTGATACCTTGTGTTACACGAAAAATTTATTTTTTTAAGAATTCTATTAATATTATTAATATTTATATTGAAAATTATCCCTCATCAGTTAAATTTGTAGTTATAAATAGGATAAACTAACTTATTAAAATACTTCTTTTAAATTAAAAGTAAAATAATTCATTGGTTACCAATTAATAATAAATTAAACAAGCCTATTGAATATAAAGGAAATTTTTTATAGAAATCTATTTTTATATACAAAATGTGATTTATCTAAACAAATTAAATTAATTACAATTATTGAAGGATGTTAATGAAATTTATAAATTATAAGGTCAATAAAAATTTACCACATTAATCCAATAAAATTTATAAGAATATGATAAGAAAAAATCTAAATTTATGCATAACAACCGGTTAATTTTTTATAGGTACTTTTTTTGCCATTTAATTATGCACCTATTTTAAAAAAATATTTCTAAAATTTAATAATTTTTTTATATATAAACTTTATTTTTTAAATTTTAATAGAAAAGTTATCTTATGGTTAATTTTCTGTATTTTTCTGAGAAGTTTCATTTTTTGAGTAATAGTGAAAAATACATAATTTTAATTTAAAACAAAATTTTCATCTAATTAATTAATCATGATAAATTATTTTCAAATTATTTTTAATTGAATTTAGATTAATTAGACATATAATAATCCAATTTATGTCATCTGAATCAATTTTATAGTGGTTTTTTATATATAAACATTTCAAACTTTGGATCATTTCCACTTTAAAAAACCTTCTTTGTCGTCACCTTTAAATAATAAATTTTAAATAAAATTATCCCACTTATATTAGTTGATTTTAAAAAATTGATTAACTATTTGGAATAAGAATAATTTCTTATTTGTTATAAGTTAAACATATTTTTTACCAGTGATTATTAGTGAAAACATTTAATGTTAATCACTGTGATTTAGGTAAAAATGAGTTTACTTATTAGTGAGTATTAAAAGAAAAGATTTCCAAATTACCCAACACTAATCCAAATCCCATATTATGGCTCTATTTTGACTATATACCCTAATATATCGAACATGGTTCATTATTGGAGTGAAATTAGGTAAGGGATACCTTCCAATAGTGTTTATTTGTTGGTATTTATAAGATTGTCACTCCTCCACTCTAAAAGGGCACTCACTCCCCCCACTTCATCACACCAATAAATCCATTTTTCATATACATTACATTCCCAATTCACTACATATATCCGTTATACTCATCCTATTATCCTTATGTTCTTATAAATCCAACCACATAAGGCTTTTGGTAAAAACAAAAAGAAGATACATGAATAAAAGGTTACCTTCATCAACGAACAATGTGTTTTATTTCTTCCTCAAATCACTTCTACTATTTTAATATTAATGTTATATAATAGCCAAGGTATCTTAAATATAATTATATATTTTTATATAAATATTATTACTTACAAATTTAAACTCTTTTATAAAATGGGTTATGAAATCATCATTCTTGTGTACAGTGAGTTACCGCCTCACGAACCGATGTCATTCAATTTTCCATTAAAACCTTTAATATTTTGTAATAATGATGTAAATACAATATAAATATGAAATTTATAGGATATATATGATTTATATATTCTTATAGAAATATTATATGATACTTACCATCATTATTTCTATTATTGGGAATATAATAACATTATTCGTGTGTACGGGAGAACGTTGTCTTGCAAAGCGGTGTGATTATTTCACGATTTACATGAAATTTATTAACGTTGGTTTTAATAAAAATATTATATATATATAACATAATAAGGATAATATAATGTATATATATATATATCATTTATGTTTATTTCTTTCAATACCACTAAGAAATGGAAATAATGGTCATGCGTACAAACATCATATCGTCTCTATTAATGATGTATTTTGTTTCCAATCAAAAAATTTATATGTTGCACTTAAAAAATATATACTAAATGAATATGATATTTAAATCATGGGTTAAATTTTTTATATTAAAAATTAGTATTTATGTAATAAAAACAAAAAATAATAAGTCAAAACATACTCAAAAATAGGGCAATTAAAACTCGAAACAATGAAAATAATGAATGATTATTAATAAATGAGTGAGAAGATATTACAAAAAGATAGTATATGATATTATAAATATAAATGTAGTTATATAATAACTTAATAACATTCTTATAACCATTATACAATAGTTTAACTAGACCTTAACCAAAAGGGTGCATAAGGTAAGGGATTTCATCTCAATTTACATTCCATTAGGAATTATTTTTTATTATTCACCAATTCACTTTAATATGGTGTATATAGTTCCCTTTTTACATGTAATAACATGAATAAATTATTATTCATAGTATTTTATGATTCAATATGAATTATTTCATCCAAGTGGATTTTATTTAAAAAATAAAAAGTGATTAATGTTATTGGGAAGTCTTATTTTCTTTTGTGATTGTTAACTTTTTTTAAAATAATCAATTTATTATAATAATTTTTTCTTGGAAATTTCATTTATCATAAATATACATATTATTGTGTGAGGGATATGATTATTTCCTAAACTGTATATGATATTTTTTCAAATAGTGTTTAAATTGAATGTAATTTTCTTAACAGGGTCAATATTTATAAATATATATCCTTTATTTAATAAAATTATTTCATAATGAATATTATTAAAAAATTAAATATATTATTGGATATTTCTGGAAGGATTTGGATTTACAATAAATGGTTTAGAATATAATTTATACCCTTGGTACATCGATGGATCTCATGAGACAAATTGGTTTTCTAAATTAAATAGGTTTATGCTCGTAGCTTTAAACTGTCATACGAAATGTCTTGATGGTATAGCTTTTCATGTGTCGAATACATGAAAAACAATATTTAAGCAGTTTATACATTAATAATTTAGTTATTATTATTATTTATCCACTATATTTTCTCTTTTACGTTACCTATGGATGTATTTCATTATCATTTTGTTAATTAATTGGATTGGGCTTCAGTTATTTACCTTAGCTCGTTCATTATTCCTAATTGGGATATATAAATGGAATTCATGTTCAATTTTCATCATTTCCATGTTTATTATTTATATTAATACATGATATATTCTATTTAACATAACCCTTACTTAGAATTTGATATCACCTTTATTTTTTCCCCTTTCCATATGATTTCCTAAAGAGTACTACAAAAAATATAAATGACATACTAGATAGAATAATCTTTTTCATGAAAAGGAAAAAAATATTTGAATTTATTTATTAATTTATAATACAATAATCATGTAAGTATAAAGTTTAAGAAAACTACTAAACTAATTAATCATTTTCGATTTAAATCTCATATCTATGAAATTGTAATGGTAGTAGGCACCAGCTCCAAGATTCATTTGTTGGGGTCTCTATAGTTGGTATAATATAATATTTATTATAATCCATGGGAACTAGATTTAGTCAAACATATATTATTGAACATTTCCTTAATGTATAAATTAAGTATAATCATAGAAGAACATCCTAATGATTGGGTAAGATAGATATTTTGTATTTTTTCTAACAATATATCCTTTTTTAGACCTGGCTTAACTCGAGCATAACATGGTGTATAACAACTGGCCTTACTATGCACCTGGTTCAACAATACTCTAGGATATTCTAAGGATAATTCATATTTTTTTTAGAAACCATTATGAAGTATTTTAATAGATAATGGAAATGAATAACCTAGGATAAACCCTATATCAAAGAAGGATAAATGTTCAAATAATATCAATAAATTATTTATATATTGGGTTTCAAGAATTAAATTATGGAATTCATTTAGCAATGGTCATTTGGTTATAATAATAATGAAATATCTAATGATTTCGTAATTTCTTTTTAATCATATATGTATTAATGAACATACGAGTTATGGATACCATCATGGGATAATAAATTTAATATTGATCATAAGTTCAAATTCTTAAACACCTCTTTTTAGATTTTATATTACGGGTGTCTACCATGATTTAGGATAATTTGAAGGAAATGTATTGAAGGAATATATATTACTGTAAAAATTATTTGAGTATTAGTAATTTAACATTTAATGAAGATATTTTTGAAGGTATTGATAACTGTTATGGTTGATATGATAATTAATTTTAATAATATTAAAATAATGTTATTTGAATTTTAAAAAAATAATTTAACTAATTAATTAATTAATTAATTTGGCCAAAATCATTAGTAACAAGGGTATTTAGTGATATACTATATCTCAATGATTTTTATCAAATTTTTTGGAACATTATAATAATTATATTAATATAGTTTTATATAAAGGATACTCTTAATAAATGGTAACAACCCTATGTACCCAGAAAGGCAGTGGGTCAGGAACCCATGACTAAATGACAATAAGTATTTTGTGCCTACCATGATCCTACATGATTTCATGGTAAATATTTCATTGTTTTTAATTAAAAAAATTAAAGAGTAAATATTAATAATGAACAAGTAAAATTACTTTTTGATAGTAGATATTAATGTATTAATCATAATGGATTTGGAAAATAGTTAAATATGGGAGGTAATAATTTTCACTCTTTTATGGATCTTACGATCCATTAAAAATAAATTTTAGTGATTCAAGCATAAAAAATTCATTTTTGTCATATTCAATTCATGGAGTAAGGGTTAAACTATATATTTATCATAGCATAACTAAAGGATGTATTTTTTTATAAAATAGAACTATGTCATATATTTCTTTCCCTTATATTCTTATATAGTCAAATAATTACTCAATTTTATTAAATTGATCATAAAAATGGTTTCCCTATAAATTCATTTCTGATAAACTAATATCCTTTTTGATCATCATATATTTATGGTTTTAAGACCCTCAATATTCCATTGACCATTAACATATTTTTTATCAATGAACTGAACCACTCCCTATAAATATTTATAGTTTTAATCCATGTCCATATCTTCACTTTACCCCAATGTTATACTACTATGAAACCTAGTTGTATGTGACCTCTGTAGTTTCCTATAACAAATATTAAGAGGATATTTTAATAACTATTTTATATTATTGGTTTTTTAGAAAATTAAATTCAAAATATCATACCCTTGATTACTGAGATCATGTTTAAAATGTGAGGAAAAATTTTATTTAATGTTGGTAGAATATAATACCCAAAATTTTAAAATATGAATATCATATTAAATAGCTTGTATTACACACAAAAACAAGAATAGAAGGAAATATAATATCCTAATACAGTAAAATATATATAATATTTTAAATAAATTTAATCTATGATATAGATTGAAATGCATGAAACACTGAGTTAGTTTGTGTTACATGCAATAATGACTTTATTTAATAGCATGTGTTATATGAAATATTGTATTTTACCAATTACTGTAAATATTATACCTATTTAAAATTATAATTATCTCATAGCCATTAAATTTTCAGTTATGAATAGTATTATCAATCTTATAAAAATATATGGTTACATAAATATGAAATAAATTCTTTTGATAACCATTACTTTGAAAATAAAAATGAAACAAATTGAATATCATGGATACTTTTTTATAAAAATTATTTTCATATGCCAAATGTATTTTATCGTAGTAAAATAAATTAATTGATTTTATTGAATTATATGAATGAAAATTTTATATTTTATAATCAATTATATTTTTTACAATCATACAATATATTTTTTAGGCATATGATATAGAAATATCTATTTTTATGCATAAATACCGGTATTTTTCATAAATATAGTTTTTTCAACTTTTAATGGACTAATTTTTTTTAAAAATTGCATTGAAAATTTTATAAATTGTACTTGAAAAATTAAACATATTTTTTATCATAATGAAAAAATTATATTAGGTTGATTTTTTTGTGTCTTTATAAGATGGTTTATTTTCATGAATAGTGAAGAATACTAGAATATAATTGAAAACTAAATTTTCTTCTAAAAATTAATAAGAAAAATTATATTTTTAATTTATTTAACGTAAAATTAGGTCAATTTTGAATTTATTGATCCAATTCAAGTAATTTTAATAAATTTTATATATAATTTTTATATAAAAACATTTTTAAAATTTTGAACATTTTCACTTTTAAAAAACCTACTCTGTTATCACTTATGTGTGATAAATTTTAAATTGAAATTTTTGCACCTATGTGAGTTGAATTTGGGATAATGGAATCCATATTATTGACAATAATATTATATAATTTCTAATATGTTAAAATTAATTTTTTACCAATGTCTTTAGTGAAAATAGGTAATATTAATCATAATCATTATAGATGAAATGAGTTTATTTAGTGGTTAATCTTAAATGATATTGTTTGGAAATAACCCAAAACATGTAAAAATTCTTTTATATATCCATATTTAGACCATATACTCTATTTTCACTAAATGTATTCATTATTTTAGTTATATTATGTAGGGGAGACCTCCCAATAGTGTTTATAAAACCATTTTTCATTTGTGATTGTCATCTTTTCCTTAAAAAATAACATAATTATAATCATTATTCATTGTAAATTTAATTTATATTAAATATCTAGATTCAAGGGTCATGGATTTGATTATTTCTTTAAAATTATATCATTTTTTATCTAAGGTGTTTACTTCGAATGTTATTTGGTTAACTGGGGAAATATTGATAAATTTGAATCCTTTACTCAATATAGATATTTGGTGAGTAATATTTCAATGAATTAAATTGATCATTTGATATATGAGATATTATTTATACCGCTAAGGATTTATGGTTCTATAACATTATATTTAATTCAGAATAAATCAATAGTCTTCTAATAAAATTCAATTGGCCAAATTAAACAGGTTCCTAACTGTAGATTTAAACTATCCTGTGAAAGGTGTTGATAGTATATGTTTCCATGTGCCTTTCACATGGCGTCCACTATTTAAGAATACCCTCCATTGAGAATTTAGTTATTTTTATTATTATCCATGATATTTCTATATTAACATCATCTATGGATTCATTTCATTCTCATTTAGTTATAAAATGGAATGGGATTCAGTTATTTACCTTTCTATATTGATTATTATTTATCATTTTATTTAAATTACTTGTGTGTTTAATTATCAAACATTACATGTTGATTATAATTTTCTTTCATGATATTTTCCACTATACATAAACCATTCTGATAATTTCCTCTCACCTTTATTTTTTATCCTTTCCCCAACCATGTTGTGTACTAGGAAATATATTCATGTATATTCTAGTTGGACAAAAATTATTATAAAAAAGGAAAATATATATTGTAATTTTTGTATTAATTTTTAATACATGACTCAAGTATGTATCTATTTTAACATGACTAATAAATAGATTAGTCATTTTGGATCTACATATTGTATCTATTATAATGTAATAGTAGTTTGAACAATCTCTATGATTCTGGGGTAGGGGTATCTAGAGTTGAGGTTACATGTTATTGGAATAAGAAATGATAAAAAAATCATAAATGAGAGCTGAGTCTTCAGGATCAGAAGAGGTTGACTATCCTTCCCACCAACAATACATGAATATTGTAATAGGTCCTATACGAGAAAAAATGTACAATATCTTATGGAATATCCATGGTTTTTAACTGAGATTATTATAAGAAGTTATATAATTTATTTATGATCTTTATGATAAATCATGTATTTATATATTGTGATTCGATATTGTATTTTTACAATATTCTATATTGTATTTCCATGAGGCAAAAAACATAAAAATGTCCATCATAGCTGAGGTTGGTATGGATATATTATTGATAACATTGGGATGCCCAATCAATAGGGACATGTACATGGATACTCTGTAGGTCTATAAAAAAAGTGCTTTGTCATTCAGAAACTTCTTCAATGGTGGATGTATATAAATGATAAATACAATATTTGGAATCTAATGTTCAATATATGGATGATATTATGGAGGTTAGGATCAAATATTTTATAGATTTTAGGTTTTTAGATATGCAAGGACAGTTTTGGGTGACTAGTCCCTCTATTCGACCTTTGCATACAGACCCACTCCTCCACATCCTCATACTTATCCAACTCCCACACCTCCTCCTCCATAGCTTCAAATATATTATGAGTCACTTTTTATTGATTCCTAATATCATATTATTTCATAAACTAGTTTATATTATATTTTGAACATGTTAATCATCAACAGATACAAATAGAGTGCCTTTAGGTTACAGAATAGGGTATTATAGAGAGATAAGTAAAAATTTAATTTCTTATAGATAATTTTACTATAGTTGGAAAAAGTATTGACCATTTTCTATTTCATCCAAATAGACATGTTTAAAAATTACCATTTTGTTATATGCACATTATTTCATTATTTCATATTGGTTTTAATTTTATATAATACTTAACTATTTATATTCCTGTCTATTTTTTGCAGAAATACATTAAAGGTATTCATATAGTATATATACAATAAAATATAAATGTTTTTTTGAATTGATATAAAATTAAATCTGGTCATGATAAATTATCATCATATTCTAATTTTTAATTTTAATTTTATAAATTTCCAATGGAATAAGAAATTCATGGCCATGAAATGACTGTGATTATTTTAGAAAGATATATCACAGATTTTGTAACTGTAAATGAGTTGGAAATATTTATAATGAAATTATTTTCTATATAAGTCAATTATAAGTTATATTCTAGTTATATTATTTTAGTTAAACATTATACTTATGTTTTTTATACTGGGTCTACTTATAAAATTTTTATATGTCAGGATATGGTAGCATTATGTGGGTTTATGGATCCACAATTTATTTCACCTATAGTGATGAAAATTAGTGATACCAAAATACAATTTTATATTAATGAATGAATTAAAAATAATTCAATTATAATATTTAATGCTTATGTTTCTTTAAGTGTATGAGACATATATCTCATATAGTTTTATATCCTTTAATAGAATAAACACACATATTATAATTTTAATTTTATTACACTATATTGGATTTTGGTTGTTTTTTATTAGAGAGAGAAGACACATTCCTGGATATTCTCTATCCATGTTGATGTGGAAGATAATTTTAAGTGTGAATTGAATATATAAGGTTGAATATTTAAATTCATGTTTATTTTATAATGAAATTTAAATTTACATCATACATATTAATTTCAAACAATGAATGAGATTACTTTAGAAGTACAATGAGAAAGTAAATATCAAAGATCAGATATGTTAAAGAAAATGTCACTTTTCATTTATAATCACAAAAATTTGGATGTCAATATTTAAAATCATATTTTTAATTGAGAAATTAATTATAAAGACAATTTTCATTAAAATTATGGAGTAAAAGAATGTTGATATTGTGATCTAAGATTTATTTTTGAACTAATTTCAATCTATATAGTTCAAATTTTCTAGACGGTTATATTTTTTATAAACCTTTCCTTTAATATTTCATTCATTTTTTAATAATAAGTGTTAAATTATTTATTTTTATTATTCATCTATTTTAAGACCCTCAGTCATATACTAGAAAAGAGATAAGAAACATATAATAATAATGTAATAATTATTTCAATGGTATGATTAGGGTTTTTTGTCATATACATTCTAAAGTTTAATGTCAAAACTGTAAATGTTTGTGTTTCTATTTATTTTATATTTTTTTTTTGATATTTTCTATTAACGGGAGGGATAAATTTATATATTTTTATTAAAAATTTAATTACTTTCCACATCTATTATATCATAGCTGACATGAAAATATTTAATAGAAGACTAATCACATTAATTTTTATAAAAAAAACATGATATATAGTTTTATGTTACCATTTTTATATAAAAAAATCAAATAAAACCATGAAATAAAAATTTTATGATGGATTCATTGAATTTTCTGAAACAAAACCAACAAAATAATGTGTTTATCATGTTGGTTTTTTAACCAAAAAATTGGGGTGGAAAAGCACCAAAAAAATGAATTTTTTTCTAGTTTTTAGTATCTAGTTTTCTAAAAAACTATTCTAAAACCCTACTATAAAACATATCTCATAATTTCTAAAAATAAAATTCTAAATTATTTATAACATTGGTTATTTCGAAAACTAGATGTGGTAAATACATTATTATGTTTGTTTTTTCACAACTAAAATGAAGAAACTCATTTATATATATATATATATGTATGTAACATCATTTATTCTTAATTGATGTGAAACACTTATTTTTGACATCACCTTTAACAAATTCAAGTGGAAACATATGTTAAAACCCACAAAAATTTATTTGAAAACCCCCTTTTCACTACTGAGATATTGATATGTTATTTGGGACACGTGTAGAAATGGGTAAATTAAACAAGTCATAAGTGAGAGGAAATTAAGTTCGTAGGGCCACATAAATTAATATATTAATATTTATGTGGACCAATTATACATTAACCCTCTAGAAGTTACCATTATTTCTGTATATTTACTCAAAATTTCACGGGGTTGAAACTTTTGATGTCCATGAAGCAGAAGTCTAAATCCAAGGAGTTGTTTATAATTTCCAAAAGTGAAGTAAAGTAGCTGGGAGTTTACATCAAAAAAATTATGAATAGATAATGTAATTTTTTTCACAATAAAATCAATCCAACATTATTTTTCTAATAAATATATTAAATATTGATAGAGGTCCCCTTATACAACCCAATAATATAGAGTTTTATAAAATGGAAATATAGGATTGGTTGAAATGTGAATAAAAATGTTTAATAAATTAAAACACTATAAGATATTTTAGATGTAGTTTATCAGTATGAAAATTCATAATAAAAATATATTAATATTTAGTCTTGATTATATCAATTCTACCTAAAAATATTAGTACAAGATTAGAACCACTCTGAAGGTCGTCAGAGTCTTTGGTAGTTAATACTTAATGAAATTAATGAATTAATGTTAGGGAAATTTTTCTTAGAATTATAATGCATGAGTTTTCATGGGTTATTAATCCAATGAAATAAAATAAAATTACTGACATAAAAGGATTCAAATGTTGTTGTACAATTATTATTAGAATATTTGAGATAATAAACTAAATACGAGTGGGATACAAGATACAAATTTGAAATTTATAATGAATAAAACATGAAATATTACTACAATTTGAGGGAATAAAACCTATAAATAAATAAAATAATGTGTACATTGATTCAAATAAAAAATTTCAAGATGAGTGTGCAATAGAGAATAAAAAATTTATGAATTGGAAGATAGGAAATAACATTGAACATAGAAATATATTTTGAAATTAGAAAAATCCTACTTAAACTAAAATAATGTAGAGGAATAAAAAGACATATCGTGTCTTTCATGTTCATCTGTATTCATTTAATAACGTTGTAGAGAATTAAAATGAATAAAATTTACAAATTAAGATATATCTCAATGAAAAGAAGAAATTAGAATGTTTGTAGATATTTTAGTTCACTGGAATTAAGATATTAATATAATGGATGTGATGCATTAATTCAGGAACAAGGATAATGAATTAATATTTATTAAGTAATCTAAACATTTTATGTTTTAAAATAATTGAGCCATGGTGTGAAGATTAATGAAATATTTTTAGGGACCGAAATAGTGCCATATAGACTACTATTAAAAGATGGGAAACTATTCAAAATGAATAAATTCCATCAAAGAGAATGTAGACACCAAATATTACATGTAATATATTAGAACTTGTAATCATATATTGTATTGTTCTATTGGGATAAAATATTTATAGGTTATTGAGTGTCCATTTGTGAATATTTATAAAATTAAATAAAGATTCATTTTGAAATGTCAATTATTTGAGAAATAAATTTAATTATAGGATTAAAGTTTGTGAAGGAATATAAATTTATATTCTTATATAATAATAAATATATATATATATATTATTTAAAAAAATATTATAGAAAATTATCAAGAATTATTCATACTTGTGCCCATTACTATGAATCTAATCATATAGGAACTTTTGAAATGTATTAGAAAAAATTAATTTAGAATATGGATTAGAAGATTGTGATATTTCACTATGGATTAGTAGATTATGATATTTCAATATATCAAGACCAGATATGACTTATATAAAAAAAGTATATGACAGATACATGAGTGATCAAAAATAATCACACATGAAGGCTGACAAGAGAGTTATCATCTTCATCATTGAAACCTTAAGTTAAGGTTTGGATTATACAATATGTGATTATTTGAATTTATATGGGTACACAGATGTGAAATAGTGACTCCACTATCAAGGGTCTTCAAAATAATACTAACAACCTAATTGTTGAATATTATATAGAAGAGTGAAAAGTTTATTTCAAAATATGGTCTCAAAATTAGTCTATCAAAATAGTTCAAAAAGGGGTATTCCATGATTTTTAGACTAAAAGAATACAAAAAATATTTTTAAAATATATTTTCATTAATATGATACATAATTATTGTATTATAGGATGTGATAACCAAATGTAATGTTGTTGTATTCTAAATATGATTAATTATCCTTATTTTTATTTGATTTGAAAAAGAATCTATAATTAATTTTCATTGCCCATTAGTAAAGAGTGAGTTTGTGTCTTAAAAAAATAATTAAAATTACATGATCAATCACCCTTATTATGTTTTTTCAATGATATTGGATAATTATTAGAATATCATAATAATAAATTATCCCCTAATTACTTAGGAAAATTTCCATTGGTTTTGCTAACTCTTAATAAATTCTAAGGTGATTCACTACCTTCTACAAAAATATGAGAAATCGAAAGAAACATCACCATAATTTTAATATTATTCCATAGATTATAATATAAATAAAGATGAGGTGTAATTATGATTATTAACTCAATCAAGAAATTTTGAATATAAATATTTACCTAAATACAATTGCACAAAAAGTAATTCCTCACTACTATACCCAATATCAAATAACAGAAGATGAATTTTATTCAATGAAAAATATTCTAAATAATTATAAATTGATTTATATTCCCCTACCCCATCCACATAAAAATTTGTATCCCTATATGTAAATTATTATTGGAATCAATGGGGTTGAGAATAAATAAAATGAAAATAAAATAACAATCCACAATTTCAAACATAAATCCCTCCTCTATATGGACTCTATTTAATTAAATAGATTCTCCATCCCTTCCATGAGATATTTTAAATTTTATGAGATTCCAAATTAATGGTTTTTTAAAATTCCCCAATATTTTTTAATTTATTGAAAATTCAATCATTGGATTATTTATTCCTATGATTAGATGAAGACTATCATCTGAGCTTCATTTTTCATTTATTCAATTAATAATTCATACATGATTATCAATCCTTGCATTATCGAGCTCCACAAAGAATCTAGATGACCCCTATGATAATAGTAATTCTTTATTTAATATTCTAATAGGAAAATTCATTATAATAGTTTAGAAAAAGAAATGATCTTATTTATCTAGATATATATTCGTATATAGATGATCCAATTTACCTCAAGTAGAAAACCTTATGTGGAATACCATTCTTTGTCAGAGTTAGATTTTATAAAGGGAAAACATTATGTTAGTTTCAAAAAATCATATTTATTACACTACATCTCTACAAACTCTTATAGGATTTTTATAATATTTTATGTGTCACCAAATATATGTATGCCACTTATTAAGATATCAAGTACAATTGATGTATCATAGGGAATCTTTACTCCTTTCCACCAAGTTGTAAATGAAAATTCAATTTTTAATAAACAATTTTTTTCAAGTAAAATTGTGAATTCCCTATGTATGATATGAAAAATTCTTACATAACTAATTGAATATTTTACGTGCCACCAGATTGATGTTATTTATCACAATGTGTTTTTTCCTATACATTTCCAATTTTTTATGATTTCTTCACTAAATTATGTGCCCCATTCCATTACATCCAAAATAATAAATCTAAATATTATCATTATATTTTTGTTCAATTTATTTTATAAATTAATAAAATAAATCGAATTCAAAATTTCAAAAAAAATTAAGTAATATATAAATTTTAAATTAAATTTTCCTTTAATTCAATAAATCTTTAAAACATGATTGTTTAACTAATTTGAGGGAGTAAAAT
Organism: Viscum album; assembly: GCA_963277665.1. Taxonomy (NCBI): domain Eukaryota; kingdom Viridiplantae; phylum Streptophyta; class Magnoliopsida; order Santalales; family Viscaceae; genus Viscum; species Viscum album. Next base: position 327,469,630 of record OY728158.1, read on the forward strand.
TAATTTATTATACCAAAAAATAGATTAAATAAAGTCTTGTATCAATTCCTTCACACTAAATCCTTGGACTCCTGAACAAGTTAACATAAAAAATACTACCTAATTAGGAATTTCTAATATAATCAATGTTAGTTCATTCATAAAAACATGTAACTCAAGAACTTCTTTACACCTATATGTTCTTTAAAAAAGTTATCTCAGGAGATAAATTCAAATTATTTCAACTTTTAATATCCTCACATGTATATTTATATATAGAATCAAGAACGTTATCCTAACTCACTCTCCATTGTAGTGATTCACCTCCCAACTCTTTTGGATTCATATTGAATGTCCACACATAAATTATTTTATAATTAGTAAATATTTCTTCACGTTTCTTCCTTTAATAGTTTTTTTAACCTAAATTCTATACATATATTGTGACACATATGTATATTGAAATTATCAAAAATTAATTAATGTTTTAATATTTTTTTTCAAAATTTTGGTGGATATTTTTCGATTCGTATTTTTAATATTTAATTATTTTCTCCATACCTTTAGAAAAAATATCATTTTCACCCTATGTATTTCAACTATGATAATTTATTTACTTTTAGAGCTATGTTATTACGGATTTAATAATTTTAATGTAGTTACCTAATAAGTTTGTTCATGACTACTCTATAATAATTCATGGGTTACATGTCAAGGTAGGTTTCAATTTAGTTTTATTATAAAAAGATATTATTAGACATAAGAATACATTAACCATTTTTGAGAGAAGTGCCTCAATTCCCCTAGTTTTAACTAGAATTCGTTATAAATTATTTTTATTCAAAGATGGGATTTTCCACTCAAGAAGTAAATTCATTGTGATAAATATATAAAAAATATTTATAAGCCTCTCAGTTAATTAATGTTAATAGTACCATTATTCCTAGTATGGTATTCAAAAAAATAGTCCATTCAATAATTTACTAATCATTAAATCTGGAACTAATTTCATTCAACATTAATTTAAATTGAATTACCTAGAGGTAAATTCATTTATCACAATTGAAATAAATTTCAAGAATAAAAGGTATTAAATGTTAAGAGTAATAAGTTTCAAAAAAACATAATCAGAGAAGACATATAAAAATGTAAAAGTTAAAAATAAAAATAAATAATTATAAAAAATAACAATTATATTCACTAATTAATGAATAAAGATTTATCTATTATTTAACCCATATATTTATCAAACTTGAATAACATGTGATTAAATTTATATAATAAACATAAATTGGATAATTATTATTCAATAAGATTATAATACTATTTATTCTTAATATTAAATTCAAATATATTTTAAATAATATTATAGATACACCTAGTGTTTGAACCTCTAATAAACATTCTCTTTATTATTTGGTGAACATGAACAATGTAAAATATTTGTATTTAGTAATATTTCATAGATCTTATAGGTAAAAGTTTGAGCCTATAATAGAAGATATTTCATTTTGAAGAGGTCTGAAGTTGATATGGCCTATGGGGGTGGATTTTTTTCAATTCATTAGTCATATTCAAAGGTAAATGGGATGATTCAAGTCCTATTTAGACATGGTTTATCAAATATTTTTTTCATGCATTTAGTTCACTAACCATGTCTTTGGATGTTTGATTAAATTATTTAATATCACATGCACAAAACATATATAAAAATAGTTAATTATATCGCACACTCGATTCACATGGTCTATTTTTTTGAACGCGTGATTGATCCTCAAAGAAAATAATAAAAACATGATCATTTACTTTGTACATGCTCTCAAACAGAAACTTAGAGATAAATGATGAATGTTTCCTCATCCAAGATCTATATGATCTATGAATTGTAAATATGGTTAATCCAAATTATGGTCGATCTATAGTAAGGAATCCAGTTGATCTAGAATATTTCATATGACTAATTGAGATATTTAATTTTCCTCAAATAGGGATTTTGGAATCAAAATAATAGTGATACAATGAAGAAATATAAGTACCATATTCCAAGAAGGAACTGCATCTAGAAAAGATTCATATTTATATACACTTAGTTCTATTTTAAAATAGAAGAACATTTTTTTGAGTGTGTTTTTTTGTGGATTTTCAAATATCATGTGAAAATTAAATGGTATGGATATAATGATATTTAAATGAGAGAATTTACATATTTTAGAGAAGGATAAAAAATTCCAAAGTGGAGCATTTTCCATTACCAATAATCACAATGTTTCTATAAATTTCATGGAAATAATATTATCAATGTTATTAAATTAATATATATTTTAGAAGATATAGAAAAGATAAGTGTGGATGGTACTATAAAAACCCTAGAAAATATTCACCATGTTTTGAAAAACACTAAAGAAAGAAAATAAAAACAATAATTCATTCATTCTCACTATTTTAAAAGATATTACTGGATGAAAATAGAACATTCCTCAGTTAATGTTGGGAAGAAGGAAGTATCATAGAAATATCAAACATAAAGTATAAAGTTGGGACAGACATTATTATTGTTATAAGACTCTAAAAACTATTATTATTATTATCTAGGATGCACTTGCACCTTTAAGATAATATACTATAAGGAAATTTCATGGTCATTCCACACTTTTTGTAATCACCGTGATTTTTTCTACTAGAGATTTTGATCTTGGGATATTTCATTTCACTCAATGAAAAAAATACTATAATTTCGAATTGAACTATATAAAATTAATTGATATTTTTTATGGGTGAATTTAGTTCTTTTATATAAAAATTTTATTTTACTCTAACAAGTAACAATGGTTTTAAATTGTGAAAAAATAAATGAATTTTTTATCAATGACTCACCCTCATCTCTTTGATTTCACCTCTCTTGTGGGATCCTTTTTAATTTGTATGAAATAAAATATCCTACTTTGACTCAAGTTTGTTTGATGGTATTTTGGCACTTATTTCATTTATAATCAATGTGTAATCATATCTTAATAAAAAAGGGTTTATTCAAACATTTTATTATAATAATCACTATGATTTTGAGGATAGAATGTTTTAATATATACTGTATGATAGTTATTATTTTCTAGAATATATTTGTGATTTTTTTAACCCTCAACGTAATGGAACTTATAAGAATTTGATAGATAATACAAATATAGAAATTGATAGAAATTCTAAAAAATTATATGTTACCTTCTAATTGACATAATGATTTTTTGTGGGCGAAAAAATTACCATGGATAAATGTATATTGAATAAGCTATAAAATATTTTTAAAGGTAACACAAAAGTAAATAATGATAAATTTCATATCCAGAGATAATGTAATAAAATATAGAAATTTGAAATGATGAATTAGTGGATTAATTAATCACAATATTGAATGATATTATAGAAATTCCAAAATAATCAATGAAAAATTAAATGATTCAAAAAAATGGAGCGGATCATATGGATTTTAGTAGATAAATTGGATTTAAATATTTATCATCTGGAAGAAAATTACCATGTTTTTCTCTCAGGATGACCTATAAAATATTGTAAAATAAAATGGAATTATGAGTGATATTTTTACTATAAAAAAAGATATGGAATATAAAAATATTTCCCCTAAATATTTTAATAATAAAACAATTTATAATAAATTTATAATAATTTATCTAGCTATTTAAACTTATAGGAATAAGTGAATGAGACCCTTAATGAGTTTATATTATTTTATTCTAGAAATTTGAGATTAAGAACATTAAAGTAAAAGGGGAATATTCAATTAAAACTCATAAAGAGTGTGGATATTTGATTTTTTTAGAAATATACCCAACATTTAAGAAATAATGATATAGTGGTGAATAAGATAAATGACCAAAAAGAACTTTTAAAAATAAGGCTGACAAGTAAAATCCTAGTATTAATGGGAAGTGTATAAAATAATCAAGATATAAAAAGAAAAACTTCTAATCAATTAATAAAATATTTTTTGATAGTGAAGAATGGTGATGAAAATATAGATTTACTTATTACCAAGGTTAATAGTGAAATTTTTGTTAGTGATATAGGTAGTGGTTGTGGAAGAGAATAGGAAGACAAACAAATATTGTTTAATTAATAATTTTTTTAATATGATAGGGTTGATCACCATTTTCATTATCGAGACAAATACCAATTTCCAACTAGATTTAGAGGTAATCCTTACCTGAATAGAAGGATGCTTTGATAAATTTCCCTTTACAATTTGATGCCTTGAAGGCCATTTGGCTTTAAATCCAATAGAGTTGACCCAATGACCCATTTTCACAATAAAACATTGCATCTTGATTATAGTCTTCTCGATATTACACCAGCCAAACCAAAAAATGTCTTATCTCACTTATCAAAATATAATGTAATGATAGGTAACTCATTTTAAAACCACCTCTAGGTATAGGGATAGATGATATGTTTCATCACACCCTTCACTCATTTGTGTTATCCACATATCCCTATATCATAAAAAATTAATCTTGAAAAGGAGATGAGAAATTTAAAAAAAAGGATAATCATATTGCTATAAACTAAATTATAAATAACATGAAGGGATATATAATATATTTATAAAAATTATGATGTAAAGAAATTACATGATGATGAAAATACATTGAACATGGATAAATAAGTGAAAAAATAGATGAATTGAAAAAATATGGACATTATTAAACCAAGACTATTCGATGCTAAAGATATATCTAGAAAAAATAAATTCAACATCAAAGACCCAATTAAAAATTTTAGAGAGTGCTCAAAAAAATAATTGGGTTATCATGGTATCTAAAAACCTCACATAGTGGAAAAATATTCATAACATTGGTGATTCGTATGATAATAAGATAAGGTTCTTTTCTAAATCAGGAGAAACATATATATATATATATATATTCTAGGAACCTTTACTCTTTCTCAAAACCCGCACAACTAGTGAAATTAAAATTTTATAAGAATTATTATATTTGAAATGAATATTTGAAGGTCTTGCAAAAAAAATTTGTCTCACAGAAATAACCCAAAATTATTAGTCAAAAAAGATCTATGAAAGGAATGTGATATATTCTAGATAATAAATATATTATAGAGGAAAGTGTGAATTTATGTCTATAGTCGGTGATGTGTATGATTCAGATATAAAACAACATTGTGTTGGTTTAAACATAAAAATATTATGAATATGGAAGTGTTGGAAGGAAAATATCAAGGAGGAATTGGGTCAATCACAACAGACATGTTTAAAAAAAATACAATGAATTCTAGGAAGAATATTAAATAAATGTCAAACTACAAAAGGGTTTTTTTGAATATTGGACCAGTTTAGTCTTCATTAAAATTTATTCCAAATTATTATTCCAACATAATAAATTTTAATTTATAATTCCACAAATCTCGAGTACATATAGAGTGGGGATAAGGAAAATATTATTTTTATTGATGTTTCTCTAAAGGATTCAAATGGGGAATTCTGATTGATATTGGATAGTGTATATTCCTCACATATTGAAATAGACCTAATGTTGATGATAAAGGTTAAAGATCCAAAATAATGCATGAGGACATTTTGGAATGATTGTTCCCTCAATATAAAATGAATTAGTTCAGTACTTTTTTGGTAAATAATATTGGGAATTAAAACACATGTTATTTATTGATGGGTAGAAACACAGTCTCTTAAGTGTTTTACAACTATTTGATATATTTAATGATGTGATTTTTAAGAAATAACTTTTTATAATGAAAAAGATTGATTATGGATGATCATTTAAATATAATGGTAAACTAATGTAATCTAATTTTAAGTAAGGTATTACCAAAATTCATACATCCTATGTATGAATGAAAAAAAATGAATTGTATATTAAGGGTTGGTCTATATTAGTGAAAGGAATATAAGTAATAGTACATAAAGAAAAACTATTTATGATTTTCTTAATATGACTAAAAAATGGAATGGCATATGCTCTATATTCTATAAGGAGAATATTACTAATTTTTTATATAAGAATATAGAGATTAATATATCTCATCCCTCATAGATTATTCATTCTGACATCTTTTGGCCCATTAAAAAGACATAAATCAATATATATAGGTATTTTATTTTTATATTAATAGATACTAATTTATTTCATGTATTATTTTTATGTAACATAAATCAAAATAACATAGTATGTTTATGATTTTAAAGAAAAGTGGTAAAGGCTAGGACCGCAAATTCACTTGTCATCCCCATGGAAACCTAGAGGTAGTGGTGTCCCTTTTGGATCAAACTGATGACCATCTTGCCCGACCCCTCTCATTCTTCATAGCCGGCTTTGTCCCCATTCAAAAATATAAACTCCCTCCATGATTCCCCCCATCCTCCTTTACCTCAATTTTCATACTCTCTATCAAGGGGCTCCTTTAATTTCACATTATCTCAAGGAGTTCTCATAAGAATCATCACTTCATGGGTTTTCCCAAGTTTCTCAATTAATTAAATTATTTCTTTAGTTATATTGTATGGATATATTCATCAATGATGCCTAGTCCCTACTTGAATGAATTTTGGTCGGCAATATGGATCCTTTTTACTTTCTTCTGTACTTCTCATGTGATGAAGATCTTTCTATAGCATGGTCCAAATGGATTCAATCCTGTGATGGTTCTCATTTATTCATACTCATTTATAGATATTACTTCCATTATAAAAATTATTTTCATATTATGAAGATTTACGTATGTTTTCTAGGACGTTTCATTCTCTTACAAAACCCTACTATTCTCTAAATGTTGGGTAATCTCTTCAAGAGATTCTGGATAAACAATGAGAATTATTGAACCTTATGAGGTCTAATTTCACCCTAAATATGGGTGGTAGTGGAAATATAATATCATATAGTTGAAGTTATTTTGAATAAGGTTAGTGAATAATTATGTTTCCTTTAAAATATGGTTTTGAAAATTAGTTAAATTTTTTTCTCAGTTCAATGCATCGATCAAATGCATATAGACTAGAACACATCTCAATTCATAGTCTCAAATTGTAGCTAATTTGAAGGAATATCGGATCAAGAAGATTGTGTTGTCCCTAATTGGTAGTAAGACATGTTGATTCTTCCTAACATGAAGGAAGTTGAGAACCCTTATTATCAATGGAAGGGGAGGCACAGATCAAATCCTATAAAAATATCCTCTCCTATAAAATTTTGGTGTCTAGGGGATTTTGAGTGTAGGATAAGAATCTTTCTATTCATTTCACCTCTCTTAATTCATGGTTCATGTTTTGGAATTGGTTGATAAAGGTGTGACTCCATTGCGGGATCCTAAAGATTAGCAGGTAATCCATGTCTCATTCTAACTTCAAAACTAATTGAAGTTCTTGTCTAAACCAAGGGATGGTGACACTCAATATGATATATGGAATATGGTGATCCCATAGTGGAAAATTAAGGTGAATGTCCCAATGAATAAAGTATATATAATGGATGGCTTCCAAGAAAGTGATTATATACCGGTATTATATAGAAAGCAGGATATTCACACAGCCATTGAATAAACTTACAAACATTTATTTCATTAAGATTATGCATGGTAGAGGTCCTAATAGCCTAGGGAATAGGAAGGGGTATAAATTAATTTGAGACTCATTGGGATACGTAGTGTCTAAGGGAAAAATATCCAAAGGATCTAAAAACTACTCTAAATTTCCAAATCCAATAGAGACACGGTCAGAAAAAAATGAGGGTATGGCCTTTACGGATCATGAACTAATATAGGATTCCAATAATTTAGTGTCATAGAAATCATCCCCCATAAAATTCCTAAATGAAAAGCCTAAACCTATTGTGTTTTGAATAGAACAGTATTTAGAGATCATCCTTCACTTGAAAGATGAAATTCATGAAGGATCTGTCCACATAAATGTTACAAAGGAGGAGGCTGACATAATTTATAAATGAATTATCCATGTTATAATTAATGAGAATCAATGGGTACGAACCCACAAAAAAAATTGCATGATTTTTAAATGTAATGAATATAAATATGGGGGAATCCATTCAAATGTGGGATAATTTGGCCCAAAACATTGAACAAATCATCATGGAAGACCCAAAAACATGGCTAAGTTCTTTACAATAGGGATTTTATAGAGTGATTGGTTCTAATAATATCATTTTGGTATTTGATGATTGTTTTTTCTATTCTATGTTAAATTACCCTATTCAATTCCTTGTGAGTTTTCCCACTATTCCACAAATGTTCTTTCAGAAATAAAAATTAAATATTCTGGTCCTGAAAAGTGCTATGAAAGAATGCCATCACATCATAATCAGGATTTAGATAGACAATGTTGTTGAATACAAAAATACAAGATTTAAATCCTACTTAGATAAGCATATTATTCTTCATGAACATAGTTCATCATATTTCACATAATAAACTGGTTTTGTATAATGGAAGAATTGATGACTACTAGTGATAGATTAGACAATACTGATAGTGAATGATATTTCTTAACATTTTTGGAGATGGATTGCAGATAATAATTTCATATTATTATTTTTCTTTTACAAAAAAACTATGAAATTTCGATATATGAGTTTATTTCATGATTTCCCTAGCATATATGTATTTAATACTATTTATTATACATTGTATTATATAATTTAAAGCTGAAAATATTGGGATGTTTGATAGATAATGTGTTAAATGAATCTTATTAGGATATCTTCTAAATGGAAGTGGATAATGATGGTACAACAATGAGAAAATGAATATCAGGGATACTATTGAATTTAAATTCCTTGAAAATTTAATGAATGAATACACCCATGAAATATAATGTATCAGTGGTGATAAATATGAATCCAATTTGGTTGAGCAGTAGGATGATGTTTTTGAAAATTATGATAGTTAAAAATAATTTCATCTTAATGATGATGAGTCATCCAACTGAACTAAGGTGAAAAAACTTTTTTCAACTAATTAAATTATTTTAATAGATGTGGGGGAGAAAAAATTAATACTGATCAACGATAACAAGTTCAAACCATGATATCTTTTAGTAAAACATCACATACATCATTGTATTCAATTTTTGAACTAAGATATGTGTAATATTCTATAGATAATCAATAATGGGTTGATTTAATGATTTAATAATTGTAACACATAGTTTAAAATAACACATTGTAGTAGGTACCCAAAAATGAAGATAACAATACTATTAGAAAAAAATTCATGTTCCGGAACATGTTCAATGAAGAAGCTAAAGTTATTAAAAATAAGGAGAGACTTCTGTGTAAGAGTTATAATCAAGTGGAATGAGTGTACTTTAAAAAACAATTAAGTAGTTTATTGATTGGAAACCAAAATAATATTTCATTATTTTTATCCCCAAATAAAATAATGTAATTTTTAATTGGATGTCAAGTATGACTTCTTTAAAAGTGATATGAAATATGATGATCCTATTAAAGAATTTTATGGTTTCATTCAGTGAAATGTAAAAAAAAATTGAGATTATAATATTCTATATATGGGATGAAATGGGCTTCAAGAACATGGTTTTCTAAGATGGAAACCTCCGTTTATATTATAATTCTTAGAAGGGGAAGATTGATTAGAAATTTCTACATCAAAAATAAAAACAATATTTTTCAAATTATTATCAAATTTTTTAAAGATATCATTTTTTGTTAGAAATTATGATGATGTATATTAATATTTCCCCATAGAAATTAATTAGTTGTTTTAAATTTCTATTCTTGTGGAGATGATTAGTTTTCTTGGTTTACAAATTTATCTTAATAGATATCATATCATTCTCTCAAAAGAAAATGAGGCACTGAAAAATCTTAAAAATATTGGAATTGAAGATTTAGGACTGATTAAAACCCGTACCTTAGTATGAACAAAGTTCTAAAATGATTATAAAATAATTCTATTGGATCAAATATAATTTCAAAACCTTATTGGATGACTCTTGTAATTAATAACATCAATACAGGATATTTTCTATACTTTAATTCTATGATCCAAATTCCAAATTATCCCAAAAACTTTACCTATTACGGTGGGTAATGTATTCTTATATATATAAAAATACAAATTAATTATTGGATAACATATAAAATAAATATATTATTGAATAAATATTGGTATTCAGGTGTAGATTTAGTGTTATTTTTTTATAATAGAAAATAAACATCTTTTAGACTGTTCATTCATGGTGATAAGTGTATCTATATGAACACAAAGGAGACTTTTGTGACCGTAATATGTGATTATGTAGAGTATATAGATTATTTGTTATCCATTAATAAATTATTGTGGATAAAGAATCCTTATGAAGACCTTAAGATGAATGATAATTTTCCACTTCCCATGGGCCATTAAAATCAATGGGTTATTAAATTATCATAGCTTCTTACATATTATTCTAAAAGAAACAATATTAATATCAAATATCACCTCATCAAGTAACCTATGACAATAATATAGCTAACGATATAATTTGTTCATAATTTTGAAAAAATATTCAATGTGTTCTTAAAATAGTTATCAATGTATGATTTTTAAAGATTAAGGTTGAAAATGGGAGTTTAATATCCCCTCTCATGAGGATATAGTATGGTGTTATATCCCCTCTCTCACCTTACACATTAGAATTTTTTTTCAAAGGGAATAAATGAAAATATAAATATTATGATACTTATTTCATGATGAATATATCATGTGTGTTAAAAATTTGTAGAAAATAACATTGGTGTTATTCTATAAATAAGTGTATCACATATTTAAGGGGTAAATTATTATTGTGGAATAAATAGGGCACGTTTTTAATTCATCCTATGCATATGTGATTTTATAGATTTTTTTCAATGTACATACATGAAATTTTTTAATATTATTTAATGATGTTTCATGAGAAGAATTAAATCATGAAGTTATTGAATGAATATCATAAACTCAAAGACACCATGATATCGTTATTCAAAATCCTTGTATCAAACACCGAGTTTCCTAATTTAGGTTTCGAACTATTTTTTGATGATTCCTTTTTATTTTGTTTATGTTTTATAGTGATTTATGTTCCACTATTAAAAAAATCCAAAGTGGGTTATTATTGAGAACATTTTTTAAGAGGGTTTTTCTAAAGAAAGATGGAGTGGATGTGACCAATTTTGTTTGGGTTTTTTCAGTGGACAAATATTATTCAAAGGTACATGTGATTAATGGTGGGAGGTTTAAAAAAATCAAGGAAAGCTATTGGTTTATGAGGAAACATTATATAAAATATCATTGAAGGTACATGGAAGTGTCTTCGGAGGCCAACTATTATTATGATGAGTTTTTAGATAAAAAAACTGATGTCTACGTTTTTTTAGACTATGTTTGGTATGGTTTATTTGAATGTTTTTCGTGTGATTGTTCCACTAATCATGGTTTTACATAGTGGATTTAATTTTTTCATACTATCAACTAAAAACTAAAATTCAAGTGTCTAATAGTTCTATATATTTAATCCACATGGTAAATTGATATATAAAGGTAGAGGATCCCCATGGTTAGTAATAAATCCATGTTCAATTGATGTTTTCATATAGTTGATCCAACACTTAGAGAGAAATGAGAAATATTACCTCGTGATCAATATACATTGTATATGTGTTGGAAAAAATGTCAATCCAAATCATAGTTATCTATATTAAGTCATACAATTGATCCAATATTCTCCATATTGTCTAATCATACAGTCATTCTAGAAAATGTGGTCAACCCACATGGTTGATATTGCTCTTAATCAGCTCCAAAAATTGAGATTTATTAGAACGTTATAGTAGATGAAATAACGGTCTCCAAAATGAATATATTCTATAAAAATTAAAATTGGTTTATTCCTATATAATTTTATTCATAGATTATACGTCGCAAGTTAATCGTGGTTATAAAAGATATCTCATCATTAAACCAATGGAATTATTATGAAGAGATAAGTGTTCTAATCCACAATCAAGAAGTCTTTATATAAAACATTAACTCCTACATGCATGTGGATATATTTTTAGAATAATTAAAGATTAATTTTTTTAAATAAGTTATGTCTATAGATTTATAAATATAACAAGAGAATTAAAAGGAATAATCTTATAGATATTTAAATGAAATACAGGAATCATTTTAAATAATTGTGAAAAAGTCCAAAGAGGATGATTTATCAGTTACTAAAATCAATGATTTTCCATAAAGATCATATAAATTATATTCTTGATACTACACATTTAATATTAAAATTTTACAAGAAAAGTAATGGATATGTGTGGTCTATTATGATGAAACCCTACAAAATATATATGGGGATTTAAAAAATAAATAAGATATATAATGAAGAAAAAATAGTATTAAATTTAATGATAATTCATAAGAGATTTAATAAAAGTAAATACATTATTGAGTGTGAGTTCTGAAGGGAAATAATCATTGTAACAACTTTCTGGAAATCTAAAGTTGGGATATACATTATTTTTGTTCCATAACTCTCCAAACTACCCTTAATCTATGGGATACACATGCACCATTAGGGGACTATGGTGTATAAAAATTTTATGGCTATACCCTACTAGATATAATCCACACAATGTTATCTAGTTGACAAGGTGATATTAGGTAATTCCGGATCATTCCAAACACTAGATACTTTTAACACCCAGAAAATCTAAAGTAAGAACATTGTGTTTGATAACATGATTGACATGAAACACCAAGCACATAAGGGAATAAATTTTCTGAATACATAAAAATATATTTACCACTTAAAATAGATTCAATATATTTAATATATTTCAATTCATCCAACGTTGAGTTATCGAGCATTTCACCCAACAATGAGTTTCTTCAATGGCTTGTGTTACATTCAAGATTGAGTTTTACCAAAAAATAAAATGTTATTCAAAATATTATTATTTAATATAATAAAATATAATAAATTATACATTATGAATATTATTAACTAAAATATGAAATAATATGGTTTACAAAACTTATACATTCATTACAAATTAATTATAAATAAATATAACATCTAATTTTCTATAAAATGAATATAGAAAACAATTTTTATGCCCACAAAGCTATTTTACCCTAATAAATTAAATTAATTAAAATTATTGAGTGATAATAATGTAATATATATATAAAATATATTTAATAAAATATTTTTGATATACATCCAATATATTTGATAAATATCAGATAATAAAAAACCCAATTTTATACATAAAATCCAATATTTTTATTAAGGAATTTTTACCTCTTTTCATTGAGAACCTATTTAAATTAATTTTTTATAACATATATAGACTATATATGTAAAAATTTAAAAAAATAATTGAAAAATTAACATATAATTTTTAAAAGGTTTAATTGTTTTATTTTTCTGGGAAGGTTCATTTTTTAATGAATAGTGAAAAATACTGAAATTTAATTCGAAGATTATTTTACATATAATTTATACATAAGGATTATTTTTTGTTTTAATTTTTTTAAAGTTAAATGGGATGATATTTTTATTATTTAATCCAATTTAGTTCCTTGGACTCAATTTAATTTTTAATTTGACTATAAAAATATACAAATTTTTAGACATTTTTACATTAAACCCCTTCATTGTCATCCCGCCCGTGGGATTAAATTTAAATTAACTTATCCCAATAAGGTTATTGGAATTTTAAAAAATAGATTAAATATTTTGAATTAACATATTTGATAATTTCTAATAATTTAAAATTAGTTTTTGAAAAAAATATTAGTGAATTTAATTAAAAATAATTAAAATTATTAAGGCAAAATTAAGAATAACAAGGAATTAAACCATAAACATAATAAAAATAATAACCTATACACTAATTAAAAACTTATTGGATGTAAATATTTCATCCCATCTACTTGTAATATTCATGAATGGTCCATTTTACATTTGGGTAACAATTAATACATGGGGAACACAAAATTCTTTTGAAAAATTCAATGTTTGTCCTTCCCCTCCACTATAAAAAGGCCTCCTCTCCACCCACTTCCTCACAAATATCAAGAAACTTTTGATCAAAAAATATAAAACATAACAGATATTAAAAATCCCTCCCCTAATCCTATAATCCTTCCATTGGGAAGAAAGTAATATAAGGAAGCCCTTTGATTAAAACTAAATATAGTGACCAGAATAATATGTAATAAACTTCATCAAGAATTTCAGTTTTATTTCAATTCCACAATACCAAAAATATTCATATTTAATGATTTTATGATAATAATAGTATAAAATACGTTCAGTTATTTTTTTATTATAATTGTTTGACCTATACTCACACACACATCTATAAAATGGTTAAAAACATATTATTTATGTGTACGACGAACTACCGCCTCACGGAATGATGATTATTTATTATTCCTTTTCCACTTATCATAGTGGCCATTATGATGGTAAATCCATTTAAAAATGTTATATATGATATTTAATATTTCTTTAATATTATTTAATTATTTTAAAATACATATCTTTATACATTCCATTTGTGTAAAAATGATAACGTTGTTTGTGGAAGTGTGGACTATAACCCCCTCAAAGCGATGTGATTCATTCACACAATCCAGGAATACATAAATGATGGTTTAAATTAAAAAAATGTATCATAAATTACATATACATGATATTAATTAAATAAATGCTTTTCTTTAAATAATATATATAAATATATATTATTTTTTATTAGCCTTTGACACACACTGAAAAAGTGATAACATCATTCTTGGATGTTTTAACTACTGCCTCCTCGACACAATGTAATTTTTTTACATTACAATAATTCTATATAAAATTAAACATGAAAATATAATATGGTATTTATGATTTAATGATAATTATTTAAAGTTCTTATTTTACTTAACTTCTTTCTATAATAAACAATGAAAAATGGGAACGTTACTCAGGCGTACGTACGGCCTACAATCTTCATGATTGAAGTGTTGATCCATTTTTCATAACCATATTTAATTTAATATTTTAAAAGTGAAATTTATGTATAAATATGATAATTATTTCATTATTATTATTATTTATATGTTATATAATTACTTTTTATCCCATAGTTCACCTACCATGGTTATTTTTGATACAAAAACAAAATTTGGTCAAAACAGCCACCGTAAAATTAATTTTTTAAGTTATTATTAAAAAAATATTAATATATGAAATAAAATTAATGATAAACATGAAATATATTTTTATGAATGAATATAATTAAAATTATTCTATTATATAAGAATTTAATGGATGCTCACGCGAAATAAATTCAAGGTAAGGTATTCTTCATATCATTCTTTTTCTATTGTGAGATAAAATTCATGTTCAATGATTACATATTTTGTGTGGAGTATCTAATAACCATTTTTATATATTGTATCATGAATTATGTTATCATCCTGACATTTTAAACATTCATTTTATATTATTCATTCATGAGTTTTATGGTTTAAAAATATTCAAAGTGGTATGGGACACTTTGGAATGTTTGAAGATTATTTTCCACAGTAATGAATTTAATCGTATTTCCATTAGAAAAAATTATATGAAACTTTTTATATTAAACAATTAATTTTTATATCCTCTAGTTATTCATTTCCTTTTTCAAGTATTTTTAACATTTCTCAACTCATTGGTACTCAAAATGTTTTAGAAGCTTTTTATCAGAGAACCCAGTGTTATTTCTCTCATTAGTTGAAGAACTTGTTTTCTTTTAAAAAAAATGTTTAATTCAAAAAAAATCAAAAAAAATCAAAAATATTTTGTAAATAAATTGTCAAAATTTATTCTTATACCATATTTTTTAAATTAATCTTCTTATCACTTTCTAAAAAAGGGATTTTTCTAGCCTTTAACTATGCAAATTGAATTTCTTCCCTCATACAACATGTACAAATTTACCCACTATCGTTTCTTTGAAGAATAATTTTCATTTTTAAAATTTATCTTTATAAATAAATTTATTATAATTTTATTTTCATAGAAAAATATTTTCCAAAAGTTTTTTAAAAAAAGGTAATTTTTCTCATGAATATATTAAAAGGATATTTTTATAGTATTTATATTCATCAACAAAAAAAATAATCTATTTTTAATCAACTTGGGAGATGATATATTGATAACAACCTTATTCATCCTCTAGATGATATATGTTTTATTTGTCCAATGATATTATTCACATTCACTTATTTGATTCATTTGTTATTCTTGTTAAAATATTCAATTCCCTATGATCATATGGCAATGAAGTTTTCCTAAATATCCATAAAATCTATCATAGATATGATTACTTCCTAAATTGTATACTAATTTTATACAGTTCTTACTTTGAAAGTTTAATATTCCTGGAATAAAGCCTTGATTATATTATATTCTTGGAATTAATCCTTGAAACTGTTCGATTCCTGGCATGAATCTTTGAAAGTACTAGATTCTCATAATGAATTATTGAAACTATTTTATCTGTAGCATGAATCCTCAGTGGAATGTGGTAGATATATATTGTTATGAATTAAATAATTTAGTTTTAGTTATTATTTATCCATGAGATTTTGCATCACCATATCTATGGATATGTTTCTTTATTTTTTATTTTGGATAGAATGCCTTTTAGTTTCTTAACTTTCTATATTTATTTTTCCTTGTCTATTTATTTGAATAACATGTGTTTCTAGTTTTTTACCATTCCATATTGACTATTCTCATTGATTCGTTATTGATTCCACTATATTTTACCAATAATGAACATTTCAGCTAACCCTTATTATATTTCTTTCCCCAAGAATCCAAATATCATATTGTGAAAGATATGTAGGGATATACTAGATGGAATAAAGTTATCCTAGAACTTAGTTATTTAGAAAGAAGAAATAAATATGATGTATTTATTGTATTTATTTGTAATAAAAGACAAATTTATGTATCAAATTTTCCTAAACTACTAAAATCTAAATTCTTTTCGGATTTGATTCATTATAATTGTGAAAATGTAATTGATAATAGACACTAGATCTTGGATATTTGGGGTTAGTTTTCTATTGTTGGTATCAATGGAAGTTTAGTAGAAACATTGGGAACTATATTTAGGAAAACAATATTATAAAACATAACCCTAATGAATAATTTGAGGATAAGTATATAATAACATCCTAAAGTTTCAATAATATAGATATTGTGTGTTTTTTCTAAAAAATCTCTTTGTCCAGATACTACAAGTGGATGTGGTTCTTGAATAGATGCACTGTTGACTAAGAACTCTAAAAAGGTGTTTCAGGACTGACTCAGTGTAACTTAGTACACAAAAACGGGCTTTACTGGGCACATGGATTGTCACTCCTAAGGGATATTATTAAAAAAATACACATTTTCTTTACAAACCATTATGATGTATTTTGACAATAAATAACCTAGGTTAAAACTAATGCATTTTATATTGAAAATAAGGTCCCTTGATTTATAAATATGATAATGATATTATGGACAAACCCAAGACTAAGGAAAGACCTATGTAGAAATAAAATGGATGAAATATTTATGTGTTAGGTATATATTTAAAACTTTAGGCCATTTAATTATTAAATTTCAAAGATTTACATCATATTTATTTTAAAAATTATATTACTATGGTTTTAGAAAAGTTAAACATGTCTTCTAGGTGATAATTAATCTATTCTAGAAAGGTTGTGGGTATTGAACCCCTGGATGAAGGATGATAAGAGTTTCACACCAACCACTGACCAATACAATGTTCATGTTAAAATTTCATTTTTTTGTCAAAAAATTTTAAGAATCAATATTAATTATGGAAAATTAATATATCTTCATAGTTTTAGAGATTAATATATTAACCATATAAGTTTTGTAGAATAGTTAGAGACAAATATTTTTACTTTTCACTCTTTTATGGTTCTTATGTTATATTAAATTGTTATTTTCATACATGAAGCACCAATGTAATTCTTTCAATATCCATTTCATAAAGTAATTGATGAATTTGGAATTTATCGAAGAAATTCCAAATTATGAAGAAAAAAAATTATAGAAATATATCATGTATGTATATTTCCTTATATTCTTAAAATGCAAAATAATTACCCATCATTATGAAAATGAGTTCAAAATAAAATATTGTCCCAATACCTTAATTTTTGTTTCACTAATGGTCTTTTTAATCATTGTGGATTTTCGTTTTGAGACCCTCAACCTTCTATTGATCATTCAATTATTTTTTATTGATGACCTTATTCACTCACTATAAATATTTATGTTTTTCTTCGGAGTATTTATCTCTAAATCCAACTGATGTTGTTCTACATATAAACCTAGTTATATGTTTTTTCTTGTGAACTTTGTACTTCCCATTCTATCTTGTATGAATAATTTATTAAAAAAATACTCAAAATATGGGATTTAAATATATGACATATAAAACAAAATATTATTATATTTAATTTAAATTATGACGGTGTAATTTAATTAATTTTGGAAGAATGTAATGAATCAAAAAGGTTGGAATATTGTGTTAGATTGCATGTATGGAACATAAAACCAAACACGTAAGGGAATATAATATTAAATGAATTTAATATATATTTAATATTTAATTTAGATTCAATAAATTCAATATATTTCAATTCATGCAACACTGAGTTAGCATGAATTACACATAACTATGAGTTTCTTCAATGGCACGTGTTACAAGCAAGACTAAGTTTTACAAAACTATAATATATTACATAAAATACTATTATTTAATATAATAAGATATAATAAACTATATATTATGAATATTATTAACTGAATTATAAAAATGTATGTTTTACGCAACTAATTCATTGGTTAAAATTTTATTTGAAATAAATATAAAAACCAATTGAATATATAATGGAATATTTTTATAGAAAACTATTTGTATGCCCACAAAGTTATTTTACCCTAATAAATTAAATTAATTACAATTTTTCAGTGATATTAATGAAATATATAGTATATATTCAATCAAATATTTTTTATATTCTTCAAATATATTTTATACACATAAGATAAGAACAAACCCAATTTTACACCTAAAACCCTTTTTTTATAAAGGCGTGTTTACCTATTTTAATATAGAACATATATTAAAAAATATTTTTAGATAATTTATAGATTATATAGTTCAAAATAAATGTAATAATTTAATTTGAAACATAAAAATTAGGTTATGAGGAATTTTTTGATGTTTTGAGGAAGTTTCATTTTTTAATGAATTGTGAAAAATGTAGAAATTTAATTCAAAACAACTTTCTCAGCTAATATATTTATAAGGATAAATTGTATATTTAATTATTTTAAATATATTAATTATATAATATTTTTATAAATTAATCATTGGAATCAATTTCACTTGGATATTGACTTTAAAAAGAAAGAAAACTTTCAGACATTTTTACATAAACAATTGGCATTATCATCCCTTCTGTGGGATTAAATTCCAATTAATTTCATAAAATTATGGGATTTTAATTTTGAAAGAATGGATTCCATATTTTGAATAAAAATAATTTCTAATTTCTAATAAGTTCAACATAGTTTTTAAACAAAAATATTAGTGAAGGTAATTAATATTAATTATAATTATTAATGAAAAATTAGGCTTAACAAAAGACTAAACGTTAAACATAAGGGAAAAAATTACATGTAAAATTTTAAAAAACCAATTTTTTGACCATATTTATAGATATAAACAAATAATTTTCCATAATGGTCCATTGGAATCTTCGGTAATAATTAATAATTGGGGAGAACAATATTCTTTTCAAAATTACAACGTGTGTCCTTTCCCTCCACTATAAAAAGGACTCATCTCATCCCACTTCCCCACACCTCTCAAGACACATTGTCTCAACCATGATCTACCAAAATATCTCCTCAACATGTATACCCTAATATTATAATCTTAACCTTGGGAATAAATCCATCCAAGGAAACCCTTTGGTGAAAAATAATAGGAATTACCTGAATAAGTGGTAATAAACATCCTCAAACCTTTTAGATTTATATCAATTCTCCAGTCCCTAAAATATTATTATTTAACAATTTTATGAAAACACTAAAATCATAAATATAATAGGATATTTTTGTGATATTTATTATACCTAAACTCACACAAACATCCACCTAATAGGTAAAACTATATTGTTTATGTGTACGGCGAACAATCGACTAAAGAAACAATGATTGTTCATTTTTTGTTACCACCTCTCATGGTGGCCATTATGATGAAATATCAGTTCATATATGTTACATATTTTATTTATTATCTCTTTATACTTATTTATTTCCTTTACAAAACAAATCATTATACTTTATATTTTGTGTAAAAATGATAACATCGTTTGTGGAAGTGTAGACTACCTCCCCCTCAAAGTTATGTGATTTTTCACACATACCATAGAATGTATAAAAGATGATTTTAAATTAAAATATGTATAATAAATGAATTATAAATTATATTAATTAAATATTTACCATTATTTTAATATATATATATATATCATTTTAATTATTACCCTTTCACACACACTTATAATGTGATGACATCGTTTGTTGATGTGTGCACTACATCCTCCTTGACATGATGTGATACCTTATGCATAAAATTAATTATATATATAATAAAATATTATTATATAATATTGTATTTGTTATGTAATGATCATTTTGGAAATATATAATATTACTTAACTTCAATCTGTAATGATCATTAAAAAATAAGAACGTTACTCATGTGTATGTTCAACATTCTGTCTCCATGATTGTATCTTTGATTCATTTTACATAACCATATTGAATAATTTATTGTAAAATTATAATTTATGTACAAATATTATAATTATTTCATTATTATTATTCTATAGATGTTATATAATTACTTTTTTGACTATAGCTGACCTATAAAAGTTATTTTTGACACAGAAACTGAATTTGGTCAAAACACACGATGTAAATGAAATAGTTTAAGTAGCTATATATAACAAAATAATAAGTGAAATAAACGACATGATAAACCTGAAAAGGTTTTTGAATAATGTAGATAATTAGAATATAATTATTATACTTGATGTTGAAGTAGGTCCACCCAAAATGAAACACAAGGTAAGGGATTTTTCATCTCACATTATAATTATATGGGATAAACATCACGTTCACCACTTACTTTTTTTATATGGTGTACATACTAACCATTTTTAACTATAATATAATAAATTAATTTATATTCATTGAATTTTAATTATTCATTCAATATTATTCATTTGTGAGGTCTTAGATTTAAAATGTTTCAAAGTGGTATGAGATACTTTGGAATGATTAGAGATTATTTTACAGAACATTAACTTTAATGATCTTTCAATAGTATTTAAATTTTAGGAAATTATATGACCATTGATATATTTATACATTAATATTTGTCTCCTCTAGTTATTAATTACTTTTTTAATGTATTCGTACCATTTTTTATCATTGATACACAAAATTTTTTAGAATTGTTTTTTAGAAAACTGAACATTATTTTTCTCTTTTTTCAGAGAAGGTATTTTCAAAAATAAACCATGTCTTATTAAATTGTTTGGAAATTTGTTTCTAAAATAGTTTGGTATTGAAATTTTTATTATTTTTAATTTTACCAATGTTTTCATAGGAATCATCTTGTCACTTTTTGAACATAGCATTTTTTTAACCATTTGAAGTGAAAAAATAGTGTTCCTTTTTACCTCTTATAACTTGTATAAATATACCCACCAATATTTATTTGAATTTTCCTTTTCATGTTTAAAATTTTACATTTTAAATTAAAAAATTCAACTGTTTTTTTTAATGAAAAATATTTTCAAAATGGTTTTCAAAACAAAAGAAAATTTTCTTTAAGAATAATTTTATAGGATATTCTTATGTTCTTTATATTAATAAATGAAATTAATACTATATTTTTAATCCACTTGTTATATGTTGTACTTATACCATCAATATTCAACTACTAGATGGTTTATGATCGATTTGGCCAAGGATAGTGTTGACATTCACTTCCTTGATTCATTTTTTGGCCCCTAAAAATATTGAATTTCTTATGATCATTTGACATTTAATTTTCCCTAAATATCCATATAAATTTTCATAGATAAGATATTTTCATAAACTGTATAGAAAATTTCATAGGGTGTTCACTTTGAATATATTAGATTCATGGAAATAAGCCTTAATAGCATTAGATTCTTGGCATGAATCCTTCAATTTATTTTATTGTTAGCATGAATCCTTGTATTTATTAGATAAATGGAATGAAGCCTTGAAAGTTTTGGATTCTTGGCATGAAGCCTTAAAAGTATTAGATTCTTGGAATCAAGCCCTAATAGTATTATATTAATGTTATGAAGCCTTGAAAATATTATATCCATGTCCTGAATTTTTCATGGTATGTTATATATATCCATGATTATTCATTCCCCCATTTAGTTTTAGTTATTATTAATCCATTAGATAGTGCATCGACATTTATATGGATACTTTTAATTTTCATTTATTTAGATTTATTTTGGTATAGTTTATTACCTTTATATATTTATTTTTCCTTATCTATATATTTGAATGGAATGGGTTTCTAGTTATTTACCTTTACATATTTACTATTCTCATTGATTAATAATTACTTCCTCTATATTTAACTCTTACTAAGCATTTGAGCTCTCCCTTATTATGTTTCCATCATAGGAATCCAAGAATCATACATTGAATGATATAAAAGGATATAATAGATGAAATAATGTTATTCTAGAAATATTTTTTAAGAAAGAATAACAAATATCATATAATCAGTGTATTCCTTTGTAATAAAAGCCTCATTTATGTATCTGCTTTACCAATACTACTAAACTCATGATCCATTGGGATTTTATTCCTTGTAATATTTCCAATGTAATTAATAGTACACACCGAATACAGGTTATCTGGGAGTGGGTCTCTTCATACTACTATTGAGTAGTGAATCTTGTAAAATATGTTTTACCTTGTTTGTGTGTGTATAGGTTTGTGTTTAATAGTGAATTAATTTTACTTTAATCAGTTCTGAAGGTTATTTGAAATGGAAAATGTAACAGATGTTTTTAAACACTGATTAAGTCTCGTATTATTAATTTCATTCATATCATGGGTGTATTTTCATAAAAAAATTGATTTTATATTGAAATAAAATACAAAAAAAATTATTACAATGTATTATAATATATTTTCATTGATATCTCATCAGGAAGGATTCGTACATGATCTATTAACTAACAGACATGATTTATTTTTCATTGAATCTCTGAAATGAAAAAATTAATGAACTATCATGACCATGGATTTAATTATTTACTTTAATTTCAATCAAAGGGCCATAGATATCTTATTCCCTTAACTTAGAAGGGGGAAATCGTTTCTTTTCTAATTCAATTAATATCATATTATCTGTTATTCACCCAACATATGTTACCTTGACCCAAGAATTTATTGACACACATTATTTCAATACATAAAATTACTTCATTTGCGACAAATATTAATAATTATCTCATGTATAAGGACGATTACACATCTCTGTAGATTTTAATACCCAATGATAGATATATCAAGTCAAATTACTATAGGAGGATCTATCTATGTAACCTATTTTCTTGTATATTACTAGGTACATACATTGAGAGAATAAGTCTTAAGTCTTATAAGCCCCTAATACTTAAAAGTAAAACATCAAATATAACATGTCATATAGACTCCATCTAAACTATAGGGAATATTATTTAGAATATTTTCATATAATTTAAAGGTTCTCATAATATATGAGAAGTGTTTTAACCATTTTATGAAATATAATCAATATGTAAATTGTTATAATAATGTTATGAAAAAAGAACATTAATCATTAGATAATATATTTTTAATATTCTGGTAATCTAAAGTAGAAATTTAGTTTTTTATTAGGCATAAACTCTGATATAATCCCATATTCAGTAATACTAATTTTTACAAACATATGTTTGTCATCAAATTATGAACATGCATATACTTTGGTATGGAATGTTCTTATATGGTCAATATTATAGTTCTAACTTGACCCATTTGAGAGAATCCCATAAGAGGTGTTATCACTGAGTGTCTATGTTTTTATTCTCTCATAAAATTGAAATATTGAATAATAACATAGTCTTATGAGTATAAAAATATATATTATGATCATATGTTTTATTCATTGAACAATTCCAAAATTCTAATCCAATTTTTTCAAAACCACTTTTTAATATTCATTAGAAGTCATAACATACTTGATTTATATATGTATAGAAACCATAGTCTTGATAAGATTTTATGTATTATTCCCTTATCCATGCAATTATACATGATAATTTTTCTATAATGGGATAGTATTTTTTTCATACCCTTAACACCTTTATTCCATAATTTCCAAATACCAAGTACATATCCTTAGTCATATCTCAGGAACTATTGGACACCTCAAACTACAAATCCTAAAGTTATCCTAGCTAAAATTCATATTTACCCACTTAGATTTATACATATGAATTATGAAACCTAAATATATATCATGGAATCAAAAATAAAGTCAAAATACATAATAATAAGTAATTATATGCATCATAATAATATCATATTATGCTTTCATTCATCTTCATAGTGAGATTTTATGCGATTCGAAATTGGAAAAAAAATTCGGATTGAATTATTAAATCTTATATTTCCTAAAAATAGTAATTATATATACATGAATTGATTTAAGAAACCCCATATGTCAATTTCAAAAAATCATATTACCTATAAATTAGGTTTCTTTACTTTATATAATTCTTGAATAATTATCACTTTCTTAGTTATTTGAAATTATTAGACATAATATATGTTTTTTATATATTGATAACATATTTTACAAGAAAAAATAGTATACTCCCCCTATCCTATTATTAAAACACGGCTCATTTTGTTTAACAAATCACAACTATCTAATGTACTCATTAAATTAATAGTTTATGTCTATGATTCTTGCTTTAATTAAAAAATGAATTTGTACAACTTCAATACATTATCAGTTTTCATTGTTGTCCTAAAGACATTAGGTCATATCATATAGCTATATTCTAAATGGTTTTATCTAAGGAATGTTGTGTAGACATTTAATTCCCCAATATAATGATCCAAGACTATTGATATGAAATTTATAAATCTCAATAGATTTTTTCCCGAATAGTTGGTAATATGTTTCATTGATTATTTTTTATAAACATAATTAGAAATATTTAAAAACTAATTGTTCCTTATAAGTACAAACAAAATATTTGCATCAACTAGAGAAATTGAAAAAATATACAGGTAGATTTTTGTATATGGAATCCATTTATGAATTAATATGAACTTTCCTAACAAATCTATTTTATATTTACTTATTCCATATAGGATATGATTATTATTATCAAATAATATATCATTGATCTTGGTGAATATAAAACTAGATATTTCGTTCTAAAATTATTACATAGTAGGTCTCTAGAAACATTCCCCCAACAAATTCATGTAATGTTTATTTTTCCAATATCACAACATGTATATATCAATCTTTATGCTCAATGAAGTCAAGACTACTCCCACTTTCAGTGAAGTTAACTACCACTCTCTTATAGAAGTGTAATTAAGCACATAAATAATACCACTATATCTTAGGTTTTTTAATATCATTAACATCTTTGAGATAATTAATATATATTTACTAATTATTTTTTATGTAATTTGGGTTCCTAATATTATATTTATAAAATTTTTCTCATCAAAACACTTACATCCATGATATAAAATATTCCCATTAAATTGACACTTATAGGTTATCCATTACTCAATATTATAGGCATATGGTTATTTCTTACACTATTATATGTAAAATATGTCTCGAAAGGTCCCATGGTAGACTTGGAATGTGTCTAGGAATCCTAATCGATCCTTTTTGTTCAATTATCACCACTTTTACTTGTATAGAGTAATGTGAGGCCATTAATGGGTCCTCTCAACATTTAAATGATTAATGAATAAATAGTTAAGATATTCCCTAACTAGCCTACTCATGGGGTATTATTTCCTTTACCAGGTGTATTCATTTATTCTATTTTATATTCTAAAAATATATTAATGGAATATTTAGAACTATATGAATTTAAATCTAACTTCTCATTCAAATAGTTTATTCATGTATTGTATAACTAAGTGTAGAAGATTTCTTTATTGTTGTTATTTTTAATGGTTTTTCATTAAATATAATAAGTACACTATTATACCTTATTTAGATAAAATTTGTTTAAACCCCTATCTAGGTATATACATGATAATTACATTTTGTTTTACTTGATTAGTAATAATCTTTCTAAAAAATCATATGAGTCTTATTTATTATATTCATAATTTCTAAAAAAATTAATATTAATTATTCAAGTTTTAATAAATTATTAATTATAAAATAACATAAAAATTGTAACACCCCAAGCTTCCACGGTATGTTTCCCTTTGAATAATGAAATATCTTTCATTGTATGCAACTTCGAGATTCTAACACACCGCGACAAATCAAAGTAGCCATTATGAATAGTAATACCCACTTTTTGAAATTTTATAAATTCCATCTCTCAAAATTTACTTCATTTTTGGATTCGGAATATTAAAATTATCCTAGGGTAAAATTTTGGTACTTTTCTGATAAATTTTATATTTTGATTAATAATGAAAATTACAAAATTTTAATTAAAAATAACTTTTTTAATCAAAATAATTAATAGTGATAAATAATGAATTTGAGTGGTTTTAAAGTATATTTAGAATATATTTTTTCCATTTAATACAATTTTGGTCATTGGACATAATTTCACATTTAAACCAGACATAAAGAAGTGTCAATCTTTTGATAGTTATTATCTCTTAAAAACACATTTTTTTGTTTTAACAATGAGAATTAATTTTAAATTAATTTCTCTCACTTCGGTGTTTTGAATTTAGAAAAATGGATTCAATATTTGGAATTAGGAGATCCAAATTGTGTAAATAGGTAAATTTTATTTTTAGGCATTTTGAATAATTACTTCAGTAAATATTTTATTTACCATGGTTAAAGGGGAAATCCGGTAAATAAGGGTAAAAAATAGTATTATAATAATATTAATTTACCTTAAAACATGTCCTAAACCTATTTTTTGATACATGTCTGACCACAGGAATCTTTTGGTCTATTTTGGGACCCCATGGGGCCACTTGTAGGTGATAAGGACACTTTATATTAATTAAGTTAAAGTAAATACAAAAATGACATAAGCATATATCTTTTAGAAAATCAATTTTTACATAGAGTTATATATGTTATCCATTCGACTATAAATATTAATTATAAAGAAAAAAATATTTTCTACATAATGGAATTTTATTTATAATTTTTAGACATTGAATAATTAAATTTATTTATGACACAATAATGATGCTGTATTTTCCTTATTAATGAAAGAATCAAACAATTGGAATTATATATGTTAAAATAAATATAATATAAAGTTTTGATGACATACACGAATTTTATTGGTTAATATGACATTTTATGATTGATTAAATGAAATTTTTTCGAATTAATAAAGTTTTTATGACTTTATAAAAAATCAGTTATTGAATAGTGTCAAAATTCACATAAATGATTTTTTAAAACAAATATTATATTATTAATTGATATTCTATTCCTAAAAATATAAGGTTCGGCCAAAGGACTTATATAATGATATTTGTATCAATAATGGACCACTTGGGGGTCTCTTGTATGTATATAGTATGTTTATAAACTATATAATATAAAAATACAAAGTGTCATGGTAAATGTCAAACTATTTAACTAAGAGTTAAAACTAAAATATAAGGTTAATATAATGACCCAAACCTATCTAAAATATACTGGTTGAAATGATTTCAACCCATCCCCACCTTATACTTTGAATAATCCACTTTTTAGCCTTTATAAAACGAATATTAATTTATTATAAAATAATACTTTAAGTTTTTCCTAAAGATCCCCTCCTCCCCCTTATAAAAGGACACCACTTCTAACCAATTCTTCACAACTTCAAAGAATTTTGTATCTTCCAATATCTGTCCAAATATCCTCCCAAATTCCCTTAATTTCACCTTAGAGGCCTTAGTTTGATCATAAATCCATCCTAAGGATCCCTTTTGATCAAATCCAAAGGAAGAACTCGAAGAAGAGGTAGTGTTTTCACCACCCTTTTTCAAGTTCCTTTCTTCTTCAACTTCTTCTTTCTTTGTTATTTCCATTATAAAATAATAAATCTAGTATATTCTATATACTATGGTGTTATTATAAATATGGTACAACCATATTCATTATTATATCCATCCTTTTAATGACATTTCACTATATGTGTGTACGTACGGCTTACCGTCTCCATGTCGTGGTGTAATTGTTATTCAATACACTATTATTTGGATGGGTATAATAATGATGTGTAATTCATATAAATAATAAATATAAAATTATAATTATTCTGTATATATGATATAACATCCAATTATATATTATTTTAATATCAAAATAATGATATTGTCGCTCGTGCGTACGTACGGACTACCGTCTCCACGAACACGATGAGATCCATTCCGCATCGTATCCATGCAAGTATAATTTTTATTTTATGATTAAAAATAATGTTTAATGACTTGATATCATTCTGGATATGAAGAATATACAACCTATCGAAAACAAGCACAGCTTATGTAACAAAACATATAAAATAAAATGAGTAAGTTAACACCCGAAACGACTATAATACTAAGATATTATTAAAAAAACAATAGTAAAAGATCATATATGATATCATATTAATTTATATGATTATTTTATAATTTAATAACAATTATTTCACCATTATAAAGGAGGTTAAACTACCCTCTATCAAGGAAAAGTACAAGGTAAGGGTTTATTTCACAATCTCTTCATTATCTGAGGTTCTTTATACGTAATTATCTACTGGGACCTCTTTATCATCCACATCCATGTTTCTTAAATATGTATTTCAAAACATTCTTACTATTTTAAACAATATGGGTTAAATTAATTTATACCATTGTTTGACTTCTTATAAGAAGTTTATTAAGTAATCTTTACGTCATTTTTCAAGCAAGGACATTTTTAACCTTTTCGACAAATTAAGGTAAGAATGTCTTTTTTTAACATATACGGCGGGTGCGACTATTTTCCACCATTGTAAAATCTTCAAAGCTTCCATTACAATATTATAAGAATATTTTCAAAGTAAATATTTCATTTTATAATTATGTGACTTTTAAATGATTTCAAGAAAAAAGAGATATTTCTCTCAAATAGTTTTGATTTCATCTATGTCAATATCCTTTGATGGATTTTAAGCTTATTTGATGTTGATTTATTATGATACAAAACTTCCTTATTTTATTGAAGGTTTTGTGATATGTTTGACTACGGATGTGTTATTTTTATACCATTCATGGTTTATGTAGAAATTATTTACATTTTGTATGATAGTTTTAATACGAATTTTTATGTTATGTTTAAACCTGTTCATATGTGGAATGCATTGGACTTAGTAAGTGACGGGTGGATCCTGTTATAGCTCCAAGATTCACCGGTAGGTCTCATGAGACAAAATAGTGTCTTGGAATGAGGCCTTGACAAAATCTTATTTTTAGTCTTGGAAAGAGGCCTTGCTACGTGGTTATGATAGTCTGGCATTATGTACTCCATCATTATGAAAGTGGTTATTGATATTTCATGTGATTATTCGATTAGTAGAATATCCATGTGAATAAGTAAATGGAATTATATCATTTTATTTCTCTCATATTATGCTGAAGTTAAAGTTTAAAAGGCTTTTGTTTTAGTTATACATTGCCTTAAATGATTATGCTTATTTATGAAAGTTTCGGCTATATTGTTATCCTTATGGGCATTTGAGCTCACCCATTTCTATGTTTTATTTTTTCCAAGATGTGAAGAAGTGATTTATGAATGACCTGCAGGGATAGTATGAGGGGATATTAGTGTGGACTATGGAGACTATGTTGTTGTAGTTTTCATCTTATGAAGTAATGTAAGACTGATAAATGTATCTAGTGATTCCAAAGATACTAAACTAATCGGTCTTTAGAGACTTGATCTTTTGTGATCAGGACAATATTATGTAATAATGCACCAACTCTGGGTAAATGGGGTCAGGGCGTTACAGTTGGTATCAAAGGAAGTTTAGTTCAAACCTAGGAATCTAGATTTAGATAAACTCTGATTAGAGCACATAGACCTAAGATGTACTTTGAGGATTAGTATAGAAGAACATCCTAGAATTTTGGTATTGTAGAGATTTTGTGATTTTTTCGAGCAATACATCCATGTCTGGATACGAGCAGGTAGAGGCAGCTCTGGGAAAGATGTACCTAGGGGTAAAACCTGAAAACACCGGTTTGAGCTAGACTCGAATGGGAACTGGTGCACGACAACGGGCCTTGCTGCACTCTTGGTTACGACACTCCCGGGGGATATGCTTAGGATAATTATCATTTTCTTTAAAACCATTATGAAGGGTTTTGATTTCATACTTCCTCAAATAAGAAATTTTTATGATTATGGATTATATCCATAAACTGTTCAATTTATGATAAGTTTTTTACATGTTTGTATTTATATATTGTGATTCATAAACTAATCTAGTGTATGACATTATTTAGAAATAGCGCCTAGTGGAAGAAATGGAAACTATATAAATGCACGCACTCCATGTAGGGATTTTCATCCAACTCCAGATAATTATGTTGGTGTTGGTGATGCAACTGGTGCTGATCAGCTAATCACCATACTGGGACAACTCACTCAGGTTATGAATAATAACCTTACCCGTATGGAGCACCCCGATCCGAAGCGTGGAGGATCAATGTTAGATCGCTTCATGAGAAAACAACCACTAACATTCAATGGGGGTATAAATCCACTAGTAGTTGAGCAATGGTTAAGTTCCCTAGAGAAAATATTTTAGGCTTTGGGGAGTAGTGAAAGGGAAAAGGTTATCATGGTAGTTTACCGCCTCACTGGAGATGCTGATCAATAGTGGTCATTAATTCAAAACACAAAGGACAAGGAAGAAGTATCAAGTATGGAATAGAGGGAGTTTAAAGTTATTTTCTTGGAAAAATACTTTCCTAATAACCATCGAGCAGATATGGAAAGGCAATTTCTCAGTCTGAGGCAAAAGGAGGATGATAATGTCGCAAAGTATAAAGCTAAATTTACATGGTTAGCGATGCATGCAACAGATTATATATATAACCTGAGGAGTAATATTGATCATTTATTTGATGGGTTAAAACCATTTCTCCATCGAGAATTAGTCTCACAATCCTTCTCATCATACGAAGACATTGTCTCATGTGCTATAAAGACAGAAATGGAATTCTCTAAATTTTATGACAATAAATTAAAGCAAGAGAAGAAGAGAACGGTAGAACAAGAGACAGATAATGTTAAAAAGGGAAAGAAGGATTTCCATTATGTGATAATCGTGGGAAGAAATATCTTGGTACTTTCCTAAAAGGAATGTGAGTTTGTTACAAATGTGGAGAAAAAGGTCACCAAGCTTGTGATTTCAAGGGAAAGAAAGATGTTGTCAATGTTGAATGCTACAATTGTAGAAAAATGGGGCATTATACGAATGAATGCACTAAGCGCCAAGGAATCATACCTCAGAAAAGGCCAAGGTATCAAGGCTAATCTTATGTTGTTACTATAGTTGAAGTGGAATAATTAATGTATTTGTGTTTTTGGACTCAAGGATTATATTCTGGTTATAAGAATAATGTGATATATATAAGTATT
Organism: Viscum album; assembly: GCA_963277665.1. Taxonomy (NCBI): domain Eukaryota; kingdom Viridiplantae; phylum Streptophyta; class Magnoliopsida; order Santalales; family Viscaceae; genus Viscum; species Viscum album. The sequence continues at coordinate 327,501,675 of OY728158.1, forward strand.
GTACTGCAGTACTTGTTGTTTTCATTAAGCTTTTAATATGACTAAGGTAACCATATTTTTATTATGTGAAAATAAGATAACCTTTACTTTCTCTGAAGAATCTGATGTGACAATTGATTTTGGAATTTAGATACCTTTTACATACTTTATGGACATAGGTACTTTGGATAACTATAATGTTTGGAGTGGATTATGTTAACTTTTGATAGTATTGTTTAAGGTTAAAACAATTCTTATGATCAATTTTTGGAATATTATGATACTATAGTTTTAGGAAAAGGACAACCTGTAGGGCGGGCGATAACCCGTCGCATCGGACAATGCTGTAGGAATCAAACCTACAACCATAGTGCGACACGCCTTTTTTACCTACCACTAGCCTGTAGGAAGTCCCTGGTCATTACGAAGTATTTTTCTTCATTTTAATGGTATATTTTAAAGTTTGGATCCTTATACGATTAGGATAAATATAATATTTTTGAGTTCCACTATCTTTTGGAGTTAAAGATGAGTTTGTGGTAGAAATTAGTTAAAGGATGAAACTCTACTTTTCAAGTATATATATATATATATATATATTATTCTATGAAGAAACTAATTCATAAACATTAGGTAAGGGATCTTAAAACCAAAAATGTGTTATCCTAATACCTTATGTTTTGTTGAACCAAAGATATTTTAAATCGTTATAGATTGATGGCATTGAGGCCCTCAATTCTACAATTGTTTCTCACTGATGACCTCAATAACACCCTATAAATATTTATTTTTTTCTTCTAATTATGTGTCTCTAATTTCCACCAATTTTCTCTAAATTGATATCATAATTTGGTGGGGACCCTTTCATTTCTTTTTTCCTCTTATTAAGACTAAATTTTATTAACCCAATTTTCGATGTGGGTTTTCCCACAAAGATATTTTCTATTTTAAACATTTTATTTTCTAAGAACAATTTCAAATTGTGAGGACACAATTTATTGAAGTAGGGGAGAATGTAACACCACAATCTTCCACGGTATTTTTCCCTTTGAATAATGCAATAGCTTGTATTGTACGCAACTTCGAGATTCTAACACACCGCGACCAATCAAAGTATCAGTTATAAAAAGTAATACCCACTTTTTGAAATTTTATAAATTTTATCTCTCAAAATTGACTTCATTTTTTGATTCAAAATATCAAAATTATCCTAGGGTAAAATTTTGGTACTTTTTGGATAACTTTTATATTTTGATGAATAGTGAAAATTACTAAATTCTAATTAAAAACAACTTTTTTAATAAAAATAATTAATATTGATAAATTATTAATTTGAGTGGTTTTAAAGTATATTTAGAATATATTTTTACCATTTAATACAATTTAGGTCATTGGACATAATTTCACATTTAAACCAGACATAAACAAGTGTCAACCTTTTGATAGTTATTATCTCTTAAAAACACACTTTTTGTTTTAACAACAAGAATTAATTTTAAATTAATTTCTGCCACTTCTGTGTTCTGAATATAGAAAAATGGATTCCATATTTGGAATCAAGAGGTTCAAATTTTGTAAATAGGTAACTTTTATTTTTATACATTTTAAATAATTACTTTAGTAAATATTTTATTTACCATGGTTAAAGGGTAAATCCGGTAAATAAGAGTAAAAAAATATTATTATAATAATATTAATTTACCCTAAAACGTTTCTTAACCCTATTGGTTGATACGTTTCCGGCCATGGGAATCTTTGGGTCGATTTTGGGACCTCATGGAGCCACTTGTAGGTGATAAGGACACTTTATATTAATTAAGTTAAAGTAAATACCAAAAAGACATAAGCATATATCTTTTAGAAAAACAATTTTTACATAGGGTTATATATGTTATCTTTTCGACTATAAATATTAATTATAAATCTAAAACAATTCCCTACATAATGGTATTTTATTTATAATTTTTATAAATTTAATAAATAAATTTATTTTGACATAATAATGATGCATTATTTTCCTTATTAATGAAAGAATAAAACAATTGGTATTATAAATTTTAAAATAAATATAATTTGAAAGTTTTGATGACATCCATGAATTTTATTGGTTAATATGACATTTTAGGACTAATTAAATGAATTTGGTTCAAATTAATAATGTAATGGCCCGGGTTGTGGGAGGTCCATTACTTAGTAAAAATCTGATGCTTGAGCTGTTCTGGGTGGTCTGGGAGGCCCTCCCAACTTTTCGGTGAAGTTTGACCCATGGTTGGCCTACCGGTAGCCTTATCCTATAGGTAGCAGGCCTACCAGTAGCTTGGTCTACCGGTAGCCGCCGCCTACCGGTAGCTCAGTCTACCGGTAGCCGCAGCCTTCCGATAGCTCGGCCTACCGGTAGCTGCAGCCTACCGATAGCTCGGCCTACCGGTAGCTTGGTCTACTAATTGTCGCAGCCTACTGGTAGCTCGGCCTTCCGGTAGCTGGGTCTATCGGTAGCCGCAGCCTACTGGTAGCAGCAGCCTACCCATAGCTCGGCCTACCGGTAGCTCGGTCTACTGGTAGCTGTCATCCACCGGTAGCTCTCATCTACCCTCACAGTTTTTCCAGTAGCACCTCATTTTTGTGCAAATTGGGTTTTAAAACCTATTTTGACCCCTCTAAGCTTGTGTTAAGGCCCTATAATGCCCATAAATGGCGTTTAATTAGATTAAATGATTGTGAGGTGTGTGTCGGTTTAAACCGCAGGGGCCCATTAATGACGTGTGGGGTGTCTCAACCGCGTGGTCAACACACGACCCCGCTCCTTACGTGGTTTTGCGTTCTTATCTCAACCGTCCCCGGACTTTATAAAATAAAAGGGTTCTCCCTAGGTTTCTTTTCTCAATCACCTTGTACTAGGAGTACCCTTCATTTCAATGAGCCGCATCGCTATCTGTGGAGTTCCACGCCCAGGCTTAGCGTCGATCGTTGATCAATAAGTAGTGAATTTCTCTATCCTCTCTCTTTTTTTGTGAATCATGCGGGGTGGGTGTGCTACTGCTTATATATAATGGGATGAACCAAACTCTAATAAAGATATAAACTTATTCTAAATAATGAAATGGGAGGGTTGTGACCGATGATGTTGCTCTATTTTTATCTTCTTACTCGATTAATGATTTATGAATTGTGTGGGCTTACTCCTACTGAAAATCATGGTTGTTGGTGGTCTCTCTCTGTGCACTAATGAACCCATGGTGATTTTTTTAAATGGCATGTTGTATAGTTGTGAACGCGTGCTGTGAAAAGGAATTTGGTTAATCACGTATATCCAGCTTAATAAATTGAAAGCACCAGGATCAACCTCTTCTCTGATAACCCCGGTTAAGGCACGGAAATTAAAATCGTGAAGTGTGTTAAATCTTATAAATCTGGAAATACTGGAATGGGCCTGCTTTTCTTTGGTGGTAGTGGTTTGTTGTTTTTCCTTCACGGGTCGATTGTTGGGTGATGTGGGTGGGGATGGGATCCCCTGTTGTTATGGTTCCAGTGGTTGTGAATTTTAGGTCGGGTGGTTACCTTGATTATATCACGAATTAGGGTGGAATCCTCTATTGTTGAGAAACTGTTGGCTTCGGGGGACATGGGGCTATACCTTGGGGTTTTCTTTGGTTCCAATACTTCGAGGGATCCCACTTACCCCTTTGTAGTTGTGACTTTACAAGAGAACCAGGTGTGAATTATTAAGTTGATGTTTGATTGTACTCCTTCAATGGCTTTTTCTTATGTTGTTAGTTGCCCAGTAGTGCAGAAACTTATTTAAACATTATCAATGAACTTGAAAATAATGAAAAAATGGGTTTTGGCGTGGTGTGAGTTGTGATTTGGACGTTAGTGTTGAATGTGTTCTTTAGGCAGGCTGAAGACAAACCTAAACTTTGGGTGAGTGCTTGTTACCTATACAAATAATTTTAGTTTTGTGTTTCTTATTCGCGCCCCACCCAAGTTGAGAACTTAGTGCCAAAGACCCCCATTTCATGGGGGAGGGTGTTTTTCCCAACACTTCTATTAGTGGCCGGTTATTATCTCCTTTCTGCTCCCTTTCCTGGATAGCCCAAGTATCTTCGGGCAGGCTGTGATGGCATGAAGTTCATTATTATCCCAATAACCTTCGGGCAGGGTAGTGTAGTGGTTGGACCAGGTGTGTGTGGGAAAGTGCTTTCCCAAGTGTCTTCGGGATGAGGCCCAGGTGTCTTCGGGCATGGCAGTAGATATTCTAGCCCAGGTGTCTTCGAGCGTGGTGGTGGTTGTTTTGGCCTAGGTGTTTGCAGGCGTGGTTATGTGTGATAGTTGTGGCCTAGGTGTCTATGGGTGGGATAGTGGTTGCGGCCTAGGTGTTTGCGGGAAGGGTTTGGCAGTGGGACTGCCTGAGGATATGGCCCAGGTGTGTGCGGGCGGGGTGTGGTAGTGGGACTGCGGTAAGAATGGCGGGATGGGTTCGATGCGTAGGATGTCTTCAATAACCAGTGGGAAAGTGGCTTTGGGTACCCAAAAATCGATGTGCTCTTATTATATATTACTTTCTTGTCTTATTTGGTGAGTAGGATAGATGAACTCCTTGATGGTATTGGTTGTCTGCTTCTCACGGAACATTAGTACGTTCCCCCACTTGTGCACTAGAGTCTTTGGTTTTTTCCTACTGAGTATACTTGTATGCTTACCCTATGTATATAAAATTGTTTTCATGTTTCCAGGAGGACTTCGGGGATTGCACGAGACCATACTAGCACAGGACCTTTGGGACAGTTGCAGTTGCTATTTGTCTTTCTTTGGTACTTTACCTTTGTAGTCACTTTGTACATTGTGGTATTTACTTTTAGAACATTCATATGGGAATGGTTGTTTTGTCTTTTATTGCACTTTTAGTTTTGGTGTTGTGGGATACTATCTTATCTCCCGATCCTATTAAAAGAAAAAGGTAATGCCTCTATTTAGTGAGTAATTCTATACCCTTAGCGCTGGTCGCCACTCCGGGACCTACTGAAGGCAGGTTTCAGGGGTCATTATCTCTTCTTCAACATGAAGAAGGAATGGCTTGGAAATCTGCTAACCCTTCCCTCCTTTTGGTGAAGGTGGGTCGTGACAGAATGGTATCAAAGGCGATGGTTGAGAGATAGGATGGAGTCTGGAGTTAGGCATAGTGAGGATTTCATGGGATAGTAGGGAAATAGTGTTGGGTGGCCTTGGTGCATGAATTAGGCCAGGGAAGACCGGCTAGGACACTGGATTTTAGGGCCCCCGTGATCCGATGCAAGGACTCTGGACCTATCGAACAACCAAGTGAGGCCACACTGATTACTATTTAGAGACCCTAGGAAAGGTACATGCATCATAATGACTTGTGTTCTTTTTTTTATGGGTGTTTTGGGGATTTAAATAAATAATTAGTTTACGAAATTTTAAGAACAATATTTTGCACTACTCGGGCTTAGGCATTCCTTGTTTACCTTGAAGCTATGGTACCCGGAAGGAGACCACGTGTGGTATGAGCGATCGAGGCCCAAGAGACTACTTTAGCGGATTGGCAAGGAGCTGATCGAGAGGAGGAGGATGACCAGTGGTAGAAGACACTTCGGGCCTTCCAGCGATAGACCCTCGAGAATTATGAGGGTAGCACCTCTGACATGAAGACGGAAGGCTGTCTAGAAGAGCCGGTGATATCCTTCGGCCTGATTCGGGCTCTGATCGAGTACTGGGTTCCTCTGGCCATTAGCCAGATGTGGGGAGTGGAGCGTCAGTGGTGGATGCTTTACCTAGGGGAGAAGAGAGAGGCTGAGATGGCATGGTCTATTTTTGAGAGGGAGTTCTGGGCTGAATTCCTCTCTTCGATGATGAAGGCAGAGAAGAGGCAGGAGCTACTCTCCCTCCAGCAGGGAAGTATGTCAGTGAGGGAGCTGGGAATCAAGTTCAAGGACCTCCTATGTTTTTCTCCGGACCTCTTTCCCAACGAGGAGTCTCAGGAAAGACATTTAGAGGAGGCACTCTGACCCTCCTTCTAGTATGTTGTTACCCCCTTTACCCTCCCAACATACTTGGAGGTCCAGAAGAAGGCAGAAGTGGTGGAGAGGATGCACGCTCTAGGAGGTGTGTCAAGAGAGGGGATCCAGCTAGGACCATCGAAGGGGAAGGTCGTCAGCACTAGCCCTCCACCATCAGGACCCTCTAGGTTCCGACCAGCAGGGAGCAGGCCGCAGTAGTTTCAGTTCCAATCCCCTGGTCCTCACCATTTTCCTTCGAGCCCAGGACCACGGTGCTTCGTCTGTGGGAGCCATGGAAATATCCGGATTCAGTGCCCGGACGGAGTACAGTACGGCCATGGTGGACAACCCCAGCACCCGCCCTAGCAGTAGCTTCCATCCAGGCCTTTCCAGCAGCAGCAGCAGGGGCAGCGAGGTCATGCTCCTCCAAGGGCAGACGTTGCCGGAGGAGGCCGACCTTAGGGAGCTCCTCAGTGACCTCGACCAGGATGTGGTCGGGGAGGTGGTCGACATCTGAGGGGAAGAGGAGCTGGGTGTGGGAAATGGCATGTCGTGGAGGCAGTAGTTCCATCATGACCGAAGGTCGTTCGAGGTACGATCAGTTTGTTTATCACTCTTGCTTATACATTGTTTTATACTGAAGCTTCTCACTCCTTTGTTGCACCCAGTCTAGCCCATTCCATGGGAATAGATGCTGAGAGACTTCCATTTCCCCTGGTGCTGAGCACACTAGTCGGAGGTCATACTGACTTGTTATATGTTTGTCGAGGATGATGGATAATGATAGGTCCACATCATTCGGTCGGGGATATTATTATGATACAGATACAACCATACAATGTCATCCTAGGCATCGATTGGTTTTTCTCTGTGTGTGCCATCATCGACGGCTTCTGAGGAAGGGTTGTGTTCTCAAACTTGGGCGGGCGGCATGTTGTTTTCACCGGCGAGTGGAGTAGTCATAAGGGAAGCAGGCGAGAGGAACCCCTCCTCTCGTTGTTAGCCGAGCATTAAGTGGAGTCAGTGGATGCTGAGATGGTGGCGGTTTCAGGGATCGTCAGCGATTTTATGGACTTCTTCCCTGAGGAGGTGACGACTCTACCCCCTTGACGTGATATCGAGTTCGGGATAGACCTTCAGCCTCGTGCTTATCCGATTTCGATGGCTCCTTACCGGATAGCACCTTCAGAGCTACGGGAGTTGTGGATTCGAATTGATGATCTGATGAAGAGGGGTTATGTTCGACCAAGTGTGTCATCGTGGGGTGTTCCAATATTGTTCCCAAAGAAGGAAGATGGTGGTCTCAGGTTGTGAATAGACTACAGGAGGCTGAATCAGGTAACGATCAAGAATCACTACCCTCTTCTGAGGATAGACGATCTCTTTGACCAACTGAAAGGGGAAGGGTGGTTCTCAAAGATCGACCTGCAGTCTGGGTATCACTAGTTGAGGGTAAAGGAGAGTGAAATCTCGAAGACAGCCTTCAGGTGCAGATATGGGCACTTCAAGTTTATGGTTATGCCTTCCGGCATTACAAACTCCCCAGCTGTGTTCGTGGAGCTTATGAACTCCGTCTTCCGAGAGTATCTGGATCGATTCATAGTCGTGTTCATTGACGACATCCTGATCTATTCAGGATCAGAGGAGGACCACGCAGAGCACCTGAGGATGGTTTTGGAGGTCCTCTGACAGCACCAGATCTATGGAAATTTGTCGAAATGCAAGTTCTGGACAGGAGAAGTGAACTTCCTTGGGCACGTAGTGTCCAAGAAAGGGGTAGCGGTGAACCCATCAAAGGTTGAGGCGGTTGTTTCTTGGGTATCACCCAAGAATGTGGTATAGGTTCGTAGTTTCCTTGGGCTGGAATGTTACTACCGGAGGTTCGTACCCAACTTCTCTCGAGTTGGGACACCTTTGACAGCCTTGACCAAGAAGGACCGTGTTTTCATGTGGAGTGAGCAGTGTGAGGTAGCCTTCAGCTATCTGAAGGATAAGTTGGTTAGTGCCCCAGTACTAAGACTACCAGTAGAAGGGTAAACATATGAAGTGTTTTGTGAGGCTTCAGGGCAAGGCCTCAGGTGAGTGTTGATGTAGAGGCAAGGGGTGATCTCTTATGGGTCTTGGAAGCTACACCATCAGGAGTGTAATTATGCCACCCACGACCTAGAGCTTGCAGCGATTATCTTTGCGCTAAAGTTATTGCAGCATTACCTCATCAGAGAATGATTTTTGGTCTTCACATATCACAAAATCTTGAGGTATATCTTCTCCCAGTGGGATCTAAACTTGCGACAATGAAGGTGGGTGGAGTTCCTCCAGGATTACGACTTCGACGTTTCCTACACTTCAGGGAATGGGAATTTAGTGGTCGATGCCTTGAGAAGGAGGACGCAGAAGGATGCGGTTCGAGAGTCGGTAGATGCCTGGAAGGCAATGGAGGAGTTGGTTTCCTTGCACCTGGATGCGAGGATGGATAGTGGTAGAGGTTTCCTATATCATATGATAGTGTAGTCGTCTCTGTTTCAGCAAGTGGAGGAGTCTCAGTGGGGAAACCCAGAGTGCAAAGTGATGTGTGACTGAGTTGACCAAAGCAATTCTCTGGAAGGATGGACGGAGGATGGTCAAAACCGGATGTTTTTTAGGGGAAGATGTTTTTTTTAGGGGTGATGCGCGGCAAGGTTCTCAGTGAGTTCCACAACTCACCCCTAGAGGTACACCCAGGACTTTCCAAGATGTACCAGGGCCTAACGAGATAGTTTTCGTGGCCTGGAGTAATGAGTGCAGTGGAAGAGTTTGTGGCCAAGTGCCAAGTGTGTTAGCAGGTGAAGGCTGAACACCGTGTTCCAGGTGGCCTACTGTAGTCTCTAGATGTCCCTGACTGGAAATGGGAGGACATGTTGATGGATTTCATCACGGGATGATTGAAGGTTCAAGGGGGATGTGATTCCATCTTGGTGGTAGTGGACCGGTTAACGAAATCGGCTCACTTTCTGGTGATCAAGGAGTCGAGTGCAGTGGATTATTTGGCACAAAGGTACGTGGATAAGGTGGTGCGGTTGCATGGAGTTCTGAGGCCCATATTCTCGGATAGGGATGCATGGTTTACCTCACGAGTCTAGAGAGGATTGCAACATGCTTTTGGCACCCAACTACGTCTTAGCACTGCTTTCCGTCCCCAAACAGATGGGAAAACATAGCACACTATCCAGACCATGGAGGATATGTTGTGGGCATGCGTTCTGGACTCAGGAGGATCATGGGTGTGACTCTTGCCTCTGGTATAGTTCACCTACAATAATAGCTATCACTCTACCATTGGTATTTCCCCATTTGAAGCCTTGTATGGGAGGCCATGTCGCTCACCTGTGTGTTTGACCGAAGTCGGAGAGGTGGGCATCCTTGGCCCGGAGGTGGTGCAGAGCACGATGGAGAAGGTTCAGCTTATACGGGAAAGGATGAATGTAACACCCAAGACTTTTATGAGAAATATTTTTGTTTTTATAAATCCTAAAAGGAATCTTTCACTACACACAACACTATCTTGGCTTTCTTTACACGCAATCGCGACCTTCCTCGATAGCTTGTGTCGTACGCAATACCGAGTTTCACTAAACAATGATATGCTATTAAAATATTATTAAAACTAGCCGTTATGAATAGTAATAACCACTTTTAGAAATTTTATAAATTTTATTTTTCAAAATGGACTACATTTTTGGATTCAGAATATCGAAATTATCCTAGGGTGAAATTTTGGTATTTTTCGGAAAACTTTCAATTTTTGATGAATAGTGAAACCACTAAGTGGTAGTTAAAAAAACTGAACTTTTCATAAAACATAATTTTACCGCTTCTGTGAGTGGAATTTCAAAAATCCGAGAGACATAGTTGATTTCAGTATGTAAAATGTGGTTCAATGGGATGAAAATAATTTTTGGTGAATAGTATCTTTTTACTTTTATTTACCACGGTTAAAAATAAATAGGGTAATTAAGAGTCAAAATGATATTATTATTACCCTAACACATGTCCTAATTCTATTGGATAAGTGTAATTCGACCAAAAACAAACTTAGGAATAAAATATGACAATTTAGGCCCACTTGGATCAGATTAGGACATTTATTATTAATTTATTTAAAGAAGGGTTAAAATAGTTAAAATCAAAGTTTAATAAGTAAATAATTTTTAATATAACGTTATACATAAGATAAATTCGACTATAAATATTCTTTAGAAATCTAAAAAGATTTCCTATATAATGGTATTTTATTTGAAATTTTTAGACATTAAATAATTTAATTTATTTATGACACAAAGATGATGCAGTAATTATCTTATTAATGAAATATTGACATAATTGATGTTATAAATACCAAAATAAATGTAATTTGTGACTTTTTAGGAATTCCACTAATTTGATAGGTTCAAATGACATGTTATTATTGATTTAATTAACTTTTTTCGAACTAATCATTCGTTTATGATTTACACAAAAATCAATTACTAAATAGTGTCAAAATTGACATAAAATAGTTTTTAAAACAAATATTATATTATTAATTGTTATTTTATTCTTAAAAATCTAAGGTTCGGCCAAATGACTTATATAATGTTATATATATTAATAATAAACAACTTTGGGTTCGTTTGGCTGCTTATAGTATGTTTATTAACCTTATAGTATAAGAACACAAGAAGACACGGTAAAAGTAAAATTATTTAACTTAATGTTAAATCTAAATGATAAGGTTAAAATAGGAATCTAAACTTGTCCAAATTCTATTGGATGAGAGGATTTAGACCCATACCCACCTTATTTTCTAAATAAATCAATTTTGAGCTATTTAAAACCGAACATGACTTTATAATAAAATAATATTTTTAGTTTTTCCAAAGGAGCCCCTCTCTTCCCTTATAAAAGGGCACCTCCTCCCCCTCTTCCTCACACCACTTTGAGCCTTCACGCTCGGCCAACCCCTGAAACATTCTCCTATCCACTTCCCTAGAGACATCCTAGAGGTCCTGGTCATCTTTAAAGACCAATTTTAGTTCCCTAAAAAGAGGTCTCAAAGAAGCACTTCAAAGAAGAGGTAATGTCTGTTACCGATACTTTCATCTTTATTTCTTCTTCCGCTTCTTCTTCTTTAGTTGTTTCATTATGAAGTAATAACATAATTATCACTCAAATACTGATATGTTATTATATGTATGAAACAACCCTATTTCACCATCTATCCATCCTACGGAAAATGAAATCACCGTGCGTGCGTACGTACGGAATACCGTCTCCACGCCGTGGTGTAATCTATTTTCCACCACCACCTTACTTGGATGGGTATAATGGTGTAACTAATGACTATATATGATTATTTTAAAGTTATATTGATTCTGAAATAGTATACATACACTCCAATACAATTCCATGATCATGGGAATGATATCATCGCTCGTGCGTACGTACGGAATACCGTCTCCACGATGTGATGCGACTCGTTCTACATGATCTTCATTGCCTAATGATTATATAAATGAATTGAATGAATGAATATGATATATATATTACACTAATCACATTCTATAAATGAGGTATCTATAACCTAAAAATAAGAATAAGAATTTATTCGACAAAACACGCATAAGAATAAAAAGTAATAAACACCCGAATAACAAGTTGTAATGAAATATTACTAATAAGAAGCTAAAAATATGACCATATTTGATATCATAAAAATTAGTATGATTCAGGAATAATTCAATAACATTATTTAAATCATTATACAGGAGTTTTAGACACGTACAAATCATATCGGACCTAAGGTAAGGGAAATATCACAATCTGATTTTTATCCGAGATTGTTTATACTTCGGTATTTACTGGGGTGTATTTCATCATCCACATCCATGTTTCCTCAATATGTAATATTATTTCCATCCACCTAAAATTGTTTAAATCCAATTTTACCCTTCAGTGAGTTTTTAGTAAAAGATATGAAAGGAATCTTTTGTCGTTTTTCGTACAAGCTACTTTTTGAATTTTCCAACAAAAGTATGAGAAGAATGTTTTCTTAACTTATATGGTATGAATGGATTTTTAAAACATTATTTCCAAGAAGCTTCCTTTACAAGTTTTAAAGTTTATTTTTAATTAACTTCTTTTATTTTAGAATTGTATGACATTTTAAGAAAGTAAAAGTGTTTTTGAAGTAGAAAGGATATTTTCCTCAAGAATTGAGTTCAAGTGTTTTATCAAAATTATTTTCCATATAAGATAATAAAGGATTCTGTTTCTATCCCTATTATTACATTGATTTGATTATGTTGTGATGGAATTATTTTTATGAATTACTTTATCTTATATGAATTGTTTTATGATTTCATGATGTTTAAGAATCCCATTTTTATTACATGGGTTATGCTATGATGTATGGTTTATGATTTTGTGGAACACATAAGAATGGTATCATTATGAGATGGGTGGGACCTATATCTCCCTCCAATGCATTTGGTAAAGATTTTATATCACATTAGATAGACATGGATGGAACAGAAGGTTAACCCGGTTCAGTAAAACAGGACTGAAACGAGGAGTGAACTCGGTTCAGAAATGGACTTTGTCCACTAAGATAGTCTTGACAATGAGTCTTGACTAATAAGAAATGATTCTCTATGATTATGTGTGTATGCCACAAAGTTTCATGTCTTGATTTATGATTATTGGGATTACATTTGACTACTATGATTTATCCCATGTTATGAAATTATGATTTCTTTTGCAGGTTAATATTTCCAAAAATTATGTTCTTATGTATATGATGTGATTGATATTTCTTTTGTTTACCCTTACTGAGCATTTGAGCTCACCCTTTTGTATGTTTTCTTTCCCCAGGTCAGGAAGAAGGTTATTAAGTAAGATATGTCAAAAGGGACTATAGATATGATGAAATAAATTGGAGACAGTGTAGACGCTTTATGAACCAGTTGTTTATGTTTCCCAGTTTCTAAAGACACTATACATATACGGTCCTTTCCTGGTTTTGTTATATGTTGTAATAAGTGTGCTTAAATTCCGATGTAATAACAATGTATGTAAATTATGGGTCGCTACATTTGGTATCAGAGGAAAGTTATAGTCAACCTTTGGAAACTAGGATGTGAGAGCCTTAGTAAGAATCCTAAGGATAAGTCTAAGCATAGAACACAATCTTAGTGTTTTAGAAATGGCCATGAATAACCTAGGATAAGACCTTAAGTGTGAAATTTTATTCTTGATTATGTGGTTTTCCTATAATAATTAGTGTTGCTCACACTATTCTTCTTGGTTTTAGTCAATGGCTGGAACCCGAACGAATCGTGTTAATGCGGAATGCGACGGTCAATGAAATGATTGTCCCCCTGAGCAACCAAACGTTATGGGAGCTGGAATGAAAAATATTGTAGCCATGCTCACACAACTTTCTCAAGATATGAATCATGCAGGACTTCCAAATGAGAAAAGGAAGGAGCAACATTCTGTTGAATCCTTCATGAGACAGCGTCCACCTTCATTCAGCGGGTCTACTGATCCATTAGTTGCTGAACAATGGATTAGTACTACTGAAAATGTAATTTTAGTTCTTCAATATTCTGAACATGATAAAGTTATCTTAGCAGTGTATTGTTTGGAAGGTGATGCTGATAAATGGTGGAATCTTATTAAGAATACGAGGCAAAGGGATGAAATTGAGTCCATGGAATGGGATGAGTTCAAGAACTTATTTTTCAATAAGTACTACCCTTGTATTCTCTAAAAAAAGATGGAGAAATAGTTTCTTGAACTAAAGCAAAAGGATGATGAATCTGTTGGTACCTATGAAGCAAATTTTACAAGACTTGCAAGGTACACTTCTGGTATTATTATCCAACCTGAGAGTAAGATCGATCGATTCTTTAGTGGCTTAAAACCAAGTCTTCGAAGGGCGTTAGCCATAAGGGACTTAAATAGCTACGAGGAAATTTTTCGATGTGCTCTCAAAGTCGAGATGGATATTGGAGTAACCCATCAGTCATATGGGTTTGATAAGAAGAGGAAAATGGAATTCAAAGGAAAATCTAAAGAGCACACTGAAAAGAAGATGAGCTTTACCTTCTGCTCAAAGTGTGGAAAGAAACATGGAGGGAGTTGTCTTAAAGGGACAAGTAAATGTTTCAAATGTGGAAAGGAAGGTAATAGGGCATTTGAATGCCGCAATGATGGGAAGAAGATGTCTAATGATGCAAACAAATGAAGGGATACACAGAATGAACCTACTACACTTCAATGTTTCAAGTGCAAGTAGATGGGGAATTATGCCAATCAATGCCCAAATCCAAGGGTTAATGATGATGGTTGATGTCAACAAACTCTTAAGGCTAAAGACAAAGGAAAGTCACATGCAATTTCTATCAGCGATGTGGAGTACGATAACGATGTGGTGAAAGGTACACTTACCATCCAATCTAAAGTAGAAAATGTTTTATTTGATTCTGGATCCGCCCAATCTTTTATTTCTGAATAATTTCTTAAGGATATCATTGTATTACCTCAACAATTAGATGTTGAGTTAGCTGTGACAACCCCTAATGACACAACAGTCACATCAAAAGTTTATAATTCTTCTCTGATCGAAGTTTGTGGTAAAGTGCTTCCTACAAATCTTGTGATCCTTCCTATAGTGGAATTTGATGTGATTCTTGGCATGGATTGGATTTCTTTATATGGAGCTCATGTCAATTGCCAAAGAATGGAAGTCACATTTCATATTCCAGATCAATCTATGATCGTCTATCAATGCAACGATGATCATAACCTTCCTGTGGAAATTTCTTCCATCTTATGGGTCTTGATTCCACTAAATGAAGGTAATTTATCTCAAATGGTTGGTGAAAAACTCATGATTAAGAATATGCCCATTGTACGGGAGTTTGATGATGTCTTTCCGGAGGAATTACCGGGTCTTCCACCAAATCGTGAAGTTGAGTTTTCAATAGAACTTGTACCGGGTGCTTTGCCTATTTCAAAGACACCTTATAGAATGGCCCCAATTGAGTTGCAGGAATTGAAGAAGTAACTCCAAGAGAATCTTGATAAGGGGTTCATATGACCTAGTGTGTCACCTTGGGGAGCACCTGTTCTATTTGTTAAGAAGAAATATGGATCAATGAGACTCTGCATTGATTATCGAGAACTTAACAAGATCACTACCAAGAACAAATATCCTCTCCCACGCATTGATGACCTATTTGACCAACTACGCAGAGCTAAATACTTTTCCAAGATTGATCTTCATTCAGGGTATCATCAATTAAGGGTCAAAAGGGAGGATATACCAAAGACGGCTTTCTGTACAAGGTATAGACACTATGAATTTATAGTGATGCCATTTGGTCTTACTAATGCCCCTGCTATCTTCATGGATATGAAGAATAGAGTCTTTAGAGTCTATCTTGATCAGTTTGTGGTAGTCTTTATAGACGATATTCTTGTCTATTCAAAGAGAAAGGAAGAACATGAAGATCACTTGAGAATTATATTGAAGACCCTGAGAAAGGAGAATCTTTATGCTAAATTTACCATGTGTGAATTTTGGCTTCAAAAAGTTTCATTTTTGGGTCACGTAATCTCAAAAGAGGGGATATCTGTGGATCCAGAAAAAACAGAGGTTATCGAAAGATGGTCGAGACCAACAACAGTAACTGAGATCCAAAGTTTTCTTGGTTTGGCTGGATATTATCGACGTTTTGTGTAAGATTTTTCACGATTATCTAATCCACTCACCAAGTTGACTCAGAAAGGAGTTATGTTTGTTTGGACGAAGGAATGTGAAGAGAATTTCAAGGATTTGAAAAGAAGGTTATCCAGTGCACCTGTGCTCACACTGCCTTGTAGTGGAGAGAGGTTTGTGATCTACAGTGATGCATCCAATAAGGGATTGGGGTGTTTTATTATGCAAAATGATATGGTGATAGCTTATGCCTCACAACAATTGAAAATACATGAGCAAAATTACCCATCTCATGATTTAGAGTTAGCTGCGGTAATCTTTGCATTAAAGATTTGGAGGCATTATCGTTATGGAGAAAGGTGTGACATTTATACTGATCATAAAAGTTTAAACTATATTTTCACACAAAAGGAGCTGAATATGCACCAAAGAAGATGGTTGGAGCTATTTAAGGATTACGACTGCTCAATCCATTACCACCCTAGGAAAGCAAACAAGGTGGAAGATGCATTAATTTGACAAGACCATGCCAGTTTATCCATGATGAGGATCACAAAAGATCCAATATTTATGGATTTACAAAAGATGGATCTTGGAATTATAATGAAAGGGGAAAATCGTATCTTTATAAAATGAATGTTCAACCATCTGTACATTTGAATATTAAAGAGGCACAGAAAGAAGATGTCGAGTTACAAAAGAAGGTGAGAAATGTTCCTGAATTCAACCTTGATTGTGATGGGATAATAATGTTCAGGAATCGGGTTTGTGTTCCTCCCATCCCCGAATTAAAGAAGGATCTGGTGGATGAGGCTCATAGTTCTTCATTCTCCATTCATCCTGGAAGTACGAAGATTTATAGGGACTTGAAAGAGTACTTCTGGTGGGATGGCATGAAAAGAGATGTTTCTAAGTATGTCTCTCGATTCTTGGTTTGTCAGCAAGTTAAAGCTGAGAGACAGAAGTCTAAGGGGATGTTACAACCATTACCCATACCCGAATTGAAATGGGAAAACATCACTATGGACTTTGTCACCGGACTTCCTAAAACATCCGAAGGCAATAATTCTATCTGGGTCATATTTGATCATCTTACAAAGTCTGCACACTTCAACATTATTAGAGAGGATTTCTCTCTGGATCAGCTTGCCAGGATATATGTGAAGGAAGTGGTAAGATTGCATGGAGTACCACTTTCTATTATATCTGATTGGGATCTGAGGTTTACCTAAAAGTTCTGGCGAAGTCTTCAGCATACTCTGGATACAGAGTTGAGTTTCATCACTACTTATCATCCTCAGACAGATGGTCAGTCTGAGAGGACGATTCAAACTCTAGAAGATATGTTGAGAGCTTTCTCTATGGATTTAAAAGGTGGTTAGGAACAACACCTACCTTTGGTGGAATTTTCTTATAATAATAGATTTCACTCCAGTATTCAAATGGCTCCTTATGAAGCTCTCTATGGAAAGAAATACAGGACTCCAACTTACTGGGATGAAGTTGGGGAAAGAAATCTATTAGGACCTGATCTCGTTAATGAAATGGTAGAAAAGGTCAGATCCAGAGTCGATAGAAAAGTTATGCCGAAAACCGAAGAAAAGACCTAGAGTTTGAAGTGGGTGATAATGTTTTCTTACGAATATCTCCCTGGAAGAGGGTCATTAGATTTGGAAAGAAGGGGAAGTTGAGCCCTAGATATATCGGTCCTTTTGAAATACTGGATCTTGTTGGGAAGGTAGCTTATCGATTGGTGCTTCCACTGAATCTCTCTCAAGATCACGATGTGTTACATGTATCTCTCCTAAGAAAGTACATACCTGATCCTTCACATGTACTCAGCTCAGAAGTTGTACCGCTGGAGCAAGATCTTTCTTATGAAGAACAGCCAATAGAGATTTTGGATCGTAGCAAAAAAATCCTACGAAACAAGACCACTCGATTGGTGAAAGTTTTATGGACGAACAACCAATTAGAAGAAGCTACATGGGAGCTTGAGGATATGATGAGGGATAGGTATCCTCATCTGTCTGTTACAAAGTGATGAATTTCAAGGGCCAAATTCATTTTAAGGGGGGTAGAATGTAACACCCGAGACTTTTATGAGAAATATTTTTGTTTTTATAAATCATAAAAGGAATCTTTCACTACACACAACACTAGCTTGGCTTTCTTTACACGCAATCGCGACCTTCCTCGATAGCTTGTGTTTTACGCAATACCGAGTTTCACTAAACAATGATATGCTATTAAAATATTATTAAAACTAGTCGTTATGAATAGTAATAACCACTTTTTGAAATTTTATAAATTTTATTTTTCAAAATGGCCTTCTTTTTTGGATTCAGAATATCGAAATTAGCCTAGGGTGAAATTTTGGTATTTTTCTGAAAACTTTAAATTTTTGATGAATAGTGAAACCACTAAGTGGTAGTTAAAAAACCGAATTTTTCATAAAACTTAATTTTACCACTTCTGTGAGTGGAATTTCAAAAATCCTAGAGACACGGTTGATTTCATTAAGTAAAATGTGGTTCAATGAGATGAAAATAATTTTTGGTAAATAGTAACTTTTTTCTTTTATTTACCACGGTTAAAAGTAAATAGGGTAATTAAGGGTAAAAATGATATTATTATTACCCTAACACATGTCCTAATTCTATTGGATAAGTGTAATTCGACGAAAAAAAAACTTAGGAATACAATATGACCATTTAGGCCCACTTGGATTAGATTAGGACATTTATTATTAATTTATTTAAAGAAGGGTTAAAATAGTTAAAATCAATGTTTAATAAGTAAATAATTTTTAATATAAGGTTATACATAAGATAAATTTGACTATAAAAATTAATTAGAAAGATAAAAATATTTACTACATAATGGAATTTTATTTGAAATTTTTAGACATTAAATAATTTAATTTATTTATGACACAAAGATGATGCAGTAATTATCTTATTAATGAAATATTGACATAATTGATGTTATAAATACCAAAATAAATGTAATTTGAGACTTTTTATGAATTGAAAGAATTTTATAGGTTAATATGACATGTTAGTATTGATTTAATTAACTTTTTTCGAACTAATCATTCTGTTATGATTTTCACAAAAATCAATTACTAAATAGTGTCAAAATTGACAAAAAGTAGTTTTTAAAATAAATATTATATTATTAATTGTTATTTTATTCCTAAAAATCTAAGGTTCAGACTAATGACTTAGATAATGTTATATATATTAATAATAAACAACTTGGGGTTCATTTGGATGCTTATATTATGTTTATTAACCTTATAGTATAAGAACACAAGAAGACACGGTAAATGTAAAATTATTTAACTTAATGTTAAATCTAAATGATAAGGTTAAAATAGAAACCTAAACTTGTCTAAATTATATTGTATGAGAGTATTTAGACCCATCCCCACCTTTTCTTTGAAATAAATTAATTTAGAGCTATTTAAAACCGAACTTGACTTTATAATAAAATAATATTTTTAGTTTTTCCAAAGGAGCCCCTCTCCTCCCTTATAAAAGGGCACCTCCTCTCCCTCTTCCTCACACCACTTTGAGCCTTCAATCTCAGCCAACCCCTGACACTTTTTCCTATCCACTTCCCTAGAGACATCATAGAGGTACTTTTTTTCTTCAAAGACCAATTTTAGTGCCCTAAAAGGAGGTCTCAAAGAAGCACTTTAAAGAAGAGTTAATGTCTGTTACCGATTCTTTCATCTTTATTTCTTCTTCCAATTCTTCTCCTTTAGTTGTTTAATTATGAAGTAATAACATTAGTATCACTCATATACTTATATTTTATTATAAGTATTAAACAACCCTATTTCACCATCTATCCATCCTACGGAAAATGAAATCACCGCGCATGCGTACGTACGGAATACTGTCTTCACGCGGTGGTGTAATCTATTTTCCACCACCACCTTACTTGGATGGGTATAATGGTGTAAATAATGAATATATATGATTATTTTAAAGTTATATTTATTCTGAAATAGTATATATACACTCCAATACAATTCCATGATCATTGGAACAATATCATCGCTCATGCGTACGTACGGAATATCGTCTCCACAATGTGATGTGACTCGTTCTACATGATCTTTATTGCATATTGATTATATAAATGAACTGAATTAATTAATATGATATATATTACACTAATAAAATTCTGGAAATGAGGTATCTATAACCTAAAGAGAATAATAAGAATTTATTCGAGAAAATACGCATAAGAACAAAAAGTAATAAACACCCGAATAACAAGTTGTAATGAAATATTACTAATAAGAAGCTAAGAATATGACCATATGTGATATCATAACAATGAGTATGATTCTAGAATAAGTGAATAACATTATTTAAATCATTTTACAGGAGGTTCGAACACGTACAAATCATATCGGACCTAAGGTAAGGGAAATATCACAATCTCATTTTAATCCAAGATTGTTTATACTTTGGTATTTACTAGGGTGAATTTTATCATCCACATCCATGTTTCCTCAATATGTAATATTATTTCCATCCACCTAAAATTGTTTAAATCCAATTTTACCCTTCGGTGAGTTTTTAGTAAAAGATATGAAAGGAATCTTTTGTCATTTTTCGTACGAGGTACTTTTTGACTTTTCTGACAAAAGTGTGAGAAGAATGTTTTTTTAACTTATACGGTATGAATGGATTTTTAAAACATTATTTCCAAGAATCTTCCTTTACAATTTTTTAAGTTTATTTTTAATCAACTTCTTTTAGTTTAGAATTTTATGACATGTTAAGAAAGGAAAAGTATTTTTGAAGTAGAAAGGATATTTTCCTCAAGAATGGAGTTCAAGTGTTTTATCAAAATTATTTTCCATCTAAGATAATAAAGGATTTTGTTTCTATACCTATTATTACATTGATTTTATTATGTTGTGATGGAATTATTTTTATGAATTCCTTTATCTTATATTAATTTTTTTATGATTTCATTATGTTTAAGAATCCCATTTTTATTACATGGGTTATGCTATGATGTATGGTTTATGATTTTGTGGCACACATAAGAATGGTATCATTATGAGATGGGTGGGACCTATATCTCCCTCCAATTCATTGGGTAAAGATTTTATATCTCATGAGATAGACATGGCTGGAACGGTAGGTTAAACCGGTTCAGTAAAACAGGACTGAAACGAGGAGTGAAATCGGTTCAGAAAAGGACTTTGTCCACTAAGATAGTCTTGGAAATGAGTCTTGACTAATATGAAATGATTCTATATTATTATGTGTGTAGTCCACAAAGATTCATGTTTTAAGTTATGATTATTGGGATTACATTTTACTACTATGATTTATCCCATGTTATGAAATTATGATTTCTTTTGCAGGTTAAGATTTCCAAAAGTTATGTTCTTATGTATATGATGTGATTGATATTTCTTTTGTTTAACCTTACTGAGCATTTGAGCTCACCCTTTTGTATTTTTTCTTTCCCCAGGTCAGGAAGAAGTTTATTAAGTAAGATATGTCAAAAGGGACTATAGTTATGATGAAATAAATTTGAGACAGTGTAGACGCTTTATGAACCAGTTGTTTATGTTTCCCAGTTTCTAAAGGCACTATACCTATACGGTCCTTTCCTGGTTTTGTTATATGTTGTAATAAGTGTGCTTCAATTCCGAAGTAATAACAATGTATGTAAAGTATGTGTCACTACAATGAAGGCGTCCCAGGACCGACATAAGTCATATGCTGAAACCAGGAGAAGGACCTTGGAGTTTTAGGTAGGAGACCACATGTTCTTGAAGGTCTCCCCTCAGTGTGGACAATGGAGGTTCGATAAGGGGAGTAAGCTTTCTCCCAGGTTCATCGGACCCTTCATAGTGTTGTGGCTGGTCACAAAGTGGCTTATCATCTAGCATTACCACCACCGCTACTGAGGATACATGACTTATTCCATGTGTCACAGCTCTGTCGTTATCTACATGACGATTCACAAGTCCTCGGCTAGGGAGAGCTGGACCTTGAGGACGACGTGACCTTTGTGGAGAGATCAGTGATGATCGAGGATCGTGAGGAGAAGGTGCTTCATGGGTGAACCATTCCCTTGGTTCGCGTGTTATGGAGACATGATGGGCTTTAGGAGAGCACGTGGTAGAGGGAAGCACAGATGCGTGCCCAGTACCAAGAGTTGTTTTGAGTTTTGTGTTGATCTGTATATACTTGTTGTGGTGGATCGTTTTACCTTCATGGCTATGAAATATTTTGTTTTTCATTACTCTCTGAATGTGTGTGAAAAGTACTGGGTATGGGGAGGGGAGGATCGGACCCCTAATCAAGACGCATTAAGGTGGATGTGATTAAACCCATGCGGGTGAGTCAGTACCGCCCAAAGCAGATAGTATCTTGACATGAGGGAAGAGACTCCCCAACACACAGACTGGGCAGTCTGACATGGTATGTTGCTTGGTTCTTAAGAGAAGGGTGTTTTTAGTTAAAAATGGGGTTTTCCCCTGATAGGTATCTATCGAGGTGGTTGTTCAGACCCTCCCTTCCCTTGTGGGTTGTTTTGATACTCGAAGGGGAGAATAGTTTGAGAGGTATCTGATGTAATGTCCTGGGTTGTGGGAGGTCCATTACTTAGTAAAAATCTGATGCTTGAGGTGTTCTGGGTGGTCAGGGAGGCAATCCCAACTTCTCGGTGATGTTTGACCCACAGTAGGCCTACCGGTAGCCTTAGCCTACCGGTTTCAGGCCTACCGGTAACTCGACCTATCGGTAGTCGCATTCTTCTGGTAGCTCAGCCTACCGGTAGCCGCAGCCTACCGGTAGATCGGCCTACCGGTAGCTCGGTCTACCGGTAGCCACCGCCTACCAGTAGCTCGGCCTACTGGTAGCTCGGTCTACTGGTAGCTACAGCCTACTGGTATCTCGGCTACTGGTAGCTGTCAGCCACCGATAGCTCTCGGCTACTGGTATCTCTCATCTACATTCACGGTTTTTCCTGTAGCACCTCCTTTTTGCACAAATTGGGTTTTAAACCCTATTTCGACCCCTCTAAGCTTGTTTTAAGGCTCAGTAATTCCCATAAATGGCATCTAATTAGATTAAATGATTGTGAGGTGTGTGTCGGTTTAAACCGCGGGGACGCATTAATGACGTGTGGGGTGTCTCAACCGCGTGGTCAACCCACGACCCCACTCCTTACGCAGTTTCACATTCTTATCTCAACCGTCCCCGACCTTTATAAACTAAAAGGGTTCTCCCTAGGTTTCTTTTCTAGATCAACTTGTACTAGGAGTACCCTTAATTCTGACGAGCCACATCGCTGTCCGTGGAGTTCCATGCCCAGGCTTAGCATCGATCGTTGATCAACATGTAGGGAATTTCTCCATCATCTCTCTTTTTTTGTGTATCATGCGGGGTGGGTGTGATACTACTTCTGTAGAATTGGATGAACCGAACACTAATAAAGATATAAACTAATTCTAAATAATGAAATAGGAGGGATGTGACTGATAATGTTGCTATGTTTTTATCTTCTTACTCGATTAATGATTTCTGAATAGTGTGGGCTTATGCCTACTAAAAAACATGGCCATCAGTGGTCTTTATCTGTGCACTAATGAACCCCTGGTGATGTTTTTAAATGGCCTGTTTTGTAACTGTGAAACCATGCTGTGGAAACAAATTTGGTTAATCACGTATATCTGGCTAAATAAATTGAAAGCACCAGAATCAACCTCTTCTGTGATAACCCCGGTTAAGGCACAAAAATTGAAATCATTGAGTGTGTTAAATCTTATAAATCTAGAAACACCGGCATGGGCCTGCTTTTCTTTGGTGGTAGTGGTTTGTTGTTTTTTCTTCACGGGCCGATTACTAGGTGATGTGGGTGGGGATGGGATCCCCTGTTGTTTTGCTTCCTGTAGTTGTGAATTTAAGGTCATGTGGTTACCTTGATTATATCATGAATTGGGGTGGAATCCTCTGTTATTGAGAAACCGTTAGCTTCTGGGGACATGGGGATGTACCTTGGGGGTTTCTTTGGTTCCATTACTTCGAGGTATCCCACTTACCCCTTTGTTGTTGTGACTTTACAAGAGAACCGGGTGTGAATGATTAAGTTGATGTTTAACTGTACTCCTTCCTTGGTTTGTGCTTATGTTGTTAGTTGCCCAGTAGTGCAGAAACTTATTTAAACATTATCACTAAACTTGAAAACAAGGAACAAATGGGTTTTGGTGTGGTGTGAGTTGTGACTTGGACATGAGTGTTGAATGTGTTCTTTAGGCAGGCTGAAGAAAAACCTAAACTTTGGGTGAGTGCTTGTTACCTATAAATATAATTGTAGTTTTGTGTTTCTTATTTGCACCCCACCCAATTTGAGCACTTAGTGCCGAACACCCCCATTTCATGGGGGGTGTTTTTCCCAACACTTCTATTAGTGGCTGGTTATTTGCTCTTTTTTTCTCACTTTCCCGGATATCCCAAGTATCTTCAGGCAGGATGTGATGGCCTAAAGTCCATTATTATCCCAAGAAACTTCGGGCAGGGAAGTGTAGTGGTTGGCCCAGGTGTGTGTGGGCAGGTGGTTTCCCAAGTGTATTTGGGATGAGGCCCAGGTGTCTTCAGGCCTCGCAGTAGATCTTCTAGCCCAGGTGTGTTCGGGCGTGGCGGTGGTTGTTCTAGCCTAGGTGTTTGCAGGCGTGGTTACATGTGACAGTTATGGCCCAAGTGTCTGCAGGTGGGTTCATGGTTGCATCCCAGGTGTTTGCGGGCAGGGTTTGGTAGTGGGACTGTGTGAGGATATGGCCCAGGTGTGTGGGGGTGGGGTGTGGCAGTGGGACTACGGTGAGAATGGAGGGATTGGTTCGATGCATAGGATGTCTTTAATAACTAGTGTTAAAGTGGCGTGGGGTACTCAAACATCGATGTGCTCTTATTATATATTACTTTCTTGTGTTATTTGGTGAGTGTGGCCAGTGAGTGGGATGGATGAACTCCTTGATGGTATTGGTTTTCTGCTTCTCACGGAACTTTAGTACGTTCCCCCACTTATGCACAAGAGTCTTTGGTTTTTCCCTACTGAGTATACTTGTATGCTCACCCTACGTATATAAAAGTATTTTTAGGTTTCTAGGAGGACTTCTGGGATCACACAGGACCATACTAGCACAGGACCTTTGGGATAGTTGCAGTTGCTGTTTTTATTTCTTTAGTAATTTACCTTTGTAGTCACTTTGTACTTTGTGGTATTTACTTTTGGAACATGCATATGGGAATGGTTGTTTTGTATTTTCTTGCACTTTTAGTTTTGGTGATGTGGGATACTATCTTATCTCTCGATCCTATTAAAAGAAAAAGGGTAATGCCTTCCATTTAGTGAGTAATTATATACCCTTAGCGCTGGTTGCCACTCCGGGAACTATTGAAGGCGGGTTTCGGGAGTCGTTATCTCTCCTTCAACTTGAATAAGGAGGGCCTAGAAATCTTATTACCTTCCCTCCTTTTGGTGAAGGCTGGTCGTGACTAATAAAGTTTTTAGGACTTTAACAAAAATCAATTATTGAATAGTGTCAAAATTAACATAAATGAGTTTTTAAAACAAATATTATATTATTAATTGATATTCTATTCTTAAAAATCTAAGGTTTGGGAAAAGAACTTATATCATGATAGTTATATCATTAATGGACCACTTGGGGGTCTCTTGTATGTATATAGTAAGTTTATTAACTATATAATATAAAAATACCAAGTGACATGGTAAATGTCAAACTAATTAACTAAGAGTTAAAACTAAAAGATAAGGTTAATATAGTGACCCAAACCTGTCTAAAATATATTGGTTAAAAGTATTTAGACCCATCCCCACCTTAGACTTAGAATAATTCACTTTGGTTCCTTTAGAAACTGAATATGAGTTTATTATAAAATAATACTTTAAGTTTTTTCTAAAGAGCCCCTCCTCCCCCTTATAAAAGGACACCACTTCTAACCAATTCTTCACACCTTCAAAGCCTTTTGGTTCGGCCAACATCTGTCCAAATTTCCTCCCAACTTCCCTCACTTCAACATAGAGGCCTTAGTTTGATCATAAAGTCACCCTAAGGAGCCCTTTTGATCAAATCAAAAGGAAGAACCCAAAGAAGAGGTAATGTTTTCACCACCCTTTTTCAAGTTCCTTTCTTCTTCAACTTCTTCTTTCTTTGTTATTTCCAATCTAAAATAATAAATCCAGTATCTTTCATATAATATGGTGTTATTATAAATATGGTACAACCATATTCATTATTCTATCCATCCTTTGAATGACATGTCACCATACGTGCATACGTACGACTTACCATCTCCACGTCGTGGTGTAATTGTTATTCAATACACTATTTTTTGGATGGGTATAATAATGATGTGTAATTCATGTAAATAATAAATATAACATGATAATGATTCTTTATATATGATATACCATCCAATTATATATTATTTTAATATCAAAAGATTTATATTTTCACTCGTGCGTACGTACGGACTACCGTCTCCACGAATACGATGAGATCCATTCCACATCGTATCCATGCAAGTCTAATTTTCATTTGATGATTAAAAATAATGTCTAAGTACTTGATATCATTCTAGATATGAATAAGATACAACCTATCCCTAGAAAACATGCTTATTTAACAAAACATATAAAATAAAATGAGTAAGTTAACACCCAAAACGACAATAATACTAAGATATTATTAATAAAGAAATGTTAAAAGATCATATAAGATATCATATTAATTTATAGGATTATTTTATAATTTAATAATAATTATTTCACCATTATATAAGAGTTTAAACTACCCTCGACCAAGGAAAAGTACAAGGTAAGGGTTTATTTCACAATCTCTTCATTATCTGAGGTTGTTTATGCGTAATTATCTATTGGGACCTCTTTATCATCCACATCCATGTTTCTTAAAAATGTATTTCAAAACATTCTTACTATTTTACAGAATATGGGTTAAATTCATGTATACCCTTGTTTGAATTTTTATAATAAGTTTATAAAGCAATATTTATTTCATTTTCCAAACAAGGACCTTTTTATCCTTTTTGACAAATTAAGGGAAGAATGTCTTTTTTTTAACTTATAAGGCAGGTGCGGCTATTTTCCACCATTTTAAAATCATAGAACCGTCCCTTAAAATCTTAAAAGAATATTTTCAAAGTAAATGTTTTATTTTTTAATTATGTTCCTTTTAAATGATTTCAAAAAAAAGAGATATTTCTATCAAATAGTTTTGATTTCATCTATGTCAACATCCTTTGATGGATTTTAAGCTTATTTGAGGTTGATTTATTATGATACAAAACTTCCATATTGTATTGAAGGTTTTGTGATATTTTTGACTGTGGGTGTGTTATTTTAATACCATTCATTGTTTATAGATAAAGTATTTACATTTCATATGCTTGTTTTAATACAAATGTTTATGTTATGTTTAAACCTGTTCATATAAGGAATGCATTGGACTTAGTAAGTGATGGGTGGAGCTCTCTATAGCTCCTTGATGCATCAGTAGCTCTCATGAGATGAACTAGTGTCTTGACACGAGTCCTTGAAAAAATATTATTTGTAGTCATGGCATGAGGCCTTGGCTATGTGGTTATGATAGTCTGGAATTATGCATTCCATCATTATGAAAGTGGTTATTGATATTACATGTGATTATTCGATTAGTAGAATATCCATGTGAATAAGTAAATGGAATTATTTCATTTTATTTATGCCATATTATTCTGAATACCATGTTTAAAAGGATTTTGTTTTAGTTATACATTGCCTTAAATAATTATGCTTATTTATGAAAGTTTCGTCTATATTGTTATCCTTACTAGGAATTTGAGCTCACCCATTTCTATGTTTCATTTTTCCCAGGATGTGAAGATTTAATTTATGAATGAACTGTAGGGATAGTATGATGGGATATGAGTGTGGACTATGGAGACTATATTGTTGTAGTTTTCATTTTATGATGTAATGTAAGACTAATGAATGTTTCTAGTGATTCCAAGAATACTAAACTAATCGGTCTTTCAAGACTTGAGATTTTTTTATCATGCCAATATAATGTAATAATGCACCAACTCTAGGTAACTGGGGTTAGGGAGTTACAAAAATATTCATTCAAAATATGAAATAGTGTCTCTATAGTACCCCCCCCCCCCCCCAATTTTGGGTACATAACCCATTTCCTCCCATTTCATTAATTAGTTTGTATTTAATTGAGAGTTTCCATAAAATATGATGTTTCTATAAAATAGAGAGTTTCCATAAAGTTAGGTGTTTCCATAATTATGGTTGTTTCCATAAACTATTTTGTTTCCATAAAGGGGGTGTTCCCATAAAGTGGGGTGTTTCTATAAAGTGGGTTGTTTCCATAAAGTGGTGTATTTCCATAATGAATGATGTTTCCATAAAAAATTAGTTTCCACAAAAAGGGTAAAGGTGAAGGATTGGAGTGTTTGGGGGTTTTTTATGGTTGGTTTGGGGAAAAAGGAAGGTCACATGATCTATTCATGGTTATCCCAAACCGTGTTGTCAAACTTTGCACATATGTCAAATCTAGAATATATTTTCTACGATCTTAGTCGTTTTTGCTCTATATATTTTTTTTGGATTCAAAATTCCCCTATTTCTATATTACTCTCCCTATAAGGATGGAGAACCCTCCCCACATAAGTTGGAGCCAACCCAGATCCTTATCTTGGTGATTTCAAGTCCAATTCTTGAGGTATTTCACCATTCTTCTTGGATTTGTCTGGTTTTCGTAGATCTTCTTAAATCTACTTCTCTAATCTCTATTATTTCTCAGATCTGAACCTATATTGGGTAGATCTATGTTTTTGGATGTCAAATAATTCAATTTTGAGTCGTGATCTTACTAGGATAAGAGAACTATGTTCGTTCTTCGAGAATCGACCCTCCTACTTTTGCATTCTTCATCTATTGTCGAGTTTCGTCAAAACCTTCAAGGTAGGTGGATTCAATCTCACATCCGCTTTCTATAATTAATTGGATTAGATTAAAATTGTTTTATTGATTGATAAATGCATGGAAAAATCTTTATTTGTGATTATTTATGGTTTTTGTGAAATTGAGTGATCTTGGTGAATAGTTATGAAAAAGGGGATTTAGTTTCATGTATTTAAAATAATGATATTAAATTATAGATTTTTTTGGAATTTCCAAATGGTTGATGAAAATATATATTTTCCATTTAAATGGTTTTCAATAAAAATGCAATTTTACTGAAATGTTTTGGAATTGAAATGGTTTTGACGGAAATGGTTTTCAAAAAAAATGTGTTTTTATTAAAAGGGTTATTTTGGAATGATCCTTGGGAATATGTGGTGTGTGCTCATGTTTCATATACGGGGATTCGTTTAAATATGACCTTGTGCTTAGTGCAGAAGTTTTAATGGCACATGGGAATTTCAGACATGCTCTTGGTTGAAATATAACATTATGCTCGGTGCCAGAGGGTTATTGGCACATGGAAAACAATTACCTTGTGAAGACTTGGTAAATCGATGAGAACCCAATTATGAGTATTGAACTCTCATAATGTATCATGAATGGTTTGTGGCATGGGTTTTAGGAATGGTTGGGAATTCCAATAAATAGATATTGTGAAATGGTTGTAAAGATCATCTAGTTATTTTTCTGGAAAAATATCATACTAGGAAAATTGGTTTCAATTACACAAGTATGATTTTGTTAATGAATGGTTTTTAAAACCTATTTATATTTAGTTATAAACTATTTTTGAGAGTTTTTTAATATAAACTGTTTTATATAATTACTTCTAACTCATATATCCTACTGGTGTTAGTTGGGAAGTCATTGGGGGAAAACCTAGTGAGTTTTATTCTCACCCATGCTTTTCCACTACGGTGCTTTTGTAGATGATATCTTCTAGAAAAAGGAAAAAGGTAACGATTCACCTGTTTTTATCCCTAACTCGTGATGTATGGGCTATTTGTAGATTTTTGAGCTTTGAGCTTGTTAATCAAAGAGTCTTGAGGTCTTTTGATAGTCTTGTGTAGTTTATCTGCTGCGTACTTTGATACTTGGTTAATCTTCTGATGTTTCTTACTTTGATGTGATTTTTATATACATAATGTTTTTGAGTTATATTCCATTTTTTCATGCATCATATAGTGAATGTTTGGTTATGGTTGGTTGGTTTATTGTTTTATTTCATAATGGGTAAATCATCCCCCACTTGTATTTGAAACCCTTCGGCATTTATTGCCATCCTTTCACATCTTGGGGATATTTCTTAAGGTCTAGTAATGACTTTTTGTACTCTCAAGACAATGATAATTGGTGGGTTGTTAAAAATGGCATCAAAGTGTTCGGTCTATTCCTAACAAGTAGTCATCGATTTTTTTAGTTTTGGAGATGAAATCCATTCTTGTCTATTCCTTGGGTGGGAATATTAGAAAGGAGTAGGATTATCGGAACTTGAAATGTATAGCATAAAAGGACGTATCTAACCCTTTTATGCTGAACTTAAAGTTACCATGGAGTTGGGTAAATAAGTGTTTGGAGACACTTCTAGTATTTTGAAATCTCATTGTCATGGGATTATCCAGTGAGACGAGCATGACATGCATTATAGAGGAATGAATTCCCACTAAGAGTGCATACATCATTTCAAGGAATGATTAATGTTGGGAAAAAAAGTGTTAAATTTTAAAAAGAATATGGAATTTCTTTTCAAATGAATGATTTTGAAAAGGAGAATGATTATTATATTTTTAAAATGGTATAATTTTCAAAAGCATGTGAAGTGTTTTCAAAAACGGTTGAAAATGGAAAAAGGTTGTTTTTTTGAAAACAATGTTGTGATAGTTGATGTGATATAATTTGAAATTCTAAGACATTAGTTACTAGAGAGTGAGACTTATAGTTTTTTTTGTTGGTTTAGAAAATGGAACCTGATATACGTTATAGGAACTAATAAGAAGAGGGTGTTGAGAATTTGGTTGCACCTGAGCCAGAGGTGAACCAATAGTTGGTCCAACGCATAACTCAAGATTTTGAAACCATTGAGTTGTGACTAAAATCGGATACTCCATTTTGGATATCTGTCATTATTGAAAATCCAAGTGGAGGAATTATGGTTGTATTTTCTAGAGGAGCTAAGAAATCTATCACTAAGATAAAGAAGAAGCAGTACACCTATTCTTGATGCTTAAAACATGAGATGATGTCTTCTGTGATAAAACTCAAAACTCCTATCTGTGAAAAATAATATCAAATATTCATGTGTAGAGCTTGTTCTATAACTATTGATATAGCTGAGTTGAAATGGGACTTATCAATGTTAGATATGTATGTATATGATTTAATTCTAGGTATGGATTTGCTAACAATATTCAAGTCTCAAATAAACTGTTATAGGATAACACTTAGTTTCATGACTGAGGATAGCATCGAACATCTCTTTAGAGGACAGAGGATTTTAAATATGGGTGCAAAGATATTTTTGGAACCAATGGTGGGAAGGATCTCTTACTAATTGGCAGTGTTGACTTTTGCATCATTGGAAGAGGTCTTGGAAAATAGTTTTCCAACTGTTGTGGATCAATTTACAGATGTCTTTCCTATGAACTTCTCAGGGTTACCACCTCTAAGGGAAGTGGTGTTTACGATTGATCTTCTTCCAAGGACGAGTACTATTTTCATTAAATATTATAGGATGGAAACAATAGACTTATGGGGATTGAAAGTGCAGTTACAGGAGCTGGAAATCAAGGGTGTCATTAGAAAAAGTATGTTTCCATGGGCAGCACTGGTTTTTTTCATGAATAAGAAAGATGGAACTCTTCGGTAGTGTGTTGATTATCGTAAGCTTAACCAAGTTGCGATAATGAACTGATATCCACTTCAACGCATTGATGATATGTTTGATTAATTAAGGGTAGCTTAGTGGTTCTCCAAGATTGACTTGTGATTAGGATATCACCAATTGAGAGTTTCGAAAGAAGATATTTCAAAGAAAACATTCAGAAGTAGATATGGACACTATGAATATATAGTCATGCCTTTCGGTTTAATTAATGAACCAGTGGTATTCATGGGATTGATGAATCTGATATTTCAACAGTATCTGGATTCTTTTGTTGTGGTTTTTGTGGATGAAATTTTGGTCTATTCAAAGACATGGGCTGATCATGAGGTGCACCTGGAAACAGTGTTACAAATCCTGATAGATCATTGTTTGTCATCCTAATTATCAAAGTGTGATTTTTTGATACAAGAAGTAAGTTTTATTGGCCCTTATATTTATGATAAAGGCATTTCTGTTGATCCTGAAAAGGTAGAAGTTGTTATCTCATTCAAACACTGATTAATTTTTTCAAGATAAGAATTTTTCTTGGTCTAGCTGGTTTCTACTGACACTGTGTGTGTGATTTATCATGACTATATTCACCAATGAAAGCTCTAAAAAATAAGAATGATCCATTATAACAGATGGAAGAATGTTAGAAGTCTTTCCTAGAACTGAAAGTTTGTCTTACATCGGCACCTATCTTGATAATTCCTGAATAAGGATAGGGTTATGTGGTGTATTGTGATGCTTCAGGATTAGGGTTGGGTTGTGTTCTCATGCAAATAGATCATGTGGTTGCTTATGGTTCAAGGCAGTTGAGGGTTCATGAGAAGAATAACCCAACACATGATTTGGAGTTAGTTGCAGTCGTCCAGGCTTTGAAAACATGGATACATTATCTCTTTAATGAAAAATTTACTATGTTTACGGATCACAAAATCTTGAAACACATTTTCTCACAATGAGATTTGAATTTGAGGAAAAAGATATGGATGTAGTATCGCCAAATGTTTGACTTTGACTTGATGTACACACTAGGGAAAGGAAATTCGGCGGTGGATGCATTGAGTAGAATGTCATATGCTTAGTTGGCGAAAGAAGCTTCAGATAAATGACATTTGAGGTCGGTATTAGCTGATATGCAGGTGAAATTTGAAAACCCAGGTGATGCTGTGGTTTTCATTTCAACTACGCTTGTTCTTGATTTTGTAAAAATGATCAAAGAGTCACAATCATCTGATGTAGAATTTCTGGTTGGATGTTCAAAACACAATGGTGGGGAGACTATTGAGGGCTGGAAACTAGTTGGGGGTTCATTTTTTGTTTTCAAAGATCAGATGGTTGTACCTATGGGTTTTTAGGAACAACTCCTTCATTATTACCACTATTCGAGATGGGCTATAGATCTAGTTACAAATAAGATGTATAAGTTATTGAAAGCAAAATTTTGGTGGAGTGGCATGAAAAGTAAGTTTGTTGAGTTCATCTCACGATGATTAACTTGTTAGCAGGTTAAAGCATAGAATCAGAGACCAGTTGGTATGTTACAATCTTTGCCCACCCCAGTGTGGAAATGGGATCAGATAGCAATATAATTTTTACAGATCTTCCAAGAATGGTCTAGAAACACGATTTCATTTGGGTGATAGTGGATCTTCTA
The DNA here is from genome assembly GCA_963277665.1 of Viscum album. Lineage (NCBI taxonomy): Eukaryota > Viridiplantae > Streptophyta > Magnoliopsida > Santalales > Viscaceae > Viscum > Viscum album. Next base: position 327,534,983 of record OY728158.1, read on the forward strand.
ACCAAGTTGGCCCATTTCATACCAATTCGTGAAATTCATATGGTGGAGGCTCTTTAAAAAATATGTATCCGAGAAGTGGTAAAGAGGAATGGTATACCAATTTCAATAGTCTTAAATAAGGATCTGAGTTGTATGTCTCATTTCTTGAAATCTTTAAAGCAATCCCTTAGGACATAATTGACAATGATCTCGGTATATCATCCTCAGACGGATGGACAATCTGAGCGAACAATAAAAATGTTGGAATTCATGTTGTGGGATTGGGTAATGGATTTTGGTGGCTCATGGGAGGAGCATATGCCTTTAATGGAGTTCTCATACAATAACAGCTTTCAAGCCTCAATACACATGGCTCTGTTTGAATCATTGTATTGGTGTCCTTGTCGTTCTCCATTATGACAGGTGCAAACGGGTGAAACTTCACTAGTTGGGCCAAGCCGTGTCTAAGAAACAGTGGAGAAGATCCAGTTGATTAGAAAGAGGATGGAGACGTCTCAGATTCATTAGAAATCTATTGCATATCACTGTAAAAGACCATTGTCATTTTTTGTGGGTGATTATGTCTTCTTGAGGGTCTCTCCAAGGCTTGGACATCGTCACTTCAAAAATCAGGGAAAGATTTCTTGTAGATACATTGGCTCTTTTGAGATACTGGAATGGGTTGGAGAGGTGGCACATCGGTTTTCATTACCACCACAATTTATTTCAGTGCATAATGTGTTCCTTGTATCCTAGTTGAAAAAGTATCACCCTGATCCTGACCATGTGATCTGATGGAATCAAGTTGATCTTGAATCGGATTCATTATTGATACATATCCCAGTACGGATCATGGGGAGAGAAGATAATGTCTTGTGTGGGAAGAGCATCGGCCTAGTGCGGGTCTAATGGAAACATGGCCAGATTCAAGAATAAATATGGCAAAATGAGAAGGAAATTAAAGATCAGTGGCCATAACTCTTTTTGGCTAGTGAGGGTTTTCTACTTTCTGAGGATGGAAAGACCAATGGTGAGGAGAATGTAGTACCCCTGGTTTCAGGTGAAAAATCCCTTTCCTCGCATTTTTTAATTATTGTGTCTTTAATGTAGAGTTTCCATAAAATATAGAGTTTTTATAAATATAGAGTTTCTATAATGTTGGGTGTTTCCATAATGTTGGTTGTTTCCATAAAGTGGTTTGTTTCCATAAAGTGGGGTGTTTCTATAAAGTGGGATATTTCTATATAGTGGGATGTTTCCATAAAGTGGGATGTTTCCATAAAAAATGTGTTTCCATAAAAAGGGTAAAGGTGAAGGATTGGAGAGTATGGGAATTTTATAAGGAGTGTTGGGACCATAAGGAAGTTTGCACGATCCATACACAGTTTTCCCAAACCATGTGGTCAAACCTTGCATAGAGGTCAAATCTAGATCTTATTTTCTATGATCTTGCTAGTTTTTTCTCTATATTTTATTTTGGCTTCAAAACGTCCCTATTTCTAGATTAATCTCCATATAATGTTGGAGAACCCTTCCCATATGAGTTGGATCCAACCCAGAGCCTTCCCTTGGTGATTTCGAGTCTTATTTTTGAGGTATGTCATCATTCTTTCCAGATTTATCATGTTTTCTTAGATTTTCTTAGATCTACTTCTCTGATCATCATTCTTTCCCAGATATGAAACTATAGTTGGGAGATCTACGTTTTTAGATTCCAAATAATTCATTTTTGAGTCGTGATATTTCTAGGATAAGAGAACTAAGGTTGTTCTTGGATAATCGACCCACCTTCAAGTGTGTTCATCATCAGTTGTCGAGTTTTATCAAAACCTTCGAGGTAGGTGACTTCACTCTCATATTTCATATTTCTAGAATTTATTTTCTTATATTCAAATAATTTTATTGATTGTAAAATTTGTGGAAAAATCTTCAATTATGATGATTTATGGTTTTTTTAAAATTGTGTGATCTTTGTGAATTGTTGTGCAAAATGGAGTTTAATTTCATGTATTTAAAATGACAATTTTAAATTATGGATTTTATGGAATTTCTAAATGGTTGATGAAAAATATATTTTCAATATAAATGGTTTTCAAAAGAGATTATTTTTATTGAAATGGTTTTCATTTGAAATGGTTTGTCATTTAAATGGTTTCGACGGAAATGGTTTTCAATAAGAAGGTGTTTTTTGAAATGATTGTTTTGGAATGATCGTTGGGAATATGTGGTGTGTGTTCATGTTTCATATACGGGGCTTGGTTGAAATATGACATTGTGCTCACTGCCAAAGGTTTAATTGAACATGGGAATTCATACACGATGCTTGGTTGAAATATGACCCTATACTCTATGCCAAAGGGTTAATGGCACATGGGAAACAATTACCTTTTGACGACTTTGAAGATCAATGAGAAACCACTCATGATTATGGAACTGTCATAATGTAGCATGCATGGTTGGATGCATGGGTTTGAGGAATGGTTGGGTATGCCTATAAAGGGATATTGTGAAATGGTTGTAAATATTATTTAGTTATTTTTCTAGAAAAATATCCTGCTGGGAAAATTAGTTTTGATTGCACTTGTATGATTTTGGTAATGAATGGTTTTGGAAACTTGTCTATATTTAGTTATAAAATATTTTTGAAAATTTGTTTTATATAAAAATTTTTATATAATTTTTGCTAACTCTTCTATCCTAGTGGCGTGAGTAGAGAATTCATAGGGGGAAAACCTACTGAGTTTTATACTCACCCCTTCTTCGGCACTTTGGTGCTTTTGTGGTGGCTATCTTCTCAGACAAGGTAGAATGTAATGATTCACACATGCTTAGCACTACCTCGTGATTTTTGGGATGTTCAGAGATTTTGGAGCTTGGTTCTTGTTGAGCATGGGTTCTTGAGGTCTTTGGAGAGTCTTATGTAGTCTATCTGTTGTGTACTTTGATACTTGGTTATTTTCTATTGTTGCTTACTTTGATGTGATTTTGAGATACATTAGGTTTTTGAGTTTTCTTCCATTTTATCATGCATCATATAGTGATTTTTTTGTTATGGTTGGTAGGTTTATGTTTTATTTCATAAAGGGTAAATTTTCCCCCACTTGTTTTTGAAACCATTAGGCATTTATTGTCAACCTTTAGCATCTTGGGGGTGTCACTTAAGGCCTAGTAATAACTCGTTGTACTCTCAAGACAATGAGAATTGGCGGGTCATTATAGTCTCATTATTTCTTGAAATAGATATTAAGATAAATTTATTGATAACCTTTAGAAAAAATAAATATTATTGGAGAATCAATATACTTTTACATTTTATGTCATGGGATTATTTTTACTGACATTTGAATCACCCTTCTCATCTATATAAAAGTTATAACCATTTTTTACATAATTGGTCTATTATTCATTAGATCCTAAATTTGAATAAAAATATATTAATTTCATATACCATTTAATTCCAAATAATATAAATATAAAATTTACATTTAATAATTTATATACTTGAAGTGGAATATATTTTTTTCTTCTTTTTCAATTAATTTTTGTTCCGCTTCTAGTCACCATTCATCCCAAATGTGATGTAATTAGTATAACGACCACTAAACCATTTTAAATATTGTTTTCTTTTATAAAAAAATTATGAAAGAACCACTTACTTGAATCTTGTTATCAGATTCACAAACTTTTCCTTCACTCCAATCACCATAAGGGGTGAGGATCCAGGTTCCCACTGATCCTTATTTTCTTGGAAAACCCCAGTATAAATATACCAGAGTGGCTTTATCATACCATTCATTATATAATTCATTATTAAGATAAGGAATATTGGTGGTAAGTATTATAATATTATATTATTGGATAATATATTAATGAAATAGATGCATAACCATGTTAACTGGTCAATGTATTTCAACATTTTTAAAGAATGATCAATAGTTGGGTACCTATAACCATGTTTATATTGGTATACTATATTGATAATATCATTTATCATTAGATTATATTTTATGTTTTCATGTAATAGGAGATGATTTATCATGGTGTATGTTTCCATGTCATTATATTTCATCTTTAGATCTCTATACATAGAAAATACTAATATGCAATAGGCTTTTATATATTCCTTCATGTTTTTCCAATTTTTACCTTATATCTATGACTCAAAAACTAAGGTGGATGACTTAGAATATGGGAATTCAACATCTAGAATAAAATTTCCTATAGTAGTTTAGTATAGATATTTTTTTATCAATGATAGAACTTTTTTCTGGTGGGGACATGTTCTTTGTCTAATAATTACCTTTATGTTCTCATGGTTTCATTTTCCCTTTTCTAAAATGAATAAATTCATATTTTAGAATAATATCTTGATTAGAAAGTGTGTCATGATAAATTTATTTTATCAGTCCCCCATTAATTTATCAAATCCAAATGGCCCTCAATATTAGATTCATAATATCTTATGGATTGACGATTACAGTGGAAAATATCTATCTTTCTATAATAACCACAAAAAACTATGATTATCAAAATGATTTGATGGTATTTAGATTGGGAGCCTTTCCAGTTACAATGACTCAGGGTTTCGTAATATGTTATGTGTAATCCCCAATCATAGAATCTTGGAATAATATTTCCTCAACACTTTCCCCCAAATTTTAACAATTAAACTATGACTATTAACCATGATATCAATTTTGATTGGGGATTACACATAACATATTATAGAACCTTGAGTCATTGTAATTGGAAAGGCTCCTGTTTGGAATCCAAGAGACCCAGGTTCCAAACTGGGTGGAGGCGAATTTCCGGGTTACTGTAGTAGTACTGTAGCAGTCACTGTAGTAGTTAATATTCGGTACTATAGCAGCCAGAACAATTCACATGATTTGGGCCTTCTGGCCACTAGTTTGGGCCTACAGGTCTCCAGGGCCTTCGGGTCATCAAAGACCTTTGGGCCACAGGGCCTTCGAGTCACATAGATAATGGAGTAGCCCAGTTCACATAGAACAGTCCCCAGAAGAGGATCAGAGCAGTAGGAGTAGCAGCCACTAGATGCAGAGCTAACCGGATTGGAAGAATGAGAGGGTATGGAAGCCGCCATCGGGACCAGGCACCATGCTGATTTGTACGGGGCAATGCTAGCCGATCAGCAATGCAAGTTGGGGAGCTAAGGCGATCAATGATGCAAGATTCTGGGGAGGGGTAGTTCTAGTGGGCTGGTCTTATGGGTCATGTAATGGGCATGGTATGCCTCTAGGCCTTCGGGTCATGTATTGCGGGTCATGTCGGGCCTTGTGCCTTGGGCCTACGGGTCATGTACGGGTTCCCCTTCAACCCTTAAAAGGGGGATTATCTATAATAAAATGAAAAAAGAAGGCCGTCGGGCCATTCGGAGGTAAGACTCAATGGTAATTGAATGAGACATGAATTAGACAAATCTAGCCATCAACTGGATGCCCAAACCATCCCATGATTTTTCTAAGGGTAATTTTGTATCCTCTCGAGATAATGATAAGTATTAAGTACCCAAAACACACCTTGAAAATTATTTCTACCTTAAATTTGAGTTAAACCATTGTATATTTACTCTAGAAAAATTTAAATGACCTATCTGCAAACCAGATGTCCTCACCAAAACATATAAGAATAAATATAAACTAATAGATATAAAAATAATATAAAAATAGTAATAAACTAATTTAGAATTAAATCCATCATCTCACTCTCTAAACTCCATCATATATCCATCACCCTCCACAGACCCCAAACTACTTCTATAGATATCATCTCAACAAAATCATGTGATCCCCATTTGAAATAAAAAAATCCACCAACAACCAAAAATTAAAGTGTTAATAATCTCTTTTAAATGGCACACGTCACTATAAAATTTACAAAATAAATGGATAGTCCTACCAAATCATATAAAAGTCATACATGGAATATGTGATAAATAAAACACTCACCTCAAAATTATAAATCTATTAATATTCAATGAGTTTTAAATAATGAAAAAGGGGGTCTCTACTTTTCTTTAATAATAAAATGGGGCTTCATCCCCATCCTTTAAAAAATAGTGTAAAATATATACATAAAATCCTAAAACAAAAATGTAATAAATTAGGGTGATAAAAAGGTCATTAGGTATTCTAAATAATCCATACCACTTGTAATGTATTAAAATAAACAATAACATTAATGTTATGATGAAAAATATAATTAAAAATAGAGTTTCGTGACATAGTCATATAAAAACTAATATCAATTTACTTTTAATTTTATAAAACTTCCTTATTGATTTATTACAATTTAAACCAAGAATTTAAAAAATATTACTCGGACTTTCCCCATTTTGAAATTGATACATTTGAAAACCAAATTTAATCCACTTTTAAAATAAACCATACAATACACTTTTAAAAGTTGATTTATTTAAAAGAGGTAAATTATCAAGGAAAAATGGAACATAACATAGTAAAATAATAGAAAAATCAAAGTTTTCAATAGTACCAAAATAAAATAAGTGCAATGGAGTTCATATAAATGATATTTTAAAAAACAAAACATTAAAAAACATTTGGTGGTTATTATGGGCTATAGAAAACCTAGAAAAAATATAAATAATTAGTGATACCCTTAATTAGTGGAAAAAGTATCAATTGGAAGGAAATTGGAAGCATCACATTTACTTAACAATGAATAGATAGTGTAAAAAACCCATCATGAACTAGAATCTCATACTAGATCACCTGATCTTCTCATTGATATTGAACAATAATGACAGCTGTATAAAAATAGAATGAAATATCACAAAGTAATTACCCAGATTTTGTAACCCTATAAAATCAATGACATACCAAGGTAACATTCAAATCACATTTCAATCCCTTTTCAAAAATTATTATTACAAATGGCTCCCCAGTATTTTCCAGTTACAATTATTCAAAGGCATAGAAAATTATTTTAAGGGTACCGAAAATCCCTTCAAAAATTTATAAATCATATAAAACCATTTGGAAAATCAATCATGAATATCACATCTAAATTTATATGGTTTCCCTCAATCATTAGGGCCATATGTACTAATAAAAACACATGGATATATATATATATACACCTCTCAATGCATAAATTTACATATTCTATTTTTAATTTTTACTCCTGAACACCTACATAGAAATATATATATATATATATATATATATATTTATATGAGTATACCACTAAAAAAATAGAAGATTTTTTAGATAAAACATATTTAGATACCACTTTGAAAAAAGAGATAACTCAATATTTAAAATAAAAAAACCTCTTAAAACATTTAAAACATATTAATAAAGGATAAAAAGGAATTTAGAAAACTACTACTGTGATATATTAATTAAATAATATATTCAATTTGTTCCATCATTCAAAAATCCACTTCATTGAAATGATAAATAAGTGACACATTTATCTCTATTTAAAAGTGGGCTAAAAATATTTATTATTACCATATAATATCAATACATGTGGTTAAAAATAAAAGGAATCAATGTTCCAGAATTTAAAGGCCAAAAATAATGGGAAAGCCTTCCTCATATCAATGGAGGGTGGTCTAAAATTCATTTCCTTTGAAGGTGGGAACCTAAAAAAGGAATAAGATCTCTACACAATCCCTAAAATCATGAAATATATATCATAATTGTTAAAAAACCGTACTTAGTGTTTATATTAACTAAATCATGAAAAGGGGGTAAGAAATCACATCAAAAATAAGGGAGAAGAGAATAAAAGTTTATACCTTGAATAATTGGCCCTAACCAATGAATAAATTAGGAAGAATCACTAAGATAATAGTTTGAGGGAGAAATTAAAGAGCATGAAACTATGGGGGATCAACCAAAAGTTATAATCTCATTATGAGTAGGAGGGAGATAAAAGAGAGAAAATGGAGGAAAAATTTAAAACAAAAATATATATTTTTAAAAAAATAAAGAATTCCACTTGGTTTTCTCACATGGTATACAAAAAAGTGTGGGAACCAAGTTACCCAAACTAATTATAGAAAATTGCCTCATATAGATTTTCTTAGGACCCTGAATATTTTATATGATAGTGTAATAACTTTTTTAAATGACAACATCATAAGACAAAGTCAAAATGCAAGGTTTCAACACCATTAAATAATTGTGGGAGTTATCCAGGTGTACCTTTTAAAAGTTTAAAATTGTAATTTTTTCATTATAAAAATAATAGAAACCTGAAATAAATTGAAACATTATAAATTTTAATTAAATTAAAATAATAAATAAAACATATAGTGAAAAAATAAGTATCCCTAATTATGGTCTAATTGATAATTTAACCATGTTCTCATCTTAAAGAAAATTATAAAAAAAATTGTCAACCTAATGTTTTTCCATATGGAATTTTCATTATCTTATGAGTAATTGTTTTTTATATTATCCATTTACATGCATGATAATATATTTTTTATTCTTTATAACTAATTTACTTTGTAATATAATATAATTTATGAAAAACATTTTATTTTTATTCACCTTGAATTCTAATTAATTAATTTACTTTATGTTATCATTATTAATTAGTAAATAAAAATACATCATATAAATAAAAAAATTACCATGCAATTGAAAAATAATATAAATACATGATAAGATCATGTGGTTTCAAATAATGGTTGGTTTATTGAGAAGAAAAAAACAACCTTGGTGTAATGTATAAAAACTCATTATGTTGATACATTTTTTAAGTTGTTGTATTCCTCTATAAGCATGAGAAACTACTAGGATGGTTTTACCAAAGTTCATTATTGAACAATATCCTCTCACTAAAGTGATATATATTTTACATATTATTACTAACTCATATATTTGGTGAACTAAGGGTGTATGGTTACATTAATAATATTTAGACTCATTAACCTATACATAATGACGAATGAATGATTCATAGATAATCATATTTAATTTAGTAAAAAATTCATTAAAAACCTATGTATCATATAATTAAATTAAATAGAAAACTATCACGTATTAAGGTAAATCATGATCATGATCATTCACAACATGAAATGAATATTATTTTAAACTTATAACAAATTATTTTAATTATAATTTTATTAAAATTAATTTCTTGAATTAATAAATAAATCATATTATTAATTAATAGAATCATTTATCTCAGTTATCTATCAAAATAATCCCGGAGATAACCATCCTATATATATTTAAATAAATTAAATTAATTAATTTTAATTTAAAATTATTACATACACAATTTTCTATTAATTGAGAACACAATATTTACCCTCCTAATAAGATTTAAACTAATTATAAAATTTAGTTTATGTGACATGTTCTAGAGGAAGCATAATCTCTATACTTTTACATCAACTTAAAACAATTATATAATTTTAATAGTTGTCTGGTGTGTAACATCACCAGAAATTTCCTATAAAGTATGATGTATACGGTCTATTTCATATGTCATTATTTAAATAAGTTATGTGGTTATATAAATGTTGTGTTGTTTCATTAAATAATCCATGTAATTTTCAATGCATATATGATCACATGATATTCAATGAAAATATATAGTATGGGATTGATAATAAATATGTAGTACTCAATGTGTACGACAATGATACACATTATTTAAATTCTATTGTGTTTTCCTCACATGATATTTGTGTGTCAGAATCCACATTACCTAATTTAGAATGAGTTTCATGGAATGTACAACCAACTAAATGTTGTGTAGTCCCTTTAATGCCACACACACCACATTTTTAAAGACTTGGTGTATATTTTTAATCATTTATCATTTGTTACATGTTGTGTATTGGTAGTAATAATCTATGTAATCACTTTTATTCTATATCACTAGGATATAAGTCAATTCATGATATGTAATGATGTCATCTGCACTAATCACTTTTCATCAGTGATTTACATGGGCTGAAAATCATATTGGGTTATAGGACTTGTAAAACAGCTAAATGGAATATAACCCTATATATTAAATATATTTTTCTTGTGATAAATATGCGAAGTGTCATGATTCCATGAATAGACCACCCACTATATATTCCATTATTTTTTAAGTCCTCCATTTTTGGTTTTCCAAAGGTATATAATGTTTACTTTTACATTACATATTGTGTATCCATATCACATGTAAATTGTCCTCAACGCATCTAGAGGAGATATTCAAGTGTTATACATCTATTGTTTTCTTTTTCCTATTTATATGAATCTGAATGATAGTTTTATTACATTCTCCAGAATAATGAACAAGAACAAGAAAATTAAAATTAATTATAATAAATTTGGAATCATTCAAATAAATAACAAATAATGTTAAATTATAATGTGACCACTTTGATACAACATTAAGGTTCTATGACATAGTAAAAGTGGTCAGGACAATGCCAAAAAAATTCCTTAGTCTTCGTAACAAACCAAGTAATGATATAATAAATCATTTTCATATGAATTAGAATTATTATGGTTGATATTTATATTAATTATAATTTAATTAAAATTAAAAAAAGATATAGTTTTTGTAAACTCTTTTATGATATTTTTTTATGTGAATGTTTAATTTTATAAACATAGAATTTGAGGTTTATAAAAATTAATTTTATTTTTGAATTCATCATATCAAAATTATCAAGGTTAAATTTTTTAGAAATTTTTGAAATGTTTTATTTTTTAATGAATAGTAAAAATAAATATTTTTATTTAAAACTATATGTTATTTTGAAGTATTTATAAAGATAAATTATATTTTGGATTAGTTTTAAAAATTAATTTTTAAGTTTTTATTTAAAATGATCCACTTTTTGTTTTTAAATTATTTTTATACTTCAATTTAGTATAATAATATTTTATATTTTGAATGAAATGTTTTTGGAAAATAATTTTCATTGTGTTTCGCCGGTTTGATTTTTAATTAAATTTCTCCCACTTATGTGTTTTGAATAATGAAAAATGGGAATCATATTTCGAATTACTGAGTCAAATTTTTTAAAATAGTTCCATTTAATTTTTGGATAATACGAATAGTAACATTAGCCTTTGTTGTTATAACAATAATGGTTCAATCGTGTAGTTAAAGTAAAAAAATAAACTTATAACGATTATAAAATGACCATAGAACATGAATTAATTTTATTGGATGAGTAAATTTCAAAAATAATCATACCATATTCAATTACATTTCTTTTTTTCTATTTGGGTGTGATTATAAACTTTATAATATTTTACTTAAATAAAATTCAAAAATGTCACACACTTATTTTTAATAACTATAATACTTTTTACATTGAGATAACCATAGGATATGTTCACTTTTAAATATTATTTTACAATATAAATTGCTTATATTTATCATGATAATTATGTTGAATTTTTAATGAAGAAATAATTACCTAAAATTCTTACACTATATTAATAGAGTAATTATAATATATTTAGAAAAATAAAATAAATGTTATTAAAAATATTAAAATTAATATAATTTGAATGAAATTATGAGATAAAATAATTTTTATATAACTATATCACATTGAAGATATTTTTATTTATTATATTATAATTCATTTTTATCTTTTTATAAAAAATAATGTAATTTAATAGTTCTAAAATTGACATTTTTGATATTTTATGAAAATAATATTTAATGAAATGATATAAAATTCATAAATGTAATAAATTTCCAAAAATGATTGCCATATTGATAATTAAATCAAAAAAATACATTTATGGGTATTTTGAAATTTTAAATAACATTATTAACCATTTAAGTGTAAGAAATTGTAATATTGTAGTAATTCTAAAAAGGATTAACAAATGGTTAGAACAAAAAAGGTAAAGGTAAATAGGTGATTGAAACATGTATTGTTTTTATTTTATGAGATTATTTCAATCCATACTTATCTAATAAATTAAATAAATCAGTTATTATCCATTTTGGAATTTAAAATTAAAATATATTAATTTAATATTTTTTATAAATTTCAAGAGTGACCCTCTCCTTGCATATAGAAGGAAATCTATTCTTCCAATTAATTCATACTAAAAACCTTATTTCATTTTGGAAAATCCATGCCTGATTACCTTTATATTTTACCATACCTGATTATAGAGTCCATGAATTATCTATAATTTTAACCAAATTGGGCTTTAGGTGTTAATCAAAAGAGACATTCAAAATAAGACGCATTGTTTTTTAATGCTTTTTTTAGTTTTATTTCTTATCTAAACTCAATAAATTCATCATTAACATTGATTATATAATAAAAAAATTTAAAAAATATACATAAGTGATTTTATTTTAATTTAATAACCTATATTCATCTCCAATTCCATTAAATATGAAAAGAAACCATCATTTAGGGGTACATATACTATAGCCTCACAAACCGATCTAATTCATTTTTCATCATTATCTCTCATGGATAGTTATAAATTTTGAATATTTATATATATTTGTGTGTGTGTGTGTGTGTGTATTAATGAAATATTTATCATTTTGAAAATAAAATATATAATTTATGTTATTATATTTACATTAACTAAAAAATTATGATGGAGTTTGTTTATACATTTGGACTGCCACCTCCATGAAGTGATGTGATATGTTTATCCTAAACACAAAAAATAGAGGATATATATGAGTATAATTATAGAAATAATATGATATTTATGATATGATAATCATTTCATAAAGATAATATTATACATATCTTTTTCCATAACGATCATTATAAAATGGAAATGTTACTCCTCAGTATGTACATATTTCTATCTCCATGATTACAACATAGTCTATTTCTCATAACCATAATTCATAACAAGTTTTAAAAGAATATGTTTTTATAAAAATTATAATTATTTCTTGAATATTATTCGGGATATGAGGAAATAATGATCTCATTGAACATAGTTGACTTACTAAATCCATTTTTGATATATAAAATTAATATTTTCAAAACATCGGATGGGAATTAAATTAATTAAATAATTAAATATATCTTTGTAAGAGATAAAATAATTTTATTAATAAACATTAAGAAAGTAATTAATTAAATAAATTAATTTCTTAATTTTATTATTTATGAATACAAAAAAATATGTGATGAGTCAGCCTCAAGGTAAGATACTTTATTTTAAAAATTAGTCTTTTAATTTTTCCTTTCAAACACTTTTGAATTCCATTTATATGATTGAAAAAATAAATTATGAATGCTTTCATATGGGAATACAAAATTTAAAAAGGTAATTTTATTTATATTTTGAATTTATTTCAATTTTCCCCAAGGGAATCTTGTTATGGAATGTTTTATAATTATTTAACAAAATGAAAAAGGAATGATCTATTTTAATAGATATGAAGACAATAATTTTCCCATAACTATAGTAATTATTTCATATTTGGATTACATTAAAATAATTCATGTTTTCTTATAAGAAAATTTTTATTTCCTTTTGTTCTATTTATTCAAAAAAAAATATTTTAAAATAGAATGGATATTTCAATATATGGAAATGTTTTATTGTTGGGACAAAGAATGTTATTATGATGAAACCCCATATGTCATTTTCTAGGGTTTATGATAATTTTTTTATCGAATGCTGATTCGATTATAAACCATGGGTGGGTAAGCCCATAATATCACTCGAATGCATTGGGTAAAGAGATGGAGTTGACCATTTACATTTTTTATAATAAACTATCGGAATATATTATGATGGTTATTACATGTATAACTGTGATAGTTATTTCAAGAGGAAATCCAATATTTAATCCAATAATAAACTCAATGGTTATTCCATGTGTAAGTAATAATAATATCAAAGTTATGCCTAATGTTACCTATATTATTTATCTATGTTTTCTATTTGTTTTTATGATTTCACAAGGTAAAAGATAGTATATTCTACTTTATAAGGTTTAAAAGAAAAACATTGTGAAAATATTATTATGTTTTTTCCAGGATTTCAAATAAAAAATAATGTTTTTTTTCCCTTCGTGATTTCTTATGAAACTTTTTATGAAATTATTTGGGAATAGAATTTGATTTCTTGGGTTAAAAAATTATTTTGAGCATACTATTTATTTTAAAAGTAAAAAAATTTATAAGTATTCATGGACTAGTGGTTTCTATATTTATTTTTATGTCGTTTAATAATGTTTTTTGTGCTTATCCCACACATTAAAATTCATTTCAAAATGTTTGTGGACAAATAAGGTAAAATAACTATTCAGGTTGTAATTTGTGATGATTTTCCATGAAATGGAAACATATTTCTTATTAAATTATTTTTGGGAGAGAAAAATTGATACTTAATATAATTGTATGCTTTTTAAAATATGGGTTTATTATGTTAGATTTTTTAAAGAAATCTAAAAAACACTAAACAAAACTAGTCTTTAAGAAGGTAATAAATTTAATTATAGTTAAAAGTAAATAAAATATGTAATTTTTAAATATGGGTCCTTATATTTAGTATTTTGAAAGTTTTATATAACTTTAGAGGTTGGGATAATGTTAATAAAATACCATTAAAATATTTTACATTATAGTAATGATGAAATAATATGTCATTTAAACATTACCATATTGATTTATCTAATATATGTTTGTTTATAATGGGTTTTCATATATGTAATAAGGAAGATGAAGTAGGTAGAAACCAAAGGGACAATATCCTTCTTAATTTTCAATATGGAATAGTTTGAATTAGAATGAAATAGTATTTTTTTGTGATGGGTCAATTGACGTAGGTTAAAAATGGTGGTTTTATCTATTCTATATATTTTATAAATATAACACAAAAGAGCTTGTTGATATTGGAAAATTTTATGAGTCAATACCCTCATGTATTAATTGGATCTTCTAACCTATTGGTAGTTGAAGCATCGATTAAATCCCTAGAAAAGATATTTTATCTCATGGGATGTTCAGGTCATCAAAAGGTTAAGTCTTGTTATTGATCATTTTGAAGTTGAAGTATATAAATGGTGGAAAATGGTTAAGAGTACTAATGAATTTAAAGATATAGATAGATTTTAATGGGTTTATTTTATTAATTTTATCCTTGAAAAATATTTTTCTAAATATGTTCAACATATGATGGAAAAACTATTATTTCAATTGAAACAAAATTTGGATGATTTAGTGGTCAGGTACAAAGAAAACATCACATTATTTTTATGATAAAAATCATTTTTATCTATTATATTGATTGTATGATTAATCAAATTCACTTATTATTGAAATTGTTATATCAAAGGGAATTGGCCTGAGATGAATTTAAAAATCATTGATAAATATATGGGTTTTTTCAAGAATATAAAAATGAAGTTTTATGGTTTTCATGTATACATTGATAACAAGTAAAAATTGAGGACCTAGTGGTAGTGAAATGAGAATAATGTATATAATAAATCTTATAGTAATAAAAATGTGTTTTGAAGTTGTGAAAAAATCACATTGGGGAATGTTTTATTAAGTCAAATAAGTGATTTTGATATTGTAATATATGGAATATAAATAAAAATTGAAATTAAAATTATCATGGTATTGGTAAGAAAAATTCTTCTAAGAATGCATAAAAATGTTTTAAATGTGGCATGATTGTTTATTTGGAACACACATGTTCTAATAAGAACCTCAGTAATGGGAATCATCTAAAATATAAGCAAAATGGTGTGGTGAAATCCTTTCCAACCAATTCAGAATTTATTGGACCATCAATCGATATGGAAATATGTATGTTTCTTATTTATTAATATTATTCTAAGGTAATATTTGATTTAGGTTTGAAAAATTAATTTTTTTCTAAAAAATATTATAGAAAATTCAAAATTCTACATCAATAAATGAATACAAAAATTATGGTAAAAAATATAGTGTAGTATCAAGTTGAAAATAAATTATATGAATTTTCATGTCATTGTCTATGAAAAACATTACCTAAAAAAATGATTTTGGACCCAAGTAGAGTTTAGGTTATTCTAGGTGTGTATTGGATTTATGTTTAACATGTTAAGACAAATTATTGATCTAAAGAAGTTTAATTTCTAAAAAATATTTTTTTATATATAAGAATGAAACCATACCTTTAATACCATATGTAGTAGGTGATAAGATGTTAAAAGATGGAAATATAAGATATCTTGCACCTATTTTCAAGAATATGTTAACAATATATATTAATGATGTGATTATAGTAAAATAATACATGTATGTTTTTCATAATGAGTTTCTATATATTATAACTAATTAAGAAGTTTATTTTACAATTTAATTAGTTCATAATGCTAAGATAATTTTTAATCCCCCTAATAAAATTTATCAATTAAAACTTATGGAATTTAAGAACTATTTGCAAGAGTTTATTGATAATGGTTTCATTCATCCAATCACTTTACCATGGGTTTCTCCTGCCCTATTTTTTAAATATAAAGATACCTCTATGGGTCTTTGTGTTGAATATAGATATCTGAATAACATTACTATTAAGAATAAGTATTTTTTTTCTAACATCGATGATTTGTTTTATAATCTTTAAGGAGATTATCATTTTTCAAAGGTTTTCCTAATGTTTGTCTATTATCAGATGAATAAGGATGATAAAATTTTGAAAATTCTTTTTTGGACTAGATATGAGAATTATGAGTTTTTGGTTAAGTACATTGTGTTAAAGAATTCCACATTTATATTTATTAAGATTATAAATAGAGTCCACCATTAATATTCAGATTTATTTTTGGTTGTTTTTATTAATGATACCATTATTTATTCAAAAATTATGAGCATCATTAAAAACATCAAACCAATTTTCTATAAACCCTAAAATAAAATAATTTATATTTATATTTTAGAAAAATTAATTTTTGTTTACAACAGATTTTATTGCATATAAAAATTATAAATATGTATGGAATAAACGTTGATACCAATAAAAATAAATTTTTTGATAAATGGACAAGACCTATAATGGTAACTAAGATTTTTTTTCATGTGTTAGCGGGATATTATCATTGGATTGTTGGAATATTTTAATGTTTATATTTTCCAGTGACTATATTAACTCTAAAATGAGATAAATTCGTCTGAAAACAAATTCCAAATATTTCTAAGAAAAAAAATATTGGTTAATGTTCTAGTATTTTCTACACTATCAAGGAATGGTGAATTTTTTATATACAATAATTCTTCATCAAAAGTAATTTGTTGTGTCCTGATAAAAAATAATCAGTTTATTTCTTATGCTTCATGAAAAAAGAAACATCATGATTTTAATTATCCTACACATGATCTGGATTTAGCTATTGTACTTTTTTAATTAAAAATTTATATACCTCGTTTATAAGGTTCTAGATTTCAAATATATACATTTCATAAAATACTAATTTATATATTGACTTATAAAAAATTGAACTCATGATAGAGAAGATATATAGAATTGATAAATGATCATTACAGCACAGTTCACTACCATCCATGAAAATAAATCAACGTAGTTGATACATTCATTCAAAAAAAATTATTTGTTTACTAACAATGTTAAATTTAGAACATGACCCTTTGTTTAATGATATTATGAATTTTTTCCTATAATTTATGTGTAAGGTAACATCCACTATTTTTTCCAAGTTTTGTAAAATTTTCTCTGTTATAAATAATTAAGAAATCTTGTAAGGAAGAAGATGAGTTATAAGAAATGGTAGAATTTGTTAATATAGAAATTCTAGCTAAATTAAAAATTGACAAAAATTGTGTTTTAAATTTTGGAATGGGATAATTTTTTCATTATGATTCTGATTTGATAAGATAATTGTTGAGTTTAGCTCATTTTCCCCACATTCCATTCATCCTAGATATAATAAGACGTTTAGAGGCCTTCAGTATTTTTACTGGTGGGATCAAAGGAAAATATATGTTATTTACTTTACTATGAAATGTTTGAATTGTCAAGATGTTAAAGTTGGATGGAAATTAAAAAGGGTATAAATCATCCATATTTAATTCTAGAGTGTAAAATGGAATATATATCTATGTATTTCATGGTGGGATACCAAAAACTACTCAGTAAATAATGAGATTTGGTTTATTATTGATTAACTAATTAACTATGTGCATTTCCTTCCCATTCAAGATTATGTTCCTTTTGAAGAACATTCTAAATTTTATCTTTAGATGATATTCTGGTTAAATGGAGTTCCTAGATCTATTATATCTCATTTTGATCACATTTTTACTTTTAATTTTTTTTGAAAGGACTCTAGGATCCATTTTTACTAAACTGAATTTCAGTACATCTTTCACCCTCAATCTGATGGAAAACCCAAAAGAATAATTCTTAGTAGGGATGAAATGCTTTGTTATATTTAAATGTATTACTAGGGATATTGGGATTTTAATATTTCTTTCAATGAATTTTATTGTAATTACCATTTTCATTCATGTATATTTATGACACCTTTTCTAGAATAATATTGAAAGCGATGTTGGACTCCATATTTTTGGGATGAATTATGTGAAAAATAATAATGGGACTAGAATTGTTAAAAGAATTTTTCATGAAGGTGATGGTAATTCAGAAACATATGTTGATAGACGGGAATGTGTAACTCCCTGACCCCCAATCCTATAGTAAGTATATTAACTTATTGCATTTGTATGATTACAAGGAATCAAATCCCAAGGGACGGATCAGTTTATCTATCTTAGAAAGAAATATTATATACATGATACCCATAATACATCAATAAATAGAAATTACAACATGGTACATAAATAAATTAAATAAAATGAACCCTTGAATACTTATTAAAATATTTTTTCACCATTACCTAGTGTAATTGAACATAATAAGGGTGAGATGAAATGCTCAGTAAGTGTATGTAAAATGGAATCAATAATGAATCAGTAGTTATAAATTAACATGTAAATAACTAATAACACATACCATTCAAAAAAATATATAAGGAAAAACAAGTATGTAAAGGTAATAAAATGAAATTGATTCCATTTAATCAATGAACATTATAGAAATGTATCTATTAATATGTTGATGGAAAATCTAAAGGACAAATAATAATAAATGAAATATCAATAAATGAAATGATTAATTATAAAACATCATTATTCCAAGGTACATGATATCTCTACCATCATGATACAATTTAAACTATTTGTCTAACCAACTCGTCTCAGGAGACTACTGATGCATCGAGGGGATTTCATTAACCGATCCCTAACCCATATTTCATTCCTTAAACAGTCCCCAAGCCTTGTATTTCAAATCCAAATCATTCCTCAAATATAAAATAAGTAGTGTTCCTTATACAATATCAATATTTCATAATGAATATGTAATTATCAATAATACTCATATGAGGATAGGTAACATCAAGGGTTGTTGACATTAAAACATTCTTGATGATAAATTATCATTAATCATTCTATAGTGTCCCATACCAATCTGAAACATTTAAATCATATTTCAACATGAATTAAAAGAATCATAAAATATTACTATAATAATATTATTCATTTTATAACATGATAGGGGATGTATATACACCATATAACAGTGAGTTGGTTCACAACAATAAACAAGTCTCAATGAAATGTAAATTAAGACGAAATCCCTTACCTTAACCTTCCTTGTGTTTTGTGGTCCTTATCCTATAATAAATTAGTCTAAAATATGTTAATAACTCATAACTGAAACATAATAATGTTTATTATATCATATATTAATATCTTATAATTTTTTACTACCCTTTGTTTAACACTCTTTCGTTATTCTAGCTATATTAGGTGTTAATTGCCTAGTTTTCTCAAGTGTGTTTTGACTTATTCCATGTTATTCCTATTTATTAGATCTAGATTTAATAAAATAAAAAATGTAATCCATGAATTAATTTCTTATATATTCATTACAAATTTATTTATAATATTCTATAATATTTGGATGTAAGAAATGAAGTGCACCGTACATGGAGACGGTAGGTCATACGTATGCATGAATGCCACTTTAAATTCTTCATCCTATTAAAAGAATGAAAAATAAATGATAAATTTCAATATCGTAATTATAGTATCATATCAATTATATATATGTTATATAGTATTCTAAGAATTATTCTTAATATGTTCCATGTATATCATGAACGAATCACATCTCTTTGAGGGGGCTATAGTCCACACATCCTCTAACGACGTTATCTTATTAATGAAAAACGAGAAGTATTTAAGTTATGTGATATAAAATGATTAAATAATTAAAAATATTTAACAAATACAATATATATATATATAATATATACATATAGTGTCCATCATAATGGTCACCACGATATGTGGTAAAGTAAAAATGAACAGTCAACATTTCGTGAGGTAGTAGTTCACCGTATACAGAAACAGTATGTTTATTTCCCATTAGACGATGTTGTGTGTAAGTGTAGGTTGAAGTAGAAACTAAAAAAAATAGTATATTTATTATAATTTTTTTATATAATCATATAGTAAGTATATTTTAGGGGGCATAGAATGTAAATAAAACTAAAAAGATTAAGAAATATTGTTACCTCTTAATTGGGTAACTCCTTTGGGGTCTACCAAAAGGATTACTTGGAAGGCTTTCCTAAGAAGTGTAGGATTATATCAATATGGTATGGATGTTGGGTGACTATTTTTGTATAATTTTCATGTGCCAATGTGTCTTTAGAGTTGTGAATAAGAGGTAGAGTGCTTGCTTTTTTATAGTACAGGGGGAGTGGAACTCTTGTAAATACCAAAAGATATTCATGAATGGGAGGTCTACCTTACCTAAAGTGACTCCAAAATTTTAAAATAATGTATTAAATGGGAATAAATATCTTAAATCCTCCAAAACCCAAAAATATGTTCATTTTAATAATTTGGTTTCTTAACTTCTACGATTCCAAAATTTTTTCATTTTGGAATTTATTAAAGCATCTAGTTTTCTAATCTAATTAATTTAAACCGAAAGAATAATATAAAGTGATATTAATTATAAAATATCAATCCAACTAATTATTAATATTATATCTAATTTATAAAACAAAAATATCAAGATTTTTACAAATTAATTTTAATCAAGCCCGTGTGACGTGCTAAAACACTTCTTAAAATAATAATGAAGACAATTTTGAGATTTTTTATTCAACTAAAATATAAAATTTGAAAAACAATATTTGAATTAAAATATATTAATTTTACATCATTTTAACATGATATATTCATATTAAAAATTAATTAATGTCAATAATTCAATAAATTCACTTACCTTTTAATATTTATAGTATCATTAATTTTAGAAAATTATTTACTAAATTATTACTACTTTTAAAATTCTTAAGCATTTTAAGTAAAAACATCTTATATAAAAATTATTTTTAAATTATTATGATAAAAATAACCTATTTATATTTAAATAGAATTATGTATAACATAAAATATGATGGTTCATACATATCTAAAAGTTTTATAAATGTTAAAGGTAAGGAAAGTTCTTTTTTGTCTTTTTCCATTACTTATACTTTTATATAGGGAATTTTTAATTAATAATATCCCAATAACCCAAATAACTACAAACATGTGAGGATATGATATAATTATTGTCATCAGATGTATTTTAGACACGTTTCTATGTCATTTCGGTCCTTAATATTTAATTTTAGTCCCTTATTATGTTTAATTTTACCTTAATCATTGTGATTATTTTTAATCATTTTCACTAATATTTTTGGTCAAAAATTATGTTGATATTATTATAAAAAAATATTTTATTTATTAAAACAACTTTTTTTCCATTTTCAAAAATCAAACCAAATAATTGGGAAAATTAAGATTAGTGTTAATCCCTCAAACATAGTGAGAATGTGGTATTTAAAGTGAAAAC
The DNA here is from genome assembly GCA_963277665.1 of Viscum album. Classification (NCBI taxonomy): domain Eukaryota; kingdom Viridiplantae; phylum Streptophyta; class Magnoliopsida; order Santalales; family Viscaceae; genus Viscum; species Viscum album. The sequence goes on from OY728158.1 coordinate 327,556,918, forward strand.
ATTAAAAAGTCCAATAGGTGTTTATATGTAATTGAAATATAAAAATTATTCAAATGAACATAATCGGATTACTATATATAAATTAATCTATCATGATTTTAAGAACCAATTTTAATTATAATTTGTCTCTAATATAAAGGAGATTTTTAATTAAAATGTTTTATTTTTACTATTCACCAAAAAATACCAAAAATTCACCCTCAGCTAATTTAAAAATTCCAAATCCAAATAGGTTTTTTATTTTGAAAAATAATATTTTCATAGTTTTAAATTTTTAAATATTAATGTATAAATATGTGCACTATTAAAAGGTAGTAAAATCCAATCTTGCATGTAATTAAAGCTAACTCATTGTGGTGTGTAATATAATATTAACATGGTGTTGCATATAAATAGATACAAAATAATATTTATTTTAACATGAAAAAAGTATTTTAATTTCTTGGGGTGTTACATTCTCCCCACCTTAATTAAATTTCATCCAAGAAATTTAAACATGATCTTAGTAATCAATAATTGATATTTGAAAATACTGTTATTGAAGAACTCTCATCATGAATAGGGTTAACAACACATATTCATAATAATAGAAAAAGGAAGGTACAATGGTCACATTTATAATTTCTATAGTAAGATAACCAAGGTGGGAAATGGAAACATAAATACAGAGGAAAAATATAATGATAATGTTTTTATGGAGACTTCTAGAGAACATTTTTAGGAGAAGTTAACAAATAAAAATCCCCGAATATATGATGATCTGAGGGCCAATTGAGTAATCAAAAATAAAATTACTATGTAAATATTTTTGGTTTTAATATTATTTGGTTCCTAGAGTTGAGTAATTATTTCACTCCCTAAGAATATATGTAAATATACTTAGTTGGTATGTTTCTATAGGCACATTCTTATCCTTTAGTCATGCATTAAACTATTTATACTTCATCCCATAAAACAAGATTCATCGTTTGTGATGTAATATATTAATCTCTAAGACTTGAATCAAAGTTCAACATAAACCATTTCAAAAATGGTTAACTTTTCCAAAATATTGTGATTCAATACTTTAGAAAGAATTCCACTGAACTTATCATTAGCCTTTTATCTACATGAAGCAGCTCTAAATTTTCACATTCTAAACATGTGAATAGATTCATTATAAATCCTATTGAAATATGGTAATAACTAGAATTACCATAAAACCTTATTATACTTTTTTATTCCTTAAGTAAGACACATGTTATTTGATATATTCCTTTAATCAAAAAATGTTTTAAACACCGTAAATTATATCATAAGCCACTTTTCAAAAAGTTATTAATCATTTACATGTTAGTCAACACATTTCCAATTCAATCATTTCTTCATCATTATCTAAACAAATGGAACATATTCAGGGTTTTCATTCCCTTATTCATGCATTTAACAAAAATATCATTTTACTTAATATATTTTCTTTGTATCATTCATCATATAACTCTAAAATCCTTACCGAAAAAAGTACTATAATACAATCTTCATATATTCCATAATTCATATAATTGTTATATTGCTAATAAAATATTCAAATGCAATAATTCTGGAATGGTAATATTAACCATTCCTCTTCCTCGGTGGTAGTAGAATAACTTGATCATTATCCAATAGCATCATTTTAGGTATATTCTATTGATTCCTGGGGAATTGGTTCATATAGTGTCTTATATCCTTGAAGTTGAATCATTAAATATTGGAAACCATTTTCTTACCCTTTAAATCATAAACTTTTTGTACTTTTTATCCACACTAATAAAAACTCTTATTCCCTTCAAGAAAGTACGGGAGTTGTTTTTACCATAATTATCAAATTTTGTAAAATCTTTCTTTCCTTTCATTATCTTCAACTCATTCCCTTTTTCATAGTACTCATATGTCCTCGTCTTATATTGGATTCCTTATAGTAATATGACTTGGATAATTATTTTCTATCTCATTGTCACATTATTCTATTTCCTCATATGATTAAAATGTGTGGGATACAATTTTGAATTGATGTATTGTCTTAAGACTAAGAAATTATTGATCCTTCTCACTCTTTGGATCATGTGCATCAGTGAGGACCACATTACTTCTATTAGGTACCATTTCTAAACAATGGAATATATTGTATTAAATCACAACATAATGTATAAATTAAAATATATTATAGAACATAAATTTATGCATAATAAATCCTATAATCATAATAATTAGCTACTTTGGGGAAATATTTACTATCAAACCATTCAAAGTGGTAGGTAATGAAAATTTTAGCTATCCTGTGTGTATCCCCCAAGAGTGTAAAACTAAGTGAAAATTAAGGCCCATTGTAGTTTACTAAGTTACCATAAGTCAGTCACGGAACACCTTATCAGATTTGTTACTCCTAAGTACATCTTTTCCAAAACCATGTCCACTTGTAGTATCGATACAGGTATTTATTCATAAGAATACCCACATAATATATACCTTAAAAAATTATTGGATGTTCTTCTATACTTATCCTGAATGTCTATGTTAGGGTCAAGTTCCATAATCTATGTTTTATAAATCTAGTTTTTATAGTTTCTACTAAACTTCCATTGATACCAACTATAACTCCTTGACCAGAGAAGCCTAAAGTCTATGCATTATATTATTACATTGGCATATTTATAATGAATCAAATCCAAAAGGACCGATCAATTTAGCAATATTTGAAATCCATATTGCATGCATTGTTCCCATAATACATCATGAAGTATTAATTACAGCATGATACATGAATAAATGATATTAATTGCATCCTTGAATGTTTATTCAGTGATTTCTTCTACATCACTTATAAAAATGAAACAATATAATGGTGAGCTCAAATTATTTGTAAGGGTAAGTAAAATGGAATAAATAATGAATAAATTGGAATAAATTAACATAGAAAGATAAATAACTAATAACACATTACATTCAAATAACTAGATAAGTAAAATAAATAAGGGAAATAAAGAAACTGAAACACATGTAATTCAATCAATGAATTGTAATTAAATATATCTATAGATATATTGATGCAACCCAAGGAAAAATAATAATTAGTAAATTATCAATAAAGTAAATGATTAGTTATAATATTTCATGTTTCCCAACCACATGATAGATTTTCCCTCAAGAGACAATTTATATTATTTTTCTAACTAACTCATCTCATGAGACTATTGATGCATCGAGGGGATTGCATTAACCGGTCCCCAACCTGTTGGTCTTGCTTTAAACAGTCCCATACCCATTTACTGCCTGTCCAAACCATTCCCCATATATCAAATAAATCATGTTCCATATCAAATTTTCATATTGAATAAATAATATAGACTTCTCAATAATACCTCAAAGGAGGATAGGTAACAACAAGGTTTGTTGAATTTATAACATCCTTGAGGATAAATAATATTTAAACATTCCAAAGTGTATCATTATACTTTGAAACATTTAAAAAATAATTCCCAATGAATTAAATGAATCGTATAATCTTACCAGAATAAAAATATGAATGGTATAATATGAAAAAAGATGTGTATACACCTTATAATTATTTATTTGTTCACAATAACAAACAAGTCTCAAGTAAATGTAAAATGAGATAAAATCCCTTACCTTAATAATCCTTTTGATGTGTCATCTTTATCCTTAGGTATAGTTGTTTGAAATATGTTAAAAACTTATACAAAAACAATAATAATGTTAATAATATCAAGTATTAAATTTCTACAATATTTAATTACACTTTTTTTATCAATCTTTCATTATTTTAGCTATTTATATTATTATCTTCCTAGTTTTCCAAAATATGTTTTGACTTGATACTTGTTATTCCTATATTATAGATCATTATTTAAATATCTCCAAAATTTAAACCATGACTTAATTATCACATATATTCATTAAATATATGTATTTAGAATTGTCCATAATATTTGGAGTTAAGAAATGAAGTTCATCGTTCATTGAGATGGTAGGTTGTATATACGCAAGAACGCCACATTAATTTCTTTTTCATATTAAAATAATGAAATTTAAATGATACATATGTATATTATAATTCTAGTATAATATATATCTTATATGTGTGCATTTATTTTTTAAATTCATCCTTAATAAGTTCCATGTATATTGTAAACAAATCACATTATTTGACGGGGTGGTAGTACAAACTTCCTCAAACGATATTATTGTACTAATGAAAACTGTGAAGTATTAATTTTATGTGTTATAAAATGATTATTAAAGTTTAAATAAATAAAAAATTCCATATCTATCATAAATAAATATAGTTTCCATCATAATGGCCACCATGTTATGTGGTAAAGTAAAAATAGACAATCATCATTTTGTGTGGTAGTAGTTTGTCATACATAGAAATAGTATAATCATAACCTATTAGATTAAGGTGTGTGTATTTTTGGGTAGAAATATTAATATAAAAACTACCTAGTATATTTAGTATACTTTTGTTATTATATAAGCAATGAATAAGAAGATTTAAGGGGTGGAGAATGGAAATAAAACAAAAATGATTATGGAAGTTTGTTACCTCTTAATCGGTTAACTCCTTTTGCTTAGTACCAAAATTCTGACTTTGATGTATTTATAGACATATAAATGAACCAAAGTGGCCTGAGAGGTGTCAAGAATGGGTAGAGTGCCTTCCTTTTTATTATTTAGGGGGAGTATAACTCTTGTAAACACTAAAAGGTATTCGTTAATGGGAGGTATACCTTACCTAATGTTCCTATAAAATGGAATAATAATGAATTAAAGGGGAATAATTTTCTATTATAACCTCCACCATAAAAAATAATGTGCAATTTAATAATTTGGTTCCTTAACTTCTAATATTCCGAAATTTTATCATTTTGATTTTTATTAAAGAATCTAATTTTCTAATCTAATTAATGTAACCATTAAGACTAAAATAAAGTAATATATATTATAAAATATAGATCCATTAAATTATTAAAATGATATATAATTTATAATATAAAAATAGTATGTGTGTTAAAAACTAATTTTAAACAAGACCATGGGACGCACTAAAACACTACTTAAACTTAGACCGTGTTAACAATATATTTAGAGTATATGGGTCAATATATTAATTATATAACAACAATTGGTATATTAATAGACCATATTTAATATTTTTTAATAATTAAAAATAACATGTAAGAATATTGGGTTTTTGTTAATTTTAATTCATTTAATGAAGTATCATTTATTATCAAATAACAATAAGGTCAATTTTGTAATTATTTATTTAGCTTTAATTTTAAGATTTCAATAAAATATTTGAATTGAAATATATTAATTTTATAGTTTTGTAACATGATATTTTTATATATATATAAAAATTAAACACAATAATTTAATCAATTCACTTCAGTTTTTATATTTATATTATCATTTACTTTAGTAAATTATTAACTAAATAATTACTACATTGGTGTCCCTTTAGATATTTAAGTAAATAAACCATATATAAAAATTATTGATAAATTATTGTGAAAACATAACCCAATTATATTTCAAAGGATATGTATATCCTAAAATATGATATTTTTTATATATCTAGAAGTCATATAAGATTTTAAGGTAAGAAATGTTCTCCTTTTTCCTTTTTCCTTACATAACCTTTTATATAGGGAATTTATTTTTAATAATATCAAAATAACCCATAAAATTAAGAAAAAATTAGAGATATGGTTGAATTATTGGAATAAAATGGATTTTGATCAAACTTACATGTTATTTTGGTCCTTAAGATTATGGTTTAGTCTCTTATTATGCTTAATTTTACATTAATCCATGTTATTAATTTTAGTCACTTTCACTAATCATTTTGGTCAAAAATTCATTTAATATTATTAGACCAAAAATATTGTTCTTATTACAACCTTTTATGCCTATTTTTTCAAAATTCAAATTACATAATTTGGAAAATTAAGAGTACTTCTAATCATGCAGACTTGGTGGGAAAGTTGGTTTTTTAAGTGAAAACGTTCAAAAGTTCAACTAGTGTGTAAATATAATTAAAATATAAAAATGATTACAATGACTAAATTGGATTAAAATAATTAAAATTTATATAGCGTGACACTAATAACCAATTTAAATATAATTAAACACTAATAAAAATCCAATTTTTAATTAAAATGAAGTATTTTTACTATTATTTAAAAAATGAAACTTTTCCAAAAAATACCAATAATTCACCCTAGGATAGTTTCAAAATTCCAAATCCATAAATGATATTTATAATGAAAAATAAAATTTATAAAATATTCAAGATTTGGTTTTAAAATAGGTGCTCCATTAAAAGTCAGTAAAACCCAATCTTGCGTTTAACGCAAGCTAACTCTATGTCTTTCGTAACGTAAGATTAGCATAGTATTATTTATAAAGAGAGAAAAAATAATATTTATTCTAAAATTAAAATATTTTAATGTCTTGGGGTGTTATATAATGGATAAAAATGTTATATGGATAATCAGAGGAAATATCCCTTTTTCGAGGTAGGCGATCGTGTTCGTTATAAAGTATCTCTATGGGAAATATGTATGCATTTTGGAAAAAAGGTGAATTTAGTTTCATTGTTAATTGAACTAAATAATATCATAGTTAATAGATGATAATTTCTTACTAAGTAGCCTTTACTCTAAGTGATCCAAGGTTCACAGTTTTTTCATGTTTCGATGTATAGAATACATGTGAGAGATTCATCTTAACCTTTGATCCTTGAGCTATTTCATTTAGAAGAGAAACATTCATAAAAGTAACATACTATTTGGATTCATTTATTGAGATATAAATTATTGAGGAATAAGATAATTCACCATGTTATGGTTTTTTGGAAAACCTATATGGTTGATGAAGCAACATGAGAGTCTATAAATGGTATGAAGGAAATGCTTCTGCACTTGTTTAATAAGTGAATAAAACATCAAAATAAATTCAAAATGTGGAAAGAATGTAAAAATCGTAGAAATTATAGAACAAATCATTATCATATTTAATATTATTTATGAGATAAATATTTAAATTCATTATAATTTTTTAAAAAACATCAAAAATAAAATATTTTTATTAATCTCTTTTATTATTTTGTTTTATTTATTAGATTTATTTTAAAATTATAGATTTTTTATTCAAAAAAAATTAATTTATTTTTAATTTAATTATTTCAAAATTATATTTGGTTATGTCTTCGAGAATTTTCTGAAAAGTTTTATTTTTCAAGGAATAGTGAAAATACTACATTTTAATGAAAACTATATTATCTATTAATGAATTTATGAATTAAAACTCTATTTTGGAATAAATTTAAAATTTAATTGGTTTATTTTTATTTAAAATAAGAAAATTATTTTAAAAAAAATTATTTTTAAACATTCAATATTTTAAAAATATTTTATATTTGAAATGGAAATTTTTCAAAAAACTAGTATTTCATTTCATTTTATCTTTTTAATTTATAAAATTTAATTCCACCAGTCCTTGTTTTATTATTTTGAAATTTGATTCCATATTTAGAATCATTGGTTCAAAATAATTTTAAATATGACCATTTTATTTTTGGAAAATATGAATTGTAACTTTAGAAATTTTTGTTACCATAGTAAAGGGTAAATCATGTAATTAATGAAATAAATAAAATAATAAAGACTATAAAATGATCCTAAAACATTCCTTATTTTTATTGGATGATTACATTTCATCCATAATTATCAAATATTTTTTATATGTCCTTTTTTTTGGGTGTGATTATAACCTTTATAGTATTAAAAAATGTCAAAAATGTCCCACTCTTGTTTTTAGTAACTACAATATTTATAACATAGAGATTACCAGAATCTATGTTCGATTAAAATTAATATATATAAATATAAATTATCTATCTTCATCATGGTATTTTTATTTAATTTTTTATTGAATAAATAATTACCTTAAATACTTTGTAAATTTTAACGCAATAATTATTAAATTAATAGAAAAATAAAATAAATGTTGTTTCAAATATAAAAAGTATTATAATAAGAAATATTTAATATGATAAACTCTTTTTATAAATATATAAAATTTTAGGGTTATTTGAAATTATTATATTTTATTTCAATTTGTGTAATTATTTTTGAAAAAAAAAAGTAAATGAATTGTTCTATAATCGAAATTATAGATATTTTATGAAAATAATAATTTATTAAATGATATAAATTTCCTAAAAATATTTTTTCTAAATAAAAATGAATGTAATATTGTTAATTAAATCATCCATGGTATATTTATGGATCATTTATCATTTCCTAAAACATTATTAAACCTTAAGAGAAATAAAATATTAATATTGAATTAATAGTTAAAATGATTAATGAAGGATTAAAACAAAAATACAAGAGTAAAAATATGGTCAAAACATATCTAATTTTTATTTTATGAGTGTATTTAGATCCAACCTCATCCAATATTCTAAAAAATCAGTTTTGAACCATTTTTATTTGAACTTTAATATGTATTAATTTAATATTTTGAGAAATTCCAAGAGTTCCCTACCCCTTTATGATAAAATGGCATCTCTTATTCCAATTACATCACACATAAAAACCAAATTTTTACAGACAATACCTACCCAAATACCTTCCTATAATCTATCCTCTTAATAGATAGGTTTTATTTATGATAAATACAAAACTTATATGGATTATGTGGATAATAAATTGGTACTTTCTAGAGAAGCAATATTGTTTTTGAAGGAAATATTTAGATTTATTCCATGTTCTACCACCATCATTTCATCCTTAACTGTGATTATACAATTTTAAAATTATATTCCATATACATAGGTGTTTTTATGTTAATTTCACAACCTATATTCATTCCCTCTTCCATAAAAGGGGAAATAAAGACATCATTTGTACGTATGGTGGATTACCTCCTCATGAACCAATATAATTATTTTTCCAACACCACATATAACGGTTGGTGATCATGATGAAATTAATTATAAAGTACCCTAATCTAGTAACCTATAGTCAGTTCCTACTTTATTACATTGGCATAGATACAAGGTATCAAATCCATAATAATCAATCGGTTTCGCATTGTTAGAGAACTATATACATATATGATACCCATATTTAATTGGTAATATAATATAAAACATAAAAAACTAAAAAAAATCATCCTTGAAACTCATTAAATGTTTTTATATTCATAGATAGGGTAAGTAAAACAAAATAATAGGGAGCTCAAATCTAGTATAAGGGTTACATAATGTGGAATATATAATGAATCAATAGACCATAATAAATATATAAATGTAAATAACTAGACACAAATGTCATTTAATCGATAAATTTTCTATCATAATTGGATAATGAGAAGTCAATATGATAAGGTAAATAACTGAAAACAAATTCCTTATAATAAATAACTAATAATGAAATGAATCAAAAGATAATAACTTTTTTAAAATTCCATTGATAATAATTACTAAATTCTTAATGAACAAAACTCTTATTAACATCATGAAATTTTTATTGGAATATGTTACTTCTACTATCAAGATCATTCATAAGAAAAATTAAATCTATAGGTAGAAAACCATTTAATTTAGCCAACGGATTTTTTAGATATAACTTATCGATGTGTCAAGGGGATATATAATTTTAGTCACCACCCATCACTGCATGTCCAAATATTCCTATATATTTTTAATAATAAATTTATTTAATTAATCGATATTATTTATCATTAAATATCCATATTAAGTAAAGGATACATAATTAATAATATTTACCCAGTTAATTATTTAACATTCAAAGTAAAATCCATATGTAGAATTGGTATAAAGGTCAAGAAATAATCATATCCATTATAAAATAATATATATATTTATGTGAAATTTAATTTCTAATGAAAAATTATCCCAGTAAATTGATTCTTTTAAAAGAAATTTAATAATCACAAAATAAAGTGAGTTTGTATAATAACTTTTTCTTATTGGTAATTTTCAAGTCAACTCCCCTTCGCTGAAATAATTAAAAATAATACTTAAAATACATTTAAATATTATGGATTCATGGTATTATATGTAATATGGGGAGTATATACACTATATAAATTAAATTATGTTCACAACATTACAATATTCCTCAATGAATGTATATTTAGGTGAAGCCCCTTATCTCTCCATTTCAATTGGTTGAACATAATTTAAATTCATGTATAATGTTTTTAATCATGTTTTTAATTTATATCGAAACCATAATCAAATTTATAAAATCATATATTATCCTCTTATAACATTTTCCCACCCTTTTCTAAATAATATTTCATTATTTTAATTTTTTAAGAAGTTGGTTTACTTGTTTTCTCATGATTATTTTGTAATGAATGTTCTAGTTCATGGACAGATGATATAATTGAATCATACTATGAATGATAAAAATGTTATAAAAATCATATTTACTTAGTGGAAAATTTATAACAACTACTCATAAAATTTTGTGATGGAAAATTAATCACATCACTTTGTGGAGACTGTAGGCCCTATGTATGCACTAGCAACAACATCAATATCTTAACAGGTAAAAGGGTGACGAAGCTGGTGATATTTTAAATTTATTGAATCAATTTAATCTCATATATATCACATATATTCATTAATTATATACTAATTAAATACCATGTAAATAGAAATTGATTAATTATTCATATCGCTTCGTGAGGTGGTGGTCCTCTGTATACACAAGTGATGTTATCATATTTCAAATGACAAGGAAAATAATAAGTTATTTGTGATATTAAAAATAAAAAAATATTTATATAAATTTTATTATATAAAAACATTAAATAAATTATTGTGTTTTACCATGAGAAGATTTTATGAAAAAATAGTTACATAGTTTTGCGAGGTGCTAGTCCACCATACACATGATCAACAATTCCCTTTCCCATTTCATGGAAGAAGATATGGATAAATGTTATGCCACAAACATAATAAAATATAATTATATGGTAGAATATGGTGTTATTATATTTAATTTGTAAATATATAATTTAATTTTAAAAAATTAATGAAAATGAAATAACTTTGTTAAGATAATTACTTTCTCTAAGAGAAACCACCATTTGATCTCTTCTTATTCACCCTGTGGATTCTATTTTGGGAGGAGCAACAGTTCCAAAAATTTGCCTAAGGATTTTTGAGAGACATTTTTTTAAGTATTGGTTAAGGAAAATGTATTGGGATATATCAATAAGTTATGTAATGTAGTTCCCTTTTATAAGTGGGAAAATGGGACCACCTAAGATATTACATGTAAATTTCCCAAAAGAATCAAAAATGATAATGTCATTGCCAATAAAAGTCATTCAAAATGACATTAAATTTGAATTTAGGATGGATAAAGTCTACATATAACTATAAATTAAGATTTTTAAAAGTTTTAATGTTATTTTTAACTCTAATTTTCATAGTTTAACCCCCTATAAACCAATTTTTACCCTAATCGTGAAGATTAATTGTTTCTATTTTAAGAATTCATTTTTAAAAAAAATATATTAAACCTTTTTATATGACATAAATTATTGTGATTATAAATATGGAATCTATTTTTTTAAATTGAATTGAGGGAATTTAAGGAATTTAATTTAAAATTATATCCACAAATGTGATGGAAAAGAAGTGTTCCAAAGAGAAAATTTTCATAAGTAGATACAGTTTTAATATAAAATATTTATATTAAATTTATTAAATTTACATATACTGTATTGAATATAAAATTATTTAGCTATTATTTCATTAAAACTAATTTAAAATGTAATTTTTCTTAGTAAATTAGTAAAATGAAAATTTATTTTTAAATAAAATATTAGTATTTATCACTAGTCGTCGAAAAAATGAAACATTTCAAAAAATTTAATAAAACATACCCTATGATAATTTTTATATTCTAATTAAAAATAATAATTCAATTTTATGAAATAAATTTTCTAAAAAATTATATTTATCACATATTCATAAGAATAAAAAATAGTTTTTTTTAATACAGTTTTTCAGAAAATATTTATTTTTATTCAAAATGTTACGTATATTTTTTATGAAAAGTAGATATACATTTAATTTATTTTATAAATGTATAAACCATATAATTTTAATAATTTAGTAATATCTATTTATACCCACTAATTTAATATTTATGTTATAATGGTCATGATTAAATAATATTTTAATAGATTATTATTATTTCTTTAATCCTGATGTTGTGTACATCCCAAGATATCAAAGAAATTAAATTTATTCTGAGATAAATATATTAAAATGTCTTGGGATTTACATTATTCAATACTAAAAAAATTCATCCTCCAATTTCATAGATATTACCTTCTAAACATATAAGGTTAGTTCTTCTTTATTACATATTATGGCTCCCATGATGGTTCCTCTATTTTTTCCTCTAATGTACCTTTACCATTAAAGTCATTTATTACTCGATAATTTATCACTAGTATAATGTATTTGGATTGTTTTTTTATAAAAATATATATCAGGTTACAATTCTATTTCATCAAAGGTGAGCACATGTGTTAGGTTTCGAATGTACTTCCTTGATAATGATATATGGAACACATCATGTATTTTTGAGATACCTGGTTTCATTGTCAAATGTTAAGAAACAAATTGAATTTTTTTAATAATTTAAAAGTGTATTATATAAATAGGTATAATATTTCACTTGTTATTGATCCTTCTAACACCCTTATATAGAGATAATTTCAAGAAACCATGATCTTCATCCTTGAAATCCAAATCATTCCTTCGATTATCATCATAATTAATTTTCCTAATTTGAGATAATTTATTTTCAGTCTGAATATCCTTTTACATTTTCGTTGTATCTTCAACAAATTATGGGCCTATAATTTTTTACTCACCAAATTTATCCTAATAAGTTGGAGTATGACATGTCCTTCCATATAATGCTTTGTGAAATTACATTTGAATACTTGAGGGAAACTATTGTTATAAAAAACTATAACAAATATCAATATTGATACCACATAACTGTAAAGTAAATTGATAATTACCTCAACATTTATTTCATTTTTTTAATTTTCTTTTTGGATTATCCATAATTTTTAAGATGGTAGGCAGTGCTCAAATGAAATGTGGAGAAAGATCCTTCTGATGTCTCATCCATAATTTCAATATAAAATGGAGATCACAATCAGATATGATCAAAATAGTTTCACCATGATATATTAATTATTCATTAATATAAAACCTTATGATGATATTAAGAGTTAAATATTCTCTTATAATGAGGAAATCTATTTATTTTGTTAGATGATAAGCAATAACACATACTACATCATTCTTACTAGAAGTCATTGGTACTCCTTTTAAAAGTCCATAGTAATTTCATCTTATTTACACACAAGAATATAAATATTTTTCAAGAATCATTTTTGATTCTTAATCAAATATTTTACTTGTTAAAAAACTAAAATTTTAGAAACATGGTCATATTTATCCCTACTTATGTTATCCCAGTAAAATTGTTCCCTCAAATAAATATCCATCATTATTTTACCATGATATATAGAGGGATTCGAACTATGAGAAAAATCCAACAATTACCTTTTTGGATTGAGTTTAGATATAACAAATAATCTATTTCCATATTTTATAACACCATCTTAAAAAATTAGTTTTGATAATTTCCCATCATTCACAGATTTAATTTTTTTTCAAGTTCTCATCATAAGATTTTGAAATTTTTTAATTTTCTAGTAAATATTATTACACAATAATTTGAAATTTCTGTGATTTCCCATCATCTATGAAAATTATTATTTCTATATTTACAAGATCTATGAACATTATGTCTATCTCAATCCTCATTTTAGTAAAAATTTCATTATATTTCATTCTCAATGCATCTTCTACCTTATCTACTTTCCATGGGTGGTAGTGTATTATGAAATCATAATTCTTGAGTAGGTAATGAAATAAATTTTTCCTTAGGTTAAAATATTTCTATGAAGAGATGTATTTTAGCATTTTATATCCTTTTTATAACTCGCATATTTCAATATAGAGATAATATCAACATATCATCAAATAAAAGATTGCAAATACCAAATCAAGATCACATGTTGGGTAGTTCTATTCACGAGTCTTTATCTACCTTGATTAATAGGAAATAAAATTATTATTTTGTATAAGGATATGACCCAATACATTATTTTATGCATCAATATATATTTCAAATCTATCATTTCATGATAATAATGTAAAAATTAGAGCATTGATAAATCTCCTCTTTAATTCAAGAAAACATTTTTCATACTCCTTTACCCAAAAAAACTAAACCCCTTTACATGTAAACATGGATAATAGGTTAGCCAATTATGAAAATATTTTAATAAATTAGCAATAGTAACTATCCAACCAATGAAATTATGTACCTCAATTATGTTCGTTGATATATTACATTTTATAACTACCTTTTCCTTCATAGAATCAATTGATATTCTACTTATGGAGATAATATGGCCATGAAAAGAACCTTCTTGAATATAGAAACCAGACTTAGTATATTTCTCATATAAACTTATCCTTATAAGAGTCTTAGAAATATTCCCCAGTTGATTCTCATAGTCCTTATAGTTTTTATAACACACCATTAAATCATCATTGAATACCATAAAAAATCATCAACATAATCCTTCAATACATTATTCATTAGATCCATAAAAACATAGGTTGTATTATTCAACCCAAATGTATTAATTTTAAATTCATAATTTTCATACCTCATTCAAAAATCTATCTACTTAATTTATTTCTCCTTTAACTGAAATTTGAGGACACCTAGAACAAAGGTTATTATTTGAAAATATTGTTCCCCATGAATTTGATCAAATATGTTATCAATATTAGGTATAGGATGCATGTTATTTATTATAATAGAATTTATTTCCCTATAATCAATACATAATCTCTTGGATCAATCATTCTTCTTAATGAAGATAACATGGGATCCCCAAGGGGAAACACTAAGGGGTATGAATCCCTTATCACACTAATCCTCTAGTAGTTTCTTAAACCCTATTAATTCAACAGTAGTCAATCTATAAAGAGTATTTGATATTGTTGATTCATCAGGGATAAATCAAAATAAACCCCAAATTCACACACTTTAGGATTTCTAGGTAATTCCTCATGAAATATATCATTGTATTCCTAAATAATAGGTAAATTTTAAATTTTTATATTAGCATCTGTATCCCTAGATCTTTTTTCTATTCATCCACAAGAATATAATTCAATAGAGATACTAGGTATGGGTCTTGAAAGGTATAATATAAATATGCCTCTACTCTAAACATAAGGGATTGTATATCCCTATCCTCAATCATAATTTTCTTCTCCATAAACTAAATCTTTTCATATTATTTTTAAAGGTAGTTCATATCAATGATTATATCAAATTAAATTATAGGTATGATAATAATGTCATAAAATAAATCACATTTATGTGTCATGTTGGGGAAATATTGATGTAACCTTTTCATAGTGATCCTTCCACTATGGGTTTTAGCTCATTACTCCTTTCATAAATTTCAATAGAAATATCTAATTTTCATGGAAAATTTTGATGATTTAAAAGAGGGAGATGATATTGAATCAAATAAAAATTAACTAAATTTTATTATATTATTTAAGTTCTAAATACCACATAATTTGGTACTTCAACCTAATTCGTATTAATCTCATAATATTATCTGTAACAACCCAAATTTTTTCAATGGAAATTACCTTCTTATAATTATGTCATAAATAACATGAAAACACTACATAATGAACTACTAAGTGATAATTGACCTTTAAACATAAGTTTTCACTTCTGTGTTGGGAATTTTGAAAATCTAACATACACGGTTGTGTTCAAGATGTTTTTTGGAGTCTAATAAAACAAAAATAATTTTCGGTGAATTGTAACATACCCTTGTAAATAGTAACCTACCCTTATGAATATTAATATGACCCTTATTAATAGCAAATCATACAACATAAGAGCCATCTTACCCATGATTAATTAAATAAAATTTAGTCATCATAGAAAGTGATAATTTGACCTTAGTAAACGTTTTGGTATTTTATAAGTCATAAATAATTATGTATAATTATTTAATTAATTTAAAAAAATATATCTTAAAATTTGATCATTAATTATCAAATCAATGCCTTATAGTTATTAGATAATTTTATAAGACCATATGTAATTTTTGAGAACACTGTAAATCAGTTTTAATTTTAAAAACTATTTTTTAAGTAAATTATGATTTTAATTAAATATTAAATTAATAAAATTTAGAAAATTGTTTTTGAAAAGTGGAATTCATTTTTTTATTCTATAATTCAAGAAATGGTTGGGGTAAATTTTTGGGATTTTTCTGAAATACTAGAATTTTTTTATTAATAGTGAAATACCGTAATTTACAAAAATAAGCTAAATAAGCTAATTATAGAGTCATGTGTGATGTTATGCTGATGTAATACCACTTGGTTCGGGATAACATGATAAAATTACTATTATTGGTCATTAAAGACTCACTATTCCTTGTCTTAGGGGAAATTAATAAACTAATTATTTTTATATTATGGCAACCCCTCTCCCCTCCACTATAAAAACCACCCTTCACACCCTCATTTACTCACACCTCTCAAGCTCCAAGCCTTATCTAAACTATGAAAAAACATCCTCCCTATCCCCACTCTCATGTTCAAGAGCTTCTAGTCTCATCAAAATACCAAGCCTAGCTTCCTTATGGAGGATCTCAAGAGGAAGATTTAAGAGGTAATTTCTCTCCCTCTTCTCCTTTAATTTCCGTTCAAGTTTAAATTCATTTCTTGATCTCTCCCCATATATCTTCATCCAAATGGTATTTTAACTCAATAATTATACATGTACATAAATTTTATGATTCAAATGGTATATTATATCATCCAACCCCCTTTCCCTCTTCCTTTTTATTTTATTAAAGAGAACATTGTTCGTGAGGTGTTAATTTATCACCTTCAAGAATGACAAGTTTTCTTCTTTCATTTATACCTTCAGATCTGGTCATGAAACCATTTTTATGGTTGAACCAGAACATTTTGTATGTATTATCTTCTATTTAATTATTTTTAACTAACTTATGACCATTTTGTTGGTGATAAAATAAAACAAGTTCATTATGATCAAAAAATCGCTCAAATTAACCCAAACAATCATCATTTAATTCTTATCTAATGATACATCCACATGGATATTATATGATTCATTATAAGATCATTAAATCTCCTTTAATATCAATAATAACATGTAATATTAGTTCTTTATTTTTACCCATGTTCTACCTGAACTTCAATTTAAGAATACAAGTGAACCACTCAAGAAAACCATAAAAACAAACATTCTCGAACAATGTTTTAAAACTCTATAACTCATCCAAAGGAACATAAAATCAATTAATGAAACCATAATGAACCATATTAATGTAAACAAGGTTCTTTATTTCTAATTAATTAATATAATGACATTATACAAGACATTAAATAGAAGGAAGCATTCAGATACAAGGTAAGGGGATATTCTGGAACCCAACTTTCATCCTTTGGGTTCTCCCTCTTTCACTCCATTTTTGATATGGTTTCTCCTTTAAGATCATTTTTTCCTCATTTTCTTTCCATTTTAGGGATATAAATTCTTTTCACTAATTTTTATGTCAAACAAAATGTTTTCCAAAAGAAATCTTCTTTTAAGAACACGCCTTTTACTTCTCACTCAAAGTGGACGGTTCTTGTAACATGTATGTTATTCCCTCTTTCTTTTGGGAGCCCAGAGCTTATGAATGTGTACTTATGTAATGAAACCCATTAATTTACATGGGTTAGTTATGTACATTTTTATATGTGTTCTCTATGTCAAGCATTATAATGATAATGTTATCATGTGACGGGTGCACCCGGAATTATATAGCGCGATATGAATGTTCCAATGAGACGGGTGCACCCGGAATTATACAGTGCTCCAATACATTGGGTAAAGTGATTAATCTCATGTTTAAATTTGAAATGATGTGTGAACAAAATTCTAGCTTGGTTCACAAGTATGTGTGTTATTTAACCACTAAGACATGATGTTTCATTTTTATGCATTGCCACATTTCAAGTCTTATATTTGTGCTTCCTCTCATGTTCATGATATTTTTATCATGTTATGATTATGCTCACCCCATGCTATAATTTTCTATTTATCCTCTTACTGGGCTTCTAGATCACCCCTTTTTATGTATATCCTCTAGTTTCTATATGTACTATGGAGAGGACAAGTGTCAATAAGAATCTTGAGAAGAATAAATTAAATAAATGTTTATGATCGATGTTGTAATTGTTATGTATGGTCCTAGTTTGCCCAAGAAACTAAACCTTTGGATCCTCTATGTGTAATATTATTATGTTTTTTGTATTTAAAATTATGTAATAGTAATGTAACAAAATTCAGGGTCACTATAGTTGGTATCAGAGGAAAGGTTTATTTAATTTGGTAATTAGGATTATTGAAACATAGAGAAAACCTATAGCATGAGACTAAGTACAAATATGCACACAATAATATTTACATAGGGATCCCATATGTTATGATTTTAGTATATATTTTTCAAATGAATAAGTTATGTATTCATGACTTGTTTACTTATGTTTTTTCTAACCTTTTCTATTTTAGAAAATGTTGGGAACAAGGAGAAATCAGGGAAAAAAATCGTGCGAGGGCCAATGCAATGATTGCCCGAACGACATCCCCAATAATTTGGTAGGTGGTGTTAAAAACTTTATTGAGATTCTTAACCAATAATCTCATGTTATGAACAATAACCACAATAATGGGGAATGTCCTCCTTCACCCAAGAGGGAGCAACTTGCTATCGAATGTTTTATGCAGAAACGACAACCGACGTTTAGTGGAACTTCCAATCCACTAGATACAGAATAGTGGGTCAACTCCATGGAGAAGATCTTTTCAATGCTTCATAGTTCTGAGATGGAGAAGGTTACTCTAGACATTTATCATCTAGAAGGAGAAGCTGATCAATTGTGGGATTTGATTAAGAACACCAATCCAAGGGAGGAAATTGAAGAGATCAAATGGGAAGACTTTAAGGTAATGTTTCTTAACAAGTATTTCCCAAGAACTCTTTGCAAGAAGATTGAGAGAGAATTCATAGAGCTCAAGAAAAAAGATGGATAATCTTGCACAACCTATAAAGGGAATTTCATAAGGCTTGAAAGGTACTATTCAGGTTTTGTTTTCAAAAATGATAGCAAAATTGATAGATTCTTTAGTGGATTGAAACCACACCTTCGAAATGCTCTCGCAATAGGAGACTTTGGGAGTTATTAAGAAGTTTTTCGATGTGCCTTCAAAGTGGAGATGGAGTTTTGAGAATGTTCCCATGTCTATGGGGATATGAAACGAAAGATGGAGTTTCAAGCTGGAGGATCTAATGGAAAAAGTGGGAAGAAAACTCAATGACCCACATGCCAAAAATGTGGGAAGTTGCACCATGGGAACTGCCTCAAAGGGATGGGTAAATGCTTTAAGTGTGGGAAAAAGGACCCCATTTTCAAGAGTGTCAAAAAGACACGAAAAGTATGGAGAATGTGGTAGAAGAAATGAGAGAACCACTCATGGTTAAATGCTACAACTGTAGGGAGATAGGAAACTATGAAAGTCAATGTACTAAACCTCAAGTTCTTGAGGGTAATCAACGTCTGAAACCACCAAATCCAAAGGAACAATGAAAGGATTATGCCATCACTACTGTGGAGGTGGAGCATGATAATGAATTTGTACAAGGTACACTTCTGATTCACTCAAGAATGGAAAAGGTCTTATTTGATTCTGGTTCAATGCATTCATTTATATCTTGAAAGTTTTATAGAACTATAGAATCAAAGCCCCGAATCCTTGAAGTAGAGATATCTATAAAAATACCAAGGTGTGAAATCATTGTAACCCAAGTGTTTGAATCTTCTCCTATTAGCGTATGTGGGAATATTCTTCCAGAAAATCTCATAATACTTCCCTTGGTGAAATTTGACGCTATAATGGGAATGAATTAGATCTCGTTATATATAGCACATATCAACTGTCGGGAAAAGGTAATATCTATTCATATTCTGAACCATCCCATGCTCCTCTAAAAATTCAAGGAAGATGATGAATCTCATTTGAAAAATCCTTCAATGTTGTGGGTGTTGATTCCCTATGAAGAAGCATACCTCTCCCAAATGATTGAGTTGAAGGAAAGTGCCAACCTTGAGGAAATGCCCATTGTGAGGGAATACGGTGATGTATTTCCCAAAGAGTTACCCGGAATTCTTCCAGATCATGAGGTTGAGTTCTCAATTGAACTCATACCCAGAGCTACTCCTATCTCGAAGTGTCCCTATAGGATGGATCCTATCGAATTGGAGGAGTTAAAGAAGCAGATTCAAGAGCATCTGGACAAAGGGTTCATATGCCCTAGTGCATCACCTTGGGGTGCGCCAGTGCTCTTTGTGAAGAAGAAGGATGGACCAATGAGGTTGTGTATCGATTATCGGGAACTAAAAAAGATCATCATAAAGAACAAGTATCCTCTCCCAAGGATTGATGACATGTTTGACTAGTTAATAAGAGCTCAATACTTCTCAAAGGTGGATCTTCGTTCTGGATATCATCAAGTAAAGGTGAAGAAGGAATATATTCAAAAGACTGCCTTCCGAATAAGGTATGGTCACTATGAGTTTTTGGTGATGCCCTTAGAACTTATTAATGCCCCTTCAATTTTCAGGGATTTGATGAATAGATTTTTTAGACATTACCTCGACAAATTTGTGGTAGTTTTTTATTGACGATATTCTCATCTACTCTAAGTGCAATGAGGGACATGAAGAATATCTAAGACTTGTTTTAGAGACATTAAGATAGGATAATTGGTATACCAAGTTCAGAAAGTGTGACTTTTGGATGAAGCAAGTCACATTCTTGGGACATATGGTCACAAGTGGGGGAATTTCTATAGATCCTTCGAAAACAAAGGTGATGGAAAAATGGCCTAGGACCTCTAGTGTCACAAAAATATGAATTTTTCTTGAATTATTTGGGTACTATCGACATTTTGTGAGGAACTTCTCACGATCTTCAAGACTACTAACTAATTTAACAAGAAAGGGGGTAAAGTATGTCTGGACGGAAGAATGTGAGGGAAACTTCATGGAGCTAAAGAGAAGGCAGATCACTGCACCTGTACTCACACTATCGAAAAGTGGAGATTTTTTTGTGATATAAAGTGATTCTTAAATGAAAGGATTGGGTTGCGTACTCATGCAAAATGATAATGTGATATCCCACGCCTCACGATAGTTGAATATCCATGATCAGAACTACCTGACGCAAGATCTAGAGCTGGCATCCGTGATTTTTTTCTTGAAAATCAAGCGGCACTACCTTTATGGCGAGAAGTGTGACATATACACTGACCACAAAAGCCTAATGTATATATTTACACAAAAGGATCCCAACATGCATACAAAAATATGGTTAGAGCTAATCAAGGATTACGATTTCTCTATTCACTATCATTCAGGAAAGACGAACAAGGTAGATGATACTTTAAGTAGAAAATAACATGCTACTCTATCCATATGAGGATTAAGAAAGACCCTATCTTCTTGGATATTCAAATAATGGATTTGAAAATCATAAGGGAATGGGATACATATTACCTTTCCCAATTGATTGTGTGACCATCCATCCTGGAGAATATTAAGGAAGCATAAAGGGATGATGTGGAGATACAAAAGAGGGTGAATGCAGTAATGGTAGGGAAGCTGCAAGAGTTTCATATCAACGATGATGGTGTGATTCGGTTTGGAATTCGGCTTTGTGTGCCTACATCACCTAGGATAATGAAAGAGCTTTTGAATAATGCACATAGCTCAACATACGCTGTCCATCCTGGGAGTACCAAAATGTATCGTGATCTCTGAGAACACTTCTAGTGGGATAACATGAATAAGGAGATTAAGGAGTATATATCAAGGGGCTTGGTATGTCAGCAAGTTAATGTTGAGTGACAAAAGTCCAGAGGTATGATGCAGCCATTGCCTATACCCATGTGGAAATGAGAAAATGTTACTATGTACTTTGTTACGGGTCTCCTAAAGACGTCGAAGGGAAATAATGTGATATGGGTTGTGGTTGACCAAATCACCCAGTCTTTACATTTTATCACTATTTGGGAAGATCTCTCACTTGAACAACTTGTAAAGACATATGTGAAAGAAGTTGTGAGACTGCACGGTGATCCACTCTCAATTGTCTCTAACCATGATCCAAGGTTCACTTCTAAATTCTGGAGGAGCTTTCAACATGTTTTGAGTACTGAATTAAATTTCATCATGGCCTATCACCCCCAAACTAATGGCATGTCTGAAAGAACTATTCAGATGCTTAAAGATATGATAAGAGCCTGCTCTCTAGAATTCAAATGGATGGGATCAGCATATCCTATTGGTTGAGTTCTCATACAACAATAGCTTCCACTCAAGTATTCAGAGGGCTCCATATGAAGATCTGTATAGAAAGCGTTGTAGAACTCCAACCTGTTGGGATGAAGTTGGAGAAAGAATTCTACTTGGAGCCGATCTTGTTTAAGAGATAACAGAGAAGGTTCAAGTCATCCAAAAACACATTAAAGTTTCTCAAAGTCGAAAAAAGAGATATGATGAAAAACATAGAAGGGACTTGGAGTTCGACATTGGAAATAAACTCTTCCTTCAAATATCTCCATGGAAGAGATTCATGTGATTCGGGAAGAAAGGGAAGCTAAGCCCAAGGTATATTGGCCCCTTTCAGATCCTTGACCGCATAGGAGATGTGGCCTATCGGCTTGCACTTCCACCAAATATTTCTCAAGTTCATGATGTTTTTCATGTATCACTACTGAGGAAGTATATACCAGACCCCTCACATGTACTAAACTCAGAGGTAGTGCAGCTGGAAGATGATCTCTCCTATGAGAAGCAGCCAGTAAATATTTTGGATAGAAGAGATAAGGTTCTACGCAACATGACAACCCATCTTCTCAAAGTGTTATAGAGGAACCATAAGTTTGAGGAAGCATCTGAGGAACTAGAAGAGGAAATTAAGGAGAAACACCCTCATATGTTTGTGTGAAGTGAAATTTCAGGGGTGAAATATTTTAAGGGGGGAAGAATGTAACGACCCAAAGTTTTTCAATGGAAATTACCTTCTTACAATTATGTCATAAAATAACATTAAAACACAAAATAATAAACTACTAAGTGATAAGTGACCTTTAAATATAATTTTTTCACTTCTGTGTTGAGAATTTTGAAAACTTGACATACACTGTTGTGTTCAAGATGTTTTTTATAGTCTAATAAAACAAAAATAATTTTTGGCGAATAGTAACGTACCCTTGTGAATAGTAACCTACCCTTATAAATATTAATATGAAACTAATGAATATTAAATCATCAAACATAAGAGTATCCTTGCCCATGATTAATTAAATAAAATTTAGAAATCTTAGAAAGTGACAATTTGACCTTAGTAAACGTTTTGGTATTTTATAAGTCATAAGTAATTAAATATAATTAATTAATTAATATAAAAGAAAATTTATTTTCTTAAAATTTGTTCATTAATTATCAAATCAATGTTTTATAGTTTTTATATAATTTTATAAGACCCCACGTAATTTTTGAATATGCTATAAAATCAGTTTTAATTTTAAAAATTGTTTTTTAAGTAAAATATGATTTTAATTAAATATTAAATTAATCATATTTAGAAACTTATTTTTTAAAAATGGAATTAATTTTTGGATTCTAAACATTTAAAAATGGTTGGGGTAAATTTTTGTGATTTTTCGGAAATACGTGAATTTTTTTATGAATAGTGAAATACCGTAATTTACAAAAATAAGCTAAATAAGCTAATTATAGAGTCATGTGTGATGTTCTACTGATGTAATCCCACTTGGTTTCGGATAAAATTAAAAAATTACTATTCTTTTTCATTCATGACTCACTATTCCTTGACTTAGGAAAAATTAATAAACTAATGAATTTTATATTACGGAAACCCCCCTCCCCTCCACTAAAAAAACCACCCTTCACACCCTCATTTCCTCACACCTCTCAAGCTCCAAGCCTTCTATAAACTATGACCAAACATCCTCCCTATCCCCTATCCCACATTCAAGAATTTTTTGTCTCATCAAAATACCTAGACTAGCTTCCTTAAGTAGGATCTCAAGAGGAAGATTTAAGAGGTAATTTATCTCCCTCTTCTCCTTTAATTTCCTTTCAAGTTCAAGTTGATTTCTTGATCTCCCCCCATCTATCTTCATCCAAATGGTATTATAACTCCAGTATTATACATGTACTGTAATTTTATGATGAAAATGGGATATTATATCATCCAACCCCCCTTTCCCTCTTTGTTTTTATTTTATTAAAGAGAACATTGTTCGTGAGGTGTTAATTTATCACCTTCAAGAACGACAAGTTTTATTCTTCCATTTATACCATTATATCTGGTCAGGAAGCCATTTTTATGGTTGAACTAGAACATATTATATGTATTATATCATATTTAATGTTCTGGAACTAACTTTTGACCATATTGCTGGTGATAAAATAAAACAAGTTCATTGTGATCGAAAAATCACTCAAATTAACCCAAAGAATCATCATTTAATTTTTATCTAATTATACATCCACATGGATATAATATGATTCATTATAAGATCATTAAAACTCCTTTAATATCAATAATAACATGTAATATCAGTTATGGATGTTTACCCATGTTCTACCCGAACTTCAATTTAAGAATACAAGTGAACCACTCAAAAAAACCATAAAAACAAACATTCTCGAAAAATGTTTTTAAACTCTATAACTCATCCAAAGTCACATAAAATCACTTAATGAAACCATAATGAACCATATTATTGTACACAAGGTTCTGTATTTCTAATTGATGAATATAATGTCATTAACCCAAATAAATGTTTATGCTCGATGTTGTAATTGTTATGTATGGTCCTAGTTTTCCCAAGACACTAAACCTTTGGATCCTCTATGTGTAATATTATTATTTTTTTATCTTTAAAATTATTTAATAGTAATGTAAGAAATATAAGGGATGATATATTATACTTCTTTAATTTTCATCTACTATAT
The DNA here is from genome assembly GCA_963277665.1 of Viscum album. Lineage (NCBI taxonomy): Eukaryota > Viridiplantae > Streptophyta > Magnoliopsida > Santalales > Viscaceae > Viscum > Viscum album. Next base: position 327,582,284 of record OY728158.1, read on the forward strand.
TATATTACCTTGACAGTTGGGATATTTGTGTGAATAATGCCTCATTTATTTACAACTGAAGAACTGGACATCCTTTATTTGATTCTTACCCTTCTATTCATAAACCTTGTTAACCTTATCTCCATACTTATAATAATATATCATTCCCATTAGAAATTTCCTAGGATGATTAATTCCATTATTTTGATAACAAAAAATGGCTCTATTCTCTTCTTCTTATTCAATACAATAACTTTTTCATGGTACTGATTCGACATCTAATATTTTTGATTTTCCTTGTAAATGTTTGATCTCGATAGTTCTCTCACTGATTCAATGAAACGTTACACTATATAAACATATGAATAAAAAATATATAAACTATTTCCCTTTACATACTTTTCATAATCCCTATAAATAAATTTTCAATCATGCACTTCCTATTAAATATGTATTCTGTATCATATCTGGATAAAATTTTAAAGGTATCATCTTACTCAACCACACTTTCTTCTTAAATTTCCATTATGATGAGGAACATTATCTTTATTTTATTTTAGTTTCTCATGAGGAAAATATTTTTTTATGAATGTCTCATTTAAATCATTGCACTCTATGAGTTTTTTTCTCTTCCTCCCTAGTATTTAGGATCAATGTCAACCATTAATCAGGATCACTTATGAGACAATAAACTTCTATTTTAACTGATTCCTTTTCACCACATCCCAAGGCAATAAATATCTTATCCATATAATTAATACATTTCTCAGATACTATATATAATGTATTACCACTAAATGATAAGGGATTTTTTTGAATAATGTTGTCCCACATTGGATAATCATGATGTGTAACCACATGTTGTTTTATCAAAAAAAAATATCTTTTACATTACTTCATTAATCTTCCCTAATATAGTGACAATTTTCTCAATTCCGATACTATAACTATTAGAATCCTATTTTGGTCCATCTCTACAATGGACACAACTATTGATAAACTTTTTCTTTCCATGTTCCATTTCTAAAAAATGGAATATACTAGATTAGCTCTCAAAATTATGAATTTTTCTTTATAAATTATAATTTTAAATGTGGTGTAATACAATTCATAAATTAAAAGTTATGAATTATTAATCTCGGAAACATCAACATGGTTTCTTAAAGGATATATTTATTTTCAAATACTTATTAATGGTTTGTAAATAAAATGTGAATTATCCTAATAATATAACACAATAGTTTCAAAACATGTTCATGGTAAGGACCGTTGTGATGCACCATTTTAATATCAATTAAATCCTAATGCACTCTTTTAGAGGTATTAACCTTAGGTACCACTGTACTAGAACCACGTCCACTTGTTGTATCCAAACAATGATATATTTCTATGAAACCCACATAATATATTCCTTACCAAACCATTAATATGTTCTTTAATACATATTTTAGAATTATATCATAGGATTATATTCCCTAATCTATGTTTTCTAAGATCTAGTTCCCATTTTTTATATAAAACATCATCTAATACGAACTACAACAACTCCGACTCCAATAACCCAAAGACACTTTGTACTTTATTACATTAAAATATATACAAAAAAATAAATTTCATATTCTAGGATAACTATATATATAATAACCATTTTACATTGGGAATATAAAATAAAACATAACAAAAGAAAATTCTCCACATCCTCGAAACTCATTCAAAGAATTCATCTTCATAACCCAGGGAAAGGAAAAAATTATGGGTTATCAAAAATGCTCAGTATTGATACCATAATAAGTAATATTTCATGAATCAATATATCATAATTAATATGAAAAGGTAAATAAATAAACAAACATTCCAATTAATCAATAACTTTACTATCATAATTGGATAAGGGAAAATCAATATAAGAACTTAAATAACTTAACACACATTCCATTTAATCAATAACATATAATTAGATTTATCCCAAAAATATATATATTTGTGATAATATAATGTATAGTAAAAACAAAATTATTATTTAAGGAAATTTTTAATAATTTAATTTCGTGTTCTTTGGAACATGGTAACGCAATTGTAAAAAGGTTTCATAATACAGTTTGAACCTATAGGTAGGTCCCTATTAAATACATCCAATTGATGTGTCTCATGAGACATGTAGATGCATCAATGGGATATATAATATTGATCCCCACCCATAAGTGCATTTCAAAATCATTCCTTATATATCAAATAATTTATTTTATTCATGAATGAATATTCCATGTTATCAAATATTTGTATTGACTAATGGAAAAAAAATCATTATTTCCCCAGTTAATCAAATAACATTCAAATTAAACACCCTATATAAAAATTATATATGGTTTACGAAATAATTATATTCATTATACAAGAATATTAATATTTAACATAAATGAAATTCTCAATGAACAATTATCATAATAAATTGATTATTTCAAAAGAAAGTTGACAATTACAAATGAATGTGATATTATACAATAACTTTTACAACTTTTTAATTTTTATGTCAATTTAACTTGGATTAAATTATTGAAATTGAACCATAAAATACATTTAGTTATTAAGTAATCATGATACTACATTTAAAAATGTAATTATAATCACCATATAAAATAAATTTGGGGCATAACATTACAACATGGATCAATGAAGGGAAATTATGATGAAGCCCATTACATTGTTGTTTCCTTCAATTGAACATGATTTAACTTATATATAATGGTTTAATAATTTTACTAATTTATTCCAAAACCCTAATCTAATTTATAATATAAAATGTTATCTACTTATAACATTTTACCACCCTTTTGTTAAAAATATTTCATTTTTTTCATGGTTTCGGGAGTTAATGGCATTGTTTTCTCATGCGTGTTTTGTAATTAATGTTATAGTTCATGTACATAGGATATAATTACTTCATATTTATAATTATATTAATTTTTTAAATAAAATATTTATTCAGTAGATACATTATTATAACCACTATTAAAATTTCGGAAAGGGAAATGAATCACTTCGATTTGTAAAGACGGTATGTTGTATGTTTGCACTAGCGATGATGTCAATCAATTAATGGATGAATATGTAAGGAAGTGGGTAGTGAATTAAATTTAAAGATTAAATATAATCTCATATATTTAAAATATATTAAATAATGTTTTTCTTTTTTATCCCATTTAAATTATACTTAATTAATTATTCACATCAATTCACGAGGTGGTCATCCACCGTGAGCACGAGTGACGTTTTATACTATAAAAGGCAAAGTGATTAAGAATTTATATCTGATATAATAATTAAAAATAAATTTTATATCATAAATATTATATTTAAATATTAATTCGATTATTATATCGAATGTTGACAAGGTTTTATGGAAAATAAGTTACATCGGTTCGTGAGTTGATAGTATGACATACACACAATCAATGATATTGTTTCACATTTGAGTGAAGTGGAGATGAATTAATATAATTCTATAAACCTAGTAACATATTGGTATATTTTATATACTTTTTTTATTATATTGTTGTTTTTAATACATAATTGACAATGAAAAAATAATAAAGAAAAATAAATAGATTTGTTTATATGATTACCATATCTAAGAGAAACCTCCATTGGATATACTCTTAAAGAAACTAGGGAAGGCCCTTTTGGAGGATCACAACCTCTATAATATTTATGAGTATTTTTTTGATATATTTTTGAAGGTTTTGGTTTTCCAAAATGGCTTTGGAGGTGTGAATAATCAAGGGGAGTGAGTGTACCTTTAAAAGTGGGGAAGGGGTCTCCTTAGAAATTACTTAGAAATTTCCGAAAAGATTCCAAAATGATAAATTAATTATCAAGATAAAACGTCTAAATAACATATTATTATAATTAATAATTGATAAGATCTAAATATTTATTTACAATGTGATTTTAATAAGTTCATAGGTTATTTTTAGCACATATCTTCTTAGTTTAACCACCCGAAAAACCCATTTTTACCATTTCCACAGTAGTTAATTTTTACTCTTTTCACTATTAATTTACATAAAATACTAATTGAACAATATTATAAAATCTTAATTAGTCTAATTACAAATTTTGAATCCATTTTTCCAAACTCAATTCACATATATTTCAGAAATTAATTTTAAAGTACACCCACAAACGTGATGAAAAAGAGGGTTTCCAAAGGGAAAATTCACATTGTTATATAAGGTTTTAATATCAAAATTTTATTTGAAATTGATTCCAATGAACTAATTTTTTTAAATATATTATAATTTTTCAATTCTTTCTTTGAAAACGATTTATAATATAATTTATTTTTTAAAATATTTTAAACAAAAAATATGATTTTAATAAATAAAAAATTAGTATTTTTCTATATTCCTCAAAAAATGAATCATTTCAAAAAAATTCCCAAAAAATTACCATAAGATAATTTAGTTAATTGTGTTTTAAAAAATAATAAAATTTTACTAAAATTTTAAAATATTAATTTTTGTATATGATTGTATGAAGCTGTGAAACTATTTTCTTTGAAAAATACAGTTTCTTCAGAAAACATTTCTTTTTCTAACAGATGATTGTTATTTTATTTATAATCAATAAATATTAATTTAATTTAATTTATACATGTATAACCCATATAATTTTATTAATTAAATTATTTAAATTTATATCTACAAATTTAATGTCTTGGTAATAATGGTCATGTTTAAATTATATTTTAATATAATATCATGTTTCGTATAAACCCAGTGTTTCGTGCATCATAATTTATCAATGAAATTTAATTAATTATAAAATAAATATAATATAAATTATTTTGGTGTTGAATTTTTATTTATATATATATATTCTATTCATGGTATATTTATCACTCATAAAATATAATTTATTATTTAATTTATTACCTTTCTATTCACTAAAAATGATAATGTCATATGTGCATACATGTCGAACACCACCTCCATGAATAGCTATGATTCGTTTTTCACAACCACATCACATGGATAATACATATGTATAATTAAAAAATTTATATTACATTTATTATATGGTGATCATTTTGGAAATCTAAAATGAAACTTCCCAGAATTCTATAATGAGCATTGAAAAATTGAAATGTTACTCTTGTTTTGTACGGCGTACCATGTCCATGATTTTAAAATTTTCCATTTTTAATAACCAACATTAATTATTAGTTATAAAATTATAATTGATGTATTATAATTATAGTTATCTAAGGATTATTTTTTTTTTGATGATGGAATAATGACTACTTTGACGATTGATGACTTACTGAATCCATTTTGGATTTTTAAAATGAATATCATAAAAAATATAACCAAAATTTAATTGATTAAATAATTAATTATTAAATGGTAATACATAGAATAAAAAACTTAAACATGATAAATTTTCATTAGAAATTAAATAAATACCCTTATTTTATTATTTAGGAAGATAAATAATGTATTTGATGAGTCAGACTCGAGGTAAGTTACTTTCAATTGGAAAGTCATATTTTAAAGATTTATATAAAAATATTTTCACTTCATTTTATATGTTTCTAAATTATTTTATGAATGTTTTTATATAGAAATAAAATGTTTATAAAGAAAATCTTGGAATATTATGACTTTATTTCGAAGGTATTGAAAAGAATTCTTTTTATAGAATGTTTTAACATTATTTACTAAAAGAGAAAATGAATGTTCTATTTTAACATATACGATGAAAAAAACTCCCATCACCGTTGAAAAAATATGAAAATTGTCTTCCATATCAACATTCCATGTACTCTTCAAAGTAAATTCATATTTCCTTATTTTTTTATTATCAAAAATGGTTTTAACATGGAATGTATAATTCAATATCCAGAATGTTTTCCTATGGGTAAAAAGGATATTTTTACATTTAAATCATTGTGGTATTATATTATTGTTATTGAGAATTTTTTTTGATGCTAAGTATTTTTATATAAATATATGGGTGGGTGATCCGATTATATCCCTCAAATGAATTTTTTAAATGGATGGAGTTAATCTATTATGTTTCTCCTAAGAGATTTTATGAATATAATATGATGGTTTTTCCATGTATAGTTGTGATGGTTTTTTCAAGTGAAAATACAATGGTTACTCCAAGTATCATTGTGATTCATATTACATGGGAATGTAATAATGATATTCAAATGATTCATCAATTTACCTAAATAGGTTTTTAATGATTTCTACAGTTTTTTATGATTTCACAAGGAAAAGTAAAGTATATTCTACGTTATATAGTAAAATACTATGAAAAAGTTTTTATGTGATTTCATGATTTCCCAAAATATTTAAAATTTTATTTTGACATTAAAATTTCTAAAAAAAATTATGAAAATATTTCATTAGATAAGGTGATTTTTTTTTAGTAATAAAAAAATTATTTTGCGACTATTGTTTATTTTGAAAAAGAAAAAAATTATAATTATTCACATAATAATGGTTTATTTATTTTTTTTCATGTCCATTAATGAGATTTTTGTGCTCATCCAATGTTATAAAATTATTTTCATAAGGGTTAAGGATGGATAATGGAAAATAAAAAAGCTATGTTGAATGTTGAAGAGATTATTCATGAAATGGAAAAAGAATATTCTTTTTATGTGTTTTTTTAAAGAAAATAGGTACTAAATAAATGTACCCACATTGTAATATATGGGTTTTGTGCATATGAGTTATGACACAAATCTATAAAACTCTAAAACTAAAATTTATTTGGGAATTTATGAATCTGAATTCTATTTTAAAGCCACTATAATATTAAATTTTTATGTTTTTCTGTCTATATTTGGAATTAGAGAAAGGTTTAGATAATATTAGGGGATGGGATGATGTTAATAGAATAAATTTAAAATATTTTAATTTATAGTTAAATAAAAATGATAATTTTTTTGAATATTACCATGTTTTTTAATCAAAACTATGTCTATTTAGAATGTTTTCCCACATGGGTAATAGGGAAGATGGATTAGGAAGACCCTAAGGGGATAATATCCTTATGAATTAAAAACCTGGAATGGATGGAATTAGAATAAATATGTTTGTTGATGGGATGGATTAATTGATACAGGATATAAATACTGTTGGTATCCATGCCATAGATCACATATATATACCAAAAAGTAACATTTAAATAGTGGAAAATTTTATGAGGAAACACCCTCCTATATTTAGTGGATATTCTAACCCAATCATAGCTAAATAACGTATTAAATATTTTGAAAAGACATTCAATGTCATTGGATGGTCAGGTTATAAAATTTATGTCTTGTTATTTATCTTTTTGAATGTAAAGTTGATTAATGGTGTGAAATGGTTAAGAATACTAAACAGTGTGATGATATTGACATCATGGAATGGGAATATTTTAATAATATCTTCCATGATAAATATTTTCATAAATATATTAAACCAAAGATAAAAAAATAATTTCATCTAATTAAAAAACTGAATAAGATTAGATGGTTGTGTATAAAGAAAACATCACCCAAATGGAAAGGTACACACTAACATTTTTATATTATCTATATTTTAATATAAATAAGTTTTAATAAGGATGGAAGCCGTTTTATAAATGGGAATTGTCTTACATTTTATTAAAAAGTTATAATAAACATGTGAGATATTCCAAGAAGGTATAAATGGAGTCCTCCAATGTTCATGTGTACTTTGAAAACCATTATAAACAGTGGTCTATGTGGCAGTGAAAAGTGAATAATGGATCAAGGGAATCTGATGGTAAGAAACTTATGTTTTTATTTTGTTAGATTTGGGGAAAAAATCACACTAGTGAATGAATTGTACAATCTGGTAAGTGATTTTGATGTGGTAAGATAGAACATATAGCTTGTAAATATAATAAAAAGGATCAGGGTAGTGGTAAGTAAATTTTGAATAAACAGGGAGTAAAATGTTTTAAATGTGATTAAATGGTTCATTATAAACATATGGGTTCGAATAAGAAAACAAATAATGGGAACCAACCAAAAATAAGTAGAAAGGTGTGGTTAAATCCTTTGTAACCACTTCAGTAGATCTTGTTCTATCAAACAATGTGATTTATAGTGTATTTATTTTTTTGTTCATATTATGTTAATGTATTACTTGATTCCTGGTCTATATAATCTTTTATTTTAGAGAAATTATCTATAAAATTGGAAATTTCACATAAATAAATAAATATATATAATATGGTGAAAATAGTTGGGGGAGTATTATGGAAAAATAAAATTATTATAATCTTCTTGTAATTTTCTGTGGAAAAACATTAACTAAAATACTTTTCATCATTCCTCCCAATAGAGTTTGATGTTATTCTATGTAGGGATGTGATTTATTTTTACCATGCTAAGATATATTGTCGAGTTAAAGAAGTTTTTTTCATAACTAATTTTAGTTTGTATATAATAATAAACCCATACCTTTGATAACATATCTACAATATGAGAAACATGGATAATTAAAATTAATGTTTCCTCACACATATTTTAACGAACAAATAAACTATATGTATTCATGATTTTATAATATTAAAATAATTTTTATATATTTATCTTGATGAGTTTCCTATTATTATACTTGATCAATAATTTTAATTTACTATTGATTGAGTTCATAATACTAAAAAAATTTCAAAAATCTTGTATTGAACTAATCAAGTAGAAAATATGGAAATAAGTAAGAAGTTCTAGTAGTTTCTTGATAATGGTTTCATTCATAATGGCACTTCACCATTGGGTTCTACTATCTTATTTGTTAAAAATAACAATTGATCCATTAGCCTCTGCATTAATTATAGAGATTTAAATAACATTAATATTATGAATAAGTTTATATTTCTTCATATAAATTTTTTTTTGATAAGGTATATAGAGCTCTATCTTTTTTCAATGGTTGAACTAAGTTCTAGGTATTATCTATTTAATTTGAAACTGGGTGAAATTATGAAAACAATGTTTTATACTGGATAAGAGCATTATGAGTTCCAGATTATGCCATTTGGTTTGAAAATTACCCATCAATGTTTATGGATATTATGAACCAATTTTTTCATGAATATTTGGATATTTTTTTGATTGTCATTATTGAAGATATCATGATTAATTAAAAACTTATGAAGATGATGAAAAAATTAAATACTTTTCTACAAACCCAAAAAGAAAATATGTTATAAAGGAAAAAATTAAAAATGTTATTTTTCATCAAAATATATTTACTTCCTTGGAAATATTATAAATAAATATAGAATAACATTTTATTCTTCTAAAACGAAACTAGTTTATTAATATCCATGACGTATAAATTTTTTTTTTTTGATTTGTAGTTTTATTGGGCTAAGAGATTTTTTCTGGATGTTTATTGAAAACTTTATATGGTTATATAAACCATTTACAAAGTTAAATCAAAAAGGAATTAAATTCATCTAAATAAAATAATGTAATTACTATTTTAGGAACTAAACATAATATTAGTAAACAAAACAATTTTCTCCCCACCCTCTATAAATGTTCAATTTGTCATATAAAGTGATTCTTTATTAAATGGAATTGGTTGTGTCCCCTTGTAGAATGATCTGGTAATTTCTTATGCTTTATGGAAATTAAAACCTCATGAATTAGATTATCCTACACATGATCTGGAATTATCTATTTTGGGTATTTCTTTAAATAATTAAATGCATCACTTATATATATGAAAGTGTGAGATATATACTAATTATAAAATATAGAAGTATATATACACTCTAAAAATAGTTGATCATGACACAATGTACATGGATATAATTTATAAAGGATACATAATTCATACCATCCTAGAAAAATAAGAAAAAGGTAACTTATACATTGAATTAGAAAAATAATTCTTCATTAAACACATTATGTTTAGGGAATAACCCCTTGTCTAGTGATTTGATGTATTTTGTCCCAGATGTTTTGGACGTAGTAACTTTCTTTGTTTTGTTTCAAATTTCAACACAATCATCTCAGTTAGAAAAAATTGAGCAATATTATCATGAATGTTATGAGTTATATGAAAATATATAACAAGTTATGAAGGGGTTTTTGACATAATCTAACATTTATAAAAATAGTGTGTTGATATTTGTAAAGATATTATATATTCATTTTGATTCCTAGTTAAAGGGATAATTGTTGACTGAATCTCATTGTTCTCCATTTTCCATTCATCACAAAATTACAATGATGTACATAGATCTTCAGAAGTATATTTAGTGGGATGTCATGAAACGAGATATTTCTAAAAACAAAATGAAATGTTTGACTTTTCAATATGTTAAAATAGAATTAAAATTAACAATGGGTATGATTCATAATTTTATAGTGACAGAGATGAAATGGTAAAATATATTTATGGATTTCATTGTGGTATTATAAAAAAATACTTGAGGAAATAATGGAATTTTGTTTTTTGTTGACCAAGTAACTAAATATGAACATTTCATTCCCATTCGACATACTCTATATTTAAAATAATAATTCATGGATGTATCATAAGAAAAAATTCCGGATACCAGGATTTTTATCTCTACTATATCTAACTCTGATCTTAGATTCACTTCAAATTTTTGAAAAAGTCATCAGAAGTTTTTGGGTTCTAAATTAAAATTGTGTATGACCTTTTATCCTCGGTCTAATGGAAAATATGAGAAAATAATTCAAACAGGTGAATATATTATGATTTCTTGTTTAATGGATTACTAGATAAGTTGAAATCAACATCTTTATTTTGTTTTTTTCTTATAATAACTATTTTCATAGCATTATATATATGAAACCTTTTGAGGAATTATATGGGAAGAGATATTAGACTCCCCCTTTTTTAGATGATATAGGTGAAAATAATTTTATTGGACCAGAATTGGTAGGGGAAATAGTAGTGAATGTAAAGGTAATTTTGTAATATATGTGGAAATCTTAGAGTAAGAAGAAAGGTTTTGGGGTAAATCATAGGAAATGTCTCATCTTAAAGTTGGTGATAAGGTTTTTGTAAAGGTATCTCCATGGAAATGTTTTACAAGTTATAGTAAAAAAGTTATGTTAGTTATATGGTTCATTAGTCCACATAAAATCCTAGAGAATGTGGGATTATTTTCATTTTGAGTACCCTTTCCTTTGAGTTCATCCCAGGTACACAATGTTTTTCATGTTTTGAGGGAAATTTTTCCTCACTTGATTAGTTATTGAATAAAATTATGAGGATGAAATATAAAAAAGGGGGAAGAATGTAGCAATATATTTAATGATAAAATAAATCATTTACATATTTGTTAGTATTAAATTCAAATATATTTATATTCATTATATATATATATTTTTAAAATAAAAGGGAAATCATTTTATAAAATCGTTTATTATATTGTTTTATCTAAAAGTATTAATTTAATATTATAGAATTTGAATTTGGAAATTTTAATTTCATCTTTTAATTCATCATTTCAAAATTATCTGTAGATAAATTTTTTAAAATCATTTGAAAAACAAGATTTTTCAAAGAATAGTGAAAAATACCAATTTGTGTTGAAAAAATATATTTTTTTAGTGTATTTAAAAATTAAAATTATATTTTTTTTCAATTTTTAGTTTTTTATTTTTATTTAAAATAATCCAATTATGTTTTTTTTAAATTAGTTTTATAATTTAATTTTTTATAAAAAAAATTATATTTATAAAGTAATTTTTTTTAAACCTCGTTTTTCATATTTTTTCCAGTTTTTTTTAAATTAAATTTTTTTTAATAATGTATTTTGAATTTTGAAAATTGGATTCCATATTTGGATTAAATGGGTCCGAATTTTATTAATGGTTCTTTTTTATTCCTTTTAATATGAATATTAACAATTGTATTTTTTGTTACCATGTTAAAAGTTAAATCCTATAATTAGAGTTAAAAATAAAAACTTAAGGTCTATAAAATGACCTTAACACATAACTTACTTTAATTTTATGAGTTAATTTCATTTAAACACACCAAATATTGGGTTATATAGAATGTTTACCATTTAGGTGTGATAAATACCTTTATAATATTTTTTTAAAAGATAAGTAAAAATGCACCCCCTTGTTTTCAATAAATATAAATTTTTTAAATAGGGATAAGTGGTGTCTACGTTCAGTTAAAAATATTATTTTGAAATATATATGATTTATCTTCCCCATTTTAATTTAATTTTAATTCTTTGTGATGAAATAATTATTTTATATTCTTACACAACGATAATGCATTAATTATTCAATTAATAAGAAAATAAAATCAATGAAATTAAAAATTTTAAAGTAATATAATTTGAAATAATTAATGTGATACAATAATTTCTTAGATAAATATAAACTTTTTGGGATATTATAACTTCTTATATTATAATTTTCTATTTTTCAAGATGTTATAAAAATTAGTGTAAATAAATAGTTCTAAACTTGACATAATGATATTTTATGAAAATAATATTTTATATAATTGTATAAAAATTCTGAAAATATTATGCTAGGATAAATGAAGGGTATATATTTAATTAAATCAAAACTGGTCTATTTATAAAAAAAATTTATTTTATATTGAATTATTATCCCTTAAGGTGTTGCAATATTTAATATCATTGTAATTTTGAACATGATTAATAAAGGGTTAAAACAAAATGATAAGGGTGAAAATTTGAACTAAAATTTTCCAATTCTTATTTTTTAAGAGGATTTAGATATATACTAATCCTATATTCTAAATAAATTAGTTTTGAGAAATTTTTAATTGAAAGTTAATTTATATAAATTTAATATTTTGATAAATTTCAAGAGATCCCCCCCTCACTTATAAAAGGGAATCTCTTCCTACCCTTTCTTCACACACAAAAACATCATTAGCCACGACCTACCAAAATACCATCATAGAATCTATTACCTCTTTATATTGGTCTTTTTTTGGGTGTAATACAAACCTTAGAGGGGTTAAGGTGTTAATCAATGGATACTTTTTGAAAAAAAAAATTATTTTTTTACCACATGTTTCTTTTTTATTTCAAATTTCACCTCATTCAAATATTCCAAAATCATGGTTATATAATAAAAAAATTTCTTCCATATATCTAGGTTTTCTATTTAAGGTTTCAGGCGGAGCGGAAGATCGTGGGTGGATGTGACCACTTGGATTTTTTTTTCATTATAAATGATCAATCCGGGATCAATATGACGATAAATGACAGTCTCTATAGATCGATTCACAGAAATAGACAAAGAAGAAGAAAGATCTTGGAACCACAAAAGTGGATCATCACTGGTTGATTATAATTAATTTAATTAATTAACAAAATGTAACTTTTGGGTGTTCTTTCTTCATTGATATTCTTGATCATGTTCCAATGTGATTCGTCATTATGTAGCAGAAGCCAAGTGTAGAATTCCTCTGGCGGTGATCCACACGTGCACCTCATATCTCTAGACGTCAGAAAAGGAGTCTTCAGGTGCTAGCGTGGAGAAACCTTTACTTGCGTTGTCCGCCTTAGATCATCTTGATCTGATGGAAGAGGATCTCTCTCAGTCTTGAGAGCGTTCATAGATGAAGAAATTCTTTCAACCTTGAAATAATTCTCCAGAATTTTCGTGCACAACTATTCTTTTGTTTGGAAAACAGTTGGGGTTGTGAGGATATTTATAATCAGGTTTGTGGTAGAAGAGTTATGAAAATAAATAAACGTGTTATGCTTTATATTTATTTCATTGACTCTTATTGAAAACTCCATGTCTAATAATTAATTCCTTGACATGCGCCCACACTAATTATAATAAATATCATTTAATAAAATAATATTATATCCTCAAAATCCCGACTGGAAAAACTACACGGCGTGTAATAATAAATACCTGACGTGTACTTGTTTTTCATTGAAAACTGCACGGCGTGTACATTAAATATACACAGCGTGTATATCTTGTTTTCATTTATTCATTTCCTTTCCAAAATGAAAACTACATGGTGTGTACATTTAATAATACACGATGTGTACTTGTTTTCAAAATAAAAACTACATGATGTGTAATAATTAATACACGGCGTGTACTAGTTTTCATTTTATTCTTCACCCAACATTAAAACAATTTAGGATTCCTTGAATAATTATTAAACCATGTATGGGAATAATCTTTATTCTACTTGAGATACTTGAATACTATTAGTGTGTGACCCTCTAGGCCTCTTTCTTGTTGGCTATAGGCGGGCTTGCCTAAAGTACAAGATTAATGTCTAGAAATTGGTCAAGACACCCAAGAGAAAGAATTTGACGCCACATTGACCTATCACCTCACATGAATGATTACTATGTAATTTAATCCCTTTGTCTCAATATCTTATCAATCATGTTTCATGGCAGTGTCATAAGCCTATATGCTTGATATGTCATTCTTTTACTTCTAGAAATAAATTCTTCGCGTCACCATGGCCATGGGATTTGTTTGACAGTTCTATTTCAATCAAAGGGCCTGAGATTTATACTTACATAAATATGGAAGGGACAAATCCTTCCTCAACTTATCCATTAATAACATGTCATTCGTGATGCACCCAACGTACCCTACTTCCCGCCAACTGTCTTCATGACAGTTTTCGTCAGCAAATCTAAGTGCGCGAGTCATGACATGAGTTAATGATAATCTTCCAGTCTAAGGACCATTACACACGCTCGTAGATAGCAATATCCAATGACACCAAAACATGAAGAATTACTACTGGAGGCAATGTTCTCATAATCTCACATCTTGGAGATTACCATGTGCGAACTCCATGAGAGAGAGTCTCATCTTCTTATGAGTACTCACACATGACATTCTGTATATTATGTGTCCTATTATAGTATGTCATCCAACCGTAGAATTGTATTTAAGTAAAAAAATTCTTGAATTTCAAGGTTCTCATCATAGCGGTTATCTTCCATGACCTTATTAATGCAACAAATATTCCAGGAAATTATTATATTATAGTCAATCAGAACAATGAACCATATATAATAAGTGAACATTCATGTAATCAAAGTACAAAACAGTTGGTTCTCAGGACACCAACCCTAACAAACTCCCACTTTTACTAGAGCCAACTGCCTACGAATTTTAGTCTACTAGACCTCACATGATGATCATGTTTCTGTTGAGTTAAGGATTTAGTCAAGGGGTCCATCACGTTGTCTTCCGTGGAAATAGTTCTCACTGGAACTTCACCTCTTTGATAAAAATCCCTCAAAAGATGATACTTATGAAGTATGTGCTTTGTCCACTGATGTGACCTTGGCTCTTTTTCAAGTGCCACTGCTACAGTATTATCACAATAGAGTGTGATATGATATTTACTACTAGGTACTACATCCATCTCTTGGACGAAGCTTCACATCCATGCTGCTTCGTTAGCTACCTCAAGAATCTGCGATATACTCAGACTTTGCTATAGAATCTACGACCACATATTTATTTGACCGCTTCCAGCTCACTGCACCTCCATTCAAACTGAATATGGACCCAGTCTACAACTTCATGTCATCTTGATCAGTCTGGAAACAAGCATCTACATGTCCTATTATGACTAGTTCCTTATCTCCTCCATAAACTAGGAACATATCCTTAGTAAGCCTCAGATACTTAAGGATAGTCCTTACTACCATCCAATGGAGGTCTCCTGGATTATCTTGATATCTGCCTACTACACTTAACATGTAAGCAATATCTAGCCTTGTACATAGCATAGCATACATAACTGACCCAATCACAGATGCGTAAGGGATCCTTTCCATTTTCTTTCTTTCCTTGTGTGTCTAAGGACACATTTTCTTGGAAATATGAATGTCATGTGACACTGGAAATAATCCCCTATTGGATTGTTCCATACTGAATCTCTTCAGTATATTGTCAATGTATATACTTTGACTCAGGCCCAGCATTCTCTTGGATCTATCATGTTGGATCTTGATCCCAAGAATATATGCTGCCTCACCCAAGTCATTCATGGAGAAGCATTTATCAAACCAAGCCATAACTGACTTTAAGAGAGGTACTTCATTTCCAATTAGTAATATGTCCCCAACATATACTATTAGGAAAACAACTGCACTTATACTAAAACTCTTGTAGACAAAAGGCTTACATTCATTCTTAAAAAAGTCAAATTCTGTTACAGCTTCATCAAAATGAATGTTCCATAACCTCGATACTTGCTTTAATCCATAAATTGATTTCTGCAACTTGCATACCTTGTTGGCATCCTTTGGAGTAACAAACCCTTCTGGTTGTGTCATGTAGACATCTTCCAGGAGGTTCCTGTTAAGGAATTCTATTTTGACATCCATTTTCCAAATTTCATAGTCATGGTAAGTGGAAATGGACAATAAGATTCTGATGGATTTCAGCATTGCAACCGGTGAAAAGGTTTCATCATAGTCAATTCCTTGATGCTGTCTAAAACCTTTGGAAACCAGTCGTGCCTTATAGATGATGAATTGCCCATCCATGTATAGTTTCTTCTTGAATACCCATTTATTACAAATAGTCTTTACATCAACTGGAGGATCTACCAAAATCCAGACTTGGTTTTGGTACATGGAATCCATTTTAGAATTCATGGATTCTTGACACTTGGAAACGTCTGTTCCTTCAACTGCTTCCTTGTAGGTAAGAGGATCATCATTGTCAACAAATAATGAGTCACCATCCTCAGTGACAAGAAAACCATATCGTTCTGGTTCTCTCACCTCTCTCATGCTCCTACGCAGTTCTTGTGTGTCTGGAACATATTGTTCTTCAATGGGGATTTGTGGAATCGTTTCTTGTACCAACTCTTGTGTATCTTGAGGCTCGACTTCATCAAAGTATATCTCGCTCCAACTACCTCTTTTGAAGATAAAATCCCTCTCAAGGAATATGGTGTGTCTTTCCACTGTTACCTTTTTATCTGAGGGGTTGTATAGGTAATATCCCCTTGTTTCCTTGGGATATCCTACAATGATACACTTTGTTCCTCGGGGTGTAAGCTTGTTATCTAAAGAGGCCTTAACAAATGCTTCACTACCCTATACATGTAAATTCGATAACATGGCTTGTGTCCACTCCATAACTTGTATGGAATACCATTTATCGATTTAGTTGGTACTTGGTTTAGTATGTCTACTGCTATTTGTAATGCATATCCCTACAAGGATAATGTATAACTGGTAAGACTCATCATTGATCTCACCATATCCAACAGGGTGTGGTTCCTCCTTTCACTTACACCATTCCACTAAGGTGTGTAAGGAGGAGTGAGTTGAGATAGAATCCCAAACTCCCGTAAGAAATAAATGAAGTCCTGATTAATATATTCTCCTCTTCTGTCTAAGCGGGGTTTCTTAATCATTTTACCAAGATGGTTCTCAACTTCATTCTTGAATTCTTTGAACCAATCGAAAGAATCTGACTTATACCTCATTAAGTAAAAATATCCATATATACTAAAATCATCAGTAAAAGTTATTAAGTATGAGAACCCACCCCTTTCTTCAATTGGAAATGGTCCACACAAATCTGTGTGAACTAATTTTAGAAGCACTTTTGCCCTTTCACCATTCCCACTAAATGGGGCTTTGGTCATTTTGCCTTGTAGACAGGCATGACATACACTAAGTGGTTTTAGTTCGAAAGAATCTAAATACCCATCTTGATGTAATTTTTTCAAACGTTTCTCATTTACACGACCTAGCTGGTGATGCCAAAGTTGGGTGTGGTATGAGTCATGTGAATTAACTTTGTCATCGATTCCCATTACTTGGTTTGTGTAGTCTATCACATTAAGGTCGTTATATAAATGTTCCCTACCAAAAATAATGTTATCTTTATAAAAGTAGCAACATTCATTTCCAAACATGAAGATGAATCCATAAATATATAATATGGATACTGAAATAATGTTTTTGGTTACAGAGGGTACATAATAACATCCTTTTAAAACCGAGACCCTCCCAGTAGGAAATGTGAGGTGGTAGTCTCTGATAGCTAAAACAGTAATTCTGGATCTGTTGGCTGCTCGTAGATCTACCTCCCCTCAATAAATCTTCTTGAATCTACTTGGTTCCTGTATTTGGATACATATGTGATCACCACAAGTTGTATATAATACCCAATTTGTTGAAACAGATATATTTCATTCGATGAAAAATGCACCTGAAGCTTCCCCTTGCTTCCTTGGCTGGGTGAAGTTTTTCTTCTAGTGGCCCTTCTTGCCACATGCGAAACAAACAACCTCCTGTTCTCTTGCCTCCCCTTTGATCTTCCTTTTCATGGATGGCCTTGAAGAAACTTTGGGCTTAATGATCTTCTCCTTCCCTTTCCTTTTATTCACCATGAGGACAGAAGGCTTTTCACGCTTCATGTCATTGTCCACTTGGAAAATGAGGATAAGAATATCAGATAGAGACTTCTCAATGTTGTTTATGTTGAAGTTCACAAAAAAAGTTTGAGAAGCTCTGGGAGAGTGATGCAAGAATGAGATCGGTACCCAGTTCTTCAGGGAGTTCAAACCCTAGAACCTCCAAGCTCTCAATGTATCCAATGAGCTTGACTACATGAGGCCCAGCTGGGGCACCCTCTCCAAGCTTGCTCTGAAATAGAGCCTTAGAGATCTCAAAACGTTTTTGTCTTACTCTCTCTTGGTATATACCAAAGATTTGCTCAAGCATGATATAGGAATTCATTTCCTCATGAGACTTTATGAGCTCACTTGACATTGATGATAGCATCAAACATTGTACTTCGAGTGCATCGCTCAAATGTTGATCAAAGACCAGAAAATATTCATCACTCACCCCTTGGGTAGGAGAATCAGGATGTGAGGACTCTGGCACATAATACTTTCGTTCATGGAGTAGGATAACCCAAAGGAGCCTAAACCATTCCTAAAAGTTAATTCCAGTGAGGATATTTTCTTTATCTAGAATTGATCGCAGAGAAAATTTGGTTGACAAGTTTTTCATATTGATTCTACAAATTATAAGAACAGATTTATCAGTACTATCTTGATTAAATTTTATGATAAATAATATATTTTATTAAATCTCCCACTATTTTATCAAGTCCCAATGCCCCTATACATTGAACTCATAATTTCTAGTTGTCGTGACATTCTAGTGGAAAGGATCCATATTACCATTCGCATAACCCCAATAAGGGTTGGTCAAGCTATTTGAAGGTATTTAGGTAGGCATGTCTTTGCCAACTATGAGCTTACAGTTCCTTAATATGTTGAGTGGACTCCCCAATCCTGAAATCCTGACTTGGATTTCCTCAACACTTGCCTCCATTTTATAACAAGTCTATCAAGGGCTACTCCTCTTGATGTAAAATGTTTAAGTAAACTCGAACCTTTCATAATAGATTCCTTTATAAAAGTAAGTGTCCCAACAAGGGTTGGTCAAACACATAGTTTTATTGAGTCTTTCCCTTAATCAAGTAAAGGAAGGATTGGTCTGACTTAATATGGTTTTTAAGGGATTTTATTCTTTATGCATAGTTTTTCATTATCACATGATTTTTAATATTAAGTGATGCTTTCTTAAGTGATTAACCATTTTCTTGATAATGTTTACACATAGTTCGGTTTTTATTTTATTCCATCTTTTCATGCCTATTTATTTCATTAATTATGTGATCATGACAACACATACATAATAAATAAACCATGAATTCAGACAGAAATAAAATAAGATGTCATGATCATGAGATTCTATTGGTTAGCTTATCTTGAGGTTTTGATAAGCTAATCCTGACTTAGGGAAAAACACCTTGAACTGATGGTTCGTGTTTTTCATCTCCCACGTGTCCACCTTTTCATCTTCTTGGGTTAGTTTCACCTCAGCTTCGGATTTTGAACCATCTCCTCTAGCTTGGGAGATCCTCCATTACATGGATTTTACATTAAAGAAACCATGGGCATGCATTCCCTATATTTTATTAGAATAATCCTCACAGGCTAATGAATTTAAATTAAAAAAAATTAAATGAAACCATACATACATACAAAGGGTTTTTGGTCTAGCTCATGATCATCCATAGCATGCAACAACATTTACACATATTTATAATTCTAATTCTTTTAATCATTCTATTATTTAAGATAAGTCTCACTTGAATCTAATTAATTGTGATATTATAATTAATCAATTCTTTATCTTAAATTACTTTCTGAATTTCCTTGAGATTCTTCTCATCTATATTCCTTGTACAGGTCTTTGTAATTTTGGAAGAAACCTGGTGAAATTCCATTTATGGAAAGTATACGGCATGTAGTTTATATTTACAGGGGTTGTATTTCTTTTCACCCTTTTTCCAAAGTACACGATGGGGCTTTGGCGTGTTTTCTCTACTTTTGAAATTTTGGAATACACGACGTGTTGATTAATCTAACATGGCGTGTTCTTGTTACGTGGTTACCATCCTGGAAATACCATGTATGTGGAACACGGCTTCTCCTTGTATAGGGTTTCACCTAGATCGGATCGGACTACATGGCGTTTTGATTCAACATAC
Source organism: Viscum album (assembly GCA_963277665.1). Lineage (NCBI taxonomy): Eukaryota > Viridiplantae > Streptophyta > Magnoliopsida > Santalales > Viscaceae > Viscum > Viscum album. The sequence goes on from OY728158.1 coordinate 327,602,877, forward strand.
ACACCGTATATTCCTATTCCCACGTGCCATTCATTTCTGGTCAACACGGGGTAATTAATACTTAGGTGTACTCAATTCACACAGTTTGGTTTAGCAGACCAGTACCGGTTCATTGAACCTAAGTACACAGCGTGTAGTTTTATTTACATGTCGTTTATTACCGTGTTGTACAGATAGAAAGAGCGGTTCCTCCGGATGAGTTACTCATTTTTTATTTTGATCAAAATTAAAATTAAAAGGTTGTTTTTGTGATGTGAATCGAGAAATGAAGGAGGAACAATAGATATCATTCATTCAGTTTAATAGAATGGTTTATCTTGAATTTAATCGAATATAGATGCATAAATTATCAAAGAAAATTAAATAACTATAATCAACATTGTAACCTCGCTCTGATACCAATTTACGGTTCCGGACATAGCGAAAGCTTGTGGGTGGATGTTCCTAGTTGGATTTTTGTCATTAGAAATGATGAATCTGGGATCAATATGTCAATAAATGTCAGTCTCCACAGATCGATTCACATAAATAGACAAAGAAGAAGAAAGGTCCTGGAACCACAAAAGTGGATCGTCATACATTGATTATAATTAATTTAATTAATTAACAAAAATTACCTTTTGGGTGTTCTTTCTTCGTTGATATTCATTATCATGTTCAGATGTGATTCGTTGTTGTGTTGTAGAATCCAAGTGTAGACTTCCTCTAGCGGTGATCCACATGTGCACCTCGTATCTCTGGACGTCGCCAAAGGACTCTCTAGGTGCTAGTGTGGAGAAACCTTTGATTGTGTTGTTCACCTTAGATCATCTTGATCTGATGGAAGAGGATCTCTCTCGGTCTTGAGAGCATTCTTGGAGGAAGGGTTTATTTCGGCCTTGAAATAATTCTCTAGAATTGTTGTGCACAACGATTATCTTGTTAGGAAAAGAGTTGGGGTTGTGAGGATATTTATAATCGGTTTTGAGGTTGTAGAGTTATGATAATAAATAAATGTGTTACGCATTTTATTTATTTCGGTGACTCTTATTAAAAACCCCATGTCGAATAATTAATTCCTTAACATGCGCCCACGTTGATTATAATAAATATAATTTAATAAAATAATATAATATCCTCAAAATCCTGACTAGAAAAACTACACAGTGTGTAATATTAAATACACGGTGTGTACTTGTTTTTCATTGAAAACTACACGGCATGTACATTCAATGTACACAGCATGTATATCTTGTTTTCATTTATTCATTTCCTTTCCAAAAGGAAAACTACACAGTGTGTACATTTAATAATACATGGTGTGTACTTGTTTTCAAAATAAAAACTACACGGCGTGTAATAATTAATACAAGGGATGTACTTGTTTTCATTTTATTCTTCCTCCAACATTAAAATGATTTAGGATTCCTTGAATAATTATTAAACCATGTACGGGAATAATCTTTATTCTACTTGAGATACTTGAATACACTTACTATATGACCCTCTAGGCCTCTTTCTCGTTGGCATTAGGCATGCTTGCCTAAAGTCCAAGATTACTGTCTAGCAATGGGTCAAGGCACCCAAGAGAAAGAAGTTGACGGAGCATTGACGTATCACCTCAAATAAACGCTTTCTGTGTAATTTAATACCTTTGTATCAATATCTCATCAAGAAGGTTTCATGGAAGTTTCATAAACCCATATGCTTAATCTTTCATTCTTTGACTTCCAGAAATAAACTCGTTGTGTCACAATGGCCATGGAATTTGTTCGACGGTTCTATTTCAATCAAAGGGCCTGAGATATCTACTTCCATAAATATGGAAGGCACAAATCATTCCTCTACTTATCCATTAACAACATGTCATTAGTGATGCACCCAACGTACCCTACTTCCTACCAATTGTCTTCATGACGGTTTTTATCAGCAAATCTAAGTGCATGAGTCATGACATGAGTTAGTGATAATATTTCAGTCTAAATACCATTACACACACTCGCAAATAGCAATATTTGATGACACCAAAACATGCAGGATTACTACTGGCGGGTCTGTTCTCATAATTTCCCATCTTGTAGATTACCAAGTGTGAACTCTATGAGAGAGAGTCTCGTCTTCTTATGTGTACTCACACATCACGGTCTGTCTACTATGTGTCCTATCATAGTATGTCATCCAACCAGAGAACATTATTTAAGAATATTTGTTATATCATTTCAAGATTCTCATCATAGCGGGGATCTACCATGAATTTATTAATGCAACAAATATTCCAGGACATTATTATATTATAGTCATGCAGAACAATGAACCATATATAATAAGTGAATATTCATGTAATCAAAGTACAAAAAAGTTGGTTCTCAGGACACCAACAAAAACATATATGTGAATTTAAAAAACTATATCAATATAATCTTCCCTCAAATTGGAAAAAAACCATCACTCATGTGTACAGAGGACTACTCCATGCAAACTGATTTAATTATTTTTTCATCATTGTATCTCACAACTGGTTATAATGATGGTATTATTATTATAATATATATCTGTTTGTGTGTGTGTTTGTGATTATTTTTTTCTTTTTCCAGTGATATTCATGTCATATTCATCATTATTAAAATATAATATATTGTTTAATTTCTTACCTTTCTATTCACTAAAAAATGATAATGTTTTTTGTGTGTGCATGTTGACCACTTCCTTCGTGAAGAGATGTGATTTATTTTACATAGCTATATAACATGATTGATTTGTATAATTATAATTAAATAAATATAATAATATTTTTGATTAGATGATCATTTTATAAAAAATATACTTTCCATATTTCTGTGATGATCATTGAAAATAGAGATGTTACTCATATGTACGTAGATTCTACCATCTCCATGATTGTAACGTGGTCTATTTTTCATTACCATCATTAATGATTGGTTTTTTATCTATAAAATTATAATTATTTCGTGATTATTATTATGTATATGATGGAATAGTAACCACTTTTACCAAAATTGTCTTACCAAATTCATTTTGGAATTATGAAATGAATATTGTCAAAACAACAAATGTATATTAAAGTAATTAAATAATTAAATATAGAATGTTATGTGATAAAATAAAAGGAATAATAAATATGACAAATTATCCATAGAAATGAAATAATTAAAAAAATTATTATTTTGGAAGATATAGAATGTACATGACGTGTCGGATTCAAGGTATGGGACTCTGTTTTAAAAATATCATGTTATAGTTTCCATTAAAACTATTCTATCTTTCATTTCCATGTTCAAAAAGAATTTTGGGAATTTTTTTAATTAGATATAAAATATTTATAAAAAGACTATTTTGTCTCTTTTGGATTTATTTCAAAGTTTTCTAATAGGAATTATTTTACAAAATGTTTTCACTTTCATTTCAGAAAGAAAAAAGGAGTATTCTATTTTAATGAATACAGTGATAAAATATTTCATAGTGAAATAGTTTTTATTTGATATTTGGATATAATTACAATATTTTATTTTTTATTCAAATAAATGCCTTCTTTCATTATATTATAGTTATTATCATAATGTTTTTTAAAATCTACTAAATATTTTTATATTTTTGAAATTTTTTCTTATGGGTACAAAGATTATCTCTAATGCACAAGATTTTATGTATTTTGGTAGAGTTTTTGGAATTTTTTGTGGTTAATTTTAGTTATTTTATAAAACAGGGGACTGTGGTACCTTTATAACTCTCTAATTCATTTGGTGAAGGGATATAGTTAACTAATTAGGTTTCTCCTAAGAGATTATGTAAATTTAGGGTTATTTTTATTACATGTATAACCATGTTTTTTTGTGTAACTGTGATGGTTACTCAATGTATAACCATTATTGGTATTCCAAGTATAAGAATGAAAAATATTTAAATTAATACCCAAGTTTACTAAATGGTTTATATACTCTTGCTTGTGGTTTTTATGATTTCAAATTGTAATGGAAAGTATATTCCACCTCATATGGTTTAAAATTATAACATTTTGAAAAAGTTATTATGTGTTATTCATGATTCAAATAAATTATTCTTTGTCTTATTTTTTTTAATTAAGATTTATTATAAAATGTTTTGTGAAAAAATATTTGGGAAGATAAAGTGATTACATGGGTAATAAAATTATTAATTTAGGATCACTGTAAGATTTTAAAAAAGGAACATTTTTATAGTTATTCATGGAATAATAGTTTATTTATTTCTTTTTAAGTCCCTTAATAATATTTTTAAGCTCATCCCCTATTTTAATGTATTTTTATAGGGTTTATGGATTGGTAATAGAAAATAATAAGTCAAGTTGAATGTCATGATGATTTTTCATGAAATAAAAACATATTTATTTTTAAATGTTTGGTTTCATGAGATAAATGGATACTAAATATAAGTGCCCACTTTGTATTATAAGGGATTATTATGTAAGATTTATAACCTAAATCTCTAAAACTATAAGCCAAATAGGATCTTTATAATGTAAAGGGGTGAATTATATTTTAACATCACTCTAATATGTAAGGTTTAAGGCCATTTACATATATTTTAGATGTATAATATTTGTGGAAATTGATGTATAAATCCCTAATTCTTAATAGATAAGTTTATTTTGTAACACATGAGACTCTATTGTAATAGGTAGAAGCTATATACTAAAATATTGTGTAATGTGCCTTTTAATGTTCCTTTATTCATAAATTTATTTAATAGATTGTTCTAATAAATTTATATTTACAAAAAACACTTAAATTTTGAATTCTACATATCCAAATAATCTTAGTATAAATATTTCAGATTTTTCTGAAAATGTCAGTTTTTGTCGAAAAACAAAAATTTCACTAAACTTGCAATTTGAATGGGTTTAAAAATAAATAAGACTGATCAATATATTTAGAAAACAAATTATGTGCTAAATTATAAATTTTATGGATAAAAATATTTATTTTAAAATATTATTTGAGATTATAAATCATATACCCAATGTTTTTAGAACTAATTAAAATGCTTCTTCAATAAAAAACTACTTTTGTTATTTTCATTAAATCAAGTATTTTAAATAGAGATTCAGTTTTGGATTTACTTGAAATACTCAAACCTTATATTTCATTATAATAAAATAATTTATTTCAATAAGATCAGTATCCATAATAATTTTATCTTATGTATAATTTTAAATCATTAAATCAATATTTCTCTGAAATCAATTTTTACCTGATTAAGTTTATTAATTTTAAATTAACTTTTAAGAACATTGAAAATTTTATTTGGAATAATTAATTTTTAATTTTTAATTGGATGTATAAAATTATTTAAAAAGTTCAATATTAATATTTTCCCTTAATATTTATTAATAAGGTTAAAAATTAATTATCATGGTAAAAGTAGAAGGGATAAATTTTGTTTAACCTAGTGTAAAAGTCCTAAAAAAATAAAAATATTTATCATGAATTTAATGTTTCCAAATTTTCTCAACTAAGAAATGTTTCCCCTACACTGTTGTATATTTTTTTTCATTTTGAACACTAATAGTAAACTCAAATTATTGAAAATGTTAGGGTTCCTCCCAAAAAGACCCTTCCCTTCATTTATAAAAGATTAACATATTCACCAATTAACGACTCTCATATAATTAAAAATTATCTTCAAAGATATAATATTTAACACTACCTATAAACCTCTCCCATGAGAATAATAACCTAGTAAATCATATTTATCCTAATCCCTTCAAATTTAAAGAAAAATTTATTCAACAACGTTAGTATTATCAATAACATTGTTTTGTTCTTAATTATCATCAATCATATATATTATATACACACTAGTATAATGATATTATAATAAATTTAACTGTTTAATTTTCAAATATTAATGGTATTATCATTATTTATTCATATACTCCATCAACTAATAAAAAATCATTGTTCCTATATTGTACGGACTACCGCCTTCACGATGTTACATATTTTTTTCATTCACCATTTTACAATGATGGGAATAAGGATTTAATTAAAGTATAAAATCTATTTTTTTATATAATCAATGTTATAGTATGTAAAATTATATAACCTATTAATAAAATTATCAATGAACTATCATTTTTAATTTATTAATTTAAAATAAGTGTGCTAAGAAGATAATTTTTTATTTAAATCATGTAATATTTTCATATTCATTGATGAATATTATAATTAATTAAAATTAAATTATATATCACTAATAAACACTAAATAATATCATCATGATTTGGGTATAATAATATTATGACAGAGTCACCTCATAATATTTCGTTGAATCAGGGTATGTTCATGTGAGTGTCGATTTGACCACCTACTTAAAAAATATAGGGAATTTATATGAGGGATTGTTAGAAAAAGATAATTTCTATTATTATATAATGTAAATGTGTAAATAATTAATTTTTTGTTATATATATATATATTATCAATATCTAATTCATCTATTAATGAAACGCCATCCATTAATCAATAATTTCAAAGATATGTTTTCTATCAACATCATCTTTGAGAATAAAATATAAAAATTACAAGAGAGTAATTTGAAACATAATAAATACTTTTTAATCATACTTACTAATAAATTTAATGAAATATTTATAAGTCAATTTGGTATAATATTGAGGATAAATATAGTTATTTTGAAACTTATAAAAATGATGAAAAGTATAAGCACTTATGCGAAAAAACTAGAATAATTCATGTACATAATAACAATTTTTGAAGGGTTTTAAAGAAAATATTTAATTATATGGTTCTTAATTAATTGATTAATATATCAATTTTATGATACTATAGGTTAAATTACATTAATTGATGTTGGGACAATATATAATGGTTTTCCATCTCAAATTCCTCTCTTTAATATTTAATATATATCATGCATTTAATTTTAATTATGTGGTGTATGTATTAACTATTTGAGATGTTATATAATGAAAAAACATTATTCATGGTGTTCCCATTTTATTTTTTATCCATATATTATATTATTTTATAATTTAATTTTTACCATATCCATAAGTAGATTTTTTCTACTTCAATTATTGTTATTTAAGAATAATTCTATAATGACCACCTATTTTATTTTGTGTGGTGCAAAACATCCCATGGAAAACATTTTTCTGTGTTACATGTAAAATTTATGGGATTCAAAAGTCTATATTTTTATCACTCTCTTATATTCTTATAATTAAACAATTACCTTTTTTGTAGTGTAAAACTTATCTAATATTTTTATATAATAAAGGTGTGTGACATTTCCAAAAAAAATATTTTTTTCCTGAGACTAACATATTGATTTGATTTTTTCACAAATCCACCTAGGGGTAGTCACTATTAAAACAATTGGTTTAACATTAATTTATTGATCACACTAGTGACTAATGAGTGGGATTATATCTGCACACTTGATGTGAAAATCCCTAGGAATATTATTTGGAATATTCACTCTCTTAATGAAATTTGGTAAAGGATTTTTCATATGTTTTCCTTGGTCAATTACCAATGAAAAATATTGACCCCAGTTATTATATAAAATGGAAATTGAACTACATTTAAGGTAATCTGACCTCTATATTTCATTAATTATCTCACTGTCACTTACAATGACGATACCTCATATCCTTTTATTTGATTTATGAATGTTCTCCTAGACATCGATGATATTACATTTAATAGTGAATTATTTGATGTATGTATTTATAAATATACAAAAATATGTGTTTATTCACCAATAGGTTCCATAGGTAATATAATGGAAGGTATTTATGACTCTTATTTTGAATACATTGGACATAATCAGGTGATAGGTGGGGCCTAAAATTATATATCCCCTCATTTTCTCTACATGTGTCAAGTGAAAAAATTGGTTGGTTTTTGGGGTATGCTTCTTCCCATGATAGGAAAGAATCTAGGAATAAGGCCTTGATAGAATTTTTTTGATGTTAGGTATTATTCATTATATTAGTATGAGATAAATTATTATTGTCATCTATTTGTTCATTTGTTTTGATTGATATAGAATGACCTCAGTTTAAGTTGATTAGAGATTCATGTTATACATCGATTATTTCAGTATAACTTATGTCATGTTTATGTTATATATTCTTCATTTTTATGCTAATCCTAACTAGGTATCTAAGATAATGATTGTTTTTTCCCATTCCCTATGAAACCTATAGAAGAACAATATAACCAATTCAAGGATATAATGTAAGGGTTATTCATGTTCTCATAATATGTTCATATGGTATCATATGTTTTGAAATATATTATATGTTTGTATATGGAATTACAAAAATAATAAAATCATAAAACCATTTGTAACTCTTGTAATGTTTTATAATAATGAAATATAACTACCAAATATAGGTTTTTAGTGTCTAGGATGTTATAGTTGGTATCAAAGGATTCTTAGGAGTAAACATGGGGATTATGTTTAGAGGAAAGAATTTATATAACGCGTGTTTTGTTAAGATACCCTAAATATTTCAAGGTAACACTCTATAAATAAAAACAATAACTACATTTTTAAATTCAATTTTATGATATAATTATGTTTATTCCATTATATAATGATGGGGATTAATGTGAATAATGAGAACCATATCAACACCAATAGTCAATGCAAGGATATTTCCCATGAGCAGGTTAACGATTCTAGAGTTATGGATAATTAGATCATAACCATAATATGATACATTACCCAAGTGATGAAAAAATAATATCACACACATATAGGTAAATACAAATCCATATCATGTTGTAACTATGATTTATTGGTTCATATGAAAATAACCCCTAGTATCAAGTGGAAATTATAAACCATTAGTAACAGAATAATTAATAAATTCCCAAGAAAAAATCATTATATCTTTTTGAAGTAGTGAAAAGGAAAATATCATCATGGAATTCTATCATATGATGGTAGATATAAATAAATAGTAGTTGCTAATTAAAAATACTAAATAGGTTGATATGATCAAGTTCATGGAATGGGGAACTTTCAAGGATGTATTCGATGTAAAATACATTCCTCATTGGAAAATTGTCAAAATGTAAAGGTATTTATTAAATATCATACAGAATGAGGAGAAAATGATAAAAATATGAATCTATATTTATAGGGTTAGAGAGACATGCTACAGACTATACACATATACCAAAAATCAATATTGATCAATTCATTGATTGTTAAAAATTAATCCTTCAAAGGGTGTTGGAATCTTATAAAATTTCAATTAAATTATAGTATAGTATAATGGTTGGATAATTTAAATAAGTCCTTCTCCATCATGTATATATTCAAGGTAAATTAAGAGAAGAATAAGTCTGTTGAGAATTGTGGGAAGAACAATGTAGTTAAAGGGAATAAAGGAAGGATGTGATTTCCCACATGTGATTACTATGGGATGAAACTCCCTAGTGCTTTCAATTAGGGAACTATAATTTGTTGTAGGTATTTATAAAAATTAAATCAATATTACCAATTAAATCATAAGTTCCTAGTTGTTGATGTTCAATTATTTAAATGTATTGATAATAGAAATTATGCAAACCAATTCTACAAACATTAAGGAAATTTTCACATAAAATTTCATGGAAGCATGGTCCAAAAAACCTAGATAATGTTATGAAAACTAATTTTTATATATTTTTAACATTCTCTTATTATATTTTATATATTTAGATTTATTATAAGAATATTTTGTAATTTTTTAGTCAAATGGAAAAATGAATAATTTTTGAAAAAACACAGTTTTCATGCATTTTATGGATTTATTTATGAAATAACTTAAAAATTATAGACGTATAATTTCAAAAAACTATCAAAAAATTTCAAATCAGAACATAAAAATTATTTTGGTTTGAATTTTTGTGAATTTTATGAATTTTTTGTTTTTTTAAATGAATGCTGAAAATACTGATTTTTGTTGGAAAATGCCTTCACATTTTAGGTATTTAATATGAAAACTTATATTTTTTATTAGTTTTAAAATTTAATTAGATAAATTTTATTAAAAATAATTCAATAAATTTCTTTATAATCAATATTATACTTGGATTTGGTATAAAACATTTCACATAAAAGGTATTTTTATGGAAAATTGCTTTTCAGCACAGTTTCCTGGTTTTATTTTATGTTAACTTCTACCCATAAAGTTAATAAAATTTGATAAAATGGATTCCATATTTGTAATCATAATAATTAATATAATTTAAAGGTTTAACTTAATTTTTTATCATAATGTATAATAAAATCAATAAAAATGAGTAACACATTAAGCTTGAAACATGATTATCAGCGGGTAAAACTAAAGAGATAAGGGTTAGAATCACATAAGCATCTTTATTTATCCTATTATACAATTTTCGTGACAAATTATACATTTTTACAGTAAAATAATGTATTTTAAACATTACTTTGAATTTTGGAACCTGGTCTTTACTCTTGAGTAGATAAGTTGTATTTTATTCAAATTAAAAATTATATTTTATTCTTTACATTTAATGTATTGGTTAGAAGATTTTATTCTATTTATTATTCAATAAAAGTCAAGAACTAAATCAATTGTTTATTATTTAACAAGAAAAAATTTTGAAAAATAATTACTTCGTAATTTTAATGTATAAATATTTTTATAAATAAATTTGGTATTATCCTAAAAACAATTTTTCATCTACATTGGGTTCTTGTATTAATATTAATTTTATTTGTCATATACAATTTGAACCTGATTAAATTTATTCTAAATTTTTATTACTTATGGTCAATTTTGGTCAAAGGTACACTTTTATTTATGTTTATATAATTATTTATCATGGTAAAAAAGTTTTTTTACTAACTAAGGATTAAATGAGTTTAAAGTGATTTAACTAGGGGATAAGACATACAATGTAAAAAAACATGTAAAAATTTTATTGGTTGAGTATATTTAGACCATATATCACCTTATATTTTAACTTTTGGTTCTTTGGTTCTACTTTAAATTATTATGATATATATATTATTCAATTGTTTTATAAATTCTTATGATTTTTGTCTCCTCACTTATAAAATGGAACCTCTCCTTTTATATCCATCACACCATTTTAGAACTCTAACACATCCAATACCTATAAAATTTATTTCCATGCATACCTACCAACTTCCTAAAAGCTCTATATTGACCATAAAACCATCCAAAGAAGTAATTTTGTATACATATAAAGGGGTTATCTAAAAAAGATGTACACTTATTAACCAAAAATTTTCATTTTATGTATTCTTATAACTCCTTAAAATATTCATAAAATATCTTGAAATAAGAAAAAAAATCTTATGTATACTGTGTTGTTATTATTTTAATTTAATCACATATATGCATCTTATATTTTCTCAAATTGGAAATTAAACCACCATTCGTGTGTACAGTGGACCACCGCCACACAAAGTGCTGAAATTTATTTCAATTTCCACCTCTCACAGATGCTTATAATGATGGATATAATATATATATATATATTCATGAAAAACTTATAATTCTATAAATATGAAATAATATTTACCTTATTTCCCTCATGATCCCCAAAAATTAAAAATATTACACATGTGTGTGTATAGATTACCATCACCAGGATTGTAGCATAATTAATTTTTCATAACCATATATAATTTTTGGTTATAAAAAATAATTAATGTATGAAATTGATAATTATTTTAGGATTATTATTCTTTATATAGTGTAATGATAACCATTATGACTACAGTCAAATTAAAAATGTCAATATGGACATATGAGTTGAATATAATATAAACATCATATGTGAACATAATTGATTATGTAATTTTTTATAACAGGGTAACAAATAAAATAAATAGACTATTAAACATGAAAATTGTTCATAAGAAGCTAACTAATTTTCATAATTTTATTATTAATGAAGATTAGGAACATAAGAGATTATTCATACTCGAGTTAAGTGACACTTTAAGATAAAACCTCATTTTAACTATTTTAATGAATTATTTTTTAAATGTTTTTCTTCAATTTAAATATTCATAATATTATTATATGGTTGTATAATATTGATATAAATGAATTAAAATATATATTTAATGTCTCTTTTGACTTTCTTGTAATGTTTTTCAAGTGTAATCCTTTTAATAATTTTATACATAAAATTTTAACATTCTTTACATAATAAAAAATGAATGGTCTACATTAATGTATACATTGTTAAAATTATTTCTTGATAATGTAACTATTATTATTTTTTGTAATCCAATAAAATATTTCATGTTTTCTTCAAATAAAACCCCTCAATCACATTATTTTTGGTATTTTAATAAATTTTTTAAATTGAATCATTATCTTAGTATCAGGAAATGGGTTATTATGGGTGAAACGAATATGTTTATGAGTGTAATGATGAAAAATGAAAAATTTCATGTTTTATTATTTTCTATGGTTCTTAAAAAAATTATGATTATTTTATTGTCAATTTTAAACCATGTATGGGTTATTTTTTATAAAAAAATAATGGGTGAGTCTAATATATCTCTCTAATTAATTGGTTAAAGGGATGATGTTAACTGATTATAGGTTTCTCCTAAGAGATTATTAGAATTTACTATATTTTTTTATAGTTTCAAGAGTGATTTTATGAGTGATGTGGAAATGATATCTCATGTTATCAATATTGTTTATTAATAATTTTTATTGGTTTTTATTGAAATCCTATGATTCCACAATGTATGATAGTATGATTATGTTTAAGTGAAAGTTTTTTCTATATCTAAGTGGTGAAATGAAGAACTTTGTGAAAAAAACTTCATGAGATTGCAATGATTTAATATAAATCTTTTGTGTGTTTTATTTTTTCTATTAATCATTCTTAATAAATGTTTTAGGAAAATATTTGGGTAGAGAAGTTTATTTCTTGGTTATGGCCATGGATAATTTGACCTCAAATTTTATTTTATTAAAGGTAAATTATTATAAGTATTGATGGGCTAATGATTTTATAGATATATTTATTAAATTTTATATGTACCTTACTAAGGTTTTTATACTCACCCAACATTTTCAAATATTTTTTACATGGTTTTAAGGTTTAGTATGGATAAATATGTGATTAAGATAAATATTTTAAAGTTATTTCCTGAAAGTAAAACCTGATATATATTAAATAATAGTGGAAAAAATGGATACTGAATGTAAGTGATCATTTTGTGATGAAATTTTTATTTATGTAAGAGTTATTGATTATTTATATAAATATATAAATCTATAATATCTTCAGTAATACATTAAAATGAATCCTTATCAAAAGATCTAACATTCATATTGTTTAATATCGAGTCCTTATATATGATATTAGATAAAAGGTTTATAAAAATATAAAGGTTAATATAATAAACTTAAATACCATTAATAGATTATAATTTATGGTTATTATGCCATATAATTTGAATATTACCATGTTTATTCTTCTAAAATATGCCTATTTAAAATGTTTTCAACAAAAAAATACGGTTGTTGAAGTTGGAAGGCATGAAGAGGACAATATCCTTCTAAATTATCAAACTGGAATTATTGGAATTGGAACTATGTAGTTTGTTACTAGGATAGAATAGTTTAAATAGACTATAAATGGTGGTGGTACCCATTATATATATAATAAAGATATAATATAGATAAAAATAACAATATTTTATCATTTTATTATACAAAAGACTCAAAAATTAATCATATATTTTTAACCATTGGTACATGAGGTAAGGATTAAAACCCTATATAACTTATTCTAAGTAATGGGTTATTCAAATCATTGAAAAGTAACACTTAAAACATACCATTTTGAAGGTGAATCCAATCAATGGTGTTTAATGGTTTGGAATACTAGTGAAAAAACATATTGATGCCATGGAATGGGATATATTTAATAATCTCTTCCTTGATATATATTTTCATAAAGTTTTTCAACATAGTATGGAAAATAAATTATTGTAATTGAGGAAGAATGAGAATGATTCCATAGTTTTGTAAAAATAAATATTCACAACATTGGTATGGTATACACCAAATTATATTTGTGATTTTGATAGTAAAATTAATCAGTTTTACTACGTATTAATGCCATGATACAGAGGATCATTTTCCTCTAATGGATTTAAATGTTATTAGAAACTTCCTCATTGTGATGAGATGATAGAAATGGAGTTTCTTATTTATTTGGTTTTCTATTAATACATTACTAAAAAGGGGTCAATGTGGAAGGTAAATTAGAAGAATCCTTTAATGAAATTCGAAGGTAAGAAAATGATGTTTAATGTTTATGATAGGTGTGGAATAAAGAACCCTGGTAATATTGTGATAATTATGGTATGTTCTAATGTGGTATGTTTATATATATAGATCATGATTACAAACAAAAATATTTGGTAGTGGTAAGACCAATTTGGAAATTTAGATTGTAGGCCATTATAAATGTAATGTGATTGGTCAATATGAATATGATTGTTTGGAGAAGAAAATAAAAGATAGGAAATATTAAGATTATAAATAGAGGAATGTCGTGAAATAATTTAAAACTAATTCTATAGGCATTGGACCGTCAAATATAGTGTTCTTAGGTCCATTATGTGATTATTTTGGGAGTAATAATGTCTTGTTTGATTAGGGGTAACACGTTATTTCATTTTATATGAATATGATGGTAAAATAAAAAAATCTCAAGAAATAAAATTAATTTTTGGTAAAACCCCCTAGGGTAGTATTAAGGAAACTATAATTTACAAATATCTTCTTGTTAGCATATATGGAAGGATTTTAAAAATAAAAATAATTAATATTACTATTTTATTACTTGATGTTATTCAAGGTATGTATTGGATTTTATTTTTTAATTCTAATATTGTTTTTAAATTGAATGAAGTTATTTTTTAAAATTATTTTCAGTTTTTCTATAAGAATGAACTAATGCTTGTGATATCATATCAAGAAGTTGGGAAACTATTTAGATATGGAAATGAAAGTTACCTAGATCCAATTTTTGAATATAAGCTAATTCTTTGGAATAATTTTGTTCCAGTAGTAAAATAATACAAGAATGTTTGTTTATATGTGTTCTATATTTTTATACCATTCAAGGAAGATGAATTTAATATTTACATAGTATCTAAGGATAATAAAATTTCATATACCCAAAATAAAATGGGTAATTTTGATTTTCTATAATTGAAAATTTAGTTACTAGAGTTTTTTTATTTAAGTTTTCATTCATCCTAAGACTCCACCTTAGGGTTCTACTATTTTGTTTATTAAAATGAGTAATATCTCCATGTGTCTTTTCATTTACTATATATCCTAAAATAACATCACTATTAATAATATGTATTTGTTACCCTATATTGATGACTTATTTTATTATCTCTAGATATATTATTATTTCTTGATAGATGATCTATGATCCAGGTACCATCAGCTAGACGTAAAAGAGGATAGAATTCCAAAAATATTTTTCCATACTAGGTATGGTTATTATGAGATTGTGGTTAAGATATTTGGGTTTATAAATGCTTCATCAGTACTTATTGATCTTATGAATTTATTTTCCCATTAATATTTGGGCATAATTTTGTTTTTTGTTGATGATTCTTTTCTTTATTCTAAAACATATGATAGTAAGTAAAAACATATAAGGATATATCTGAAAACTATGAAAGAAGACATGTTATATGGAATATTTTGTGAAAGGTATTTTTCATTAAAATATAATTATTTACTAGGAAATATCATATGTGGAGATAAAATATATTTTGATCCAGATAAAATTAAATTGGTTGATGAATGGAGATATCCTATAATCATTACGGAGATTTATTATTTTCATGGATTAGAAATCTTTTACCAGGTGCTTATTAATGATTATGTATACTTATCTATCACTCTAACCAAGTTAAAACTAAAGAAATTTAGTTTAATCTGGACATAGTAATGTGATGAATGTTTCTAACAATTGAAAATATTATTAGTGAATTCTCTTGTTTTGACCCTACCATCCAGAAATAATGACTTTTTAATATATAATGATTTTTAATTTAAGTAACTGGGTTTTGTTTTAAGAAATATTATCAGGTAATTTCTTATGCTTCACATTATTTAAAACTTTATGAGAAAAATTATCATATACATGATCTTTGATTGGATGTTTTATTGTTTTCTTTTAAACTTTAGAAGTATCATTTATATTGAGAAAGTGTGAAAAAATATATTGATCATGCAATTTCAATGTATAAATTCACATAGAAATAACTGAACATCAGACAGAGGAGATGGCTAAAACTAATATCAAATTATAACTATACAATTCATTACCATCTTGGTAAAAAAACATATTAGATGATAATGAAATAACCCAAAATTTTATCAATATATTTTCCATTCAAATACTTATTTTATATAGTATAAAATACATTAAGCACATATAGAAACCAATAAAAACACTATTCTCAAAAATTAATAATGAAATAAGTGGTATTTATAAAAATTAGGGAACTCATACCAAAGGAATTGTAACCTAACTATTAGAAGATTAATATGAAAATTAAAAATAGTAACCTAACCAATAGAATAAAAAACTTACCTATTAAAGTATAAATAAAGTTTAGACATCTTATAAATGAATATATTATATATTTATTTATTCTTCTTAGAAAATAAATTTTTTAAAAATGAAAAATTAATTGTTGGTATTTTTTTGAAATGTATATGTTTATTTACAATTTCATAATTAATGTAATTATTTAATATAAAAATTATTTTCATAAATAGATTAATAAATTTATATTTTTTTATTATGATTATAAGGTAATTTTACAAGACCTTTCATAAAATCAGTAGCAATATTAAAATCTTTATTTTATTAATAAATGATTATTTTAATAAAAAAATTAAATTTAAAATATTGACAAAATTATTTTCATAAAATTTATTCCATTTTTTAAATCTATACATCATCAAATAGTTGAGGTTATTTTTTGGGATTTTTCTAGACTACTTGAATTTTTTTGAATAGTGAAATATTTTAATTTAAAGTGTTTAACATTTTAAGTCAAATACATATATTTTTGTGTTAAGGATATTATAAAAACTATTATTTATATTTAAAAAGAACTATATATGTTAATTCATCACAATAATCAACAATATTGATTGTCTTGATCCAAAATAATAAACAAATGAATAAAATAATCAAAAACACCCCTCTCCTCCCACTATTAACACCACCCATTCTCCGCACACCTCAAAATACAATAATCATAGAAAATATATTCCCAATACTCTTCTCTATCATCAAGACCCGTCCCCTGGGGCTCGTATCATGACTACCCCAAGTCCACCTTCCATAGGCCAGGAGCTGGCAACTAGCACCAAAGGCGTAAATCCCTAAACTGGGAAGGCATTCCCTTTATAAACTGAAACACACACAACAGAGTACGACTGGAAGCAAACAATAAGTAAAAATTGTATACAAAAAGGAGTTATGGAAAGTAAAAGGGGACAGAAATACAAGCCCAACAGTAAAGTACAACGAAACGGAAAAGTATAGTACAACTGAAAGAAGGTACAGCTGAAGAAAAGTAAGCAGCTATTGGGTCGTCCTCCAGGGTTTCTACCTAAATGGTAGGTACATATGACTACCTCAGCACTCCATTTCTTTATGTCCGGTCCATATACCATCATGTTGAGTGGTCCACCTCTGAGTACTGTCCAGTCCTACTACTCTCTGCCTCAGTCAGCGTCGTCCGTCGTCTGCAACCAACACAACGAGGTGTGGTCATAGCCCGTGCAGGGGTGAGTATAATGATACTCAGTAGGGACCCTGAGACTCTTAAGGTCTCACTAAATCCAACAAGGATAAACCATAAATCATGGATTCAACGGATAACAATTACTTAGGTATATGCCCACACATATACCTAAGTTATCTAGTAACCCATCTCAATCATGAGGTAAACACAAGTTACTGACTCAGCTCAAAACCATGATTTTATTATAGGGGTGGTAACATCTAACACTCATAATCAAACTGTTGAACCATCGGATACTTTTGTACTGCTCCTATATAGAGTATTGTGGGCCTGCCGCATCCCACAGAGGCTCTTCCCACTATCCTGAATTGCTGGGGTACTCCTCCTGTTGAGTATTGTGGGTCTGCTGCGTCACACAGAGGTGCTTCCCACTGTGGGTCTGCCGCGTCACACAGAGGCGCTCCCCCTCATAGCCTACTAAGGTACTCCTCCTGTTGAGTACCATGGGTCTTCCACATCACACAGAGTTTCTCCACACATTGGTCATGTTGCGTCACACACAGACGCTTCCCACTGGGCTCGTCGAAACACTCTGAGTCGAAAGGTCAGCAGTTGTCATGTATCAACCAGCTACTAGGTCTCCAAACTCCACCCGCTCGTCTCCAGGAGGATCCTCTCCACGAGATACTGGTCGATACTCCAACTATCATGAATTCCCACATAGAAGTATCGCAAAGGTCCACCTCATCATAGGGGTCTCAACGCAACAGATGGCACGTCAATCGGACGCCCGGTCTGTGAGTTATTGGCATTTCCGTTCCAGGGGCTCGGTTGGATTTTATGTTCAAACCAACCCGACCGTACCCCAACTACGTCCAAACCTCAATAGGGTTATTCCAAAAGAATTTTCTTGCTCTATTATTTCCATCGCCTTAGACTTTTCGTCGATTGGATACCCAAAGCCCAAGTTATGGGTGAAAAGGTGAAAACAGGCCATAGCGGGTCCGGCTCCGGACTGGGGTCTGACCCGACCTTGGAGTTCGACCAAGTCTGTGGGTCCGATTCGGCCTATGGATCTGACCCGTTCTGTGGGTCCGACCCAGCCTGAGGGGCAGTCCAGCCCAAGGGCGGCCCGGTGGCCCGCGTTGGGTCTGGCCCGGCGGCCCGCACTGGGTCTAGCCCGGCGACTCGCGGGTCAGCCAAAGCTACATCCATGGGGGAAACTGCGCACCCATGGCTCCCTAACGACAGATCCATCTGGGTGGCAACCCAAACAGGTGCCACTTGGCACCGGTTCAGATCACGTGGGACCCACTGGGTCCCGCTCCTCCCGGCTGGCTAAGCAGTAGGCGCTCCGCATCACCAGTGTCTGGCCCCCCATCAGCCACTCCTGGCTCCTCTGTTGAGGTGTGACGGTGCCGCAGTTCTGGTCCTCCGTGAGGAGTGACGGCATCGCGCCCCTCCGTCACGGCCTACCCTGGTCACGGCTCTCTTAATCTTCACGGTGCAACCGTGTCACGCCCTAAAAACTGCAGCCCGAAATGGTAGCGGTCCCCTTCTCTTCTGCACGTCACAGCGGTGTCATGCCCTTTCGGTGACCCAGCGGCCTTGCACCGCCAGTTTCTTCACAGTCGGACCATTACCGGTCGTCGTTGCTCCGCCACAGCCCATCGGCCGCAGTCCGCTCCTCCGGCAGTATTTTTTCACCAGCACCATCATCATCAAGGGAAGAAAAATGGAGGGGGTTCGGTCCGTGTTTTTTCACCCCGCACCCTCCATGTTAGGGTGGTAACAATCGACCTTAAAGAGCATAACCAACAACTAAGAACGATGGGTAAAACTCAATCATAAAACAACACCTACCTCAAATTATTGTTCATTGACGATGTTGCGGAAAATGAACAGTGATTCATAGTTCGCCACATTCGTCACGCACTCCAATTCCAAGCTCGTTAATCGAAAATTGTTCGGGATAGAAGACTGAGGAAGAAGTGTCACCGGCGTTCTTTGCATTCTTCGTTGGGTGGATAATTCTTCAAGGATTCTCCCAAGCCTCCTCTCCTCTGCCAATTCTCTTCCTGTGAGGGTTACGATGTCAAATTAATATAATAGAGTTTATTAACTTAACACATAATGTTGGAACATTAATTATGTTGGTGTTGGCACTATAAATTTTGGGGGAGAGAAACCAAGGGTCATCTCACATTCAAGAGGGTTAAAGGGTGGTAGCTCCATAAATGGGGAGTTCAAGGGTTTCGTCCTTGGGTGGTCCCCACCTCATTAATTGATAAAAATTATTTAGACCTCAACTGGGCCCCACAACCATAACCTCTCATGGGAGGTTATGGTCTGGTGTCCCCCACCTCTAACCTCCTCTTGGAGATTTTAACCACCAAATAAATAAAAATAAGCTAACAATTTATTTTTATTTAGATTTTATCAAAAACCAAAAATCTAACTTCCATTCCCGACCAACTATCGTCGAGGTGAAAGTATCCGTAAGTGAATATCGGTGTTGTGAGTACAACGGTTCCCTCGGATTTCAATTCCGATCACTGGTTCAAAAGTTATAAAATCTCACTCGTATGTTTACTGAACGTAACAAACAAAAAGTTCAGAAAATTATTATAAGTCACCCTAGACTCGCGCCGGTCGAGGTTATACTTTGGCTAGTTGAAAAACACCCCAACAAACCCAATGGTACTCTCAGATTTTCAATCTGAGTTAAAGTTTAGAAGTTATGAATTTTACAATAAAATAATTTTCACTTGATTGTTTTATTTTCGGCCAAAAACTAACTTTCTCTGGTGGCCCATGCTGGCAAAAGTTAGTATCTACTTAAATAAAGCATACCCTCACGAGTTTAGTGGTAGTCTCAAATTTTTAATCTGATTTACCGTTTTTGAGTTATAATCATTTGAAAAATAAAATAATTTATTTAATTATTTTATTTATGATTATGCCATTTTTGGGTTCTCTCACAGGAGGCCCACGCTGACTAGTCTTAATTCGGACCTAGGGTAAACCCACCATCCTGAGCGTAACGGTGCCCTCAGATTTCTAATCTGAGTTAACATTTAAGAGTTATTCCACTTTTTCAAGAAAACTACTTAAGCGCATTTACATAAGCTTAACAAAAACTTCAATGGATCATTCTGAGCACTCTAGGCCTCGGAATCGTGCGCCTTCAGATTTCACAGACCCGTAAAATATCCATATATTTAAAAAAAATACATGGAAATTCCAGGTCTTTATATTCTCCCCACCTCAGGGCTCTACATCCTTGTATTCCATAACTCAAACTAAGGGAACAAGTGGGGGTACTGAGCACGCATCTGAGCCTCTCGCTCCCATGTGCTCTCATAGAGGTTCCCGGGATACCAATAAATGTGCACCAGAGGTATCTACCGTCCACATAGGAACCACTCTTGTTGATCCTCAATCTCCACCGGAACCTCCATGAATGTATCCCCGTCATCGATGTCTAGCTCCCCGTGGTCGATGATGTGGGATGCGTCGTGCACATATCTCCTCAACTGAGATACGTGGAATATGTCATGCACCCGGTGCAACTGAGGATAAAGAGATAAGCGGTAAGCCACCTCACCTACTCTACTGAGGACCTAGATAGGTTCGATGAATCTCTGAGATAACTTTCCACCTCGGTCAAATCTCTGTAGACCTTGTCGAGGTGAGAACCGTAGAAAGACGTGGTCGCCATCCTCGAACTCTAGAGGTCTTCGCCTCCTGTCAGCATACGACTTCTACCTACTCTATGTAGTCTTAATCCACTCCAGGATGATTTGCACCTTCTCAGTGGTAGCTTGCACTATCTCTGGTCCCACCAGTGCTGACTCCCCTGGGTCTGTCCAGCACAGTGGCGATCTGCAAGGTCGACCATATAAGGCCTCAAAAGGTGTCATACCAATGGTGGAGTTATAGCTGTTGTTTTATGAAAACTTCACCAGGGGAAAGTGATCCTCCCAACTATAACTGAAGTCGAGGATACATGCAAGGAGCATGTCCTCGAGGTCTGAATAGTCCGCTCAGTCTGACCATCCATCTGAGGATAGAAGGCAGTGCTCAAGTGAATCTATGTCCCAAAAGTCTCATGCAACACCTTCCATAGTCGGGATGTGAAATGTGTGTCAGGGTCAGAGACAATTGAAGAAGGTACTCCATGTAAACGCACAATCTCTTACACATAGAGGAATCCCAAGTTCTCTACTAAATCCTTCTCTCTGGTCGGTAAGAATTGGGCCGACTTAGTGATTCGGTCAATGATCACCCATATCAAATTGTGACTCCTGGATGTACGTGGAAGACCTGTCATGGAGCCCATGGATATCCCATCCCACTTCCACTTTGGGACCTCTAAGGGATGTACCAAGACTTCTGGTACCTGGTTCTCCGCTTTCACTTGCTGACAAGTGAGACATCGTGTGACAAACTCAGCTACTGCCTTCTTCATACCTAGCCACAAGTGTTTTTGTCGAAGGTCCTGATATATCTTCTCCACTCTTGGATGTACTACTGGAGGGGACATGTGGAAATCCCTCAACACTTCCTCCTAAAGTGACACTGGCACCAAGGTGCGTCCACTAAAGAGGATGACATACTCCCCACCATCAAAAAATTCATCAGGTGCCTACCCTGTAGATATCTGAGCACATCGTGTCTCACAGTCAATGTCCCCATGTTGTGCCTCCCAGACTCGCTAAAGAAGTTGGGGAGTGATTGTAAAAGAATGAAGGAAGGATGAACCATCTCTATCCACAACTGATATCTATAAAGCAGCAAAATGCTCTGTCGCCACACCTAGTAGATGTATACCAGATCTCCAACTGAGTGCATTTGCTACAACATTCATCTTCCCATGAGTATAGACTATCTCGAATTCATAGTCCTGGAGGAACCCAAGCCAACATCGTTGTCTCAGGTTTAGGTCCTTCTGAGATAAGATATACCTGAGACTCTTGTGATCAGAGTATATGATAAAACATTCACCCATAAGATAGTGTCGCCGCATATTCAAGGATAAGACCATTGCTGATAACTCCAGGTCATGGGAAGCGTAGTTCTTCTCGTGATGTCTTAGCTATTGAGAACCATATGTGATCATTGCTCGCTCCTACATCGGGGAACATTTGAGTCCGGTCTCTGATACGTCGCAATAAACTACGTACCCTACACCTTCCTCTAGAAGCTTCAAGATGGGGGGAACTAGTCAGCCTCTGTCTCAGCTCCTGAAAGCTCTATTGGCATCTCTATGACCACACGAAGTGTTGCCTCTTCTTTTTCAAGGTTGATAATGGTGCTGCAACTCTGGAGAAGTCTGGAACAAACCTCTGGTAGTATCCATCCAAAGAAGACGTCCCTTTCCCTTGCAGGGGTAATCCTGGAAACATCTTTTGGAAAGATGTCCCCGTGTTCTGTCACTCCTGTTTGGAACCGAAAACTCAAAAATCCTGCTGTCACGAGGGTAAGGTTGGCTGACTCAAGAGTTATTGGATGCACCCTCATATGTATGATTTTAACCTGTGTTGCCTGGGTTTCCTTTTTTCTAACCAAGGAAAACCCCATCCCAACATTGTAGATAAACCACAACCTCTTTTCCTAATACAGTCAATCTGAGTGTGAACTGTGGATGTCAGGTCCAAACTCAAACTAACGTAGTAAGGCCTCGACGCTGCCACCAAGAGGTTCCAACCAAAACTCTCACCTCAAGGGTCATATCACACTGTCGGCGTAAGTGTTATTATCAAGTCTCCAAACAAAGGTATCTCCCGACGTGAGGGTCAGGTAAATGGTTTAACCAGAAACTCTAGGTCTTGGACAAGATTCGTGGAAGGAAGGAATTATCGGTACCTATGTCTATTGTTACGGTAGCTAGTAGTAGACACATACCATACCTCAAATCATTCCCAGAGCCTTTGGGTCGCACTCCTTGACCACATGCAGCTACTCTCTTCTCCTGTCCTCAAGCTCCCTGAGCCTAGAGGGATCCACATAATGGGGTGGTTGTAACATGTCGAAATGTACACCACTTCATGATGTTATCCTAGCTCTCCTTCTATATCATTTTTCATGCAGATCAATCTGTCCTTATCACTTCCTCTTCCCAAAAAATTATTTAGATGCTCAAGTCTTTGAGACTGGCTTCAGTTTCCTACTTTCCCATTGCTAACATTCACTGGTTGTATCCACTCAGCCAAAGAACATTCAACCACAAAGGTTCTCTCTAGAATCCTAACATAAGTAGAAATGCGTAGAGGAATTTTTCTAGCTCGGATTTCCTTTAAGCACACCTCGCTTGGAAGTTTGATCCCTGAAGCACAGATCATACCATATTCACTGAGTATGAGGAATGATCGGTATGCCTCGATGAATATGAAGATACTAACACGCCGTCCGGCTGAAGCTGTAGAAGTTCTAGGGAACTCTCATCCACCTCCTCAGGCCAGTCCACAACCTCCTATGAGTTGGGATAGTCTTGAAACCTAAGGGGTATCTGATGCTGAAACACGTGTCAGGCACTAAGCCTACAAGTTTCCTCTACCAGTACCACCGATTGCAACTGTTGACCAACAAGCAGTGATACAGCTGACACACTACCCGGAGGTACTATCTCGGATAATGGTCCCTGTACCGAGGTCTCATCACTAAACAGACCATCCTCATGGTCTCTCATTGAAAAATACTAGTACCTAAGATCACCATCTTCTCTACTGGTGTCTCAACTAGGTAGAAAACTCTAGAAATCACCTCCAGCCAGTTTTCTACTGCCTGGGAATCTGTCTCGCCTCGTATCTTCGGAGGCCTCTACCACTAGAACTCATGAAACATGCTCAGTTGGCATGCATCGTCCGCCAGTGTGGTTGGTGGCATGTGTTGCTCAATTGGTGGTGGTGCTACTGGTACACCACCTGAAGGTTCCAACATAACAAGAGGCCCTACACTGGATCCTCATCGCTCGATGGCCGTCATCGTGTACTCTCTCGGATCTCTAACTGGATATCTGCGTGGAGGCATCCTGAACAGATGCGACACGGTCAAAAGTTATACCTGGTGAGCTGACCTAGTTGATCTGACTTAAAGAAAACTTTTGAAAACACGCATGAAATAAGTGTTTTCATGGACTGAGTCGGAGATCAGTAGTCAGGGTCTTGGTGTATAGATAGGTCGACCGCCGCACCAACACTGGACTCCCTGAACTGAGAACCACACTTAGTACCATTAAAACTATTGCTTCATAGAAAATAAAGATTAGAGTCCTAAGTTCTACGGTAGAACCGACTCCTCTAATGCCAATTTGTCACGACCCATCCCCCGGGGCTCGTATCGGGACTACCCCAAGCTCACCTTCCATAGCCCATGGGCTGGTGACTATCACCAAAGGTGTAAATCCCTAAATTGGGAAGGCATTGCCTTTATAAACTGAAACACACACAAAAGAGTACAACTGGAATCAAACACTAAGTAAAAACTGTATACAAAAAGGAGTGCTGGAAAGTTAATGGGGCCATAAATACAAGCTCAACAGTAAACTACAATAAAACGTAAAAGTACAGTACAACTGAAAGAATGTACAACTAAAGAAAATTAAGAAACTATTGGGTCGTCCTCCGGGGTTCCAAACTGAAGGGTAGGTAAAGATGGTCACCTTAGCACTACACGTCTGTTCGTCCGCTCCGTATACCGTCATGCCGAGTGGTCCACCTCTAAGTACCATCTAGTCCTACTACTCTCTACCTCATTCAGTGATGTCTATCATCTAAACCCAACACAACGAGGTGCGGGCATATCCCGTGCAGGGGTGAGTATAACGATACTCAGTAGGGACCCCGAGACTCTCAAGGTCTCACTAAATCCAACAAGGATAAAACACAAAGAATGGATTCAATGGATAATAATTACATATTTATATGTCCATACATATACCTATGTTATCTAGTAACCCATATCAATCATGAAGTAAACACAAGTTACTGAATTAGCTCAAAATCAAGATTTTATTATAGGGGTGGTAACATGTAACACTCCCAGTCAAACTGTCGAAGCCTCGGAGGCTAGTGTACTCCTCTTATATAGAGTATTGTGGGCCTATCGCGTCACACAGAGGTGCTTCCCACTATCCTGAACTGCTGGGGTACTCTTCCTGTCGAGTACCGTGGGTCTGCTGCATCAAACAGAGGTGCTCCCCACTGTGGTTCTGTCGCGTCACAAAGAGGCGCTCCCCCTCATAGCCTGCTGAGGTACTCCTCCTGTCGAGTACCATGGGTCTACCGCACCACATAGAGGTACTCCCCACTGTGGTTCTGTTGTGTCACACAGAGGTTCTTCCCACTGGGCTAGTCAAAAAACTCAGAGTCGAAAGGTCAGCAGTCATCAGGTATCAGACAGCTACTAGGTCTCCAAATTCTACTCGCTCGTCTCGAGGAGGATCCACTCCATGAGCTACTGGTTTATACTCCAACTATCAAGAAGTCCCAAGTAGAAGTATCTCAAAGTCCCGCCTCATCATAGGTGTCTCAATGCAACAGACGGCGCATCAATCGGACGCCCAGTCTGTGAGTTATTGGCATTTCCGTTACAGGGGGCCAGTTGTATTTTATGTTCAAACCAACCCGACCGCACCCCAACTATGTCCAACCTCAATTGGGGTATTCCAAAAGAACCTTCTCTATCTAATATTTCTGTTGTTGCAGATAGTTCGTCGATTGGACACCCGAAGCCTATGTTATGGGCGAAAAGGTGAAACCAGGCCATAGCGAGTCTGGGTCCGGACCGGGGTCCGACCCAGTCCGTCGGTCCGACCCATTCCATGGGTCCAACCCAGCCCAAGGGGTAGACCGACCAGAGGGGGAGGCCCAGCCCGAGGGGGCGGCTCATCCAAAGGGCATCCCGGCAGCCCGCGCTGGGTCCGACCCGTCGGCCCACACCGGGTCCGGCCCGGTGGCCCATGTTGGGTCCGGCCCAGCAGCCCGACGGCACGCGGGCCCAACTAAACCGCATTCATGGGGGGAACTGCGTGCCCCCTGGCTCCCAAGGTAGATCCATTCAGGTTGGAACCCAAAACGGCGCCGCTTGGTGCCATTCCAGATCACGCTAGACCCGTTGGGTCCCACTACTCCTAGCTGGCCGAGCGGCTAGCCGCTCTGCATCACCGCTGGTCAGCCCGCTGCTAGCCACTCCTGGCTCCTCCACCGCGGTGCGATGGTGCCACAGTTCTGCTCCTCCGAGTTTCGTGACGGCGTTGCGCCCCTCTGTCATGGCCCACCCTGACCGTGGCTCTCTTCATCCGTGTGGTGCAATGGTGTCGCACCCTTCCGCCATGGCCCGACCTGGCCGCATCCCCCTTCTCCTCCATGCCACATGGCAGTGCCACACCCTTTTAGAGACCCGACAGCCTTGTGTCCCCGGTTTCTTCGCGGTCGGCCCGTCACCGGCCGCTGTTGCTCCGTCGTGGCCCGTCGGCCATAGTCCGCTCCTCTGGCGATATTATTGCACCACCACCATCATTATCAACGGAAGAAAAATAGAGGGGGGGTCACGCTGTGTCTGTTCATCATGCGCCCTCCGTGTTAGGGTGGTAACAATTGGCCTTAAAGAGCACAACCAACGACGAAGAACGAAGGGTAAAACTCAATCATAAAACAATCCCTACCCCATATTGTTGTTCTTTGACAATGTAGCGGAAAATGAACGTCGATTCATCATTCGTCGCATTCGTCAGGCACTCCAATTCCAAGCTCGTGTGTCAGATTGTGTACGGGTTAGAAGACCGAGGAAGAATCCCCACCATTGTTCTTTTCATTATTTGTTGGGAGGATAATTCTCCAAGGATTATCCCAAGCCACCTCTCCTCTGCCAATTCACTTCCAGTGAGGGTTGCAGTGTCAAATTAATATAATTGAGTTTATTAACTTAACACATAAAGTTGGCACATTAATTATGCTGCAGTTGGCACAATAAATTTGGGGGGAGATAAAGCAAGGGTCATCTCACATTCAAGACGGTTAAAGGGTGTTATCTCCATAAATGGGTAGTTCAAGGGTTTCTTCATTGGGTGGTCCCCACCTCATTAATTGATAAGAGGTATTTAGACCTCGGGTGGGCCCCACCACCATAACCTCTCATGGGAGGTTATGGTGTGGTGGCCCCCACCTCTAACCTCCTCTTGGAGGTTTTACCCACCAAATAAATAAAAATAAGCTAACAATTTAATTTTATTTAAATTTTATTAAAAACCCAAAATCTAACTTCCATTTTCAACCAAATGTCATCGAGGTGAAAGTCTTATTAAGAAAATATTGGCACTGCAAGTACAACGGTACCCTAGGATTTAAATTTCGATCACCAGTTCAAAAGTTATAAAATCCCACTCGTATGTTTACTGAACGTACCCAAAAGAAAAAGTTTGGAAAAATATTATCAGTCACCCTCGACTTGCGCTAGTCGAGGTTAGGCTCTGCCTTTGTGAAACATGCCCCAACAAACCCAATGGTACTCTCAGATATTCAATATGAGTTTTTTTTAGATGTTATTAATTTTACAATAAAATAATTTTCACTTAATTATTTTATTTGTGGCCAAAAACTAACTTTCTATGGTGGCCCGCACTGGCCAAAGTTAGTATCTTCTTAAAGAAAGAATACCCTCACGAGTTTAGAGGTGGTCTTAGATTTTTAATCCAAGTTACCATTTGTGATTTATAATCATTTGAAAAATAAAATAATTTATTTAATTATTTTATTTATGATTATTCCATTTTTGTTTTCTCTCACAAGAGGCACGCACCAACTAGTCTTAAATCGCACCTAGGGTAAACCCACCATCCTGAGTGCAATGGTGCCCTCAGAATATGATCCGAGTTACCGTTTAATAGTTATTCTACTTTTTCAAGAAAACTTCTTAAGCACATTAACTTAATCTTAACAAAAAAATTGATGGATCATTTTGGGCACCCTGGGCCTCGGAATCGCACATCATAAGATTTCACAGACCCATAAAATTTTCATATATTTAAAACAATTACATGGAAATTCTGAGTCTTTACATCTATATCAAAGATCTTATTGTATCAATAAAAACCAAACCCTGATTCTTTAAGGAGGCTCTCAAAGAGACATTATAAATGATGTAAAATTCACCTCCTTTCTCTTTTAAATTATTTCTTTATTCTACCTCAACATTTCCCCCATTATCTAAATTTTCATGATATATCTAGTATCATATATATACTATAATATTATCATGTTAATGGGATATCCATCATTAATTCCCTTCTGTTACTTATTTATTCTAAAAAGAAAACTGTCGTCTCTGAGGTGTAAAATCACCTTAATGGGAGACGAGTTTCCTTCTTCCATTACCACCTTCATGGATGGTCATAAAAACATTAAAATGGTTAAAAATATTTTAAAATTTATATTATAACTTTTTTAATGTTATGTAACTAATATATATGCATAACATTAAATAATAAAACAAAACTAATTCATAATGATTGAAAAACTGCAAAAACAAACTATACATTTATAATTAACATTCTATCTAATGAATCATCATCGTACAAAAAAGAAAAATTTTATATTGGACCACTTAAAATTTTGGAGGTACATAAATATCATACAATTCAACTTCAGGATTTTTTCTTCCATTTGAAAATAACTCCAATAATTAAACTCAAGGGAACTAATCATAAAATCAAGAAATGAATGCACCCAAAACAGCAAAACTAAACAATATAACCCATAAAATAGTCCTAAATAAACATAATAAAATTATAATTAATAATATATAGGTTTAATTTATTCTACATTAAATTATTATTAAATATAATTTTAATATTGATTATATTTAGTGCAGGTGCAGAAAACATTCATAAATATGTTAAGGGAACTTTCCAAATCCCTAAATTACCTTTGGGTTATTATTTATACCTCATTAAACACTTGTATTAATTAATTATTCTCCTAAATTCAATATATTTATGTTCCATAATTTTGTATTCATACCAACTCATCCTTCTTTGATGGGTAAAAACATGTTTTAATATGTTTAGTTTTCAATTCCTCCCAATAAGAAAACCCAACTTCAAGGAACATCCCAGTTTCATATCCCTTTGAAAGAACACTCCATAATATATTTTAAACCAACAATATATTTATAAAATTACTTATATCCTCAAGAAAAACAATTTTATTTAATTTTGTGGTTTATACAAACAATTAATCCTTTTTATTCTTTTAAGACTCTTTAATATTTTCCTTAAACTGCACTAAAGTTTCTCAATTATAAATATTCTTAAACAGTATTTTTACATATTTTCACTTAAGTTCGAAAGTATTTATCATTATCTATGCCTATTCTCCCTTATTAATGTACATTTATGATTTAGATCCAATCTTTCATGAACACCATTATGATATGCTCATTGGTTATTCCTTAGATACGATTATGATAACCATTTCTTTACATGGGTAACCATTATGCATTTTTCAAATTTTTGATTCTTCATATGGAAAAAATACTTAGAAACATTTTATAATGGGTGAAACAGGTTATATATCCAATGAATTGGGTAATGTCTAGTCTCATGACATGTCATGTTGGGATAGACAGTAAACCTTATTCCTTTATGGTACATTATCCACCTTGTGATATAGTCTTGGAAGTTATCTTTGACTTGTGTTTTTTTTCATGTTATATGTTTCTTCCACATTCAAATATAACCATGATTACATGATCCCATTTTTTATATGCTATACTTTAAAGACCTGTTTTTTCTATGTAATTTTTTTTAATTATTTGAGGCTATTGTGAGTCTGCAAAATTTGACGGCGTGTGATTCTGAGGCTCAGTGTGCCCAAAATTATTCTTTGAACATTTTTTAAGATACATTCAGTAAATGTGCAGGTGGAATTTTCTATCTTTTGAAATAGTGCTCAGATTAAAAATATGAGGGCACCGTTGAATCTGCAGTGCCGGGATTCGTTTAAGGAAGGCTTTACTTCAACCGTAGAAGGTCGGGTGAAAAAGATAGTTTTCAGAAATTTCAAATAATAATAAAATAACTATGATATTTTATTTCTTACTTTCCATTCCTCTAACGGACGAGTGGGGGTGGTGGGACCGACGGTATGTCCATCCATTAAATGGCTTGACTCTCCTTTACAAGTAACTGCACTGTTGGGAATTTGGGAGGTCCATTAATTAAATGAATATCATAAATTCCACAGAGCATTACCCACCTCTTCCCCCTCATATATATATAGATCTCGGGGTGGGGTGTTGGCATGGCTTCACCAAGTGAAGAATCTCTGTCAAAGTATCACGATGCCAACCACCTATAAGACGAGACCAGCTTTAGTGAGTAGTGACGAGTGACACCATATCACAAACCGATGAAAACGATGAAGGATGTTCCATAGATCATCGTCAAAGGATGTATTATATAGGTAGGGGAAATTTTTGTAATGTTCATCTTTATGAGATAACTTGTTGACCGCCTAATATGATGCTAATGCGAAGGGTGTAGGCCAAATGAACAAGGCCTGGACCCTCTGCCTCTTTGGTTTCTGTCTCATTTTTCTGTAATGGTTTTCAAATAGAGTGGAAGAGTAAAGTCGGAGGACACGCAGTGGCGAAGGTGACCCGAGAGCCTCGTAGGTGCTAATAGCACCCAAAATGGACCACCGGAGCGCGTTTGGTGGCCCTCATAAGAAACTGTTAGTGCACCATGTCAGCAGCAGACTGTGGTTCCTAGAGGAGACCCGAGGAGATCGGCCACTAGCGGTGGGAAGTGGTGCACCATAGCCCGAAATAAGGGCAGCGCCAGGAGCCACAGCCAAAAAGTCATTGTAAGAGGGTACGTCGGGGGCCCACGTTGCACCGCGGTGGCAGAAGCCGGTCAGCCAAATGGTCGATCATTCCATACGATGGGGCAGCTGTAAAGACCCGAAGATTTACGTACATGGATATTAAATTACTTTTGCGGAATACTTAATACATAACAAAAACAAACACACAAGGATCGTAATAGTTTAGTGTCTTTGGAAACTTGGAATATAAACTTCTAATCATGTTGAAAGATCTTCAATAACTCCCATAACGACCTTCCCATTTTTGTTTCCTTTCCTAAAACCTTTCTTTATTTCCTGGGGAAAATAAAACATAAAAAGGGTGATCTCAAATACTCAGTAAGGGCAAACATAGAGAACATAAAACAATCCATAAAAATTTTAAATCAAAAACTTGAACATAAAATTTAAACATCAAAATCTTGAGAAAAGACATAAATCGTGGAAGTATGTAAGGAATATATGATAATGGAACATCAACCATGATAAAATATAATGGAAATAAAACATGTAATTGTGGTAACCATTCAGAACATGTTATTATTTCCATAGTAGCCAAGGCATTGCTTCCAAGACCATCTTAGTGGACAAAGTCCCTTTCTGAATCGAGTTCACTCCTCGTTTCAGTCCTGTAACACTGAACCGGATTAACTTACCATTATAGCCATGTCTATATCATGAGATATAAATATTTACCCAATGCATTGGAGGGAGATATAGGTCCCACCCATCTCATAATTAAATCATTCTTACTTGTGCCACAAAATAAACATACTTCATTCATAATAACCCAACGAATAAAATGGATTTCAAAAACATCATCCCATAATCACATTAACCATATAAAATAAATGGATATCATTTCATAATAAGAAAATTGAAACCATGTAAATCATAGAGACATTATACTTCAAACATACACATATGAAATAATTTCATCTTAGATTGAAAAATGGTTTTGATAAAACACTTGAAATGAATTCTTGAGGAAAATATCCTTTCCTCTTCAAAATCAATTTCTTTTCATAAAACATCATGCAATTTTAAATGAAAGATATTTTGTTGAAAATAGTCATGAAATATTTTGGAGGAAGCTTCATGAAAATAAGGCTTTATAAAACCGTAAAAATCCTTTCATGCCGTATAAGTTAAAAAAAACATTCTTCTCGTACTTTTGCCGGAAAAGTCAAAAAAGTACCTCGTAACGTAAACAAAAGAAATATTCCTTACATACCATGTAGTAAAAGTAAAAAATTGGTAAAAATGACTTCAAAAATACATGAAAACACTTTTATAAAACATGGACATGGATTATAGAAATAACCCCAGTAAATACTTACGAATAAGCAATCTCGGATAAAAATGAGATTTGCAAAATTATCCCTTACCTTAGGTACGATATGCTTCGTATGGATACAAAACTCTTTTATAATGATTAAATAATGTCATTGACTTATTACATAATCATATTCATTGTTGTGATATCATATATGTTTCACTTATGACTTTATATTACCCGTTCTTTTGTAAATTCCATGTTAAAGCAGCGTTTTGGGTAAAATCATTTCATTTATCGTATGTGTTTCGACTTGTCGTTCTTGATATTATTACTTATATCATGATTTAAATAATTCCATAATGTAAAACATGATTTATATATAATATATATTCATCATATACATATATATAATAGATCGATAAAAGGAATTAAATACACCGTTCATGGAGACGGTAGGTCGTAAGTACGCATGAACGCTGTTTTCGTTTCCTTATTGAATTGAATGAATATATATATACATAAATCCAGTATAATTATTATTTCATATATTTCATTATTATTCATTATATAATCTTTATGATCATTCATGTATGGTTAACATGGAGAATGAATCTCATCGCGTCGTGGAGACGGTAGTCCATACGTACGCACGAGCGATGATATCATTCCCATAATTATTGAATAGAATTGGAGTGGATGGTATAATATATCAGAATTATTATGATGTTATAATAACCATATATAGTTATTCTTTACACCATTACACCCATCCATGTAAGGTGTTGGTAGAAAAATAGATTACACCACGGCGTGGAGACGGTATTCTGTACGTACGCACGCGCGGTGATTTTGTTTTACGTGGGATGGATAGAAGGTGAAATAGGGTTGTTTCATATTTATAATAACATATCAGTATATTAGGGATATTTATATTATTACTTCATAATGAAACAACTAAAGAAGAGGGAGTAGAAGAAGAATGGAACTTGAAGAAAGCGGTAGAAGGTATTACCTCTTTCTCGAAGTGCCTCCTTTAAAATTTATCTTAGGGCACTAGAGTTGGTCTTTTGAGAAGACCAGTACCTCTAGTAGGTTTCTAAGGATGTGGGGAAGTGAAATGATCAGGGTTTGGCTGAGCTTTAAGGCTCAAAGTGGTGTAAGGAGTAGAGGGAGGAGGTTCCCTTTTATAAGGGGGGAGAGGGGCACCTTTGGAATCCTCAAAAATATTAGTTTAATATAAATTCAAACCCAACATAAAAACCTCCAAAAATGACTAAATTTTACTATTAGATGATATAGAGTTGTAATATCATCAACCAATCAAATTTATACATGTTTTGATCTTATTTTAATCCTTATCATTTTGATTTATCCTTATTTAATCTATTTAAGTTTATTTGTGGTAATAAAATTCTAAATTTTAAATGGTTATAAATAATCACTTATATGTTGTTAATTTTCCATAATTGGATACTTTATTCCATTTTAGACTATATAAAATTTAATTTATAATTTTTAAATATTTTTGTGATTTTTAAACAATTTAATAATATGTTATTTTTATAAAATAACAATAGTGTCTATTTTGACACTATTCATTTATTTGAATTTAAATAAAATCTACACATAGGATATATTCGAAATAAAATATTTAATAGATTCCTAACATGTCAAATTTGTCTATAAAATTCGTGGAGAACATTAAACGGTTCATATAATATTTATTTTAATATTTTTAAAACCATTTATTTGGTATATCTCTTAATAAAATAATTAGTACAACATTTTTGTATAATTATTTAATATACTTATTTTTGAATAAAAATTAAAAACAAAATCCTTTGATGAAGATAAATATCAAATATTTTATAATAATAATTTTACTTGAATTTATCATCTTAAAATAACAACATGTAAATTGTTATCTTTACTAAATTATGAAAGTGACAACTTTGGAATCATTTAAAATAAAATATTATAAGTGTCATAATCGCCTTAATAAGGATCCAAATGGTCAAAAATTCTGCCAGTGGATGATTAGGGTTTATATATACACTAGTAATAAGTTTTTTCCAGATTTTGGGCCTTTTGATATGTAATACTATTTTAATAAAAACTATATTATTGATTTTTCACTAAATAAATAATTTATGCATCATTAATGTATATGATAATAAGGTAATTAAATAACTCTTAAAAATTAAAAATAAATTACCATGATAAATAAAAACATTTTATATTTCAAATGAGTATTTATAACCGAATTTATATTCTGTATAAATTTATATTAAAAATACTTTAATTATTAAAGTTGAGTGAGACATATTTCACTTTCCTTTAAATAAAATAAACTAAAGGTCTTAATCACCTCCAAGTGGGTTCCAATGGACTCTATTTCGACGCAAATATGCCTTAGGACAACATATAAGCATCCAATTATATTATGAAAAGTGTTAGGGTAATTTTATAATATTATATTTACCCTTAATTACCCGATTTATTTTTTACTATGGTAAATAAAATTTACCGTAATTACTATTCATAATGCCCAAAAATAAAAAGTAGCTTATTAACATAATTTGGACCCACTGATTACAAATATGGAATCCATTTTTCTAAATTCAATACACAAAAGTTGTATAAATTAATTTAAAATTAATCTCGTTGTTAAGAAAACGTGTTTTAAAAGTTATAACATTGTAAAAGATTTAAATGTTTTTACCTATGAATTCAATGTAAAATTAATGTTAATGACATACATTATATTAAATAGTAAAAAATATATTATATTTATACTTTAAAACCATTTAATATTATAATTTAACCATATAAACTATTGTGATGAAAAAAGTTGTTTTTAATTAAAATATAGCGTGTTTTTACTATTCATCAAAATATGAAAGTTATGAAAAATTTATCCAAATTAAATTTTTATTTCTTGATTCCAAATAAGAATTTTATTTTGTAAAATTTAACTTATAAACATGTCAAAAACTAGATTTAAAGTGGGTTCACCATCAAAACGCTGCAAAACGGCATTTTTTGAAAAATACTTATTTTACCTGAAAAATTTATTTTGTTCTTATACCATGTTCTAGAAAATGTGTAAGATGAATAATAATGCTATAAAATTAAAAAGATAGTTAATACTATTTATAACGTCTAGTTCATAATAATATTATAACAATATATCGTTGTTTAGTAAAACCTGGTATTGCGTACAACACACGCTATCGAGGAAGGTCACGATTGCGTGTAATGCAAGCCAAGTCAGGGTTGCGTTTAGTGAACGACTCCTATGTTGTTGCGTATAAAAAAATCAAAAAATATTTCATTAATACATTGAATATATATATATATATACTCAATGTTTCATAGAATAACTACTATCAAACAAACTTGAAATTGTGTGTACCAAGATCCAAGATTAGTGTTGCATATACTGTAAGCTAATACGGTGTCGCGTATAGCGCAAGATAATCTTGGTGTAGCGTACAGTAGAAAATATGAAAGAGATTAAAAAGAATATATCTTATAAAATCTCAGGTTGTTACAGCAGCGCCCCACCAGCTTGGAAAAATGACCCCACAACCATGAGGCCAGTGGAGGAGGCGATCCACCTTTTGGCAGACCAGGCTGGACGCGGGCTGGCCGAGCGGCCCGACCCACGACCCAGCGGGCCAGTGCGAGTGGGGTCATCCCCACCTAGTAAGCCTATCCAATCACAGTCCAGTCCTGTGAACCAATGGGATGACCCCGATAGGCCGGACCTAGTAGGTCGCCCTTTAACAGGCCGGACCTGGACGGGGTTAGGTAGACCCTTGCAACCGTTTTGTCAGGCCGGTCAGAACGAGTCGGACCGACCCCGGACCCAACCAACACCCTAATAAATAAACACCCATAACTGAAAAACCAGATGTCAAGTTGACATGATGTCAGTGGTTTTGGGACCCCTTTTGTGAAGTGGTCCCTTTGGCATATTCCGGCGAGCCTCACCGAGCCAAGCCGGACCAATGTGTGAACACCCCCATTTCACGGAAAAGGATGTAACTAACAGACCAGGAATCCGATCGATGAGTTGTATATAGAATAAGGACCCTTTTGAAAAGGAAACCCCTTGGAGATACTCTATGTTAGTTTTGACAGAGTTTGATCTCTGGCTAGGGTTGAATCATATTTGAATTTAACCGGGGATTTTTTACAAAAGTGGTCATATCTCACAGACCGAGCGTCTGATCGACGCACCGTCTGTCACGTTGGGACCCCTATAACGGGGCAGTCCATTGGGAATTCCTTTTTGGGGTATTTTTACCAATTTAAATATGACTGATTACTTGAGGAGTGGTTCTTCCATAATCAAGCGTGCTATGAGAAGGAATCATGTGACCGTCTGTCTTTGAAGTAGCAACCGTGTGTGGGTCAACATCATAGAGACCATGTGTGGATCATCATCATAGAGACCCTATGTGGATATGTATCATAGTGACCCTGTGTGGATCAGTATCTAGTGACCATGTGTGGATCAGCATCATAGCAACCCTGTGTGGATCAGCATTCTAGTGACCCTATGTGGATCAGCAGTGTGCGACCTGATGAGGACCAGCCTTAGAGTGGCCCTTCATGGATTAGTGATATAAGACCATGTGTGGATCAACAATGGAAAAAATCCCTTGTTGTTCAGTTAAGGAAACTTCCTAATGGAATAAAGTGATATAGCTTTAGGCTAATCATCTTTATTCTTGAAATCTGAGTTGTATACCTGGTGAGAGTTGACCATTGCTTCATGCATTGTGATTAAGGTCTTTCTTTGTGGTTTTTCCTTTGTGGAACTCTGGGAGACCATTTGGGGTCTCGAGGTCCCTACTGAGTATAGTTATACTCACCTATGACAACCCTACTCTTTATTACACACTAAAACATGATTTATTACATAAACTTCACTTGATACAACATATAAGATCGAAAGATCTAGTGTATTTGGGGCGTAGGATCATTACATAACAACTTAAAACATGAAATACAACATATTTATTGAAAACATATTTTACATGATAACTACATTCCCTCGAACTTAGCATTACATGGGATAACCTAAGGACAAACATAAAAAATGGTGAGCTATAAATCCCAGTAAGTGAATAAGTATTTTATAAAATGAGGAATATAATACATGTTAGAAAATAAGTGTATCAATGGAGAACAATAGAAACATGAACATAAAGGCATGATAAATCATGATAATCATAACATGGAAATGTGGAAATAACACTTAACATGGAATTAGCATGATCCTAGGATCATTGCACATGGAGTATGAGTAAACCCTCATTGCACATGAAGCACGAGTAATCCCTAGTTTCACATGAATTATCATGTGTAAAAACTCATTGAACATGATGTATCATGATACTAAACTTTACCCAATGCATTGGAGTGCTATCAGGGCACACCCTTTCATAAACATTTCATTTCATGCATAAGTGTGCCACATAGATCATATAACATGGAATCGATCAACATCATAAGTTATTCCACGAATAATAAGTGTTGAATATATACATTAAATTAAAATTAAATATGTATATGTGAATAAAGTTTAATTCCCTTGATAGATACATAGGTATGGTGGTCACTACACTATGATCTTGGCTTGGAAAAACGTGGTGCAATTTCAGCAGCATAACAACATGACATAAGAATTCAAAAAAATGTTTGATGAGAGATAAATGGGTGTCTCATCATATATACATGAAATTGACAGTAAGGGGTCATATAGATACATGTCCCAATAAATGTAATGGAATTTGGATTCACAATAAAAAAGAATTTCATGAATGTAAATGAGGAGAGAGAAATTCCTTACGGAATTTTAGCATGGTAACGTGTGTACATGGAAGGAATTAATGAGAGTGAAAGGGGTATCCCACCATTCAAACAAAAAAGGGGTAGTATGGGGGAAGTGAGAAACTATACCCTAACATTTATAATTGAAATTTTAAGGGCATAAAAACTTAAATAAAATTGGACAAAAATTAGAAAGGAAGAAAACCCTTACTTGGAAGTGCGATCCCAAAGGCTTGGGAGAGGATTGAGAGAGGCTTCCTGGAAGCTTGGGGCACCTTGGGAGGATTCTAGAGAGAGGAGGGAAGGGGTTGGTCAAACTCCAAAGTCTTTTAGTGAAGATGAAGTGGGAGCATTGGTGGGTTTATATAAGAAATGAGAGGGAATTCTTTTGTTATTTAGATTTGGGACACCACACATTAAACTAAGGAAAACCACAAACCAACCCATGGTTTTTACCCATAGTTTTTTCCAAAGGGGATTGGAAAAAAATATTTTATAAGTACAATGGCCTAAATTCTTAAAATAATATGGTTTCTTATGTGGAGATGAGTCACACTCTCAAGGAAAACAATTTAGAATGACAAAATGTTTTATAATCCTTAAGGGGTCCACTAAAGCTTTGTAAAATAAATCAAACAAACCCATAATCACATTATTTTAATGGTAAAATATCTATTATCCTAACATAATGTTTATAGTATTTTATTACATCACTATTGGGTCATTATGATGTCATAAAACACATTATATATTTAAATGGTATTTAATTTTTACCCAAAAAATCGACTATCTCAGAAAATTATAAAAAATTCATCATTGGATAATTTAAACATCCTAATTCCAAAAATAATATTAATTTTATCCAAAAAAAATTATAAATATTTGATTTCTTTACTTTTAAAATAAAAATAGACATTTATCAAAAATTCATGGGTTTTGACAAAAACTGCTTTCAAACCTTAATAGAAAATGAAATTGTATTCATAAAAATTTAATGATCATTTATATTTAATAAAAATTAATTTATTAATAATATTTTATTAAAATTTTATTTAATTAAAAAATCCATTTTTCATCAAAATAGATATCTTAGTTGAATATTAACTAAAAATACTATGTGTACATTAAAAACTATTTAC
The DNA here is from genome assembly GCA_963277665.1 of Viscum album. Classification (NCBI taxonomy): domain Eukaryota; kingdom Viridiplantae; phylum Streptophyta; class Magnoliopsida; order Santalales; family Viscaceae; genus Viscum; species Viscum album. Next base: position 327,642,833 of record OY728158.1, read on the forward strand.
AAAGTAACAATAATAAAATAAATTCACATTCTTTATAAAAACATAATGTACATAGTCACAGTGATAGGGTATTGTTACATAACCACTAATAACACCTGCATAAGACTGAAGGGTATGGTGTGCGATGGTGACAAACTCTTGGGGTGGCTCGGATAACATCGCTCGGGTGGTAATCTCTATTAACTTCCATCTCACCCGTAGTCGGTTCCACTCAAGATTAATGTGTTCAAGCTCGGCTTGGGCTTGGTCAATAGAAAATCCCAATGACACCACCTCCTTTCCGAGCTCCTACAAATGAACTTCATACGAGGCAAGTCTACTGGATGAGGTCATCACTTACTTTGTCTGATTAAGTTGGATTTGTTAAAGCCCTATATTTATAATAATCATGTGATCACTGTTCAACAGCTATATTAGAAATGGTCACAATTTTTAACGGTACTATAAAATCCACAACATAAAACCAAATAAGTGCATATTTTTTTCATAACTATAATAAGTCATTTAAATAGACCGAGATGAATTTTTGTTAATGAATTTTTGGATCGTTACAATATTCCCTCTTAAAAAATTTCACCCTCGTAATTTCCTTTTCCCACACTAAAATAGATGTGGGTAACTTTGCTTCATCACTTCCTCTGATTACCATGTCACTTCCTCAAACTTGTGGTTTCGCCACAACACCTTGACAAGGGGAATTGTCTTATTTCATAGCACTTTTTCTCAATGATCTATGATCTTCACGGGTTTCTCATCGTAATAAAGATCATCCTCTTTCTATAAAACCTTTGAAGAGAGTACATCTGAAGGGTCTGGAATGTACTTCCTTCAGAAGGATACATGAAATACATCATGTACTTTGGCTATAGTAGGTAGAAATTCTAGTCGATAGGCCACAGCCCCCACACGATTAAGAATCCTGAAGGGGCCGATGTACCTAGGACATAACTTCCCTTTATTTCCAAACCTCATAACCTTCTTCGATGGCTATATGTGTAGAAATAAAATGTCTCCAACTTTAAACTCAAGGTCTTGTCGATGGTTATCTTCATAACTCTTCTATCGACTCTGGGATACCTTGATATGCTGATGAATGGCTTTCACCTTCTCCACTATTTCTTAGACCATTTTTTTTCTTAACAGCTTACGCTCACTGACTTCATCCCAACATGTTTGTGTTCTGCACTTCTTCCCATATAAGGCTTTATAAGGTGTCATTCAGATGCTCAAGTGGAAATTATTATTTTAGAAGAATTCAACTAGGGGAATATGTTGGTCCCACCCACCTTTGAAGTCCATATAACATAATCTTAATATATCCTCCAGTGTCTGAATAGTTTACCCAGATTGACCATCAGTTTGAGGATTATAGGATGTACTGAAGTTCAGTTTAGTATCCATAGCATGTTAGACACTCTTCCAAAACATAGAGGTGAATCTTGGATCTCGATCAGATAAAATAGATAGTCGTACTCTATGCAACTTTACCACTTCCTTAATATATATATATATATGCCAGTTGATCCAATGATAAATCCTCCCAAATTTCAATGAAGTGTGTAGACATTATAAGATGATCTACAACAACCCAGATTGAATTGTTTCCTTTGGATGTCTTTGGATTTCTGGTGAAAAGTTCCATGGTGATGTTCTCACCTTTCCATACTTGTATGGGAAATGGTTGCAACATCCCCTTAGACTTTTGCCTCTCTACCTTCACTTTCGAACACACTAGGCACTTTGATGTATACTTAGCGATCTCCTTCTTCATATTATCCCACCAATAATTATCTCAGATCTCTTGATACATTATTTTGTTCCCTAGGTGAATAGAGAAATTTGAACTATGTGCATCATCCAAAAGATCCTTCTTCAACTCTAGAATTTATGGAACACATATTCTTTTCCCAAATCTCAAAATTCCTTCTTCATTAACATTTATCTTTAAGGATTTCCCTTTTCTAATAGCTTCCACTTTTTTTGAATTCCCACATCATATTTTTGAGCATCCTTTAACATTTATAAAAGAGTTGGTTGAGCAATCATTTCTGAAAGGATTAATGATGTTCCCTTCTTTATGATTCCAATTTACATCTTCATCAAATCTATAAAGATTGGATCCTTATCAATTCTCATCAATAATAGAACTGTTGGGTCTTTTTTACTTAGAGCATCTTCCACCTTGTTCTATTTCCTAGGGTGGTAATGGATTGAGCAGTCATAGTCTTTGATCAGCTCCAACCATATTCATTGGGGCATGTTCAACTCTTTTTGTGTGAAAATATACTTGAGGAATTTGTGGTGCATATATATTTCACACTTCTCTAAAAAGAGATAATCCTGCCAAATTTTAAAGAGAAGATCACTTCATCCAACTCTAGATCATGTGTTGTATAATTATCTCATGAAATTTCAATTGCCTTGAAGCATAGGTAATGACATTGTCATTTTTCATCAACACACAGCCCAGACCCTTCTTCGAATCATCACTGAATACCACAAAACGTTTTCCACTTATGGGTAAAGTGAGCATGGGCACAGTGATAAGCCTCCTTTTTAACTCCTTAAAGATTTCTTCACATTCATCACTCCAATAAAACAATACTATCTTTCGATTTATCTTGGTAAGAGGGTTGGACAATCTGGAGAATTTTCTCACATATCATCGATAATATCCAGCTAACTCTAAGAAGCTACAGAAATCTGTTACCGATATTGGCCTAGGTCATCCCTCTACTGTAGCTATCTTTGAGGGATCCACAAATATCCCCTTTCTTGTGATGATATGGCCCAAGAATAAGACCTCTTTCAACCAGAACTCATAATTTATATACTTTTCATAGAGCTTCTCCTTTCGCAGGGTCTCTAGTACAGTTCTTAGATACTCCTCATGATCCTCCTTGGTTTTGGAGTATATTTGAATATCATCTATAAAGACTACCAAAAAAATTTCAAGGTAATCTATAAATACTCTATTCATCAAGTCGATGAATATTGATGGAGAACTAGTGAGTCCAAAAGGCATTACTGTGAATTCATAGTTCTGGTATCTTGTATGAAAAGCAGCCTTGGAGATATCTTCCTTCTTCACCTTTACTTGATAATATCCCGATCGCAAATCCACCTTGGAGAAGTATTGTTCACCACAAAGCTGATTTAACATGTCATTAATTTTTGAAATAGGATACATGTTCTTTATCGTGATTTTTTTGAGCTCATGATAATCGATGCAAAGTCACATTGACCCATCATCCATCTTCATGAAGAGGACGGGTGCATGCCATGGTGAAGCACTTGGGCATATAAACCCTTTATCCAAATTCTCTTGTAGTTGTTTCTTCAGATCCTCAAGATCCACAACAGCCATTCAATTTGGAGTCTTGGATATTGGAAATGTCATAGGTATAAAATCAATTGAGAATTAAACATTTCTTCTAGGAGGAAGAACAGGTAATTCCTTGAGAAACACTTTCATGAACTCCATCACAATAGGCATGTCTTCAAGGATGGTTGCCTCCATAGACACAATAATCTAATCCAGATACACATGACCATAGGGCAATAATATGCACGCTTGAGATGATGGTTCTAAAAAAGATTCATCTTCCTCTTTGCAATTGTAAATAATCGGGGGTCGATTCTCCATATGGAAAATGATTTCCATCTCAGATAAATTTATGTTGGATCTATTTAGGGAAAGCCAATCCATGATATGAATTGCATAAAATTCCATTTTAGGGAGTATGAATAGGTTCTACGGGAAGGTAAATCCAAGAATTAAGACATGGGAGGAGTTTTATTAATGAGATGCAATGATTTCCCCATTTTTCGTACTCACCGACTTCTTTACTTCCATGATTTGTGGTGGTGTTTGGAATGTTCTACTAAACTTTTAGGATTCAAAAGAATGCGTAGAACCTGAATCATAAAATTAAGTTCACTATTCATGAATGAATAACTAGCGTACTTTTCACCACTTCATTTTTAGGGTTCACTTCGGCAGTAGTAATGGTCAAAGCTCTCCCTTTCTGCCTTAGAGGTTGTTGGTTGCCTCCGAAAACACTTGGAATAGGGCACTGATTTGAAAGATGCACAGGTTCTTTGTAGTGGTAGAAATGAACAACGCATTGAGGTCTGAATGGAGTGTTCCTCTTCACTGTTGCAGCTACAGGTTTTTCATGTCTTCATTTAATAGCTACGTGCCCTTCTCTTCCACACCTAAATAATTTCCACATCCCCTTCAAGAAATTTCTAGGGTTCTTCTTTCTACAATTTTGGCAAGTGGGGTGTTGGATCTTCTTAGCATCATTGTATTTATCCATCAGACTTCCAGAATTGAATTCCACCTTTCAATTATTATCCCCATGATACCCTTGAGTTTCGTCGATCTCCATTCCAACCTCGAGGGCACATCGGACAATTTCCTCATAGCTGTCAAAGTCACAGATCGCCAGGGCTTTCTGTACGCTAGGTTTCATCCCACCAAAGAAGCGATCAACCCTGCATTCGGGGGTAATGAAAAATCCGTAAGTGTATCATAAAATCCTTTTGATGTTTTCCTCATATTATCCAACATATTTTTTGTCTTTTTTGATTGAGGGAAAGGAAGTCCCTTTCCATCTTAAGTCGGAGGGTGCGTGGAAAATATTTATCAAAAAACATCTTCTATAAATCCTTCCATTCTAATTACTCAACCTCCTCCTATGGCTTCATAATTTTGATCAATGTCCACCATTGATCATCTTCACCCTCTATATGATAAGCATCCAGGAGATCCTTCTCATTTTCATAACACTGAAAGATGGAGAAGATATTTTCAATAGAGTTGATCCATCATTTGGTGATTGAGGGATCGGATGATCCATTAAAATTCGGAGGCATTTGTCACATGAAGCTCTCAATTGTGACTTGTTATTTCTTAGGGGGGGGGGGTTGAACATTCCTCTTGATCCATGTTTCATTTCAAATATTCAGTTAATTGAGAGAGTAATGTGACAAAGTTTGTGATTCCCACTCCCATCGGATTGGGGATCTCATTAAAACAATCATCGCATTGATCTTCACGTCGGTTGTTAGCATGATTCCTACTATTACCATCCATTGGCTGAAATAAAAGGAATGTAATGGGTAACACATAAAGGGTAATAAAAATACAAAAAACATATGACTTATAAATAGCTTTTATTTCCTTAACTTATGAATCTATTAGCTTCAGTCTATGTTATCCATGATCTACTTCCTAACATATATTCTTAGGGTATTTTTTTAAATCCCTTAATAATGGTCTATACTAAGCTTGTGAATTTACAAAATCATATCCACCGGGAGTGTCATAACCAATAGTTCATCAAGTCCTATTGTCGTGCACCATTTCCTATTCGAGTCTAGCTCAAAGTAGTGTTTTTGAGTTTTAACCCTATGATACGTCTGTGCCAGAGCCACCTCTACCTGCTCGTATCTAAACAGGGATGTATTTGCTTGATAAACCACTTACTCAATACTCACCAATACTTATAGATGTTTTTATTATACTTATTCTTTTCTCTAATGCTTTACTATGGTTTTCTAATCCTAATCCCAAAAATAACTAATCCTCCCTCTGATACCAACTATGACAACTCTACTCTTTATTATAAACTAAAACATGATTTATTACATAAACGTTACTTGATATAACATATAATATTGAGAGGTATAATGTATTTTGGGCTTAGAATAATTACATAATAGATTAAAACATGAAATACAACATCTTTATTGAAAACTTCCTTTACATGACCACTATATTCCCTCGTACTAAGCATTGCATGGGATAACCTGATGACATGCATAAGAAAAGGGTGATCTTTAAATCCAAGTAAGGGAATAAACATTTTATAATGTGAGGAATACAATACATGTTAGAAAATAGGCATATCAATGGATCACAATAGAAACATGAACATAAAGGCATGATAAAGCATTATAATCATAACATGGAAATGTGGCAACAACACTTAACATGGAATTAGCATGATCCAAGGCTCATTGCACATGGAGCATGAGTAATCCCTCATTTCACATGAAGCATGAGTAAAACCTCATTGAACTTGAATTATAATGAGTCACCACTCATTGCACATGATTTATCATGATACTATACTTTACCCAATGCATTAGAGTTCTATCAGAGATATCCCTTTCATAAACATTTCATTTCATGCATAAATGTGCCACATGGATCATATAACATGGAATCGATCAAAATCATATGTTATTACATGAATAAGGAATGTGGAATAAATACAGGAAATTACCATTCAATATGTATATGTGCAAAAAGTTGAATACCCTTGATAGAGACATGGGTATGGTATTCACTATACTATGATCTTGGCTTGGAAAAACGTGGTTCAATTCCAGCAGCATAACGGCTTGACATAATAATTCATAAAAATGGTTGATAAGAGAGAAATGGTAATCTCATCATATATACATGAAATGTAAAATAAAGTGGACATATAGATACATGTCCCAATAAATGTAATCGAATTTTGATTCACAATAAAAACCAATTGGTTGGATGTAAATGAGGAGAGAGAAATTCCTTACGGAATTTCGGCATGGTAACAGGTGTACATGGAAGGTATTAATGAGAGATAAATGGGTATCCCATCATTAAAACATAAATAGGGAAGTATGAGGGAGGTGTGAAACCATAATCCAACATTTATAATTAAAAATAAAAGGGAATAGCAACTTAAAAAAATTGGTCAAAATGATAAAGGAATAAAACCCTTACTTGAAAGTGTGATCCCAAAGGCTTGGGAGAGGCTTAAGAGAGGCTTCTTGGGAGATTAGGGCACCTTGGGAGGATTATAGAGAGAGTAGGGCAGGGTTTGGTCGAACTTCAAAGGCATTGAGTGAAGAGGAAGTGGGATCTTGGGTGGGTTTATATAGGAAAGGAGAAAGAATTCTTTATTATTTAGTTTCGGGACACCACACATTAAACTAATGAAAACCACAAACCATCCCATGGTTTTTTCCAAAGTGAAGTGGAAAATAATATTTTATAATCCCAATGTCTGAAATTCTAAAAATAATAGGGTTTCTTATGTGGAGGGGAGTCACACTCTCAATGAAAATAATTTAAAAAGACAAAATGTTTTATAAGCCTTAAAGGGTCCACTTATGCTTTGTAAAATAAATCAAACAAACCCAAAATCGCATTATTTTAATGTAAAAACATATATTGGATGAATATAATTTTTATATTATTTTATTACATCACTATTAAGTCATTATGATGTCATAAAACACATTATATTTTTAAACGATATTTAATTTTTACCCAAAAATTTGATTGTCTCAGAAAATTATAAAAAAAATCATCATTGGATAATTTCAACCTCCTAATCCCAAAAATAATTTTCATTTTATCTAAATAATTTTCTAAATATGTGAATTTTTACTTATAAAATAAAAAACGACCTTTATCAAAAAGTCGTGTGTTTTGACAAAAATAGCTTTCAAACCGTAATAAAAATTACAATTGTATTCATAAAAATTGTACGATCATTTATATTTAATAAAAAATAATTTATTAATAATATTTTATTAAAATATTATTTAATTCAAAAATCCATTAATTCATTAAAATAGATTTCATAGTTGAATATTAACTAAATATACAGTTTGTGCTTTAAAAACTATTTAAAAAGTAACAATAATAAAATAAATGCACATTCTTTATACAAAAATAAAGTACATAGTCACAGTGCTAGGGTCGTGTTACATAACCCCTTATAACACTCGCATAAGACCGAAGGTCAAGGTGTGCGATGGTGATAAACTCTTGGGTGGCTCGGATAACATCGATTAGGTGGTAAATCTCTATTAACTTCCACTTCTCTCATAGTCAGTTTTGCTCAAGACTAACATGTTCAAGCTCAGCTTGGGCTTGGTCAAGAGTGAAGCCCAATGACACCACCTATTTTCTGAGCTCCAAAAAATGGGCTTCGTATGGGGAAAGTCTACTGGATGAGGTCATCACTTCCTTTTTCTGAGTAAGTTGGATTTGTTAAAGCCCTATATTTATACTAATCATGTGATCACTGTTCAACGACTATATTAACAATGGTCAGAATTCATAACAGTATTTTAAAATCCAAAACATAAAACCAATTAAGTTCATATGTTTTTCATAACCATTAAAATTCATTTAAATAGACCAAGAGAAATCTTCATTAATGAATTTGTGGGTCGTCAAATCACCCCTTCACGGGATTTGCCTACAGTTTGTTATGTCTTGTGTAGATGACGGATAGCTTTGACCGAGGTTGGGATATGGGACTGGATAGTGCTCAAAGGTGGATCATAGAAGTGATGTGCTGCTGGGAAGACTGATCGTGAGTTGTACCTACCCTTCATGTAGGAACCTTGGAGGACAATTCTTGGAGATCTTTTTCTGTTACTATTGTATTTTTTAGTTGGGCTTGTATTTCAGCCCCCTTTACTTACATTACTCACCCTTTTTTACTTTCAGTACACATCTTTTTACTACTTCAGTTTTACTATGTGGTTTGTGCTCATTGTATTCTTGGACTGTGTGTTTGTAGGTTAAAAGGAAATGCCTTCCCATTTTTTAGGGATATGAATTTCGGTGCCAGCCGCCAACCCCTGGTCTTTAGAAGGCGAGCTTGGGGTAGTCACAGCATGGGCCCAATGGGATGGGTTGTGAAAATTTGGTATCAAAGGAGTCGGTTCTACCAACGAACTGGGACTCTGATATTTTTAATAGAGCAATAGTGTTAGGTTTTTCTAGTGTGGTTTTCAGTTCAGGGAGTCCAGTGTTAGTGCGGCGGCAGACGTATCCATACACTAGGACCCTGAATTCTGATTTCTAACTCAGTGCATGAAAACCCTGATTACATTTGTTTTGTAATTGTTTTATTTTTTATCTCTTTAAGTCAACTCACAAGGTATAAATTATTGACCATGGTTCACCTGTTTTCTTCCAGGATACTACCACGTCGACAACCAGCCAGGATTCCAATTAGAGTTTGCAATGATGGCCCATCGAGCGATGAGGCTTCGGTGTAGGGCCCTCTTATGGTGATAGTACCATCGGGTGGTATACCAGCAACACCACTACATATTGGAAAGTTGTTTCCACCAGCCCCACCAGCATATGGTGCACGCTGACTGAGTGTGTTTCATGATTTTTAGCAGCAGAGACCTCTGAAGTTCGGAGGAGAGATGGATCTGTAGGAGGTTGAGGACTAGCTAGAGGTTGTGGCCAGAGTTTTTTGCCTGGTTGGGACACTAACTGACTCGATGGTGATCCTAGGTGCCAGTCTTTTCCAGAGAGCAGTAAGGATATGGTGGAGCCTAATGCTCGAGACACATAACGAGGCGACCCTCACCTAGGAAGATTTTGAGGGCCTCTTCAAGGAAGAGTTCTTTTCAGCAAATCTACGCTTTTTGTATATACATAAGCCATTACACTTATAGCAGGGCAGCCTGACCATGGTCCAATAATCAACGAGGTTCACCAACCTCTCACACTACTCTACCGATATGGTTCGGGACCCTTTCTTCAGGGCCTGTACCTTTGAGCAGGGACTCTGACAGGAGATCAGAGATTTGATAGAATATCTCAGCATCCCGATGCATGCTATAATACTAGATAGAGCACTCTTGGTGTAGAGTTTCCTTGCTAATCAGACATCGATAATGAGACCCACCACTGGGAGACACATAGTAGAGTCATCTGTGACTAGTATTAGGTAGATGACATAGAGGTCCAAGCTGACCTGACCTTCTGGTGGACGACCTCATGAAATTGGGTCGGAGGTGCGAGTCTCATGAGGTAGAGCAGGCCAGCAGAGGAGTAGATGGTGCTTCACATGAGGCAGGCAGGGTCACATTTCTCATGACTGCCCGAACTTTCACACTGATAACCAGCACATGGTCTAGGGACCGCTGAGGTAGAGGCAATGATTCAAGTGAGGAGGTTCGCAGGGTGGTGGACATGGAAGAGAATTATGTTGTGCAATAGGTGGTGGATGATGGTTCAAGGTTCTACCTCCACCACCTCCAGGTGGTCCACCCCAACCATAGGAATCAAGTGGATAAAGATGAGCCCAGATACAGGTAGCAAAGGCCTATGACCATGGCGCTTCATAGATGATTTGAGGTACGATCTATGTTTACACCACCTTTGTTGTAGTACTTATAGACACAGTTTCTAGTAACTCTTTCATTTCCACATCTCTTGTTCATATCATGGAGATTCTGGTGGAGTTGTTGGCTCGATCCTTTCAATTAGAGACTCTTTTGGGAGAATATTTGATGATTACACACTGGTGTCAGTAGTGTGATCTTACTCTAGGAGATGAGATCTTCGACTGGGATCTTCTAATAGAGGCATCGAGGCCTTACGACATCATCTTGGGTATGGACTGGTTATCCACATTCCATGCTCAGATTGACTACATTAGGTGCAGAGTACGGTGTGTCCGCGAGGATGGAATCGGGTTTTCCTTCACCTGTGAGAAGGAAACCTTTGCAGCATAGGATGAACTTACCCGTCGGAGGGTGCAGCCGATCACACATCAGTTGGATAGCCTTATCCTTGAAGTAGATGATGTAGAGAGTCTGAGATATCCAATAGTGGTGGACCAGTATACTGATTTCTTACCTAATGATGTTCTTGGGCTACCTCCTCGTAGAGAGGTGGACTTATACATCAATTTTTACATCGAGACTACACTAATATCTACAACAACATATCGAATGGCTCTCGTAGAGCATCGTGACATATAAGTACAACTATAAGACTTGTAGATGAAGTGGTTCATAAGGCCCAGTGTTTCTCCATGGGCAGCACCAATTTTGTTCACCAAGAAGGAAGATGGGAGTTTGAGGCTCTATGTGGATTAGAGACACCTAAACCAGGTTACCGTGAATAAAAATTATCCACTATTGAATATTTATGATCTCTTTGATCAGCTGAAGGTATCTCGTTGGTTTTAGAAGATATACCTCAGAGCAGGCTATCATCAGCTTAGGGTATGAGATGAGGATGTGCAGAAGATGACCTTCAGATGTCGGTATGGACACTAGGAGTTCTTAGTTATGACATTTGGCAGGACCAATTCCCCTTCAGTGTTCATGGGACTCATGAACAAGATCTTTCAACCATACCTCGATCACTTTGTGGTGGTATTCATTAGAAACATCTTGATATACTCAGCTTTGGAGGATGAGCATGGCTATCATCTACTTATATTTCTGGATACACTCCGAGAGCACCATCTTTATTGTATGCTCTCAAAGTTCCACTTCTTGATATGGGAGGTCCAATTTCTGGGACATTTTATCTCAGAGGCTAGATTTGTATTGGATCTGGAAATGATAGTGTTTGTTCTCACTTTAGATCCACCAAGTAGTTTGACCGAGGTGTGGAGTTTCTAGGGGTTGGATGGGTACAACCAGAGATTTTTACCTAAATTTTTTGAGTTATGGAACCCTTGTCAGCATTGATGAAGAAGGCATCCCTTCATGTGGATAGAGATATTCTGCCATAGTTTTTAGAATCTAAGGCAGAGACTGACGAGTGCCCCCATCTTGAGGCTACCAAGAGAGGGTGTTGGTTATGTAGTCTACTACAACGCATCATAGACAAGATTGGGATGTGTCCTAATGCAGGAGTGAGTAGTGATCGCTTATAGTTCCTGATAGCTAATACAGCATGAAAAAAACTATGCTACCCATGACCTGGAGTAAGCAGCAGTGGTCTTCGCCTTGAGAATGTGGTGACACTACTTGATGGGTGAACGGTTTACTATTTACTCTGATCACAAGAGTCTCAGGTATATCTTATCACAGAAGGACTAGAACATGAGATAGTGACGTTGGCTAGTGTTCCTCTAGGACTATGACTTTATGATAGTATACACTCCTGGGAAGGGGAACATAGTATCAGACGCACTTAGCAGGAGATCTGGTCTATAGTTGCTGAGTGAGGCAATAGATCAGCTAGTCGTGTTGTAGATATCCTTTTTGAATAGAGATGGAGAAGCTTAACTCCAGTCTATTACTATCACTTCCCCACTTCTTCAGCGATTTTCGGAGGCACAACTTGGGAACATTGACTGTGAGACTCATTATGCTCAGATATCCTCAAGACAGGCTCCTGATGTATTTTTTGAAGGTAGGGAGCACATCATCCTATTCAGAGGATGCACCATGGTACTGGTGGTTCTACTGGATGAGGTGTTGAGAGAGTTCCATACATCCCTCTGGTGGTGCATCCTGGTGTGGCGAAGATGTACCAGGACCTCTGGCATCAGCACTGGTGGCTAGGGATAAAGAAAGTAGTGGTAGAGTTTTTTTCATGATGCCTGACTTATTAGTAAGTGAAGGTCAAGCATTAGGTACCAGAAGTTTTAGCTAAACCACTTGAGGTACGAGAGTGGAAGTGGGATGGAATTTCCATGGATTTCATTATAGGGCTACCATGTATGTCCAGGGTCCAAGATTCCATCTGGGTGATCGTTGACTGACTCACCAAGTCGGCCCACTTCCTACCCATCTGAGAGCAGGGATCAGAAGAGGTCTTGGGATTCCTCTATATATAAGAGATTGTACTGCTTCATGGGGTTCCATCGATGATCGTATCTGACCATGACGCATGTTTTACATTTCGGTTGTGGAAGGTATTACAGGAGGTGTTTGGGACTCAACTGCATTTGATCACCGCATTTCATCCATAGATAGATGGTTAGATGGATCAGACCATTCAGACACTGGAGTACATGCTTCATGCTTGCATCCTAGATTTTGGTTGTAATTGGGAGGATCATTTCCCTTGGTTGAGCTCACTTACAATAATAGTTATCACTCCACCATCAGTATGGAACTGTTTGAGGCCTTGAATGGTCGACCATGCAGATCACCTATATGCTGGATAAACTCAGGGGATTCAGTACATATTGGTCTAGAGTTGGTATGGGTTACCACTGAGAAGGTACAGATCATCCAGGAGCAGATGAAGGCTGCACAGAGAAGACAAAAGTCTTATCTTGACAGTATACAGAGACCATTGGAGTTCAAGGAGGGAGACCATGTATTCTTAATGATCTCACCTCGATGAGGTTTCTAGAGATTTGGCCAGGGCAGTAACTTATATCCAAGGTTCATCAGACCCTTTCACAGAGTTTCTGAGGTGGAGTATTTCCTAGCTCTTCCCACTCATATGCATCAGGTGCATGACATTTTCCATGTTTCACACCTGAGGAAGTACGTGCATGATCCATTGCACATTATTGACTGGGGAAAGGTATACATTGATGATGGGGAAAAATTTACGGAGGTTACAGTAGAGATTGTGGATAGACAGGAGTGGGTCCTTCATTGAAGATTGACGCCTCTGGTGCGCGTTCACTGGAATCACGAGAACCTTTAGTAGAGCACAAGGGAGCTGGAGGCTTAGATTCATACTCAGTACCCCCATATGTTTCCTTATTCTATGTTGTGGATTTCAGGGAAAAAATCCCTAAGGTGGGGAGAATGTAAAGACCTGGTTTTTTCATGTAATTATTTTTGTAATTTTTTGAGATTATTATGAGTCTGCGAAATTTGACGACGCATGATTCTGAGGTCTGGTGTTCCCAGAATGAATTTTTAATCTTTATTTTAGTTATGTTTATTAAACGCATGGGTGAAATTTTCTATTTTTTAAACTAGTGCTCGCATTAAAAATTTGAGGGCACCGTTGAATCTGAAGCGGCAGGATTTTCTTAAGGGAGACTTCACTTCGACTGCATAAGGTTGGGAGAAAAAGATAGTTTGTGGACATTTAAAACAATAATAAAATAAAAATGTTATTTTATTTCTCTTTTGTTTTCCTCCAATGTACGAGCAGTAATGGAAGGACTGATGACATGTCAATCCATTAAATGTCTTGAATCTCATTTACTTGTAACTGCACTGTTGGGAATTTGAGAGGTCTATTAATTAAATTAACATCATAAATTCCTCAGAGTGTTACCCACCTCTTCCCCCTCATATCTATAGGGATCTCAGGGTGGGGTGTTGGCACAGATTCACTAAGCGACTAAACTCTGTTAAAGTACCACGACGCGAACCACCTGGAGGACGAGACCGGTTTCAATGAGTGGTGATGAGCGCCACTAAATCACAAACCAATGAAAACAAAGAAGGATGTTTCATCGTTCTTTATTAGTGGACGTCTTATCCAGGTAGGGGAAATTGTTACAAAGTTCAACTTTATTAGATAACTTGTTGACCGCCTGATACAATGCTAACGTGGATGGTGCAGGTCAAATGAACAAGGACCAAACCCTCTACCTCTTTGGTTTTTGTCTCATTTTTCTGGAACGGTTTTCTAAACAAAGAGGCAGGATAAAACTGGAGGACACACAGCGGAGACAGTGACCTAAGAGCCTTATAGGTGCTGAAAACACCAAAAAACAGACCACCGGAGAACTTCTGGTGGCCTGTGGAAGAAAGCATCAGTGCGCCATGTCGGCGGTGGCTGGAGGTGGTCGGAGGAGTCCCACAACGAACAGTAGTAGGTGATGGAAAGCGGCATGCCACGACGGCCCGAGCCAGCCAACCTGAGCCTGCTATGAAGGATAATGGAAGCGCCACCAGCAAAAAAAGCAACATTCAGTAGACCTCAGAAAGAGGGTGAGGTGCAGCCCCACGTTACGCCAGATTGGAGGAAGCCATTTCACCAAACAGTCAACTGTTTCATGTGATGGGATAGCACCACACTGGCTGGGTGAAATGGCACCGCAACCGCGGGGCCAGTGGAGAAGGCAGTCTGCCTTCTAGCGTACCGGGCTGGAAGTGGGATAGCTGAGCAGGCTATACCCACCCAGTGGTTCGGGCTGAACCCATGGCCCAATTGGCCAGTGCTGGTGGGCTGATCCCCACCCGACAGGCTGGGCCAACCGCGACCCAGGCCCCCAAACCAATGGAACAACCTCGACTGGTCAGACCCAGTGAACCAGGCCAACCCTTGATAGTCCAAACACGAGCAGGGTCAGGTAGACCCTAGGAACCATTGTGTCGGGCTGATCGGACCGAGTTGGACCAGTCCCAGACCCAACCATCCCCTGAATGAACAAACACTCATAACTGATAAACCAAGTGTCTAGTTGACACGCCATCAATGGCGTTGGGACCCCTTTTGGGAAGCTTTCCATTTGGCATATTCTGGTGGGCCTAACCGAGCCGTGCCAGACCGAGCTGTGAAAACCCCCGTTTCACAGAAAGGGTTGTAACTAACAGACCGGGTGTCCGATCAACGCGCCTTTTGTGGTGTAAGGACCCTTATGACAAGGTAGTCCTTTGGAGAGACTATAAGTGAGTTCTGATAGAGTTTGACATTTGACATGGGTTAGATCATACTTGAATTCAACCGGGCCATTTTTACATAAGTGCACATATCTCACAGACTGGGCGTCTGATCAACTCGTTGTCTGTCGGGTTTGGACCCCTATGATGGGGTGGTCCCTTGGGTATTCTTTTTTCGGTAATTCGTCCTGATTGATATATGAATGATAGCTTGAAAAGTGGTTCTCCCAAAATCAAGTGTGTTATGAGAGGGAATCCTATGATCGATCATATTTGAAGTAGCGACCCTGTGCGGGTCAGCATCATAGTGTCCCTGTGTGGATCAACATCTAGAGACTCTAGGAGGATCAGCATCATAGTGACCCTGTGTTGATATGCATCCTAGTGACCCTCTATGGATTAGCATCATAGCGACCCTGTGTGGATCAGCATCATATCAACCCTGTGTAGATCAGCATCTAGCAACCCTGTATGGATCCGCATTATAGAAACCCTATGTAGATCAACATTCTAGCGACCCTATGTGGATTAGCAGTACGTGACCCGATGCGGACCAGCCTTAGAGTGACCCATTGTGGATCATAGATATACAACCCTATGTGGATCAAAAATGGAACAACTCCCTCGTGTTTTAGTTATAGAAACTTCCTAACAGAATAAAATGATATATCATTAAGATAATAATCTTTATTCATGAACTTTGAGTTGTATAACTGGTGTGATCTTACCATTTATTTGTGATTTGGGACTGATGTATCTCTTTTTGGTTTTTCCATTGTGGAACTCTGGGAGACGTTTGAGGGTCCCAGGGTCCCTAGTGAGTGTTGTTATACTCACCCTTGTACGGGCTTCACCAATACCATGTTTTTTCTAGTGTAGAAAATGGAAAGCTTTGACTGAGGTTAGGAGCTAGGACTGGGTGGTGCTCGGAGGTTTACCTTAGACATGATATGCCACAGTGATGAATGACCGTGATTTGTACCTACCCATTAGGAAAAAACCTTAGTGGATGATTATGGGAGATTTTTTTGTTACTATTATATTTTCCAGCTGGTCTTGAATTCTGGCCCCCTTTACTTGCAGTACTCACTATTTTTACTTTTAGTACATACATTTTTACTGCAGGATTTTTACTATGTGGGTTGTACTCATTCTATTCATGGACTGTTTATTTGCAGGTTTAAAGGTAATTCCTTACTATTTTTCAGGAATATGTTTTTCAGTGCTAGTTTCCAACCCCTGGATTTTGGAAGGTGGGCTTGGGGTAGTCACAGCACAGGCCTCGGGGGAGGGGCCATGACATATACTTACATAGGATTATTCTTGTTCCATACCTTCATATGTCTTCATTTTATGTATTCTAACTCATGTGATATTATTTATATCTATGTTTATTCTCTTATTAGGATTTTTATCTCATCTATTTATTTCTTAGTGTATCCTATGAGAATGAAAGAGCTCAAAGGATTTTAGGAGATATTTATGGAATTTAAATAAAATATTTCTTTATTATTGATTCAGTCCTTATAGTTACATACCTAATCATTCAGAGAAACTAGAATTTTTTATCCTTTTATTTTATTTGATGATTAATTATTCTTAAAATCATGTAATAATATTTATAAAATACTAAGGTCTCTATAGATACATTTATTCAAAAATAAAATGAATCATTATAAATGTTACATATTGAGCTTGAACCTTTTCTTGATGGTTTTATAAAAATTATTTTATAAATTATTTATTCATAAATTCAATCTATTTTTTCATGTTTTAATAGAGTAAAATTTGTCAGATAGGATTAAGAATGCTCAAAAGGAAGAAAATTTTTTACATGAAAGGAATGAATCTATAAATAAATATAAGTTTCCCTAATTTAATATTAAAAGAGATGGTGTTTTTAGATTAAAAAAAATTAATTATTTCATGTGACCCTCCACTAAAGAATGGACTTTTGAGTGAGGATCAGAGTTCTCTATTTCTTCATCCTAGAATCATAAAAATGAATAGATTCCTTCTAAGACATTTTTTGTAGGGTTGAATGAAAAACTATATTTCTTTTTTTTATTAAATGTTTTAATTGTCAATAAGCTAAAGTATAAGTACAATTACTGATAGGGATTTAACAACATTTTCAAATTATATAGTGAAAATGGGAAAAAAATATTTATGGATTTTGTGGTTGAATTACCAAATTCATATATATACATATATATATATATAATATTTGGGTGATTGTTGATATATTTACGAAATATGTTCATTTTCTTCCCATTTTACAAAATATTTACTTCGATTAGCTTTTATGACATTATGTTAAATAGAAAATTAGATTACATGGGGTCCATTTTTATATTTTATCTGACTGTGAACCATGACTCACCATTAATTTCTAGAAAGTACTTCATAACTCTTTAGGTACTAAATTAAATCTCAGTATAACTTTTCATCATAAATTTTATATTTTGTCTGAACAAATGATTCAGAATTTGGAGAATATTATTAAATCATGTTAAAGATCTTATCTGGGATGTTGGGATAAACATTTTATTATGGTTTATTTTTCTTATAGTAATAGTTTTCATTCTATTATACAAATGGACCCTTCTGGGGATTTATATGGAAAATGGTGTCATCTACTAGTTTTTTGGGAGGAAGTCAAGGAAATAAATTTTTTGGGGACAAAATTGGTAAAAAAGATGGCTAAGAAGGTGAGGATTATTCTGTATTATATGGTTATGGATCATATGTGGAAGCAATGTTTTGTATATAATAAGGGAAAATATCAATCTTTCTAGGTAAGTGATCATGTTTTCCTTAATGTATCACCATAGAAAAGTGTTATGAATTTTGGTAAAAATTGATAGTTAAGTCCATGTTTCATTGGACCATGTGAAATAATAGTGAATGTTTGATCTTTTTCTTATAATATACCCATTTATTTCAGTTTACCTTTGGTAAATAATGTATTTGATGCTTCATTTCAAATAAAATATATGTTTGACTTGTTTTTTGGACCCTAAAGTAGTACATTTAGAAGAGAACATTTCTTATGAAGAATAAAATGATAAGATTCGTGAAAACATATATTATGTGTTATAGAATAATATAATTCACTAGTTTATGGATTTTTTGGAAATAAAGATTATTAAATATGAAACATGGAAATCATAAAATGCTATGTTTGAAAAATATCTCCACTCATTTAAGTAATGAGAAAAATTATGAGCATAGTGTTTTCAAACTCAGGTAAGAATGTAATGATCAGGGTAATTTTATGATAAATAATATAAATTCCTGAAAAATTAATTAATTATATCTTATAGAGTTATATTAATTATAAGAGTATGAGAAAAAAATTACTGAAAAGAAAAAAGTATTATTTTTAACTAAATTAGGTCTTCATAGATTATATGGTTTTTTTGAAAAGCTTTATTTTGAAATTTTAGAATATTATTTGGAAAAAACTAATTTATTTTTTTTAATTAATCATTTAAAAATTATATTTGGTTGAATTTTCTTAAAAAAATTAATAAGTATGATTTTTTAATAAATTGTGAGAAATACTAATTGTTTATTAAAAACATTCATTTATTTTCATGTTTTTATAAAGTAACATTTTATTTTGGATAATTTTTAAATTTCATTGGTTTTTTGTTAAGAATAATCAACTAAGTTTTATTGGATCTACATCATTCTTAAATTTGGTACAAAAACATTCTAATTCTTGAAATGCATTTTTCTGGAAAATCACTTTTCATCATGTTTTGAAACTTTAATTTTAAATTATATTATACCACTTCTATGAATTTAATTTTGATAAGATGGATTCCATATTTATAATTAGTGTAATTAATATATTATAATAGTGTTAAATTATTTTTTTATAGTAAATAGTAAAAATAAAAAAAAATCTTTTTCTATTGTTAATGTTAAAACAGATTTATCATAGGGTTAAACTAGTGTTATAAGATTTAAAATTACCTACACAATTTATCTTATCAAATTTTATGATTTTTGTCAAAACATTCACTATTTAAGTAGCTAAATAACTTAAATTAAACATTTATTTGAATTTTGGATCCCACACTTAACTTTTGAGAAGATAAGTTATATTTTATTAAAATAAAAAATAAATTTTGGGTCTTTTCATTTAATAGAATAGTTGCAAAATGTGATTATGTTTTTTATTTATTTGTTTATTATTTATTAAAAATTTTATTTCAAATAATTTATTACATGATTTCAATATAAAAATATTTTTACAAATAAATATGGTATTTTTTAATAAAGTGTTTGTTATGCATTTTATGTTCTTAAATTAAAATTGATTTCATCCACCTATATTATTTAAAAATTCAAAAATTTATTCCATATTTTTAATCATTATTTGAAAATTTTTTACCAAGTTAATATTCTATTTTGGGTCATATAATAAAGTTCTCATGGTAAAAATTTATATTATAATGGTTAAGGTCAAAAATGAGTTTAAATTTGTTTGATATATAGATAAGGATTAACATTTGACCAAAACATCTATATGTGGGATTGGTTGATATTATGTTGAACCTATCATAGATTATAATTGGATTTAATGTTCCTTGGTTCCAGTTGGAATTATTATCATATATATATTATTTAACATTTTGAGAAATTCTACGAATTTTCCTCTCCTCACTTATAGAAAGGAACCTTTCCTCCTCTCTTCCTCACACATTTTTAGCACTCTATGTCATCCAATACCAACCCTAATCCCTAAAATATATCCCTATCCATATATTATATTAATTTTTTACAATATAACCAACCTATAAAGGCTTTAGCTATGAACCTAAATAGGTTGTCTAATGGAGAGGGATAATTCTTAACCAAGCATTTTCGTTTTATTTTTTCTTCAACCTCATAAAAATATTATCCATATTTTCTGGAAAAAAATTATCTTCAACATACTAATATTTTATTATGTTAAATTCATCACCCATTTCCATAACCTTTTCCATCAAATGGGAAATGAAACCATCATTCATGTGTATGATGGACTACCACCTCATGAATCGATGTAATATTTTTCCCATCACTCCCACCCATAGCTGGTTATAATTATGGATTTAATATATATATATATATATATTATTTAAGACATTTTTTTAATTTTTAAAAAATATAATAACACTTACACTCTTTCCCCCATGGTCCTTGTAAAATGAAAACTTTACTCAAGTGTATGTTTGACCTATCATCTCTATGATTATAATGAAATTAATTATCAATACCATCTTTTAGTTTGGGTTTTAAAATTCTAATTAATATATAAAAATGATAATTATTTCATTATTATTATTCAAGAGATATTTTAATAATTACCACTTTGACAATATTAAACTATCAAACACATTGTTGATATATGATCCGAATATCGTCAAAATATCCATTATGAATTTAATTTATTAAGTAATTTTTTATAACATGGTAATAAATAAAATAAATAATAATAAATTTGAAAAGGGATATTAATTATGTAAATAATTAAAAACATTTATTATTTATGAAGATATATAGCATACATGAATATTCAAACTCTATTTGAGGGGTACTTTAACTTAAAACCTTGTTTAGATTTTTTTATGATTTATTTTATAATATATTTTATTATATGAAAATATTGTTAAAATTATTTTATGGATGTATTAATATAGAAATAAATAAATTATTAAGGAAATTTTATGTTTCTTTTAACTCCCTTTTAATGTTTTTCAAAAGGAATATTTTTATGTATTTTATACAGAACGTTTCGAATTTGTTTTCAAAAATGAAAAGGAATGTTCTATTTTAATGTATACAATATCAACTATATTTCCCACCATTATAATAATTATTTTATATTCTGAATCTTTAACATTATTTTATCTTTTCATCGAATAATAAATCTCCTTCTATTTATTTTGGTTATTTTCAAAAATGGTTTTAAATATATTGGATGTTTTGATATTTGAAAACATTTTCTTATGTGTGAAAAGAATATTTTTATGAGTGTAATGAGAAAAAATTAAAATGTTCTTGTTTTATAATTATATTATTGTTTTTTTATATTTTTTATAATGAATGTTGGTGTCATTATAAACCAATGGAAGGGGGTTCCATTATAAACCAAGAACGCATGATCCGTAAATAGCTCACCAATGTGTTGGGTAAAGGGATTTAGTTAACCAATTATAGGTTTCTACTATGTGATTTTTGGAATTTACCAAATAAGTTATTCCATTTTTCATAGTGATTCTCATAATAATTTTTAAGTGTTTTCTGATTTTTCCTACATGATTTTTCAATTTTTCTATGGGTTTTTTAAAAAATGTGATGATTTCACTAGGTAATATAACGTTCTTCCATTTATTGGAATCTATATGCTACATCTTTAGGGTCAAATGTATACCTTTGTGAAAAAGGCTTTAGAATAATTTCATTATTTTAAATAGTACATTTTCTTATTTTTTATTTAAAATTTATTATGAAATGTATTTTTTAAATCCTTGAATAGAAATGTTTATATATTTGTAAATAAAATTATAAATTTTTCTTTATGTTTATTTTGAAAATGGAAAATTCTTATGAGTATTCGTAGACTAATGATCTTCTTTCATTCATTTTTTCTCTTAAAATTACCCTTACTGATATTTTTATATTCATAAAACATTTTCAAATGTTCTTCATTGGATTTAAATTATTGTTAGGTAAAATGATTATCTCATGATGAAAATTGTGAATCCATGTCATGAAATGAAAAAAAATGTTATATATTAAATGTTTGGTTTTGTGGAAAAAAAATGGATATTGAGTTGAATGGATCATTTTATGGTGTAATATCTATTAATGTAAGGGTGATGACCTAATTATATAAAACTATAATCCTAAAATATCTTCAAGATTGAAAGAATATACATTCATTTCTAAAGATATATTTTAAGGATTTTTTAAATCTAGGTCCTTATAAAGGAAAAACTTATGTGATTAAAAATTTTAAATTCTAAGTTAATAATAAATTAATTGAAGGTAATTTATATATTTAATTTATTTTATTTAATGTTTTCTATGACTTTTAATATTTACATTATTTCATATCTTCAATATTTTCAAAAAATATTAGATACTTACCTAGAAACCTAGTAAGGATGTTATCAATTATAATACTAAGTGTATGTCTTATGGAAATAACGATATGTCAGGAATCCCAAACTACAATGTGTTGACATATCTTATTTGTAATTTTCGATAGTATACCTATTTTTTAATATCATATAAAACATAATATGGAATGGAATTCAAAGTATAATGACATAATTTATTTCCAAGAGAATGAGATTAAATTTAATGAAGGTGAAGTGGAATGTCTTATCATTAGAGGGGAAACATTATCCTATAAATCATATCCTGGTTCTCCCCTACTAGCTCTATATAATGAATTTATAGGTTGGAAAGAAGATCTAGTGAGATCTATGGATAAATAAGATATCCTTAAAATAGATGATGTACCTATGGTACAATAATTCATTGACGATTTTCAATATGATTTCCATAGTCAACCATAAGAGTTTGAGGCTGGGATTCCCATTAAAATCATTCCTGATGTAATGTTTATATAAAAAAATACCATAGATAATGGAACCAGTGAAGTTGGTGTTTAAATAAATAGTTGTAGGAGTTGAGTGATATGGGATTATATTCCCAAGTGTTTTACTTTTGGATGAACCCTTTTTATTCATGAAAAAAGGAGGATGGGTACCTGAGATTATGATTAATTATAGGGAAATAAATACCATTACGATAAAAAAATGAGAAACCTTTTCAATTATTTTATGACTTATTGATCAACTTCAAGGAGCATAATAATTTTCAAAGATCGATCTTCACTCTTTTGTCATCAAATAATGGTGAATAAGGATGATATTTTGAACATGGAATTTTGAAAAAGGTATAAACATTAGGAGTATATGATAATGTATTTTCTATTGACTAATGTATCTTCTTCTATTATAGATATTATGACTATAGAATTCAAGGTTTATATTAATAACTTTTTTGTAGGAATTAATTGATGATATCTTGATATACTATAATATGTATGAAGAGTTTTATAGTAATCTTAAAAGAATTTCTGAGACCCTCGAAAAAGGAATTATATGAGTTATATAGTAAATAAAAAAATTTCAACAATGAAATTTCCTTTATTGTAAATATTTTCTCCATGGATGGAAAATATGTTTCCCCTTTGAAGAAAAAATATTTTAAATGAATGTCCAACACCGATAAACATAACCAATATCTCATGTTTCCTGGGTCTAGTAGGTTACTTTCAGTAGTTTTTTAAATATTCATGTTGATTATCCAACCTGATGACCAAGTTATCATTCCAAAGGGTTAATTTCACATTTTCAATGGATTGTTTAGAAGGTTTCTCAGATATGATGAGTGAACTAGTTAATGAAATTGTATTAACATTACCATCATGTAAGGAAGGATTTTTGATGTATAGTGATGAATGAAATAAAAGACTCCATTGTGTCCTTCTGTAGAACTACAATGATTACCTACACATCAAGGAAGTTGAAAATACCTTAATAGAACTATCTAACTCGTGGCCTTGAGCTAGAATCCATAATATTCAATTTTAAAATATGGATACAATACCTCTAAACTGAAATATGTAATATATATATATATGGACCAAAATATCATGATGTATATATTCACTCAAAATAATATTAACATGAGTAAATGAAGATGTCTGGAACTAATCCAGGATTATGATTTCTCAATACACTACAACCATGGGAAGACAATCATGTTTCCTAATGAATTTAGTATGAGAGACCATGGAGTTAGGTTTATTTTAAGAACCCAGTTCATCCTTGAGGTATAGATCTATCCTATTAAGATTATACTTATGAAAATTATGGAAAAGTGGTCGAGGGTCTGGCTGCAGGCCTATTACAAGATGTGGATGGGAACTACATGTCATATACATATAGTTTCATGTCTTGTATGGAAGGCTGCATGCCATGTAGTCCCAATACATGAACATGTAATAGTCTGTTCAGAATTTGTAAAAACATGGCGTGTAGTCTCAAGTACACACCATGTAATTTTTTTATTGATTAAATCAGTTAGTAGAATCATTTTTGAAAAAATATACACAACTCATCCCTTCGTTCGACAAACAGCATGCCCAAACGATTTGAGGATAGGGTGGCCTCCCGTTTCGTCATCTGATCACTCATTCAAACATCGTCAGATGTGTTGAATTCCCCTTGGTAAGATCTTGATTCATATTGATCATTTCTTATTGATTTATTCTCTTGATATTGTTATTTAAGGTCGGGTTTTTATACCCATTTTTTAGATCTACTCATTTCTAGGTTGAATTAGAACCTGCTGCTGGATGAGGAGAGTCATACAAGTACAAGGTAGGTGGTCTTGTGCCTTTTGCTCTATATCAAGTTGTTTATATGGGATGTAGTACCATTCTCTCATGTTTAGGTTGTATGATTGAATTGAAATTGACCCTTTTTGTTTCTTAATGATGTTTAGTTCATAAATTAAATTAAATTAAGCATATTTGAGCAATTTTGTTTGATTAGGGGCCTCCCCAATTGTGGGATTCACTCAGATGACTGTTTATGGCTATTTGGTTAATGTTTCCTATGAGGCATGCCTTGATTTACCTTATTGGGTTGTTATGTTTGAATTACATTTATTATTGAATTTAAATTGTGATAAATTTTGATTGATTATATTAAGGATTTAGGATTAGTGGTTTCCCCTTTTCCCCATGATAAGCCAATTATCAGTTAAGCCTTTTGATAGTTTAATTCATCTGTTGCTTGATATTTATGATTCCCATGTGAGATTTTATTATGTTAACCATGTAATAATATAACATATATCTGTTTTATTTTATACTGAAATGCTGATACACTGGGCTCAGTCCTGTTGACTGTTATGCCTGCGGGCAAGGATTCATTATGCCTGCGGGCGAGGATTTCTTATGCCTGCGGGCGAGAATTTTTTATGCCTATGGGAGAGGATTCATTGTGCTTGTGGTAGAGTATTTTTTATGCCTGAGGGTGGAGTTTTTCTATGCCTATGGACAAGAAATTGAGTTGAATAGTGAAATGGAATGACTTATGATGAATCTGCCAAGCCAAGGCACAAGCATGGAGTCAGTCTTCACTTTATTTGTCTAGATATCCTTCTAAGGTATCTGTTGAGAATTCTTATATGGGTTATTTAGAGGCTTTGTATAGATCTCGATACTTATATAATTCAATGTAGTTGAATGGTTGAACTGAAAACAACAAATGTAAATGGAAAACATGACTTGTAGAATTGATTAATTTTGAGTACTTCCAAGTTTATTACTTTTCCTTTTTGTACACTACTTGTTGCATATACTCACTGACAGATAGGAATATATATTGGGTGGTTTTATACTAGGATTCATTTATCACACATTTTTTGGGTCCTTATTTTAGGCCCAAACATATTATACTATTGTAGGTTTTGATAAGGGAAAGCTCACTTTTTCAGGTACTTGACATGTTGTTGAGGAGCGAGAGAGGATAGGACCGATATTAGGCTTGTGAGGCTTAATAGTTTCCTTTTATTCTTTTTTTTTGGAAAATATATTGTGGATTTAATATGTGTACATTTTTTTCTGTTTTTCATATAACATAACATGTTGCATAATATTTTGTGTGGAATGACGCTTGGTTATTTATTTTATCCGTCTTCTACTATTTATTTTCAATTTATATCGTTTATTTATTCATCTATTATTATTTATTAAAATATATTACATTCTTCCAATGATGGAATAATTTCATCACTACCACACCCTAGGACCTCACTGATAGTCGGAAGCCTTTGGCGTTTGGGGAAATGCACTTGAGTCCTAATCGCCAACCGAGTACGGGGCACCAGTTCAGTGGCATCCAGATTCAAGATGTTACAAAGTGGTATCATTGGAGTTTATTTTCTATTTTTCCTTACTGTTTAGTGATTTTAGATAGGTAAAGGAATAAAATATAGTTCGGTCATAAAATATTCCCTAGAGTAGCAACCCCTTGTACAGGGAAAAGCCAAATTTCCTCGAATTGACTTGTGATATTTGGATTTTGAGTTGTTACAATTGATTCGATTTCATTTTTGGGTGAAAGATTTATTTTGTGCTATAATTATTGATTTATTTTGGTTCTATTTTGTTACAACCCGATTATATGAGGTTATTACATCTCATGCATCATATATGCACTTTTTAGAAATCACATTCCATGCATTCTTGCCATGCCATTTAAAGAATATTACTGATTGCTTGTTGTTGTGATAGATGTCATGATAGATGTTCATGATGTTGTGATAAATACCGTGATAGTTATGTTTGATATTGTAATAGGTGTATTGGTATGTTTTATGGTTGAATTGGAAGGGTGCTAAACTTTGGTCTCTAAGGAGTATGGGCCCACTTGGATCAGAATTTATTGGATAATGTTTCATCCAAAGGATATAAATTTTGTTTTTATGTGCTATATATGGATGAAAATATTCGATTAATGGGGAGTATGGGACCCCAAGGATTAGAATTTGGCACACTGTTTATTTATTTTTCCAAAATAGGGGTTTCGGGGAAGTTTCTACGATTTAATATTTGGAAACCCAAAAAAAACGGTGTTTTGTCTTATAAACACACACCATGTGTTATTCTATTTGGTAAGAGATAACTTTTCTTATGTATATGACTTGTACTCAGAGTACACATCATGTAATAATTGACCCTATCACCATCTATGTGATAGAAAACATGGGTTTTTTAGTTTTTATTAGAACACGTCGTGTACCTTATGTACGCCCCGTGTAGTTTTACATAGGCAGACCCATGTAGCTCTGTCCATGTAAAAGTACATGGCCAGGAGGGAAGACTTGTGTAAAAATCATGTACAGGACTAACACGTAGTGTACCTAGTTTGTCTATAGGACTATGCTGAATGGAGTACATGACTATGTAATATATTAAGTGTACATGTTTTATATAGTCCCTACACACCATGTACCTAGGGTGTTTACATACTGAGGTCAGCAGGAGTACACGGCCATGTAATGGATTAAGTTTACATGACGTATATGGTTCCTACGCACTGTGTACTCATCTTTTGTGAACTTTTGAGGGTTTTCTTCTCTTGTTTAGTTTTTTCACTCTTGAATAACATACATTGATGAACACGATTATACTAATGTGTGTGTGCTAAACATTACAAAGAAATTTTACCATGAATAAATATAGTATTGCGCCAAGAGAGTGGTAATGATCATACCCTAGAGGTTATATGCCATGGGATACCAGAGGATCCTCCCATCATTCCAGTTGGGGAACCAACTATTATAACAGATGTAGGTGATGATGCATATTTCTATGAAGGCTTTATAAGGATTATGCAGACCTTCCCGGGAGTACCTTCGCTTTCCATGTTTATGGAATAACTAACACAAGTATTCCTATAGAAGCATCCTCCTACGTTTTTAGGGGATAGTGGACCATAGGATGCAGATTCATGGATGGTGTCCATGCTTACGATCTTCAATCATCTAGAGACTCCAGCATAGAGGAGGGTCAAGCTCGTGACTTATATGTTGCATGATTCAGCCAAGAGGTGGTGGGATTTTCTCACTAAGATAGAACATTGTCGGGATATGGCATGGGTGGATTGTAAGATGTTATTCTTTGACTACAATTTTCTTGAGATGTTGAATGTCGATAGAACCTAGGATTTCATGCAACTTGAGTAGGTAACTATATCAGTAATGGACTACACTACCCATTTCACTAAGCTTCTGATATTCACACCTCTTCTGATGGGTGAAGAGACATCGAGGGATAGGCGAATCAAGGATGTTATTAGGTATGAAATCCAATCTTAGGTGAACATTTTCAGGTTTCCTTATTTATATTCCATCGTGAATCAGGAACTAATTACCATGAATAATCTATGGGAAGATGGAGGTGTGAACTAGAGCAGTTCATCACTGATATCTCGTACTGCCTTGAACGGGATCAAGATGCATCATATGAAGCTTTCTTGCGGTGATACGAGCAGTTAGAATGTTTCTTCTGGTATCCAGGTGAGGTTTTATCAGTTTGGTAGTGCTGGTAATATGAGACCATAGTGTCTGATGGACCCAGTCGAGTGCTGATCTTGTGGAATGATGGTCCATCTACAGTGCTTATGAAGGTTATTTCCACCATTGTCTAATGAGAGAGGTTCTTCACCGACTCCACGTTCAGGGTAAGGGTTAACAGCTTCTCACAAGTCAGATAATTGGAATAGACTAGGTCGTTTAGGCTGAGGTGGTGGTTGTGGCTATGGTATCCAAACCCTAGGATCATAGCAAAAATAGGGTGGGTTAGCTCAGGGTAGTGAGGTAGTGTCTTAGGGTCGTGGTACAGGTCAGACATATGCAGTGCAACCTACTTAGTAGGAGAAAAATCTCATCCCTTTTACTATCATAGGTACAATTCTATTAGCCTTTTTTAATCTTCTTTAATCTTAGATGTAGGGCTTCACATAGTTTTATATATGTTCCCATTGAAGAAAGCCTTGTGCTCTGTGTATTCCCTTTTGATGATGTTGTAATGCTAGAAACTTCATTAGGGATAAGAATGATAGGTCTCTATTAGTGTATGGAGTTCCCTCTTGAGGTTGGTGGGTGTCACTTATTATGGGATCTATATGTCTTAGAGATGACAATATTTCATTTCATACATAGAATGGACTGGTTTGTCTCCTTTCAAGCCTTTGTTGATTTCTATCATTGTAGGGTGAGTTTTATGTCACCAAAAGGCAGATCATTTCTATTCAAGGGAGAGTGGGATGTCTTGGCAGGCCGAGCTGGACCTAAGAAACATGGTTTGAGGGGGATGATAGCACATATTTCTAGTTTATATATGGATTACTAGAGAACATTTCAGATAGATTTCCCTCCAGTGGTTGATTTTTTTACAAATTTTTTCCCCAATGACTTTTCACAGTTACCTCTTGTGATAGAGGTGGAGTTCATGATCAGGATAGTTCCATGAGATTCACTAGTATCCATTACTCTTTATAGTATAGCTATGAAGAGTTTGTAGGATCTAAATAGGCATCTAGAGGATTTATATTCAAATGGTTTTATCCAACCTAGTACTTATTTGTGGGGTTATAAGGTCCTTTTTTGAAAAAGGAGGATGGTGCATTCCGGATATTTGTGGATTATCGGAAATTTAAGCAGTTGATAGTTAAAAACTAACATCCCTTTCCACGAATTGATGATCTCTTCGATTAGCTCCAAGGAGTTTGGGTATTCTCTAAGACTGATATGAGATCTGGCTATCATCACATGTGTGTTAGATCATCACACATACCCCCACACAGATTTCCGAAGCATATATGGTCTGTATGAGTATGTGGTTATGTCGTTCGGTCTCATGAACGCTCCAGCAGACTTCATGGAAATGATGAACTAACTTTTCTATCCCTATCTTGATTCCTTTGTTGTGATTTTCATGGATGATATATTGGTGTGTTCCCATAAACAACACGACCATGCCACACATCTTGAGATCCTTTTGAGTACACTGAGAGAGAGTTGTTTATATTCTATTCTCTCAAAGTGCCACTTCTGGATGGATGAGATTAACTTTTTGGTTCATGTCATCTCAGAGATAGGTATATCAGTGGACCAAAAGAAGGTGATAGAAGTAGTTACCTATGATATTCCCAAGAACATATTTTAGGTGATATGGTTTACAGGGATGGTTGGTTACTATATGAATTTCATACAGGACTTATCATGATTAGTAGTGCTGATGAAAATCTTGAAAAATAAGGGTGTGAAGTATGTATGGTCAAATACTTGCAAGAAGTCCTTTTAGAAGATGAAAGGGAGATTAATGTCAGCACTGATACTAATTTTTCTATATCTATGAAGGAGTTATATTGCGTACTGTGATGCACGAGGCATTAAGTTTGGAGTAGTTCTTATGTATGGGGATTAATTCATTGCATATGGGTCTCGGTCCTTGATGCCACATGATAGGAAATATCAAATAAACGATCTCAAGTTTTCCGTGGTTTTTCGTACCTTGTGTTGTTGGAGACATTACATATTGGGGGAGAATTTTTTAGTGTACATAGACCACAAAATTCCCAAGTACATCCTTACTCAGCATGATCTTTATCTGAGGTAGTGAAGGTGGGTGAAGTACCATCAGTATTTTAGCTTCGAGCTTTCCTACATGCCTAGAAAAGGTGAATCAATTGCTAATGCACTGATCAAGAGGACTCAAATGCAGGAAGTACAGGAGGCTAGTAGCGAGTGTCACCTTATAAAATTGTTCTATAAGATTCACTTGGAGGTGTATGCCAGTCAGGGACATACATTACTTTCTTCTTTAGATATAAATTATAACATACTAGACAGAGTGACGACGAGACAACTATCAGATTCTAAGGTCATATTTCGGTGGGAGAGTGTTGCAGGTAAGGATCCACCTTCTGGTTAGATGGTAGGTGATGATGAGATCTTGAGGATCCATGGATGTGCCTGAGTTCCAATGGACATGCATGAGGAGTTGATGTAGAAGTTCCATGCTTTATCTTTGGCAGTGTATCCCAGAGTTACCATGATGTACTGTGACATTCTTCATCGGTACTGGAGGCTAGGTATGAAGAGAGAGGTGGCTAGTTTTGTTACGAGTTGTTCCACATGTCAGTAGCTGAAGGCAGAACATCAGTGGCCATCTAGAATTTTACAGTAGTTACCTATTCCGAAGTATAAATGGGATGATGTCATGATGGATTTCTTGATAGGTTTACCGAGGTCTACCTGAGATAATGATGTAGTGTGGGTGGTGGTTGAAAGACTTACGAAGGTCGTTCACTTCATGTTGTTCAAGGAGACCTGCGTTGTTGATAATCTTGGGAAGATTTAAATTTTTGAGGTGTTATGAATTCATAGGGTCCCTCATTCTATCATTTAAGATATGGACACCTTCATTACATCTAGTTTTTGGCATATTTTTCAGAGGGTGTTGGGTACACTAGTGATTCTGAGAAT
The DNA here is from genome assembly GCA_963277665.1 of Viscum album. NCBI lineage: Eukaryota > Viridiplantae > Streptophyta > Magnoliopsida > Santalales > Viscaceae > Viscum > Viscum album. The sequence goes on from OY728158.1 coordinate 327,674,342, forward strand.
ATCATACCACCCTTAGACTGATAGTCAGTCAGATCATACGATACAAGTGCTAGAGGACTTGCTGCTAGCATGTGTCATATGCTTTGGGGGATCATGGGAGAAGCGTATTCCCCTGATTTATTATTCCTACAATAATAGTTTCTTGGTGACTATAGATATGGAACCTTATGAGTCTTTGTATGGTAGTACATGTCGATCACCCATACGTTGGATAGAGGTGGGTAAGGTAGCTTTATTTATACCACGTGTCATGCAAGAGACTTCTTAGAAGATCAAATTGATTCAGAAGAAAATGGTTACTATGAAATCTCATTATAAATCATATACCGATATCCACATATGACTGTTGGGGTTCAAGGTTGGGGATCATGTTTTCTTGTGTGTTGCACTAAGGTTGGGATACAAGTGAATTAATAGACAGGGTAATCCTTTTCTGAGATACATCGATCCATTTTAGATTCTAGAGAGGTCATGGTTGATAGCCTATCAGTTGAAATTACCTTATAGGTATAGGGATATGCATGACTTCTTCCATTTTTATTAGTTCCAACATTACTTTTCAGACCCATCTCACACCTTTCAGCCCAAGATAGTGGAGTTACAGCAACATGTGTCTTTTGAGGAGTATCCCATTCGTATTGTGGATCTTAGCATGAAGATTATCCATGGACGTTATGTTCCTTTGGTATGTGTGTTATAAGATTACGAATGAGTGTAGGATAAGATTTGGGAGAGGGAGGCTGATGTATGATCACAATGGCCAAAGTTATTCTCTGATGTTCCATCACCACCCTCAGAAGGGAAATTTGGGGAAAAATTACTTTCATGGGGTAAATCTGTAAGAACCTTATTCTTCTTTGTGGTATGGATATTTCCTTTTCAGTTTATACCTCTGAAATGGGGGAAAATAGGTTGAGGTGCTAGATGTAGGCATGTTACACGATGTGGATAGGAACTACAGGTTGTGTACATATAGGTACACACCATGTATAGAAGGCTACACAACATGTAATTCTGGTACACGGCCATGTAATGGTCTGGATATAATTTGTATAGACATAGCATGTAGTTACTAGTATAGGATATGTAATTTTTTATTGATTAAATCATGTAGTAGTGTTGTTTTTTTTAAATTATAGAACTCACCACTTCATTCAACAAAAATCCTACCCAAGCGATCTGAAGATAGAATAGCATCCCATTTTGTTGTCCGATCATAGATTCTAACATTTTCAGATGCATTGTATTCCCCTCAATAAGCTCTTGATTCCTCTTGAGCCTTTCTTCCTAATTTATTATCTCAGTATAGTTATTTAATTTCATGTGTTTAAAACCAATTTTTAGATCTAGTCCATTCTAGGTCAAATTAGAGACTATCGTTGGATGATGAGAGTCATGTGAGTACAATGTAGTTGTTCTTGTGCCTTTCTCTCAATGTCAAGTTTTTTATATGTGTCATAGTGCTATTTTCTCATGTTTAGGGTGTATCCATGAATATAAATTTTACCTTATTTTATAATGATGATTAGGTCATGAATTAATTTAATTTATGTATATTTGAGCTTTTGGTTTGATTAATAGCCACCCCATGGGTGCGTTTCCCTTGAGTGACCATTTATAGCCATTTTAGATGAGGTTGTATATGAGGAATTCCTTACTTTCCCTTATTGGGTTGTTAATAATGAATTAAATTAATTATAGATTTTAATATTTGAAAAATTGTTATTTATTAGATTAAGGTTGTGGGATTAGTAGTTTCCCCTTTTCCCCATGGTATGCAAATTATTGTCTAAGCATTGTGATAGTTTAATTCACTTGTTGTTTTATATGTATCATGCCCAAATGATTTGTTATTATGTTAACCATGTAAATGTATAATTTAAATGTGTTTTCTATAATTCTAAAATGATGATATATCAGGATCGACCCTATTGACTATTATGCCTGCATGAGAGGATTCGGATGCCTACGGGTGAGGATTTGTTATGTCTTCAAGTGAGAATTTGTTATGCCTGTGCATGAGGATTCATTATGACTATAGGAGAGGATTATTTATTCTTATGGGAGGGGTTTTTCTATTCCTGAGAGAAATATATTGAGTTGAATATTGAAATAGAATGCCTTATGATGTATCTTCCAAGACAAAGAAAAATCTTGGATTTGGTCTTCACTTTATTTGGTTAGATAGCCTTCTAAGGTATCAGTTGAACATTATTATACGTGGGATTGATGGTCTTAGCCTGAATTTCATGACTTATATAATTCAATGTAGTTTAATGGTTGAGCTAAACATAATTAATGAAATTGGAAAACATGACTTGTTGGATTGTTTACTTTTGAGTACTTCCTAATGTACTGCTTTACCTTTTTTTACACTACTAGATGCATATACTCACTGATAAAAAGGCATAGATAATGGGTTGTTGGCTACTGGGATTTATTTCTCACATCCTTTTTGGGTTATACTTTTTTTCCCAAATGAATTATACTTTTTAGGTGTCGATAAGGGAAATTTATCTTCTTAGGTACTTGAGATGTTGTTTAGGAGACAGAGTGCAAGGGATTGAGTTGAGGATTTTGATGATTATTATTTTCCTTTGTTTCATTTTTTTTTTGGAACATATATTGTGGATTTATATATTGTGCCTGTTTTGGTTACTTTCATAGAACATAACCTACTGCGTTATCTTTTGTATGGAATGATGCTTGATTGTATATTTTATCAGTCTTTCATTGTTTATTTCAAATTAATGTTGTTTAATGCTTATTATATTGTATTATTATTTATTCCACTATGTTATACTCTACAAATGATGGCATTGTTTCCCTGCTATCACACCCAAGGCCCTTGATTCTAGTCATCAACCTATGGAGTTTGGGGAAATGCACTTGAGGCCATGTTGCCAACTGAGTATGGGGCACCATTTGAGTAGAATCCGGATCTAGTGCAATACATTTATGATGAGCATAAATAATTACCCCATATATATAGATATAGTAAACATGGATATAGTGATTTCATTTAAAGTGGATCCATAATTCCTTTCCCAAGATATTTCTAATCAATCCTTACCAAAATGGATAGAGAAGTCTTAGTAGAATAATGAGAACTTATAAAGGAAGATTACAAAATTGAATGGTGGGTAATTGATATACATCATCTATAGATATTGATTAGTTAGGTTTTTGAAGAGGTTATGTGTTACATCTATAAAAATTTTGAAAAGGTGACTTCTAGATGAAATAAAGAGATATAATTTATCTATACACCTTGGTAGCATAATGATATATAGGGGTTTAAGAGAACAATTTTTGTGGGTTGGAATGAAGTGGGATGTTTTAGAATATGTGTCTAGTAGAAAAATGTAGAAAGATAACTTCCTTAGAGATTAACGAAACCATTTTTTAGACCTATTTATAAGATGTAAAATGTTAAAATGGGCTTTCTCACTGTACTACCAAGGACTCTAGGGAAGAATGATGCTATTTGGGTCATTGTTGATCATCTTACTAAAATTTCTCATTTCATATAAATATGATAATATATACCCTTGACAACCATTCCAAGATCCTTATTAATTAAATTTTATGGCTTTATGGGGAACCTCTATTGATTAAATCAAATTGTTTCCCTAGGTTCAAATTTAATTTTTCTAAGAGTATTCAAAGGGCTCTCACAATTGAGTTACATTTAAGTACCACCTATTGTCTCTAGATTGATGGGTGGTCTTAATGGACTATCTAGACTTGGATAACATGTTGAGATCATGTTTTCTTGACTCCCAAGGTGTTGGATCGGTATCTATATTTGGTGGAATTTTCATAAAATAAAAAAAACCCATTTAAGAATATAAATGGAACTATATAGAGTATTGTATAGGAATAGTTGACATATTCTTACCCACTAGGAAGAAATTAGAGAAACAAAATTAGTTGTCCTAGAGCCTATATAGGAGACATTTGTGAAAGTGGGAACTATTTAAGTTAAAATTAAATAAATCTAAATTCGACAAAAGATATATGATAATAATATAAGGAAATAAATAGAATTTCATGTTTGGGATCATTTATTCTTGAAGGTTATACCATGGATTGGAGTCATAATATTTCTAAAAAGGAGATGTTATTAACTATGTAAATTGGGACTTTTAAAATACTGAAAATAATTATTTTTGTAGCTTACCAATTGGACATTCCACCCAGCCTTTATAAAGTATATGACTTCATTCATTTTTAATTAATTATGAAATACATGTTGAATCCAACACATGTGCTCACGTCTATGGGAATAGTGTTGGAGATTGAATTGTCTTATAATGAAAATCATGTTGAGTTTATTTATACCTTATAGAAAGTATTTGGGAATTAGAAAACTCATTTGGTGAAATTCATTTGAGAAATCACAGAATAAAGAAGCAACATGGGATCCCTAATAAGCTATTGGGATTGAGTAACCATATGACACCCTGCTTTTATTACAAACTTAAACATGATTTATTACATAAACTATTCACTTGATACAACATGTAAGATCGAGAGGTATAGTGTATTTGGGGATTAGGATCATTAAATAACAACTTAAAACATGAAATACAACATCTTTATTGAAAACTTCCTTTACATGACCACTACATTCCCTTGTACTTAGTATTGCATGGGATAACCTGAGGACATGCATAAGAAAATGGGTGAGCTATAAATCCCAATAAGGGAATAAACATGGGAAACATGAGGAGTAAAATACATGTTAGAAAATAGTCAAATCAATAGAGCACAATAGAAACATGAACATAAAGTCATGATAAAACATGATAATCAAAACATGGAAATGTGGCAACAACACTTAACATGGAATTAGCATGAGCCAAGGCTCATTGCATATGGAGCATGAGTAAATTCTCATTGCACATGAAGCACGAGTAAACCCATGTTTCACTTGAATTAGCATGAGTCAACACTCATTACACATGATGTATCATGATATTATACTTTACCCAATGCATTAGAGTGCTATAAGGGAGCACCCTTCTTAAACATTTCATTTCATGCATAAGTGTGCCACATGGATCATAAAACATGGATTCATAAAACTAAATCATTTATTCCACGAAAAAGGAATGTGTAATGAAACTTTATAATTAATAAGTAAATTTGCATGAATTTTAATAACCTTTATGGAGAAATGGGCATGGTATTCACTACACAATGGCATTGGCTTAGAAAATTGGTGCAATTTCAGCAGCGTAACGGCGTGATATAAGAATTCATAAAAACTGTTGATGAGAGAGAAAGGGGTGTCTCATAATATATACATGAAATGGAAAATAATGGGGTCATATAGATACAGGTCCCAACAATTTTAATGGAATTTAGATTCATGATACAAAAGTATTGCTTGAATGTAAATGAGGAGAGAGAAGTTCCTTTCATAATTTCGGCATAGTAACAGGTGTACATGAGAGGCATTTAATGAGAGAGAAAGGGGTCTCCAATCATTTAGAAAATAGGAGGGCAGTATGGGGGAGGTTTGAAAACATACCCCAGCATTTATAATTGAAATTAAAAGGGCATAACAATATTAAGAAAATTGGACAAAAAAGTGAAAGGAAGAAAACCCTTACTTGGAAGTGTGCTTCCAAGGCTTGATAGAGGCTTTAGAGAGGCCTCTTGAGAGCTTGGGGCACCTTGGGAGGATTCTAGAGAGAGTAGGGCAGAGGTTGGAAGAACTCCAAAGTCTTTGAGTGAGGAGGAAGTGGGATCTTGTGTGGGTTTATATAGGAAAGGTGAGTGAATTCTTTATTATTTGTGTTTGGGACCCCTTACATTAAACTAATACAAACCTCAAATCAGCTCATGGTTTTTGCCCATGTTTTATGTAAAAGGGAAGAGGAAAACAATATTTTATAAGTCCATTGTCCAAACTTCTTAAAATAATGGGGTTGCTTATGTGGAGGTGACTCACACTCCCATGGAAAATAATTTAAAAAGACAAGATTTTTAATAAGTCTTGAGGGGTCCATTAATGCTTTGTAAAATAAGTCAAACAAACCTAAAATCACATTATTTTAATGGTAAAACATATATTGTCTAAATATAAAGCTTATAGTATTTTATTACATCACTATTGGGTCATTATGATGTCATAAAACACATTATATATTTAAACGGTATTTAATTTTTACCTAAAAAATATGAATGTCTCAGAAAATTATGAAAAAATCACCGTAGGATAATTTCAACATCCTGATTCCAGAAATATCATTTATTTTACTTAAATAATACTCAAAATATTTTAATTTTCACTTTTAAAATAAAAACTGACATTTATCGAAAATTCATGGGTTTTGACAGAAATGGCTTTCAAACCTTAATAAAAATTATAATTGCATTCAGAAAATTATTTGATCATTTATATATAATAAAAATTAATTTAATAATAATAATAATATTTAATTAAAAAATCCCTTATTTTAATAAAATAGATTTCTTAATTAAATAATGACTAAAAACACTACTTGTACTTTAAAAACTATTTAAAATGTATCAATAATGACAAGAAAGTATATTCATTATTATGTACAAAAATAATGTACATGAACATAGTACTAGCGATTTGTTACATAACCCCTTAAAACAGCTTCATAAGACCTAAGGGTAAGGTGTGCGATGGTGACAGACTATGGGGTGGCTCGGATAACATCGCTCGAGTGGTAATCTCTATCAACTTCCACTTTTCTTGTAGACAGTCTCGTTCGATCATGAAATGATGAAGCTCATCTTGGTCTTAGTCAAGAGTGAATCCCAAAGACGCCACCTCTTTTCTGTGCTAAGAAAAATGGGCTTCTTATGGAGCAATTCTACTAGATGAGGCCATCGCTTCTTTTGTCTGAGTAAAATGGATTTGTTAAAGCCCTATATTTATACTAATCATGTGATCATTGTTCAATGACTATATTAGAAATGGTAAAAATTCATAACATAAAACTAAAGAAGTTGACATTTTATATAAACATTTTACATAAATATACATTTAATTAGATCAAGAGGGATTTCCATTAATGAAACTTTGCGTCGATACAAGATTCCCCCCTTAAGAAATTTCACCCTCGAAATTTCCTTTTCCCGCACTAAAATAGATGTGGGTAACTCAGCTTCATCATTTCCTCCGATTCCCAAGTCGCTTATTCAAACTTTTGGTTTCTCCACAACACCTTGATGAGGGGCATTGTCTTATTTCGTAGAAATTTTTCTCTACAATCTAAGATCTTCACTGGTTGCACCTCGTAAGAAAGATCATCCCCCAACTGTACCACCTCAGAAGATAGTATATGTGAAGGGTCCGGTATGTACTTACTTAATAGGGATACATGAAAGACATCATGTACTTTGGCCATGGTAGGTGGAAGTGCTAGTCGATAGACCACAGCCCCGACACGATCAAGAATATCGAAGGGGGTGATGTAACTTGGACTTAACTTCCCATTATTTCCAAACCTCATGACCTTCTTCCATGGAGATATGCGTAGAAAAACCATGTCTCCAACTTTAAACTCAAGGTCTCATCGACGGTTATCTGTATAACTCTTCTGTCGACTCTGGGATGCCTTGATATGCTGCTGAATGGTTTTCACCTTCTCCACCATTTCTTCGACCATTTCTGGTCCAAGTAGCTTACGTTCACTGACCTCATCCCAACACGCTGGTGTTCTGAACCTTTTCCCATAAAGGGCTTCATATGGTTCTATTTGGATGCTCGAGTGGAAACTATTATTATAAGAGAACTCAACCAGAGGAAGATGTTGATCCCATCCTCCTTTAAAGTCCATTGAGAACGCTCTCAACATTTCCTCAAGTGTTTGGATAGTCCGCTCAGATTGGCCATCAGTTTGAGGATGATAGGCCGTATTAAAGTTTAGTTCAGTATCCAGAGCATAGTGAAGACTATTCCAAAACTTAGAGGTGAATCTTGGATCTCGGTCAGAAACAATAGATAGTGGAACTCCATGCAGCCTTACCACTTCCCTTATATATATCCATGCCAGTTGATTCAATGAGAAATCCTCCCGAATAATAATAAAGTGTGCAGTCTTTTAAGACGATCCACCCCAACCTAGATTGAATTGTTTCCTTTCGATGTCCTCGGAAGTCCAGTGACAAAGTCCATGGTGGTGTTCTCCCATTTCCATTCTGGTATGGGAAATGGTTGCATCGTCCCCTTATACTTATGCCTTTTTTCCTTCACTTTTTGGCACACTAGGAACTTTGATTTATATACAGCGATGTCCTTCTTCATATTATCCCACCAAAAATCATCTCAGAGATCTCGATACATCTTTGTTCTCCCTGGGTGAATAGAGAAATTTAAACTATGTGCATCATCCAAAAGTTTCTTCTTCAGCTCCGGACTTGATAGAACACATAGTCTTTTCCCAAATCGCATAATTCCTTCTTCATTAACATTAAACTCCGAGGATTTACCTATTTTGATATCTTCTACTTTTTCCTGAATTCCCACATCATCCTTTTGAGCATCCTTTAACCTTTCCAAAAGAGACGGTTGAGCAATCATTTATGAAAGGATTGATGATGTTCCCTTCTTTATGATTCTCATGTCCATCTTCATCAAGTCTAAGAAGATTGGATCCTTCTCAATTCTCATCATTGATAGAATCACTGGGTCCTTTCTACTTAGGGCATCTTTCACCTTGTTCACGTTCCCAGGGTGGTAGTGTATTGAATAGTCATAATCCTTAATGATCTCTATACATCTTCTCTGGTGCATATTAAGCTCTTTCTGTGTGAATATATATTTAAGACTCTTTTGGTCAGTATATATCTCACATTTCTCCCCATAGAGATAATGCCGCCAGATTTTAAAGGAAAAGATCACCACCGCCAACTCCAGATCATGCGTTGGATAGTTTGGCTCATGGATTTTCAACTGTCTTAAGTCATAGGATATCACTTTATCATTCTTCATCAACACATAGCCTAAGCCCTTCTTCAAAGCATCACTGAATATCAAAAAAGGTTCCCCACTTGTGGTTAAAGTGAGCACGGGCGTAGTGATAAGCCTCTATTTCAACTCCTTGAATCTGTATTTTCATTCATCACTCTAAGAAAACTTTACTCCCTTTAAAGTTAGCTTGGTTAGAGGGTTGGAAAATTGTGAGAAATTTCTCACAAATCGTCGATAATATCCAGCTAAACCCAAGAAGCTACGGATATCTGTTACCGATGTTAGCCTCGGTCATCCCTTAATTGCATCTGTTTTGGAGGGATCCACAGATATCCCATTGCTTGTGATGATATGGCCCAAGAATTAGACCTCCTTCAACCAAAAATCACACTTTCTATACTTTTCATAGAGTTTCTCCTTGCGCAAATTCTCTAGTACATTTCTTAAATGCTCCTCATGATCCTCCTTGGTTTTGAAGTATATTAGAATATCATCTATAAAGACTACCACAAATTTGTAAAGGTAACATCTAAAGACTCTATTCGTCAAGTCCATGAAGATTTCTGGAGCATTAGTGAGTCTGAAAGTCATTATTATGAATTCATAGTGCCTGTATCTTGTACGAAAAGCAGTCTTGGAGACATCTTCCTTCTTCAACCTTACTTGATAATATCCCGATCACAAATCTAACTTGGAGTAGTATTGTGCTACATGAAGCTGATCAAACAAGTCATCAATTCATGGGAGAGGATACTTGTTCTTTATCGTGGTTTTTTTGAGCTCACAATAATCGATTCAAAGGCACATTGACCCATCCTTCTTCTTGACGAAGAGGACTAGTGCACCCCATGGTGAAGCACTTGGGCGTATAAACCCTTTATCCATATTCTCTTGTAGTTGTTTCTTTAGCTCTTCAAGCTCCTTGACAGCCATTCTATATGGATTCTTTGATATTGGTAGAGCCCCAGGTATAAGTTCAATTGAGAATTCAACATCTCTTCTAGGAGGAAGACCAGGCAGTTCCTCGGGAAACACCTCAACAAATTCCCTAACAATAGGCATTTCTTCAAGGGTGGTTTCTTCCTTGGAATCAATCATCTGAGCCAGATATGCATTCTCATAGGGTAGTAATATCAATTCTTGAGATGATGGAGACAAATTAGATTCATCTTCCTCCTTACACTTGTAAAGAATTGGGGGTCGATTCTCCATATGGATTGTAATTTCCCTTTCCCAACAATTTATGTTGGCTATATATAATGAAAGTCAATCCATGCCAAGAATTTCATCAAATTTCACTAGAGGGAGTATGATGAGGTTCTCTAGGAAATTCAATCCACAGATTACAATAGGGGAGGACTTATATTCATGGGATGCAATGATTTCCCCATTTTCCATACTCACTGAAATTTTCACTTCCATGATTTGTGGTGGTGCTGGGATTGTTCTAATAAACTTTCAATATATAAAAGAATGTGTAGAACCTGAATCACAAAGTATTTTCATTATTCTTGAATGAATAACTAGCATACCTTTCACCGCTTTGTTTTTGGGGTTCAGTTCAGTAGAATTGATGGAAAAATCACTTCCTTGTTGCCTTGGAGGATATTGGTTGCCTCCGAAAACCCTTGTATTAGGGCACTGATTTGCAAAATGCCCCGGTTCTTTGTAGTTGTAGCAATGAACAACGCCTTGAGGTTCGAATGAAGCATTCCTCTCCTCTGTCGTAGTCGCGGGTCTTTCTTGCCGACAGTTAACAGTTAGGTGCCCTTCTCTTCCTCACCTAAAGCATTTCCTCATCCCCTTGAGACAATTTCTAGGGTGCTTCTTTCCGTACTTTTGTAAAGTGGGGTGTTGGATCCTTTTAGCACCATTGGATTTATCCATCAGACTACCAGCATTGAAGTCCACCTTACGCTTCTTGTCCATATGATACCCATGTGATTCCCCGATCTCCATTTCGACCTTGAGGGCACATCGGACAATTTCCTCATAGTTGTCGAAGTCACGGATCGCTAATGCTTTCCATAGGCTAGGCTTCAGCCCACCAAAGAAGTGGTCAACCTTGCATTCAGGGGTAACAACAAAGATGAAATCATATCATGCAAGACTTGTGAAGTTTGCATCATACGCTCCAACAGATTATTCATCTTTTTTCTTGAGGGAAAGGAAGTCCCTTTCTATCTTAAGCTGGAGGGTGCATGGAAAATATTTATTGAAAAAAATCTTCTGAAAATCCTTCCATTCCAACGCCTCGATCTCCTCCTCAGGCTTCATATTTTTGATCAACGACCACCATTGATCATCTTCACCCTCCATACGATAAGCCTCTATGAGAACCTTCTTTTGTTCAGAACATTAAAGGATGGAGAAGATCTTTTCAATGTAGTTGATCCATTGTTCAGCGATCGTGGGATCGGATGATCCACTAAAAGTAGGAGGCCTTTGTCTCATGAATCTCTCGATAGAGACTTATTCCTTATTAGGGGGGGTTTGAAGTTCCTCTTGACCCATTTTTCTATTCAAATCTTGATTTAGCTGCGATAGAAGTGGGAAAAATTTCGCGATTCCCACTCCCATTGGATTGGGCGTCTCATTAGTACAGTCATCACACTGATCTTCACATCGGTTGTTAGCCCGAGTTCTCCTATTACTGGCAATTGGCTGGAATAAAAGGAAAGTTAGGGGTAACACATAAAGGGTAATCCAAAAAAAAGTTGATGACTTATAAATAAACTTTTATTTCCTTAACTCATGAGTTTATAGGCTTCAATCTAGGATTTTCATGATCTACTTTCTAACATATATTTTTAGGGGAAGTTTTTTTTAATTCCCATAAAAAGGGTTCATACTAAGCTTGTAAATTTATCAAAACATATCCCTCGGGAGTGTCATAAACAAGAGTGCATCAAGGCCCATTGTCGTGCACCAGCTCCCATTCGAGTCTAGCTCAAAGCAGTGATTCTGGGTTTTACCCCTAGGATACATCTGTGCCAGAGCCGCCTCTACCTACTCGTATCCAGACAGGGATGTATTTTCTTGATAAACCACTCACTCAGTACTTACCAAAACTAAGGTATGTTTTTTTATACTTAGTATTGTCTCTAAGGCTTTACTGGGGTTTTCTAATCCCAATCCCAAAAATAACTAAACCTATCCTTTGATACCAACTATGACAACCCTGATTTTTTTACAAACTTAAACATGATTTATTACATAAACTATTCACTTGATACAATATGGAAGATCGAGAGGTCTAGAGTCTTTCAGGATTAGGATCATTACATAACAACTTGAAACATGAAATATAACATCTTTATTGAAAACTTCATTTACATGACCACTACATTCCCTCGTACTTAGCATTGCATGGGATAACATGAGGACATGCATAAGAAAATGGGTGAGCTATAAAGCCCAGTAAGGGAATAAACATGGGATACATGAGGAGTACAATACATATTATACAATAGGCATATCAATAGATCACAAGAGAAACATGAACATAAATGCATGATAAAACATGATAATCATAACATGGAAATGTGGCAACAATACTTAACCTGGAATTAGCATGAGCCAAGGCTCATTGCACATGGAGCATGATTAAATTCTCTTTGCACATGAAGCACGAGTAAACCCTAGTTGCACTTGAATTAGCATGAGTCAACACTCATTACACATGACATATCATGATACTATACTTTACCCAATGCATTGGAGCGCTATAAGGGTGCACCCTTCTTAAACATTTCATTTCATCTATAAGTGAGCCACATAGATCATAAAACATGGATTCATAAAACATAATCATTTATTCCATGAAAAGGGAATTTGGAATAAAACTTTATAATTAATAAGTAAATGTGCATGAAGGTGAATACCCTAGATAGAGAAATGGGCATGGTATTCACTACACAATGGCATTGGCTTAGAAAATTGGTGCAATTTCGGCAGTGTAACGACGTGATATAAGAATTCATAAAAACTTTTGATGAGAGGGAAAGGGGAGTCTCATAATATCTACATGAAATGGATAGTAAGGGGGTCATATAGATACATTTCCCAACAATTTTAATGGAATTTAGATTCATGATACAAAAGTATTTCTTGAATGTAAATGAGGAGAGAGAAGTTCCTTTTGGAATTTTGGCATAGTAACAGGTGTACATGAGAGGAATTTAATGAGAGAGAAAGGGTTATCCAATCATTAAAACAATAAGAGGGCAGTATGGGGGAGGTTAGAAACCATACCCCAACATTTATAATTGAAATTAAAAGGTCATAACAATATTTGGAAAATTGGACAAAAAAGTGAAAGGAAGAAAACCCTTACTTGGAAGTGTGCTTCCAAGGCTTGAGAGAGGCTTGAGAGAGGCATCTTGAGAGCTTGGGGCACCTTGGGAGGATTCTAGAGAGAGTAGGGAAGAGGTTGGACGAACTCCAAAGGCTTTATTTGAGGAGGAAGTGGGAGCTTGGGTGGGTTTATATATGAAAGGTGAGTGAATTCTTTATTATTTATGTTTGTGACCCCTTACATTAAACTAATCCAAACCTCAAATAATCTCATGGTTTTCGCCCATGGTTTTGGAAAAGGGAAGAGGAAAATAATATTTTATAAGGCCAAAGTCCGAAATTCTTAAAATAATGGGGTTTCTTATGTGGAGGTGAGTCACACTCCCATGGAAAATAATTTAAAAAGACAAGATGTTTAATAAGTCTTGAGGGTCCATTAATGCTTTGTAAAATAAGTCAAACAAACCCAAAATCACATTATTTCAATGGTAAAACATATATTGGCAGAAAATAAAACTTATAGTATTTTTTATATCACTATTAGGTCATTATGATGTTATAAAAAACATTATATATTTAAACGGTATTTAATTTTTGCCCAAAAAAATTGACTGTCTCAGAAAATTATGAAAAATTCACTGTTGGATAATTTCGACGTCCTGATTCCAGAAATATCTTTTATTTTATTTAAATAATTTTATAAATATGTTTATTTTCACTTTTAAAATAAAAACCGACATTTATGGAAAATTCACGGGTTTTGACAGAAATGGATTTCAAACCTTAATAAAAATTATAATTGAATTCATAAAATTATATGATCATTTATATATAATAAAAATTAATTTAATAATAATAATAACATTTTATTAAAATATTATTTATTTCAAAAATCCCATAATTCAATAAAATATATTTCTTAATTAAATAATGACTAAAAACACTACTTGTACTTTAAAAACTATTTACAATGTATCAATAATGACAAGAAAGTATATTCATTATTATATAAAAAATAATGTACATGAACATAGTACTAGCGATTTGTTACATAACCCCTTAAAACAGCTGCATAAGACCTAAGGGTAAGGTGTGCGATGGTGACAGACTTTTGGGGTGGCTCGGGTAACATCGCTCGAGTTGTAATCTCTATCAACTTCCACTTTTCCCGTAGACGGTCTCGTTCGAGCTTGACATGATGAAGCTCAGCATAGACTTGGTCAAGAGCAAAGACCAAAGATGCCAGCTATTTTCTGAGCTTCGATAAATGGGCTTCGTATTGGAGAAATTATACTGGATGAGGCCATCGCTTCTTTTTTCTGAGGAAAATGGATTTGTTAAAGCCCTATATTTATACTAATCATGTGATCACTGTTCAACAACTATATTAGCAATGGTAAAAATTATTAACATAAAACCAAATAAGATTACATTTTATAAAAAAAATTTACATAAAGAGACATTTAATTAGATCAAGAGAGATTTCCATTAATGAAACTTTAGGTCGTTACAAACAACATCTTCTTAATATCACATATAGAACACAATATTCTGGTTGAAATTATTTATAGGGGGTATGTAACACCTGATACTCAACTATAGATGGTAAACATCATATCCTGAACTTTCATGAAATGTGACCATTAAATACCCATTATTAATGAATTTATTTAATAAATTAATTTTATAACTATTAATCTAAAAAATTGTTTTTGAATTATTAAAATCTAAATTATCATAGAATGATTGTTTCTGCTATTTTCTAAAAAGGTTCATTTTTAGTCAAAGAATATGGTTTTCAAAAAACTAAAATTTTCTATGACTTCACTGTTATATAAGGAAGAAATTAATGTTTAGGAAAACATTAATGATATAAGATATAAATTAATGGAATAAAAATATAAATTTTATGATATTATTTGATTTTATAAATTTCATTTCAAATGGTTTTTTAACTAATAAAAATGATTCATCAATAAATAACATATTTTGAGATTTTCATTAAATCATTTATTTTCAATGGTGAATTACTTTTTTTATTTAATTCAAATAATAAGAACTTCTATTTTATTGTAATAAATCAAATTATGTTTTTAAAATTATTATCCAAGATAATCTTATCTTCTATGTAAATTTAAGGCCTAAAAATATTTTTTCTATAAAAATTTTATAGATTAAAAGAATTTATATTAAAATTGATTTTTCTCAATAATAGAAATTTGATTCAATAAAACTATAATTAAATTTTAAATTAGGTATATTAAATTAGGTACAATTGTTAATCTAATTATTTTTTATTAAAATTGTTACATTTGTTAAAAATTAATTATCTTGGTAGAAGTAAAAGGGGTAAATTGAGTTTAACCTTGTGTAAACATCCTAAATAAATAATAATAACAATTTAATTGAATTGTTGAGTTTTTTATCAACCAATAAATGTGTGGTATAAATGTTTTACCATTTTCTATCCTATAAACAAGAAGAGTAAAATTACACCATTGAAAATGTAAGGGATACTATCCAAACTATCATTTCCTTCACTTATAAAAGTGTAACATCTTCACCAACTAAAGACTCACCTATCATTTTATTTTTTTTATAACTCTAAAATTTTACTCCCCGGAATCCTCTTCAAATAACATAATACATGAGTCGTTTATTTTTATCATATTCCAATCAAATTCAAGGATACTTCCAAGGGAAATTCAAGTCCTCAACTTGAGTAAACTACATAGTATTGTTCTTAATTATCTTCCTTGAAATTTATTTTTTATACAATAGTATAATGATATTATTATCATTTATAATATTTAATATAATTATATTAATTTTATTATTATTATTTATTCATATACCCTATCCATTAAAAAAACAAAAAAAATCATGTGTTGTGCGGACTACCACCCCCACAATGTAATGTGTTTCATTTTCCTTAATACCTTTTAAAATTTTGATATAATTTTGGTATTAAAGGATAAATAATATTTTTATGGTATTATTTAGGTTTTTCATGGATAATTAAAGAATTTATTAATTATATTATTAATAAATAATCCTTGATAATTTAATCAATTAAAATAAATCTGCTAAGAAGATTTACTATTATAAAAAACATCTAATATTTTTATATCCATTTATTTTTCTTATACATAATTAAAATTATCACATATAACACTAATAAACACTAAATAAAACCATTATTATGTTATAATTATATTACAACAAAACCACCTCAAATATGTTCATTAAATTAAAGTATTTTCATGTTTGGGTCGGTTTGACCACTTACTTAGACAATAATAAACGTCTCTATCATGTATGAATATGAAAACATATAAAAAGGTATAATTTCATATAATTGTTTAAATAGTTATTTTTTATTTATAAATATATTATATAAATATTTAATTCACCAATTAGGGAAAAACCTTTATTCTTCAAAAATATCCAAAACATGCTTATTATCGACTTTATCCTCAAGGATAAGGTCTAAAACACTTATGAAAGGAATTTGGAAATTAATAAAACATTAAAAATGATCCATTAATATAAATTTAATTATATAGTAATTAATTATTTTGGAATAATAATGGTTATTAACCCTATTATTATCAATGTAGTACAAATAATCAAAACTATAGACATCGATGTTGAAAATCGAAAGAATTCGTGTAGAGAATGGTTATTTATGAAGTCTATGAATGAAAATAGTTCATATTAATTTTATTTTCTAAGTAATTATAATATATTTTTTATGATATGTGAGTATTAATTACGTTTATGGAAGTTAAGATAATAGGTGAGGGTTCTCTATCTTAAATTCCTCTCTTTGAGACATATTATGTATCATGCACCTAATTTCCATTCTATGGTGTATATACTGACTATTTAATTTTTTATATCATAAAATATATTTATTAATGGAAATTAAATTAATTTTTAATCCCTATATTTCAATATTTTGTTATTTAATTTCTACCTAATCCATTAGTGGGGGGTTTTCATCTCAATTTTCATTCCTTGTGACTCATATTACTATCACAACCAATCTTCACTTGTATGATTCATAAATTTCCATGGAAGAAAAGTTTCCATGTTAGGCATGAAATTTAATGGTTTTAAAAGTCTATATTATTATACCTCTCTCAAATTTGTTTGATATTTTATTTTCCTTTTCCATGGTAGGAAAATTATATTACGTTTTGGTAATATAAAAGTGTCTATATTTTCATTGAAAAAAAATCCACGTCTAGATACTAAATAATAGACATGGGAATGGAAGAGATTATCATATAGATAATTGGACCAAAAGGTTTTGTTTATCACTAACATAATTATTACCTTGATTCATGATTTTTGGTCATAAGATAGTACACCTGGTGACACACTCTCATGGGATATTCTTTAGAATATTCACACGATCTTAATGAACTATGAGGAATGATTTTCTCTAACATTGACTTGGTATCCTATATAAATAAAATATTAAACCCAATTACTATATTATTTGGATAACTCATCACATTGAAGGTACCCTTTCCTTTATATTTCATTCATAAATTTACTACCTATTATGTTTAAGATACCCTATAACATCTAAGTTTATTAATGGATATTCTCCTAGACATACACATTATTATATTTAATAAGGAAGTATTTGATGTTTTTATTTCTCAATATATAGATAAGAAATATTTATTCAAAAAGAGTATCATAAATGAATAATAAAAATTTTATTGATCACTCTTTTTATAAATTCATTAGACTTAATCAAGTGATGATTGGGGATCTAAATTTTTTAACCCCTTAATGAATCGATGGGTCTCATGAGACATAACAAGTTGGGTTTCTTTATATATCTCTTACCATGTCAAGAATGTGTCTCGACTCAAGGTATTGAGGGGGGTTTTTTATTACTAACATTTACAATTCCATTATTATGTGATCAATGATTATTTTTATACATATTTTTATTTTTCTTCCAGGATATAATATTCCCTCAATTTTAGTTGATTATGGATTCACATTTTTTGATTGATTTTTACCACATTGCGTATTCCATGTTTTTATTATGTATGATTCCATTGTATTCTAATCCTTACTATGAATATAATATCAACCTTGTGTTTTTCTGTTTCACGGAATCCTAGAAGAGGAATATGTTTAATTTGTAGGTATATGATGGAAGAGTTAATCATGATCTCACAATATGTTCTTGTTGTATCATATGTTTTGAAATGTATTATATGTATGTAAATAATTTTCTAAGAATACTAAATGGTTTGATCCTTTGGTAACTCTTTTAAGTTTTACCAATATTTTAGTATAACTATTAGAAATAGGTTTTTAGAGTTTGTGATGTTATAGACTTCTCGTATAAATTATAGCTAATTTAAAAAATGTGAATTGCCTGGAATTTATTATACTTATATTTTATTGATCAATATTATTTTCTATATTATAATATCATCTTTGTGGTGATAAATCCATTCTATAATTACTGTAGTGATAACAAAATTTTTTTTATGAATCTCATAATTTTATGATTGTACATTCTGGTGTTATCACAGATGAAACAAGTGCCTTACATTATATCATTCTGATCATAACATATAATTTTTTTTTTAAATAATACTCAAATTTTGTCTTATTATTGATCATTATGAGTTGTATTATTCTCTCTATATTCATGAGATATTTTTTAAGAGGTTCTCTCAGATTTTACAGAATAAATTTGAATGAATTCATCAGGTACCACAATTTTCACTCCCTATAAAATGATATAGATCAAATTATATACTTAGGGTTAAAAAATTATTAATTATACTAAATTTATCTATTTAATTGTTTATTCTAATAAAAACCCATGTAAATTCTACTAATATTATTATTACTATTATATTCTATGTCATGCACTAAAATGTGAATAATTAAATCTAATTTTTTTAATAAATAGAATGAAATTTGTTAAAATGATATTAAAAATATATATAATTTCCAATGAGACCATAACGCAACCTATTAAACCTCCCAGTAATTTATCAAACCTTAAATAATAAATATTTATTAATATAAAAAGAAATTCCATTATATTATTCATTGAAAAAATAAATAAATATTTCCCTTACTAAATCATGAATAAATATTTCTTTAATATTTATCTCACATTTATTATGAACTAGAATTATTGGTTATTGGATTTATGATATCAACATTAAATGAATTATTGTTTGAAAATTCATTAAAAATATTTATACCTAATTTCATATTAAAATATAATTTAACTAAGATTCTAGATACAGTTAGTGTTTCCCCATTTAGCCCTCTTTCTTAGTAGCATTAGGCAAACCCTTAAAAATTAAATTATTAAAGTCTAGAAATATGTCAAGGAACACATAAAAAATCAAGTTAATGTTGCAAAAAACCACATAGGAATTCATTTTGTGTTATAAAATCCCATTGTCTCTATATCAAATGAATCAGCTTTTATACCTATGTCATCAGTAAATATGATTTATTTATTTTTATATAACTATAAAAAATGATATCGATAGTAAAATAATATGTCACTAGATTTAATCACAATGTTCCTTTTCAATCAATGAAACTAAAATATCTTCTTCCATTAACTCATAAAGAAAAAATATTTTTTCAACTTATTCAATTAAATATCATATCACATATGAAGTAGCTAATATATTTGACCTTTATATGAGATTGTCTCGTCATAGTATTTGTTCATATGTTAAAGTATATGATTCTTGGTATACAATAATTATAATCTAAACTGGAGGTAAAAATACAAATTTTCAATGACTGGAATATCCAATAAGGCATATAACATGTGCAAATCCAATTGGTGGGTTTTTTCCTAAAAATTAACTTAATATTTATTTAAAATTGTGAATATAAAGTGGTGAATTTTTATTTTTTTATGAACCCCCAACACCAGATATTAATGATTATTTTTAATCTTGTTAGATAGAAGTCATATAGAATATATCACATTTTTTTAAGAATATCATCATAACATTTCATGATTTTAATTAATGTCAGAAACTCTCATAATATTTCAATATGATATATACTCTATATAAATTATCACATTAATAATAAAAAATAACATTCATTATATGATATGATTTTTTAAATTATTTAGGTATTAAAAGGTACAATGTTAGTTGGTTTTAGGGGACTAACTAAAATAATAAAAACGACACCAAGGGATAAATCATAATGACGGTAAATGGTCTTTCTCATCTAGAATGAGGTTTACCTGTCATCAATTTTACTCATGACAAGTATAATAGAACGTAGAATCCATATTAAATTCATCTTAGTTTAATTAACTTATTATGTGACACTCTTTTTCCCTTTATATAATTTATATAACATAAAACTTCCTCTCAACTGATTTATTTAAAAGCCTATATCTAAAATATTTTTACTTTCTAGTTTTTTTCAAATAAAAATTAAGTCCCTTAAATATTTAATAATATTAATGTTTGATATTTATAGGTATATGATATATTTTCCACTAGATCAATTTGTAGTTGATAATACAAATGGGGTTTTTTAATATTACTTATAACCATACCAGGTGTATTCCAACCTTATACTCCAGTATTTTTTATTTGGATTGATAGTTTTCACTATAATCTAATAAATTTCCTTACTTAAAAATATAGTATGTACATTGGTTTATAAATGATAGTGTGATTATTATTTGTTGTTCATTGAATATATCCTCATAAAATTTTCTATATTATTATTGAGAAAACTTTTTTATTGATCATGGATGATTACTCTTTAGTTTAAAAATATTCAAAAGCAAATATCCCAAAAAAATAAAAAATAAACAGTTGATTCATTAGTTTTTGTGTCCTTAGATCCAACATATTTTCCAACATATTTCAAAATTTATATGATGTAATAAATTCTAAATTACATGGGAAATAGACTCAAAAAATCTATATTCCAAATATAAAATATTACGTAAAGGTTTATTTTTATTTGATGTATTTATTTCCTTTTGTAAATATTTATAGTGACTTGAAATTGATCACATTTTATAAAAAACTTATGGGAAAATTTAAATAATTTTGGGTAGTATATTCCAGATTCCAAAACCTTTCTAAAAATATATATTGCCTAAATTTTCATCCATAAGATAAGTTGTGGAAACATTATAGTAAAAAAATTAGTCATTTCATAGAAAACATCTTTTTATTTTTTAGCCACTAAAAATTTTCCAAACATATATATCATCCCAAAAATAAATCTTTGACTCAACTATACATAAAAAAACATTTATTAGTTAAAATTTTTGGGAAATTTAGAATTTATCTGAAACATTTCCAAATTTTTATACCATTATTCTTCTCCTTTAATGAAATAAAGAATTTTAGTAGGAATAAAGACAACAAGTGGATTTTATTTGAATTTCTACCACAACTATGTGATGAATAATGTTCTTCTAATTTTATATATGATTATCACATCCTTTTTTATCTTTTTTATCAGAACCAAATTCTTATGAGAATAAAATCCATATTTTCATACCTGAAATTTCATGCACAATAATTATAAGGTATATGAGGGCTGTATAATAAGGGAAAAAAGAAATATTATTCCAAATCAAACAATAACAGATTTATTATGAAAAAATAGGTAAAAACTAATTTTTAGAGGTGGATTAGTTATTTTAGGTTGCAATAATGGTTCATGAAGTATAGGAAAAGATATTGTTTCTTCCTCTATTTTTATAAGAAAAATATCTCCAATATAATGGTTTAAGGATCCACTCAATAGCACATTTTAGGGCATCACTACTCAAATTTTATAATAAAACCATCAAAAAACATTTTTCTTACAAGTTAAGTAAGGTGGTGTGTTGATAATAACAATTTTGGATTTTTTAACCTCAATAGCATTTGTTAAAATTAAAAATTCAAGTATAATGCCACTATCAACCAAAAAAATTAATTTTCTAAATGTTCAATATAATATTCTTTTCAATGAAGGTTTTTAAAAAATTGTATATAGTTTTTAACAAATAATAAAATAAATTTACCGAATCAATTAAATATTTAAATAATAATTCTAAATATCTATAATTAAATGAGAAAAAATTATTAATGTGTATATTTTAAATGGAACTGATGTATTTCAAAATACAAATAGAGTCCACATGTTTGTAATGGTTCTATATAGACATATGAATGTTATTTTTTACTGATCTCATAGTGTAATGGGAACATTTATATATCATCAAAATCTATCTGAAAATAATTTTTGTATTGTTCCTGATAATATTTATAGAATTTCAAAAAAATAGAATAAAAATTGTTCTTTCTTGTATCATAATTCAATTTTCTATAGTCAATTTAAAACGTCTTCTTATTTTTCAGTTTTTATTGGAATTTAATCATCTTTTCCATTATTTATATTGTTCAGTTAAAATTTTATTTGCACTATATTAATTCAAATTAAACATTATAAATCAATTAATTGGTTAAAATATTTTACCCCCAAATAATTGTTAAATTTCCTTTTTATCCACTTTTATAATTATTTTTTTAAGTCTTATATGAGATTCCAAATTGGATTTGAATCATATTATATTATAATTTTGAAAATTTTGATTTCAAAAATGAGTTGAGTAATACCAGAAAAAATATTCTATAGGTCTCACATTTCTTATCACAAATCTGGTCAATTTTTATTACTTGTTAAAGTCGAAGTTACTAGAAATTATGATTGAAATCATGTCTTCTTTCTTTAGAAACACCAACATTAAATCTTCGGGTAGTGATTTTAAATCAATATTTGGGGGGTCAGATTAACAATGAAATAAATTTTGGATTACATGCCTCAATTTACTAAATAACTTACACAAAAGATAAATCTCCATATTATTTATTATTGAATATAAAAACATAATATATCCAATAAATTGGGTTTTACCTCTACCTTATGTTTTTTTATATAATTTTCATGTTACTCCCAAATTTTTTAAAATAATTTTTAAATATGGTTTATTTCCCAAATTAATAAAAAAAATATTCTATCAAAATAGTTTATTAAAAAAGAGTTGATTCCTCGTACTATGAAAGTATAAAATGTGAGTATATATTTTAGGGGTATTTCATAGAATTAATAATATTAAAATATATAGTGTTTTTACCAAACACCATCATAAAAGTGCCTTAATTGAAATTGATGATTGTATTATCTATTTTCAAGGATGTTCTTCCCAAGATGATGGCTGGTAGGATTGGTTTTATGTCTTCAGCTATATTTATAAAATACATATTTAATAGAATGATAAAATTATGTACTTTTAAAAAACATCTTCATAAAAACTAACTGGGAATAAAATAGATATATTGGATAGTTGGAGTAGGAAAAAATGAGGCATTACATTAATAGAACATCCTATATCATAAAATAAATATGTAAAATACATGGATCTAATTAATAAATAAGTATAATATATCCCTCAATATTGAAATTTAATATTATCTTTTAGTGTGATAAATAAATAAAACTTTCTCCTAAAATTCATTCACTCATTCTTATGAAGTATAATTATTGTTGGGATGTAAAACATTGAATAATTTTGAATATTTGGAAATATTTTTAATGAATTCAAGTAGGGGCATAGAAATTTTTAATTTTTCAATGGTATCTAATATTTCTTTTTGAATCAATACCACATGGATCAATATTTATTGTAAAATTATTGATGGAAATTAAAAATATAGGTTTTAGTCTTTTTAGAGGTTTTTTATTTTATATCAAAAATTTAAAATCAAACATTCTCTAGCACTTATTTAATGGTTAGTTAGGGTCTCTTGGAATCAAATTGGGGGGCGTGAATATTTTTATCACATTTTTTTTTCATTCTCAAATTCATAATTATTTCTTCAAAGGGTTATGCCAAACAAATTTATTTTTCTTGGTCATCATATCAACTATATATCCAAGATTGTTTTTTAATTCATCAATTTCACTCTTGGCCACTTCATGTATAGAATCATAAAATTTCTCCACTTGTGATTGGGAACTATTGATTGATTTTATTGAAATATACTTTTTTAAGGGGTGATTGAATACATCATTTTCAAAATTATTACTTGAATAGTTGATGTTGATGGTTTTAGTTTTTTAATAGTGTTATGGACTTATTTAGTTGATTTCCCAAACTATACTAGATGCTGGAATTATATATATATCCTTGGAAAGATTATTGAAATTTTACTTGTTGGTATGAAGATTCACAACTTCAAGATTCCATCATATGATCATGTTAGTTAGTATAATTCTTTTGAGAATAATAGAGACCACATAACTTTATTAGTGGGAGTTTTTTTACTTTTTTTATTGTCCATTTTTACAACCAAAGTGGTTAGTTACTTATGTTTACATTCATGTAATGTTGATTTAGTATATCTTAACTCAATATTTCATTGTGTTCCAATAAATAATGTCCCAAATGGATGATAATTTTGATCTATCTTCTAAATAATTGCATTTATATAATTTTATGATTTATCAATCAATAATCTTATATATGATGCTTCATGAAAATTTATATCACTAAAGAGTAACCCTTGGTAGAATAAAACTAAAAATTGATTCCCTTATATAGTTTTGTATGTATAGCTTGATAAAAAATTATTGTATCTCCCCTAATAATCTTTTATTTTTTGTCTCAATGCATACCTAATTTAATATCTCTTCTTTCATATAGTAGTGACTCTTGAGGTTTGGATAAATATTTGAATAATTGTTTTTTGATGTTCATCCTAGGATTTCATTTCTCTTATTTAAAAGTTATATAATAATTCATTTTCACCTTGTATATAGAAGAGTAATGAACTCCACTTCACTTAATCTTCATTCACTTATCTTACCTTCACTGTTTCACATACCATTGTGAATTAATGAATATATATGTTAGTATCTTCTCCTGCAACACCCTAAAACATTGTAAATAATTTATTTAAAATAGTTTGAGTTCAAAATCATCATGTCAAAATCAGGGAAAATACTTATTTATATTCATTTATAAATTATGATACATAGAAATATATTTAGATAGTTTTTTTAACCATTATCTTGGATGAAAAATTAATTTTATCACTATAAGTCACACTTTATTTATTCAGTGTGATGTTCCCCTTTTGGAAGGTAGATTGTCTATATTTCTGAACTCACTATGTCTAGATAGAATTTATTTCTGTTTATAGATAAAAATGGTATAAATGGTTATGGTAAAACTTGGTTATTCAAATTATTGGTAATTTATTTATTATGATTTGAACAGATATCCCTAAAAATGGTTGTATTTTTTTTAGACTGTGATCATGGACTTACAAAAAATTATTAATCAACTAATCTTATAGTATAATATAGTAGATACCACAATTTTTCTACAAATAATGGTGTGAAATAATGTTGTCTCAGTTAGTTAAAAAGGGGGTTTTGAGATTTTTAATTTGGGATAACTGAAAATAAATTTATGAATGTTTCATTTCTTAAGATGTAATTTATGATTGGTTTAAAGGTTTGGATCAATAATTATAATTTTATTAGAGCCACAAAATTATTAATTCATTTTATTATTATCAAATTATTGAAATAATCTATAATTGGTTATACATAACCTAAGTTTCAGAGTGAATGTTAGTCCAAATCAAAAAATAATAATCACTAATTGATCAAATGTTCTTCCTATGTGTATGGGAATATATTAAAAATTTTAAAAAATATTTGAATAGAATATTATCCTTGTATTAATTAGGAGAATCCCAGTCAAGTTAATATATTCAGATTCAATTCAAGTGTTCCTCGGTACCTTCTATAAATATATTATTAATTGATATATACTTCACCCCCAAAGGAATTCATATTCTATTATATATTTAAAAAGTTTATGTAGATATGGAATTGTGAATACTAAACAAATAAAAAAACAATTAATATAAGAAAAAATTGAATTCTATCACTCTCCAAATAATACCATACAATTAAAACAAAAATAAAATAATTGATTATTAATTTAAACAAATAGATCTCAAAATCAATTATGACAAAATGATACTCATTCCCCTATCTGAATAACCAAAATAGTTTTATCTCTCTATTTTAATGGTCAATATAATCAAAGGTAAAATGAACAATTAAGATGGAAATACTATAAAAATTCCTAAACTCCAACTTTTACCCCACTTCTCCATGGTCTCCACGTTTATATCATTCATACTCTAAAATACTATTATATTTATGGTACTACCAATTTTTATCTACATTTCTGTTCCATGAATACTTTATAGTTCACTCATGCGTACATGTGGACAACCCCCTCCAAGAAATGATGTATTTCATATTTCATCACTAACTCAAACAGTCAATTACAGTGATGGGTGAAATGAATATGTATTATATTTAGGAAAAAATTATGATTCTATAAGTATAATTTACTATAAATTTGGAATAATATGAAGATGCACAATAGGGGATGAACTGTTTCTTTTTTATAATCATAAAAATAATGGATTTTAGATTTATTTTTTATTTATATTAAAATTAATCATTCTTCTAAAAAATTAATTTGAGTAGAGGATAAACAATAAATAAGAACACAACAATTTTTATAGTGGTTCAGGACACAAAGATATAATTTCCACTCCACCAACTCCAACTCTATGAGCTTGGTTGTTTTCACTAGATCAGTCTTATTATCATAAGACTTTCACAACTAAGTGTGGGTAATTGATTCCTTTTACAATAATTATTTATAGATCCTTTTAGTTATTTTACAAGGAACCAGTTTCTCTATTGATTATTCTAATAAGATAATACTCTTCCATGACTGAGTCTGAGTATTCAAAAATCTAATAAAAAGAAAGAGGTTGATTTTGTTTAATTGATAGGTTCTTAGTCACAGTTTAAGTAGAAACTAATATAATATTTATATTATTCTTAAATCATGAATTTCTTTGAGAAATAATATATTATAAGAAATCCTAGTTGTGAATTATTTTTAATATTAGTAGCAATGAATAAATACCAGTATGAGATTTTTTATATCTACATTATGTAACTTATTCAGAAATAAAAAAGTCACTCAATATTTTGTTTCTTTTCAACAATGTTGAGTACAAGACCCACATGTTTTATCTCAAAAGTAGAGTTTCTAAAACATACTCTACAATTATAATTATAAACAAAGGGTATAAACTGTGTTTCCATAATACTTTGGTAATTTACATTTTTATTTATTTTGAAAAGAACACCATGTAGAAAACCCAAAAAGGAGAAACCTTATGGTGTGGTCTAAAGTAATGTAAACCCAAAGCATCATTGACAACTAAATTCATTCCCTCCTTTGGAAAATAACCCAAGAAAAAAAATAAAGCAAACACTGATTTGATGGTGCCATAGATTCCAAGAATTCTGCTACCATATTCCCCTCCCTCCATGTATGAGAGACCTCCATGTGGTTACCCAAGAGAAATTTTCACTTTATAATAGTATATGAGACATTCCAAGGGATAATTCCCTTACCCATAAAAGCATTATACAAAAACATTGAGTCCACCTCCACCACTTTAAGGCTAATCTTCCTTTTCTTACATACCTCTAGCCCAGTCTCCATGGCTGTTGCCTCTGCCTGCAAGACATCACCTCTTCCATATGTAGCATCGAATGCTGCAATGACTGAACCCCTCTGGTCTCTCATGACTCTACCCCCTCACATCCCCCCATGACAAGAGACCCATCTTTGTTGATCTAAAAACCCTAACCTAGCAGATGCCAATAAACCCACCTTCCCTGCCCAGAAAGATCCACCATGTTGACATTTGAGAGATTCGGGAATGTATAATTCACCGAGGGTGCTGAGTGGAAATCTGGGCATAGTCAAAACAAATCCAGCAGAATATTTTTCATTCATAAAATAACACTAACGTGAGACCTCAATACATGATTATGACAAACCGTGTTTCAGACCTACCAGATAATTAAGCAACCAGAAATAGGGATGATGGTCCTATCCTTCCTCTCATCCCCATGGGTGTATGTACCCCTGAACCATGGTCATAGAAAATTCTTCTACACCCCTCCTAATTCCTCCCAACCAAAAACCCCCAAAAGGTCTTCCAAATCCACTTAGCCCATTCACTGTCGTAGAAAATATGGCCCACTGTTTCATGATTTGAAGACCTGCAACACCAACACATTGAGGCTATATTCACACCCATACACTGTAGGTTTTCATCAGTAGGAAATGCTTTGTTCCTCACACACCACACCATAAAATTAAATTTGGATTGAATCTTCTTTCACCACAGAGTCACTCCCCACAAGTCTCCAATTGACATGTCCCTTATCACATGAATGTAATCTTTAATAGAAAAAATACCTGACGCTGAACCTATGAAAATAAGTTTATCAGGAACATCACTAATAAAAATTCTGTTAAAAATATTGAGTTTATTCTCATCAAGGATGGCCTGACAAAATTGAGGATACCCACAGGCCTTGCTAAAGGATATGTCCGAGATGGGGCAACCCTGGAAATACAACCTGCTCTCCCCCCAATCATGCTTCCAGAAGTTGATGTTCCATGTTCCCACTTACCATTGAGAGTGATGATGTAAAACCTCTATAAAAGGATGAATCAGATTCCATATCCGAGAATAATTGGATCTCTTCTCCCACATATTATGACCGTATGTGTATTGCATAGTCCTTCCCCAAAGGGACCAACCTTCTAGCACTTCCCACGTAAGCATTGCATGAATCCCTCCATGGATGAGGAGACACTCCTCATATTAATCCCACCTTCGGAGAGAGTCCTTGCAAGACGTTTCCCTAAAGCCCAATAATGTCTGCCCTCCATCTTCCCATCCCATATAAATGACACCATACTCTTAAACAGTTTAGAAATTGCACTTTAGGGAACTTTTAGGGTAGACAGAATATGCATGGTAATGGAGACCAAGACACTATTCACTAAAGTTATACAACCTCCGAAGGAATGAAATCTATTTTTCCAGTTATAAAACCACCTAGAGATTTTGCTGATAAGTTTATCAAAATGATGGACCCTAAGAGAGGAGGGACTAACCGGAGCCCCAATATACTCGATGAGAAAGGAGCCTCTCTCCATATTCAAACTTAGCTTCACATCCCTCACCCTCCTATCAGAGCAATTCTTGGTTATATAAAAGGAACTTTTCTATTTGTTTATCACCTGCCCACTACACTTACAATATTCCACCTGTAGGTAAGATAATCTTATAACAAAATATATTCTATAAAAATACATAATGTACGCTTATAAGTATAATAAACAAGGGTATTTGTGAGCATCAAAATCAATAATATTCATTGAGTATTTTTAATACAATACATTCCCAAAAATCCCCCACTTTTTTATAATCACAAAACACATAATGTATCATTGGAAATATAGGAATTGTAAAAAAATGAAATAATTTCCTTAAAATGTTACATAGAATATAGGCTTTGAAAATTAATTTTTGATAGTAAAATTCATTTCATTTAATTGATAATGGGAATATGTAATATAGTAAAAAATGTTGTGTTTTTTCAATTTATCCCCCTTTTTTATATAAAAACAATGTATATGTAGGTGGATTAAAACACATTAATTTTATCATAGTAAGGTAAATAAATTTTTATATTTTTCTTAAGTTAAAAATAATACATTTTTCTACAAATAGAAATGAAAAAAATAATGATAAATAAAAATAATAATAAACAAAAAAAATCATTAACGATATGATTATGATTACAAGTGGAATGTTATCTGTGAAATTATTCAATAGAATTTTCAGATAAAGTTGAAGGGTTTGTTTTATAAGAGGTTTCATGCTCTAGTGCAGTTCAAACATCTTGAAGAACTTCCTTCAATTCTTTCATCAATCATTGTAAAATTTAAAAAAGGTTGTGAGCCTCTATCTTATCAAAAATCAGTTGTCTTGTCCATATTTTAATCCTTTAATCATATCAACTTTCACTAAGTCATGATGGTTTTCCTTAGTCTAATATAACATGGTATTATTTCCGATTAACTAATTAAGAAGTAGTCTAATTCCATGTTCACTTAAGGTTAACTTCACGAAAAGTTCTCTTTGATTGTCTAATAGCACATTTAGAGGTGAAATGTTTCAATAAAGTGAATGAAGTATATCATTCATATCAAACATTATGTTCATAATTCCTTAAAACCTACTAATTAAATCTAGGGATGTTTGAGAGGTAGAGGAAGAGTCACTGAATTGACTAGAGCTGTTCCTCAACAATTTGAACTCATTTCCAAAATATTTCTTTAAATATAACAAATATTTCTATGAGAATGATTCAGATTTTATTTTTCCAAATTTATATAACATTTATCATTGTATATAATAAAAAATATTCCTAAAAGTGAATTTTCTCAGATATTGGGTAGATGAATCTTTACAAATTCAAATTCTTCTCTAGGAATAGTTGAATTATTAATATCTTCCAATTTTTTCTTACAGATTGTAGCTTATTTTGTAAACTTTAGTTCCTCTCTTAAATTTTGTTAAACATGATGATTAGTTCTCCCATATTATGATTTAGGTAATTAGAAGAATATTATTCTTTTTCCATGATTGGTGAGAATATTCCATTACATCTAATGAAATCCCTATATTTTTTCACCAGAATAGAAAGAAATGTTATCAAGTAATTCTTCCCTTTCTCCAGTCATAAAATATTTTTTATCCATGCATAGTGTTTCAGAAGATACTATTAGATTTGGAACTATTTTTTTTGTTTCAGCTATTGAAATGTGAATTTTCACATCTCCTTGATCAGTTTCTTTAATTCATTCTTATTCAAGAGATACATATTCATCCTGTAGACAACAGTCATCTTGTTATTCTTTATGATATATTACACTCTTAAAACAATAGATGGAGTTTCTTCTCTAGGTGTAGTAGTTTCAATATTTTGGTTCTCATTGGATGATTAGTCTTTATTTTTAGTTCTGGTGAAGAGAACTTCAATTTCTTCTTCTCCAAGATCTACATCATCCTGATCAGTAGTATTATATATAGGTCTCCTTTTTTGGTGGAAAAATAACTTCTAATTTAAATTATATAACTTCCTAATTTCATAGATGAACTAACCCAGCTGTTTTAAAATTCTCTTTCTCTCCTAAAGAAGCTATTTTGGATTGTTGTTTTTCCTCAACACCAATAGGTAATAGTTTCCCTTTAATTCTAATCCTAAGGAAAGAAAACATTCTTAAAGTTCCAGCATTAAGAATATTGTTGTGATGACACTTTTCATTAACATTTTTATGGATAATATTTTTCATTATATACAAAAGAGTATAAATAATTCTACAATATGGACAGAAATACACTTTTTTCAATAGACTGACAGCTTTGATTCAAATATCGAAGCATATACCTAAGGACGTTTCCCTTGATATCACTAATGAATAAGAACATGATATACATGTCAGGATAAAGAATCATTTTTATTTCAGTAATTCCTTAGAGGATTTCATATTAGATTATCCTAACTAGTACCTTCAAGTCATCCTCAAGATCCTTAACAAATATTTTTTGAATTTGGGTGGAGATAAGGAGAAATTACATAATATCTTATTACTAGTGCTCCTAATATCCTATTAATAGAAGATCAAAATGAAACATTACTTTAGGTTACCATTTTATGATATTTATAATTCCTTTTCAGGAAATTTAAAATTCATTTCATTTACCTTTGATGTGATGATATGCTATATTTAATAGAAACTAAACTGAACATTCTTATAAAACTTCTTTAGTCATACCTGAAAAATAAATTCCACATTTTCTTCATTAAAAATGAATTCCAAACCTTGAATGGTGAGGGATCTCTTGAGTAAAATATTTTTTCGATATATCTAATAAAAAATGACAAATTTTCTTTATAGAATATTTTTGAAGAGTATATGTAGAAGTTTCATGTCACTTAGTTCACCTTTGTAACTCCTCTTATTCTTCGATATGTCTAATAATATGAAGGTTAAATGTTTATATTATATGGTTTTAAAGGAAGGTTTGAGATCTAAGAGGTAAAGAGTTTTGAAATATGAGGGTAGGTAATAGAAACAGAGAGAGGAAGGGGTTTCTGATGGTTTTGGGGAATGCAGTTGTAGCTTATGGATCCAACTTACTAACCATAATAATTATTATGTTTTATTTAGAAAAGACATTTTTTTTAAAAAAACCAAATTATTTTTTCCATTTTAAATTGTTAAAAATAAATAATTAATTAACAAATTAAAATAAAGACTATCACCACAAAAACTAGTATAATAAATTAATAAAACTTTATTTGAAATAAAAAATTCCACTCCCCCTTAATAAAATCAAAACAAGTAGTGGGATGTGCTTTAGTAAAAATATAAGAAATTTGATATTAATTATTTACAAATTCTAAATATATATCCTTTTATGAACATTTTTTCATATAAAATGATTTCATATATCAATACATTTGGTTCTTGAATGACTTATTGTATTTTTTGAAATATTAATTTCACTGGTATTATGACATCGGTACATTATTAAAATTTTGTCAAAAGTATCGTATGGTGTGTTTGATCCACAATACAAGTCCTTTGAAAATGTTATCAGATACATATTTCACCTCAGTTGTTAACATATGAACATAATGTTGTTTCTTACATGACCATGACACTAAATAATTACATAAAAAGAAATAGTTTCTTAATGTTCTTATTATAACTAATATACATCCACTAAAATTAGCATCAAAATATGAAATTAAATTAAAATCATACATTTTTTGGTAAAGTAAAAATTAAAAATATGAACATTTAAATATCTAAAAAATATTTTAACATTAGTAAGATTATATTATTTTGGGTTTGACTAAAATATTTAGAAAAACCCTAAAGAAAACATTATACTCAGTCTTCTACCAGTAAGATATAATAAACAATTGATCATTCATCTATATAACTTGTTTTCAACTGGTTTTCTAGCATCATCCAAATAATTTTTTACATTAGTGTGCATAGGGGTTTTATAACTCTTATAGCTATCTAGTCCAAAAAAATTTAATAAATCAATAATGTATTTTATTTGATTTAAAAAAATTCTATACACTTTTTTATAAATCTTAAATCCTAGAAAGAAATTTAATTCTCCCATTTTTCCCATTTCAAATTATTTTTTCATAACATTTTAAAAATACTTACAAGTAATTTTATTTTTTCATCCAAAAATAATATCATCTAAATTAATTTATACTAATAATATATAAGAAGAAATGGTTTTCTTAAAAAGGGTAGGATCTTCTAATCCAACAAAAACCCATTTTTGAGTAGAAATAAGCTTTATATTTCATACCAAGATATGGGTTCTTGTTTGAGGCCATAAAGAGGTTTGATAAGTATAAAAACAAAATTTTGTAGATGAGGGTTTTCAATACCTAGTGGTTGATCAATATAAACATCTCCCATTAAATGTGTATTTTGAAAAAAAAAATTGTATCCTTCTGATATAATTTATAATTCATATGATATGTATAATCTAGCATGATTCTAATGCCTCTAATCAAGAAATTGGTGTAAATTTTTTATCCTAGTCTACCCTTTCTTACTGATTGTATCATTTTTCTACTAATCTAGCTTTATTTAATGGAATGATCCCTTGATCGTCTTCTTTATTTCTAAAACCCCATTTGGTTCTTATTAATAGATAATTGGTTGTTCTGTACACTAATTCCAAAATAATTATTTTTGATGAATTAATTAAGTTCTTGTTTCATATCCAATAACCAATTATCATATTTTAAAGATCCTTTTATTTTCATAGGTTCTAATTGTGATATAATGGAATAAAATTTAGTTAATTTTCATATATTTCTTTTAGATCATACCACAGTGTCTAGATTTACTATAACAGTTTCTAAAGTATAGTCTTTTAAATTTCGTAATTGTCTCGGTAAGGTATATTCTGGTTTATCTATTTCATGTTTTTTTTTAATTGGACTGAATTTCATTTATTTTATTTTTAACATCATTCTTAGGTTTTCCACGCCTCATGTTGTTAAAGGAGTTAAAATTTTCATATATGTGATCTTTCATTTTATAAAAAGTGTCACTTTCATCAAACTTCATTTAAACTAATTCTTCGAAAATCCTTGAATTTTTATTATATATTTTATAGGATTTATAAGTAGAATAATATCCTCAAAATATTCCTAAATTACCCTTTGGATCAAATTTATTAAGGGTTTATTTTGTATTCAAGATATGCATTGTACGTCTAAATATGTTAAAGTACTCTACCTTAGGTTTTATGTTATTCTAAATTCTGTAGGTTTACTTTTAAATAAGGGGTATTATTAAAAATATATCATGATATAGAAATTTATTTTCATAGCTTCTTCCAAAAAATATATTGGAATGCCATGTTCATTCAATATATTCATTTTCATATGTTAATGAGTTTTATTTCTTCTTTCAATAATTCCATTTATTTGAGTTGTTCTTGGTGCAAAGAAGGTGTGTTAATACCTATGTTTGATTAAAAATAATTAAATTGTTGGTTCTAAAATTATCTAACATGATCACTTATTAAGGAAATTATTTTAAAATCTTTTCATTTTCAAGAATTTTACAAAATCCTTGAAAAATATTTAATGATTCACTCTTATGTTTTATAAAATAAACCCATTTAAATAATGAAAAATAATCATTTAATAAATAAAAATACATTTTTTCATCCAAACATACTATTCTTGATGGTACAAAAAAAATGTGGATAAGTTCTAGTGGTTTAGATGTAGTAACTTTGTTAATCGATTTCAAAAACGATTTGACTTGTTTGAAAATTTGACATGAATCTCATAATATATCATTATCAAATTTAAAAATATGAAGATTAGAAACCAAGTGTTTATTATAAAATTTATATAATGTAAATATATTATTGTTTCCAAGTATTCTATGCCAAATCCAAGACTCAATTTTCTCAGTAGTTAAAAAATTCACTTTTTTTATAGATAAGGAATTAAGATCCTAAGTATTAATATTTTCATTTCTATGTGCTATAAGTTTAAGAAATTTATATATTGACAACTAAGGTGTAATTTTAATAAAAATAAGAATAAAAACCATCATATTTGAGTTTATAAATACTTATCAGGTTATTTTTTAGTCCTTCAAAATGTAGGAATTTTTTTATTGAGATTGAATTTGGATCTCCAACTGATTAAAGTCCAATAATTTTCCCTTATTCATTGTATTTGAAGGATACTTGGCCACCATACAGTTTTTCAAGTGTATGAAAATTGGAAGAGTCTCTAATAATGTGTCTTGACTAACCACTATAAATATACTATATAGCATTTTTTTCTAGTCGACTTTTTCCATCAAATAAATCTTAACAAGAGTTTGTTTTGGCAGCCATGTTTTCTTGGGTCCAGTTGTGTTAGCAAGAAAAAAACCTAGGAATCTATATTTTTATAATTTTTAAAAAATTTAAATTAATATCCATAGAAATATTATAGGAAATAAAAGTCTTTTTAATTCCCCTTATCTGATGTTTTCTTAATAAATAATTATTATAAATTATTTTTCCATTCTATAATATAAATGTGTATCATTTTTAGAACATGGAACAAAATAAATTTTATTTAAATTTTTTTTAATTATTATTCATATTCCATATTTTTATTTTTAAATAATAGTTTTTCCAAGTTTTTAATTTATGTATTTTTTCTCTTTTCTTTGAATACTACTATCAGTTTTGAATGAATCTACTTCATTCTATAATTTTTCAATTCTATTTTCATAAACAGCACAATTTTATGTATATTTGTTAAATTTTATTTTAATTCTTAATACTATTTTATCATTGTTTACATTTCATTTAAAATTGCATTATGAATTTATATTAGTGAATTGATCTTTTTTACTTGAGAATCATATTTTTTATAAATCATAATGAAATAAAAAGGTAATTTTCTACTTGAGTATCAATGACAATCATAATGGTAAGAGCTATAAGTTTGTGCCTTATCAAATTCTTTAGTCATAAAGAACCTATTTTCTTTCATATATTTTTCTTCAATTTCTAAATTAGATATAGAAGAGCTATTTGAGTGGTAAAACACACTCCAAGTGGCCTCCATATCTCTTTTCCATTTATACTCATAATCATTTTTCTTCAAATTTTTCTTTTCTACAATTTTTCCTTCTTATTATTAGTATGGATAATCTAATATGATATTACCCATATGGTTTACATCATATAATATTACTTATTTATATCCTTTATCATCTTTATTGAAGGTTGTTTTGATCACTCTCTTTTTTACGTAGAATTTTCAAAAAATGATTGGATAGTTGAGCCTGATCCAATTCAAAATCCGAGTAATTCAAAACCTTTAAAATTTTGAAATCATATTTAAATTTAATTCCATAATTCTAAGATTTATATTTAAGGGAATTTTTTCCCCTTTTTACTATCCTATGATAATCATCTTCATGTTTCATCTATGCATGATACATCATCAGGGTTCCAATCATTTATTTCATTATCAAATCATTGACTATTGATGATTTCCTTATAGATACAGATATTCCATTCAATTTAGAGGGTATTACTCTGAGTACATTGAGTGATTGTTCTGATTTAGAAACTTAAGATCCTAAATAATTAACATCATTGACTAGTTCGGTTCACTATCCATTCATTTGGGTGATTATTTCACCATAATACATTCTAAAGGTTTCAAACGTTAGTTTTTCAGTAGCATACATCAATTTTTGGACATTTTTAGTTTATTCATATTAAATAGATATTTTCTTCCACATTTAATAATCATTAAGACATTGAGATGCTCAATTGAATTTTTCAAGACCAAGACCACATATGATATTATTTATTTCTTTTGAATTTATGTCATACTCTACTTCTTTAGTAACATCCCAAGTTTCAATATTTTCAAGAATTACATATGGAGTGATCATATTCATATATAATTTAAAAATAATATTTCTCAAATAGATGATCATACAAGATTTAAAACATTCATAGTTATTACCATTGAAGTACAGAGCTGGTATAATTGACATACCTTCTATATGATTAGCCATTTACATATGTCATTATATAGACTTTATACTTTTTTCCATACTGGAGATTTATCTATATTATCAAAAGAGATCTCCTTTGATACCAATTATTAGGTCATATTAATAAAAAGATACACAAGAGGTGGTGAATTGTGTCTTTTTGACAATATTGAGAGATTCGGGAATTTATCTTTATTTTTTATTTATGCAGATATATGGGGTTATCCACTATAAGTTACTTGAGTAGTAGAGAAATTATAAAGAAAAAAAATTATTATGGCTTAGGGCACAATGATCACCAAGTCCAATCCACCAATATCTCTCTATGAGCTTTTTCAAATTCATTAGAACAGACCTAATATCCTAAGACCTTCACAACTGAGTGTATGAAGTTGAAACCTTTTGTAACAATGCTTTATAAAGCCTTATGGTTCATTTATTAAGAATTAGATCCTCTATAGCTTATTCTGAGAAGCTGATACTCTACCATGAAATAATCTGAGTAGAAAAAACACCAACAAGTTTTGGTTTGGTTTAATTAACATGTTCATGATCATAGTTTACGCAGAAACTAATAGAATATAGATATTCTTCTTTAAAGGTGAATTTTTTTCTAGAAATAATATCTTTGTAGAGATACTAATTGATAATGATCTTTAATAGCAGTATTAATGAATAAATAGTAGATTGAGGTTTTTGATATCACCAATATGTACCTTCATCAGAAATAAAAAATTCATGTGATATTTTCTTTCTTTCCTGCTATTTTTGTATTCAAAATGATATTGAAAAATATGCATCCCTATATAAAATGAAAAAACGTATGGACATATATATAATACATTGAATTTGTTTCTCTATATATGATCCTCTAAATTCACCTAAAATAAAATAATCA
This sequence comes from Viscum album, assembly GCA_963277665.1. Taxonomy (NCBI): domain Eukaryota; kingdom Viridiplantae; phylum Streptophyta; class Magnoliopsida; order Santalales; family Viscaceae; genus Viscum; species Viscum album. The sequence continues at coordinate 327,712,667 of OY728158.1, forward strand.
TCCAAATTTTAATCATTTAAGAGATTCATTACTTCCCTTGGAAATTGGAATGATTTACTCCATTGAATTTGTGCATTTGAATGAATCCAAAAAGTTCTTTTATGTGATATTTACTTCTATTGATATTGTTTTAGTAATCACAAAAAATATGTTTAATGAAAACTTTATCATTTAATATTCAAATGTAGGGTAGATTCATGTGTTGAAAAAACTTGAAACATAGGGTTGAAAATGTATGCATGATCACAAAAATTAGGGTTGATGTACCGTAGGATTGTTTTCTTAAACATAGGGTTCCTTAAAAATATAGGTTTTTTTATCCATACTTTCCCTTTTCTCAAATCTAGTATTCCATACAAACGTAGGGTTGATAGGAAATAATTTTCTATAAATGTTGGGTATAAGATTCATATGTGTTATCTCAAACTAAGGGTTTATAAACTATACACTAATATTATACTTATAAACGTATTGTATGAACAATGCCTCTAAAATATGTTCAAAACACGTTCAGAATACTTTAACAAATATTATAAACCTTAAATAATATAATCTTCACCATAAATATATTCCTTGAAATTAACTAAAGTAAATTTATTCGTAAAAAAACAAGGTTATTTGTGAGAATAAAAATCCAATGGTTTTAAAGAGTATTTTTGAGAAAATACATGCCAAGAATCTTCTAAATACATTATAACCCTTTTGTCTACTAAAAAATGATAATATTTCTTGTGTGTGCATGTAGACTACCACCTCCATGAAGCTATGTGACTCATTACCACCTCAAATATATTTTTATAAGAATTTAATTAATGAATAAATATGAAATAAAAAATATATTCATGATTTTTTAAAAGTAAAATATTATCTAATTTATTTATTTTCCACTAAATATAGAAATGAAAACATCATTCATGCTTGAATAAAAACATCAATCTTCATGAACCAATATGATTTATTTTTCAAGACTAAGAAAATATATGGTTCTAAAATTATATTTAATATATAAAAAATTATAATCATATCATGATTAATATTATAGATATAATAGTTTCATGGTCCTATTTTCCACAGTCTAAAAAAAATTTGGGAAATATAAATTGAATGTCCCCAAAATATGTGATATGAACATAACTGAATTAGTTTCTAAATAAAACATGGTAATAAAAGGAATAATGATAATAGGATTTCCCTCAAGTTTGTTCCTAATAAAGTATAGAATGAGTTTAATTTTTTAATTAAGGAGTTAGAGATCCTAAAAATCTAGATGAAACTTAAGGTAATGGGTTTTTACTTAAAACCTTGTTTATAGGTATTACTTTCATATCTTTTTATTTCAAGTATTGGTTCTTTTAAATGTTTCAATAATGTATAATTTGATAACTAAAATATTTTTAAATTACATTTTCAACTACATATTACATTATTTTAAATTTTTTGAAAAATAAATCATTTTTAATGTTAACCGTAATATATAAATTTTAGTAATTTCTAACAATATGAAAAAGAATGTTTTTATCATACATTTGGTATGAGTTTAATTTCCCTTAACCATGAATGATATTATTTAAGAATATTAATCTGTAAGTTTATAGTTTTTTTAAAAGAAATTTATATTGCCATTTATTTTTCAAATTTTCAATTTTTTATTATTTTATTTAATTTAAAAGGATTTTTATTCTTATTTTTAGATGATTCCTGAAAGTGATTCTATATGTTATTTAATCAGAATATTATATGGTTCTTAATGATGTAAATGAATGATTTTATGTGTTTTTATAATGAGATTATTTTTTTAGATTTTATATGACTACGGGTGAACCTAATATGTCTCTAATAATGGTTTAGTCTGCATATAGATCTCCAATTCCTTGGGTAAAGTGATAGATCTAAAAAGAATTAAGTAACTCCTATATGATTTATTGAAATTAATCGTAATGGTTATTCCATTTTAATGATAATTATAAGGGTAATTTACTAAGGTAACTAAATGAATTTTATATTATTGTAAATTATTTTCCCTGGAAGTATTTAATTTCATAAGGTTGATAGTTGAAAATATTTTTAAATTAAATTTTATGCTTCTTATAATGATTAAAAGTATGTTCTCTAAGAATATGTTTTCATTCAAGGTCATATTTTACAATAAACTCTTGTGATAATGATTATTTAACAATTTATCATTATATATTTTAAGAAACATTGGGGTTCTTTGATGTATTTTTAGAGTAAATATTTATTTGGGATCAAAGTTCATTATAAAAAAGGTAAACATTATTATAGGTTCTCATAAATTTTTAAATGTACTAATTGATTTCCTCTGATTTTATATCCCTTACCAATAATTGATTATCTTATACTTAATTTTAAAATGTTTTTTCCATGGCCTATGAATGATTAGAAAATATTAAAAGGTATATTTTTCTACTATGGGGATTGAAATTAGAATGAGCAATCATTTTTTGAATGAAAACATAGTTTAAATTTAAGAATCCTATTTTTGTGTGAAAAAATGTACATTAATTTGAAGGGTCCAATTTTTATAATAAGTGTTTGATATGTCAGAGTTTTTACTAATTTTTTATAACTATAAAATAATAAGATCATCAAAATTTAATAAAGTGAAACTCTTGTAATAAATCTTGTTATTAATAATTTTTCAAGTTACATGGTATTGTAATTAGAATCAAAGGAATATTTTAAATGAATTTAAAGTTTAAAATGTTATTATTTAAGGAATTAATAGTAGTTCTCTTATTTATTAGATGGATTATTTTTATATTATAGACTCAAACTAACCATTTTAGTTCTTGTAAATGGTTGTAATATGAAGGAACAATATTATTGATGGGTGAAAAGGACACTATAATTGTTGTCTGAATGAGAATTCAATGAGAATGGAAACTATAGTGACAAATCATGTGGTTATTTATAACTATATATCTCATGTTATGGTTAAAAACCTAATCCAATGTGAGTTTCCTAAAACAATATGTAATAGAAGAATCAGTTTTCATGGAAATTCTGGTGATAAATATCATGAGTTTTATTAGGGAAGAATTTATTTATATTAGGGATAAAATCTATAAGGTAAATATAACCATTAGGGTTAATATTATCTGTGATTCTATAGTAATTATGGATAATTTCGGTAAATGGTTATTAAATTTTGGAAAAATAATATGATTAACGTAAAGATAATTTTTTTACAAGATGGGAATTTATTTGATGAGTATAGGTTGAACCATCTATTGAGATCATATGTGATTTTATTATGTCATTATGGTGATTCAGATTAATTTTGGAAAAGAATAGCATATTTTGGAGATTAATTGATTAGGAAATATACATTTTTGATATGTGACTTTATGAGTGACTGGTTTTATTTGGTTATAAATGTTATGTTGATCTCGGAAGAATATGTTATCAAATCATTATAATCTTTGAGAATCAATTTTAATCAATCATATTTTTGAAATGATTAATATTGAACATTGGGTGTTATTTTTTTCTATGGAAGTTAATTTATAAGTATTTGAATTTGATATTTTTAAAACTTATGCTAACCATTTTTTGATTTCATCAAAGGATAAAAATAGGATAACTAACTTATCATCATTTTATTGATCTTTTGATATAATAGAATATGATTTAAAAGAATTTTCCATGAAAAATTTTCCTTGAATATTTATTTCATGCAATAATATATGATAAATAAGTGTAAAGAAATAAAAACAAAAAAAAGATGAGATTACACTTATGAAGTGAAAGGAAATAAAGTACATTTTTTTCTAAAAAACTTTATCTAAATGGTAGTGTAATTTTTCAAATCTATTGAGAATTATATGGAATATAACATACAAATATCATGGAAAATGATTATAAACTCATATATAATTATGACTCTTATAAATGTACATTCACTTATGAAAAAATAATTTTACTAATATTGACATAGAAATTTATGTTCATGGTGATATCTATATCTGATTTTTTTACTAAGTTATTTTAAATTCATTTTTAGAGAATAAAATTAATATTTAATTAATTAATTAATTTATGGAGTGGAGAATTTAACATCCTAATATTTTAATTTAAAATTAATATTATGTCCTATTGTGTATACCACATGTAAATACAAGCTTATGTCAAACTATGGTATATTATAAGAATATTATTATTCTTATATTACTATTATAACCTATTTTTTGGGGTTGGCAGTCATGAATAAGAGTAACCATTGTATAAAATATATGTATAAAATTTTACATAATATAAATTTACTAATTAATACCTATGAAATAAGAACATGGTCTTAAATAAAATAATATAAAATTATAGAAGTTTTTTTTATAATAATTTATATATAAAAGGATATGTATAAATATTATTTTAAATATAACCCCCCTAATTGGAGGTATTTTCTACTAATTTATGTTTTCTTATTCATATTTTGGTTGGGATTAGTCTATGGAATATTATAGTATATTATGGATTCTTTGGGAAGTGCTTGTAAGGTTTCATGGTTCCACATGGTTAGGTTAAAACCATGTAGATTCCTTAAGTATCCAATTAATTTCTTGAGAGAGTGTACGAAGAGGAACACAATTGGAACATGGATAGGGAAAAATCTATATATTCCAATTTTAACCATGTGACATGGGACATATGCATTTCTTATGGTTTTCATATAGATTTCCAAAATTTGTGGACAAACCATGTGAGCTTTTAGTTTTGAGGTAGAGGTTCCCACATAGATGGTGCACGGTTTAGAAAATTGTGAATCCTAACCATGATAAAAAAATAATTAAATATATAAATTTTATTTCTAACATGTAAAATCTCTTAAATCCCTCATTCATCCCCAGTTATCATAGGCTCTTTAAAAAAGGACTACATTAGGATTTTTTTATATTCTCTTTGAAATGGAGTTGATATCAATTGATCTTGATATTCTAGATCTATATAAAACATGTATGTTTAAATTTTCTCCTTATTATTATATTAATAAACCTATATTGGTATTTTGATAATATATATAGGTTAGGACATGATTTTCTAGGGGTTTATTGGGAATTATTGAATGGAAGGAAGAAGGATCTCATATCTACATATATCTTGGTTATATTCTTCAAGAATGGAAACTATTGAGGTAGATGGTTTCTTTCACAATACACATCATCTATAACTCCAAGTATTTGGATTTTTAAACAATTATTTATGTTTTTAATGAAAAAACTCTGATAAAAGGGTTTTCAAATTTCACTTTTCATATTATTTCAATTAATGTTTTATAGTGGTGTGCACAATGTATTTTTATGAAATGCATGAAGTGAAATTTGTTTAGAAAATTATGTATTAAATAAACATCGGAATACATGGGTTGGAATGTGTTCATGATTTTATTATAAGGGGGATATTTGGATTTAAACATGGTTACATATTTCAATTTGGGCACATGAGTGCCTAGTCAAATGACAAATCTGTATGAAAGTCGATTTACCACTCATAAGTATTAAAAATGTCATCTTGGATGCATGAATTTGTGTGAGTGAATATGGAATGGGTATTCTAAGATTTAATAATGGTTATATTAATTAATAAATTATTATATTATAAATTGGTTTTTTTCACAATATTTCTATAAGGCCCCAGCCTTAAACCTTACTTAATCTTGAGTTATTACAAGATTACACATTGAGGATCTTTTCAGGTTTAGAGTTTTAGAGAATTAGATCATAAAACTTGCATTACATTCCACATATAAACAAAGTGGTTACATAAAGATAGTATTCTTCATTCCCATCAATGGTAACACATTTAAAATAAAACATGGATTATTTCTTGACACTTCCTTGACACTATCATCATATCATGTACCTTTCCCTTGACCTGTGAAAAACATTTCAAAAAAACTTGGGATGAGCATAAAAAGCTCATTATGGGTTATAAAAACATGGAAAGGAAACATGAGTTCATATATACATAAGAATGAAATCATAATTTACCCATAAAACATAGGCACTTTAACATACCTCATAAAATCATGAATAAATCATAGAAATCATAAGACATAAAGGTAACTTGAGGCATTCATAACATTCTTACGTAGGGAGTAACCCTCTTGGTTACATTTGGAATACCCATCACAGTATATTCCCTAAATCTCTTTGGAGAAACCTTAACGTTTCACTCCTTCGCATTACCCAATGCATTGGAGAGCTATATCGGGCTCACCCGCCCTTAGTTTATCACTGAACCACCCGTCTTCATAATAATGCCCAAGAACCATAACATAATCGTATCACATAAAATATGCATAAAGGAAACATAACAATTCCACATTTCAATCACAAGATATCAATACAACACAAAAACATTGTGAAAACCATTTTAAATACCAAAATAAAAGAAAAGTAAAACATGGTATTTATTTTTCTTTTAAAAAGAAGGTATGGCTTGTAGAGGAAGCCGAAACTCAAATAACGGTCACGACGGCGGAGAATTCATTATCGTCGCATACGTACGACAAAAACATTCCCTTTTTTCGTTTAGTAAATGCTTCGTATAAAAAATATTCCTTTTGAATAAATGTAAAATTCAAAGGGGTTTATACACCGTATAAAAGAAAGTTGTGTATAAAATAAAATATGACTCAATGAAAGTAGATTGAGACGAAGTCCCATACCTCGTATCCGACTTGACTCGACCAATATTTAATCTCATAAATAATAAACTTGAGTTAATATCTACTTGCTTATAAACCTTTTTCAAGTTCATTATTCCTTTTATACCATGTTATGAACATCATGTAATCATTTAAGTTAATAGTGTTCATTTTGTCGGTATTTGGTTCTTAAGTCAAAAATAGACTTCTTACACTTACATGTTGTTAATTTGGTCAAAGTTTCGTTATATCCAGAATGATATTAATGATTTGGATAACATATATATCATAAATATTCATCATATAAATGTATTTATAATATTACATCACATTTAGAGGTAAGAAATGAAATGCACCGTTCATGGAGACGGTAAGCCGTACGTACGCATGAACGCTACTTCCATTTCTATTTCATATTTTCTGGAATGGAATCATAATGATATAAGAGTATATTATAATTCCAGTATAATAACATATATAATATCATTAACTTTATCCTTTACACATCCCACATATGGTATTAACGAATCAAATCACTTTCAGGGGGCGGTAGTCCGCACTTCCTAAAATGAAGATATCGTGTTTACCCATAATGGAAACCATAAAGGTATGCCCAAAATGAAAAAAACAGAATCTTAAGGAAAACATAAACATATTATATATCATATATAAAAATAGTGACATCATAATGGCCACCTTTGAAGGTGTTAAATGAGTATTGAACAATCATCATTTCGGGAGGCAGAATTTTGCCATCCACAGAAACTGTATGTTCTTTAACCATTTGATGTAGTTGTGTGAGAGTGTATCTCAAATAAATCTTATAAAAACATCCTAGTATATTTAATATACTGTTTTTGTTACAAAAGAAGTAAATAAAAAGAGTTTATGGGGTTGGAGAAGCAAAATAAAACAAATGAAAATGAGAGAATGAATTACCTTTAAAAGTGTAACTCCTTTTGATTTGAGCCTAAAGGCTTCCTTTGAAAGGATTCTGCCCAAAGGGAATCCTCTAGGATGAGGAGAGGGATTTGGAGAGAGTAAATGGGTAGGTGTTTGCCGAGCCAAAGGCTTGAGGAGTGTGTGAAATGAGGTAGAGGTGGGGGCCTTTTATAAGAGGAGAGGAGGGGCACTTTTGGAAAGTAAAGAAATATTACTTTATTTGAAAATGTGTTTCGGTTTTAAAAGGTCTCACATTGATATAATTCGTGGATAAGGTTATAAGTCTTAGAACTCCACTCATCCAATTGGTTTTGGAAATTTTTAGTTCATATATTTTACATTATCTTTCCATTTTATTTAAATCGTCAAATAATGATGTCATCACTGCATCATTATTATATCATAAATAATTTAATTTATTTAATGTCTAAAAATTATAAAAAAAATACTATGATGTATGAAATCTTTTTATCTTTCCAATGACTATTTATAATCAAAAATATGATCTTTATAACGCCATTTAAAAATTGTTTTCGTAAAACATATTATGTTTGTGTCATTTTTACTTTTACATTAAATAAAAAGTTATTTATGTCATTTCCCAACCAAAGTGTCTCCATGGGGTCCCCAAGTTGACCCATGGCTTTTCTTGGTCGGCCATGATACAACCAATGAGGGTAAGACATGTTTCAAGCTCATCTTATTTTATTAAAGCATTATTTTTACCTTAAACTACACTAATTACCACTAATCGCGATTAAGAACTTAATAAGTTACTATTCACCAAAAAATTATTATAATCTCATTGAACCACATTTTACTTCTTAATGACAACCATGTATGTCGGATTTTTGAAATTAAAAACACAATGATAGCAAAATTTCATTTAAACGGAAAATCAGTCTTTATAAGTACCACTTAGTGGTTTCACTATTCATCAAAAATTGAAGTTTTTCAGAAAATTACCAAAAATTCACCCTAAGCTATATTTGATATTACGAATTCAAAAATGAAGTCTATTTTACAAAATTCAAAACATATAAGTCACATTAATTAATTTAATAATTAATTCCCGCTGTCATAACAAATAGCATGTTTTTATGAAACAATAAGTATCAAAAGATTGACACTAGTTTGAGTCCAATTTCAAAGTGAAATTGATTCCAATGACCACCATTGGATTAAATGGTAAAAATATATTCATATTACACATTAATACCAATTCAAAAGATGATCTAATCATATAAATAAATTAGATTAAAAAGTAGTTTTGATGTAAAATGCAGTATTTTTCACTATTCATTAGAAAATAAACATTGTCAGAAAAATACCAAAAATTCACACAAAGTAAATTTTGATGTCCCAATCATAAAGAATATGTTTATTTTGAAAAACATAGTTTATAAAATTGTCAAAAGATAGATTTAAAAAGGGTTTTCCATCATAAGGCAGTAAAACAATCTTTTAAGAATATTAGTGTATTCCATGCTTAAGATTGGATTTATTTTCATTTTAAGCCTCTAAAACACTATCTTAATCATTAATAGACATAGATAAAAATATCTATTATTCATTACTTACTTGGGATGTTACATCCTTCCCCCCTTTAGAAAATTGCGTCCCCGCATTTTATTTACTTATCGAATAAATGGGGGTACTTATCCCTCATTGCATTTTCAGATTCCCATGTTGCCTCTTCAATCATGTGGTTTTTCCACAAAACATTTACCTGGTGAATCACCTTATTCCGTAACACTTGCTCCCTGTGGTCAAGAATCTGGACCGGTTGTTCCTCATAAGATAGGTTCTCTTCCAGTTGAACTACCTCTGGGCTCAAAACATGAGATGGATCTGGCATATACTTTCTCAACATCAAAACGTGAAAAACATTGTGTACCTGAGATAAACTCGGAGGTAAAGCCACTCGGTATGCAACTGATCCAACTTTCTCCAGAATTTCATATGGTCCAATGAACCTTGGACTCAACTTTAATTTCTTACCAAATCTCATCACACTTTTCCAAGGAGAAACATTGAGAAAAACATGATCACCTACCTCGAAAGATAGATCCTTCCTCCAGTAATCCGCATAACTCTTCTGCCTGCTCTGAGCTGTTCTCATGTGTTTTTGAATCAGCTGAACTTTTTCTGCCATCTATTCTACCAATTCTGGTCCCATCAACTTCCTTTCACCCACTTCATCCCAGAAAGCTGGAGTTCGACACTGCTTCCCATATAATGCCTGAAATGGTGCCATCTGTATACTGGAATGAAAACTGTTATTATATGAAAATTCAACCAAAGAAAGATATTGGTCCCAACTTCCTTGATAATCTATAGAAAAAGCTCGTAGCATATCCTCCAATGTCTGAATTGTTCGTTCTGACTGCCCATCTGATTGAGGATGAAAAGTTGTACTGAAATTTAATTCAGTACCCAACGACTTCTGAAGGCCTTTCCAAAAGTTAGAAGTAAACCTAGGATCACGATCCGATACAATGGAGAGAGGAACTCCATGTAACATGACTATCTCTTTAAGATACAAACGGGAAAGTTGATCAAGAGAGAAAGTATCTCGTATAGCAAGGAAATGAGCATATTTGTTCAAGCGATCAACAATAACCCAGATTGCATTATTACCTTGAGATTTCTTCGGTAATCCAACAACAAAGTCCATGGATATATTCTCCCATTTCCACTCTGGCACTGGTAAAGGCTGAAGCATCCCTTTCAGTAACTGCCGCTCTGCTTTAACCTATTGACATGTCAAACACTTCACAGTAAAATCAGCAATGTCTCTTTTCATTCCATCCCACCAGTAATACTCCTGTAGATCTCTATACATCTTAGTACTGCCCAGATAAACTGAAAACGGAGAACTATGAGCTTCACATAACAACTCTCTCTTCAACTGTGAATCACAAGGCACACACAATCTCTTCCCAAATCTCAAAACACAATCATTATCAATGTTGAATTCAAGCAACTTACCTTTCTGAACCAGCTCTACCTTTTTCTGCAACTCACTGTCTTGCTTCTGTACTTGCTTGATTCTATCTGATAGAGATGATCTCACTGATACCTGAAACAAAACAGAAGGACTTCCTACACCAACAACTTCTATTCCAAAGTTCATCAAATCATTAACCAAAGGATCACGTTCCAAACGCAACATTGTTAATGAAGCATTACTTTTTCAACTCAAAGCATCAGCCACTTTATTTGCTTTTCCCGGATGGTAATGAATTGTACAATCATAATCCTTGATTAATTATAGCCATCTCCTCTGTCTCATGTTTAACTCTTTCTGAGTGAATATATACTTTAAACTTTTGTGATCGGTATATATTTCACACTTTACTCCATACAAATGATGCCTCCAAATTTTTAAAGCAAAAACAACAGCAGCTAATTCCAAATCATGTGTAGGGTAATTTACCTCATGAGTTTTCAACTGTCGTGAAGCATAAGAAATTACCTGATCATTCTGCATTAGGACACAACCAAGTCCTTTCAATGAAGCATCACTGTATATAACAAACTCACCATTCCTGGAAGGTAGTGCCAAAATTAGAGCATTCACCAATCTTCTTTTCAATTCCTGAAAACAATCATCACATTCTTTTGTCCAGATAAACTTAACACCCTTCCGAGTTAGCTTAGTCATTGGGCTAGATAACCGTGAAAAATTTCTAACAAACCTTCAGTAATATCCCACCAAACCAAAGAAGCTACGAATCTCGGTTACATTTGTGGGTCTTGGCCATTCTTCCACAACTTTTGTTTTTGCAGGATCAACAGTTATCCCATCTCATTGCACTTATAACATTTCACTAACTATAAATCAATTTGGTCTTACCTTCACCTTGATCCTTTTCAGTGCAATCATGAGCCTTATGTCCCATCTTACCACATCGGTAGCACTTTCCAGAATTCAGAAGACATTCCCCAGCATGCCTTTTTCCACAATTATCACAAACTAGAAACTTAGTTCTCTTACCATCAGATTTTTTTGAAGAATTCCTACCTTTCTCCTACCACCTCGGTCTCTTATTATGCTGGTTTTTATAGAACACTTGGTCATCGGAAAACTCCATTTCCACCTTCTCATCACATCGAACAAGCTTTTCATAACTTTTAAACTCATGAAAAGCTAATGCCCTTCGATATTTTGGCTTTAATCCTGAGTAAAAACGATTGATTTTACTATCATGGTCTCGGATAAAATTTGGAGCATACCTTGCCAATCGAGTGAAACTTTCTTCATAGGTAGCCACTGAGTCTTCCTCTTGACTCAATTCCAAGAATTCCTTTTCCATCCTAAGTCGAACAGACTTAGGAAAATACTACTCAAGAAACAAACCTTTGAATTCATCCCAGTCAAGAGCATCAATCTCATCAGCGTCCCTGATATTTTTAACCATAGACCACCACTGATCTGCTTCACCCTCCAAACGGTAAATAGAAAGACTAAACTTTTGATTGTCTGAACACCCCATGACATCGAAAATCTTCTACAGTGCTTTAATCCACCCTTCAGCTAGCACAGGGTCAGATGATCCTCTGAATGATGGGGGTTGTTGCCTCATGAAATGTTCCACCACTGACATGTTCCTATGCGGTTGATCTGGATGATCTCGTGCATGGATACTACCACCATTTATAGCCTGAGTCAACTGTGCCATCACTGCAACAAACTGTTCAGTTCCAATTCTGACCATCTCAGGATGCTGATTCGGAAGGTTATTTCCTTCTGTATGCCTTCCTAGCACTGCCTCCCTATTTCCTCTACGGAAAACCATTCTGAACAAACATGTCTTAGATGAAACAACATGGTAATCTTCAAATGCTATATCATTTCAAAAAAATATATATTTTTGGATAATCATTTAATATAATTCTAACTCCTAAATTTATCTAAACCGACCTCTGATACCAACTATAAGGCCCCAGCCTTAAACCTTACTTAATCTTGAGTTATTACAAGATTACACATTGAGGATCTTTTTGGGTTTAGAGTTTTAGAGAATAAGATCATAAAACTTGCATTACATTCCACATATAAACAAAGTGGTTACATAAAGATAGAATTCTTCATTCCCATCAATGGTAACACATTTAAAATAAAACATGGATTATTTCTTGACACTTCCTTGACACTATCATCATATCATGTACCTTTCCCTTGACCTGTGAAAAACATTTCAAAAAAACATGGGATGAGCATAAAAAGCTCAGTATGGGTTATAAAAACATGGAAAGGAAACATGAGTTCATATATACATAAGAATGAAATCATAATTTACCCATAAAACAGAGGCACTTTAACATACCTCATGAAATCATGAATAAATCATAGAAATCATAAGACATAAAGGTAACTTGAGGCATTCATAACATTCTTACGTAGGGAGTAACCCTCTTGGTTACGTTTGGAATACCCATCACAGTATATTCCCTAAATCTTTTCGGAGAAACCTTAACGTTTCACTCCTTCGCGTTACCCAATGCATTGGAGAGCTATATTGGGCTCACCTGCCCTTAGTTTATCACGGAACCACCCGTCTTCATAATAATGCCCAAGAACCATAACATAATTGTATCACATAAAACATGCATAAAGGAAACATAACATTTCCACATTTCAATCACAAGATATCAATACAACACAAAAACATTGTGAAAACCATTTTCAATACCAAAATAAAAGAAAAGTAAAACATGGTATTTATTTTTCTTTTAAAAAGAAGGTATGGCTTGTAGAGGAAGCCGAAACTCAAATAACGGTCACGACGGCGGAGAAGTCGTTGTCGCCGCATACGTACGACAAAAACATTCCCTTTTGTCGTTTAGTAAACGCTTCGTATAAAAAAGATTCCTTTTGAATAAACATAAAAGTAAAAGGGGTTTATACACCGTATAACAGAAAGTTGTGTATAAAATAAAATATGCCTCGATGAAAGGAGATTGAGACGAAGTCCCATACCTTGTATCCGACTTGACCCGACCGTTCTTTAATCTCCTGAATAATAAACTTGAGTTAATATCTACTTTCTTATTAACCTTTTTCAAGTTCATTATTCCTTTTATACCATGTTATGAACATCATGTAATCATTTAAGTTAATAGTGTTCATTTTGTCGGTATTTGGTTCTTAAGTCAAAAATAGACTTCTTACACTTACATGTTGTTAATTTGGTCAAAGGTTCGTTATATCCAGAATGATATTAATGATTTGGATAACATATATATCATATATATTCATCATATACATGTATTTATAATATTACATCACATTTAGAGGTAAGAAATGAAATGCACCGTTCATGGAGACGGTAAGTCGTACGTATGCATGAACACTACTTCCATTTCTATTTCGTATTTTCTGGAATGGAATCATATTGATATAAGAGTATATTATAATTACAGTATAATAACATATATAATATCATTAAATTTATCCTTTACACATCCCACATATGGTATTAACGAATCAAATCACTTTCAGGGGGGTAGTCTGCACTTCCTAAAATGAAGATATCGTGTTTACCCATAATGGAAACCATAAAGGTATGCCCAAAATGAAAAAAAAAACAGAAGATTAATGAAAACATAAACATATTATATATCATATATAGAAATAGTGACATCATAATGGCCACCTTTGAAGGTGTTAAATGAGTATTGAACAATCATCGTTTCGGGAGGCAGAATTTCACCATCCACGGAAACCGTATGTTCTTTAACCATTTGATGTAGTTGTGTGAGAGTGTAGCACAAATAAATCTTATAACAACATCCTAGTATATTTAATATACTGGTGTTGTTACAAAAGAAGTAAATAAAAAGAGTTTAGGGGGTTGTAGAAGCAAAATAAAACAAATGAACATGAGAGATTGAATTACCTTTAAAAGTGTAACTTCTTTTTATTTGAGCCTAAAGGATTCATTTGAAAGGATTCTGCCCAAAGGGAATCCTCTAGGATGAGGAGAGGGATGTGAAGAGAGTAAATGGGCAGGGTTTGGCCGAGCCAAAGGCTTGAGGAGTGTGTGAAATGAGGTAGAGGTGGGGGCCTTTTATAAGAGGAGAGGAGGGGCACTTTTGGAAAGTAAAGAAATATTACTTTATTTGAAAATGTTTTTCGGTTTTAAAAGGTCCCACATTGATATAATTCGTGGATAAGGTGATACGGCTTCGAAATCAACTCATCCAATTGGTTTTGGACATGTGTAGTTCATATATTTTACATTATCTTTCCATTTTATTTAAATCATCAAATAATGATGTCATCGCTGCATCATTATTATGTCATAAATAATTTAATTTATTTAATGTATAAAAATTATAAAAAAAATACTATTATTTTTTAAATCTTTTTATCTTTCCAATGACTATTTATAATCAAAAATGTGATCTTTATAACCCAATTTAAAAAAAATTTCGTAAAACATATTATGTTTGTGTCATTTTTACTTTTACATTAAATAAAAAGTTATTTATGTCATTTCCCAACCAAAGTGTCTCCATGGGGTCCCCAAGTTGACCCATGGATTTTCTTGGTCGGACATGACACAACCAATGAGGGTAGGACATGTTTCAAGCTCATCTTATTTTATTAAAGCATTATTTTTACCTTAAACTACACTAATTACCACTAATCGCGATTAAGAACTTAATAAGTTACTATTCACCAAAAAATTATTATAATCTCATTGAACCACATTTTAATTCTTAATGACAACCATTTATGTCGGATTTTTTGAAATTCAAAACACAATGATGGCAAAATTTCATTTAAACGGAAAATCAGTCTTTATAAGTTCCACTTAGTGGTTTCACTATTCATCAAAAATTGAAGTTTTTCAGAAAATTACCAAAAATTCACCCTAAGCTATATTTGATATTACGAATTCAAAAATGAAGTCTATTTTACAAAATTCAAAACATATAAGTCACATTAATTAATTTAATAATTAATTCCTGCTGTCAGAACAAATAGCGTGTTTTTATGAAACAATAAGTATCAAAAGATTGACACTAGTTTGAGTCCAATTTCAAAGTGAAATTGATTCCAATGACCACCATTGGATTAAATGGTAAAAATATATTCATATTACACATTAAGACCAATTCAAAAGATAATCTAATCATATAAATAAATTAGATTAAAAAGCAGTTTTGATGTAAAATGCAGTATTTTTCACTATTCATTAAAAAATGAACATTGTCAGAAAAATACCAAAAATTCACACAAAGTAAATTTTTATGTCCCAATCATAAAGAATAAGTTTATTTTGAAAAACATAGTTTATAAAATTTTCAAAAGATAGATTTAAAAAGGGTTTTCCATCATAAGGCAGTAAAACAATCTTTTAAGAATATTAGTGTATTCCATGCTTAAGATTGGATTTATTTTCATTTTAATCCTCTAAAACACTATCTTAATCATTAATAGACATAGATAAAAATATCTATTATTCATTACTTACTTGGTATGTTACAATTTCAATGTTTTTCTTTGATAAAAACCATATTGAATTGTCACTTTCATTCATTTTTATGAAATTCATTTTATAAAATTATTTAGATAGTTATTTTTATATTCTTAATTTTTTTTATATAAATTTTTCTAAATTTTTCTAGTCACATTGGTATGTGTGAGAAGCTTATTTTATATTTCCTACTATGTCAATATTCTCAAACCATGTATATTCACCATGGTGTCGATGAAGACGTTGCCTTTTATAACATTTCATATGGGAAGGATTTCAATATTCTATAAAAACAAATATTAAAATCTTGGTTATAGATAGTGGGAGAATAATCTAGGGAGTTTATTGAGTCTTGGTGTCTTTAATGATACCACATTTGTTCCAAGAATCATACATTTCCTTGGATTTTTGGTTTTCTATTTTATTTTTTTCTCCTGCTCCTTTGATCATATTCAGTTGTTTTGGATATTGATTTATTTTCATAACTTTGTGAATCTTATTATTAATCATCATTGTTTTCTATTGAAGGTTATTTATTTAATAGAAAAATTTACTCCTCATTTTAGTAAATCCCTTGACATTTATTTCCATCATTTAGTGTCATGTGGATGGCACATAGGGTCTATTTCACTTCCTCATATTCATAAGACAATTAGTATAGTACATGGTGTAATTAATGGTATCGGTTTAGTCTGGTTCATCTACCTGGATGGTACTTCTAGAGATAGGATGTTTCATAACTTGAAATTTTTAGAATAATAAGTCATTTATGACCTCTATTTGTTTAACATAAAGTTTCCATGGTGGTTTAGTTATAAAATTTGTTCATACATACCTTTAATAGTGTTTTCACACCATCATCATGGGTTTAGAATATGTTTGTTGAGTATCATGCATTAGTTTAGAGATTCCCAACTTTGATTGCATCATCCATATTTTATTATACAATTTTATAAATATTTTTTATAATTATTTGGTTTGTAATTATTTGAAATATCCAGAGACATTATTTTAGTTGTAATTTTCTAACTATGTAGAAATCAATTATGGTTGTAGATAGATGGAATCAGTATGAAATTCAAGAAATATAAAGGGCATGGAATAAAATTTGGTTCAACATTAACCACATTTCAATCAACAATATGTCCATATTATTTTATAGTACTTCAATGATTTTTATATGGGATAATATATTTAATAAATTCTACTAAATCCAACATTTAAATTTCAGAAGAAGGATGTGAAACTATTTTAGGGGGATTCAAGACTAAAAAATGTGAACTCATGTATTGGTAAGATTAATATAATATTCAATTTTCTGGGAACCCTGAAAATATCAACAAAAATCTAGTGGTACACATTTTCAAAGTTCTTGAGAATAAATTAATTGATATATTTGTTCAAAATAAAAAACACTAGGACATTACCTGTAAAGGGTTCAAGGAATTTTTTAACAAATAATTCTTACCAAATACCTTAAATATCAAAAATAAGATAGATTTATTTTCTATCAAGAAAAAAATATCCCTATCAATAAGTATGAAAATAGGTTCATGAATCTAGATCTCCTTTCTTCATCAGTGTCAACTAGAGAGTACCTAATAGCATGTATATTTTAGGTATGATTATGACTAGGCATTCACACTAAATTGGTTATCTTCTATATTAATGATTATTAAAATATGGTTAATAGAGTGACTATGGTAGTAAAATACATTGATATAATCTATGGTTAGTGGAATACTTTTACCAATATAGGTATAAGTGTGAACTTGAATTTTATAAATAAGATGAAAAGGGAAACCTATTCTCAAGGGAATATAACATGGGAAAACCAATCAACCAAATTTTTTTCTTTTCTTTTATATCTTAGTATTATACATTATTGTTTTACATGTGGATAATTAGAACACAAAAGGGGATTGTATAAACTATATCAAAATTTTCATAATTGTATTCAAATGGGATACCCCACATTTTATTATAGTAAAATCCCAAGGGAAAAAAGTAAAAATAGCTCCAATGTTTCAGAATAATCTTATTTTTGTTAATCTACATATCATAAAAATCATTATCATTCTTAAAACAACATTATCAAGGTGCTTTTAGAAAATCCTAGACACCATAGTTGATATCGAACCAACACCGAAGTGAATAGTATTCCAGGGGAACAAGTAAGAATTTATATGGTGTAACATCCTATTACTATGTTATGGTATTCCTAAACCCATATTTTTTAACATTATTTAGCTTGGTTTCATTTGGGGTTGAATCTGGAGAAAATATAAATTTTTGGATGTTTCTGGGCTAGTGCATAGTTAGCACACATCTTGCACACAGTATTCCAAACCATGCACCCTACTACAAAAAAATGGAAAATTTTATATAGTGAGCCTCACACGGCAGGCACACAGTTTACCAAACTATGAACCCTATCTCTAGAAACCATAGGGTCCATTTATAACAAGCAAATGCCTTGGGCATGGTTTGTCAATACCAAGCGCCTATTCCCAGGAAATAGTTTGGACTAGATTATCCTTAATTTCAATTTTAATTAAAATCTAAGAAACCCTATTTTTGGATCCCATAGAGACCTCATCCAACCCAAACTCATTTTTCCCTTCCTCAGAGCTTTCAAGGATGATTCTTGTTCCCCTGAATCCCTTCAAGAAAGTGGTATGAAGCTAGAGGAAATCCCTTTAATCTTATCAGAGTTAGTTTTTTCCTCCTGTTCTTCATCTACCATGATATCTCTCATTATATTTAGGGTTTCATAGATCCTTTTGTTTCATTATATATCTAATACCCCCTATTTTAGGGATATAGACCTATATTTTTATCCTCATCTTCATGGATCCCATTATTGTTGTTCTTCCTCAGTAAATCCTGATTAGGGTTAGACACTTCTAGATCTAACGGCTCTGAGGTAGGCGGTTCTGTTATGATTCAAAATTCATATCAACCCTAAATTGATGATTTAAATTAAATTTATGATTTAAATATAGTTTTTTGATTAGTATTAAAAAAATCAATGGATTTATTAAAAAAACATTCACTGAATTGAGGTTTTTATAAAAAAATAAATTTTTGGAAAGAAATTGGAATACAACCTGTTCCATTGAATTGGTGTGAGGTCATAAAATTATGGTAATTTAAATTATTTAATTTAAATTATAGTTTTGATGCCAATTGTTTCAATTAAATAGAATAATATAATTTTGTAAAAATCGATTTGATGGAATTTTGTGAAAAACCCCAATTCCATTGAGTTGTGGGTTTATTATAAAAAAATAATGGAATGTGTTTAAAGAACTAAAATGTTGAAATTTAATTTGTAAAAGAATATTGTAAAATTTCATGATTTGGTTTCAAATACATATTTTTGAAAAATGTATTAAAATGGTTTGATGGAAACCTTAGGGTCTCATCTTTGTGAAAAAGGTATATTTTTGATTTAAAACTCCGTATGGTTTTTAAAAGTGAAAATTGGCATGTTTGAAATGGAGAATGGGATTTAGTTTTGTTGTATATAGTCATAAAATAAGCTGTCCATCGTTGTTTTTTACTTCATCACATGAAAGTCTTAGGTAGTTAGTGAGTTATTTTGGTCATCACTTTATGACTTACAATGTTCTAAAACATTATATCGTCACATCACATACCTATGGAAATGATGATGAGTCTTTTTTGGCCTAATATTAGGGGGATGTGTGTGTACCTATATTATCATCTCACAGTGTCAGCCCCATATAGCCTAAAAATATCATACCTATTTGGTGTATGACCATGTTGATCACTTGTTTTTATTTTAAATGAATATATTCCATTAACGTAAACTATTTTATATTCCTTTTGAATATATATAAACTATTTTATATAAATGTATTTTCTTATCCATCTATGAAAATCTCCACTTGTGTAAAGCACCCTTTGATTAAATCTGAATTCCATCATTTAAAATATTTTTCCATAATTAGAAATGTGAAGCATTAATGGATAAATGTTTTTCAATCATTTGAAATGTAAATCCTGATTTAATTAAATATGGTTTTGAAATTCCAAACATATTTTTTTAAAATTTAAAGCACTTTACATGGATAATTTGATATTGGATATATTATAGAATCATTGGATGAAATCCTACTAGGCTTTGGCTCATACCCTACTTGTTTCTTCATGTGTCTGTAGTTTATCTTCTTTCAGGTTCAAGCATGGGAAATAGACCTATTGGAGTTGGATCTAGCTATTTATCTTTGGACTTTGTTCGTTGTGTCCCTTGGGGGTTGGGCTATTTTACCTATTTCAGTACATTGTTCATAGAACATTAGGATTTAATGCCTTTAGATCTTCTATTACATTACACCCATTGGAGTTTCTTTTGATATGCATATTTTCTTGTATCTTTTACTTCCAAAATGATTGTTGAAAAACTGTTCCCACTTTCATTTTGTATACTTCCATATATGAGTCACCAACACATAGGTATTGGGAACCCTCTTCTATATATGTTAGGACTGGCTCAGTTATTAGGATGTTAGGGTACTCAGGAAGGTTTATAAAAAAGTGGTATCAGAGTTCCAGGTTTAACATTTTTCTTGAAGTCAGTATTCATTTTTGGAATCCCTTCAAGAATTACAGGGTAATTGTGATTTAGTGTTTAGCCAGATCTCACCACAATAAACCTTAAGTTTCAAGGGTTGGTTCGGTAAAGACTCATTGTGGATTAGTTTTATTCCTTTTCCTATTATGATTTCGATGTTTTAAATCAAAATTTTATTTTTTTCTACCTATTGGGATAAATTTCCCTTTGTTGCTCTATTAGAGTGTAACCTGATGTCTTCCTTGTTTTTTACTGATGTTGTGTAGCATCATTCCTCTGAGAAGATGTGAAGATTGGATCTAGGAGGAAGCTTTTGTTGAACCTCATCAAATCCTCTAGTGGACCCAAATATTATTTAGGTGATTTTCTGTACTTTATAAGCTCTAGGACAGGAATCGCCTCTAGTTCCTATTCAGGCTATAGGTGTGGAACCTCAAAGGTAATTTCTGAAAGTTAGTTATCAAGAGTTCCTTATCCAGAATAACACACAATTCATAGGCTCAAATAATCTTCAAGAGGCTCAAGAGTGGTTAAGAGTGATGGAGAATTTGTTTGTTTTATCGAACACACCTGACAAAATCAATGTGAAGTGTGCCACCTTCATGATGGAAGGACTGATCAATAGATGGTGGGACATAATGGTAATGGAGTAGAAACTTGAGGGATTATAGTGGAAAGACTCCATGGTTCTTTTCACTATCCAGTTCTAACTAGATTTGGTGATGTTAGGAAGTTCCACTGGTTTTTTCAAGCTTGAACAGGCTGATAAGATCGTGATTGAGTATGCAAACCATTTTTTCAAGATCGTGAACTTCACACCTTAGATTGTATTGAACATGAAGATAAAGGCCCTAAGGTTCTATTTGGAAATTTTTCATGATATTTGATATTAGTTTTTCTTGGAAAATCATCCTTCATATGCAGATGTACTGGATAGAGATTTGATGGCCGATATGGACCTGGCTAGCAAGTCAGGGTTATCAGGAGTTTCTTTCTCTCACAATCACAGTGTATATTCTATTAAGGGAAAGAGTAAGGGTGATGATTCTCATAGTTTTTCTTGATGGAAGTTTTTTTATAAAACTCTTATAGTTCCTGGAATAGGTCCTTTAGTTTGTTACTAGTGTGGAAATCTAGGACATTCAAAGAGGGTTTTCACTAAGGAACCCTAGAATTGTGGCTCTTATAAATGCTCAGGCCACCTATAGAGGTTCTTCAATGTTTATAATACTCCATGCAGTGAAATGAGAGCATACTCACCTTCTATAATTGTAGTTAAATTAGACGTTTCACATGAAAAAGGGTTCAAGATACAACAATCCAGAACGAAACTTCTTCCTGCAGTTGAAGAGTCTCTAGAGGAAGTCGATATGGGTCTAGCGACTATGAGATGTACCATTACTATTGATTCATCATTACTGACTTATTCTATATCATATTGGTGTTTATCATTTATTTATTTCAACTTTTATTTTTATTTTTATCAACATTCCTATATATATTTTATCTTGTGCAGTGGATATTACTACATATCGTGGTATGAAGAGAGAGCAGGTTCTATATAGCATCATTTATATTTTCCCTCTATCAGATGTTGATATTTCCTAGACTTTTCTAGTTCTAAAAATAATACCACTCGAATTCATATTTTGGATAGATTGGCTCATTTCCAATAAAGCCCGTATTTATTATTATCTTGGATGGGTCTCCTTTAGTATTCACATTGGTGTGTGTAGTTTCTTCCAAGGAGAATGGGACCCAAGGTTGAGCAAAATTGGACCTTCTTTTCCAGAGTTAGGGAAAGTGATATCTATTTTTTTCTTTTATCTATAGAAAGAATATTTGAGTGGTGATCTCCCTCTAGTGGTAACCGAGTTTCCCTCTTCTAAGTTATCTGGTCTTCCACGGGTAAATGAGGTTGATTTTCCCATTGGCTTAGTGAATGATACTCAACCAGTTCCTTTTCCCTCCAACCGCATGGTACCAGCAGAGAATAAATAGTTGAATTCCCAGTTGAATGATATTCTAAAGAAAGTCCTTATACTACCCAAGGTTTCACCAGCGGTGGAACTGGATTTATTTACCTAGAATGATGATATTTCACTTCGCCTATGTGTTGATTACCGAAATATCAGCCGAGTGATGATAAATAAAACATATATACTTCCAAGTAATAATGATATATTTAATTATTATAAAGGGGAAAATTTTTTCTCAATGATTTATCTTCTCTATGGTTACCATCAGTTCAGGATAAAATAATATAACATTCAGAAAACCTCATTTTGAAGCAGTTATGGTCAATATGAGTACCCTGATGGACCCTTTGTCCTAACCAATTCTCATATAGTCTTTATAGTTTTGATGAATAGTTTTTCCCATGAGTGTCTTTATACATTAATGGTAGTATTTTTGGATGAAATACTTGTTTAATCTATATCCGAGAAGGATCATATGCATTATATAAGAATTTTTCTGAGTTTTTTTTTGAGAAATCACCAATCTTATAACAAAATTTCAAAATGTTATTTTTTTGATTTAGGAAGTGAAAGTATTGGGACATGTGGTTTTAGAATATGGAATACCAATCAATTATTAGAAGGTGAGGGATGTTATAATTTGGTATCAACCATAAAATTTCATCAAGATCTAGATCATCTTATTCTTAGCTGAATATTATCACTCATTTGTTAATGACTTCTCAAAGTTGGATTCTCTTATGAATTCCATCACTCTTAATGGATTAATGTTTTCTTGGGATGAAAACTGATCGAATTATTGTGTTGAGATAAAACATATTTTGACAACTACACCGATGTTGACTCTTCCAAAGTCCAGGAAGTGTAATGTGGTATTTTGTGATGCATTGGTTTTAGTCTTATTCTATGTTATTATGCTTAGTGACCATGTTTTCTATCTCATTATCCTAGGACACATGAGAATAATTATCCCACCCCTGACCTTGAACATACATTTGTGATGCATTCTCTTAAGATTTAGAGGCATTACCTTTATGAGGAATGGATTACCGTGTATTATGACCACAAGAGCTTGAGTTATATCTTCTATGAAAAATATTTTAATCCCCAATAAAGTATTTTTGTGGAATACATATTGTCTTTAGACATTGTCATCACCTATATCCCAGTTAAGGGGAATGTAGTTAAAGATGCTTTCAGCAAAAAAATTCCAACCAGGTAGTGAAAGAATCGTCGAAATAGTGGAACTTGATGGATCTGTTTGTATAGTTCCATATGGGAGTTCAGGAGAAAGGGGTCAAGGATTCCTTGGCTAGTTCTAAGATAAAACTACTCTTCTCAAATTGATTCTTTAGGATCAACATCTTGATGATGAATTCCCTAGAATTAGATGCTCTCTTTATGGTGGAGAGACATTTTCAAATGTTTTTTCTCCATAGAGGGAATTATATGCTATCAGAATTGTTTTTTATACCTTAATCAGTAAGGAATGATGTTATGGGGGATTTTCATAACTACTGGTGTGAATTTCACCTAGGAACCATAAGGATGTTATATGACATGTGGTGGAAATTCTATTTTCTAGGTATGATATGGGGCATTAATGAATTTGTTTCTCATTATTATACAAGTCAAAAGGTGATGGTCAAGCACCAAAAAACCTTTGGGATTGCTTCATACACTACCATTTCTAACATGGATGTGTAAATAGATATCTATAAACTTTGTGCTTGATTTTACATATACCCAGAGGAAGAATAATGTGATATGGGTTCTGATCGATAGGCTAATGAAATCAACTCACTTATTACCCATTTATGATACAACCAAAGTTGAGGAGTTTTTAAATCTATATCTAGAAAATATTTTTTATTTTAACGGAGTTCTTTTTTATATAGTCTATGATAGGGATACTCATTTCACCTATCTTTCTTGGAGAGGCCTTCAAGAGGCACTGGGATCTCATATCAGTTTGAGAAAGACATATCATCCGTAGTTGGAAGGCCTGATAGAATGTGCTATATATATTCTTGAGATTATTATTTATGCTTGTGTTATCGAATTTTCTAGGGCTTGGGATGATAGCTTGAGGCTGGTTCAATTTTCTTATAAAAATAGTTACCAGTTTGATATTAGAATAGATCCTTTTTTGGACTAGTTTGGATGGCCTTGTAAGTCATTGTTATGTTTGTCAGTGGTTGGTGAAAGTTCCTTAGTTGAACAACATATTCTGTAAGAGATTATAGAAATGATCTAATTGATTTGTTAAAGAATGTTGACTACACATAGCCAATATAAGTCTTATGCTAATTGTCTCCGTATAACTTTGGAGTTCTTAGTTGGTGATTAGGTGTTATTGAATGTTTCACCCAGATTGAGAGGAAAGTGAATATGGATCTTAATTTTTTAGAACATTTTGAGGTTTTTGAGAAGGTGGGAGAAGTTGAATAATGTCTAGAATTTCCACCACAACTAATTTACAAACATAACATGATTGAGGTATCTCAGATACGAAAGAATCTATTTGATTTATCAAATGTTATGAGGAGGTGTGATCTTGATGATGAACCTAGTTTATCCATGATTGAATGGAAAATTGATATAGTTGATTATGAAACTAAGGTACATTTTCAGAGGAAGATACCTTTGTTTTGGGGGCTATGGTATCACAGGTCTAATTCTCATGAGATTTGGGTAGGGATGCACTAATGAGAGGGTATTGGCCTCATCTTTTTTTACATGAAAACTTCATTGTAAGATTTTGGGGGATAGAAAGTTTATGTGGTGGGGAGATTATAACATCCTATTGTTGTTTTTAGTAATTCCTATAACCCCAATGTTTGAACATTCTGTAGTTGGGTTTTGATTGGGGTTGAATTATTTTAAATTAAAAATATTTTTTTTATTTTTGGGCTAGGTCATGGTTAGTACATGGCTTCCGCGCTGTTTGAAAAATTGTGTGCCCTACTACAGAAAAATGGAAAAATTTAGAGATTGGGAATATCAAGGCTTGAACATGATTAATAAAACTGTGAACCCTCTCTGGTGAAACCGTGCATCAAATTTATGAATGGTACATGGCTTTTTCATGGGTTTTCTAAACCGTGTGCCTGTTTCTAGGAAACCTTGTGGACGGGTTTATCCTTACTCCAAATTTTAATTAAAAATTATCAAACCCCTTTTTAGGTCCTGGATGGTCCTCCTTTTACCCATACTCATGTATCCCTTCCTCAGAGCTCTAAAGGATGATTTTGGTCCCCTTTAATCCCTCCTTAAACCAATCTCAATCTAGAGGAACTCCCTTCAATCTTTTCACAGTTAGTTTCCTCCTCCCATTCTTGATCTTCCATGATCTCCCTCTTTCAAATTAGTTTTTAGTGGATCCTTGTGTTTAGTTATGGATTTAATACCATATATTATTGGCTTATAAACCTATTATTTGATCCTCATTTCCTCGGATCCCATTGTTGTTGTTCTTCCATGGAAACTCTTGGTTAGGGTTTGATGCTTCGAGATCTAGTGTCTCCGAGGTAGGTGGTTCCATTATGATGCCCAATTCATTCCAACCCTAAATTTTTAATTTAAATTCAATTGATGATTTAAATAAAATTTCTTGATTAGTATTAAATATATTTCAATGGATTGATTAAAAACCCAATTCCATTTTGTTTGAGTTTTAGGAAAAAATGGGGTTTTTGTATGAAATTCGAAAACCCCCAATTCCATTGAATTTGGGAGTGTTTATGAAATTGCAGTAATTTAAATTGTTTTATTTTAATTCTATTTTTGATATAAAAATTTTAAATTAAATTTCTCAAATTAGTTTTCAAAAATTTTATTTGATATAAAGTTTTGGAAAACCCCAATTCATTGACTTGTGGTTTGTTATAAAAAATTGATGGAATATGTTTGAAAACATAAATTTTTGAATTTTATTTATAAAAGTGGATATTAAAATTGAATGATTTGGTTTCAAATCATTATTTTTGAAAATTGGATTAAAAGTTTTTGATATAAACATTATAGTTTCATCTTTTTTAAATGGAAATTTTCCTATTAAAATTGAATTTTGATTTTTAAAAGAGAAAATTTGTATTTTTGAAATGGATAATGGGATTTAATTTAATTTTACATAGTCTTAAAATAAATTACCCATTGTTTTTTTACTTGATAAAATGAAAGCCTTAGGTATTTAGTGATTTATTTTGGGAAGCACATTATGACTTAGAACATTCTAAAACATCATATCAGCACATCACATCCCTTAGGTGATGGGGATGAGTCCTTTTTGGCCTGAGTTTAGAGGGACATGTGTGTACACATATTATGGTTTCATAGTGTTGGGTCCCTATAGCCTGGATCTAGAATACCTATTGAAATTATGTCCATATTGCTCACATTTGTTTATTTTAAATCAATATATTCCATTTTTTAAACTATTTTACATTCCTTATGAATTTATATAAACTACTTTATATAGAAGATTATATTAAATA
Source organism: Viscum album (assembly GCA_963277665.1). NCBI lineage: Eukaryota > Viridiplantae > Streptophyta > Magnoliopsida > Santalales > Viscaceae > Viscum > Viscum album. Next base: position 327,739,843 of record OY728158.1, read on the forward strand.
CATTTGTGAAAAGTTCCATTTTTATAAATAAAACATTGATTAAATGTGAATATCATCATTTGAAATGTATTTCCTAATCTGAAATGTAATTCAATAATTTCTACATGTAATTCCATCATTTGAAATGTAAATAATTATTTGATTAAATATTCTTTTGAAATAGAAAAACTATTTGACTAAGATACATTAGTAGTACTTTAGTGGTACTGTAGTAGCAGAGGCACTGTAGAAATGATTGGGCACTGTAGTGGTGGTAGGACACTATAGCAGTGGAAGGTACTATATAGGTACTGTAGCAGTGCGGGTACTATGAGGTACTATAGCAGCATGGGTATTGTAGTAGTATTATTCACAAAATGGGCCTTGAGCCAAAACATTTGGGCCTACAGTCCATGTAATGGGCAACATTCCCATTGGGCCTTTAGGATATGTAATGGGTCTCCCTATAACTAGTTAAAAGAGGTCTTTGTTTTGATTTAATAAAATGAGGCTTTGGCACCATACTTTTAAAAAAACCTATTTTTCTTAAATTTAAATCACTTTACTTGGACAATTTGATCCTGGAATCTGTTATAGAATATTTGGGTGAAATCCTATTGGTCTTCAGCTCACACCCTACTTATGCCTTTGAGTGTTTTAAGTTTATCTCCTTCCAAGATTGAATAAGGGAAAAGTATCTCTTAGAGGTGGATCTAGCTGTGGAACCTTGTACTTGGTGAGTTATCTCCCTTGGGACTTGGGTTGTTTTCCTAGTTTTGTAAGTTTACTTGTAGCACTTTGGGATTCAATTCATGTTTGAATTTAGGTACATTACTCCCAGTGGAGTTTCTTTTTATATTCATATCGTCTTTTATCTTTTACTTTAGCAATGTTTGGGGAAAACTATTACCACATTTTTTTTCTGTGTTGCTAGGTGCTAGTTACTGACCCATGTGGATCGAGAATTCCCATTAGGATATATTAGGACAGGCTTGTTTATCGGGTTACCAAGGTTCTTGGTTTGGTTATTTGAAAATGGTGTGGAGAAAATAGTCATATAGGATCCATTTAGTTCATCAATGTTCTTAGGTACCATCCTTTTGAACTAAAATATTATGAATTGATTTTTTTGATATAGGTGAATCCCATTATTTTATTGCTTCTCATGTCTAAAATTTTGCAGGGTTCCATGTGAAACTTTTTCTGCTTGTTATGGGCATCCAAACACCTCTCAGAAAATGGGAGTATGCCTAATTTATGTGTGCAACATGTTCTATAAAAAATTGATAGTGCATAGATTTATTGGTTTTTCTATTTTGGAGATAGACTTCATTGGTCTAATTCTTGGAATATAATAGTTGATATATTTTCAGACCCACATCAATTATTTTGCCCAAAAATTGTGTTTTACCTCCTCTAATAAAATAGTATATCTTTTTAAGGGATGTTATTGTCCCAATTCTGGTAGATTGTAACATTTAGTACTTATGGTCGGGATTTTATCTTATCATCAATCAGTAGTATATTTGGGAATTGTTGATAAAATAAATAAAATATTTTTTCCATACATTAGAGATCAATATCCTAATGTTTTACAAGAATCGTTCTTTGGATTTCTACATAAAAAAGATGAATAATTGTTTATTTATCTATTTATGAGGAAAATATAATTTCAATTTTTTCTTATATGATGGATCCAATATAATTGAGTAAATTGAAGGTAAAATAGGAAGAGTTGGAATGTAAGGGTTTCATAATAACTTGTATGTCACTTTGGTCTTCTCCAGTTCTCTTTTTATAGATGGTATGTGGTTCTCTTTAGATTTTAATGGATTATCATAAACTAAAATAGGTTATTATAATGAATTTATATCTTATTCCTTGAATCTATGGCCTATTAGATAAATTTAAGGGAACCAAATGGTTCTCAAGAACTCATATAAAATTGAGGTATCACCAGCTAGAGTTATGAATAAGTATATCCCAAAGACAACTTTTAGGATTCCTTATTGCCATTAGAAATACCATGTTATTCCCATTTTTCTCACAAATTCACAATTTTTTTTCATATAATTTATGAATCATATATTTAATAGGTATCTTGACTCCATTTTTGTTTTATTTGTTAATTATATCGTGTTATATTCTTGAACTGAGATAAATTTTGAGTAACATATGGAGGTGATAACCATATAAGTACACCATATTTATGCCAAATAATATATGTTTGAGTTAAGAATATAGTATGTACACTTCCATGTCCATGTTATTTATGAGAAAGGTCTATTGGTAGATATTGGAATGATTGAAGTTGTTATCCTTTCACAACCACACAAGAATTTTTTTGAGATACATTAATTTATTGGCTTACTAGGTTATTACAATTTCTTTGTTCATTACTTTTTTCACATATTTCCTCTCTAGTGGCACATTTTATGAAGAAATTTATTCCTTTCTAATTGACTGATGACTATCATAAATACATCCATGATCATAAATCAATACTCACTTCTTCACATAACAATACATTAGAAAATATAGTTAAAGGTTCTTTCGTATATTATGATGAACCTAGATCTGGTTTGGGCTGTTTTCTCATTCAATTATATCATGTCATAGCTTATATCTCATGATATTTGTATCTACAAGAAAACAATTACTCAAAAACATGATATAATTCTATTTGTGGTAGTCCACGCATTGAAAACATGGAATCATTATCACATTCGTGAAAATTGATATGTTTGTACAAATTATAAAATATTTAAATTTATCATTTCTTGTAGTGTCTTATACAAAAAAACTAAGATGGTTGGAATATATTTAAATGTTTGACTTTGACATATCATGTTCACTATGTAAAGAGAATTCCATATCCAGTGAACTAAGACAAAAGTTCTATAATTATTTTATTAATGAATCTTCTGATCACTAGAAGTTGATGATAATGATTATGGACTTCCAAATGGATTGTTCTATGAATGATTGTGTCACAATATTCTTTTTGGCATCTCCTGTTTCTAATTTCATTGAGAAGGTTAAAGATGATCAAATATTTGATTCTAATTGTCTAGATGCGAGGTAAAAACTAAATTGTTTGGAGATGAATGATGGGTGGAAATTATATGGTAGTATGGTGTTTCACTTTCAGAATCTGATATTTGTTTGTTTATCGTATAATGAAAAAAATTCTTTCCATGTATAAAAAATATTAAATGTGCTATTTAATCATCCATAAAAAAAATTAAAAGGAACTAAGAACCAATATTTTGTGGTCAGGTATGAAATGAAGCATCATTTAATATGATTCAAAATTACTCATCTATTATCATGTCAAGTCTAAACATCAAATACCATCTCATATGTTTCAATACTTACATATAACATATGATAATGGGAGAAAATCACTATGGAATTTGTCATGATTTTATAAATAATAATTCTGAAGCATGATGTCATTCGGGTTATTTTAGACAAACTCAAATACTCATACAAAGTCATTCTGATCCATGGATAAAATGCGGTAGTAACCTACCAATTATTTATATCAAGAAAATAGTAAACTTTCATGGTGTATTAGTTTCAATCATATCTAACTAATACCCAATGTATTTCTCTTAGTTTTTAGTCCTTATAGAAATCCCATAGAATGAAATTAATTATAATAATGAAATATCATCCATAAAATAATGTTAAATTAGAATAGATGTTCCATACATTGGAATAATTATAGAGAGATTGTGTTATCGATTTTGGTGGCTCCTGGGAAGATCATTTACCCATGGTGGAGTTCTCATATAAAAATAGTTATTGGTACATGATATATATATATATTTATATATCCATTGAATGAAATGTATGGTCATTTGTGTCACTCTTCCCATTATTGGGAAGAGACATGAGAGACCTGACTAATTTGACCTTGTCTATAACATCATATGATAGAGAAGATTCAGATGATTGGGATGTGAATGTCAATTAACATACGTCATCAAAAATGATATGTGGATCATTATCTACTCTCGTCATCATTTTTATTTGGAGACCATGTTTTATATAAATCCTTTTTTAATGATAGGTCATTTTCATTTGGGTAAACAAGGTAAGTGATCTCTTCTATATATTGAAACTTTAGAGATACATGAATGGATTGGTAATTTTTCTTATCGATTCTCTTTTCAGTTAAGGTTATTTTTGGTTCATAATCTATATCATGTATCTCAATTGAAGAATTAACCCCTTACCCTATCTTATAATTTGATTAGATTATACTGATATTGAGTTGGATACTGCATTTATCCATGAACTGATACGTATTTTATATAGATGATAAAATCCCTTTTCTAATAAATGTATTTCAATGGTGTGAGTATTACGGAAAATGGTTAGGTTTAAGAGGATACATGGGAATGTGAATAATTTATGTTAAATAAATGGCCAAATATCTTCTAGTAACCAAAAATTTCATGATTTTTTAGGATGAAAAATCAAAATGGTGGGAGGAATAAAACAAACCACTGTCCCCCAGTTTGAGCTATTTTCTTCTATTTCATGAATTTTTGAGCTATGGTTTGGTTGTTTCTAGTATTAGTAGGTTTTTTGGATATTTTTTGAAATTTTTGGAAGTGTTTTATAGGCCTCATTATTATTGAATAGTTATTGGAATTATGTGGATTCTCTTAGTAACTATGCGGTATCATAAGATATTCTAAGAAGAGCTTCATGGTAGGCGCACAGTAAGGTGAGACTTTGTGAATTTCCCTAAAAACTGTGTGACAAAGAACAGAAACACTTCACGGGTTCTTTCGTAAGGTTTTCCAAACCATTTAGAAAAACTGTTCGAGATGAGCGTCTAAAGATAGTGGTGCCCATATGGTCTATAATGACTCTAACATTAGATACATAGATATTACTTAAAAATTGAGAATATTCACTACAAAATATATCAAAGCCACGAAAGGACCATATAGGTATATTTTATTTATAAACTGGGACTCATAAAATACTGGTTCATTAGACATATACAATGTCTCCCACTTATTACATCATAACTAAACTTCTTTTTAACATATCTTACTTATTACCCTTCTTTATGACCTGAGGAAAAGAAACATCAAAAAAGATTAGATCAGATGCTTGGTAAGGGTAAACAAGGGAGATATCAATTATATCATAATCATAAGACATAATATTAGAAAATTCATAACATAAGACATGTAATTTGTGATATATATACATATATATATAAGTATAGAAAATCATTTCATATTAGTCAAGGATTATTTCCAAGACCATCATAGTGGACCAAACCCATTTCAAAACTGGGTTCACTCCTCTTTCAATCCCTGTATTACTGAACTGATATCATTTCCCATTCCAACCATGTTTATATCATGATATATAAATATTTACCCAATGAATTTGTGGGAGATATAGGACCCACCCATCTCATAATGAAATCATCCTTATGTGTTCCAAAAAAAATAAATCATTCATCATAACATAAACCAAAGAATAAAATGGGTCTCTTAAACATCATTCCATCACAACATAATCCTTATAAAACAAATGAATTACATAAATAACATTACATTATATGCATAATCGATCATAAGAATAATAGGGATAGTATACTTGAAACATAACCCTATTAAATAATTCTATCTTAGATGGAAAATAATTTTGATAGAACACATGAAATTAATTCTTGAGGAAAATATCTATTCTTCTTAAAAACATTTTATTTTATAAAAATGAAATACAATTTTAAAAGAAAATAATTACTTTAATAATTACCTTAAAATCATATAAAAGATGATTCATGGAAATATGGTGTTATCAAAATGTAAAAAATATTCATGTCGTATATGTTAAAAGAAAAAATTCTTCTTGTACTTTTGTCGGATAAGTCATAAATTACCTCATATCAAAAAATGACAATATATTCCTTTCATACTATTGAATAAAAATTCAACAATGGGTAAATTTTACATTAAACAAATTGAATAATAATATAAATAATATTACATATTTTGTAAACATGTACATGGATGATAAATATACCCTAATAAATACTTATGTACAAACAATCTAGGTTAATAATGAGATTACAAAGTTATCCCTTACCTTAGATCTAATATCATTTGTATGTATCTGAACCTTCTATTTGATGATTTAAATAATTTCGTTTTCTTATTCCAAAATCATAGTAATTTTTATGATATTATATATGATCATATTTTCGTCTGTTTAATAGCATTTTAGTATTACTTGTTATTTAGGTATAAAGGGGTTAATTTTCTTATGCATATTTCGTTGAAAAAGTTCTGATTTTTCTTTTTAGTTTATATTTATATAATTTAAAAAAATATTTTAATATCATATTTATAAAATTTATTCATTCTACACATTTATTCTTTAATGTATATCATGTCGAATATATCGCATCGCATCATGGTGATGATAGGTCGTACGTACGCACAAGTGATGATATCATTCCATTAATTATGAAATGGTATGGAAGTGGGTGGTATATGTTTTTCTACAGAATAAATATATTTTTATAACAGTCATATATAGTTATTACTTCCATAATTATATCCATCTCAATAAAGTGGTGGTGAAAAAAATATTACACCACGGAGTGGAGATGGTAATCCATACATACGCACATGTGGTGATTTTATTTTTTGAAGAATGGATAGAAGGTGGAATACGGTTTTTTTATAACCATAATAACAACTCAGTATATAGGTGATAATGAATTTATTACATAATATTATAAACAATAAAACAAGATGAAGTAAAAGAATAAATTCTCTTGAGAGAGTCAGTAAAGGATATTACCTCTTCTTCAGTGATCTCCCTCTAGATCTCCTCTTAAAGGCACTAAAGTTTGTCTTTTGAGAAGACCAGGACCTCCAGAATGTGACTAGGGAATTTTAAAAGGGAAATGGTCAGGTTATGGATGATCTTTAATGCTCAATGAGTTATGAATAAATGAGGTATGATGTGACCTTTTATAATTGAGGTGAGGGGCACCTTTAGAATCTCCAAAAATGTTAATTTATAATAAAATAAAATCCCATGAAAAAACCTCCAAAATGTATTAGTTTAAAAGAAGAGATGATATCAGTTTGTAATATCATCAACCGATAATTTTTATACTTGTTTATATTTTATTTTAAACCTTATCATTTCATTTTACCCTTAATTATTCTCTTTTAATATTAATTACAGTGAAATTTAATTTAATATAAAATATATTGTCATTTTTACTTATTTAATATCAATTTGACCATAAATTATCAATATAGAACATTTTATAGTAGACTATAAATATTTTACACTTTTGAAAATAATTTATGATCTTAAAATAATTTAATAAAGCATTATTTTGACAAAGTATCATTACTATCAATATTGAATGTAACATCCCAGATAAATAAAGAATATGAAATTTTCATATTTATTAATATTTTTGAATTAAATATTAATTTTACTTTAAAGGGGTTGCTATGTTCGATAGCGTACCCGATACAAAATAATTGGTTTCTTTGAAATCTTACGTTCCACACTAATAATATAATATTATTATTTTAGATGGTAGTTAACTCATAGTCGTTGTATTGGTGGGAATGAACAAAACTAACTACAATATGATTATAGTTGTTTGTTAAAAGTATTTACATTTATCCAATAAATGTTAGAGGCTTAAAACATGAATGAATCAAATTTTAAGCCTAATTTACATTAAAAGGTCAATTTACCGCCTATTAATGGAGAACCCTCTATAAATCTAATTTTGGTCACTTTAAAAAATTCTATATGACCAAATAAAATAATTCTTTAAAATGGGGACATCAAAATTTAATTTGTGTAAATTTTTCGAATTTTTCTGATAAAGTTCATTTTTTAATGAATAGTGAAAATATTGTATTTTAATTCAAAAATGTATTTTAATCTAATTTATTTTTGTGGTTAGATTATCTTTTTAATTAGTTTTAAATTTTAATTAGAATATATTTTTACCATTTAATCCAATTTTGGTCATTTTAATTAATTTCACTTTGAAATTGGATATAAACAAGTGTCAATCTTTTGATAGTTATTGTTTCTTAAAAACACGCTATTTGTTTTAACAACGGGAATTAATTTTAAAATTAATTAATTAAAATTTTTTGTTTTTAATTTGGAAAAATAAACATCATTTTTTAATTTGGAATATCAAATATATATTAGGCTGAATTTTTGTTATTTTTCTGAAAAACTTCAATTTTTGATGAATAGTGAAACCACTTAATGGTAGTTAAAAAACTGACTTTTTCATTTAAATGAAATTTTACCACTTCTGTAAATTGGATTTCAAAAATCCGACATACATTGTTGTTATCAAGAAGAAAAATGTGGTTAAATATGATGAAAATAATTTTTGGTGAATAGTAACTTTTGACTTTTATTTACCGCGGTTAAAGGTAAATAAGGTAATTCAAGGTTAAAAGAATATTATAATAATTCACAATTATCATAACACTTGTCAAAACCTTATTGGTTGAGTCATTAACGACCATTTTCATCTTTGGGTCTATTTTGGGACCCCATTGAGCCACTTGGGAGTGATAATGACAATTTAGATTAATTAATATAATGTAAAGACAAAATTGACATTAACAAAAATCTTTTAGTAATTAATTTTTATATGGTGTTATATAAGTCATATTTTTTACTATAAATATTCATTTTAAATATAAAAATATTTCCTATGTCATGGTATTTTTTTATAAGTTTTAGACATCAAATAATTTAAATTATTTGTGACACAATAGTGATGTAGTATTTACCTCATTAATAAATGATTTAAATAAATAAGATTATAATGATTAAAATATTATCCAAAACATGTCCAATTCAGATTAGATGATTTTATATCGATCATGAGTCATCTTATATTCATCTTTAATGATTTATTAACCTTTTGAAATCAAATATAATTATATAATAAAATAATATTTTCACACTTTCCTAAAGAGTCCCTCCTCTCCCTTATAAAAGGAGACCATTTATATCCAATTCCTCACACCTCTCAAGCCATTTGTATCATCCAAACTCTGCCAAATTAAGCTCCATACATCCCTCTCCTCCCCTTAGAAGTCTTACCTTAGGCATAAGGCACTTCAAGAATTCCTTTTGTTCAAACCAAAGGGAGTTACCCAAATTAAAGGTAACGGTTTCTCTTAAATTGTTTTCTTTTATTTTACTTATCCAACCCCTAAACTCTTTTTATTAATTTATTTTGTAACAACAAAAGTATCATAAATATACTAGTGTGTTGTTATGTGAAGGATTCTAACTACACTTACACACACCTCCATCTAATGGATGAATAACATAATGTTTCTGTGGATGGAAAACTAACGCCTCACGAAACAATGATTGTTCAATTACATATTACCGCCTCTCATGGTGGCCATTATGATGGAAATATATTTATATATGATATATATTATTTTTATGATTTTCTTATTCTTCTGTACTTCCCAATTATATCAATCCTTTATAGTTTCCATAGTGGGTAAATACGATAATCTCATTTGAGAAAGTGCGGACTACCGCCCCCTCAAAGTGATATGACTCATTAATGCCTTATGTGGGATGTATAAAGTATAGAGTTAATGATATTATATATGATATTATACTGTAATTATAATATAACTATGTATAATTATGTTCTAATTCCATTAAAATAAGAAATATAAATGAAAGTAGCGTTCATGCGTACATACGGCTTACCGTCTCCATGAACGGTGCATTTCATTTATTTCCTCCAAATGTTATGTACTATTATAAATACATGTATATACTAGATATATATGATATATATGATATCTAAATCATGAATATAATTTTGTATATAATGGAATATTTACAACATGGACAACTTATAAATAGAAGGTGTTCATTTTTTACTCAAGTAACAAATATCGACAAAATGGACGTTATTAACTTAAATGATTACATAATGTTTATAACATGGTAATAATTAATATAAAAGGAATAATAAACTTGAAAATGGTTCTTAAGAAAGTATAAATTACCTTTATTTTATTATTCAGTAAATTAAAGAATGATCGAATCAAGTCGGACACGAGGTAAGGGATCTGACCTTTCTCTTTCTTTTCAAGTACTCTCTTTTATGTCATTTCTTTTATGTTCCATGTTCTTATGTTGTAGGATGATATTTTATATTCACAATACTGTAATTTTTATTTTCATATTATGAGAGAACCCCTCTTACTCTCATCAATTTATTTTAAGAATTTTTAAGTTGTGCCGTTAGGCTGTCGAATTTTTACAAGGGAACCTCTTAACCCAATTTCAATTCTTCGGGTTCAACTTGTACTTATTGAATATATCATACAATGAATATGTTTGAATGGACTCTAATTTTTTTACACATAATATTCTCTTATATTTGGTTTATTTATATTTCTCACACATAATTATGTGATTGATTTATCCTTAATTTATGGATTCCATCTTTATAGAGGATTTCATCCAAATTTACATTTCCACTGAGACTTTATTTTTGTTATGCACCAATTCACTATTATATGGTGTATATACTATCCTTTGACATATTATATCATGAATCCCTTTATCCTAATGATTTTATAAAATTCTGATTAAAATTTTTTCTTCAATTATTTGTATTCAAGCGTCACTCTTTTTGTTAAAAACTCTTTAACTAAAATGTCGTTTAAAATGTTTTAAAGATTTATTCTTCTAAATATTTCTCCTTAATGTCCATGTTTTCAAAATGGGTTTTAGGATTTGTTTATTTGGACATTAATGTTTTCAAATGATAATTCATTTAAAAGATTCAAATTGTTATGGGACACTTTGATTCAAGAATTTCTTTTTAAATGGTTTTGAAAATGATTTGATAAAGCATTGTTTATTTCAATATCTTGATTTGATATAGTGGAATGTAGAAATTTTATATTTCCTTTATAATTATGTTATGATTATGTTATGGTTATTGGGCATTGTTTACATATATGTGTGGTTCTGTGATAAACCTAGGGCGAGTGAGCCTGAGATAGCTCTCCAATGCATTGGGTAACATGACGGAGGTAAACGTGAATGTTTCTCCTAAGAGATTTAGGGAATATACCGTGATGGGTATTCCAAGTGTAAATACCTATGTATCTGTGATATCTACAATGTAAGTTTGATATGGATTCCATAATTAACCTTTATGATTTATGATTTTTGTGTGTTATTTATAAATCTTATGATTTCATAAGGTATGTTATGATTGAAAAGTATGGTTTCATTGATTTGTATTTATTGATGGGATAATGTTTTCCTTACTTATTTTATAACCCTTACTGAGCTTTTTATGCTCATCCCAAGTTTTTGAAATGTTTTCAATAGGACTTAAAGATGAATAGGGTCAATGATGGGATCAAGGAAAAGTGATGCTATCTAAAACATGGAACTAGACATGTTTCTTTTTAAGAGTTTTTATTTTATAAAAAAAATGGATACTGAGTAGTAGTATCTACTTGTAAAATTGAAGTTGTAATGTAATAGTTATGTCCTAATTCTCTAAAACTCTAAACCTGAAAAGATCCTCAATGTGAACTATCCATCTAATTCAATATTATGTAATGTTTAAGGCCGGGTCCTTATATTGACACTATTAATTTAATATCTTTTTAAAATATCATGATAAGCTGTTAACTACAAAAAAATATTTTATTACATCTATATGAGGTCATTACCATTAAGAAAATTAAATAGAGATTTTAATTAGAAAAAATTATACTTTTTAAATATTTTTAATAACATTTATTTGATTTTTCTCTTAATAAAATAATTACAACATCAATTTTTTGTAATTAATTAATTCACTTATTTTTTAAAGAATAATTAAAAATAAAATAAAATTACTAAGATAAATATTCTAGATTGAATAATAATACATCGAGTTGAATATATCTTTAGTAAAATCCATCATTAAAAATGTTATAATAATTAAAACACGAATGTGACAAGTTTAACATCACTTTAAATAAAATAATATAAGTGTCATAATCTTTTCTATAAGTCTAAAAATGTTCAATAACTATACCATTGGATGATTATGGTCAATATATAATCCATAAGTAATATTTGATCAAATTTTAATGTCTTTTAATGGTTATCATTTTTATAAAAATTAGTTTTTTGATATTTCATCAATTAAATTTTTTCCTCATAATCAATATATAAACCTTATAGTGAATATTTATTTCCTAAAAATGAAAAATAAATTAAAATGATAAAGAAAAACATTTTATATTTATAATTATCTTTTATAATTGAATTTATATTTTCTATGTCCTTATATTAAAAATTATTTAGTTATTAAAATTTGAGTAAGATGTATTTCACTTTTCTTTAATTTAAATATATTAAATGTCCTAATCTCATCCATGAGGCTTAAAGTGGGTATCATTTCTACCCAAGGATGTTTTAGGTCAAAACTCACTTATACAATCATATTAGGACAAGTGTTAAGGTAATTTTATAGTATTATATTTACCCTTAATTACTCGATTTACCTTTTTACCGTATTAATTAAAATTACTGAAGTTACTATTCATAATTTCCAAAAAAATGAATTATTTCTATTAAAATAATTTGGGCCCACTAATTAAAAATATAGAATTAACTTTTAAAATTTTAAAACCTAGAAGTTTCATTAATTAATTTAAAATGCATCACCTTTTCAGATTGCAAAACAGGTTATTAAGCACATGAGCCTTAGCCCTGTTGGTGAGGTATCCTTATGTGTGTCTACAATACCCAGGTTCAAATCCAGGTAGAGGCATATTTCTGGGGGGGCATTGTAGTAGTACTGTAGCAGGAACTATAGCAGTACTATATCAGACTGTATATTGTGTGGGTACTGTAGAAGAACTATACACTATGTAGGTACTGTAGCAGAACTATACACTGTGGGGGTACTATAGAAGACACTGTAGCAGTTACTGTTCGGTATTGTAGTAGCTAGAACTATTCACCATGGGCCACCGGTTTGGGCTTGGAGCCCTTAAGAATTTAGTTCCACCCATACCTTTGGGTTAGTATAGATTTCGGGCCACCTTTAAGGCCTTTGGGCCACCTCAAGGCCTTCGGGCCACATGTAGTTGCCTCACACAAACTCTATAAAAAATGAGCAGCCCCAGAAGAGGATTCAGGGCAGGTGCACTCACCATAGTAGAGACAAATGGATTTTTCAGAATGAGAGGGTATGGCTATGTCATCAGGACAATCCTATGCTTTCACAGGAAGCCTAGCTAGATGGCTATGCAAAGGTGGAGAGATATCACAATGCAGATGCTGGGGAGGGGCAGTTCCTTGTAGATAGTCTAGTTGAATTCCCTAAGACCTTCAGGCCATGTAATATCCTAAAGACTACAGTCCATGTAATATTTGAGCCTATGGGCCTTGTAAGGGTTCCCCATCATCCCTTTAAAGGGGGTTATCAAAAATAAATAAAAATGAAGGCCTTCAGGCCATTCGGGCAAAATAGGTTATTAAAAGTTAAAACATTACAAAAGATAGAATTGTTTTCACATCAAATTTCATGTTAAAATTAATGCTAAAGATATAAAATATATTGAATGAAAAAAAATATTCTATTTATATTGTAAAACCATTTAATAATATAATTTAATTATATAAATTATTTCAATGAAAAAAGTTCTTTTCAATCGAAATTTAGCGATTTTTCGCTATTTATCAAAATATTAAAGGTATCTGAAAAATATAAGAAAAAAGGTTCCAAACTAAATTTTTATATCTATATTCCAAATAAAAAATTTTATTTTTTAAAAGATAATATATAAATGTGTGAAAACTGGTTTTAAAATTGGTGTTTCATCAAAAGGTGGCAAAACTGAATTTTTTTAAATACTTCATTTATAAGAAAAAATAAACTTGTTCTTATTTCATGTATAGAAAAAATATAAGATGAATTTTAAAAATTATATTTAATATATTAAATATTTATTAAATTCATAAAATCCATCAAGATTGACATTATAATTTTATAAACTCACTTATTTTCATTTATCTATTTTTTTGAGAAAAATATTTCCTTTTTTTAAAAAAAGTTTTTATTTTCATTTATAATTAAGTTATCGAGAAATATTAAATCCTATTTTTCATAATTTACTTAATACTCTTCATACTTCCTTTATAATGGCTTGGTTATAAGGTAACATAATAATATTTAGTTGTTTAATGAAACTCAATCTTGCAAGAAATGAATTCTATCGAAAGTACTTCAAATTTTGTGTAACACAAGACAAGGAGAGTGTTGTGTATATTGAAAGCTAATCTAGTGTTGGGTTTGGTGAAATATTGTCTTGTTAAGACATTAAATAAATTAGAAAATATATATAAATTAAGAAAATAAAATAAAAGATCAATCTCATAAAAATATCACAATTTTACATTCTCCCCCCCAAATTAATTTCTCCCTTGAAATTAGTTTGGTTTATAAATAGACTAATACTTTAAAAGTTATTTTATAGAAACCCAAATTCTAAAAATGAAGACTAAGTATTCCATTTAAAAATGAAATATTAGAAACATAATGCCTAACCAAAGTCACTCATAATTGGGTTTCCATATAGGATAACATAGGTTTAAAGTGAAAACATTGATATTGAAGAGAAATATAACCATCATGTTCTATTGGAGAGTGATAAAAAATAAGGTTATGATAAAGTTAACAATCAAAAAGTCACAAATCTATGATAATTTTAAAGAACATTTTATTCATCTGATAAAAAAGTACTAGGATAAAATTTTTGGTTTCGATATCCTTTTCCTAAATTTGAAGTTTTTTTAGATGAAATAATTACTACATTTCAGTATAATATAATTGTTTCTCATGCTTAAAACAATTTCTACATCATATTTTATTTATAGAAATGAATTTTAATATATCATTCCTGAAGTTTTAGTTAGTCATGACATCTATAAATTTATTGATAGCTCATTCCATCTCTCTTTACCAAATCAAAATTTTAACACAAGTTATAAAATATGAAAATTTCCACCAATGGTGAGATAAGTCATTATTCTAACAAACATCATCTGAAGATTAACTTAAACATTCCATAAATTAATAATCTTATAATACTTCTAATAGTTTAAAATACAAAACATTAGAAAGAGGTGCACTAACTATGTTTAACATTTATCCCTATATGTCATAAGGTATCTCTTGTTGGTCACATTCCAAGCATGTGAATTTCTTCATCAAGTATTTTCTTGAATCATGGTAATAACCTAAATTACCATAAAACCTTATTGAAAAAATTAATGGTTTCAAAAATTAACTATTTATATATACCATAAATCCCAAATATTCTATATTTCCCATCCATGATATCATAAATCACTTTGTAATCATATTATCCTGAGGAAATTAATATTATCAAACAAATCTTTATTTATTTTTCCCAAAATTATTCACATTTTAATGGTCATTCATCCTTTAATGTTTTTTTTTCAAAAAATATTTGAATGAACTTTCATGGTTATCACTACCACAAAACATATACTCTAAAATACTAATGTAAACCCCACATTAGACCAATAGATGTTTCAATATTCCATTGTACTATAAAATAGATTCTACAACATTATTCTAGGATCCCATTACATAAACACTCAATCATTCAACCACTTCGTTATCATACTCAACATCACCAATAGAGATCACATGTGGTTTTCTTTTTTATTTTTCCTTAAGATTTTATTGATGTTGAGAGTCATCGATAACCATTGGACTAGAGAAGTGGTTAGTATAATTCCCCATTTCCTTACATGTATGCTTTTCACTATTCACATCATTAGTTATCTTTTCCCAGTGAATTTGGAACTTAGTTTCCCAATGACCTTCTTTTCCACACATAAAACATTTATTAGTCTATTTGAGACAATTTACTCCATGATTATTTCCACATGTTGAGAATAAGAAAATATCCATCTTCTTTTCACCATTGTTTTCATATTTTCCCTTGAAATCCATCTTCCATTTCTTTTCAAAACCATGATATTGATATGTAATCCCAAATTCCATTTCATCCTTGATAGAATAACACACAATATCTTTATATCTAATAATGTATCTTATGGATAATTCCATTCAAAGACATCGTTTTAATCCACTAAGGAACCAATCAACTTTACTTTTAGTTTGGATGATAATTTCTGAAGTGTACCTCACAAGTCATGAAAAATTTTCCTCGTATGTACCAATGAATTCACCATTCTTTTTTTTAAGCTCAAGTAACTCCTTTTCCATCATCGTATGAATAGTAAGAGGAATTTAATTATGGAATAACAAGTTTTTGAACTCATCCCATTCCACAGATTCAATTTTATCTTTTTGCCTCATATTCTTGATTAAATTACACCATTGGTCCAATTCCTATTCAAAATGATAAACAACCATTATTAATTTTTAATGTTATGAATTGCGAAGGATAGAAAATATCATTTCAATGGGACTGATCCATTGTTTAGTAAAAACTATATTATAAGACCTACTGAAAGAAGGTGGGCATTTCCTCATTAAGGACTAAATATAATGTTGTTCCCTTCGCTACTCATTTGGATGTCTAGAATGATTCATAGATTGTGTAAGTATAGCATTTAGATTTTTTATCGCATCTCCCATAACATTTGGTTATTCCTGAGTACAATTATTGAATTTCCAATTCCATTTATCATTAAAAAAGTTCTTTGAGGTTCCATCCATTGTCTAAAACCAAATAATAATAGTGTGAGAGGAAAAAATCATACTTGGAAAACAACATAATCAATGGGAAGTACTTTCAAACTCAAGTTTTATCCTAGTTTAACAATGATAATTATGAAAATTCACGGATTGTAACCTATAGTTGGACTTATCCATGGGGAAATCCCTAGACATACCATAAAACTATCACTAGGGATCTTAATAATTTTTTCACATCCTACTATCCAAATTTTGAGTATACCTTACCTATGATACCAACTATAATGACCCAAACATTACATACAAAGATATTACTTCAAAATTGATGAATATTCATTACAAAATATAAAAATTCCATGATAGGACCATATAGTTATAGTGTCATTAGAAACACAAAATCATAAAAAACTGGTTTATAATACATCTACATTTTCACCCATTTATTCTTTCATAACTAGAACCCTTTTTTACATATCTTACTTAATACCCTTCATCATGACCATGGGAAATGAAACATAAGAATGGGTGATCCATAATTATTAGTAATGGTAAAAAGAGAGATATCAATTATATCAAAATAATAAGACATAATAAAATAAAACTTGTAACACCCTAAGCTTTCATGGTACGTTTCCCTTTGAATAATGCAATAGCTTGCATTGTACGCAACTTTGAGATTATAACACACCGCGACCAATCAATCTAGCTATTATGAATATTAATACCCACTTTTAAAAAATTTATAAATTTTATCTTTCAAAATGGACTTCATTTTTGGATTCAGAAAAATGAAATTATCTTAGGGTGAATGTTTTGTACTTTTCTGTAAACTTTTAATTTTTGATGAATAGTGAAAAATACTAATTTTTAATTAAAAAAAAAATTTAATCGAAATAATTTATAGTGTTAAATTATAAATTTGAATGTTTTTAAGTATCATTAGATTATATTTTTTTTATTTAATATAATTTAGGTCATTGTATGTAATCTCACGATTAAACTGAACATAAAAAATGTTAATCTTTTGATAGTTATTATTTCATCAAAAAATGTTTTTTGTTTTGACAACGAGAATTAATTTTAAATTAATTTCTTCCACTTATGTGTTTTGAATTTGGAAAAATTGATGGAATATTTTTAATCAGGTGGTCCAAATTGTTTAAATAGGTATCTTTTATTTTTAAACATTATGAATATTTATTTTAGTAAATATTTTATTTATCGTGGTTAAAGGGGTAAATCTAGTAAATAAGGTTAAAAATAATATTATAATAATATTAAATTACCCTAAAAAATATCCTAACCCTATTTTCTGATACATGTCCAACCATGGTCATCCTTGGGTCGATTTTGGGACCCCATGGAGCCATTTGGGAGTGATAATGACATTTTATATTAAATAATCTAAAGTAAAGGAAAAAATAACAAAAGAAAATATATTTTAGTAAAACAATTTTTATATGAGGTTATATAATTGATATATTTGACTATAAATATTAATTAGAATTATAAAAAGATTTCCTACATCAGGATATTTTATTTAAAATTTTTAGACATAAAATAAATATATTTATATATGACACAATAATGTTGCAGTATTTTCTTTATTAATGAAACAATCAAATAAATGATATTATAAATACTAAAATAAATATAATTTGAAAGTTTTGATGCCATAAAAAAAATTTATAGGTGTATATGAAATGTTATGGTTGATTAAATTTATTTATTTTGAAGTAATAAAGTTGTTAGGACTTTAACAAATATAAATTATTAAATAATGTCAAAATTGACATAAATGAGTTTTTAAAACAAATACAATATTACCGGTTGATATAATAATTCTAAAAATATAATTTTCAGCCAAAAGAATTATATAATGATATGTGCATCATTATTGAACCACTTGGGGTTCTCTTGTAAGTTTAAAGTATATTTTTTAACCATATAATATAAAAATACAAAGAGACATGGTAAATGTCAAACTATTTAACTAAGAGTTAAATCTAAAAGATAAGGTTAATATAGTGACCTAAACCTATAATAAACCTATTGGTTGCGAGTTTCTAGACTGATACCTACCTTAACCTTTAAATGACTCATTTTTTAACCATTAGAAACCGAAATTTATTTTATTATAAAATAATATTTCAAGCTTTTCCTAAAGTGACCCTCACCTCTTTTATAAAATGTCACTTCCCCTTCTCTCAAATTCACACCTTCAAAGCCATTTGGCTCATCCAACCCCTACCCAAATATCCTTCCAATTTTCCTCCATTAATCTTAGATGTGTTCCTTTAGTCAGAAAGCTAACCTAAGGATCCCTTTTGATCAAATCAAAAGGAAGATCCCAAAGAAGAGGTAAATATTTCATCACCTCTTTCAAGTTCTTTTCTTCTTCGACTTCCTCTTTCTTTGTTGTTTCCATTATAAAATAATAACTCTAGTATATTCTATATAATGTGATGTTATTATAAAAATGTTACAACCATATTCATTATTCTATCCATCCTATAAATGACAAAGTCACCATACGTGCATACGTACGGATTACCATCTCCACGTTGTGGTGTAGTTTGTTATTCAGACACTTAATCAATTGGACAGGTATAATAATGAGTATAAATGATGTAAATAATAAATATTACATGATAATTATTCTTTATGTAAGAACCTGGATCTTCTTTTCAGGTGTTTTTTTCCGTTTCTGGTCGTTTTTTAGAAAAAGAAGAAAATTTGGAAATTTTCTAAGTACACGCAGTGTACTTTATGAGTACACATCATGTACTTTTCTCCAGCACGAGGTTGTTTCTTGGCTGTGTCCGGGACACACACACGGTGTGTAGCGGTGATTTGGAGTCCACTTAATGCGGTGTATGGAAAGGGCGAGTACACTCCGTGTACTCATGAAGTACACGCAGTGTATTTTCTTTTTTTCATTAAACAGACTGGGGTCGTGCCCCATCGACATAACCATCTTCTTCTCTAGGTTCTTCGACTGATAGCATTCTGTACAGCCAAGAATCTTCTCCGAGCCTCTGAGCCTCTATCCTTTCTCTGAATCGACCTCTGTCGATTGCGTTGGGACCGCATCGGTAAGCTCTCTCTTCTCCTAGAGATTTCTATCCCAATTTATCTTCTTTATCAAGTTATCAGAGGTTGAGCATTTTGTGTGTTTTCATAGATATAAGCCATTATAAGGAGAATCAAGCCTCATGGTTCAAGTATATCGATCTTCTAGGATCAAGGTAGGTGGTTTGTTTCCCTATGTTGAATGTCTTTGAGTTTTTGGTGCAAAAGTGTCGAATACCCATGTATCGGGTATCTCGGGTTAGGGTTTTGATCCTGTTTTGTTATCATTCTTAGATTTCATATATTCTTGAGGTTATTAGATGATTGATAATTTCTTGTTATCATTTTTTAGGATCACCCCATGGGTGTTCTCCCCTATTTTGGTTGTTTATCACCGCTTATATTAGGATGCCTATGAGGCATACCTTGTCGCATTGTTTGCCTACCTTGATATAATTGATTTCATGTATTGACTACTATTTATGTACTTTTGATACATTGTAGATATTATAAAAGTATTTTTTGGGGCTCACTTAGGCTGCTAACACTCGATTATGCATGACTAAACTGATCAAGGCTGTGTGAACCTGGTGCGGTAGACTAAAGGGGGAATTGACGATTAGGGCTTCCCTAGAGAGCCTGTTATAAATTAGTATAGCTTGAAAGACCTATGGGAATGGGACTTTGTTCTTCCTTAGAGTGTCCTTAGTTAAGTATCGAGACTATAGGTGGAATTAGACATAAGTTATTCCTCATAGATTTTATAGCTATCGTCATAAGACCACAGGGGAATTGACGGTGAGAGCTTCCCTGAGTGTTTGTGCCACTATACGTTTACTTGACTAGAGGGGTCTGACAGTGTGAGACACCCAGAGAGTCACCCTGAATATTGTTTGGTTGGTTGTTATGAGTCCACCAAGCTAAAGAAAAATCTTGAGTTTTGTACTGTTTGTTGTTTCGGTGGTCTGATGAGATACCTGTTGTGTTACTTGCTATGCCTTGAGAATATATAGTTTTTTTCAAGATTCCTTGGTTGATAATTTAATGAGTGAATAAAATTAATAAATAAATGTGAATGGATATTTTTAGTATTGTTTACTCTAGTGTACTTATGTTTCTCTGTTGCATTTATTTCTTTTACTTTTGCTATATTTCTCACTGACAGTAGGGCATAGATCTTGTGGTGGTTACCTACTGGGATTAGTCTCACACCCTGTTTGGGTCCTGATTTTCAGCCCAAATAGGTTATATGGTTTTAGGTGTGGATAGGGATTGTGGCCCTTCTACTTCAGGTACATGATTTCTGGTTGGAGCTGGAGAGCATAGGACCGATCCTAGGCTTGCGATGCTACTGGAGTTGCTGTTTACTTTTGGTACTTTGTTCTCAGTTGTATTTCAGCAAGTTGTTTTGTTTGCTTCTTTCCTTAGATACTTGTACCTACTACATCATTTTCATCGTTATTATATTATACATTTCTTCCACTTTTTATTTTTTGTTATTGTATGCTATTTACTGCTTCTGCTATTGACTATTATTTCCTTTCTTTGTATACCTTACCAAATGATTGCATAGTTTCCCCATTGACTCACCAAGGCCCTCACTTCTAGTCGGAAGCCTTTGGAGTTTGGTGAAACATGCTTGAGGTCATGTGGTGAACCAGGTAAGAGGCACCAGTTGTGTGGCTCCGGATTTGGGTTGTTACAAAGTGGTATCAAAGGAGTTTCTTTCCTTTTCTATTGACTTACTATTTAGCGACATTAGACAGGGATAAGATGGAATAGGTAAATGGTAAATAGTTATGCCTGGGCATTCTAGAACCCGTGTATAGGTAAAAAGAAAGATTACCTCGAATATTTCAATTTATGAGTTTTTAAAAATGTTACAGTTTAATTGATTTAACCGTTGGGTGGTGCACTTGTTTTGTATTGTTACTGTTTGTATGATTGTGGTTCTATTTTGTTGCTACCCGATGAGATGAGGGTATGCCATCTCATGCATCATATAGGCACTTATTATAAAAATCACATGTCATGCATTTTTCCATCCCTTATAGATTTCATTAGAATTTGCATGTTGTTGTGATAGAATTTGTGATAAAATATGCATGTTGTTGTGATATCTGTTGTGATAGAATACCTGCTATGTTGATAGGGTGTCTGTTTTTTAGAGCTTCTTTATCATAGATGCCAAACTTTGGTCTTAGAGGTTTTATGGGCCCTCGAGGATCATAATTTGGTGGGTCATGAGTTTTATACTGTTTACTTTTTATATGCATGTTTATGATTCCAAGCTTTGATTCGCGGGGAGTACGGGTCCCCACGGATCGGAATTTGGCCCCTCAACACTGGGTTTTCTGTGTTTTCTGGGCTCCGGTGCAGTTTTGAGGTACTATCTAGAAAAAACCCATAATACACGGTGTGTACTTTATGAATACACGCCATATAGTTTTTAGCCGTGTCACTTATTGTGTGGGTAAGGACACGGGGTCCTGGGAAATCTTGTAGGAACACGCCGTGTACCAGCTTAGCATGTCGTGTAATCTGGAATAGGTATCTGGCCGTGTCACGAACAACACGGGCTGGGGTTTCCCTTCAAGTACACGCCGTGTCCCTTGGGAACACGTCGTGTATAGTTGACCATGTATTCGGCCGTGTAGCCAACGGCACGGGTTAGTGTTATCCCTCTGTGTACACGCCTTGTACTGTCGCCGGTGTATCGGGCTGTGTATCTAAAAAAACGGGCCAGGTAAGGCATGTCAAGTACACGTTGTGTCTCCTTTGACACGCCGTTAATTAATGGTCCGTGAACCATTCTATGTGACTAATGACATGGACAGGGGACAGATCTTAAGAAACACACCGTGTAGTGGACAAGCACACCGTGTAGTTTCCTGCTGGGAAAGTATGTGTTCCTAGCCGTGTAGGAGTGAACAGGTAGGGAGAAAAGGGTTAGTACACCCCATGTAGTTTAAGAACAGGCCGTGTAGCCAGGTGGTTTACACAACCATGTATGTCCAAGGTACACGCCCAGCATAAACTTTTAAGAAACACACCGTGTAGTAGTATTGCACGCCGTGTAGTCATGCTTTCTCAAATTTTAAAGGTTTTTCCCTCATGTTCCATTTTACTCTCTTATGTTGCAATTGTGTTTGTCATTAATAAAGGTGTGTTTTTTATATTTCAGACCTATGGAACCAATACGTCCTCCTGTTGTACATTAGGAACCAGGCAGTGACTGTACACCTGATATGGTAGATCAGGGACTACCAGTAGTTCTACCTATCGTTCCATACATGGAACCTGTAGTGATTCCAGACACTGGTGCTGACACTCAGTTCAGAGAGGGTTTCATGAGATTCATGCAGACCTTCCAGGGAGCTCAGCATCCTCCCCCGACTATGGCAGAGCTGACGTGGGTTTTTCAGTAGCAGTATCCTCCCATGTTCTCAAGGGATGGAGGACCGCAGGCTACGGCGTCATGGCTAGAAGCCATGCTATAAATCTTAGAGCATCTGGAGACACCTCTAGAGAGGAGAGTAAATCTCGTGACTTATATGTTGTGAGGTTCCTCCAAGAGATGGTGGGATGTGGTTTCACAGAGAGGGCACCAATAGGCTATGGCTTGGGAAGAGTTTCAGCGTACGTTCTACGACTACTTCTACCCAGCAACTCTAAGGGTAGACAAAGCCAGGGAGTTCATGATCCTGCAGTAGGGTACTCTCTCAGTTATTGATTATTCCTCCCACTTCATTGAGTTACAGTGTTTCACTCCCGTTCTGGGGAATTACGAGATTTTTTTAGCAAGGAAGTTTGAGGAAGGCCTCAGACTGGACATCAGATCGTAGGTGAATGTCTTTCAGTTGACTTCTATTACTCTGATAGTCGACCAGGAACTCATCACGGAAAGGAACCTGAGGGCGACTGGAGCTATGGACCGGGGCGGTTCAGCATCTAGGGATGATTCTTTTTAGGCAGACAGCAGAAAGCGCCACCGAGAGTCTACACGAGGTGATCCGGGGAAGTGAGGTGTTCCTTATGGTAGACGATATCTTCCTTCTGGAACCCAAGTGGTGTGTTATCAATGTGGAAGGAGTGGGCAGAAGAAGACTCAGTGCCCGAGGGACCTAGTGGAATGCCGATATTATGGCAAGATGGGTCATCTGCAACATTTCTACAAGGTTCTCCTTTTAGTGTCTACTGAAGGAGGATCAGTTTTGACTCCGCGTACAGGAGCAGGATTACCAGTTTCGTAGCAGACTGGGGGCTGGAGTTATTCAGGTCATTCAGGCTAGGGTAGAGGCCATGAACACAGTGGTCAAGCTCAGGGAGGAGCTGTATAGGGATCTCAGGCTGCTACACAGGGTCGCGGTATAGGTCAGACTTTTGCTGCAGAGCAGATTCATCAGGAGAAAAATCCTGGACCTTCTATAGTTCGAGGTAAGATCTTAGTAGCCTCAGTTTTATCTTCATCTCTTTTTGATATTGGTGCTTCGCATATATTTATCTCTGTTTCTATCATGGAGAGCCTTGGGATCGTTATCTTTTCGTCTGCTGAAATGTTGACTCTTGACACGCCCTTGGGAATGAGGACATCTAGCGTACATCAGTGCAGAGAATTCCCTCTTGAGGTTGAAGGGTGTCACTTCTTATGGTACCTCTATTTCCTAGAGATGACAAAATATAATTTCATTCTTAGGATGGACTGGTTGGTTCCCTTTCAGGTAGTCATCGATTACTATCGCCACAGGGTGAGTTTCGTATCACCAGACGGCGGGTCTTTTCTTCATAGAGGCGAGTGGGATGTCCAGGTGGGTAGATCTAGACCCGAGCATCATGGGATAGGCGAACTTACAACCCAGATTTCTAGTCTATATTTGGATGACTAGGGGAATTCACAGTTAGACTATCCTCCAGTGGTGGATCGTTTCAGGGTTGTCTTTCCATAGGACTTTTCAGGTTTTCCTCCAAAGCGTGAGGTAGACTTCTCGATCGAGATTGTGCCCGGAGTGGTACTGATGTCCATTCCTCCTTATAAGATGGCTACACCTGAGTTGCAGGAGCTCAAGAAGCAGTTGGAGGAGTTGCAGGAAAAGGTTTTCATCCGACCCAATACTTCTCCATGGGGTTCGCCTGTCCTGTTTGCAAAGAAGGTAGACAGCACCTTCGTCTTTTTCTGGATTATCAGAAGCTGAACCAGTTAACGGTCAAGAACCGATATCCCTTTCTAAGGATCGATGACCTCTTTGACCAGATTTGAGGAGCCCGGGTGTTCTCAAAGATCGAATTAAGGTCTGATTATCATCAGTTACGCGTTAGACCATCAGATATACCTCTTACAGCCTTTAGGAGCAGGTATGGTCTATACGAGTATACAGTCATGCCATTCAGTCTCATAAACGCACCATCTTTCTTCATGGTGCTGATGAACAGAGTTTTCCATCCTTACTTGGATTTCTTCATGGTGGTTTTCGTGGACGACATCTTGGTGTAATCTCACACTCGACACGACCATGCTACCCATCTTGAGATCATTTTGAGTACACTGAGGGAGCATCAGTTATATGCTAAGGTCTCAAAGTGCCACTTTTGGATGGACGAGATTCACTTTCTGGGTCATGTCATCATAGATACAGGAGTATCAGTAGACCTAGAGAAGGTGAGATCAGTAGTTACTTGGGAGCAGCCGAAGAATTTCTTCGAGGTATGAAGTTTATTAGGGTTGGATGGTTATTACAGACAGTTTATACAGGACTTCCCACACTTAATAGTGTTGTTTATGGGCTTGTCTAAGAAGGGGGTGAAGTTTTTTTGGTCAGAAGCATGTGATTCAGCCTCTCAGGAGCTGAAGGGGATATTGACTTCAACACCGATTCTAGTTTTTCCAGAGCCGGGCAAGAGTTACATAGTTTTCTGTGATGCATCTGGCATCGGTATTGGAGTAGTTCTTATGCAGGAGGATTGTGTTGTTGCATATAGATCTCGGCAGTTGAGTCCACATGAGAGGAATTATCCTCTGCACGACCTGGAGCTGGCTGCAGTTGTTCATGCTTTGTGTTGTTGGAGGTATTATCTTCTGGGAGAGCATTTTGTGGTATATACTGACCACAAGAGCCTTAAGTACATCTTCACGTAGCATGAATTGAATCTGAGATAGAGAAGGTGGGTTGAGAATCTTGAATACTTTGATTTCGATCTTTCTTATACACCTAGGAAAGGCAATACAATGGCTGATGCACTGAGCACGAGGACTCAGATACAGGCAGTTTAGGAGGCCATCAGTGAGTGGAAGCTTATGGCTCTATTCTTTGAGATGCATTTGGAGGTGCACGATAGACAAGGGCAGACTATCCTGTATTCTGTAGTTGTTACCTTGACGCTTCTCGACTGAGTTCGAATGAGGCAGCTATCAGATTCTGAAGGCCTAATCCTATGGGAAACCGTGACAGGAGAGGACCCTCTTTCCAGATGGACCATCGGAGAGGATGAGATCTTGTGTTTCCAGGGACGCATATAGGTGCTAGAAGATATACGCGAGGAGATGATGTGAGACTTTCATTCCTCATTTTGGGAATTTTATCCTGGTGTCACCAAGATGTATCGTGATCTACACCGCTAGTACTGGTGGCCAGGTATGAAGAGAGATGTGGATGGTTTTTTCAAGAGTTGTTCCACCTATCAGTAGGTGAAGGCGGAACACCAGCGACCATCAGGGCTTTTGTAGTAGTTACCCATTCTCAAGTGGAAGTGGAATGATGTTGTGATGGACTTCGTGATAGGGTTACCGAGATCGTCTTGAGGGAACGACACGGTATGGGTTGTCATTGACAGGCTCATGAAGGTTGCTCACTTCTTACCGATAAAGGAGATCTTCGGTGTCGATGAGCTTGGATGGTTGTACATCAGTGAGATTGTGAGCTTGCATGGGGTTCTGAGTACTATCATTTCAAATAGGGACGCCCATTTTATGTTGCATTTCTGGCAGGGACTATAGAGGGCCTTGGGTACACAGGTACTTCTGAGTACAGCTTACCATCCACAGACAGATCGCCAGTCAGAGCGCACGATTCAAGTGCTTGAGGATATGCTCCGAGCTTTCATTCTGGACTTTGGCAGTTCTTGGGAGAAGCATATTCCTCTTGTGTAGTTTTCCTATAACAACAGTTTCCAGGCGACTATTCATATTGAACCTTACGAGGCTTTTTACGGTAGGCTATACCGATCACCTTTATGCTGGATGGAGGTAGGAGAGGCAGCTTTGTTGGGACCTCATCTTGTTCAGGAGACCTTAGAGCATATACAGCTGATTTGGAAGAGGATGGATACACCACAGTCTAGACAAAATTCTTATACCGATCAACGGAGACGACCTTTGGAGTTCAAGGTCGAAGATCAGGTTTTCTTACGTGTTACCCTGAGGTTGGGACACAAGAGGATCAGGAGACAGGGTGAGCTTTCACCGAGATATGTCGGTCCGTTTGAGGTTCTGGAGAGAGTTGGGCCGATTTCTTATAGGTTGCAGTTACCTCATAGATATCAGGCTATGCACGACGTCTTCCATGTTTCTCAGCTTCGACGCTATTTCTCAGACTCGTCTTATGTTTTTCGACCCGAGGAGGTTGAGCTGAAGCAGGATGCATCGTTCGAGGAGCATCCTATCAGGATTGTTGATCATAGTGAAAAGATACTCCATGGCTAGTTTGTTCCTCAGGTACAGGTTCTATGGCATCACGGTCGTGTACAGGATGAGACTTGGAAGAGGGATGTCGATATGTGATCATAGTGGCCAGAGTTGTTTAAGGATTCTTTTTCGCCACCAAGTTAAGGAAATTCGGGGAAACTTTTCCTTAAAGGGGGAAGTTTTTAAGAACCCGGATCTTCGTTTCAGGTATGTTTTTCTGTTTCTGGTCATTTTTGAGAAAAATAAGAAAATCTGGAAATTTTTGAAGTACACGTCGTATACTTTATGAGTACATGCCGTGTAATTTTTACCCGTGTGAGGCTGTGTGCTGGCCGTATCTAGGCCACACACACGGTGTGTATCGGTGATGTGGAGGCTGCTTAATTCGGTGTATGGAAAGGGCGAGTACATGCCATGTACTCTTGAAGTACATGTCGTGTATTTTCTTTTTTTTCATTAAACAGACTGGGGTCGTGCCCCATCGACAGAACCATCTTTGTCTCCATGTTCTTCAACTGAGAGCATTCCGTACAGCCATGGATCTTCTCCGAGCCTCTGTCTGTTCTCTGAATCAACCGTCGTAGATTGTGTTGGGACCGTAGTGGTAAGCTCTCTCTTCTCCTATATCTTTGTTTCCCAATTCCTCTTCTTTCTCAAGTTATCGGGGGTTGAGCGTTTTGTGCATTTTCGTAGATCTACATAATTTTAAGAAGAATAAAGCCTCTTGGTTCAAGTATATCGATATTCTTGAATCAAGGTAGGTGGTTTGTTGCTCTATGTTGAATGTCTTTGAGTTTTTGGTGCAAAAGTGCCAGATACCCATGTATCGGGTATCTCGGGTTACGGTTTTGATCCTGTTTTGTTATCTATCTTAGATTTCATGTATTCTTGAGGTTATTAGATGATTGATAATTTCTTATTAGCATGTTTGAGGATCACCCCATGGGTGTTCTCCCCTATTTTGGATGTTTATCATTGTTTGGATTAGGTTGCATGTGAGGCATACCTTGTTGCATTGTTTGCCTGCCTTGATATAATTGATTGTATGTATTGCCTGTTGTTTATGTGATTTTGATGCATTGTAGATATTAGCTAAGTAGTTTGTTAAGCTCAATTAGGCTATTAACAGTCTATTACGCATGACTAAACTACTCAGGGCTGTGTGAACCTGGTGTGGTAGAATAAAGAGGGAATTGATGATTAGGGATTCCCTAAAGAGTCCATTATAAATTAGTATCGTTCGCAGGACCTATGGGAATGGGACTTTGTGCTTCCTTAGAGTGTCCTTAGTTACGTATCGAGACTATAGGGGGAATTATATGTAAGTTCTTCCTTAGAGAGTCTACAGTTATCGTTGCAAGACCGCAGGGGAATTGACGGTGAGAGCTTCCCAGAGTGTCTGTGCCTTTGTACGTTTACTTGACTAGAGGGATCTGCCTGTGTGAGCCACCCAGAGAGTCACCTTGAATATTGTTTGGTTGGTTTTTATGATTCCACCAAGACAAAGAACAAGCTTGAGTTTTGTACTGTTTTTTGTTTAGGTAGTCTGCTGAGATACCTATTGTGTTACATGCTATGCCTTGAGAATATAGTGTTGTTTTCTAGATTCCTTGGCTGATAATTTAATGAGTGAATAAAATTAATAAACAAATTTTAATGGAGATTTTTAGGATTTTTTAATCTAGTGTACTTCTATTTCTCTGTTTCATTTATTTCCTTTACTTTTTCTATATTGCTCACTGATAGTAAGGCACAGATCTTGTGGTGGTTTCCTACTAGGATTAGTCTCACGCCCTGTTTGGGTCCTACTTTTCAGCCCAAATAGGTTATATGGTTGCAAGTGTGGATAGGGATTGTGGCCCTTCTACTTCATGTACATTATTACAGGTTGGATCTGGAGAGCATAGGATCGAGCCTAGGCTTGTGATGCTGCTGGAGTTGCTGTTTACTTTTTGTACTTTGTTCTCAGTTGTATTTCAGTACGTTGTTTTGTTTGCTACTTTCCTTAGATACTTGTACCTGCTGCATCATTTTTATTATTATTATATTATACATTGCTTCTACTATTTAGTTTCAGTGGTTGTATGTTTTTTACTACTTCCTCTATTGACTGTTATTTCCTTTCTTTGTATACCTTACCAAATGAGGGCATAGTTTCCCAATGACTTACCAAGGCCCTTGCTGCTAGTCGGCAGCCTCTGGCATTTGGGGAAACGCGCTTGAGATCATGTGGTGAACCGGGTACAGGGAACCAATTGTGTGGCTCCAGATTCGGATCTTTACACTTTATATATGATATATCATCCAATTATATATGATTTAAATATCAAAAGAATGATATTGTTGCTCGTGTGTACGTACGGATTACCATCTCCATGAACGCGATGAGATTCATTTTTCATCGTAATAATTCAAGAATAATTTTCATTTTATTATAAAAAATAATTCCTATGAACATTATATCATTATGTATATGAATCAAATACATCCTATCCATAACAAACATGTCTTACATAACCAATCATATAAAGGAAAACAAATCAGTTAACACCCTAAATGATGATACTACTGAAATATCATTAACAAAGCAATATTAGAAGATCATATATGATATAATATTAATGTATATGGTTCTTGTATAATTTAATAACAATTATTTCACCATTATATAGGAGGTTAACCTACCCTCAACCAAGGAAAAGTACAAGGTAAGGGTTAATTTCACAATCTCTTTATTATCTGAGGTTGTTTTTACATAAGTATCTTCTGGGACAGATTTATTATCCATGTCCATGTTTCATAAAAGAGTTTTAAAAGGGATTATTTTTAAGGGATACTTTTTACTAAAACATCATTTTAAATGTTTTAAAGATTTATTCTTCTAAACCTTTCTCATTAATGTCCAAGTTTTCAAAATGGTTTAAGGATTTATTTATATGGAAATGAATGTTTTAAAATGTTAATTCCTTTAAAAAGTTTCAAAGTGGTATGAGAAACTTTGATTCAAAAATTTATTTAAATGTATTCCTTTGTAAATTGTGTGACTGTTAAATGTTTTCATGAAAAAGTGATATTTCTCTCAAAGAGTTTTTCAAAACATTTTCATCTATGTCAACATCCTTTGATGGATTGTGAGCTTATTTGAAGTTGATTTATTATGATACAAAACTTCCATATTTTATTGAAGGTTTTGTAATATGTTTGAATGTGGATGTGTTATTTTTATACCATTCATGGTTTATGAATAAAGTATTGACATTTCGTATGCTAGTTTTAATATGAGTGTTTATGTTATGTTAATACCATTTCATATTAGGAATGAATTGGACTTAGTAAGTGATGGGTGGAGGCCGTTGTAGCTCCTCGATGCATCGGTAGGTCTCATGATACAAACTAGTGTCTTGGCACAAGGCCTAGACAAAATCTTATTTATAGTCTTATCACAAGGCCTTGACTATGTGGTTATGAAGTCTGGCATTATGCATTCCATCATTATGAAAGTGGCTATTGATATTGCATGTGATTATTAGACTAGTAGAATATCCATGTGAATAAGTAAATGGAACTATTTGATTTTATCATTACCATATTATCATGAAGTTCAAGTTTAAAAGGATTTTGTTTTAGTCTTACATTGCCTTAAATGTTTATGCTTATTTATGAAAGTTACTACTATATTGTTATCCTTATTGAGCATCTGAGCTCACCCCTTTATATGTTTTATTTTTCCCAGGATGCGAAGAAGTATATTATGACTGACCTGCAGGGATATTATAAGGTATATGAGTGTGGCCTATGGAGACTATGTTGTTGTAGTTTTTCATTTTATAATGTAATGTAAAACTTATGAATGTATCTAGTATTTTCAAGGCTACTAAACTAATCGGTCTTTGAGACTTGATCTTTTTTTATCATGCCAATGTTATGTAATAATGCACCGACTTTGGGTAACTGAGGTCAGAGTGTTATAGTTAGTTTCATAGGAAGTTTAGTACAAACCTTGGAATCTAGATTTAGAAAAAAGTCTGATTAGAGAACATTACCCTAAGATAGACTTTGTGGATTAGTATAGAAGAACTTCCTAGAATTTTGGTATTGTAGTGATTTTGTGAGTTTTCCAAGCAATAAATCCCTGTCTAGATACGAGCAGGTATAGGCAGCTCTGGAACATATGTACCTAGGGGTAAAACCCGAAAACACTGCTTTGAGCTAGACTCGAATGATAACTGGTGCATGAGAATGATCCTTGATGCACTCTTTGTTACGACACTTCTGGGGGATATGCTTAGGATAATGCTCATTTTCTTTAAAATTCATTATGAAGGATTTATAAGTATATACTTCCTCAAAGAAAACATTTTTATGATTATGGATTATATCCATAAACTGTACAATTTATGTTAAGTGTTTTACATATTTGGAATTATGTATTGTGATTCATAAACTAATCTAGTGTATGCCATTGTTTAGAAATGACACCTAGAGGAAGGAATGGAAACCATATCAATGCATGTAATCCATGTAGGGATTTCCCTCCTACTCAAGATAATTATAGAGGAGATGGTGAAGTAACTGGTTTTGATTATCTTATCACCATACTGGGACAACTCACTTAGGTTATGAATAATAACCTTACCCGTATAGAGCACCCTAATCCACAAATCGGAGGATCAATGTTACACTGCTTCATGAGGCAACAACAACCAACATTATATGGGAGTACAAATATATTAGTATCTGAGCAACGGATAAATTCCTTATAGAAAATGTTTCATGCTTTGGGGAGTAGTGAAAGGGAAAAATTTGTCATGGAAATTTATCGCCTCATGGTAGATGCAGATCAATGGTGGTCATTGATTCAAAACACAAAGGAAGATGATGAAGTATCAAATATAGAATGGAGGGAGTTTAAAAATATTTTATTAGAAATATATTTTCCTCATGACCATCGA
Source organism: Viscum album (assembly GCA_963277665.1). NCBI lineage: Eukaryota > Viridiplantae > Streptophyta > Magnoliopsida > Santalales > Viscaceae > Viscum > Viscum album. The sequence goes on from OY728158.1 coordinate 327,772,331, forward strand.
CCGGATATGGAAAGGCAATTTTTGAGTCTGAGACAAAAGGAGGATTAGAATGTCTTAAAACACAAGGATAACTTTACAAGGTTAGCAAAGCATGATTCAGATTATATACATAACCCAATAAGTAAGATTGATCATTTATTTTATGGGTTAAAACTATTTCTCTATTGAGCATTAGTCTCACAATCCTTCTCGTTGTATGAAGATATTGTCTCATGTTCTATCAAGACAGAAAAATAATTCTCTAAGTCTTATGACTTTAATGCAAAGAAGGAGAAGAAGAGATCTATTGAACACTCTGGAAATGAAAATAAGGGGAAGAAGGGAAAAGTTGAATTCCCATCCTACAGTAAATGTGGGAAGAAATACCCTGGTACTTGGCTGAAGGGAATGGGAGTCTATTACAAGTGTGGTGAAAAAGGCTACCAAACTCGTGATTGCATGGGGAAGAAAGAGGCCTTCTATGTTGAATGTTACAATTGTAGAGAAAGGGGCATTCTGTAAATGAATTTCCTAAGTTCTAAGGAAATTTACCTTAGAAAAGGCCAAGGGATCAAGGCCAAGCTTATGCGATCACTACTGCTAAGGTTGAAGCTTCGAAAGATGTGGTGGCAGGTAATTTAATATTTCCTCAAGTTTAGACAATGCTTTATTTGATTCTGGATCATCGCATTGTTTCATATCTTCCCAGTTTTCTAAGAAAATTAGATATTTTCAATTTGACTTAACAAGGGAGTTGTCATTCAAAACACCTAAGGGAAGTATCATCGCAACAAATTTTTGTGAATCAGTTCCCATTAAGACATATAAATATTCTTTATATGATGATATCATCGTCATACCCATGATTGAATTTGATATAATACTCGGTATGGATTGGATTTCAGATCATGATTCAAAAAATTTATTGTAAGAATAAGGTGGATAAATTTTTGATGATGATAAGGAGTACCTTATCTTTAGAGCAGAAACGTCACCACCTGATTCTTATCTAGATCCACCCCTAGTAGCTCTACTAAATTCAATTATTTGGGAGGATGAGAATGAAATAAATATGGGTGAGTAAAAGAATGTTCGAATAGAGGACGTACCTATTGTGAAATAATATGTTGATGTGTTTCCAAAGGATTTACCTGGACATCCTCCAGAATGAGAAATTGAGTTTTCCATTGATTTAATTCCAGGTTCAAGGACCATATCGAAGACCCCTTATAGAATGGCCATTATGGAATTAGTGGAACTAAAGAAACAACTAGAGGAATTGAGTAATATGGTATTTATTCACACTAGTGTTTCTTTATGGGGATCCCATGTCCTTTTTTTAATAAGAAAGATGGATCAATGAGGTTGTGCATTGACTACAGGGAGATCAATGCTATAACAATAAAAACAAGTATCCCCTACCTCACATTGATGATTTATTCAACCAACTTCATGGAGCTCAATTTTTTTCAAATATTGACCTTCAATCTTGATATCATCAGTTGTGTGTGAAGAAGGAAGAAATTCCGAAAACAACATTTCGAACTAGGAATGGGCATTACGAGTTTATAGTAATGCCTTTTGTATTGACTAATGAACCCTATATTTTCATGGATCTAATGAACAGAGTTTTCAAGGAATATCTTGATGACTTTGTAGTGGTATTTATTGATGATATCCTGGTATACTCTAAAAGCGATGAAGATCATGAAAATCACTTTTGCACCATTCAGAAAACCCTCAGAAGAAATGAATTATACAGGATGTTTAGAAAGTTTGAATTCTGGATTCAAGAGATTTCTTTTCTTGTCCATATTATCTCTAAGGATCTGTTGATCCTTCAAAGACCAAGGCAATCCAATAATGGCTGGCACCAATGAGTATAATTAAGGTATGTAGTTTTATTGGTTTATTTGGTTATTATTGGTGTTTTGTCCAAAATTTTTCCCGATTGGATAACCCATTAACCAAGCTCACATGTAAAGGGGTTAAATTTGTTTGGACAAAAGAGTGTGAAGAATGTTTTGAAGAACTTAAGAGAAGATTAGTCAATTATCCTATCTTGACACTACTATTAGGGAACGATGGGTTTGTTATTTATAGTGATGCTTCAAAGAAAGGACTTGGTTGTGTCCTTATACAGAATGATAGAATTATTTCATATGCACCACGACAGCTAAAAATGCATGAGAAAAACTATCATACTCACGATCATGAGTTAGTAGCTATAATCTTTGCTATGAAAATCTGGAGACACTATCTCTATAATAAAAAATGTAAGATTTATACTGATCACAAGAGTTCGAAGTATATTTTCTCACAAAATGAACTCAACATGAGGCAAAGGCAATGGCTTGAACTACTCAAGTATTATTATTGCACAATACACTACCACCTGGGGAAGGAAAATAAGGCGGAAGATGCTTTGATTAGAAGGGATTGTGGAGTTTTGAACAAGATGATATTTTAAAGGGATCATATTTTCATGGATCTAGTGAAAATGGGTATGGGAATAATCATGGAAGGTGAAATATCAATACTTTTTCAAATTGTTTCCAAACCATCATTACTAGAAAGGATAAATAGTTATCAAGATGATGATGAGGAGTTTTAAAAGAATATTAAAGCTATGAATGATGGGAGATTGAGTGACTTCATATATGAAGATGGGATTTTGAAATTTAGGAAGAGACTTTGTGTTACCGATATACCAGATATAAAAAAGGAATTTTTAGATGATTCTCATAGCTCCAATTTCTCTATACACGCTCGTATCACCATGATGTATAAATATTTGAAGGAACATATTTTGTGGGACAATATGAAGAAGGATATTTTTGATTTTGTGTCAAGATGTATGGTTTGTCAACAAGTGAAAGCTGGAAGGCAATAGCATGGAGGATTCATGAAACCTCTTCCTATACCTTAGTGGAAATGGGATAATATTATGATGGACTTTATCATGGGGCTACCAAAGACTCTTAGAAGGAATGATGCAATATGGGTCATTATTGATCGTCTTACCAAGTCATCACATTTTCTTGATATAAGATAAGATTTACCACTTGAACGTCTAGCAAGAATATATATTAATGAAGTTGTAAGACTTCATAGAGTACCTTATCTATTATTTCTGATCATGATCCTCGTTTTACATTAAGATTTTGGAAAAGTATTCAGAAAGCCCGGAATACTGAACTTTGTTTGAGCACTTCCTACCACCCTCAAACTGATGGACAATCAGAATGGACTATTCAAACCTTAGAATACATTTTGATATCTTGATCACTTGAATTTCAAGGTATGTGGGATGAAAATTTACCTCTAGTATAATTTTCCTATAACAATAGCTTCCATTAAAGTATTCATATGGCACCATATGAATCATTATATAGAAAGAGATGTTGCACACCAACTTCCTGGGATGATGTTGGTGAAAGAAAACTTGTAGGCCCAGAACTTGTTGAGGAAACAATGGAAAAGGTGTAGGTTATCCAAACTCACATCAAATCATCCCAAAGTATGCAAAAGATTTATGCCGATAATGGAAGGAAGGATTTGGAATTTCATGTAGGAGACCATGTTTTCCTAAAGGTATCTACATGGAAGGGTGTTATATGTTTTGGTAAGAAGGTAAATTGAGTCCCAGGTACATCGGACCTTTCGAAATTCTAGAACAAATTTGAGTTGTAACATATTTTTTGGAAATGCCTCCATGTCTCTCCAATTTTCATGATGTGTTCCATGTATCACTGTTGAGAAAATACATGCCTGACCCAATGCATGTACTCACCTATGAGGAAATTTAATTGGAACTTGATTTTTCTTATTGTGAAGAGCCTTTCAAGATTCCTGATACTAGATAACAAGTGTTGAGAAACCGGACGACTCGTTTAGTAAAAGTTTTATGGAGAAACCATAAGATGGAAGAGGCAATGTGGGAACCAGAGGAACTTATGATGAAGAACCTCCCGAATCTTTTTATGTGGTAGTATTATATACATTTTGAGGATGAAATTATTTGAAGGATGTAATAATGTAACACACCAAGCTTCCACTATATTTTTCCATTTGAATAATTCAATAGCTTGCATTGTACGCAACTTCGAGATTCTAACACACCGCGACCAATCAAACTAGCCGTTATGAAAAGTAATACCCACTTTTTGAAATTTAGTGAATTTTATCTTTTAAAATGGACTAAATTTTTAGATTCTGAATATCGAAATTAGCTTAGGGTGAATTTTTTGTACTTTTCTGAAAACATTAAATTTTTGATGAATAGTGTAAAATACTAAATTTTAATTAAAAACAACTTTTTTAATCGAAATAATTTATAGTGTGAAATTATACATTTGAATGGTTTTTAAGTATAATTAGATTATATTTTTATCATTTAATATAATTTAGGTCATTGGATGTAATCTCACGATTAAACTGGACATAAACAAGTGTCAATCTTTTGATAGTTATTATTTCATAAAAACACGCTTTCTGTTTTGACAACGGGAATTAATTTTAAATTAATTTCTACCATTTATGTGTTTTTAATTTGGAAAAATGGATTCCATATTTTTAATCCAATGGTCTAAATTGTGTAAATAGGTAAATTTTATTTTTAGACATTATGAATATTTATTTCAATATATATATTATTTACAGTGGTTAAAGGGGTAAATCCAGTAAATAAGGATAAAAATAATATTATAATAATATTAAATTACCCTAACACGTGTCCTAACCCAATTTCAAGATACATGTCCGACCATGGTCATCCTTGGGTCGATTTTGGGACCCATAAAGTCACTTTGGAGTGATAATTACATTTTATATTAAATAATCTAAAGTAAAGACAAAAATAAAAAAAGCAAATATCTTTCAGTAAAACAATTTTTATATGAGGTTATATAATTGATATATTCAATTATAAATATTAATTATAAATATAAAAATATTTCATACATCAGGCTATTTTATTTATAATTTTTAGACATAAAATAAATATATTTATATATGACACAATAATGATGCAGTATTTTCCTTATTAATGAAACAATCAAATAAATGATATTATAAATACTAAACTAAATATAATTCGAAAATTTTGATGTCATCCACAAGTTTTATAGGTGACTATGAAATGTTAGGGTTGATTAAATTTATTTATTTTGAAGTAATAATGTTTTTAGGAGTTTAACAAAAATCAATTATTAAATAATGTCAAAATTGACATAAATGAGTTTTTAAAACAAATACAATATTATTGGTTGATATAATAATCCTAAAAATATAAGGTTCGTCCAAAAGACTTATATAATGATAGGTGCATCATTAATGAACCACTTTTGATTCTCTTGGAAGTTTATAGTAAGTTTATTATCCATATAATGTAAAAATACAAAGAGACATGGTAAAGGTCAAACTATTTAACTAAGAGTTAGATATAAAAGACAAGGTTAATATAGTGTCCTAAAACTATATAAAACCTATTGTATGAGATTTATTTGACCCATACCCACATTTTACTATAAATAATTTATTTTTTATCCATTATAAACCGAAAATTATTTTGTTATAAAATAATATTTCAATCTTTTCCTAAAGTGACCCTCATATCTCTTATAAAAGGGCACTTCCCATTATCTCAAATTCACACCTTCAAAGCCATTTGTCTCAGCCAAACCCTACCCAAATATCCTCCCAACTTTTCTCCCTTCATCCTAGAGGCCTTACTCCAGTTAGACAGCCAACCTAAGGATCCCTTCTGATCAAATCAAAAGGAAGAACCCAAAGAAGAGGTAAATATTTCATCACCTCTTTAAAGTTCCTTTATTCTTCCACTTCCTATTTCTTTTTTGTTTATATTCTAAAATAATAACTCCAATATCTTCTATATAATTTTATGTTATTATAAAATGGTACAACAATATTCATTATTCTATTCATCCTATAAATGACAAAGTTACCATACGTGCGTACGTACGGATTACCGTGTCCACGTCGTGGTGTAGTTTGTTATTCAAACACTTCATCATTTGGAAGAGTATAATATTGAGTATAAATGATGTAAATAATAAATATAACATGGTAATTATTATCTATATATGATATATCATCCAATTATATATGATTTTAATATCAAAATAATGATACTATTTCTCGTGTGTACGTACAGATTACCGTCTCCACGAACGCGATAAGATTCATTCCTCATCATAATCATTCAAGAATAATTTTCATTTTATAATTAAAAAAATGTTTATAAACATAATATAATTTTGTATATGAATCAAATACATCCTACCCCTAATAAACATGGCTTACATAACCAAGCATATAAAGTAAAATGAATCAGTTAACACCTGAAATGATGATACTACTGAAATATCATTAACAAAGCAATATTAGAAGATCATATATGATATAATATTAATGTATATGGTTCTTTTATAATTTAATAAAAAATTATTTCACCATTATAAATAAGTTTAACCTACCCTCGACCAAGTAAAATTACAATGTAAGGGTTAATTTTACAATCTCTTTATTATCCGAGGTTGTTTTTACGTGAGTATCTACTGGGACATATTTATTATCCATTTCCATGTTTCATAAAAGTGTTTTCAAAGGGATTTTTTTTAAGGTATTTTTTTACTAAAACATAATTTTAAATGTTTTAAATAATTATTCTTCTAACCCTTTCTCATTAATTTCCCTGTTTTCAAAATGGTTTTAAGGATTTATTTATATGGACATGAATGTTTTAAAATGTTAATTCCTTTCAAAAGTTTCAAAGTGGTATTGAACAAGTTGATTCAAAAATGTATTTAAACGTCTTACTTTCAAAATTGTGTTACTTTTAAATGTTTTTATGAAAAAGGGATATTTCTCTCAAAGAGTTTTACAAATCATTTTCATCTATGTCAACATCCTTTGATGGATTGTGAGCTTATTTGAAGTTGATTTATTATGATACAAAACTTTCATATTGTATTGAATGTTTTGTGATATGTTTGATTTTGGATGTATTATGTTTATACCATTCATGTTTTATGGATAATGTATTTACATTTCGTATTCTAGTTTTAATATGAATGTTTATGTTATGTTTAAACCTTTTAATATGATGAATTCATTGTACTTAGTAAGTGATTGGTGGAGCTCGCTATTGCTTCTCGATGCATCGGTAGGTCTCATGAGACAAACTAGTGTCTTGGAACAAGTCCTTTAGAAAATATTATTTGTATTCTTGGCACATGGCCTTGACTATGTGGTTATGAAGTCTAGAATTATGCATTCCATCATTATAAAAGTGGTTATTGATATTGCATGTGATTATTCGACTAGTAGAATATCCATGCGAATAAGTAAATGGAATTATTTGATTTTATCTTTTCCAAATTATTCTGAAGTTAAAGTTTAAAAGGATTTTGTTTTAGTATTACATTGCCTTAAATTTTATACTTATTTATGAAAGTTTCCTCTATATTGTTATCCTTACTGAGCATCTGAGCTCACCCCTTTCTGTGTTTTATTTTTTCCAGGATGCGAAGAAGTATATTATGACTGACCTGTAGGGATAGTATAAGGGATATTAGTGTAGACTATGGAGACTATGTTGTTTTAGTTTTTCATTTTATAATTTAATGTAAAACTTATGAAGTTATCTAGTATTTTCAAGGCTACAAAACTAATATATCTTTATAGACGTGATCTTTTATGATCATGCCAATGTTATGTAATAATGCATTGACTCTGGGTAACTGGGGTCGAGGCGTTAAAAAACTAATAACATAAAACATGTAATTTTTGGCATACACATAAGTATATAAAATCAATTCATATTAGTCAGGGATCATTTCCAAGACCATCACAGCAGACCAAGTCTATTGATGAACTGAGTTCACTTCTTGTTCCAGTCTGGTATTACTAAAATGATATCATTTCCCATTCCATCGATGTATATCTCATGATATATAAATATTTAATCAATACATTTTATGGAGATATAGTTCACACACATATCATAATTAAATCATTCTTACATGTTCCAAAAAACATAAATCATTCATCACCGCATAACCCAAAGAATAAAATGGGTTTCTTAAACGTCATTCCATAATAACATAACAAATATAAAAAATTGTATTTCCTAAACATAATTCCATTATAAACATAATAAAAAATATGAATAATAGGGATAATATACTTGAATGATAAACTAATTAAATAACTCCATCTTAGATGGAAAATAATTTTGATAGATCACTTGAAATTAATTCTTGAGGAAAATATCTATTCTTATTCAAAACCATTTTATTTTCTCAAAATTCCACCCAATTTTAAAATAAAATAATTCCTTTGAAAATAAACTTGAAATCATGTAAAGGATGATCCATAGAAATACAATGTTATGAAAATGTAAAAACTCATCATGTTGTATAAGTTAGAATAAAACATTCTTCTCATACTTTTGTCGGATAAATAAAAAAGCACCTCATATCAAAAAATGACATAAGTTTCCTTTCAAACCATTTAAAAAAATTCACCAATAGGTAAAATTGACTTTAAAAAATCGAAGAATAATATAAATAATTTTCCATATTTATGAAACATAGATGTGGATGATAAATATACCCAGTATATACTTACATATAAACAATCTCGGATAATAATGAGATTGTGAAGTTAACCCTTACTTTATATCTGATATATTTTGTATGTATCTGAACATCCTTTATAATGATTTAAATAATCTCATTTTATTAATTTAGAATAATAGTATTTTTTATGATATCATACATGATCATGTAATCATATATTTAATATCATTTCATTATTACTCATTATTTCTGAATAAATGGTTTTATTTTCTTGTGCATGTTTTATCGAATAAGTTATAATTCTTCTACATTTGTTATAGTTATTAAATTTCTAGAATTATATTAATATAATATATATCATATTTATTCTCTCTATACATTTATTATTTAATTGATATCTTGTATAATGAATCGCATTTCAACGTGGAGACGGTAGGCCGTACGTACGCTTAAGCAATGATATCATTTATTTGATTATGAAATGGTATGGAATTTGATGATATATATATTATTTTATAATAAATATATATTTATAATGATCATATATAGTTATTATTTACATCATTATATCCATCCTAGTAAAGTTTTGGTGAAAAACAATTACCCCACGGTGTGGTGACGGTAAGTCATACGTACACATGCATGGGGATTTCATTTTTCATAGGATGGATAGAAGGTGGAATAAGGTTGTTCCATAGTTACAATAAAATATTATTATATAGTTGATACTATAGTTATTACATAATAATTTAAACAATAAATTAAGAATAAGTTGAAGAATAAATGATCTTGAGAGAGTCGTTAAAGGAGATTACATCTTCTTTAGTGAGCTCCCTCTAGATCCCCTTCTTAAAGGAACTAAATTGTTCTTTTGAGAATAAAAAAACTATTTAATTTTACTAGGTAAGTTATTAAGTAAAATGGTTAGGGTATTAATTAACTTTAATGATCAATGAGTTATGAATAAATGAGTGTGGAGGCTCCCTTTTATAATTGAGGTGAGGGGAACCTTTGGAATCTCCAAAAATATTAATTTATAATAATATAAAAGACCACCAAAAAAAATAAAAAAATTATTTATTAAGATGAGATTATATAATGTTATAATATCATTAGAAAATATATTTTTTTCATTTTTATATTTCATTTTAAACCTTATCATTTCTTTTTACCCTTAATTATTCTCTTTTAATCTTAAATAAGATAACAAATTGTTCAATATTAAAAGTGTAATTTTAACTTATTTGATTTCAATTAGAAAAAAAAATTGAATAGTATAGCTTATTTTAGTGTATATCATAACTATTTTATATTTTTTAAAATAATTTATTATTTTTAAATAATTTAATAAAACATTATTTTAACAAAATATCAATAGTGTCAATTTTGACACAATTTATTTTATGGATTTTTAAAATATCAATATATGATGTTAACCTCAAAAAATTATGTTATTAAATATATAATAGGTCAAGTTCATCTATAAAATTCATTTAAAATATTAATTACTTATATTTATATTTATTTTAATATTTCTAATAACATTTATTTGATATTTCCCTTAATAAAATAATTACAACTTCAGTTTTGTGTAATTATTTAATACACTTATTTGTTGAATATAAATTAAAAATATAATACTATGATGGATATAAATCAACTATTTTTCAGAATAATACTTTTATCCAAATATAACTTATGGAAAATTCATCATTAAAAATGTTATACTTATTAAAATATGAGTGTGGAAATTTTAGCATCACTTTAAATAATATAATATAAGTGTCATTATATCTTCTATGAGGCACCAAATGGTCAATAACTCAACCCTTGGATGATTATGGTTGCGATATAATCTAAACATAAAATTTAGTCAATTTTATTTTTATTTTAATGGTTATTATCATTTTAAAAAAATTAGTTTATTAACTGTTCATCAATTAAACAATTTTTGCATCATTAATATATAAACTATTAATGTAATTATTTATTTCATAAAAATTACAAATAAATTACCAAGATAAAAGAAAATTATGTTTTAAATATTAATATATAGTCTAGTTTATATTCTATATAACATTATATTAAAAATTATTTAGTTATTGAAATTTGAGTAAGATATATTTAACTTTTTTTCAAATAAAATATAATAAATTTATTAATCCCATCCTAGTGGCTTCCAAAGGGTACAATTTAGAACTAATTATGGTTTAGTTAAAGAATAAATCATACAATAATATTAGTACAAGTGTTATAATATTTTTATAATATTATATTTACCCTCAATTACAAGATTTACCTTTTTACTGTACTAATAAAAATTACTGAACTTGTTATTCATAAAGCCCAAAAATAAAATAATGATATTAACATAATTCTGGTCCACTCATTCAAAATATGGAATCAATTTTTAAAAACTTTAAACACATAAGTTTCAGTGATTAATTTAAAATGAATCTTGTTGTTGGGATGAAAAACACGGTTCTAAAAGTTAAAACATTGAAAAACATTCAATTTTTTTTCATCAAAATTAATGGTAAAATTAATTCCAATGAAATAAATTATACTGAATGATAAAAATATATTCTATTTATAATTTAAAACAATTTAATAATATTATTTAACCATATTAATTATTCCAATGAAAAAAGTTGTTTTCAATTAAAATTTAGAGATTTTTTACTATTCATCAAAACTTGAAATTTATTATAAAAGTATAAAAATGTAATCCAAATTAAAATTTTATATCCTAATTCTAAATAATATTTTTATTTTGAAAATTTTAATATATAAAAGTTTTTAAAAACTAGTTTTAAAATTGGTGTACTATTAAAAGGTGGCGAAACTGCATTTTTGAAAACATACTTCCTTTATCTAAAAAATTGATTTTGTTCTTATATCATGTCTGTAAAATTTATAATATTAATTTTAAAGAACATAATAAATATATTAAATATTTATTACATTAATAAAATCCTTCAATATTGATTTTATTATTTTATAAACTCACTTATTTTCATTTAAAAAGTTTTTCTGGAAAAACATTTTGTTTTATTTAAAAAATGTTTTATTTTCATTTATAATTAATTGATTACCAAAGATTAAAGAATATTTTCATAATTAAGATAATACTATTTATACCCCCATTATAATGGAAATGTTATAAAGTAACATTATAGTATTTAGTTGTTCACTTAGTTCAGTCTTGCGTGAAATGAATTCTATCAAAAGTACTTGAAATAGCTTATAGCACAAGACACACATACTATTGCATACATCACAAGCTAAGCTAGTGTTTCCTGTAGAGAAAGATTAACATGGTTTTGTTTACAACACAAGACATCAATGAAATTAAAAAGAACTTAAATAAATAAAACAAAATAAAATAAAATAAAAAATCTATCGCATAAAAATATTAAGATGTTACATGGTTGGTGCATGGTTTAGTAAATTATGTGGCCTAACCATGAAATATAATTAATTAAATATGAAAATTTTACTTTAAAACAAAAAACAATCATGAAATTTTTATTCTTCCTCAATTTTCTTAGGATCTTTATTTAGAGGAATCCTCTTGTAATTTTTATAAATTATGATTGATCAAAAATACATATAAATTGATATTTTTGTGATGGATCTAGGGAATCAGTGTATGTTGTGTGTGTTTCATTATTATTTTATATATCTTCATTTTTTTTTAGTAATAACCCTAGTTCATAATCTCTTTCCCATATCAATTAGTTAGGATGTGTTTTTATTGGGTTTTGTCAGCAATTTTTGTCAGTATGGATGAAGGAACACTAATATGTCTAGTTCTTTTTTAGATTCTTCTAGAACAACCAAAATTTAATGTATGTAACTTTTTATGTATCCAGTTTTTATAGAACTAGAAATATTTATTCATTTATACACTAAACTATGTTTTAATGTAAAACCCCTTGATGAAATAATATTTGAAACTCTCTTATCATATAGTCTTCAAATAATTGTTTAAAAAGGTTCCTATAATGTGTTTATATAAATTTATAAATGGAAATTGCTTTAAGTTGTTTTTTTAAATAATAAATTGGTTGTTATTTGTTTATGATTTAATTATGAGGATAGATATTGGATTCATACATGGTTACATCTTCCAATTGGGGCACTTGATTGCATGACCAATTGAAACATGGTATAAAATATGAGTTACTGCTCACGGGTATTGGAATTACAATCTTCGATGCATGCGTGTTCATGTGAGTATATGAAATGGGAATTGAAAGAGGAGATAATGGATATAATATTTAATAAATTAATATTTTATAAAATATTTTTTTGTGGAAGTCTTGTTAAAATATTATCTTATATAAATTTTTTTGATAGAACACTTTCCTCTTTTTAATTAAATAATTTCAATTACATTTTTTGTACTCTGAACTTTTTATATCAATTGTGCCAACTTGTTTTAGTATAAGTGGAATATGTGGGAAGATTTTAGTAGAAAACCTATTGAATCGATATACTCACCCCTATATATGAACCTTAGTGTGTGTGTAGACACGGTTTATCGTGACACATGTAAGCGAAGATTTCATTTTTCTCTAGTAAAGCACCATGATATTTCAATAGTGAATGATGGGAGAAGAAGTTGGGGAATTGATTAGGTCTTGGTGTTAGAAGTGGATCCACTTTGTTTACCAACATATTATATGTATTTATATTTTTAGTTCCACCTCGTGGTGGGTTTTTGGTTTATTTGGAGTTTTAAGAAAAAGTCAGGGCATAAGGGTGTTACCATCTCATAGTTGGAACTTTTGGAAGGATCACAAATATTAGAGTTTGATCCTAGTATCCTCTTAAAGTGACAAGATAATGAACCTTACCTGAGAATATGTATGGTTGGAAGATTAACCCTCCCCATAAATAAAATATTACTTATACAAGAAAGATTGGTTGAATTTTTACCACTCATTAATGGACTGAAACATATAAATGATGGGTCATGTATTTATGGCATCATGTGGGAGGTATTGTTGTATGTGATAATTGGGGTTCAATCATTCAATATTTATCTACTTCTTATAGTCATAGTGATTCCCTCATGGCGTTGGAATATTCACTTCTGAATAGGATTCATATATTCTTTATTAAGAACCTAGGCTTAGAGTTGGTAGAAATAGATTCCTTTATCATTTATAATTCTCTCTGTAATCATGTTTCTATCCCATGGACCATTATCTATCATATTTGGAGAAGTAAGCTTCTTCTAAATGACCAGGTGGAGGTTCCTCACACATGACATGAGGTAAAAAAGTCATGGATTTTCTTTCTTCATGGGGTCTATAGGATGATTAATTAATTTAATTTTCTATAATGGGAACCCTTCCTTATAAATTCAATATCATTGTTAAGGTTTATTCTCTCAGTTTGAATTATTTTCATCCCCCTTTAATTTTTATTTCCCTATTATTTCTCTTTCTATAATAAAATATTCTAATTTTTTATTATGGTTTCTTATTTTTTTTCTACTAAAACTATGATCTTGTTCAATTGATTTAGATATTGAATTTTTTTTCTTCATTCATTATATAATGTCTTATCACTAGTGATTATCACAAGTTTTTTTATTTAAGGGAAAAAACATCACTATCTTTTTAGAAAATACCCTGGAATTTATCTCCAACCAATAGTGTCCAAGAGACATAACCTATGGTATGTATCACCTCAAAATCATCATAGTTCAGTGCTTTAGGGGATTTTTGTTACTTTAACATTCATCTAATTTTTTTTACTAAATATTTAATGAGTATAAATTCATTTTTTATTTCAAAAACACATTTTCACCATAAATGTGTTTTATGCATCAATATTATGACTAATTTGTGCCACTTATTGAATTTTAATTAATAAAATAAAAATAATTTATTAAATCATCATTTTAATATTATATTAGATTTGTTTTTTGTTTTTTTATGAAAATATTGATTTTTGAGTGAATAGTGAAAATGAATATTTCTAAAAAATTATCATTTATTTTCATAAAATAAAGTAACTTAAAAGAACCATTATGTTTTTAATTTAATTTTAACATAAAATAAAGTTTATTTGATTTAATACATTCTAATTAATTGAATTTAAATAAATATTTCCTTTTATTTTTGTATAAGTCAGTTTTTTTTTAATTAAAACAAACATCATTCTAAAATGGGTTCTTCAATGTGTTGTGTGAACTGATATTCAAATTAATTTTCACTACATTATGAAGTTAATTCTTATAAAATGGATTTCATATTTTTAATCAGCATATTCAAATTAATTTGTGAGATCAATATCATTTTTATCCATAATGAATAATATCTATGGTAAAAGTTGATCACCACAAAAAGGGAAAAATAAGTTAACTATAGTTAAAAAAAATTGATGAGGTAAAAAAATATCATCTTAATTCATTTTAAATGATATTATTTTTGGACATTATCTTCATATGTTATAAAATAAGATAATTTTGTTCAAATATCCTCTTATTAAAAACATTATATTATTTTCATTATAGAATAATTACAAATTCCACTCTATTTCTTTTAAAATATATAATATCTTATTATAGAGATAAAAACGTTATGAATAGTTCTAAAGAAAATTTTTATTAATAAAATATTATTTTTATGATATTAATTTTTATTAAATTTTTAGTAATTGTATAATTACCTAGAATGTTTACACAATGTCAGTGCATCACTTATACTTGGAGATAAAAAATCAAGTAAATTATTTTAGATAGAATAAATGAAATATGAAATGGATGAAATATGGGGTTTAATGACTTATATGGATAATTATTAGAAATAATTTTTTCTGAAATTTTTTATATTCTATTAATATTTTTATCATGATTATTTTAAATTCAAATTTACTGAATAGTCTTGAAATGAAATAAATGGTTTTTAATGGTTAAAAATTATTTTAAAATCTTTATAAAAAATAAAAAATAATATCATAACTCAAATGGAAAGGAATGGATCTAGAATATCATTAAATATCAACTAATATATAAGTTTTAATTTTTAAAATTATAGTCATGACCATTAGATATTGAAAAATTTGCTAACATGTTTAAGGTCAAAAGGAATAATGAAATGGTTAGCCAAAATGATAAGGTTTAAAAGGACACATAATATTTTTAAAATTTTATTTGAGTAATTTTATTCAACCATATAATCATTATAAAAAAATAATGAACATTGGATCCATTTCACATGAGTTGGGCACATATTATATATCAGTATTTCATATATATTCAGGATTACTACCCACCTAAATAAAAAATGGAATCTGCATATCCCCTCTTCCTCACACCACTTGAGACATTTATCTTAATAAATATCAATATGATTCCCTTATCAATATTCATATACATTCCATATAGAGTCTTATCTTACCAAATGGCTATCCGGGAAGTAATAATGTGTAATATAAATAATATTTTCCAAATATTAGGTATAACTCTTAACTGAATGTTTTTATGTTTATTTCCTCTTCTACCTCCCTAAAATCTTATATAATAATAGTGATATGATAACAATAGAATTTTAAATATAAATTTTTTATTATGATGATGTAACATGCCTTTTTCATCTTATTTTTCATCTGATAGAAAATAAACACTTCACTCATTCAAACTTGTGTAATACTGACTCTACGAATAGATGTGATTAAGTTTCAATCATCGACTCATATTTATAGTGTAAATTATGGATAAAATGAATAAATATGATATTTATTATATAATTATATTTTTTTAAAGATAATTTATTACTTATGTTCTTTCCCTTCTATCCATTGAAAAATGATAATGTCTCTCATGTGTTCATGTCTCCAATCACATCCCTAAAGCGATCTGGTTCATTACTACCTCATATGGATGGTCATAAGTATGAAATTAAGAAATAAATATGAAATTAATAACAATTTTATGATTTTATTAAAGAAAAATATTATATAATTTATTTTTTCAATATAGTAGAAATTTATTACATTGTAAGGATCTTGATATTTATTATAGTAAAGGAAAAAACAGTGTTGGTTTTCATGAATTTTCAAAAGGACTTACAAGTTTTTATTCAATTTATATTTATTAATGATATTTTTTGATCATTCAACATTTGAAAAAAATCATAAGTCTTTTGTATGATTAGTAACTATTTTAGGGTCTATATTTATATTATAAGGATTCAAATTAAAATAAGAAAACAAGTTTTGAGTAGAATTGGAGATTAAATATTAGAATCTTGTTTTTGTATAAAAAATAACCAATTGATGGATGAACCACTTTTTAATATAATGGTTTGATATGTAATATTTTTTTCCAAATTATCTAACACTATAAATATATAGAATCCTAAAAGTTTACTAGTGTTAAACCCCGGTAATAAATCATGTAATTATGGGTTATTTAAGTTATAGGGAATTATATACCTTGAATGAAAACATTTATAAAATCAACATTCAAATAGAAAAGGCTTTAGTGTCACATATATAAACATTTCTTGAGATAACAACTGTCAGTTGAAAAATATAATGGAACAATCCATGATGACTATGTTTCAATACTAAAGATCTAAAAACTATTGGTTCCTTAACATACATACAATTATTGGTCTTGTAGTCATATTTTAATGGTTGGAAAACTCATTTTTAATTATAGATTCCTCATTCAAAGTTTAATGAGTCAAAAAATTCCACCTATATAAAAAAATTGAGAAATAATATCATTACTAATATCAAAATTATATTCCAAACTATTGAAATCAAACATAATTCCATCTTGATAACCACCAACAAATCTTTCATCACCTGATAATATGGTTCTCCCCTAAATCTGAGTGGCATATAGCTCTAATACCCATATTATAACTCTATATTATTTATTATGTTATCCTTTACCATGGAATTTATCCACATTTTAGTCATTGATATAGGACCCAGAATGTTATAAACCTCATAAACCATCTTTCACTTAATGAAAAATGTTAAAATGGGTATTGACTTCTCATTATTCTACAACTACCTCCTCTTATAGAATCCATATGGTATTATTCTACATTTAAGTATACTTATTGGGTAATTATTTATTTATAATGTGGAAAATAAAATACATAGATTATAGATAAGTTAATATTATCCTATCTATTTATACAATGATTGATCTATAAAGAATGATCAATCAAACACACATAATGATATTTAATTTTGCTACATTTTTTCATGAGAAATTTTTATTCTTTATGAGCTTCGCACATCCTGATTTTTTTTTAATAATTTGAGATATTTTACACTTGTTAATGATGTTTTATTAGTTTTTTAATAATAATGAAAATATAAAATAAAAAAGCATGTTTTTTATATCAAACAAAGTCAATGTTTAATAAAAATACTCTAAA
Source organism: Viscum album (assembly GCA_963277665.1). NCBI lineage: Eukaryota > Viridiplantae > Streptophyta > Magnoliopsida > Santalales > Viscaceae > Viscum > Viscum album. The sequence goes on from OY728158.1 coordinate 327,790,332, forward strand.
AAATAATAAAATGGTTGGAAAATATAATGGTTATGTTCTGTAAAATTAAAATTAAAATTTCAACATGATATAAAAACCTATAATTAAGGATTTCAAAATATTCAATTCCCTAGTAAATGTGAAGACATTAAATAAAATTATCAATGATCAATGATGATTGAACTAATATTCCCAATGGTAGAGTGGTTTTAAATTTTCAAAATCAAAGCATATGATTATATTAAAATGTATTCATTTTGATGATTATGAATCATTTGTGTTCAAAAAATTGATTATAAATATTATTTGGTATTTTTTTGAAGTATAAAACAATGATTTGTTTTATTCTATAGATATATAATAAATGATAATATGAATGTATGAATGTCATAGTGTATAGCACTTTAGAATATAGACTTTTGAATAAAATTGATCAAGACATCTATTTTGTTCTTGAAATGTTTTTAAGTTATTTTAAATTATAAATTAAAGATATTTTTATTCTCAATTCCATGGTAATAGAACCAAATTATGATTTTTATGGAATTTTTTTATTTTATTTTTCTAGGATAATGATTACAAGTGATTTTTAAAAACATTTTTGTAAATCTAGATACTCTTAAACATTTTAATAGGGTTTTATACATTATATTTTATAATTTTCCACAAAAATTATATTTTTTTACTCAGTGCTAATTTTAATGAATTTATTTATTTTATTTTTTTAATTTATTTATTTTTCTATATAATTTCATTTTTTGTTAACTAATTTTTTATTTCCAATCAATCTTGAATAACTAATTCACTATAATGGAATAAAATTATGAGTGGAAATATATGAATTTTATTTTAATATTAAAAATTCTTATTCAAATGAAATTGATTGAATAATAATATATTAAGAATTATTATTTCATTTCATTCATTATTTTATTATTCAAAAAACCCACCTAATAAGAGAAGAAACCATGTATAGTACTATGGACTAAAAATCCCTACAATAACAGTGAATTATATCCATCTTGAAAGTTTTAATATTATGAAATAAAACTGGATGTCAGTAAATTATAAGAAATTTCTTTATTATTCTTTGGTAGTGAAATTTAGAACTAACCTCACCCCATTCGAATATAAATATAACTTATATCGCCCCTTATTAAAATATTATCCCCAGATTAGATCTTTCATTTAAACCGCATATTTTTATTACTCCTAATGAAAAAATTATATGTTAATATTCAATAAACATTATTTTTATTTCATTCAAGATATATGAAAAAACAATTTACCACAATTACATTATTGTGGATATGTTAAATTATTTTTAAACCTCATATTAATTATTTAAATACCAATTAAACTTAAATTATAGTTGATAGATTCTGATAATTGATGAGCTAAGCAACCATTTATTTTTATATTAATTTTTTAGATAATAAGAATGCATGAATGTGGTATTGTGAATAATATTTATGTGATAACTAATTATTCCTACCATTTTGGTGGAAAACTATATTTATAAAGGTATTTATTTTATATAAGGAATGATTTTGGAACATTTTCCTTGAAATTTTTTTTCTATTTCAAAGTTCATTTGTTCTCTAGATTATAGGTAACTATTTAGTGGAATTTATCATCAAGTGATTAGTATATTTTTTTATTAATCCATCTTATGTTTATATGGATTTGTGTAACAATGTGTTTTTTGAAGGTTTTTCCATCATAGATTTTTATTTAGGTGGGATATAAGAAGATGTTTAGGAAAATATTATAAATAAATCAAGGTTGGGATTTTGCTCTATCAATAACATATGAGCACATGTGAATAAAATTTTGTATTATTGATGTGTAAAGTAATTAGAGATAGTTTTTAAGGGACTAATTCCAATGATTAATATATGATATATGTGTAAATGTTTTAGGATTAACTAATTTTATATCATTCTATCCACTATTTATTAATTAAAATATTAGTCAATAAATAATCTTTCTAATGTATTAGCTTCATTTCTGAGGGATATTGGAAACATTATTTGGATAATATTACTTATTTTCATATGGATATAGGTCCAAATGATAATGTTATGGTTTGGTTCATTGATGAGGCTTAATTATAGCGTTTTGGTGATAAGGATCTGATTTAGGTAATTGATGCCAAAGTTTCTCATGTGGAGGATGTTCAAGTGTTAGTGAAAAAAATTATACAAGAACATGTGTATAAATTTTTCAATCAGGAACCAAAACTAAGTTATTAGTTATTTTAAAAGACATGAAATATAATTATTCCATAAAATAATTACATTATGATTCTCATTATATATATTTTTCATCCATGGTGACCTTTAATAATATACATTATCTCTATGTATCTTTTGAGGTATGTAAGTTGTTATAATTGGAAACCATAAAAAGTAATTAAAATGGAGTTATAACAAATAATAAATGTAGAACATCGCATGAGTTTCAAAACCAAGTCACTAAAATTAATTTTCTTTATGGTAATTAGATGATTTTTTTACCATTTTTCCAGTGACTTGAGTCTCATTCATCTAATTGAAAACTGGATATATTAAAAGAGAGTTTGGATAAATCTCTTAAAGGTTGGAAGTTATTATTAAATTATTTTAAATGATTTAAAATAATTTTATTCTCCTTAAATTTCATGGGTTATTTCTTGTAACACATGCCCTATTTCTTTTTATATCCATATATTTATATTTTTTGTGAGGAAAATAAGTTTGGATTTTGTGTTTTTTTAATTTCCATATTGTAATAAATTTAATTTTTCACCATTTATTAGCTTTAATGTTGGTCAAAAAGTGACCTACTATGATAAATGTGGCCTATTTATAAAATATTTACTATTTAAATATATTTTTTATTAAAAAAATAGTCTATATAATACATATAATATTTTAATATAATAAACTTTAATATATTTTATTTTTTTTAATCATAAGAGTTTAAATAATTATAGTACTGAGAAAATTTATAGATTTTTTTCTATTACATATATATTCATTCAACTACTAAATCCAATAAATATATTATTTGAATTTGATTTAAATATTTTTGTAAAACTACACATTGAATCACCATTTATTAGCTTTAATGTTGGTCAAAAAGTGACCTACTATGATAAATGTGGCCTATTTATAAAATATTTACTATTTAAAGATATTTTTTATTAAAAAAATAGTCTATATAATACATATAATATTTTAATATAATAAAATTTAATATATTTTATTTTTTTAATCATAAGAGTTTAAATAATTATAGTACTGAGCAAATTTATAGATTTGTTTCTATTACATATATATTCATTCAACTACTAAATCCAATAAATATATTATTTGAATTTCATTTAAATATTTTTGTAAAACTACACATTGAAATAAATTCTCTTGAATTTTTATTTTATAAATTTTTTCAAGAATATAAAATGATTTTTTTAATATAAATCATAATCCAACTAACAATGTGTATTTTTTTAAATTAATAGAATACTAGATCTAATATTCTCTTTTTTTCCAATGGGTTTGACCTAATACATACTATTTTCATTATTTTAGTGGTTATGCAGTAAGAAATGTTTTATAATTTTATTAAATATAAATAATTAAAGAAATGATAATGTGTTGCCTAAAAATTTAATATATAACATATAAATAAATAAAAATATAGGTTGCCTAAAGAGTATAATAAAAAAATTAATTATAATGGGTTGGATCAATAAATAAAATTATTATATGTCATGAAGAGAAGAATAATCCATAGAATAAGAATCTAGTTTATGTTTTTAAATTGAATTATTTTTTAAAATAATTTGATAAGGATTTTAATTTATCCTATAGAAATATATATATATATATATATATATCCATTAAATAAATAATGGGAAAATGAAATAAATGATCTTTAAAAAGTATGTAATAATAATTTAGAAGAAACATTTTGAATAAAGGAGAGAAAATTATAATATCAACCCAAGATAAATGGAAGGTTTTTCATTTTCATCTAATTAATCCAAGTGTTGATGGTACTATTAATTATATTACTTATATTATCATGAATTAAATCATCTATTTTAAGCAACATGACCTAAAAAATCATTTATTATTCAATTTTTTATTTCTTTATCATCCAAGTACTTTAGGACTCAGCCTAAGATACCAATTAAAGGATTGACTCACTATGCATTGTATCAAATGTTTCCATCAGTTAGAAACTGATCAATGAAACAACATTCAACCCTCATGTGATCGATAATGAATTAAGCAAGAATAAATATAACATCAATAAATAATAATAATATATTGATAAGTAAGGCTCACTTTGATCTCATCATGATCACCCTAGTGTCTCACACCCTTGTTTATAAAATCAAATGATATATCATCACTGACATTAACCATCACCACTTCAACCCTTGGCTCCCAAAAAATTTCTATTACATGGTTCAAAAATATATCAAAAAATATATTATTCAATATCCCTGGGATCCAAATCTATTTTTCATCTATAAATCCAACCACATAATGTTTTCAAGAAAATAGAACATGGCTCTAAATCGCAAGAGAACACATTCTTTTCAAAACTATTTCAAACAACTTGGTTAATCCATTAAGGATAAAGAACTAAGGGAAATGTTAAATGATATCACACCACTCCAAATAATTTTTAGTCAGTAAAGAACCATTTTAGTTATAATCTTTATTTAACAGGTTTATAAATGATTGGTTATGTGTATAAGCAAACGTCATGGAATTAGTTAATCAATCCTACCATAAACATGATTTCAAGTATTAATTAAACTAATAAAATCCAATATGGTACATAATCAAACATATAATTCATATTAAATTAATTTATAATTTTTATTTACATTGTCATAGTTTCAATAAATTAACAATCCTTAATTAACAATAGTAAAAACATTGTAAAACATATAACATAATATCATTTTAAACATCAAGAAGAAAATAGAAACATAAAACATAAAAGATATTAAAACCTAAACATTAATTTAACAATATAAAATAAATTATAATATTCTTGAAATGTTATAATTACATTTTAAATTCACTGAAATATTGGATTTAAAATAGTTCTGGTTATAAGAAAAAAATATATATAACAACGCAGCATGTGATAACAACATTGGATATTTTAAATTTTTAGATTTTAAAAAGATTAACCCTTTAAGATAAAAAATATGATTTAAGTTCTAAATTAACTCTTGAATTTATAAAAACAAAATTATCCCATGGAAGGTTATTAATTTCACTGAATAAATTAAATGAGACCATTCAACAATTCCTTTTTTCTTTATATAAGTTTCCTTAATTTGAATGCTTATTTCACATGTGATTCCTTCTCTAGATTGTAATATTATTAAGGTTAGTCACACAAAATTATAAAAGGATATAATGTATGATTAATTAACACATTAAAATAATTAAAAATACAAGTAATATATCTCTAACTTTATTTAGGTGCTGAAAATTTACTAACGAAGAATGAATAAATGTGAAACTATCATTGCTGATTAAAACTCCACAAAACCCAATAGAAACGCCACCAATACCTAATATTGGGAGCCTAGCTCAAAAAATCAATCCAAAACAAAGGAATACTACCAAAATTGAATATATGAAATAAATAGGAAAATGGGAACAATAATGAGGGGAAAGAGGAAGGTACATTGATCCATGATTTTAATTTGTCGATCTAAGTGGTTTAGAATCCTCAATTCATTTATATATGATGGTGAGTGGTTTAGGGTTCAACTAGGGTTAAATAAAAGGAGTCAAATTAAGAACCAAGAATTCTCAAGATTTATTTTTATATAGGAATACCAAAACTCTTCACCATGTCTTAGTGAACTCCCAACACACCCATGGTTCCCTCGGTCGATGTGTGATCCTATTGTTAAGGTGTTTAAGCTCTAGGTATTGTGTAACGACCCAAAATTTAATCAATGGAACTTCCTTATTATAATAATTCTATATATTACAATTAAAATAAAATGACATTGAGTAGGAAATATAAAATTTATAACTGATTAATGATTGGATTAAGAGTTATTTCTATAAGTTAAGGAATCCATACCAATGGAACAACAACTTGACCTTTGGAATAGTAATGAGACCATTATGAATAGAAATCTAGCCAATAGGAAAGTAACCTCCCATATTAATGTGTAAATATAACTTATTAATCTTATGAATGAAAAAATTATATATTTATTTCATGGTATAAGTAATTAAACATTTTAGAAATGATAAATTATGTGTTATTATTTTTTTAAGTTATAAATATTTAATTATAAATTTATAATTAATATAATTATTTAAATAAAAATTTATTTTAATACAATTTATAAATACATTATTAATTTGGTTTCTTATTTTTATAAGATAATTTTATTTGATCTTATGTAAATTTTCAATGTATCATAAAATCGAATATAATTTTAAAATTGGAATTTTTCTAATAAATGATGATTTTAATAAATAAATAAATAAATATCATATTTATAAAACTATTTTAATAATTTCTAGTTCATTTTTTATTTCTACACATCAAGAAAAATTTAGGGAGATTTTTTTTGTATTTTTCTAAAATAGTTGAATTTTTAGTGAATAGTAAAATATTGTAATTTACAGTATATATACATAATATGTTAAACACACTGTTAATTAAGACATTAATGATGTAATAACCATAATATAGAACTATAATTAATTAATTTAATATATTTAGTGATAGGAATATAACTATTTATATTCTTGATCCAAAATAATAAATTAATTAATATAATAATCAAAAAACACCCCTCTCCCCCACTGTAAATATCACTCTCCACCACCTCTTCTCCTTACACATTCAAAAACTTGAAGCTTATCAAATTTATTCCCAATAAAATTAACAATCACCTTCCCCACATCTATCATCCTTTTTTCTCAACAAAATACCAAAACTAATCACCCTAACAAGGTTCCCAATGAGAAAAACTCTCAAGGTAAAGTCATATTTCTTTTCATTTAATTTCTTTTCATTTTATTTCCATTTATTTTTCTCTCTTTATATAACATTATCCTAGTGTAATGATAACTACATTATCTTATATATAATTATATTTTAATTTTTTAATGGAATAATCTATCACCAAACATATTATCCTCTCACTTTTATTCTAAAAAATGAAATGTTGTCTGTGAGGTGTTGTTTTGTCGCCTTTAAGGATGGAAAGTTTTCATTTCCCTTTACCTACTTCATGTATTGTATTAAAACTATTATAATGGTTGAAAAATATTTTAAAATTTATTTTATAACCTTTTTATGTTCTATAAAGAACTTATTTACATAATATTAAATATTAAAATAAATTGGGTTTGTTGTGATCGAAAAACCGCCAAATTAATCTAAACATTTATCATTAACATTTTATCTGAAGAATCATCCTCGTATTTGGAAAATTTATAATATATTAGAATAATTAAACTTTTTTATTTTTATTAAAATATATAGTATAAATTATAGATAATTATCCCCATTTTATATGGTCTTCCAAACATGTATACAAGTGAACTGATCATGAAAACTGAGAAAACGAAAACTCCCAAATAATGAAATTGAACACTATAACTTATAAAATTTTCCATAAAAGAACTCAATAAAATTATAATTAATAAAATAAATGTAAAGGATGTTTTCGAATTATTAATTAATTAATCTAATTTTATTATCTAGTATATTAAAGTGGAGAAAGCATTCAGACTTAAGGTATGGGGATTCTCGAACCCAATTTCTATTCTCTGGGTTATTCCTCTTTCATACCAAATTTCAGTGTGGATTTATTTTAATATTACTCAAATATAATTTCATTGTCATTAAATTTTCATTTCTAAGATATAAATTCATCTAACATTACTCTCTAAAGAATGTAAAGATTTTTCTTAAAGAACTATTCCTTTTAAAAACAAATTTTTTTCTTCTCTTGAGATTGTTTCTTCTTCACTCGTGATTCATGATTCTAACACCAAGTATGTATTTCCCTTTTTATTTCAGGAACCCTAATGTTTATTAATGAATTTATTCTCTATGAAACTCTCATGAATCCCACTTCCTTTACATGGTTTATTTTATGGAAAATATAGTTATATTTTCTATGTGGCGTGAATGATTTTGTAAATGTTATGATGTGACGGGTGCACCAAGAATTATATAGCCCTCCAATGAGTCCATTAATGTGATGTATCTCATGAGATAATATGAAATATACATCAAAATGATGTTTTACAAATTTTAATGATGTTATTATTATTGACTTATGTTAGTGTGAACATGATTCTATATTTTTTCACAACTATGTGTGTTATTTGACCTCTAAGACATGATGTTTTATTTTTATGACGTTCCACACTCCATGACATTACCTAATTCTTCCTATCATTATTATTATAAATATCTCATGCTTATTTTATGATGATGATTATTATTATCACCCGTATTATATTTATTCTTGTTCTTATATATCCTCTTACTCGGATTTTTTCTCACCCCTTTCATTTATGTATAGCCTCAGGTGATTACTTGTAATAAGGAGAAAAAATGGCCAATAAGAAGATATATAAGGAGAAGTTAAATATTTCTTATTTTTTATTATGCAAATTTAATTTCTATTCATAATTTTCCCAAGACACAAAACCATTGGATCCTGGATTCGTAACACTATTATATTGTTTATCTTTAAAATGATATAATAGTCATGTAAGAAAATTAGGGTCAATATAGATGGTATCAAAGCATGGTTTAGTTAATTTTGGAATTATGATTATAAAACATTATTGAAAACCCTTAGTATAAGACTATGTATATGTAACCACTGAAGAATATTTTTTGTTGGAAAAAATCAAAACATAGGGATCCCACAAGATATTCCTTTAGTGTGAATTTCAAAATAGAATAAATTATTTACTCATGACTTATTGAATAATGTTTTATAAAACATTTTTTAATTTCAAAAATGGTGGGGACAAGGTGAAACCAGGCGAGATACTTGTGTGAGGGAAAATGCAGAGAATTCCTGAATTACATCCCCACTACCTTGGTAGGTGGTGTTTAAATTTCATGGTGATTATTACCCAGATATCTCAGAATATGAGAAATAATTTGAATAATATGGAACATCTGCCTTACCTTAAGAGGGAAAAAATCGATATCAAAACTTTTATATTGAAATTACTACTGAAATTTAGTGGATATTCTGATCCACTAGTCACTGAACAATGGATTAACACAATAGGGAAGATCTTTTTTGTTCTTCATTGTTCTATGATGGATAAGGTGACTCTGATTGTTTATCATATAGAATGAGTGGCTGAGAAATGGTGGTTTTTTACTAAGAACACTAAGCCAAAGGATAAAATTTAAGAGGAGTGGGAAGACATTAACAAAATATTTATTAAAAAGTATGTCCCTCGTTCCCTTTAGAAAAAGTAGGATATAGAATTATTAGAGATGAAAAAAGGGGAAGTGAATCTGTTATGGATTATCAAGAAAACTTCATAAGTCTTTTAAGGTATTCCTCAAGTTTTGTTATCAATAGTGAGAGAAAAATATATAGATTATTTAGGGGATTAAAACAATGCCTTTGAAAGGCTCTACTAGTTTGAGAATTTGGGAGTTATGAAGAAGTTTTTCAATGTTATATAAAAGTAGAGATGGATTTTGGAGAATGGATCTATGGATATGGAGATAAGAAATGAATGATGTAGTTTCAAGATGGAGGATCAAATGAAAAAATTGAAAGAAAACTCAACCACTCACATGTTAAAAATGTTGGAGGAACTATCATGGGAACATCCTCAAAGGGATTGGGAAATGATTCAAATGTGGGAGATAAGTCCATTGTGCCCACTAATATCAAAGATACATAAGGGTGGAGGTAAATTTGGTGGAGTAAGGGAGAGAACCACCCATGGTTCATTGCTTAAACAGTAGGGATCAAGGGCACTATGCATGCCAGTGCACTAAACAACAAGTTTTCAGGGGTAATTAGTGTCAGCAACCACAAAAGACAACTGAGTAAGAGATCATTATATCACTATTAATGAGGTGGATCATGACAATGATGTGCTAATAAGTATACTGGTTATTCATTCAATAATAATGAATGTGCAATTTTATTATAGTTTTATACATTCTTTATTATCTTTCATGTTTAGCAGAACAATTCAAACACCACCTCAAAATATAGATGTTGACTTATATGTGATAATATAAAATGGGGATATTATCTCATACAAAGTATATAACTCCTCCTCAGTTAATTTTTGTGGACTAAACCTCCCAGTACAAATTTTCTTACTTTTTTTAGTAGAGTTTGATGCTGTATTGGGCATGTATTGGATATCATTTTAAAAAAACCAATGTCAACTGTTGGGAGAGGGATATTACTCCATACAACCATAGAAATTATCCAATTATTTATAAGTGTAAGGAGGAGGTTGAATCTCTTTTAGAATCACTATCTAAAATGTGGATATTATTTCCTTATGAGAAATCATATCTAGGACAAATGATTGAGACAATGGAGGGAATCATGATCAAAGACATGCCCATTATGAGGGACTACACTAATGTGTTCCCTTGAGAATTTTGTAGTCTTCCTTCTAACAGAGAGGTTGATTAATCAATTGAACATATTCTTAGATCTCTTCCTATATAAAAAACACCTTATATAATATACAACATTGAGTTGTACAAAATGAAGAAGAAGATACAATATAATCTAGACAGGGGTTTTATATGCCCGATTGCTTCACCGTGGGGTGCACCAGTCCTCATAGTCAAGAATAATGAAGGATAAATGTGCCCCTTCATTAATAATTATGAGCTCAATAAAATCATGATAAAATAAAATTATCCTCTTTAATAGATATATGACTTGTTTTGTCAACTATGTGGGGCCAAGTATTTCTCTAAGGTGGACATTCGATTGGGATATTACCAATTAAATGAGAAGAATGAAGATATTCTTAAAATTGTCTTTAGAAAGATGTACATGTAATATGAGTTTGTAGTGATGACTTTTGGACTCCCTAATTCTCTAGAAATATATATTCAAAAAATGAATATCATCTTCATATATTACATTGAAAATTTTGTGGTAGTGTATATAGATGATATTCTAATATACTCAGAGAGAAATGAGTAACAAGAGGATTATTTGAATACTAATGTAATGATTTTTCAAAGGAAAAAACTTAATGAAAAGTACAATAAATGTAATTTTTGGATTGATGAAGTATCATTCATGGGGAATTTTATCACCTACATTGGAATATAATTAGACCCTTCTAATGCAAAGGAAATCGAAGAGTGTCTTGGTCCAATATATGTAATGAATATATATAGTTTCATTGGTCAATATTGGTATTACCGGTGATTTATAAAGAACATCTCATAATTTTAAAACCCACTAAACCAGATGACTCAAAAGGGAGGAAAGTTTGTCTAGACTAGTGACTATGAAGAATGCTTCAAATAGTTGAAAAAATGGCTTATCACTATGCTAGTACTCACACTACAGGCAAGTGGGGAACTATTTGTTCAATAAAGAGATGATTTAATGAAGTTATTAGGATATGTAATAATGTAAAATGATAAAGTTATAGCCTAATCTTCAAGGAAGTTGAAAATTAAAGAACAAAACTATCCAATTCCTGATTTGGAGATTACTACTGTGATATTTGTGTTTAAAATCTGGAATCATTATCTATATGGGGAAAACTATGAAATATATATTTATAATAAGATCCTCAAATATATATTCACACAGAAGGAGAATAATATGTGATGTCAAAGATGGTTAGAGATAATCTTGGATCATGACTACTCAATCCACTATCATCTTGAAGAAATGAATAAAGTGGAGGATTCTATTAGTAGAAAGGATACTGGAATATTATCAATGAGAAGAACTGATAAGGATCCAATCTTATTATATTTGCAAAGGATGGATATAGGAATTGTTAAGGAATATACACAATCTTTTATAAAATGATTTCCCAACCATCCATTATTGATAAAATAAATTATGCTTAAAGGAATGATGTGGAAATTTTGAAGAATATTGAAGATATTAGAAAAGAGAAATCCTTAGTGTTCAAAATTGATGAAGAAGGATTCATATGATTTGGGGAATGACTATGTGTACCATTCAATCTAGTAATAAATTAGGATCTTATGAATGACGCACATTGCTCTGCCATATCTATTCCCCCAAGGAGAACACTGGTGTATTGAGATATCCATGACCACTATTAGTGGGATAATATGAATAAGATCATTGAATATACATCAAAGTGTCTTCTATGTTATAAAGTGAATGTTAAAAGGAAAAAGTATAAGGGGATGATGCAACTATTACCATTACCAACATGGAAAAGGGAAAAAATCACCATAAACTTTGTTACAGGAATTCAAAATGCATCCATAGGAAATAATGTTATATGTGTTGTCATGGATCGTCATACAAAGATAGCCCACTTAATTGAAATTTAAGAGGACTTATAACTAGATCAAATTTAATAGATATACATTAGGGAAGTGGTAATTATGCTTTGAGTAACAATATTAATTATAACCGATCAAGATCCAAGATTCACCTCTAAGTTCTAGAAAATTATCCAGCATGCTCTAAATACTGAACTGAACATCAATAATGTTTATCATCCTCAAACCGATGGCCAATCTGAGTGAACTATTCATACACAAGAAGAAATGTTGAGATCATGTTATATGGACTTTAAACAAGAATGGGACAACATCTACATATTGATAACTTCTCTTACAATAGCATTTTCCACTCGAGAATCCAAATATCTCCATATGAATCCCTTTATAAGAAAAGATGAATAACACCGGCATGATGGGATGATATTGGTGAACTTAAGATTCTAATACCTAAAATGATTGATAAAATGGTGGAAAATATTAAAAACATTTAGCAACACATCAAGGTATCCCAAAGTCGATAAAAGTTATTGTATACAATCATTTATGAGACCTAGAGTTTGAGGTTGGAGACAGGGTATTCTTCTTCATAACACTATGGAATTAGATCATCATATTTGGGAAGAAGGGAAATCTAAGTTCTAGATTCAAAATCCCCTTCGAGATTCTTGATTGTGTTAAAGTTGTATCCATTCAAAAAGAAAATATATGTACCATGTCTCAAGTACCTAATGTATTACTCATATAACTCTTGAGGAATTAAATACCAGATCCCCCACTTGTACAAAATCTAGAGGTGGTACAATTGGAAAATGATCTCTCTTTGAAGGAGAATCCAGTGATGATATTATACCATAGGGATAAAGTTCTACGCAACAAGACTTGTGGCCTTGAAAAAGTAATATAGTGAAATCATAAGTATGAAGTGGAAACATGGTAACTGGATGAAGTGATGAAGGATAAATACCCTCACATTTTTTAAACATAGAATGTAAAACAAACATTTAAGGGTGAAATTTCATAAGGGGGGAAGAATTTATCGACCCAAAATATTATCAATAGAAATTCCCTACATATAATTATTCCATATAGTATAAATGACATAAAATCACATTTAGGAAATAATATAAACTTTACAAATGAATAACCAATGGAATAAAAGGTATCTCTCGATGTTAAGGAACCTATACTAGTGGAATATTAACTTGACCTTTGGAATAGTAATATGACTATTAAGATTAGTAATTCTGCCCATAGAATAGTAACCTCACCTATGAAAGTATAAAAAAATTATGGATCTTATTAATGACCAAAATGATATATTTATTTCATGGTATGAGAAAATAAAAATTTTAGAAATGATAAATTAATTATTGGTATTTTTGTATGTTATAAATATTTAATTACAATTTTATAATCAAAAAACTGATTTAAAAAATAATAATTTTCATAAAATTTATTTATTATTTATTATTTTTTTTTCTTATTGTCAAAATATAGTTTTTTATACCTCAAGTAATTTTTCAATGTGTCATAAAAATTTTTATAATTTTAAAATCGGTATTTTTTTAATAAATTTCAATTTTAATTAAAAGTTAAATTTATCATATTTAGGATATTATTTTCATAAAATGGAATACATTTTTTAATTTTTCACATCATAAAATTATTAGTGTGGGATTTTTCTTAAATAATTGTATTTTTATTAATAGTAAAATATGTATATGTGCATTTTAAGATAAACAAAATATTACATAAGTCATGGATATTGTAATCAATATAATATAGAACTATCCATAATTATTTTAATATATTTTGTATAATTTTCAAACTATTAATAGTCATGAGATAACATAATAAACTAATGAATAAAATAATCAAAAAAACCACCTCTCCCCCACTATAAATACCAACTCTTCTATTATCGCATTCTAAGCCTTTAATCTTGTCCAATTTCTACCCAATACTCTTCCCAATCATCTTCCTCATGTCTAGGATCATTTTTCATAACAAAATACAAAAAAAATCCATACAGAGGTTCTCTTGGAGAAGAATTCAATAGGTAAAATCGTCTTTCTTTCTATTTTAATTTCTTTTCATTTTATTTTCATTTATTTTTCTCTCACCATATCCCCTTATCCAACTGGAATTATAACTATATTACCTTATATATACTATAATTTTATTATGTTAATGGAATAATCTACCATAAAAACTCTTCTCCTCTCCCTTTAATTCCAAAAATGGAAATGTCATCCATGAGGTATTGTTTTATCAGCTTCAAGGATGAAAAGTTTTCATTTTCCTTTACTGGCTCCAACGATGGTCATAAAACAATTATAATAATTGAAAAAAAAATTAATATTTATTTTATAACCTTTTTTAGGTTTGGAACTAACTTATATACCTAATATAAAATCAAAAATCAAAATGAGTTCATTATGATCAAAAAAACACCAATTAAATCCAAGCGATTATCATTAACATTTTATCTAATGAATTATCCTCATATATAAAAAATATATATATAAACAATTAAACATATTTATATTAGTTAATAGCATATAATATCAATTTTTTATAATTATCCCCATTTTTTAGGATCTTTTTAGCATGTATAAAAGTGAACCGATCCTGAAAACCACACAAACGAACACTCCCAAACAATGAAATTGAACAATATAACTCATCAAAATGGCCACAAAATAACCTTATTAAATTATAATGAAACAAATAAACTTATAATAGTATCCTTATTTATTAATTAATGAATCTAATTTGATTATCCTAGACAATAATGTGAATAAATCATTCAGATTTAAGGTAAGTGGATTCTCGAACCTCATTTCCTTTCATTGGATTATTTCTCTTTCGTATAGAATTTAAGTTTGTATGTTAATTTAATATTCCACAAAAAATCATTGTCTTTATCTTTTCATTGTTTTTATATACATACCTTCAATATTATTTTATGATGAATACAATGATTTTTCCAAAATAACTCTTCCTTTAAGAAACATGTGTTTTACTTCTAATGAAATGTTTCTTCTTCAAGAAATATTGATGATTCTTACACCAAGAATGTTATTCCCATTTTTTGGGAAACCCAATTTGTATTCATTAATGTATGATTTATTAAATTCTTCAAAAACAAATTTCAACTCCATGGGTTTTTTTTGGAAAAGGTTGTTATACATTCTATGTGGAATGCATGATTATGTAAATGTTTTGATGTAATGGGTGCACCCAGAATTATATAGTGCTACAATGCATTGGGTTATGTTATGTATATCATGAGATAATGTTAAATGTTCATGAACATGGTGATAAATTTTTTCACAATTATGATGATGTTATGATTGTTCATATATGTTAATCATGAACAATATACTAGATTTTTTCACAACAATTTTTGGTATTTGACCACTAAGACATGATGTTTAATTTTTATGAACTACCACATTCCAAGCCTTTTCCTAATGATTCCTCTGATTATTATGATTATTATCCCATGATTATTTTATAATGATGATGATTTTGATAACCCATTTTATATTGATTCATGTTCTTATCTATCCTCTTATTGGGATTTTATATCACCCATTTATTTGATATATATCCTCAAGTGATTGCTTGTAATAATGATAAAACCATGTCCAATAACAAGATAGAGAAGAAGAAATTAAATAATGTTTATATTTTATTAAGTAAATTTTATGTATGGTTCTAATTTTCCCAAGAAACTAAAACATTGGATCCTGGTTTTGTAACATTATTATATTTATTCTCTTAAAAATGGTGTAATAGTAATGTAATAAAAGTAGGGTCTCTATAGATTTAACACCTTTTAAACCCAAAATAATACACTTTTACCAAAACCACTACCTCCACTTCTGTATAGATCCAAAACCTAATCTGTTTAACCCTACCCATGCCAAGTATTATGGTGTGGTGAGCCTTACATTTTCTGTATCCAATATTGGAACATGCCTAGAGCCACACCTATACTACCTTACTGAACATATATACTAGAACCATGTTCCTTTCCATGTGTATCATGAAGGTAACCCCTTATAAACATGCCTTGGAAAATATCTAGACAATCCATTTTATTCATTGTGGTGGACTCCCTCACCAAACGACCAGCACCATGGCTAAACTCGAAGCACCCAAGGTAAAAATTGTTTTCACCATTTTCAAGTCTCTAAGAAAACTTCAAAACATCCAAACCCACACTAACTACCATGGCGTGGTTACCATATGAAATGATATACCTCTCCCATAAACTCTTGAACAAAAAAAAATTCCCCCTCTATACAACTAATCCTTAGGAAAACATAAACAGAGAGTTTTAGACTCATTGGACATTACAATTTCTTTTCATATGAGGAAAATTTTATTCCTCTATTATCTTTAAACATTGTATCATACTATTTTGAACAGACATTTGACTTTTTCATTGATTCATCTCATCCATAGTAGTTTTTGAGATCTTTTAAGTAGTTTATTTATCCTACAACTTTTTCCTTCTTAGAAAATGTCTTATTTTAACAAAACTAATTCATTTTTTCTTAGGTTTTCTCCCCCTTAATTGATTCTAGTTTCATAGAAATAACATTTTATACCATCATTCATATTATTTTTTTCCTAAAACATTCATAGCACCAATAGTATCCCATAAAGTTTTCTCTTTTAATATGTTGAGGAGTCTATTTTTCTTTGTGTTCAAACTTCTTCCAACCTTAATTAAGAATTTTCATTAGGGACTTTTTCCTTATCAATTCATAATTACCTATCCTTTATATAGGAGTAAATTTTTTATAAATTTATTTATCCCAAGAATATATGCATTTGGATTTCAAATTTTAAGAAACTAATGAAATTAGTTCAGTATCACTTGATCAAATTTAGAGTGTTTGTAACTTTTTATTTGGAATTATTTTCTCGGCAGTCTTAGGATATTTATTTTGAATATATACTATATTATCATAATTTAATATCAATTATTTCAATATTTTTTTGATTTTAGGAATTAATATTAATTTTCATTCAGATCTTCATTATTTTCTATCAATTTTGCATTAAGATATTCCAATATCTTGTATTTTTTGGAAATCGTCACCTTGGAAATTTTAATCACTTCAATGAGATCACTCCTTTCCACATTATATATATTTTCCATTATCTATTATATTTTTCTACATCTCTAGATTATTATTTTTTTCAGTTATTTCATATAGTTGTGATCTTATCATCTAATCATTATAGTTTTCTCCATCTTCTTCTCCACTTCTTCATGTGACAGTATTCCCTATATCCAAGTAATGGGTGATATGATATTTTGAGAGGGATTAAAATCTATATCGACTTAGGATTATGAATCTTAATTCTCTTTTATAATCATTAAATTCCACATGAATTTTCTAGAATACATTTACTTTTTTATATAATTTTTTTAAATTTCCTTAGCTTCCTTCTAGAGTGGTATTCATCCTCATCCTCCCTCTTCTTTTCATCACAGTCCTTTTTTTGGGAATTAATCAAAAAACTACCAACACTGTAACACTTCTATATTTTATGAAGTATTTTTACAAATTAATTTAAACTTTTTGATATTATTCATTTCACCCAATAGTGAATATAGCTTGAGTTGTATGAAAGAAATAAGTGTAGTTTGAATTTCATGAAACACCATATTGATATTAGGTCAAACATAAAACATAGATTACCATTAGATATATGCACCGCTATTTTTTGGATTCTATTACAATCATTCTTGAGTTCCTTCGATATATTTTGTTAAATGCACGACCTATTTTTACTAAACAACAATTCACTCTAAATATTATTATTAAAATATTACTATAATTATCACCGAGACATTGGAATGGTGGTTATTAATATTATTAATTATAATTAATAAAATATGTTTTGAAAATTTATATAAGAGGAATTATTCGGTGACCAATTAACAAGAAATGAAAATAAAAACCTTTTTAAAATATCAGAAATCTTTTACTAGAAAATGATATTTATGAAATGAAACACATTTTACCTCAATAAATTAATTAAACCATTTTATATAAATCTCGTTAGTAAAATATATATATTATATTAAATTAAAATTTTAATTTTAAACTTATTTGTTTTCTAAAAAAGTAATAAGTACAAAACCAATTTTGCGGATAAAGATATATTTTTTTTGAAAATGTACTTTTACCACCTTTTATTGGATTATATATTTTAAATAAAGTTTTTGAAACTTTTATAAGTATTATTTGAAAAAATAAACTAAATTTTTTAAATATTAAAGTCAAAATTTTATTAGTTTTTATTTTTAGTACTTTCCTAAGAAGATTCATTTTTAGATGAATAGTAAAAAATAATTAATTGAAAATTGAAAAATATTTTTTCATCTAATTTAATTATATACTTGAATTATAATGTAATATTTTATAAAGTATAACCATATATATCATACATCAATTAATAAAATTTAATTCATTATTATAAATTTCACATCGAAATTTTTTATTAAAATATTTCAATCATTTGAACAGTTTTACTTTAAAAACTCATTATCCAATCATTTTTGTGGGATTAATTTTAAATTATTTTATGCCACTTATATGATTATAATTATGAAAAATATATTAATTATTTGTAATCATAATAATTACTAATTTATATTAAGGTGAGATTATATTTTTACCAATATGATTAGTGAAAGTAATTAAAATTAATTACAGTGATTAAGGTAAAAATGAGTTTACTTCATGGTTAAAATTTAACTTAAGGGAAAAAATGACCTAGGAAATTTTCCAAAAGACATTTTATATCCTTATTTATACCATATCTACCTTTTTATCTAGAATATAAAATTTTGGGAGGCACATTATGTACGGGAGACATCTCAATAGTGTTTTCCATTTTATATTTTCAAGAATGCCAGCCCTGCCCCTCCACTATAAAAGGGCGCTCACCCTCATCACTTCTTCACACCTATCAAGAAATTTAACACATAAAAACCCTAAAAAAGTAATCTCAAAACTTTTATCCTCCCATTATATAAGTCTAACATAGAAATGAAGTCAAACCAAATCAGTCCTTTGGTGTAAACCAAAAGGAATTACCCAAAGAAGAGGTAGCATCCTTCAACAAGCACCTTTGATTTATTTCTTTCTCCACCCTCTATATTCATTTTATTCCATGATTAAATAATAAACTCATTATACATAGTAAACATAGATATTTTTATGTAAATTGTTTGATCTACACCTATATGCACTTCCATCAAATGGGATATGCAATCACCATTCGTGCTTACGGACGACTATCGCCTCACGGACCAATATCATTCTTTCTTATATTAAAATATATCATGGTTGAGAATAATTATTTAATTGATATTTTTATATTATATATATGATATTTATTATTAATTTTTCTTATTTAATTATTTTATAAAACCTAACCTCGTTCTTTCCATTTTTTGGGAATACGATAACTTCATTTGCAGACATGTGGACAACTGTCTCCCCAAAATGATGTGATTCGTTTACACATTACATGGAATGTATTAAAAATTTGTTTAGTAAAGATATAATTTATATATTAAATAATAATTCTACTTTATTTATTATATTTTTATATATACATATATTTCATTAACTCTCTTTCATTCAATATGACAAGAAAATAAAAATAACTTTCATGCGTACGTACGGTCTACCGTCTCCATGAATAGTGTATTCCATTTCATATTTATATATTTTATAAATTATTATAAATACTTATATATTGAATATATATGATATTTATATCAGTTTTTACGTTCTATAAATAATTAAAACATGATCTAAGAAAGAGGATCAATAATCACAAGTGAGAACATACATGAAAAACAAAGTAGTTATAACTTGAAACATAACATTAACAAGTAATTATTAATAACTGGGTAATATAAATTAATAATAAAATTATATATGTTATAATATATAATAATATTTTTCTTTTTTAGATTTATAATAACCTTTTATTTATTATACAGTATAGTTGAACATTTATGATGAAATTCAAGACTTAAGGTAAGGGCTTTCTTATTGCACTTTTCTTTCTGTGAGATGCATGATATATTCTCCACTTATTCTTTTTGTGTGGTGTATATATTGACCAATGAAATTTTATATCATGAATTTATTTTATTTTATGATATTAAAATTTTTCCATTGATTTTATTCATTCATGGATCTCTTGATTAAAAATGTACTCAAGTAGTAAGGTATTTCTAGTCTCAATTTTATTTCTATGAGACTTATAACTTATTCACCATTCATTTATTTTGTGTGTTGTATATAATTTCCATGAATTTATTTTATGATACTTATACCTAAATTTAGTTTCATTTAAATATTTATTTTATAATATCTATTTCATATGGTTCTGCAGTTCAAAATTTACCAAATAGGTGCGGTGATTTTGTAGCAATTTTTCTTATTTGAGACACATGTTTTTTATGCACCTATATTCTTTTAATATGTGTATATAAAACCATTATAAATTTTATATCATGAATACACTTCCTTTTAGGAAATTTTATACTTTATTTAATGTTATTATTTAATGGGGTGTAAGATTCAAATTTCCTAAGGTGGTAAAAGTTTATTGCTACAATATCATCATTTATCAGGAATTTTTTATGATTATGCTTCTATTGATGAGATATTATGATACATATATCAATAATTATAATTAATTTTATTATAATATAGTTATTAATTATATCTCAATGTAATGGTATCATTTTTTAACTTGTTTTTACTGAATATATTTAAAAAAATATATATGACTTTATTTCTATTTTCTGTCAAAAATCTATTTTATTCAAAAACCATGTTTCCTACAAATTTTTTCAAACATTTTTATAAATTATATTTTAATATAATTTTTAAATAATGTTTTTTATGTTTTAAAACGTTTTTCAATATGTTTTCAATCTTCCATTATAGTTTTTCAATGATATTTTCAAAGAAAATGTTTTCAAAAAAATTTCAAGCTTCCTTTATAAGTTTCAAAGAATTTTTCACAGAATTTTTTTTTCAAAATGTTTTCATGATTTATTATATTTTTTGATATATATTTTCAAGAAAATTTTTTCCAAAATTTTTTCATGATTCCACTGAATTCTTTCATAGATATTTTTAATGAAAATGTTTTTAGAATGTTTTCAAGCTTCCTTTATAAGTTCTCAATGTTATTTTTAAAGAAAATGATTTCAATTATTTCAATGATTATTTTATAAGTTTTAAAATATATTTTACAAGGAAAAGGTTTTCAAAAAATTATGTTAGATAATTGATTTAAATGATTTTAAAAGATTCTTTTATATGTTTAGAAAATATTATTTTCATGTAAAAGGATGCTCAAAGGGTTTCGCAATGAAAAGTTATTTGTTCACAGGAAATTTTTTTAAAATATAATTCAAAATTATTTTCCATCTAAGATTAAATATAATATTTTTACTAATTAATTACTAGGTATATGATCAAAGGTTACCGCTCATATTCTTTCTCTTAATGGTTTACATTTTGACCGAATTATGTTTATAAAAATTGTTTATCTTTCACAGGTTATATTCTTATGAAACCTTTTTATCATTCATGGGTTATATTCTTATGAAAATAACTTCCTTTAGTGGATTATTATTTAATGAAATGATTTTAAAACTAGAAAATTTTACAATTTTTATGATATGATGACATGTTTATGATCCATTTTCATTTAATGGGTTATTATATAATTATTTCTGATCTTTTAGAACACATATATATGATTTAATTAAGATATGGGTGGGACCTATATCTCCCTAAAATTAATTTTGTAATGATTTATATCTCATGAGATAGACATGGCTGGAATGAGGTGTGAACTAGATTCATTAATACTAATCTAAAATAAGGAGTCAACGTGGTTCAATAAAACATGGCTTGAATAAGGAGTGAACACAATTCAGTAATATAGAGATGGAATGAGGAGTGAACCTAGTTCATTGATATAGGGATAGAATGAGTAGTGAACTCGGTTCAGTAATATAGGGATGGAATAGGGAGTTAACCTACTTTAGTAATACAGGGCTGGAACGGGGAGTCAACACAATTCAGTAAAGGACATTTTCCACTAAGATGGTCTTGGGAGTGAACCTTGACTACTGATACGGTTTTAGGAATGAACTCATTCCACTAAAATGGAATTAGCAGTAATCCTTGACTACTATGGAAATAAATTTATATGTTTATGTGTAAAATAAAATTCTATTCCTATTCCTATGATATGTTTTCATGGCTTATGACCTTTATTAACGTATGATTCATGTCTTATGAACTACCAATCATTATGCCATGACTCATTTATATGTTCTTTGATATTTGGGTTTGATCTTATAATATTATTCTCATGTTATCATACCCTTATTCTCAATTTATACTTTTGTATATCCTTTATTTACCCTTACTGAGCATCTGATCTTACCCTTTCTTATATTTCCATTCCCATGTTTATGAGGAAATGTTTTAGGTAGGTGTACTAAATTGGAAGATCTTTGTGGGAAATATTTTTTATCTTTCACCATGAGAGAAGATTGTGTTCTAAAATTCCAAATAAACTAATCTAATATGGTCATCAGGAATTTACTTTTTTAATGTGAGAAATATTCATCTAAAATGATATAATATCCATGTATGTTAATCCTGGGTTTCTATAATAGGTATCAAAGGTAAGGTTTAGTCAACCTTTGGAAACTAGGATGAGAAAACTTTTGTGTGATCCCTAGTTATATTTATAAGGATATGTCTAGGGATGTCTCTAAGGATAAGAATAAGGTTTCGTAGATTTAAAATAAGGTGTCATGATTTAGACAACCTATAAGTAATTTTCATGATTAAATGGTTTTATGATATGATACTTGTGGATGACCCTATGCTTTATGGTTATATTTAATATTGGAAACTGGAATGAACTGGGTTAGCATTAAATTTTTTAGATGTAGAATGTTTAGGAATTCTTCAAATTGAAGTCATTAGTGGAAGCTTATAAAGAGAATCAGGAAGGTGGTATGAGTATTGGTTATACTACTCAAGATAAAGAGACCATGAATGACAAGTGAAAGGTATTAGTTTTTATAATAGTATTTTTTACATTAAATATAAGAAGATTTATTAAATAGAGGTTGAGGAACCTTAAGATGTGATTAATATTTCATATTATAGGAAAGGGGTATTAATGAATAATATGTTGAAGCCTAAGTAATGTTTTAATAATAATGTTGTATTACTGAAGTGTTTCTATATTGTAATTCAAGAATTATATTATATGAATCATTACGTATAAGTTTTCCATTAATGATTTGAAAAAATATATTTAATGGTGTTCATGAAAATGTAATGTTATTTAATAGAAATATTATATTTTGATTATGGGAAGGAAACCCTTAATGTGTTCTTGTTTTTGAGAAAATTTTGTTTAGCGTGCATAAAGAGAGGATTTACATGTATAAAGTAAATTGGATAGTACTGATTACCGTAGAACTGATTATTGATTTGATTAAAAAGTCTTCTATGTTATCACAAATGAATTTTAATTTTTCTTGGATTTATGGAATATGAAAAATAATCTTTTCAATAAATAATCAGACATGTTTTCAATAAGTTTAATGGTAGTTTAGTTTATTACTTTGTTTTAAGAGAAAACATGATAAAGGTATTAACATATTCATTATTTGATAACCAAGAACTACTTTATTATATATGGGGGGTCAATGTTAGGAATATTTTGGTAAATTTATTGAACTTATTTATAAAGTTTTGGATTTTCATCTTTTGTAATGGTTAAAAGGATAACTATTTATGGAATAGTTTATAATAATATTTTGATGAATTTTTAAAGATTAAGGTATTGTCTCACCATGTAAATATTTTTTTATATTGGATAACTTGTGCTAAAAAATAATATATTATGTGGACTAAAGATATATTGAATGACTTATCATTCTACCTCGTGATTTTTTACAACATCAAGAATGAAAAATTCACCTTCATTTCTCATAGTAAGAGATGAAGTCAAAATCTATCAAGGAAAAACCAAAGGTTGATATTTTGAATTTGAAAAAGAATTAAATAAAGGAACTATATTTCATTTTGTTATTATAATGTAAAATAAATATTAATGTCTAGGAAAAGGATATTGAAAAATATTTATCCAAATACATTTATTTCTATATAACCGATGGTCTTATAAATCATCACAGATTTATGGTTTTGAGGCCCATAAATTTTTATTTATCATTTACATTATTATGGTCAATGACCACAATAAAGATGTATAATTCTTTATCCTTTTCTTCCATGACCAATATTACCTTCCCGCTTAACCTCTCTTATGTGGAAACCTAGTTATGAATTACTTTGCCTAACCCTTATGTATCTAAATTTTCCTTTTTAATGGAAGTTTTAGTATTAATTTTTATGATGTAGGTTTCTATGAAAGGAAATTTTAATTATTAAACCTCTAGAAACCTAGATGAATTTTTTGAGAAAAAATTAATTTTGTGTTGGTAAAATGTAACCCCCTGATATTTTATAGATAATTTTTTAAAAAAATTAAAATTTTTGTTATTTTTAATTTCACACAACACTAAATATATATTTTGTTATATAAAAGAATAAAATTTTGTTTGCGATAAACATAACACAAAGTTAATATTTACCTACATTCAACACTTAGATTAGATTTTGGTAAATGCAATTCTATGTTTAGATTGTGTTACACACAATTTCAAGTTCCTTTGATATCTTTCATTACATGCAAAATGTAGTTTTACCAAAATACAATGTCCTATTAATATTATTATGAAAATTTACAATAGTTTTCCACTTTCCATTGGAATGGTGATTATGAATAATATTAATTAAAATTATTAAAACATGGTTTACAAATTTTTATAAGAATTTTTATTTGGTAACCAATTAATTATAAATGAAAATAAACCCCTTTTGAATGTATAGGAAATCTTTTTCTAGAAAACTATATTTATAAAATAAAACACATTTTACCTCAATAAATTGATTAATCCATTTTTGATTAATGATGATAATAAAATATATATATATATATATTCATTCAACAATTTAACATTCATATTATGTGTTTTCTAGAAAAAATGATAAGAACAAAAACTATTTTACACTGAAAGATATATATTTTTCTAAAATATAATATTACCACCTTTTAATTGAGATCCTATTTTAATTATAATTTTTAAAACATTAATAAATTTTCATTGTCAAAATAAAATTCATTTTTCAAAAATTAAATTCAAAATTAGCTTTGGGAAAAATTTTGGTATTTTTTTGAGAAGTTTTATTTTTAGATGAATAGTGAAAAATACTAAATGTTAAATGAAAACTATTTTTTTGTCTAATTTATTTATATTTTTAAATTATATAACATTTTTTAAAGTATAATTATATAAATTATACATCAATTGTTATTATGTAATATACTAGAATAAATTTCACATATAAATTGGATATGAAAATATTTCAAACTTTTGAACATTTTTATATTAAAAACATGTAGTCTCGTCCTGTCTATTAGATTAATTTTCAATTAATTTTTTATAATTATTTAATTAGAATTTTTAAAATTTTATTAAATATATTTAATAATAATAATTTATAATTTCTAGTATGTTCAACTTAGTTTTTAACAAAAAATATTAGTGAAATTAATTATAACGATTATGGTAAAAACGAGTTTACTTAGTGGTTAAACATTAACTTAAGGGGTAAAATAACCTATAAACATGTCCAAAATCCATTTAATATTGATATTTTTACCATATAATCCCTTTTATCTAAAATTGGAAATTATTGGAGACACGTTATGTAAGGGAGGCCTCTCAATATTGTTTACCTTTTGTATTTTCAAGAATGTCACTACTCCCCTACTATAAAAGAGAACTCACCCCCACCCTAATTTATTCACACCTATGAAGACCTTTTTATCATAAAAAATATAGCCAAATAAGCTCTAACATTTCCTCTTGTAGTCTTATAATCCACACATTAGGAGGAAACCAAACCAAGTTTGTTCATTGGTGAAAACCAAAAGGAATTACCCAAAGCCGATGCAACATCCTTGAACAAGAATTTTTTATTTATTTCGTTCTCAACCCCTAAATTTTTTTTATTTCATGAATATATAATAAAATAAATATAAAAAAATGTACTTATATGTTTTTATTTTTAGGTTTTAACCTACACCTACACACACTTTCATCAAATTGGATACGCAATCATTGTTTTTGTGTACAGCGGACTACCACCTTGTGAACCGATGTCATTTGTTATTCCATCACCACATTTAAATGTTGGTAATAATGATGTAATTAATATTTTTATATTATATATATTCTATTTATGATATTTTTATTCCTCTATGACTATTATATAGCATATAACTTCATACATTCCATTTTTTGGGAATACGATAACTTTGTTTGTGGATGTGTGGACTACAACCTCCTCAAAGTGATGTGATTCATTCACCAATTATATTGAATTTATTAAAGATGTGTTTGGTAAAATTATTTGATATATTTTAAATAGTAATTATACTATAATTTCAATATATATTGATATATTTCATTAACTCACTTTCCTTAAATATGAAAAGAAAACTGAAACAGTGTTCATGGGTATGTACGGCCTACTATCTCAAAAAACGGTGTATTACATTTAATATTTCAATCCTTCATAGATTATTTTAGATTAATATATTAATAATATATATAATATTTATATCATGTTTTAAATTCTTTAATTAGGTAAATCATGATCTATGTAAGAGGATCTAGAATAAAATGCCAAAACATATATGAAAAATAAAGCGGTTATTACCTGAAACATAGAATTAACATGGAATTGTTAATAAATGGGTAGTATAAAGTCATAATGAAATAATAAATGTTATTATATATATAATAATATGTTTCTATAGTATATTTATAATAAACTTATATTTATTTTATATGAGGTTTAAATGTATACGAAGAAATTCAAAACATAATGTAAGTGTTTATTAAGTTTACTTTTCTTTCATTGAGATACGTGTTGTATTCAACACTTTTTCTTGTTTTTTTAAGTATATAATACACTATGAAAAGTTATAACATGAATTTAATTTATTTCATGATTTTTAAAGTTTCAATTGATGTTATTTTTTCACAGATCTTGGGGTTCAAAAGTTTCTTAACTTGCAAGGGGATTTCTAGTCTCACTTTAATTTCTACAAGAATTATGATTTATTCACCACTTGTTTCTTTTTTGTGGGGTATATACTTTCCATGATTTTATTATATTATAATTATAATTAAAATTTATGAGTATTTACCTATTAATTGTATGATCTCTATTATATGGGGTTTTATGGTTCAAAAGTTACCAAATCGGTAAGGTAGTTTTGTCTCAATTTTCCTTCATTGAGACACATGTTTTGTTATCAAAGAATATTGTTTTAAGAGGTGTTTATACTACAATTTTTTAGGTTATATCATTCATATAATTCCTTTAATTATATTTCAATCCTCATGTAATTTTTTTCTTTCATCAGTATTTGGATTCAAATTTTCCAAGTTGGTAAGATTATATTGCTACAATCTCATCATTTATCAAGAATGTTTATGACTATGCTTATATTAATGACATATTATGATAAATATCTCAAGTACTATCATAAAGTCTCTTCTCCTATTTTAATTCATGATATCATTAAATAATGGTACTATTTTTCCACTCTTTATTACATAAAATAATTAATAAAAAATTTTGAAGAAAATTCGGAATTATTTCTCTCCTTGATCGGAAAAATGTTTTATTAAAAAATAATATTTCCTAAA
The DNA here is from genome assembly GCA_963277665.1 of Viscum album. Taxonomy (NCBI): domain Eukaryota; kingdom Viridiplantae; phylum Streptophyta; class Magnoliopsida; order Santalales; family Viscaceae; genus Viscum; species Viscum album. The sequence continues at coordinate 327,818,791 of OY728158.1, forward strand.
TATGATATAATTTTTATTAAAATTGTATATTCATATAATATTCAAGGAAATGTATTTCAAAAGTATGTTATTTTTTCTAAAAAATTAAAAAAAATCAAGCTTCCTTTATATGTTTTCAAATATATTTTTAACAAAATGATTTTTTTTTAAACAAGCTACCTTTATAAGTTGTCAAAGATATTTTCAAATAAAAGGTTACCTAAATGTTTCCAATAATACTTTATGATTTCCCAGAGATATTTTTAAAGAAAATTTTTTCAAAATTTTCTCAATATTACATAATATGTTTTCAAATATATTTTTAATGAATTGGTTTTCAAAATGATTTCATGATTGCTTTATAATTTTTCAAGGTTATGTTCAATGAAATAGATTTCTATAATTTCAAATTTTCTTTAACAATATTCTAAAGAAATTTTCAAATTAAAATTATGATCAATAAGTGTTTTAAATTCTTTTTCAGGCTTCCTTGGTATGTTTTTAAAAGATTATTTTCAAAGAAAAATATGTTAAAAGTGTTTTACAAAGAAAAGTTATCTTTCTCAAGAAATTTTTTTAATAGATCATTCAAAATTATTTTCCAACTAATATGACACCCATTGGTGTTACTTTTTCTATACTAGGTAAATACACCCAGGGTACCATTCATATTCATTCTATTAAGGGTTTTTTATTGCATGATGTTTATGAAAAATGTTTCTTTTTTAAAAGTTATAATCTTTGAAACTCATTTCTATTCCATAAGTTATATGAAAATTAAACTCATTTATCTTTAATGGTCCATGTTCTAATGAAACCTGATTATTTTTATGGGTGTGATTTATTGAAATGATTATGAAACCTATCTCTTTTTCAAAGGTTATGATAGGATGACCTGTTTATGAAACTCTTTTCATTTAAGGGGTTATGTTATGATTGTTTGGGATTTTGTGGAACATGTGAGTATTATATCATTATGATATGGGTGTATCATGACCCATCTCGAAGGGGCCCATGCCATGACTACCCCAGTCCCACCTCCAATCATCCAGGGTCTAGCGACTATCACCGAGTAAAAATATCGCAAAAATGGGAGGCATTTGCCTAAGTAACTATAAACACACACATATCCAAACCCAAAATACTAAAATGTAAAAACACTAAGTAAAAAATCTATGAATACACTAATATACATACCAAAATAGTATTATAGGAAAGTAAAGTTAGTAAAGTACAATAGGGCCAGAATACAATACCTCCAAAAAAGAAAGAATCTGTAGCATAAGGTCCTGATGTTCGACCGTAGAATACCCTACCAGAAGGGTTGGTACAGAAACAGCTGTATGAAATCACAAGAGCACACCTCAACTATCTAGTCTCTCTTTAAGCACCACCTGGTCCTGATCCACCTAGGACTTAGTCAAAGAATCAATGGTCTGCACAAGAAATGACACGTGAGGGAAAAGTCTGTGCATGGGTGAGTAAAACAATAAATAGTTGGACACACCAAAACAAAAACTAAAAGACCCCAGAGTAAAAATCACGAAGAAGATACCATGTAGAAATAACCCAAAGGGTAAAACACCACTAAGAAGATATAGTCAGCTCGATATAGGTATATTTCTATACGATATATAATAAGAACATCGAGATATACTCATAACAGATTCCAAGATGAAAGGTATCATCCACTTCAAGTTACATGGTAAATAGGTAAGTTATAAAGAAAACCATCCACCATTTTCTTCTTGAGGCACGTTCATTATGGGAAAACTAACTCCACGATCCATGATGCCATCGAAGACTCATGCAATGAGATTCTGATAAATTTGGCCCTGCCCAAATTGAACATACCGGTCAAAGATCATGATATATAGAGAGGGTATCCATACCGGAGAATACCAACAACCCAATCTATATTATCCCACAATGTAGGGTATTCTCCTCATAGAATACCAACAACCCTACCGATGCGGCTCGTAATGTTAGGGATCCTTCAAGTTAATACTGAAAACCCTACTGATATGGTCCATTGGATGGGGGAATAATGCCCTGCGCTCAGAGGTCATGTCAATTCACTCAAAATACCATCAGGTGTGATTGAGGATGGATCAAATCCTAAGGAGGGATACCACAACTCTATCTGGTACTCGGCCTCTAGAGGCGACTATTATCCAGTGATGTGGAGGTAATGCGTACTAAACCCTTGATTAAAGACTCAAGGGTAACTCTCAACCTATACATATCCATTATAAAAATTCACCAAGTAATCTCTAAAGGATTTCCTCATCATAACAGTCTCCATGTTGTAGACGGTTCATCAAACGAACCTTCCATTTGAATGTTATGTCCAATTTACTAAAACAGTTCGACCCGGGTCCGGTCTAGGTTTGACCCAGCCTGTCCTATTGGTCATGGAATGTTGGACTGCTAAACCTAGCTTGTTGGGATGATATAGTGGAAAGATCCATCTTTCCCGGACCACTACATCTGGGTTGGATCCTTCAGTGCATGGCTTGGTCATGCGCTATCGGTCAACACGGACGGCATCGCATCCTAGCCCCCTTCCCTGCTGCTTTTGCATCCACAAGTTTCACACGGACCCCAAACGCATACCAGACCCCTATCTTCATGTATCAATAACCACCTGCAGTCTATGCATTGGTAGATCCCATGTAGTCCTACCGAACCACGTTTCGTCTCCACCATCATCTGCCCTATCGGTGGCCTACCTTCCAGCTCGCGCCCCACCTGGGTCGGTCGTCCCGTCGTGTCGCCTAGACTGGCCTCACCATCCTGCCTGATCCAACCGAAGCTGCTAATCTAGACACTTCCTTTTAATTCTATACACTGTTAAATCGTCTAATTGTGTCGCACCTCCACAATGTCAAATCCCCAGCCATGGATCATTGTGCCATGGATCGAATGTGCAACGATATGTCATCCATACTTTGAGAATAACGAAGAAATCAATAAAATTGGGGGAAAGAGATAAATTCACAAGAACACTCAAAGAATGCATCTTGTATTTTTTCATGTCATCCCCGATCTGTTCATGTTATAATTGAAGAATGGAGAGAAGAAGAATCAAATATCTAAACAGAAATCATCCCCGATATTCAACCCGTAAAATTACTCATCCCTTTGGAATGATCGAACCATGAATCAATGTGTTCATGGATTTTTCTACATTAATCCCAGAAAATTAACATTGGTGAAATAATAAAAATGAAACAAAACCCTACCTCAGGTTTTGATTAGTCATTGATGAAGGGAAAAGTCACGTTGTTGGCATTCGTCAATTCGTTGATGCTTGATCTGAGTTCTGACCTCTAATCCGCCATCGCTGGTTAGAGAGCCTCCTTCTCATTGCCTTAGAGAAACTATAAGGTTATGGAGGTAAACATGGATTTCTGATATGGATTATTAAAAATGGAAATCTCCACTGTGTAGTTATGTAATGTCAAATAAAATCTTTTTATTAGATATTTTAATGACATTCACATCCAAAAACTATCTTTTATAGTTGGCCTTCACCAGACAAGGTTAGGCCTTTCCTAAGGAAGAAACCCCCTTACAAACTCAATCGTAGTCTTGGATTTCCAATCTAAGTTACCATTTATAAGTTATTAGGATTTTAAAAATAAAATAATTTTATTTAATAATTTTATTTACAATTCTATTATTTCCGGTTTTTCCATCGAATACCCACACCAACTACAATTAAGTTTCACCTAGGTTAAATCCACTAATCTTAGATCAATTTTTCCCTCATATTTCTGATCTAGTAACCCATTTATAATTTATTTCATTTTTTTCATAAAAGTCACATGTTTGAGCTGTTAAAAACTTAATATTTTTCAGTGAATCATTCCAAGAACAATGAGCCTCAGAATCGCATGTTGTCTCAGCACCTAGTCTCTAAATTTTCAAAGATATTTTTTAAAAATAAAATGAGGGAAAATATGAGTCATCAAATTACCCCCCCCCCCTTGGGGATTTACATCCCTGAAAGCCAAAACAAAGGCTACTCAAAAAGATTAGGGTACTGCGCACGAATCTGAGTCTCCCCTCCCAAGTGATCTCCTATAGATTCATGTGCTACCACCGAATATGCGCTAGAGGAATCTACCACCCATGAAGGATATTCCTCTACCGATCCTTGATCTCCACCGAGTACTATACAAAAGTCTTCCCATTCAATGATGTGTGATAGACCATGCATGTATCTCCTCAGCTGAGACCCATGGAAGACATCGTATATCTGGTCTAGCTTTGGGGGTATAACCAAGAGGTACACCACCTCACTAACTCTATGCAGTATCATGAAAGGGATGATGAACCTAGGATATAGCTTTTCATCATGGCCAAATCTTTGTATCCCGTGATGAGGAGAGACCCGAAGGAACATATGGTTGCCCTCCTCGAACTCCAAAGGCCTATGTCACCTTTCAGTATAAGATTTACGATGGTTCTATGTAGTATTCATCCACTTTTGGATGACCAGTACATTCTATATAGTCACCTACACTAAATCTAGGCCCACGAGTGCCGACTCTCATGGTTCAGTCTGATAAAGTTGTGACCTATAGGGTCTCCCATACCAATGCTTGAATAGTGTCATACCAATGGTGGAGGGGTATCTTTTGTTGTATGAAAACTCCACCATAAGTATGTGATCCTCCAAACTGCGGATAAAACATTAACATGAGAACCCATAGAATGCCCTTAATTATGTTAACGGTCTAATCAGTATGGTCATACATCTATGGTGAAACATTGTGCTCAAGTGCAGTTGAGTCCTAGATGCCTCATACAATCCCTTCCATAACCATGATGTGATGCAAGCATCACAATATGAAACTAGCATCGAAGGGACTCCATAGAGTCAAACTATATCCTATATATAAAGGCATCTCAGTCTCTCTACTTCACTCTTCTCCCAAAAAGTTTGGAAGTGGACCATCATGGTGAGTCAGTCGACAATCACCCGGATAGCATCATGTCTCCTGGACATAAGTGGAAAACCCACCATGAAGTCCATTGATATTCCATCCCATTTCCATTATGAAACCTCAATGGTTTTGTCCAAACCCACTATAACCTGATGCTTATACTTCACTTGTTGACAAGTAAAACATCATGAGACGAACTCTACCACTGCCTTCTTCAACCCTGGCCACCATAACTGATGTTTGAGGTCTTGGAACATGTTCTCCACACATGGATGTACCTCCAAAGGGTATGTATAGAACTCCCTCAAAAATCCTCTCTCAACACCACTGTTACTACTAAGCACCCTCTGAAAAGAATGATGTGCTCCCCACCTTTCAAAATCTATCAAGGGCATTCCCTATGGACAATTGACCACATCGGGTCTCATAGTCGGTATCCCAAAGTTGTGCCTACCTAACTTTTCATAAGATTGCAAGGGTGATTACCTTTTACTAGTGATAAGATTCTTCAATTCCATCTATATAGTACATCTTCAATGAGACTAACTGATCTGATGCCTCATTCAGAAACTATGAACTGGATCTCCTACTAAGAGAATCTTCTACAACATTCCCCTTCCCAGGTGTTTAGAAAATCTCCATGTCAATTTCCTGGAGTAACTCTTTCCATTGCCTCTATGTCATGTTATAATCCTTCTAAGAGAATATATATTTTAGACTCTTGCGGTATAATTAGACGATAAACCACTCACCCATCTAGTTGTTTCATCACATCTTCAATGTAAAAACTATTGATAATAACTCAATACCATGGGTCGTATAGTTCTTCTCATGTGATTTCAACTAGTGTAACCCATAGGTAATCATTGATTTCTTCTACACCAAGTCACTACAAATACTAGTTCATTATGAATCACAAAAAAAACTACGTACTCGACAACCTCCTATAGAAACCTTAAGAGGGGAGCACTCGTCAAACTCTACCTTGACCTTCATGTGATCCATTGCAATTCTAGTTTGTGGGATTATTTGTATGAGATCAATGAAGACCATCTAGGGCTAACCAGGGTGAAACATTGGGTCTCATGAAGCCCTTCCTCTACAAGTCCTCCAACAGCACCCTTATATCATGAAGATCTTCGGGAACCATATGATATACTAGTATAGATATCAGTATCATCTCAGGGTGTAGATCAATGCATAATTCTATATCTTAGCAGTGAGGTAAACCTGGAACATATTTAGGGAAGAAGTCCTTATACTCTTCCACCATTGTAGGAAACTGTGGACTCAAACCATCCACTACACTGAGGTTTGGTCTAGACAACTAAAGAGTAATCGGTGAAACCCTCCTATGTTTGAGTCCATCCTAAGCTACAAGGAATTCCCTTTTTCCAATTAGAAGAGAAATATGGTTCTATTATCATGGATGAACCACATCCTTTTTCTTAAACAATCAATTTAAGCATGAACTATGGCTAATATTCCATACTGATAATTAAATCATAAGGCCTCGATGCTACTACCATGAGATCCCAATCGAAACAATTGCCTTTAAGAGTTAGGTCACACTATTGGCACTAGTGTATGATCATTAGGTCTCCTCTAGTATAGGTACCTAAATGCAAGGGTCAAGTCAATGGTTTATCCGTAATCTTTATGTATCAAACAAGAAAATTGGTAGGAAAGAAAATTACTAGCACATGAGTCTATCAATACTACATCTAAATTAGAAAGACACAAATTGTACCTTGAACCATTCCTAGAGTCATTGGTTCATTAGCCTCAATAGCCTACAACTGTCTCCTCATATGTCCTTCTGCTCCCTAAGTATGGTATAGAACCCCAGGGGGTGTCAGTAACACATTAAAATGTTGGCCACCTCATACTTATTCCCCATCTCCTCTTCCACGTCCATCACCTTACAGATCTATCTACTCATGTTGATGCCTCTTCCTTGGAAGTTCATCAACCACCTCTCAAACTATAGTGTGAATAGTGGTTCAATCTTGCACAAGATGTCCCCTCTGATAAAAATAATAAATAATCCTATCCCTCAGGAAACTAACATTCCCTTAGAACTTCTAACATAACCTATTGTCTCACAGCTTATGTCATGAACCTATAATCGGTAGTACAACTAACCCTGCATCCAGGGCGATCGCTACCTTGGAAAGCTATGATATGCACTCAGACCCTGAATATCATCATTCTGTTTCAAAAGATCCAAGCAGAACTTAATATGGAAAGATGCATCCACCTAAACCATTGGAGTTAAGTCTACAAACTGATTAATAGGAGAAAGTGCCACCTACTGACCATCCTGAATAAAAATTGTTTTCATGACTGACTCCCCTCAGGGAGGCCTCATCAAACATTGGGTCAAAATCCTAATCCTACTACGGACACCTCACTGTCTGACATCTTCAATATATCTTGAAGAAAAAAAGATGCATCATTATTTAAAGAATATAATGGGTGAGTTGACTTAAGAAGCAAATGGAAAATGAAACCCATTCCTATATGATTCACATAACTTTATTTTTCCTTAAAAATAGTGTTTTCATGTATTGAGTCAAAAAGTATGTGTATAGAGTCCAAATGTATGGATACTTCACCCACCACACCAATATTGGAGTCCCTGGCCTGAAATTCAAACTCAAAACACTTAAAACTATTTCCTCAAAAATAGTCTCACAAACTCCCATTCCTAATGTAGAACCAACCACCTCTAATACCACTTTGTCACGACCCATCTTGGAGGTTCCCATGTCGTGACTACCCCTAAGCCTGCCTCCAATAGGCCAAGGGCTGGCGACTAGCACTAAGAAAGCATATCCCACAAATGGGAGGTATTTTTTTATGTACCTGTACACACACAAATACATCTCCAAGACCAATACACTGAAATGTAAAAATACTAGGTAAACAATGCTTGCATATACTAAGATACCGACCATAGAGTACAACATGAAATTAAAGTGTAGTAATGTACAACTGGACCAGAATACAAGCCCACCAAAAAGAAAGAGTCTGTAGCACAAGTTCCTAAATCTCATAGTCAAAAGATCCTACCTGAAGGGTACGTATATGAATATATGTCTGAAGCCGTTGGAGCACACCTAAATTGTTTGGTCTCTCTCTAAGAACCACCTAGTCCTGGTCCACCTAGGACTCCGTCAAAGAATATATTGTCTACACAAGATATGACACATGCAGGAAAATCTCGTGCAGGGGTGAGTAAAACAAAACTCAGTAAGGCAACCTGAAACACAAAGTAAATGACCACATAGGGAACATCATGAATATGATACCACCCAAAAATACCACAAAGGGGGAAACAAAACTAAGAAGATATATTCATATCAACGCAGGTATATGTCTAGAGCACATATAATAAGAACATTCTTATATACTTGTAAAGGATTCCAAGACGCAAGGTCTCATCCACTACCATCTGCATGGTTAAGAGGTATTTCACCACCAAATACCAGCCACAAGATTCTCCTTGAGGCCTGATCATTTTGGGAGAACTCACTCCTCGATCCATGATGTTATAAAAGACTCTTTCAAAGAGTTCCCATTAATTCCCCCCCCCCCCCAAAAATTGAACATGTAACACCCCAAGATTCAACAGTACGTTTCCCTTTGAATAATATAATAACTTGTGTTTTACGCAACATTGATTTCAAACACACCACAACCAATCAAACTAGCCATTATGAATGGTAATACCCACTTTTTGAAATTTTATAAATTTTATATTTCAAAATGGACTTCAGTTTTGGATTTAGAATATCGAAATTAGCTTAGGGTGAATTTTTTGCATTTTTCTGAAAACTTTCAACTTTTTATGAATAGTGAAAAACAATGTGTTATTGTTTAAAACCAACTTTTTATTTAAATAATTATTTATTTTATTTAAATTTATTTTATCTCAAAATAGATACATAATACCTATATAAGTTCAATATAATTCATTGGAGTCATTTTATAATAATTTTAGATATATAAAAATTTTATCGAACTTTTTACTGTCTTTTACCCACCATTTGCAAATTTGCAGAAAACTTAATTTTACCGCTTCTGTGAGTTTAATTTCAAAAATCTGAGAGACACAGTTAATATAAGTATGTAAAATGTGGTTTAATAAGATGAAAATAATTTTTGGTGAATTGTAACTTTTGACTTTTATTTACCACGGTTAAAAGTAAATAGGATAATTACGGGTAAAAATGATATCATAATTACCATAACACATGCCCTAATTCTATTGGATAACTATAATTAGACCAAAAACAACCTTAGGAATAAAATATGATCCTCTTTTATCAACTTAGATTGGATTAGTACATTTATTATTATTTTATTTAAAGAAGAGTTAAAAGAGTTAAATTCAAAGTTTAATAACTAAACCATTTTTAATATAAGTTTACACAAAATATAAATTAAACTATAAATATTCATTAGAAATATAAAAAAAATTCCGACATAATGGTATTTATTTATAATTTTTAGACATTAAATGATTTGATTTATTTATAACACAATGATGATGTAGTAATTACCATGTTAATGAAATATTAAAATAATTGATATTATAAATATCCAAATTACTGTAAATTGAGACTTCTAATGAATTACACTAATTTTTTAAGTTAATATTACATATTAGGGTTGGTTAAATAAATTTTATTTGAAGTTATAAATTTTTTATGGCTTTCAAAAAAATAAAATACTAAATCGTGTCAAAATTGACATAATTGAGTTTTTAAAACAAATATTATATGATGACCTAAACCTGTCTAAAACCTATTGGTTGAGAGGTTTTAGACCCATACCTAACTTATCATTTAAATAATTCATTTTGGATCCATTGGAAACCGAAAATTATTTTATTATAAAATAATATTTCAAGCTTTTCCTAAAGTGACCCTCACCTCTCTTAAAAAAGGGCACTTCCCCTTCTCTTAATTTTACACCTCCAAATCCTTTTGGATCGGCTAAAACCTGAACAAATATCCTTCCAAATTCCCTCACTTCAACATAGAGTCCTTCATTTGATCACAAATCCAACTTAATGATCCCTTTCGATCAAATCTAAAGGAAGAACCTGAAGAAAAGGTAAATATTTCATCACCTCTTTCAAGTTCTTTTCTTCTTCCACTTCCTCTTTCTTTGTTGTTTCCATTATAAAATAATAACTCCATTATATTCTATATACTGTGATGTTATTATAAAAATGGTACAACCATATTCATTATTCTATCCATCCTATAAATGGAAAAGTCACCATACGTGCGTACGTACGGATTACCATCTCCACGTCGTGGTGTAGTTTGTTATTCAAACACATAATTATTTATATGGGTGTAATAATGAGTATAAATGATGTAAATAATAAATATAACATGTTAATTATTATTTATATATGATAGAAAATTCAATTACATACCATTTCTCCATCAATATAATGATATTGTCCCTCCTGCGTACGTACGGATTACCGTCTCCATGAACGTGATGAGATTCATTCTCCATCATAATCATTCAAGAATAATTTTCACTTGATGATTAAAAATAATCTTTAAGAAATTAATATCATTATAGATATGAATCAAATAAATCCTATCCATAACAAAAATTTCTTACTTAACCAAACATAAAAAGGAAAATGAATTAGTTAACACCCGAAAAGACGATAACACTAAGATATTATTATCAATTTAATATTACAGGATCATATATGATATCATATTTATGTATATGGTTCTTGTATAATTTAATAACAATGATTTAACTATTATACGATAAGTTAACATACCCTCGACCAAATGGAAGTACCAGGTTATGGTTAATTTTATAATCTCTTTATTATCCAAGGTTGTTTTTACGTAAGTATCTACTAGGACCTCTTTATCATCCACATCCATGTTTTCATAAAAATGTATTTCAAAACATTTTTACTATTTACTAAACTATGGGTTAAAGTCATTTATACCATTATTTGACCATATATTTTTTTAAAGGAATCTTTCTATCGTTTTTCAAACAAGGTACTTTGTGACCTTTTCGACAAAATTAAGGTAAGAATGTATTTTTTTAACTTATACGGCAGGTGCAACTATTTTCAAAAATTATAACATCATCAAAGCTTCCCATACAATCTTATAATAATATGATCAAAATAAATTTTTTCTTTTATAATTATAGGACTTTTAAATTATTTCAAAATAGGAAGAGATATTTCTCTAAAAAAAGTTTTGATTTCATCTATGTCAACATCCTTTGATGGATTTTAAGATTGTTTGAAGTTGATTTATTATGATACAAAACTTCCATATTATATTTAAGGTTTTGTGATATGTTTGACTGTGGATGTGTTATTTTTACACTATTCATGGTTTATGGATAAAGTATTGACAATTTGTATGCTAGTTTTAATATGAATTTTTATGTTATGTTTAAACCTTCTCATATGAGGAATGAATTGGAATTAGTAAGTGATGGGTGGAGCCCACTATAGCTCCTTGATGCATTGTTAGGTCTCATGAGACAAACTAGTGTCTTGGCACAAGGCCATGACTATGTGTTTATGAAGTCTGGCATTATGCATTCCATCATTATGAAAGTGGCTATTGATATTCCATGTGATTATTTGACTAGTAGAATATTCATGTGAATTAGTAAATGGAATTATTTGATTTTATCTTTTCTATATTATTTTGATGTTTAAGTTTAAAAGGATTTTGTTTTAGTATTATACATTGCCTTAAATTTTTATGCTTATTTATGAAAGTTTCCGCTATATTGTTATCCTTACTGAGCATCTGAGCTCACCCCTTTAAATGTTTTATTTTTTCCAAGATGTGAAGAAATATTTTATGGTTGGCCTACAGGGATAGGCTAAGGATATAAGTGTGTTCAAAGGGAGACAAAATGATGTTGATGTTTTTATTTTATGATTTAATGTAAAACATATTAATGTATCTAGTACTTCCAAGGCTACTAAATTGATCGATCTTCCGGGACATGATTCCTTGTATCATGACAATGTTATGTAATAAAGAACCAATTCTGGGTAACTGGGGTCAGGGATTTACAGAACATACTGGTCAAAGATCATGGTATACAAAGAGGGGATCCTTACTATAGAATATCGAAAACCAAATATATATTATCCTATATTTTAGGGGATCATCCTCATAGAATACCAACAACCCTACCGATTCTACCTATTGGATGGAAGAATAATGTACAACGTTCATAGGTCACGTAAACTCCCAAAAAACTCCATCATGGGTGATAGAGGATCACTCCAGTCCCAAGGAGGGATACCACAACTCTATCCAGGGTTCTGCCTCTAGAGGGGACTATTATCCAATGATGTGGATGTAATGTCGTACTAAACCCTCAAGGAAAGAACAAGAGGAGATTCTATGCCTATAATGATTCATTATATAAACTGAACAAGTAATCCAGAAAAGTATCACCTCATCTTAAGGGTCCCCATTCTATAGACAGCTCATCAAACAGACCATCTGTTTGAAAGTTACTGCCATTTTACTTAAAAAGTCCAACCTAGGTTTGGTCCAGGTCCAACTCAGCCTAACCCGTTGACCTGACCAGATCCAGACCGGCTAACCCAACCCGACACACCCCACTATGCCCTGTCTAACCCAGCCCATTGGTTCATGTTCGGCCTAGCCCGTTGCACCATTGGGCCCGTCTTGTTGGGCCTGGCCTGCTGGACCGCTGGAGTGGCCATGTCCGTTTAGCCCGGCCCACTGCATGCAGGCTGGATCCTTTTGTGAATGGCTTGACCATGAACTCTTGGTCAACATGGATGGCACTATATCCCAGCCCCTTATCCATGACTTCTGCCACCACAGGATCCACGTGGACCCCAGCCGCATGTCGGCCCCTTATCATCATGTCTCGGCCGTCACTCGCGGCCTCCACTTCTATGACTCCCACACGGTCCTACCAGACTTTGTTCCATCTATTTTGTCAGACGCCCTTATAGAAGCCCATCCTAACCTTTGATCTACCTATCCTAACCCCCTTTTGAGCTACTAATGCCTCCACCGCCGGCTGCCCTTTCATCTAGCTCACACCCTGCCTGGGTTGGCCGTCTCTTCATGCTGCTTAGACCAGCCTCGCCGTACCGCCTAAGCTGACCAGAGCCACCGCTCCAGCTTTTATATTACACCTCTATAGGTTTTTGGCTTAGCCAATTGCATATTACCTTTGTTTTATAACCTCAATAGTGTCGAATTATCAGTCTCGGATTGTTGTGTCATGTATCAAAGGTGTAATGATCTCCCTTCCATACTTCACAAAGAAAGAAGAATGCCAGAAAATTGGGGGAAAGAGATAAATGAACAATAATACCCAAATAAAAAATATTGGGCTTGTTCATGTCACCCTAAATCCATTCATTTTAGAATTAAATAACTAATAGGAAATGAATAAAATCTCTAAACAGAAATCATCCCTGATGTTCAACTTGCATAATTACCCATCCCGCTATAATGATGAAACCGCGTATCAACCTATTAGTGGGTTGGTATTTGTTTTTAACTAAAAATTAAGAGTGGGGAAAGAACCAAAAATAAACAACACCCTACATGGGTTTTGGATCGATCTTTGATGAATGGATAAGTCATGTTGTTATCTTTCATCGATTCTTTATGCTTGATTAGAGTTTTGACCACAGATCTGTCATCGCTGGTGACAGAGCCTCCTTACCCTTTCCATAGGGAAACTCCAAGGTTATGGAAATAACCCTAGATATCTATAAAGTCCTATTAAAAGGGAAACCATACCTGTGTCATCACATAACTTTAAATGACATATTTTTATTAAATATTTTAATGAAATTCACGTCCAAAAACTATCTTTCATAGCTGACCTACGTCGGATGATGTTAGGCTTAGTCTAAATAAAACACCACATTACAAAATCAAAGGTGATATTGGATTTCCAATCCAAGTTAACATTTTTGAGTTATTAGTATTATAAAAATAAAATAATTTAATTTAATTATGTTATTTATAGTTATTCCATTTTTGGGTTTTTTTATAGAAGACATGTGTCGACTAATGTTAAGTCTCTCCTAGAGTATAGCCACTAATGTGAGCTCAATAGAGCCCATAGATTTATGATCTGGGCAACCATTTAGAAGTTATTTAACTTTTTTAGAAAATTTGTGTGCTTGTGCTGTTAAAAACTTAACATTTTTCAGTGAATCGTTCCGGGCACACAAGGCCTCGGAACCGTACGCCATCTCAACGCCTAGTCTCAGAATTTTCCAAATTAATTTATAAAAATAAAATCAGGGAAATACAATTCATTACAGGGTGGTAACAATATCTCCCTACAATTCATTGGATAAATATTTATATATATTGATATAGATATTTATGATATGAGGAGTGAACTTGGTTTATTAATACAGGGATGGAACAAGGAGTGAACTCAATTCTCTAATATTAGGATAGAATAAGGAGTGACCTTAGTTCAGTAATAAAAGGATTGAATGGTTACTGAACTCAGTTCAGTCATACAGTTCTAGAATGAGGATTGAACATGGATGAGTATTACAGGTCTTGAACTCGGTTCAGTAAAACAAGGATGGAATAGGGAGAGAACCCATTTTTGTAGAGGACTTTTCCCACTAATATGGTCTTGGGAGTGACCCTTGACTACTAATATGGTTTGGGGAGTGAAATCATTCCATGAATATGGCCTTGTAATTAAGACTTGACTATAATTTAAATAATTTTATATGTTTATGTATCTTCTAAAATTCCATGTCTTATTAATAAGTTATGATTTCATGTCTTATGCTCTTTATTCCCTTATGATTCATGTCCTACAAACTATCAATATTTATTTAATGACCCATGTATGTGATACTTGATATGTACGGTACGATCTTATAATATTATTCTCATGTTAACATACCCTTATTCTCAAGTTATACAAACGTATCACCTTTATTTACCCTTACTCAGCATCTAAGGTCACCTTTTCTTATTTTTCCTTTCCCCGTGTTATGAAGAATTTTTTTAGGTAGGAGTATTAAATTGTAATATCTTTGTGGGAAACATTGAATATAATTAACCAAGTTAGAATCTTGTGTTCTAAGTTTCTAATGATTCTAAACTATTATGGTCCTTGGGAATATACATTTTTAATGTCTTGAATATTCATCTTAAATGACGTAATATCCATGTATGTTAAGCATGGGTAGCTATAAACACCTCCTCAATTAAAAAACATAATAGAGATCTTAGATATTTACTTGCATCTTTCTCTTCCCATATTTTTTGAATTGAGAGGCATTATTCTTTTTTATTCTCCATTACTTTTATCTTTTTATTTGAAGAGTTATTTATATTTTTTTGGATAGAATTCAAGGATTTAAATACTATTATTTCTTTCATATTCATTTTGAATATTTATTATTTTCTCATATCAAAATTTATAATATTGTTTTGTCACTCATCATGAGATATATTTATAATAAATTATAGGCAATATATCTTTGGGATAAAAATTTTAGTGATATTTCTCCTTAGTTTTTTCACAATAGATAAATTTTCCAAAGTATCACTGAATCCTATGATTTTAACTTCTATCTCATTGACCCAGGTAAAGTAGTAATCAATATCCTCATCATATATCATCAAAATATCATAAAATATTGACCTATAAATATGAATCTTATCCACTTTGATCATCACACTACCTAAATACATATTTTCAAAATTTCTCATATCTCCTTGGTAGTTCGAATTCTCATCACCTAGGTATAGAATTATTTATAAATGGATGAAGGAATAAAATTCCTAGAATTATGATCTACGTATGGATTTATTTTATTGACATAATTCATGGGTAAATATCTTATTAGAATAGTAAATTCCAAAGTAACGTTGCTACTTACCTGTAGGCCATATGAATGTAAATATGGAACCATTCTATTCTTCCATATATAAAACATACTTCCATTAAAGAAAAGAACTCATTTACTATTGACTGAATTTAAACTCTCCATATTTACCCATCAACAATATTTATCTTTTTTAGAGGGAATTTGGAGCTCTGATATTACTTGTTATTCCTAGTTCTGATAAAATCACTGAGTGGGGGAGTGGTGAATCAGTGATCCCTTTTTTCGTTAAGATTTCATCTCATTTAATCAATATCTAATGATAATTTATGTCATATACTATCTTACCATTATATCTAATCCTTAATTGAGTTTAAAGAATGTAAAATGTATAAGGTGTAAGGATTTATGAGTTTTGACCTTAAAAGACTTTTCCAGTCTAGGTTCAGGTGATGTTCTGATACCTGTCTCTCCATTGTGAATCACTTGATTAAAATATACAAGCTAAATCATAAAAATATTAATGATAAATATCATAAAATACCAAGAAGATAATATATTGAAATATTTATTCCGTAATTGTTCATAACAGCTACCTCTCGATGGGGACATTATATAGGCATCCAACCCATTAAATCTATCTGCTGAAATGAATTTATTTTCCTTCTCTCAATGGGATATTTATAACATCTCCCAATATTTCACCAATGATTATCTTTAATCCTCTTTGAATAGGTCATTATAATATTTTATCTTTTATAAAATATTTTTCATTTTCCTTCTTCATTTTTTCACTTCCTCCTTATGGGGATTACTTCACTTTCCTCACATGATGTCCTAATGATACAATATCATAGGATTTAGAAAAGGGTTATCAGTTCTCACTTACTCATTTGATTTAATCATCTAGTATTCATGTTGGATTTATTTTCCTTCCTCTTCAATGAAAATTATCTCTTAAATGCTATCTGTTTCTCCTTCTTTAATACGCAACATGTATTCCTCTTAGATAAGTATTAGGGTTCCACACAATTATCTCACAATGTTTGAAAGTTTTATATAAGAATATATACCTTTTCTTCTTAGGATACTATATATTCATATTCATAAGATTATATTGTGAATAATATTCTACACATGGGAAATATGGAAACTCAATTATATTTGGATATAGGTGAAATATTTTAGTTTAAATCGGTCAAAAATATTCCCAATTTCTCTTCTCGTTCATACTAATTTTAATTGACTAGGATATTCCTCATAAATCCTCTATAGACTCATCTATTTTTGCTTATTTTTTTATGAAATACAATTTATTAAAATAATTTGAAATATCCATATCTTGGAATCATGATAATTTTACACATAGACAACTGGCTTGTGGTGTGGTTCACATCTCATCAATTTCATATGACTTGGAATACTCTAGATCTTTCGATCTTCTAATAACATACAATCATTAATACTTACACTAAAAAGAATTATGATCTTATTAAATGTTTTTATGTAAAAAATTCCTTATTATTTTAAGTCATACAATTATCTTAAAATACTTATGATGTAAAGACATATTCTCAAAGTCATATGATAATAATAATTATAATTAACTCAAAATACATACCCTTAGCTCAATGATTTGTGATGAAATAATAAAATCACAAAAAAAATATTTAACATATATGCTTCCAAATGGATTAATCTCATTCTAATTCTATTAACAACCAAACCAGCATTATATTTGACTGAAAATTCTTCAACCGTAATGCTTAACCTCTGGTTTGATGCGTTGAATCTCATAAATAATAACGGTATCCTTGTGATGTATGTTCAATGAAAAACATCACATAAATAAAAATGTAAATCACATTCTTCAAAAATTTAATATTCTAAAATCACTAATTTTCATCTAGTTTCAAGTGACCGCATAAAAAAATCACTGACCATGTGAAGCGACCACCTTTTGAATCAAATTCTTGTACAAATGACCAAATTTTATAATCAAACGTTTGAATAAGTTAATCGACCATGCTAATAAAATGTGTGAACAAACAACTTCAATTAGTGTAATGATTGTGTGAAGTAGAAAAATTTACCATATTATGGAAGCAATCATCTGGATTAGTGGTGAGGTTGTTAAGTGATGGCATGTTTGTCTTGATCAATATATTCTGGACTTTCTTCAACTAATATAGGGGCCTCCTCAAAATACCTTTTTAAACCCCAAATAAATTGAATGCCACTTCCATGATGTTTTAGTCATTTCTTCTACATCCACCAATATTTTCTATCAATTTCCTTGAATATTGGGAAATCAATCATTACATTTTTTTGATTCTCCTAGAACATTTCTATCAAGTTGTTCCATGTAGTAGCCTGCACATATTTCCCTTTCATGTATGATTGAAGAAACTCACCATCTATAACATTTCACTATTCGCTTATTAAAAACATCTAATACATTCCTTATTGAAAAAATTTCAATCTGTACTTGTGAATTACATAAAATGTTATTTCATGGTTGCTGAAATTTTATTAATTTTCATCATTTATGGAAATTTTAATTCATAAAAATTATGTGGCCAAGTATAATATATTACATTTAAAAAATACATTCTACCATCATTTATATTTAAGTGAAATATTTTAAACAAATAATACTTATTGTGTATCAAATATATTTTCAGCTTTGTGGTTTAATTAATTATTAGTTGATTATTTATTTAAGATAATTTGGAAGTAATTATTTTATTTGACTTTTTTAATTTATAATTATATAAATTATTTTTTATGGTTCTAAAAATATTGGAATTATAATTTAATTAATTTATTTGTTTCTTTGTTAGATTAAGGAATTTGTGTGAGTTGCATCTTATTTTATTTTTCTCATATAACTAAATTATATGAAATTTTTAATATCTTTTATATATATAACTTATTTATTAGGTAATTATGAAATACTTTTTAAATTAATTATGGAAGATATTGATTACAAAATATGGTATTTGTGGGGAAAATGTGAGAATTATCTATATTTAAATAATTAAATTAATGCAGCATGTAGAAGAATTGAAGGATCCAAACATGGGAGAAATGAGAGAGAATTAAATGCATAAATAATAAAATTATAATAAAATAGAGAAAATTAAATGACAAAGAGATATTATAATGTAATGATTATATTCAATTTGAATATGATGAGGTTGGTTTAAAGGATCAAATAATAATAAATAAATAAATAAATAAAACCCATGATTTTAAATAAGAGATATAGGGGGAAACTTGGACATGGGGTTCTAAAGGAAACTGAGATCTATGAATCTTTGGCATTACATGTCATGTGATACATTAAAAATTTTGAAATAAAAAAGAAAGAAAAAAATTAATGAATAACCAATACAATATATGATGTTTAAAAAATGGGTTATAAAAAACAATTTTTTAAGGTTCAGATGATTTATAGAATTATATAAATTGATAGTGTTTGGTATATTTTAAAATCTTGGTCTAGGGAAGCATTAACCCTATTCATACTTCTCAATTATGCAGAGATTGGTGAACAGAGTTTTCACTTCCCTTTTTGCAAAAAAGGAAGCGTAAACCCTATTCACGCTTTGGGTGAAATTTTTACAATGGAGGTGTGAATGGGGTTCATGCCTCCTCTCAATCAACAACTATAAAATGAGATTCCCCCCTACTCTATTTTCAATCATTCACATATATATTTTGTTTCAAATATAAGGACTTGACCTTATAACATACATAATCTTGAATTTATTCAAGAAAACACTTTTTTTTACATTGAGGATATTTTCAAGTTTATAGCTTTAGAGAATTAGGAAAATACATTCATAAAATTACACATTATTACAGAGTTGTTACCATAAAAACTGTTTCTATTTTTTTCAAATATAAAACATTAAAACTTAAACATGACTCCTTGAAAATTCTTCAATGTTTAACATGGATTACTTATTTTTCTTACACATACATTAACCTGTGAAAATCATTTAAAAACTTGGGATGATCACAAAAGCTAAATAAGGGATGAAAAATAATGATAGAGTACATTAGTCCATGAATACTCGTAACGTATGAAAGCATTTTCAAAAGACATGCTTGTCACCCATATATACTTACTTTGTGTAACATGATATTTAAACAAGATCCACACAAAACATGAGAACATAAATATAATCATAAAGTTATCTTAGTGCATTACTTACATAATCTTGTAACCCTCTCGGCTACCTTATAATTTGTAACCCACACAGCTACCTTACAATTTGTGTAACCATCCCAGTTACACTTGGAGTAACCATACGGACGACCTCCAACTTACACATACCCAATGAATTGGAGGGAAATATAGGTTCCACCACTAATCATAAACAATTCCCAATAACCAAAACATAATCATACAACATGAATAATTCTATAAAAACATTTCTTTGGTATTTCGTAAAACCAAATTTAAAAAGAGAATTTTAAAGGAAAAGCCCCTTACATAAATAATATAATTGAAGTGAGACATAATAGAGTGTATGGAATATGATTACACACTATAATTAAACATAATTAAACATAATATAAACAAAACCCATCACACAAACAATTTTAATAGAACATAAATAGCAAAGTAGAAGGTTAACCCAAAGAATGGAAATCGGGTTAAGAATTCCCTTACCTCGGGTTTGTTTTACTTCAAACTTGTTTAAACTTATTGTATAATGGTTAAAAGAGTGTTATTAGTATTTTACAGAAACATGCTCATGTTTATAACATCTTATATTATCATTTCATAACATCATTTCACCCATTAACTGTTAGTATTTTTCTCCTTGCACTGTTTTTGGGTGAGTTCTTTACATAATTTCCATTATTGGTTCATGGTGGATGTTCTTGTCGATTGGAAGTGAAAATCCAGAATTATAATGGATTAGTATTTACATATATCCAATAACATAAATTATACCATTTATTATTTTAAATTATTACATGAGTATGATTCATAAGTTAAAACATTAATGATGTTCGTTTATATCATTTTAGTGGTTCTTTGATAATAATGACCTCATTTTGTTTTATAAATTAAAACCATGCGTACAAAAGAATTACAGAACCATTGATGAGACATAATACATATATTATAACCTGTTTCAACCATGAAAATGCTTTCATGACTATATTTAAAGTAATTAATGCAAATTTAAATCACATCGTCCACGATGTCGGTAATTCGACACATCACAGACAATGTTTTTAATTCCTTGAACAAGTGGGGGAAGAGAAGAAGATTGATTATGAATTTCCCATGAACATGATAACATACATAATATAAAATATTCTGGAGATTTCATGCCTCTTGGTTAAGAATAGGTGAGGAAAAAATAAGAAAATAAAAGAATCTTGAAATAAAAGAAAACTTGAGAAATTTCTCACGAAAATTCGGCAGCCTAACGGCATCTCTTAAAATTTCATAAAAATAGTTTGATGAGAGAAAGGGGATATATCATCACTCTTAAATAATATGGACAGTAAGGGGGGATATGGAATGAAATATCCCAATATAAGCCAAAGGAAAATGAAGAGAATAACATAAACTGAAATAAAAAAAATAAAAAAATGAAGATGTTTACCTCTTGATCTCTTCTCCTTGAGATCCTTCTTAAGGGCTTCGGTTTTGGTATTTTGGTGAGACCAGCAGCTCTAGGATGTGGGGAAGAGCCTTGAGAGGATTATTAGACAGAACTTAGGCATGGATCAAGGCTTGAGAGGTGTGGAAAGAAGAGGAGAGTGAGGGTGGTATTTATAGTGGTGGAGAGGGGGTATTTTTCATTATTTTAATCATTATTATAATATTTTTGCCAAAAATTATAAATGGTCTTAGTTAATGTGACATAAAATAGTAATAATGGCATGTTAGTTCAAACCAAGTGACCTTTCATCACTTATGATGTCATGAATAGTTAATTTTACTGATAATTTGATTATACGATATTTAATCATATTTCACTATTCATCGAAAATTAAAGAATTTCTAAAAAATCCCAAAAATTTATTCTAACCATTTTTTCAACATGTAGAATTCAAAAATGAAGTCCATTTTTTGAAAATATTTTTCTAAATATTATTAATTTAATTTTTAAATAAAATCATACTTAATTAAAAAATTAACAATTCTAATTCTATAACTACTTCTATATCACAATGAAAAATTAACCAAGATGTTATTATCTTAAATCCTTAAGAAAATAAAATAATAATAAAATTTACTATTCATTAGGGTCATATTAATATTCATATGGGTATGTTACTATTCACCAAAAAAACATGTTGGTTCCAATAGACTCCAAATAACATACTGAACACAATTGTAGATGACAGTTTCTTGAAATTAAAAACCTAAAAGTGGAAAAATTATGTTTTAAAGGCTATTTATAAATATCTACTTAAAACAAATTTCAATGCATTTCTATTTATTTTTAGAAAAACTTGGGGTGTTTCATTATCCCCACTTTCTAGAAATTGCATCCTCGCAATTTTATTTACTTATTAAACAACTGAGGGTACTTTTCCCTCATAGCATTTTCATACTCCCATGTTGCTTCTTCAACCATGTGGTTTCTCCACAAAACCTTTACCTGGTGGATTACCTTATTTCGCAATACCTATTCTCTTTGATCAAGAATTTGAACATGTTTCTCTTCATAAGAAAGGTTCTCTTCTAGCTAAACTTCTTCTGGGCTCAAGACATGTGATGAATCTGGCACATAATTTCTCAATATCAAAACATGAAAAACATTGTGTACCTGAATCAAACTCGGTGGAAAAGCTCCACAGTATGCAACTGTTCCAACTTTCTCCAAGATTTCAAAAAGGCCAATGAACTGTGGACTTAGCTTTCCTTTCTTACTGAAATGCATCACACTTTTCTAGGGAGTGATTTTAAGAAAAACATAGTCACCTACCTCAAAAGATAATTCTTTCCATGTATTATCTGCATAACTTTTCTGCCTACTCTGAGATGTCCTCATGTGTTGCTGGATCATCCTCACTTTCTTAGCCACTTATTCTACTAATTTTGGCCCCATAAACTTTTTTTCACCGACTTGATCCCAAAATGCTGGAGTCTGACACTGCTTCCCATACAAGGCCTCAAAAGGTGCCATCTAAATACTAGAATGAAAACTATTATTATAAGAAAACTCAAATAAAGAAAGATGTTGATCCCAACTTCCCTGGTAATCCATTTAACAAGCTTGAAGCATATCTTCCAATGTTTGAATCATTCGTTCTAACTGCCCATCTGATTGAGGATAAAAAGTTGTACTGAAATTTGACATTGTGCCCAATGAATTCTGAGGTCCCTTCAAAAAGTTAGAAGTGAACCTGGGATCCTGGTCAGATACAATGTAAATAGTAACTCCATGTAACCTAACAATATCCTTGAGGTACAATCGAGAAATCTAATCCAAATACATTGTATCTTGAATAGAAAGAAAATGTGCAGATTTTGTCAGTCGATCAACAATAACCAAAATCGCATTGTTACCTTGAGAAGTCTTTGGTAGTCCCACCACTCCATGGATACATTCTCCCATTTCCACTTTGGCACTGGAAAAGGATGAATCATCCCCTTCGGTAACTGCCCCTCTACATTAACCTGTTGACATGTCAAACATCTCATGGTAAAATACGCAATATCTCTTTTCATTCCATCCCACCAATAATACTCCTGAAGGTCCCTATACATCTTAGTACTTCCAGGATGAACTGAAAATAGAGAACTATAAGCTTCACACAATAATTCTTTCTTCAAGTGGGAATCACAAGGCACACACAACCTTTTACCAAATCTCATAACACAATCTTTATCAAGGTTAAATTCTGGAAACTTACCCATTTTAACCAATTCTATCTTTTTTGTAGCTCACGGTCTTCCTTCTGCACTTGCTTAATTCTATCTGATAATGACAAATGCACTGAAACCTGAAACAAAATAGATGTATTCCCTGCACCAACAACTTCTAAGACAAAATTCATCAAATCATTAATTAAGAGATCATGTTCCAAACGTAACATGGTTAATGATGCGTGATGTTTTTGACTCAAGGCATCTGCCACTTTGTTTGATTTTTCAGGATGGTAATTGATCATGCAATCATAATCCTTTATCAGTTCAAGTCATCTTCTCTGCCTCATGTTTAATTACTTTTGAGTGAATATATACACAAGACTTTTATGGTCAGTATATATTTGAAATTTGGTTCCATATAAATGATGCCTCAAAATTTTCAAATCAAAAACCACATCTGCCAATTCCAAATCATGTGTGGGATAATTTAGCTCATGTAGTTTAAGTTGTCTTGAAGCATAGGCAATTACCCGATCATTCTGCATCAAAACACAACTAGGTCCCTTCAAAGAAGCATCACTATAGATGATAAACTCACCATTTCGGGAAGGCAAGTCCAAAAATGGATCATTCACCAATATCTTCTTCAGTTCGTAAAAACAAACATTACATTCTTCTGTCCAAAAAAATTTGACCCCTTTATGTGTTAACTTAGTTACCGAGCTAGATAACAGAGCAAAGTTCTTAACAAAACGTCGGTAATAACTTTCTAATCCAAGAAAACTATGAATCTCTGTAACATTTGTGGATCTTGTCCATTAATTAACCACTTTTGTTTTAGCAGGATCAACTGTTATTCCATCCTTATTTACAATGTTCCCAAGAAAAAAAATCTGTTACAACCAAAAGTCACACTTACTGAATTTTCCATACATTTTCTTTTCTTTTAAGGTTTGTAAAAAAAACCCTTAAATGTTTTTCATGCTCCTCTTTATTTTTAGAAAAAACCAGAATTTCATCAATAAATATTACCAAAAACTTATCCAAGAACTCATGAAATACTCTATTCATAAGATTCATGAATACAGCAGGTGCATTAGTTAATCCAAACAGTATAACAACAAATTCATAATGCCCATATCTAGTATGAAAGGATGTTTTTTGTATTTCATCCTCCTTCACCTTCAGCTGATGGTATCTGGATCTCAAGTCAATCTTGGAAAAGTACTGAGATCCCTATAGATAATCAAAAAATTCATCGATATGAGGCAAATGATACTTTTTTTTAACAGTGATGTTATTCAAAGCTCAATAATCAATGCAAAGTATCATGGAACCATATTTATTTTTAACAAACAAAATAGGAGCTTTCCATGGTGAAGTGCTAGGACGAATGAAGCCTTTATCAAGAAAATCCTGAAATTTATTTTTCAATTCAAGAAGTTCTATCGAAGCCATACGATATGGGGGTTTTGAAATTGGCTTAGCATTGGGAACTAAGTCAATTGTGAATTCGACTTCCCAGTCAGGTATGACACTAGGTAACTCATCAGGAAAAACATCATGGTATTCATTTACCACTGGCACATCATTTTTCCGATTGGCTCGAAGGCTTTATTTTTTATTTTATTATGGATAATGTCCCTTTTAAGGGTTTAAGGGGAACCCGAACATGACCCGTAAGCCCAAGGCACAAGGCCCTAATGACTCACAATACATGACCCAAAGTCCCAGAGGCATACCATGCCCAATACATGACCTGTAAGCCCAAACCACTTGAACTTCCCATCCCCAGATTCTGCGTCATTGATCACCTAGCTCACCACCTTGCATTGATGATCAGCTAGCATTGCTCCATAAAAAGCTGCATGATGCCTAGTCCCGATGGCGGCTTCCATACCCTCTCATTCTTCCAATCCGGTTAGCTATACATCTGGTGGTTTCTATTCCTGTTGATCTGATTCTCTTCTGGGGCCTATTCTATGTGAACTGGGCTACTCCATGATCTTTTGTGGTCTGAAGGCCCTATGGCCCAAAGGCATTTGATGACCCGAAATCCCTTGAGACCTGTAGGCCCAAACCGGTGGCCTAAAGGCCCAAATCGAGTGAATAGTTCTGGCTAATATAGTACCAAACAGTAACTGCTACATTACTACTACAGTGACTGTTGTAGTACTACTACAGTACCTAGAAATTCGCCTCCACCTGGTTTTGAACCTGGGTCTCTTGGATCCCTTACCACTCAGGTACAGGATCTTTGGCACCACTAGCACATCATTAATCTGTATAGTTCCCCTATTTTCAACAATATGAGCAAGATAACTTCCATTTCTATCTTTCAATAGTTTCTCATCTTCTTAATATGTTATCAACTATATTGGTTCATTCCTGTAAACAAACTGAAACTCTTTTTGAAAAAAAAACTTCTTTAGCTCTATAGTTAATCTTAGCATGATAATCGAAAGACAATCCATTCCTAGAATAACATCAAACTCAACTAAGGGTAAAACAACAAGGTTTATAGGTAAATTCTTTCCATAGACCACAATAGAAAGATTATTATAATTTATCTTTGTTATAACATTTCCCCCTAGTGTTTTAACAACAAGTTATTGTTTCTTTTGTTGAGGTGATATTTCCAATTTACCAGAAAATTTCTTAGAGATGAAGGAATGTGTAGATCCCATATCAAAAAAAAACTTTAGCAAAATCTGAGTGAACAAACAAAGTACCTATACAACTTCATTGGATGGACCGAAATCTTCTAACGTATTCGCAAAGGATCTCACTACACCTTTCTGCTTGTAGTCTGATTTCTTTTCATCATTCGGATCTCTCTTTGGGAATGAATTTTCATAACGACCCGTCTCACCACATTTAAAACACTTTATAGTCTGCTTATCATGATTAGTCTTAGGATCATTTTCATTGCAATCTCAGGCCATATGTCCAAACTTACCACATTTAAAACACTTCTCGGTTTTTCTAAGACATTCCCCAAGGTGTTTCTTGCCACACTTTTCACAAACTAGAAATTGGATTTTCTTACCATCAGATTTCTTTGGTTGATTCTTACCCATCACTTTCTATCTAGAACTCTTCTTCTCTTTATTTACAAAATGCACATGATCATCAGAAAACTCCATCACTACCCTCTCAGCACATCAGATAAGTTTCTCATAACTTTTGAATTCATGGGAGTCCAACACCCTTAGATATCTTGGCTTTAGTCCTGAGTAAAAGTGGTTGATTTTGATATCAAGATCCAGAATAAGATTTGGAGTATACCTCGCCAGTTGAGTGAAGTTCGCTTCATACACGGCCACTGAATCTTCCTCCTTCTATTTCAGTTCAAGGAATTGCTTCTCCATCCTAAGTCGCACCACCTTAGGAAAATATTTTTCAAGGAAAAGACTTTTAAATTCATCCCACTTTAAGGAATCAAAATCCTCTCTACCCATGATATTCCTAACCATTGACCACCACTGATCAACTTCCCTTTCAAAATGATAAATGGAAAGACTTACCTTTTGATTGTATGAACATACCATAACATCGAATATCTTTTCAAGGGATTTGATCCATCCTTCAGCTGCTACTGGGTCAGATGATCCATTGAAATCAGAAGGGTGTTGTCTCATAAAATGTTCCACTATTGTCATGTTACATTATGGTAACTCTGGTTGTTCTCGTGCATGGATTCCACAACCATTTATTTCCTACGTTAGCTGATCCATTACTGTCACAAACTACTTAGTTTCAATCCCTACTATTTCAGGCTATAGATCTGGAAGGATTTCATTTTGTCAGTGTCTCTCCTCCTTGGCATCCCTGTTCCTTCTATGGACAACCATTATGAACAAAAATATCTTATATGAAGTGACATGGTAATCTTTAAATGCTATAACATTTCAAATTAAACATAGATTGAAAATCATTTATGGTATTCTATTAACATCACCCTAACCCCTAAATTTATCTAAACCATCCTCCGATACCAACTATAAGGAATCAACCTTATAACATACATAATCTTGAATTTAGTCACGAAAACACTTCTTTTTACATTGAGTATCTTTTCAAGTTTATAGCTTTATATAATTAGGACAATATATTTATAACATTACACATTATTACAGAGTGGTTACCATAAAAGCAGTTTCCATTTTTTTCAAATATAAAACATTAAGAATTAAACATGACTCCTTGACAATTATTCAATGTTTAAAATGGCTTATTTCTTTATCTTAAAAATCCATTAACTTGTGAAAATCATTTAAAAACTTGGGATGATCACAAAATATAATTAAGGGATGAAAAATAAGGATAGAGAACATTAGTCCATGAATACTCGTAACGTATGAAAGCATTTTCAAAAGACATGCTTGCCACCCATATATACTTACTTTGTGTAACATGATATTTACAAAAGATCCACAAAAAACATGAGAACATAAATATAATCATAAAGGTATATTATGGAATTACTTACATAATCCTGTAACCCTCTTGACTACCTTATAATTTGTAACCCTCACGGCTACCTTACGATTTGTGTAGTCATCGCAGTTACACTTGGAGTAACCATACGGATGACTTCCAACTTACACATACTCAATGCATTGGAGGGAAATATAGGTCCCACCCTTAATCATAAAAAATTCCCAATAACCAAAACATAATCATACAACATGAATAATTCCATAAAAACATTTCTTTGGAATTTTGTAAAACCAAATTTAAAAAGAGGATTTAAACGAAAAAGCACCTTACATAAATCATATAATTGAAGTGAGACTTAATAGAGTTGATTAAATATGATCAAACATTGTAAATACACATAATTAAACATAATATAAACAAAAAAAATCACACAAAAAATTTTAATAGCACATAAATGATGAAGTAGATTGTTAACCCAAAGAATGGAAATCGGGTTAAGAATTCCCTTACCTAGGGTTTGTCTTACTTAAAACTTGTTTAAACTTCTTGTATAATGGTTAAAAAATTGTTATTAGTATTTTAAATAAAAATTTTCATCTTTATAACATCTTATATTATCATTTCATAACATCATTTCACCCTTTAATTGTTAGTATTTTTCTCTTTGCACTGTTTTTGGGTGAGTTCTTTACATAATTTCCATGATTGGTTCATGGTGTATGTTCTTGTCGATTGGAAGTGAAACTCCATAATTGGAATGTATTAGTATTTACATATATTCATTAACATAAATTATACCATTTATCATTTTTGAATTATTACATGAGGATTATTCGTGAGTAAAAACATTAATGATGTTCGTTTATATCATTTTAGTGGTTCTTTGATAATAACGACCTCATTTTGTTTTATAAATTGAAACCATGTGTACAAAAAAATTCCAGAACAATTTATATGAAATAATACATATATTATAACTTGTTTCAACCATAAAAATGGTTTCATGACCATACTTGAAGGAATTAATGCAAATTTAAATCACATTGTCCACGATGTCGGTAATTCGACACATCACGGACAATGTTTTTAATTCCTTGAACAAGTGGGGGAAGAGAAGAATATTGATGATGAATTTACCATGAACATGAGAACATCAATAATATAAAATATTATTTATCTTTCATTCCTCTTGTTTAAGAGGAGGTGAGGAACCTAGAAGAAAAAAAGGAATCTTGAAATAAAAGAAAACTTGAGAAATTTCTCACTAAAATTCAATAGCCTAACGATGTCTCTTAAAATTTTATAATAATAGTTTGATAAGAGAAATGTGATATCTCATCACTCATAAATAATATGGAAATTAAGGGGGGATATGGAATGAAATATCCCAACATAATCCAAAGTAAAAGGAAGAGAATAACATAAAATGAAAGAAAATAAAGAAAACAAAAGAGGATGTTTACCTCTTGATCTCTTCTCCTTGAGATCCTTATTAAGGGCTTCGGTTTTGGTCTTTTGGTGAGACCAACAGCTCTAGGACATGGGGAAGAGCCTTAGGAGGATTATTGGTCAGAACCTAGGCATGGATCAAGGATTGAGAGGTGTGGGAAGAAGAGGGGAGGGAGTGTGGTATTTATAGTGGTGGAGAGGGGGTATTTTTCATTATTTTAATCATTGTTATAATATTTTTTCCCAAGATTATGAATAGTCTTAGTTCATGTGACCTAAAATAGTAATAATAGAATGTGAGTTTGAAACAAGTGGCCTTACATCACTTATTATGTCATAAATAGTGAATTTTACTGATAATTTGATTATACGATATTTTATCATATTTCACTATTCATCGAAAATTAATGAATTTCAGAAAAATCCCAAAAATTTACCCTAAAATTTTTTCGACGTGTAGAATTAAAAAATGAAGTCCATTTTTTGAAAATAATTTTCTAAATATTATTAATTTAATTTTTAAATAAAATCATACTTAATTCAAAAATTAACAATTCTAATTCTATAACCACTTCTATATCACAATGAAGAATTAACCAAGATTTTATTATCTTAAAGCCCTGATAAAATAAAATAATAATAAAATTTACTATTCATTAGGGTCATATTACTATTCATAGGGGTATGTTACTATTCACCAAAAAACAAGTTGGTTCCAATAGACTCCAAATAACATACTGAACACAACTGTAGATGACAGTTTCTTGAAATTCAAAACATAGAAGTAGAAAAATTATGTTTTAAAGGATAGTTATAAATATCTACTTAAAACAAAGTTCCATGAATTTTTATTTATTTTTAGAAAAACTTGGGGTGTTACATCAAAGCTCTACTGGATTTCATTCTCAACATATATTTCAAAATTATAATATGGAAAATTTTCTATTTAAAAATTCTAATAGTCTTATTTTTTTATTTTTTTTATTTGTAAGATATTTTATTTAATATTAATGGATGTATGAATGTATGGATGGTTGAATGTGTACATTATTATTCATTATATGATTTAATTTATGTGTGAATTATTGTTTTTTGAATGATTTAATTTAAATGGAATTATTTAGAAAATTTAAATATGTTGTTTACATACTTTATATTTTTTGTATAAAATATAATATATATTTAGGGAAATATTATTATTTAAAAAATGTATATGTTTTTAATTTAAATAGAGAATAATTAGATTTGAATAAATTTGTATGTATATATTATTATATATTATACATAAAGTAACATAAATTTATATTAAAATATTCCATACACATGTGTACGTAAGGTAAATATAGCTAAATATTTTATAAAATTATATTATGAATAATTATTTATAAAAAAATTATATTATATATCATATTTATATTTATTTAAAGATATAATATATTATTTGATATATATATATTACTATTTTAATTAAATTTAACAAAATATATTTTTAACAATAATTTTAGTATTTATGTATAAAATAACAATATCTATATTTGGGATACTATAGATTTAAAAAAAATTATATTTCAAATTATTAATAATAAAAGGTGAATATATTTTAATATTTATATATATGTTTTATTATTTGAATATAATATTTTAAAATGTATATATTAGTAATTTAATTTATGAATAATTAGATTTGTATATATTTATATGAATATATTATTGTATATTATATATATAGTTATATAAATTGAAAATATAATACTCAATACACATAGGTAAATAAATTTAATTTACATAAATATATATATTCATAATGAAATTCTTAAATTTTTAAAAGTTTATTTAATTTAAAAATTGTATATATACTTATCTAATTTTTTATATTTACAGAAACATAAGTTTACAATATTTTAATTTTTATTTGAGTGTAAATTATATTACTTTTTTTAAAATTTAACAAAACTTATTATTAATAATATATTCAGTAATGATATATAAATATATCTGTGTGTGTTATATTATTTAAATATAATATTTGAAAATGTATATTAGGAATTTATTAAAAATATGTCATTAAAAACTGAAAATACATACATACATATAAATGTTGATATTTAAAAGTAGGTAATATAAATATATGGATACATATGTTGATATTTTATATTTACTAGATACAGTTATAGGTAAATTTATAATATATAGAATAGAATAAGTATCCTAAAAAATATGTTAATAGTATTATGTGATTATTGGTCTTGAGATGACTGACCAATGTATGCTTGATATTGTATGTCTTTTTCTATATCTGGTCATATAATTTGTAATAATGACATTTTGTTATCCTCATTGATGACCTGTGTGTCCTCCCTTAATCTCTTAGTTTGTATGAACCTTTGTGTTCATGTAAAAATGTTATATATTCCAACCCCTAGACCCCCTCACTTGCATGTGAGTAACATTATAATGAAAGAGTGTTCGATAGAGGTGTTGTTGTTTGAAGATGGATTTTAACATCATGACTGAATGGAGACTGATGGTTTCTAAAATCTAAGATAATAGAGGTTGTAGAATTTCCCTCATTGTTTGGGTTAGTTTATCAAATAATGATAAACCAATCTATAGAAAAGTCTCAAGATTAAGTAATGGTTTGATAATCATAACTAATTTAATAAAGTTCAAAATTTGATGATGTGGTATAAATATATAATTTTTTAATAAATTTACATTCTAGGTAATCATGTCAGTGTCAATAGTGAAGTTATTTATATTGATCGGGGTTTTAACTTTATTTTACCCCCACCAAGAGAGATAAATATTCAAGAAAAAAATTAGGCAAATAGATGTATGTATGTATGTATTGTTTATGATATAAACCTATAGTTAATGTAATAATATGTACAACATAATAGCTATCCCAAGAAAAAAAATTATCAATTATTTCTGATTACTGATATTTAGATGAATGTCAAGTGTATGATTGAAATTTCTTTTCATATTCCATTGTATCCAATTATATAAATTGTAATAATTGAATGATCTTGAGATGTCCGACCAATGTATGATTGTAATTTCATGTCTTCTATTGTATGTGGGTATATAGTTTTCAATATTTTCTTTTTCTTTTTCCTCATTTATGAAATGTGTTTTATCCCTCTCTCTCAGTATGTGTGGACCTGCATCTCCATGTAAAAATGCTCTGTATCTTAAACCCCTATTCCCCTCACTTTCATTTGAATAACATTTTAATAAAAGGTAATTCAACAAGAGGCATTGCTGTTTGATTTTGGATTTTTAAACTATGATTGAAATGATACTTTCGGTTATGGAAATTCAAAATAATTGAGGAACCAGGAGTTCTCCCTTTTGTTTTAGTTGGTTTATCAAATAATGATAAACCAATCCATAGAAAATTTTTAAGATCAAGTCTAAATTATTTATTAATAACCAATCTAAACATGTTCAAAATTTCATGGTGTAGTATATTACATATTTTTAATAATTTGGTATATGTAATCATGTATACTTAAATATACTTCAATAGTGAGGTAATTTATTCTGATTAGGGATTTAGCTATAGTTTTCCACCTATAATAGTGGAAAATATTAATGAATTTTTGAGATTGGAATAAGTTAATAGGAATATTCATAGTCATTTAAAACTAAGTCCATATTAATTAATTAATTCAATTACATATAAACATCTTCAATTTCATGAGAATCTAGGGAATGTTGAGTGTATTATTCTTGATGATGACAATTAGGTGCATTCATCATTTTTGTTAATGAAAAAATCTCGTAAAGCTTTAGTGGAACTATATGTGGTTATTAATGATATTTATGAGGTGTGACCTATAACTGTAGAACCACGTTATTTGAGCTCTGTTAAAGTCATTCAATCAAAAACTTCTAATTAATATCTTTCTCATATGAATCTTGTAATAGAAACAAATTATGAAGAAGATTATCAGAATTTTGTAAGAAGAGAAGGGTAAATCTCCATCTATACTCTTAATTTAATGAATGATGCTTTATCAGATGAGGATGCATCTATTCATGCATCAAGAGATGATGTAGTTGAGGATGGTGAGGATAATGAACCTTATATTGTTCCTTTGATAGATTGGTATAAACCAGTTAGTGGTAATCATCCTCTATTATTAACTTCTTTAGTTGATGGAATTCCATGTGCGTAAAATTTTTATTGGGATTTCATTATAGTAGTCGATGAATTCCCAGAAATTATATGTAATAGATCTTCATCGACTGAAAACACCATATATATTGGGCATGAGTTTTAAAGAAAAACTATCTTGAAAATTGTGGTAAAATAGTACTACATAGAGAGACATTTTTCATTTGTGGTTTATGATTTTTAAGGATAAATATCTAATTTGGAGCGATGAATATGGTTCAGAATGTAAATTTCAAATGTGGGTAACATATGATAAATTTTTTTCATATTAGAAGACAACCAAATTTGAAGTCCCACAAACTTGTGTACATCCAAGATTTTTGCAAGATAAATCTCCACTTGATGTAATTTTTATATTGATCATTATTATAGAGATGTTATGAAAATTTTAGGACATTCATGTGTCCCTTTTAAAGGAATGAATATAATAGTTTTTTAAACATAATATATCCTTTTAAAAATCATGGAAAGAAAAATAAAATGAAATTGTTAAATTTTACGGTGATTGGGAAGAATCATATTCATTATTAAAATAGCTAATGGGATTCTTGTATCTCAAAAAATAGTTTATTTATCATTTAGATTTTGTTTAGTATGTCCACCAAGATCACTGAGTTGATCAAAAAATGTTGGAGTTTCATAGGCTGTTTTGGGAATTATTTCCATGTATTACAGCTTTCCTATATTGCAAACAATTCACTCAAATCGATGGAACATTTCCTTATAGAATGTCTATAGGTGTACAAATTATTGATGCCACATAGGATCATAATCGTTCTCCTCTAAAAATTACATTTTTCATTGTTGAAAAAAAAATTGAATCATGGAGTTGGGTTTTAGCCTATATATGTATTCATGTCACGCAAGGCTAGGGAGTGTATCTGATATCTGATCGACATCGATCAATTATATAAGTTGTTAATAATGATGGAGTTTCATGGTTTGAACGGAATGATTATCATTAATATTTAATTATACATATTTCTTTTAATGTGAAAAAGAATTTCATAGATGAGGATATAAAGAATGAAATCATTAAGGGGGTATGTTTTCTAAAACATATATTTTTTAAAATATTAATATACTTTTAAATACATTATTCTCTTCTGGTTTCATCATATGAGCCCCAAGAAGAAAATATCAAACAAGTACTTGAAGAAATTCAGTGGTCTATTCATGTTTTTTATGATTATATGATTTAGATTTCAAAGCAAAATTGGTCATTAAAATATGATGGGGGGAGGATATGTTGTCATATGACCATTAAAATTATGGAGAGCATAAATAGGGTCTTCAATGGTGTGTGTAAACTACCAATCATAGGGGTAGTATAGGAGAAATTTTATAGATGTGTGAAGTATATATGTCAATATATTTTGATACATTTTTTCAACATAATATCATTAATCTAATTATGATTTAGTTGTTAGAATATTATTTTAATTATTTAATTTAATTTGGTGTTAGATTTTTTTTAAATAATAAAACTCCTAATTTAATTTTTTTAAATTTAATTAATGATTCTTCTTATTTTAATTATAATTTTATATAACCTATAATTTATAATTTAATTTTTTAGTTTATTTTAAAATATTATTTTAACATCTTTATTTAATATTATGTTCTTCTAATTCAATTTACCTTTTCCATTATTTTTAATTTAATTAATTAATTACATTTTAGGCATTTAATATAATTTATTTAAATAATTTCATAATTAGAGGCATTGTATTCTAATTATTTACATTAATAAATTTTTTATTTTTTTATTTTGTTAATTAATTAATCAGTTGATTATTTTTGAAAATTTGGTTTTAGTTTAACAAGATAATTACATTAAATATTATTTTACTTAAATATTTATTTCTGTTAAAATTTATTTAACAAAATAAATTTGATTTTAATTCATTTTTAAATTACTTTTTTTAATTGTAAAAATATACATCTTAGTTTAAATGTATTAATTAATTATTATTTTCCATTTATTACTTTTCAATTTCTTTTATTTATCCGAAGTATAAGAGAATATTTTAATTGAGAAGCAGCGCAACTCTGACGGAAGGTAATTATCAAAGAGGATTTTAGTCATAACATAAGTCTTATAATAGCTTCCACTACTCCATCGTTTTTATATAATCTTAGAAGCCATATGTTGGAACCCAAGACCACCATCATTAATATAGATGTTGGATGAGCTACCGCTATTAATGAAACTAAGCTCATTTATAGAAGAAAACACTAAGGTCACCAACGTTGTTGTGGTCTAGTCACCACCACCGTTGGAGCTGGAAAAACTAGATATGTAATCCCAATTGGAATTCGACATTGTTGTCACTAATGAATCCAATGAGATGAACTATCACCAAGGATCTCACTGTCGTCATCTTTAAGGAATATTCTGACCAATCACATTTGATAATCCATCCAAACCTTCATTTTCACTGTTGTAAGGATGAAAAGGAAAACAAGCTCATCGAAAAAGCCTACCCAGATCTGATTTAATTCCTTAGATGATGCATTCAGGGGTCAATAATTGATGCACTGTCCAACATTGGTTAGATTCAAGTGGATGAGCAGAAGAGTTTTTTATCACTTGTTAATTCATGTACAAGTTATTTTGATGATGTCATTAGGACTTCTTGAAATCCAAATTTTGTGGTCGGGTTAACACTTGGTCAAGGAATCTTTTCAACTGGTTTGGCCTCAGAAATGTGTTTTTTAGATTATTGAGAGTTGGATTTCACTGATGTTAGGTTTCCAAGGAGTGTGAATGATGAGTTCTAAAGGTGTAAACCAAAAATATTTCACCAAATTGAGTTTGAGTTGAACCCGTAATATTATGGTGATGAGGTTATGGACTGATAAAACTAATGAAAGGTTTTAAGATTGAAATTGCGGCCACTGGTTTAATTCTATTTTCATATTTTAATTTCAGATGACATTAGATGTTTTGTTCCTCTTTGTTTGTGTGGCAATGAGGGTTGAACAAGAAAGATGCCTGAGTGAAACTGGGCTAGTTGGAGTAGAGTGTGCTTAGTTAGAATGGTCACATGGAATCTGAGAATCTAAACTGAAATATAAATCGTTTAAGTCTGATAGTCATGTGAAAACCAAATAATTAAGATTTGTTGGAGATTTTCTAAGGATATGAGGAGAGTGACAGAAGGACTGAGATTTAATTCTTGCAAAATACTATCACCAATGTGAGGTGGTGATAGGTGGTTGTGACCTGGATGGAAAATATGAAGAAAAAACATTCATTCAGGATTAATGATGGAGATGGGAGGGAAGAACAGAGATAACAGACATAAAGAATACCACATTTTGATGTCATCGAAGTAGTGTAATGGAGAGCGTAACTAGGAGGTCTTCTAATGAGATCAATGAAGATCTGCTGCAGAGTATAGAGATGAAGATCAAATGCTAATCTCATAGACATGGTCAACAAATTTTTTAGTGTCCAATCATTGTGTTTTCTTTTGGTGATGTTTTTTTGAGATTTTATATTTTCTATCAAATTGAAATTTTCTCCAAACATACAATTGTTATATAATAAATTGATTTTTGATAATTTCACCTCCATCATTTTGGTTTATTTTCTCTATTATTCTTTGTTTGGTACATAGTTGATCAGCATGTGTTTTTCATCAGTTGTAGACTTTTAAGTGATTTTAGTTAAGATTTTTTTTAATTCTATTTTTTAAGACTCTCAATTCTTGATCAATAATTGTGAGCACAAAGGTTTTATTTTGTTGATGTGTTTAGCGATCATTGATTATTTTTACTGGATCTTCATAAAGGAAGGTTAAAGATAAGATTTTAGATAATGAAGTTGGCTTGTCAAACTTAATGATACACACATTTTTATTTTTATTTTGGAAAAATTATGATAATTTTAATTCCTAATTTAAACCACCCCTTATAATTATATTAATTTGTTAATAATAATAAAATTACATAGAAAGTCCTTAAATGCAGTCTCATTGGAAGAGAACCACAGCCACTGCTACATTATAGTAGTTAGGAGATTAAAAGTATTTAAGAGGGTTAAAATGACTAAAAACCCCTCTCATCAATTGGAATCGTCACCAGGGAGGTTATCAGAGAGTTTAAAAAAAGAGTATAAAACATAAAAAGTTTGAAAAAATAACATAAATTTTTAAAAATAAAGAAAAAATGGAATCTGATCCACCCTTGGATAATGTTATTTGATATATTGAAAAAACAACTAAACTAGGGGTTTGTGGAAACACTGAATGAAATTAAATTTAAAACTATGGTAGAACAACCTAATGAAGTTATGAATCCATGTGTTTTGGAATATTTTTTTAAAGAACATCATGAGTTTTCACATTTTCCCCTGAGCATCATATATGTGAGATTAACTTTTCACATTTTAAGGAATAAATCCAAGTGCTTGTGGGTGAGATTTTAGGGAAATCACTTCCTGATATGATTAATTTACCTATGGTCATGAATGTTGAACAAGGGCTTCCAATAATTTCTTTTTCTAGGGATTTCAATATTTCGGACATTTCTTGTTTAGATCTTTCTAAATATGATATTT
Organism: Viscum album; assembly: GCA_963277665.1. Taxonomy (NCBI): domain Eukaryota; kingdom Viridiplantae; phylum Streptophyta; class Magnoliopsida; order Santalales; family Viscaceae; genus Viscum; species Viscum album. The sequence goes on from OY728158.1 coordinate 327,857,122, forward strand.
CAACTAAATCTCTTTGTAATTTCAATATAGATATGACACCCTATTCAATGGCGGAGGATGATTTAGAAGTGTTTTTTGAAGGAGGTTTAATGTATGAAGAATCCCATGTGGAGATAAACCTATAAATAGAGACAACCTCTGTGGAAACAGATTTGATGCTGGAAATAGAAGAGGAGTTCTTCCAATTAATATAGAAGAAGAATCTTTTTAGCTTATATTGATGTCCCAAGAAGACATAGAGGGACTTGGGGGTAAACTTTTCCCCCTAAAAAAGTAGAGTAGGGGACCCCTTATTTTATTCTCCCACCCTGATCTAATAAATTAAAAAAAAATAATGAGGGGGTGAATGTGTCATATTATTTCTGAGAGGTCCTTAACAAAATATTACAGCTAACCAGATATAGAAAGAAAATGATATGGTGGTTTTTTCCACAGAGGCCACATCCACTGATGTATTGGGGATGAATAAAAAGTATTCTAGATATATAAAACCTAAATTCCACACCTATTGGATGGTTTAACCCAAGATTTATCTTCCTTATATTATTTTCCAAAAACTTTCAGTTTTTTTTTCAATTTCAATAAAAATTTTAAATATTTTTTTTTATTTTAGAAAATAATGTGAAATTCTCTATATATGTAACTTTCCAATGATATCCATCATATTTTTATTTCATTGATCACCATGAATAATTCACTTTAGGCTACTCTCCACTTCTATTGGAGCTGGTTCTTTTTTAAATACATTTATTAAGAGTGTCGACAAGCTAATGTAACTTGGAGTAACACCCTCATTTCATTAACTCTGGTTATATTTTACCTAAATTGCATTCAATTTTAGAACCATTTTCAATTTGATATCATTTTTAGGAGATTTCAAGTTAACCATAAAAGCTTTATCAAAGGAACAGAAGGGGTTTATTTTAATCTATGAAAAATATAAAATGAACTTCTACTTTATGAAGTTTTTAGTTTTAATTTCAAATCACTTTTACTTGAATTTTTAATCTAATGATGTTGTTGATTTAGCGTTTGATTTTTTTAAAATAATGAATATGTAAGATATTTTCTATATTGAAATTATTTCTGAAATATCCTGTTTTTTTTTTAATTTAATTTTTTTGGATTTTGTATCAATGATGAATTTTCTCTACTTTTCTTTAAATTTTTTTTGCATACATTCTTGAAATGAACTAATATACAAGAACATTCTCTTGGGATAAAATCTTTGAAGTGATAACCAATAGTGAATTTTTGAGCATGTTGTCTATTGTTAATTATTTATTTTTTGGAAAAACGACATTGAGCTTTCAAGAAACCCTTTGAACATGTTTTAAATCAAGTGATTTTCTAAATTTGTTTGAATTTTAAAAATCAAATGACATGTTTTCTCCACCTTGGATTCAAAATTGGGGATAATGTTGAACTTTAGTGTGGGGAGATCATATTTCAATATGATAATCTGTCCCACATTGTGAGCCCATTGAAACCCATAAATTTTTTCATATTTGGTTTTTTCTCAAGCTTTAATGAAACATTTCTAGTCGTTTTAATAAAATTAGGCACGTTGAGTGTTGTGAAGCCACTTTATGGATGTTAATTATATATTACCCCTTCAATATAGTTTAATAAGACTTTTTCATTGTCTTCTTAAAAAGTGGTTTCCATTGGTAACAATAATTGTGAATGTTATAAAATTATCATTGCCTTTGAATTTTTAATTTTGGATTCAAAATTATAATACATGCATTCAAATAAGTAATGAGATAAAAATCTTAATCTGGGATGAACTAATTCTTTTATTCTTCAGGAATATAGATGAGTAAATTAAACTCCTTTTAATTTATTAAGTTCTCTCATCTAAATATAGTTTATGAATTATTTGTTTGATAATTTATGTGAGTTGGTTCTCCTATAAGTAAAGAGATGTTTGGACATTCTTTTGAATGATAATTGAAATTGTTTTAATCGGGATTATAATTTTTATGGTTAATTATATTTGTAAAACAAGAATTAGTATTTCTCTGGAAAATACTAAATTTCTTGAGGGTAATATATTTTCATTTCTTAATTAAATATGAGGTAGGAAATAATTCTAAAAAACCAATTTGTTGTGGCCATACAGTTTTTCAAATTTGAGATTTATTTCATTCCACTGAATTTGATTCATTGTTCGTTTAGGGGCAATAAAAACAATAGTGTGGGGAAACTGATGTGAATGCATTTTGATGCATTTTTGATACATAATATCTTTAATTAAATGATGTTTTAGTTGTTTGAATAATGTTTTAATTATTCAACATACTTTGTTAGATAGATTTTTGTTTATATAATAAAAATATTAATTTAATGATTTTATGTTTAATTAATGATTTTTTAATTATAATTATGTTTACCTTTTGATTTATTATTTAAATTTTAATTTTTCTATAAAATATTATTTTAACACCACTTTTTAATGTTATGTTCTAATAATTCAGTTTTTCTCTCCATTGTTTTTATATTTAACTAATTAATTATAGTTTAATCATTACATATAATTTACATAAATAATTTAATAATTAGAATCATAGTATTCTAATTATTTTCTTTAATAAATTTTATAATTTCATTATTTAGTTAATTAATTAATCAATTATTTATATTTATCAATTTGTTTTAAATTTATGTAGATAATTAGTTCAGAGTTTATTTTATTTGAAGATTTATTTTCCTTAAAATTTGTTTAATAGAAGAAATTTGATTTTCATTTAATTTTCAATTACATATTTTTTTTTAAATTGTAAAAATTTTACACTTAGAATAAATTTAGCAATAAATTATTTTTTCAATTATTACTTTTTAATTTCATTTATTTAACTATAGTACATGAGGATATTTTATTTGAGCAGTAGTGCAACTCTAAAAGAAGATAATTTTCAAAGAGTCTTTCATTCATAAGATAAATTTTAGAAAGTGATATATTTGTGTAAATGTATTCTGCCTCACATGTAATAAAATTTTGTAGCATTCTATGTAAGAAATTTGGATATTTGATTTCAGGCTGTGGGGGAGGTTAATCTCCTCGATTCGAAGCCTCGGAGTGGCGTGTTTCCCCCAACGCGGCGGCTTGCTAGGGTTCCTTCCTTGAGTTTCCTCCTCTCCTCCTCCGGCGTGACCCCGAGTCGCGGCTTCGTCCTCCTCTGGATCTCAGTGTGCCGCAGTGTCTGCTCTGGCGTCTCGCTCATTTTTTGGCGCCTCCGACTTCGGCACTGTAGATCTCAGATGGCCTGGGTGTAAAGCGTCGATGCTGGCTCCAGTTTCAGGCATGTCCCCTGGCTTCCGGTGTTCTAGGCCTCAGGTGGCCTAGGGGTGGAGCGGCATCGCTGGCCTCGGTGTATGGTGGCGTCGCCGGCTATGGGAGGTCTAGTTCTCAGTGGTCGTGGGTGAAACGCCAGCGCAAGACTCGGCTGGATCTCGGCTAGATCTCGGTGGTGGCCTCGACTGCATCTCGTCCTGGGGGTGGAGTGGCTCAGCAACAGCATCATCGTCTTCTGGGGTGGTTCGATGGCATCTCGGGCAAGGCACGGAGGGGGGAGGTACTCTGGTTCAGTTATTTTTGTGATTTTTTTCATTCGGGATTTGTTCGCTTTGATTTCTGGTTCACCATGCTTGGTTGTCAGTTTCCTGTTATTGATCTTGTCGTGTCGACATCGCCCTCACGGCCCTGCTCTCGATTCATGCTGCTTCCCCTTTTCCCCTGATTTCATGAGTTCATTCGACTCGGTATTCATTGTGGGTTCTTACTTTGTTGAGACCTTCCCGGTTCCATCCCTATGTGGTGTTTCGGGTCTAAGTCGGCTTGGAACCCCTCCTCAGTGGAACTCCTCTGGTGTGTTTGCTGGGTCTTCCAGCCCTAGGTGGCACTGGCCCGACATTTCACATCATGTAGCTTCTTCCCCTTGGAGTTTCTTTCTGATATAGAGATGAAGGGTGGCTAGTGGGATCGTTGTGGCGGGGTTCTTTCGGGTGTTGTCAGGCATCCTAGATGCGATCTTTGATGGTGATTTTTTCTTTCTACTGGTGATTATGGGATTGGAGGTTAATGGTTTTTTTGTGATTTATGGATGGAGGTTTTCTGTTCTAGGATGGTATTTTGTTGGCCTACGGTTTGCCGTTTGAGAGTCAATACAACTATTCTCTTACCGGAAGTGCTTCAGAAGGGGTTCAGAGCAGAGGTTCTCTCTTGGTTTTTGCTTTCAGATTTTGTAGGTATGATAGTCACATGTAGACTTAATAATTTAGAACTTATTAAGATTTTCTAAGGAGCATAGTACAGTGACAGAAGGATGATGATTTAATTCTTTAATGTGATTTTCAACAATGTAAGGTGGAGATATGTGGTTGTGGCCTGGATAAAAAATATAAAAGGAACATTTATTCATGACTAATGATAGAGATGTACATGAAGGGTGGTGATAGAGGACACTCATCCGAGCACATTTTGAAGACACTGGAGTGGAGAGACAGAGAGCGTAATTCGGATATCGTACAGCAAACTCAACGAAGATATGCTGCTGAGCATGGAGATGAAGATCAAATGCCTATCTCAGTTCACAAACATGATCGTCTAATTTTCCAGTGGCCAATCATTGTGTTTTCTTCTGGTTATTTTATTCTAATATTTTATATTTTTTATCAAACAATTATTTCTCCATAATTTCTACTATTAGATACCCGATTGATGTTTAATAATTGTGTCTCGTTCATTTTCTCTTCCATTAATTCACTAGCATATATAAAGTAGGCATGTTTTTTTCATCATTTGCAGACTATTAGGTAAGTATGATTAATATTTTTTTCAGTTATCATTTTTGATGATTCTGAAATCTCAAACAAGAATTGTTAGCATAGTTGTAAGATTATTTCAAAGTGTTAGGTGATCATTTAATACTTTGACACTTTGACCAACTCTTAAAGAAAGAAGGATAAAACTGAGATCGTAGTTGATGATCTTGACTTTTGAAATTTAATTTGACACACAGTATACAGAATACAAAATTTATTTTGGGAGAATTTATGGATTGAATTCATCAAAAGAAATGAGTCATGGATAAACTAGGTGAGTCACTAGGGAAGACCATCGATTCTTTTCTGAATTCTCTCCACCTTTCAATCTGCATCCGGTTTTTCTTCTGCTTAATTTTCAGGTTTTCATAGGTTGGAAAATCTGGGTAGTTTTAATTCCAGTTTTATAAATCTCTTTAGAAATATATAAATTAGTGAATAATAATCATCATCATAAAAAATAAACTCCTAAAATGAAGTCTTTTGGGGAGAACCCTGGTTGTGGCTATATCACAGTTATGAGATTAAAAATATTAAAGTTTGTTAAAACGACTAAAAACCCTTGTTTTATGTACATTGTTTAATAGTCCCCATAGGCCAATCATAAGATTAAAATGGATTTTTTTTGTCATAATATCTAAAGAAACGTTGATAAAATATTTTAGGATGTTTCCTCATTGTGTGTTTGATACTTTTACCAGGTAGGGATCCACTTTTAGGTAACAAAGTTCCATGACCCACTCATGGGTAATGAGATAGACTGGTCATTACAATGGGGAGTGGGACTACAATGCAGCATTTTTCGTACAGAAGGAAATATTTATAAAAGATATCCCAATGTTATCATACAGGTCTTAACTTCACATCATCCTTGATAGTGTTTTTGTATTTTATCATGAAGGTACATATTTTTTGATATGAAGGATTTTTCATTAATGGATACTTTTATTTACGACTTGATTCCTTTTTTTATTTTTCATCTCTAATTTATTTCATTTATATTTTTAATCAAAAATAATTGATTATATTTCATTTATTAAGAAATTAAACACACACAAAAAATGGATAACAAGAGTTTCATCCTTAAAATGAATTGTCACTAAATCTGTCCTTAAAATCACGTGGTCAGTTGAATATATCATTCAATCTCTTATACTGTGTGGGATTTTCATCACAGTTGATATACATAGAATTAATTAAAAATATATTTAATAGGATTTGAGATCATTTAAAAAATAAATTCATAAAATAATCCAACAACATTAGTCAAATCTATTTGTTTACCTCATTTTCATCGTAATGCTTTATTATGTTTGTTAATTTTTTATATAATTTTTTATAATATAGTATTTTTTTAAATAGTTTACAAAATTTTATTGAATTAACAATAAAAGTTAATGATTATATCAAATTAATAGATGGTGGGACATCCATTTATTACATTATAGGATAGAAATCTTTCACAACTAGTCATAGAGGGGCATCCAATTCTTTCTTTGAGTGTATAGAGATCTCGTATTCTCCGTCATGTTGCAAGTCCTCCAGCCATCATCCCTCATCTTCATTGTGTTGGGTTCCATAATGTCGTGATCTGCAACATCGCATTAATTGATCATCATCTCATTGCGACACTCATAGAGAGATGGAGGTTGGAGACACGTACGTTTCATTTTGAAGAGGGATATATGACTATTACAGTAGAGGATGGGTCCATTGTGTTGGGCCTCTAAATCGACAATACGGTTGTCATGGTCCATGTTGGTACAAAATGATTTGATATTGTTTATGAGATTTTGGGAATTGGGATTTGGGACAATGGTAGGTTTGTCACCATGAGCTAATTATGCATGGCATGGATAGATGAAAATTTATCCCATCTTGCCGATGATGCTGATGAGATCACCATGTTGATATTTTTATGTACATATATTCTGAGGCTTATGGCATCACAATCTTCATCGACCATTTAACTATATTTGTATATATGATGTACTGACCATTACTAGAATATTTGGACAATAAAAGGAGGTATATGTGGGGTATTCTTGTCTTTCATATACAAACAATGTTATTCAATGCATGTCACAGAGATAAGATGTATATTACGAGATGATATGTTCTTATTTGTATATGGATATGAGAGAACATACCTTACTTAGCTCCACATGCCCATGTGCCACTACCATCCAATATTTTATGGGAGTATCTATGTGGACTATGGTATGTTTTTCCTTCTTATGTGAATATCAAATATATATGTTTCTATTATGAAACTTAAGTTTAAATTTTTTATCTAAAGGTGGAGTCAGCACATTGATATTCATATATAGCCAGATATGATGTCTCCACAACAGACATATGTTGGGAAATCTTCTATCAAATAACGTATGTGATTATTAATTATATAATTAAACTATTGTTGTGAATAGTATATGTGTTCATTTATTTATTATTTATTAAAATTATTATATTTTAGGATTCATGGATTTCATATATTGAGGCTATAATGCAGAGTCTCTCACTTTTCTGTATAGTTATGCTTACTTCCAACTCATGGATCATACCTCTGATTCATTTTAATATTTTAGTGAGGCATCATGCTGATAGAGTTATGATGTAGTTAGGATTCTATCATTCCATTCTTGCACCTCCTTGTTAGTTACCTTTACATTATTCCCAGAAGATGTTAGGGAAGTGAGACAATGATTGGAGATGATATCATGCACCTTATATTGAGATCCAGGATAGATGACATGAGTTGTGATTTTGAGGGATCAACATAATGTGTATTTATTTATCATATTAGATGGATTATGGGCCCTGGTACTTCATGCCCCTAGTGATATATCTGACACAACAAGGATGGGGATATCACGAGTTAAATTCATCTTTACATTGTTCAACATTTTTTGTTAACTTTAGTAAACTATATTTTTTTGCATGATGCTAGTTTTTCTCTGCATATTCACATCTATGATCCCATAAAGGGGACGCCTTTGACCATGCCTATTTTTATATAGTAGCGACTAAGCTTCTTCTTCCTATGGATGTGATTTTTCATGGGATTTTCTTTGATGTTTCAGGTGATGCTAAAGGTACTAAGCCTAATATAGATGTTCCTTATGGTGAAGACCTTATAATGGATTCAAATGTGGCATAAGAGGAGGGTGTTTATCAGGATCAACCATATTCTCCTTCAATTCATATTAAATAGAAGCCACAAAAATAGACAAAAGAACATGTTATAGATAGATTCATTCAGAAAGTCAGATTTTTTTAGAGATATACATTGATTGGCCTTCCTTGCATACATTATTTTCCACTCATCCATATATATCTACTACACATCAGCCATCTTCTTCACATGAAGGGGAGATTTTTAGTCTGTATCCACTATCCTTGGAGTTAGGATAGGGTACAGGCAGGGATACTGTATATTCACCACATGTCACACAAGACAATGTGGAGGTAGATTCCAGAGATGATACACAGGAGCTGCGTATGCCAGAGCATAGACATCGACAAACATAGAGTGGATGCATTATATATAAACCTGACTATGGAATGGAGGATCACTCGGGGCACCGAAGTAAATTAGAGTGACACATGTTATATGTGTTTTAAATCATTACTTGTACATTATTTAAAAACATAATAATATATTACATTTTTTGAATGAAACAACAAATTTATATAATTAGAAACTTATTCAAATATTTTTCAATGATTACGAAACATTAATATTAATAACTACACTGGTAATATTAATAATTACTATTTTTATTTATATTAATACATTTTAGTATTCTAATCATTATTACGTATAATAAATTATCATCTTAGATTTATTTTAATAATAATATTATTATTGTACTAAATTCTATAAATATTTATAATATTAATAATACATAATATATTATTTATTATATAAGTAATTAATTAATAATATAACATTATATATTAAGAATAATATAATTATTAACTACTATATTGTTTTCAGTAAAAATAATTTTGTTTATATTATTATACAATAAATATTTTCTATATTTTTAATTAATAATAAATATTGAAATTAATAATTAATAAATATATTACTTACTAATAAATTACTAATAATTAAATCTAGAAAACAATAAAATGGATTTAAAATTTCAAATTTAAAAATATAAATTGTTATACAGTTAATAATTTAATAACACAATAATATAAGAATAGTCACTAAATATAATATAATTGAAAATTAATAAATTTATTACATATTAATACATTAATAATATTTTATATCATCAAAAAAATTCACAAATACTTATAAATTATAATTCTATGAAAATTATTAATAAATATTATATTATTAATTATATAAATAAATAATTAATAATAGACCATAATATATTAAAACCAATATAATTATTAACTAGTATATATATTTTTCAATACAAATTATTGTATTTTTATCATTAAATAATAAATAATAATTATTGTACTTTTTATCTGTTAATAACATAATAATGTATTATTAATTAATGTGAAATTATTCAATTAATAAATGTTGAATATATTACTTATTAATAAATTACTAATAATTATATATAAAAAATTCATAATGATTTACAAAAAATTTAAATAAAAGTTTTTAACTTATATTGCAAAGATGTGTGTGTGTGTGTGTGTGTGTGTGTCTGTGTGTCTGTGTGTGTGTGTCTAAAGAGGAGTGAATGCAGTTCATGTCTCTTTGGCCATAGCAAGGAAGCATGAACTCCGTTCATTCTTCTTTGCTAAATAGAGAAGTGTGAATGAGGTTCAAACCTCCCCGAACACAATTTTTAATGTATGTTGAACCCTATCCCTTTCATTAATTTCTTTTAAAACGTAATTTCCTTTCAAAATTATACACAAAATGGTTTGTAGAAAATTTTTTAGGGAATAAATTTTATGAAATCATTTTAACATAAATATTTTACAAAAATAAAATAAAAATACATTTCAACTATAATAATTAATAACATGTAAATAATTTTCATCAGATAAATTTAATTGTTCAATATGTACAAATTATAAATATTTTAATGTTTTTTTTATAATTTATAAATATTTTACAAAAAATATGTAAAATAATTTTTATTTATATTGAAATTTTATTAAACTATTTTGGTGAGATTTTAAATTTAAATTATTAGTGTTTTGCTATAAGATAATAATTAAAACAATATTTATGGGTTATTTAATTTTTAAAATGTATGTGTATAATTAATGGAGGAATGTTACAATAACTTACAAAAATGTAATCTGTAGTAAAATTAATATTGGAGTGAGATTCGTTTTATAAATATGAATCATGGTGATCTAATTTCTATTATAACTAATAAAGATAAGGCCTCGAAAGTTCTATAATAGGCCTTTTTCAGCATAAAAAGGTCTGAAATTAGTGCACCCTTAAAATACCTATGCCTTCATCAGTTCTTTTTCTATCATTAATAAAGTGGCATACTGCTAGAGTGTGCTGTTAAAATTACTGCACACCACAACAGAAAAAATTGTGAGTAAGGACAGGGAGGTAAAATATAGAATTTAATTTAAATAAAACTTACAACACAAATTCAATAAAAAAACTATATTTTAGGTATTTAAAACATTGGATTGTATAATTACAAGAGCAAGTGGAATTTATTACAGACATTCAATAACAACATTGTTCCTTTAACTTTGGACCTGACCCCCATTCATGATATTAGTTGGAGAACAAACCTCCCCAGTATGAGAAAAAGAATTCACCTGTATAAGAAAACATCTCATATATTATTAACATTATAAAGAAATAAATTAAACACAAAGTTTAAATTTTAAACTACAATCATATACTTTTAGACATGCCTAGAAAACCATGTATCTGATTGGGTTGTTCTTGATTTTTAAATAGCACATAATTTCCTATCGCTCTTAAAAGTAAGTTCTCTTGAATTGGATCACATCTTTGGTGATAAAAAAACTCACTAAGGATGTGAACCAATTCACAATTACTTTCTTCTTAAAAACAAGCCTTCAACAGTCACACCATTTCTTACTTTTCTTCAAGAACCATCAGTGTGAAAGTAAACAAAATTTGATTCAAATAAAATAATAAGTAAATTAATTAAGTAAGAAGAGTTAAAATTATGAGAAAACAATATGATCTTTTTATAATCAGTTTTGCCTATGTGATGTGCATTTTAAACTAAAATGGAACTTATATATTAAAAACTCACAATTCAAGTCATACTGATCTCATCATGGGTCTAATTAATGTGTGTTCAATTTTTATAAGTCATAAATGAATTGTGGGTATTTTTCCAAATGTTTAAAAATAATCCAATCTCATTTTCTTAGTTTAGTCTAGTGATGTGCACTTTAAACTAAAATGACACGTTTATATTGAAAACACATACTTTGAGTCATATCGGTAACATGATGTGTCATATTTATTTTAATTCAATTCTTAAAGATCACAAATGAATTATGGACCATTTTTTTAAATTTTTTAAAATAATATGAGATCTTTTTCTCAGTTTTAGCTATTTGATGTTAATTTTAAACTAAAATGACACTTTTGTATTGAAAATGTGCCCTATGAGTCACATTGATGACATCCCATGTCAGATTTATGTGCGGTCAATTTCTACATGTAAAAAAATTAAATTATGGATTGTTTTAATAAAATTTTAAAGAAATATAATCTTCATTTCTTGGTTTTGGTGATGTGACACACATTTTAAACAAAAAATGGAACTTTTGTACTGAAAACACACACTTTGATTCATACCAAGCATATATTGTGTCAGATTGAGGTGAAATCAATTCATACACATCAAAAATTAATTATCGATAGTTTTATTAGTGTTTTAAAAAATTATGATATCATTTTATTGGTTTGGGTATGTGTCATGTGTTTTAAACAAGAATTGCACATTTATATTGAAAACATGCACTCCTAGCCATACCGTCCACATCAGTTGTCATACTAACATCAAGTTGATACCTACACATCACAAATGTATTATGCATCATTGTATTAATGATTTGAAATAATCTATTCCTGTTTTATCAACATTTTCTTTATGATATGTTTTTTAAAAAATAAATTTATATTTAAAACACCTACTTTGAGCCTTACCGACCACATCATGTGTCAAATTGTCATGTGTTCAGAGCCTACCTGTGTAAAATAAATTATGGATCATTATCTAAAATTTCTAAAACAATATGAGATTTTTTTCTTAGTTTTGGTGATGCAACGTGCATTTTAACTAATATAGAACTTTTATACTGAAAACATATAGTTTAAATCATATGACCACATCAGGTGCCAGATTGATGTGTGGTCATTTCTTATACATCAAAAATGCATTATCAATAATTTTCATAATATTTTAAAATAATTATATCTAATTTTATTATTTTTGGAGATGTGAAATGCATTTTAAACTAAAATGACACTTTTATATTGAAAACACATTCTTAAGTCATACTGATTGCATCGTGTGTCAGACTAACATGTGTTCAATTACTACATGTGATAAATGAATTCTGAATTATTTTCCTAATGTTTGAAATCAATATTTTCTCATTTTATCATATTTGGTTATGTGACATGTGTTTTAAGCTGAAATGACACTATTATATTGAAAAAAAGTACTTAGAGTCTTACTAGCCACATCAGTTGTTTGATTAACATAATGCCAATTCATACACGTCAAAAATTAATTATGGATCATTTTCCTAAATTTTAAAGACAATATGAGTTAATTTTCTCAATTTTGGATATGTGGTATTTATTTCAAACTAAAATGGAACTTTTGTATTGAAAACAATCACTTCGATTCATACCGACCACAATGTGTGTCAAATTTATGTTTTGTCAATTCGTATGCATTAAAAATGACTTATGGATAGTTTTACTAAAGTATGAAAAAATATGAATTTGTTTTCTTAGTTATAAGTATGTGAAGTGAATTTTTAACTAATGTGTAAATTTTAAAAATTAATTATGAGATAAAAATGATAAGAAAATTAACTGAAAAAAGAATATAAAGAGATGAAAAAATTAACTATATAAGCAATAGGTAGTCACCTCTTCATGATATCTATATACATTCTAAAACCACATATTCTACCAGTTCATTTATAAACAAATAATTTTTCTCCACTATAATTCTCCTTGAGAAATTGTTAAAAATAGTATATAAGAATTGAGAAACAAATTCTTGACATCCCACGTGTATCTCTAAGGTCATAGCCCATACTATATTGAAAAAATAGAATTCACCTTAATTTGATATTGGAAAATATTCTGACACCATGTACTCTACCCACTCATCTCTAAAAAAATTTACATATTCTTTTGAGTATGCAGATTGTTGGTAATATTCTTAGTATTGAGAAAATAGTGGGTAAAATGATTAACAAATGTTTTTAATGAAATTGTAATTACCATCAGAAATTCCCTCTTTGGGGATGCCGTTCTTTTGATTGTAGATGATATTTTTCAAAAATTTAATAATGTAATATCCAAAATCGTTGAAATTATATTACTTCAGACATTGCAGAAACATTAAAAAATATATGTAAATTGTTTTGTAATGTGTTTTGATAGTTAAATATTTCTATATATACCTTAATAATTTTCCATTTGAAGAAATCCATAGGCTTTTTTTGTTCAATGACTGACCTCATACCATGATTTAGTCTATATTTAGAGATCAACCAATCATAATAAGGTCCTCATTAAAATAGAAACAAAAATATATAATTTGAATTTTATCTATAAAATATGATTACAGTTCATTAAAAATTCACAATACACATCAGGTGTGGTCGGTTTATTAGAAACCCATATATTAGACCCAAATGTAATAACCCAATTTTTGAATCAGGTTTTGATCCTTTAAATTTTGGTCAAGTACACTTATATGGACCTAATATGGATTTCTACCATGTTCAAGAAGGTCTCTGATGTATTTGGGGATTTTTTGGAGCCCGAAACCCCAAATTTTAGGTTAAAATGGCTTCTCCCACAGTTAGAGTAAACCATGAGGGGTAAGCCGCATGGTTAGTTCTAACCATACAGGGCCAAAAAAAGAGAAACACAAGGTTGCATGGTTTTCTTAAACTGTTCTATTTGGGATGCACATTCATGCGAAAACTCTAGAAAAAATTACATAGGTGTTTCACGTGGTTGGGGAATAGGTTTCATAATTGTGTGGGAGCTCGTTCCTTTAAAAGATCATGAACAGTAGGCATACGGTTTGGAAAATCATCTGTCCAAACTATGTGAAGGATAATCTTGTTTGATTTTATGATTTTCACTTATGTTATGTTTAATATCAAACCATCTTCTCATTTTCCCTTATAACTAAAAAACCAATTATTTTCTTTACTTGGAATCCTAAAATCAATCTATTTTAGGAATTGAACTTAATAATCTGTTTGTATTTTGATTCAATCGTTTTTCATCCCGTTGTATCTGTGCTAGTAAGATATCTATTTCTTTTTAATCTTCCATCATTCTTCTTTCCATTGAAAATGTTATTTAGATGCAGGGTGATATGCCCTATTTTCAAGACATTGGTCTATTATTTTGATCTCTTCCTTTCCAGGCTGAATTAGAGGCTAATACTGGATGAGGAGAGTCGTACGAGTATGAGGTAGGTGGTCTATAACCCATCCCTCACGTGTCGTAATTTTATAAATTTCTATGTGGTATTTCCGATTTCACTAGGAATCACATGTTTAATTAATATTCCTTGCTTTTAGTCATTAGAATCATGATCTAGGACCCATTCCATATATGTTATTCATCATTGGTGGTTATATCCATAACATCAACCACCCCAAGTAGCGTGTTGTCTGTAATTGAGTTTTAGTGCTTGACTTGTGTGTCAACACTACTGTTCGGGTGTGACATAGCTTGACTATGCTAAAGGAATTACTTCCTCGGTAAATCTCTATTAAATTGGAAATGGTAAGTACTATGTATGTTAATCACATAACCAACTTTAGGTAAGTGTTTCATATATATTGGAAATGGTAAATTGGAAAGTATATTGTATATATATGACTTTTCGTAGTATATATTAAATTAATTGCATGTCGTTTCTCATCATTAGCCATACATTTTCATGTTATTAAAGATAAAAAAGGAACTTGGTAATTAAATTTAAAATGACTTAAATGTTTTCATGTACCCTATCCTTTTCACACTAATGAAAGGTAAGTCTTGAACCATGTGATCTTAAAAAATAGTATGATTGATTACGCGACCTTAATTATTATCTTAATCAATTATAAGGAGCCTAATTGTATATTGAACTTCACATCATTATATGAGTGGTTAGACTCAAATTAGATTTTTGGATTCCTGAGGGAATTCCTTGAGCACTCATGGGCATAATTTCGATTTAAGGATGTCGGTTTCCTTGGTTGTGACCCACCTCGAAACCCAATCCTTTTCTATAAGTGGATTCCCAGTATGAAATCATATGATCCATTAATTATTATATGGTATGCCTTGGAAAAAATTCATTGGACCTAGAATGGTGTCTATGGACATGAGGTTCCTTGGTTATACCCTTGGGCATATCCACATCTTATCTCATTTTACCTTGTATTTTTTCCTTGGACTACATTAGATTAATTTTTGTGGAATGCATTGGACGATGATCCTTGGATTATACTCTTTCCCCCTATCCCAGATGTAGTTACTACTAATTTGGTAACCCTAAAGGTCTAAGTTGACATGGTTATTACCTTGGAACCTGTTCATTATGAATATCAATACAGGTTTCCTCTTTACATCATGGAATATCTACTATTACTAGCATGAGGTGATATAAGAACCGGATATGACTCACGTGACATGATTATATAAACTAAAACTTAATTAATAAATGAACTGGTAACAATTTTAGACACTAGTTGAGGGCTGAAGAAAGTACTTGGGTATTTACATTTTTTGTGCTTCTTTTCTTTTTTTGTATGCATTCTTTCACACTGTTTTAGTGTAAATTACATAGACACGATGTTATAAAAGATGTCGGTGGTGGCCTACTGAGATTTATCTCACACCCTATTCAAAACATATTGTTACCCGGGAAGACTATATGTATATAGGTGTTGATAAGGGGAAATATATCTCTTCAGACACATGATTTCTTGATTTCCGAGGTTGTAGATGGTAGCAGATGACCAAGCCAGTGATTGGGATGCTTGGGATAGTTTTTGGAATCCCTTTTGATAATTTTTTATAGCATGTGTTGTATAATTCTATGTATCCATGTTTCCATCTTTATATATACATGAAATATCATCATTATCTTTTATATGTTTTTATCAGTTTCACCTATTGTATTATTACTCTTGTATGCTTTTGATATACATTTTGTTCACTATTAAATTACTTCTTCTACTTGTATCTTGTTTTATTATATTCATTAATTATGGCACACTCTTTTCATGAGGTCATATTCTCCCCACAGACACACCCTAGTCCCTCACTGTTGGTCGGCATCCTCTAGAATTTCGGGATATGTGTTTGAGGTCATGTGGTCAACTAGGCTTGGGGAACCTTCTGTGGAATTTGGGCACGGGATTTCAAAAAGTGGTATCAAAGTATTTACATTCTTACATTAATTTTTAGATATAGTATATTTGATATTAGGAATGTTTGGAACTTGGTCATAATTCATTCTTGGGCATCGTGAAAGCAAGTTCTAGGTATATGTTGAGATTCCAAACTTATAACTATTGTTTTATTTTTCCTATTACAGTGGATATCATTTCATCATTGGGTTAAAATCATGTTGTATTTTATTATTATTATTATTTTATTAGAGAGTTTCATTTCATCCTTGGCTCTATGATACGAGGTTATGGAGAATTGTTACATGAATCATCATAGGCACATAGAGTTCACATGTCATACATATTCCCATTCCATACATGTGGATTTTACTCTTTTCATTACTTTATATTCTTGTTATTGTTAAGTGATCCTTATTTCTATAGATATACTTAGGCTTCTCTTGGTTATGCTTGAGTGATCATTGGTTTCAATTCCTTAGGTGTTATGGGCCCTTATGGTATGGAATTGTTAATTTATCGAGTCTATCCATTAGATAAAATCAAATGGGAGTCATTTTTAGTGATAAGTTGTATGTTTCTTGATTCAATGGGAATATAAATCCATTTTAGACGAATCTTGATATATGGAAATAAGAGAAAGAAAACTATAAAGTGATATTTGATTTATAAAATGAAATTATTTCCAGTAAATGATGAGTCAAGGTATAGTTGACCCTTCATCTACCTTAAACCCTATATTTTAAACAAGAGAAATTACCAATCTTATTAAATCTTTTTTGAGGCATATTATTGGAATTTTTAGACCAATGCCACCATGAAATCCTCAATTTGTGTTCCAAGAGGTTGGTGATGGCCATGCTCCAGACATAATGGGCCATGAGCCGCCAATATTACCTCCAACAGTGCCAATTGAGGCACCTTCTGTAATACATAATATTGAAATTGATTCTCTGGTTCATGATACTTTCGTACATTTGATGTAGTCAATGAAAGTGGATCCTCATCCATCGCCATTGATGGTTGATCTAACGTGTGAGTTCCAGCAGTTTCATCCTCCTACCTTCTCAGGGGGTGGTGGTCCACAGGCTATTGAGACTTGGCTAGAGGCCACCTAGTCTATCATTGAGAATCTTGAGACACATATGGAGTGGAGGGTCAAGCTTATGGCAAACATGTTGCGTGATTCATCTAAGTGATGGTGGGATGTAGTTACCTAGGTTGGTCTCCATTAGGGGATTATATGAATTGATTTCTAGACTGCTTTTTATGAATAGTTCTTTCCTAAGATGCTGAGAGCTAAAATATATAGAGCATTCATGAATCTCAAGTAGGGTTCATAGTTAGTTATGGAGTATTTAGTGTATTTTTCAATGTCTTATCAAATTTCACCACTTCTAGCCGATGATGATCTTTCACATGCTGAACGCTTTGAGGATGGGCTTAAGTGTCTTTCCATACACAGGTGAATGTATTTTTCCTACCTAACAACTCTAAAGTAGTCAATCATTCTCTTATCACTGAATGAAATATGAGGGGTGGTGATAGTAAAAGGAAGAGATGATTAGCACCGCGATATTCCAGTAGTTCTTATAGTAGTAGAAAATGTTTCGTCGAGATTTTTCTTCAAGGATGTGGCAGCCAGAGTACTAGTACCGGTAGCTCTATGGTGTGTCACTAGTGCATATAGTAGGTGTAGTTCTCTAACCCAATAAGTCCAAATCTGGTTCATTGTTTTAATACATTAGAATGATTACAAGAAATCAAATCCCAAAGGACCAATCAGTTTAGCAGTCTTGGAAAAATGATTATATACATGAACCTCACATTACAATTAAAAACATAAAATATAACACGGATAATCCTTTTAGAATTACATTATTATCCTAGAATAAACTGAAATATAAATAATAATACACATATTGAAATACTATGAAAATAAAACATAAGAAAGGGGTGATCTCACATGCTCAGTAAGGATAATAAATATACCATAAGCTATCATAAATAAGAATAAATATTTAAAGAAAGGTATAAAAGTGAAACAGAATCATTCTAAACATAATATTCAGAATAATATGGAAATATATAAATCAAATAATTCCATTTAAACATTCATATGTATATTATACTAGTAAAATAATCACATGTCATATTAGTAACTAATCTCATAATGATGGAATGCATAATGTTGGACATCATAACCATACTGTCAAGGCCTCATTCCAAGACCACAAATAACAATACTGTCAAGGCCTTGTAACAAGATACCAATTTGTATCATGAAACCTACTGATGTATCGAGGGGATATATCAGGCCCCACCCATCACTTACTAATCCCAATTCATTCCTCTTATGAATGGGGTAAAACATAACATAAACCTTCGTATTAAAACTTGCATATGTAATGTCAATACTTTAACCCTAACAATGAATGGAATTAAAATAGAACATCTATAGTCAAATATATCATTAACCTTAAATACAATATGGATGAATATATCATAATAAATCATCCTAAATTAATCATAATATCCAACAAAGGATGTTGAAATAGATGAAAATAATCTAATAAAATTATAAAAAAAACATTTGAGAAAAATATCCATTTTTTACTTTAAAATCATTTAAAAGATATGAAATTATAAAAGAAAAAATTTATTTTATAAATAACCATATAATCTTGTAAGGTATTCTTAAAATTGTTAAGGTCTCATGATGAAAAAAATATCCCCTCGCACCGTATTAGTTAAAAGAAACATTCTTTCCTCAATTTTTTCAAAAATGACATAAAGTACCTCATTTTTAAAATGATGGAAAGATTCATTTAAAATGTTTTATAAAAAGTAAAATATAATGGCCCATACTTTACATACATGGTTAATACTTCAAAATTGAAGCATACTTATTACAACATATAACAAAACCATGAAAGGACCGTATAGGTATAGTGTCTTTAGAAACTGGGAAACATAAACAACTGGTTCATAAAGCATCTACACTATATCCCATTTATTTCATCATATCTATAGTCCCTTTTGGCATATCTTACTTAATAAACTTCTTCCTGGCCTGGGGAAAGAAAACATACAAAAGGGTGAGCTCAAATGCTCAGTAAGGGTAAACAAAATAAATATCAATCACATCATATTCATAAGAACATAACATTTTGGAATTCTTACCCTGCAAAAGAGATCATAATTTCATAACATGGGATAAATCATGGTAGTGAAATGTAATCCCAATAATCATAACGTAAAACATGAAACTTTGTGGCATACACACATAATCATAGAGAATCATTTCTTAGTAGTCAAGACTCATAGCCAAGACTATCTTAGCAGACAAATTCCATTTCTGAACCGAGTTCACTCCTCATTTCAGTCCTGTTTCACTGAACCGATTTAACATGCCATTCCAACCATGTATATCTCATGCGATATAAATATTTACCCAATGAATTGTAGGGAGATATAGGTCCCACCCATCTCATAATGATATTATTCTTATGTGTGCCACAAAATCATAAATCATACATCATTGCATAACCCATGTAATAAAAATGGGATTCTTAAACATCGTGACATCATAAAACAATTCATATAAGATAAAAGAATTCATAAAAATAATTCCATCACAACATAATCAAATAAATTTAATAATAGGGATAGAAACAGAACCCTATATTATCTTAGATGGAAAATAATTTTGATAAAACACTTGAACTCCATTCTTGAGGAAAATATCCTTTCTACTTCAAAAACATTTTTCCTTTCTTAACATGTCATACAATTTTAAACTAAAAGAAGTTGATTAAAAATAAACTTGAAAACTTGTAAAGGAAGCTTCATGTAAATAATGTTCTGAAAATCCATTCATTCCGTATAAGTTAAAAAAAACATTCTTCCCGTACTTTGGCCAGAAAAGTCAAAAAGTACCTCGTACGAAAAACGACAAAAGATTCCTTTCATATCTTTTACTAAAATTCACCGAAGGGTAAAATTGGATTTAAACAATTGTAGGTGGATGGAAATAATATTACATATTTAGGAAACATGGATGTGGATGATAAATATGCCCTAGTAATTACCGAAGTATAAACAATCTCAGATAAAAATGAGATTGTGAGATTTTCCCTTACCTTAGGTCCGATTTACTTCGTAAGTGTCCGAAACTCCGGTATAATGATTTAAATAATGTCATTGAATTATTACAGAATCATACTCATTGTTATGATATCATATATGGTCATATTCTTAGCTTCTTATTAGTAATATTTCATTGCTACTTGTTATTCAGGTGTTTATTACTTTTTGTTCTTATGCGCGTTTTGTCGAATAAATTATTATTCTTCTTTTTAGGTTATAGATACCTCATTTACAGAATGGTATTAGTGTAATATATATCATATTTATTCACTCAATTAATTTATGTAATCATTATGCAATGAAAATCATGTAGAACGAGTCACATCACATTGTGGAGACGGTATTCAGTACGTATGCACGAGCGATGATATTGTTCCCATAATCGTGGAATTGTATTGGAGTGTATGTATAATATTTCAGAATCAATATTAATTTACAATAATCATATATATTTATTAGTTACACCATTATACCCATCCAAGTAAGGTGGTGGTGGAAAATAGATTACACCACGGCGTGGAGACGGTATTCCGTACGTATGCACGCGTGGTGATTTCATTTTCCGTAGGATGGATAGATGGTGAAATAGGGTTTTTTCATACTTATAATAACATATCAGTATATGAGTGATACTGATTTTATTAATTCATAATGAAACAACTAAATAAGAATAAGTGGGAGAATAAATAAAGTTGGAAGAATTGGTAACGGACATTACCTCTTCTTTGAAGTGCCTCTTTGAGATCTCCTTTTAGGGCACTAAAATTGGTCTTTGAAGAAGACCAGGACCTCTAGGATGTATCTCGGGAAGTGGATAGGATAAATTGGCAGGGGTTGGACGAGCTTGAAGGCTCAAAGTGGTGTGAGGAAGAGAGGGAGGAGATGCCCTTTTATAAGGGAGGAGAGGGGCACCTTTGGAAAAACTAAAAATATTATTTTATTATAAAGTCATATTCGGTTTTAAATAGCTCCAAATTGATTTATTTCTAAGATAAGGTGGGGATGGGTCGAAATCATCTCATACAATATAATTTAGACAAGTTTAGGTTTCTATTTTAAACTTATCATTTAGATTTAACTTTAAGTTAAATAATTTTACTTTTACCGTGTCTTCTTGTTTTCTTACACTATAAGGTTAATAAACTTACTATAACAAGCCAAACGAACCCCATGTTGTTTATTATTAAAATATATAACCTTATTTAAGCCATTTTTGGCCGAACCTTAGATTTTTAGGAATAAAATAACAATTAATAATATAATATTTGTTTTAAAAACCATTTTATGTCAATTTTGACACTATTTGGTAATTGATTTTTTTGAAAATAATAACAGAAATATTAGTTCGAAAAAAGTTAATTAAATCAATAATAACATGTCACATTAACATAGAAAATTATTTTAATTCATAAAAAGTCTCAAATTACATTTATTTAGGTATTTATAACATCAATTATGTCAATATTTTATTAATAAGATAATTACTGTATCATCATTGTGTCATATATAAATTTAATTATTTATTGTCTAAAAATTAAAAATAAAATACCATTATGTAGGGAATATTTTTATATTTCTAATTAATATTTATAGCAGAATTTATCTTATGTATAACCCTATATTAAAAATGATTTACTTATTAAACTTTGATTTTAACTATTTTAACCCTTCTTTAAATAAATTAATAATAAATGTCCTAATCTAATCCAAGTGGGCCTAAATGGTCATATTTTAATCCTAAGGTTGTTTTTGGTCGAATTACACTTATACAATAGAATTAGGATATGTGTTAGGGTAATAATAATATCATTTTTACCCTTAATTACCCTATTTACTTTTAACCGTGGTAAAAAAAGTAAAAAGTTACTATTCACCAAAAATTATTTTTATCTCATTGAACCACATTTTACTTACTGACATCAACCATGTCTCTCAGATTTTTGAAATTCCATTCACAAAAGAGGTAAAATTAAATTTTATGTAAATTTGCAAATTCTCCTAGGAGGTGGGTAAAAGACGGTGAAAAGTTCAATAAATTTTTTTATATATCTAAAATTATTATAAAATTACTCCAATGAATTGCATTGAACATATATAGGTATTATGTATCAATTTTGACCTAAAATAAATTTAAATAAAATAAATAATTATTTAAATAAAAAGTTGGTTTTTAAATAGTAACCTAGTGTTTTCACTATTCATCAAAAATTGAAAGTTTTCAGAAAAATACCAAAATTTCACCCTAGGATAATTTCGATATTCCGAATCCAAAAATGAAGTCCATTTTGAAAAATAAAATTTAAAAAATTTCAAAAAGTGGTTATTACTATTCATAACGGATAGTTTTAATAATATTTTAATAGCATATCGTTGGTTAGTGAAACTCGGTATTGCGTACGAAGCAAGCTATCAAGGAAGGTTGCGATTGCGTGTAAAGTAAGCCAAGCTAGAGTTGTGTGTAGTGAAAGATTCCTTTGATGATTTATATAAAATAAAAACAAAATATTTCTTATAAAAGTCTCGGGTGTTACATTCTACCCCCATTAAAATGAATTTCGCCCTTGAAATTCGTCACTTTGTAACAAAAAGATGAGGATACCTCTCCCTCATCATATACTCAAGCTCCCATGTAGCTTCTTCTAATTGGTGGTTCCTCCATAAAACTTTCACCAAGTGAGTGGTCTTGTTCCGTAGGACTTTTTTGCTACGATCGAGAATCTCTATCGGCTGTTCTTCATAAGAAAGATCTTGTTCTAGCGGTACAACTTCTGAGCTGAGTACATGTGAGGGATCAAGTATGTACTTTCTCAGGAGAGATACATGGAACACATCGTGAACTTGAGAGAGATTCGGTGGAAGCGCCAATCGGTAAGCTACCTTCCCAACATGATCCAGTATTTCGAAAGGACCGATATACCTAGGGCTCAGCTTTCCCACCTTTCCAAATCTCATTACTCTCTTCCAAGGAGATATTCGTAAGAACACTTTATCACCCACTTCAAACTCTAAGTCTTTTCTTCGGTTGTCGGAATAACTTTTTTTGTCGACTCTGGGCTGCTCTTATGTGTTGTTGAATAGATCGGACCTTTTCTTCCATCTTATCAACAAGATCATGTCCTAATAGCTTTCTTTCCCCAACTTCATCCCAGCAAGTTGGAGTCCTGCATTTCTTTCCATAGAGAGCTTCATAAGGAGCCATCTAAATACTGGAATGAAATCTATTATTATAAGAAAATTCCACCAAAGGTAGGTGTTGATCCCAACCACCTTTGAAATCCATAGAGCAAGCTCTCAACATATCTTCTAGAGTTTTAATTGTCCTCTCAGACTGACCATCTGTCTGAGGATGATAAGCAGTGCTGAAACTCAACTCTGTATCCAGAGTATGCTGAAGACTTCACCATAACTTTGAGGTAAACCTCGGATCCCAATCAGATATAATAGAAAGTGGTAATCCATGCAATCTTACCACTTCTTTTACATACATCCTGGCAAGCTGATCTAAATAGAAATCCTCTCTAATAGCGATGAAGTGTGCCGACTTTTTAAGATGATCGACTATGACCCAGATAGCATTATTGCCTTTGGATGTTTTAGGAAGTCTAGTGACAAAGTCCATAGTGATGTTTTCCCATTTCCATTCTGGTATGGGTAATGGTTGTAACATCCCCTTAGACTTCTGTCTCTCAGCTTTAACTTGCTGACAAACCAAGCATCGAGAGACATATTCAACAACATCTCTTTTCATGCCATCCCACCAGAAGTACTCTTTTAGGTCCCTATACATCTTCGTGCTTCCAGGATGAATAGAGAATGAAGAACTATGAGCCTCATCCAGTAGCTCCTTCTTTAATTCGGGGATGGGAGGAACACAAACCCAATTCTTGAACTTTATTATCCCATCACAATCAAGGTTGAATTCAAGAACATTTCTCACCTTCTTTTGTAACTCTACATCTTCTTTCTGTGCCTCTTTAATCTTCACATGTATAGATTGTTAAACATTTATTTGAGAAAGATAAGATTTTTCCCCTTCCATTATAATTCCAAGATCCATCCTTTGTAAATCCATAAATATTGGATCTTTTGTGATCCTCATCATGGATAAGCTAGCATGGTCTTGTCGACTTAATGCATCTGACACCTTGTTTTCTTTCCTAGGGTGGTAATGAATTGAGCAGTCGTAATCCTTAATCAGCCCCAACCATCTTCTTTGGTGCATATTCAGCTCCTTTTGTGTGAAAATACACTTTAAACTTTTATGATCAGTATAAATGTCACACATTTCTCCATAAAGATAATACCTCCAAATCTTTAATGAAAAGATTACCGCAGATAACTCCAAATCATGAGTTGGGTAATTTTGATCATGGATTTTCAACTGTTGTGAGGAATAAGCTATCACCATATCATTTTGTATAAGAACACACCCCAATCCCTTCTTGGATGCATCACTGTAGATCACAAACCTTTCTCCACTACAAGGCAGTGTGAGCACAGGTTCACTGGATAACCTTCTTTTCAACTCCTTGAAATTCTCTTCACATTCCTCCATCCAAACAAACATAACTCCTTTCCGAGTCAACTTGGTGAGTGGATTAGATAATCATGAAAAATCTTTCACAAAACGTCAGTAATATCCAGCCAAACCAAGAAAACTTCGGATCTCGGTTACTGTTGTTGGTCTCGACCATCTTTTGATAACCTCTATTTTTTCTGGATCCACAAATATCCCCTCTTTTGAGATTTTGTGACCCTAAAATGAATCTTTTTGAAGCCAAAATTCACACTTGGTAAATTTGGCATAAAGATTCTCCTTTCTCAGGGTCTTCAATACAATTCTCAAGTGATATTCATGTTCTTACTTTCTCTTTGAATAGACAAGAATATCATCTATAAAGTCTACCACAAAATGATCAAGATAGTCTCTAAAGACTCTATTCATTAGATCCATGAAGATAGCAGGGGCATTAGTAAGACCAAATGGCATCACTATAAATTCATAGTGTCCATACCTTGTACGGAAAGCAGTATTTGGTATATCCTCTCTTTTGACCCTTAATTGATGATACCATGAACGAAGATCAATCTTGGAAAAGTATTGAGCTCCGCGTAGTTGGTCAAATAAGTCATCAATGCGCGGGAGAGGATATTTGTTCTTGATAGTGATCTTGTTAAGTTATCGATAATCAATGCAGAGTCTCATTGATCCATCTTTCTTCTTAACAACCAGAACAGGTGCTCCCCAAGGTGACGCAGTAGGGCATATGAACTCCTTATCAATATTCTCTTGGAGTTGCTTCTTCAATTCCTGCAACTCAATTGGGGCCATTCTATAAGGTGTCTTTGAAATAGTTAAAGAACCCGGTATGAGTTCTATTGAAAACTCAACTTCAAGATTTGGTGGAAGACCCGGTAATTCCTCTGGAAAGACATCACCAAACTCCCGTACAATGGTCATATTCTTAATCATGAGTTTCTCACCAACCATTTGAGATAAATAACCTTTATTTAGTGGAATCAAGACCCATAAGATGGAATAAATTTCCACTGGAAGGTTATGTTCATCCTTGCATCGATAGACGATCATAGATTGATCTGGAATATGAAATGTGACTTCCCTTCTTTGGCAATTGATATGAGCTCCATATAGAGAAATCCAATCCATGACAAGAATCACATCAAATTCTACTATAGGAAGGATCACAAGATTTTCAGGAAGCACATTCCCACAAAATTCAATCAGAGAAGAATTATAAACTTTTGATGAGACTGTTGTGCCATTAGGGGTTGTCACAGCTAACTCAACATCTAATTATTGAGGTAATACGGTGATACCCTTAGAAAATTCTTCAGAAATAAAAGAGTGGGTGGATCCAGAACCAAATAAAACATTTTCTACTTTAGAGTGGATGGTAAGTTTACCTTTCACCACTTTGTTATCGTACTCCACACCGCTGATAGAAATTGCATGTGACTTTCATTTGTATTTAGCCTTAAGAGTTTGTTGACGTCGATCATCATAAAAAACCCTTGGATTAGGGCATTGATTGACATAATGCCCCATTTCCTTGCACTTGTAACATTGAAGTGTAGGAGGTGCACTCTGTGTATCCTTTTCATTGTTCAAATCACTAGACATCTTCTTCCCATCATTGCGGCATTCAAATGCACGATGACCTTCCTTTCCACATTTTAAACATTTACTTGTCCCTTTAAGACAACTCCCTTCATGTTTATTTCCACACTTTGAGCATAAGGGAAAACTCATCTTCTTTTCAGTGTGCTCTTTAGATTTTCCTTTGAATTCCATTTTCCTCTTCTTATCAAACCCATATGACTGATGGGTTACTCCAATATCCATCTCAACTTTGAGAGCACATCGAACGATTTCCTCATATCTAATGAAGTCCCTTATGGATAACTCCCTTCGAAGACTTGGTTTTAAGCCACTAAAGAATCGATCGATCTTACTCTCCGGTTGGATAATAATCCCAGAATCGTACCTTGCAAGTCTTGTAAAATTTTCTTCGTAGGTACCAACAGATTCATCATCCTTTTTCTTTAGTTCAAGAAACTCCTTCTCCATCTTTGTTCAAAGAATACGAGGGAAGTACTTATTGAAAAATAAGTTCTTGTACTCGTCCCATTCCATGGACTCAATTTCATCTCTTGGCCTCGTATTCTTGATAAGATTCCACCATTGATCAGATTCACCTTCCAAACGATAAATTGCTAAGATTAATTTATCATGTTCAGAACATTGAAGAACTGAAAATATCTTTTCAGTAGTACTGATCCATTGTTCAGAAACTAATGTATCAGTAGACCCGCTGAATGAAGGTGGACGCTGCCTCATGAAGGATTCAACAGAATGTTTCTCCTTCCTTTGCTCGTTTGGAAGTCCTGCATGATTCATAGCTTGAGAAAGTTGTGTGAGCATGGCTACAAGATTTTTCATTCCAGCTCCCATAACGTTTGGTTGCTCAGGGGGACAATCATTGCATTTCCCATCGCATTCTGCATTAACACGGTTCCTTCGGCTTCCATCCATTGAATAAAACCAAGAAGAATAGTGTGAGAAACACTAATTATAATAGGAAAAACACATAATCAAGAATAAAATTTCACACTTAAGGTCTTATCATAGGTTTTTCATGGCCATTTCTAAGATTGTGTTCTACGCTTAGACATATCCTTAGGTTTCTTACTAAGGCTTTCACATCCTAGTTTCCAAAGGTTGACTATACCTTTCCTCTGATACCAACTATAACGACCCATACTTTACATACATGGTTAATAATTCAAAATTGAAGCATACTTATTACAACATATAACAAAACCATGAAAGGACCGTATAGGTATAGTGTCTTTAGAAACTGGGAAATATAAACAACTGGTTCATAAAGCATCTACACTATCTCCCATTTATTTCATCATATCTATAGTACCTTTTGGCATATCTTACTTAATAACCTTCTTCTTGACCTGGGGAAAGAAAACATACAAAAGGGTGAGCTCAAATGCTCAGTAAGGGTAAACAAAAGAAATATCAATCACATCATATTCATAAGAACATAACATTTTGGAATTCTTACCCTGCAAAAGAGATCATAATTTCATAACATGAGATAAATCATGGTAGTGAAATGTAATCCCAATAATCATAACATAAAACATGAAAATTTGTGTCATACACACATAATCATAGAGAATCATTTCTTAGTAGTCAAGACTCATATCCAAGACTATCTTAGCGGACAAAGTCCATTTATGAACTGAGTTCACTCCTCGTTTCAGTCATGTTTCACTGAGCCGGTTTAACCTACCATTCCAGCCATGTCTATCTCATGAGATATAAATCTTTACCCAATGTATTGGAGGGAGATATAGGTCCCACCCATCTCATAATGATACCATTATTATGTGTGCCACAAAATCATAAATCATACATCATTGCATAACCCATGTAATAAAAATGGGATTCTTAAACATCGTGACATCATAAAACAATTCATATAAGATAAAAGAATTCATAAAAATAATTCCATCACAACATAATCAAATAAATTTAATAATAGGGATATAAATAGAACCCTATATTATCTTATATGGAAAATAATTTTGATAAAACACTTGAACTCCATTCTTGAGGAAAATATCCTTTCTACTTCAAAAACAGTTTTCTTTTCTTAACATGTCATAAAATTTTAAATTAAAAGAAGTTGATTAAAAATAAACTTTAAAAATTGTAAAGGAAGCTTCATGTAAATAATTTTCTGAAAATCCATTCATGCTGTATAAGTAAAAAAAAACATTCTTCTCGTACTTTGGCCGGAAAAGTCCAAAAGTACCTCTTACGAAAAACAACAAAAGATTCCTTTCATATCTTTTACTAAAAACTCACCGAAGGGTAAAATTGGATTTAAAAAATTGTAGGTGGATGGAAATAATATTACATATTGAGGAAACATGGATGTGGATGATAAATATGCCCCAGTAATTACCGAAGTATAAACAATCTCGGATAAAAATGAGATTGCGATATTTTCCCTTACCTTAGGTTCGATTTGCTTCGTAAGTGTTCGAACCTCCTGTATAATGATTTAAATAATGTCATTGAATTATTCTAGAATCATACTCATTGTTATTATATCATATATGGTCATATTCTTAGCTTCTTATTAGTAATATTTCATTGCTACTTGTTATTCGGGTGTTTATTACTTTTTGTTCTTATGCGTGTTTTGTCGAATAAATTCTTATTATTCTTTTTAGGTTATAGATACCTCATTTATAGAATGGTATTAGTGTAATATATATCATATTTATTCACTCAATTCATTTATGTAATCATTATGCAATGAAAATCATGTAGAACGAGTCGCATCACATCGTGGAGACGGTATTCCGTACATACGCACGAGCGATGATATCGTTCCCATGATCGTGGAATTGTATTGGAGTGTATGTATACTATTTAAGAATAAATATAACTTTAAAATAATCATATATATTTATTCTTTACACTATTATACCCATCCAAGTAAGGTGGTGGTGGAAAATAGATTACACCACGGCGTGGAGACGGTATTCCGTACGTACGCACGCGCGGTGATTTCATTTTCCGTAGGATAGATAGATGGTGAAATAGGGTTGTTTCATACTTATAATAATATATCAGTATATGAGTGATACTGATGTTATTAATTCATAATGAAACAACTAAATAAGAAGAAGTGGAAGAAGAAATAAAGTTGAAAGAATCGGTAACGGACATTACCTCTTCTTTGAAGCGCCTCTTTGAGACCTCCTTTAGGGCACTAAAATTGGTCTTTGAAGAAGACCAGGACCTATAGGATATTTCTAGAGAAGTGGAGAGGAGAAATTGGCAGGGTTTGGCCGAGATTTAAGGCTCAAAGTGATGTGAGGAAGAGAGGGAGGAGGTGCCCTTTTATAAGGGAGGAGAGGGGAACCTTTGGAAAAACTAAAAATATTATTTTATTATAAAGTCATATTCGGTTTTAAATAGCTAAAAATTAATTTATTTCGAAGCTAAGGTAGGGATGGGTCGAAATACTCTCATCCAATATAATTTAGACAAGTTCAGGTTTCTATTTTAACCTTATCATTTAGATTTAACTTTAAGTTAAATAATTTTACTTTTACCCTGTCTTCTTGTTTTCTTACACTATAAGGTTAATAAACTTACTATAACAAGCCAAACGAACCACAAGTTGTTTATTATTAAAATATATAACCTTATCTAAGTCATTTGGCTGAACCTTAGATTTTTAAGAGTAAAATAACAATTAATAATATAATATTTATTTTAAAAACTATTTTATGTCAATTTTGACACTATTTGGTAATTGATTTTTGTGAAAATTATAAAAGAACGATTAGTTCAAAAAAAGTTAATTAAATAAATAATAGCATGTCACATTAACATATAAAATTATTTTAATTCATAAAAAGTCTCAAATTACATTTATTTGGGTATTTATAACATCAATTATGTGAATATTTTATTAATAAGATAATTACTGCATCATCATTGTGTCATATATAAATTTAATTATTTATTGTCTAAAAATTACAAATAAAATACCATTATGTAGGGACTATTTTTATCTTTCTAATGAATATTTATAGTCTAATTTATCTTATGTATAACCCTATATTAAAAATGATTTACTTATTAAACTTTGATTTTAACTATTTTAACCCTTCTTTAAATAAATTAATAATAAATGTCCTAATCTAATCCAAGTGGGCCTAAATGGTCATATTTTATTCCTAAGGTTGTTTTTGGTCTAATTAAACTTATCCAATAGAATTAGGACATGTGTTAGGGTAATAATAATATCATTTTTACCCTAATTACCCTATTTACTTTTAACTGTGGTATAAAAAAGTAAAAAGTTATTGTTCACCAAAAATTATTTTTATCTCATTGAACCAAATTTTACTTACTGACATCAACCATGTCTCTCAGATTTTTAAAATTCCATTGACAGAAGTGGTAAAATTAAGTTTTATGTAAATTTGCAAATTCTCCTAGGAGGTGGGTTAAAGACGGTGAAAAGTTCAATAAATTTTTTTATATATCTAAAATTATTATAAAATTACTCCAATGAATTGTATTGAACATATATAGGTATTATGTATCAATTTTGACCTAAAATAAATTTAAATAAAATAAATAATTATTTAAATAAAAAGTTGGTTTTTAAATAGTAACCCAGTGTTTTCACTATTCATCAAAAATTGAAAGTTTTCAGAAAAATACCAAAATTTTACCCTAGGCTAATTTCGATATTCCGAATCCAAAAATGAAGTCCATTTTGAAAAATAAAATTTAAAAAAATTCAAAAAGTGGTTATTACTATTCATAACGGCTAATTTTAATAATATTTTAATAGCATGTCATTGTTTAGTGAAACTCGATATTGCGTACGACGCAAGCTATCAAGGAAGGTTGTGATTGTGTGTAAAGAAAGCCAAGCTAGTGTTGTGTATAGTGAAAGATTCCTTTGATGATTTATATAAAATAAAAACAAAATATTTCTTATAAAAGTTTCGGGTGTTACAAAAAACATGGATAAAAATTACTTTAAACAATTTTGAAGTAATAGTAATAATATTTTGAAGTACATTTTTAAGAAACATGGACATGGATGATAGACATGTTCCAATAGATACTTACGGATAAACAATCTTGGATGAGAAAGAGATTGTGAAATTAACCCTTACCATGCAATTCCTTTTTGGGCGATCATCCTTTAACCTCATGTATAATGGTTTGAAGAGTTTAACAAACTCATTATGGTACCATAATCCTGTTTATAATATTATATATCATCTTATTCTAATATCTTATTACCCGTTTGTTAACAATATCTCATTATTTCACTATTTTGGTTGTTAATTGCCAAGTATTTTCAAGTTTGTTTTGACCTGTTATTTGCTTCTTATATTACTTATATCATGGTTTAGTCATCTAATGAATGTAATAAATGAATTAATTATATTTTATATTGAATATATATGTATTTTTAATAATCTATAATGTTTTTAGATATAAATGAAGTGCAACGTTCAAGGATGCGGTAAGTCGTATGTACGATTGAACTCTACATTCATTTTATTGTCATATTAAAATATAGAAAAGTGAATGATAAATATATATATTATAATTAAATTATCATATAAACATCATAGATGTTACATATATATATTAAAATTATCCTTAATACGTTCCATTTATAGCGTGAACAAATCACATTTCTTTGATGGGGTGGTAGTCCACACTTCCACAAACAATGTTATCGTATATCCACAATATTGAAAGCATGAATATTTTCCTAATATAAAATTTATATAATATTAAATATGTTATAATTTAAATATTAAAATAGTATTTAACCATATAAATAGTTTTAAGAATATCCATTAAGGTGGTAATAGAAAAGGAACAAAAATAATATTCACGGAGTCGATTAACCGACATAACATGGACAATAATTTCATTTCTTTGAATAATAGGAGGTGAGAAACGAAATGGATATGAAATATTCAATTATAAACATAAAAATAAATTATATTCCTGATTCTGGAGTTATCATGCATTTATGGATGTATTAGGTGAGGAGGAAATAGAAAAAGAAAAGAAATTATGAGAGGTACTTTGAGAAAATTACCTCTTCAATATCACGTCTTTGAAAGACCCTTGAGGGCCTTGTATTTGGTCTTATGGTGAGAAAAAAAGATCTTTTATGTGGTGATATATAATATTATAAGTTTTTTAGATATTTTAAGATCTAAAGTGCTTTGTGGTTCGAAAATGGGAGGTGGAGAGGTGGTATTTATACTTGAGGAGTGATGGGTTCAAGTGATTAGTTTATTGATTATCTTATATTGAAAGCTAACCACAAAGAAGTGAAATTAAATTCCACGAATTTGGATTGTAATTAATGTTTTATATGATGGTTAGAGTCCATTGACACCTCAAACACTCTTTAAATGTTGTAGTTTTTGGGTGGGTTAAGATTTTAACTTTTAACTTTAACCCTTCTCAAAAGATTACTTTTATTGCAGAAACTATTTTTTTACCATGGTAAAATTTTAATACCTAAAAATTGAATTAACCTTAAAAAATAATTTAGAAATCATTATTAAAATGGGTAATCCATTTTACTTAACTCTATTCACATAATTGGGAATATTATATGTAAAATTAATTCCCTACATAAAACTAAAAAGCAGGTTTTAAAAGCAAAACATTCAAAATTTTGAAATGTTTTTATATCTAATTACATTTTTAAACTAATTCCAATGAACAAAATTGGATTAAATCATAAAATAATAGTGTAATTATATATTATAACCAATTAAAATTATAATCTAACTAGATAAATAAATTAGAATAAAACAATTTTGAATTAAAATACAGTGCTTTTCAGTATTAATTAAAATATAAAAGTTATCATAATATCACCAAAAAAAATTCCAAAATAAATTTTTATGTCCCACTTCTAAATAAAAATTTTATTTTTTTTCAAATTAAAAATATAAAATATTCAAATATTATATTTAAAAAGGGTACTCCATTAAAAGGCTGTAAAACATCATTTCTTGAAAAATACTCTTTTATTTGAAAAATTGAATATTTTCTTATATCATGTCTAGAAAATACATAAGATAAATTTTAAAATTATATTTAAGGTATAAAATTTAAAATTTTGTTAATACTATTCATAACTCCTAATTGAATGGATATATTTTATATTATATTAAATAATAATATTTTCTTAATATACTGTTCTTCGATAAAACTGGGTCTTGTGTATAATATGAGCCAACTCATTATTGTGTGTATCATAAGCTTAACATGGTGTGGTGTAAAAATAAAGAAATAAAAAAAATTAAATTTCTTTATAAATGAAAATATTATAATGTCTCAAGGTGTTATAATTAGGTCACGTGAAGCATTATTGTGATATAGATGCTCTGGAGTTTCGGGTTTGCGGCAGTATGGGGAATCTTCAGAGATTATGTCAGACCATTATATCATCATCTAGTGGAATAGATTTGACACTATCTCCACCTTCAAAGGTGGGTTCTTTTACACTGTGATAGGAATGGAGTTGGAGTGGAATTAGCGGGACTGGATGTGGAGGGGGTAGTGGTCGTTGTAGCTAATCTTTCGATCACCAGCAGCACCAGTAGATCGATTTTGATCATGGTAATCTAGCTATTGCATAGGGTCTGAATCAGGCCAGTTTCATGAATTATAACTGATAACCAAGAAAAATACTGCAATACTATCTATAGTACTTGGTTGGTTTTATATCATGCCTTTGTATTCTACTATCACCAAAAGGTGTATTTTACATCACTAAAGGAAAGAAGTCATCTACATAAGGGTGAGTGAGATGTCCTTGCTAGAATAGCTATACCTGAGCATCATGGGATAGGTGGAGTGACCACCCATATTTCCAATATCTTTAGAGAGGATCACAGTTTAAATTAGGATGAATTCCATCTAGTAGTAGATAGTTTCTAGGACGTCTTTCCTGAATATTTTTCTGGCTTACCTCCTGAAAGAGAGGTAGAGTTTATGATTAAGATCATTCTAGGAGAAGCTCTAGAGTCTATGCCACCATATAGGATGGAACCTATTTACCTTTAGTAGATCAATAGGTAGTTAGAGGACTTAGAGAGAAAAGATTTTATATGGCCCAATACTTACTCTTGGGGTTCTCCCATGACTTTCATCGAGAAGGAATATGGGACTGATTGTCTATATATGGATTGAAAATGGTTGAAATAGCTTATGGTCATGAAACAATATCTAATTCTTAATAAATATGGTCTCATTGACCATATTAAAAGATATATGGTGTTTTCTATGATCGACCTAAGAAGGGGTTATCATCAAGTGAAAGTCATTCCATCAGACATACCTCATACAACATTCAGAATAAGGTATGGTCTACATGAGTACCTCATTATGTTTTTTAGTCTTATGCACATGGGAGTTGTTTTCATGGATATAATGGATAGGTTATTCAAGCACTATCTGGAATCATTTTTCATAGTCTTTTTTGAAAACATCTTAGTGTATTCTCACACTCATAGTGACCATGATAAGAACCTTGATATCATTCTGAGTACAGTAAGAGAGAATCATTATTAGAAAAATCTTTCTATATGCCACTTCTGGATCAAAAAGATTCACTTATTGTGTCATATCATCGCAGAATCAGGAGTCTATGTTGACTCAGAGAAAGTTAGTGTTGCTATTTCCTAGGAGTATACCAAGAATGTGTTTGATATAAATATTTTCTTGGGGATTGGTGGATATTATCATAATCTAACACCAAAATTTCCATGCTTTTTTATACCTCTTACTGGTCTTAAAAATAAGGTTGTTAAGTTCATGTGGTTGTAAGAGTGCTAGAAAGCATTTGAGGAGATAAAAAGGAAGATTTTCATGACATCGATCTTGATTATACTAGAGTCTAGAAGATGTTATATCATGTTCTATGATGAATCAAGCATTTTCTTAGGATCAATTCTGTTATAGGAGGATGGAGTGGTTGTGTACTGATCTCAGTAATTTAGGCCTCATGTGAGAAATTACCAGACACAAAACCTTGAGCTAGAAGTAGTTGTCCATGCCTTATGCTGATGGTTACATTATTTATTGGGTGATTGGTTTGTGGTGCACACAGACCACAAGATCCTAAAATATAACTTTACACAACATGAATTGAATCTCATACAATGAAGAAGGGTTGAGTATCTTTAGTCCTTCGATTTTGAGCTTCCCTTTGCTCCTAGAAAAGGCAATGTAGTAGCTAATGCGCTGAACTAAAAAACTCAGGCACAAGTCATAAAAGAAGCCAGTGATGAATGTAAATTGATGGCCCTCTTTTCTGATCGTCATCTAGAGTTTCAGGACATTCATGAGAAATATTATCTCACAACTAGGATAGTTAACTCTTCCCTCCATGGGAAGGTGAATAGGGCATAATTTTTCAGATCATGAGGGCTTGGTTCTCCATGAGAGTATTATAGGAGATGACTTAAATCTATGTATTTTCTAAGGATAGAGATGACATCTTGTATATATATATATATATATATATATATGTATATATATATATATATATATGTTTCTGAGTTCCTACAGGAATGAGAGAGGATTTGATGTGGGAGTTTCATTCTTATCAGTGGATGGTTCATCCTTGCATCTCTTATTAGTATTGAGATATGTGATTCCAATATTGGTGGCCTAGGATGAAATGTTAGATAACAGGATTAATCACTATGTGTTCCACCTATCATCAGGTGAAGGTAGAGCACTAGAGACCTACTTGATTAATATATCCACTTCTAGTCTTGGAATGGAAATGGGAAGATTTTTACATTGAATTTGTAGTTAATTTACTGTGGAAACCTAGAGGTAGTGACAATGTATGGGTTGTTATTGGATGATTGACGAAAGTAGGAAACTTCGTCTTTTTTGGGAGACATTATCATTTGATGATTTGAGAGGATTACATATCTATGAGATCATCTAACTACACAAGGTCCCACATACTATCATTTCATATAGGGATGCTCATTTTAGGTTACGATTCTAGAAAGGGTTGTAGAAGTATATGGGTACACATGGGCCTCTGAGTACAACCATTCACCCTCACACTGATGGAAAATTAGAACAGATGATAAAGGTTTTTGAGTATATTCTCCAGACATGTGTCCTTAATTTCAGTAGTTCTTGGGAGAACCATATTCATCTCTTTGAGTTCACCTATAATAATATATTTCAATAAATTATTTCAATTGATACTTTTGATGCCTTGTATGGTTGGTTGTTCGGTTTACCCCTATGTTGGCTAGAGTCCGGAGTGGCATCCCTAATAGGTCCTTGTCTCGTGCATGAGACTTCAAAGAAGGTTCATATGATTAGAAAGCATAGGTCTACTATTCTTTCAAGAAAGAAATATTATGGGGACCACCATCGATGACCTCTGCAGTTCAAGGTCAGGGGTTTTGTTTTCCTATGGGTATTTCCTAGGTTAGGGAATAGAAGGATATGGAATAAAGGGAAGTTTTTTCCTCATTATATTGGGTCGTTTGAGATTCTAGAGATAGTCAGTTCGATATACTATCAGTTTCTACTAACTCAAAGGTAATATTCCATGCACAATGTCTTCCATGTTTCAAAACTTTTTTGGTATCATGCTGACCCGTCTTATACATTTGATGCAAATGAAGATGTGTTATATAACATTAATCCCATTCTAATTGGATATATAAGTCTAATGACATTACTTGGCCTTAAATGATATCCCCAAGGCACAGAATGTGGGAAATAAATTCCAAGGACTTCATTAATTGTTGGGGGATGATTTTCCATTTGAAAATAAAACAATCCACCCAAATATACCATAATACAATACCACTACATAATACACGATAAAAATTTCAAACAATTCAAGGTAATACCATTGATATAAAAAATAAAACTACAATAAAGTAAAAAATCTGAAGACAACTAACATAAATGTAAACAACAGAATACAAATACAAAAAAACTCAATGATAACCCACATAACTCCAAATCTCTAGTATTATTTTTTCTCTAAATCCAAAAACCAGCCCAATTATCATGATGAACCACTAAATAATTATGTTATATTACCTTTTCCTTGGTCCTGATGATCAATATCTACAAAAACACCAAAGTTCCAAAGTAGGGGTGAGTAATGAAACTCAATAGGCTTTCCCCAAATGACATCCCTACTCACCCCACTAGGATAGACCAAGTTAGAAAATTTATATAAAACCATTTATATAAAAACCATTTAAAATAGTATAAAAATTTATAACCAAGAAAAAAAATTCTATTCCAAAACAATTTTCAATGATAAAATAATTTCCAAGAAATTAACCAAACAAATAATTTATCCATTTCTAAATTTCCATATTGGCATAACCTAATCTATTTCACATAATCACACACACTTAACCGCACACCCATGCAATCTAAGTGTTACCATTGAAGGTGTAACTTAACATCCATAATCCCTCTCTTTGATGGTGGTAATTTATGACCATTATCCATCTCATTCCATCAATTCCTAACCATTTAAGATAACCACATCCCGACTCAACCTTTGCCAAACCAATTTAAACATTTCAATAACACTTCACTTTTATTGAAACCCATAAAAACAAACCATTTCAAATAAACCAAACCCTTTTTATTGAAAATACATTTTCATGAATCAAAACCAAATAACCATTTAAAATCATCCTTTTAAAATAATGTTACCATTTTCACATTCCTCATAAACACCCAATTTTTAGAATTATATACACCACCAAAAAAGGTGGTTTTCATCAATCAGTTTTTAAAAAATTTCACAAATTATATTACATAAAACAATCAATTTGAAATTTATTCTTCATGTTCAATGTAGAGAAGTCAATATTGAATCCACCTACCAAAGGATTTATGGAGAAAATGAAGAACGGTAATAAAATACTAATGATATTGGGTTGAATCTCCAAAAACCAAACTTATATCTCTTCCCCTATTATAAAAAAGGATAAATATAATCAGGAATGGAATTAAAAACCTTATATCCATCCATATAAGAACTAGATCTAAGAAAACTGGGAGAGAGAGTGAAGTAGATATAAAAAAACTATGAAAAACTATAATAAATGATGACTTAACATGAGAATCAGGCTTCAACGCACCATGAAATGCCTCCAGATCACATCTAATTAAAAGGGAATGGGTTCCATAGTATTTAGGATGAATAATAATCGATTTATGTTCAATTTGGAGAAAAGGGGGGGGGGGGTTAAAGTCTAATCCTAAACTATATCCACCTTTTATGGATCTTGTTTTTAAACCATGAATTGTTAAGAAAATTGCGTGCTAACTGTGTTCCAGCATATTCTTCAAGGAGTACCTCATACAATTGGTTTGAATAGGTATACAAAAAAAGTTCTTATCATACAAAATCTTACTATACCACTTTTCATAGTTTCTCAAAGGCGGCCGCACGTTTTGAAAAAGCCGTGCACCTTCCCTTTATCCCCTGTATCATTGTTCATGATTGCCTATAGGTATGGAATCCTACCTTTTTAATACATAAACTTTTTTTTACATTTTACTAAATATAATATCTTTTTAAGATTTGTTTCTTTGATGCAAGGTATATAAAACATGAAAACATAAAACATTCTTCTAAACAACGTAAAAAAATTATTTAGCGGTTCATCTTATGTACTTTTAATGCATCTCATAACTAGGGGACTTACATCAAATGATAGGGTTAGTATAAGTAGAAATATAGTAAATCTTGGGATAACTTCGTGCATCCTTATGAAGGCATCTTAAAGGACTAACCTGACACTCTGGTAAATTCTATTCCTTGGATATTTTTTAGGGAGATTGTTTCCAATCAGCTCCAACTATTCTTCAAAAAATATGTAGTATCATTTGGTTGTTAAACTAGTTATTTGTGAGGTTTGTCACTTTTCCTTTAAAATTGTTTAAATATAAAAAAATTAATTTTAGAGGAGGGTGAGCATAATACTGACTAAGGGAAATCAAGGGAATCAAATTACATGTGATCTTTGGAAATATGAATAAGTACTTGAGGGATATAATAAAGGAATTAGAAAGGTAAAAAGGGGAATATAATAATTAAAATTACCTAAATTATAACATGTAAATGTGGATAGAACATTTAAATGATAAATTCTTAATCATATCACAATTTTTTTTCATCAAGGTGTCATAAACAATTACCAAGGTTAATCACTTAGGTATCGTAAAACATGCCACCTCTAGAGATTAAATTATTTAACCAATAAATTGGAGTGATATATAGGTTCACCCTTCATATGTCATAATTAATGTGATCCAAAAATATTATAATAATACATTTCATAAATAACCCATGTAGAACAGAACAAATGGGTTTATATAAAAATAATGGCATTTTAAAATGTTCACAAAGACAACATATTTATGTCATTTATAACCCCTGAAAAGAGAATGATGGTTTTATGTTTGTCAATTAAAGAATAAAATAAATGATTTTTGAATCTTGGTGAATTCCCTAGGAACAGAAGTAGGTTGGTTTATTCACATGATTAAAATAAGAGGGAATTTCTTAAGGAGGAGAGAGAAATTTTGAGAAGTTAAATCGGCATCATAACTGGAATAAAACATTGTTTTAGAAAAGGGTAAAAAGTGAGGGTACAAGGAAATCCCATTCATAAAATAATATTAATATAGTAAAGGGATGAAATTAATTGGACATATGAAATTAGTTTTAAAATTTGAAAGACATACCGCATAAGGAGAGAACATGAATGTAAAATAGAAGTGGAGATTTCCCTTACCTTGAAGATTAGTTCTTAAAATGTGAGGATCGGGACCTTGGGGGCTCGAGGAAACCTTGTGAGAACTAATTGGGAAGTACAAATATGATAATTTCTTGGATGATGAAATTTTTGTGATATTAAATGGAAAAATGGGTGGGTATTTATTCAAAAGTTGAAGGATTTTTTTATTAATTTCAAAATTTAGGCCTTGGTCACCTTGGTAGTGGTAAATGAAGAAACATGAGCTTTCCCTTGGTATTTTAACTTGTAATTAGACACTTCGGACACCAGTTATGTTATTTTTATCCACATGAGTCGACCATCATTTTATATTACTTATTTTAGAATGGAAAATTAAATTTTTCATGAAATAACATTTTTAAAGTTAAAGTTTTCATTTTAGAATTTAGAAAGAAAATTATATATTTTAAAATTGATTAAATTATATTAAAATAAATTATATATATAAAATAACACATTTTAATTAGTGTACTATGTTTGATTAGTTATTATAATATTAATCCATGATTATGATGTCATTAACATACTGAAAAACACAAAATATATTTTTACTATTCACTAAGAAAAATGTATTTTAGAAAATTATCATTAATTCACCCTAACCTTATTTCAACATAATGATTTAAAAATTGATATTTATCTTGTCATAATAATTCTATAAATATGATAACATTAAATTTCAAATATAAAATTCCAAATTAATTAACTTTAATAGCATATTCAAATTGCATAGTATAATTTCTCACACTTGAAAAAAATATTTTATCATTTATATTTAAATAATAATTTATTATCACAACATTTAATTAAAATAGCTATTATTAATAATATCATAGTTTATTAAAACTATTTATATATTTTATGTAAAGTACAATTTATATCTGAAAAATCAATTTTATCCAATTCTATGTCAATTTTATTAAGCAAAGCTATTCTTAAAACGAAAATGATCGAATAAAATTTTTATTTAAACAATGGAATTACATACCAAGGTTGGGAGACATGACCCTATATTACAACCGTGTATTCCCTAAGAGTAATGTGTGATATGGTGGTAGTTTTATGGGGTGTCTCGGCTAACATCGACTGAGTAGTAATATCCACTAACATGAACTTCTCTTGTAGGAAATTTCATCCAAGCATCACTTGTTGATGCTTTTATTGGGATTGGTCAAGGGAAAACCCCAATGATGA
Organism: Viscum album; assembly: GCA_963277665.1. Lineage (NCBI taxonomy): Eukaryota > Viridiplantae > Streptophyta > Magnoliopsida > Santalales > Viscaceae > Viscum > Viscum album. The sequence goes on from OY728158.1 coordinate 327,898,849, forward strand.
AGCCTGCCTCCCAATCTTTCAAAAATGGGATTCAAAAAACATGACTATACTTATTGATTCTATCAACTCTTATTTTTTTTATTAATTATCCTTTGTGGGAATTTTACTTATAAACTCTAATGATAACATTAAAATTATTATCAATAGTATAGTTCCCAATGATCATATTGTCCAATGGTCATATAAAAATAGAATCTAGATGGTCAAATTTTCCATTATATTAACTTCACAAAAAATTTCATGGTTTTGTTTTGAATAATATAAAACTCATTTCTATGAAACAATTATCATTCCAAAACATCGTGTCATTACATTCTTCCCCCATTAAGAAATTTTGTTCCTGGAATTTCAACTCTTTCTCTCATTTGAGAAAATGTGTGGGTACTTCTGGCTCACTTTCTCATCTGGTTCCCACATCACTTGCTCATATATATGGTTCCTCGACAACACTTTGATGATGTGTTTAGTATTGTTTCATATAAACTTGTCTCTATAGTCCAAGATCTCCACTGGCTTCTCCTCATAAGAGAGGACATGTTTCAGTAGTACCACCATAGTATTAAATACATGTAAAGGGTTAGTTATGTACTTCCATAAGAGATATATGTTGAATATAACATGAAATTGAGCTATATTTTGAGGAATTTCAAGCTAATAGGCCACTTATCCTATGCGATCAAGGATTTCAAACGGGAAAAAGTACCTATGGATAATCATCCCTTTCTTCTAACAATGCATGACTCTCTTCTATAGTGATATTCAAAGGATCACTTTATTTCCCACACCAAACTCCAAGTCCCTTCGATAGTTTTCATTATAGATCTTATGATGAATCTGAGTAGACTTATTGTTTTTTTGGATGGAATGAACCTTTCCTATCATATCTTGTACAAGATATGGCTCATGCAACATTCTCTCACCAACTTCATCCCAACAAGTTGGAGTTCTAAATCTCTTTTATATAGTTCTTCATGGGTTACCATTTTAATACTAAAAAAGAATCTTTTCTTATATGAGAACTAAAATAATTGAATATTTTGATCCCATATACCTTTAAATTCCATTGATCATGTTCTCAGTATGTCCTCAAGTCTTTAAATAGTCATGTTAGATTGTCTATCAATTTGGGGGTGATAGGTCATACTAAAATTCATGTTTTACTCAGATCATGTTGAAGACATCTCCAAAATTTTGATGTGAACCATGGATCATGGTCATAAATGATATATAGTGTAACTAAATGCAACCTCACCACTTCCTTTACATAAATCTTGGTAAGTTGATCAAGATATAAGCCTTCTCAGATGGAAATAACATGAGAATTCATGGTGAGAAGGTCAACTATGACCTGTATCACATTGTTTCCTTCAGTTATTATCAGGATACCAGTTAAAAATTACATAGTGATATCATCCCACCTTCATATTGGTATATGTAGTGGTTGTAATACCCCTTTTGGAAGTTCTTACTCTACTTTAACATGTTTACACACCAGGCACCATTTAGTGTAGTAAAAAATCTCCCTTTTCATGTTATCCCTCCAATAATGATCATGAAGGTCCCTATGCATTTCAGTTCTTATAGGATGTATATAGAGTGTATCGATATGAGCTTCATACATAAAATACTACTTTATTTCTAGAATATATGAAACATATATCCTTGTATGAAATTTATGTTCACCTTCTTGATCAATATTCAACTCAGGAAACTTCCAATTCATCACATCCTCTATCTTCTTCTATAACAAAGGATCATCTCTTTGAGATTTCATGATATTATATAGTAATTATGGTTGATAAAAAATTTAGGATAGGTTTGATGATTTCCCTTCCCTCATGATTCCCATGTCCAACCTCTCTAGGTCCTTGATCAAAGGATCGCCTTGAAACCTCATCAGTATCAGCATAATAGGGTCTTTTATACATAATGCATCAGGGATTTTGTTTTTCTCCTCTAGGGTGATATTGAATTGAACAATCTTAGTATTTAATAATATACAACCATATCCTCTATCTCATGTTTAATTCCTTTTTCAAAAAATATACTACAAACATTGGTGGTCTATGTATATATCACATTTCAACCCATAAAGATAGTGCCTCCATATCCTCATAACAAGAACAACTGTATCCTACTACAGGTCATGCATAAAATAATTATTCTAATGAGGCCCTAAATATTGAGATGTATAAGCAATCACATTATAATTTTTAATGAGGATTCACCCATTTCCATTAAGAGATGCATCACTAAATATAACAAATCCTTATCTCATAGAGGGTAGAGTTATCACAGGTTTAGAAATCAATCTCTTCTTACACTCTTGGAAACTTTCTTCACACTCTTTTGTCTATGTGAACTTGGAACCTTTTCAAGTTAACATGGTTAGAGGATTAAAAACTCATTGATTTTTTTCCAAAACCTCTTATAAGATCCTCCTAAAACCAGGAAACTATGAATCTCATAAACTACTGTAGGAAGGGGCCACTCATCCACAACATTTTCCTTTATAGGTCAACTAAAATTCATTCATACATTATAATGTTCTACAAGAATGCAAATTTTTGTAACCAAAAATCTAATTTTCATAACTTTCCAAATAGCCTCTCCTTCATCAGATATAGTAATATAACCCATATATGATTCTCATACTCCACGTTAATTTTAGAATATATAATAATATCAACAATAAAAACTACCAAAAAGTTATTAAGGTAGTCTTTAAAGACACTATTTATCAAATTAATAAATATAGAAAAACCATTAGTCAATCTGAAGGGCATGAATACATACTCATAATGCCTAGATCATGACTGAAAAGTAGTATTTGGAATATCTTATTTCTTCACCCTCAATTGGTGATGATCATTTTGACGATCAATCTTGGAGAAGAATTAAACCCCATAAAGTGGGTAAAATAAATCGTCCATCCTTGTAAGATGGTACTTGTTCTTCATTATTGTCCTGTTATGTTCTCTATAATCCATTTACAGCCTCATTGATTCACCATTCTTCTTCATAAAGAGAATATTTTATCCCCAAGGAGACACACATGGTTGGATAATCCACTTCTCCAAAATATCTAGTAATTATTTCTATAATTATTTTAGGACCACATTTTCCATTCTATATTGGGTATTTGATATCATCTTGGATCCAGGAATGAGTTCAATGGAGATCTATACCTCTCTTTATTGAGGAGGTCTTGGTAACTCCACATGAAATACATTAATGTATTCCTAAATTCTGGGGACATTTTCTATTCATATAATTCCATTTCATTCTTCATCATCACTGGTCATCTCATAAAGAATGCTATACAAGGTGATTATAGACAAGGATCAAGATGATATATTTCTCCTTTGAAAACAACCATAGGTTCTCCATTCAACACTACTAAAATTTCATTTCTTCTGTAGTAGATATTAGTATTATACTTTGAGATCATGTACAACCATATTATAGTGATGAATTCTAGAAAGGGAATTCCTACTATATTTTTGAGGATATTATGCTCTCCAAAGTGAATACTGGAGTTTTTATACATTATTGATGTTTGGATAATCCCTACAAGAGTATTGGCATATAACTTTACTTCAAGTTGTTAAGATATTTATTCTATATTCTTTTCAAACTTGGAAAAAATAATGGAATTAGTAGAACTAGAATCAAACAATGTACTTTCTATCATTAATAGAATAATGAGAGTACCTACCACCACATCATTTGGAGATCAAATATTCATTATCGTGATAGAAAAATCTCAACCTTGATCACTTGGACTATGATGAGTTTGATGGTGATTCCCATCCAATGACTTCATATTTGGACAGTGATATAAAAAGTTTTAAATATGTCAACACATGAAGAATTAGACTTTTGTTTGGGCCTACACTATCTTCCCTTTGTTATAAGTGTTTATATGGTGAGGTTTCACGACACTATGATTGTTCCAATCAACATGGACATTTCTTCAACATGTGTAACATTTCCCACTCCCAAGAAATAAGTTCCATGAACTCATCTTCCCATATTTGTTTCATGTGGGAAGTTTCACTTTCATTCATCCTCTTCCATGATCAAAGTTCTTCCCCATGTTTGGCTTCAAATATCTCTTATTTTTATTCGATCTATAGGACCATTTTTTCTCTCCAAAATCTATCTCAACCTTCATAGCACATCACACAATATCCTTATAACTTTCATATTCTTGATTGGCTATATTCTTCTATAAATGGGGTCTTATTCTACTGAATAATCATTCAACCATTCAATTATGATCCATGAAAAATCTAGTGTTGTAGTGAAAAAGCATTGTAATTTTCAACTCATTGCATCTCACAGATTCATTGCACTTCTTATCAAGAACCAAGAATTCCTTATCCATTTTCATTCTCATCGGATGGGAGAAATATTTATTGAAAATTGATTCCCTAAACTCTTCCCACTCCATAACATCAATATCCATTCATGGCTTCATGTTTTTAAACATTTTACACCCTTGAACATCTTTTCCCTCTATGTGGCACATATCCAAGGTGATATTCTCTTACTCCAATCAACAGTGTACATAAAAGATATTTTTTATAGAGCTTATAAATTGTTTAGAAATCAATGGGTTGGTATATCCACTAAAATAAGGAGTTCATTGACACATAAGGGACTCAAAATAAAGTTGATCCCTTGGAGGAAAATCCTGTATCTTCGATTTATTCAAGTTATTTCACATAACTGATGTCAATTGATTCATAATTCTCATGAATATTTCTATTCTATCTTCCATCAGAGAGCTGTCAGCACCAGGTCCATTACACTAACCATTTATATGGTTCCTCCTATTTCCCTCCATTTTATAAAAGAAGAAAACTTACTTATTAACATGTTTATTTTAATAATCATATAAATCTTAAAGAATTTTATATCATAAAACATCATGATTAATTATGTTAATCATTAACAACAATTAAATTTTCTATAAATCCTTCATAATGGTTCATAAAAGTCTTGTGATTAACCAAACATATCCCCTGGGAGTGTCAACCCAGGAGTGAAGAAAGTCTTGTTTTCTTTCACTAGTTCCCATTCAAGTCTATCTCAAAGTGGTATTTTCTAATTTCACCACTAGATACATCTGTGCTAGATCCACATCCACTTGTTCATATCTAGAAAGGGATTTCTTCTCTCAAAACCATATACTTAACACTTTACCAAAATAGATGGATGTTTTAATATATTTTAACTTGTCCCTAAGGTTCTTCATAATGTTTTAAAATCCTAATATACTCAAATAACTAAAATTTTATTTGATACCAAATATGGAATCCCACCTTTTTAATACATAAACATTTCATTACATTGTACCAAACAAAGGATATTTTAATGTTTATTTTCTTATAAACAAGGTACATAACACATGAAATCTTAAAACATTATTCTAAAAAATGTTAAAGGATTCTTCATTGGTTCATCCTACATACTTTTACTTCATCTCAAAACCAATGGATATACATCAAAGGAAAGAGTGACAATAAGGTTGAGTAAGGGAAATAAAGGGAATTATTTTCCATGTGATCTTGAGAAATATCAATAAGAACTTGAGGATTATAATAAAAGAAATGAGAAAAGGAAAATGGTTTATACCATAATAAAAATATATTTAATCATAACATGGAAATTTGGATATGACATTTAAATGATAAATTCTTAAGCATATCACCAAGGTTTTTCACTAAGGTGTTATAAACATTTACCAAGGTAAATCACCAAGGTATTGTAAAACATGATATATCTAGAGATTAAGTTCTTTACCCAATGCATTATATAGATATTTGGGGGAAACCTTCATATTTATTTATTAATTTGGACCAAATTGGTCATAATAAAATATTTCATTAATAACCTATGTAGAATAGAAGAAGTGGGTTTTGATATAAAACTCATGGTATTTTAAAAAGTGTTTAATGAAATGATATTTATGTCATTTATAAACCACAGAAAGGGAATGAGTGTTTTATGTATTTAAATTATAGAATTAAATAAATCATTCTTAAATATTTGTGAATACCCCTAGAAAATAAATATGTTTTAGTATTCACATGATGAAAATAAAATTGAATTTTCGGATGAGAAAAGAGAAATTGTGAGAAGTAAAATCGGTAGCAAAATGGGTATAAAACGTCATTTTAGAAAAAGATAAAAAGAGAGGGGGAAATTATATCACATTCATAAAATAATATCAATAAATTAAAGAGAAAAAATAAATTTTATAAGAACATAGTTTGGAAATATGAAAGACATACCACTTAAAGAGGGAACTTGAATGGAAAATAGAAGAGGAGATTTCACTTACCTTAAAGATTAGTTCAAAAAACACGAGGAATGAGACCTTGGGTTATTGGGGACACCTTGGGTGGTAAAAATATCATATCATTGTGGAGGTTGAAATGAGAGAGAAAAGAAATGTATAAATTGGTGGGTATTTATAAAAAAGTGGGGGATTTGTTTATTAATTTCTAAATTTTGGCCTTATACACCAAGGTAGTGGATAATGAAAAGACATGGGCTTGAAAATGGTAATTTACCAGAGTATTGGACACAGCAGAAAATTTTTATGTTATTTTAATCTACAAGATATGAACATCATTTTATATTACTTATTTTGGCCAGGAGAATTAACATTTCCACAAAATAACATTTTTAATGTTAAAGTACCCATTTTAGAATTTGGAAAGTAAATTATATATTTGGAAATTGATTAAAATCTATTAAAACACATGATATTAAAAAAATAACATATCTTAAGTTGTGGATTTTGGTTATTAGTTATTATATTATTATGACTAAACTATGATGTCATTAACATACTGAAAAACTAAAACTGTATCTTTACTATTCAAGAAAAAAAATGTATTTTAGAAAATTCTAATAAATCAACCTAACCTAATTTCAAGGAGATAATTTATAACATGATATTTATTTTATCCCAATAATTCTCTAAATAAGATAATTATAACTTTTAAATATAAAAATCCTCATTCATTAAAAATAATATCAGATTGAAAATGTATAGTATAATTTATGAAACTTCAAAAAAATATCATTTATATTTAAATAAGAATGTTATTAACACAATATTTTATTAAAATATGTATTATTAATAATATCATCTTTTATTAAAATTATTAAATATATTCTAAAAAGTACAATTTATTTCCAAAAAATTAATTTTTCAAATTATATCTCAATTTTATTAAGAAAAAATTTCATCAAACGTAATTCATGGACTAACAATTTTATTCAAATAAAAGAATTTTACACTAAGGTAAGGATACATAACCCATTTTTACACCTGTGTACACCCTAAGATTAAGGTGTATGATGGTTGTATTTTCATGGGGTTCCTCCTCTAACATCACCAAATGGTAATCTCAATTAACTTGAACTCATCCTATAAGAGATTTAGTTCAAGCTTCAATTTTTGAAGCTAGACTTAGGCTTAGTCAAGGGTGAACCCCAGTGATGAAACCTCCTTCCCAAGAATTGACAAATGGGATTCAAATGGAACTAATCTACTTATTGAGGACATAAAATCTTATTTTTTTTATCAATTATTATTTGTCAAAATATTAAATATAAAATATAATTATAATGTTAAAATTATTATCAAAAGTATAGTTCCCAACAATCATATTGTTTAACGGTTATAATTAACCAATGGTCATATGCTGGTTGAATCCAGATGGTTATATTTAAATTTATAGTCACTTCATTAAAAAAATGATTTTTTGTGAATAATATAACACATATTTTTAGGATAAAAATATAATTCAAAATGTTTGGGTCGTTACAGTAGGAGTTATACAATTTCCACTAACTGTGCACCAACTGTGCACCTTTATAAAAGTCTAAAAAATATTCCAAATGGTTTCCAAGCCCTCCTAAAATTCACCCAAACACCTTACACACTTAAAATAAATAAATTAAGGGTTACTAACATGAAAATAGAGGTGATATATTCTCCCAATTATTTTCCTTTATGTCCGTAGATAGTATAAAATCACTATTTATCATAAAGAGATCGGGTCATTACTCGATCATTTACTTGTCCAATTCCCAAGTCTCTCCTTTAATCTGATCATGTTTCCACAAAACTCACACTATAATATTGATTATTTCATGAAATAATTTCACTTTTATATCCAAAATCTACACTAGCATGTGATCCAATGAAGCATCAAGATATAGATCAACATGATCCCATAGAATCAAAAGGCTAGGATAATGATGATACTTTTTCAATTGAGATACATGAAGCATAGTGTGCCCCATACCGAAACTTGGTGGAAAATATAACCTATATTCCTCCTAAAACAATCTTTAGAGTATCTCAAAATGGCATATGTATTGATAATATAACATGACCTTCTTCCCAAAATGAATATTTCCATGACTTGGAGAGATCCTCAAGAACACATGATCACTCACCTTGAACGACAACGACCATCAATGAGGATCCACATATGATTTATGATGACTCTATATTGTCTCCATATATTTTATGATCAACATAATATTCTAAATTGTCTCTTAGATAAGTCTCATATATAGATTTTTGACAAGTCATCTACTGTATGGGATTCAAGAATAATGATAAAATGGACCAACTTTATGAGACGATCCACTGTCACCCATATAAAAATGTGTTTCGGAATAATTATTGAGAGAAATATTAAAAAATATTAAGATATAGGCTCCAATTTAAAAATAAGAATAGTTAATGAATAGAACATACCTACTATTCGATGTTGTTCTTCTTTAACATGCAGACCAGTTAAGCATCTTGTAAAAAAACTCATCCTCATTTATTTTCATGCTGACCAATTTTTTTTTTGTTTTAAACACCTTATGCATATTTTTTATCCCAAGATGATAAATCTCTTTTGAATGTTTGTAATGTTGAAGAAGTTGTTCTTGAAAATTCATAGGTACGACCATATGATTTTGAAACAACAACACTGGACTCCCATCCAGTTTCCATCCCTCAATGGTCTCCCCACCATTGAGTTTTTACATCCTTGCGACATATTAAGAATCTAATGTATGTACCTCTTTAACTATATTCAACAGATCAGGAATAAAGAAACCTAGAATGAAAACTCCATAATCATCTTGGTCTTCACATTTCAAGTGCATGTCGGCTATGATAGATATCAACTACAACTAGTCTAAAGATTCTTTTGCCAATAGAGCATAGTACATTATGCTTAATGCATCTGCCACCAAATTATATTTACTCAATGTATACATAAATTCAAAAACAAAAAATTGTGATACTAAATTTATATTCTCTATATTTGGTTCAAACCCATTTTAATGAAAATATTTTTCAAGATCTTATAGTCGGTAAAAACTGTGAATTTCTCACCAACGAGCTAATGATTCCATGTCTTCAAAGCATAGACTACAACAACTAACTCTAAATCATGTGTTGCGTTGTTCTTCTCATTAAACCTTAGTTTTCGTCATCCATAAGAAAAAAAGATCTCCCTATATTATAACACATCCCATCTCATATCCTAAAGCTTCACAATACACCATATACACTTGTCCTGATTCTATGAAAAATCAATCGGTGATATTGTAAAGATAACTTTATTTTCTTGAACAAGGTGTTAGTAATAACTGGATAGACTTAGGAAACTGCCTATATCAAATAAATTCTTTGGTGATTTCCAAGAGATAACAACTTATATCTTTTTGGGATCCATTAAATGACATTTTTAGAGATTTTATGTCCAAGGAAACATATATATTTTATCCAAGAATCACACTTTAGGATTTTTAAATATAATCAATGATCACATAAGATTCCCAAAAATGTTGCCAAGTCATGATAATGCTCCTCTCTTTTCCTTGAATACACCAATATTTCATCCAAAATGACCACTAAAAAATATTATAAAAACATTTGAAATATTTGATTCATCATTTCCATAAAGACTTATGGTGCATTTTTAAGAATAAAATGAATTACCACATATTCATAATGTCCATATATTCTTCTAAAATCTATCTTTGGAATGTCCAACTTTAGAATCTATATTTGGTGATATATTGATAGGAAGTCAATTTTAGATAACCTCTAAGCTCCCCCCAAATTTATTGAATAGGTCATAAATTCATGGAAGTGGATACCTATTCTTTATCGTGACTTTTTTAATATTACAATAATTCATACACAACTAAAGTTTTTAATTCACCTTTTAGAAAAAAAATCTAGTACTTCCCACGAAGACATGTTTGGCCAAATGAACCATTTATTTTCCATTTTCTCTAACTGAACATTAAACTCCCTTAATTGTATTGGTGACATTTGACAAGAATGAACTAAAAAAGTACTAGTCCCTAGAAAGAGATCAATATTAAACTCCACTCCCCATATAGGTGTAAACCTTAAGAAACTTTTAGGAAAGACCTCCATAAACTGGTAAACCACAGCTAGAAAACTATTATTAATTATCTCTTCCATCAATTACCAAGTAATACCTTCCAAATGGTATGATATTGTTCCATATTATACTTCCAAAAATCATGTTGTACCTTCCTATACATTTAGGTCTCCTCTAAAGAGATACTCAATGCCATCCTCAGTCGTGAAACTAACCATTCTGTTATAATAGTCGATGTGAGCCTTGACATTTTTCAACCAAACCATACCAAGGATTTTATCATAGTCATCCATCTCAAGCACAAGGAAATATCATATCAACTTAGCTCCATCAAGGTTATAGAACATTCCCTACACACCAAGGCTTGATCTTATCTTTGACCAAGAGTATTTTTAATGTTTTAACGCAGAAGGAATCATTTAAACATTTAAAACTTGAAAATCAATAGAATAAGATGCAATAAAAGAGTGGGATGTTCCCTTATCAAATAAAGATTTTATAAGGGTGGAATTCAATATAATTTTACCTATCAAGGTTGATGGTCTAGATTCATCAGCCACAATAACCTGCCCATCTCCTTATAATTTCTTACCCACTGAACTTTGTTCCTTATTGCCTTGTTAGTCTGCCCTTAATGAGGATTCATGGTATTATTGGAATCACCATGGATAGCTATGTTTTTTCTGACAAGATTGATTTTTTTCCTCATTCCATAGAAGCATAAAACGTCTGCGACACCAGATAAGTGTCATGAACATCCACTACAAAATAATTGACTTGTACCAACAGAAATTCTGTAACAGATTATATAACTGTTGGTAAAAATGAGTAATTCCAACAGATATTATGTTTTGTTGATATTATTTTTATGTACCAACATTTGTTTTTACTATCAAATATATCTATTGTTAATAATCATCTTATACCAATAAATATTTTACCAACACTTAAATCTATTACCAATTTATATTAACACCAACAACTTTTTTACCTACACATGACACTGCTATTAACAACTATTAACAACAATAAAAAATTTAACATAAAAAACGATGTAATAAATTATCCAAAAATAATAAATATTTATTAATAATTTAATATAAATTTATAATTATTTACTACCAACACATTATTTATCAATAAAACTATATTATTTTGTTTAGAGTTAATATATTTTTGCGGAGGAACCCTAGGAATAATCGTCCATTTCTCTCATCCCCATACCCCTCTCGCACTGACGCCGCCTCCTCTCTGAGCATCCCCGCCAACACCGCCTCCTCTCCGAGCATCCCCGCCGATGCTGCCTGCCTCCCTCTCCCTCGCCCCCTCCCCACCGATACTATCACCCCCACCTCTCTGGCACTCCACCCCTTCTCAATCACCATCGCACACCCTTCCCTCCACACTAACGTCGCCTCCTCTCCGATAATCCTAGCCAACGAATCCTTCCCCTCTCTCCCTTGCCACCCTCCCCACTGACACTTTCCCCCCATCTCTCTAGTACTCCACCCCATTCTCACTCATCATCGTGCCTCCCTAACTCCCCATTATGATTTTCCGGTAACACTGTCTCCCACTCCTCCACCTTCCTAGCTTACCACCCTTCCATCCTTATCATCTCCTCTCATTTTTGTCACTACAGGAGCCTCATCCTCATCACTACCACTAGTGCCTCGTCGCTAACCCCCTTCGGCGCTTGCAGGTTACGGAATCAATTATCAACTGTATCAATTTCTTGTCATTTTGATTCAGTTTCTTATTTTAATTCTGATACCCATTGCTATAATACCTTGTTTAATGTTTTTTCAAGAAAACCAAGCATCTCACCCACTGCTTTACATTCTTATTTCTTGAAACATGGAACCATATTGTCTATTTGGTCAAACATAAAATACCTATGTTCATTTCTTGTTTTCATTTTGTTTTCTGTTATTTGTTTTGTTCTTCTTGTCAATCTACCAATACAAAATATTTAAGCTGGTGCTGTGGTTTGATTCTTATTATACCATTTACGATAATTCTATTATTTTATTGTTGATTAATTCTAAAATTTACATGTGCACAAGTAACTACATTGTTATTATGAACACAAGAAACTACTGTATTTTGCCTAAGTATGAGTAACTGCAGTATTTTACATGAGAACAGGAAACTATAATATTTTATTATTGTTTTCATACCTTAACCAAAAAATTATCCATCCTCAAAATCTGTGGTTTTATTACTAACTGCATTGTTTAGACAGTCATCCAACACATGAAAGGTGTCTCCTTTCTTTCTAGGTGCTGTTATGACATCAGAATTTTTTATCATCAGTCTCTGGTCATAAAAAAACCCTCATACTCATGTGATGAAAGTCCATCACACTGTATAGGTAGTTCATAATATTTATAAGCCTATATTAATAATACCTATTTGGGTTAGAGTTCAACTGCAACCTTTAATGTCAAGGACCCTTCTTATTATATTGATCAAACACTACCAGTCTGTTCAATGCTCAGTCTATGAGCATCCTTCTATTATAAAATTCATTGACACTATAAACCATATAAATTATGAAACACACATACACATTTTTATTAGATTATACCCCTACACTTTTTTTTATTTTCTTGGGAATCATTGCAGCCAACCTTGATGTAGATCCATGAATCCTTAAACTATTATCATTCTAACCTGAGTTGAAATAAGTATTACTTATCAATACCAGTATTCTGATAATGGAAACCTTCAAATAATAAATTATATCATGATCTATCATGACCTAAATTGTTATTATTCTAATCAAAGTCGAAATACATATTGAAGTAATTCATTCTTCCCTTTTACCATCACCTTTCACAACTACCATAGCCTCATACTGTTCTATTGAGTCGTTGGTTTCATGTTTCAATTTTCAAGACCTTTTAAATCAAAGAAGAACCTTTCCTGATAATAGAAACACAACATCACCTAAACAATTGCACACCAATGAAACAACAATGATACTTCCAATCCATTATGACTGTATTATTGTTCTACACAATGTGATGGGTTTAATTTATGAAACTCCAGTAGATAGAAACAAAGATCAGAAGATGTAACAGAAGAATAAGAAATATCATTGTTAGAAGGATATAAAATTTGATGCATTACACCCATGGAATACTCAAATAGGTGAATAATTACATTATAATACATTAACAAATCCTCACACTATGTACATGTCAAATATTTCATGATATGTTTGGATTCTGTTATAGGCATTCAACTATATCTAGAAAACCATTATCAATAGTTCCATATTTATAATGTCTACTCATAATCTTGAATAATAATAAACACCTTTTCCTTTTATAACCTAGAATTACTTTGATAATATGTGAAAATTTGATGCTTTTCACATCCACATCAATTCTGTTATAGGAATTCAATTATATATGGACAACCATTCTCATTATGGTTCTTATAATGGTCTTGATTACATACATATTGTGTGGAGTGAGCCTAACCCACCATTAATTACTCTTAATATTTTTATGCAATATGTTATGAAATCGAGTCTTTTGAATTGACGTTGATGTGATATTTTGAATTTTCTTATGGTGTTTGGCATAATGCAGTGATGGTGACCTGAGTTCATTGGGATAACCGACCGGTGTTCTATCTAGTGTGTTGGAACATACAAAATGTTACTCTCAAAGGAAGTGTTTTTTCACAAAAACTATCTCAGTATGTATAAAAATGTCATGACCCCAGCTTCAATTAGAGAATATGTAGCCAGGTGCATAAACTATGATTTTGAATCTGTTGCACACTATTAATGTTTCATTTCAAACAAATCCTAGATTCTACTTATTTTCATTTTTATGCTTCCATCTTTCTTGAAGGTTCTCTATGAACTCATGTAAAAAATTCACTTCTTCCATGGCCATGTGCATCTAGTACTAAGCCGACAACATATCCCATGTGGTCCAGCTGTAAGACATGAAGATCATCTCAAAGGAGCCAAAAATATTCTCTTAAAGGTAAGTTATGATAACAAGATTGCTTCTAAAACATCACCAATTGAGTTTGAGATTGTATCATATTGGAAATAGATTTCCAATAAAATTTTTGATTTATAGAAAATTTAATGGTGGTTTGACTTATCAATATAACAAGTGGACCAAATTGTAATTGAGTGGTAATTTGAAAATGAAAAGCTAGAAATAATAGTCTATTGTACGAACATATTTTCCAAATTTTAATATAGAGGATTTAAAAATTATTGAAGAGTACTTTGGTTTAGTTAATGAAGGTGTAAATTTTTTTTCTTTGTTTTGTAAACTATATAAATATATGTTTTTTTAATTAGATTCATCCATAAATTATGCAGTCAAATAACATTTTCTTATCTATTATCTTTTTTAATGCCCTGACCTACTCATTTTCGTAAATGTTATTATTTTTGTTGATGCATGTTATAAAATGATATAAAATTGTGACATTATGAATGAAATTTTATTATAAAATGTATTTTGATATAATTGTATGTTGTTATAAGTGCAAAGTCAATATGAATTTTATGTTTTTAAATGTATAAATTTTTTTAAAACCTTACATCCAAGTGCGAGAAATGTTTGTGGAATTATATTATTATGAAATTTATATTATAAATTTTTTAACCACAAAAAACACTTATGCTCATTACGTGTTTTCATTTGTGGTCTTTGTTTTGTTGTTAATACTAAGCTTCCTATAGAATCTATTGATGCTGGTGTTGTATTTTGATTATTAATTGATATTTTATGGGAATTATAGTATTATATTCTAGTTTAATTCTAGAATTTACTTGAGCACACGTTCTATAATCTTGAGCAATTGAAAACTATGTATAACACTTGTCATTTATGATAAGTATTTATGATGTTCATATACATATAACACTCATTATTGATAATAATTATTTATGATGTCCAACTCATATTGCATGTGGATAATGGATTTTTATATGCTTATCACATGTATGCTGGGAAATTTGATTGAAAAAAGAATTAAACCTTTACATGTTTCTTCATGTTATTATTAGAAAAGAATAAATAGACATTTAAAATGATCAAATTAGTATAATCTAGTGGGGGAGGGTGAATAGGATTGGATTATCAACAAAATAATTTCACAAGGATATGAGTCCTCTTGATGACTCTGGTATTGGTGCGTAATATGAATTTAAATTGGTCAATTATTGATATGATTGTATATAGAATGTATTGAAAGTATTTACCTTTTTTCTAGTATTCCACACCATTTTATTCAACTAAATAATTTATTCTCAGGCTCTGTTATGTTGTATGTGAACTAATATTTGTGTTCACTTGTTTTGATAAATTTTCTTACTCTGTATTTCCCTTTTTATCACCTACCATGAGTGAGGATATGGTTGTTTGTCTTTCCCTTCTAGTTTTGAATGGGTTCAGAGTACATTGATCCTGGAGCTGGTATTTTTTATTCTAAGTTTGAGATGGTATTTTTTATTCTAAGTTTGATTGATTTGTGTGCAGTTGATGACTAGTGTATTGCTGCAGCTATAGAGCACTGATTTTAGGAATCTTGGACCACATTACCCTCGTCTTGCTTCAAATCAATTTGGATTCATATGGAATTAGATATCTGTATGAGGTTGTTGTCCTATAAGTCCACTAATTCTGAATTAAATTGGAGGTTGGCTATGAGTTGGTCCTTCCCTACTTGACTCTTTTCCTAACAGTTGGTGGTTTTTGGATACTTGTGTTCTTGGTTCACAGGTTTGGTTTTCTTGCAGTTTTTATTCCCCTCATCTCATGTCATGCTATAATGATCTGCATGGCATGATTTGAAACATCGATCCATGGCCGACATTCTAATTTTATAGTTGAAATTCTAATTTTATGCTCTTACGACCATGGTAGTTATATTTCTTGGGGGTTGCTACCCATTTCTGGGGTTGATATGACCTGCGGATGGCTCAGGTAAGTACTATTCCTCTGATGCTGGTGTTTTGTGTTGGCACTTCATGTTTTTCTATTGGTTTCCTACTCTGTTCTGTTTTCTGGATTTGCTGCTGGTGAATGCGCACATGCGTGATTTTATTATTTCTTCTTAGTGGTAGGTTGTTTCTTTGTACCAGGTAGGGGATCTTCGGCAGTAGTCTCCATCAGATAGGCCTTATTCTACTGTGGGATGCCCCGGTTTTAGTCTGCTGTGTCTCTGGAGTTACTGCACTATTGGGCACTTAGATTTTGCCTCTGGAGTTGCCGCTGCTTATGAAACTATCGAGTGCTTGGATTTATCCTCTAGAGTTGCCACTACTTACAATACTGCCGCTGCTTGCGAAACTATCGGGCACTTGAGATACTGTCTGGCGCTTGGGTTTGGTCTCTGGAGTTACTGCTACTTGTGATACTGTCAGGTGCTTGGATTTGGCCTCTGGAGTTTCCGCTGCTTGCAATACTGTTGGTGCTTCAGTTTGGCCTTTCAAGCTTTCCTGGTGTTGGGTTTATTGCAATGATGGGGCTGTGGATTTAGTATATTGATGTGGCTGATGAGCGTACTGATCTTCGGTCTTCTGGGATTGAGGTTTTTGGTGTTGAAGTTGTTGTGTTGGTCTGTTGATCGTGCCTTCATGTGGGGCTGGTTGGTGTGATTTTGTAATCAGGGTTTTGTTTCACATGCACATGTGTGGGCTCCTTGTGTTATTTTGGTGTCATGTTTTTAATTATATTTGAACATATTTTTTCAAATAAAGCTTCATTTCTTTGAATTTTCATATCATTTAATTTTATAATTATTATATAATAAATATATTATATATAATTTGATTAATAAATATAATATAAAATTTTAGCAATAAATATTAGAATTCTCATATATAATATTTTATTGAAAACCTAATTTATAAGAAGATATTAATTGATGATATTGTTTATAATAATAGATAAAATAATATTGTTAATAATATTATTGATGAAATGATAAATGTTAATAATATTACTAACAGATAAATCTATCATATGAATATGTTACTAAGCATTTTGACCAATATATATATTATCTGTTGGTATTATTATAATTGCAACAAAACTATTTTATCTGTCGCAATAACATTTAGCGACAGAGTTTTTAACAACAATTTAGTGACAATACATTTTTTCTTGGTAAAACGCTTTACCAATAGAAAATTTACTTTTACCAACAGATATACCCTTGTTGGAAAAAGATAATTATTTTATAGTGATCTAACCTCGGAGCACTGTGATAATAGCCTTGAAGATGCACCATATTATTGCAATTGTTTCATGATATAGGTTTTCTCGTACACTCTCACTTCATATGACTAAGATAACCACATTAGAAACATCATGGATTGTTTATGGGTCTTTAGGGAAGACTCATGGATCTAGCTATCTGATTCTGAGTCGTGCTCCCACCTTGGAAATAGTTTTCCCATTTTTTCTTGATCCCAAAATTAGATTCCCCACCTTTTCACATAGGTATCAACATGCAACCTCCACCAATAGATCTTGATATATCCCTTTCTACCAGTCTCCCTATTGACCAACTCTGTATAATCTATTATATAGAGCATGAAATTCATCATGCAAATCTTTTTCATTAGCCCTGATTCATAGATGTGTTCCTTCATGGACGCACTAACATAAACTTCGGGTAAAAAGAACACTAAATTTATGAATTTAGCCGCATACTCCATGAAAAAAATATTTTCCTGATTCAATATAACGATATTCTCATTTAATTAAATTTTAAACATGTGAGAATAGATTTTTTTTTTGAATAATTCATCAAAGTCCTCTTATGAAAGGCCTTGTTCTAATTAGACTAGAATAGTTAAATCCCACCACTATACTAAATTATCATCCAAAAAATAAATCACAAAATTGGCATTATACTCTGCTGGTGTGCCAAGGAAATTAAAGACTCAATTCATCTTGTTCATCTACACCTCTACCTTCTCTGGTTCCAAATTACCCAAAAAGATCGGTGGACCCTACTTCTAGAACTTGATGGAATGATCATATTGCCTTAGTTCATCCCTCTTGTTCTCTCTTTAAACAAACTAAAACTCTTAAACAATACTTTGAACTAGCTGTTGGTTCACCTGTGGCTCATGCACAACCAAATTTTTAGTAGTTTTCTCTGGTTAGTTCTTACAAATCCTACCGGGTGCCATTTTTTATAAAGACAACAAACTCTATAATTCTCACCATCTATCAACTGAAGGATTAAAAATTTGAAATTATACCACATCATACAATCACAACATTTCTTTCCAAAATTCAAAATTTCAATATTCAACCATTTTTGAAAATTTCACCATACTTTTAAAAATCAAACCATTTTCAAAATAATCATTTCATGCCTTTTCAAAATCTCATATTTGAAAACAAAATTATTATTTTTTCAAATATTAGTAGTTTTGTAAGAAATCATATATCGTCACTTAAAATGAAATATGTAATCCTAGTGGGAAGTCATTTAAACAATGCATTTTATGCTCGTATGAATGGAAAAACACATGACAATGAGATTTTAAATCTTATAATTCTCTCCAAAACATTTCTGTACCCAACTCCCAGGTAACTTGAAGTTCATCATAGAAAAGTTAGATATTCCTTTATATTCACTTTATTTATACTCCTAAAAACCCTAATCCTTTATACAAACATGACACAAAGAATAGACTAGAATGAATTTCAACTCCAAGAACTAGAGAACTGAAGACCGCTTTTTAGTCAAAGATTGAAAAAGATGATTGAACTTATGCCACAAAGATATTTTGATGGACCAAGACTGATACCACTTGTAACATTCTACCCCTACTCATTGTCTTGATAAGGTATAAGGATATTACATGACCTTAAGAGAAATCCTATATGTAATAAAGGATGGAAATAAATTTCAAGGGATTAATTAATACATGGGGCTTGATTTTCCCTTTGAAGATAAAATAAACAATCCAAACATACCAATAAAAAATACCTATACATTTTTCATGATAACAATATAACATAACTAGTGGTAATGTCATTGATATAAAAAATTAAACTACAAAAATTTACCAACATGGAAGACAACTAACATCAAAATTCACAGTAGAGTTCAAAGACAAAAAAACTCAACAACAATGCACATAACTCCAAATCTCCAACATGATCCACGTTCCAACACAACTAAACAGAAAAAGTATCAGGATGCACCACTAAAGAAGTGTGATAATCTACATTTACATGTGTCCCGATCTAAAATATATATAAAAGTACCAATGTCTAAATATAGAGGTTAGTAATGAAACTCAAAAGTCTTTCCCCAAATTAATTCCCTACTCACACCACTAGGACAGAACAAGTTAGAAAATTTATATAAAAAACATTATATAAAAACAATTTAAAATAGTTCAAAAATTTATAACCAATCCATACAATTCTATACCAAAATAGTTTTCTCAAATAAACCAATTTCCAAGGATGAAACCAAAGAATTCATTTAACAATTTCTCAATTTCCATGTTGTCATAACCCAATCTGTTTTACATAATCACACACACACACACACATTTACTACACACCCACATAAGCTTTGTTTTACAATTGATGATGGAACTTAATTACCATACTCCTTCCCTTTTATGTTGGTACTTCACAACCATTATCCATCATATTCCATTATTTATTAACCATTTAAGAAAACCACAATCCAATTCATCAATTTCCAATACAATTTAAGCAATTTTATAACCCCACACTTTTATTGAAAACCATAACAAAAAAACATTTCAATAAAACAATACCCTTCTTATTGAAATACTTTTCCATGCATGAAAACCAAATAACCTTTTAAAATCATCATTTTAAAATCAAATTAAAATTTTCAATTTCAACTAAAATACCTAATTTACACAATTCAATAAACTGCCACCAAATGAGGTTTCAATCAATCTATTGAAAAATAATTTCATAATAAATTTCACAAAAAAAACAAATAATTTTAAATTTATTCTACAATATCTATGTAGATGATTCAAGAGTAAAGCCACCTATATTGGGATTTATGGATAAGACTAAGAACAACACTAAAACGTAATCAAAACAGGGTTGAATCACCAAAAACCCACCTTATATCTCTTCCAATATTATCAAAAAGGTCAAATATAATCATTATTGGCATTAAAAAACTTGGATTATACACATAAGAATGTGATCTAAAAAAATGATATAGATAGAGAAGTATATCTAAGAAAAACTAAGAAAAACAACCATAAATGATGACTTATAATGAGAATCAGGCATCAACACACCATAAAACACCTCTAAATCACTTCCTATTAAATGAGATAGGGTTATACAGCCTTTCAGAGGAATAATACTCAAGTTATGACAAGTTTGGATATGAAACGAGTGTTTAAAGGCTAACCCCAACCAAGATCCACTTTTGCGGATCTTGTTTTTAAACCGTGCATAGTTAGTTGAACGGTTAGGAAAACTGTATTCTAGCATCGACCTAAAGGAGGAACATGCATGGTTAGAAAAACCATGTGCCAAAAATGAAAAATACCACTATCCCACTTCGGACAGTTTCTCCTAGGAGGCTGCATGGTTTGGAATAATTTTATGCCAGCCTGTATGCCTTCCCCTTATCCCATGTCTCATTGTGGACAATTTCTTATAGTATTTTCTTGGTTTCTACTAATCGTACTCAAATCATATACCTTTATAAAAGTACCAAAAACATTAAAAAAGGTTTCCAAACTCTCCCAAAATTAACCTAAACAATCTATATACTTAAAAAAGCATAAATGAAGGGTTACATACATGAAACCGAGGGTGCTACAAGTTAGATTTTGATTCTTTATTTGAGGAGTATCCTATACGCATTTTCAACCAAAGCATGAAGGATCTCCGAGGCTAGTATGTCCCTATAGTATAGGTGCTTTGTAATCACATCTAGGTATAGGACAAGACTTGGGAGTGGGAGGACAACTTACATGCCCAGGGGCTAGAGTTTTTCTCAAACAATGTTTTGCTGTCCTTGGAAGTTGAAATCAGGGATGAGTTCCTTTATGGGGAAGACTATAAAAACACAGGTTTTGAATCATCTATAGATCCTCTAATGTTTGGTTTAATTATTTTTTATGGGCTTAATATAAATTCCCAATGATTTTGGGAAGGTCTCAAGGATTTAAAGGGCTTTATTAGAGCCTAGAACCCCAAATTTGGTAGAAAATGGATTTTTTTCATCGTTAGAATAAACTATTTGGGATAGGCCACACAGTTAGTTTAAACTAGTGGGATAAATAGATATGAGGAGGGTGAAATATTTTCCCTAACCATAAGATTTGGGCCTCACATCCATGTGAAAAATACATAAATAGTTTCATATTTGTTTAGCATAGTTGGATCATAGTTTCCCTAACCGTGTGGGATAACAGTGTGAGTGCCCCTTCCTTCAGCAGACCATTCACAGTTGGTGCATGTTTTGGAAAATCATGCATCCAAACTATGAAAAGGCTAAATTTGGGTGATTTCATGATTTTGGACTTATGTTTTGTTTTAAATCAACCCCTCCCCTCATTTTCATTTCTAGTGGAATGAACCTCGTATTTTGTCCCATTTGATGCCTAAAATCCATCTATTCTTGCAATTGATCTAATGTGTTTGTCTAGAATCCCATTAGATCATCATTCTTCTTGTTGGATCGACTTCAGTAAGATCTCAATTCCTTTTTATTCTTTCACCATTATTCTTTCCATTGATGATTCTCTTTTGATGCTTGGTCACATGCCCTATATTCATAGAATTGATCCTTTCTTCATATCTCTTCCAATATAGGATGAATTAGAGGCTAATATTTGATGAGTAGAGTTTTATGAGTATGAAGTAGGTGGTCTATACCTCATCCCTAAATTTTTGGAATTTTATATATTTTCATGTTGTCACTCCGATTTCATTGGGCATCACCTATTTAATTAATATTACATTTTTTTATTTGTTAGAACCATGTTCTAGGACCCATTCCATATATGTAATTCATCATTGGTGGTTACATCCACAATGTCAACCACCCCTAGTAGGGTGTTATCTATATTTTAGTTTTTGTGATTGACATGTGTGGTAGCTCCATCGTTCGAGTTTTCCATAGCTTTACCATTCCATAGGCATCCCTTCCTTGTTAAATATTTATTAAATTGGAAATAGAAATTACCATGTATTCTAATCAACTAACCTACCTAAGGTAAGTGTTTCAACCTAATTAATGAATTTTAAATGGAAATTGGAAAGTATGTTGCATATATATGACTTTTCTTAGATTCTATTAAATTAATTACATGTGGTTTCTCATACTTATCCTAGGGGTGTCATGTTATGAAATTTAAAGGAGAGAACTAAGTAATTAAATATGAAATGACTTAAATGGTTGCATGTCCCTTGGCCTTGTCACACTAATGAATGGTAATGATTAAACCAAGTTAACTTAATAAAATTTATTATTGATTACATAGACCTAATTTTTAGCTGAATCAATTTTAAGGAGCCAAATTGTATATATAGACCTTGACATCATTATAAGAGTGGTCATACTCAAGTGAGATTTTGGATTCTTGATGGAATTATTTGAGCACTCATGGAAACCATTATAATTAATGGATATCAGTTGCCTTATTTGAGAACCACCTTGTAACTGAGTACTTTTCTATCAGTGGATTACTAGAATGACACCATAGGATACCATATTTATTATAAAGGATTCCTTGGATACACTCCTTGGACCCATCACAATTTCTATGGACATGAGGTTCCTTGGTTACACCCTTATACCTAGCCATATCTTATTCCATTTTAACATGGATTTTTTCCTTGGACTCAGTTAGATTCATTATTTTGGAATACCTTGGACGATACTCCTTGGATTGCACTCTTACCCCACATAGATAGACTATAGTTACTACTGAGTTAGAGACCCTTGAGGTCAAGGTTTACTTGGGTATTACCTTGAAACTATTTATTATTTATTTCAATATAAGTTGACTCATTACATCTTTGAACCTCTAATATTACTTTCATGAGGTGATGTTGGTTCTAGCTATACCACACATGAAATAATTGTATAAATAGAAAAATAATTAATAAATGAACTGGTTACATGTTTATCCACCAACTGAGGGCTGAAGCAGATACATGGGTATTTACAATACTATACTACTTTACTTTTGTATATTCATGATTTCCCACTATTTTAGTTTATATTACTTGTACACGATGTTATAGATTCTGTTGGTGGTGGCTAGCTAAGATTTATCTCACACCCTATTTGGGCACCCTTAGAAGCCAGATAGATAATATATATGCATTTGTTGATAAAGGGAAGTGTATCACTTCAGACACATGATTTATTGAATTCTTAGGATGGATTTGACAGCAGAGAGTCATACTAGAGCTCGAGATGGTTGGGATAGTTTTTGGATTCAATGTTACTACTTTTGTAAGAATGTTTTGTATGCTGCTCTTCATCCATGTTTCCATATTTATAGAAACCTGAAAAATCATTTGCATATTTTATATATTTATATCAGTTTCACCTATTGTATTATTAAACCTTCCTGGTTATGATATGCATTCTGTTTATTATTACATTGCTTCAGATACTAATCTCTTATAATACTATATTCATCTGTTGTGCTATTCTCTAATGATGGAGGCATAGTCTCTTCACTAAAACACCCTAGGCTCTCACTACTAGTTGATAGCATCTAGAATTTGGGGAGTTCCACTTCAGGCCATCTAGCTATCTAGGCTTGGGGAAACTTAAGTGACATCTGGTTTTAGAAGGTCACAAAAAAAATATTTTAGGTATCTAAATTGATTGTTATCAGCATCCAGTGCATCCTAATTAAAAAAATCAAATAAGTAATTAAAATAAAAAGATATATTTTATACGATTAGAATGCAGAGTTTTACCCCTTCATTATAGGTATCAAGAACAGTATATCATATTTTATTTTATTCTCAAACTCCTCACTTTTTTTATCCTTTTTCTTATCAATTTCATTCACTTTAAAAAAATTTCTTACATAGAAATGATACAAAGATTAATTAATCAAAATAATTATTTGTAGGGTTTTCTCTTTATATATTTATAATATAAATGACCATATAAAATATGAATTGTTTTTTACTTTAATGAAAATAGTAAATCATTTTTTTGACCGACAGATTGTGAAAATATTCCCCATGTATGTATTCACAACTAATACTTCTATCCATTCAAACTTGAGAGTCTCATTTATACTCTCGAGACCAACCATGTATATAATGAAATTTCAAAATATTTCTTCTTCATATTGAATTTAGGAAATATATCCATATTTGAATGTGGTGTATGCATGATGTTGTAAAGTTAATATATGATACATTAGAACTATATGGGAGAATTTACTCCCAGAATGTTATTTTGTTTTCTCGGTTAGTTATCTAGATTGTCTTAATCATAACTTCCATTTCCCTATGGTTTTATCCATCTAAAGTAACAAACCGATCTTCATACCTTTTTCCTTAAACTGTTACAGGTTTTTCATTTGAAAAAAATTGTTAAGGACATAACTCATGTATATTTATAAGATTAGAAGACTATGATATGAATGTTACCATAGAATCATTGACCATTATAATTTCTAGACCACCAAAATAAGAAATTCAATGCCAGAATCTTGATCTTCTTCAATCCCCACTCTCATGTGACCATTTAGGAGTTATTTTTTTTGTATCGTGTCTACCGAGAAATTATACATCATACCCCTCACAACAAGGTGTTTTTTGGGTGTTGATAGATAGAAATCGCATACAAATTCGCCATATAGAATTGTAATAATATAAAGTTATTGAATATTGTTTGATTCACATTTAGGATAAGTTGTATTGAAAAAAATTATTAACTCTGATAAGTTATGCAGTTGAGTTGAATGACTAACCTCAGAGCTAGTGGGGTCATTTGGATATTCCTGTGCTAATCTTTGTTAAACTATTGGTTCGATTTTATCCTTTCTCATATATTGTTATAAAAAACCAGATCAGACAATAATATCTTGAAAATAATATTTTTTCACTATCAATTCTTTTATCATTTGTTATGTATCTTCTTGTGGATTTTTCATATAGAAATATTTTTGAGGTGACACTCTATAACCTACACCTTCCACAAGGCCATATTGTTCGAGCCACATTAAATATACTAAAATTGTTTTTTCTTTAGGTATATTCACTACTAATTCATATGTCTAAGACTAAAAAAACATATGAAAATAAATATGTATTTTTATGTCATACTATTATTAATAATAATTAATTACTATTATGTCATATTATCACATGTTTTCTATACTTATTTGGATTTCTCATCAACTAATTAACCATATTTATTTACCTGATCCTCCTTCTATAACACATGATGTGGGATGGAAGTGGCTTTGAATTTTGATTCATCAATATGCATATAAATAAAATACCATATATTGTTTCATATCACATAATGATTTTATTTTAGATTAAAAATATATATCATTTTCTTCTCTACTGAATCATACCCCATCCTTACTTTGTGATAGGGGTACAATGGTTTTGTTTCACATTTTTTTATTTTCATAACTCCTTTATTTTTTTAAAAAAAAATTATTAATCAAATTGTATAAAATAGATAATGTTAAATAATATGTTATAGACAAAAATTCACCTGAGATGATTTCTCATCGTGACGGCTGATGAAAAAATTATATTTTTCCTACTTTATAAAGTGTGAATACATAAATGGTCAGTGGGGATTTACTTTCCCCCTATAATACCTAATTTGAATCTTTATAAAAAGTGAATGGAATCCTCTATAGGATTTTACATCATTATTAAGACTTGTTTTTTTATAGAAATAATCTTAAATAAATGAACACCACAATGGATAACAAAAAGTAAATGAATATTTCATTATGATATTTATCAGTAAAATAAATAATGTATGTCATAACATTACCATAATATCTTCCCAAATGGTTTCCTTTATTATAGGCTATACATGGTTCCATAAATCTATATCTATTATAACATTCACTCTCATTGTGACCCCAACATAACTAATGAACATTTACTTTTTGGGGTAAATAGGTTGGCCATGTTGACTCTACCCATCCTCAAATTTTATTATTTCTAGGATAATTTTAGTCAACATAGTGATATTATGTCGTTCTTGGTTTTTCATAAACATGTTGCTGATACCTTACTAATACTATAGTTTCTGGATCAAACATAGATTTTTCACTGAGATTGTTTACAACATCATGTAAAGAAGTCATTGTCTACATGAATCGTCAAAAATTTAAGTTAGATTAATTTAATAGAGTAAAAAACAGGTAATATTATGAGGAAAAGTAGGGTATATTAAACAAAAAATAACCTTCTTGTTGAAAAATATTTCTTTTCTTTAAATCTTGAATGGATTTTGATTCTATATCGAGAATCCAAGTCCATTATTTATGGTCCCCTCTAATATAAAATACATTTTCTACATTGTGACTGCCATGAAATTATTATGATCACCCAATAAAAGGTCTATCCTCTATTAAATTTTCAACTGACCCTATAGTTGATTTAGTCACCAATAATAAAATTGAACAATTATTGTTTGTTGGATCCAAGATATAAAATACATGCACAATTTCTAATTTCATTTTGAATGGTTCATCCTTATACCCTTACACACTAAAATTCACCATCATGAATCCCATTTCATCATCTTTCACTACACTCCTATTGTTGACCCATTTGAAATAGAAAATCGACACTTCTAATGTTTTATAATCCAATGTCTAAATATAACCAATGATGAAAACATATGACATAATAAAATAAATTGAATTTTAAACCATGGAAATATATATGTACAACACTTCTTTCATAGGTGTGACTCCATTATTTTACATCATATTGAAGTACTTGTGTTTTTTATAGAATGTATAACCACTAATTAAAAAACTATTGTAAGATATAATATTATCATTCAGTCCCCGGGATAACCATCAAAGTCATTCTGATATTTAATTCATATTTTCAGATAAATTATTATAAATATAATCTCATAACCATCCTATAATTAGTTGATTATGTGTATTTTATATCCATAATTTATTATTGATGGATTAAAATGTCTAATAATTGTTTTGTTGTATTCAATTTGTGGATCAATATCTTAAATATTATGAAAAATTTAATGGTGTGTTTTCTCCCACTCTTTGATGGTAATTATAAAAAAATATCTTCAAGAAATCCCTTCTCCCATATGGTGTATGTAGTGACAAGACATTGGGGTGAAGATACTAGAATCATTTGATAGGAAATCAGTACAAAACTCAATAGGTTCTTCAACAATATATCATTCTTTAGTACAACCTTATAACTAGATTTGATTCTTAATGTACCCTTTTATAACATTCATATAATGTTCAATGTAGTACATCTTTCTATAATGGATAAGATCACATAGTTTAACCTCTCTAACAATGTGAACCATTATGTGGACCATTATATTAAAGAATGGTGGTGGTAAGATCATATCTAATTCATATAATATCAATGAAACCTCCTTATTATTGATTGGACACTTCATCTGGTCTATAAATTTACTACATATATCATTGAAAATGATGGAGAGTATAGTTAATTTATGTTTTCCATTTTTAGGAAGAATGAAATTTAAAGAGATGGGTTTAAAATATTGAATGAAAACATGAAATTTTCTAAATTTATTCCTTATAGCTTCAAATTATTCATTAACAAAACATTCTTGATATTTGATAGATACAACTCTATAACATTTACAAAAATATAAAAAGGGAAAAATCATTATTTTTATTATCTTAAAAAAGTGTAAGTTACATGAGGAAGAAAAGTATGTCTTTTACCCTTAACCAGTGGAAACTCTTCCATTATCCCCATATCAATCATGTCTAACCTAGCCTTGATTCATTATATTTTCCAAGAACATTTAGTAACATTCTAATAACACTATCAAATACATTTTTTTCTACATACATGACATTCTAAAAATTTATGAAATAAAAAAAATTAATTCAAAAATTCAATGAAAATTGATATCTATTTCAAACTCGATTTCATAATGTTTTTCAAAAATGGTTCATCAAAATAATTATCAGTATATTTTACAATATCAAACATTTGATCATCTATAAGTGTAGACAGTCCCATTGAATGTTGTCTACCATGATATTTATTTATGTCATTGAGGTAAAAATTCATGATTTTCTTAAAAAATAGTCTTTTTGGAATGTTTCAACTAAACTGAGTGTGTGCATTCTTAATATATGGAACAAACCCACATTCCCTTAGTGTTATAAGTTGACAAATTTTCATATACAGGAAATTCATTTATCACCCCCTATAGCATGACCCTCAATGTATGTTCTTCACTTTTATGAGAATCATACATTATAACACATATTCCACACATAAATTTTAGATCATTGATTAATGGATCCAAATAGACATCAATATCATTATTGGTGATTCTCGCTCAAATTTACCCAAGAGATGAAGGTAGAACAGTCCTTGTAGTCTAGCTTGGGTTATCGAATCCACAGAGACCTAAGAAGTAACCTATGGACACGCACATTCTAAGGACTGTTTTTGGCTATGAAGTGGAAAACTTTGGGTTGATTTTAGATGGGTTTAAGTGAAATCTAAGAGACTTAAGTGAATTCAATTTAAAAGAATGAGTTGATCCTTGGTTATCGCTCGGGGTGGATTGGACGTATTTCCTTTTTAATGATTTTAATTTCTTATATTTGAGATGGGTTAATTTAAGGAGATAAAACAACATCATCACTTAATGGTCTAATGCCTAAACCCTTTAATACTAATCACCTATACACTTGAAGGATCAAAGTTTTGAGCACTTCAAGGTAAAGGTTCGTATTAGCACTTGAAGTGTGTGACCTTAAATTCAACAAGGACGATGGAGTTTAAAAATCATCAAATAAAAATCTCAATTAAAGAAGTGATTATACATTAATGAGGTGATAAATAACATCCAATACATACCCTTGCTACTCCCTTGGATCAACCCATAAGTGGGTTAGCCCTCCATTGATCCCATGGTTTCAATGGAAGCGGAAAGTAGACTCATGAGGGAGGAAATGGAGAAGTAAAGAAAACAACAAAAATAAAATGATCACTCCACCGTTGTGTGAATAATTTCACAAGGGTTGGTGTGAATAAATTCACACCTTGATCCAATGGTATCAAAGTGATATGAAGAAAAACAGAATAAGAGTAGAAGAATAACTTTTATTAAGAAACTAAAGTGAATTGAACAACTTACATGTGAAAGACAAATTTGAGGCAACAAAAATGCAGCATAACATTACAATTGAAAAAAGCATCCAATATTTTTCAATAATCCAACACCACTGCCTTAAATAGAAATTTTTGAGCCCTTGGGTCGAGCCTCCAACAGTCCAAGTCTCGTCAATTAATTGTGGTAGGCCATAGGTGGGTGGAAAGTAAGGGAGAGTTGATTTTTTCACCCTTGACCCGAGGTGGCAGCCAGCTTTCCTTCACCGAACAGATGCGTCTGAAAGACCTTCTAGATGACCGAATCAGAGTGGGACATAGAAGAATAAAATGGAGATACGTATGTCTTATAACCTTCTGTAATATTTGGGCCCATTTGGAGTTGCGGATTCCAAGATATGATAAAATTAGTGGACTGTTTTTCTGGGCCGTAGAATCTGGCCCAGAATTGTATCTCTAACTTGGGACGCCTAAATGACCACCATGGAGGCCGAATTAGCATTGTATCATGAAGAGTTATTTGTTCCTATACATTTATTCTAGAATCCCAAGAAATTTGGGATTAATTGGGCCTTTATTTTGGTCCCTACAGTCTCATCAGTGGGATAGTGTCCAATCTGCCTTCTCCAGAATTGCTTCCTTTCATTGCCAAATATCTCCATCATCCTCCATGAATTATCCATTGATCCCTGAATCAAACATGTTCATATTTAAGTGTAGATAAATTTTCAAAAATATAAAATTAAAATATTTATAATTAAATTCCTTAAATTCAGATGAATCATTGGGTACTTTAAATGATGTTAAAAAATGTACCACATAATAGTGCATTTTAAGAAGGTATTACAATCATAATGTGAAATGATGTTCAAAGTGTAAAATTCACTAAAATTGTGTTTATTAATAATAAATAACATGAATATTATGTATATTAACAATGAATATTAGCCTCATTTAGTGGCTAATCACACCCCCCAACTTGAGTTTTGCTAGTCCCGAGCAAAATATATCTCAACAATATGAAATTCGAATTCCCTTTTCCAAAAACATTTTAATAAACAATGATCACCAGAAACCCATATACCAAACAATCATGAAACCCATCAAAATATTTTAATACAAGATAGTTTCATAAGCAGATCCCAATCCCAAGCCCATTCCTTTGTTCAAATTCATTGTCATATTTCATCCAATATCAATTAAGTATGAGGATGTGTTGTGCATCACAATAGACATGGGGGTTCATCTTTATTCAAGGGGAAAATTACGGAAGTGCTAGGTGGAATCACATTTCAATATTAAGATGAGTATTCATTTTTTTTGTATAA
Source organism: Viscum album (assembly GCA_963277665.1). Classification (NCBI taxonomy): domain Eukaryota; kingdom Viridiplantae; phylum Streptophyta; class Magnoliopsida; order Santalales; family Viscaceae; genus Viscum; species Viscum album. The sequence goes on from OY728158.1 coordinate 327,929,989, forward strand.
TTTTTTTTTTGTTTTTGAAATTTTTCCATGGTAATTAAAGTTACACTCAAAAGAGTCAACCCCTGTAGTGAGACTTTGCCAATGACTCCCAAGCTCAAAGACCTTAGGGAACCAAGTGAATCCCACATACTCGGGCATAATATCGAGTTAACTCAGTCAAAAAAAATTTCAAATTACCAAAAATAGAGATAAAATTACTAACTCTGGGCCAGACAACTATGGAGTCACGATCCCCAAGTGTCGAAAGCCACGCATTAGGTCATTTCATTGCTCTACGCACAATTTTTTTTAATAATATTTTTTTGAATACTCATATTAAACTAAAATGATAACCAAACCTATGCTATAAATTTATGGAACCCCATGAACTCAAACTAATACCCCACTATCCAAGGGACGTGCATTATGATCTTTTTTTTATTTGGATGAAAATATAAACGATGAAATATCTAATTGGACAGCCACACTTTTCAAAATCTATGCTCATGAAATTATACAAGGATTAAAATCAGAATTAGGGTATGCTAAATTATTTGATATTAAGTTTAAAAGTGTGCAATGTGTATTACCATGTTCAAAGTTAAAGGAAATTTTCCTTCCATTTTCACAATTTTTTTTTCAAATCATTTATCATTTTTTTTGAAACAAAAACTTTTTTTTATTTTATCTCCCCCCAACTTAAAATAACACTGTCCCCAGTGTTTAAAGAAAAGAAAATTTATAAGGGGGTAGAGGTAGAGAATGAATGTTCAAAAAGGAAATTTAAAAGGAGGTTCATGGAATGAAGTCACCTGGTGGTTGATGTTTGAAGTTCTTGCTGCTCCCTTTTAGTCCTTTGATATCCATGTCACTTGCAGAGTTCCCTAGTGGAAAAAGGAAAACAAACAAACAAAACAGAAGAGTATATATATATATATATATAAGTAAAATATAAGTATATATATAAAATAAAATAAACTGATGATACATTGTCTTCTTTTTAAATTTTTGGGTAAGGTATTACTCAAGGATCACACCACGTGACACAGATGAATATGGTGCTCCCCTTTCATACCAATCCATACTCATAATATAAGAACAGGTCAATAGTCTATTTATTTTTATTTATAAAAATTATTCATTAATCCTATTTAAAATATAAATTTCATTAAAACAACAAAATGATAGGAAACTTGAAAACCATGGGTTGCCTCCCATGCAGCGCTTTGTTTAACATCGTTAGCCTGACATGGATTCCCTAACTTACCCAATAACAATTTTTAACATTTTAAGGACTAGATGTTTCACCACTTATACTAGGTTGAAATTGATTCTATGTTTAGAATTTGTTTCATGCACAAACCTCTGTTCTAAAATGAGCCGGTAAATGCACGGAATATCAGAAATGATGAATTCAATTTCTTTTGTAGTATTTTCTAAGACATTATAAATAATCACCTCTTTAGTGGTTTCAAGATAAGAAATGGTGACATATGGAAGTTTTTGGCTATCCCCAATGAATGGAAACTTGAGGGTGGATGGAAAGACCTTTTGTTCAAGATCAGGTAGGCTAAAAATTTCAAACATAGGTTGGGACTTTGAATTGAACTCAATTTTATTTTCAAAATTTCTCAATAGAATTGGTTCCTTTTGAATAGAAGATTCAACCACCAAATTGGAAATATCAGTTTCAGGAATGGGTATGGACTCATGGTTTGTGATTTCTCTTAATGGTTCAGTGATTTGTGTTTTTGAAAAATCATCAATGGAGTTATATTCATGAGACTCAATCCATGATGTAAAATTCTCCTCTTTTGAACCCAAAAAGTCAATTTCATCTTTATTTAAATACCCATCAACAATTCCTTGATCATCTTCATCTTCCCCATATCCAAATGTTTTATCTTCAATAAATTCATGAGAGGTTTGTGGGAAACTAGACACTTCACATAAGGTTATGGAAGGGACAATTTGTGTAGGGATGAGTTCCTCAAAAGTTTTAATGCTTTGTAGTTCTAACCTCAATGATGAAACATCAAAATTCATTATCTCCATTTGTTGACACAGTTTTTCAAGTAATGGTTGTGGATCATGATGTGCAAGGTGTTGAGACAGATGGTCTATTCCAGGAGGATAACTATGTTGTTGGAATTCCATAGGAGGATGTTCCGATTGGCCTTGTTGGGATTGGAACTCATAATATGTTGGAATGTATTATGGATCATATGAATAAAAACATTGTGGTTCAGTAGGTTTTTGATGATCCCACAAGTAGTAATTAGGATGGTCATTGTAAATCGTACATAGGGTTGGGTGATCAAAGTAGGGATAGGTTTCCCATGTTTGGACTTGTTCAAAATTGACTTCCATAGGAGTGAGGAGTGAGAAAAGAGAAGTAGAATGAAAAAAAGGATGATAGTGTCTAAGATAACTTACTTAGGTCCCCGGCAACGGTGCCAAAATTTTATTCTCGCTCAAATTTACCCAAGAGATGAAGGTAGAACGGTTCTTGTAGTCTAGCTTGAGTTATCGAATCCACAGAGACCTAAGAAGTAACCTATGGACACGCACATTCTAAGGACTTTTTTTGGATATGAAGTGGCCAACTCTGGGTTGATTTTAGATGGGTGTAAGTGAACTCTAAGAGACTTAAGTGAATTCAATTTAAAATAATGAGTTGATCCTTGGTTATCGCTCGAGGTGGATTGGACGTATTTCCTTTTTAATGATTTTAATTTCTTATATTTGAGATGGGTTCATTTAAGGAGATAAAACAAAATCATCACTTACTGGTCTAATGCCTACACCCTTTAATACTAATCACCTATACAATTTAAGGATAAAAGTTTTGAGCACTTCAAGGTAAAGGTTCGTATTAGCACTTGAAGTGTGTGACCTTAAATTCAATAAGGACGATGGAGTTTAAAAATCATCAAATAAAAATCTCAATTAAAGAAGTGATTATACATTAATGAGATGATAAATAACATCCAATCCAGCCCCTTGATACTCCCTTGGATCAACCCATAAGTGGGTTATCCCTCCATTTATCCCATGGTTTCAATGGAAGCGGAAAGTAGACTCATGAGGGAGGAAATGGAGAAGTAAAGAAAACAACAAAAATAAAATGATCACTCCACCGTTGTGTGAATAATTTCACAAGGGTTGGTGTGAATAAATTCACACCTTGATCCAACGGTATTAATGTGATATGAAGAACAACAGAATAAGAGTAGAAGATAAACTTTTATTAAGAAACTAAAGTGAATTGAACAACTTACATGTGAAAGACAAATTTGAGGCAACAAAAATGCAGCATAACATTACAATTGAAAAAAGAATCCAAGATCCTTCAATACTCCAACAACACTACCTTAAATAGGCATTTTTGAGCCCTTGGGTCGAGCGTCCAACAGTAAAATTATCCTCAATTAATTGTGGTAGGCCATAGGTGGGTGGAAAGTAAGGGAGAGTTGATTTTTCCACCCTTGACCCGAGGTGGCAGCCAGATTTCCTTCATCGAACAGATACATCTGAAAGACCTTCTAGATGGACGAATCAGAGTGGGCCATAGAAGCATAAAATGGATCTACGGATGTATTCGAATCTTCTGTAAAATATGGGCCCATTTGGAGTTACCTATTACGAGATATGATAAAATTAGTGAACTGTTTTTCTGGGCCACAGAATCTGGCCCAGAATTGTATCTCTAACTTGGGCCGCCTAAATGACCACCATGGAGGCCGAATTAGCATTGGATACTGAATCATTATTTGTTCCTATACTTTAATTATATCATCTCACGAAATTTGGGATTAATTGGGACTGTATTTTGGGCCCCAAAGTCTCATCAGTGGGATAGTGTCCAATCTACCTTCTCCAGAATTGCTTCCTTTCATTGCCAAATATCTCCATCATCCTCCATGAATTATCCATTGATCCCTGAATCAAACATGTTCATATTTAAGTGTAGATCAATTTCCAAAAATATCAAATTAAAATATATATAATTCAATTCCTTAAAATCAGATGAATCATTGGGTACTTTAAATGATGTTAAAAAATGTACCACATAATAGTGCATTTTAAGAAGGTATTACAATCATAATGTGAAATGATGTTCAAAGTGTAAAATGCACTAAAATGGTGTTTATTAATAATAAAGAACATGAATATTATGTATATTAACAATGAATATTAGCCTCATTTAGTGGCTACTCAACTGGGTTGTTTTGGTCCTGGTATAACCAGAGAAAATACAATGTATTTGAGCTTCAGGCATAACCATGAAAGCGATTTATAAATTACCAATATAACTGGACATTTACTTGGATTACTAATTTATAAACTAGAAGTATTTTTTACATCCATTGATAATTTAATACGGAGGTATCTTGGATCTTTTCCAAATTTAGGATAGTCATAATCATTTTTCTTCCACTGAGAAAAGACTGCTAGATGACTTTGTTTCCCATATTTAATTATTGTATTTTTGTAGGATATCAATTTTCTTGTGGTTTCTTAACGTCCATAAATTCATCTAAACTATGGAATGATTGGAGAGTAATATACACCTTTCAAAGTAATTGATTAATCTTTTTTTCATCGATTAACACCACATGTATGGGATTTTATGAGTGACTCATGGTCCTTGAGAAATAATATGCAATCATTTTTACAAGAATTTACTTTTTAGAGATAATTACCATTGAATATAGATTCATTTGAGAAGGGTTTTATTCATGCTCTATCACAAAAATAATAAACTCATTAACTCTATATTCAAAAAAGAATTATACGATTAGATTTAATCCATTTTTGATTCACATAAATCCTATTAGGTTCATAACATATTCATTTTCAACAAAAAATAAATAAATACACATAAAATATTCATAATCAAAGGATAAAGTCATATATAATTCTAATAAGGGAAATCCAACATTTTAATTTTATTAGTGATGATTATTAACAAGTTATCACTTTACACTAGGGTGGCATGAAAAGAAACAACATACGATAAACATGTGGCTATTAGTCTAGGATCATGAGTTGATGTCATGTGGGATAAAAACATGGTAATTATAGGACAATTTCTATAACCTTCCTAGGTGGGAGGCCAAAAAGAAGAAGTATTTTATGTTTATTTATTTCTTCACATGGTTCATGGTGGGTCAAGTGGTGTTTTAATGAAAGTCTAAGTGGATATTTAAAGGAGTAGTAATGTTTAGCTTACTGTCAATTATCAGAGGACAAATGTCACATATGATTAATACAATGATTCAGAAAAATTAGTGATAAATTGAAATAATATGTGGAATTTTCCCACTGAGAAGTATTGTTAAACCGTTGACTATTCTTTCCTTTAATTATGAAATATTACAAGTGATAGGTATGCACTTCAAGAATAAATGTTTCCTCTCTTATTTTTTTCCCATTTTAAATGTTTTGATACACATTACATCATAAATAAATATCATTCAAATCATTATTTCATATATAATTATAAAATATATTATTAATTTTTTTCATAAAATGGATTATTTACTAAACCGAATCACTTATAGACATATATAAATATAATCATCATAAATAAATATGGTCAAAACAAAATTTAGTTATCAATGGATTGAATAATTCCTTTTTAAATTCTTGTTCTTTCTTTCCATTTAATTGTGACCTAGCTTTCTAAATTTTTGTAACAATTTCTTTCCTCAAAAAATAAAAGAACATGTTATCACTAGAATTTTACATAGTGTCAAGGAGCATGAAATTTAATAAAATGAATACATGCAATGATTATTTATGCCAAAATGAAGTGGGATTCCATGTTACTATCTTTTTCAGCATATTATTCTAGACTATGTATTATAAGGATACCAATAAAAATATTTATACTATTACCCACTAATGAACCCTTATTTCAAAAATATTATATTTATCAATATTTTATATATTTCACATATCATACAATATCCAAAACCCCCATTCCATTATTCCAAAACACCAAAAATACATTCTATTAATAAACATTCTAAATTTTTTAGTTTTCATGGATTTCACATTATTGATATCCAAAACATTCTAATTCCACCTCAAAAAGATACATTATATAAATTTACAATTCCTAAAGCTCTATCTTATATAGTATATTAATTCCATATCTTTGGAAGAGAAGATGAAAATTATACATAACCACACACATCAAACCATGACTAAATTTTTTCTTGTACACCCCTAATATTTTTGGTAACTATATCATAAAATGAATCTAAAAATTAATTTTCTCAAAATCTATATTAACTAAGGAAAAATCACAACACCTTCAATCCTAGGAGTTTATTCTAACACAAAATGAAATGAAACACTCTAAAAACCTCAAAACCTCCATATTAATTAATAGGTCCATTATATAACTATTTACCATAGTGAAAGGTGAAAACACGTTGAATAAAAAAAAGGATTTTGTGTCCTCACATATTGGGAAAACACCATACCCTTTCATCTCTATCTAAACATGATGTAATCATTATAGTTCAATATCAAAAATATATACCTCAAGCCATATATATTAACATGATCATATCATAAATACCTAAAATAAAACACATGCTCAACCCCTATAAGAAACCCATTTAATAGTTCTCTAAAATAATAAATAAGCTTAATCAAAACCATTTTTTACATTTTAAAAATTGTATTCTTATTTTTTACTCAAAAAAATTAAATCATTGCTTATTTTTCAAAAAATGATTGTTCACCCATTTAATCAAGTAATACCATTATAAATAATTTTTATAAAATCCTTGATCAATATTATTCATTTTTGAAACCAATTCTCTAAATCAACTAAAAATCAATTTCATTGCAATCACCAGAGACTGATAAAATTTAATTACCAACCTTTTTTAAATTTTAAAATCCCAAAAACCCATTCTTTATTGTTAAAATATATTCAAAATAGAAAGTATAAATATATATTTAGTGTTCAATATAAATAACCCATATCTATAATTTTATAAAATTATAAAATCTTCCCTCAAATGACATATATAAAAATAGAACAACTGATTAAAATAAAAAAATATATTCATTCCATTAATTAAAACCACACAAATTATCATTAATGATTTGGAACAACTGGATTATAAACAAATTATTGAAATAAAAATTATAACTTTGATTATGTGATGATAAACAATTTATAATTAGAAAATTTCAATTTCATTCTTGAGTCTCAAATATCTAAATAAATAAATTATGTTTAAATAAAATAGAAATTATATCAATAGGATTTCTATTTATAACAATTTTATCCTAAATAATTAAGAAGAATAATGGATAAACATTTAAATCACATATAAATTTTTCTATCATAATCATCATAAAACATGAACCATATAAAAAAAATTAAATAGTATATTAATAATCTATATAATTTTTTTTATTAAATAGTAAAATCTTGAAGTTAATACCGAATGTGAAATGGTAAAATCTTGAAGCCAATATCTAACTGGCATGACTTATAGAACAATACATTCAATAAAAATATGAGATAGGAAGGCCGAGGGGGTGGATACATCGTTTGGTCGATAAAGTGGAAGATGGGGTAAGGGTGGTCGTCGCATGACTACTTCAAAATTGCGGGTGGTCAGCCCAGACTGAAGACAATTATTGCGGGTGGTAGTAGACTAAAATCAAGAAATAAAGGACATAACAAATATAACGTGGTTTGGAAAAGATATGCGCGAGGGAGGTGATCGATGACACTTATATATAGGAGAGGAGGAGAAATAATAACATCAATTATTTTTGAGAGAGTTGATTCATCCAAGATAAGGTCGAGAGGGAGTGACCATAGAGATGAACTTCTATGAGATCTTGAATGGTGCGAGGGAAATAAATTTGGTAAGGTATTTATTTAAATTATCAGGAAGAGTTCTATCAGTGCTTTCAAAATTACGCTAATAAAGAGGAAATTTTTTAGCACGATATTTTTAGCACTCGTAAGGATAAGTTTTATCCATGATTTTTAGAGTTGATAAACATATATATTTATCAGTTCTAAAAAATCCTAGATAAATACCTATATAAATAATTTTAATAATACAATTAATATAATTAATTTTTTTAAAAGAATATAATTATTAATAAAAAATAATTATAATTTTATATAATTTTAAATATATTAATTGAGTTGTACATATGCATTTATAAATATAAATATAATTATAATAAATATATTTATAATTATTTGTATATAATTATAAATATATTTGTATAATTATATATATTTATACAATTATACATATTTATATAATTATATATAGTTAGTAAATATATATATATAAATAAATAATGTACACATATTAATTTATTAAATATATTTATTATTATTTATAATTATTTAAAAATATAATTATTTATATATAATTATATATATGATTTTTAAAAATATTATTTTTTATTTATTTATAATTATGAATATATAATTTTATAAATATAGTAAATATGCCTTTATAAATATATTTAGTTCTAAACATTTATTTCCCAATGTATTATTAACATTATTATTAATTTATAATCTTAAATGCATGAATGTAAAAAAGAGTGAAAATGAATAATATTAAATGAGAAGTCTTTAAAAATATTAAAAAATGGATTAGTAATATTAAATATATAAATTATTAAAAAAATAAAATATGGATATGTATTGAAATGAAGATGAATACATATTGAAATTGTTTAAACATAGTAAATAAATATGTATAAATAAATATTAAAAAATTATTAAATACCAAATAAAACAAAATCTTTTTAAAATGAATAAGTAATAATAATAGAAATAATATTAAATAATATTAAATAAAAATTACCTATTGAAAAAAGAATATATTAAATATATTTTCTTAATAAATGAAAATTTAAAATTAATATTAAAATTTGAGTAGATAACATAAATATTAGATGTCAATGTTTCTATATATTATTTCATTAATTATATAAATATTTTTTATGTGTAAAATTAATGTGTATATATATACAAGTTTAATATGTGTTAAATTGAACAGTAACATTATATAATATATAAATATTTTAATGAACTAAATTGTAATAATGATGAATAAATTTAAAAATGAATAACTATTATTAATTATATAGATAACTTTAAAAAAATAAAAAAGAATATTTATATCTGTTAAAATGAAAATGAATACATATTAACTATATAAATTATAACCATATTAAGAACATTTAATGTTAATGAACAAATATGTATAAATAAATATTTGAAAATGGATAAAATTACAAAAAAATGGAGAATGGAAAATTGAAAATGAATAAATTACAAAAATATTAAATATATTAATGAATAATTATGCATAAAAACGTTTAAAATTGAATAAATTACAAAAAAATGATTTAATATTTAAAATCTATAATTATAAGAAAATTAATCACATAATTAACATTTTCAATGAATAAATTATATTAATTTAATTCTTGTTAAAAATGAGTGAAATTTAATTATATATATATAATTAAATAATTAATATAATGTTTATAATTGATAAAAATTAATAAATTTGTTAAATACATAATATGTCACATCTGTGATATCATTTAGATGTATTCCTTTGTTTATTTTCATTTTAGTGCTTAACTGTGTGTTACCCCCATTGAATTTTGATGAAAAAATGATTTTCTCGTCCTAACAGCAGGTTACACACAATTTTCTAATAGTTAAGGGAAACTGTGTGCCTTGCCTAAGAAATCGCACCACCGAATGGAATTTTTGGATAGAGGCTACCACATGGATAGAGCACATTTTTTCAAACCATACGGGCTAACTGCGAGGCATGTCCCTCTTGAATAGTGAGGGGCATGTGCTTGCCGCACAGTTTGGAAAATTGTGCTGGAAAACCATGTGACTTGTCTTGATCATTAAAAATTAGAAACTTCTATTTGTTTACTCTCAAGATTCAACCCTAAACCAACCAAATTACTCCCCATACATGATTTCTAGCCATTGGATCTCCCTCCAAGCTTCCATGGACCTCTTGAACATCATTCCTTGGGTGGTTTTGACATCAAAACTTGAAGGATTCTTTAAGTAAGTGTTTTCCCTCTTAATTATTCCCTCTTTAAATGGTTTTCACTTCCTATTTATTAGGTTCTTAATTTATAGCAGATGTTTGACCTAAAGGGGGGTTCGATCTTGTAATATTGGGTATTATTTTGATGGTTTTTGGATGATCTTGAATTTATAAGGTCTTATAGAGGCGTAGTTGTGTATTTTCACCAATTTCTATAAACATCCAAGTGTGAGGTAGGAGGTTCCATGCTCTAACATTTTTAGATGATTTGGATATTCTTGTTTGGATTTATAAATGTGTTCTATGAATTTTTTTTATTTGTAGAAATGTATTTTGGAAAGATTTTTATATGAATATGTGATGAAAATGGGATTTTCAAAGGAAATGGTTATTATTTGTATATTATTAATTATGGGGATTCTTGGATGTGTTTTTATGATTATGTGAAATGTTTGAAATGTGTTTAAAAATAACTTTAGGTTTGAATGTGTTGAAAGTGGGGTTTCTAACTAGAAATGGATTATTTTGATGTGTTAGTTTTTTTGTGCACCTTGAAATGTGATTTTTGAATTTAGTAAATGATGTGAATTGTGTTGAGTAGTGAATTTGGTTTATGTGTGGATCTGGAAAGGGCTTGGCCCATGGAAATGGTTAAATCGAGTATGTGATTTTCTTGTAATGTTTACAAATGGGTTTTATAGATTGTGAAAGTTATGGAAAACATGTTTTAAAATGGTTTTAGGGTGTCTAAAATGGAAAGTGGTTTTATTTATAAAAAATGGTGGTTTCCATGTAGTTATTGTGAAAATAGTGATTTGTTTATGTGAAAATTTGGTATGGAATGTGTTTGTGAAACTGATGGTTATACGGTAAAAAAAATTTCTCAAAGAGACTACTGGGTTTCTAGGTGGGTAAACTAGAATGAGTATGATAGTGATTTGGAAGTGGAAAGCCCAGATTCTTCTAGTATCCTTAACACTATTTGACACAGAATTGGAAAGGCTTGAATTAACTTAGTGGGATTTACGGTCAAAACCATAAATAACCATGTCATATTCTCGGAGACCACTAGTCCATTGGGATGGTCCCTCGCAGTGGCTCATACATGATAATGTATTGGAATTGGCCTTTTATTTAGAGAACACTGGGATCATGGAATTATCCCTCCTAGTGGATAAAACATGGGAAAAATTATGGTATTTTAGTTGGAGGATATTGATCACTAAGGTATGAGGTTCTTAGTGACTCACTTGTGCTAGACTAACCTTATGGATTTACCAATGGTTTTGACCGTTAGTATAAGTTTGACCTTGAATACTTTGTGGAATTGATATTAGTTTCTTTTTTAAAATGGTTTATCTTGAAGGAATGTTTTTTTCCTGAAAATACATACTTGATGTTCCCTTTGAAATTATTTCCCAGTGCATCGATATAAATGTGCAGATTGATTTATCTTCTAAAATTGTAGCATGAAATCATTTCTTTTGGGTGGCTTCCAACTGGGATTTGGATCATACACTACAAAAAACATTGGGTGTATGTATAATTTGTTATGTATGACCTAGGTAAAGTCAAGATGTGTCGTAGTAATGGGGGTTCTAGTTGCTAGAGAGTTTTATTTGTTTCGGGTGGTGGTGGTGGTGGCTTGACAGTGATGTCCCTCATGTTACACAGAGGATTTTGGGATTTTTAGTGGTTCCCTTTCTATTGTTGCACTTTGGATTTTGGTTTAAATAATAAAACATTTATTCTAAAAATTGTAGTACTGTGTTTACTTATGGTTCTTGGTTATGTGTTACTTTACATTGTTGGGATGTTTCTTCTTATGTAAATGGGTATATCGATTCCCAAAATATGTTTTTTATTACTAAGAACAAGTTATGAGCTTATGGGGATTGAGAACTCCATTTGGTCCTTATCTCAAGTCGGGTCGAATGTTGGGTTATATGGAATCATGGCTTGGTTTATGACAAAATGGTATAGAAAGAGGCTACACACTTTTGGGTCATGATATTTGGGATGAGTCTGGATAAACTAGAGCTATTATTGATGGGACTTGACATTATGGTTTTGAGTAGGTTTCATATCTAGTGCACCTCACGATAGGGATTGAGTTTCCATGGGATGTTGGGGTTTGATTTTTTACTTCTATTATAGGTGAGACAAAAAAGTTGTATACTATATAAGGACACCAGGTGGGGGTAGAGTACTTGGTTTTTTTGTCTTGTTGTTGTGATGGACTTGGTTATTTCTTGATTTATTCAAGGGTTTGTGATTTGTCATTGATGATGGGAATTTTTATAATGGTAGTGTTGATGGGTTTTCTTGTTGTTATTGCTTCTTGTAGAAAAATAACTCCTCCAAGAGTTCCAATTCAACCACAGGAAAAGGCTAGAGAGATCTCTCCTTATCCAATTGACTTAGTGTTTTAGGATATATATGTATAGGGAAAATAAGTAGGCTCTAGTTCTACTTAGGTTAGGGAATCCGTACCTGGTCCTGGAAAGGATAAATCTCAAGAGGTCCTCAAGAGAAAACCTCCCTCATTCTTGGGAATTATGAAACCTCAAGAAGCATATGAGTGGCTTCAGAATATTTAGAGGTTGTATTAACTTCTTCACACTCTTGAGGATATCATAGTGAAATGTGGCTTATTTATATTCAGAGCTACCATATAGATGTGGTGGGACTCAGTGGTTCAATCTGGGAAGCATGAGTAGATGGGTTGGAGAGATTTTAAAATTCCCTTCTATGAAAAGTATTTTCTTGAGGTTTTGACTGACACCAAGTCCCTAGAATTCATGTACCCTATATAAGGATACTATATAGTGATGTAGTATACCAACAACATCAAAGAGTTGGTACATTAGGAATCAGAGATAGTTTCTAGTGAGAATATGAAATCTCAAAGGTTCGAGATGGGTTGTGGCCATAAATTCATTAGTAAGTATTTATTTTTAGATAAAAATCTATTCCTAGGTGTTTGACCATGATTGTGTGGTTGAAGTTGATCATAAGGGAAATTGTGGTTCTTTTGGGTTTGTGTAAGTAGGAGGAACTAGTTGTTCATCTGAGAAGAAGAGGAAGTGGGAGGATAAAGATAATATGGGTAGTGTTGGATCAGGCCATCCATCTTGTCTGTCTTCATCTGTGGATTTAGTTGTAGGGTAACTAGTGTATCATTTGTGTATAAAATAGAGACACAAGAAATTGGTATATTTATCACCACCCAGACCTTGCAATCGATGCGGAGTTTGGGGCACATGCAACTGTTTTATAAGGTGTCTCCCTCATATCAGAGGGGTGCTACATCTGTGGCTTCAAGAGGGATGTCATCTTGGTGAGAACCTTTAAAGATAGCGAGGTATTGATTTGGTGGTCATGTTGGTAGTGATGTATCTTCAATTGGGTACATTCAATTTAGGTTAGATCTACATGTTAGTGGTCATTCTTAGGCTCATGCTATGACAAGGAATCTTCATGGGGTTTATAGAGTGCCAATGGATTCTGATGTAGGGCATGTAACCATTCATGGTATCATTCATATTAAATTCTCTTTAGTTATTATTCTATTTGATACTGGTGAATATGTGTCTTTTATTTCTTCTCATCTTGTGGATGTGTTAAATTTTCCAATTGGACTTATTTCATATGCGATGGATTTGGTAACACTACATGGTAAGAATTGAAAGAAGGATCTAAGGTGTCCATATTGTGCAATCACCATGTTAGGGGTTGATATGGAGTGGGATTTCCTAGTTTTAGAAATGGACCTCTTCGATGTCATCCAAGGTATGGATTGGATGGTGTGTTTTCAAGTGTACTTTGATTGTTATAGGCGGTGAGTGAATTTTGTGTCACCTAATGGAAGTACCTAGGTTTGTCATGGTGAATGGGATCCTAATTCGAGTCGTGTTGAACCTCCACTTATAGAGATATGTAACCTTGTTTATCAATTCTCATCGCTCATGTGTGAGGATAGTGGTAGTAGATTTGGTTCTGAATTTCTTCCTATAGTGGATGAGTTCCCAGAGGATTTTCTAGTGGATTTCTTGGGTTTGTCTCTAGAGTAGGATGTAGAGTTCATTATAGATTTCGAACCATGAACATAGCTGATATCCCTTACCTTATTACTTATGGCCCCTACTAAGTTGAGGGAATTAAAGGTACAACTAGATGACTTAGGAACCAAAGGATTCATTCACCTGAGAATCTCTTATTGGGCCACCCCAATTCTATTTACAAAGAGGGATGGTAGATCTCTCTGTTTGTTCATATATTACTCGAAGTTGAATAAGGCGATGATTAAGAAAAAGTATCCCTTACCTCGCATTAATGACTTGTTTGATTAGTTAAAGGGGGAAATGTGGTTTTCTAATATTGGCATGTGTTATGGTTATCACTAAGTAAATTTTATAGTGGTGGATGTACCAAAAACAACCTTTATAATTAGGTAATACCATTTCATGAACTTTTTAATGCCCTTTAGGTTGAAAAATACTCCATCATTATATATGGAACTTATGAATAGGTTGTTTCATTAGTATTTCAACACCTTCATTGTGGTGTTCATGGATGACATCATGGTTTATTCTAGATCTGAGGAGGAGCATGAGTGGAATTTTAGAATTGTTTTGGGAACTCTCCAAGATCATCACTTCTATGAAATACTTTCTAAATTTACCATCTAGATTAGGGAGGTGATGTTTCTAGGACTCATGATCTCGGAGTGCGGAGTTTCAGTGGACCCTGAGAAAACCAGTGCAATGATGTCATGGGAAAAACAAAGTAATGTATTTAATATCAAAAATATTTTGGGTCTAGTAGGATATTACAAGTGGTTCATTTGTTATTTCTCTCATCATTATTTATCCATGACTGATCATACCTAGAAATGGGTAATGTTTTAATGGATCCCAAAATTTCAGGCTTCCTTTGTGTAGCTTAAGTAGTGGTTTACAACCACTATTGTTTTCATATTTCTTGAATCTATAGTGGGATATGTGGTTAATTGTGATTCCTTGGGTATGGGTCTTGGATATGTGTTGATACATGATGATCATGTGGTGACTTATGGTTTTTTGGTAGCTCTGACCACATGAAAAGATTTACCCAACCCATGACTAGGAGTTAGAAGCAGTGATTCATGCCCCAAAGAGGTGGCACAATTATGTTTTTGGGGAGAAATTTGTGGTTTATTGTTATCATAAGATATTGGCCTATACTTTCTACCAAAAGTATTTGAACATGAGGTAGAGTCATTGGGTTTTGTACATTCAGGGGTTTGAATTTGACATATTTTATACCATAGGCAAAGTTAATGTGGTGGAAGATACCTTGAGTATAAATTTTTTATTAGAGAAGCTGAAAAAGTCCAGTGATGAGTTGAATTTGATGGGGATCTTTTCTCACATGCACATGGAGATCAAGGAGCATAGGGGAGGTGTGTTCATGGATAGTCTGTAGTAGACTCCTTACAACCTAGAATTAATTTGGCAAGAACAGCTGAATAATGAGATGTTCCAGCACTCTATGTAGTTTCTTCATGGTGGGGAGGATCCTTGTGAGTCATCGTTGTCTCCTGCGAGAGCTTTGTATTTTAGATGTCTCTTTTGGTGCCTTTTCTATTTTAGAATATGGTGATGCTGGATAGCTAGTAGTATTAGTGGTCTGCCCATCCTAGATCTACCAATATGTTTTATGTTCTACACCGATAGTTCTGTTGGACATGCATGAGATGGGATATGGCTGACGTTGTGTCATGATGTTATATGTGTTTGTAGGTTAAAGTAGAGAATCAGAGACCCTCTGATTTTCATCAACCTCAACCTATTCCTACCTTGCAGTGGGAAAATATTTCCATGGACTTCATTGTTGGCTTACCTCATATGCCTCAAGGAAAGAATTCCATTTGGGTAGTGACTGAACATTTGAAGAAGTCTGCTCATTTCATTCTAATAAGTGATTCAGAAAAAGTTGATGAGTTGGAATAGTTTTATGTTCAGGATGTTGTGAGGATCAATGGTGTTTCATATGCTATTGTTTCTAAAAGGGACCCGTGTCTCACCTCTTGGTTTTGGGAAGGCGTTTAGAAGTCAATGGGGCCACAGGTAAAATTGTTCATGGCATACCATCCTCAATCGGATGGACAGATGGAACAGGAAAATTATATTTTGGAGGACATTTTTCGAGCATGTGTTTTAGATTTTGGAGGTTCTTAGGATTGGTTGAGTTCACATATAAAAATAGTTACCAATCATTGATTTGTATGGCACTTTTTTAGTCACTTTATAGTTTTCCATGTTGGACCCATTTGTATTGAGATGAGGTTGGTGAGACCTCATTGTTGGGGCCAAGACTTGTGCCAGAAACATCTAAGAAAGTGAAGTTGATCAGACATCAGTTTCTAAAAGATAATATTTGTTATAAGTCTTATGCTGACCAAATGATTCATGATTTAGAATTCACTATGGAGGACTGGGTGTTTCTGAATATAGGACCCCTCTTGGTTATTATTATTTGGGTATATAGGGAAACTTACACTATGTTATGTTGGGCCTTTTGATATTACCAAGAGAGTTGGTAAAGTAGCATATTGTTTGGTGTTTCCCTCATATTTAACATCGATTCATGATTAGTTCCATGTTTCTAATTGAAAAGTATAATCTGTATTCATACCATGTGTTAAAATGGGAGGAGTTAGAGTGGGATCTTAATCTATCTATGTTTCAATGGTTAGTGTGGATTATATATTTCAAAGAGATGGTCCTTCTTGGGAATTCTATTCCATTGGTATTATTTCTTTGGTATCATAGTTGTGATGAACATAAGACTTGGGATAGGAGGTATTGGGATGAAAAGGAGAGCCCATTATTATTTTTGGATTAGGCTTCTGGATGACTTTATATGGGCATAAAGTTTTCATGGCAAGGAAAATTGTGTCATATATTTTTTTATTTTGATTTATTCAATTTTTTAATTTCATTCTAGTTCATAACCATGGATTTTCCCCTTTAATAATGATTTAAAATATAGTTTTTTGTCCTAACATCAGGTTGTAGATGGTTTGCAAATGGTTAAGTAAAACTGTTCACCTTTTGCAGGAAACCATGTGGCCAAATGGAATTTTTTGATAGTAGCTAACACACTGTTAATGCATGGTTTTCCAAAACTTTTGGGCTAACCATGCCACATATCCCTCTTGTATAGTGAGGGATGCATGGTTACCGCACTATTTGTAAAACCGTGTGATTTTTCCAGGTCATTAAAAATTGAAAAATTTCATTTATGTCCTCTATGGATTTAACCTAAAACCACCCCCCATTCTGCATCATATGTTATTTTTAGCCATTGGAGGTCCCTCCAAGATTTCTTGGACCTCCTGGGCATCATTCCTTTGGTGGTTTTGACCTCATAACATCAAGGGTTCTTCAAGTAATAGGTTTCTCTTTGATTATTCTTTCTTTCTAGGGTTTTTACTACCTCTTTTTTGTGTTCTTATTTTCTTAGGGATGTTTGACCTAGAGGAGGTTTGACCTTTCAATTTTGGGGAATATGTTGAGGGTTGTTGGTTTATCTTTTCATTATACGGTCTCATGGAGGTGCGGTTGTAGTTTTTCACCAATTTATTGAAACTTCCATGTGTGAGGTTGGTGATTCCATGATCTAACATTTTAGATGCTTATAGTATGCTTGTTTGGCTTTATAAACGTGTTCTACGAATATCATTTGTGGTGTGAAGTAATTTTTTTAAAGAGTTTGACATGAATATGTGATAAAAATGGTATTTAAATGGAAAATGGTTACTATCTGTATTTGATTAATTTTGGTGCTTCTTGGAGTTTTTTAGGATTATGTGAAAGGTGTGAATTGTGTTTTCAAAAGAACATTATGTGGTCAATGTAAAATGGTTATTATTTGTATTTGATTAATCGTAGTACTTCTTGGGGTTGTTTTTTTGATTATGTGAAAGTTGAAAATTGTGTTCTCAAATGATGTGAAGCACATTGAGGAGTGAATTTTTAATATGTGTTGATTTTGAAAAGGCTTGGCCCCTGAAAATGGTAAAATTTATTATGTTGATTTCTTGTAATACTGCCAAATGGGTTTCATGTATTGTGCAAGTTATGGAAAACATGTTTTGAAAATGATTTGGTTTGTATAAAATGGATAGTGGTTTTATTTCTATAAAATGGTGGTTTCCATGTAGTTTTTTTGAAATCATTTATTTCCTTGTGTGAATATGTATCATAAAATGTGTTTGTTAAAGGGATGGATATGTGGTAATGAAATATTAGCATAAAGGGAATCCTGAGTATCTAGGTTGGTAAACTAGAACTAGTATGCTAGTGATTCAGAAGTGGTAATCCAGGAATCTTTTAGTAGACTTGAGAATAGTTAACTAAAATGGGGCAAGGCCCAAATTCAATTAGAAGGATTTACACTCACAACACTAACTAAACTTGTGATATGAACAGAGACCACTAGGCCCTTTGTATGGTCCACCCTAGTGGCTCATACATGAGAATGTATTGGAACTGTCCTATAATTAAGAGACCATTGGGCCCATTTGATTATCCCACCTAGTGACTCATGCAAAAAAAAGTTTTTAGTAGTTCAGTTGAAGGATATTGATCATTGAGGTACTAGTTTCTTAGAGAATCAATTGTACTATACTATCCTTAGGAATGTATCTATGGTTCTCTCTCGCGACTTTATAAGTGTGATTTGGTGTTGAAAATCAGTATATGGTGGACCTTGTATACTTTATGGCTTTGAGACTTGCTTCTTTAGAAAAACTGTTTATATTGAAATTATTTTTTTCTTGAAATTCATTTATTGAAATGTACTCAAATTTTCATTATATATTTCCTCATTTCTATTCACTAACCCCAGGCCTATTGGAGTTGGTCCTTGAGGGTCACTCACATCTCCCCTGTCAACTCACGATGTGTTCTAGCGGGGGTGGTTTGTGACATCATAATCCATGTTTGACTTTTATTGTATAAAACTTTATTCTTTTGAAATTATTTTGTTACATAATGATGTGTTAAAATAATATAATTTTAATTTAGGTATAAAGAGAGAATAATTTTTTATGGTATGTTTGGTTAGTATTAAAAGATAAATATTTAATTGAAAATTCTTAAGAATTTACTAGAAAATAATGTATGATTTTTATTGATTTTGATGTGTTTAAATTATTGAAAAGATAATGAAAATTGGGAGAAGAATATATTTTGGTGATAAATATATTATTTAATATTTTTATAGTCTTAAGTATTTTTTTAATATATTTATTTCAGTATGTGAACTTTTATAATTTTAAGTATCACACTGGTGCTTATTAATGGGTAATAGTCATATTATTTTCTCAGGAATGATTATGTTATTCTATGTACCAAGATTTTTCTTAAGTATAATAAGCATTCTAGCAGCAATAATTTAATACCCTATATTTTTAAATGTTTAATTCTCATTTTTGTTAATATTTATACATAAAAAATGTGTAGGGGATAATTAATATTATTAATAATTTAATTTTAATTTTTTTTAAATGGAATATTTTAATATATTTATGTGATTTTCATTAATTTGATATATGATATCATTATTGTTATGCTTTTGTCAATGTGTGGTTTTAATGTTAATGATAATTTAGATAATTTAGAGAAATGTTCTTTTAATAATGATACTCCAAATAGATATATTTATTTTTGAATGAAATTCATTTTATTAATCAGTTTATTTATTATTAGTATTATATGTTACAAAAATTATAGAAATATATACTTGTTATACATGTAGTTTTTTGTGAGGTACGTATGAAGGTGAAGGAATGTGAGGGTTTTTGGACTTTTTTTCTGTGAGAGTGTGAGTGAGTGTGGTAAGGGAGTGATGTGTGTATGGCAAGGTACATGCAATCGATGGTGGAATATATGAAAAAATGTTAATAAAAATGAAAAAATAATGGAGGTGGGGTGAGTAAGTGAAAATAAAGAAGAGAGTGGGAGAAAATATTGAGGCTTAAACCATTATAGAAAAAATTATTAGATTAAAATAATGGGATTTGAAGGGATGAATAGTGAAAAACTTCTTGCATATTTCTTTCAATCAATAGATAGAAGGTACTAGGACATTTAAAATTTATTATTGTAGTCACTATTGTTGTTGTTATTGTTATTATGGGTTATTTTAATAAGGCACAGACCTCTTCAACTTAGACACTCTATGTTCCTAGGTAATATTTTCTTATTCACATATTTTTTTTATTATATTTCTCTAATTTTTTTCCTTCTCTCTAAGAGATATCATCTCATAGTTGTCCAAAAAATTAATAGTTGGTGTTATTGGATTCATTATTATGTGTAGAAGGCATACCCTATGTTGTTATAATATTTTACATTTATTTGGTACTGAGAAAGTTATATTTTTTCCTTCACATTATTTTGAAGAATTTTTTTCAGATTTTGGTTTAAATTAAAATCAGTACAATTTTATTGAATTGATATTGAATCAGAATGAATTATTCAACATAATTCATTTTTGTATGTTTATTGAGTGTTTATATCTACAAAAATTATGCGTATAGTGCGATTTATATTTTTTGTCTGTAAGACTCTGAATAGATTGATCTTAATTGAATGAAAAGATGATTAAATTAATTGAAATTATAATATTGAATTTTATATGTATGATAAATATTTGAAATGTGAAATTGAGATGATGTTTTCTATAGATATAAGATATTAAATAGAAAATATTTTTGATTTCATGTAAGGATTATTGAAAATAATTACAATTAGTGATATTGTGATCTGAAATCATTTATTAGGATTTAATTATTTATGTTTAGTTAGATTGGATAAATGATTATTGATATAAGATAGATTTGGATTTATTTTGATTATAAGGGAATAATACATTATATTACACGGACTGAGATAGATGTTAATGTGTTGAAGATTAACAATTTGATATTCTAAATATATTAATTAAAATATTTGGTGATTGATATTGATATTTGATGATTCTAATATATAATTGGCTCAAAAATTTTAAATATTATTTAAATGATATTTCTTTTTTATATATATTGCAATTATTTTAATAGTTAAAATAAAAGTGTAAACTAAATGGTATATGATTATAAATTATTTGACAAGATTAAATTATTTTTCAAATAAATTAAATGGGAGTCTTGGATGTGCTTGTATATTGAAATTAATTTTTATTAATTTATTCATTAGTATACATTATTGAATAATTCCATGATTTTTTCATTAATTTACTTGTTTGGGTGAAATCTAGTGTTTATATATATGTGTGTGATAATTTTTGATAATTAGAATTTATTGTTGAGGTAGTGATAAAATGTGAATTATAAATAGGATAAATAGTATATACGAAGCTATACATGGAATTAGAAAGAGGAATAAATTGTTGTTGTGTGTTGATAAAATGTTCAAGTCACTTTTATGATGAGTGTGAAATTATTGTGGGCATATAAAATTGTGGCATGATGGTCCATGTTTCTATTTGAGGTATATAATTATCTTTGAGTTGGGATGAGAATGATATATACGGAATATAGTTTTCTTTAGTGAAATTGATATCCATATATATAGATGTGTGGTATGGGATGATCAGGGTGGCATTAATTTGAGAATTAGATAGGTGGGCGACAACGATTCAGGTGGGACAATAATGTCCTTCTTTGGAAGATTTATGGTGTAGGATTCTCAGGTTGGAATAAATATCCACACCATGACCAATTTATGTCATTAGTGATACAATCTATGGTTTGTATGGAGACATTTAATAGAAATATCATATAATAATTAACATTGGATAAAGAAAGTAAAACAGGTTATCAAGATAATTTAGTAAGAATCCAAAATTATGTTATGATTTCTATTTATGTTTTGTTATACTTGATTAAATCACCAAATTATATGTCATATCATTGATAGATTCAATTTAAAATAAAATAAAATATTTATAGTCATAGTGGATTCTACTAAAATATATTTCTTATAATTTCAATGTTCATATCTCTTGAAATTTATCATTTATTATGAAATTCTTTATGAAAGTAGTAAAAAAACAACTTACATTAGATATTGTAGATGGTAGAATAAATTTTAATAGATTGAATTACCTTTTAATTTTATATTAAGACAATATTACTCTCCTATTTTTTTATATTTCAACACATATATTTCTTTTCACTGGTTCTTGGAATATTGAATATTGAATATTATGTACATTTGGAAATTATTTCCAATATATAATGTGGATATTTTGAATATTTTTGATATGGGATGTTTGTTAATTTGATTTAAGTTTGACTTATAAAAAAATTAATTAGGTGAATTATATCTCCTTAAGTAATCCTTTAGACCCTCTATGCTAGGCCCTAGGCACTAGTGACTGGGGATCATACATGAGGCAATCTATGATTTTTATATGGATGCACGATCGTTCTATGGTAAGACATTATAGGTTTGAACCATAAATAAATGATTAAGTGTTTTAATCTATTGAATAGTTTCATTATAATTCAATATGGTCTATCATAAAAATATAATAATTCATTTTTAATGGTAAAAATGATCAATTATATAAGAATCAAATAAACTCTAAAATTATGTCACTTAAACTAGTCATTTTGTGAATGTTTCTCATGAAAGTTTTAATGTGATGATATAAGAAAAAATCATATAGATAAATATTTAAAATCCTTATATAATGATATAAAATCTTAGAGTTTTATCCATGATTCTTTAGAATGTAGAATCTATATAAAAGTATTAAGTATAACTTATTTATTGGATATGTTAATTATATTAACTATAAATTATCAAGGAGGTAATAAAGTAAAAAAATAAATTATAGGTCCTTATAAATATGTTTTTTTATCTTGATATTAAACATATAGATTTTATATATAAATTTTTTCATAAATTTATTAGGGTTATATGTTCTATGAGATCTTTTTAAAAATCAAATTCTAGAGAGGCACAAACAACATATGTTTTTTTTGATCAAAGTTAAAAATTGTTTAATTGATGAATTTAAGTGATGATATCATTTATAAAGTTGGATAGATTATTAAATTAATTTATAATTTAAAAATAATTATTGATAAATTTTATGAACACTTATATAAATTTATTCATAGAATTTAATAATGTTAGGTTTGATTATTTCTTAGTGGAGTTTTTGAAAAAAAAACGATCTTTTAGAAAGTCATTAAATGCTGTATTAATATATGTGTTACTAGATGGTAGGTTATTTTATAAAATCTTGTCAGGGATATGATATATATAGTTCAAATAGAAAATGTATCATAAAATATATAAGTAAAAATACAACTATATAAATGATAAAGTAACAATTTTGTTGGTTAATTTTCTTAAAATATTTCAAAAAAAGAGTTTTCAATCTAATTTTTTCTTTGTCAGAAAAATGTAATGTTATAAACATGTGTAGGGATACATTAAGAGTATTTTATAAAGAAATAATGTATTTAATATATTAAATAAGTCCTACAAATTTAGAGTTTATGAAATTTTATTTCAACGAATTTTTATTAGGTCATTAGAATTTTGAACATAAAGAAAGTATTTATTAAAAACATATATTAGAATCATTTATTATAAAATATAAAACATATAAAATGAGGGAATGTTAATTTAATAATTAGGATGCAACTAATTTTAAAATATATATTTTCAAAATAAAAAATAAGAATAATTTGATTCAATAATGAATGTAATTTTTTATAAAAATATAATAACAATAATTTAAATTATATATGATGAAAATGGTAGTTCGAAAAAGGAATATTTAGTTTAATTTCTCAAAAATTCTCTAAGAATGATAGTATTTTGGTTTTGAATACTGGTTTTTCATATAAGAGGAAATGATATAAGATTTTATTAAAATATTTAAATAAAAAAGTTAAAAAACTATACTGTTTAGAAACGGCGATTCTATGTAAATAAATGTATATAAAGAAATTGATATAAATTATTTTTAAATTCAATGTTTGACATTTTATTTTGAAATATTGATGAATAAATTGTTATCTAATAACCCATATTTTATAAATGATACTTTTTTATTGGAATAAATTATTTTTATATTATATTGTATAGTACTATACACGTACAACACATAAAGAAATTGATTTTTTTTCATTAATAAATACTGTTACATTAATTAGTTAAGAAACACATTAAAATTCCAAACACTACAATGGATGAAAAAAATAAAAAAATTAATAAAGGAATAATTGGAAAATTTGGATCCTTCAAATATTATAGAATCATTATCCCTATGGTCAACACTACAGGAATGAAATGAAATGAAATATTTGTAAACCAATCGATGTTGTGTAAAAAATATATAGATCCATTGGAGAAATTGCATCCAACATTTAATGAATGAATGGATTAGAATTTATAGGAGGTAATATCCACTTAAAAATAGAAATATGGTTATTGGAAATGTAATATGACCTTGGGAATATTAGCATAGTCATTAAAATATTAATCTGTCTGTTGGAATAGTAATATGACCTAATAATAATGAAATGTAATATTAATAATATTTTTCATGATTAATTTATGTAAATATGAATATGATTACACCATAAAATTAATATCATGATTAAAAACTTATAGAAAATACAAGTTCCTTTTTAATAAGCTCTATTTTAAGATATGTGGAAAAATTATAATTTTTATAATAAAAATTAAAACTACCAATCTTATTAATATTTATTATAAAATTAATTTAATTTTTTAAATCAGCACATCAATTTTTTTAAAGGTGATCTTTTGATTTTTTTTGAAATAATTTAATTTTTATGTAAATTGTAAAAATATTATTTTTCAAATATATAATGTTTTATAACATAATAATGATTCAATAATGAAATAATAAAAAAATATATTTATTTAGTATAAAAATAAATTTAATAATATTAATTTTTTATTTATAAGTAATAATATAAATTTCCAAACCTAATTTTTTTTCCAAAGTCTAAAGTTAAAAGTGTTCCCTTAAAAAATAATTTCTCATTTACACCACTTTACTTTTTATTAATTTATTGAATTCATTTTATAAAGGTGTTTAAATTACTAACAACATTTTATTTTATTGACATATTATACATAGTTTCAAAAATTAACTATTACAAGGCTTACCTTTGATATTGTATTTTATTCAATATTTTATTCTAAAAATACCACTCTCCTCAAGTATAAGTAACCCCTCTCCCTTCCCTTATAAAACCAATCCTCCTTCACCTACCAAATGCAAAAAAATACCAAAAAACCTATATTAATCCCCCTATCATCCTTAGGGTTGTTCTTAAGTAATAAAACTCCAATATTTCACGAATTTAAGGGTTGTAGAAAAGGAACCACTTTAAGAAATTGGTAATTTCCTTTCATTATTTTATTTCATTTTCATCTTCTAGTTTCATATCATCCTTCACTTTTTTAATTCAAAAATTCTTAAACCAATTATATAGTTTGTTAAAATGAACATGATAATGTTAATATACCATAAAAATATTACTAATATAATCACATATTATATATCTCATGCCTCTTCTTTAGAAAATGTCTCATTAATAATCGGTTAACCAGCAACGAGGATGTCTCCAATTATTTTATTATCACCAACCTTATGGATGGTTATAATAAATTATTTATGATGTGTAAATGTAAAATATATTTATTTTAATATTATGAAAATTAAATCTACTTATGAATAAAATACCTTTATCAAAATAGGGAAATAGAAGAAAAAAATATATTTTTAGGGAAAACATGATATCAAAACATTTCCCATTTAATAATAGGAATTGAGAAATAGAATATAATGATTATAATTGATAAATATTAACATAAATTAACATAATTAACTTTAGGTAAAATGTTTTATTAAACCTAATTTTATTATTATGAATGTGGTTAAACAATGAAATAAAGTGGGATTTAAGGTAAGGGGATCCCCAAACCCAACTCTTTCTTGGGTTACATTCCCTTTGAAATTATAATCAATCTAGATATTCCTCTAATATAAAAAAATGATTTTTTTAAATTCTTTACCTTATATTTATAGTGTATAAATGTTTCTAAACATTCTAAAATGATTTCCAAACCAAATTCAAAGGTATAAAAAGGACTCTATTTTTTAATAAAAACACATTTGACTCCTCATGAGATGTTTCTTATCTGAAAAAATGATATTTTTTCCAAATTTTTATCTCTTTTTTCCATTTTTCAATCTTAATAGTTATTCCATGATTTATGATATATTAAATTCTTTATGAAAGACACTCCTTTTTATTGGTTTATTTCATGACTATGATTTTTATTTTTTCTATATGGAATTCATGATTTATGATCTATTATGAGTGGGAATACAATTTTATATCCCTCCAATGCATTGGGTGATGTGATATATCTCATGATATTGTGTGAATTATACATGAACATAATTCTATCTTTGATAACATTTATAATGTTATTGTTTATGAAGATATGTTATGCGTGAACAATATTCTAGATTTGTTCAAAACTATGTGTGGTATTTGACCACAATATTATAATGATTCATTATTATGAATATTCCACAGTCAATGAATTTATGAAAATTTTAATCAGAAATATTATTATGATCCTATGATTTTGATATGATGATATTAATTATTATCACCCATATAATATTAATTCATGTCCCTTATTCCTCCTCTTATTGGGATTTTAGCTAACCCCTTTCATTGATGTATATCCTCATGTGACTACATGTACTAAGGAGATCAAGAAATATTTATAAGGTTAAAAAATAATAATTTAAATAACTCCTATTTTTTATTATGAACTACTAATGTATGCTCCTAATTTGACCATGACACTAAACCTTTGAAACCTAGATTATATCTATATTTTGTTGTTAATGTTAAAAAGTGATGTATTGGTTATGTGAGGGAATGTTGGGTCACTATAATTAGTATCAAATAACGTTTAGAAAAATTTACAATTATAATTATAAAACATTATATAATCCCATATGGATATGGATGAATTTTAAGAGAAAAATCCTAAATTTCGATAAAGTACGAGAGTGTGTGGTTTTCGAGAAATGAAATCTATGTCTGTATACTACAAGTATATGCTGATTTAGAAATTTTGTTCCAAGGTATAACAACCCCAAAAAGGGTTCAGGTTAATGGGCCTTTTTATAAACCTCTTTTCACACTCCTGAAGGATATTATTCATTTAATGAAACTCCACACAAAACACTATGAAGGATAAATATCTAAAGTAATTATTCCTCTTAAATTTATATAAATATTAATGAAAAATATCCTAGAATAATCATGTGAGAAAAAGAATAAACATTTGGATCCCTTAAGATATGATTTTAACATTTATTTTCTTATAATAATAAAATATTTATCAATTTTTTTTTACTTATGTTTTGTTCTTAACTTTTTTATTTTATAAAATAGAGTGAACCAAGAGAAATTAGACCAAAATCATATTTAAGGGATAATGTAAATATTTTATGAATATACTTTACAATGTAATGTAAGGTATAGTTAAAAATATTAGGGATATGATTACATATTTGTCTCAAGATATGAACATTAACCCGAACCGTATGGAATCTCTTCCTCCACCCAATAAAGTGTAGATAGATCTAGAGTATTTTATGCAGTAACAACCACCAATGTTCAGTGGGTCTTCTGATCTAATTTTTGTGCAAAATATGTGATATCAATGGAGAATATATTTTCTATGATCCACTATTATGAGAAATAGAGTATTACTCAAGCCATATATCATTTAGATTGAGTTTTTTTCAATAGTGGGAATTGATAAAGAATACAAATCTAAAGGATAAAATGGAAGATATGGAGTGGGAATACCTTAATAAAATATTTCTTCACAAATATTTACCTCAAATATATGATCAAATATAGAAATAGAATTTGTATATCTTATGAAAAAGGAGGTTGAATCGGTCACTTCTTATGAGGAAAAAATCACAAGGCCTACAAGATACACCTTTGGATTTATTATCAAATATAATAGAAAAATTGATAGATTCATTAACGGGTTAAAACAACACCTCCAAAAGGATATATCTATCTGAAAAATTGGGAGTTACAAAGATGTAGTTTGATGTTATCTGAAAATAGAGATAGAGTTTGGTGAATGGTACCATGGTTATTGAGATAAGAAATAAAAGACCGAGTTTCATACTAGTGGAATAAATGACAATGTAGGAAAGAATATTCAACCTCCCAAATATAAAAAATGTGAGAAGTAGAATTACAGAAATTTCCCCACATGGATAGTTAAATTATTCAAGTAAGAGAGATAATACCACTAAGTTCATGAATGTCTAAGAGACATGCAAAACAAAACCAATGTGATGGAGGAAATGAAGTAACCACTAATGGTTCAATGACTCTACTATAGGGATTTAGGTCATATGTAAGCCAGTGCACTAATACATGGGTCATTGAGGGTAATATACATTAAAAACCACCAAAGTCAAATAATAAAGTAAATCCTATTCCCTAACAACAACTACAATGGAACATAAAAATGAAGTTTTAAGAGGTACACTTTCTATTCACTCCAAAATAGAAAAGGTTTTATTTGATTCTGGTTCTATGTATTATTTTTTATACTATAAGTTTTTTATAATTATTGAATAAAAACCCCAATACCTTGAAGTTTATATATACAAAATACCAAATAGTGGTGTGATCAAGGGAACTCATGTGTTGGATTCTTCTCTTGTTAGAATATGTGGGAAGATTCTTCTATTGAATCTCATAATACTTCCCATAGTATAATTTGACAATATAATGGGAATGTATTGGATATCCTTAAATAGATAACATATAAACAATCGAGGAAAAGGAAATATGTCTTCATATTCCTTATCTTCCCATTCCTCTTTACAAATGAAAGGAAACTTATGAATCTCCTTTAGAGAATCTCTGAATGGTGTGGATAATGGTACCTTGTGAATAAGTATACCTTTCCTAAATGGTTGAGTCAAAGGAAAGTATTATCCTTGACTAAGTTTCCATATTTTGGGAATACACCAATTTATTTCCCAAAGAGTTTCCTAGAATTCCACTAAATCCTGATGTGGAGTGATTAAAAGAGTTTACACTAGGATCCACTTCTATTTCCAGATTACCCTATAGTACGACCCCAATTGAACTCAAGGAGTTAAAATAATAGCTTCAAGATAATTTAGACAAAGAGTTTAGATGCCTTAGTTCATCTCCTTGGGGTGCATCGGTTCTTTTTGTAAAGAAAAAGGCTGGATCAATGAGGTTGTGTACGATTAACGATATCTCAATGATATCTCTATAAGAAAAAGTATCCATGATTAAGGATTGATGATTCTTTTATAAACTAATATAATCTTAGTTCTTCTCAAAATTTGATCTTAATTCTAGATATCATCAGCTGTAGGTAACGAATGAACATATCCAAAATACAACCTTTTATACATGGTTTGAAAACTATAAGTTCATAGTGATTCACTTCATACATACTAATACCCCTGACATCTTCATGGATTTGATTTATATAGTCTATAGATACTACCTCAAAAAAAGTGTTTTAGTATTTATTGATGATTATTTCATTTACTCGAAGATAAATAAGGAAAATGAGGAATATATAAGGATTCTATAGGTGATATTAACGAAGTAGAAAATGGATACTGAGTTTAAAAAGTGTCACATTTTGTTGTAGTTAGTGACATTCTTGGGTCATGTGATCACAAGTGAGGGAATTTATGAGGACCCTTTAAGGAAAAGGTAATTTAGGAATGGCCTAGGACCACTAGTATCATGAGAATCCATAGTTCCATTCTCTTAGTAGAGCACTACTGATGTTTTTTTGGAAATGATTCATGATTTTATAGACCACTAACTAATTTTCCATTGAAAATCGTAAATTATGTCTTGATAAAAGGATTTGAGGAAATACTTAAGGATCTCAAGAAGAGGATAATCACTATGCATGTACGCACACTACCTTCAAGTGGTTATGTTTTTTTGTCATATATAGTGATGAGTCCAAAAAGTATTGGGTTTTTTACTTATGAAAAAGGATAAAGTGATATCTTATGCCCCATTCTAAATGAATATACATGAGTAGAACTACCTAATACTTGTTTTAGAGTTAGTAGTTGTGAGTTTTTCCTTAAATATTTTTCATCCAAATATATATAGTGAGAAATGTAGCATATTTATAGATCACAAGAGTCTAAAGTATATATTCACATGGAAGGATATAATTATGCATCAAAAAATATGGTTATATATGATCAAAGACCACTATTTCTATATTCACTAGTAGACAAAAAGGTTAAACAAGGTATGTGATGCTCATACAAGAAAATAGTATGCAACTTTATCCATGATGTGGATTGGGAAAGACCCTTTCTTCATGTATATGTAAAAAATTGATCTGGAAATCATAATTGAAGTGAATACATACTACTATTCCCAAATTATTTCCAAATAATCTATCAAAGAGAATATCAAAGAGGAACAAAGGGATGATTTGGAGCTTCAAAAGAGGGTAATATATGTAAAGGAAGGGAAGCTTCATGACATCCCCATTGATGAAGATAGTTTCATTCAATTTGGAACTAGGATTTGTGTGCATTCATCACCTGATACAATGAAAGAGATATTAAATAATGTGAATAGATTATCTATCTCCACACATCCTATAAGTACCAATAAGTATTTTGATCATCAATAGAACTTCTTGTGGGAAAAAATGGATATCATTAAGTATACCTCAAAGTACTCGGTATGTTTGAATGTTAAAGAAGAGTGATATAATTCTAAGGGGATGATGCTACCATTATCTATACCCCTGTGGAAAGGGGAGAACATTACCATGAACATTATCATTGGTCTGCCAAATAAATCAAAATAAATCGATTTGGGTTGTGTTGGATTGAACCACAAAGGCTTCACACTTAATTGTTATTCAAAAAGATTCCCCACTTGTAATTTTTTTTGATATATATAAAGAATGTGGTGAGGCTTCATAGGGAAAAACATTTGACTATCTCTGGTCATGAAACAAGGTTATCTTATAAATTATGGAGAAGTCTCCAATTTTATATGAATACTGAATAAGTTTTCAATATGGCCTAACACCCTGAAATTGATGGCCAATTTGAAAGAACTATCCATAAACTCAAGGACATGCTCAAATTCTCAATGGAAATTAAAGGAGGATAAGATTAATATCTCCTATCAGTTGAGTTCTCATACAACAAGAACATAAAATCTAGAATTAATATGACTCCATATGAAGGTATGTTTAAGATGTTATGTAGAAAACATACTTGTTGGGATAATATTGGGGAAAAATGATCTTAGACCTGATGCTTTTCAATTAATGGTAGATAAGGTTCAAGACATCCAACAACATATAAAAACTTCTCAATATTGGTATATGTTCTATTATAACAACCATCATAGGGACTTGATGTTTGAATTTCGAGAAAATTTTTTCCATTGAATATCACCAAGGAAGAGAGTCGTGTGGTTTGGAATGAAATGAAATATTAGCCCAAGGTACATTGGCCACATTGTGACCCTTCATTGTGTAAGATTATTCACCTATAGTCTTGAACTTCCACTAAATATTTATCAAGTTCATTATTTGTTCCATGTATCTCTAATCATTAATTACACACCCAATCCGTCACATGTGTTGAGTCTAGAGGTAGTACAACTAGAGAATAACCTTCCTAATGAGGAGTATCGGGTGATGATTTTGGACGATATAGACAAAGTTCTACATAACAAAAACAATTCACCTTTCCAAAGTGTTATGCACAAACCATAAATATGAAGAGGTGATGTGGGAACCATAGGAAACAATGAAACACAAGTACCCTACCCTATATTCAAATAAGAATATGAGTTTAATTTTTGTGGATGAAATTTCTAAGGGGGCGACAATTTTACAACCCATATGTTAAAAATGATATTTTATTCTTGAAGTAATTATTTATAATAGTATATTATATATTATTATGTGCAAATAGAACATAAATAAATTGAAAAAAAAATGATTTAATTAATGGTGAACACAACATTAATCAGTAACTAAACCCATGAAAACTCAAAAAAATTCAATAGTAAGGACAATATAAGTTATGAAAAGTAGAATGGAAAAATTTGGATCCTTCCAATATACTAGAATCATCACCCCCTCAACCAACTCAATATAAATGAAAAAAAATATTAGTAAACCAATATACATCTTAGAAATTTTATTACAAAACCTTAGGAGGAATTGTAGTGAATGTTGAATAATGGAATGAAGTATTATTTATAGAAGGTCATATGACAGTTCAAAAAGAAATATGGTCGTTGGAATAATAATATGATTGTTAGAATAGTAACCTGACTGTTGGAATAGTAACATGATCTTTATTAATAGTAACTTGATCATTAGAATTGTAATCTATCCTCAAAATAATAAAATTTAATATTAATAATATTTTTAATGAGTAATTTATGTAAATATAAATATTTAATGTCCATAAAATAAATATTAATATTAAAAATCAAAAAAATATAGGAACACTTTTAATAAACATTATTTTAAGGTACAATGTAAAAATCAAAATTTTTTATTGAAAATCAAAATTAAATATATTGTAATATTATTTTGATAAAATTAATATCCTTTTTGAAATCTTCATTTCAAAATATTCTAAGGGTTTTATTAAATTATAAAAAAAATTATTTTTTCATAAAAATTAAAAATAAATTTTTAAAATACAACATGTTTTATCACATATTAATGATGAAATAATGTCTAGGTAAATACTAAATTGTTTACTTCAACCAGAAATAATATATATATATATATAATACTTTTAAAAACAATTAATTTAATTTCTAAACCTAAAAAAACATTTCCCAAAGTCTAAAGTCAAAGGTGTTCCCTTAATATAATAATTTTTCCTTTAAGCTTTACATTATACAAAATTGTTGAATTTAGATTATAAATGGGTTTAAAGTCCAAAACACATTTTATTTTATTTATATATGATTCATAGTGTCAAAAATTTACTATTTCAAGGTTTACCTTTATTATTTTTTTTGAAAAGTAGAAGAAATATTATTGAAATAAGAAAATTACATGAGTCTAAAGTATGAGATCATTTTAAAATCATTATCATGAAGGGGGAAGAGAGCATTATGGAGGTATTCACACTATGTGATGTCTTGTGTAATCCCCATGTTGTCCAAGCCATCTGCAACTGTGTTTTCTTCTTGATAAACATGAGTAATGATGTAGTTAAGATCGATTAGCGAATAGGTGCACTCCATCCAATGTGTAGTAATCGGCCAAGAAAGATGGGTTATGACTTTCCAAATTGCTTGAATGATGGTCATTGGGTCACTTTCAATCCAGATGTTGTTCCAACTGAATTGCTTGGGGAAGAAAATAGCATGAATCAAGCTCAGCATTTGAGCTTCAAGGGAGATGAAAATGCCACATTTACCTATGAAGCAACAAAGAATCTAACCAAGGTGATTCCTAAAGCCATCACCACAACCTGAAGGGACCCGATTTCCCTTGGAGGTTCTATAAATATTGATTTTGATCCATCCAAGTAGAGGGGATCTCCAGAATACCTCTATTGTGTGATGTGGCTGACAGTAATTATCACTGATCTGCAGACACTTCAGGATTTCAACGTTGTGCATAGTGTTGTAGTAGTTCCCCTTTTGCAATAAATCAGCTTCTTGTATGGCAATAAGGATATGAACCCAACCTTTATTAAGCCTGAGTGAGTAATTTTTATGAATTATACTATTTAGATCATACCATATCACATGATGGAGTTCAGTAATGGCTGTAAGGAAAAGGTTTCTAATTTGTTGGTAGACTTCTATTTCTGCGCATTTCATTAGTTGGGACCTGACAGAGTCAAAAATCATAAATCTTCAATAAAAAATGTGTAAAATGTTGTTCCAAAGAGCAGAATAAGTGGCACAAGAATGGAAGATATTATTAGCATATTCTCTATGTTGATTATAGGTTTTACGCATATAGAAAAGCTGAATTCAAAAGGAATGGAGGTAAGTTTCAGTGGGAACCCTGTTGTGGGAAAGTCTTCAGATGAGAATGAATCTCTAAGGTTTTATCCAAGGTTTTTTTAAATGATTTATCTAGTTGTAATCATTATCAGAGTTTCAGTGAAAATGATTGTAGTAATTTTTAGAGTCAAGCATTCCATTGTGAGCAGGTTCCCAAACCAAGAATTCATTGGCATATGAAAAAGTGTAGTTATCAATAACATAGAAAATAGGTTAAGGGAGATGTTCAAGATAGGAGTTTAAAATATCTTTGATAGAGATATTGATTTTTAGGGGTTTTTTAGGTGAAATCATAGAGATTAAGGGGGTTCCAGTCCAATTATCCAGCCGGAATTTCATGGAAGTGTCTATTGAGACCATCCATTTGGAATTTCTCATAATGTTGGTGAAGGAGTGTTTGATAAAAGGCCAGATGGAGGAGTTAATAAAATTCAAATTTTACTTTTTTTTGTTTTTATATACATCTATTTTGGAGAAAATTGGTAGCTTTCGAATTGGTGTGATAAATGTTCCAAGTGATTCTATCTTGAAGGGATTCATTAAAATATTTTAGATTTTTTATACCAATGCCACCATGTTCAATGGGCTTGCGATATGTTGACCAAGGAATTGTCACATGTTTTCTTTGTAGAGTACTACCAGTTTAGATGAAATTCTTAATAACAGTTTTTATTTTTTTATGAGACCAATTTTCCATTTGTAAACCATCATGGAGAAAAACATCTTGGAGAAAATATTGGATTTGACAAGACAAGACCAACCTATCATAGAGAGATATTTACCTTTCCAAGAAGTTATTTGTTTTAGGAACTAGTCAAAAATAGACATAAAGTGACTAGATCTGGGTCTACCCCAAAAGACAGGAACACCAAGTTATGTGAAAGTGAGAGGGACTTCTTTCAACCCTAAATCATTAATGATGTTAGATTTTCTGTTGGAAAGGAAATTCATTCCAAAGAATACGCATGATTTATTCCAACTAATGTTTTGGCCTGAGACCTCTTCATAGTGTGAGAGGTCATATTTGAGTTTAAAAATATTTCTTTTATCGTCTTGTAGGAATATAATGATGTCATCAGCATATAAGAGATGAGTAGGATCATTCACATGCCTAGAAACATGGATGTGCTTGAGTTAATTTTGAATCACAAGTATTTTGATAAAAAGGATGAGATTGTATTCTATTATCGAGAAGAGAATAGTTGAGAGGGGATCACCTTGTATGACCCATTTGATACATTCAAAATTACCCTTAGGAGAGGCATTGATCAAAATGGAGATAGAGGTTGAGTTGAAGAGATTTTTGATGGCAGTTATGAAAGCAGCAATTAAACCAAAACATTAAAGGACATTGATGATAAAGCTCCATTGCAGAGTGTCTAATGCCTTTTTGATATCAAGATTTATATCTATGTTGCTTCCTCTTTTAGTTTTATTCAAGTTATTGACACACTCATAGGCAAGGTAGATACAGTCTTGAATGGATCCCTCTTTGATAAAACCAATTTGGTTCCATGAGACAATTTTGTTCATGATAGGTGAATGTATGTTGGAAATTATTATGGGGATTATCTTATACTATGTATTGATAAGCGCAATAAATCAAAAAAGGTGAAATTCAGTGGTGTTTTCCACCTTTGGGATCAAGGTGAGAAATTGTTTATTAAGAGAATGAGGAAGCAACCCATTGGAAAAAAAGATTTATAAAGTTTACAAACATCAACATGAATCAAATCCCAATAGTATTGGAAGAAACCATTATTGAAGCCATCAAGACCTTTGGAACTATCGGGATTCAGACTAAAGACAGTGTCTTTGATTTCATGATCAAGTGGTGTGCTTAGAAAGATAGTGTTATCCTCATCAGTGGTCACTGATGGGATTACCTTAAGGAGGAGGACTTTGTTGTTATCTAGGCCATTGAAGGTGGATTCATAGTAAGAGACGATATGTTGAGCGATGTTGTCTTCCTTATCAAGAATCATGTACCTATCTTTGAGGAGGGTAAGTAGCCTGCATGCCTTCCTGACTCTTTGAAGTGAATTATAGAATTTGGTGTTTCTGTCACCGTTAGTTAACCATTTGACATTAAACTTTTGTTTTATCATATTTTCTTTAAATGTGGGAAAGGTGTTTAGTTTAACCACAATGTCTATTTCTTGAGTAGGGTCCATGTTGAGGTCATAGGTGGTGTTTTTTTGAAGTTCATTGAGTTAATTCTCAAGAAGTATGATTTCATTTTTAACACATTTGGCTTTAGAGCTTCACCAAGATTTTAGAGTCTGTTTGAGGTGTTTTAATTTGAGGATCCATGCAAAGGAAATATTATTATGGGGCATAGTGGTCCAGAAGTTTTGTATGATATGAGTGAATTTTTCATCAGGTAACCAAACATTGTTATAGCATAAAGGTAACTGGTGTTTTATGTCTTTGGAGGAGACACTGACTAGGATGAGATAGTGATCAGAATTTAGCCTATGAAGAGTGGTGCTAGAGATCGTGTCCCAATGATATAAGGCAAGGACATTCATGAAAGCTCTATCTAACTTGGAGGAAACCACTTTGTGGTAGTGTCTTCTATACCAGGTGTATTCCGCACCTGTACAGTTAATTTCGATGAGATTGTTTTCTATGATCGCAGCTTTAAACTCTCTCATGGAGATCAAAGAGTGAGAAAAGATGATTTTTTCACGTGAGTTGATAATGTCATTAAATTCACCCATAAGAATCCAGGGGTCATTAATGTTAGTGCTTATATAATGGAGTCAATTCCAAAGAGTTCTCTGATCCTGGTAATTGTATTTAACATAAAAAAGGATAAGAAGATAGGTGCACCTTCAATTATAAAATTTCAAGTGAAAATCTTGTCAGAGGTACTAAAGACATTAAAAAAATGTAAAGAGGAGTGCCTAAAAATCCATAAGTATTCAGCATTACGAGTATTTTTGATAACAACAATAAAAACATATTTTTCTTTTCAAAGATGATAATATTTAGAGGAAAAGGTAATTTTAGGATTACCAATGGAAAAAAAGTGTAATAATGCATGTTGAGCATTCTTTTTAACACAATGAACATAGCAGGGTTAGTGATACCCTTCCATTCCAAAATAAGTTCTTCATTTAAATCTAATTTTGGAGTTAGAACTCCCCTTTTTCATTTCCACAGAACCTTTATTTCTGTTAGATCTTTTAACCTATTGAGTGTTGTTAATATTATGCTATTGTTTAATGTTGTGCTTGCCAATATTCTTCTTTGTTGATTCATTCTTATTAGCATTAATGATTGAGTCATCAGAATTCTTTGAACAATTCAGAAAATAATTAGAATCATGAGTAGACATAAAATTTTCAGACTTCATAGAGTAGTTAATACTATATAAAGGGGAGGGTGAAAGAGTACCTTGAGCCTTTGAGGTAGGTGCAGCCTACTCTGTGGCAGAAACCAGAACAGTTGGATTGTTCTGCATCTATTCTAGGGAGGGTTTAATAACCTGCATATTCAATCGATCCAAAACCAAAGGAGCACTACCATACTTAACATCTAAAAGGTTAGAATTTATGGTATTTTTAATAATCATAGATTGTGACATGGTTTTTAAAGATCTGTTAACAGGACCAATAGGAGTAGGGGAAGAAAAAACGGCATCCTTATCATTGATTCTGTTCTTTATATCAGAAGTAGTGACAACATTAGAGTTAACAAGGGTGTTATTTATATTATTAAAATTAGGTAGAGAAGGTTTAAGTGAGGCATTAATGTTTGGTTCAATATATTATGTATTAAAAAGAGACAAAGATGCAAAAACATTAACATATTCAGCAGATGGATAGTTTTTGGAAGAGGAAATAGTACCTGGATCCTCTTTCATCTCCGCCGTAGGATCCACCATGTGTTCCTGCAAATGAAAAAGTTCATGAACCAAGGGATATGGACCCTTGACATGAATTACAGATTCCACAGCATTTAATGTAGGTGTAGGTGCCTTAGAATTATTATTGTTCTCATATTTTGTGTTGTGTTATGTGGCATCTAGAAGTGGAGTGAATTTGATAGAATTATGGGGAAGAAAAATTAAATTTCATGATTCAGTCTTAGTCACTAAGGTAAGGGCATGGGGTAGTCCAGTATATAAGATAGGGGTGTTCTCCTTCACAGAATGTACAATATTTTTTTCATGTTAGACACATTTTAGTGTTGTTTCAGTGTATTTTTTTCCAGCATCATACATCAATTGAACAGTTGAAATGTCCCTCCTAACCTGTATGTTTTCAGTATTATAGCTGAGGAGAGTTATTGAAGTCTTATCATATTGACGGCTAAGTGTTTTCTCTATCTCAATGGATAAATTAATAGTGTCTAAGACCATTTGTTTCAATTTATTCTAAGAGTTATTGCTCTTTAATAGATTTATTTTCTTCCTCAACAACATCTGCCTAGTTCAAACTTGAGTTATCCTTTATGTGTGCTACATTGATTGATATTTTTACCCAGGTTTCTGATTTTCCTTTAGGGGGTTTACCTTTTATATAATATTTCATTCAATATTTTATTCTAAAAATTCCTCTCTCCTCAAGTATAAATAATCCCTCTACCTCCCCTTAGAAAACCACTCCTCCCCAACTTACTAAATCCAAACCTCTACCAAAACCCATATCTTAACACCCTTATCATCCTTATGGGAGTTTTTGAATAATCAAACTCCAATAATTCAAGCATTTAAGGGTTGTATAAAATGAACCACTTCAAGAAATGGTTAATGTCTTTTCATCCTTTAATTTCATTTTCCTTTTCTAATTCTTTATCATCCATTTATTTTATAATTAAAACCTTTTAAAAAAAGTTATCTAGTATTTTAAAATGATTCTAAAAAATTTAATGTACATTAAAAATTTTATTTTTAATATAATCAGATATTATACATCTCACACCTCCTCTTTGGGAAATGTATTACTAACAGTTGGTTAATTGAAAATGAGGTAATTTCCAATTCTTTTCTTATCACTAGACTTATGGATGATCATAGTAAATTATTTATGACATATAACTTTTTAAATATATTTATTTTAATATTTTTGAAATTATATTTACTTGTGTGTATATAACTTTGAAAAAAATAAGGAAATCAAACCAAATCAGAAAAAAATAAAGAAAGCATGACATAAAAACATTTCCCTATTAATGATGGGAATTAAGACATTAAATCCAAGAATTAAAATTGATAAATAATGACATAAATTAACATAATTAACTTTAGTTTTAATGTTTTAATAAATGCATTTTTATTATTTAGGTGAAAGAAAAGCGATGAAATAAAGAGGAATTAATGGTAGGAGGATTCTCAAACCCAACTATGATTTTGAGTTACCTTCCCATTGGCACTATTTTCAATATGTATATTCATCTAATATATAAAAAAATAAAATTTTGATAATAATTCCATTTTCTATAAGATATATTCATGTTTCCTACCATATCAAAATTATTTTCAATGAAACTTAAATGTTTTAGAAAAAAGAATTTATGTTTTTAAATAAAACAATGCTTTGAATCTTTATGAGTTATTCCTTCTCTAAATAAAGAAATTAACTTTTAGAAAAAGTATGATCTCTATTGTATTATTAGATTTGACTGTGCTATAGAGGAAGAAATGTATGGATTCCTTTCATGCTTCCTATTATAAACATACCTAAACTCAACCCCAATTGATAATGTGACTCTATCCACTGCTGATTACATTTTTGAATTAATCATATAGTAATAGAAATTAATCCTTTTCTATAGTAGTTTCAAAGCCATTATCCATACCAAAGATAGATTTAGGCATGATTCTTTATATGTATTCTTTAATTTGGAAGGGCTTGTGATGTCAGACATTAGGAGGAATAAGCCTGCATGGGATGGTAGAGAGGATGCAGCAGACCCCTCCATTTTTAGGGAAGTTTGTAGGAACTCCAATATTTACATGAATGATAATGTGAAGGGAAAGGATGTGTTTATTTTTCATGATAAAGAAACCTATAATATGGGTCCATAAGCGCAAACAAAGGGTAATATGTGGGAGGACATTGTTTAGGAATCGTCTCCACACAATGATGAGGAGATTACCCCTCTTGAAGATGATGGGAAATTGGTTACATCCATAGGTGGGTTCCTTCCCTCCTATAAACACATGATTATTGTACCTCTTGGGTAATCTATCAAATATTTAGAGGATAATACCACCATTGTTTCTGATTCAATCCATATTGGAAGATGATAATTTGATACAAATGTTAGACTAATTAAAGTATCAGTGGGTGATCAATCTCTTGATGAAGCTTCTATTCAGAAATCTATTGATCAAGTGATTTTAGAAGAGAATAACATTTCTAATAGGGATCGATGAGGTAAGAAATGGATGACTATTGAAGATATTGGGATGAATAAACATATTAAAAAAGTTCAAGTGCCTATGTTGGAAGATAGTTTTGAACAAGGTAAGGGTTTTACATCAGTTTCTTTACCATAATATGTTTGATATTCCTTGTTGGGTAATATACATAGTCTGAATGATGTGCAAGGAGGTTCAGCAGATCACACTCCCAAGATTCAAGGATCCCCATCCAAGTTAAATAAAATATTGGTGGATAAATAGTGATTCCAAATGGTCATCCCTAAAAATTATAAATTAAATGATTTACAATTTTTTTTTTCAGGTTTTGGACTCGACGACTCAAATGAAAGATGGAACTAATATGATCAATTCCAGCCTTGGGAGAAAAAAGTGGTCCTATATGCCTCATTTTATTGATTTTATAAAAAATGAATATATTCCTTTTGGTAGGGAATCTCATGAAAAAAATTTCACGAAACCTTCATGAAACTGAAGTATTATTCCTATGGAGGATATTGAAAGAGAATGGCCTATTAATTGACATAATGAGAAGGTAGTGTAATGGTATTTTGTTGCAACTTCATAACACATTTTCTATGGTGGAACTGAACGTCTTTGGTTTTAATGATTATGTAGCAGTGAAAAATATGGTATCCATTAATCTTGAAGATAGATTTCATTCCAACCTAGAAATGGATTTTTGGGTTTTTTCATGGAAGTTTAGGATCTATTCCATTCCAATGGGGTCATTAGATTCATCATCAGATGATGAATCCAATCCCCCAAGGGCCAAGGCATGGCAATGAGGTAAAATTCCAAAAGGAAGAGGAAGACGCTTGAAGAATTTGGGATATATAAATATAATATATTAGTGAAACGCCATGGGATAATCATGAGTTTTAAGATAAATAACCTTAATTTTTTAATAGTATGATATTGCATGGTTTCCATGAAATGATATCCCAGTTTGGAAAGTAAATATAGATGTCGATCTGAAACAGTTGTACTTAGTGGTAATAACCCCCAAAAGGGTGAATTGGTATTTTTCTTCATCATAACCTAGTGAATGAAAAAGGGCCTTATTTAACACCTAGTTTGATTGTCCTTGGGGATATTATTCTGTTAATCAAAAAATATATACACACTATTTTAAATGATAAATAACTAAATTAAGTATTCCTATTAATTTAAGATAAGGTTTGAAGCACATTATCATATAATAATCATTTGATAAATGTTATAAACATATAGATCCCATAATATCAGAATTTAGAATTTATTTTTATATAATAATTAAATATTAATTCATTCCTTTTGAATTATGTTTTTCTCAACCCTTTTATATTTTATAAAATTGAGGGAACTAGGATGAATCAAACCAACGATCTATAAGAGTGATAATACAAAGATTTTCTGAATGAAATTCTTAATGTAATTGGAGGTGGAGTTTAAAATGTTATGTAGATGATTACATAGTTGTAAGGACTTGACCCTAGTTTCCTAGATCCAGTGCCTTATTTTATTACATTGGAATATAAACAATGAATTTTTATCCTAAAGGACTGAGTAGTTTAGTATATTTGGAAACAAGATACATACATAAGTTCAACATTACAACTTGAAATGAAAAACAAATTTAAAACTCCTTTGAAAACATCCATAACTCCTAGGATATTTCTGCATGTCATTCATAATATACCACTTTATGCCCTTGGAAAATGAAACATAAGAAAGGGGTGAGCTCAAATGCTCAGTAAGGGTAATAAATACAGTAGAATATATCATAAACATAAACATTCGGCATAGTGAATAACTAAAAACACATACCTTAAAAAATTAAACATTAACACATTATGGCAGGAATAAGAGATAAATAAATAAAGCCACAATAAAGCATAATCATGGGTATTCTACTAGTTTAATAACCTCATGAAAATTCACTTAAGAGTTTCATAATTAGGTAATGCATAATTCTGGACATCATAACCATACTGTCAAAGCCTTATTCCAAGACTATAAACAATCATTTTGTCAAGGCCTTGTGCCAAGACTGTAGTTTGTCTCACGAGACCTACTGATTCATAGAGGGGATATAGAGGGACCCACACATCACTTAATGAGTCCAATTCATTCCTCATATGAATGGTGATAAACATAAAAAACATATACATTCATATTAAAACTAACATATGAAATGAAAATAACTTTCCCTCAATATTAGGCATAAACACTAACAATTCAGAGTAAATTAGGGAGTGATTTTAAGATAGTACATCCACATTAAAAATAATAATGAACCATTCAATTGAATATGGTAGATTATATCATAAAATATTAATCTCAATGATACATAATAATAATAATAGTGTTTAAATGGATGAAGATACTCTTATAAAATCATCATGTAATTCTTAAGATAAATACTCTTTTACTTTGAAAGGAAGAGTTCTTTAGGAAAAGTTTTTGAATAAAAATATAATTGAAATTAGAGAGTATTTTATTAATTAAATTAGTATTTTTATAAATATAATTTTCACTAAAAATAGATTATATATTTCCATTGAAAATAGGTAAGAATTTGAGAAATACACTTGAAACAGGCTTGTTTATCGGGAAGAATTTTTGAGAGATCCTTTTAAAACATATAAATTCTTATACATGAAGGTGTGATTATTTTTGGTAAACATATATAGAACATTAACACATAAATTATGAGGATTAAATATGATTTATTATGAAATTAATTTTTATTAAGGGAGACAAAGAGTAACCTGAAAGAAAATGGAGGTTCGGGTAGGAAAACCCTTACCTTCCGTCCGAATGTGTTCCTCACTTGATCTTAATGACCTGAATAATCAAATTTATGTTCATAAATTAATATATAAATAACATTTTATACATTTAATTTATTTAATATAGCATTATTAGGTTCATTAATGCCCTTATGATGGGTTAAGAGATTCAATTTTAATGTTTGGGAGTGTTTTCTTCCTTCGTTTTCATGATCGGTTTACTTATATTCAAGTATGCTTAAACATGTAGAATGAAAATGGTTGTACAGAATATAAGTTGTATTTTATTAGTGAAAAACTAGAATATTACATAGGTATAAAATTATTTTTGTTATTTGGAGTGAAGATGAGTCATTATATAAAATTTAATGATAATTGTTTGGGTTAATTGGCAGTTTTTTATCACAACAAACTCGTTTTAACTTATAAATTAATATAATGTGTGAAAAAGGACTATATAACATTAAATAAGTTATAATAAAGATATTATGTTCTGGTTCAACCATATAAATGGTTTCATGACCATAATTGAAGACG
The DNA here is from genome assembly GCA_963277665.1 of Viscum album. Taxonomy (NCBI): domain Eukaryota; kingdom Viridiplantae; phylum Streptophyta; class Magnoliopsida; order Santalales; family Viscaceae; genus Viscum; species Viscum album. The sequence goes on from OY728158.1 coordinate 327,973,978, forward strand.
TTAATAGAAATAGAAAACATGTCATCCTTGAATGTGATAAATTAACACATCTCAGATGGTGTTTTCATTTCTAGCATAAAATATGGGGAAAAGAGAGATGATAATGAATTATTACATTATCATAAAAATATTCCAGTACATTTAGGGTATTGGGGTTATCATAAAATTTGGATTACGATATGTGAGGAAAGATAATGAAAATAAAGGAACTTGAAATAAAATAAATGAAAAGAGGAATCTACCTCTAGAAGTAATATTCCTTGAGAGCCTCTTTAGGTGAGAGGTTTTGGTGTTATTTTGTGAAAAAAAGATTATGGGAATGTGGTAAGATCTTGGGATGATATTTGAGAAAAAATTATACAGGGCACAAGGCTTGAGAGGAGCAAATAGAAGAGGTAGTGAGGGGTGGGGGGGTTATAGTGGAGGAGAGGGGTGATTTTTGAATATCTTATTCATTGTTTCATTATTTACCTCAATACAACCCACAATGTTGATTCATGTGACCCATAATATGAATAAGTTCATGTGATTTCAAACCAAATGTGCTTAAATCATCCTTACAATACCTATGGATCAATAAATCACGTATTTAGCATTTATCACAAATTATCGTAATTTACTATTCACCCAAAATTCAAGTATTTTAGAAAAATCCCAAAAAATTCACCCCAACCATTTATAAACATGTATATTTCAAAAATGAAATCCATTTTTTGAAAAAAAATTTAAATATTTTAATTTTAATTTTTAAAGGAAATCATAATTTATTTTAAAAAACAACATTAAAATTATAACTCGTTTTTAACACCTTGAAAAATTAATCAATTTCCCATTAAATTATCATATAACAATAAGAAAATAAAATAAAAATTTCCTTTCATTTTACAAAAATACATTTCCATTTTAAATTATGAAATCAACCATACATTTGTAGTTACAATATTTATGACATAAAAAAATATCAATACTTATAATATGATCGTTTCTTAACTTATAGGACGTCTAAATTGTATTCATACATTCATGGGTGAAGTTTCTATTTTTTAGCCGATTCACTATTCATCACTATTCATAATAGTAACATTACTATTCATAAGGGTATGTTATTATTCATAATGGTATGTTACCATTCATCAAATACTAAGATGATTTTATCAGACTCTAAATACTACCTCGAACGCAATCGTGTATGTCAGTATTTAGAAATTCAAATAACAAAGTATAAAAATTAGGTTTAATTGCTAGGTTATAACAACGTGGTGTTTTATGGATACTCGGTGTTTCATGAATTTATTTATAAATCCTTGGGGTGTTACACACTCTCCTCCTTACAAAAACTTCATCTGTGAAATTACTAGAATGTTACCTCGCAAAAATATTTGGGTAGTTCTTCATCATGAGCTCCTCAAGATTCCATGTTACCTCTTAGTTTTTTTTTTGATTTTTCCAAAGTACCTTTACCAGTCGATTCGTCCGATTCCTCAACACCTGTTCTTTAGTGTCCAGAATCCGGATAGTATCTTCACAGTAAGATAGGTCATGTTCCAATTTTATACCTTCATAAGTGAGAACACACATTGGGTTTGGCATGTAATTTCTCAGCAATGAGACATAGAACATATTGTGTACTTTAGACAGGCTAAGAAACATATCCAAATGATATGAAACAACCCCAATTCTCACCATTATTTCAAAAGGGCCTATATACCTAGGGATCAGTTTCCCTTACTTCCCAAATCTTATAACACCCTTCCATAGATATACCTTTAAGAAAACGTGATCTCCCACTTGAAATTATAAACCTTTCCTTCAATTATCTATATAGCTATTCTTCCTACTTTGAGCTGATTTGATATGACCTCGAATTGTCTTTACCATCCCTATTGTTTACACCACAAGCTCTAGGCCCACTAGCTTCCTTTCACAAACTTCATCCCAATATGTTGGGGTACAAAATCTCTTTCTGTACAAAGCTTCATATGGTGCCATTTGAATACTTGAATGGAAACTATTATTATAGGAAAACTCCAATAAAGATAAATATTGATCCCACACACCTTGAAAGTCATGGGAACATGACATCAACATGTCCTTTAAGGTTTGGATCATCCTTTATGATTTCCCATCAGTTTGTGGGTGATAAGTAATACTCAATCGAAGCTCAGTATCCAAATATTTCTAAAGACTATTCCAGAATTTTGATGTAAATTGTGGATCATGATCAGAAACAATTGAGATTAGTTATCCATGAAGTCTAACAACTTCATTAATATATTGTCGTTCTAGGAACTCCAATGGAAAAACCTCCCTTATAGTGAGGAAATGTGTAGATTTCATAATTCGATCAATAATTACCCATATTGTATCTTTCTTTCTCGGTGTTTTGGGTAATCTAGTGACATAATCCATGATAATTTCATCCCATTTTTATGTAGGAATAGGTAGATGTTGCATGAATCTTCTAGGATGTTTTCGTTTGGACTTCACTTGTTGGAAGACTAAACATCTTGTTACATAATCAGCAATTTCCCACTTCATGTTGTCTCATTAGAAATGTTCCATAAAATCTCTATACATTTTAGTCCTACCAAGGTGTATAGAGAAATTTTAGCTAAGGGAATCATCCAATAACTCCCTTTTTAGCTCAGGTATATAGGGAAAACATAGCCTCTTCCAAAATTTTAGAATTCCATCTTCACATATGATGTCAACCACTTTCTCATATTTCACAACATTAATATTATTTTGAAGGTTCTCATCATCTTGATGAGATATTTTAATCATTTATAATAAACATGGTTGGGAAACCAATTGAAAAAAGTACTGATGTTTCACCTTCTTTGACAATTCTCATATCCATCCTTATTAGATCCATGAATACATGATCCCTGTCAATCCTCATTTTTTTAAAACACCATGATCCATCCAGATCAATGCATTAGCTACCTTATTTTCCTTTCCTAGGTGGTAGTGTATGGAATAATTATAATCCATGAGTAGATCGAGTCATTTCCTTTGCCTCGTGTTGAGTTATTTATTTGGGAATATATACTTCAAACTCCAGTGATCCTTATATATCTCACATCTTCCACATAGAGATAGTGTCTCCATGTTTTTAGAGAAAAATATCATAACAACCAATTCAAGATCATTAGTATGATATTTTTGTTCATGAATTTTTAACTGCCTTAATGAATAATAAATAACCCTATCATTATGTATAAGGACATGACCATGTCCTTTGTTTGATGCATCACTATAGGAAAAAACCCATCATTCCTTGATGGTATAGTTAAGATCTGATAATTCACTAATATCCTCTTAAATTCTTTGAAGCAATACTCATAATATTTTTTCCATACGAACTTAACCCCTTTATGGGTAATCTTTATCATTAGGTTGGCTAAACATGAGTGGTTCTGAACGAAACATCGTTAATAAACTTCTAAACCAATAAAACTACGTACCTAAGTTATGTTTGTTGGAGTTGGCCATTGTTGAACAACCTTTGTCTTCACAAGAACAATAGACATTCCATCCTTATAGAATATGTGTCCAAGAAAGGAAACTAATTGAAACTAAAATTCACACTTTCTAAAATTCCCATATAATTCATTTCTTCTCAGAGTCTTATGAATAGTGCGCAAGTGATTTGAATAATCTTCATAGTTTTTTTATTATACCAATATATCATCAATAAATATGACCATAATTTCATCAAAATATTACTTGAAAACAATATTCTTAAAATCTATGAAAACAGAGGGTGCATTAGTCATTCCAAAAGTCATGACTATAAACTCGTAATGCACATACCAAGTTCAAAATGATTTCATTGGAATGTCTTCCTTCCTTACTCACAACTGATTTTATCCAGATTGAAGTTCAATCTTTGAAAAATATTGGGCTACATGATGTTGATAAAATAAATCATCAATACGAGGTAGGGGATATATTTTATTTATTGTTATAGCATTGGTCTACCTATAGTCAATACACAACCCCATAGATATATCTTTTTTTCTTAACAAAAAGGATAGGGGCTCCCCATGGGAAAATTCTAGGTCTAATAAATAGTTCCTCACTCAATTATTCTATTTTTTTCTTCAATTATACTAATTCCATAGTGTCCATTATATAAGGGGTCTTTGATATGGGCCTTTAATTGGGAATTAAGTTAATGGAAAACTCAATTTCCTGCACCAGAGGATATCTAGGTAAATACTCTAGAGAGACATCAATATATTCTATCACAATAGGTATGTGCTCTATTTTAACATTATTTTCCTCACCCATAGTTATTGAATTAACTTCCTCCCTAATAATTGAATTCAGTAGAGTTACTAGGGGTGGATATATATGAGAATCATATGGTGTTGTTTCAACCCAAAAGATAAGGAATTCCACGTCGTCCTCAAAAATTGTAACCTTATTCTTATTGGAATAAAGTTTTCTATCATGGTTCGAAATCCAATCCATACCGATGATTATATCAAAGTAATCATGGGTATGATAATAAAATCAGTAGATAAAGCACATTTATATGCCATAATTGGGATTTTATGACACAACTTTGTTGCAATGATACTTCCCTTAAGAGTTTTGACTAAAAACTCCCTTATTAAATTTAATTAGAAATACCTAATTACCTTAGAAAGAATGGAAGATATGGAAGAATGAGATGATCCAAAATCAAATAAAGCATTGGCTAAGTTTGAGTAAACGACTAAAGTGTCTGCCACCACATTAATTAGAACATCAACCTCCACAGTTGTGACCACATATTCTTGGCCTTAATCCCATGGCCTTTATTGGGGAAACTTTCCTTGAATCCTAGGAAAATAATTTGCATACTGTCACCTCTCCCTATAATTGTAGCATTGAAAAATGGTATCTTCTTTCTTCCCCTTACAATCCTGAGATAGGTGGACTTTTTTTATACACTTGAAACAAACATCCATACCCTTCATAAAAGTACTGGGGTGTCTCTTCCCAAAATTATCACAGCGTGTAAGGTCAAATATTCTCTTATTCTCTATTTCTTTATTTGTTTTTCCAATGTTTTTTTTCTACCCTCTTCTTATCTTGATTTCCCTTAAAATCATAAGACTTAGAAAATTCATTATTCTTATTGATAGCACTTGATACTATACATTCATATGATGAGAAACTTTGGGATACTAGATCCCTTCAGAGGAATGGTTTTAAACCATCAAATAATCAATAAATATTTCTCCTTGGATTATTTATGTAGTCTGTGACAATTCTTGCTAACATTGAGAAGTTATGTTCATAGTTTACAACATTTTTATCCCCTTTTTCCCTCATATTCAGAAACATCCTTTCAATATATGCTCTCTATTCATGAGGAAAGTATTTTTTTAAGAATATTTCCTTAAAATACCTCTATTACATTTATTATATTTTTCCCTCCTCATTTGTGTTTTGGATTAAAGACCAGCCTTGATCTGCATATCTCGATAGTTGATAAAATGCCATGAAAACCTTCTCTCTTTCATTACATCCCAAAGAATGAAATATCTTCTCTAATGAACATATCCCTTGTTCTGATATGAATGGGTTCTTAGTCCCATTAAATTGTGTAGGTTATTTTCACATAAAGAAATCTAACATAGATCCCCCACATTGTGGATTCGGATGCTCCATACATGTAAGGATATTATTCATAACCCGAATCTACAGTCCCAGTATAGTTATAAGTTTCTCAGCACCACTCATAGCACTAAAGAGAACATCATTATCTTGTTTTAGAGGGAAATACCTACATAGGAAATGAACGTTCATACAATTTACATTCCTTCCACTAGGCACCATTTCTAAATAATATCATATACTAGATTTGGATATGAATCATAATATATAATCTCAATATAGAAAAATTCTTAGCATAAATTTGAAATTCTATACATAGCTATTCTTATAAAAATCGTTTATTTGAGGAAAAATTTTCATTTAAATCCTTCATAATGGATTGTAAAAAATATGTCAATTATCCCCAGCATATCCCCTAGGAGTATCAAACTAGGTGCGCAGTAAGCCATGCTATCATGTACTAGGATACTGAGGGTCAAGCCCGAAAATCATTGTCGGAGTTTTCACTCCTAGGTACATTTGTTCCAGAAACATGTCCACTTGTAGTATCCATAAAGGGATGCATTTTCTAAAAAAATCCACATAATCTCTTCCTTACCAAAATTCTAGGGTGTTCTTGTATTTTTATCCACAAATACTATCTTAGGGTTTGTTTCCTAATCTATGTTTTCTAAATATATTTTCCAAGTTTTCTACTAAACTTCCACCGACACAAACTGCAAGGACCCAACCCCAGTTTCCTGGAGCCGGTGCCTTATTTTATTACATTGGAATATAAACAAAGAATATGTATCCCAATGTTCCAAGTAGTTTAGTACCATTGGAAAAAATATAAATACATAATTTCAACATTAAAATTGAAATGAAAAACAAATTATAAACCTCTTTGACAATATCCATAACTCCTAGGTTATTTTTTCTTTTCATTCATAATATACCTCTTCATTTCCTAGAAAAATGAAACATAATAAAGGGGTGATCACAAATGATCAGTAAGGGTAAGAAATATAGTTAAAGATATCATAAATATAAACATTAAGCATGGTGATTAACTAAAAATACACGCCTTTAAAAAATGAACTGGAACACATTGTGGCAGGAATAAGAGCTGAATAAATAAAACCATAATAATGAATAATAATGGGTATTATACTAGTCAAATTACATAATTAATGTTCAATTACTAGTTTCATAATAAATTAATTCATAATTTCTGACATCATAACCATACCGTCACGGCCTCGTGCCAAGACCATAAATAATAATTCTTTCAAGGCCTTGTGCCAAGATCATAGTTTGTCTCATGAGACCTACCGATACATCGAGGGGCTATAGCAGGCCCCACCCATCAATTACTAAGTCTAATGAATTCCCAATATGAATGGGTATAAAAATAAATAAGATATACAAACATATTGATACTAACATATGAAATGTAAAGAACTTTCCTCAAACATTAAGCATAAACACTAACCATTCAGAGTAAATTGGTGAATGACTTTAAGAAAGTACATCCAAAGTCAATGTAATAATAAAAAATTCAATTAAATATGGTAGATGATATCATAAATGATCAATCCCAATGATACATAATAATCAAAAAATTTGTGGAAACAATTGAAGATACTCTTATAAAATTATCGAGTAATTCTTGAGATAAATACTCTTTTACTTTGAAAAGAAGAGTTATTTTTGAAAAGTCATTGTATAAAACCAGAAGTGAAGTAAGATAGTATTGTCATAATAAAATGATATTTTGTATAAATATAATTGTTTATAAAAATATATTATATGGTTCTCTTGAAACGACCTTGTTTATCAGGAAGTATTTTTGAGAGATCCTTTTAAAAGATATAACTACCCAGAAATGAAGGTATGATTCTGGTTGGTACACATATATATAAAAATCACACATAAATTATGAGTATTACATATTAATTATTAATAAACTAATTTGGATAAATATAAACAAAGAGTAACCTGAAATAAAATGGAGGTTCGGGTAGGAAAACCCTTACCTTACATCTAAAGGTGTTCCTCAATTGATCCAAATGACCTGAAAAATAAAATTTAGGATAATAAATTAATAATTATAGAACCTTCTATAAATTTAATGTATTTATTATAACACTATTAGGTTCATTCAAGGTCTTCTTATGGGTTAAGAGATTCAATTTCTTTGTTTGGGAGCGTTTTCTTCCTTGTTTTCCATGATTGGTTTAATTATATTCATGTATGGTTGAACATGTCGGATGAGAATGGTTGTCCAGAATATAAGTTTTATGTTATTATTAAACAAAAATAATATTAAATGGTTATAAAATTATTTTGGTTATTGGGAGTGAATATGAGTCATTATATAAAACATCAATGACAATTCTATGGGTTAATTTGCAGTTTTTGATCACAACAAACTCATTTTAATTTATAAATTAATATAATGTGTGAAAAGGATTATATAACCATAAATAAGTTATAATAGATATATTATGGTCTGGTTAAACTATAAAAATGGTTTAATTACCATAATTGAATATGGTAATATCAATTAAAAATCCACCATCCTTGAATGTGATAAATTAAAACATCTTGGATAGTGTTTTCATTTCTAGCACAAAATAAGGGGAAATCAGAGATGATGATGAATTATTTAATTATCATAACTAAATTATAGTAAATTTATAGTACTTTATTTATAATAAAATTTGTATTAAATGAGGTGTGGAAAGAAAAATTAAAGGAATGAACTTGAAATAAAAAAATGAAAAGAGGAATCTACCTCTTGAAGTAATCTTCTTTGAGAGCCTCTTTAGGGGAGAGGTTCTGGTATTTTGTGAGACTAATGGATTTTGGAGGTGGGGAAAGATCTTGGGATGATATTTCATCAGAAATTATATATGGAAAAATGTCTTGGGAGGAGTTAAGAGAAGAGGGAGCGAGGGGGGGTTTTATAGTGGAGGAGAGGGGTGATTTCTGAATATCTTCTTCATTATTTTATTATTTCCCTCAAGAAAACCAATAGTGTTGATTCATGTTACCCTTAATAGTAATAAGTTCATTTGAGTTCAAACCATGTGTTCTTACATCACCCTTACATCACCTATGACTCAATAAATCAAGTATTTTTCATTTATCATAAATTGTCGTATTTTACTATTCTCCCAAAATTCCTGTATTTTAGAAAAATAAAAAAAATTCGCCCCAACAATATTTATATGCGTAGAATTAAAAAATGAAATCCATTTTTTTAAAATAATTTTCAAGATATTTTTATTGTAATTTTTAAATAAAATCATAATTTATTCGAAAAAAACAACATTAAAATTGTAACTCCTTTCATAACAGCTTGAAAAATTAATCAATGTCCCATAAAATTATCTTACAACCATAAGACAAAAAAACAACAATTTATGATTAAATTTTATGAAAATAAATATCCATTTTAACTTATTAAATTGATCATAAAATTTTAATTAAAATATTTATGACATACAAAAATACCAATACATATACTATGATCATTTCTTTACTTATAATATGTCTAAATTCTATTTATATATTCATGGTTGAAGTTTCTATAATTTTGGCTGATTTACTATTAATTAATATTCCTAAGAGTAAAATTACCATTCATAAGGGTATGTTATAAATCATAAGGATGTGTTAATATTCATAAAAAACTAATTTGATTCTATTAGACTCTAAATATCATCCTTAACACAACCGTGTATGTCAGTTTTTCAAAATTTAAATCATAGTAGTAGAAAAATTATGTTTACTAGATAGGTTATAAAAAAGAGGTCTTTTCTAGAGACTCAGTGATTCATTCATTTATTTATAAATCATTGGGGTGTTAGAATAGTTGTCCTAGGCTATTATTAATAACATGAACCATGTGTAACATCCTCCTTCACCAAATAATGAGAAACTAGCTATCGAGTTGTTTATGAGGAAATGACCACAAATGTCTAGTGGGTATTCGGATCAACATGTCATGGAATAGTGAGTGATCTCAATATAGAAGATCCTTTTTATTCTCCATTATTCTGAGAAATAGAATGTGGCTTGGTCCTACTATCATTTAGATGGAGAGACAGATCAATAGTGGGAATTGATAAAGAACACAATGTAAAAGGATGAAATAGAATATATGTAAGATCATGAAGACCAATTGAGAATTCTACTAAAGACCTTGAGGAAGGATAAATTTTATGAAAATTTTAAAAATTGTAAATTTTAGCTGCAATAGGTTTTATTTTTTGGTCACATAATCTCAATATATGGTATTACAGTAGATCCCTCAAAGGCGGAGGCTATTGAATGTTGGCCTAGTCCAACCACAGTGACTGAGATCCACAGTTTTCTGGGTTTAGATGAATATTATCAATGGTTTATTGAAAATTTCTCATGAATATCTAATCTTATGAATTAGTTAACTTAAAAGGGTTCCATGTTCCACTAGATAGATAAATGTGAAGAAAATTTAAAGTAACTAAATAGAAGGCTGGTCAGGGTACCTGTTCTTACATTACCCTATAGTAGAGAAGGTTTTGTAATCTATAGTTATAATTCCAATAAGGGATTGGAATGTAGTTTTATGCAGAATAACATAGTTATCACTTATTCCTCCATACAATTTAAGATTCATGAATAAAATTACCTATCTCATGATTTGGATTTAGCAGCGATAATTTTTTGCATTAATGATATGGAGGAATTATCTTTATGGAGAAAAGTGTGATATATATACTAATCATACAAGTCTTAAATACATATTCACACATAAGGAGTTGAACATATTCTAGAGAATATTTTTAGAGCTGATAAACGATTATTATTTCTCAATACAATACCACCCTTGGAAATTAAACAAGGTGGATAATGCTCTGAGTAAAAAAAATCATGCTATCTTATCCATGATGAGAATTTAAAAAGATCCAATATTTCAAGATTTTCAAAGGATGGATCTGGATATCATGAAGTAGTGGGGTAAATCTTATCTTGATCAATTGAATTTTAATCCCTATATCCAATTGAATATCAAAGAGGCGGAGAAGGAAGATGTAAACTACAAAATAAGGTTAGAGATGTTCTAGAGTTTAACCTTGATCAAGATGAAATGATATGGTTTTGGAACTGGGTTTGTGTTCCTTCTATATCGTACTTGAAGAAGGATTTGTTGGAGGAGGATAATAATTATTCATTATTTATTCATGCTTGAAGTATTAATATGCATATACACTTCAAATAATACTACTGGTGGGATGGCATGTAGAGGGATATCATTGAGTTTTTATATCGGCACTTGGTATTCTAGCAAGTTAAGGAAGAAAGAAAAAACATTAAGGGGATGCTTCATCCATTACCCATTCTAGAATGGAAAATGGGAAAAAAATATATTTTTTCATTATACTCCCCAAGTTACTTAAAGGGTTTAATGTTATACGGGTGGTAGTTGATCACCTTATTAAGTCAGGGAATTTCATTGCTATCAAGGAAGACTTATCTCTGGATTAGCTTTTATGAAAACCCTACTATTTATTTCACATTAGTACTTGATTAATTACATAAGAATAAACTTAATACAACCTATATGATTGAGATGTATAGTGTATGTAGGAATTAGAAACATTACATAACAACATAAAACCAGGAATACAACATCATTATTTAAAACTTCTTTAACATGCTCAAAATACTCCTTCAAACTTAAAAATGCATGGGATAACCTGGGGATATACAAAAGAATGGAGTGAGATATAAATCCCAATAGGGTAATAAACAAGGAATAACATGAAAAAGATAATACATTTTAGACAATAGTTATTTCAATAGATCATAAAAGGAACATGAATAATAATACAAGATATAGAACTATATTCATAACATGGTAAATGTAAAAACAACTAAAAACACCACATCATAAACATAGTTCAACCATAAACACCAATAAATCATGATGGAAAAAGTCACATAAAGTAATAGGGTCCACTACATATCCCAACATGAATTATCATGATACTAAAAATTACCCAATGCAGTTGAGTGTTATAGAATTTTAGGCACACCTGTCACATTCTTTTCAATATCGTGATTATGTGTGGCACATAGATCATACAACATGGATTCATTTTTCATCATATTTTATTCCATGATCAAGGAGTGTGGAATATATACATTTATTTCCCTAATAAAAGGTCTATATAATCATAAATGTGAACCCAGTTGGTAGGAATTGGGTATGGGTATTCACTGCACACTCCTTTTGGCGTGGATTCTGGCAGTGAAATTTTAGCAGTATAACAAATGCATGTAAATGTACAAGGGAGGGATAAATTAGAGTTAAATGGGTCTATAATCATTTATAAATAATATGCCCAGTATGATTCATGTGTAAAAATGCTACCCAAAATAAGTTATTGAAAATAAAAAGGGATAAAATGAAGAATATTCTAGAATTAATGGGGGGAGAGAGAAGATTCTTTACAATCTTTCAGCAGTATAATGACATCACATAAAAATTCATAAAATGGGTTGATGAAAGATAAAGGGGTTTCTCATAATTTCAACATAAAATATGTAGTATGTGGGATATATAATAACATATCCCATCATAAGTAAATAAAGTTAAAATACATAAGGTAAATAAGATACTTTAATAAAGAGGAGAATAGAAAAGATCCCTTACTTGAGTGTGTGACTCCATAATATTGAAAAGGGGATTATTGAGAGCTTGGGGGACCTTAAGAGGATTTAAGAGAGGGTATGGAAATGTAATTAGATGTTCCTTGTATTTTTAATAAAGATAAATTGGATCTTGGATGGGTTTATATAAGAAATATAGGGCGATTCTTTAATATTTTACAGACTTAGGTTTTAGACACTATATAATAAAATATCCAAAACCACAAAACTTCCCATGGTTTTTTCCAATGATTTCTTCGAAAGAGGATAGGTATTAATTATTTTATTATCCAAATGGGAAAACATACTAAAATAATTCCCTTTCTCTTGTGGAGGTGATTCACACTCTTAAATATATAAATTTAAAATCTTAAAATATATTATATGTTTCGGATGATTCATAAAGGCTTTATAAAATTAATAAAAAAACATAAAAGAAATTTTTTTAAGGTGAAACATATTTTTTTCCAATTATGGACATTATATTATTTATTACATCATTTTTGGGTCATTATGATGTAATATTACACACCATATATTTATAATATATTTAATTTTTACCTGAAAATTCAACTATCTTAAAAAAGTATGAAAAACTCACTATTGGATAATTTTGACATTCTGATTCAAAAAATAAAATTAATTTTTTTATGAATAATTTTTTAAATATATGAATTTTCACTTTTAAAATAAGATTAGATATTTTTTAATAAATGATGGGTTTTTAACAATAACAGTTTTTGAACCCTTATAAAAAGTATGTTTCACTTCATAAAAATTATATGACAATTTGTATTTAATAAATGTTATTTAATAATAATATCTTATTAAAAAATCATTTATTTCAAAAATCCATCAATTCATCAAAATAAATCCCTTAATCGAATTTGAATATTACCCAAAAAAATTATTCATGTTTTATAGTATCAAAATAAAAATCATTTATAAAGTAACAATAATATGATGAAAATATATTGATTATTCTATAAAAAATAATGTACGAAATCAATTTTCTAGGGTCTTCATAGATATACATTTAATACACCTATAAACTTCATAGATTAAGGTGCGCTTCTATGAGATTTTCTTATTGGTTTGATGAACATGGTTTGGGCCCTAATCTCGATGAGCATAAACTTCTCCCATAAATGGTTTTGATCATGCTTGAGTTGTTGGTTCACAACGTGGTCTTGGTAAAGGGAAAATACTAAAGATGACATCTCCCTCTGAAGCTCTGAGAAATGGGATTTATAGGGTATGATATGGCTGGTTGATGCCATTACTTCCTTTTTCAATGTCAATTGGATTTGTTAATACCCTAAATTTAAACTAATCATAAGATCACTATTAAAAATCTATATTAACAATGGTAAATATATTTATTATTATTTTAAATCCATTTGGATATAAAGTATTGAATATGTTTTCTATAACCATACTACATAGTAAGACATTTAATTAAATCAAAAGGGGAATGTTATTCATAATAGTTCAGGTCGTTAAAATATTCCCCCATAAGAAACTTTTCACTTAAAATTTTCATTTCCCACACTAAAACAGATGAGGGTAACTCTATTTAATCACCTCCTCAAATTCCTACATTTTTTCTTAAAATTTTGGGTTTCTCCACAACACTTTTACCTGGTTCATTTTCTTATTTTGTAGAACTTTGTCTATATGATCTAAGATCTTCACTAGATTCTCATAATAGGAATGGTCATTCTCCAATGATACCCCATATAGTTTGGGTACCTGTTAGAGGTATGGTATGTACTTTATCAAGAGGGATAAATGGAATACATCACATATTAGAGATATGTTAGGTGGGAGTGAAAGTTAATAGTCCACCGCTCTGATGTGATTAAGGATCTCAATGGGGATGATTATATTTGAATAAGCTTTAACTTCTTCCCAAATCTCATCACTTTCTTCCACTAAGATGTGTGGAAGAATACCATGTATCCAACATCAAACTCTAGTTCTTGTCGATGATTATCCTCATATCACTTTTTTGACTCTATGAACCTTAATGTGATACTAAATTGACTTAACCATTTCCACCATTTCCTTGACCATTTCAGGACCTAGCAGTTTATGTTCCCCAACTTCATCCCAGCAAGAAAGTGTCTACACATCTTCCCATAAAGGGCATTATTGGGATCCATTTTCTAGATTGAGTGGAAACTATGGTTATATGAGAACATTATTAGAAGAATATGTTGATACCATTTTCATTTGAAGTCAACTGATCATCCTCTCAACATATCCTCAAGTGTCTAGATAGTCTATCCAGACTGGCCATCAGTTTGGGGATGATTGGCCATACTGATGTTCAACTCATTGTTTAGAAAATTTTGGAGACATTTCCAAAACTTTGAGGTGAATATAGGATTTTGATCAGATACAATTGATAGTGGTACTCCATATATCCCCACCACTTATCTTATATATATCCATACAAGTTGATCCAGTGTGAAATCATCATTAATTGCAATAAAGTGTGAAATCTTTGTAAGATGATCCATCATAACCTAGATATCATTGTTTCTTCCAGATGTATTAATAATTTTGATGAAAAATTCGATGGTGATGTTTTCCCATTTTCATTTAGGTATGGGTAATGGTTGCATCATCCCATTGTACTTTTTTCTTTTAGCCTTCACTTCAGATATACAAGGCATATTGATGTATATTATGTGATCTCCTTCTTCATATTTTTCCACCAATAGTGTTCATGGAAATCACAATACATATTTGTGATTCTAGGTTGTATAGAGAAGTTTGATCTATGTAAATAATTCAATATATCCTTCTTTAACTTTGGATTTGATGGTATACATAGTCTTGAACCAAATCCCACAACACCTTATTCATTAAAATTGAACTCTGAGGATTTCCTTTTTATTATATTTTCTAATTTCTTTTGAATTCCCAAATTATCTCTTTAAACATACTTTAATCTCTCCAAAATAAATGGTTGATAAATCATTTTTGAAAGGATAGATTATGTTCCTTACTTTAGGATTCCCATGTCCATACTTTCCAAATCTAAGAAGATCATATTCCTCTCAATTCTCATCAATGATAGAATTAATAGATCCTATATTCTTAGAGATTCTTCTACATTATTTTATTTACTAAGATGGTAGTTAATTGATAATTCATAGTCCTTGATCAGTGCTAACCATCTTCATTGGTTCATATTCCTCACTTTCTATGTGAATATATACTTGATGATTTCATGATCCATATGTATTTCACATTTCTCCCAAAAGATATAATGCCTCAGAATTTTCCAAGCGAAGATCATTGTATCCAAATGCAGATCATGCGTTGGGTTGTTCTATTTATGAAATTTTATCTTCCTTGAAGCATAGTCTATGACTTTGTCATTTTTTATTTACACCCAACCCAAGTCGTTCTTCAAAGCATCGGTGAATATCATTAAAATTTCTCCACTTTTGGGTAGTATGATCACAAATAGTTTGATAAGAATATTATTCAACTCCTTGAATCTATATTCACACTATACATTCCAATAAAACATAACTACCTTTCGAGTTATACTGGTTAAAGTGTTTTACAATCATGAGAAATGTATCACAAATCGACAATAATACCAAGTTAACCCAAGGAAACTATGGATATATTTCATATATTTTGGCCTCAACCATAATTCAATTTCTTCAATCCTTCAAGGATCAATAGATATACCATTTCTTGTGATCATATTACCGCAATAAAGAGACTTCCTTCGACCAAAACTCACATTTTATATACTTTTCATAAAGCTTCTCCTTTCCCAAATTCATTAACACTATACTCATTTTCTCCTCATGCTCCACCTAACTTTCAGAGTATATTATAATATTATCTACAAATACTACAACAAATTTTTCAAGGTAATCTATAAAACACTATTCATCAAGTCCATGAAGATTGTTGGAACATTCACAAGTCCGAATAGAATTATTATGAACACATAGTGATTGTAACTTGTATGAAAAGAATCCTTGGGGATATTTTCTTTATTCACCCTTAATTGATAATATATCAACTGAAGATCTACCGTGGAGGAGTGTTAGTCTCCACATAGCTGATCAAAAAAATCACAAATCTATGGAAGTGATACTTTTTCTTTATATTGATCTTGTTGAGCTCATGATAATTGATGCAAATGTCCATTGACCTATCATTATTTTTAATAAAGAAGATTGATGCACCCCATGGTGAAGAACTTGGGAATATGAACACTTTATCCAAATTCTCCTTCAATTTTTTCATCATCTCCTCAAGTTCTACAACAACCATTCTATATATAGTCGTGAATAATGGAAATGCCCTAGGTATAAGATTGATTGAAAATTCATCCTCTTGGATAGTAGGAAGACAAGGAAATTCCTTAGGAAACACATCAGCATACTCCCTCACAATAGGCATATCTTGAAGGATGGTTCATTCCTTAGACTAAATATTTTGATCATGATAAAATTTTTCATAGGGAAATAGTATCCATACTTGATATGATGGTGCTAAATATTATTTCTCCTCCTCCTTGGACATGTACAGAATCAGGGGTAGATTTTCAATATGGATAGTGATTTCATTCTCATGAAAATTTATGATAGATCTATATAGGTAATGCAAATCCATTCCATGAATTTTATAAAATTCTACGAAAAGAAGCATGATATTTTTTCTTGGGGAACTCAGCCAATAGAATTTAATAGGGGAGGAGTCATATACATTGGATGCATCAATTTCCCCAATTTATATGTTCACTGATATCTCAACCTACATTATTTGTGGTGGTTTTTGAATAGTTATAATAAAATTCCATGTTATGTAAGAATGTGTAGAACCATAATAAAAAAGAATGTTTTCTATTATTTAATGAATAACTAGCGTACATGTCTCCACTTCATTGTCTGGATCCACCTTAGAGGTAGTGATGGAAAAAGCTCATGCTTGCTTCATTTAAGGTCTTTGGATGTCTCCAAAAACCTTTCTCTTTGTGCATTGGTTTGTGAAGTACCATGGTTCCTTGAAGTTCTAGCATTTAACTAGGATATTAGGGTTGATCGGATAATTTTTTCCCCTCTATCATAGTAGTGGATTTATCCTGTCGGCAATTGTTAGCTAGGTTTCCTTCCTTCCAACTCCTAAAGCATTTCATCACCCCCTTTAAAAAAAATATAGGGTGCTTTTTTCCACCCCTTTGAAAAGTGATCTATTGAATTTTAATGGAACTATTATATTTCTCCAATAGACTACCATAATTAAAGTCCACTTTTCTCTTCTTATCCCAGTGATACGATCAAGATTAACCAATCTCTATTTCTACTTTATGGGAACATCAAACAATTTAATCATAGGTATCACAGTCTCAGATCATTGGGTATTTTTATAGACTAGGTTTTATCCCACCAAAGAAGTAGTCAACCTTTAATTTGGGGGTTACGATAAAGACTAAGATGTATTATGAAAGTATTGTGATGTTTTTTTCATATGACCCAATATATTCTTATCCTTTTTTCTTGAGGGCAAGGAAATCCCTATCCATTTTAAGATAAAGAGTATGAGTAAAATATTTATGAAAAAATTTGGAAATCCTTGCACCCCATCACATTTATCTCTTCCTCAAGCATTATATTTTTTTATAAATGTCCTCCAATGATCTTATTTACCCTTTATATGATAAACAATAAAAAATGAATGAGGGAGAAGGTATTATTAATGGACTTTATGAATTTTCCCATGATTAAGGGATCAGATGATTCATTGAAATTCAGAGACCTTTGTCGCATAGAGGACTCAATCACAGATCAATCTATATTATGTGGAATTCGATTATACTCTTGATATAGGATTCTATTTAGAACCTAAGTTAGCTGAGAGTGTTTCATCATGAATTTTTTTATTCATACTCCCATCTAGTTGGGAATCTCATTGGTACAATCATTAAATGTCTCTTCACATTGATGTTTAACCTGAATCCTCCTATTTTTGGCCATTTTATAGAAAAAATGAAAAATAGAGACAACTATTTTTAAATTATTAAACACATAAATGGTAATTTAATAGATTTATAGGGATAACTTAAAACATACATTTATTTACGTATGTTATGAATTTCTACGATTCAATCTATTTTATCCATGATCTATTTCCTAACATATATTCTTATGGGAATTTTTGGATACCTTAATAATGGTTGATAATGAGGTTATGAATTTACCAAAGCATATCCCCTAGGATTGTCAAATCAGGTGTGTATTAAGGCATGTTTTCATTTACCAGGTTACCCCAAGTCAATCTGAGGACACCTTGTTGGAGTTGTAACTCCTAGGTACATATATGCAGGAACCACATCCACTTGTAGTATCTAAAAAGGGATTTATTTTTTGATAAAACAAATTAATCTATACTATCAATAATTTAGGTATGTTTACTTTTAATTATACTTATACCTAAATATTTTTACAGTGTTTTCTAATACTAATCCTCAAAATAACTAAACTTTTTCCTTTGATACAAATTATGACAACCCTTCTCTTTGTTTCATATTAATTATTGATTTATTACATAAGAATACACTAAATACAACATAGATGATCAATAAGTCCAGTTTATTTGGGAATTATGTACATTAAATAATAACATAAAACATGGAATACAATATATTTATTTAAAACTTCTATAACATGCTCAAAATACTCATTTGATCATAAAAATACATGGGATAACTCAGGGACACACATAAGAAAGGGGTGATATATAAAGCCGAGTAATTAATAAAAAATTCATTACATGAAGAACATAATACATGTTAGAATATAGAAATATCAATGGATAATGAAAAGGACATGAATAATAAGGCATGATATAGCATGATATTCAAATCATGGGAAATGTGGCAACAACTTAAAACACTACATCATAAACCTAGCTCAAGTCTAACTATCTTGACATCATGATGGAAAAAGTACCACAAAGGAATAAAGTTTACTCCCTATCCCGACATGATGTATTATGATAATAAACATTTTCCAATTAATTGAGAATTATATAATTCTCAGTGCACCCATCACATTCATTTCATTCTCATGCTTAAGTGTTCCACATAGATCATAAAAACATGGATTCATTTTTCACCATATTTTATTCCATGATCATGGAGTGTGGAATAAATACTTGTAAGTCCTAAATAAAATTAATATAAGTTCATAATGGTGAACAACCTTGGTAGTAATTCAATATGGGTATTCACTACGTATTCATTTTTGGAATGGATTCCTGAGATGAAATTTCAGTAGCATAATGGGAGCATGTAAATGTTCATGGGAGGGATAAATGAAATTGAAATGGGTCTACAATAATTTAAAAATAATTTATAAGTCATATGGAAAGTAAGGTACATGTTTAAAAACACACCCCATCATTTGGGATTGAATATAAAAGGGAATAAAATGAAGAATAGTCTAGAATAAATGGGAAGAAAGAGAGGATTCTATATGAAATTTATGCAGCATAACGGCGTCCCATAAAAATTCATAAAATGGGTTGATGAGATAAAAAACGATCTCTCATCATTTGGACATAAAAAATATAGTATTTAATATATAGAATAACATATACCATCATAAGTAAATGAAGATAAAATACATAATGTAAAAAAGATACTTTAATAAAGAGTAGAAAGGAAAAGATCCCTTACACGAGCGTGTGACTCCAAAAGATAGAAAGGGGATTATTGAGAGATTGGGGTGCCTTGAGAGGATTATAGAGAGGGGAGGGAAGATTAAGGATGTTCATAAAGTATTTTTAGTGAAGATAAATGGGATTGTTGGTGGGTTTATATTGTAAAAGAGAGGGAAAGTCTTTAATATTTCACAAACTTATGTTTTGGAATCTATATAATAAAATAACCAAAACCAAAGACCTTCCAATGGTTTTTTCCCATGGTTATTGAAAAATAAGAGATATTTTTTTTATCCAAATGGCCTATATTTTTAAAATAATTCATTTTATTATGTGGAGTTTAGTCACACTCTTAAACAAAAGAATTTAAAATCTTAAAATATATTATATATTTTTGGGGATTCATATAGCCTTAATAAATTTAATTAAATAAACATAAAATCACATTTTTAAGGTAAAACATATATTTTCCAACAAAACACATTATAGTATTTATTACATCATTTTTTTCATTATGATTCCATAATATACACTGTATATTTATACGATATTTAATTTTTACACGAAAATTTGACTGTCTCAAAAAATTAAAAAACATTAACCCTTGTAAAATTTCAACATTATGATTCTAAAAATAATATTCATTTTATCTAAATAGTTTTAAAAATATATGAATTTTAAATTTTAAATAAGAGATGACATTTATTGAGAAATGATGGGTTTTTTACAAAACATTTTTTAAACCCTTTTGAAATGTATGTTTGACTTTATAAAATTTATATGACTATTTATATTTAATAAAAATTATTTAATAATAATATTTTTATAAAATATTATTTATTTCAAAAATCCATTAATTCATCAAAAAAAAAATATTTATTTGAATTTTAATATTACCCAAAAATATTCTTCATGTTTTATAGTATCAAAATAAAAATCATTTACAAAGTAAAAATAACATGATGAAAATATATTCATTATTATATAAAAAATGTTGTACATAATCATTTCTCTTGGATATTGTTTTATATTGTTTCATATCCCTTTAATACAATAAAAAACTCCCTAACAGTAAGGTGTGTGACTTCGATATTTTTTTAGGGGTTTGACGAACAAGGTTTGGGTTGGATCTCGATGAGCTTAAACGTCTCCCTTAAACAGTTTCTCTCATGCTTAAGTTGTTGGATATCATCTTGGGCTTGTTCAAGGTAAAATACCATATATGCCATATCAATAATAACCTCTAATGAATGGGATTATTAGGGTACAATCCTACTAGTTCAGGTCATTGTTTCCTTTCTTTATATTTAGATTTGTTAAAACCCTAAATTTAAACTAATCATAGGATGTCCGTTCAATGTCTATATTAACAATGGTAATGATTAATTATGGTATTTTAAATCCAATTTGATATAAAGTAGTGTCTTTGTTTTCTATAACTATATTACATAATAAGACATTTAATTTAGTCAAAAGAAGAATATTATTTATAATAGTTTGGGTCATTACATTTTTCTAGGATATACATTAATGAAGTGGTATGGTTTCACATGGTACCACATTCTATTGTATCTAATCAGGATCCAATGTTTACCTCAATGTTCTAGTGAATCCTTTTATAATCATATGATAAATAATTGAGTTTCATCAATGTTTATCATCCTTAGACGGATGGTCAATCTGAAAGAACAATTCAAACCCTAGAGGATATATTGATATCTTGTTCATTGGATTTCAAAGGTTGTTGGGATCAACACCATCACATAGTTGAGTTTTCTTACAACAATATATTTCACTCAAGAATTCATATTACTATTTTTTAATCCTGGTATGGGAATAATTTTAGTGCTCCAACTTTCAGGGACGAAGTTGGAGAAATAAATCTATTGGGACCTGGTATTGTTGAAGAAATGGCAGAAAATGTTTGAGTCATTCAATAACATATCAAGGGAGTTAAAATTTGGCAGAAAATTCATGCTTATAACTATCATTGTGACATAAAATTTGAAGTTGGTGATAAGGTGTTTCTACAAATTTCTCCATGGAAGAAGGTTATGAGGTTCAGAAAGAAAAGAAAACTAATCCCTAAGTATATCATCCACATTGATATTCTTGATTATATAAGAAGAGTATCCTATCACATGTAACTTCCTCTATATATCTCTCAAGTTGAAAATGTGTTCCATTTATCTCTCTTGAGGAAGTACATACCTGACCCATTATATGTACTATAATTAGAGGGCATACTACTGGAGTGGGATCTTTCATACGAGGAACAACCAGTTGAAATTATGGATCATACAAAGAAAGTTATACAAAAAAAAACCACTAACATGGTCAATGATCTATAGAGAAACCACCACTTAGAGGAGATTATCTGGTTACTTAAAGACATGTTGAGGAAAAAGTATCCTCATTTGTTTGTATCAAAATGATAAATTTTGAAGGTGAAATTCATTTAAGGGGGGTAAAATGTTACACCCTAAGTTTTTGTGATTTTTTTTCAAATAAATAAATTTTATACCATTTTGTCTATTACACCCTACACTACTTCAATATTTCTTTATATGCTACACTAATATATGCTTGTGTTACACGCAACATCGAATTGTCTTTCATTACACACAACACTATGTTTTTGCAAAACATAATTTAATTGTTATAATTATTTAAATTATATAGTTATAACATATCCATTAAAAAAAGCAATAATGGTAGTAATAACTAATATTAATATGTTATTTATATTGTTTTCTTATAGATAAATAATATTTATAATAAGTTATACAATTGTTTTAGTAAATTCATTATATGATTTAATATACTATTTTTGTAACGTCCTGATTCCGAGAGCCACCCAGAGGCGCCCCATACCCATTTGGTCACATAGCCTCAAACACATTTCCCCGAATGCCAGAGGTTTTCGACTAGCAGCGAGTTCCTTGGGTGTGATAGTGGGGAAACTATGCCGTCATTGGTAGAGTAATACTGTGGAAGTAAAACAGATAGCAATAGCAGAAGCCGTAAAACATGCTATAAGTAAACATTGGAAGTAATAAACAACTAGAGCAAACATATATAAATGATTCATGACACATATATCTAGGAAAGAAGCCAAAAAAATCACAATGTTGGAATATATTACTAAACCAAAGTACAAAAGAAAAGAAAGTAAACAACTCCACAACATTGCAAGCCTCAGCTTGGTCCCATTCTCCCTAGCTCCATAGCAATCAAGTACCTGAAGTAGAATGGCACTTTCCCTTATCTATACCTGCAACAATATAATATATTTGAGCCCAAAATCATGACCCAAATAGGGTGTGAGACTAATCCTAGTAGGCAACCACCCAAAGATTTGTGCCTAACCATTAGTAAATATATATGGCAGGCGATAACCAAGATGAATCAGTAAAAAAGGAAGTACACATAGTAACAATCCTACAAATTCAATTGCATTAATTTTTATATATCAAGTATGAAGCTAATCAAGAGAAAGTATCCCTTTGTGAAGTAATCATAGCCTAACCCTTCTGGTTCAACCAAACAAACACAAGCAACCCTCTAAGAAGTACTCACAGTCTAACCCCTCTGGTTCAGTTTTAGAAAAGACTCTCTGCGGAAGCACTCACCATCAATTCCCCATGTAGTCTCATATCGATAAAAAATAGGAACTCTGAGGAAGCACTCAACATCCAACCCCCCCTATGGCCTATATCAAGGAAACTACAGACACTCTTAGAGATCACAAAGTCCATCCCCCTATGTTCTCACAATGTTACCGTAAAACAGACACTCTGGAGAATCCATCAACGTCCATTCTCCCTATGGTATACTATAATAGGTTCTCATGACCCTATGTAATCTAGTAATGCACAAACAATACATGGGAGCCAAAGTAAACCTCAAGAACTACATGGATAAACAATCTACAGTATATCATATCATGTTAGATAATAATCACTCCATCCTAAAAATACTAGGCATGGGAATCAAAGAAGCCTAACAGGAAAGCTAGACCAAATGGTCAAAACAAGAAAAAATGGGAAATATTCTATAGCATGGAAAGGTTAACCCTATTATCAAACAATTAACCTCTATCCAAACAAACAGGGCATAACAAAAAATAACAGGGCTAAAAACCATAAACACACAATACCCCGTTCTTGGGGATTGGGAACTTTTTCACATAAAATTCAAATACTATCTACGGAAAGACACAAACCACATACCTCATTGTATTTAGATCGATATACATGAACCTCCAGCCTTGAATCTCCCTAGAATTCTGTATATCTACAAAAAGGATTAAAACTTTTAATCGAGGATATCTTGTGAAAGTGGGGAAATCAAGAGATGAGGTTGTAGAAGAAGAAAGAACTCAACGATGTGATTAAAATGAAACCAATAGAGCTTGAATTGGAGAACAGATGGTGATTTGGGGGATCAGATAAGATTTACAGCTGTACAAATGTTCCAGGACGAGACATACGAAGAAGAAAAGGGTTATGTCTATCAGATGCAACCCCCAGTCTGTTTAATAAAAAAATAAAGTACACAACATCTTCTTTAAAATTACATGGTGTGTACTTTCCTTTTCTGGACTCTTATTTAGTAAGTCTCTAGGTCACCACACACAGCCATGTACTCGGTCGTTACACGGCCAGTACATGGTCACCCGTGGAAACTGAGTACACAACGTGAACTTAAAGTACATGGTGTGTACTCCTGAAATTTCTAGAAACTCTTTTTTTCTCAAAAACAACCAGTAAAGAAAAAAATTCCTAAAAATAAGATTCGGCTTCTTACAAACTTCCCCCCTTAAATAAATTTGTCCCTGAATTTCCCTAGCGTGGCAGTGTAGGAGAAGAAACCTTGAACAACTCTAGCCACTGTGATTGTACATCGGCCTCCCTCTCCCAAGTCGCGTCAGGTACTCGCCCGTGCTGCCATAACATTCGTACTAGAGGAACATACCATCCATATAGAACCTTCTAAATTCAATCAAAAATCCAGATAGGATGCTCCTCGAAGGATGCGTCCACATCTAACTCAACCTCATTTGGTTGGAAAACACGAGACGGGTCTGAGAAGTAATATCGAAGATGAGAAATGTGGAATACATCATGCATATCTTGGTACCTATGAGGTAACAAAAACCGATAGGCAACAGGCCTGACACTCTCCAACACCTCAAATGGTCTGACATACCTCAGTGAAAGATTACCCTTCCTCCTAACCATCCTATGTCCCAACCTCGATGTGACACACAAGAAAACCTAATCTCCGACCGTGAACTCCAGAGGTCATCTCCATCGATCAGCATAAGACTTCTATCGTGACTATGCAGCAGCCATCCTCTTCTAAATCAACTATATCTGCTTCGTTGTCTCCTGGACAAGACGAGGTCCCACCATAGCTGCCTCTCCTGCCTCCATCCAGCATAAGGGTGATCATCATGGTCTACAGTACAAAGTGTCAAAATGTTCCATCTGAATAGTTGCTTGAAAACTATTATTGTAGGAAAAATCCACAAGAGGTATATTACTCTCCCAAGAACCTCCAAAATCAAGAATAAATTCTCTAAAAATGTCC
Source organism: Viscum album (assembly GCA_963277665.1). Lineage (NCBI taxonomy): Eukaryota > Viridiplantae > Streptophyta > Magnoliopsida > Santalales > Viscaceae > Viscum > Viscum album. The sequence goes on from OY728158.1 coordinate 327,999,571, forward strand.
TTAGGAACCTAAATTTTACGCTCGGACTGGCCATCTATATGGGAATGGTAAGCTATACTCAGAAGTACTTGTGTACCCAAAGCCTTCTCTAATCCCTTCCAGGCCTGATAAGTAAAACATGTGTCTATGTATGACACAATAGAGTGTAAAACCCAATATAAATGTATAATATCTCAAATGTAAAACCTACCAAACTCATCAACACTGAAGGTCTCCTTGATTAGGAAAAAGTGAGTAACCTTCGTGGCTCTGTCAATGAAAACCCATACTGCATCATTCCCTTGAGGTGACCTCGGTAAACTTGTCCTGAAATCTGTCGCAATATCATTCCACTTATACTTTGGAATGGGTAACTACTGAAAAAGACATTTTGGTCACTAATGCTCCACCTTTACCTGCTGACAGGTGGAACACCTCATGACAAAGCTAGAAACAGATCTCTTCATACCTGGCCACCAATACTAACAGTGTAGATCACAAAACATCTTCGTGACACTAGGATGAATTCCCAAACTAAGAAATGAAAGTCCTGCATGATCTCCTCAAACAAATATGCTGGCGCCCACACGAGCCCATGAAAATGTAAGATCTCATCCTCACTGATTGTCTATCCAGGAATAGGTTCCTCTCCTGAAACACTCTCTCGTAGAACTAGGACTTTTAATCTGATATCTACCTCATTCTCACTTGATCAAGAAGTGTAGCAGTAACAACTACAAAAGATAGAAACATCTTCCCCTGTCTGTCGTGCACCTCCAATTGCATCTCAGAGAATAGAGCCATAAGTTTCCACTCACGCCTGGCCTCCTGAACTACCTGTATTTGAGTTATCTTTCTCAATGCATCATCCACTGCGTTGCCTTTCCTAGTCATATAGGCATGCTCAATGTAAAAGGACTGAAGGTACTCAACCCAAATTCACTGTCTCAAATTCAGGTCACATTGAGTAAAGATATACTCGAGACTTTTGTGGTTGGTGAAAACCCAAAAATTCTCTCCCAACAGGTAGTGTCTCCAACAGCGTAAAACATGAACAACTACAACAATCTCGAGATCGTGTGTCGGGTAATTTCTCTCATGTGGCCTCAACTGCTGAGACCCATACGCAACAACTCTTTCTCCCTACATAAGCAGAACTCCCAACCTGATACCTGATACATCATATTAAATAGTATAGCTCTTTCCCAGCTCTGAAAATACTAGTATCGGTGCTGACATCAACCTCCCTTTCAGCTCTTGAATGGATGACTCGTAATAATCTGACCACAAGTACTTCTCACCATTCTTAGTCAGTCCCATCAGTGGAACTTATAGGCATGAAAATTATTGTATAAAATGTCTGTAGTAACCATCCAACCCTAGAAAACTCTATACTTCAAAGATGTTCTTCAGCTTCTTCTAGGAAACTACTACTCTCACTTTCTCTAGGTCTAATGATACTCCTGTCACTGAGATAACATGACCCATGAAGTGAATTTAGTCCATCCAAAAGTGAAATTTTGAGAGCTTAGCATATAATTGATGCTCTCTCAGTGTACTAAAAAAAATCTCAAGATGGGTAGTGTGGTCATGTCGAGTGTGAGAGTACTCCATGATACCATCCACAAAGACTACCATGAAAGAATCCAAGTATGGATGGAACAATCTGTTCATCATCTCCATGAAACCTACAGGTGCGTTTGTGAGGCTGAATGACATAAACAAATACTCATATAGACCATAACTACTCCGGAAGGCTGTAAAATGTAAATCAGATGGTCTAACGTGCAACTGATGATAACTAGATCTCAAGTCAATCTTTGAGAACAACCAGGCTCCTCGAAGCTGATCAAAGAAATAATCAATCCTTGGTAAGGGATATTGGTTCTTGACTGTCAACTGGTTCAACTTTTGATAATCCACACAAAGTTTGAGGGTACCTTCCACCTTCTTCACAAATAGGACATGAGAAACCCAAGGAGAAGTACTGGGTCAGATGAAACCCTTTGCCTGCAACTCCTCCAACTGCTTCTTGAGTTCTTCTAACTCTATTGTAGCCATACTATAAGGAGGAATGGACACTTGTGTTGCTCCTGGAAGAAGCTAAAAAGAAAATTCCACCTCTATGCATAGAGTAAAACCTGAAGAGTACTCTGGAAAGACATCCCTGAAATGATCCAATACTAGAGTAAAGTCCCTCTGTGAAGTCCCTCGGTCATCCAGATATAAACTGGTAATCTGGGTTGTAACTCCTCCCAACCCATGATGCTAGGGTGTCGCTATGCTCTCCTGGACATCCCATTCGCCCTTATGAAGAAACAATTTTCCCTCTGGTGATGTGAAACTCACCCTACGTTGATAGAAGTCGACAACATCTTGGAAGGGAACTAACTAGTCCATTCTGAGAATGAAATCATAGATTGTCATATCTAGGACATAAAGGTCCCATAGTAAGTGACACCCACCAACCTTGAGAGGGAACTCCTTGAACTAATGTTTACAAGCCGTTCTTGTCCCCAACAGAGTGTCCAATGTCATGATATCAGCAGAATAAAAGATACATAGCCCAAGACTCTCCACAACAGAAATAGAAAAAAAGATATGGGAAGCCCCTGTATCAAAAAAGGGCAGAAGATAAAACTGAGGTGACAATGATCATACCTCGAACTATAGAGGGTCTAGGATCCTGCTTCTGCTGGGTCTGCTCCATTGCAAAAGTCTGACCTACACCACAGCCCTGCGACCCTTCCTAACCAACCTGAGCTGATCCACCCAACTATCGCTGGAATCCTGGAAACTAGCTACCCCAACCACACCCTCCACCTCGGCCTGAATGGCCGAAAGAATTCCAGTTCCCTAACTGATGAGAAGCTGGTGGTGCTTCTCCTAAATAAGAAGTCATAAAAGAACCCTAGTCAGCTGCTGCCAGTGAGAAAAACTGACAGAAATGCTGAAGATGGCGCATCTTGTCGCATGATCGACACTCCACTAGATCCTTCGGGCACTGTGGACACATATGCCTTCTCTTACCACACTGGTAGCTCACCACCTGGCTACCAGAAGAAGTTTCCTGACTCCTTAGATACCTATGCATAGACTCTCTACAGCACTTCCTACTATCATTAGGATGGATACCAACTTCGAATGTCAATCCACCCTGGATCACAACTCCAAAATCCCTTAGATTGTTCTCTGTGATCAGTGCCTGGTTGACTGTAGAAGTGATGGAATTCAGCTTGAAGATGTTCACCTGTGATTGGATGTCATGTCAGAGCCCATCCTAAAACTTCATTTCTATAAATAACTCATCACCTCCTAGAATATACATGAATCACTGCATCTCTATGAAGTGAGAAAAATACTCCATAACATAAAGAGTACCATGCTCCAGACTCATGAACTCTCGGGCTCGATAGGCCCTCAAAGTCTCTGGGTTGAAGTATTCATAAAAGGCATGTTGGAACTCATCCAAAGCCATAACCTACTGGACTCCCTCCTATGAGATCACATCACACCATCTCTTGGTGGAATCTCGAAGCATATATGTAGCGAGCTTCAACCTCCTCTCTAGAGGCGTCTCCAGATGCTCGAAGATAGAAAGCATGGCCTCTAACCATGACTTCGTAGCATGAGGCCCTCCTTCCCCTATGAATGTGGGAGGATGCTGCTACTAGAAAAACTATTCCAACTCTTCCATAGAAGGGGAAGGAAGCGGTATGTCTCAGAAGGTCTACATAAACCCCATAAAGCCCTCTTAGAACTGTGCATCAGCACCTATGTCCAGAATGACGGCTAGTGCCAAGACTGGCACAACTTGAGTATCGGCCAATAATCCCTGATCAACCATATTTGGTTTCTGATCAATGCCCTGTAACTGGTGGAAAACTGGAGGACATCTTAGTGACATGACTTTGCAAGGTCAAGCGCACGCCTTAGATCAAGATTAATAGGGACTAAAACTTAGAAGTGTAAGAATGGAACAAGAGAAAGAAATCATTCAAGTTTTTTTTCAAAACATGGATACACGGCTTGTATAACCACTAAAAGGAGTGTTCCTTTAAGCCTTCACCTAGGCTTGTAGTTCTTTCATCCCAGGTCATGTAACACCCCATACAAATGGCGCGTTGTCCTAACACATGACATGTACTTGAATCACCCTCCCCTGCCCGATTTCTCTTACACAACTAAGCCACACGGTTTCCGTAGAACAAGACTACATGGAATTTTAGTGACAGACATGGCGTGTACCAGAATAACTTCACCGACCTATGTTTTTAGTTACACAGATGGTTACACGGTTGACTCTACACGGCGTGTTTGTGCCAGACATGGCATGTACTAGAAAAATTTCCCCGACCTGTGTTGTTCACTACACGGCCAGATACATGGGTTACACTACATAGTGGGTTCAATCTTGACACGGCGTGTATAACTTATGTTTTATCCATCTGTGTCATTAGTCATACGGGTGGACACATGGTATTCACAACACGGTATGTACATCAGAAACACAGCATGTTCCACCAAATTTTTCCCAACCCCATGTCTCTACCCACACAGCTAGCGGCACGGTTAGAGACAACATGGCATGTACATACAGTACACGACGTGTACTTAAGAAAAATAGTTCCTTCCTGAACTGAAGGACACATGGCATGTATTTATCATTACACGCCATGCATTCTGGGTTCTTCCAGATAGTAAGCCTCATAAACTACTCCAGAACCCAAAAAAACACTGAAACGAACATTAAAGTTCCAAATTCCGATCTGTGAGGGCCCGTACTCCCCATGAATCAAAGATTCGTATCTTATACATGTTATATATAAACATAACAAAGAAATGATTAACCAAATTCTAGTCCATGAGGTCCCTATAACACCTCAAGAACCAAATTTTGGAGTTCGTTCAAACAAAATGTTTGCACAATTAAATACCCTATCAAATAGCATGTATTATTATCAAGGAATCTATCAGAACAACATGAATATCTAACACAACTTTTATCACAACAACATGAAATTGCTAGTCAAACCTAAATGGAATGGTAAAAATTCTTGAAATGTGATCTCTAGAAAGTGCCTATATGATGCCTGAGCTGGCATACCCTCATCTCATCAGGTTGCAACAGAAATAGAACCTCAATAATATCCGCAATAATAGCACAAAACATGTGAATCACCCAACGGTGAAATCAAATCAACTGTAAAATTAAAAAACCAGAAAAATTTCAATAACTGAGGAAAATTTGTTTTTCCCTATACACGGGTTAACTACTCCCAAAAACAACTTATTACCAACTACATATTACATTGTATCCCTAGCTATAGGCTCCAAATATTAAGTCAAGAAGGAAATAATTCCTCTGGTACCACTTAGTAACATCCCAGTTTCGGGAGCCACCCAGAGGTTCCCTGTACCCAGTTAGTCACATGGCCTCAAGCTCATTTCCCCGAACACCAGAGGCTTCTGACTAGCAACGAGGGCCTTGGGTGTGATAGTGGGGAAACTATTCCCTCATTGGAAAAGTAACATACCAGAAGTAAAATTGATAGCAATAGTGGAATCATTAAAACATGCAATAAGTAAATAGTGGAAATAATAAACAACTGGATCACACATATATAAATGATGCATGACCCATATGTCTAGGAAAGCATCCAAACAAATCCAAATGCTGGAATACAACACTAAACCAATGTACAAAATAAAATCAAGTAAACAGCTCCACAACATTGCAAGCCTCAGCATAGTCCCATTCTCCCTAGCTGCAGAGCAATCATGTACAAGAATTAGAAGGGTGCTTGCCCTTATCTATACCCGTAGCAATATAATCTGTTTGGGTCCAAAAGCATGACCCAAATAGGGTGTGAGAATAATCCCAGTAGGAAACCACCCAAATAACTATGCCTAACAGTCAGTGAATATATATGGTTGGCAATAACCAAAATGAAGCAGTAAACAAGTACACATAGTAACAATCATAAAAATTCAATTGCATTCATTTTCATATATCAATAATGAAGCTAATCAAGAGCAAGTTACCCTCTAGAAAGTACTCACAGCCTAACCCCTCTAGTTCAACCAAAAAATCACAAGCGACCCTCTAGGAATTACTCATAGTCAAACCCCTCTGGTTCAGCATTAGCAAAGACTCTCTGAGGAAGCACTCACTGTCAATTCCCACTATGGTCTCGTATTGGTAACTAGTAGGAACATTGAGGAAGCACTGAATGTCCAATTCCACTTATGGAATATATCGAGGAAACTACAGAAACTCTCGGGGAGCCCAAATTTCACCCCCTATGGTCTCACAATGTAACAGTAAAACAAACACTCTAGAGAAGACCTCAACTTCCATTCCCCCTATGGTCAATTACAACAGGTTCTCACGGCCCTGTGTAAGTCAGTCATGCACAAAAGATACATGGCAACCAAATTAAACCTTAATAAATACTTGGATAAACAATCGATAGCATATCATAGCATGTCAGATAGTAATCACTCCATCCTAACAATACTAGGCATGGGAATCAGAGCATCCTAATAGGCAAGCTAGAACAAATGGTCAAAATCAGAAAACATGGGAAAAACATACATAACCTTGCATTGTTAACCCTATTCTCAAACAATCAACCACTATCCAAACAAACAGGGTATAGCAGGAAGAAATGGGGCTAAAAACCATAAACACACAATACATCGTTCTTGGTTATTGGGCACTTTTGCACATAAATTTCAAAGACTATCTACGTAAAGGCACAAAACACCTAACTCGGCATCGTGAGATCAATATACGTGAACCTCAGGCCTTGAATTTCTCGAGAATTATTTATATCTACAAAAATAATAAAAATGTTTAACCAAGGATATCTTGTGAAAGAGGAGAAATCAAGATATGAGGTTCTAAAAGAAGGAAGAACTCACCGATGCAATTCCAATGCAACCGACGGAGTTCAAATCAGAGAACGGATGATGAGCCAGGGGCTCAGAGAAGATTTTCAGCCGTACAGATGCTCTTGGAGGATATGAACAAAGAAGAATAGGTTTCTATCTGTCAAACATGACCTCGATCCATTTAATGAAAAAAACAAAAGTACATAGTGTGTTCTTTAAAATGAAACAGCGTGTACTTGCCTTTTTCAGCCTCTGCTTTAGGTAGTCTCCAGGTCACCACACACGGCCATGAACTCGGCCATTACAAGACCAGTACACGGTCACCCACAGAAACCGTGTACATGGCGTGTACTTAATGTACACAACTTGTACTCTTTAAATTTCTAGAAACTCTTATTTTTCTCAAAAACAACCAGAAAAGAAAAATGTACCTGAAAAGAAGATCTGGGTTTTTACAATTTTCTTAAAAAAATTATTTTTATATCCTTCTATTATAAAGTAATAAAATTAATTTTATACACTATTATAAATTTAATTGGATTAAATAAACTTCATTTTTTAATTCTGAATGTATGAATTAGAATAGGGTGAATTTTTGATATTTTGCTAATAAACTTCTTTTTTCGATAAATAGTAAAAAATTCCGAATTTTAATTCACAAATGATTTTTAATCTAATTTATTTGTAATGGTAAATTAAATTTTATGCTGGTTCTAAATTTAAAAAAAGTATCAATTAAAGATCTATTAATCCAATGTAGGACATTGGAGACTTTTTTATATTGAATTTAGATAAGAAAGCTTAATGAACATTTGAACATTATCACTTTACACGTCTATGGGATTAACATTATACATAATTTTTACACTTCCATGAATTGAATTTAGAAATTTGTACATATATGGTTTTTAACAGTATAATATTTACATTATAATATTATCAACTTTATTTTTAAAAAAATATTAGTAAAAGTGATTAAGATTAATTAAAATGATTAAACATACATTAAGCTTAACAATGGACTAAATCGTAAACATAAGGGAAAAAAATGAAATATCAACATGTCTAGAACCAATTTTCTTGATATATTTCAGAAATAAACATTTAATTATTTAGTTTTGCTGGATTTAATGGCTTTTGTTAGGTAAAAAGTGGGTACACCTAACTTGTTTTGAAAAATGCCATGTGTGTCCCTCCCATCCCCTATAAAAGGAAACTACATCTCCCTATTCTTTACAAATCTGACACCACCTATTTTCAGTTAAGATCTACCCAATTAACTTCCCAAAATCCTTACCTTCCTTCTTGAAGGATACATTGGGCATAAATCCAACCCAGGAATCCCATTCTTTCAAACCAAAAGGAGTTACCCAAAGAAGAGGTAACATCCTTCCTCAAGGTCATTTCCTTTATTTTGTTTCTCTGCTACCTAAATATTCTTAATCCATGCATAAATAATAACCTTAGTATTCTAAATATCCTCAATATATTTATATTTTTTTATGATAAGTTTTATACCTTCAATTACACACACTTCTATCCACTGTGTAACAAAATTACCGTTCTTATGTACAGAAATCTACTACATCACAAGACGATGTTGTTCGTTTTTAATTTACCACCTATCATGGTAGGGAATTATGATGTAAAAAATATTTTTATATGATATATTATATATATCATGTAGTTACTATTTATTAATTATCATAAAACAGATACCTTTATTACTTCCATTTTGTATAAATATGATAATTTGATTTGGGGAAATGTGGATAGCCTCCTCAAGGCGATGTGATTCATTCACACACTAAATGGAATTTATTAAGGATGGTTTAGGGAAATTAAATGATATATAAAACAAAATAATTCTACTATAATGATATTATATATATATATAAATATTTCATTTACTTTCTTTCAGTATGACCATGAATGATGGAGATAGTGTTCATCCGTACGTATGGCCTACCGTCTCCATGAAAAGTGTATTCCATTTCATATTTTAATATTATTTATATTATTATAATTACATATATACTGAATATAAATTATATTTATTTCATGTTTTATATTCTTGAAGTCTTGATATAAATATGAGGACCACAAATATAACAAATTAAGACACATGTTAAACACAAATTAGATATTATCCGAAGCAAAAACTAAAATGGAATCATTAATAAGTGGGTAAAATAAATTAATAATAAAACAATATATGGTATTAAATATAATAATATGGTTATGGGAAAGATTTTTAATGAACTTATTTTTATTATAAAAGAAGTATTTATAAGTTTGAAGAGAGTTAAGACATTAGGTAAGGGGATTTCTATTCTCACATTCATTTCTATGAGATTTACACCTGATTCACCATTCATATATTTTGTGTGTTGATTATACTACACATTAATATATTCTATTATTATTATCCTTATTTTCAATGGTATTTACATATTTTTTTGATGGTCTCTCTTTCATGGGGTTTATGTCTCATGATTTACCAAATCAGTAAAGTATTTTTGTCTCAATTTGCCTTCTTTGAGACACATGCCATGAACTTCAAGAACCATGTTTAAAAAAAAAATCAAAGATTATCTTTTATGTTAATTTTTAATGGAAATTTATTTTAAAAATATTATATGGTTCTAGAGCTTCCTTTTTGAATAAATGTTTTAAAAAAATGTTTTCAAGATTCATTTTAAAATAAATGGTTTTAAAAATGTTTTCAAGTTTCTTTTATATGATTTCAAGGAAAATCATATTTAAAAAAATCATGTTTACATTCTATTTTTTGAGATAAAATTTTTTCAAAAGGATTTATGTTTTAAAATAATTTTTTTAAAGAATTGATATTTTTCCTCAAGATTTTTTTAAAGGTTATTTCTAAATTATTTTCCATCTAAGATGAGATCCATTGGTGTTACTCATGTCTTTCCATGAAATGAACTAAAGGTTTCATTCATATTCAATCTATGAATGGTTTGTGATTTTATGGAATGATGCTTATGAAACCCACTTCTTTTCAAGGTTTATATGAAACTAATTTCTCTGTTAATGTTTATATGCTTATGAAACATATTTCTATTTCAAGGGTTATATGCTTATGAAACTGACATCTTTTCATGGGTTATGGTTTGATGAAATGATTGTGATAACTATATTTTTTCAAATGTTAAGATATGATTACAAGTTTATGACACCCATTTCATTTCATGGGTTATTATTTGATGTTTATGAAACCAATCTCTTTTAATGGGTCATGATATGATTAAAATTTTATTCTATTATCGAATATGTATGAATGGTTTTATTATGAGATGGATGAGACCTATATCTACCTCTAATGAATTGAGTAATGATTTATATCTCATGATATAATGATGGTAATCAAGTTGATGTGATTGATCCACCATGGGATGATGGAGAAACCCAATCCCTTATAAGGAAAAAAATGTCACTGGGGATGGTGGTGTGTTCTTCCTAGTAGGTGTAGTCACCATAAAGATGGAAGATGGAGAAAATTGATCCACTATGGGAAGATATGGAAACCAGACCCACTATGGGAATATTGGGAAACCCTGTCCATTAAATGGAATAGACTACGAATGAGTATAGTGGTGTTTCCCTCCAAGTAGGTGTAATCCTCATGAAGTGCCTTGATGAGTTCTTGCAATGCGTCGTAACTTATAGGGATTGATATTACATGTTTATGTGTATTCCAAAATTCCACGTCTTATTCCTATGTTATGTTTTCATGAATTGTGATTGTGTTTCTATTATGATTTACATATTATGAATTTATAATATTTATGCCATGAATCTTGTTTATGATCTTTGATATGCAGGGCATGATCTTCTAATGTCACGATCACTTTCTCATACCCTTATGATCATGTTAATTCCTATATATACTTCAAAAAAATGGATTATACCAATAGAAATTTATTGATTGAAGATATAAATATCGGTAAAAATGAGTACTTCCAGTAGATATTAAGTTTTATTGCTATTAATTTTTAATAAAAACACTTATTTTTACCAACAGATATATCTGTTGATATTGATCTTTTAATACCAAAGATTCTTTTTTCCATCAGTTAAATCTATCACTTTATCATACTAATACCAACATTTTTTATTAATAGGTGAATTTGTTAGTAATGATAACTATTACCAATAAATATTTTACCATCAATAAAAATTGGTAAAATTAACCATTTTATAACAACAATATTTTTATCAGTAACAAATTATGTGAACCCAATATTTTTTTATATTACTATTTTTACAACCAATGTCAATATCCATTTTTTGAGGTCTTATTAAAAATATCTCATTATCATATTTTAATTTTCAATTTTCTCTAAATATCAATAGTGTTTATATTTAATAATATTTTTAATTTTATTATCCTTTAAATAATTTTTATAAAATGAAATGTAAATCATTATGATATTTGGTATATTTTTATATATGTTTGATATTCTATACATACATGGTAATTTAATTTTCATATTTAAACTTAATAAAAATAATAAGATATAGTGAAAATAAATTCAAAAAATTAAAAAATTAAATTTAAATAATAAAAAACATAATAATCAATTGATTAATATTTTTTTTAAAATAATTTAAATACATGTATTGAAATTTTATTTTATATTAAAATAAAATTAATAGTTTTTATAAAAATTTATATCATTCAAATATATATTTATTATATCTTTAATTTAAATAAATTAATGAAATTTGATATTTTATAAATTTTATTTATTTTTTAAAATATCTAACAACCCCAACCCTAAATCACTCACCATCTGATACCCCCAACCGTGCATACTCTGGTGACCTGCGACCCTACCTTGCCTCTGCTAATGATGACACCACCTCCACTAACGCTGACACCGCCTCCGCCTCCACTAATGCCGATGCCGCCTCCACCACTCTTCTGTCTGCTAGGGTTTTTTCGTAGAGGTGCCTTTATTCTTTATTGGTTTCTCCCTCATATCTCTTTCCTTTCAGTTTCATACCCTATTTTTAGTGCTCATGATCTTATCCCCACTTCACGGGTTGGTGATGGTATGGCTTTGGCTTGAATGGTGGTCCAATGGTAACCTAGTGTTATGGAATCCTCATTGAAGATCCATGGAGGTATTGCGATCTTCAGCAGGTTGTGGTTCTCACCAGTGGCGGTTCCTTGAGGTGGTATTTAGTGAGCCATGACCTGTGGGCAGTGATGAATATTTCTGATTCTGTTTGGGGTCACTTTGATGTCGTGTTCACTAACTAGATCCAGAGTTTTTTGACCTCCCTACGATGATGATTGATGTCTCCTGGTGTTTCTGTGGTCTAGTGTCGATGGTTCAATTCAGTGTTCTTCCGTGACTGGTGTTCTTTGCCTAGTAGTGGATGGGAAGGCAGGGTCTAGTGGTAGTCCTTCATTGTTCAGGAATTTGTTATTCTAGTGTGGCTCCTAGTTTCCATCAATCTTATCCTAGTTATATTTTCACAGTAATTCTCAAGGAGTTTTGGAATGTGAAGTTTGAGCAGTGGATGGAAATTTAAGAAGCGTTTCTATGTGGTGGATTCATCTCTATCCGTAGACTCCCTGAGGGCTTGATATTAATGAAGGATTGTCATCTAGCATAAACTTTGTGGTTTTGATGGTTTTTGGTGATATATTTTGATTTCCTATGATTTTTATGGATTCCAATGGATGATATCTCTAGTGAACTGTTGTGGAGATAGGTATGCCTGGTGTCAGGGTGCATGAGGCAAGGTGAGGAGAGGCAGTAGGTGGCCCTAGTGATGATGGATTTGTAATAGATATTTTGAAATTTAAAATTTTATTTTGTGGGGGTATTGTTGACTCATGAATGCTTATGTTAGGTTCTCATCCACCTCCTTTGAGACCCCCTCCACCTCCTCCACGACCCTCCACCTATGCTATCAGCCACCTCCACCGCAACCCTTCACACCCACTACACTCTTTCAATGATCATTATACTGCCCCCATCAGACAACCCTCACCCTCTCCATCCTTCCTCGCTCAACCCCCTCTGTCTTTGATCTTCCCCGCTTGACCCCCACCACACCCTATCTTCCCCACCCATCCTTCCCCATGTGAGGTATGCCCTAATTTTTTTTGGGTTTAATCACCATCCCTCTTTTCACATTGATATGACTATAAATTTTGAATATCTTTACTAGTGCTCATTGATATTCATGTCATTCATTATAATTCAAATACATGACTTGAGATAAGTACCATAGGGTTATTTTGTGGTTTGTTCAACATATATAATTTATCATGTAAACTATATTAGTTTCATTACTTTATCACTTTACAAATTTTACTTCTCTTGGGATTCATTTTCACCATTTTCTTTATGATTCTATTGACCATTGAATATTGTAACATATCTTTATCCTTTTATTTATATTCAATATAATAATAATAATATTCCCTCTTCTTCTCCATGAATTTACTCATAAATTGCTTCCTACACTTAATGTATATCTTCTAGTCAACACAATAAACTCATAACATAGTCTGTACATATAGGTAAGGATTGGAGGGAAACAACATAGTGATTTTATGTCAGAACTCATCGATGTACTGGACAAAGATGTGAGATTTTTATAACAGCCTGTCATTATGGATGGGGTATGAGATCTTCTTAAGTATGAGGTTAATCTATTGACAATAAGAGATTTTTTCCCAATTACTCTTCCTTGTACTTGAAATTGATCCCCTACAGAGTGAGGGTCATTATAACCCTTATGCTAGATGTGCTGATCCAGAAATCTAGTAGAATGACCTTATTTTCCATTGTTGACTAGCTATGCTCAGATTTCTATTTTTAATGAATCCTTTAGATGGACACACCAACAACATAAAAAGGGGAAGGTCACATTGAATTCAATTCCAAATTTACCAACAAAATGGGAAATATAACTGACTTGACATGGAAAAAATGATGGTTTTATTAAAACTATTTTTATTGTGTCTGATGATGATAATTAAAATAAATGAATGATGATGTATTTACTTGTGTTTTAACTTGTATATTCTTATACCTTTTGTGGATGAGGAAGAAAATTATCGATAATGTTGGTAATGACATGTAGTATCCTGTTGATTCATTGATGTGTATCATGAAGAGCTGGGAAGTGTTGCTTAATCCAGAGTTTGTTATGGAGCTTGTGGAGAAGCCAAGACTTCATGTTTAAGGTAATATATTGATCCGTCATCATTTTTTTAGTGTTCTCACTAATATCTCACTCACCTTATCATCTTTCTCATTCCATGGTTTGAAATCCATAATTTGTTTTCATGTTCTCACTAACATAGATTGATGCCTCATTCATGTGTGAAATCTATGTAGAAGATATGCTGGTTTATAAGTAAATGATAGATGAGTTTCTTACTGTATGAAATTTGGAATCTATGTATTGTCTTTGAAATATAGAATCTAGGAAATCTATAAACTGTGGAATCTGTCCCCTCACCTCTTTCCCATTTGGGTTTCCTGGTGTTCCACTTAGATTGAACACACAATCTCATCTAGGTTTCTTAGTGATTCATTTATATTGAACACACGTCCAGAAATCAACATAGATTGCACACACGACCTGTCTGAAATGTGGAATGTGGAATTTTTTTAATGTTCTTATTTTGTTCAGTTTCATAAGACCCGACTTATACTTCTTTTCCCTTAACTAATTTCATACTTCATCTTGAAGGTTCTCCACACACTCCTATAAATATTCATCTCCTCTATAGCAATGGACATTTGGTACCAAGCCAACAACAGAGCCCATATGATCAAGATCTTCGATCAGTGGGCCACAAAGATTATCCCACTAGACTTCAACTACTTTAGCTTGTTGTGCTTAAAATAGTTCATAGAGACTCTTAAATGGACCCAACCTCTCCCTTCAGGCACCAATGTAAGTCCTCAGGCCCCTTTCATTGAAAAAAACTGTTTTTTCATGTTTATTAATTTTCATTGGTCTTATTACGATTGCTTGTGATTTATGTTTATTCAATATCTTGCGAAGAAATGTGAGATTTCTGTATTTGATGTTGATGAAGTAAATTCCATATCAATGGGGACCATGATTTTTATCCAAAGTCTAGGTTTGTTTTTTTATCTTCTTTAAATTATTTTTTTGACTAGAATCATGTGGGGACCATTTTTCATTCTATTTGTAAAAAATTTCATAGCGGTATGATTTTTCCATATAATAGGTAATCCAAATTGTAATTGAGTGCTAAATTGAAGATGAAAATATATCAATGGTCCTATATTGTGCACACATCTTTTCCAAATTTTAGTTTAGTGAATTTAAAAACAATATAAGAGTACATTGGTGTAGTAAATTAAAGTGTGATTTTTTTTCTTTTTCTTTTTATCAAGACATGTAAATATATGATTATTGAAGTATTTATATTCATAAATTATGTATTTAAATAACACTTTTTTCTAGTATCTTTTTTAATTTCATGACCTTATCATTTTTATAATTGTTATTATTTTTGTTGATTCATGATATAAAATGATATAAAATTGTGACAACATGAAAATTATTTTATTATAAAAGTATTGAAATATAATTTGTATGTTGTAATTAGTACAAAGACAATATGAATTTTATGTTGTTAAATGTGCATAATTTTCAACAATAACCTTTAATAAATGTGCAAGAAAAGATGTGAAATTATATTAAACATTAATTGGACATATATTTACATATATGTTTGTGTCAAATGAATGGCTCTTGTCAGAGCAGCCTTTTTTATGTTTTTGTTTTTTTAGGGTTCTGGGAGAGCATTTACTACTATTCAGGATGGGTGATCATGCTAGTTTTATTCAATTTATGTGATGTAAATTTAAAACATTGTCTATTTATTTGATTTTGGTCACTCTCTTCAAGAGTTATAAGGATACCTCCTTAAAAATGCTCTTTACTTAAGTGTTTTTACATTTTTATCTATTTTTATTATGATTATTCTATAACTATATTTTTGAATGATGCTGATTGGAAGCTTAAAAAGAATGGATTCCTAGGGAACAAATAATTTATATATGAGTTCATCATGTATCGAGTTTTTCTGTAAGTTCATGCTTAATTGTTGTTGTCACTTGATCTCATTAATCTAGATAGATATTCATATTGATTACTTGGGGTTATGAATCATTATAAACTCTATAAATGTATGAGGGAATTCTTCTAGTGGTGTTAATATTATTTGGTGGTGCTTATTCACAAACACATATATGAACAAACTTTCATAAATTTCTAAAGTCTTGAAGGATTTTATATAAACATTTCTAAAGACAATTAGATCAGAAACACAAAATATTCTAATGATAATATGATCAGAAACATCATTATTCATGTGAAATATTTGTATCTGGGAAGTATCAATGGAATCCCAATGAATTTCCATGGTTCCTAAATGAAGGGAAGGTGACTGTTTCTCAAATTCCAGTACATTATGAGCCCTCCAAGAATACACAATAATATAAGAATCTAAAACAATCACCATCCCTTGAACCTGTTCAATTTTCCAGCACCAAAGATGGATGCTATAATTCCTTCAATGCTATCTATCTATAGTTTTTATCCAAATGTATCTATCATATTCTCCCAAAACTAGCATATAAATGTACAAAAAATAAATGTGGTTGATACTTTAAACTGATTCAAATAGATTCCAATCAAAGATAGTAAGAAGAGGCAATATTGATTCTAGTTTTTTTATTATGCTCTGAATTAGTAGCTTCCTCCATTTCCTCTAGATTTGTAGCATTTTTGATGGGGGAATATAGGATTTCTTAACAGTCATCAGCCACCGAGGGACTTGATTTTCTGAGATATAAATAAGTATGATGAATGTAATTTCTCACTTTTTACATGGTTTTATCATTCTTGAAATAAAATGATTGAATCCAATGTTGATTTTGTTTCTTTTTTAGGAACTTCAATGAAAAAAATCCAGCTGAGTGCAATTTAATAAGAGAAGGATAGATGGTTCATCATTTGCTATAGGATGACACCCTCTCATTGTAGGGTACTACATTCTTCATTTTATTTTAATTTGAATCTAACTTCTCATTCATTTTATCACCTGTTGAAACCCACTTTGTTATGATGGTTGGGTTTTAGTGCCTAATATTTGCATTCAAAAAATCACCAAACTAAGTCTGTACAACTTGTTTATTACAACAATACTTGGTTTCTTGTAAAACATGACAGGTGTTGAGTCTAAAGGCATGTTGGTGTTGTTTTTACATGTATTTTTCATGGTTGGTTTGTTGAAAATCATATTAAATATTAATTTGTTAAAATCATGTATGTTGAAATACTAACCTGCATACTTTTAGAGCACTGTTACAAGTTGATGTAATGTGATCTGTATAGTAAAGATAATTTCATGCATGACGAATCCATGCTTGTTAGATATATTTATGAGCTATAATTACAACATGAAATACTATCCTTAGATTCACTTCTCAATTGTTGCCTTTGAACATTATAGATTCCTTTGTGCTAAATTTGATACTTACTTAACAAGGAGGGTAAAGCTACACTTTTAGGGGATTTATTATTGTTTTTTCTATACCCCCTTTTTTCCTTCTCAAATTCTTAAATCTATGGCATGCATTTTTTATACGTTATTATTGATTTTTTTTTCAATTCATGTAGATATTTTTCTCTGATTTGGGGGTATTATTTTTTATTTTGTGTGATATAGATCTTGAAGCTGAAGGATGTGGCATAAAATTGATTTGAGGTTCCTCAATGGTACTGGATTTGACTTGGTTTTTTTCTTCTAGTGGTCACTTGTGGGTGATGAAAGATATTTGGAAAAAAGTAACTATTCTTCTACCTTGATGGGTGCTAGAGGATTGCAGTCACGAGACGAAAATGATGGAAGATTACAGTCAAGAGACGACATGGGTGGTGGGGGTGCGATGGAAGCAACTAAATAGATAGATCATGAGTTTTTGTGTTTATATGGTATTATTAATCAACTTCAACTATGTATTGATTAATTTTTTATTAAATTCCATTATTAATATAATTTTTTTCTAAGTTTGAACGTGTGTGAAAATCATCTTCGGCTTGATATTTAAAATAGGTGTATTATTTATGATAAATTATTAAATATAATATAAAATTTTAATAGCAATAAAAATTAATAATTTTTATTTAAATGTAATTTATAAATAAATAATATATGCTAGTAATATTATTACCAATAGATATATTTGTCACATGAATCCATTGCTAAACACTTTGAATAATATATATATTATCTATTTGTATTATTATAATAGTAACATAGCTATTTTATCTGTCGTAAAAACATTTAGCGATAGAGTTTTAACCGAAAGTTTAGTGAAATGATTTTTTTTGTTAAAATGTCTTACCAACAGAAAATTAACTTTTACCAACAGATATACCTCTGTTGGAAAAATCTAATTAATTTTTAGTGATATTTCCCTTATTTACCCTTATAGTGCCTTTGATATCACCCCTTAATATGCTTCCTTCCACAAGATATGAAGATATATATTATGTATGATTGTTCCAGGAAGGTATCTTATCATGAAGAATCTAATGTTATATAATGTAGCTCACTTATGTATGAGTGTTTATGTCACCATGTTTCCATGGGAACTAGACTAATACAGTATTTGGAAATTTATTTCTATAATGTTTCAAGTATTCCATAGAAGTGATGTAATTTTAATGTATGAAATGCGTGGTTTTCTATAGTATTAAATGAAAAAATTAGTGAAATATTTGGGGCATTATGTAACAAGGAATATTTGTTCAATTATAGATATATTCCAGTAAAATCCATATACATTGATTAAACATATAACCTTGCAATGATGCTAGAGGTACATATATTTCTCTTTTATATTAAAATGAATAATAGTTTTTGATTTTATCAAATATTTGTGGAGAAAAACTTCCTAAATTTCATGTCAAATAAATAGGATTATATTTACAAAGAAGATATGTATATTTTGGAAAAGGATGTATCAAATATATATACATTGAAAAAGAACTAAAATATACTCATTTAAATAAATAGATACTAGAAGTGTCATCTAGATTTGTATTTAAAATAATTTACTTCCTGAGAAAAACGTGTACATCAGAACATGTATATGAAAAAAATTAATCCTATTAATAAGGTCTGTCTATATAAATCATATAATATTTGAGGGACATAAGACTCAAAAGTGTTGTTAATTTTCTAATTTTTTAATTCATGGTTTCATATGACACTGGTAGATAGTTGATTCAACTTTTGGGATTGTATATGAAATATTTAATATAAACATCATTCTATTCTAAAATAAAATATAAAAATATAAAATTTATATTTTTTTAATAGATAATATTTAGGTAAAGTAAACATCAATTTTACATGGATATAAAAATATGAGGTATTATTTTATGATGATTTTTAATATTTTAAAGTGTGGAAAAATGAATTAAAATATATTATATAAGAAATGTCTATGAATGATGTGGATGAAATGGTGGGAGAGGGGATCAATTAGTGTTGGTATATTTTTTTACATTTCTTTTAAACCAACAGCTAGATTGATGTTATATTCATAAATGATATCTTTTTATTTTAGTAACTCCCTAAATATAAAATTTTCATTAATTATTCACCGTAATTAAATTATTTATTCCCCATGAATTTTATAATAAAAGGTAAATTGTAAAATATTCATTTTATAGATGTTTTTATGCAATTTATTTTATAATTGAACTAAATATCAACTTTCAATTATACTATTATTACGTGCATCAAATGATAATGAGAACAACTTTAAATTATGATTTCTCTATTTTTGGTTAGATAGTAAAGACTACATAAGAGGTCATGCATATGTAAGATTAAATTATATATACATATTATTAAATGGCCCATGTGTAAGAATAAACCATTTAATAATTATAAAATGTATAGTCAACCCTCATGAATAAGAGTAAATCACTTGATAAATATGAATAAAAAAATTATAATTAATGAATTCCCATTTTCCAAATTATTGTGTGATTTTTTAACAAAGATGTAATTTATCTATAACTTTCCAAAATGTGTGTATGGTTATTTGTGTAGATGATACATAAGGAATATTCCTTTCAATTTTTTTTTCTCATACCCTATGAGTAGACCCAATACCAAGGGACACTACGCTAGGAAGGGTGTAGCGATATTGGGATCAAGGACTATCCAAGGGTGATAAAATGGGTTATATTGAGGAAAATGAGATAACATACAGTAGATTGATTTTCTACACTAGTGTTAGACCCATGGTAATATGTAACCACTAATCTATATAGTACACTTTAAAATAATTAGTATTGTGCCCTGGTATATCAAACAGTAGATTTCCATATAAGAAATTGATGGTTGATACATAATCACTACAACGTCTAAAACCTAAAATTTATTATGTCTCCTTCCTTGATTCTCTTACATCCCATGACATGTGGCATTGTTATCCTCCTTTATCATCACCAACAATACAAAATGAGTGAAACAAATCTTTCATGTAGCTATCTCATTCGCATGAGACTGATCCACCCTGAATGTAATGTGAATTACCTCGTATGGCTTAAGAGAAATCATATAATCGTTTCAATCCATTGGATCACATCTCACACCATAAGGATGTCATGTAAAATCCATTGAATAAAAAATCAATCTTTGTAATATCTCATTCCATTTCCACTAATAATGTATCCCATTGAACTTAAATTTTAAAAACATTCTATATAAACATACCTTAATCCATTTATAGATATTTTAATCCCTTTTCCTCTGGGCCATGGATTGAAGTAGAGTATGTTTTTATTCATTTTATCTGTAATTTTTATTTTAATACAATATTTTTATTTTTTAAAATAATATTTTCTTTCATTTTTCTTCTTCCTTAAATTCTTTATGTTTTTTTATTATCCCTCTTATCCATATAGTAGTGGGAAACTAACTTGAGGTGTGAACTTGGGGGTTGTTTACATAGTGATATAGAAAAACAATTTTTCATTACTTTTATGTTTTAATTCATATATAATGAGTTAGTGGGGTTGATTTGGTGTGGTGCAGTGATAGTAAACATTCCCATAGAATTATATTGACTTCATTCTATTTACTACCAAATCATATCTAACTCTAATATCCCAACCTACTCATCATAATTTTGAGTAGGATCCACCAAGATATGAAATTATATATAACATGTAATATTCTCCCTATTTTTCCATGTTTATCTCTCTCTCTCTCTCAGTTTTAATTTATCTTCTCTTTTGTTTGTGTGTTCATTGTGAAAGTCTTTCGATTGAATAAATATAGTCTTGGATAGTAAGGAAACATGAAAAAGTACTCGAGAGTATCAATGAGGATAGATTTGTTAGAGAAAATGACTTAATGTTCAAGGATGTATGATTTTTGATTTAATAGAGTCAGGGTATAAATGGGTTAAGTGTATCATGGGTTCATGGTGAGTTGAGAAACTTTAAAATTTGATCAGTTTGTTTAAAAGGAAAATGGTCTAAATATCAATTGCAGAGCATTTACATACAATGTAAATGGATCACAAATTGTGTAATTTTTCAAGTATTTTAATAAGATAAATCAAAGGTGATGGTGTTTTCAGCGTGTTCCATTAAAAACATTTAGATGATGTGTAATGACATTACACACCATGTAAATGAATGAAATGTTGTTTTAAACATATTGTGTGGATTAATTATCATTGTTTCAGCTAAAACTCTTATCCTCTCGACCATAGGGATTTCCCATTAAATAATTTCATTAAATTATTCATTATTATTTATTGAATTATTAAGTTAGATTTTTTTGTCTTATGTTATGTCTTTACTTTTATTTTTTATGTTCTATTACTATAACTATCCAAAATTCTAAAGTATGAACACTTTATTTGATAGCCTGTATAACACAAAACAACAAGATTGTAAGGAAATATAATATCATAAGAATTTATAATACACTTACTATTTTAAATGAATTCAATATAATTTACAACTTCCAATACATTCAAAACTAAGTTATCATACGTCACACACAATATAAAGTTTCTTCATTGGCTGGCGTTACACGCAAGACTGTGTTTTACCAAACAATAATATATTATTAAAAATATTATTATATTAATATAATAAGATAAGACCTAGCCATTAAATTTATAGTTATGAGTATTGTTAATTAAATTATAAAAATATATATTTTAATTCATTGGTTACCTATTAATTATAAATTAATATAGAAACCAAATGAATATAAAGGGATTCATTTTTATAAAAAATATTTTATGTGAAAAATGTGGTTCACCTTAATAAATTAAATTAATTACTATAAGTGAGTGATATTAATTATATTTATATGTTATATATTAAATAAAATATTTTTTATATTCTTCCAATTAATTTTATTGGTATAATATGTGAATAGACCTAGTATTACATTTAAAAACCAATGTTTTTTTAAAGGCAGTTTTACCACCTTTTAATGGAAACCCTATTTTAAATCCAATTTTTGGAACCTTTATAAATTTTTATGTAAAGATAAAAAAATATTTTAAATTTAAATATAGAAATTATTTTATTGTTATTTTTTGATATTTTCTATGAAGTTTTATTTTTAAGGAATAGTGAAAAATACTGAATTAAAAATTTCATCCGCTTTTTCATATAATAAATTTTTAGTGTAAAATTATATTTTAAATTTTTTTTAAATTCATATTTTATGAAATATTCACCCATTAATCAAATTTAGGAGATTTTAATCGATTTCACTTTGAAATTGGGTAAAAAACATACCAACAGTTTGAAGGTTTTTACTTAAAAAATCTGCATTATCATCCCATCTGCAGTATTAGTTTTAAATTAATTACTACTGCTTCTGTGATTGAAATTTGGTAAAATGGATTAAATATTTGGAATAATAATTATTTATAATTTATAATAAGGTCAACTTAATTTTTGACCAAAAAAATTCTGTGAAAGTGAATAAAATTAATTATAATGATTAATGAAAAATTAAGCTTAACAAGGGATAAAAAGTTAAACTTAAGGGAAAAAAGAACTAGAAACTTTTAAAAAATTAATTTTCTAGCTATATTTTTCATA
Organism: Viscum album; assembly: GCA_963277665.1. Classification (NCBI taxonomy): domain Eukaryota; kingdom Viridiplantae; phylum Streptophyta; class Magnoliopsida; order Santalales; family Viscaceae; genus Viscum; species Viscum album. The sequence goes on from OY728158.1 coordinate 328,022,644, forward strand.
TAAAATTCATTGGATATAATTATATCTATTATTGGATCCACTTTCAATGGTAGAAAATGGATGGAATTCACTTTTCCAAAACATACAAGAGTGCTACTCCTCCTCCACTATAAAAAGGCATAATCTCCTCCCACTTCCTCACACCTCTCAATCCACTTTGGCTTGAACATGATATACCCAAATAGCTCCTCAAAATACCTCAACTGATCCGAGAATCCTAACTTTTTTATATAATCCATCCAAGTAATCCCTTTGGAGTGAACAAAAAGGAGTTACCCAAAGAAGATGTAACATCTTTCTTTAAGCTATATAGTTTTATTTCCATTATCCACCCCTAAAAACTCATTAGTCCATGAATATATAAGAAAAAAATGTATCACTAATATATTGATATGTTTTTATGCTAATTGATGAACCTAAAATTACAGAAAATTTCATCTAATGGGTAATAAAATTATTTTTTATGTCTACAACGAACTACAGCCTAACGAAACGATGATTGCTTGTTCTTTTACTTTACCAACTTTAATGGTTGAAAATTGTGATAGAAAGTATATCTATATATTATATTTATTATTATTTAATTATCATATAATATATACTATAATTCTTTCTATTTTTTACAAAAACAATAACAACATTTGAGGAAGTGTGGATTACCGCCTCCCCAAAGTGAGGTGATTTATTCATGTAATACATGGAACATATTAAGAATGATTTAAAAATAAATATGAGATATATATGACATAAATATGATAATGGAATTATAATATACATATAAATATATATTATTTACTTTTCATCCATTTAAATATGAAAAGGAAATGAATGTAGCTGTCATGCATACGTATGACCTACCGTCTCCATGAACGGTGCATTTCATTTCTTATCTCCAAATTTTATAGAATATTATAAATATATATATACTGAAAATATTTAAGATTCAAATCATGTATTAAATTCTATATATGATTTACCTTTTATCTAATTAATATGAACAAAAAATAATAATTCAAAACATACTCAAGAAACTAGGAATTAACTCACGAAATAGTGAAAATAGCGGAAGAATGTTAAAAAATTGGTAATAAGATATTATAAGATGATCATATAAGATATCATAAATATTAATATTTTTTTAATAAGATATTAACACTATTAAAATCATTATATATGAGGTTAAATGAATATCACCCAAAAAAGAAACACAATGGAGAAGATTTTGTCTCGATTTATATTGCATTGAGACTTATTTGTTGTTATGAACCAACTCACTTTTATATGGTGCATTAATTAACTTTGACATGTTATATCATGAGTATCCTTTTTCTCATGATATTCTAAATTTATTTTAATTTTTTTCCTTCATGGTGATTATGATTCAAATTCTTCAAAGTGGTATGAGACACTTTATAATGTTTAATGATCATTTTCCTCAAGAATGTTTTAATGATATTTAAATGTTATTTCCATTCATCAAAATAAACTACCCGTGTTGTTAATTTTCATCCAATGGGGAATTATTGACAAATATGTATCATCTATTCAATATGAGTATACTTTGATAAGGAACATTTCTTATTTTAAATAAGAGGAATGCTTTCGACATGCAGTACATGGGCTTGAGACCATTTAATGCAATCCCTATGGGTTGGGGTTCAGTTAATGAAAAACCCTTGAAGCATCCATAGTCTCATAATATGAATTAGTTGAAAAATTTAGAATAGTTTAAACTATCTCTTGATAATAAATGTATCATGTTCTGGGGAAACATTAGGTCCAATAATTAATCAATGCCTTTATTTAGAATTCATATATTTTTATTATCCCTGAGATTATTGCATCAACATATCTATATAAGCATTTATTTCTTAGTTTATTGATTAAATGGCATAGGTTTTAGTTTCTTACCTTACGATATTTATTTTTTCATTATCTAATTATTTTAATGGCATGTTTTTCGGCTTATTAGCATTCCATATTGATTATGAACTTCCATCTCAATTTTTTAATTACATGGTATGCGTGTTCAGTTATTTACCATTATATAATAATTATTTTAATTCATTCATTATTTCTTCCACTATGATTGACCCTTACATAGAATTTGAGTTCACCCTTGGTATGAATCCTTTCCCTAGATTATTTAGAAGAAACATTTGAATAAAATTTCAAGGATGTAGTTTATTTTATCATGTATTTATCTTTCATTTCCTAATTTATTATGGGTATCATGTGTGTAATATGGCTTTCCAAGACTACTAAACTGATCGGTCCTTTGTGATTTTATTCCTTGTAATCATTCAAATGTAAAAAATATGTTGCACTGACTCTGGGATTTGGGGTTCAAGCCATTAATATTGTAATCAAAGTATGTCAAGCTGTAACCTTAGAAACTAGATTTCAAAAACATAGATTAAGGAACATAACTGAAATTTAGACCTTAAGGATAAGTATAGAAGAATATCCTAGGATTCTATTAAGGTATATATTATATAGATATTCCTATAAATACATACCTTTTTAGATACTACATGTGGATGTGGTTCTGGAACATATGTACCTTGGAGTAAGACTTATACGATGTGTGTCAGGCATGACATGGTGTAGCCTAGTACATAACAGTATGCCTTGATGCACACGTAGTTTGAAACTACCAGGGGGTTAATTTAGGATAATTAACATTTCCTTACAAACCATTATGAATCATGTTAAAGTAATGACATCCCCAAAGAAACCATGCTTATACACATGATATTAGATACACATAACTTTTTATAAATTTATTTTTTGTATTTCACTAGTTTTGGGATTATACATTATGTTTCATAATGATATGATCTAATTTAGTGTATTTCTTCATTTAGAAATGGTTCCTAGGAAAATAAATGTGAACTCCACCCATGCATGTGATCCAAAAAGTAAGAAGGATCATATCTTCAATAGTCTTAATCCAACATTTCTAAGGGAAATATTCTCCCATTTATTCTCATTATATGGGAAAATAGTATCACGTGATAATGAGATTGGTAAATAATTATCCAATCCCAATGGATTTTAAGAGAAGCAAGCAAAGAAGGGGATGGAAGAAAAAATGATAGATAAGGGGAAGAAGGGAAAGAAATACTTTACCACATGAGATAATTGTGGAAATAAGCACTCTATTACATTCTAAAACCGAATGGGAGTTTTATACAAGTTTGTAAAGAAATTAAACCATAATTTTGATTTAAAGGGTAATAAAAAGGTTTCTAATATACAATGATTCAACTATAGCGAGGAGGGAAACTATGAAAATCATTGTCTCAAGCGTCGAAGGAATGTCCCCAAAATGATTAAATTGGATAATGGTCAATTTATTATAATACTATAGATTAAGAGTAATGATTAATATAAATATTCAAGAAATATTTAAATTAAATATTTTATTAGTGATTTACTGGTTATAAGAAAAATGTAATATGTGAGGATTGTACAGTAGTACTTTTTCTTTAAGGATTTGAGATCATATCTTGAATGGTACCAAGAAATTTTATTCAGAAGTTGAGGTAAGGATAACCCTTAATATGTTCCTAATGTTATGAAAATGATGTTTGGACCAAGAAATTATTGGACTGGATAACATAAAATTGGATAATTGTTGACTACCTTGGAACTGAGTAATGATTTATTAAAGTAGTTTATGTTTTCTTTGATGGATTTTAATACACTTTTTTATTAAATTAATATATCCAATAATAGGCATCTTACTTATATAATAAATAATAATGTTTGTTTCTAATAATGTTTTATGGTAATTCAAGTTATTACAATACTTTATGAGAATACATGGTGAAGGTATTCACATGTTTGGAATGTGAAAAATTTAGAGATGCTTTATGTTGATTAAAGGATAATCACATGTTCATTTTTTAAATTTAGTTAACTTCTATCTAAAGTGTTGGATAATTATATTTTTGAAAATTTAATAATTTATGAAATGGTTTATGTTGAAATTTGTATATAGTTTTATAGATTGATATATTACTTCCCTATTTAAAGAATATTTTTCTAAGAAATTAAGTATAAATAATTCAAGGCATAATCAAGGGAAAATATTTGTTTTATAGAAATATATATTTTCTTATATTCTTATATAGTAAAATAATTACTCAAAATTTTTAAAATGATAAAAAAAATATTGTCTTCATACCTTGATTTGTTTTGAATCAATGGTTTTCTAAATCATTATAGATTTGTGGATTTAAAGCCCTTAACATTCAATTTATAATTCACTTGTTTATGATATAATACCTCAATCACTGCCTATATATATTTTTGTTTTTACTCCAAGTGTGAATCTCTACATTCCACTAATGATATCCTACTTGGATACCTAGTTATATGTTATTTCAAGTGCACTTTTTTACATATCATTCCCTCTTATTAATAGGATATTTTATTAAATCTTCTCACAATGTGGGATTTAAAAAATGTAATTTTCAAATATAAAACCCTATATTTATGATATCAATTTCAGATTATGGGGATGCAATTTAATTAAGGTGGGGAGAATGTAACACCCTAAAATTATAAAGTAAGAACATTGTATTTGATAGCATGTATGACACACAACACCAAGCGCATGACGAAACATAATATCCTAAGAATTTATAATTTATTAACTATTTTAAATAATTTAAATATAATTTATATATTTCAATTCATGTAATACTGAGTTAGTGTACGTTTCATGAAACTACGAATGGCTTATATTGCACGCAAGACCGAGTTGTACCAAATAATAATATATTATTAAAAATATTGTTTTTTAATATAATAAGATACAACCTAGTAATTAAATTGATAGATATTAATAGTATTAACTAACTTATTGAATATATAAACAAAAAAATTTGGTTAGGGGGAATTTTTTTGTATTTTTCTGTGAAGTATTATTATTAATGGATATTTAAAAATACTGAATTTAATTCACAACTGCTTTTTTTTTTTCAAATTTATTTATAGTATTAAAAAATAATTTTAATTTTTTTAAAATTAAATTTATTTCAATTATTTATCAATTAATCCAATTTAGGTGATTGAAATCAATTTTTAATTGAAATTGTATTTAAAAACATAGCATACTTTTGAACGTTTTTACATAAAAACCTCGTATTGTCGTCCCCTTCTATTGGATTAATTTTCAATTAATATCTACCAATTATTTGATTTAAATTTGTCAAAATGGATTGAATATTTTAAATAAACACAATTTATAATGTATAATAAGGTCAACTTAGTTTTTTACAAAAAATTAGTGAATGTGATTATAATTAATTACAATGATTAAGGTAAAATTATTCTTAACATGGGACTAAAACTTTATTTAAAGGGAGAAAATAACCTATGAACATGTCAAAAATCCATAGAATGACCATATTTTTACCCTATACTCAATATTTTAGAATCAGGTCCATTATTTTATCCACTTGGAATGGGAAAAAAGTGGGTGGAATTCCATTTTTCTAAATTTAAAAGAGTGTCACTACTCCACTATAAAAGGCCTCCTATCCTCCCACTTACTCACAAAAATAAATCCATTATTGATCAACCAAGATCTACCAAAATATATTATAAAAATACCCCCTAATCCTAGAATCCTCCATTTTTTCATTTATCTATCCAAGGAATCCCTTTGGTTCAAGCCAATAGGAGTTACCGAAAGAAGAGGTAACATCTTTCCTCAAACTCTTTAGTTTTATTTCCATTATCTACCCTCATAAAACATTTTATTACATTATTATATAATTTTATTCCGAAATATACTAATATTTTTTATGATATGTTTTTTACCTACACTTACACACACTTCTATATAATGGGTAAGAACCGTATTGTTTATGTATACAGAGAACTACCACCTCATAAAATGATGACTGTTCATTTTTCCTTTACCACCTTTAATGGATGGGAATTATGATGGAAACTATAATTATATATGTTATTAATTATTTATTTGTGCTTTTGTAATTATTTTTTAAAACATTCCCTTATTATTTCCATTTTTTAAATACGATAACATTGTTTGGGGAAGTGTTCGAAACTGCATCCCCAAAGCAATGTTATTTGTTCACACTATATATGGAACATAATAATGATGATTTAAAAACAATATTAGATATATATAACATAAATATGATACTGTAATTATAATATACATATAATATATATATCATTTAATTTTATTCCTTTTAAATACTGTATAGAAATAAAAGTAGTTTTCATGTGTATGTATGACCAACCGTCTCCATAAATGGTGAATTTCATTTACTAACTAATTTTTTTGGATTATTATAAATTAACATATAAATAATATATATAATATTTAAATCATGGTTTACATTCTTAATATTATGAAACCATTATCAAATTAATTGTAACAAAAAATAAAAAGTCAAAACATACTTGAGAAACTGGGCAATTAACACATGAAATAGTGAAAATAACGAAATAATATTAACAAATAGGTAATAAAGAATTATAATATAATAAAATATGATATCATAAATATTAAAATGATTCTATAATAAGTTATTATAACACTTAAAACAATTATATGTGTGGTTCATGTATGATATCCCAAAAAAGATACGCAAGGTAAGGGATTTCATCTCAATTTACATTCCATTGAGAATTATTTGTTGTTATGAACCAATTCACTTTTATATGATGTATATACTGTCGTTAGAAATTTTCTATCATGAATATCTTAATTATAATTATATTTAATGTTTTGTTTAATTTCATTCCTTCATGGGGATTATGATTCTAATTTTTCAAATTTGTATGGGACACTTTGGGATTTTTAATGATAATTTTCCTCAAGAATGATTTAATGTTCATTAAATATTACTTCCATTAATCAAAATATGAAACCCTTATTGTTACTTATCCTCTACGTGTGAATTATTGATAATTATGTATATTCTATTCAATATGGGTACAATTTTATAAGGCACATGTTTATTTGAAATACGATGAATTATGTGGACATGAAATACATGGGTTGGGGACTGTTAAAAGAAAGACATACGGTTTGGGGACCTGTTAAAGAATGTAACTTGATGCGTTGTTAGTCTCATGAGATGAATAAGCTAGTCAAATCATAATATTTTAAACTATCTCTTAATGGTAAGTTATCATGTTCCAGGGAAACATGAAATCTGATAATTAAGAATTTCTTTATTTAGAATTAATTTATTATTATTATAAATGATATTATAGTGTAAAAATATATGTGGATGCATTTCATTATAATTTTATTGATTAAATAGAATATGTTTCAATTTATTACCTTTCCATATTTATTTATCCTTATATTTTTATCTGAATGAAATTCGTTTCTAGTTATTACCTTTTCATATTGTTTATGAAATTTCTTCTCAGTTTTTTGATTACATAGTATGTTTGTTTAGTTATTTACCAACCTATAATTATTATTATCATTGATTAATTATTGATTCTTCTATTCTTGACCCTTACGGATCATTTTAGCTTACCCTTATTATGTTTCCTTTACCCAAGTTATGACGAAGAAACATTTTAATAATATTTCAATGATACCTATTATTTTTTCATGTTTGTATTTTTTATTTCCTAATTTATTATGGGTATCATGTGTGTAATTTGGATTTCCAAGATTTCTAAAATGATTGGTCCATAAGGATTTGATTCCTTGTAAACATGCCAATGTAATAAAATAATGCACCGGCTCTGGGATTCTGGGGAGAGGGAATTACAATTATGATTTTATTCTACTATCATGACACTTCATACCATGGGGTATAGTATATCGACTAAAAATTTCACAACCTCACAGTTATTAGGAATCTTCTAGTGTATGGGGAGGCATGCTTGAGGTCTTATAACCAACCCTTTTTGTCCAAGTGAGAGAGTTCCAGGTTTGGGTAAGTTACAGAGTAGTATCGATGCAGAAGGTTTTATTTTCTTTCTTGCATACAGTTTGGGAAATGTAGAAATGAGACTAAGATGTGTCAGGACTTGGTAATGAACTGGTGAATGAGAGTAGCTAACCTAGTTCTTATGGAGGAGGATCAAGTTTTTGTTTATGGATCCATCTAGCTGAGACCGCATGAGAGGAATTACGCTGCTCATGATCTAGAGTTAAAGGTAGTGGTACATGCCTTGAGATGTGGGAGGCACGATCTCATGGTTGAAATGTTTGTAGTATACACTGATCACAATAGCCTCAAATAAATATTTTTGTATAAAGACCCAAACCTTGGTATAGGAGGTGGGTCAAGTATCTGTAGTCTTTAGACGTTGAATTTTATTATAAACCAGGAATGTGAAATGTTTTTGCTGATGTTTTGAGCTAAAAGACATAGATAGAGTCAGAATGGGAATCTTGTGATGAGTTGTGAATAATGACCCTCTTTGCATACATGAATCTGGATGTTGAAGAATATCAGGGGTGAGTAACTATGACTTTGAAATTTGATATATCCATGCTTTTGGACCATGCTAAGGCTTTGAACATTAATGGTCAAGGGGGGTAAATTCGGAGAAAAAAATATATAGTAGGGAGATTCCATCAGGATGGTCTCTAGGATATGACAGTCCTCTTATTTTATGTGGCTATGTATGGGTTCTTATAGGCTTCCATGAGAAGATGATGAGGGAGATTCGTGCTTCTAGATGGGTGGTTCATCCTGGTTTAACAGTTTTGTATCATGATCTCTATATACAGTATTGGTTGTCATGAATGAAGAAGTAGGTGGAAAGATTCATGGATAGATGCTTCAATTTTTAGCTATTGAAAGACAAGAATCAAAGTCTAATTAGGTTTTTGTAGCCTTTACCCATTCCAGAGTGTAAATATGATTATTTCATGATGGATTTTGTGGTATTTCTACCCACAATAACCTATAAGAATTATGTTTTATGGGTTATTGTGTATTGAGTGACTAAGGTGTCAAACTGATTTCCATTTAGCTAAATCATCATAGTAGATGGATTAGGAAATATTTACATGCATGAGGTGGTTTGGTTACATAGTGTTCATAAGAGTATAATTTTAGATAGAGATCTGTATTTCACATTGCTTTTCTATTAGGGTTTTCATAAATACCTGATATCATGAATTCTTTTAAGCACAACCTATTATTAAAAAATTGATGGTAAATCTGTGAATACTATTTAGGTTCTGGAGGATATTTTATGTGCTTGTGTTTTGGTTTTTTGAGGTTCATGGGAGAAACATATGGAACTTGTGGAGTTTTCATATAATAATAGCTTCCAAGCATTGATCCAAATGACACTTTTTGAGGATTTATATGAGAGGCCATTCCTTTAATCTATTTGTTGGATGTAGGTAGGTGATTCAATGATTGTTGGTCCTAGTCTCATGAATGAGACATCTGAATAGGTTCAATTGATCAAACATTTTTTGGGGACCATTCTAAGTAGGTAGAAATCATATGCTGACCACCATATATAACCTTTGGAATTCAAGGTTATTCATCATGTTTTCCTTTGAGTGTCTCCTATGTTGGGGAAACACTATGTCATGAAACAAGGAAATATAGCACCCCAATTTTTTAGTATGTTTGAAATAGTGGCAAGGGTTGGTCTAGTGTCATACCATTTTTTCCTTCCACAATGATATAATTTCATGCACAACATGTTCCATGTGTCTTATCTATATAAATATCATCCAGAACCTTACCATGTGATAGATGTAACATACATCATGGTTTGTGTTGATGCGTACATTAAGGATCATCTGATACGGGTTGTGGATCTTAGTGATAAATATCTTTAGGGTAGGACGAAATCATTGGTTCAATTGTAGTGGAGTCATGGGTAAGTTTATGAGGTGACCTAATGCAGGGATTATGATATGAAAACATAGTTATTAGACTTGTTCACTAAGACATCACATTGATGATTAGAGTAGCTCAAGGATAAGTTATTATAAGGTGGGGCAGTGTTAGATTATGTCTATTTTTATAGGTATATCTCTCTCTCTATGTTTTTGTTATTCTTCTCTTTCAGTATTTTTTTCATCGTGAATGTATATGGATAAAATAAATATAGTCTTGGGTTTCAAGGAAACCTGAAAACTGAATAGATATTATCCATAAGGAGATATTTTTTTGGAGAAAATGAATTAATTTTAGGGTATGTATTCTTATTTGAATTAATGGAGTCTTTTTATAAATAGGTAAAGTGTTTCCTGAGTTCTTGGTGGGTTGAGAAACATTAAAAGAGGTTTGGTTGGTTTAAAAATAAAATGGGCTAAAAACTAAACTATATAAAATTTTCATACCTTGTAAAGGGATTACACTTCATGTCATTTTTTGAGGGTTTAAATAATATAAATCTTAGGTGGTGGGTTTTTCATATTATTCCATTAAAAACAATTATATGACATATAATTACATTACCCACCATGTAATTACCCGAAATGTTGTTCTAAACATGTTTTGTAGATGAATTCTCACTGTTTTGGATACATCTCTTCTCCTCTCAACCCTATGGATTTGTTCTGAAAAATTTGGGGTTCCAACTTCCCTTTTGGATGTCCAGTTTGTGCGAGTGATCCCTAGTAATTCTTTTCAGTTAGGTTTCTTCCTTATCTTCCTTTTTTGCCAATAATTGTGATGAAATACTTGACCAATTGCATTTTTGGTTTTTATCTTGATCAGTTTTCATTATGGAACCTCTTTATAATCACCCTTACCTTCTTCCTCGTGTGCATTTTCCATTTGGAAGCGTCGTTGGATCAACGGTTAAAGGTTGTGGGTCAAAATATTTACCCTATGGTTTGATAATTTACAAGATTATGAAATACTAGGATTATGTCACCGTTTCATGTTCCCAAATAAATAAAATAAATAAATGTAATTATTATTGAAGACATTTAATTTCAAATGGATTCTAACTGGCTAATGGATGCCCATGGGGTGAGCAAACCATGATAATAATTGGATTGGAAAATAGATTAAAGTATGTTTATCATTATATGTGAATTAGGATGATTTCTTATTATAAAATCCCTACATTGTGGCTTATTACTTATTTATGTAATTCTTAATCAATTGTAAATTAAATTGATAGTGGTATTTGAATTTTTTTGGTAATTCACATAATTAACTATTGATAATTTTGATGCGATGTGGTGATATCCATATAGTATGATAGAGATTTTGATCCATGCAATAATTCTTATATATCGGGTTCAGCCTTGGAAATTCCACATATATATGTTTTAATGGTGATATTGAGTGGGCTTGACCCAATCCCATGCTGTAATTATTATACAGAGTGGGATATGATCAGTCCCATGTGGTAATGCTTATAGGGATTTTCCATGATATTGTAATGTATATAGGTATTCAAACCGAATTATTGTCACTATACTATAGTTAAATGGTTGTGGTTTACATGGTCATAAGGAATTCTCAGATATATTATGGAATGACACTAAAGTAAGTTATTTTACCTTGATTATATGGTTGTGTTTTCATGGTCATACGATATGTTTATATATATTTTGGCATAGAACTGAAGTAGGTTATTTTCCCTTGGTTTTATACTTGTGGTTTTCATGGTCGTAATACATTCTCATAGATATTTTGGCATAGATCCAATGTATATTTTTGTTTTATTTCATTCATTGTTAAATTAATTAATACACATGTTTATTAATTGATTAAATACACTTCTTGTCTAATTGTTTTTGTTTAGGCAAGGTGGTGTTGACCTATTGTGCTATACTCACACACTATTTGGATCACCATTTGGTACCTGATCAGATTTCATGGATGAATATTTGGAAAAGGTAAAAGGACATTTATGTTGATTTCTTATTTACAGATGTGCTGGAGTTTGGAGATGGGTCAAACATGGTGTTTGAGATCTGGACATTGATTATTTTATTTGAGTCTTCAAGTATTTTTCTTGTATTTTTCTAGAATGAAATTTAGTTACAGTAAATCACGTCATTACATTATTCTTTATTATTTATTGGATAATTCATTTACCAATCGAATCATTTTATTCATCAACACATGTTCCTTAGTGTCTAGAATCTGGATAGGCTCCTCATAGTAAGTTAATTTAGGATCCAATTCTATACCTTCAGAAGTGAGGACATGCGTTGGTTCTAGCATGTACTTTCTCAATAATGATACATGGAACACATTGTGTACTTTAGACATGCTAGGTGGCATTGATAAATAATAATCCACAACTCTAACTCTCTCTATAATTTCAAAAGGGTTAATGTACCTAGATCTTAGTTTCCCTTTCTTCCCAAATCATATAACACCCTTCTATAGAGATAATTTTAAGAAAACATGATCTCCCACTTGAAATTCCAAATCCTTCCTTTGATTAACAACATATATATTTTTTGTGATTTAAGCTACTTTGATATGGGATTGAATTGTCTTTACTTTTTCTTTTGTTTCCTCCACAACCTCTGGGTCCACAAGTTTTCTTTCACCGACTTCATCACAACATGTTGGTGAATGACATCTCTTTCTGTTCAATGCTTCACATGGTGCCATTTGAATGTGATAATGAAAACTATTATTTTAGGAAAGCTACACCAAAGGAAAATAATGACCCCATATACCTTGAAAATCAAGTGATTATGATCTCAACATGTCTTCTAAAGTTTGGATCATCCTTTCTGATTTCCCATCAGTTTTAGGGTAATAAGCAGTACACAAACAAAGCTCTATATCCAAATATATCTGAACACTTATCCGGAATTTTGATGTAAGTCGAGGATTGCGATCAGAAAATATTGAAATAGGTTCAGCATGATGTTCTAAAGCATCATTTATATAGAGTTTTACAGGGTCTTTTATATGTTAAATCCTCCCTTATAGCGATGAAATGTGTAGATTTGGTAAGTTGATCCACAAATACCAATATTGCATTATTATTTCTTGGTTTTTTGGAAAATTTAGTGACAAAATACATGGTGATGTCATCCAATTTCAATGTAGGAATATGTATATGTTTCATTAATCCTCTAGGATGTTTTCATTCAGCCTTTACATGTTGACAGACTAAACAACTTGATATATAATCATCAATTCCCCACTTCATGTTGTCCCAATAGAAATGTTCCTTCAAATATCTGTACATTTTAGTACAAAAAGTTTTTATAGATAAATTAGAGCTCTGGGAATCATCCAATAACTCCCTTTTCATCTCAGGTATAGAGGGAACACATATCCTTTTTCCAAATTTCGTAATTCTATCTTTACACATGAAGTCATCCAATTTCCCATTTTCACATAATTAATTTTCATTTGATGGATCTCTTTGTCATGGTGAGGACTTCCAATCCTTTATAATAAAGATAGTTGGGAAACTAATTTAAAAATTAATGATGTTTCACATTTTTTGATAATTCCTACATCAATATTTACTATATCCATAAACACAAGATCCCATTTAATCCTCATTTTTCTTAGGTCTCCATGATCCTTCCAACTTATTGCATCTGCCACCTTATTTTCCTTCCCCAGGTGGTAGTTTATTTAATGATCATAATACTTGAGTAGTTTGATCAATCTATTTTTCCTCATGTTGAGTTTTTTCTATGAGAAGATATATTTTAAACTCTTGTGATCCTTATATATCTCACACATTTCTCCATTGAGATAGTGTCTCTATATCTTCAGAGCAATGATTACACTACTAACTAAATATCATTAGTTGGAAAGTTTAGTTCGATAATTTCTTATTGCCTTGATACAAAGGCAATAACTCTATCATTTTTCATAAGGACACAATGAATTTATTTCTTTGATGCATCACTATAGATCACAAATACACCATTCTTTGATGGTAGAGTTAGGATCTGTGCATTCACTAATATTCTCTTCAATTCAACAAAACATTACTCATATTTATTTTTTCATAAAAACATAACATGTTTAAGTGTAATCTTGGTCACTGGGTTGGCCAAATAGGAAATGTTCAGAATAAAACTCTGATAATAAGCTACTAATAAAATAAAACTATGTACCTTAGTTCTATTCAGTGGAGTAGTCCATTTTTGAACAACCTTTGTCTTTATAGGATCAATATATATTCCATCCTTAGAGATAATGTGTCCAAGAAAGTAAACAAATTGAATAAAATATTCACACTTTTTAAACATCCCATACAATTCATTTATTCAAAGAGTCTTCCCAATAGTGCACAAGTTAATTTCATGATCTTCATATCTTTTGGATTATACCAAGATATCATCACTAAATTCCACTATAATGTCATAAATATATTCCATGAAAACTCAATTCATTAGATCCATGAAAATCGAGGGTGCATTAGTCAGTCCAAAAGGAATTACTGTAAACTCTTAATGCACATATCTAGTTCAAAATGTTTTCTTTGGAATATCTTCCTTTATCAATTGTAATTGATGATATCTAGATTGAAGTTCAATATTCAAAAAATATTGGGCTTCATGAAGTTAATCAAATAAATTATCAATGTGAGGTAGGGGATACTTTTTATTTATTATTACAAAATTTATCTCCATGTAGTCAATCCACAATCTCATAGATCTATATTTATTCTTAATGAAAAGAATATAGGATTACCATGGAGAGACACTAGGGCGAATAAATAATTTATCACTCAATTACTCGAGTTATTTATTTAGTTCTTTTAATTACATAGTGGTCATTCTACTAGAAGTCTTTGATATAGGCCTTTAACTAAGAATTCAATCAATAAAGAACTCAAATTTTCGCTCTGAAGGATGTACAGGTAAATCCTCTAGAAAAACATCAATATATTCTTGCACAATAATTACATCCTCTATTTGAAAATTTCTTTCCTCACTCATATATATTGAGTTCTCATCCTCCATATGAATTGAATTAAGTAGAGCCACTGAGGGTAGATCTAGATGAGAATTAGATGGTGAATCTTCTTCTCTAAAGATAAGGGATTCAACTTCATTCTTAAAAATTGTAACCTCCTTCTTATTGTAATAGATTTTAATATCATGATTCAATAGACAATTGATACTGAGGATTATATCAAAATCAATCAGGGTTATGATAATAAAATGTGCAGATAAAGCATGTTTATATGTCATAATGGGGACTATCTTACACATATTTGTTTCAATAATACTTTCCATAGTAGTTTTAACTGAAAATTCCGTTAATAAAGAAAATTGAAAATATCTAATTCTCTGGGAAAACTGGGAATATATGAAAGAATGTGATGACCCAGAATCAAATAAATCATTGGTGAACTTTAAGGAAATAATTAAAGTACCTCCCACCACATCATTAGGGACATCAATAATAGATGTTGTTATCGCATAAGATTGGCCTTTCCCCCTTGGTCTTATTTAGGGAATATTTCCTTGACACATAGGAAAATAATTTTTATAACGTACCCTCTCATAGAAATTTTAGAATTGAACATTTGTAGCTCCTTTTTCCCCTTACAATCCCGGGATTGGTAGAATTTTCCCCAAACTTGTAACAAACATCAATATCCTTCAGGTATATACTAGGGTGTATCTTCCCACAATTATCATATGGTGGAAGGTCAAATCTTCCCTTACAAATCATTTCTTTATTTACTTTTATAGAGTTTTCAGTAGCCCCATTATTCCCTATATTTCCCTTAAAATCATAAGACTTAGTGAATTCATTTTCTCTCTTGAAATCACATGAAACTATATCTTCATATTATGAGAAAATTTGGGATACTAGATCTCTTTAGAGGAATTGATTTTAACCATTAAAGAATTAATCAACCTTGATCCTTTGATTATGTATGTAGTCTGCAACATGTCTTGCTAACCTTGTGATGTTTAGATTCATACTTTACAACATTCTCATCCTCTTTTTCCCTCATATTTAGAAATTGTCTTTCCATATGTCCTCTCCTTTCATGGGGGAAGAGTTTTTATAAAGAATATTTCCTTAATATACCTCCATTACATTTCTTCTATTTCTTCATCCTTTTTTTTTGAATTAAAGACCACCATTGATCCACATATCTTGATAGATGATAAATAGCCATGACAGATTTCTCTATTTAGTTACATCCCAAAGAGTGAAATATCTTCTATATTGAAAGTATCCACTACTACACCACAAATGGGTTTGTATTCCGATTAAATGATGGAGGATGTTATCGCATAAAGTGGTATAACATAGCTCCTATGTAATGCACCGACCCCAGAAGCCCATATTTGGCGCATTATTACGTATCATTGGCGTGATCACAAAAGATCGAGTCTCGAAATACCGATTAGTATAGTAGCCTTGGAAGTACTAGATATATTCATAAGTTTTACATTACATCATAAAATTGAAAACTACAACAACATTGTTTCCATAGACATCACTGATATCTCATATACTATCCCTACAGGTAAGTCATAATATGCTTCTTCGCATCCTGGGAAAAATAAAACATAGAAATGGGTGAGCTCAGATGCTCAGTAAGGATAAAAATATAGCATAAACTTTCATAAATAAACATAAACAGTTAAGGCAATGTATAGAACTAAAAAAAAGACTTTTCCACTTAAACTTCATAATAATATGTAAAATATAAATCAAAATAATTCCATTTACTTACTCACATGGATATTCTACTAGTCGAATAACCACATGCAATATCAATAGCCACTTTTATAATGATGAAATGCATAATGCCAGACTTTCATAACCACATAGTCAAGGCCTTATTCCAAGACTATAAATAAGATTTTGTCAAGGCCATCTTCCGAGACACTAGTTTGTCTCATGAGACTTACCGATGCATCGAGGAGCTATAGCAGGCTCCACTCATCACTTACTATGTGCAATGCATTCCTCATATGAAAAGGTATAAACATAACATAAACATTCGTATTAAAACTATCATACAAAATGTCAATAATTTATACATAAACCATGAATGATATAAAAATAACACATCCACAGTCAAACATAAATCATTTAATACAATATGGACGATTTTATTATAATAAATCAACCACAATCGAGAATAATGAAGGATATTGACATAGATGAAGTTAATCATCAAAACTATTTGAGAGAAATATCCTACTTTTTCTTTAAAACATTTAATAGTCTCACTATTTATCAAAAATATGTTTAAAATAGATTATTGAATCAAAGTGTCCCATACCACTTTGAAATTTTTAAAATGAATTTTAATTTTAAAATGTTAATGTCCATATAAATAAAACCTTAAAATCATTTTTAAAACATTGACATTAATGATAATGATTTAGAAGAATAAAATTTTAAAACATTTAAAATAATATTTTAGTTAGAGATCCTAACAAAATAAGAGATGCTTGAATACAAATAATTGAGGTAATAAAAACATTATAATAAAGGGATTCATGATATACAATTTCTAAGTATAGTATATACACCAAATAAACATGGATTGGCGCATAACAACCAAGAAGTATCAATGGAATGTAAGAAGGGATGAATTCATTTATAAAGAATGTATCCTTAGGTTAAGGATAAATAAATGAAATAATTATATGTGAAAAATATAAATACACTCAATATTATAGAATATTCATTTTAAATCAATCACAGGACATTCACACATATTCTTGTAAACACAACATTAATGGATTGGATGTTTAACTTAATGAATAGAAATTGAGTTAAAATTACTCTTATCAAGTTTATATCAATGACTTGAGAATTTATCAATGGAGTGATTATATGTATCAAACATATATCCATGCAAAGGGGATTGTAAATTAATACATGAGTAAATAAATAGCGATTTCACAAATAATCTTGGGGTAAAGTAATCAATGAAGTTTGCGTAAAACTGAATGAGTGGAAATTGAAATTTGAAATTCCCTTATCGATTTGGTAACTTATGAAACAAACAATCAATGAAATAAGGATCATCCAATGATGATGTAAACACCCATAAATTAAATTATATTACACAAACAATACTATCATGGGTCGTACATACACCACACAAAAGGTAGCAGTGGAAAATATAGCATGAATCTCCCGGGAATAAAAGTGAGATGAAAACCCCATTACCTTGTACTTTTCCTGGGTCGAGGGTAGATTAACATCCTGTATAATGGTGAAATAATTGTTATTAAATTATACAAGAATCATATACATTAATATGATATCATATATGATCTTTTAACATTGCTTTGTTAATAATATCTTAGTATTATCATCGTTTCGGCTGTTAACTGATTAATTTTCCTTTATATGATTTATTAAGTAAGTAATGTTTGTTATGGATAGAATGTATCTTATTCATATTAATAATTATATTAAGTCTTTAAACATTATTTTTATTCATCTAATGAAAATTAGTCTTGAATGGATATGATGGGGAATGAATCTCATCGCGTTCATGGAGATGGTAATCCGTACGTACACATAAGCGACAATATCATTCTTTGTATATTAAAATATTATATAAATGGATGGTATATCATATATAAAGAATAATTATAATGTTATATTTATTATTTACATCAATTAAAAATCATTATTATACCCATCCAAATAATAATTTATTGAATAACAATTACACCACAACGTGGAGATGGTAAGTCGTACATACACACGTATGGTGACATGTCATTCAAAGGATGGATAGAATAATGAATATGGTTGTAGCATATTTATAATAACATCGCAGTATGTATAAGATACTGTATTTATCATTTTATAATGGAAACAACAAAGAAATAGGAAGTGGAAGAAGAAAGGAACTTGAAAGAGGTGATGAAATATTTACCTCTTCTTCGGGTTATTCTTTTTTATTTGATTAAAAGGGCTCCTTAGGTTGGATTTATGACTAAATTAAGTCCTATAGGATTAAGTTAGGACATTTGAGAGGGTATTTGGGCAGGGGTTGGATGAGAAAAATGTCTTTGAAGGTGTGATTTATAGAGAAGGGGGAGTGCCCTTTTATAAGAGGGATGAGGGGCACCTTAGGAAAAGCTTGAAATATTATTTTATAATAAAATTATTTTCGATTTATAATGTCTCCAAAATGAATTATTTAGATTATAAGGTTGTTATGGGTCTCAAAACACTCAAAAAATAGGTTTTATACAGGTTTGGGTCACTATATTAACTTTATCTGTTAGATTTAACTCCTAGTTAAATAGTTTGACACTTACCATGTCTCTTTGTATTTTTTTATTATATGGTTAACAAAAATTACTATAAACTTCAATGAAAACCCCATGTTGTTAATTAATGATACAACTATCATTATATATGTTTTTTGGACGAACCATATATTTTTAGGAATATAATATCAATTAAAAATATAATATTTTAAAAAAAAAACTCTTTTATGTTAATTTTGACACTATTTGGTATTTTGTTTTTGATAAATTCATAACAGCATTATTACTTCAAAAAAATTCATCTAACAAACCCTAACATGTCATATTATCCTAGAAAATTAGTGTAATTCATAAAAAGTCTCAAATTAAATTTATTTGGATATTTATAAAATCAATTATTTTAATCTTTTGTTAATACGGTAATTACCGCATCATCATTGTGTCATAAATAAATTTAATTATATAATATCTAAAAATTATAAATAAAATAATATTATGTATTAAATATTTTTTTCTTTCTAATGAATATTTATAGTCTAATTTTTCTTATCTATAACCCTATATTAAAAATGTTTTAGTTATTAAACTTTGAATTTAGCACTTTTAACTCTTCTTTGAATTAAAAAATAATAAATGTCATAATCTAATCCAAGTGTACCTAAAGGATCATATTTTATTCCTAAGGTTGTTTTTTTTCTAATTATACTCATACAATTGAATTTAGACATGTTTTAGTGTAATAATAATATAATTTTTACCCTTAATTACCCTATTTACTTTTAACAGTGGTAAATAAAAGTAAAAAGCTACTATTCACCAAAAATTATTTCATCTTATTGATCCACATTTTACATACTGATATCAACAATGTCTCTTGGAGTTTTTAAATTATACTCACTGAAGCGGTAAAATTATGTTTTATGTAAATTTCAAAATGCTCCTAGGAGGTGGGTAAAAGACGGTAAAAAGTTCGATACAATTTTTATATATCTAAAATTATTATAAAATGACTCCAAGGAATTACATTGAATTTATATAGGTATTATATATATATTTTCACCTAAAATAAATTTAAATAATATAAATAAATATTTAAATAAAAATTCGGTTTTAAATAATAACTCATTGTTTTTCACTATTCAACAAAAATTGAAAGTTTTTAGAAAAATACCAAAACTTTACCCTTAGCTAATTTTGATATTATGAATTCAAAAATGAATTATATTTTACCAATTTCAAAAAATATATGTTTCATTAATTAATTTAAAATTAATTCCTGTTGTCAAAATGGAAAAGTGTATTTTTAAGAAATAATAACTATCAAATGATTGACACTTGTTTATGTCTAGTTTCAAAGTGAAATTACTAACAATGACAATTATTTGATTAAATGGTACAAATATAATCTAATTATACTTCAAAACCATTAAAATGTATATTTCAACTCTATAAATTACTTTGATTAAAAAAGTTTGTTTTTAGTTAAAATATAGTGTTTTTCACTATTCACCCAAATATGAAAGTTATCAAAAAAACACCAAAAATTTATTGAAAATAAATTCTTATGTCCCAATTCTAAATAAGAAGTTTATTTTGTCAAATTGGAAATATAAAAGATTCAAATATTAGATATAAAAAAGGTTCTCCATTAAAAGGTGGTAAAATTACATTTTTTGAAAAATACTTCTTTTATCTTAAAAAAATGAATTTGTTCTTACATTATGTCCAAGAAACTCATAATATGGATTTTAAAATTAAAAGGATTATATAAAGTTCAAAATTTAGTTAATACTATTCATAACCGCTTTACGACTAGTTTGGTAAGTCGTGGTGCACTTGAACTCAGTGTTACGCGTAATGTAAGTTATTGAATTACTTTGAAGAAATAACGTACTATGAAATCTTGGGGTGTTACATTCTTCCCTCCTTCAATAAACTATGTCCTCACAATTTGAAATTGTACTTAAAAAATAAAAGGTTGAAAATAGAAAATACCTTTGTGGGAAAATCCACATCGGAAATTGGGATAAAAAATTTAGTCTTAATAAGAGGAAAAGGGGAATGAAAAAGTCACCACCAAATTATGATCACAATTAGGAGAACATTTGTGGAAATTAGAGACACATAATTGGAGGAAAAACATAAATATTTCTATAGAGTGATTGAGGTCATCAATCACAAAAAATTGTATAATTGAGGGCCTCAAAGCCATCAATCTATGATGATTTAAAATATTATTGGTTCAACAAAACATTAGGTATTAGGACAACACATTTTTAGTTTTAAGATACCTTACCTAATGTTTAATAATTATTTTTTTTCATAGAATAAGAAAAGAAAAAAATATATACTTGACAAGTAGAGTTCCATCCATTAACTAATTTCTACCACAAACACATCTTTCACTCTAAAAGATAATAGAACTTACAAAAATATTTTAGTTATCCTATTCGTATTGGGTTCCAAAAAATGAATTTATAATTTATCTACCAGAACTTTTAAAAAAACTATATTATTCAATACTGAACATCACATGGTCCAGTGGTAGGTGATACACCCTTGTCGCCCTTCAGTTGCGGGTTCAAGTCTCGCAGCCTTACCAGACACGACGGGTTGCCGCCTGACCTCTGGATTGTCCTTTTTATAGACATACAAAAATAATCTCAAACTAGAATTATCCAAAATACATCTACCCAAACTCATAGTCAAAAATTTATAAGGAAGTTAAACATAATGAAGATCCTTTTTTCCACGTAATAACTTGTGAACACCTTCATCATGTATTCTTTTAAAACACTGCAACATCCTAAAATACCATAAAACCTTGTTGAATACATTTATGCTCCTTTATTCCTTATAGAATACTGGATATACTCCTTCTATCCAAAAATGTTGTAAACTCCAACAATGGTGGAATATACAAATCCTTAATCAGTTTCAAGGTAGTCAAGAATATACAATATAATTTATACAAATCAATCATGTATTATTCCAAAAATCACTACCTCGGTATTAGAACCATATTATGGTTTATCTTTCTCTCAACCATATATTTTCCAAAAATTTAACCTGCTATTGTGTCACTTTTCTTGGTTCCACACAATCTCAAGTCCTTAATGAAATAGTACTGCAATACAATCCTTATATACTCTATAATTATTATAACATATACATCATTAATACAATACTCAAATGACACAATACTTTTAATAACAATGTAAGAAATCTAATCATTCGTCTTCATCTTCGGTAGTATCATATCATTATTATTATCCAATAGCAGCATTTTGGGTATACTCTAATGATTAGGACATTGATTTGCACAGTGTCCCAACTCCTTGTAGATAAAGCATTGTACATTTGAAACTTTTTTCTTACCCATGAAATCACGTACTTGGTGTCCTTTTGCTCTACACTTATAACAAACTCCCATTCCCTTCAAGTATTTACCAAGGTGATTCTTTCCACAGTTATCACATTTAGGGAAATCCTTCTTTTCCCTCTTCCCTTTATCCATATTTCTCTATTCCATCATTTTCTTCTCTTTCTTCCCTTCAAATCCATATAACTCAGATAATTATTTACTTATCTTATTAACACATGATACTATTTATTCATATGTTGAGAATACATGAGAGACTATTTACCTTCTAAATGTTGGCTTAATACCATGAAAGATATGATCCTTCTTACTCTTTGGATCATACGTATTGCTGGAGTTCACATTCCTTCGACTGTGTGCATTTCTATACAATGGCATACACTAGGTAAGTTTATGAATTGCAATGAATAATTAAAAACTTCTAAAATACTTAACATAAATTGAACAGTTTATGGATATAATCCATAATCATAAAAAAAATTCTTTGAGGAGGTATATACTTGTAAATCCTACATAATGATTAGTAAATAAAATGAAAATTAACCTAAGAATATTCCCCAGGAGTGTCGTAACCAAGAGTGTAGCAAGGCCCATTGTCGTGCACTAGTTCCTGTTCAAGTCTAGATCAAAGCGAGGTTTTCAGGTTTTACCCCTAGGTACATCTGTGTCAGAGCTGCCTTTACCTGCTCCTATCCAGACAGGGATATATTTGCTTGGAAAACTCAAAAAATGTCTACAATATCAAAATTCTAGGAAGTTTTTCTATACTAATCCTCAAATTCTATCTTAGGGATATGTGATCTAATCAGATTTAATCTAAATCTAGTTTCCAAGGTTAGTACTAAACTTCCTCTTATACCAACTATAACTCCCAGACACCAGAAGCCTGGAGTTAGTGCATTATTACGTATCATTGGAAAGATCACTAAAGATTAAGTCTCTAAAGACCGATTAGTTTAGTAGCCTTAGAAGTAATAAATACATTCCCAAGGTTTACATTGCATCATAAAATGGAAAACAACAACAACATTGTTTCCATAGACAACACTGAGATCTCATAGACTACCCCTGTAGGTCAGTTATAATATAATTCTTTGCATCCTGGAAAAAATAAAACACAGAAAGGGGTGACCTCAGATTCTCAGTAAGGATAACAATATAGCGGAAACTTCCATAAATAAGAATAAATATTTAAGGTAATATATAGAACTAAAACAAAAACCTTTTCAACATAAAATTCATCATAATATGGAAAATATAAATCCAAATAATTCCATTTACTTACTCACATGGATATTCTTCTAGTCGAATAATCACATGCAATATCAATAGCCACTTTTATAATGATGGAATGCATAATGCCATACTTTCATAATCACATAGTCAAGGCCTTGTGCCAAGACTATAAATAAGATTTTGTCAAGGACTTGTGCCAAGACACTAGTTTGTCTCATGAGACCTACCGATGCATCGATGAGATATAGCAAGCTCCACCCATCACTTACTAATTCCAATTCATTCCTCATATGAAAAGGTTTAAACATAACATAAACATTCGTATTATAACTAGCATAAAAATGTCAATAATTTATCCATAAACCATGAATGGTATAAAAATAACACATCCATTGTCAAACATAACTCATTATATACAATATGGAAGATTTTATTATAATTAATCAACCTCAATATATAATAATTAAGTATATTTACATAGATGAAGTAAATCATCAAAACTATTTAGGATAAATATCCCCCTTTTTCTTTAAAACATTTAAAAGTTTCACTATTTATCAAAAAGCTGTTTAAAATATATTTTTTAATTAAAGTGTCCCATACCACATTGAAACTTTTAAAAGTAATTTTAATTTTAAAACAATAATTTCCATATAAATAAAACCTTAAAACCATTTTTAAAACACAGACATTAATGAGAATAATTTAGAAGAATAAATTTTTAAAACATTTAAAATGATATTTTAGTTAGAGTTCCAAACCAAATAAGAGAAACTTTAATAAAAATAATTGAGGTAATAAAAACATTATAATATCATGAGAATAAAGGGATTAATGATATACTATGTCAAAGTACAGTATGGACACCAAATAAAAGTGGATTGGTGCATAACAACAAAGAAGTCTCAGTGGAATGTAAGATGGGATGAATTATTTTATAAAGACTATATCATTAGGTTAAGGATAAATAAATGAAATAATTAAGTGTGAAAAATATAAATATACTCAATATTATTGGATATTCAGTTTAAATAAATCATAGGACATTCACACATTCTTGTAAAAACAAAATCAATGACTTGGATGTTTAACTCAATGAATAGAAATTGAGTTAAAATTAATCTTATCAAGTTTTTATCGATGAAATGAGAATTTATAAATGGAGTTATTATGTGTATAAAAATTATATCCATGAAAATGGGAGTAGAAATTACTACATGAGTAAATAAATAGTGATTTCACACATAATCTTGGGGTAAAGTAATCAATGAAGTTTTCTTAAAACCGAATGAGTGGAAATTGAAATTTGAAATCCCCTTATCAATTTGGTAACATACGAAACATACACCCTATGAAAGAAGGATTATCCAATAATGATATAAATACCCATAAATTAATGTATATTACAAAAAGAATACAATCATGGGTAGTACATACACCACACAAAAGGTAGCAGTGGAAAATATAGCATGAATCTCATGGGAATAAAAGTGAGATAAAAACCCCTTACCTTGTACTTTTCCTTGGTCGAGGGTAGGTTAACCTCCTTTATAATGGTGAAATAATTGTTATTAAATTATACAAGAATCATATACATTAAAAATTATATCATATATGATCTTTTAACATTTCTTTGTTAATAATATCTTAGTATTATTGTCATTTTGGGTGTTAAATGATTAGTTTTCCTTTATATGCTTTGTTATGTAAGTAATGTTTGTTATGGATAGGATGTATCTTGTTCATATTCAGAATAATATCAAGTATTTAAACATTATTTTTAATCATCTAATGAAAAT
Organism: Viscum album; assembly: GCA_963277665.1. Classification (NCBI taxonomy): domain Eukaryota; kingdom Viridiplantae; phylum Streptophyta; class Magnoliopsida; order Santalales; family Viscaceae; genus Viscum; species Viscum album. The sequence goes on from OY728158.1 coordinate 328,048,223, forward strand.
TAGTCTTGAATGGATAATATGGGGAATGAATCTCATCACGTTTGTGGAGACAGTAATCCATACGTACGCACGAGCGACAATATCATTCTTTTGATATTAACATAATATATAATTGGATGGTATATCATATATAAATAATAATTATAATGTTATATTTAATATTTACATCAATTACAAATCATTATTATACCCATCCAAATAATAATTTATTGAATAATAATTACACCACGACGTGGAGACGGTAAGCCGTACGTACGCACGTATGGTGACATGTCATTAAAAGGATGGATAGAATAATGAAATTGGTTTTAACTTATTTATAATAAAATCAAAGTATATAGAAGATACTAGAGTTATTATTTTATAATGGAAACAACAAGGAAAGAGGAAGTGGAAGAAGAAAAGAACTTGAAAGAGGTGATGAAATATTTACCTCTTCTTCAGGTTCTTCCTTTTGATTTGATCAAAGGGGCTTCTTAGATTGGATTTATTACCGAAGGAAGGCCTATAGGATGAAGGTAGGATAGTTTAGAGGGTATTTTGGTGGGGTTTGACCAAACCAAATGGATTTTAATGTGTGAATTAGAGAGGAGGAGTTCCCTTTTATAAGATGGGTGAGGGGAACCTTAGGAAAAGCTAGAAATATTATTTTATAATAAAATCATTTTCGGTTTCTAATGGCTCCAAAATAAATTATTTAAAGGAAAAGGTAAGTATGGGTTTAAAACCACTCAACCAATAGTTTTTATATAGGTTTGGGTCACTATATTAACTTTATCTTATAGATTTAACTCTTAGTTAAATAGTTTGACATTTACCATGTCTCTTTGTATTTTTATATTATATGGTTAATAAACATAATATAAACTTCCAAGAGAACTCAAAGTGGTTCATTAATGATACACCTATCATTATCTAAGTCTTTTTGATGAACCTTATATTTTTATGAATAGAATATCAATTAATAATATAATATTTGTCTTAAAAACTCTTTTATGTCAATTTTGACACTATTAGGTGTTTTGTTTTTACTAAATTTATAACAGAATTATTAATTCGAAAAAAATTAATATAACCAACCCTAAAAAGTCATATTAACCTATAAAATTAGTTTAATTTATAAAAAGTCTCAAATTACATTTATTTGGATATTTATAATATCAACTATTTTACTCATTCATTAATATGGTAATTACTGCATCATCATTGTGTCACAAATAAATTTAATTATTTAATGTCTAAAAATTATAAATAAAATAAAATTATGTGGGAAATATTTTTATATTTCTAATTAATATTTATAGTATAATTTAGCTTATGTGTAACCCTATATTAAAAATGTTTTAATTATTAAAATTTGAATTTAACACTTTTAACTATTCTTTGAATTAAATAATAATAAATGTCGTAATCAAATCTAAGTAGACCTAAAGGATCATATTTTATTACTAAGATTGTGTTTGGTCGAATTATACTTATCCAATAGAATTAGGACATGTTTTAGGGTAATAATAATATCATTTTTACCCTTAATTACACTATTTACTTTTAACCGTGATAAATAAAAGTAAAAAAGTTACTATTCACCAAAAATTATTTTCATCCTATTGAACCAAATTTTACTTAATGATATCAATCATGTCTCTTAGGTTTTTGAAATTCAGTTCACATAATCAATAAAATTAATTTTTATGTAAATTTGCAAATGCTCCTATGAGGTGGGTAAAAGAATGTAAAAATTTTGATAAAATTTTTATATATCTAAAATTATTATAAACGGTCTCCAATTAATTAAATTGAATTTATATAGGTATTATGTATCTATTTTTACCTAAAATAAATTTTAATAAAATAAATAATTATTTAAATAAAAATTCATTTTTAAACAATAACGGAGTGTTTTTCACTATTCGTCAAAAATTGAATGTTTTCAGAAAAATACAAAAAATTCATCCTAAGATAATTTTGATATTCAGAATTAAAAAATGAATTCTATTTTTCAAATTTCAAAACATATAATTTGCATTAATTAATTTAAAAATAATTCCTGTTGTAAAAATGGAAAATCATATTTTTAAGAAATAATAACTATCATATGATTGAGACTTTTTTTGTCCAATTTCAAAGTAAAATTACTTACAATGACCATTATTAGATTAAATGGTAAAAATATAATCTAATTATACTTCCTAACCATTAAAACATATAATTCAACAATATAAATTATTTTTATTAAAAAAGTTGTTTTCAGTTAAAATATAGTATTTTTCAATATTCACCAAAATATGAAAGTTATCAGAAAAACACCAAATATTTATTGAAACTAAATTATTATATCCCGATTATACATAAGAAGTTTATTTTTTCAAATTGAATATATAAAAGTTTCATATATTGGATTTAAAAAATGTTCGCCATAAAAAGTCGGTAAAATTGCATTTTTTGAAAAATACTTCTTTCATCTGAAAAAAATAAATTTGTTCTTACATTATGTCTAAGAAACTCATAATATGGATTATAAAATTAGAAGGATTATATAAAGTTCAAAATTTAGTTAATACTATTCTTAAATGCTTTTGAACGACTAGTTTGGTAAGTATTGGTTTACTTGAACTCAGTGTTGCGTGTAGTGCAAGTTATTGAATTACTTTGAAGAAATAATGCACTGTTAAATCTTGGGGTGTTACATACTCTACTTTATGGATTCAGATGCTCTGTATAAGTAAGTTTATTATTCATAACCTCATTCAACTATCCCAGTACATTTATAAATTTCTCAGCACCAGTCACAGCACCAAAGACAACATCATTATCTTGTATTAGAGGGAAATACCTATATAGGGCATGCACATTCATGCAGTTTCCATTCCTTCCACTAGGCACCATTTATAAAAAATGGCATACATTAGATTAGGTTATGAATCACAATGTATAATCTCAACGTAGAAAAATAATTATCATAAATTGAATTCATATACATTGGTAATCTCATAACCATAAACATGGTTTCTTTGAGGAAAAAATTTACATTTAATTCCTTCAAAATTTCTTTTAAATTAAATTTTAATTATCCTAAATATATACCTGGGAGTGTAAAACTAGGTGCGTAGTAAGGCCCATTGTCTTATACTAGGATACCCCAAGTGAAGCCTGAAACTCCTTGTCGGAGTTCTACTCCTAGGTACATTTTTTCTAGAACCACATAAACTTGTAGTATCCATACAAGGATTTATTTTCTAGAAATATCCACATAATCTATTACTTACCCAAATTCCTGGATGTTCTTACATGTTTATACTCAATGTCTATCTTAGGGGTTTTCCCTAATCTATGTTTTCTAAATCTATTTTTAATTTTTATACTAAACTTACTTTGATACCAACTGTAAAGACCGTACCCTAGTTTCCCGGAGCCAGTTCCTTAATTCATTTCATTGGCTTGATAAAAAGAAAGTCTTATCCTAAAGGAATGAATATTATAGTAGTTTTGGAAAACTAGATACATACACAAGATCAACATTACAACTTGAAAGTAAAACCATATAGAAATTCCTTTGACAACATCCATAACTCCTATGTTATCCCAACATGTTATTAATAATATACCTCGTCATGTCATGGGAAAACAAAACGTGAGATCAAATGCTTAGTAAGGGTAATAAATAAAACATAGTATATAATAAAAATAAAAATTAGTCATGATGAATAACTAAAAACATATGCCCTTAAAAATAAACTTGAACACATTATTGCAGGAATAAAAGTTGAATACAAATTTCCATAATAAAGCACAATCAGGGGTATTCTACTCATAAAATAACCACATGAAATTTAAATTACTTTTTTTATAATGAGGTAATGCATAATCTTTTACATCATAATCATACCATCAAGGCCTCATGCTAAGACCATAAATAACCATTTTGTCAAGGCCTCGTGCCAAGACCGTAGTTTTTCTCGTGAGACCTACCGATGCTTTGAGGGGATATAGTGTACCCCACCCATCACATAAATATTCTAATGAATTCCTCATTTGAATGGGTGTATACTTAAATAACATATACATTCATATTTACAATAATATATGAAATATTAATAAATTTCCCTAATTATTAAGCATAAATTGAAACCATTCGGAGTAAATTAGTTAATGGTTATAAGATAGCACATACTTTGTAAAACTAATCATAAAACATTTAATTAAATATGTTATATGATATCCAAAATTATTTATACCAATAATACATAATAATAAACAAGAGCATTGAAATAGATGAAGATACTCTTATAAAATCATCGAGTAATTGTTGAGATAAATACTCATTTACTTTGAAAAGAAGAGTTCTTTTGAAAAATACTTTGTATAAAACTAGAAGTTAATTAAGATATTATTTTCATAATAAAATTTGTTATTTTATAAAGATAATGGTTTCTATAAATATATTATATAGTTCCCTTGAAAAAATTTAATAATTTGATAAATTCCCCTGAATTGGGCTTGTATTTTGGGAAGCATTTTTGAAAGATCATTTTAAAACATATAAATCCTTATAAATGAAAGTAGTATTATAGTTGGTAAACATATATATAACATTCAAAAAAATTTTCTTATGATTACACATGAATAATTAATAATTTAATTGAGGTAATTATAGAATAATAGTAACCCAAATGAAAATGTTGGTTCGGGTAAAAACTCCTTACCTTAAGTCTGATGGTCTTATTGACATGATCTTAGTGTCCTGGAAATCCAAATTAAATTAATTAATTAATATTTTCAGAACTTCCTATTTATTTAATTGATTTATTATAGCCATATTAAGTTCGTTCATGGCCTTCATGATGGGTTTAAGAGGATGAATTTTATTGTTTTGGAGCGTTTTCTTTATTGGTATTCATGACCGGTTTACTGATATAAATGAAAGGATAAGCATATTAGCTGAGAATTTTTGTCCAGAATAGAAGTTTTATTTTATTTATTTACATTCATAAGATTACATGGTTATATAATTCATTTGGTTATTGCAAGATAAAATGAATCATTTTATAAAACATTAATGATAATTGTTTGGGTTAATTGGCAGTTTTTGATCACAATGAACTCATATAAATTAATATCATGTGTACAAAAAGATTCAATAACCTCACATAAGTTATAATTCATATATTATAGTCTATTTAAACCATAAAAATGGTTTCATGACCCAAATTGAAGACCATAATATAAATTGAAAACCCATTGTCCTAGAATGTGATAAATTAACGTATCTGAGATGGTGTTTTCATTTATAGTATAAAAGAAGGGGGGGGGGAAGCGATGATGATGAATTATTACATTATCCTAACCAAATTATAGTACATTAAAGGTAATGGATTTATCATATACTTTTTATGAAAGGAGGTGAGTAATGAAAAATAAAATAAATGAACTCGAAATAAAAGAAATTAAAAAAGGAATTTACCTCTTGAAGTTATATTTCTTGTAAGCCTCTTTAATGGAGAGGTTTTGGTCTTTTTATGATACTGAGGGCTACTAGAAATAAGGGAGGATCTTGGGAGGATATTTTAGCATAATTTAGATAAGTCACAAGGCTTGAGATAAGTTAAGACAAGAGGGAGTGGGGGGGGGGGGGGTATAGTGGATGAGAGAAGTGATTTTTGAATATCTTATTCATTATTTTATTATTTCCCTCAAGAAAACCAATAGTGTTGACTAATGTGACCCATAATAGTAATAAGTGCATGTGAGTTCAAACTATCTGTGCTAACATCATCTGTGATGCTAGTAATTGTGAATTTAACTGAATATATATATATATATATATATATAAGATAAATTACCATATTTTACTATTCATAAAAAATTCGAGTATTTTAGAAAAATACAAAAAATTCACCAATACCATTTTTTATTTGTATAATTAATAAATGAACTCCATTTTTCGAAAATAATTTTTTAAATATAATTATTTTAATTTTTAAATAAAATCACAATCTATTTGAAAAATTACAATTTTAAAACTATAATTCCTTTTATATCACCTTGAAAAATTAATCAGGATATTATTATATTATAACCTTATGAAAATAAAATAATAATATGATTTACTATTAATAGTGGTCATATTACTATTTATATTACTATTCATAAGGGCATGTTACTATTCACAAAAAATTAAGTTGGTCTTATCAGACTCTAAATATCTTACTGACACTACAAAAAAATGACTTATACCAACATAATTTTATTGACAGATAATATATCTGTTAGTAAAAATGAGTAATTCCAACAGATATCAAGTTTTATTGGTATAGATTTTAAATACTAACATTTATTTTTACCAAGAGATATATCTATTGGTATTGATCACTTTATACCAACAAATCTTTTACCAACAGTAAAATCTATTGCTTTGTCATACTAATATAAACATTTTTTTACTAACGCTTGAATATATTATTAATAATAACTATTACCAAAAATCTTTTAAAGTCAATAAAAAATGTTACAATAAACCATTCAATAATTACAATTATTTTATAAATAACCAATTAATAAAAGCAAAGTGTGCATGTGTGTATGTGTGTGTGTATATATTATATATATATTCATTTTTATAATTGAAGTCAATATCCATTTCATAGAGTTTTATTAAAAACATTTTATTAATTGATTCTAATTTTCAAATTTATCTAAATATCAGTAAATTTTATATTTTTTAATATTATTTATTTAATAAAAATTTAAAACATTATTTAAAAAGAAAACAAAACTAATGAATCCCTATTTCTGCTACCACACCGCCGCCGCTGCCGACGCCTTATTGCATTTGTCCTCACATCCTGCCACCCCGCCTCATGTTCCACTACCCACTACCCCACCTTGCGTCCCACTACCCGCTAACCGGACTCACATCACTGCCCTACTCTTTCCTCACCCCCATAATCCCGCCTCACATTCGGCCACCCCCTTATTTTATTGCATCCTGCTGCCCTGTGGGTATTCTTTCACTGCATACACGTCCCGCGTCTCGATATCTACTACCCCACAATCTCTACCTCTGCGTCCCCTTTCAGGAAATCCATAGTCACTACATCACACCCACCATGGCACTTCCCCATTTCACTGTCGATTTATGCCCCATTTCATCGCCGACTGCTGCCCTATGATTCTGTCGACTGTTGACTAAGGTACATGGTCGCATATAGTTTATTTTTTACTTGTTTATATGTTTATATGTTTTTTCATATAAAGATGATGATATGGTTTGGATTTTCATTACAGTTATTAAAGATTCATCAAATCATAGAAACCACAATGACATTAGTAATAAATGATTTTTATTTCTTATAATCCATCAATCAGGTTGATTGATAATTAGTGGCCAAATCATTGTCTTTGGTGTCATCACTCCATGAAAACATGCACATGGTATTGGGAAGCTTTTTTATGATAGTGTTGATCTAAAATGTCAACATATAGACTATCTTTGGTTGATGCGCTATATTTTGATTGAATCCTTTGGTTTCTATATTTGTATTTCCAATATGGTTTGCTGTTCTTAATACTCTTTAAGAGTTGAGCTATCAGTGTTATGAGATTGAATCAATTTAATTATAAGGAAATGTTTCCTTCAAAGAATGTTTATATAAAAATTGTTCCTGAGTATTTGATATTTTTTTTAATTTTTTAAAGTTATGTTCTATTTTAATTTGATGTCATGCTAGATTTTGTAGCTTTATTTGTAAAGTTTTATTTTGTTAACAGATTGTATAATCCTATGATCAAACTTACTCTATAAGATTAAAATATTATCATTATTAGATAACCATGAATTTTTGAGATTGTAGATACTACATGGAAAATTAGATGGTATTAATTTTTTATGTTTTCAGGAAAGAATAATTATAGAATAAAATGTTTAAGTGTACATTTTATTTACTTCCAAAATACATAGCAAACCAGGCATTATTTAGTTGTCCCTACTAAGCAATTTTTGCTACACAATACATACTCATTAAGTCAATTAGTTGATGTCTTGTATATTTTTAGCTACTTAAAATCTACACTATTTCCTTGTGAAATTTTAGTGAAATGTTCAATTCTCTCCAACCACCCTAATCGATTTCATTTCAGTATACCAGGTTATTCATAAGCTAATTCTAGGGGCATTATCCATTTCTAGGCATGCAATTTCATATTTAAAGCACTGCATTAGTGAGGTTGTGGGTTTTATTTTTCTCAAAAGATCTCTAGGAAGGCACAACTATAATTTTTCAACTCTGAAAGCATGAAATTACAAGTAAAAACATTATAGTCTTGCAATAGTTCAAACTATTCATTTAGTGTCTAGAACACATTCTAGAATTAGAAAAAGGAATTTCAACTCTTTGAAAAAATTATCAAAGTCAGGAAAGATTCATAAAAATCATTTATATTTTTGAATCTTTTGTTTTTAACACACAACAACAACAACAAATAAGCCTTAAAACAAATTAAATTGGGTCAACTACATTGATCAAACATCAATAATTAACTCAATTGGACACCATATTATCATTGTAACCGTTTATGACATGATCATATTGCATTAATTCTTTCGATAGATTTTCTTTATATAAGACCAGTAAAAAAGCATAAAGCAATGCACCTTGTCAATAAGTCAAGAATTTTCTATTCACTTATCCGCTATGAAGTGAAAAATGCTTCTTTGCACCACACACACATGCATACATGTGTGCATGTTTATGTGAGACAATATTCACCTCTTTTCCAATGCACAACAAGAAACCCCACACGTTAGGGGAAGTATAAGGTAAATTAATAATGTTTATGAAATGAAAAGAACATGGAGGCTCTCTGCTTCATAAAAATATACTTAAGTTTCATCACTAAAATTGGTATCGAGAAAATGTAATTCTTGAAGGAATACCTCAACCAAAACAACAGTTGTATGTGAACCTCACTAGGATTCCTGTCTAGTTTCCTAGTGAAAAGTCCCCCTCCCTTCCATCACCGTTTGAGATGTGATCCGAGCTAATAAATCCAGCCACCATTCCAATATCACCTGTCCATATTTAGTTTGTTTTCTTTTAACATAAGTTGTTCATAGACTAGTAAGGAATAAACATGATCATTGGGTCTGCTACATGGATCAAACATCAACAATTATCTCAATTGGATATAAGAGCATTCAAAAAGCAGAAAGCAATGAACCTTGTCAATAACTCAAGCATGTTCTATTTACTTATCTTTTATGAAGTGAGAAATGATTCTTTGCACCACACACACATGCATACATGTGTACATGTTTATGTAAGACAATATTATTCTTTTTTCCAATGTACAACAAGAAACCCCACACATCAGGGAAAGTATAAGTTAAATTAATAATGTTTACTCAATGAAAAGAACACGGAGGCTCTCTACTTCAGTAAAATCTACTTCAGTTTCATCACCCAAATTGGTTTAGAGAAAATGTAATTCTTGAAGGAATCCTTCAACCAAAACAACAGTTTTATGTGATCCTCACCAAAATGCCTGTCTAGTTTCCTAGTTAAAAGTACCCTCCCCTTCCATCACTGTTTGAGATGTGATCAGGGATAATAAATCCAACCACCATTCCAAAATCACCTCTCCATATTTAGTTTATTTTTCTCATCCTAATTTTATATCAAGAATTCCTTATATTTTTGTTTATTGTTGAGGCCCTATTTCATTTATATTGTCCAACTTGAGATGCAAATATGACTAGATGGACTGATAATTTGATAGATGACTTGTTATACTTTATTCCACCCTTTTCATTACTATTTCCATATCCAAAATATATATTGGTTGGTATGATTCATGCATCCTTAGGATAACAAATAGATTTTATTGGACTATATAGCAGGTGATTCAGTTGAGATTTTGATGTTTCATCCATGGATAGTGTTCTTTTAAAACTTATGGAAAACTACAACCATTGCTTGGAAAGCACCATTTAAAGGTATAATTTTAGTTTCTTTATTTTCCATTAGAAAGAACAGTACTTGGATTTTTGTTGGGTATTAATATGGTTTTATGTTTGAATTTTCGGGCCACACACTCTTTGTTTTTACAACTCAAAAGGTCATTGTATGGAGGAATATGTAACCAAACTACAATGTTTATGTATTCAATTTTTTACTTTAAAATATTGAAATTTTTTGTGGCCATGATAGTCTTGACCCTTTTTATTATCATACTAGTTAATGTATAGAGTGACATGTTATATTTTTCAAGTATCGTGTTTTTCATGTGATTTCAATATCAGTGGCAAGAGAAAATAGTGGAAAGAGAGTCCAGGAGGTGGGAATCACTATGAAAATGTGTACATAAATTTATTCTGACATCTTTGCCTAAAAAATTGGAATTTATAAGTTTAACATTTCTATTTCCTTTCCATAGTTCTTCCAATTTTCTGTTAAGGTGTTTTTCAAACAGTATCCCTAGTGTTTTGTGGCACTATCCCGAGGCATTCCTCATGCTTGATGATTTGTATTCTTAAATTATTTGCATGAAAACACTCCCTCTTCACCAATGTTAGCCGGTGAAAACCATTCCTTTAAAATATTTCATGGAAGGATATGCACACTGAATAACCTATCAAAAATAAATTAATTAGATTGACCAAGTTAAATTGCATGAATAAATATATATTTGTCATTTTGGTTTTAGTATACCTTGGATTTAGTGATCTATTTGCTTAATCTTCAAAAATATTGATTTTGAAGCTTGATAGAATCACACTTAACCAATCACATTGGTTATGGTTATGTATTGGTAACACAAAATGAGATAGAGAGGGTGAGTTTTTACATTCATATTAAAGGAAGTGTAGTTGTACGAATTAAACGATGAATAAAAACCCCAATTTCTGAGAGAGATACTGCCTCATGGGATAACAAACATATCTCGAACTCCCAGAATTCTATTATGGTCCCCTCTCCTTCTTAACATACTATTAGTTTCGATATTACTTATAAGATAATATTCAGCATAAATTACTTCAGAAAAATGGATCACCTTTAGGGGCGGGTGTTTGATTCTTTCCTACCCATTATCCTTAGGTGGCCTGTAGTTTATTGACTTCCATCTAGTTGTCAATAAGAGAATTATGAAAAAGTGGGGAAACAGTATGAATGGGTTGATGAGTATACATATGTTGAGTAAGATTTTGATGCACTGGAGTCCCAGTCTCATGCTACATATGAGACCAGGACATCCCCTACACATTCTATGTAGAGGGAATCCACAGGAATTAACCATCTATCACCACCCTCTTCCACGTTGGAGACATGGTTTAATCATATTGGTGTTTCCCTCTGTTTCTCATTTAGAACCAAAGGGTTCTTTTTCAAAAGAAGGGATTTCCTTTTCTAGAGCCAATGTACCCCTTTTCTCACCACCACAACTGTCACCAGCCTAGCAACTATCTACATAGAAGAATCCATCTACTTCCACTACAAGAGATATTATACAGGTGGCTAGAAATAAACTCATTGAGGACCCAGACATCCTTTATAATCTTGAGACCCACTAGGAATATTTATTCTTGGCCTACTAGGATGTAAAGGGCGCTACTATGGTGACAGAATGGGGGTTCCTTTTATTGATCTAGCTTCCATATAAATAGAATATCTATAAATCATAGATTCATCCACTACCCAGTATACAGAGCCAACTATTACCTCTAATCAATTACTGTTGACAACCTCCACACCCACGACTATTTTCTAGAATAGCACCTTACTGAGTAGCATCTGACACATGTATTTGTTTCTACTATTCTCAATTTGGATACTATTGAGACAGTTTATATCACTGTACAGATTCAACATCCACCTCATATAGAGATCAGTCAAGGGTTATTGTATATATATAATATCACAATGCGAAAGCCCAATGTGCCATGGATTTATTCAAGATAGAAATGGACCCTAAGACCCCAAATCAGCTTCCCTGGTAAGATTTTACCGGGTCATACCGCTTGGCCAGCGATCAATGTGCTCAGTAAAAGTCCTCCACCATGTAGATCAATTGTGGCCACTTCTTGTAGAGCATTTCAGAATGTTGTGCTAGTGAATCGGCATCAACCTCTATCAACCATAAAATTGTCTTTGCCTTCTCTTCTAGGGCTATGAGTATGGATTGGAGCACATAAGAGCGTTCTTGGTGTATATGTACCTCCAATCCCCATAGCTGTGGATGCTTCATCATCTATTATGTTCACTCAATGTACTAATGTTTAAATATTTTTTTTATACACATCTTTGTTTTATATACATATCTTTGTTTCATTAAATATTTGTTTCACTCAATGTACTAATGGATAGATCACTAGTTTGTTCATTTTTTTTATCTTGTGGTTGTTTTTTCCATAGGTTAGATAATCCTCTTATTGCGGTCACTGGGTGGTATTTTTGACCATATCCTTATTGGAATCAATTATGACTAGTAATATTTTTTAATAATTTTATGTCTCAACTGTTTTTAAAAAAAAGTATTCTAAGTTACTAGTTTAGTTTTTGTTAGTTAATGTTTAATTGCCTATGATTTTCTCACTCTGCCCATAGATGATGTTTTTTTGGTCAATGGATGCTAATAGTTGTGAACCTTTCACAACATATTCATGGATTTGTGAATTTTTCCATGTTTCTAGCATTGATTAACTCATTAAAGATCTAGTTTCTAGTAAGAGCAGGCATTCCCATTGCCCATTTCCCATTTCCAATTTCCCAGTTTATCCCTATTCCCTAGTTTATGCCCATTGCCCTCTATTGATTTCCATTTCCTATGTATGCCCATTGCCTATCTCTCATTGCCCATTGCCCAGTTCACACCCATTTCCAGGTATGCACATTTCCCATTTCCCATTGCCCATTTCCTAGTTTATTTCCATTGCCCATTTCCCATTACCCAGTTCGTGCCCATTTCCCATTGTCCATTTCATGGCATCTTCAAAATTTCCTTTTTAAACATTTTCAAAATCAATCACATCCTTATTTCAACTCATTTGGAGAGGTGGAGTGATTTTTTTACAGGTTTAGCATGGTGGACGTGATGTCGGAGATGGATGGAATGCTGTGGCAGAAGGAGGTTATGGGTAATTGGAATATCTGCTCCCAGATTCTTGAGATTTCAATAAGGATTATGGTAAATGATCCCTACGAAAATAATTTTTTTATAATTTTATTTTTTTATATTTTTGTTTCAATTCATGCACGTATTTTTCATTGATTTGAGATGGCTATTGACATGGATGGTCTGTTGCTAGCTCCCTGGTCCTGGGTTGCTGGTTCTCACTAGTCCCTGGTGTGGCATGGAAGGGCTTCTGCTGGCTCGTTGGAATGAATGAACTGCTGCTGGCATGGATGTACTATTACTGATTCACTAGCATGGGCTGTTACTGGCATGGATGAGCTGCTATTGGATCGCAGTCATAAATGAGATTCTTCTTGACCTAGTGTGGCATGGATGGGTTCATACTGGCTCAATAGAATGGATGAGGTGCTGCTGGCTTGTTGGTCCTGGGTTGCTAGTGCTCGCTGGTCCTTGGTGTGACATAGATGGGCTGCTGCCTGGAATGGGGGTGGAGGGGGGGGGGTGTTGTGGTTTGGTGGTGTGATGGATTTTGTATTGATTCAATTTAATTATTAATATAATTATTTTTTCCCTAATTTTGAACATGTGTGAAAATAATCTCTATTTAATAATTAAAATAAGTATTATATATGATAAATTAATAAATATAATATAAAATTTTACAAGAAATAAAAATTTATCATTTAATATATATTATATTTTTGTAATATTATTACCAAAAGAAAAATTGGTCATTAGATCCTGTTGCTAAAAATTTTAACAACATATATATTATCTGTTGGTATTATTGTAATTGTAACAGAATGATTTTATCTGTCACAAAAACGTTTAGCAATAGAGAATTACCGACTGTTTAGTGATAGGGGAATATATGTTGGTAAAACGTTTTACCAATGGAAAATGTACTTTTACTAACAGATATGCCTTTGTTGGAAAAAGTGAAATATTTTATAGAGTGAATGCAATCGTGTATATTAGTTTTTCGAAATTTTAATCACGTAGGTGGAAAAATCATTCTTACTAGATGGGTTATAACAATGTGGTGTTTTGTAGAGACTTAGTGTTTCATGCATTCAATATTAAATTTATTTATAAATCCTTGGGGTGTTACAAAAAGTATTTTTTAGAGTATACCCTGGCCAACCATTGTGATATATTCCATTTTTTCAAATTTTATTTGATAAGGATAATGATAAACCAATTGTATCACTCTATCAATAATTTGTATAGATTATTATGAATATCAAAAAAGCATGGATTTATTTAAAAGGCCCCCTCTTAATTTGGATAAATATGTCTTAGTTGTTCTAGTATCTACCAGATTTCATATTAATCCACTAGAATAAAAAACACATTATAGAGTTGTTAAGTAAGACATCATCATTAAAATAAATAATTATATGGTCTCTCATTACTTCCATAAGCCTCTAATATAATTATAAGAAAATTAGGAACCTAAGGAGAAAGAATTGTACAATATAAGGGTGTTTATATACTTAATTGTTTTAAAATTCCATGATTGTGTAAAGATATTTATCTACAAACCATGAAGAGTTATTTAGGGACTCAATAAATTAATCACTCTACTCTAAAAATAGACTTCATCATAATATTCAAAAATATATCTCTAAGAATCATACTTACAACCATTAATTCCATTATAAATGTTTCCTCTATTTCTTAAATATATCTTAACAAATGATAATCCAATTATAATTTATAAATCATAAAATAAATTTTCATTAGTTTTTATTATTTTTTAACTACCTAAAAACATTAAATAAATATATTTTTAGAGTTACCATTTCACTAAATAATTGAATTTGAATACAACTAATTTTCACATAATATAAATCATTTCATTCATCTTAAAATCATAAAATAAAATTTCAATTTAAACCTAAATTTTAAGGTATGTTATTTGAATTATATAGGTTTTAAAATTTTTTCCCATGCACAAAAAAATATGCTATATTTTTTTTATTTCAGTGGACCATTTTTTTATAATACATTTATTATTTAAATTTCTCATGAATTTCATTATAATAAGTAACTCATGTTTTTTTTCATGAATCTTTTAAATCTATCTGATATATTTCAAAAAATTAGTATCTTTCCATTATCTTAATTAAAAAATGAATTATTTTATCATAAAAATCTAAATCATCATCATGAAATATTGTTTTTTCACCACACATATCATAAAAATTTCATAAAAATCAACTTCCTTGCCATGAATCTCAAAACTTATTCTATGAAACTTTTTTTATTTGACTGAATATTATAAAATGTCACATAAAAATCAATTATATTAAGATTAAATGATATCATTATCATGAAATAAATTTCATTGAGTAAAAGTATTCTCATTATCTAACACATTTTTTTACATTTCAATTAAATATCCTGAAATTTTGAATTGGAGCTCAAGACTACTTCCAAAATAGTTCAAAAACATCTTGTAATACTCATAAACTATAATCTATACTAAAAATAGTTCTTAATACCAATTTATAGAAAATACAATCAATCACACAATCCTTATTTACTATAATTCCATGACATTAAGGATAATTTCCAATTGATCTAATTAATTGAGTAATTTTTAAATGGATAAATGTTTTGAAAATTTTAGAGTGTTCTCTAATTATTGAATCATTTTAAAATATTATTATTTCCTCCTAAATGCCATATAATACATGTATGATCTAAATATGAATGTAGATGCTCAATATACAAGAGGGGGTTGAATGATGTACATTAAAAAAAAATTGGAACCCATAAAGTTGATCTAAAACATTCATATTTAACCATAAGAAAAACTATGTTTAACAAGGTTAAACAAAGTAAATTAACAAGACCTCTTAGTTCTACAAACATCCTAGATTCCGGATATATGATTTCAGAAATTAAACTTAATAAAATTTTACAAAGAAAAAGATTTACCTTAAAGCGTATAAAATATTACTAATCAGTGTACAAGTACAAGAAAGTGTAAGATAGTTATACTTTGATTACAAATAGAAATGAAACGGAAAATAAACATGAAACAAAACAAGTAACAAGTATGAAATATTTTAACCCAAAGAGTAGGGTATCCAATAACATTGGATAAAGGTTCCTTGATTTATACTTTTAAGAAAATTTGTCTTACCCACACCAGGGTAAGTCCTCAATTAGAATATAGGAGTTTTTATTGATATCCCCACAAGTCCTCAAACTTCAAGGTAGTCAGAAACTATATCTTCTTTATCAAGTAAGTCATCGATCTTTAAGGTAGTCAACACCTCTGTCTTCCTATCCTTGGAAGCCCCCGATTGTACATAGCAACAATCAGAGTTGCAAGAAGCAATCTGAACAAGATGTTCAGTACACACAAGTCTTTAGAGTATCTCTCTCTAGAAATTATTTAAATAGAATGTAGTATCTAGAGTAATTAATCAAAAATGATATCGTTCAAATCAGTTCTTATTTATAGGCATTTTCCCATTGGTCTGATACCTCCTCCAACTATCATATTTTTCCTTGAATCTTAGAGGGTCTTGTACACATGGCACTCAAACAATAGTTAGTTAGAAACATAATTTAGGACATCATTTCATTACTAAAAAAAGGGTAAGCAAAATATGGTAAGTTAACCAAATTAATTTTTTGGAGTCTAGAAAAATAATGTTCAGAGTCTAAGAAAATAAACATTCGGATTCTATATTACATATATATACAGATTCTGTTTTGCAAGGAATTCAGAATCAAGATTCTATAGACTTCAGAGTCTAAATTATGAAGAATTCGAAACCAGAATTCTAAGGAATTCAGAACCTGAATTCTATTATATTTAGAACCTGAATTCTATGGAATTCGGTACCTGAATTATAAGGAATTTGGAACCTGAATTCAAAGGAATTCAAAACCTATATTCTAAGGAATTTGGAACCTTAATTCTAAGGAAATTGGAACCTGAATTTCAGAGAATTCAGAATCTGAATATCATATAATTCAGAATCTGAATTCAAAGAATTTGGAATCTGAATTTAAGGAATTCAGAATCTAAATTCAGAGAATTTGGAATATGAATTTCAGAGAATCCAGAATCTGAATTCCGAGAATTCGGAATCTAAAATTCAGAAAATTCAGAATCTAAATTCAAAAAATTCAGAATCTGAATTCAAGACATTAAACAATACAGTATACCTAAGTATTTATATGAATATAAAGTTTTAGATATGAAACAAAATTTTACACTTTCGAAATAAAAGGAGTTATAATTAGAGAAACTAAATCATGAACAATGAAAACAAAGATAATTAGAAATTTCCTTGGGAAGGAAAATATCCTTATTAAGATAAATCTTCAGGGAAATAAAAATCTCCTTGAGATAGGGTGTTTGTGATTTTCAAAACATAAAGGAATAGAGAAGTCAAAAGGAAACCTTATTGACTCAACAATATCCGCCTTTTTGGAATGCACAAACATCCTTACTAAAAAGAATCTAAGGACTTACAAATTTTATGGACTTGATAATAAAAACATATCTATCGTTACATATGGATCATAGAGAATATGAGTAACTAACCCTTAGGATTTGAAATCACTAAGGATCATAGTTTTGATTTTATGAATGATATTTTTCATTTTCTTGCATTAGAAAAACTTAATTGATAAGATATTTCCTCTAGATGAACCCCCCACATAGAAAAATCTCTTCTTTACTCTGAATTATTTTTGAAAATTCATATATCCCCCTTTGTGATTTTCAAAAAAGAATAAAGGGAATTAAAAAATTGGTACGTAAAACATTAGTAATAAACAACCAAATATATGGAGAACAACAAACATTTCATTAAGATTGAACATATTTGTACAATGATGAAAATACAACAAAAGACCATAATGGAAATAAATTATCCTTCTTTATCCTTCGGAATCATCTTCTTCACAATGGTTTTTAGCTTCTTGAGCTCCTTGTGATCTTCTTATGCATACTTAAGAAACCGATCCTGATCTTATCTTTTCTTCTATAAGACTTGAATTTTATCTTCCTGAGCCTTAAGAGATTCTGCATGAGATTTCAACATTTATTCTTGCTAAACAAGCTTCTCTTCAATATCAATTCTGAGATCCCATTCCCTCTTTCAATTCATGTCTAGAGAATTAAGCTTTCCATTTAGATCCTTAACCCCCTGCTTCCGAGTAGTCTATTCTAGGATTAACATTTCCTCAAAACTATTTGTAAGATCCTTGATCTTAAAATCTTTGGTATCAATTGAATCCTTGAAATTTTCATGAAATTGATCAAAGATTCTCATTTCTTTAATTGTATTCTTTGACCAGCATGTAATCTTCTTGAAAGATCTTTTATGTGCCTCATAACCAATGAGGAAGGTCTTGAAATATAACGACCCATACTTTACATACCTGGTTAATACTTCAAAATTAAAGCATACTTATTACAACATATAACAAAACCATGAAAGGACCGTATAAGTATAGAGTCTTTAGAAACAGGGAAACATAAACAACTGGTTCATAAAGAATCTACACTATCTCCCATTTATTTCATCATATCTACAGTCCCTTTTGGCATATCTTACTTAATAACCTTCTTCCTGACTTGGGGAAAGAAAACATACAAAAGGGTGAGATCAAATGCTCAGTAAGGGTAAACAAAAGAAATATCAATCACATCATATTCATAAGAACATAACATTTTGGAATTCTTACCTTGCAAAAGAGATCATAATTTCATAACATGGGATAAATCATGGTAGTGAAATGTAATCCCAATAATCATAACTTAAAACATGAAACTTTGTATCATACACACATAATCATATAGAATCATTTCTTAGTAGTCAAAACTCATAGCCAAGACTATCTTAGCGGACAAAGTCCATTTCTGAACCGAGTTCAATCCTCGTTTCAGTCCTGTTTCACTGAACCAGTTTAACCTGCCGTTCCAGCCATGTATATCTCATGAGATATAAATCTTTACCCAATTCATTGTAGGGAGATATAGGTCCCACCCATCTCATAATGATACCATTCTTATGTGTGCCACAAAATCATAAATCATACATCA
Source organism: Viscum album (assembly GCA_963277665.1). NCBI lineage: Eukaryota > Viridiplantae > Streptophyta > Magnoliopsida > Santalales > Viscaceae > Viscum > Viscum album. The sequence goes on from OY728158.1 coordinate 328,067,430, forward strand.
TTGCATAACCCATGTAATAAAAATGGGATTCTTAAACATCGTGACATCATAAAATAATTCATATAAGATAAAAAAATTCATAAAAATAATTACATCACAACATAATCAAATAAATTTAATAATAGGGATAGAAACAGAACCCTATATTATCTTAGATGGAAAATAATTTTGATAAAACACTTGAACTCCATTCTTGAGGAAAATATCCTTTCTACTTCAAAAACATTTTTCCTTTCTTAACATGTCATACAATTTTAAACTAAAAGAAGTTGATTAAAAATAAACTTGATAACTTGTAAAGGAAGCTTCATGTAAATAATGTTCTAAAAATCCATTCATGCTGTATAAGTTAAAAAAAACATTCTTCCCGTACTTTGGCCGGAAAAGTCATAAAGTACCTCGTACGAAAAATGACAAAAGATTCCTTTCATATCTTTTACTAAAAACTCACCGAAGGGTAAAATTGGATTTAAAAAATTGTAGGTGGATGGAAATAATATTACATATTTAGGAAACATGGATGTGGATGATAAATATGCCCTAGTAATTACCGAAGTATAAACAATCTCGGATAAAAATGAGATTGCGAGATTTTCCCTTACCTTAGGTCCGATTTGCTTCGTAAGTGTCCGAACCTCTTGTATAATGATTTAAATAATGTCATTGACTTATTACAGAATCATAATAATTGTTATGATATCATATATGGTCATATTCTTAGCTTCTTATTAGTAATATTTCATTGCTACTTGTTATTCGGGTGTTTATTACTTTTTGTTCTTATGCGTGTTTTGTCGAATAAATTCTTATTATTATTTTTAGGTTATAGATACCTCATTTATAGAATGGTATTAGTGTAATATATATCATATTTATTCACTCAATTTATTTATGTAATCATTATGCAATGAAAATCATGTAGAACGAGTCACATCACATCGTGGAGACAGTATTCCGTACGTACGCACGAGTGATGATATCGTTCCCATGATCGTGGAATTGTATTTGAGTGTATGTATACTATTTTAGAATCAAGAAAACTTTACAATAATCATATATATTTATTCTTTACACCATTATACCCATCCAAGTATGGTGGTGGTGGAAAATAGATTACACCACGGTGTGGAGACAGTATTCCGTATGTACGCACGCGCGGTGATTTCGTTTTCTGTAGGATGGATAGATGGTGAAATAGGGTTGTTTCATACTTATAATAACATATCAGTATATGAGTGATACTGATGTTATTAATTCATAATGAAACAACTAAAGAAGAAGAAGTGGAAGAAAAAATAAAGTTGAAAGAATCGGTAATGGACATTACCTCTTCTTTAAAGAACCTCTTTGAGACCTCCTTTTTGGGCACTAAAATTGGTCTTTTAAGAAGACCAGGACCTCTAGGATATTTCTAGGGAAGTGGAGAGGAGAAATTTTCAGGGTTTGGACAATCTTGATGGCTCAAAGTGGTGTGAGGAAGAGAGGGAGGAGGTGCCCTTTTATAAGGGAGGAGTGGGGCACCTTTGGAAAAACTGAAAATATTATTTTATTATAAAGTCATATTCGGTTTTAAATAGCTCCAAATTGATTTATTTCAAAGATAATGTGGGGATTGGTCGAAATACTCTCATAAAATATAATTTAGACAAGTTTAGGTTTCTATTTCAACCTTATCATTTAGATTTAACTTTAAGTTAAATAATTTTACTTTTACCGTGTCTTCTTGTTTTCTTACACTATAATTTTAATAAACTTACTATAACAAGCCAAAATAACCCCAAGTTGTTTATTATTAAAATATATAACCTTATCTAAGTCATTTTTATAAACCTTATATTTTTAGGAATAAATTTAAAATTAATAATATAATATTTGTTTTAAAAACTATTTTATGTCAATTTTGACACTATTTGGTAATTGATTTTTGTGAGAATCATAAAAGAAATATTCGTTCAAAAAAAGTTAATTAAATCAATAATAACATGTCACATTAACATATAAAATTATTTGAATTCATAAAAAGTCTCAAATTACACATATTTGGGTATTTATAACATCAATTATGTCAATATTTTATTAATAAGATAATTACTGCATCATCATTGTGTCATATATAAATTTAATTATTTATTGTCTAAAAATTACAAATAAAATACCATTATATAGGAAATATTTTTATATGTCTAATTAATATTTATAGTCAAATTTATCTTATGTATAACCCTATATTAAAAATGATTTACTTATTAAAATTTGATTTTAACTATTTTAACCCTTCTTTAAATAAATTAATAATAAATGTCCTAATCTAATCCAAGTGGGCCTAAATGGTCATATTTTATTCCTAAGGTTGTTTTTGGTCGAATTATACTTATCCAATAGAATTTGGACATGTTTTAGGGTAATAATAATATCATTTTTACCCTTAATTACCCTATTTACTTTAAACGTGGTAAAAAAAGTAAAAAGTTACTATTCACCAAAAATTATTTTTATCTCATTGAACCACATTTTACTTACTAACATCAACCGTGTCTCTCATATTTTTTAAATTCCATTCATAAAAGCGGTAAAATTAAGTTTTATGTAAATTTTCAAATTCTCCTAGGAGGTGGGTAAAAGACGGTGAAAAGTTCAATAAAATTTTTATATATCTACAATTATTATAAAATTACTCCAATAAACTGCATTGAACATATATTGGTATTATGTATCAATTTTGACCTAAAATAAATTTAAATAAAATAAATAATTATTTAAATAAAAAGTTGGTTTTTAAATAGTAACCCAGTGTTTTCACTATTCATAAAAAATTGAAAGTTTTCAGAAAAATACCAAAATTTCACCCTAGGATAATTTCGATATTCCAAATCCAAAAATGAAGTCCATTTTGAAAAATAAAATTTACAAAATTTCAAAAAGTTGTTATTACTATTCATAACGGCTAGTTTTAATAATATTTTAATAGCATATCATTGTTTAGTGAAACTCGGTATTGCGTATGACGAAAGCTATCAAGGAAGGTCGTGATTGAGTGTAAAGCAAGCCAAGCTAGTGTTGTGTGTAGTGAAAGATTCCTTTGATGATTTATATAAAATAAAAACAAAATATTTCTTATAAAAGTCTCGGGTGTTACATGAAATCTACCTCTAGTCTTACACATTTGTCCATGACCATGGAAACTGAATCTAATTTCTGATTTATCGTATGCTGAAGCATCTGGAATCGTGAGTCTATTCTTGGAAATAAAGTAATTGTACCAACCATCTTTTTCATTGAATGAACAACAAAATCATGTCTGAGGGAAGATGATTCTGAATCTGAGTGTTTGGTTGGTGAGTATTCTTTTTCTATGTCTTCAGATTTCCTCATTGATGAAACACCAACATCTTTCTTCTTCACAACAGATTTACTAGGTGTATCTATAGCCACCTACTTTCCCTTGTCAGCTCTCGGAATGATGTCTTGTTCTTTGACAGATTCATGCTCACTGTCAGATAGTCGAACAATTTTATCTTCTTCAACTTCCTCTTTTTCTACATCAGCCACTTGATCTTCTGGATGAATGAAGTCATGATTACTGCTTTCATCATGTATTGGATTATTCACTTATTCTTCACCCTTCTCATCTTTTCTTGGTGTATCAATTTTTGAGGATTCGGCTTGAGAAGTCCAGATCAATAATTTTATAGAGGGGATTTCCTTCTCATGAAAATATTCAACTTTTTTATGATATCATCTATTTCATTGCCTTCTTCTTCTTCCTCTTCTTCTTATTCTATTTCCTCTTCCACTTCCAGAGCAATTTCTTCTTCTTGATGTGATATTGAAACCACCACTTTCTTTCCTGAAGTCTCTGGTAATGTTTCTATAAAAAATGATTCTAGTACTGGAATTTTTTCAGATGTTTTCTCAGCATCCTTGAGAAGTGATTGTACAATCTCAGCTTCAGATAAATTATTCCTTTGCTTATTCTCTTTCTGCTACTCCTCAAGCTCCTCAGCAGCCTTTATCTTTAAGGATTCTGCCTCAGCAGGGTCCAAGACAAACTTAGGCTCCCCTTTCATTCAGTTCTTCTTATCTTCTCCCCACTTAGCCACTACTTCATCAGGATGATATTTTTACTTCTACAGCTTCAGTGGTGCTAACTGACTTTCCTTGGCAACATGGATTTTTCTTTTCTCTTCTATTTCTTTATCCTTTCCATTCCTTCCACCCTTTTTAGAAGTTTTATCCACATTCAGCTTCTTTGACAAAGCTTCTACTTCTTTTCTAGATAGATCATAAAATTATCTGGATTCACTGGAAAAACCAATTTTCATTCTCTTTAAGGAATCATCACTCAGCAACATTACATTGTAATTTCTCAGCATGGAACTGCATGGAATTCTGAATTAATGAAGGAAAATTACGATAATCTTTGACAATATTGCTGGATACATAATGATTTGAGATTTCAAATTTCCATTCTTGATATTCTCTATCATTACCAAGATATAATTAACCAAGTTTATCTTTCTGAGGTTCACCAAGAAATCCAATATATATATATCACTCTTCTTTATGGTATCCTTATCCCTTTTCCTTGGAATTATAAAGCCTTCAACCCACAATTCAAGAATCCGTAAGTTCATAGAATGATGAACAATATTCAGAGTCTTCACTCCTTTCAGGAAAAGACACTCAATAGCCTTTTCCTTATTAAAAGATCTAGATACATTAGGTAATTTATGAGTACAAAACTCTTCTTCTTCTTTGTAAGGAATTCAAATAAGACTTGCTGCCTTTATGTATGAAAGAAAGTAGGTATTTACATAAAACTTAAAAGAAAACTTGTCTCTACCTTCTTCCTTGAAGAAACATGTTGTCTCATAGAACTCAATCAACATGTCCGGATAGAATAGATCTCATGATTTTGGTTTTGATACACATACACTCTCCCAACCATTCATCTTGACATTCTTAGATAAGATAGAGTCATACTTATCACAAAACTTCGGATCAACCAACATTTCTCTATATATCTGCCACTCAGATATTTCCTTAACAGTTGAAATCTTTTTCTTAGGAGAGGCTTCAACAAGAAATCTAGAACTAAGTAATCTTTGAAGATTCAAAATGACCTTAAAATACAGTGGTAGAGCTTCAACATGCAAGAGATTGAAGAACCGATGTGGGACAAACATCATAGGGGGTTTATATAGGTGGTTTAGGCAATGGTTCAACTTCCATGGTTGATCCGATGGTTGAAAAACTTCTGATCAAATATGACAGCTGAGATGGTAGCTGAAGAAGGATTTTGGTAGGTTCTGATGTGTTTATATTTTTATGAAAAACATTCAGATTTAAGAAAAAGGAATCCGAAAAAGTTTTTTAAAAAAGTTAAAAATACCAATAAGTAAAAATATGATTATGAAAACTTATGAAAGAAAACATACCTTCTGGATTGCTAAGAAAATTATTTGAAATGAGGAAAATTTTTCTTGGTGAAATTTAGATTCCAGAAAATTTTAAAAACAAAATTAAAGGAAAAAAATGATTATGAAAATTTTGACTTCGAAAAAGTTTGATTATGAAAAATTTTGATTACAAAAGATTTTGATTACAAAAAATTTTGATTATAAAAAAATTTGATTACGAAATATTTTGACTAATAAGAAAATGAAATCCCTCTATGAAAAGGATTTTATTACTATAAGAATATAGGTTTAAACAAGATGTTAATATATAAGATTACATTATAGTTATCATTCCTAAATTTTGTTTAATATATTAAAATCTTTCAGAGGGTAAATATTTTGTGAAAATGTCAGCAAGTTGTTCTTGAGTTTCAATAAATTGAATAATGATATCTTCTTTTTGTGTGAGATCCCTAAGAAAGTGATGCCTAATATGTATGTTTTTTTCATGAGAGTGATGTGTAGGGTTTTTACTTAAGGAAATGACACTAGTATTATCACACAATATTTGTGTTTTTGTAAAACTCAAACCATAGTTTTGTGAGTGTATGTTGCATCCACAATACTTGAGTACAATAACTTCCAGCTACTACATAATCAGCTTCAGTAGTGGAAAGTGCTACTGAGTGTTTCTTTTTACATGACCAAGAAACTAATAAATCTCCTAATAAATGAAAATATTCGGATGTACTTTTATTATCCATTCTACATCCACCAAAGTCAACATCTGATTTTTTTTAAAACAAAATCATTTCTATAAGTATGAAAGAGTCATAAATCCTTGGTTTCCTTTTAGTAGAAAAAAAATCCTTTTCACTACCTTTAAATGAGATTCCTTAGGATTGGATATATATCTTGCACATAAGCATACTGAAAACATGTCTGGAAGAAATTTGTCTAGTAAAGTAGACTTACTATCATACCTCTAAATGATGTTTTATCTACTGGTTTCCCAACTACATCATGATCAAGTGAATTCAAGGTACCAATGGGAATACTTATACTCCTAGTGTTTTCATATCCATAATTTTTAAGAATATATTTAATATACTTATGTTGGGATATATAAATTTCTTCTGGTTTTTGAGAAATTTGAAAACCAAGTAAAAATGTTAACTCACCCATCATACACATTTCAAACTCATATTTCATTATTTCTGCAAAGGAATTACTTAGAGATTACTGAGTTGAACCAAATATAATGTCATCAACATAAATTTGAACGATCAAAACATTTTTCTTATCTTTCTTTATAAAAAGGGTTGGATCAACATTACCCTTAACATAATTTAGTTGTAACAAAAACCATGTAAGTCTATCATACCAGGCTCTAGGGACTTGTTTAAGTCTATATAAAGATTTGGTAAGACTAATAACTTGCTTAGGATGATTTTTAACTTCTAATCTAGGAGGTTGTTCAACAAAAACTTCCTCTTGAACATAACCATTAAAAAAAGCACATTTAACATCCTTTTGAAAAAGTTTGAATTTAAAAAATTCTGCAAAGGCCTGTAGAATATGAATAGATTCAAGTCTAACTATTGGAGGATATGTTTCTTCATAGTATATTCCTTCATGTTGATTATAACATTAGCAACCAATTTAGATTTATTTCTTATTGTGATTCTATTTTCATCACACTTATTTATAAAGACCCATTTTAATCCAATAACATAAGTTTCCATAGGTCTTTCATCCAAGGTCCAGAAATTATTCCTTTTAAATTACTTTATCTCATCTTACATGGATTTTATCCAATAATCATCACCTAAAGCTTCATCAGTGCTTTTTTGATTCTAAATGGGAAAGGAATGCTAGATGTTATACATCATTTCTTAAGGAACTTATAGTTCTTACAGGTTAATTTACATCACCAATGATACTATCACATGGATGATTCTTAAGAATCAACTGATTTGGGTTTTTTAATACTTTTTCATCAATACATGGTAGGAAATCTTCTAGGGTAAATGATTCATAAATATTTTATTGGAAATTTTCATTATCAGAATGATTTTCTATCAAGGATTGATAATTAGTTTTTGTAAACTCATCCAAAGATGTAGGTTGAGGTTGTTAAAAAAAATGACTAGTTTCAACAAATATAACATGTACTGTTTCTTCAAAAGTACAAATATTTTTATTGAAAACTCTATAAGCCTTAGAAGTCATGGAGTAGCCTAAGATAATTACTTCATTGTATTTTGGTGTAAATGTTTGTAAATTATCTTTAGTATTCAGAATGAATACTTTGAAACCAAAAATCATGAAGTACGAATGTCTAGGTTTTCTACCATTCCATAAATCCTAAGGGTTTTATTAAGAAAAGGTCTAATCAAAACATGATTTATTGTATAAAAAGCAGTACTAATAGATTCAGCCCAAAAATGTTTGGCTACCAAATATTCACTAAACATTATTCTTGTTATCTCTTGAAGAATTTGGTTTCTTCTTTCAACAACACCATTCTATCGAGGAGTTCTTGGTGATGAGAAGTTACGAGTAAAGCCTTTTTTACTACAAAAAGTTTCAAAATCATAATTTTAAAATTCTCCTCTAGGATCACTATGAATAGTTACCAAATGAAGTTTTTTCTCATTTTAACTTGGGCTCTAAAAACATTGAAATAAGAAAAATATTAATATTTATTTGAAAGAAAATAGACCCATGAAAATCTAGTGTTATAATCAACTAAGACAAATACATAATATTTTACTCCTATGCTTCCAATTTGTGTTGGACTAAAAAGATCCATATGTAGAAGCTGTAAAGCACCAGTAGTTGAGAATTCAGTGATTTATTTAAAAATTGATTTATGTTTCTTGGCATATTTATAAGGATAAAAAACTTTTGAATAATCAAATATAATATCGAGTAGATCCTTAACTAATCTTTTCTTAGAGAGTTTTCATAGGTTACTAAGGTTATAGTGCCTTAAAATTCTATGACATAACCAAGAATGATCTTCTATTTCACTAAGACAAGGTGGGTTTTAGATCTTAAGGTCTTCTAAGATTAGTGTGTATACATTCTCTTTCCAATGGGAAGATAGAATAAATTCTTCCTTGGAATTGTGTACTAAATACTTGTCATTCCTAAAATTTATAAGGTAACCTTCATAACATAACTGAATTATGTTAATGAGGTTGTGATTAAGACCCTTAACAAAAAAACATTTTAAATCAATGTTTTTCCAAGAAGAAAAATATTACATATACCAGTAATTTCTCCTTGAGCATTATCTATGAAAGTTACTTTTCCTCCTTTCGCCTTGATAATCTTTTCAAAGAAGTTTTTGTTACCTGTCATGTTCCAGGAACATCTACTATCCATGTACCATGTATTACTATTGGTACTTTCTTTACTTTCCTGAAAAAAAGAGTGTAAGACTTTGGGAACCCAAACATTCTTGGATCCGGAAACTTTAGAAAGAAAATTTTTTGGTATCCACATTTTCTTAGAAAAATAAGCTTTATGAAAACCTAAAGACTGAGTTTTGTTTAAGGAACCATTTTTTTCCCAATTCCCACCACACTAACACTTAGTTCAGAATATAGCACTTTGAGGAAAAAAATAATTATTACTAAAAACTGGTTTTGAATGAGTATAACCAAATCCAATATTATTCCTTAGAGTTTGAATTTGGGAATACATCATATCAAAGTTTCCCTTACCTAAGGTAAGGGAAATATTTCTAACATTTGTTTAATAACTATGTTTTTATCCTCAAACACTTTATTTTTAGCACTAGAGTTCATCTCTAAAACATTTTTCATAGAAAATACTTTTTCTAGATCCTTAAAAAGTTTATCCTTCTTAGAATTAAATTACTCAAGTTTTTTTTGAAATACTGTCAAAATCATGAATTTTATTATCAAGATCTTTAGAAAGATCTGAGACTTATTTAGTAAGAATAAAAATTCTACAATTTTCATTATAAATATTTTTCTTTTATTTAGAATTTTCATTATCAAGAAGCTTAGAAAACCTAGACACTTCTTCATAAGTAGGTAAAGTATTATCTTAATCAGAAGAAGATTCATTATTCGAGGATTCATAATATTTATTATCACTATAATTATCATTTAGGGATAAATTGTTTATACATTCATCATTGTGTTCCATGGCCATAAAACAGTGATTTTCAATGGGTAACTTGGAAATTAAACCAAGATTCTTCTGACAAGAAGATTCATACTATAAGGATTCATTAGAAGAGTCTCCACCACTGTCACTCCAGGTGTCATTATCTTTCAAAAAAATTTATCTTTAGATTTTTAGTATTTAATTCTATTCTTTTCAGAATGCTTTTACTTTCTATCCTTTCTCTTAAGCATAGGACAATATGGCCTTATATGCCCTACTCTTTTGCATTCATAACAAGTAACTCTAGAGTATTTCTTGTCTCTTATTTATTTATTCTTATATCTATACTGAAAATCATTTTTCCCAAATATCTTGTTCATCCATCAAAAAAGATTAGCTAGTTCATTCTCAGAATGTTCACTTTCACTTGATTCATATAAAATAGTTAATTTCTTCGACTTGGATCTTGTAACCCTTTCAAGAGTCTTTTATTTAGTAGTAGTAAAGGGTACACTTCCAGTACCACTATTCTTTTTATTCAGATCAACACCTCTTTTCATTATAGTCTCATGTTTAAGAAGAGTTCCAAAAAGATCATCAAGAGTAATATGAGAGTCTTTTCTATTCTCATAAATAGCTATTCTCTTAGATTCCCACTCATTAGGCATTATGTATATAATATTTTCCACCAGTTCCTCATCATCTAAACCTTTCTCACCCATAGATTGTAAACTGTTAATGATAGTCATAAATTTTTGTTGTACCTTGCACACTGGTTATCCATAAGGAAATAGAAATCCATGATATTCTGTTCTATGTATAGCTCTTCTGGTTTCTATAACCATGGATGTATCAAAATGAGTATCCTAAAATTTCTTCCAAATACAATTTGCAGCTTCACAAGAGGAAATCGGGCTATATATATTCCTGGTCATGGAATACAACAAAAAATTGTGTACCTTGTAGTTTAGTTGATATTTTGACTTTTATTGATTAGTAAAAGTTCTAACCTACTTATTAGTAATCTTGTAATCACCAGTAAGCATAAAAATGTTTTCCACTCCAGTATTAATAGCAAAAGTCTTCATACGATCTCTCCAATATTTATAATCATTCCCATCAAATATAGGTGGTCTGGTTGGATTTAAGTTGTCAATCGAACCAACATTTATTCCAGCCCTCTAAAAAAATATCAATCCATAGAAACTTGTTAACAGTAAATTTTTTTAAACAAGTATAAAAATACTAATAAAGGAAAATATAGAACAATGAAAACATGAGAAAGAAAACTTATATGTGAATATAAGTATTTCAGAGACCTCCTCTAATACCAATTGTAGGATTGAAATATGAATGTAGATGCTCAATATAAAAGAGGGGGGGGGGGTGAATTGAATACTTAAAATTTTTTTTTGGAGCCTTTAAAGTTGATGTAAAACATTCGTATTTAACCTTAAGAAAAACTATGTTTAACAAGGTTAAACAAGGTAAATTTGTAGCGACTCAGGTTTTTGGCCCTGTCAGACTTTGGAATATTTCTACGAATAATTCCAGAGCTAGGCGCGAAGACGGCGTGCGATTCCGAGGCCCGGTGTGCCCGAAATTAATTTTATAAAAATATTAAGTATTTTTTATACTATGCACGTGGCGGGGATGTGATATCTCCTAAACGGTAGCTCAGAACGGGAATCTGAGGGCACGGTTGCGTCCGGAACGTGCCGTTTACCCTAGGCGGGGTGTAAACTTTGCGGGCGCGGGCCTGCGGTGAGAAACGCCACCAGGGGCGTTTCCGTAAATAAGTAGCAACTTAGTGGGCGAGCGTCGGCTCGAATAACTTCTGAACGGAGTCTCGGATGGAAAATCTGAGACCGCCGTTGCGTTCAGAACGACGCGTTTACCCTAGGGGTGACCTTACTTTTGTTCGCATCGGGTGTCGGGTCCGAGGCGAGTTTGGCGCCGGCAGGCGGCTGATATAAATATCAGCGCCCCCCCCCCCCTTTAATCGTTCTTCGTCGTTCTTCGCCGTTCTTCACCGCCACTCCGCCGAATCGAGCAAACGGAGCGCCCACGAGCTTAGAATTCGACGGTGGACGTTCCAGGAGCGCGCAACGGAAGCTCTGGAGCGCAGATCTGAGGCAGAACGTCGGCGTTTCGCCCGCGAGGTAGGCGGTTTGAGTTTTACAATCCCGGATCCCATTTTTGTGTTGTTTTTCTTCAAATTTTCATATGGGTTGTATAGTTAGGGTCCCGAGCTTTCCAAAACATGTTTCGGATCTGAATTTGGAGCACCGGGGTGCTCTCGGTGGCTCCCGGAAGTTTTCCGACGAAAACCCGGTTTTCCGGCGGCGGCCATGGCGGAATCCGGCGACGGCGCGGCGGCGGTTTCCGGTGGCGGCGGCGGCGGCGCGGCGGAGTCCGGTGGCGGCGCGGCGGAGTCCGGCGGCGGCGCGGTTGTTTCCGGCGACCCTGCGGTGGTCCGACCAGTTTGTTCCGGGGGTTCTTTAAACCCCCGTAACTCGCAAACCGTAACTCCGATTTGCGAGCCGTTTGCAGCGACGCTCTCCTTGCGTCGAGACGGACCTTTTGAAATCACCTTGAGAATTTTATGGTTCGGGATCGTGGCCCGGGAGTTAGAAACGTCGTATAAAATAATATTATTTTATTATTTTACGACTTCGGGCCGTTGTAACTTCTACCCGGAGCGTCCGATTGACGTGCCGTCAGTGGCGTTGTGACCCTGATGGTACGACGGAAGTTTTGAGATGGTTTCCGAGTGTTGGGACTGAGAACGGGGTGCGGGCCCCACGAGGCCGGGTTTTGGCGTTTGCGGAGAAACGCAGCTTTTGCACCAGGAGTCCGATTTTGGCAGATGAATAGTCGATCCTGTGTGTTTTTCCGAGAGGATCACAATGGTGCGTTCCGTTCGATGAGTTTCGGAATCCAGGCGTGGGCCCCACCCGAGCTGGCCTTCGGTGAATAGTACCTTTTTCACCGGGTGTCCGTTTTGGGCGAGCGAGTAGTCGATTCCGCTTGTTTTTACGAGGGGTCGCCGTGGTGTGATCCTCTCGATGGGTTTCACCGGTGCTCCGTTTCGGGCGAGTAAACAGCCTATCCTGCGTGTTCTTCCGCGTGGAACGCGATGGTGGCCTCAGTTTTGGCTTCGGAGGTGCGCAGTGTGGCTTTGGGGCGAGTCGCTCGGGTTAGCGATGTTTGGACCAGCAGTGGTTGAGGGTTCTCCCTTGGTTCATTCCTACGAGGGTTCGTGTGGTATCACAACCTTCGTATGGGTTTGTGATCCTCTCTGTGGGATGTTTAAACTGTTAGAGTTGTGGTATCCCTCTGGTGGGCCCGGAGTGGATCCTCTAGCATCTTTACCCTAGATCGGGTTCTTGGTATCGCTGTGACCACTTATTCACGGGCAGCGATCCCCTATCTAGCAGGTTAACCCCGTAGGGTTTGTGGCATCATCGGGAATATGATCCCCTACGCGGTGGGTCGTGCATAGTAGGGTTGTGGCATCGCCGGGTTTACGATCCCCTACTCAGCATGATGTTTATAGTAGGGTTGCAGCATCGTTGGTTATACGATCCCCTACTCAGCGCTTGGTGTCGGTAGGGTTGCGGTATCGTTGGTTATGCGATCCCCTACTCAGCGCGTGGTTTCGGTAGGGTTGTGGCATCGTCGGTTCGATCCCCTCCATCGCGAGTTATCCCAGATAGGGTTCCGGTATCGTCGTGACCATCTTTATATGGACGATGATCCTCTATCTGAGTGTGAAGCTTCTGTCGAGTGCAGATCGGGTTGTGGTATCCCCCAGCGGATCCTGGGTGTGATCCCCCATCTGTGAAAACTACGTATGTCAGATCGGGTCGTGGTATCCCCCAGCGGACCCTGGGAGTGATCCCCTATCTGTGAGTTACGTATACCGGAGTGGGTCTTGGTATCCCCTAGCGGACCCTAGCGGCGATCCCCTCTCTGAGGAGTTTGGTGGTTATGTTGTTTCAGCGATGTTTCCTCGGTGATGCTATCCGATGAGCGTGGTCTCTCGGGTGAGCGTCTGTGATGTTTGCGAGTAACCCGATGGAGTGTATCTCTCGGATGAGTGTCATCTGGTATGACAGTGTTCGTGGTGTACTCTCCTGGTTGTGGACAGTTGCTGGTGATGAGGTCGGTACCTCTTGTGGCTTTGTGGCGTGAGCTGTGTATATCTGGATTTTTCAAGGTGTATGTATGGGCATACACCTGAGCTGAGCTGACTAGTTGTGTTTAGCCGAGGATGGTCACGAGATGGAGTTTCTCTCTCGTCTGGGTTCCCTCTGGCTGGGTTGAGCGGACTGTTGCCTTTCAGTTGCTCCCTTGGGTTTTGGGTTTTTGGGGTGCCTACTGAGTATGTTTATACTCACCCCTGCACGGGCTTTGCCCGCACATGTTTGTGTCTTGTGCAGACCACATGCCTTTTGACGGAGTCCCAGGAGGACCCGGAGCAGGCGGAGCTTAGTGAGTGAGTTGACTGGGGTGTTTATCGGAGCTGTGCCGAGGGAGCTTTCTGGCGGGTGTTTGTGGCAGCGTTCCCCTTCTTCAGAGCAGGTTGGACGCGCTTTGTAGTTTTCTTTTGGTGGGCCCTGTTTTGCCCTTTTTACTTTCGTTGTTGCTCTCTGGTTGTGGGATAGTGTATGCATGCATTTACTTTCCAGTTTCTATATCTCTGCACTGTTGCATGGAGGTGTTTGTGGGTGCGTGTGTACAGGTACCTTAGGCTAATGCCTCCCATGTGTGTGATAGCCTACTCGGCGCTGGTCGCCAGCCCCTGGCCTATTGGAGGCGGGCTTGGGGAGTCGTGGCTCGAGCCCCGTTGGGTCGGGTCGTGACAGAGTGGTATCAGAGGAGGTTCCACCTTTGGGATCTCAGAGCGTAGCTGGTCTAGCTATGAGCTTGGTTTGGGTTGCATAGCGGCAGTGTTAGGATGTTTCGAGTTCGACTTTCAAGCCAGGGACTCCAGTGTTGGTGCGGCGGCCGACGTATCCATACACCAGGACTCTGATAACCTGCCTTTTGACTCGGGACATTCGTACACTGGTCGCGGGGACATAATGGTACATGCATCATGTAGGACTGGGTTTTGGGTTTTCCTTGTCCTTCTTGAGTCAGCTCTCCAGATATACTCTTTGAGTGTGGTGTGTTTTGAATGTATTTCAGGATGCCTCCACGACGACAGCCAGTGAGGGTTCCGCAGCAGGATTGTGCTGATGACCCGCCCCGTGTAGTGGCTGTGGAGCAGGGCGCAGGTTCTGAGGTTGCACCTCCAGGTGGTCTGCCAGTTGAGCCACCACCTGTCGAGCAGCTGGTTGTGCCGGCGGGGCAGGACGAGGTTGCGCGCAGGCTGAGTGCGCTGCACAAGTTCCAGAGGCAGTGACCTCTGAGGTTCCGGGGTGATCCAGACCCCCAGGCAGCTGATGACTGGCTTGAGGCAGTCACCCGAGTTTTCCGCCTAGTGAGGACACCTCCAGATCAGATGGTGGTCCTAGCGGCGAGCCTTCTGCATGGTTCTGCTAGGAGATGGTGGAGTTTGGTGACGCAGTCCCATGATGAGGAGACACTCACGTGGGCAGAGTTTGAGTGGCTCTTCAGGGAGGAGTTTTATCTGGTGACACTGAGGTCAGTGCGGATCCAGGAGCTTCTGCAGCTTCGTCAGGAGAGCATGACTGTGTCGGAGTACTCAGCGAGGTTTACAGACCTGTCGCGCTACTCCCTGGATATGGTTCGAGACCCGTTCTTTAGGGCTCGGACCTTCGAGCAGGGCTTACGCAGGGATATCTGAGGAGGTGTGGTTTCCTTGTGCCTGCCCACCTATGCTGAAGTGCTGGAGCGAGCGCTGGTGGTGGAGAGCTTTCTGGCCGAGCAGATCTCGCCTGTTAGTGATGGGCACTCGAGAGTGGAGACTTCGTCGGTCGGATCGGCATCTGGTAGCCGACGTTAGACTCAGGGGTCTGGACGTGGCCGACGTTTCAGGAGGCGCCCCCAGGATGGAGGATCTGAGCCTCAGGGCTCACAGGGCTCGCAGGCCAGGTTTGGTCACCCGCAGGAGAGGCGGTGTTACGCTTGCGATGGTCGGGGACATCTTGCTAGAGATTGTCCGACCCGACGTGCTGCTGAGAGGGAGCCGGTCGATGGGCCGCCTTGGCAGAGGCAGCGTCTTGAGCAAGGAGGTCCGCATGGCGGCGGACGTGGCGTCGGAGCTGGTGCAGCGGGAGGCGGTGGTAGACAGTACCAGTTGCAACCACCCCCACCCCCAGGTGGTCCACGCCAAGCTCAGGGAGCTGGTGGTCGAGGGCGAGGACAGCTGCATGCCCTGGAGGCTGTTGACCCAGAGGCACCGCGGATGGATAGAGGTACGCCTTGTGTCTTTTCTACTTACTGCAGTAGTTTGTCAGACACTGTTTAGCGGTACTCTTTCCTTTTGTTGCTTGCTCGAGTTTTGTTCAGGGCGTTGGTAAGACCCTGAGTGGTTGTTGTTGGTGAGCTCGCTGGTGTGTGAGACCCAGTTGAGAGTTCAGTCGCTTTCCTTGTGCTTGGGGCTTTTCGGGGACGAAAAGTTCTAAGGGGGGGAGGATGTAGCGACTCGGGTTTTTGGCCCTGTCAGACATTGGAATATTTCTACGAATAATTCCAGAGCTAGGCGGCGCAAAGACGGCGTGCGATTCCGAGGCCCGGTGTGCCCGGAATTAATTTTATAAAAATATTAAGTATTTTTTATACTATGCACGTGGCAGGGGTGTGATATCTCCTAAACGGTAGCTCAGAACGGGAATCTGAGGGCACAGTTGCGTCCGGAACGTGCCGTTTACCCTAGGCGGGGTGTAAACTTTGCGGGCGCGAGCCTGCGGTGAGAAACACCACCAGGGGCGTTTCCGTAAATAAGTAGCAACTTAGTGGGCGAGCGTCGGCTCAAATAACTTCTGAATGGAGTCTCAGATGGAAAATCTGAGACCGCCGTTGCGTTCAGAACGACGCGTTTACCCTAGGGGTGACCTTACTTTTGTTCGCATCGGGCGTCGGGTCCGAGGCGAGTTTGGCGCCGGCGGGCGGCTGATATAAATATCAGCGCCCCCCCTTAATCGTTCTTCGTCGTTCTTCGCCGTTCTTCACCTCCACTCCACCGAATCGAGCAAATGGAGCGCCCACGAGCTCAGAATTCGACGGTGGACGTTCCAGGAGCGCGCAACGGAGGCTCTGGAGCGCAGATCTGAGGCAGAACGTCGGCGTTTCGCCCGCGAGGTAAGCGGTTTGAGTTTTACAATCCCGGATCCCGTTTTTGTGTTGTTTTTCTTCAAATTTTCATATGGGTTGTATAGTTCGGGTCCCGAGCTTTCCAAAACATGTTTCGGATCTGAATTTGGAGCACCGGGGTGCTCTCGGTGGCTCCCGGAAGTTTTCCGGCGAAAACCCGGTTTTCCGGCTGCGGGCATGGCGGAATCCGGCGACGGCGCGGCGGCGGCTTCCGGTGGCGGCGGCGGCGGCGAGGCGGAGTCCGGCGGCGGCGCGGCGGAGTCCGGCGGCGGCGCGGTTGTTTCCGGCGACCCTGCGGTGGTCCGTCCAGTTTGTTCCGGGGGTTCTTTAAACCCCCGTAACTCGCAAACCGTAACTCCGATTTGCGAGCCGTTTGCGGCGACGCGCTCCTTGCGTCGAGACGGACCTTTTGAAATCACCTTGAGAATTTTATGGTTCGGGATCGTGGCCCGGGAGTTAGAAACGTCGTATAAAATAATATTATTTTATTATTTTACGACTTCGGGCCGTTGTAACTTCTACCCGGAGCGTCCGATTGACGTGCCGTCAGTGGCGTTGTGACTCTGATGGTACGACGGAATTTTTGAGATGGTTTCCAAGTGTTGGGACTGAGAACGGGGTGCGGGCCCCACGAGGCCGGGTTTTGGCGTTTGCGGAGAAACGCAGCTTTTGCACCAGGAGTCCGATTTTGGCAGTTGAATAGTCGATCTTGTGTGTTTTTCCGAGAGGATCGCAATGGTGCGTTCCGTTCGATGAGTTTCGGAATCCAGGCGTGGGCCCCACCCGAGCTGGCCTTCGGTGAATAGTACCTTTTTCACCGGGTGTCCGTTTTGGGCGAGCGAGTAGTCGATTCCGCTTGTTTTTCCGAGGGGATCGCCGTGGTGTGATCCTCTCGATGGGTTTCGGGATCGTTGTGTGGGCCCCGCACGAGCTAGCTACGGTGAATAGTGCCTTTTTTACCGGTGCTCCGTTTCGGGCGAGTAAAAAGCCTATCCTGCGTGTTTTTCCGTGTGGAACGCGATGGTGGCCTCAGTTTTGGCTTTGGAGGTGCGCAGTGTGGCTTTGGGGTGAGTCGCTCGGGTTAGCGATGTTTGGACCAGCAGTGGTTGAGGGTTCTCCCTTGGTTCGTTCCTACGAGGGTTCGTGTGGTATCACAACCTTCGTACGGGTTTGTGATCCTCTCGTTGGGATGTTTAAACTGTTAGAGTTGTGGTATCCCTCTGGTGGGCCTGGAGTGGATCCTCTAGCATCTTTACCCTAGATCGGGTTCTTGGTATCGCTGTGACCACTTATTCACGGGCAACGATCCCCTATCTAGCAGGTTAACCCCATAGGGTTTGTGGCATCATCGGGAATATGATCCCCTACGCGGTGGGTCGTGCATAGTAGGGTTGTGGCATCGTCGAGTTTACGATCCCCTACTCAGCATGATGTTTATAGTAGGGTTGCGTCATCGTTGGTTATACGATCCCCTACTCAGCGCTTGGTGTCGGTAGGGTTGCGGTATCGTTGGTTATGCGATCCCGTACTCAGCGCGTGGTTTCGGTAGGGTTGTGGCATCGTCGGTTCGATCCCCTCCATCGCGAGTTATCCCAGATAGGGTTCCGGTATCGTCGTGACCATCTTTATATGGACGATGATCCTCTATCTGAGTGTGAAGCTTCTGTCGAGTGCAGATCGGGTTGTGGTATCCCCCAGCGGATCCTGGGTGTGATCCCCCATCTGTGAGAACTACGTATGTCAGATCGGGTTGTGGTATCCCCCAGCGGACCCTGGGAGTGATCCCCTATCTGTGAGTTACGTATACCGGAGTGGGTCTTGGTATCCCCTAGCGGACCCTAGCGGCGATCCCCTCTCTGAGGAGTTTGGTGGTTATGTTGTTTCAGCGATGTTTCCTCGGTGATGCTATCCGATGAGCATGGTCTCTCGGGTGAGCGTCTGTGATGTTTGCGAGTAAACCGATGGAGTGTATCTCTCAGATGAGTGTCATCTGGTATGACAGTGTTCATGGTGTACTCTCCTGGTTGTGGACAGTTGCTGGTGATGAGGTCGGTACCTCTTGTGGCTTTGTGGCGTGAGCTGTGTATATCTGGATTGTTCAAGGTGTATGTATGGGCATACACCTGAGCTGAGCTGACTAGTTGTGTTTAGCCGAGGATGGTCACGAGATGGAGTTTCTCTCTCGTCTGGGTTCCCTCTGGCTGGGTTGAGCGGACTGTTGCCTTTCAGTTGCTCCCTTGGGTTTTGGGTTTTTGGGGTGCCTACTGAGTATGTTTATACTCACCCCTTCACGGGCTTTGCCCGCACATGTTTGTGTCTTGTGCAGACCACATGCCTTTTGACGGAGTCCCAGGAGGACCCGGAGCAGGCGGAGCTTAGTGAGTGAGTTGACTGGGGTGTTTATCGGAGCTGTGCCGAGGGAGATTTCTGGCGGGTGTTTGTGGCAGCGTTCCCCTTCTTCAGAGCAGGTTGGACGGGCTTTGTAGTTTTCTTTTGGTGGGCCCTGTTTTGCCCTTTGTACTTTCGCTGTTGCTCTCTGGTTGTGGGATAGTGTATGCATGCATTTACTTTCCAGTTTCTATATCTCTGCACTGTTTCATGGAGGTGTTTGTGGGTGCGTGTGTACAGGTACCTTAGGCTAATGCCTCCCATGTGTGTGATAGCCTACTCGGCGCTGGTCGCCAGCCCCTGGCCTATTGGAGGCTGGCTTGGGGAGTCGCGACTCGAGCCCCGTTGGGTCGGGTCGTGACAAAATTGACAAGAAATCTTAGTTCTAAAAACTTGCTAGATTCCTAATATATGATTTCATAATATTAAACTTAAGAAAAGTTTACAAGGAAAAATATTATACCTTAAAGTTTATAGAATCCTACTAATCAGAGTACAAGTACAAGAAATTCTAAGATAGTTATACTTTATTTATTAATTAAAATGTAGTGGAAAATAAACTTGAGACAAAATAAGTAACAAGTATGAAATCTTTTAACCCAAAGAGTAGGGTATCCAACAACCATGGATAAAGGTCCCTTGATTTATACTTTCAAAAAAGTCTGTCTTACCTACACTAGGGTAATTCCTCGATAAGAATATTAGAGTCTGCCTTGCTATCCCCGCAAGTCCTTGAACTTCAAGGTAGTCAGAACCTCTATATTTATTATCAAGGAAGTCGTTGAACTTTAAGGTAGTCAACACCTATGTCTTCTTATCCCCAAAAGTCCTTGATTGTACACAACAAAAATCAAAGTCACACGAAGAAATCTAAACAAGATTTTTAGTAAGCACAAGGCATGAGAGTATCTCTCTCTAGAAATCACTTCAACAACATGTGGTATCTAGAGTAATAGATCACTATTGAACTCGTTCAAATGTGTTCTTATTTATAGGCATTTTCTTAATAGTCGGCTCCCTCATCGTATGGTCTTATTTTTCCTTGAATCTCAGAGGGACCTGTACATGTGTCACTCAAACAATGTTTAGTTAGAAACAGAATGTACAACATTGTTTCATTAATAAAACAAGGGTAAGAAAAATATGATAACTTAACCAAATTCATTTTTTGGAGACTATAAAAAAAATTTCAGAGTCTATGAAATTATAAATTCAGAGTCTATATTACATGGATATATAGATTTTGTTTTTCAAGGAATTCAGATTCAGAATTCTATAGACTTCAGATTCTGAATTCTACAGAATTCAGAACCTGAATTCTAAGGAATTC
Source organism: Viscum album (assembly GCA_963277665.1). Taxonomy (NCBI): domain Eukaryota; kingdom Viridiplantae; phylum Streptophyta; class Magnoliopsida; order Santalales; family Viscaceae; genus Viscum; species Viscum album. The sequence continues at coordinate 328,087,980 of OY728158.1, forward strand.
GGAACCTGAATTATACGGAATTCAGAACTGGAATTCTATAGAATTCGGAACCTAAATTATAAGGAATTCAGATCCATGATTCAAAGGGATTCAGAACCAGAATTCTAAGGAATTCGGAACCTGAATTCTAAGGAATTCAGAACCTGAATTCTAAGGAATTCAGATCCTTAATTTCAGAGAATTCGGAATCTGAATTTCATAAATTCCGAATCTAAATTCAGAGAATTTAGAATCTAAATTCAGAGAACTCAAAATATGAATTTCAGATAATCCAAAATCCGAATTGAGATAATTTGGAATCTGAATTTCAAAATATTTAGAATTAGAATTCAGAGAATTCAGAATTTGAATTTAGAGAATTCAGAATCTGAATTTCGAACCTGAAAACAAAATACTCCATAACTAAGTATTTGTAGGATTCCTTGGTTTTAGATATGAAACTGATTTTTACACTTTAGAAATAATAGGGTTTAGAATAATAGAAACTAAATCATGAACAATGAAAATAAAGATAAGGAGAAAATATCCTTGGGAAGGAAAACTTTCTTACTAAGATAAATCTTCAGGGAAATAAAATTTTCCTTTAGATAGAGTGTTTTTTATTTTCAAAACATAAAGGAATGGAAAAGTCATAAGGAAACCTTATTTACTCAACAATACATGTGTATCCTCAAAATATTTCAAATATATAAAACTCATTTGATGATTAAGATTGAATATGATTTTTATACACCATACAAGATTTTTTTTTCAAGAATATTACATAAAATAAATTGTGTATATACATGATTTTATAAAACACATATAATAATGAATACATGAAAACATAATTATATTCATTAATATTTTTTATTATCCCTTTAAGTCTATGGGTTATTCATTCTATTCCATTGTAATTTTCTCTAATACATTAAAAATTTTACCTTTTATTTCCATAATCCTATATTATTTAATATCAAAATAGAGTACATGAGCTTTGTACCAATTAAAACCATTTTAAAAAAAATTCTATCATATGAATATATTTAGAACTATATTTGATCTCAATATATATTACTTCTATTATATTTTATTTAGTATATTTTCTTAATCAGTATTATCTCCCTTTGATTTATTTTATCTCATAAAAATATGTTCTATATTTTTTATAAGTATTGTTTTCCCCACTTGATGATAATATCCCTCTCTATTTATGTTAGTTAAACTCATGTGAAAATTCCATTATCACTCACCCAATTTCAAACACAAATTCTTTGTATTTCACATGATAAATATATTATTTAATATTTCTTTTATCCCACACTTAAAATAACATATAAAATAATATAGAATGATGGATTATTATCAACATTTCCCAAGTAAGAGGGAAAGGTTTATTATTCTACTATATTCTTGGACATTAATTCTTTTAATTAATACGAGCTTCTATAAAGATATCAATACTTTTCTTTTTATATACAACATACTGAATCTTCTCCTTTATAAAATCAAATTTGATATCAATGAATTTTTCTCTTGAGTTTTTTTAATATGTTCTTTACTAAATTGATTTAACATTGATTGATATAACTAATCACCCATATAAAATCAACATTCATATCTAATTCTCAATTTTTTGACTTCATTCATAGTATTTTCATGCCTGCAAATGCAACAACTATATTCTCAGCTTCAATAGTACTAAGTGTGACTAAATTTCTCTTTATTAATTTACAAGTCACAAACTATAAAATAAGTAATAAAATACATAATTTAAATATATTTCAGCCACATTATATACCCAATCAACATGAGTTGATCCAAAAAATTCATTTTATAAATTTATCTCATAAAATAATCGTCATGTTATTGTATATTTTGATAAAATTGAGATTTTTTATAGTATTAACTTTTTTCCCTAAGACACATTTATCATAATTCAAGTAGTGTTACTATATAAATAATATTTTTTTTCTTATTATCATATATATCTTCATTCTAATCATTTTTTTTCATCTCATTGATTGACTACTGGAGGAGTCTCAATTTTTTATAATTTTAGTAGAACCTATAATATGTGTTATAAATTTTAATAAACAAACCAAAATTATTCAATATCTCCCTAATTTGTTTTCATTGGGATAAAAAAATATAGTTTTTTACATAAATTACATGAAATTCCTCAAATTATTTCATCTATTCAAGTATTGGTATCATAATGTTATTTTTCAATTTATAAATAACCACAAAAATATACAATTTTGAATAATAAAATATAATGTCACCAATATACATACATACAATTTAAGTAACTATTTCGATCTCTTGAACATATAGATTCTTGTCAAACATTATTATTTTGAAGTTTATATTATTTAAATATCCATATATCTTAGAATAATTTTTTTATGGAACTTGTTTTAAACCATAAAGATCCTTTTTTAGTTTTTGATTCTTTTTGAATTAATTTATAATTTAAAAACCCTATAGTTGTTCAAAAAGTATTTATTATTGATAAATCTTTATTTGGGAATGAATATTTAACATCAATATGATAAATTGTATAATTATTTTGAGATATAATGTAAAATGAAATTGTTATTTCTTAAAACATTATAGTTTGAGAAAACTTTACATACAAATAAACTTGTTCAATGTATTATTACCCTTAGAATGAAAATAAACACTCTCTCATGGATAAATCACATTTATCAATAAACACATTTTAGAATACTCGGAATGGTTATAATTATATTATTTTCATTTTCTTAGGGATTAGATCCCATGTATAGTTCTTTTCAATTTAATTACAATCATTATTTTTATCAGTTTCTAATTAATTATGCTAAATGAATTCATCATTTTTTTCAAAATATACTAGGGAAATAAAAATTATGTGTTTTAATGGTTCATCATATTTTTCTATTTAAATTCGTTTATTTTGATTACAACTTTATTTTTATCATTCATATATTTCATCATCCTTGAATAAATCATTTTATATTCAAAAACAATTTCATCTTCATAAATTATTTACTCAAAATAAATATATTCATAAATTTAAAAAGATTTATAATCTACTTAATATCAATATTTAGTGATATTATTATAGTCTATTGATGTCTTTTCCTCAATTTCAACATTAATCTCATTTTTTGGGTTACTTTTTTTTATTTGGATATCAAAATTATCCATCCACTTATAGAACCTTTTATTCCAACACATTTAGCCTCTACCATATAAAATATATATTTTAAATATTTCCTCATTAAACTTTTCATCAATATTTCTTGATATTTTTCACAAATTTTGATTTAGAAATACTATAAAGTATTTCATAAATGGATTATTTATATGAAAAAACTTATATGGTATTTTATCAGTGTTAGGCCTCAATGATCTCATATTATGAATTTTCATTCTTAATGAAATAGATTATACTCCAAAAAAATATTATTCAATTCCATTTAAATTTTATTATTTTACCATCTCAACCAGCAACTTGTTATTTCATTTAATGAATCCATTTTATGGAGTCTTCTATAGTGACATTAAATCATGTTTGATTCAATGTTTTAAAATACATTTTCCAAATTGATTACATGGAAAAAAATTTCAATTATTAGATTCAACATATTTGGATAAATCTATGAAAAAAATAGTTTACCTTCTAATTAGTTATAATTTCTTAATGGATTCTTGATTATATATATAGAAAATTACATTGTTCAATGTCATGAAATGGTCAACAAATTGGATTAAAAAAGTGGTCAACTTTAGAATATTCATGCCTCGTTGTATAATTTCTCAAACTAAAACATCATGATATGGTTATGAAATATTATAAAATCATTTATATAACATATATATTATTACAAAAAAATATATTCCTTGAATCATTTAGTTGTGTGTATTTAGATAAAAATACATAATAAATAGGATATAATATATTGATAAATTTTTAAAATGACTCTTAGATGTATTCATGAACCTGTATTCTGTCTACTATACATAGTAAACTTGTCTTACTTTGATTTTTACATGAAAATAATGTGGAGATAAAAATATAATAGTTTGGGAATAAAAAATAATAGTATAATTGATTACATCTTATAAATTTATGTAAAACAAAATATATGAATAAAAATCGTGGTTAGAATGATATGCATGGAATAAATAACACATAAGTAGTATATGATAACATAAATATCATGAAAAAGTGTTTGGAAGCCTCCAATGACAATTATACTCTCCAGAGTCTTGGTATCATAGGGGATTATATGAAAAGTCTCCCTACCAATACCAAAATATCATAAAAATTCCATTCAAATAGTATCTCAAGAGATAAAATATCACCCGATGAATTTGAGGTGAATATTAAAAGGAATATCCATATAATAACATGTATTTTAATAATTACATTATATAAAATTTGATACAAAACAAGTAAATTATTGGATGCACAATATGAAACATACACATATATATATATATATGAGAAAAAAATATAATTCATCATGTATACCAATGATGAAAGATAACTCATGAGTAAGGGTTTTGGGTAACAATCTAAAAAATACATATTCAATGGATGATATGAAATATCTTTATGAATTCCCATTAATAAAAATAGGAAATTATATGGTATTCACTATGTAGATTATATGGTATTGTGACCTCTAAAACAATGTTTTTCGAAGTGAATTGTGAATGGATTTTCAATATAGAAATTAAATATGTTATTAACCTAGTATGAGCATGGGTCTAGATCATTTCAAGTTAATTATAGAGAAATTAATAAAAAAATTATCATTCTGTAAAAATACATAAGCAGTAAGAGACCATTTATCGTACTGAAATTACATTTTTCAACTATATGTTTTTAACCCCCTCCATAGGAAGATTAAAAATTATAATACAAAAGGATTTCCTAATAAATTGTTTATAATAAATATTAATAGGATAATAATGATCCTTAAAAATAATATATAACATAACCTAATGAATTTAAACAATATTTTAATATATTCATAAACACATTTCCAAAAAATTAAAATGGGTTATCCTATAATAAAATGTAATGACTCTAGTATCAACATGAAATTATGAATAGAGTATAAGTAAAGAGTATGTTAAAAATAAACTATTTTTAATTGAAATGTATAATACATTAATATATAAATAACATGTCTTGAATATTAAATGATATGTGTAAATAATTGGAATAAAAGAACAAATAATAGTAATAAGAGAGATAGAGGAGGGGAGATCTAACCCATATAAGATTTTATGCCCAAAAACTTCTCCTAAAATGGATAAAAATCATCCAAAATAAATGTAGAGATGTGGGGGAGACTTCATGAGAGATGTATAAATAGATAAATCGTGATTATTCTAAAGATAAATAAGATTTATTAGGGGGAATGTTTTGGTGTAGCAAGTGTAATCCCATAGACAAAAAATTTGATTACTATTTTTCAATTATGTAAAGTTTTAAAGTAAACCGTATGATGTTACATTACCTTTCTCAACTCTATAAAATAATGTTTACTAATAAAATTAGGAAAGTAAAACTAAAATAAGATAATGGTAATTCTTTCTCGTTTACCATATTCAATAATATTTTACTATTTCAATGGAACTTTACATTTTTTTACCAAATTTTTCTAAATTCAAACCCTATCATATTATAAACATTATAATTCCAGATATACATTCCATTTTATTAAATTTATTTTATAATTATGATGAATTTTTAGTGAGAAATATACCTATGAAAATTATTTTATTGAAATAGTGCTAATTATCATGACCACACTACTATTAAAATAACCAAATTATATTAATAACATCTAACCTATAAAATATTAATATAAATTATTAGATAATTATCCTTTAAATTTTAGATATGAAATTTTAAAATGGAAATAAAAAATATTTTATAAAATTTTATTTTATTGATAAATATGATAGAAAAACCTTTAATAGGATTTTTATGATCTAAATGAAAATGGAATAACATATAACATTAATGTAGAAGAATAAAAAACTATTTACAAATTAAATTTTCAAATTTCAAATTTGAATTATTAAAATTAAATCACTTTTATAACATGTACATTATTATGAAAACATTAAATTCTAATTATTATATTATTATTACAATGAAAATATTATATTTTTAATTTCTAAATTATTAAAACACATTAAATATGTGAAATAAATTTATAAAATAGAACTATAGGTTTTAAAATAATAATTAGTTAAGTATTAGTGATTTTAGGAAACCATTATAGGAAATAATTCTTATTATGAGTTATGTGCATAAATTCCCATTATTATTCATGTATTAATAATCCTTATCTATTAAAATTAAATATACTATTAATAATTTCTTCATTTTAATAACATATTACTTTTATGGAAATAAATATATTAATATAATGAATGAATTTAATTTTAATTTATAAATTCTTGTTCTTAGGGTATCAAATGATTTCTTTCTGTTAAATTAAATTCAACTTATTTAAGAAAAATTGTGTTACTACTTCACAGTTTATAATTATGTTTGTATATTTATTAACACCTACCCCCCTAAGGTAGGTGGTAAGGTGTGTGTACTAATATCCATGAAACTAGGGTTTATACCGTGATTGGAACAACATTTATTACTTATTATAGAGATTCTATAACAAGTACTATACAAGTACCATGACAATAATTGTCTTGGGTACTGTAGTAGGAACTATAGTACGCACTTTAGAAACAACTATAAAAGCTCAAAAACATTCCAAAAAGGCTCATGGTATTTATTTTTAAGCCCTTCATGCCGTATTTATATGGTATCCATGATTTTTTGTATGGAATTCAGATAAAATGTAATTAAATGAGGTGATTAGGGTGGTTCAGTCATTTGGATGATGAATGTTGGTGGTCATGTCAAATAAGATCCAATGTAGGTGTGTGTAGTTTCTTTTAATTATACATCAAAACTAATAATATTATATATCTATAATAAATATGTTATTTTCAATGATTAATGAGTATTTTATATATTTAAAAATTTCTTAGATAATGATATTACGCATTACTATATAATCACTCTTCATGTAATAGACATATTTCATCTTTTCATTTATATATATATACTTCATTCTAACTCTAAAATCATGTTTCACATTTAACATGTCTTTTTGATATCTTATTCTAGTTTTTTATATACCACAGTTCTTATAGGTATAGTGATGTTTTAATATTATGAGTTAGGGGATATTTTTTTATCAAGCACTTCACTTAGATTATTTCTTTAATATTTACCATTTATTTACAATATTTGGCTATGAAGTAATAAAAAATTCTTATTTTATGATGTTATTCAAGTGATAAAAATGCATGTTAATTGTATAGTTATTTTTATTCCATCAACAATAATCTTATGAGGAAGGATTACAATGGAATAGATGAATCCATGGTATTTTAATCTCTAAATCATGTTATGAAATTTTATTATTTTCACTTTTTTATTCAGAATTATATCTAATGAGTATATATCCTGAATTTCTATGTTCATTTAAAAATATAAATATTTTTTATATTATAATATTCATTTATTCCTTGATAAGGTTATTCAACAAAATTGTCTTTAAAAAGTGGAGAATAAATAATTTAACAAAACAAAAAATTTAATTGAAAGGGAAAAAATGAGAAACCCCTTACATGATAAAGCAAGATTGTTACATTCTTCACTAATTAAATAAATTACTCCCTTATAATTATTACACACTGATAAATAATTAAAAATATTTTTATTTGGGTATTAGAAAATTATAATCGTCATGATCCCCAATTTTTTATTGATAGGAGGTGTAACATATTTCATAATATTCGGTATAATGAATTATGAATGATTAATGAAATCCTTAGAGATATTTTTCTATTTATATATTTCAAGATATTGAGATCAATTGATATGATTATAATATTCCAATGTCCCATGGTAATTTTTATGTAATGAAAATGTGTTGGATATATGTAAAAAGTTTTTATAACTGAGTTGAATATTTGTAAAATTATCATAGTAACTTGAATTTTATATTGAAAAACTAGTAATAATTCATTAATCTTGAAGAGATAAGAATATATATTGAAATTTCATTCCACCTATTTTAATAAACAATATTTTACCTATTAAGATCATTTTTGAACAATATAATAAAACTATAAAAAACACTAAAAAATAATTATCAATGGTTATGTCTTTTTCAACACTTATTTGGACCAAATATTAATGATACCACTAAATTTTACTGAAAAATTATTTATATTAATAAACTAAAAAACAGGTTTATAATATTACATAATAAAAAATAAGTAAAAATGTTAACTATACTTTATAATACTAGTTATACTTGAACTAGTTCTCTAAAAGTAATGGTTACTTTCATATGGTTTCATTTCTAATTTCTAAAAATAACTAAACAAAACTTTGATACCTACTGTAATAAACAAGACTTTCAAACCAAAATATAGTGATAAAAAATTACAACATTTACTATATAACATAAATTTTACCACAAAAAAGGTTTCCCAGTATCATTACATTAAGTGTCTTTGGAAAAAACATAATATAGAGAAATAATATGATAATAAATATTTAAAGAATATTCTATATACATTCATGATTCTATTGTCTATCTATATTCCATTGTAAAATCTCCAACTTTGTGGAGATACTTTAATAATTAAATCTTTGTTTAAATACCTTATAGTTTGTAAATTAAATGTTTAATCAGTGTATGAGGAATCTTGTTGGTTTCTTAGGGATTCAGGACATGAAAAAAAAAGTAAACATGGGTTATATTTTTCATGGTTCATAGTTGGTGCATGGTTAGTGGAAACCATGCACCCAAACCGTACTAGCCTGAAGGAAGGGTTCACAATTTGGTTGAAACCGTGAAAGGAGGATATCCAAACCATGAAGTCTCAGATAGAGGAATTCTGTATGTTTGGTGCATGGTTTTTTAAACCATGAAAATCTCTCCAAGTAACCGTGCGACTTATCTCCTCTTGGATAGAGACTGGGGCATTTTTTCTATATGGCTTGGAAAACAGTGTGGCATACAGTTTGATTCATTAAAAGTAAAAAATTACCATTTTTTCTAATTTGGATTTTAAGAGTTTAACTTGATTTTATTCACATTTATTCCTATTACAGGCCTCGTGATAGACCTAAACCCCTAAATCATCCTAAGGGTTGATCTCCTTCATTTATAGGATATTTGGAGTTCTTTTGGTTGCTGATCGAAGCTCTGAGTTAGTCTAACACTCAACTTGCTTCTCTTTTCTGGATTAGGGATTTTGGTTTCATTCTTCTTCTCCAGAAGCCCTAAAACCCTCTTTTTCTAGAGGATATTAGTTTTTGGATTGAAAGGGTTCTTTAATACTGATCTAAGACTAAGGTTTTTGAATTATTTTCTATGCATTTGAGGTAGGTGGTCTACAGGTTATATCCCATAGTCTTGAAGTTGATTTGTGCATGTGTAGTTGTGATTTGAGTTCATTATTGTTATTATTTTGATGAATTTGATATGATTTGTTAAAATGGTTGGATCAATGATGAATTAAACCCCTTAAGTACCATGTGGTATGCATTTATGTTTATTAGACTAATCTTAGTGCCACCCATGGGGTGCACCAACATCATGAACTTGAAAAATTGTGATGTTGAACATGGAATTATTATGATGAAGTAAACACTATGATATATATGCGTTGAAATATCAGCTTAAATTATTAAAGGCACTAATGATGGTTGTTCCTAGAATTTTATAAGGGTATAAGGGATTGTTTTGAACATTGTGGGTGGGTTAAATGAATTTAAGTGATTGTGAAAAATGGATCGCGGGTTGAAATGAGAATATGAAAATGAGTTATGTCCTGAAGATGAATTGATGTGTTGATTGAGTACTTAATTTCTAATGTTATGTGAAATGATTATGTAAGTTTTGGAATATGGTATATTTTATTAATGGTTAGTGGAATCATATTCACATTGCTTGGAAGTTGTTGGTATTGAAAATGACCTACACCCATGGGATGAGTTAGACCGAGGCTCTAAATCCCACCACTAGAATTTTTGGATTAGGGGGTCATACTGATCCCAAAGGAGCCTAAACGATACATTAGATAATTACCTGGATTGATACTTTAAGGTATGTGTGATGAAAGTTTTTGAGAATACCTGTACCGGTTCTGAAATGTATATGAAATAAGTTTACTTGCGTGACGTTTTCCCTAGTAATCTAGGGAACTTAAATTTTTACATTATGCATAGTGGTCGACTGTCTTATGTTGTTGTTCAATAAATGGAACACCTAACACATATATATAAATGATGATGATTGTTTAGTTAAATAATTATTTTCTAATGGTATCATGTTACTCCTTGTTTATTTGTTATATATTAGTGCATGCATACACAATTTTCATAGACTGTATATTTTGTAGATAAAATTGGTGGTGGCCTACTGAGTTGTAATCACAACAATGTCAAGCCAGCATTATGTACCTGAGCATATTTCAAGGTTGTAGTTCAGGATAAAGGAAAATTACTTATGCTAGAGGGTTGAGTTGGCCTTGGGATGTGAATGGATGAGGATCCAGACATAGAGTCAGAACCCATTGTGTATATGCTTCTATTGGTCTTTATTTTGGGTTTTCTTGACTTTTGACATTGGTTTCATGATAGGGAATATTTTGCGGTTAGTTGTGGGCTTGTACACTTTTTTGGTAAATGGTTTGAAATGTATATTTATTGTTTATTGTCTAATATTTTCTTTATTTTGTTTTGTTATCTATTAAGGAATACTCTGATAAAGAGGGTATAGTCTCCCCAAGTATTTATTTAGACCCTCCTAGATAGTTGAAAACCTCTGGCATATAGGGAGGCACACTTCATGTTATGTGGTGATCCGGATTAGGGTACTGGTTTAGTGGAATCTAGGTTGGGGACATTACAAAGTGCTATCATAGGAATGTTCTTCTCTCTTTTCTTATTATTTGGGGATGGTATATAGAAGATTAGGATGTGTCAGGCCTTGGAAATGAGCTCATGGTTGGGAGTATTTAACCCATGTACAGATAAATCCCAAATATCAAAGGTAGTAATTGTTGTTCTTGATATATGTTGTTATATTTGAATGATATTTCACCATTATGTGATGAAAGTTTTGTGTGAAAAGTTTGTTTTTTGATATTTTTCTCATGGAAATAATAGAACTATGTTGTTCATTCATGCATCATTATAGGAACATAGGGATATTTGTGACATGTATTTGGATAGGAACACATGGGATGGGTGTGTGAGACATTAAGGGTAGAATGAATTTAACTTCTTGAAAAACATGATGAAAATTTTGTCTAATATAAATGAAAAAATGGGTAAAAAGTAATAATGTTAAATAATGGTTAAAGAATTGTTCTAAATGAATGGTTTTAAATGATATAAAATATTGGTTGTAACATGTTGTTAAATGGTAAATGATCCTAAAAGGAAAATATTTTTATTTTGAAAGTGAAAATGGTTTAAGAAATAGGTGTATAAGGAAAATCTCATGACTATATTTATTGGTTTACTCACATGTTAACCATGACGCACGATACAGATGGTTAAGGGTAGTATTCTAACTATGATGATATCTATCGGTAAAGTGTATAAAGGATGAGTTTTTTATGGCTATTATAGAGCCTTATTTATGTAAAATGTTGAAGCTTTATGTTATGTGTTGTAAAATCAGGCTTGGAATTTTAGAGAAATTCCATTATGATAACATGTGCTAGTTGGGAGATAAGTAGATATTTCTGAGAATGCTCCCCTGGATGCGGAGTAAAAGACCTCTGTGAACCATGGTAATAGAGGATAGGATATGTTCTCAGAGAACATAACTTGTTTAGTGTAGATGATGGAATACGACCCAGGGCGGGTTGCACCGAGTATGTTTGAGCTGAATAGAGAGATCCAACTACAGAACCCTCCAAAATTTACTAGAGTAGGTGGGATAGATATAGCCAAGTTCTAGATAGAGTCTATCCAGATGATTCTTTGTCACTTAAATACTCTTCCTGATAAGAGAGTCAAGATAATATCCAATATCTTGATATGTTAGGAAAAGTATAGGTCAGACATCTTAGTTCATATTGAGAAGGTACATGGTATGTTGTGGAAGTGTTTCGGGGAAAATATTCAAGAGGATTACTATCTGGATACTCTGATTAAGGATAAGGTTGTGTAATTTATGAGTATGACCTAGGGGACTATGTAAGTGATATATTATGTAGTCTATTTCACTAACTTGAAATGTTTTGTTCTAACTTTGGTAGGGGATGAGGCGGAAATGGTGAGAAGGTTTCATGATGGACATAGACATTATATCATGTCCTTGGTAAATATATTCCGCTTAAAGAGGTTTGAGAAGGTGATGTATTAGTCTCTTACCTTTGAGGATAATTTTAATGAGTTTTCTAGAGGTGGGAATATAGTTTCAGTTGGGTGATCTATTTCTGAGACCTCTAATGTTATGAAGTGCCATTTTCAGAGTCTCCACTAGGGAAGTGGTGGGCAGTGTAGTCAGAGAAGATAAACATTTTATTTGGGAAGTTACTAAGTCTTCTATTATCAGTGTTGTAGGTCAGGAAACATGAGAGTTTAGTGTCCCCAACCACCAGTTGCGTATCGAGCATGATAAATGTTGGGGAATGTGCAGTGGTTTTGTATGAACCCTCCACAGTCAGGAAATGATGAAGGGCCAAGGCCTATACAGAGTGTATGCAGGGGGTTAGTTTCCCTATATCAGACAGTCATTCAGAGATTTAACGGTCATTTCAGTTGAGGTGGGGGCATGGTACTACAGGAAGAGTGTGTCCATACAAGTAGGAAAGTATAGCATGAAGAACTCAAACCAAAGATCAGGGTAGAGGGGCTAGTCTACTTCATACTATTCTATCTACACCTAGAGGTGTTGAGGCTAGACCATCAACTTTTAATGGTACGATCATTGTATATTTCATTCCTTATAGTTTTTTATTTGATACATGATCCAAAAATTATTTTATTTATTTTCAATTTTTTGTGGTGTTTGGTCTTGTTGTGGAAATTATGTGTGGGGTTTTTTCTATTGAAAAATTATTAGGGGTGTGAGTAAAAAATATTCAAAAAATGTAAGTGGTGTTCTCTTGAGTTTGGTTGGTACCATTTTATTTGGGACTTGTTTGTGATGGATATGTTATCTTTTGATCTAAATATGGGAATGGATTGGCTAGTATTATACCAAACCCATATTGATTTTTACCGATTTAAGGTGACATTCACGTCTCTTAAGGGAGACAATTATGTCTATCATGGTGAATGAGATGTTTGTGTAGGCTATGTAAAGCCATTTTTTCATTAGATGGGTGAACTCACAGACTAAGTAGCTTGTCTCATTCATAGTGATGATAAAGTAGAGTATCTTTTATTTGCTCTTGTGGTGGATTAGTTTCAAGATGTGTTTCTTGAGGACCTCTCAGGACTACCACTTGAGAAAGATGTTGACATCATGAAAGAGTTATTGGTGGGAGAATAAATAGTTTCCATTCCTCTATATTGAATGATACCGAAAAAACTCCATGAGAATAAAAATTGTTTACATAGATTTGAGAAAAAAGGTTTCATTCATCCTAGTAAATCACCTTTGGGATCCCTAGAGTTATTTTCCATGAAGGTTGGTGGATCCTTATGGTTATGTATCAATTATAGGAAGTTGAATTAGATGATGGTTAATAAATAATGCCTTCTTCATCAAATCAGTGATCTTCTTGTCCAACTAAGAGGTAATTCAATGTTATCTATGATTTTTCTAAGATTAATGTATCATCAGTTAAGGGTGGGAACTTCAGATATACCATAGATTGCCTTCATGATCAAGTACGAGTTGTATGAGTTTTTTGTGATTCCTTTCGAATTGACCATTGCACTGATGGTGTTTATGGTTCTAATGAAGAAAATATTTCACCCATGTCTAGATGGGTTTGTAGTTGTATTTTTAATGATATCTTAGTGGACTATAAAATTTGTGATGATCAAAACAAACATCTTGACATCATCCTGAGTACACTAATATATAATAAGTTATACTACATGCTATCAAAGTTTCATTCTTAAATGAAAAGGGTACATTTATTTAGGAACATGATATCTGAGTAAGATATGTCAGTGGACCTGAATAATGTGTAGGAAGTTGTGTCATGGTATTATCCCAGTAATGTTTCTGATTTCTGAAGTGTTCTGGTATTGGTGGGTTATTACTGAAGCTTCATCAATGACTTATCCTATTTGGAATCACTGCTTTAGGGATAAACAAATAATGGTACCAATTTTGAGTGGTATGTGGCATGTGATAATGTCTTTAAAGAGTTAAATAAGTGGTTAATTACCATGTCGATTCTAATCTTACCCAAGCCAGGTATGGGGTGTACCTTGTTTTGTGATGCGTCTGGTGTTGGGATTGGGGAAATTTTGATGCAGGATGATCGGGTCGCCGCATATGGGTCATGATAGTTGATGAATTATGAAAGAAACTACCTTAAAAATTATCTTGAATTATTCATGGGGATTTATGCTTTAATGTGTTGGTCACACTAGTTTTTGGAAGAGCGTTTCAGGGTATATACTAATAATAAAATCCTTAAGTACATCCTCTCTCAGCGTGATCTGAATCTTGTAGTGATGATGGGTTGAGTACATGTAGTCTTTTGTCTTTGATCTAGTTTACACATCGGTAGAGGAAAAAATATGGAGGATGCATTGAGTCAAATGAATCAAAATTAGGTGGTTTAGGAATCCATCCCTGACTAGAGAATGATAGAGTTGTTTATTGAGATGCACCTATAAGTATATGATAGTCACGGGAATGTGACCCTTGAATCATTAGTTATTGAGTCCACGCTTATGATTCAGATCAAGGAGATGTATCTTGAGGATTTAGAATGTTTTTCTTCATGGTAAATCCATAAATGTGGGGATTCACATTCTGGTTAGACCATTAGGGATGATGGGATCATTTATGTTAATGGGTGTGAGTTTTCTTCAACATGTATGTAGGGAGAGTTAATGCGAAAGTTTTATGAATCAAAGTGGGTGGTGTGTCCAGTCATGAAAAAGATGTATCATGATCTTTTTAGGAATTATTGGTGGCCAGATATGAAGAAAGAGGTAGTAGGTTTTGTGGAATGGTCCATTACCTGCCAGTATATGAAGTCTGAGCATCAGTGGTCGGGTGGTTGGTTACAACCGCTACCCATTTCAGAATAGTAATGGGATGAAATGATGAAAAATTTTGTTGTTGGTATTCCATGTATTCCTCAAAAAAATTATGCAATTTTAGTAGTTTTATATTGGATAACTAATTTGATTTATTTCATTCTGATTAAAGAGACCTTTACTGTGGATCAGTTAGGTAACCTTTATGTTCAAGAAATAGTAAAGTAACATGGGGTTCCACAAACTATAGATTCAAATATTAATCTATGTTATACATTTCACTTCTAGTAGGGATTACAGAATGTATTTGGTACATAGGTGTTTTTGAGTATAGCTTTCCACCCTGCAGATGGACGAGAAGTAGGAGCGTACTATTCAAGTACTAGACGATATGCTGAGAACTTGTGTCTTATACTTTGTTGGATCATTAGAGAATAAATTTTCACTTGTTGGCTTTACCTTCAACAATAATTACCAGGATATGATTCAGATGGAACTTTATTAGGAACACTATGGTAGACCGTGTAGATCTCTTTTGTGTTAGATGGAAGATGGGGAATCAGATTTGTTTAGGATGAGTCGCATGCAGGAGACGTCAGAATAGGTTTAGTTAATTCAAAAATGTATGGAAATGGATCAATGTAGGAAGAAGTCGTATGTGTATTGGAATAATATACCTCTTGAGTTTTTTGGGTGATCATGTGTTTCTTCAAGTGTCACCAATGTTGGGTCACTGATAGTTTTGGAAATAGGGTAAGTTAGCACCTAGGTTCATGGGGCTGTTTGAGATTATGGAGAGGACTAGGTTGGTGGCATACTAATGGGATATTACAAAATGGTATGCTGTTAGGAAAAATGTTTTTCATGTGTTATAGCTTCATCAGTCTCACCCCTACCCATCTCACATGATTGATTTTGAGGGTGTTGACCTTGAGGCTAATACGTCCTTTAAGAATCACCTGGTTCATATTGTGGATCATAGTGAGAAAGTATTGTGAGTCAAGATTGTACCCTTGTTTCATGTTTTTGGCAGCATGGTAACATTTAGGAAGAATCATGGGATATGGATTCATATATCTGGGCTCAGTGGCCCAATCTCTTTACATTATATTCTCAACGATGCTTGTAAGTGCAACTCAAGGATGAGTGATTATAAGGTGGGGAGGTTGTAAGATCCCAGACATTGTGGAGGTATGTTACGAACTAAATCATTGTTTAAATCCCTTATATTCGGTTAATTAAATTTTTAACCGGTGTATAAGGATACTCGGGGGTGTCTTGGGGGTTCAGGTCATGAAATAAAGGTAAATCAGACCATCCTATTCATGTTTCATGGTTAGTGCGTGGTTAGTGGAAACCATGCACCAAAATCATGCTAGCCTGGAAAAAGGGTGCATTATTTTGTTGAAACCATCCAAGGGGGAGATCCAAACCATGTGAGCATGGATAGAGGCATTACACATGGTTGGCACCCGGTTAATCAAACCATATAGAGCTACCTATGAAACTGTGCGACTTAGCCCCTCTTGTATATAGGCTGAGGCATTGTTAGCCCACCCTTTATAAAACCATGTGGCTCATTAAAAATTAGAAATTACCATTTTTTCCTTGGTATTTTTTGTATTTCACCTGATTTTATACCCATTTATTCCACCTCAATCTCTAGTGATGAACCTAAACCCCCCAAATCTTCCCAAGAGTTAATATCCTTCATTTATAGTCTATTTGGAGTGATATTGCTTAAATATCGAAGCACTAAGTAATTCTAACACTCCTCTTGCATCTCTTTTCTGGATTAGGGATTATGGTTTCACTCTTATTCTTCTGAAGGAATAAACCCCTCTTTTCCCAATGAATCATAGGTTGGAGCATCAAAGGGTGTTTGAATCTAGATATAAAGATAAGGTCAAGTGATTGTTAATCTATGGATTCTATGCAGGTGGTCTATAAGTTATATGTAATAGTCTTGAAGTTGATTTCTGTATGTGTTTGTGCTTTTAGTTATCTCTTGTTATGATATTGATTTATTTGATAGGAATTGAAAAAATGGATGGTTAAATGAATAATTGAACCCCTCATGATCCTTGTGAGATGCATTGAGGTTGATTATACCAATATTAGGGCCACCCATAGGGTGCACCAACATCCTGAACAAGGAAAATTATGATGTTGAACATGGAATTATTATTATATAATAGATCCTATGAAATATATGTGTTGAAAAGTTTTCTTAAATTATGAAATGCACTAATGGTGGTTGTTTCAGGACTTTGATAAGGGTAAAAGGGATTTTTTGGAACATTGTGGTTGGGTTAAATGAATTAAAGTTATTGTGAAAAATGGATTATGGGTTGAAATGAGAATATGTTAATGAGTTAAGGATTGTAGATGAATTGATGTGTTGAAAGAGTAGAGAATTAATAATGTTATGTGAAATTATTTGGTATGTTTTGGAATTTGGTAATTGTGGTTAATGAATAATGAAATCATGTGAACATGGGTTGGTAGTTCTGGGTATTTACTGATTCTCTACACCCACGAGTCAGGCCGGAAAGAGGCTCTAAGACCCACCACAAGAATTCACAGGTTATGGAGTCATAATAATGCTCTATACCCATAATGGATGCATTGGATGATTACATAGACTCAGGATCCAAGGTAGGTGTGATGAAATTGGTTGAGATTACCTCGACTGATGCTCCATGGTATGTGAAGTAATTTTACTTGTGTGATGTTTTATCTATAGAGATAGAGAATTTGATTTATTATCTTACACATAGTGGTTCACCAACATAGACTGTTGGGAAATAAATGGAACACCTAACCCGTAGACTTAAATTATGGTGATGGTTTAGTTGAATAATGATTTCTTAATGGAATCTTATTAATCATTGATTATTTTATATATATTTGTGCATGCATACACTATAATATTAGTTTGGATATTTTATAGGAACCATTGGTGGTGGCCTATTGAGTTGTAATCACACCCTGTTTAGGCCGTCATTGGGTACCTGAGAATATTTCAAGGTTATAGGTGAGGACAAGGAAAATAGCCCCACGATAGAGAGTTCTGTTGGGATTGAGATGTGCATGGATCAGGACCCATATATGGAGTCATTACCCATTTTTTTGATGCTTCTATTGGTTTTTAATTTGGGTTTTATTCACTTTTGACATTGGTTTCATGACATGGATTATTTAACGGTTGGTTATGGGCTTATACCCAGTTTTGGGGAGTGGTTTGAAATGCATGTTTATTTGTTATTGTCTATTATTTCCTTTATTTCATATTTTTATCTTATGTGTCATACTATTATCAAGAGGGTATAGTATCCCTGCATATTTATTTATAACCTCACTGTTATTTAGAAACCTCTATCTTACAAGGAGGTGCTCTTGAGGTCATGTGGTGACCCAGCTCAGGGCATCAATTTAGTGGCCTATGATTTGGGGAAGTAACATTCATAATGTATTTTTTTCCAATGGATTTTTCATTAAAATAAGGGATTATAGATATATCCTAGTAAGGTTAAAAATATCCATTTAAGCATGAAAATGAAGATATGTCAAAATAACATCATATTTGATAAGTCATGAACCACAACATGGTACAAAGAATCAAAAATATGAAATAATAGTTATATATCTAATACATGATAGCTTGAAATATTTTTTACCAAATATCTCCTATATAAAAGAGACCCGCTGAAGTCATGGATAAATAATGGATCATATGACAAGGTTATGCACCAATGACCTAGTATAATTATTATTTTGCATGATAAATATATTTTGAGGTAAAACATTACCCAACACATTAGAGGGATAAGAAAATTTAGATCACCTATGTTATAACAGGTCTATTATTTCTTATATTACATGAAAATTCATATATAAAAAATTCAGTATAAAATTTGTAAATTCAAATACATACATAAAAGAGATAATAAACATAAATCCTTGATAATGTAAAACCATGATCATGGTTTACCCACAATTAAGGGTTAATGGTGTTATTTCTAAAATTATAAGTCAAAGGATGACATAGAATATCTAGATAAATACTATTCAATAAAATTAGGAAAGTATATTATATTTTATTATAGAGTTTATTTTATGGGTAACCTTTATAAAATAATTTTCAATGTTTCATAATAATCAATTGTTAAAATAATATTCAAATGTATCCATAAACATGGATAATCCATTTATAGAATACTATAATTGAATTAGTGAAAATTTTACATGATATTTAATATTTAAATAATAATAAACATAGCTCGAGTGTCACTCAGTAATTCAAAATAACAATTTTTAACAAAATATTTTTAAAATACCACTATAGGGAGATATAAAGATTATGTTGGATAAGGATTTTTTTATGAGCGGAGTTTATGGGAAGTGTATATGATAATCATGATAATGAAAAATAAAATAAATAGTAACATAATAGATTTATAAAAAATTTCTAAAAATATTTATACAAAAAAATTAATTGGAAAAATATGAATGAATTATACTATATTGAAGTGGAATAAAACTCTATTATGAAAGTGGAATTAAGAATGGAAAATAATGAAAGGGTATGGTATAACTATAATTATGGTTTTTAAAATGGAAAATTCTATAATTTATTTTGAAACAATACTAGAATAAAAAATTGGACATCAAAATTATTTTGATAAAATGACATGAAATATTAATGTGAGATATGGAAGAGGAACCCTTTAAAAATTTAATATTTCTTACTTATCAAAAACACGTAGCACTACAAAACTCTTCCAAAATTATGATATGGGGATTGGAGAGGCTCCTTGAGAGATATATGAAGTGATAAAAAGATATTATTGTGAGTAGAAATGAGATAAATGGGTGGTAATTCATTGGTATATTGTGTGGAATCTCATGGAAAAAATAATGGACTATTTTACATTCTATTATCTAAAGTGGTGTATTATAACTCATAATTCTAAAATGAACCCCATAACTCCCCTACATAATTATTAGTAATATATTTTGATAAATAATACTAATTTAATTGATTTTTTTCTTTTCTATAGATTTTTTTGTTATATTTAATATAATCTACTGATTTTCATAAATTTAAAGTATAATTTTCCTTTTTACCAAAAAATAAAAAAATTAACATCTTAAATTTTTTGGAAATATTTATTCCATATATTTGATAAATTTTATATAATTAATATAATAATTACGAGAAAATCAATTTTTAAATAAATATAATAGAAAATGGTTTTGGTGAAATGAACATTATTCATAACCATTGGCATAAAAATATAACTAAATTATATATTTTTAATGAACAACTTATCCAATTTTAATATAAATCTTATGATAGTAATTCACTAAATATAAGAAATTGAATTAAATTATAAATTAATAAATATATTATGAAATATAATTTCAATATAAAATATACTATTTAACCATTACATGGAATTTTAATTTTATAAATGAAAATGGAATGAAATAAAACATTAAAGATGAGCATGTAAAAAATTAATTAAAAATTAAATTAATTTATTTCCATAGTTATATGTAAATGATAAGTTTATATTTTAACATTTACATCTTTATTCGTGTAATTAGATTATAAGTACTCTATTACTAATACAATATTGATATTAATTTCTAAATTCTACCTTATTAAAATAACAATTTAAATATAACAAATTTAGTTATCTTATAGAATTATATGTCTAAAAATAGTCATTCATTTAGAAAACAAATATAAAACCATTTAATACGATAAATATTATTCTTAGAAATAAGCATAAAATTCAATTATGAATAATGGATTAATATTAATTATTTATTAATATTCATTCATTTAGTATATTTTATTTTTAAAATCCATTTTATGAGATATGTATTACTTTTATAAATAAGAATTAAATTAAAATATGAATCATAGATTATTAATCCTTATTTACTACTATTAAATACAATGTAAGTAAAAAATTACTATATATTTATTTGATATATATTGATACAATAATAATTTTATGAATTTAAATATATAAATATGATAAATAAAATTCATTATGATTTATAAGATCATGTTTTCATGCTGAGTGATGTCTTATTATGATTAAAAATAGAATTAAATTTTTATAAATTTCATTACTTAAGTTAATTATCATGAATTTATATATATATATATAATTATTATGGTTAATGAATTATTTTAATATTTATGAAATGATTTTATAATGGTAATACCGCTTGACTATATAGATAATGTTCTTGTAATGTACACACACCTTATACAATTTTATATATAGTTGTTTTATTATAACTCTAAAATTATTTTCCACATACAATATGTCACGAACAAGCATGGATAAACTGGTAACCCGATAACTGAGCTGTCCATGATATAGACAGAAGGGAATTATCGATCCCCATGGGTTGACGACTAGAACCTGGCATCACACAACATGTAAGTGAGAACGATTTTTCCACCAACAACGTGGAAGTAAAAGAAGCAAGACAATATGTATATAAAAAGAAAACTCCCCTAGGAGTAAAGTACCAGAATTCAATAAGTCATAAACAAGCCCAAATTACTAAAACCCAAGTACTAAAATAGGGAAACACAACCCAGGTCCCTAAGGGAAAAACAAACCAAGACCGAGGGTCAATAACTTGATCCACCTCCAAGATATCATTTACCCTTTCTCGGGCTTGGAAGAGAAAGTATACAAACACCCGAAGGAAAAAGTAGGGTGTGATCTAAAAATCCCAGTAGGGTCTCACCATAGATTCCATAATAGATTCCAACAATTTATTAATCAAAGGAATTATTTCAATTTTTAAAGATAAAGAGGTTTGTAATTTTAAAGAATAATTAAACAAATCATGTTATACAGTTCAAATGTTAGAAAAATACTTTAAGCAAAGACTTTACAAAATTATGAAATATTTATAAAACATTATCTTAATTAAATTAGCTATATAAAATAATTTAAGTAAAATCAACATGCGTGTAAAGTAGTTACAAAGCATTGGAATACATTTATATCTCAAATATAAATAAACAAGCGAGTAACATGGTCATATTCCAAAATGTATGATAGTTTTAACTAGCTATAAGATTTTGTACTCTCTATGTGAACTCAGAAAAATGTGTATACACAAGTTCCAATGACACTGGCCAAAGGAGACTCATCACCAGCCCGTTAGGGATGTGACCCACCACAAGTATGTTTTAGAACATTGTCATAGCGTAGAGTGTATCCAAATAACTCACTGACTACCAAAGGCTTGAATGCACTCTTACATGATGGGTTAACAATTTTAAGACTGCTTAAAAATATGATCAATCCCATTCTTCCATTTCAAAAGTACCAATTACTTTCTATTTAAAACCAAAATATGTTTTTTTTTCAAAAATAAAATTCTTTTTTTACAAGATGAAACAACTGGGTTTCTATCAAATCATTTTAATACATTTTCACTAGTTTGAAATCCATTCAAAACCAATTCCATCATTACAGAATTTATTTCCAAAATTAAATTCAACAATTTAATTGAAATCATTTTCATTAAATCCTTAATTTAAATTAATCAATTTAAATCACCCAATTTCCATAAACACACCCAATTCAATGAAATTGAGGGTTTTTCAAATTTCCATGGCAAAACTATTTCAAATATATCGATTCATTGGAATCAGGTTTTTATCAATTTTATTGAAATCAAATTTGAGAGATTGAATTTAAATCAACAATTGAAATAAATCAAGTAATATAAAGATAATAAAATTGGATAATCAGAATGAAACCACCCACCTCAAGGTCTTCAATGTCAGCAGCAATGATCAACCACCATGTGTGGTTCAGTACACCTCCTCATGACCCAATTATCTTAAGTGTCAACAAACATGTGATCAATGTTTTTCTAGGGTTCCTAGAACCAATATTTTTTTTTATTTCAAAATAAAATTATATATCACATGCGATTATAGTTTCTCTCTCATTAATAATTTCCAAAATTATTTACATCAATGCAGAAAATTAACATAATTATACCCAAGAATAATTATAAACCATTTCAATAATTTATATCTGTCAATTATTTTGAGAACATAAATGGTATTTCACATAATTATTCTTTTTTTATATATAAAATTATGTATGTATGTATGTATATATATATATATATATCAAATTATCCTTTGATAATGAAATTATCATTTAATAATACATTTCATTTATCTAGTTCTAAATTCTTCAATAAATATCTTTTTGATAATTTAAAGAAATTATCATTTTATAATAACAATAATTATGATATTTTAATCCACGTAATTAAAGTATGATAATTTCTATTAACTACTTTCCGGTTTAATTATCATAAATAATTTTCTGCATTTATCCCTTGATAATTTACTTCAAGATTATCCATGATAAATTTTTCTTTATCGTTTAATAAAACATCGTAATTATCATTTGATAATTTAACACAATTTCTCCGTATAAATTAATTTAAAACTATCTTTTGATAATCTTAGAACGATTTAAATTATCATTTGATAATTTGGGGATTATCATTTGAAAATTTTGGTCTTTATAATTTTACACTAATCTACCATTATTTTATTTATATTTATTATATATGAAATAAAAATTAAGAATAAAATAAGTAGATACATTATAGGAAAACAAACCCCTTTTGTCAGATGCCCAATGTATAGAAAGGAACCATGCACACCAGAATCGGATGGAGGAGAATGATGATTTGTAAAAGGGGATTTATGAATCATGCACATGGGAGTTTCGCAATCTGTTGGTCTTGAAAGGATCGAACAATGGAAACATCATGGAGTTTACCAATTTAATAACCCTAATAAAGGATCATTTAAAAAAACATTTTAAAACACCTCTTTAAATCCATTACTCTACACAAAATCCATTACGGACTCATTTATTTCACCAATTTAAGGCGTTACAACTGAAATAGATGAAAATGGTGAAGAAAAATATTGTTTTGGAATCTTACATGCTTGGATATAGAGGTTTAAAAAAAATGGAAGAATAAATGTTCATTTTACACATTTTTCATTTAATTATTTGTTGTATTAAAATTAATTATTTAATATAAAAATTAAATAATATCAAATGTCTGTTGCACATTAAAATTAATACCCTGTCTAGGGTAAAGACCCCATTTTGGACCAAACGGTGGCCACAGTCTCAAACAATGAGCGGTTTGAGAGATATTTATGATTTAATATTTAAAAATGGGAATAAATAAATAATTAAAATAATATGGGTTATTTCTGAGAGTGAGGCATCCAAACACTGGATGTTAACAACTGTTATACACTGTCTAAGGTAAACCTTTTATTTTGGACCCATAGATGGTCTCATATTTCCCATACAATGCACCATTTGGAAGATATTTAATTATTTACAATAAACTATGCATGATTAAAATAATAAATTAATATTTTTATTTAGTCTTTGCCGAGGATTTGTGGGCCTCATAATTACACACTATCTTAGTGTAGAACGGTAAGAATATTCAATTGAACATTTCAAGATTTAACTGACATTTAGGGTCTTTAACATATTTATAAAAAAATTTGTTGATAAACCATTTTTTTCCAATTAATATATTAAAACAAAAAAAGAGGGATTATGAATACCTGAAAAAGTAAGGGGATGTTACAGATTCCCCACCATAGGAACCTTATATCCCCAGAAATCCTATAAAGAATACTCAGTGTCAATAAGATAAGGACACTACTATCTCATCAGTGCCTCCTTTTCCCACGTATCATGAGAATCATAACTATGATTCCATAGTACAAAGACGATAGGTATTTTACTCCCATGAAGTACCTTGGTATTAGAATCAACAACCTAGACTGGTCATTTTGTCATAGAGAAATCTGGTTCAATCTCAAGATCACTCCAGCTCAAAACGTGAGGTTTCAACTTAGTACTACCAGGATGAACTAAAAATGGAGAACTATGAGATTCACATAAAAACTCATTCTTCAACTGTGAATCACAAGGAACACATAATCTCTCCACAAACATCAAAACATAATCATTATCAATGTTAAAAATAGGAAACTTACCCTTATGAACTAATTCTACCTTTTTCTGCAACTCACGATCTTCTTTCTGTGCTTGCTTTATTCTGTCTGATAGAGATGATTTCACTAACACCTGAAACAAAAAAGAAGAATTTCCTACACCACCAACTTATATGCCAAAGTTCATTAAATCAAAAACCAAAGGATCTCATTCCAAATATAACATGGTTAATGAGACATTAATTTTTCAACTCAAACCATCAGACACTTTATTTTATTTTCCCAGATGGTAATGGATAGTGAAATAATAATCCCTGATTAATTCCAGCCATCTCCTCTATCTCATGTTCAATTCTTTCTGAGTGAATATATACTTAAAAATTTTGTGGTTAGTATATATTTCACATTTTACTCCATACAAATGATGCCTCCAAACTTTTAAAGAAAAAAACAACAATAGATAATTCCAAATCATGTGAAGGGTAATTTAACTCACGAGGTTTCAACTGATGTGAAGCATAAGCAATTACCTGATCATTATGCATAAGGACACATCCAAGTCCTTTCAATTAAGCATCAATGTAAATAACAAACTCACCATTTCTGGAAGCAGTGCCAAAACTAGAGCATTCACCAATCTTCTTTTCAATTCTTGAAAACAATAATCACATTATTTTGTCCAAATGAACTTAACACCTTTTCGAGTTAACTTTGTCATTGGACTAGATAACCATGAAAAAATCTCAAAAAACCTCCGGTAATAACCTTCCAAACCAAGAAAACTGTGGATCTCAGTTATATTTGTGGGTCTTGTCCATTCTTCAACAAATTTTGTTTTAGCAGGATCAACAGTTATGCTATTTTTTGAAACAATGTGACCAAGGAAAGAAATTTGTTGTAACCAAAACTCACACTTTCTGAATTTCCCATAAAGTTTATTTTCTTTTAAGGTTTTCGAGACAACACTTAAATGACTTTCATGATACTCTTTACTTTTATAATAAACCAAAATATCATCAATGAATAGAACTATAAACTTATCCATGAACTCACAGAAAATTCTATTCATAAGATCCATGAATACAACAAGTGAATTGGTTAACACAAAAGGCATAACTACAAATTCATAATGGACATATCTAGTATGAAATGTAGTCTTCAAAATTTATACTTCCTTTATATTCAACTGATGGTATCCCAATCTCATGTCAATCTTCGAAAAATACTGAGCTCCCTGGAGCAAATCAAACAAATCATCGATATGAGGAAAATGATACTTGTTCTTAACAGTGATGTTATTCAATGCTCTATAATCAATGCAAAGTCTCATTGAAACATATTTATTTTTAAAAAACAAGACAGGATCACCCCATGGTGATGCGCTAGTTAGAATGAAACCTTTATGTAATAACTCTTGTAATTGTTTCTTTAACTCTAAAAGTTCAATTTGAGCCATTCGATAAGGGGGTTTTGAAATTGGCTTAGCATTAGAAACCATGTCAATAGTAAAATCAACTTCCCGATCATGTATAATACCATGCAACTCATCCAAAAAAACATCAAGATACTCATTTACCACTAAAACATCATTAATATAAACAGTTCCTTTATTTTCAACAATATGTGCAAGGTTACATTAATTTCCATATTTTATTAGTTTCTCAGCTTCCAGATATGTTTTCAAAATCTAGGGTTCATTCTTGTACAGAAACTGAAAATATTTCTAAAATGAGACCTATTTAGATTTGCAGTAAATCTTAGCATGATAAACAGATAGCCAATCCATGCCCAAAATAACATCAAATGATACTAGAGGCAAAACAAAAAGGTTTACAGGTAGATTCTTCCTGCACACAAGGACATGAAGGTTCTTATGTTTTCTTTTTGTCTCAACATTTCCTCCAGGTGTTTTTCGTATAAGTTATGTATTCATATATTGAGACATAACTCCCAATTTATTAGAAAAATTATTAGAAAGGAAAGAGTGTGTATACCCTGAATCAAATAACACATTGGCATAATCTGAACAAACAAACAGTGTACCTAATACTACTTCGTTTGATGGCCCAACATCTGCTGAAATAGTTGCAATGGATTTCACCACCCCTTTATGCTTGTAGTCTGGCCGCTTTCCCTTAGTTGAGTTCTTCTCTAGACACTCATTTTCATAATGACCCATTTCATTACACTTAAAACATCTTACCGATGGCTTTTCATTGCCTGCTTGATCATCTTACTTTCAGTTACAAGCAATATGACCAGACTTACCACACCAGAATCACTTTACAGACTTTGATAAACATTCTCCAGGATTCTTTTTACCACACTTCTCACAAGTTGGATATTTAATTTTCTTACCTCCATGATTCTTTGATGAATTCTTTCCCTTTTCCGGCCAACTAGACATCTTATTCTATTGTTTGTTAATGAACACCTAATCATCAGCAAAAACCTTGTCCACCTTCTACGCACATCGAACAAGTTTTTCATAACTTTTTAACTCACGAGAGGCTAATGCTCTTCGATATCGGGGCTTCAATCCTGAGTAAAATTGATTTATCTTACTATCAAGATCTCAGATGAAATATGGAGCATACCTTGCTAGTCGAGTGAATTTTTCTTCATAAGCAGCCACTGATTCATCCTCCTGCCTTAATTCCAGGAATTGATTTTCCATCCTAAGATGAACCACCTTAGGAAAATATTTCTCCAGAAACATAACTTTGAATTCATCCCAATCAGGAGCATCAATATCTTCATTATCCCTGATATTTTTCACCATTGACCACCACTGATGAGCTTCACCTTCAAAATGATTAACAGAGAGACTAACCTTTTGATGTTCTGAACACCCCATGACATCAAAAATCATCTCTAGTTCTTTAATCCACCCTTCAGCTAGCATAGGGTCAGAGGATCCTCTGAATAATGGGGGATTTTACCTCATGAAATGCTCTACTACTAACATGTTCCTCTGCGGTTGATCTGGCTGATCTCGTGCATAGATAACACTACCATTTATTACCTCAGTCAATAGTTCCATCACTGCAAAAAACATTTCAGTTCTATTCCCGACCATCTCAGGTTGCTGATTTGGAAGGTTGTCTTCCTCCCGATGTCATCCCAACATAGCTTCCCTATTTCATCTACATAAAACCATTCTAAACATAGAAATATCTTAAGAAAAGAAACATGGTAATATTTAGATGTTATATCATTTCAATATTACCATAAATTAATTTATGGACATTTATTTAACAATACCATAACTCCTAAATTTGTCTAAACCGACATCTGATACCAAATATAAGACCCAACCATAAAACATTACATAATCATAAATTAAATGAATAATTCACATTAAAGATATTTTCAGGTTTAGAGTTTTAGAGAATTAGGCCATAACTATTAAATTTCATTTAAAACAAAAACAAAGTAGACACTTCTACTCAGTTTCCATTTTTTTTTCACAAAACAGGAACTCTTGAAAAAAGAGTCATGTATAGTTCCATGTTTAAGACTGCATGACTTTTCCTTTATCTCATCCTTGACCCTATTCCACATTAGGTTCTATGAAAAACATTTCAAAAACATGGGATGGACATAAAAATCTCAGTAAGGGATACATAAAGAAGGAAAACTGTTAGTTTTTCAAAACAATAGGTAATCCCCGAATAATTTAGCATAAGTAATAATTTTTACCTTTATGAAGTAGTAAATACTCTTATCTAAATAAAATATCACTACTTACCCTTTTTTAACCAAAATATTACCATAAAACCCATATAAAGTACACATAGTATATAAAATAAGCTTGGGACATAATCATACTTAAATGGAATAACTATACGGTCGACTTACACACATATCACTAAATGGAATAGCCATACAGCCAATATCCATACCCAATGTATTGGAGGTTATAATGTAACCACACGTCCTTGTTTATCACGACACCACCCATCATTTGTTTTATCACATAACCACCCGTCAAATGTCCAAGTACCATTATAAAATCATAACACATAAAATAAATATAAAGGAAAGAAAAACATTCACATTTAAATCAAAATATATCAATTAAATATATTGACATAAAAAATCCATTATCAAAATGATTTTCAACACTAGAATACTTAAAAGAGTATATGGTATTCATTTTCCTTGAAAAAAACATTACAGATTGTTAAGGAAGCGAAAGAACAAATGATACTCACGACGGTGGAAAGGTCATTGTCAGTGCTTACATTAAAAAAAGAATTCATTTTTGTCATTTAGTAAAACACTTTGTAGAAAAATATTCCCTTTGAAAGGTGCCCGGTGTTTATACAGCTTATAAAAGAAAGTCGTGTCTTAAAACAAAATATGCCTCAATGAAAGGAGATTGAGATGAAGTCCCTTACCTCATGTACGACTTGACCCGTTCGTTTTTTAATATCCTGAATAATAATCTAAAGTTAATTTATAATTTCCTAAGAACATTTTTCAGGTTTATTATTCCTTTTATATCACTTATTACCATGTTATAAACATTATTTAATCATTCATGTTAATAATTCTCGTTTTGTTGATATTTGGTACTTAAGTCACAAATGAACAACCTATAGTTACAAGTTTCTCACATGGTAAAAATTTAATTATATCCAGAATGATTTTCATGATTTAGGTATCATATATATCATATATATCTAGGATGTACATGTATTTATAATAGTACATAACATTTGGAGGTAAGAAATGAAATGCACTGTTTATAGAGATGGTAAGTCGTACGTACGCATGAACGCTACTTCCATTTCTATTTCTTATTTTGATGGAATTAAAACATAATGATACATAGGTATATTATAATTACAGTATAATATCATATATAATACCATTAAATCTATCCTTTATACTCCCATGTATAACATGAATGAGTCATATCACTTTGAGGGGGTGGTAGTCCGCACTTCCTCAAATGAAGTTATCGCATTTACCCATAATGGAAACCATAAAGGTATGATAAAAAGAAAAATTCAGAATCATAAAGAAAACATAAACATAATATATATCATATATAAATATATTTTCATCTTAATGGCCACCATGAGAGGCGGTAGGAGATAATCCAATAATCATCGTTCAGTGAGGCGTTAGTTTTCCATCCACAGAAACAATATGTTCTTCACCCATTAGATGGAGGTGTGTGTATGTGTAGTTAGAATACTTATCATATCAATATCATAGTATATTTAGGATACTGTTGTTGTTATAAAAGAAAAGAATAAAAAGGTTTTAGGGGTTGGAGATGTAAAATAAAAGAAAAGAAGTTAAGAGAAACTCTTACCTTTAATTTGGGTAACTCCCTTTGGTTTGAACCAAAATGGTTTGTTGAAGTGACTTATTCCTAAGTTAAGGATTATAGGTGTAAGATAGGGATTTAAGGATCTTAATTGGGTGGAGTTATGATTATCCAAAAGGCTTGATAGGTGTGAGGAATTGGTTAAAAATGGTCTCCTTTTATAAGGGGGAGGAGGGGCTCTTTAGGAAAGTGTGAAAGTATTATTTTATTATATAATGATATTTGGTTTCTAAAGGTCCAAAAATAATTATTGTATAATATAAGATGACTCATGGTCGAAATAAAATCATCCAATAAGAATTGGACAGGTTTATGATGTTATTTTAATATTTATAATCTTTTTTATTTAAATGATTTATTAACAAGGTAAACACTGCATCATTATTGTGTCATAAATAATTTAATTTATTTGATGTCTAAAAATTATAAAAAACTACCATGATGTAGGAAATATTTTTATCTTTCCAATGAATCTTTATAGTAAAAAATATTACTTAAATAACAATATATAAAAATTAATTTACTAAACAATTTTTGTTTATATCATTTTTGCCTTTACTTTAAATTAATTAATCTAAAGTGTCATTATCATTCATAAGTGGCTCCATGGGGTCCCAAAATAGACCCAAGGATTCCCATGGTCGTCCATTACTCATCCAATAAGTTTAGGACAAGTTTTAAGATAATTTTGAATTATTATAATATTTTTTACCTTAAATTACCCTATTTACCTTTAACCGCAGTAAATAAAATTCATAAGTTACTATTCATGAAAAATTATTTTAATCTTATTAAACCAAATTTTACTTAATAATAACAACCATGTATTTCAGATTTTTGAAATTCAATTCACAGAAGTGGTAAAATTTTATTTAAATGAAAAAGTCAGTTTTTTTAACTACTACTAAGGTGTTTCACTATTCATCAAAAATTGATATTTTTCAGAAAAATACCAAAAATTCAGCCTAAGATATATTTGATTTTCCAAATTAAAAAATTATGTATATTTTACCAAATTCTAATCATAGAAGTTGCATTAATTAATTTAAAATTAATTCTCATTGTTAAAACAAATAGCGTGTTTTTATAAACAATAACTATCAAAAGATTGACACTTGTTTTGGTCCAAATTCAAAGTGAAATTAATTCAAATTACCAAAATTGGATTAATTGGTAAAAATATATTCTAATTATACTTTAAAATCAATTAAAAATATAATCTAACTATACAAATAAATTAGATTAAAACACAGTTTTGAATTAAAATACAATATTTGTCACTATTAATTAAAAAATGAACTTCATCGGAAAAATTCCAAAAATTTACACAAAGTAAATTTTGATGTCCCCATTATAAAGAAGGATTTTATTTGTTAAAATATAATGTATTAAATTGACCAAAAATATATTTAAAGAGGGATCACCATTAAAAGGTTTTAAATTGACCTTTAAATGTAAATTATGCTTAAAATTAGATTCATTCAAATTTTATGCATCTAACTTTTATTGGATAAAAGTAAATAAATTTAACAAACATGTATAATCTTATTGTAGTTAGTTTTTTTCATTACCTCCAATACAATATCTAGGAGTTAACTTCCATTTAATATAATAATATTATATTATTAGTGTGCAATGTAAGATTTCAAAGAAACCCGTTGTTGTGTATCAGGTATGCTGCCAAACATAGCAAACCTTTTAAAGTAAAATTAATATTTAATTCACATATATTAATAAATATGAAAATATCTTATTCTTCATTTACCTGGGATTTTACATCCTTCCCCCTTTTGGAAATAACATCCTCACAATTTTTATTCACTTATCAAAATAAGGTGGGGGTATTTATCACTCATAGCATTTTAATATTCCCATGTTGGCTCTTCAATCATATGGTTTTTCCAAAAAACCTTTACCTGGTGAATTATATTATTCCGCAAAACATTCTCTCTACGGTCAAGAATCTGGAATGGTTGTTCTTCAAAAGAGAGATTCTTTTCCAACTAAGCTACCTCTAGACTCAAAACATGAGATGGATCTGGCATATACTTTCTCAGTATCAAAACATGAAAAAAATTGTGTACCTGGGATAAACATGGAGGTAAAGCCACTCTATACAAACTGATCCAACTTTCTCCAAGATTTTATAAGGTCTAATAAACCTCATACTCAACTTTCTATTCTTACCAAAACGCATCACACTTTTCCATGTAGAAACTTTGAGAAATAAATGATCACCTACCTTAAAAGAAATATCCTTCCTCTAGTTATCCTCATAACTTTTCTATTTCCTATGATCTATTCTCTTGTGCTTCTGAATCAACTGAACTTTCTCTGCCATCTCTTCTACCAATTCTGGTCCCATAAGCTTCCATTCACCTAATTAATCCCAAAAAGATGAATTTCGACAACACTTTTCATATAATTATTCAAATGGAGCCATCTTTATACTGGAATGAAAACTGTTATTATAAGAAAATTCAACCAAAGAAAGATGTTGGTCCTAAATTACCTGGTAATCCAGTGAACAATCATGTATCATATCCTCCAAGGTCTGAGTTGTTCATTCTGACTACCCATCTGATTGAGGATGAAAAGATGTACTAAAATTTAATTTAGTACAAAACGACTTCTGAAGGCCTTTCCAAAAGTTAGAAGTAAACATGGGATCATGATCAGATATAATGAAGAGGGGAACTCCATGCAACCTGACTATCTCTTTAACATACAACCAAGCATGTTGATCTAGAGACAAAGTATCTCGAATAGGAAGGAGATGAGAAAATTTAGTCAATCGATCAACTATAACCCAGATTGCATTATTACCTTGAGATGTCTTCAGTAATCCCACAACAAAGTCCAGGGATATGTTTTCCCATTTCCACTCTGGCACCGGTAATGACTGAAGAATCCCTTTCGGTAACTGTCGCTCTGCTTTAACCTACTAACAATTCAAACACTTGATAGTAAAATCAGCAATATATTTTTTCATCCCATCCCACTAGTAATACTTCCGAATATCTCTGTACAACTTAGTACTACCAAGATGATATAAAAACGGTGAACTATGAGCTTCACATAACAACTCATTCTTCAACTGTGAATCACAATGCACACATAATCTCTTCCCAAACCTCAAAACACAATCATTATCAATGTTTAAAATAGGAAACTTGCCCTTCTGAACCAAATCTACCTTTTTTTGCAAATCACTATCTTCTTTGTGTGATTGCTTTATTCTGTCTAATATAGGTGATTTCACTGACACTTGAAACAAAAAAAATAATTTTCTATACCAACAACTTCTATTCCAAAGTTCATCAAATCAAAAACCAAAGGATCTCATTCCAAATGTAGCATGGTTAACGAGACATTACTTTTTCGACTCAAAGAATCAACCACTTTATTTTCTTTTCCCGGATGATAATGGATAGGGTAATCATAATACTTGATTATTGATAGCCATGTCTTCTATCTCATGTTCAATTATTTATGAGTGAATATATACTTTAAACTTTTGTGGTCAGTATATATTTAAAATTTTACTCCATAAAAATGATGCCTCCAAATTTTTAAAGTGAAAACAACAACAGCTAATTAAAATCATGTGTAGGTTAATTTATCTCATGAGGTTTCAACTGACGCAAAGCATAAGAAATTACTTGATCATTCTGCATAAGGACACATTCGGGTCCTTTTAATGAAGCATCACTGTAAATAACAAACTCGCCATTTCTGGAAGGTAATGCCAAAAATGAAGGATTCACCAATCTTCTTTTGAATTCCGGAAGACAATCATCACATTCTTTTGTCCAAATAAACTTAACACCTTTTCGAGTTAACTTAGTCATTGGACTAGATAACCGTGAAAAATTCTCAACAAACCTCTGGTAATAACATGCCAAACCAAGAAAACTATGGATCTCAGTTAGATTTGTGGGTCTTGGCCCTTATTCAACAACTTTTGTTTTGGTAGGATCAATAGTTATGCCATTTTTTGAAACAGTGTGACCAAGGAAAGAAATTTTTTGTAACCAAAACTCACACTTGCTAAATTTCCCATAAAGTTTATTTTTTTTAAGGTTTGTAAGTTGACCCTTAAATTAATTTCATACTCCTATTTAATTTTAGAATAAACCAAAATATCATCAATGAACACAACCAAAAACTTATCCTAGAACTCACAGAAAATTCTATTCATAAGATCCATGAATACAACAGGTGATTTGGTTAACCCAAAAGGCATAACTACAAATTCATAATGGCCATATCTAGTACAAAATACGGTCTTCAAAATTTCTGCTTCCTTTACTTTCAATAGATGGTATCCTGATCACATGTCAATCTTCTAAAAATACTGATCTCCCTATAGTTGATCAAACAAATCATCGATATGAGGCAAAGGATACTTGTTCTTAACAATCATGTTATTCAATGCTCTTTAATCAATGCAAAGTCTCATTGAACCGTCTTTATTTTTAATAAACAAGACAGAAGAACCCCATGGTGATGTGCTAAGTCGAATGAAACCTTTATTTAATTCCTCATGCAATATCATCTTTAACTCTAAAAGTTCAATTTGATCCATTCGATAAAGGGTTTTTGAAATTGGATTAGCATCAGGAACTATGTCAATAATAAATTCAACTTCACAATAAGGTATAATACCAGGAAACTCATCAGAAAAAACATCAGGAAACTCATTTACCACTGGCACACCATTAATCTAAACGGTTCCTTTATTTTTAACAATATGTGCAAGGTAACATTCATTTCCATCTTTTACTAGTTTCTCAGCTTCCTGATATGTTATCAAAAGAAAGGGTTCATTCTTGTACAAAAAACTATAAATATTTCTGAAATGAATGCTATTTAGCTCTACAGTCAATCATAGCATGATAAATAGATAACCAATCCATGCCAAAAATAACATCAAATTCTAGTAGCGGTAAAACAATATGGTTTGCAGGTAGATTCTTCCCACACACAAGGACAGGAAGGTTCTTATGTTTTATTTTTTGTCTCAAAATTTACTCTAGGTGTTTTTACCATAAGTTTCGTATTAATATCTTGAGATGGAATTCCCAATTTATTAGAAAACTTCTCAGAAATGAAAGAGTGTGCAGACCATGAATCAAACAACACATTGGCATAATATGAACAAACAAATAGTGTACTTGATTCTACTTCGTTTGATGGCCCAACATCTGCTGAAGTAGGTGCAAAGGATTTCACCACCCCTTTTTTACTTGTAGTCTGGCTACTTTCCATCAGTTGAGTTCTTAGCTGGACACTCATTTTCATAATGACTCATTTAATTACACTTAAAGCATCTTATCAATGGCTTTTCATTGCCTTCTTGATCATATTCCTTATAGTTACGAGCAATATGTCAAGACTTACCACACCAGAAGCACTTTCCAGACTCTGATAAACATTCTCCAGGATTCCTTTTACCAAACTTCTCACAAGCTGCATATTTAATTTTCATACCTCCAGGATTCTTTGATGAATTATTTCCCTTTTCTTGCCAGTTGGACCTCTTATTCCATTGTTTGTCAACGAACACCTGATCATTAAAAAACTCCATTTTCACCTTTTCTGAACATCAAACAAGTTTTTCATAACTTTTGTACTCACGAGAGGATAATTCTATTCGATATCATAGCTTCAGTCCTGAGTAAAATCGATTTAGCTTACTATCAAGATCTTGGATGAAATTTGGAGCATACCTTGCCGGTCGAGTGAATATTTATTCATAATCAGCCACCGAGTCATCCTCCTGCCTTAATTCCAGGAATTGTTTTTCCATCCTAAGATGATCCACCTTAAAAAAATATTTATCAAGAAACATACCTTTTAATTCATCCCAATAAATAACATCAATCTCCTCACTATCCTTGATATTTTTCACCATCGACCACCAATTATCAGCTTCACATTCAAAACGGTAAACAACGAGACTAACCTTTTGATGTTCTGAACACCCCATGACATCAAAAATCTTCTCCAGTGCTTTAATCCACCCTTTAGCTAGCACAGGGTCAGATGATCCTCTGAATGATGGGCTATGTTGCCTCATGAAATGATCCACTACTGACACGTTCCTCTGAGGTTGATCTGGATGATCTCATGCATGGATAACACCACAATTTATAGCATGAGTCAACTGTTCCATCAATGAAAACAAACTGTTTAGTTCCGATTCCGACCATCTCTGGTTGCTAATTTGGAAGGTTGTATTCGTCCTGATGTCATCTCAATATAGCTACCCTATTTCCTTTGCGAAAAACCAATCTGAACATAGAAATATCTTAGGCGAAGAAACATGGTAATATCTAAATGATATATCATTTTAATATTACCATAAATTAATTTATAGACATTTATTTAATAATACCCTAACTCCTAAAGTTGTCTAAACCGACCTCTGATACTAACTATAAGGACCAGGCCATAAAACATTACACAATCATGAATTAAATGAATAATTCACATTAAGGATCTTTTAATGTTTAGAGTTTTAGAGAATTAGGCCAAAACTATTACATTTCATTTCAAAAAAACCAAGTAAACACTTCTACTCAATTTCCATTTTTTTCACAAAACAAGAACTCTTGAAAAAAAGTGTCATGTTTAGTTCCATGTTTAAGACAACATGACTTTTCCTTGATCCCATCCTTGACCATATTCCACATTATGTCCTGTGAAAAAATTTCAAAAAATTGGGATGAGCATAAAAATATCAATGAGGGATACACAAAGAAGGAAAACTGTTAGTTTTTGAAAACAACAAGTAAACCATGAATACTTTAACATAATTAATACTTTTCACCTTTATGAAGTAGTAAATACTCTTCAATGAATAAAAGATCACTACTTACCCTTTTGTAATGAAAATATTACAATAAAACACATATAAAGAACATATAACATATAAAGGTAACTTGAGACATAAAGATACTTAAATGGAATAACTATACGGTCGACTTCCAAACATATCACTAAATGGAATACCCATACAGCCGACTTCCATACCCAATTCATTAAAGGTTATAACGTAACCAACCTTCCTGGTTTATCATGGAACCACCCATCATTTGGTTTATCCCGTAACCACCAGTCTAATGTCCTAGTACCATTGTAAAATCATAAAATATAAAAAAATATAAAGGAAAGAAAAAATTTCCACATTTCAATCACAATATATCACTTAAATATATTGACATAAAAAATCCATTATCAAAACCATTTTTAATACCAAAATATATAAAAGAGTATATGGTATTTATTTTCCTTTAAAAAAAACATTACAACTTGTTAAGGAAGCCAAAGAACAAATAATACTCACGGCGACGGAAAGGTCGTTGTCATTGATTACATTAAAAGAAACACTCCTTTTTCCATTTAGTAAAACGCTTAGTAGGAAAAGATTCACTTTTAAAATTCAAGGGTTTTTATACAGCTTAGAAAAGAAAGTCATGTATTAAAACAAAATATGCCTCAATGAAAGGATATTGAGACGAAGTCCCTTACCTCATGTCCGATTTGACCCATTCGTTCTTTAATATCCTGAATAATAAACTAAAGTTAATTTTTACTTACATAAAAACC
Source organism: Viscum album (assembly GCA_963277665.1). Classification (NCBI taxonomy): domain Eukaryota; kingdom Viridiplantae; phylum Streptophyta; class Magnoliopsida; order Santalales; family Viscaceae; genus Viscum; species Viscum album. The sequence goes on from OY728158.1 coordinate 328,126,284, forward strand.
TTTTTCAAGTTTATTATTCCTTTTATATCAATTATTACCATGTTACAAACCTTATTTAATCATTCAAGTTAATTATGTTCGTTTTGTCGATATTTGGTACTTGAGTCACAAATAAACACCATATAGTTACAAGTTGTTCACTTGGTCAAAATTTCATTATATACAGAATGATATTCACGATTTGGATATCATATATATCCAGTATATAAATATATTTATAATAGTACATAACATTTGGAGGTAAGAAATGAAATGCAATGTTCATGGAGACGGTAAGCCGTACGTACGCACGAATGCTACTTCCATTTAGATTTCTTATTTTAAGGGAATTAAAACATAATGATACATAGGTATATTATAATTCTAGTATAATATCATATATAATACCATTAACTCTACCCTTTATACTTCCCACGTATGGCATGAATGAGTCATGTCACTTTGAGGGGGCGGTAGTCCGCACTTCCTCCAATAAAATTATCGCGTTTACCCATAATGGAAAACATAAAGGTATGATATAAAAAAATACATAAGCATTAAAAAAACATAAACATAATATATATAATATATAAATATAGTGTCATCTTAATGGCCACCATGAGAGGCGGTAGTAGATAATCGAACAATCATAATTTCGTGAGGTGTTAGTTTGTCATCCACAGAAACAGTATGTTCTTCACCCATTAGATGGAGGTGTGTGTAACTGTATTTCGAATACTTCTGATAACAACATCTTAGTATATTTATTTTACTGGTTTTGTTATAAAATAAAGTAATAAAAGGAGTTTAGGGGTTTGAGAAGTAAAATAAAAGAAAAGAAGTTAAGAGAAACCGATACCTTTAATTTGGGTAACTCCCTTTGGTTTGAACCGAAATGGTTTGTTGAAGTTAATTCTTCCTAAGGTAAGGCTTCTAGATGGAATATAGGGTTTTAGGGAGCTTAATTAGGTATAGTTTGGATGATCCAAAAGGCTTGAGAGGTGTGAGGAATTGGTTAGAAATGGTCTCCTTTTATAAGGGGGAGGAGAGGCTCTTTAGGAAAGTGTAAAAATATTATTTTATTATATAATGATATTTGGATTCTAAAGGTCCATAAATCATTAGAGTCAACTATAAGATGACTCATGGACAAAATAAAATTATACAATAAGAATTTGATAGGTTTTTGATGTTATTTTAATATTTATAATCTTTTTTATTTAAATGATCTATTAATGAGGTAAACACTACATCATTATTATGTCATAATTAATTTAATTTATTCGATGTATAGAAATTATAAAAATAATTCCATGATGTAGGAAATATTTTTATATTTCCCTTGAATATTTATAGTCAAAATTATTACTTATATAACACCATATAAAAATTAATTTACTAAAATATTTTTGTTTATGTCATTTTTGCCTTTACTTTATATTAATTAATCTAAAGTGTCATTATCATTCCTAAGTGGATACATGGTGTCCCAAAATAGAACCAAGGATGGCCATGGTCTTCCATTATTCATACATTAAGTTTAGGAAAGTGTTAAGGTAATTTTGATTTATTATAGTATTCTTTTTACCTTAAATTACCCTATTTACCTTTAACAGCGGTAAATAAAAGTCAAAGGTTATTATTCATCAAAAATTATTTTCCTACTATTGAACCAAATTTATTTGATAATAAAAACCATGTATATCAGATTTTCAAAATTCAAGTCACAGAAGTTGTAAAATTTCATTTAAATGAAAAATTCAGTTTTTTAACTACAACTAAGTGTTTTCACTATTTATCAAAAATTAATGTTTTCAGAAAAATACCTAAAAATCAGCCTAAGATATATTTGATATTCTGAATTAAAAAATGATGTTTATTTTAAAAAATTATAATCATAGAAGTTGCATTAATTAATTTAAAATTAATTCACTTTGTTAAAACAAATAGCGTGTTTTTAGGAAACAATAACTATCAAAAGATTGACACTTGTTTATGTCCAAATTCAAAGTGAAATTAATTCCAATTACCAACATTGGATTAAATGGTAAAAATATATTCTAATTACACTTGAAAACCAATTAAAAATATAATTTAACCATATAAATAAATTAGATTAAAATTGAGTTTTGAATTAAAATATAATATTTTCACTATTCATTAAAAAATGAAATTTATCGGAAAAATTCCAAAAAATTTACACGAAGTAAATTTTTATATCCCCATTATAAAGAATGATTTTATTTGGTCAAATAAAATGTATTAAAGTGTCCAAAACTAGATTTAAAGAGGTTTCTTCATTAAAAGGTGGTAAATCGACCTTTTAATATAAATTATGCTTAAAATTAGATTCATTCACATTTTAAGCCTCTAAATTTTATTGGATAAAAGTAAATATATTTAACAAACATATATAATCATATTATAGTTAGTTTTTTTCATTCCTACCAATACAATGGCTAGGATTTAGCATCCATTTATAATAATAATATTATATTATTTGTGTGCAACGTAAGATTTCAAAGAAACCCGTTGTTGCATATCAGGTATGCTATCAAACATAGCAACCCTTTTAAAGTAAAATTAATATTTAATTCAAAAATATTAATAAATATGAAAATCACTTATTCTTCATTTACCTGGGATGTTGTACAAACTGAGTAACAAGGAAAAGTATTCTTAATTGAAGGGATAAAAAAAGATTTGGATTCCACTCTATCCTAATCAAAATAGAGAAAAGACTTGAACTAATACACAATATGTCCTTCCCTAAACACCCTTTGTGACTTAAGGTTCATTGCAATGAGTGATTTCCAGACACAAAATCGCAACTACCTCCTATGTCCTGATAAGATTTCACAATTTCATACGGACCTTAAGACAAAGGCATGAACCTCCCTTTGATACCATTTTGTCACAAACCAGCCTAGGTACCCTGGTAGTCTAATAATTATGTCAGTCCTGACATAGATAGAAAGTAATTCACAATCCCCACAGGTCAGTTACTAGCACCTAGCATCACACGATATGCAAGTGATAACGATTTTTCCACCAGAAAAGCGGAAGTAAAAGAAGCAAGACAATATTCATATCAAAAGAAAACTCAACTATGAGTAATGTACCAGAATATAATAAGGCATAAACAAGTAAAAGTACTAAAACCCAAGTACTAAAATAGGGAAACATAACCCAGGTTCCTAAGGACACAACTCACTAAGACCAAGGGTCAAAATCTAGATCCACCTCTAAGAGATCCTTTCCCCTTGCTCGAACCTAGAAGAGGAATGTATGAAAACACCCAAAGAAAAAAGTAGTTTTTGAGATAAAAATCCCAGTATGGTCTCACCACATATTGCATAATAGATACCAATAATTGATTAATCAATGGAATTCTTTCAATTTTTAATGATAAATAGGTTTGACAATTTAAAGCATAATTAAACCTATCATGCTATACAGTTCAAATGATGAAAAAATACTTTAAGAAAAGACTTTACAAAATGATGGAATATTTTTAAATTAATAGATTAAATAAAATAGTTACATAAAACAGTTTCATTAAAATCAGAAATTATGTAAAGCAGTTCAAAATCATTGGCTAGAATTTATATCTCAAATATATATCAACAAGAAAAAAACATGGTCATCTTCCAAAAGGTACGATAGTATTAACCAACTATGGAATTATTCACTCTCTATGTGTACTTAGAAAAATATGTATACAAATGTCTCTATAACACTGGCCAAAGGATACTCTTCACCAACCCGTTGGGGATATGACCCACCACAAGTATGTTTTAGAACATTGTCGCAGCATAGAGTGTATCCAAATAACTCACTAACTACCTAAGGCTTTCATGTCCTCTTAAATGATGGGTGAACTATTTTAAGACTACTTAAAAATATGATCAATCCAATTATTCCATTTAAAAAGTTCTAATTTCATCCAATTTAAAACCAATATAGGTTTTATTCAAAATCTTGACTTTTTAAAAGATAAAACCACTTGGTTTCTATCAAATCATTTTAATCCATTTTCACCAGTTTTAAATCCATTCAAAAACAATTCCATAATTACACAATTTATTTCTACAATTAAATTCAAAAATTTATTTGAAACAATTCCATAAAATACACAATTTTAATTAAAAAATTTTAATTAAACAATTTCTATAAACACACCCAATTCATTAGAGTTGGGGTTTTTCCAAATTTCCATGCCAAAACCATTTAAAATATCTCGATTCACTATAATCGGGTTTTTATTAATTTAATTGATAGAAAATTTGACAAATTTAATTTAAATTAACAATTGAAATAAATATATCAATATGAGGATAATAAATTTGTCTAATCATAACAGAACCACTAACCTCAAGGTTTTTAATGTCAGTGGCAATGATTAACCACCATGTGTGGTTCAATACACCTCCTCACGACCCTATTATCGTTAGCATCAACACACCTGTGATTGATGTTTTTCAATGGTTCCTAGAACCAATATAGTTATACTACTTCAAAATAAAATGAAATGTCACATGCGATTATAGTTTATATATCCTAAATAATTTCCAAAATCGTTTCGGTCAATTCATGAAATTACAAGAATTATTCCCAAGAATAATTAATAAAAACTTTCAATAATTTATATCCATAAATTAATTTGGGAACATAAGTGGTATTTCATATAAATATTCTTTATATATATATATATAAATATTTATGTATACATATATATATATATCAAATTATCATTTGTTAATTAAATTATCATTTAACAAGTCTTTGCATTTATCTAGTGGTAAATTCTTCAATAATTTTTTTTGATAATTTCAAGAAATTATCATTTGATAATATTATTAATTATGATATTTTAATCCACGTAATTAAAGTAAGATAATTTCAATAAACTAGATTCTGGTTTAATTATCATAAATATTTTTATTCATTTATCCCTTGATAATTTAATTGGTTATCTATGATAAATTTTGGTTTATCATTTAATAAAACTTCGTAATTATCATTTAATAATTTAACACAATTTATCCTTGTAAATTAATTTAAAACTATCTTTTGATAATACAAAAAAAATTTAAATAATCATTTTATAATTTTTGGATTATCATTTGAAAATTTTGGTCTTTATAATTTTATATAAATCCACCATTATTTTATTTATATTTATTATATATGAAATGAAAATTAAGAATAAAATAAATAGAAACATTATAGGAAAACAAACCCCTTTTCTCGGATGCCCCACGCACAACAAGGAACCATGTGTGCTTGAATCAGATGGAGGAGAACAATGATTGGAATAAGGTGCTTCATAGATCATGCACAGGGGAGTTCTGCAATTATTTGGGCACAATTGGATCAAACAATAGAAACATCAAGGCATTCCTCAATTTAATAACCCTAAAGTTGGTTTATTTAAAACTCAATTTTCAAACACCCATTTAAATCCATTACTCAACCCAAAATTCATTATGGATACATTTATTTCACCCATTTAAGGCATGACATCTTAAATGGATAAAAACGGTGATGAAATGGATTGTTTTGGAATCTTACATGCACGACTATAGAGGTTTTTTTGATGAAGTAAGAAGAAACGTTCATTTTACACATTTTTCATTTAACTATTTGTTTTATTAATATTAATAATTTAACTTAAAAATTAAATAATATCAAACATATATTGTAAATAACAAGTGTTTCCCAATGGTGGTCTCATTTCTCAAATGATGAACAGTTTGAGGGATATTTATGATTTAATATTTAAAAAATGGAATGAATAATTCATTAAAATAAAAATGATTTTTTAGAGAAAGGCGTCCAAATGCGCGAATTTAACAAGTTTTATACCATTTATTTGGTAAAACCCTAATTTCGGACCCATAAAAGGTCTTGGATTTCCCATATGACACACCATTTGGAATATATTTAATTGTTTCTAATAAATTTCACATGCTTAAAATAATAAAATCAATATATTTATTTAGTCTTTCCCGAGGCTTTTCGGGCCTCAGATTCTCACACTAACTCAGTTTCGAACTGTAAGAATATTGAATTGAACATTTATAGATGTTAACTGACATTTAATGTCTTTAACATATTTATAAAAAAATTTCGGATAAACCATTTTTCGCAATTAATATATTAAAACAACACAATAGAGATTAAGAATACCTGAAAAAAATAATGGGATGTTACACAATATGTGTATTGGTTATGATATATTTGTTATTTAAATGATTATGAATTTTACATTTTGAACCATTATAATATTTCAAGTAATATTTTTTCTCTTGTTTTTTGATCCATTTTAGATTTTTGAGTACCAAGGAGGCTCTACAATATATTGAAAACGAAAAATTATTTTTAGACCATGTATGTGAATTTTTTATAAATCACTTATATATATTAAATGAAACATAATATGAGAAAAATAATGTCATCATTAACTATAGAATATGGGGTTTAATTTAGGGGAATATTAACTTTAGTTTTCACCAAGGGCGCCCCATATTGGTCGTTTTGGGTGTCATTAATAAAAATAAAATTTAATTAATGTGGTTTTATCTATAAATTATGGATTCCCTTATATTTAAAGATTATTATATCCTTTAATTGAGTATTCTACATAAACCATAATTAGTGGGATAAGTGATTTTGGGATATCTGGTGATTCCGGATCCAATATATATTTTCATTGACGAAATCGATACTAAAACTAGATGTGGAAACAGTCTTCACCAACAATCGATCTACAATCAAGATACATCTTTGTTTTTTTAATTACACTATTATTTGTGAATTATTTTGAATTTATTATTATTGAAAATCTAATTTTGAGATATTGATACAAGTTCTAGGTTTGACTAAATATGTTTTGGGAAATTATTAGGGTATAAAAATTTATCCCTTAATGTTGCACTATATTTCGGCACGCAGAACTATGATTGATTGAAGGAGTATTTTTAATCGATTCTTGAAAAAAATTCATTATTTATTTTTTCAAATCCTTTTATTGAATATAATAATTCCCATACCAAGAAATTTCAAGTGTATTATTTTGTCCTAAATTTTATTACTCATTCTTATGTGTTATTATTGTTGGGTCGATAAAGAAGAGTCGATAAACCTATTCCCCACTAACTCATAGATTATGAATTATCATGGAGTAATCTAGTCTTAGGAAGATAGAGATCCAAACATTGATCTCTTTTCGCATATCCTTATTATCTTGGGTCAATTAATGATTTTTTTGGCTTTATGGATGGATGGTGGAAGTGAGATAGAAGTAGGGAGATAGTCAATGTTGATCGGAGGTAGTATAATGGATCGATAGTGGTTGTAGGTTCTTAGTGTTGTAATAGAAAAGAGATGGTGGGAGTATATAGTAGTAGTGAATGGGGTATTAATGGTATCAGTTCAGCCCTATTGGTGTCAGTAGTAATGTGTAGGTGGTAGTCTATCATTTCTGAAGGAACTGGTATAATACCTTATTTTCTTCATTGACCATAGGTCAAATCATCCCATCCCTTATGATGAGTTTTACACAAGCCAAAAAAGAGATCCTAAAGTAGCAGGCTCTGTCAGGATGGCCCATGAATTAAATCGCAGTTTGAATTTGGATTAGTATCTGGATAGATGAGCCTACCAGATTATGTGGGTAAATCTCCTGAGATTTTGTGAACAATTTTTTTTGAATTAATTTAACTTTTTTGATATTTTTCATCTCATGAAACAGTGAAAATAGTTTATTTTATATTAAATTACTATGTTTGGTTTTACTTATATGAAACATAATGTTAATCATTCAGTACATACAACATAAAATTTATCTTTCTATACACATTACACTAAGGTTAACTAACATTACATACAAGACTGACTTTCCATGGTGGCTTATATAACACGCAATATCGATTGTTACCGAACAATAATTCATTATTAAAATTTTATTATTAAACAGGATATAACATGTTCATTAAATTGATGATTATATTATTAATTAATTTATTAATATATATATATAATTGAATTCATTGGTTACCTATTAATTAGAAAAGAATATAGAAACCAAATGTGTATAAAGGGACTGATTTTATAAAAGTTATTTTTCTGTGAAAAGATGATTAATATTAATAAGTTATATTAAATAACAATAGTGAAATATATTAATTAAATATATATGTTATATATTCAAAAAAAATATTTTATAATCATCCAATATATTTGATAGATATAATATTAGAAAAAACCAAATTTTATGCTTGAAACCCTATATTTATATAAAGGTAGTTTCACTTCCTTTTAATGAAAAACCCATTTTGAATCCATTTTTTTCACTTTAATATATTTAATATGTCATACTAAACTTAATATTTAAAAACAAAAGATAAATGTTAGGTTAGTACATTTTTTGGTATTTTTTGTAAGGTTTCATTTTTTTAATAAATAGTTAAAGATGCGGAATTTTAATTCCAAACAGATTTTTCATCTAATTCATTTATAATGTTAAATTATATTTTAAATTATTCGTAAAGTCTAAATAGAAAATAATTTTATAAATTAATATAATTTAGGTCATTGGAATCAATTTCACTTTTAAATTGGGTATAAAATCTTGGCGACTCTTTGAATGTTTTTACCTTAAAACCCCACAATGTCGTCCTGTCAGTGGGATTATTTTTTAAATTAATTTATGAAACTTAATTAATTAGAATTTAGAAATGTGGATTAAATATTTTTAATCATCATAATTTATAATTTTTAATTAGGTAAAAAAAAATTTTGACAAAAAAATATTAGTGAAATTGATTAAAATTAATTACAACAATTAAGAATAAAATTAGGTTAATAATGTACTAAACCATAAATTTAAGACCCAAAAATACCTAAAAACTTTTCCAAAACCCATATTCTGGCCATTATTCATCCATGAACCGTAAATTATTGTGTTTTTTTTGTTTTTTATGATGTTTTCTTTGGTAAAAATGTTGGTATGTTGGGATTTTATTCAAAAATGCCAAGTGTGACCATTCCCTTCCCTATAAAAGGCCACCACCTATCCCTCTTTTCATACCTATAAAACCACTTTATTTCAACCCAAATAAACCAAACAGACTTTAAAAAAATACCTCCCTTCCTCCTAAACTCCTCCCCTTTGGAGGAAAGAAAACCAAGGAATCCTTTTGGCTCAAACCAAAAGGAGTAACCCGATTAAGAGGTAACAACTTCTCTCAATCTCATTTCTTTTATTATCTTTCTCCACACCCTAAAATATAATTATTACATAATTGTGTAAAAAATTATATTAAATGTACTATGATTTTTTCATGCTATGTTTTTGACCTACACTTACACGCACCTCCATCTAATGGGTAACAAACATACTATTTATGTGTACGGTGAACTACCACCTCACAAAACGATGATTGTTCATTTTTGCATACCACATCTCATGGTGGATATTATGATGCACAATATATTTATATGTGTTATATATTATATTTATTATTTCCTTAAACTTATATAATCCTTTTACAAAACAAAACTTTATACTTTCCATTTGGTTTAAATATGATAATTCCATTTGAGGAACTGCAGACTACCGCCCCTCCAAGCAACGTGATTTGTCCACACACTACATGGAATGTATTAAGGATGGGTATAGTATAATTATATGATATATATGATAAAATAGTTATAATTTAATAATTATATATATATATATATACATATATTTCATTTAATTACTTTCTTTTAACATGACAATTAAATGGAAATAACATTCATGCGTACATACGACCTACCGTCTCCATGAACGGTGTATTCCATTTCATACATCTATATTATATAGATTTTAATAATAAAAATATAATGAATATAAATGATATTTATATCATGTTTTACATTCTTGAAATTATGATATAAGTATAAAGACCAAATATATACCAAATTAAGACACATGTAAAGAAAAAAGCAGATATTACTCGAAGTGAAACCTTAACTTAGAATTGTTAAAAAGAAGGTAATATAAATTAACAATAAAAAAATTAAAGTATTAGATATAATAATATTATTATATGATAGATTTATAATAAAATAATATTTATTATAAATAATGTTCGTATAAGTAATATGAGATTCATGACACAAGGTAAGGGAATTTAATCTCACTTTTGTTCCCCCTCTTATTCCCCCTATACCTTTGAACTAATTTAATTAAAAGGTTTATTTCATATAGACACATGTCATGTTATGAATATATATTTTATCATGAGGTTTATATAAATCAATAGTGTTTTTATATCATGAATATCCTTCTTCTAATGATATATTATGATTCATGTAATTTTATTTTCCAACATTATTAGAGTAGTTCAATGATACAAAGTGGTAAGAGTTTTTTGAAACAATCTCATCGCCTTTTGAGGTCGTTTATGTTTATGATGCCTTTTATGAAATGTTTTGATCCTTATCTTAATAAAATTAATGAATTTTATTATCCTATGGATATTCATGATTATTCAGGTATTTATATCATTTCTCTACACTTTGGTACATAAGATAGGTAAGAATGTGTTTTTAAGAGAGCCAGACTTCACACTCTGTTCAATCATAAATATATGTTTATTGAAAATCATGTTTTCTAAAAAGGTCTTCAAAATTTCTTCAAGACTTCCTTATAAGTTTTAAAAATATTTTAAATTAAATGGTTTTCAAAACATTTTCAAGATTTCTTTATAAGTTATCAAATTATTTTTAAAAAAATTATTTTCAAAATGTTATCAATATTTCATTATATGTTTTCAATGTAATTTTAATGAAAAGTATTTCAAAATTTTTTGAATAATAATTTTAAAGTTTCACGGGAAATAGGGGTTTTCAAATTTTTTTTCATTATTCTTTCATAATTTTTTAATTAAAAAGTATTTCAAAATATTTTCATGTTTTGTTCATTTGTTTTAAAAGTTATTTTCAATGAAATGGTTTTTAAAGTTTTTTAAATATTTATTTAAATATTTTTATGTATTTTTAATGAAGTGGTTTTCTAAATGTTTTCAATATTTCTTTTTATTTATTAAAAGTGATTTCAATGAAAAATGTTTTAAAATGTTTTGAATTTTATTAGATTAGTTTTCAATGAAAAATGTTTTCAAAATGATTTCAAGTCATATTTATAAGTATTCAAGGTATGTTCTAACAAAATGATTTTCAAATGATTTTATGCATTAAAAATACATTTTTAGAAGAATAAATGATATTTTCCTCATGAAATATTTTTTTGAAATATATTTCAGAATTATTTTTAATCTAATATGATATATGTTGACGTTACTCATGCCTTAATAAGAAATTATCTAAAGGTTCTATTAATATTCTTTCTTTGAATGGGTTAGGATTAATGTCATGGTATTTATGAAACCAATTTATCTTTCACAGGATTTATGTTAATGAAATCTTTTTCTCTTTAATGGGTTATATTCTTTTGAAACCCACTTCTTTTATTGGGTTATTTTAACGATGAAATGATTATTAAACCTATCTTTTTTTAGAGGTTATGATATGATTTCATGTTTATAATACCCAATTAATTTCAGGGGTTTTGATGTGATTATTTATGATCTTGTATCACATGTATGTATGATTTAATTTTGAGATGGGTGTGACCTATATCTCCCTATATTGTATTGGGTAAGGATTTATATCTCATGACATTGAATAAGGTGGTTTTGGGAGTGAACCATGACTACTAAGATGACCATGGTAGTGAACCATGACTACCAAGATGGTATGATGAGTCAATTAATGCTACTAAGATGGACATGGGAGTGAATCATTACTACCAAGATAGTGTGGGGAGTGAAACCATACTACTAATATGTTCTTGGAAGTTATTCCTTTTATATTATGGAAATCATATTATATTCTTATGTTTTTTCCACAATTCTATGTTTTATTCCTATGATATGATTTCATGGAATATATTTCTTATTTTCGTATGATACATGTCTTATAAACTCCCAATATTTATCCTATGATTCATTTTTATGATCTTTGTATGCAAGTTATGATCTTCTATTTTCAAGATCATGTTCTAATACCCCTATGATCATGTTAATGCTTACATGTCTCCCTTGTTTACACTCATAGAGAATATGAGCTCACCCTTTCATGTTTCCTTCCACATGATATGAAGTTATATTCTTTATATGATATGTATAAGAGGGTTTATAGTCTTGGAGAACCTATTGGGAGATAATTTAACTCACTCACATAACATTGTCTATGTTTTCATGGTTCCAAAGGCACTAAACTAATACAGTATTTGGGATTTTATTTTTATAATGTATTATGTATTCCACAAAAGTGATACAATGTTAATGTATGAAAAGCGAGGGATGTTATAGTTGGTATGGGAGAAATATTTTAGTTAACCTTTCGATTATATGATGAGAAGACCTTATTGAAAATCCTAAGGATAGATCTAGGGATAAGTCTAAGGATAAGGAAAAGTATAAGAAAATGTCTTGGAATTTTGGTAAAGGATAGAGTGATTAGCTTCCTAGTAATAAATCCTTGTCTAGATACTATAAGTGTATGTGGCTCTAGAACATATGTAGATAGGGGTAAAATCTCTGATAATATGTTTTGGTCCTGACTCGAGATAAACTCGTACACGACAATAGGCCTTGTTTCACAACTCATTTAACAATCTCGGGGGGATATGCTTTGGAAATACGAAAACTCTTTACGGTCCATCACAAAGCATACAAATGGATGTTTATTATGAATAACCTAAGATAAACCTACAATGTTATAGAATTAGAAATGTATCATGATTTATACCTCCTATTAGTATTTTTCATGATTATATGGTATCCTGAAATGATAAATTTTTATCACACTATGCCTTCTAGTTTTAGTCAATGGAGAGAACTTCATGGTTAATATTTTATGTTTCAGATGTGGAAAGTATGGGCATAATGTGAAAATATTTACCAATTAGAAATATCACAAATACAATCTAGAAGGTGGTATGAGTATGGGTTATACTTCTGAAGATAAAGACACTACAAATTAAATGTGAAAGGTATGTGATGTTCTTCCAATATTGTTTTCATAAGAATCATGAATAGATTAAATATTAGGAACCATAAAACGTGATTAAAATTTAATATTATAGGAATGGGTTGTTAAGGAATAATTTTATAAAGACTAATTAATGTTTTAAGAATAAAGTTGTATGTATACAGTATTTATATTTTGTAATCAAAAGATTATGTCATATAAATCCTGAAATATATAAGTACTTTTAGTATAAGTTTTCATTAAGGATTTGAATGAAAATGTTGAATGGTGATTAATACATAGAAAGGTGATTTCATGGAAAGGTGGAATTTTTATTAGGGTAAGGTAACCCTTCATTAATGCATGTTGTTGAGATAATGATCATTAGATAAAGATACATTTAATACGAATAAGTAACTTGGATGGTCAAAATTACCCTAGAACTGATTATTGAAAATGTAATCTATACTATCACACATGAAGCTTACAACTTCTTATATTTAAATAATGTATCCAATAATCATTGGAATAAGGAATCATGCATTTTTTCCAAAATGATTTATGGTAATTAAGGTTATTAACATGTTTCAGAATGAGTTTTAATGAGGGTATTCACTTGTTTGGAATTTGAATACAAAGAGATACTTTGTGATATATGGGGGATCAATGTTAATATGATTTTATGTTATTCCTTATAAAGAATTGTATTTTCATCATTTAGAATGGTTATAAGGTTAAAAATTCATAAAAAGTTAATGTTAAACATTGGAGGAAGTATTTATTTATTGATATTATATTGAAAACCCGTGTTAAAAAGATACTTAGTGATTTACCATATTTCATGAATGTCCATCATATTTATTTTGGATATTATAGAAGTGTGGTTTTATAAAAGGACATTATGTGTGTCGGGTGACAAACATTCATGTCTGTAAAGGCCATGGGTCTTGAACCCATGACTGAATGACAATAAGGGTGTCACGCCTACCACTAGCCTATAAAATATCATGGTTAATGTATAACTTTTTTTTGATGAATAATTATTTATAATGAAATAGTATTATTAATTATTTATGTTTAGAGATTAATTTATTAACCATATTTATTTTTAATAATATTTATAGATAAATATTTATACCTCTCATTATTTATGGGCCTTAATATCAGCTAAACAAGTATTTTAGTACTTCAGGCATCAAAGTTAATTTATGGACATCGATTTCTTGAAATAATGAATGAATTATAAATAGTTAAAATCACAAACAAAGTATTATTTTTTTTATAAAACCATAACATGAATGCTTATTTCTTTACATTTTTTGTCAATAAAAGAATTTATCAAATAATGGATAATGATCAAAAAAATGTATTGTCCTAATACATGGTTTTCTATTGGACTGATGGCCTTATAAATCATCAAAGATTTATGAATTTATGGACCTCAAATTTTCTTTGATCATTTAATTATTTTTTATTAATGACCTCAAGAACTACCTATAAATATTTATTATTTTCCTCCATGTCTATTTTTTTCACTTTCCAACTATGCTCTCCTATGTGGAGCCCTAGTTATGTTTTACTTTGTGTGACTGTTATGCTTCCAATATTCCATTTTTAAAGGAAATTTTTGGATTAAGTTTTACGATGTGGGTTTATATGAAATGAAATTCAAAATATTAAACCTTGGATAACTTAGAAGAATTTTGACGGTCAAATTCATTTTAATGGGGGTATAATGTAACACCTTGAGATTTTTTGAATAATTGTTTTTCAAATTAATTTAATCTTTTTGATATATTTCATATCACAGAACATTGAAAATAATTTATTTTATATTAATGTACTATTTATAGTTTTCATGATAAGAAAAAAAATATTAATCATGCACTACACACAACATAAATTTTATTTTTCAATACAAAAAATACTGAGGCTAACTTAGATTACATGCATGACTAACTTTCCTTAATGGCTTACGTAATATGCAAGATCAAGTATTACGAAATAATAATTAATTATTAAAATATTTTTATTTAATATGAAATAACATGGTAATTAAATTGAGTACTATATGATTCACTATCTTATAAATATATATATAGTTGAATTCATTGGTTACCTATTAATTATAACAGAATATAGAAACCAACTGAATATAAAGGGACTGATTTTATAAAAGTTTATTTTTATGTGATAAGTCGATTTATATTAACAAGTAAAATTAAATACTAATAGTGAATGATATTAATTAAATCTATATGTTATATATTCAAACAAATATTATTGATAATTATTCAATATATTTGATAGATATAAGATATGAACAAACCCAATTTTATGCTTAAAAACCTATATTTTTATAAAGGTAGTTTTACAGCCTTTTAATAGAGAACCCATTTCAAAACAAATTTTTGGAAATTTTATATATTTAATTTTTCAAAATAAAACTCATATTTTAAAGAGAAACCAAAAAATTAGGTTAGGATAAATTTTTGGTATTTCTCTATAATGTTCTATTTATTTAATGAATATTTAAAAATACTGAATTTTAATTCCAAATTGCTTATTCATATAATTTATTTATAAGGTTAAATTATATTTTAAATTATTTTTAAAGTTTAATTAGATTATAATATTATAAGTTAATTAAATTTAGATCATTTTAATTAATTCCACTTTTGAAATTGGGTATAAAAACATAGCATACTTTTGGCCGTTTTTACCTTAACACCCCACAGGATCGCCCTGTCAGTGGGAATATTTTTAAATTAATTTCTAAAACATCTGTTATTAGAATTTTTAAATATGGATTTCAAATTTTCAATCATAATAATTTCTAATTTATAATAATTTAAACTTTTTTTACCAAAAATATTAGTGAAATAGATTATAATTAATTATAATGATTATGATAAAAATTTGGTAAACAAAGTAATAAACCTTAAATTTAAGACCCAAAAAGACCTAGACACTTTTCCAAGAGGAATGTTTTTCCATTATTCGGTTATTAATCTTAAATTGTTGATTTTTTTGGTTTTTTATTTCTTTTTCTAAGTAAAAATTTGGGTAGACCTATCTTTTTTTCAAAAATGCCAAGTGTGTCCTTTCCCTTCCCAATAAAAGGACATCAACTCTCCCTCTTCATCACAAATCTCAAACAACTTAGGTTGGAAAAATATATAACCAATACACTTCCCAAAATCAACACCTTACTCTTATAATCCTCACTGTGGGTATAAATTAATCCAAGGAAGCATTTTGGCTCAAACCAAAAGGAGTTACCCGATTAAGAGCTAATGAATTCTCTCAATCTCCTTTCTTTTAATTTCTTTTTCCACCTTATCCACTATATTTATTCCATGATTGTGTAACAAAAGTAGTATATTAAATATTTTATTATTTTTTATACCACTTTTTTTTACCTAAACTTACACACACATCCATCTAATGGGTAACTAACATAATGTTTATGTGTACGGAGAACTACCGCTTCACAAAACGTTGATTGTTAATTTTTTCTTACTGCCTATCATGGTGGGAATTATTATGGAAAATATGTTAATATATGTTATATATTATATTTTTATGTCTTTAATATTATATAATCTTTTTACAACACATATCTTTGTACTTTACATTTGTTGTAAATATGATAATATTGTTTGAGAAAGTGTGGACTACCATTCCCTCAAAGCGATGTGATTCATTCACACATTACATGGAATGTATTAAGGACGTGTATATTGAAAATATATTATTTAGATGATATAATAATGCTACTTGAATAATGATATATATACATATATATACATATATGTCATTTACTTTGTTTCAACATGACTATTAAACCGAAACTGCTTTCATGCATATGTGTGGCCTACCATCTCTATAAACGGTGTATTTCATTTCATACTTTTGTATTATATAAATTAATATAATACAAAAATAAAAAATATACATGATATTTTTTTATCAATTTTTTATATTCTTTAAATCATTATATAATTATAAGGTTAAAATTCATAAAAAATTAAGTCACATGTTATGAACAAAGGGGATATTACACACAGTGAAGCCTTAACATAGAATTGTTAACAAGTGGGTAATATAAAGTCATAATAAAACCTTATAAGGTATTAAATATAATAATATTTTTATGTTATAGATTTATATTAAACTTATATTTACTATACATGAGGTTTGTTTGAGTATGACAAGAGTCAAGACACAAGGTAAGGTAATTTCATTTCACTTTTTATTTTCTTGAGATACATGATTTATTCACTGTTAATTCCTTTGGTGTGGTTTGTATACTTCACAAGGATGTATTATATGGTTATTATGCTTAAATTTTTTGGTATTTACATATAAATTTTATGATCTTTATTTTATGGGAATTAAGTTTCAAAAGTTACCCAATCAGTAAAGTAATTTTGTCTAAAATTTGGTTTCTATGAGAAACATGCCTTGTTATGAACCTCTATTTTTCCATGAGGTGTATATACTACCTTTGAAATGTTATATCATGAATATAATTATTTTCATGATATATTAATATTCATGTAATTTAATTTTCATACATGGAGAGTATGGTTGAATGTTACCAAGTGCAAGAGTTTGTTTAAATAATCTCATTGCCTTTCGAGATTGATTATTATTATACTTCCTTTGATGAAATGCTTTGAACCATCTCTCAATAAAATTCATGAAATTTGTCATACTATAGTTATTCATTATTTAATCATGTATTGGTACCATTTTGTTTACTCTTTGGTATATAAGATAAGTAACAAAGTGTTTTTAAGAAAGACCAAACTTACTCTCTCTTCAATCAGAAATCTATGCTCTTTCAAAACCATGTTTTCTAAAAAGGTTTTCAATTTTTTTTCAATAATTAATTATAATTTTTCAATATATTTTAAAATAAATGGTTTTCATAAGGTTTGTTAATACTTCTTTATAATTTTTCAAATTATTTTCAAAGAAATAGTTTTCAAAATATTTTCTAGATTTCTTTATATATTTTTAATGTATTTTCAATGAAATAGATATCAAAAACAATTTATGATTTTTTAAATATTAAATAGAAAAGGGGGATTATAAAAAGTTTTCAATATTCATTCATATGTTTTGAAGTAAAAAATTTTCCAAAACATTATCAATATTTCTTTATAATTTTTATAATTTATTTTCAATGAATTTGTTTTCAATACTTTTTAATGATTTATTTTTAATTTTTCAAAGTATTTTCAATGAAATGGATTTAAAAACATTTTGAATATTTCTTTTAAATCATTTAGAGTTTTCTAAAAAAAATGTTTTTAATTTTTTTTAAACTTATTTTATAAGTTTTCAAGGAAAAAGGTTTTCAAAATTATTTCAAGTAATCTTTATATGTTTTCAAGATATTTTCTAATAAAATGATTTTTAAATGGTTTTATGCATTAAAAATCATTTTTCAAAGAATAAAAGATATTTTCCTCAAGAAATAGTTTTTGAAAGATATTCAAAAATTATTTTCCATATAATATGACATCTTTTGATGTTACTCAAGACTCTCTATAAAATCTTCTAAAGGTTTGATTCATATTATTTCCCTTAATGGGTTTTTCTTAATGTTGTGGTCCTTATGAAACCTATTTCTCTTTAAAGGGTTATATTTTTATGAAATCCATTTCACTTTAATGGGTTATATTATTCTGAAACCTTCTTAATTTCATAGGTTATGTTTATGATGAAATGATTATGAAACAAGCCTTTATCCATAGATTATTATATGATTACATGTTTATAATACTCATTTAATTTCATGGGTGTAATGTACCAGAATTTCTGTGGACACCATTGCATTTATAATGGCAGGTTTACCCTAGGTACGACTTAAGTTTAGTCAGCACAGGCCTCTAGTGAGAGAATCCAACAAATTCATAACTGAAAATAAAATTATTAAGTAAAATTATTTTTTTAATGCTTATAAATCACGAATGGGGACTCAGATTAAAAATAAAATACCATCGCTGAAATCTTGATGGTATTCTTTCTTTAGGCAGATAATAACATTGTCCGGTGTAGGCCACCAGTGGAAGTTAGTTTTTGGCCGTAAATTAAATAATTAAGTGACAATTATTTTATTGAAAAATACTTAACTTCTAAATGGTAACTCAGATTGAAAATCCGATAGTACTATTGAGCTCATGAGGGCCTGTTCCCCATAGGTGGATCCTAACATCGACCAGTGTGGGTTGAGGTTGACTGTTAATAAATTTTTGAACTTTTTTTAAGGTACGTTTAGTGAATGTTTGAAAAGAGTTTTCTAATATTTGAACCAGTACTCAGAATTGAAATCTGAGGGCACCATGGAATCTGCAGCGATGGGATTTGCTTAAGGGAGACTTAACTTCATCCGGAGGTGGTCAGGTGAAAAAGTTATTTTTTTTCAACTTTTAAAGAAATAATAAAATGACATGGAGGTTTTTATTTTCTTCTTTTTTCCCCTACCACTTTTTGAGTGATGGTGTCAGGGACTGCAGAGTTATTCAAACATTTAATATGGTATATTAAATGCTCAGTTACACTTTAGTTGCGTAACCACCCCTCAAGTAATTAATGAGGCACATTAATTATGTGAATTAATGAACTTCATTAATTTATCCTTTGTTACTCACCCTTTTCCCCTACTATTTATGTGAGGCTCGAGATGAAGTTTTGACATGGCTTCACCAAGTGAGGAACCTATGGAAAAGTGATGTGACAGCTTCCACCAATGGAGACGGAAGCTCAGGCATCAACGAACCGGGAGCGACGAACATCAGTGGCTTCATCAAAGCACAAATTCTCTTCCCACCACCGTGACGACTCCAATGATTCTCGAGGTAGGGGTTGTATTTTAAATAAAGAAATTCCAAATAACATCCTCCTCGTTATTTATTTAGTGGGTGGTCATTGCGGGGGATTTGAACGGGGTTTATCATTGTTTTTAATGTGATGTATAAATTGCCACCGCTTGTTATAATGCTAATGCAGAGGGCATTGGCCAAACGAACAAGGCCTGGACCCTCCACCGCTTGTTTTTCATTGTGTTCTTTGGAGATGGGTTTTTCCAACATGATGGAACCTTGAAACCGGGAGGTGCGCAATGACAGAGGCATCCCAGGAGGACCGCAGGTGCCTCCAGAAGGAAGAATGGACCACCAAAGCTCACTTGGTGGCCCACGGAGGATCCGTCGGCGTGGCAGCACCGATGACTGGCACCGGTAGCGGAGGTGGTGGCCGACGCTCACTAGCCGTGGAAGAGGGTGGCGCCGCTTGGTGCCATGGTGGACCTGAAGGGGAGGCTGGGAACTATTCATCCATGTTGGTGAGGTGGTGGCCCATCGCGCACCGTAGTGAAGGGGTCGCAACATCGAAGTCGCGGAAGGAGGGGGACCCGCGCCCCGCGGGTCCTGCGGACCATGTGGCGGCGCCATGTGGGGCCACTAATTGAATAGTTGAATGTATCTTCTTGATCCACTTAGGTAGCTGGTGGCCACCCAACTGGTGAACCGCACCAGCACACCTAGCAGCGTTGCCTGTCGGGCAACGCCCAACCCGTGGGTCGGGTCAGTCCGACCGGGTCGACCCAGACCCAGACCCATTCGGCCCAGATATTCTTAAAAGACTGTATCTTGCAAAAATGATGTTTGTTGGATGAACCGTCTGTGGCACTAGGATCCTTGGGGCGAGATAATCCTTTTGAAATAATCCACGTGACTTTAGGAGAAAGTTTGAGATTGGCCGGGTAGGATCATACTTGAATCCAACTGGGACCTCGGTACTAAAATTCATATATATTACAGACAGGGTGTCTGGTTGATGTGTTTTATGTTGCATTGGAACCCTTATGACCTGACAGATCATTAGGTTACTTCCTTATGGAACTTTATGGAAGTTGAGGTATGACTGATAACCGGAGGAGTAGAACCAGTGTGTTTATTGTAGTGAGCGTTATGACGGCTACTCCCTTGATGAATTAAGGCACAGGTATTCCGTACACCTATGCTCCGGTAGAGACGGGACTCCCCATGTCATGAGTGCGGGTTCGTTTTCCTTTGATTGGTTTTTCTATATTTGGAGCCGGTACTCCCCTATTGAACTAGGGAACGTGTCCCCCATAATTAACTCACTTAGAGTCAGGTACTCCCACACCGTGTAGTGTGCGAGTCCTCTTTGTTAGCAATAGGTACTCCCCTATCAACCCAGGCTATGGTTCCTCCTTATGTGGTTATATAGTAGAGTCAATACTTCCCTACCGTGCCAAGCTGTGGGTCCTCTAGCCTAGGGTCGGTACTCCCCTGACGTACTAGGGCGCGGTCCCCCACAACGAACAAACTACCAGATTTTCACTCCCCTACCGGGTAGGGTGAAGGTTCTCACATATAGAGTCGGTACTCCCCAACCATGCAATGGTGAGGGTCCTCTAGCCCGGGGTTGGTACTCCCCGGACGTACTAGGGCGCAGGTCCCCCACATCAAACAAACTACAACAGTTTTACTCCCCTACCGGGTAGGGTGCGGGTCCTCACATATGGAGTAGTACTCCCCCGTCTCCATGTAGAAATGGGGAGTGGGTCCTTTAGAGGATTTGGAGCTCTCTCGACTATAGGACACAATGTCAAGGAGTGGGCCTCTTTACTTGGTTTTCCTTGGTCTTGCCTCGGGCGTAAGACTGTGACTACAAGACCTCAAGTTCCAAGAACTAGAGGCAACATTAGTAGAAATTTCTTGATTGAACACGTCCTTTCAGATATTCCATTAGGAATGGTTGAGTTATACCTGCTGAATTACATCTCTCAGATGGGTTCCATCAGGGGTGTCCAGTTCATGGAGCATGTACTCCTGATCTTTGAGTTACGCTTTGAGCCTTCTTTAGAAATATTGGAAATGGATTGAGGTTGGGGCCTTATGTTTCTTGGTGGATGAGAGGAGTATATCTGGTTTGATCTGAGTCTTTTTCTTTTCACTTGTGATCGAGATCATGTTTTGTGGTTTTACATTGTGGAATTTTGAGAGACCTCCAGGGATCTCGTGGTCCCTACTAGGTATTTTTATACTCTCCCATGTACAGGCTTCACCCGCACCTTGTTGTGTCTTTTGAAAATGATAGGCAGCCTTGATTGAGACTTTGACAGCCAAGACTTGATGTGGATGGAGGAAAATGGTGGACGGGGAGATCCGATTGACGATATGTACCTACTCTTTAGGTAGGATCCTTGGTGGATGATCGCATGAGCTTTTTTCTGTTTTTTAGTTGTGGTTCTACCTTTTCATTTGGGCTTGTATTTTGTCCACCCTTTACTTTTTGTACAAACTTTTACTACTGCAGTTTTAATTCATGGTTGCATGTTTTTGTTTTATTGGACTGTATGATTGTATAGGTTTAAAGGAAATACCTTCCCATTTTATGGATATGCCTTTCCAGTGCTAGTCACCATCCCCAGGTCTATGGATGGTGGGATTGGGGTAGTCACGGCACGAGCCCCAGGGGACGGTTCGTGACAATGGGTTATAATATGATTATTTATAATAATGTGAAACATTTATGTATTATTTCATTATGATATGTGTGGGACATATATCTAGATATAATTCATTTGGTAAAGATTGAAATCTCATAAGACAGACTAAAATGTCCTTGGGAGTGAACGTTTACTACTAATACGGTCATGGTAGTTAACCATGATTACCAAGATGGTATGAGGAGTGAAATCATGCTACAAAGATATCCATGGGAGTGAAACATAACTATCAAGAAGGTATGAGGGGTGAAGCCATACTACTAATATGGTCATGGAAGTAATACCTTGACTATTATAGAAATCATATTATATGCTTATGTGTTTTCTATAATTCCATGTTTTATTCCTATGATATGATTGAATGGATTATGTTCTTTTTTTATTATTATTCATGTCTTATGAACTACAAATCATTATTCCATGATTCATGTTTATGATCTTTCATATGCATGGTATGATCTTCTATTTTCTAGATCATTTTCTCATACCCCTATGCTAATATTTATGCTCACATGTCTCCCTTGTTTACCCTTACTGCGCATATGAGACCACCCCTTTTTATATTTACTTCCCCAGGTTATGAAGATATATTCATTGTATGATATGTCTAAGAGGGATACTAGTCTTGGAGAACCAAGTGGGAGATAATGTAACTCACTCATATACCAGTCTATACATTACTGGGTTTCCAAATGTACTAAACTAATACTTTCTTCATGCGTTTATTAGTACGATGTATTAAGTATTCCACAAAAGATATTTAATGATACTTTATGAAAATAGAGGGTTACTATAGAGTGTAACCTTCTTAATATGTGAATAACACCATATAATGTGTGAGGAACACTCCTAAACTCCAAATATGCCACATAGAGTGATCATATGTATTCACATGGCATGGATTCTTATGTGCTATGTATTTTTCATAACTTTTTAATTCTATATTGGTTTTAGAAAAATGAATATACTATCTGAATAATTATTTACATAGGTCATAATGGTGTGGTGTTCTTAATTATTTTCTACCATTTATAAGGTAATAGAGGTATATTTAGTATTTATCTATGTAGGGATGATGTTGGGATTCATGTGCGGTGAGTGAAGAATACTCTATGGTTTGGTACTCATCTGGATGACATTAGGATTCATGTGAGATAGTGGATCATAACCTGTAGTTGATTACCCCCTTCAACTTCCTTGAGACATAGTCCCTCTACAGTTTAATAATGGAGTTGATACTCCCATTCCCCTCATAAGCACAATTTTCCCCATATATCTAGTTTATCATAGTACATACCTAATCTATGTTTTATGAATCATTATGGCATGGGGTATTTATTTAAAAATTTAGGTAGTCCCTCATTTAATGAAATTGTTTTATGAGGAGTGGTTCTTCCATGATGTCTTTGAAACTCGCTCATTTGATTATTTCACTAGTGAGTTGAGGGCACCCCTATATATTTGGTGACATGATGTGTGTGTGGATATACTGGGGTCATTTACTCCATAAACATCCCCATATAATTTTTTAAGGCGTGGTTCCCCCACTCTATATTCTTAGAGTTTTATGGTTTTATATACGACTTAGCTATTATGAAAATTACGAGTCATTACTCCCTTAACCAATGCATAATTATTTACAAGGTACGGGTTCCCTAGTATGATTCGAGATCAATGATAGGGTAGTTTTAGGAATTATAGTATGGGAAACCATAATCTATATCATATAAATTAGTGATAATCTAGTTTTTCTTAATATGGATTTCAGAGGTAATGTGGATATGATGTGTAGTTTGGTAAATTCAAACCCTATGAAACCTCTGGAACCTCTCATTTTCCATTGAGATATTATTTTAACTAGTATACTAACTTTTGGTTTTTAAATAAATTTGATACAACTTGAACACTTAGTTTCATGTATTATTTGATCTATTATAGAATAGATCTTGGATAGTTGGGACTACCCTATATTCCATATATTTTTATTTGCAACTATAACCCTTTTCTTACTTTTGATTACATTCCTATTCCCTAGATTAATTTAACTTGTTTTTTCTTTCCTTTGTGGTTTTAGGGTGTTACATTGAGTATGATTATAATCATCCATAAATAATCTTCATTTTCACATGTTTTGTGTTAGTGAAGAATTTAGATAGTTCAAGGGTGGTCTATAAGGATGAAAAGCTAGTTTGACTTATTTAAAGCAAACACTTGATAGTTCTCGGTTGAGTATGGTGGTCTGTGATAATGGAACTGACCATTTTATACATATATTGATCCATGATTCCTTGTTGTTTGGATGATATATCCCTTATTCTAGGATCGATGGGTATCAAGACCTTGCCAAATGTTAGTTTTTATAGGGTTTAGCCTATGTGGATATGTTTTTACAATGTGATGTATCATGAATTTATTGAATAAAACTCATTTATATATATATATATACTACTTGAGTTGTTGGATATTATATGCCTTAGAGGTATATATCTTTTATAGGTTGATATAGGCTAAGGTCTCTGATATTGAATGAAATTCATACTAGTCACTAGCCTCTAAACTATTGTGGTTAGTCTTGGTGTGGATCACTCGAGTAAATATTAGCTCAAAAAAGTCCTTAAAGGGTCTATTCATGTAAATGCTTTATCAAATCGATTGTCCCAGTGATAGAGTTTATAATTAGTAGTCATGTGAGAATTGGTTAAGAATTTAGGTCAGATATGTTAATGGATTCTTTAATTTAGTTATTAGAAACAAGTGATCAGTGTAGGTGTGGTAATCAATAAATCCTTTCACCAAATATCTGATAACATGTTAGTAAACCTAGAGATCTAAACTATCATTTTAGCATACATTAATGTTGGTACATGCAACATATAGTGGGAAGTTATGATCTTTCAAGTACTTCCCATTCCATATCATCTAAATGTACTCCAATACTTATGGGTTCATCCAATTAAATGAAGGGTGATACTCATTTATATCCATATTTTATATAGATACAGATTCATAACAAGTATGTGCATATATTGGGTCTTTTCACTACCGATTAGTGAGTGATGAGGAGTTGATTCTAAGGCCATGACAAGTCATATTATTTCTCTATGATCTGAGGAATGTTCTCTTCCTGTTATTCTTAGTTAATACATTCTTATTTAGAATTTTGTAGTTCCTATTGAGTTATAAGATTCTACCCATAGGCTGAATGTTCAATGTGTGTTCCAAAAATTGAGGCCACATGAGTTTATAAGGAAATCCTGATCCTTGGATAAAAAAGATTTAAATAGTGATTAAGACTCATGTTTCTATTTATTTTAGATTCTCCCTGACTACATGTTGATTATTGTATCGATCACTCAATAAGGAACCATGAGTGATTAGGTAATGATGTTTCTCTCAATCTTAATATGGTATTGAACAATCATTGTTGGATTTGTATCCCTTATTCATTATATTATTTTATTTGAGAATTTTCAACTATCTACAAGGTAGCACAATCATGTCTAAGTATTCTTCAAGGACTATGGATATCACAAGGTATTTCTAAAATATGATTCATAGTATATATATTTCAAGATCAATAGTTTTGGAGGAGTATCTAGAAAGTTTTTTTTTTCATTTGGGTTGTTTCTCTCATTTAACATTAACTACACCAAATTTCTCAAGACATAATTGGAATTTGAGTATTATTGGTATAGATGAACCCTAGATATGGGATAAATTTATATATTTACCTTGGTAATTTCATATAATTTCCCTGAAAATACCAACACATTTAAAGAAAGAGTTAATATACGATATCTCCCAATTATAAGCACTTTTTTCCACCAATAATTTTATCACTATGAGATCCAGTGGTGTGATAGAAGTTGGAGATAGATGACGAATCAAAAAACACCCCAAATCTTCATTTTTAGTCAGTTATATTAAAAAATATCCTTATCAAATGAAAATATATGGGAATATATGTGTGATGGAAGTATATTTCAAGGAATCAAATAATGTAGTAAAACATCTAATTCATATCCTCGCTCCGTGGTCCCTTATACTGGATGGAATGAGAAAGATTTATTTATTTCCTCATATTTTCAAGGGTTGGAGATTGGATTGAAACAACTATCCAAACGCTTGTTACCTAAAGAAGGTATAATATTTGTAATCACATTTCAATCATCAATGTTTAGTAATGCGTGTTCATCCTTAGTGGATAAAGAGGTATTTAAGGGGATTCTATCATGGAAGACATGAGACCCAATGGTATCTACCTCAGTATGAAATGGTTACCCATTGCTACTATTTTATAACGATTAGGTTTTGAGTAAATGAGTATTGTTCCACTTTTAGTATTGAGTGGGATACCCTCACATGTGGAGAGAATTGAAAATCCACTATAAGTTGTAGTAAACTATCCATCATATTGTCAGAATGACTTTATTGACTGCAGATATTGTTGATAATTTATTTTTCTTAAATTTGATATAATTTTTAAATACTTAACAAGTATGATAGAGTAATTTCCCTTAATTAAATATTTTTGTATGCATTAGATTTAATTTTTTATATGGCATTCATAGGTTTCTAAGAATAATGAGAAACACCATTTCTACATTTCTTAAAAATTTAGAATGAAAATTTTCTTATAATGATTCATGGAGAAGCAAGTTTTGAATTCAAGTAATTTCCCTATTTTTATCATGATAGTATAACCTATTAAGTAAACTATTTTATAGTGAGTTATAGGATAATTGAGTAATATTTTCACATAGTAAAGTTGAAACTATGATGGATGAAGAGATCAGAGTGGAGTACTAGTGGTGTGGTAGTCAATTCTCTTAAAATATGACTCTGTGTCTGGATTATGGATGGGTATTATGCAAAGCATTCTTTGGAGAAGTTTATTCATTTTTTAGGGAGGAGTTCCTCATTATTGATTAACGGTATTGTCCCCACACAGTTCCATTATGTGTGAGAGGCCAATGGTAGTAATGTCGATTTAGTATTCTCATATTAAAAAATGTTCCCAAGAGATATAACTAAATGGTGTCCCTAAAATGAGGGAACATATCACCCAATCACATTGGTGGTATATGGTTTTATCTTTGTATTCTTGTTAAATATCAAGATTGAAATCATAGGTATGGACCACACAAATAGTGCATGAACCCCAGTGTTGTATGTATATTAAATCATTTTGGCCTCTCTCATCACATGGAAACACTTTTTATTAAATGAAAGAGGTGTATTTCTTTATAATATGCGATTCTTGGTCACTTATGTTTTGTAAAGTGTTATATTTGGTTCTAGTGCTGACTGAGTAGGTTCATTACAATAGTCTAGATTGACTGCTTGATATTGTTGTAAATCATTCCACATGATAGGAAGTGGTGTGGTGTTGGGTAGTTTTTCGGGGATGGTGTTGTTTCTTTAATGTGATTATTAGTGGATTTTATTAAGGAATGAAGATAAAATAACATGTTTCTCTTTAGTGGTGGGTGCGACTCTATTGGATATTGAGATAAAGATAGATAGTTTTGGTAAATTCTTATGAATAGGTTGAGTAAAAAAGCCCATGTATTATTTGTTCCATGAGTTACAATTTTTTTTACATTCCTCGTTAGTAGTATATGATAGTGAATATTATGTAGATGAGGAGGATAATTATTTTGTGCAACTCTTGTTGGGTTAGTATGAGATCTTTATGAAGCGCTTAGTAGTGGAATATGGTGTATATCAGTTTTTTCTCATGAAAAAAATAGTTATAAATATTTTTAAATATGGGGTGAGAAATGATCCCAACAGAGGTAACCTTGGTGGGGATCTATTTCAAGGTGGGTGCTAGTGGACCATTAATGCAATTCACCTAATTTTTTAGGATGTTCATAAGATGGGAAATTTTTATCGGTGTGGAGATTTTCTAGGAACCCCAAAGTGTGATAATATTTTTTTGTTGTGTTCTTACTTTTATATGAGTTATAACTAATTTATTTGGTTGTGAATGATGTTGTTTTCTTTTTTTATATGTGTATCTGGTTTTTTTATAGTCCAAAAACCTCAAAAAAGGATGTCTATGAGAAGGGAAAAATTTTCCACATGAGATTGTTCTATAAAATTCCTAAGTGAGAATCACCCATTATTTACTTTTTAGGGATGAAAAAACTAAAAGGATAGGACTATATAGTGACTCTTAATTTTTCATTTCCATCCTTTAGATTATTTATAATTATATTTTTTAGGTTTTGAACAATGATTTTATTAGTTTTGAGCACCGTAGAGGCTTGGAAATAATATATTAATTATAATATATTAAATTTAAACAACATGCATATGTGTGTGTGGTAAATAAATCATACCACCGAAATGAGATGTTTAATGGGAATATAAGTTTTTTGGATGTTTCTAAAATAGAGGGTTTACACTAGTGATGGTGTAATCACATTTCACATGTGGGAAATTATGGAGGTATTTCAAAGTTTATTTTATAGAAACCAAACATTGAAAGACATCTTGGGAATATTTCTTGGTTGGTTTTACAAAAAAACCAACATCCAATGATTAAAGATATTCATAGGGGTTTTTATATCAGTTTTATAAAAAACCGACATTGAAAGTCTCATTGTTGTTCTTTCGATGTCGCTTTTTATAAAAAATATTGTCAAAAGCCTTTATTTTGGATTTCCACATTGGTTATTTTATAAAATTGATGTTTAAAGATGAAATAAAATTTTAAAATATTATTTTAAATAAAAATATACAAAACATTAAATATAGTTGATATAAGAGACAAGAGAAATAAAACAAATATAAATCAGATATAGTAGAAATCTAAAAAACACATTGAGATATTTTATCAAAAAAATAAAATAAAAAACTACTAAATGAAAATAAATATAAAAATTAATTACAAAAAAAATCCTAAAACATTTAAGTGGGTTCAAGTCATTGGATGAATACAAAGAAAAATCATCAAAAACCGTCAATATAATGTGTTACAGATTTGAAAAATAACATATTCGCTTAAATTACAAGTGTTGAAATGAAACTAATATTTTAAAATATGTTTTTGTTATGGTCATTATTGTCTTATAAATGAATCTTAAAACATAATATTCACTTTCCATATAACCTTTTTTTGATTAAACTATGTTTATGAAACCATATTTTAAAAATAAAAGCTTCATATATGTAAAAAAATTCAAGTATTCCTGGATATAAAAGTTATTTAGCTGAAATTTAACATATTCATTATTTTTCTAGATATATTGTTGGATAGAAATACTTATTTAACTAAATCCATGACCCATTTTAATTTCAAATATTAATTATTAAAATCGATTTAAATTCACAAAATTAAGATTAAAGAACTAAAATCATTGAATAAAACATACTTCATTATCATTTTTCAAAAAAAAAATTTGAACACCACCTAATAAAGAAAAAAACAATATTATTTACATTATTTTGGGATAAATATACCCAACATTAAAGTTCCACTATAAAATGAAATATTTTTTATTAAATATAATATAATGAATAGTGGTTCATAATTATATATTTTTTCTTTACCATTAAGGAATAGAAAAACCCAACATGATGTTTCCGTGTTTTTTTATATTTTATATATATAATCAATTCTGGTTTCTTGTATCAAATAAACTAGTTTTCTTCAAATTTATTCTATGTTGATAAATATATAAAAATAATTGGAATCATACTGATCGTAATGGCTGTAGAGATACCTTATTAGAAAATAAATAATTAAAGTCAATATATAATATGTCTAATTAATAAAAATAAGTTTAAAATTGATATTTACCTAAATAGAAAACAATTGCTGCACAGGTATAGTGAGCTACTCATCCTATACAACATCCATGATGTCAGTTTTAAAAATATTTAATGGATAATATCTTCAAAATATATTATTACTCATAGGAAAAGTGTAATAATTATCTAATATATGAAAAAATGTGAAAAAATTATTACCCAATCATCTTCCTAAGGAATATATAAATGAAGTTCAATATTTTTTTTTTTTCATTTTAGTGATTCCTTATATATCAGATACTCCTATATAAGGTAAGTGAAGAAAATATTATTAGTAATTTTTAGTTTAATGATAATTTTTTTTAAAAATCATAACTCATATGTGAGATGATGGAAATTATTAGATTTCCAAATAAAAATGGTCAATAATCAATTTGAATATGGTCACCTCCTCAATAGGTAGAGGCACTAGATCTGTTGGATCAATATTATAATACACTTCTAATCTTACCTAAACTAACTGTATTAGCTTATGAGGTATATAATTCCCAGAGTATGTAAAATTTAATATGATATAATATGTACATGGGGATTACCATCAAGAAAATCATAGTACAATGTCAGTTACGAATGAGGAGGTGGTTTATCTAGGCAGGAAGGCTATACTAGTTGTGCTAGTTACCTTTGTTGTGCTGGCTGAGCTAGTTTTTCTAGCTACATATATCTCATCACTACTACAAGAATAACCAATATAGATGATTTAATCTCAACCTTTGTCAAATCATTCAATTATTTCTACTCAACCATCAAATAATCTTTTCCTTCTCAATATTCCTCCCCATCTATATATCACTATGGGTGTGGAAAAAACATATTAAAATCCAAAACCCTTCTTACTCCCTTTGATGTGGCCAGGGTGTTAAAAATTTCCTAAAGAAATCATTAGAATATCCTTCCTAATATTAGTGATAAAGGTACCTTATGTAATTTTATCTTTAATGGTGTCCCAAAATATTTTTTTATAATTTAATATTATTAGGATAAATTTATTAAATAGTAATATTGATGAAAATTAAAAATAAATTAATTACAATATTATCAGCCAAATTTTTTATTAGATAAATAATATATTTTCCCTTTATGACATTTTCACCCTTTTCCATTTTAATGACGACTATGAGGAGATGGAGGGTCAAGTGGACCCTATTCAGAGCTACTACATGAATTTTCCCTTAATTCACTAAGTTAATTAGGATTAATTTGTTCCTCAAATAAAAGATACCCTAATCTTGAAAATGTGTTTGGTTTTAAATTGTGAGACTATATCTCCTGGTAAGTTATCTTGGATTCCTGTTACATAAGAAAAAAAAAATAAGTTATAAATTAATGAAAATTAATTAAAAAAATAAATTTTACAAATAAAAACACATACCATAAAAGGTTACTCCTCTCAATATAAGATAAACATATAAAAGGTCTCTCTATATCTCAATAAACTCATACTTAAGGCATATATATTTATAATTTTCACTACTAATAATATAAGTTGAAGTCAACTTTGTCTTAAAATATCTCCATATTGTTCTCACAAAAGACAAACATTATTTTCTATTTCCTTTTTTCTCATGAAATTAAAATGTCATCTATAATTTTTTAAATAAAATATTAAGAAATGTATAGTATTTAAACCATTAGAAAAATAAATAATGAAGTTATAATGTTTACCGATAGGGACTCTCATAAATGATCTTTGTCCAAGTGTTCGATGATATAGTTACTCAGACCTAACATACATTAATATTATATCATTTTATATTAATATTCAGATCATTTCAAAAGTAAATTCTTGAGGATCCTGATAGTTTTTTTAATTTGTAATCTTCGAAAAAAGTATTATAACTTGGTGAAAGATATGCAATGTCTCCCACAAAAATCTTCCCCTTTAGTACTTCTATATAAAATCATTCTTCATAACCTATAGAAAGAAAGCTTAATAAAGGGGGGAACTCAGATTCTTAGTAAGGGTAATCAAGGGAGATAAACATTAACATAAGGGTATGAGAATGTGATCATAACATCTGATGAGCATACCCTGTATGTCAAATATCAAAAACAAGAATCATTGAATAAATATTGGAATTTTATTAGACATGAATTATAATGGAATTAGGAGAATAATACATGACATCATAACAACACAATATGACATCAAATTTGTGGAATATACATAAGTATATAAAATATTGTGTCAAGGATACCTACCAATACCTTCATAACATGACAGGCTTGGGATAATAACATGTGTACCTGCATCAGGATTCAGATTCCATGCCGTGTAACCTCTTGTTTTTCACTTGGGATTCTAGCATATATAACCTCTAGTTATGGGATACGTATTTCATCATATGTACCCTATTTTTTTGGTCTTAGGATTCCCTTCCCATGTACCATCTTGTTTCATGCTTAGGATTCCCTCTTATTTTGGGCTTGGGATGACCTCTTGTGTACCCTCTTGTTTCTGGATTATTATGCCCTCTTATATTAGGCTTGCTATGACCTCTTGTGTACCCTTTGATATCATAAAACAATTATCATTACTAAATTAATTGTAGGGAGATATAGGTCCCACCCATCACATAATGGAATCATACAAGAATATACCACAAGATAAAAAAACATTTATCATTTCATGACACACGAGAAGAGATAATTTTTATAAACAAGAAATAATAACCTATGAAATGAAATGGGTATCATTAACATTTCATTACATCATAACATATAAAAAATATTTGGGTTTTCTGATCAATTCGTTAAATCATACCCCATTAAACGAAGAGGGTTCTAAAAGAACATAACATGTGGAAGCGAAATTGATGTCAAAAACATAATTACATAAAAAAATAAGCCATTAAATAAATAATATGAATTTAATTAGAGGATTATGTCCCCAGTAAAGAAAAAATTATATCAGAGGATTCAATATTAGATGTAGAAGTATTTTAAATGATCACTTGGAGAATTGTTTATAGAAAATTCACTTTTTTAAATGTATAACATATTCAAAATCCTTTTCTTAAATTTTATTTTTGAAAAAATAGAATTTAAGATTTAAAATAATGTAATTTTTTTTTGATGAAAATATATTTTCTAATTTTAAAATTTATCTTTAAAACATAAATAATTTTTTAAACATTTTTCTTTTAAAATACCTTTCAAATATTATAAAACAATCTAGAAAACATTTTGAGTTCCTTTTACTCTGAAAATACATTAAAAACTTATAAAGTAATTATGAAATTGTTTTGAAAATAGTTTCCCTTGAATTTATATAAATGGGTCTTGAAACCATTTCAAATATATTTTAAACATAGAATATTTTTGAAAACCCTTTTTTGAAAACATGTTTTTGAATGAAAACAGATTTATGACTGAAATAAATAAATTCATATTTTCATAAAAAAATTTATTAATGATATTAAGTAAAAAATAATGGAAAAAATAGTAAAAATACATGAATATATCATGGATAAAAATAGGATAATAAAATTAATGATTTTTCTTCAAATATAGATCATAATATTTCATCAACTGAAGCATAATTTTAAATAATCATAATAAATTATGAGATTGTAGTAATAAACTATTACCATTTTGGTAACATTGACTCATTATATTCATGATAGAATAAAATTACATTAATATTAAAATATCATTAAATAATGATATTCAGGATATAAAATGTAAAATAGGTACTACATACACCCCATAGATAAATGGTGGGGCTAAAATGGCATGTATCTCAAAGAATGGAACTTGAGACAAATAATACTATGCTAATTTTGTAGCATTTGAGCCATAAATACCAAGGAATAAAGAACAAAAAATGGATATTTAAATACCAATAAATTTAAGTACAATAATAATATAGTACATTCATGAGCGGTATATACACCACACAAAATAAATAAGTGGGGAATAAGTCACTTATCTCACATATATAAAAAGAAATATTTGAAAACCCGTACTTTATGTCTTGAATTTCTTCATAAAAAATCAAACCCCTATATAATATATATAGGTTTATTATAAATATAAAAAATGAAAATATTATTATATCTAATACCACATATGATTTTTATGACTTTATATTACACATTAACAACTCCATGTTATTGATACATTTCGAGTAATATCATCTTTGTTTTTTTGTATATGTTTTGGATTGATATTCTTGATCCTCAAAATTAGATCTAGATTTACACATTTCCAGAATATAAAACATGATATAAATATCATATATATTCAGTATATATGTATTTATTATAACCTATGAAATATAGAAATATGAAATCGAATACACCATTCATGAAGACGGTAAGTCGTATGTACACATGAACGTTATTTCTATTTTATTTACATTTTGAATGAAAGAAAGTAAATGAAATATATATATATATATAACATAATTATATTATAATTAATTTTTCATATTTATAATAAAATTTCACTAACCTCGTACTCAAAACATTCCATGTAAACTGTGAAGGAATTACATCGTTTTTAGGAGGCGGTAGTCCACACTTCCACACATAAAGTTATCATATTTAAAACAAATAGAATGCATGAATGTGTGTTTTATTTAATAGTTAAATAAGAATAAATATATCATAAATATAGTATATATCATTTAAAAATAGATTTACCATCATATTCTCCAACCATGATAGGTGGTAAAGGAAAAATAAACAACCTCATTTTGTGAGGTGGTAGTTCGTTGTACACAATAACTGGAAGTTCGTCACCGATTATATGGAAGTGTGTATAAGTGTAATAGAAAAAAATAGAATTAAAAAATATAGTTATATTTAGGATACCTTGGTTATAATATAATAATGTAATATTAATAGTTTATGGGGTGGATATTGAAAATAAATCATTGGATCTTGAGGAAGGATGTTACCTATTCTTTGGGTAAATCCTCTTGGTTTTCACCCAAGGTATTCTTTTGTTTGATTTATGACCATAGATAAGATTATTTTCTGAGGGTAGGTAATTTTTGGAGACTATTTGGGAAGATTTTGGATGATTTAAAGTGGCTTGAGAGGTGTGAGGAATGGGAAGAGTGAATTCATTTTTACAGTGG
The DNA here is from genome assembly GCA_963277665.1 of Viscum album. Classification (NCBI taxonomy): domain Eukaryota; kingdom Viridiplantae; phylum Streptophyta; class Magnoliopsida; order Santalales; family Viscaceae; genus Viscum; species Viscum album. Next base: position 328,161,809 of record OY728158.1, read on the forward strand.
AGGAGGAGTGACATTCTTGTAAATACCAAAAGGTACACACTATTGAGAGATCTCCCTTACATAATGTACTTAAAAAATTTAAAAATATTTGAGTAAATATAAATTAGGGTCTATAAACACTCAGACCATACAAAAATAAAATCATTTTTATCATTTTGTTTCATAGTCTTTCAGTTTCCTTATTTTTATCATTTTAGTTTTTAATAAAGTAGTTTTCAATCCTAAGTAATTTAATCACTGAGACTAAAATAAAGTGAGATTTATTAGATAATATGGATCCATAGAATTATAAATATTATATATAATTTACAAAATATAATTATCAAGTGTTTTTAAAATTAAATTTATAATAAGATCACGTAAGGTTCAAAAAACAGTGCTTTAACCCGAACCGTGCTAACAATGCTTTTACTATTTATGGGTCTATAGGTTCATTATAAAATATTAAATTTTCTATTATTATACCATATTTTATAATTATTTTCACTTAAAATCACTTGTAATATGATATGGTTTTTATTAATTTTAAATTATTTAATAAAATATAATTAATTATAAAATAACATTAATGTCAATTTTGACATTATCAATTTAATTTTAATTGAAAAAAATATTAATAAAATTATGGATGTCAAATATATTAAGTTGAAATATTATTAAAATGATATATTCATTTATAAAAATAATTTAACACAACAATTCATTAAATTTTATTTACTTTAAAATTTTTAGCATCATTTATTTCATTTAATTATTAACGAAACAATTCATGTGTCAGTGTTTGTTGAGATTTTAATGTAACTAATTAATCTATAACAACTAATGAGAAATAATTATTATAAAAATAACTCATTTAAATTTCAACATGATATGATTTACTAGAAATATGTGGTTTTCCCACATCTCATAGTTTTATAAATGTTAAAGGTAAGGAAAGTTCCTTTTTTTTTCTTTTTCCATACTTAACATATAAAAAAGGGAAATTTTATTTAATAGTAACCCAATAACTCATTAAATTATAACAATGATGTGATATAGTCTAAATATGGTCATAAAATGTATTTTGGACAATTTTATAGGTCATTTGGGACCTTATGTTTAATGTTTAGTCCCTTGTTAAGCTTAAAATTATCTTAATCACTGTTAATAATTTTAATCCTTTTTACTAATATTTTTAGTTAGAAAATAAGTTTAACCTTTTAGTCTATAAATATCATACTGATAAAACTATTTATGTATGTTTTTAAAAATTATATGCACAAAATTGGCTAAATTAAATTTAAAGCTAATCCTGTAGATGTGGAGAGAAAGTGGGTTTTTAAAGCAAACAAATTCAAACAGACAATGCGTTTTTATATCTAAATTGAACATTAAAATGATTCCAATAACTTAAATTGAATTCATATATTTAAGAATTATCTATTTTTACTTTAAAACCCAATTTAAAATATAATTTATCATTAATAATTATTAAAAAAAAGACATTTTTAACTAAAATGCAGTATTTTTTACTATTCATAAAAAATGAAACATCACAAAAAATATTAGGAAATCACCCTAATATAATATTTACAATCAAAATTTATTTTTTTTAAAAATAATATTTATAAAATTTTCTAAATATATTTTTAATGTAGGCAAGACATAAAAAGTTTTTAAAACTCGATCTAGCGTGTAAGACAAGCTAACATTGTGTTGTGTGTTTCTTAGGATTAGCATGGTGTTTCATATAATGAGAAAAAATGTAGTGTTTCCATATATAAAATATATATTTAGGGTCATCTGAATTGAAAAATATCAAAAAGTTTAAATTAATTTGAAAAAAATTAATTCCCAAAATCTTGGGGTGTTACATTCTACCCCACCTCTCTTTCAAAATTTGTTTGGGTTACTAAAGGTTTAATACCTAAAATTTACTTTCATATAAACCCACATAAAAAATATGAATACTAAAAATTACTTTTAAAAGGAAATGTTTGAAACATAATGGTTTCCCAAAGTAACTCATAATTCAGTTCCACAATGGAGAACATAGGTGGAAAGTCAAGATTGGACTTGGAAGAAAAGCGTAAATAATTATAGAGTGTGATAATGATCATTAATCACCAATAATTTAGTGATCAATGGAATGTTAAGGGCCTCAAAACCAAAAATATAGGATTATTTAAAAGTCCACTTATTCAACAAAAATGAAGGTATTAGGATAAATCAATTTCAATATTATTTTCCTAGGTCTGTTGAATTTATTTACTATATAAGAACATAAGGAAATATACTTACTTGAATTTATTCCTATTCATATGCACAGTATCACCCTTTGGTTGTACCTTTCATGATTTCCACTTCATCTCTTACTCTATGAAATGAAGGTGTATTTGTTATTTCTAATGTACTAACAGGTCATGAGATAAAATGACAACTCAATTCATCTTTAATTAAATATAATCACAGAAAAAGGGTATAAAAAGTTATCCAATATGCATAAATCATTATATGGTGAGATTATACTTTAATATCATAACCTTAATGTTAATTTTAACTTAAACTTTATAAGAAATAGTTCACCTTGTAACCCTTATAAAAGCTGAAAATCTAAAAAATTACAAATAAGTTCACTGAATGATCTTAAAATTGATCCCCCATATATTATATGGTAGCTCTGGTTTATCACATACCAAACATTTGAATACATTTATCATGTATTCTCATGAAACATGGTAATAACCTGAATTACTATACATGCTTTGTGAAAACATGCATGTTTCCTTATTCTAAAGTTTACTAGATATATTCTTTAAATCCAAGAAGTTGTTAAATTCATCAATTACAACATAGCCTAATTTTTCAAAAAATCCTTTTTCAATTATAAGGTCATAAATAAAATCTAATTTAGTTTATCCAAATCAATAATCGATTTATCTAATCTAAACCTTATTGTTTCAATATCATGAACCCACTAATGTTTTCCTTCCCTTAATTCAAAATATCATCTTTCCATTAAATCAATTTTATAAGACTTAATCTCAATTAAACATATCCATACCAATCCTTAAAAAAAACTTATACTCCAAAAACTTACATATTTCATGATTCATATAACATAATCTTTAAATCCCAAATCATATACAATTCTGCCATCCAAATTTATTCTTAAACCATTACTCAAGCTTCATAATCGTATTCCTTCATACAACGTTTTGTAGAATATGAAATATAAATCATATCTTAATGTTCCTCAACATAAATCTAATCATTATTATCACATTTAATATAAAAAATATTGTTAAAATATCCCATAACTTTCACATTTTATTTGGGGTGATATTAGATTCTCAGTAAGGGTAAATAAGGGAGATAAAAATGAGAATAAGTGTATGAGAATGTGATCATAAAATTATAATATAATAAACTACATATAAAATATCATAACAATGATTCATGAAACAAATATTGGAAGTTCATAAGACATGAGTCATAAAGGAATTGGGAACATAATCCATGAAAGAATAACATAGAAATAAGGCATGGAATTTCTGATATATACATAATAATAGAAAATCATATTTCAAGGCTACCTACCAAGACCTTCATAACATGTTAGGCTTGGGATAATAACTCGTGAACCTACTTTGGGCTTGGGACTCCTTCTTGGATACCCTCTTATTGTGATATTGTGATTCCCTCTTGTGTGCCATCTTGTTTCAGGCTTGGATTCCCTCTTATGTAACCTATTTATTTGGTATTGGTATTCCCTCCTATTTACCCTCTTTTTTTAGGATGGGGATGACCTCTCATGTACCCTCTTTTTTTGGGATTCCGATGCCCTAACACGTACCCTATTATTTCATATATAGGATTACCCTTTATTTTTGGGTCTGGGATGACCTCATATTTACTATTTGAGCTTATAAAACATTTATTTTTACCCAATTCATTGGAGGTAGATATAAGTCTCACCATCACATAATGAAATCATACATGTATGAGCCACAAGAAAACAAAACATTGATCATATCATAACCCATGAGAGGATATGGGTTATATAAACATCAAATCCAAACCCATGAAATGAAATTGGTATCATTAACATTTCATCACATCATAACATAAGGAAAATATATTGGTTTCCCAATCATTTCATTAATTCATACACCATGAAATGAATCAGATTCTAAAAGAATATAACATGCGGAAGAGAAACAGGTGTCATAAACATCATTCCCTTAAAAGATAAACCATTCAAGGAAAAATATTAATGTTATTATTGGATTATATCACCAATAAATCGTAATCAATATCAAATTATTTCATCTAATATGGAGAAGGATTTTGAAAGATCGATTGGAGAATTTCTTAAGGAAAATTCACTAAAAAAACATATTCAAAATCATTTTATTAAAAATACTTTTGAAACATTTAAAGTAATATTTGAAATCATTTAAAATATTACATGATTAAAATGTATTTTCTTATTTTAAAAAATATCTTTAGAACGTAATTCATTTTGAAAACCTTTTCCCCTGAAAATACCATTGAAAACTTATAAATAAATCTTAAAACATATAGAGTTAATTTTACATTGTAAATAATTTTAAAATGTATAAATAAAGCTTGAAAATTTTTTGAATTTTTTTTATTGTAATCATATAAAAGGGTTTTGAAAATTCATAACACAATTTTTAAAGATAAAACATTTTTGAGAACCCTTTTATGAAAACATGGTTTTGAAATAACTAAGATTTCCAATCAAGAGAAATAATGTCAAATTTTCATGAAAAAAGTTTCTTAATTATATTAGGTACTAAAGAGTGTAAAATGATATTAATACATGAATATATCATGAATAACTAATGTATATTATAATTCATGAGTTTTCTTGATATATGGACCATAATATTTCATCAATGGAAGAATAATTGTAAACAATCTTGATAAATGATGTGATTGTAGAAACAAACTATTACCACTTTGGTAAATTTGACTCATTCTATACATGAGAGAATAAAATTTAATTAAGCTTAAAATTTCATAAAATAAGGATATTTATGGTAAAATAAGTCAAAGAGGTAGTATGTATACCCTATTGAAAAATATAGGTGCATAACATGGAACACCTCTTAAAGAATGCAACTTCAGAAAAATGAATTTACCGATTTGGTGGATTTTAAACCATAAAACACATGGATTAAACATCATAAAATGGATATGTAAATACCCATAAATAAAATTATAAGAATCATATAATACATTCATGATTAGTATACACACCACACACCAAAATTAATGGTGAATAAGGCATGTATCTCACGAATATAAAAAGTGAGATGATAAAACCCTTATCATAATTCTTGACTTCCTTAGTACACATTAAAACCTATTATATAATAAATTTAAGTTTGTTATAAATATTACAGTTAACTGTATTATTATATGTAATACCATATATGATTTATTTATGACTTTATATTACCCATTTATTTACAACTCAATGTTAATGTTATGTTTCAGGTAATATCCTCCCTATTTTTCGTATATGTTTTAACTTGTTATTATTTATCCTAAAACTTACATCAGGATATATATATTTATAGAATGTAAAACATGATATAAATATCATATATATTCATTTGATTTGTATTTATAATAATATATAAAATCTAGAAATATGCAATGGAATACACAGTTCATAGAGACTGTATGCCGTACGTACGCATGAAAGTCATTTCCATTTTATTTTCATATTGAAACAAAGTAAGTAAATGAAATATATATACATATATATTATTATTATAGTAGAATTATTATTTCCTATATATCATATAATTTCTCTAAAACTATCCTTAATACATTCCATTCAAATTTTGAATGAATCACATCGCTTTGAGGAGGTGGTAGTCCACACATCTTCAAACAAAATTATCATATTTACACAATATAGAAATCATGAAGGTATGTTTTATATAATAGTAAAAAATAATAAATAAATCATTAATATCATATATATATATATATTATATAAAAATATATTTTACATCACCATTCCAAAAAATGATATGTGGTAAAGGAAAAATGAATAACATCATTCTGGGAGGTGGTAGTTCTCCGTATAAAAGAACGGTTTGTTTTTTACCCATTAGATGGAAGTGTGTGTAAGTGTATGTATAAAACGTAGAATAAAAATATGTCAGTATATTTAGGTTAATAATGTTATTATATAATCATTTAATAAGAATATTTTAGGGCTGGATAATGTAAATTAAACAATGGATCTTGAGGAAGGATGTTTCATGAAATTTGGGAAACTCCCCTTGGAATGCAAAAAATGGATTCCTTGGATAGACTTATTCCAGAATGGAGGATAATATGTCTATGGGAGGCATTTAGGGAGACTATTTGGGCATATTTTGGATGATAAAACGTGTCTTGATATGTGTGAGAAAGGGGAATAACAAATTTTTTTTATAGTGGAGGAGCAGTGAAATTTTTATAAATACCAAAAGGTAAGAACTATTGGGAGGTATCCATTAACACATGTGCTTAAAAAGGAATAAAAACGGATTAAATGGGAATTATGGTCTAAACACATTCACTCAATATAAAAATAAAATAATTGTTATCAATTTGTTCGTTAGTCTCTATGTTTCATTATTTTTACCATTTTATGGTTTATTAAAGTAACAAGTTTTATATCTTAAGTAATTTAACCATTAAGATTAAATTAAAGTGATATTTATTTTAAAATATAGACCCAATAGTTTCTAAATCTTAAATATAATTTACAAAATATAATTTCCAAGTGTGTTGAAAATTAATTTCAAAATAATCACATGTAACGTGCAAAAATATTTCTTTAACACAAACCTTATTAACAATGTTTTTACTGTTTAGGGGTCTATATGTTCATTATAAAAGATAAATTCATTCATTAATAGAAAATATTTTATATTTATTTAAACTTAAAAATCACTTGGTAGATGGTATGACTTTATTAATTTAATTCATTTAATAAAATATAATATAATATAAAATAACATTAATGTCAATTTTGTCATTATTAATTTAATATTATTTAAAAAAATATCAATAAAATGAGGTGATTTAAATATATTAAGTACAAAGATGAATAAAATGATATATTAATATATAAAAATAATGGAACACATTGATTAATTAAATTTACTTTACTTTTAATGTATCTAGACTCATATATTTTATTTAGTTATTAATTAAATAATCCATGTGTTAACATTTGTTGAGAATTTAATGTAACTAATTATTCTCTAATAAATTACTGATAATAAATTATGATAATAATAACATAATTATCTTTCAAAATTAAATGTATAACTTAAAATATGTTTTTTCTTCCACTTCTTAATGTTTTATAAATGTTAAAGGTATGAAAAGTTCATTTTTTGTCTTTTTTCCTCACTAAACTTATGAAATAGAGAAATATAATTTACTAGTATCACAATAACTCATAAAATTAGAAACAAGAAGGTATATGTAACAAATATTGGTATCTAATGTATTTTGGACAAGTTTCTAGGTAATTTTGGCCCTTATATTTAAGGTTTAGTGCCTTATTAATCTTAATTTTACCTTAATCATTGTAATTATTTATAATAAGATTCACTAATACATTTGATCCAAAATTAAGATGAAATTATTAGAATATAAATATCATATAGAGTAAATTTTTATATGTACCTTTTTCAAAAATAAATTCATATAATTGGTTAAGTTAAATTTAAAGTTAATCCCACAGATGTGGTGAGAAAGGGGGTTATAAAGTAAGAATGTTCAAAATGTCAATAAGTTTTTATATCTAAGTTCAATATAATAATGATTACAATGAAATAAATTGGATTAATATAAGTATAATTTATATATTTTGACTTTAAAACCCAATTTAAAATATAATTTAGTAATAGTAAATATTTAAACAAAAGGCAGTTTTTAACTAAAATACAGCATTTTTTCACTGTTTATCAAAAAATAAAACTTCACAGAAAAATACAAAAAATTAACAATAACTAATTTTGACATTAAGAATTCAAAAAAATGTTTATTTTTAAAAATAAAATTTATAAAGGTGTCAATTTTTAGTATGCAAGTAGTAATGCCATCAAAAGGTAGTAAAACACGGTCTTGTGTGTAATGCAAGCTAAATTGGTGTTGTGTGTTGCATAATCTTATCATGCTGTTGCATATAATGAAATAAATACATAGTGTTTACATAATGAAAATGTTATATTAGGTGTCATGTGAAATGAAAAATATAAAAATTATTAAATTAAATCAAAAAAATCTTTCACAACATCTCTGTGTGTTACAGATTCTCCTCCAATTAGTGTATAAAATATAGATCCTATATTGACTTTGTACATCTAGGTGAGTCTAAAACTATGTGGTATTTGGGACAGTTGGGATGCTGTTCTCATCCATGTTAGTTATCACTCGATTCTCTCTACATGAGAGTGAATGTTTTGGATAACGTGTAATACCACACATGTTATCTTTAGGCGCTATCCTCTCTAGAGGAGAATAATATTTTCAAATAATATTAAGAAATATAATTTTATTTCTATTACATAATTTAATTTTCATAGATAAATATTTAAATGAAATATGTACATACCTCAGTCCCCCGACCCGAGTTTCTACCATTTTGAAAGATTTATACTAACTCAACAAAAGTTTGTGTACCTATATTTGATTAAAAGTAAATAACTTTAATAAAATATAATAAATTTATCTTAAATAATAATAAAAATAACTTATAAAATTTGGACTTGAATGGATATTAAATGTATTTGGACTCACACGAAGGTTGTAATTAGGGGAATGCTGAAATATTGAAAATAAATATATAATCTCATATAAAAAAGATAATTTTAACATACATAAATGTTTAAAAATTATTTATATTTTAAAAATAATTAAAAAATTAAAAACATGCTTCAAAAAAATAATAAAAATTCATTATAAAGACATAAAAATTATAAATGAAAAAAAATTGAAGAAAAAATAACACACAAAATTTGGAGGTCGATAATGAAAAAAGATTATAAATATTTACCTGAGTAATTAGGTGATTAATTTTTTATTTTTTTATATTCCTGCATCATGATCATTTCATACAGCATGTGCTATGTCTACATTAAAGTTATTATTATCCTCCATAATTAATGTAATCGATTCGAAAACCTCACATAAATCCGTAACATCATTTCCATCCTCATCACACAAATGAATTTGTTCCCATTGAAAAATGAAATACCAAAAATAATTTTATGGATCAATAAGATAAAATAATTTCATTCCATATGTTTCCATAATAAATGGTCCCTCTTTGAAATACAATCTTTTCAAATTAACTAGTGTAAATATATAATTATCATCTTTAACACCACTATTACTATCAACCCAATAACAATTAAGCATTGTTACTATAAATTGTGTATAATAAACTTCATATATATCTCCAAGAACTCCAAAATATATAGTTTCTTCAGAAAATGGGTTTTTTATGTTTTTCAATCACAAAATGTAGTGCTTTAGCGATTCCCATTACCCAACTATTTTGAACAATACTCTTTTCATCCCGATTTTGGTGTAATTTGTGTAAATATTTATATAAAAACTATACCATGTGATCAAATTAAGATATAGTCCCCCTACCAATCATTTCAATGCTTCCGATGCAGATATATTTGTATTTAAATTATCTTTAAACCATGAATCAAATGCCTTTTATGCTTAATTATCAACCAAATTTCATTTATTTTTGTATCTCTTACCCTTAATCTAGAAACATGAGATGAAATATATATAATTGAACCCCGTATATGTTGTTCAAAATTTAAAAAATTTTATACATCACTTCCTCATGTGGAAATGAATCTATATTTATACCATTAATCCCTCCACATTATCTATCAACTGTTAAATTTTTAGATATGGGGAGACTGATATGCACTAAATCATATAAATAACCAGTATAAAACTCAATTACCTCTTTTGATACATATTTTTTAATAATAGTGGACTTCCGGTAATTGGGATTTTTAAAATACCATTTTAAAATGGTATATCAAATGTAAAAAAATATGCTCAAATATTATTATCCCAAGGACCAAACAAATCACCAGATGACATCAAAAAACATAGATGGTAAATAAATTTCGAATTGAAAAATTATGAGAAAAGCTTTATTCTCTAACACAAATAACAAATTCATATAAAATGTTTTTTTAGAAATGTAATTGAAAAAGTAAGATAAACTAGGGATAGTCTTTATAACGTATATCAGAAATATACCATGCTATTTCATTAGTGGTAGTTGTAGTATCAATACATGGGAATTATGATTTTTCATAACAATTAGTTTAAAATACTTCAATGAATCCAAATACTTCACGTTTGAAGAATATATAATGTGAACATTAATACCATGTAGACACTGAAAAAAATTAAACTTCTCACTCTTGCATAATTTGTGACAAGCCAGAGGTAAATCTAATCAATTGCCTTATATAGTGGGATCTAGCTCCAAATATATTCCCATGTATATCAAGTCTATTATAGTATGGAATACATATTTTTTATTTCATTTTATGTCTAAAAAAGTTTTAGAAAAACTTTACAACATGTTTCTATCAATATTCATAACATTAATGTAATAATTTATCGCTAAAAATCTCCAATAAGGTAGTTTAAATAAGATAGATTGTTTCTTGCAGATATTTTGTAATGTTAATAACTTCCTTTCTTTCCAAACTTTAAAACAATATTTTTCACCTTATAATAATATTCTATAGTTGAAAATGGTTGTGGGGTAGAAAATAATCCTGTAATAATTAAATGATTTTATAAATATATGATAAATATGATCAATTAGAAAAAAATATAATATGTCCCATTGATATTTTTTTCATTCATTCTATAATTGATAAAAAGAAGTCACTTATTCACAAATGGGACATGATTTATTTCTATTAACACTATATACTAATAATTTCCCATATGTAGTGAATTCATTTATATTGATTATTTTCATAACACACACAAAAAAATACTCTTTCTTCTATGAATAAATATTTGTAACACTTTTCTCCCATAGAATCTCTAAATCATTAGTAAATAGTAAAAGATATAAATCAATATCATTTCCTAACTATTTTGGTCCATAAATCATCAAACTCATCCTAATTAATTTTTCATTATGTATATCTAGGGAAAAATGTTTTAAACCACCAACAAAAAAAGCCTTAAACTATACTAGATAATGAGGCTCCAATATAAATTCATTCAATCTATGCACAATCCCATTCTATGATTTCTAACTTCACTTATAAAATTAGAATAAATTTGTTCTACTGCAGTGAATCAGTAGGGTGATGTAAGTTACCATCAGATATTCTCTTATCTATATGTCATCTTAACTTGTTTTTGTCATTGTAATTTGAAAATAGATATTTCAAACAATGATTTTTTAAAAGGTACCAAATATATTTTTCATGAGGTTTAATACTTTTGGATCAAAATGATGAATGTAGATGCTCAATATACAAGAGGGGGGGTTAATTGTATACTTAAAAAAATTCTTTTGAAACTTTTAAAGATGGTAATGTATAAAAAATTTAAACAAGGTAGATTCACAAGACCTATTAGTTCTACAAACTTGCTTGATTACAAAAATATTGTTAAGGAAATTAAACTTAAGAAAAGTTTACAAGGAAAAAGCTTCTACCTCAAAGAATATATAATTTTATTAATCAAAGTACAAGTATAAGAAAGTATAATATATTTATACTTTCCTTATTAATCAAAATGCAGTGGAAAAAAACTTAAAACAATAATAGTAACAAGTATGAAATCTTTTAACCCAAAGAGTGGGGTATCCAACAACCTTGGATAAAGGTCTCTTGATTTATACTTTCAAGAAAGTTTGTCTTACCCACACCAGGGTAAGCCCTTGATATGAATATCGGAGTCTGTCTTTCTATCCTCACAAGACCTCAAACTTCAAGGTAGTCAGCACCTCTGTCTTCCTATCAAGGAAGTCCCCAAACTTTAAGGTAGTCAGAACGTCTGTCTTCCTATCCTCGGAAGCCCTCGAATGTACTCAGAAACATTCGGAGTCACACAAAGCAATTCTGAACAAGTTGTTTGTATGCCCAAAGAATTAAAGTCTCTCTCTCTAGAAATCACTTCAGCAGCATGTAATCTCCAGATTGATCAACGTGTTTGTGTTGTTGTTGTGAGCTCATTCAAATGCGCCCATATTTATAGGCATATATTCAATGATCAGCTCCCTCCTCCAACAGTCATATTTTTCCTTGAATTTTAGAGGGACTTATACACATGTCACTCAAACAACGGTTAGTTAGTAACAGAATGCACTACATCGTTTTATAACTCAAAAAAGAGTAAGTAAAATATGGTTTCTCAACCAAATCTAATTTTCCAGAGTCTAAGGAAAATAAAGTTCAGAGTCTAAGAACATTAGGATTCTATTTTATATGGATATTCAAATTCTGTTTTCTAAGGATTTTGGAATCATAATTCTATAGACTTCAGAGTCTGAATTCTGAGGAATTCAGAGTCTGAATTCTAAGGAATTAGGAACCTAAATTCTTAGGAATTCAGAGTCTTAATTATAAGGAATTCAGAGTCTGGATTCTAAGGAATTCAGAGTCTAAATTATAAGGAATTCATAACCTGAATTATAATGAATTATAAGTCTGAATTATAAGGAATTCAGATCCTGAAATATGAGGAATTTTGATTCTGAATTCTAAGTAATTCAGAGTTTTAATTCTAAAGAATTCAGAGTCTAAATTATAAGGAATTCAGAGTCTAAATTCTATGGAATTTGGATTCCGAATTCTATGTAATTCAGAGTAAAAATTTAAGAGAATTCGGAGTCTGAATTTCAGAGAATTCAGAGTTTGAATTTTAGAGAATTCGGATTCTGAATTTCCGAGAATTCAGATTATGAATTTCAGAGAATTCAAATTCTGAATTTTACAGAATTTGTATTCATAATTTCAGAGAATTCAGATTCTGAATTTTAGAGAATTTGGATTATAAATTTTATAGAATTCAGAACTGGAATTCAGATCCTAAAAATAGAGTACTATATATCTAAGTATTTATAGAATTCAGAAGGTTTAGATGTGAAACCAAATTGTTTACTTAGGAATAAAAAATTTAGACTAAAATATGAACAATGAAAAATAGGTAAGGATAAATTTTACTTGGACAAGGAAAATTTTCTTCATTAAGATAAAACATAAGGAAAATGAAATTTTCCTTAAGATAGAGTTGGTGATTTTCAAAACATGAAGGAATAGAAAATTCATAAGGAATTATTATTGACTCAACAATCTCCCCCTTTTTGGAAAGCACAAACATACTTACGAAAAAGAATATAAGGACATAGAAATTTTATGGGCCTGTAAATAAAAACTTATCTCCCTTTACATATGGATCAAAGTGAATAGGTATAACTCTCCCTTAGGCTTTGGAAACACTAAGGATCGTATTCTGAATTTCCTGAATGAGATTTTTCATTTTCTTGCATACAAAAATATTTATGATGAAAACTCCCCCTTAGATGAACTCCCCCTCATATAGGGAAATTTCTTCCATACTAAATATTATTTTTTTGAAATTTCTTTCTCCCCATTTCTGATTTTCAAAAAGAAATATAGGGAATGGAAAGAAAATTTGGTACCTGAAATATTAGTATGAAACAACCAAAAAAAAATGATAAGAAACAATAATTTCATCCGGATTGAATGAATTTTTATAATAGGAATATACAAAAAATATCATATTTGGAAAAGATTATCCTTCCATTTGATTCAGCATCAGTTTCTTCACTATAGTTTTTAACTTCTTGAGATCCTTGTCATCCTCTTCTATATACTTGAGAAAATGATCTTGATTTTTTGTTTTCTTCTCTAAGGATTTATTTTTCTCTTCCTGAGCCTTAAAAGATTCTTTTTGGGCCTTGAGAACTTCTTCTTGATTAGAAAGGTTCTCTTCAATCTCAATTCAGAGATCCCTTTTCCCTCATCCAACTCTAAGAAACTAAATTTAATTTCCCATTCATATTTTTCACTTCTTCCTTCTGAGAAGTCTGTTTAAGAGTTATCTTTTCCTCAAAACTATTAGTGAGATCGTTGATCATCACATCTTCAATGTCAACAACATCCTTGACACTATCTTGAAATTCATAAAATATTCTCATCTCTTCAATTATCTTTATTGACCAACTTTTCATGTTTTTTCATGATCTTTTATGAGCCTCATAGCTAATAAGATAAGTCTTAAAGTCTGCCTCAAGTTTGACACACTTATCCATTACTAGGGATACCGAATCTGATTTTTGATTTAATGAATGCTGAAGCATCTAAAATATCGAGTCTATACTGGAAAAAATTTGAATAGTCCCGAAAAGCATTTTCAAAGACTGAACTACAATGTCATGTCCAAGAAAGGATGATTTAGAATTCGAGACTTTGGATGGTGAGGATTCCTTTTCCAATTCAACGGCCTTACTCTTCAATGAACCACCAAATTATTTCTACTTTACCACATCTTTACTAGGTGTATCAACAACCACATGTTTTCCATCATCATTCTTTGAAATGACTTCTTATTGATCAGAAGACTCATTTTCACTATCTGATAGCTGAACAATTTTGTCTTTATCAACTTCTTCCTTATTGACTCCCGCCTCAACATCTTATGGGTGAATGAAATATTTATTGATTCTTTCTTCCCCATATAGTTTATTTACTTCATCTTCACCCTTCTCTTAATCCTTCCTATGAGTATCAAGCTTTGACGATTCAACTTGAGAGGTTTAGAATGATAGTTTCTTAGAAGGGCTTTCCTTTTCATGATATTCCTCTACCTGCTTTAACACATCTTCGGTGTCACAACTACCTTCTTCTTCTTCTTCTTATTCTATTTCTTCTTCTTTAACTACTTCTTCTTGATGTTTTTCAAGAATTACAAACTTCATTCTCGAAGTCTCAGGAAGTGATTCTTGAATAAACGATTGTAGTACTTGAACTTTTTCAAAAGCTTTCTCAGTCGCCTTGAGAAGGGATTGGACTATCTCATCTTCGAATATCTTCTTCTTAGGCTTCTTCTCTTTCTATTTCATCTCAAGATCTTCAGCAATCTTTTCATTCAATGCCTTTTCCTCAGTAGGATCCAATCCAAAACTAGGCTCCCCTGCTTTCTTATTCTTATTATCTTCTCTCTACTTATCCGCTACTTCATCTAGATATGATTTCTTCTTATTTGGCTTTAGTGGTGCTGACTAACATTCTTTAGCCATCGGGGTTTTTGATTTCTCTTTTGGCTCCTTGGATTTTTTCTTCCTTCCACCCTACTTAGAGGTTTCATCCACCTCTAGATTTTTTGATAGCGCTTCCACTTATGCTTCTGATAAATCATGAAATTATTCAAATTGAATATTAAATCCAATATTCATCTTTCTTAGAGTATCATCACTCAAAAGAATCATCTTAGAATTTCTCAGTTTAGAACTTTAAGGAATCTTGAAAGACTAAAGACAAAGAACAATGATCTTTGAAAGAATGGCTAGATACCTAATAATCTGAGACTTTAAACTCCCCTTCTTGATATTTTCAATCGTAACCAAGATATAATTGACCAGGTTAATCTTTCTTA
Organism: Viscum album; assembly: GCA_963277665.1. Lineage (NCBI taxonomy): Eukaryota > Viridiplantae > Streptophyta > Magnoliopsida > Santalales > Viscaceae > Viscum > Viscum album. The sequence goes on from OY728158.1 coordinate 328,177,529, forward strand.
GGTTCACCAAGAAATCCAATATATACATATCACTCTTATTTAAGGTATCATTATCTCCTTTTTTCATTATTAAAAACCCTTGAACCAACAATTCAATAATTTGAAGATTTTTAGATTGATGTAATATCTTTTGAGTCTTCACCTATGAAAGACCAAGGAAAGATAGAGATTTTTCCTTATCAAAGGAACCCGATACATCGGGTATTTTGTGAGTATAAATCTCAGCTTCCCCTTTATAAAGAATACCAATCAGACTGAATTCCTTGATATAAAAAAGAGAATATGTCTTCCCATAACTCTTGATAGAAAATTTATCTCTTCCACCTTCATTGAAAAACATATTGTCTCGTAGAATTCAACTAGCCACTCCAGATACACCATATCCTGTGCTTTTGGTTTCAATATGAAAACACTATCCCACCCATTTAGCTTAATATTCTTAGAGATAATGGAATCATACTTAGCAAAGAAATTTGGTTGAACCAACCTTTCTCTATAAATCTTCCATTCAGATACTTTCTTTATAGATGACATTTCGTTTTGAGAAGAATCTTTAGCAAACATTCAGTACTGAGGAAACCTTGAAGATCTGGAATAACATTATGTAGGAAGGGCATAGATTCATCACAGATGATCTTCGAGTATTATGTGGGACAAGATATCTGGGTTCCTTTATATAGGCATTGAGACAACAAATCAACTTCCCTAATTTATCCAATAGTTGAAATCTTTCGGATCAGATCTTATGACTGTAAAGATAGCCACAGAAAGAAATTTTGTCCAATCTTACCTTTTGAGGTTTTTAGAAAAAAAAAAAATCATATTTATGAAAAACTAAAATGAATACAAAAAAGTTTACTTAAAAAAAATAAAATACCAGTAAGTAAAAATGTTGATTATGAAAACTTATGGAAAAATCATACCTTTTTGATTTCTTAGGGAAATTATTCATAATGAGTAAAATTCTTCTTGAAGATTATTTGGATACAAAAATTTTAAACAACAAAAATTTTGACTACGAAAAATTTTAACGATAAAAAAATTTAGACTACGAAAATTTTTAACTATAAAAATTTACTACTACAAAAGAATTCTGTAACGAAAAATTTTCATTATGAAAAATTTCATAATGAAAAAATTTCATTATGAAAAAATTTCATTCTAACTAACAAGAAGATGAACTCCCCCAATGAAAATGATTTTCTTACTGTAAGGAGATAGGTTTCAATAAGAAGTTAATATGGAAGATTACCTTATGGTTATCATTCATAACTTCTGTTTAATGTATTCAAATCTATCAGATGGTAAAGATTTTGAGAAAATATCAGCAATTTGATCTTGTGTTCTGATAAATTAAAGAATGATATGTTTTTTTCTGTGTGATCCCTAAGAATGTGATGCCTAATATCTATGTGTCTTTCACAAGAGTGATGTTCTGGGTTTTTACTTGAGGAAATGGCACTAATATTATCACACAATATTTTTTTTTGGTAAAACTCATACCATAGTCTGTGAGTATGTGTTTCATCCACAACACTTGAGCACAACAACTTCGAGCTGCTATGTATTCAGCTCCAACAGTGGAAAGTGCTACTAAGTGTTGTTTTTCGCATGACCAAGAAACTAATGAATCTCTTAAGAAATTAAAAGTTATAGATGTACTTTTCCTATCCATTTTACATCCACTAAAGTCAGCATCCGAAAAATGTTTTAAAACAAAATAATTTCCAGAAGTATAAAAGAGTCCTAGATCCATGGTTCCCATTAAGTAGTGAAAAATCCTTTTCACTGCATTTTATTGAGATTCCTTATGATTGGATTGATATCTTCCACATAAGCATAATAAAAACATTATGACTAGATGACTAGATGTCAAGTAATGTAGACTTCCTATCATACCTCTAAAATATGTTTGATCTACTGGTTTCCCAGCTTCATCAAGATCAAGTGAATTTGAGGTACCAATGGGAGTAATTATACTCTTACTATTGTCATATCCATACTTTTTAAGTTGATATTTGATATACTTATGTTGATATATATAGATTCCTTCTGGTTTTTGAGAAATTTGGAAACCAAAGAAGAATGTTAACTCACCCATCATACTCATTTCAAACTCATATTTCATTAGATCCTCAATGGAATTAGTTAAAGATTACTGAGTTAAACCAAATATAATGTCATGAACATAAATTTGAACAATAAAAACATTTTTCTTATCTTTATATATAAAAATGTATGGATCATAATTTCCCTTAACATAATTGTTTTGAAGTAAAAATCATGTATGTCTATCATACCAGGCTCTTGGGGATTGTTTAAGTCCATATAAAGCTTTGGTAAGTTTAAAAACATGTTCAGGATGTTTTGTATCCTCAAAACTAGGAGGTTGTTCAAAAAAACTTTGTATTGAACATAACCATTAAGAAAAGCACATTTAACATCCATTTGAAAAAAGTTTGAAATTGAATAATGCTACAAAGGAAAGTAGAATTCGAATATATTCAAGTCCGGCTATTGGAGCATAGGTTTCTTCATAGTCTATTCCTTCTTGTTGATTATAGACTTTAGAAACCAATCTTGCTTTATTTCTTACTATGATTCAATTTTCATCACACTTATTTCTGAAGACCCATTTTACTCCAATAACAGAAGTTTCCTTAGGTCTTTCAACCAAGCTCCTGACTTTATTCCATTTGAATTCATTTAGCTCATCTTGAATAGATTTTATCTAATCATCATCACTTAAAGCTTCATCAGTGCTTTTTGTTTCTAATTGGAAAGGGAATTCTAGATGTTCTACTTCATTTCTTATGGAACTTTTAATCATTACAAGTTGATTTACATCACCAATGATACTATCACTGGGATTATTCTTCAGAAACAACTGATTTGGGTTTTATAAAACCTATTCATCAATTTATGGTAGGAATTATTCTGGGGTAAATGCTTCAGAAATATTTTCTTGAACATTTTCCTCATCAGAAGGATCTTCTATCAAGGGTTGATAATCAGTTTTTGAAAACACATCTGAGGATATAGGTTTAGTTTGTTTAAAAAAAGGATCAGTTTCATCGAATTTAACATTTACTATTTCTTCAATAGAAAAAGTATTTTTATTGAAAACTCTATAAGCCTTAGAGGTTGTGGTGTATCCTAAGAAAATTCCTTCATCAGATTTTGGTGTGAATTTGTGTAGATTTTATTTATTATTCAGAATGAATACCTTGAATCCAAAAACATTGAAGTAGGAAAGATTAGGTTTTCTACCATTCTATAACTCATAAAGAGTTTTTTTAAGAAATGTTCTAATCAAAACACAATTTATATTATAACAAGAAGTACTTACAGCTTCAGTCCAAAATTGTTTGGCTACCGAATATTCACTCAACAAGGTTCTTGTTATCTCTTAAATAATTCTATTTCTTCTTTCAACAACACCATTTTGTTGAGGAGTTCCCGGTGTTGAGAAGTTATGAGTAATTCCTTTTCTACTACAAAAAGTTTCAAAATCAGAATTTTGAAATCATCCTCCTTGATCCCTATGAATAGTTATCAATGGAAGGTTTTTCTCATTTTTAACTTGGGCTCTAAAAATTTTGAAATAAGAAAAAGATTTAGATTTCTTTGCTAAAAAATAGACCCATCTAAAAATATTGTAATCATCAACTAAGACAAATACATAATATTTGCCTCTAATGATTCCAATTTGTGTTGAACCAAAAAGATCCATATGCACCAACTGTAATGCATCAGTGGTTGAGACTTCACTGACTGATTTAAAACTTGAATTATGTTGCTTTCCATATTGACATAGATCAAAATCTCTGGAATAATCAATTCTATGCTCTAGTAGATCCTTAAATAATATTTTCTTAGAGATTTTTCATAGGTTTCTAAGGTTACAGTGTCCTAAACTTCTATACCAAAACCAAGAATGATCTTTCATTGCACTAGGACAAGGTATATCTTTTTCTCCTAAGGTCTTCAATGTTTATTTTGTAAACATTTTCTTGCCTATGGGCAGAAATAATGAACTCTTTTTTGGAATTGTTTACTAAACATTTGACATTCCTAAAATTAACAAGGTAACCTTCATCACATAATTTACTTATGCTAATAAGGTAGTTCTTAAGACCCTTAACAAATAAAACATTTGAAATAAAAGTTTTTTCAAGAAGAACAATGTTACCAATACCAATAATTTCTCCCTAAGAATTATCTCCAAAAGTTACTTTTCCTCCTTTCGTCTTGATAATCTTTTCAAAGATGTTTTTGCTACCAGTCATATGCCGAGAACATCCACTATCCATGTACCAGGTATTGATGTTGGTATTGACTTTACTTTCCTAAAAACAAGAGTGTTAGACTTTCAGAATCCACACTTTCTTAGATCCAGAAATATCAGAAAGAAAATTTTTAGGAATCCACATTTTCTTAGAAAAATAAGATTTATGAAATTCTTATGACTGAGTTCTATTTATGGAACAATTTTTTTCCCAATGCCCACCACACCGACACTTAGTGTATAATGAAGCATTTTGAGGAACAAAATAATTATTACTAAAAATCAGTTTTGAACTAGTATAACCAAAATTAGAATTATTCCTTAGAGGTAAAATTTGGGAAAAAATCTTATCCAAAATTTCCTTACCTAAGGTAATGTTTTACAAACACTTCCTTAAGGAAAATATTTCTAACTTTGGCTTAATAACTAAGTTATTATCCTTAAAAACATTAATTTTAGCACTAGAGTTAGTCTCTAAAACATATTTATTAGAAATTACATTTTCTATATCCTTAGAATGTTTATCCTTATCAGAATTAATTTCCTAAAGATTTTTGGAAATACTTTAGAAATCAAGGATTTTTCTAATCAAGATCTTTAAAAAGATATGATATTTCCTTAGTAAGAATATAAATCCTAGAATTTTTTTATGAGGATTTTTCTTAACTTTATAATTTTAATTCTCAATGAGCTTAGAAAACCTAGAAACTTATTCAAAGTTATGTAAAGTATTATCTTCATCAAGAGAAGATTCTTTATCTGAGGATTCATAATATTTATTATCACAATAATTAGAATTCAAGGATACATTGGTTATTTATTCAACAGTGTATACCTGGGCCATTAAACAATGATTTTAAATAGGTAGCTTGGCAAGTAAACAAAGATTCTTCTGTCAAGAAGATTCATAATATGAGGATTCTTTATAAGAGTCACCACCACTGGAACTTCAGGTGTCATTGGCTTTCAAAACTTTATTAAATTTGGCCTTGTAGTACTTCTTTCTATTCCTATCATAATTATTTTCCATTCTATCTTTTCTCATATGCATAGGAAAATCTTGCCTTATATGCCCTTCTATTTTTCATTCATAGCAAGTGAATTCAGAGTATTTCTTATCCGTTATTTCTTTCTTCTTGAATATATTTTAAAAGTTTTTCTTACCAACTCTCTTTTTCATTCTTCAAGAAACAATAGCTAGTTCGTTCTCAGAATGTTCACTTTCACTTGATTCTGATAAAATAGTGACCTTCTTAGATTTGGATCTTGTAACTCTTTTGGAGTCCTGAATTTCATATGATTTGAAGTAGTTGTAAAAGAAAAACTTTTATTCCCATCCTTCTTTTTAATTAGATCAATATATCTTTTCATTATAGTCTCATATTGAAGAAGAGTTCTAAAAATCTCATCAAGAGTAATCTATGAGACTTTCTTATTCTCATCTATAGCTGTTATCTTTGATTCCCACTCATTAGGCATGATATCTATAATCTTGTCCACAAGTGCCTCATCATATAAACCCTTTTCATCCATAGATTGAAACTGTTAACAATGGTCATAAATCTCTATTGTACCTTACAAACTGGTTCTCCATAAGGGAAGAAAAAACCATGATATTCATATTTGAGCATAGCCCTTCTAGTTTTGATAACATTGGAAGTTCCAAAATGAGTGTCCTCCAATTTCATCCAAATAAAATTTGTAGCTTCACAAGAAGAAATATGGATATATATATTCCTGGTCATGGAACGCAACAAAGTATTGCGTACCTTATAGTTAAGTTGATATTATGAATTTTCTTGATTAATAAATGTTCTGACTTCCTTATCGGGAATCTTGTAATCTCCAATAAGCATGAAAAAGTTCTCCACTCCAGTGTCAATGAAAAAATTATTCATACCATCTCTCCAATATTCATAATCATTCCCATCAAATATAGGTGGTCTAGTCGGATTAAGATTTTCAATCAAACCAATATTCATTCCTACCATCTCAAAGAAAAAACTTTCCACACAAACTTGTTAGTAACAAAAGTTTTCTTGAAATAATAAAAATATCCTAAGCAAGGAAAATATAGAACACGGAAAAACGTAAGCAAGAAAAATTATATGCGAATATATGTATTTTAGAGACATACTCTGATACCAATTGTAGGATTGAAAAGATGAATGTAGATGCTCAATATATAAGAGGGGGTGGGGGTAAATTGTATACTTTAAAAAATTCCTTTGGAACTTTTAAAGATGGTAATGTTTAACAAAGTTAAAAAAGGTAAATTCACAAGGCCTATTAGTTATACACACTTTATTGATTCTAGAAATATGGTTCTAGAAATGATACTTAAGAAAAGTTTACAAGGAAAAATATTCTAACTCAAAGCGTATAGAAGCTTACTAATCAGAGTACAAGTATAAGAAATTATAATATAGTTATACTTTCTTAATTAATCAAAATGTAGTGGAAAATAAACTTGAAACAACACAAGTAACAAGTATGAAATATTTTAACCCAAAGAGTAGGGTATCCAACAACCTTGGATAAAGGTCCCATGATTTATACTTTCAAGAAATTCTGTCTTACCCACATTAGGTTAATCCCTCAATACAAATATCGGAGTCTGTCTTGCTATCCCCGCAAGCCCTCAAACTTCATGGTAGTCGACACCTCTTTATTCCTATCAAGGAAGTCATCAAACATTAAGGTAGTTGACAACTATGTATTCTTATCCATGGAATCCCTTGAATGTACTCAACAACATTCAGAGTCGCACAAAGCATTTTTGAACAATATTTTCAGTACACACAAAGAATTAAAGTCACTCTCTCTAGAAATAACTTCAGTAGCATGTAATATCTAGATTGATCAACGTGTTTGTGTTTTTGTTGTGATCTCATTCAAATGAGCTCTTATTTATAGGCACATCTTCAATGGTTGGATCCCTCCTACACCGGTCATATTTTTCCTTGAATTTTAGAGGGACCTATACATGATTCACTCAAACAACGGTTAGTTAGTAACAAAATGCACGACATCATTTTATAAATAAAAAAAGAGTAACTAAAATATGGTTTCCCAGCCAAATATAATTTTCAGGAGTGTAAGGAAAATAATGTTTGGAGTCTATGAAAATTCAGATTAAATATTATATGGATATTTAGATTCTTTTTTCCAAGGATTTCGGAATTATAATTATATATAATTCGGAGTATGAATTTTGAGGAATTCAGATTCTAAATTCTGAGGAATTTGGATTCTGAATTATAAGGAATTTGGAGTCTGAATTATAATGAATTAGGAACTTGAATTATAAAGAATTTGGAGTCTTAATTCTATGGAATTTAGAATCTGGATTCTAATGAATTTAGAGTCTAAATTGTAAGGAATTCAGAACCTGAATTCTGGGGAACTCAGAGTCAGAATTATATGGAATTTAGAGTCTCAATTCTAAGGGATTCAGAGTCTAAATTATAAGGAATTTGTAGTTTTAATTCTAAGGAATTAGGAGTCTAAATTATAAGGAATTCAGAGTTTGAATTTCAAAGAATTAGGAATATGAATTTCAAAAAATTCAGAGTTTGAGTTTTAAAGAATTAAGATTTTGAATTGAAGAGAATTTTTATTCATAATTTCAGAGAATTCAGATTCTAAATTTTAGAGAATTCATATTTCGAATTTCAGAGAATTCAGATTCTGAATTTCAGAGAATTCAAAACCTGAATTTGGATCCTGAAAACAGAGTACTCTATATCAAAGTATTTATATAATTATGAGGTTTTAGATGTGAAACATAATTTTTACTTAGAAATAAAAAATGTTAGACTAAAATATTAACAATGAAAAATAGGTAAGGATAAATATTCCTTGTGGAAGGAATATTTTCCTCATTAAGATAAAACTGATGGAAAAAGAAAATTTCCTTACGATAGAGTGTTTGTGATTTTCAAGACATGAAAGAATTGAAATTTCATAAGGAAACATTATTGAATCAAAAAATACTCATACCTGGGATTGAAAAAGTATTTAATTATTCATACATATTTTATTCTGATGTCCCGTATTTAGGAAATGTTGATAAACATTAATAATCCTTCCTTTACAAAAAAAAAACAATTGGAGAAAGCATATATCTTATAATACCCAAATATCATTTTTCACTGTATTTTTACTCATAATTAGAATATATAAGCCTATTGACTTCTTGAAGTAACTTTTTAAAATTTTAAGTAATTCATTGAAAATTTTATCACGCTAAAAATTAATTTTTTTCAAGTTAACAAATCTTAGAACTATTAATGACACTATAAATTTTCTACAATTTTAGAATAATGTTTTCTTATAATCTCTATGAAATCATTCAATAAATTCTATGTTCTTGATGGTTTAAATTCCTACATCATGATTTAATTCTCAAATATGATCCTATATCTCATTATGAATATTTTCATCAACATTAGATATCGAATTTTATATTCTTTCACCATCTTAGATCCAACTTGTATAATTATGGAAGACCCATAGAAATGAGATGATCCTTGATTTATATGGAGTTTATATTTCCCATACTCAAACACATAACACATGAAAAAATAATCAAATCTTTTTTTTGAAGATTCTATTTAGAAAGTTTCAATAAATCATCAACTCCTTTTTTATATTCATCAAGGATACTTTATAAATTTATCATATTAAAAATAATTAAATAACTAATGTCGTAATATAAAATCCAAATATATTAAAACATATAAACATTTAAAATATAAATAAATAGATAAATTTAAATAATAACACCATATAATAAAATAATAAATTATTTAAACAAATATATGTGTGTGTGGAAGGTTCATTATGTAATAATATGGATACCTCCTCATATGCATGTTGAATTTATTTTTTTTGAAAAAAAATGTGTAACTATTTTTCACTAATTCCATTTATTTATACTTGTTGTGAAGAATATTTGTATAATATTTTTTAAATGTTTCTGATAAATTTTTAGTGTTTCTAAAATTATTTTTAGTTTGAACTTCTAACATGAACCATAATTCTAAAATGTCACATTTTTATTTTTCAAAGAAGTTTGCATAATCAAATTTGATAATTAAATGGGTGTTACACATTCTTTATAAATTATTTTTTTTGAAAATAATTGATGGAATTATTTTATTCTAGAATAATCACACTTTAACTATTTTGTATTTTATATGAAATAAATAAAACATATCTCCTTTTAATAATTATTGAGACCCATGTTGCACTAATTGGGCTGTGAAATATTAAAAGAACATTACATTAAGTGTTAATTATAATCTTATAAATTAGGATAAAATTTTTTTATAATGTTTAAAATAAGTGAAGGGGATGTTTATTTATATGATCAAAATATAAATCACTGAATATAAATTAAAATTTCTGTGACATAATTTTAAGTAATGATTGTTTCATGTGATAGTTTACATCCTTATCTAAGTGATACATTTTATCAAGATTGAAATTTATTTTGCTAAATCTGATTTTGTTAAACAATTACATTTCTCCTAGTAATTAATATTATTAATTTTTTTATATTAAACTATTTAAAACTCTTTAATGGTGATAATTTTGTACTTCATTGAACTTTTTTAAATTGAAATAGTAATTTATGATTTTGATTAAACTCTTGAATTCTACATTCAATTTAACCTGTAAAAAAACATATAACACATTGTTATTATGTGTGTCTATATGAATCTCATTGATAATATTATTTTAATTATTTGAAGATATAATTCATTGTAAGAAGATACACATCCATTATTATTTTTTATGAATATACCAATTATTCATATGTGCGAGTATGTGAATTCATATATGAGATATATTACTCTCAATGGTTTAAACATATAAAAAGATGAAAAAATTATAATTAAATCAAACAATAATATTGGAAAGATACATATAATTTTTAAAATTTATTATATTAAAAAAATTAAAAATATATTCGATAATGAAATTTATAAAAACAAAAAAAATTATAAATCACATTTATAACAGAAAAAAAAAATTTATCTTCAGAAATAAAAAATTCACTTCCAGATTTTTATATGGATAATGAGAAATAGCTTTGTAATTTTGATAAAATTAATCAAAGTTAGTGGAAATAGAATTAAGGTGGAAAGATTAAAGATAAACAAGTGAAAAATGGAGAAAAAAAAATAACCAATAAAAATATTAAATCGTGATTTGGATCAAACAAAATAACTTGATAATTTTAAAATAAGTAGGAAGGATGTAATATTGAGGAGAAGAAACATGATTGGAACATGTTAGGGGAAATTTTGTAGATTCCATTGATAACCATGTGACATGGGATAGAGGAAATTCTTATGGTTTGCGCATAGATTTCCAAACTTTGTGGACAAACCTTTTCATCTGGGAGTTTTAAGGTAGAGGTGCCCACATGTCTGGTGCGCAGTTAAGTGAATTGTGTATCTTAACCTTGAAACATGATTAATTAAATAATTTTTTTTATTTATTACATGTTAAATATCATAAAACTCTTATTCATCCTCTATTCTCCTAGGATATTGAAAACGTGAATCTTCTATTAATTTTGTATATCCTTGTTAAAATAGAGTCAATATCAATGGATCTTGATGTTCTAGATCTAGATAATCAAGGTATATTTTATATTTATCCTTATTCATCTTTATGTCTATGTTTCCCCTAAGGAATAACCCTATATCAATACTATTGTGACAATATCTATGGGTTAAGACATGATTTTGATGGGTTTGTTTGGGAATTACGAAAGGGAAGGAAGAAGGATCCCAGATCTTCCAACATCTTTATTATATTCTTCTTAACACTTAGTTATGTTTGTTTATGAAAATGTTTTGATAAAAGGGTTTTAAAATCTCTCTTTTCATATTGTTTCAAATCTTGTTTTAGGAAGGTGCACACAATTTATTTTTTTAAATAAATAAAATATAAATTAGTTTAAGAAATTATGTTTTAAAGAGACTTTGAAATATATGAGTTGTCATGTCTTTATGATTTCATTACGTGGGGGACCATTAGATTTAATTTTTTTACCTATTCATCTTTGGGAACATGAGTGCATGATCAAGTGATTTTTTGGTATGAAATATGATTTACCACCTATAGGTATTAAAAATGCCATCTTGTATGCATGCACCTGTGTGAGGGAATATGGAATGGGTAATCTAGGATGAAATAATGGATATTCTATTTAATAAAATATTATTTTATAAATCAATTTCCTTTAAAAATAGTGTTATATTTTTATTTGATATAAAATATTTTGTTAAGACACTTTTCTTATTTTTATGAAATTCTTTAGATAGTTATTTTAATATTTCTGATTATTTTATATAAATTGTGCTAACTTGTTCTTGTCATAGTGGTGTATGTGGGAAGCTTCTACCAGATTTCATACTAATTAAATATACTCACCCCATTGTATATGCACCTTGGTGTCGATGTAGACACTGGTTTTCATGAACTAGGTAACGGAAATCATTCATTATTCTCTAAAAAACAATCATAATGTATTGGTTGTTGATTATGGGAGAAGGATCTAAGGAGTTTATAGAGTCTTGGTGTCTGTAGTGATACCACCTTGGTTCCTAGAACCTTAAATGTCATTAGATGTGTGGTTTCATATTTTGTTTTATTTCTATTGATTCTTCATTCTTATTTAGTTATTTTAGATATTGATTTATTTTGGTTATGATCATGAATTATATTATGTATCATAATTATTGTCTATTGTAGGTTCTTTATTTAATGGGAAAATGTCACCCTCATTTTAGTAAATTCCATGTCATTTATTTTCAACATTTATTATCATGTAGACGTCACATAGGGTCAATATTACTTCCTCATATTCCCAAGACAGTGAGTTTAGTGTACGATGTTAAAAATGGTATCATTTTTTTCTAGTTCATCTATCGAGATGGTAGTTCAAGAGATAGAATGTGTCCTAACTTGAAATGATGAAAATACTAAGGAATAGATGACCTATATTTTTTGAACATCAAATTACTATGTTGGTTCGGTTATAAAAGGTGTTCATACATACCTGCAAGAGTGTTTCACCACCACCATCTTGGGTTTAGATGGTGGGTGTGGATTATCATGCATTAGTATATAGATTCCAAACTTATACTGCATCTTCCATGTTTTATTTTTTGATGGTTGAAATATTTTTATGATTATTTGGTTTGTAACTATTTTAAATATCCTAATATAGTAGTTTAGTTATAATGAGGTGACTATGTGGAAATAAATTGTGGTTATATTGAGATGGAATCAATATGAAAATCAAGAAATATATAGGATATGTTATAAAATTTTGTTCATCCTAAACCACATGTCTATCAATAACATATACATATTAATTCTCAACACTTAAAAGATTTTGATATGGGATAATATATTTAATAACCATTCCATTAAAATCCGTCATATAACTTTCAGAAGTAGGATACACTAGTATTTCAGGGGGATTCAAAACTATAAAATGTGAATGCATGGATCAGTATGATTAATATAATCTTAAATTTTTTGGAAACCCTAAATAATATCAACATAAATCTTGTGTTATTCATCCTCAATGATCTTGAAAAGTAGGGAATAGATATAGTTGTTCAAATTAAACAATAATAGAACCTTACATGGAAAAGGTTTAAGGAATTATTTAATAAAAAATACTGACCCCATACCATAATGATCATAAGGATGATAGATTTATTTACTCTCAAGCAAAAAAATACTCTTTTCACTGAGTATAAAAATAGTTTCATGAATCTAGATCACCTTCATTCACAGTTTTCCAATAGCGAGTACGTAAAAGAAAGTATATTTGATGCATAGTTGTGATTAATCATTCACTCTAAAGTGGTTATCTTCTTTTTTGAGGATTATTAAAATATGGTTAATAGAGTGATTCTGGTAGGAAAAAACATTGTGAGAATCTATGGTTGGTGGAATAATTTTACCTATATGGTTACAAGTGGGAACTCCAATTATATAAGTAAGAAGAAAAGGGAAACCTATTCTCAAGGGAATATGAGATCATAAAACCAATCAGCCAAGTCTATTTCATTTCATCTACATTACTGTATTATATCTGATTTCCTTCAATATGGATCGTTAAAATAATAAAAAGATAGTATGAAACCATCTCAAAATTTTCATAATTATTTTCAAATGTGATACCCCATATATTATTTTACTCGAATCCCAAGGAAAACTATTGGAAATATCTCTAATGTTTTACAAGAATCATGTATTTAAGAATATAAATCTTTTCAAAATAGTTACCCACCTCATAACCTAGTGATCAAATGTGATTTTAGGAAAACCTAGATACCACAGTTGATGTCGAAACAACACTGAAGTAAAGATTATTCAATAGTACAATGTAAGAAGTTGTATAGTGTGTAGAAAATAGTTATAGAGTATCCATCTAGTCCTTAAATGGTCTAAGGTACCATCCTTTTTAACTAACTCTTATGCATGGGTTGTTTGATATAGGTGAATCCCACTATTTTATTTATTTTCATTTCATAAATATTTTGGGGTTCCATGTGAAAATTCTTCTTCATGTTATAAGCATCCAAACACCTCTCAAGAGATGGGAGTATAAATGATTTATGTATGGAACATGTTCTATATTAATTGATAGGATTTTTATTGATTTTTTTTTTTCTATTTTAGAGATAGAATTATTTGCTCTAATTCTCGCAATATAATAGTAGATATCTTTCTATAACAGTAAAAATTATTATGCCCATAAATAATGTTTTTCCTCCTCTGATATAATGTTATATCTCTTTAAGGGAAATTACTGTCTAAATTCAGGTAGATTGTAAACTTTAGTGTTGATATTCATGAGTATCTCTTATGATCAGGCAGTAATATATTTGGGAACTATTGATTACATCAATAAAAGATATTATTCATCCATCATAAATCAATATCACAATTTTTTACTTGAATCATTCTTTGTATTTCCACTAAAATGGGAAGATGAATTTTTTATTTATCCATTTTTGAGGCCAAACCAATTTCAATTTTTTATTATATAATGGAACCAATAGAATTGATGAAATTAAAGGTACAAATGGAAGAGTTGGAAATTAAGGGTTTCATAATACATTGTATGTCACCTTATTAATATCTAACTCTCTTTTTATTGAAGGTAGATGGCTCTCCTAAGATTTGTATTGATTATCAAAACCTAAACCAGATTATAATAATGAATCGATAAATTATTCTAGGAATTTATAACCTAATTGATCAATTTAAGGGATCCAAATGCTTCTTTGAAGCTGATATATGATCTATGTATAACCAATTATAGTTATGAAGAATTATATCCCATAGATATATTTTAGGTGTCTTTATTTTCATTAAAAATACATTTTATTATTTTTGGCCTCACAAATTCTCAAGTTTTATTTATAGAATTTTTGAATCATCTATTTCTTATATACCTTGATCCCTTTGTTTTTTTATTTTTATATTATATCCGAGTGTATTCTTGGACTAAGAGAAATTATCAAGAACATGTGGAGGTGAGAAGCCTATAAGAACACTATATTTATTCCAAATAATCTATATGTGAGTTTGGGATATAAGAATTACATTTCCTTAGCCATGTAATTTTTGAGAAAGGTTTATTGGTAGATCATGGAAATATTGAAGCTATTTTCCATTCACAACCACCCACTAATTTCTTTGAGATACCTAGATTTCATTGATTACCATGTTATTACTATTTCCTTATTCATTAATTTTCATACCTTACCTCTCAATTGGAATAATTTATGATGAAATGTATTCCAATCTAATTGACTATTTACTATATTAAATACTTCCATGAGCTTAAATCAAGACTCAATACATCACTTATTGTTACCTTACGAAAACTATGGAAAGGTTATTTGGTCCATTGTGATGCATATGAATCTGGTTTGGGTTTTGTTCTCATACAAGTAGATCATGTCATAGCTTATAGATCATGACTGTTGCATCTAAATGAAAAAAATCCCTAAATCATGATATAAAACTAGTTTTGGTGGTCCATGATTGAAAAAATGGAATCATTATCTCTTTGGTGAAAATTTATTTGTTTTTACAGGTTAAATGTTTTTGAAATTTATCTTTTCATGTTGTGTCTTGAACCTCAAGAAGTTACAAAGGATGGAATAACATTAAATGTTTTACTTTGACATAGTGTGTACACCAAGTAAATGGAAATAAATAGATGATGAACTAAGAAAAATTTTGTATAATTAGTTTATTAATGAAGCTTATGATCAGTATAAGTTAATGATGATAATTATAGGCATCCATATTGATTGTTCTATTAATTATTGTTTCATGGTATTATTTTTTGTATTTGATGTCAGTGATTTGGTTGAGAAGGTTACAAATGATCTAATATCTGAACCTAATTTCCTAACAATGAGGTCAAAACTCAATGGTTAGGAAACCAATAATGGGTGTAAAGACAATTTTAGTATGGTGTTTTATTTTCAAAATCCAATAGTAGTTCCTCCATCATATGAGGAAAATAATTCCTTCTCTGTATCACAATTGAAAAATGTTCTATTTATCCGTCCATGAAAAAAAGGAACTAAGAACCCATATTTTGTGGTCAGATTTGAAATGAAGTTTCATTTAATATGTTTTAAAATTATTTACATATTATAAATTCAAGGATAAACATCAAATACTAGCTGGTATGATAAAATAATTACCTATATCAGTATAAAAATGGGAGGAAATTGCTATGGAATTTTTCATGATTTTACCAAGAATAATTCAGAAGAATGATTCCATTTGGGTGATTTTAGACCGAGTCATAGACTCATTCAACATCATTATGATCCATGACTCCCATATTTTAGCAAACTATCAATTCCTTATATGTGATAAATAGTAAATTTGATGGTGTACCACTTTCAGTAACATCTGAACAATACACAAGGTTTTCCTCCAAGGTTTTTTGATCCATACAGTAATCACATGGAATTAAATTAACCATAAGCATGGAATATCATCCACAAGAGAATGGGATATCAGAACATATTTTCCATACATTGGAAGACATTCACAAATCTTGTTTTATCAATTTTTCTGGATCATTGGAAGATCATTTCCCATAGTGAAATTCCCATATAAAAATAGTTATTGGGACATGATTTATATATATATATAGATATATATATCCATTCAAAAAAATGTATGGTAATATGTTTCACTCTTCACTTTATTGGGTAGAGGCATCCGATACATCACTAATTAGACCTAATATAGAACTTCATATGATAGAGAAGTTTTAGATGATTAGGAAGTGAATTTAAATGACTCAATTTCGTTAAAAATATTATGTGGATCATCATAATATCTTATTATTATTTGTATTATGAGACCATGTTTTCTAGAAATCTTGTATAGGAATATGTCATTTTTATTTGGGTAAATAAGGGAAGTGATGTCCTCAGTATATTTAAACTTCTGAGATACTTGAATGGATTGGTGATGTTTCTTGTCGATTATATTTTCTTTTAAGGTTTATTTTGGTTCATAATGTGTATCATTTATCTCAACTGATTAAATAGCTTCCCAACCCTAGCCATAAAATTTTATGGGATTATATTGATCTTGAGTTTTATATTGCATGTACCCATGAACTAATACATATTATGGGTAGATGATAAAAATTTCTTGTTTAAGAAATTTATTTTTTTGGTGTGGGTATTATGGAAACATGGTTATCTTCAATAGTATACATGGGACTATGAATAATATTTATTGGATATATGGTCTGATATCTTCCCAAAACCACGAATTTTATGATTTTTTTGGATGAAAATCCCAATGTTGTGGAGAATATAATAAACTCCACTCACCTATTTTGAGGTATGTTATACTATTTTATTAATTTTAGATATATGGTTTAGATTCCTTTAGTCCGAGTAGGTTTTTTGGGATACTGTTTCATATTTTGGAAGTGTTTGAGAGGTCTCATGGATGGTGAATAATTAGGGGAATTATAAAGATTCTCTTAGTAACTGTCCAACATCTTGAGAGAGTCTAAGAAGAGGTTCATGGTTAGTGCACAATAAGGTAAAACATTTTTAATTTCCTTAGTAACAATGTGATGTGGAATAAATTAATTTCATATGTTTCCACATGACTTTCTAGACCATTTATAAAATCTGATTGAGATGTGCATTTTGAGACAGTGGCGCCCACATGGTTGTCACATGGTTTAGTAAATTGTGTGGCCCAAACTGGAAATATGATTAATTAAATATGAAAAATAAAAAATTAAACATAAAAACAATCATTAAACCTTAATTCATCCTCAATTTTCCAAGGATCTCAAATCATAGGACTCCTCTACAAATTTCTGGAAATTATGTTTGATCTAAAATCGATTTAAATGGATATTTTTGAGCTAGATATTGAGAATCAATATATGTTGTGTGTATATCATTCTTATTCTAGATATATTCATTTCCTCTTTCTAATAACCATATTTTATAACTCTTTTCTCCATGTCTATTGGTTAGGATGTGTTTTAAATGGGTTTTTAAGAATTTTTTAGTGTATGGAAGAAGGAACACTAATTATCCTAGATCTTTGGGTGAATATTCTAGAATAGAAACCATTTAAGGTAGGTGGATTCTTTATATCTCTAATGCTTCTAGAGCAAGAAGTATTTATGCTTCTAAACACTAAATTATGTTTTCATGTAAAACCCATTAATGAAATATTTTTGGAAAATCTATTATTATATGAAATTTAAATCATGGTTTAGAAAGGTTACCAAAGTTTGTTTGTTTAAATGTATAAATAAATTTTTTTTAAGAAGCATGTTTTGAAAACACATTTTTATATATAGGATGGTATGTTCTCATGATTTCATAATATGGGCTTGTATTGGATTTAGACTTGGTTACATATACTAATTGGGGAACATCGGTGCATGAACAATTTAAAACATGGAACAAAAGATGAGTTACTACTCATGAGTATTGGAATTATAATCTTGGATACATGCATGTGAATTTGAGTATATGAAATGTGAATTACAAGAAGAAATAAATGATATTCTTTTTAATAAATGAATATTTCATAAACCATTTTTTGGAAGTCTTGTAAAATTATTATATAATATAAATTGTTTTGATATACCACTTTACTCCTTTTAATTAAATTTTTTCCATTACTTTTTTTATACTCTTACTTGTTTTGTAAAAATTGATCTAACTTGTTTCGGAGATAGTGGAATATGTAGAATGATTTTGTAAGATTTCATACTATGTCGATATACTCAACCACTGTATATGAACCTTATTGTGTATTTAGACATGATTGTTCACGAAACATGTAAGGAAAGATTTCATCTTTCTATAGAAAATCCCCATAATATTTTAGTTGTGTATGATGGGAGAATAATCTTGGTAATTAATCGTGTCTTAGTCTATGGATTGGATCCACATTGGTTCTAAAAGTATTAAATGTATTGATATTTTTGGTGCCACATTTTGGTGTGTTTATTAGTGAATTTGTAGTGTTAGGAACGAGGCACGAAATTAGGGTGTTACCTCCTCATGGTTGGCACTGGTGGGAGGACCAAAAAGATTAGATGTTGATCTATGGATTCATTTGATGCACCAGGACAATGAACCTTCTCTAAGAGTTTGTTTGGTTGAAATATTCTCCATCCACATCATTCAGAGTCTATTTGTGCAAGAAATATTAGTTCAATTGATACCCCTTACTAATGGTCAAAAACATAAAACTGATGGGTCATACATTTATATCCTCATGTGGGGAGCTTGGGTGGTATGAGATAATAGGGGTTCAGTCATTTTAGATTTATCTATTCCTAATGGTCACAGTGACTCCCACTTGGAGGAGGCATGTGCATTAATCAATGAGATTTATATATACCTTACTAGGAAAATACTCTTGGAGTGTATGGAAACCGATTCTAGGATCATTCATAATTCACTCTATATTCTTAATTTTATCCCATGGCCCATTATCTATCACATTCATAGAAGTAATCTACATCTAAATGACTAGGTAGAGGTGGTTCACACATGACATGAAGGTAAAAAAGTCATGTATTTTCATTCTTCTTGGGGTCCATAGGATATTCACTTCATTTTATTTTATATCACGGGATCCGATCCTCCTAAATGTGATATCTTTTTTAGGTTTGATTCACTCATTTTACATTATTTTCATCCTCCCTTAATTTGTATGTCCATATTGTTTCTTATTCTCTAATAAAAATTTATACTTTTAATGATGGTTTCGTATTTTGTTTTCTTTATAGCAATACTCAAATATAGTCCATTTTTTTGGAAATTTATTTTTTTCCTTTATACATCATATTATGTCTTATCGCTAGTGTTTATCACATGTTTTTTATTTAAGAAAAAAACATCATGAACTTTTTAGAAAATCCCCTGGAATTTATTTCGAACCAATATTGTATGAGAGATATCACTTATGGTATGTACCACCTAGTAATCTTTCTATCATAATGAGTTATTGGAGGTATTTTATTTCAACATTCATCAATTTGTGGTTACTAAATATTCAATGAGTATAAATTAATTTTATATTTCAAAAAGACATTTTCAACAAAAATGGTTTTTATTATTTTTTATGCATCGATATTAGAATTAATTTGTTCCACTTATAGAAATTTTAATTAAAAAAATAGAAATAATTTTTGAAATCATAATTTCAATATTATATTTGATTTATTTTTTGGGTTTTTTATGAAAATAATCATTTTGAGTGAATTGTGGCAATGGAGATTTCTAGAAAAAATGTCATCTATTTTATTTAAATAAAGTAATTTAAATACCCCATTATGTATTAATTTGTATTTTAAAGTAAAATAATATTATTTTATTAAATAAATTCTAATTATTTCAATATAAATTTACATTTTCATTTTATTTGGGTACAAGTTAATTTTAATGCTTAAAATGAACATTATACTAAAATGGGATATTCAATGTGTTGTGAAAAATGATTTAAAAATTAATTTTTAATAAGTCAGGGAATTAAATATTAGAAAATGTATTTCCTATTTTTAATCTCCAAATTCAAATTATTTAGTGGGCGCTGTCTTATTTTTAGTCATAATGAATTGTAACCATGGTAAAAGTTTATCACCACAAAAAAGGGTAAGAAAATTTAACTAGGGTTAAAATTTTCAGATAAGTCCCAAAAATATACTCTTAATTAATTTAAAATATATTATTTTACAATTTATTTGATTATGTTTTAAAATAAGATAATTTGGTTCTACCTTATTTGTATTAAAAACATTATATTATTTTTGGTAAAGAATAATTACAAAATTCCACTCTTTATTTTAAAATATGTAATATGTGATTATGGGGATAAAAATATGTTATGAATAGTTCTAAATAGAAATTTTTAATAATAATAAATTTTTATGATATTTATTTACATTAAATTTTTATTAATGGTATAATTACCTTGAATTTTTACACAATGTCAGTGTAGCGCTTGTGTGATGAGTAGAAAAATCAAGTAAATTACTTAAGATATAAAAAAATTAACATTATATGGATGAAATATTGTGTTTAATGACTTATATAGATAATTATTAGTTATAATTATTTCTTAAATTTTTTATATTTGAATAATATTTTTATCTTGATTCCTTTAAATTCTAAGTTTGTGAATTGTCTTGAAAAAAAAATAAATGGGGTTTAATGCTTAAAAGAATTTAAATCATTATAAAATACAAAAAATAACATAATAACTCAATTGGATTGGATGGGATATAGGATATCATTATGTATCCACTTATATACCACTTGGAATTTTTAAAATTACATTCATGCCCCTTAGAGATCGAAAAATTTGTTAACATGTTTAATGTTATAAGGGTTAACAAAATGGTTAACCAAAAAGATAAGGTTTGAAATGACACATAAAATTTTATAAATTTTATTTTATAAATTTAATTTAACCATATAATCATTTTAATATAATATAAGAAATATAAGATCCATTTTATATGAGTTGGACACATATTATATATTAGTATTTCATATATTTGCAGGATTTCCACCTACCTCAATTATAAAAGTGAACCTCATAACCTCTCTTAATAACAACACTTGATACATTAATCTTGATAATTATCAACAAAAATCAATTAAAAAACTTTCTATAAATTCCCTAGAGAGTTTAACATCACCAAAGGGCTATCCAAGAAGGCATAAGGTGTAATATAAAGGATATTTCCCAAGAAGATGTATAACTCTTAACAGAGTCTTTTCATGTTTATTTCCTATTCCGCCACCTTAAAATCGTGTATAATCATAGTGATATGATAAAATATTTATCTTACATATACTAAAATTTTATTATGATGATTTAATAACCAATTTTTATCTTCTTTCCCATCTAATGGAAAATGAACACTTCACTCGTGAAAAAATGTGGACTACCGCCTCTATGAAGAGATATGTTTCATTTTTAATCACTGTAACATTTGTACGGTGAAAATGATGGATAAAATTAATATATATGATATTTACGACATAATTATATTTATATAAAGATAAGATACTACTTATATTATTTCCCTTCTATCCATTGAAGAATGATAATTTCTCTTATGTGTTAGTGTGTCCTACCACCTCTATAAAGTAATGTGATTCATTACTACCTCATATGTATAGTCATAAGTATGAAATTAAGAAATAAATGATAAATTTATAATTTTATAAAAGAAAAATATTATCTAATTTTTTTCATTGAATTATAATTATATTATATATTTATGGGCTCAACATTTATTATTGTAAAGGAAAACATTCTTATTAGTTTTTATGAATTTTCTATTGGACTTATAGGTTTCTATTTTTTTATTTATTACTCATATTTTTTCATCATCGAACATTTGAAAAAAAATCATATGTCTTAAGTTTTATTAGGAACTATTTTATGCTATATCTATGTACTATAAGTATTCGAGTTAAAATAAGCAAACATGTTTTGAATGAAACAAAAGATTAAATATTATAATCATGTTTTTGTTGAAAGAATAGACAATGGATGGATGTGTATACTTTTTATAATAATGTTTGATATGTAATTTATTTTCAGAATTATCTAAAACTCTATACTCAAATTATCATAAAAATGTTATAAAGTTAAACCCTAGTTATAAATCATGTAATAATGGGTTATTTAAGTTATAGGGAATTATATACCTTGAATGAACAACTTTATGAAATCCACATTCAAATAAAAAATCCATCAATAGAACATAAATAACAATGTATTGAGATAATAACTATTGGATGGTAATTTTAATGTAACAATCCATGATGGATATGTTTCCTTACTAAAGATCTTATAACCAATGGTTCCTTAACAAACATACATTGATGGGATTAGTACTCATGTTTTAAGGGATAAAAAACTTGTTTTAAGTTATAGATTCATCATTAAATGTCTAATTTCTCACCAAATTCCACCCATATTAATTTTTTGAATAATATCATTAATAATATCACAATTATATCAAAAATATTTCATAACAACCATAATTACATCATGATAACCACCAAAAAATCTTCCATCACCTATGAATATGGATCTCCCCTGAATCAGAGTGACCTATAACACTAAAACCAATATTATGACTCTAACTTATATACTATATTTTTATTTAAAATTGAATTTATCCATACTCTATTCATTGATATAGGACCAAGAATGGGATCAACCTCATCATCCATCTTTTACTCAATGAAAAATGTAAAAATCGGTACATACTTCTCGTTCTTCTACATCTACCACCTCTATATAAATCCATGTGGTATTATTCTAAATTTCAACAGAATTATTGGTTAATGATTAATTTATAATGTGTAAAAGAAAATATTAATTATAGGGATGTTTATTTTATCCCATATTACTTTTCCATGACTGGTCTATAAAAACATGTAATCAAACAGACATAATGATACTTAATTTGCTACAAATTTTCATGAGAAATTTGTATTCCTTATGAACTTTACACATCCAAATTTTTATTTTTTAATAATTGGGATAGTATATATTCATTAATTATTTTTTATTATTTTTTTAATAATAATGAAAATAAAAAATAAAAAACATGTTTTTTTACATAAAAAAATTCAAGTTTTAACAAAAAAAAATTACAAAAATTAAAAATGGGGGGAAATGTCTTGGTTGTATTCTATAAAAATAAAATGAAAATTTCTGCATGATATCGAAACCTATAATTAAATACTGCACCAAATTAAATTACTAAATAAATATGAATATATTAAATAAAATTATCAGGGATCAAAGATGATTCTATTAAAATTCCTAATGGTAGATTGGTTTTAAACTTTTAAAATCAATGCCTATGATTATATTAAAATTTATTCATTTTCATGTTTAGAAATCAGTGGTGTTGAAAAAATTGATTAAAATATTATTTTTTATTTTTTTATTGTATAAAAATATTGATTTATTTTTTTTACAGATATATCATAAATAACAATAAGAATGTCACAATGCCATAGGGGATTTTACTTTAGAATATATACTTATGAATAAAATTTATTAAGAAATTTTTTTGTTGCTGAAATGTTTTCAAGTTGTTTTTAATTATAAATTAGGGAGATATTTTATTCACAACACCATAGTTATATAACCAAAATTTTATTTTTATTGAAATCTATATTATTTTAATTTTTTATCTAGGATCATGATTAAAAATTATTTTTAATAACATGTTATGAAATCTAGATACTCATAAACATTAAAATAGGGTTTTATAAATTGTGGTTTCTAATTTTCAATTATTTTACTCATTCATTATTTTCATGAATTTAGTTGTTTTATGTAATTTATTTATTTATTTTTCCATATAATGTAAATTATTTTTTAATAATTTTTTTATTTCTAATAAATCTTGAATCACTAATTCAGTATAATGGACTAAATTTAAGAGTAAAAATAAGTGTATGTGATTTTGTTAATAAAAATTCAAATTCGAATGAAATTGATTGAATAGTGCTATATTAAGAATTATTATTTTATTTCATTCCTTATTTGATCCTTGAAAAAACACCTAAAAAGATACAAAACCTTGTAAGGTACTATGGACTGAAAATATCTTCTATAACATTGAATTTTATATATATGGAAATATTTAATCTTATGACATAGTATTGGATGTCATTCAACTATAAGGATCATTTTTTTTATTATTTAAAAGAGAAATATGAAACTACCCTCACACCATTCTCATATAAATATGCCTTATATCACCCCTTCATACACTCTTATCCCTTAATGAGATCTTTCATTTAATCCATAATTTTTATTACTCTTAATTAAATAATTATATGTTAATATTAAAAAAAATATTTATATTCCATTTAAGTTACTTGAAGAAACAATTTATCACAACTACTATTTTGTGGCTTTGTTAACTTTTTGTTAAACCTTTAATAAATTATTTTAAAACCATATGAACTCCATTTATAGTTTCATGTTAATATTTTTTGAGCTACTCGACCATTTATATTTTTAAATTAACTTTTTTTATATGAGAAGATTTCATGAACGTGGTATTGTGAATAATATTTATGTGATAACCAAGTATGAATTCCATTTTGGTGGGAAAATGTATTTTTATAAAGATAATGATTTCATGTTACAAATTATTTGGGTGCATTTTACTAGAAAACATTTTTCTACTTAAAAATCCATTTGTTCTATAGATTATAGGTACTTATTTAAGGGAATTTATATTCAATCGATTAGTATATATTTTTATTAAACCATAATCACTTTATAATGATTTCTGTAACTATGGATTTGTCAAAGGTTCTTCCATCAGACATTCTTATTAAGGCATGATGCAGGAAGATGTTTGGGGAAAATATTACATATAGCTCAAGTTTGGGATTTTGTACTATCAATAACATAGGATCACATGTGAAAATGAATTCTTATTGTTGGTGTGGAAGGAAATTAGAGATAGTTTTGAAGGGATTAATTCCTAATATAAAGATACCATATAATGGTAAAGGAATTATGATTAATTCATTTTATTTCATTCCATCCACTATGTATCCATTAAAATATTAGTTAATAAAGAATATTTCTTATCCATTAGTTTCATTTGTGAAGAATATTAGAAGCATTATTAGGGATAATATTAATTATTTTTGTAAGGATGTCATGCCTAATGAGAATGTTTTGGCTGGGTTCATTGATGCAGCTTCATTATAGGGTTTTGGTGACCTTCATTATATTTATTTAATTGATGCTAATGTTTATAAAGTGGAGGATCTTCAGGTGTTAGTGAAAAACTCTTCCACTATATCATGCGTATTAATTGTTCACAAAATAAAAAAATAATAATTATTCCTTTTAAAATAAATTAACTCTTATTATTCCTTCAAATAATTTAATGATGTTGCTCATTATAGATATTTTTCATCCATGGTGACCTACAATAATGTACTTTATCTCCTAGTATCTTTTTAGGTATGTTAGTAGTTATAATAGAAATGTAACGACCTAAACATTTAATAATATTTGTTTCCTAACTTTTTGTGTTATTTTATTTTATACTCAACAAAACTATATCCTTTAATTAATGAATTGAGTATAATTAGATGATATTGTTGAGTTTCTACTATTATATGATCATTGGTCAATATGACCATTGGAAACTAAACTCTTAACGTTACAATTATTATTTATAAATTCAAATGATCTTGGTTAATTAATACAGAATGAAGAGTCAGTATCATCATCCAGTAGACTCGGGCCATATAAAGACCATCTATCATAGCTTGGGAAGGAGGTAGTATCCATGAGCTTTACTCAGGAATAAACCCAAGCCAAACTTCAATATGTGATGTTTGAACAGATTCACCTATAGGAGAAGTTCAAGCTGATAGAAATCACAACTCAAGAAATGCTGTTTGTGCCAGACCAAGATTCTATCACCATATCACACCTTACACTTAGGTCCTATCCATGTGTTATAATGGGCTATGTAACAAAGCCTTTGTTATCTTTTGTAATCCTTTTGTATAAATAAAAGTTTTACTTCTTATTATGGAAATATTTGTGAATTTCTAATGTCTGGATAAATATACGACAAATTTATAGAAGTTGTATATTAATGATGAATTTTGGAAAAAGGGTTATTTTAAAATATTTTTTTATTTTTTAAAAAATTAATAATGTTATTTGATTTTCAAAAAATGGTCTTCTACAGTTGTGTTCAGTAATCAATTTAGAGTCTAATAATATCAACTTAATTTTTAGTGAATAGTAATGTATGAATAGTAACATACCCTTATGAATAGTAATGAATAGTAAATCGACCAAAAAAATGGAAACATCACCCATGAATGTATAAATACATTTTAGACATCTTAACAGTGAAAAAATGATCACAATATAAGTTTTCATATTTCTGTATGTCATAATTATTTTATTTACAATTTTATAATTAATTTAATAACTTAAAATAGAAATTTATTTTTATAAAATTTAATCATATATTGTTACTTTACTATGTTATGTTTATATGATAATTTTATGGGGCTTTGATTACTTTCTTAAGGTGTTACAAAATGAGTTATAATTTTAAAATTTTATTTTTGGAAAAAATAATGATTTTATTTAAAAGTAAAATTAAAAATAGTTAGAAAATTATTTTCATAAAACAGAGTTCATTTTTTAATTCAGAGTATCGATATTAGGTTATAGTGATTTTTTTGGATTTTTCTAAAATAATTGATTTTTTGGTGAATAGTAAAAATACAGTTTTGAGTTCTTGATGTTTAATTACATCATTTATGATGTCATCATGATGTAATAAATCTGGTCAACTTATGAATAGTAATATATGTTATGAGGTGTCCCAAGTGGCCAATACCATGGGCAATCCCATGGTTTTGCAAATACCATCGATGAGGTGTCCCTTGGAAATTAATTAAATATTCCCTCTTTTTGCTATAAATACCAAGCCATTACCTCATTTATTTCATTAAAAAATCCTCCTCACTAAATTTATAGTCTTTGTAATTCCCAAGGAGTCCTCCCAAGGTGCCCTTAAGCCTCCTAAAGTCTCGAACTTCAAGCTTTCAAAGTTACTTTTCAAGGTAAGGTAACCTTTCACCCTCCTCTTTTTTGTCATGATTTCCTCTATGTTATGTCTTCCAGTTTTTATCTTCTTATGTAGGGGTTTGTTCTTATATATTATTATTACTGTATATTTCATTTCAAAATGATTAGATACCATTTTTTATCCCATCAATTTGTTTTCTGAATTTTTTAGCGTCGCCGTTAGGTTGCAGACTTTTTCGTAAAAAAATAGTGTCTTCTCTTTTCTTTCATGTTTTATTTTCATGTGGTATGTCATTAAAATATCCCAACCATGATCTTTTTATTTACCCACACCATATTATAAATTATTTATGAGTGTTTTACCCTTGTCCCCTCTCTTTTTAATGTTTTCTAAAAAGGACGTTATATAGTCGTTATGCTGCAGAATTTTCATCTCAAAATCTCTATTTTTCTCAAGAAATTGTCTTGTATTATTTATGTGGATACCCAAATCTATTTTCATTTCCAGGGGTATTCATCAATAAAAAAAATTGATCTATTTTATTCTGAAATTTACATACATATAACCCTCACTCTCTTTCCATGGGTTATAAATGACAAAATGATCTTATTTTTAAGTACTTTTTTAAATGTCACGATTTTGACATGAAACCCATTTACTTGATTCTATTTTGGTTATTTATGAAATGTTTTATTTTGATCTATGTGGATCACATGAATATAAAGAAATATTAATGGTTTTTCTGGATATAGTTCTAATGCATTGTACAAATAATTAATCTATAGAGATGACTAATTTCACGATACTTTGATGAATAACTTTGGTAATTTTTAAGACACCTTGGAAATGAACCTTGGTGATATGTTCATGAATGTATAAATGAAATTTTGTAGCCACATATTCAAGTTGTGTTTCAAGTTCTTTTTATTATGGTATTCCTATTTTTCCATTGCTCATGTCTTATGGTTTTCATCAAGTTCTTATTGATATCACATGTAAACTGATTCTCTTTCTTTCCTTACTAGGCCTTCTGCTCACCCTTTCCTTTGATGTATATTTCCAGGATATGAGATATAGTAATTGTACATATAATGAACCTATTATTAAGTCCTAAAAGTGGTTTATAAGAATGATTTATTTTTATTTCATGTTTTATGTTTCTGATTTCCAAGACACTAGACTTTTAAGATCTTCTATTTGTAAAATATATTGAAAAGTTATGTAATAAAAAGGTGGGATTCTATAGTTGGTATCAAAGGATAGATTAGTTATTGATGGAAATTAGGTAATGAAAACATTAGGAATAACTCTATATAAAATATTAAATAAAGGAAAAGTTCTTTGTATTTTGTTAAATATTGAGTAAGTGGTTTATCAAGAAAATACATCCCTGTCTGGATATGAGCAGGTAGAGGCAGCTCTGGCACATCTGTACATATGGGTAAAACCCGAAAACACTGCTTTGAGTTAGAATTGAACAGGAACTGGTGCACAACAATGGGCCTATTTTCACTCTTAGTTATGACACTCTCGGGGGATATGTTTGGTTAATTGCATGATTTTTATGAATCATTATGAAGGAACTATAGAGAAATGAAATTGTTTAAGCATGGAGTTTTAAGAAATAAAATCCTTTATAGTTAAAAGTTTCATAAATGAAATAATATTTTCACTATGGGTTTATTATTTAATAAAATTGAGGGAAATATTAGGAACCGTACAAATAGTGACCACAATGGACCATGTGATGATGGCCCTCCGATGGATACCGGAATGGAAACTTTCATGAGAATGACAAACCAACTGACTCAAGTTGTGGGAAATAACATGAATCAAGCTGAGAGACTAATCTCACTACAAAGGTAAAAACATTATGTTGGGTCCTTTATGCCTCAACGACCACCAACCTTCAATGGATCGACTGACCCACTGATTCCTGAGCAGTGGATCAGCTCTATTGAGAAGATCTTTTCTGTGCTCCGCTGTTCCCAACAAGAGAAGGTCACCCAGGCTGTCTATCACTTAGAAAAAAGAAGCTGATCAGTAATAGGAACTGATTAAAAACATAAGGAAATGAGAAGAAGTTTATGTTATGGAGTTTTAAGAGTTCATAAGGATCTTCTTTAGTAAGTATTTCCCTCATTCCATGAGAACAATAATGGAGAAGGAGTTTCTCGAGATGAAGCAGAAGGAGAATAAATCTGCAGGAAGCTACAAGAAGAACATTACAAGGCTTTCACGTTACACCTCTAGATTTTTCATGGATCCAAATGGTAAGGTTGAAATATTATTTGGTGTACTGAGACCTCATATGTGGAAGAATCTAGCCAACCGAGACTATGATAACTATGAAGAGATCGTGCGGAGTGCGATGAAATTCGAGCTGGAGTTCGGTGAGACGCAGTGGTCTCATAAATCTAACAACAAGAAGATATTGATGGAGCCCAGCATAGGAAGTAACTTTGATTAGGTAAGAGGAGGCAATAAAGTGCAACATCCCATGTGTAATAAATGTTGGAAGAAGCATTAGGGGAACTGCCTTCTTGGGAGTGGGAAATGCTACAAGTGTGGAAGAGATTTCCATATTGCGAGGAATTGTCATTGTCAATTGAAACCTCAACTTCCAAACACTAATGACAAGGGGAAGATGGTGTAGGCCCTACCTGATGTCTAGTGCTTTAAGTTTGGACAACTTGGGAACTTTTCCAATCACTTTCCAAATCTGAGGGTGGTGGAGGGGAACCCCCATTAGCCTCAGAAAAGGCCAAGGGAGAAAGGTCATGCTTTTTATATCACGACAGCTGAAGTTGAAGCTCCGAATGATGTGGTAGTAGTTACTATTTCTTTTCTCTAAAAGCTAACAAGTACTTTGTTTGATTCTGGTTCTACGCATTACTTTATTTCTTCTAAGTTTGCAATGAATTTATAATCAAACCTCGATTTGCTAAAATTAGAGTTATCAGTCAAGATTCATGGTGGTATTATCCAAGCATCATTAGTGTTTAGAAACTCTAGTATTTACTTTAGTGAGGAAAATATTATCATAAATCTAGTAGTCATTCCCATGATAGAATTTTACATTATACTAGGGATGGAATGGCTCTCAGAGTATAATGCTTAGATAAAATATATAAGTAAGGTAATATCAGTAGTCTTGAATGGAAAACCTACAGTTATCTTCTAAGGAGAGATATCTCCACCTGATCTTTGTCGAGAAGAACTTCCTATATCCTTCTTTATGGAGTTGATCAGTGAAGAATAAGAAGGAAATGAGAGTTTGAGGATAGATAATGTTCCCATCATCCAAGAATTCATTCACGTATATCTTGAAGATTTGTTCGGACATCCCCCAGAAAGAGAGATAGAGTTATCCATTAAACTCATACTTAGATCTTATCCGATATCAAAGACCACTTATTGGATGGAAAATGTGGATCTAGAGGAATTAAAGAAACAACTCCAAGATCTTTTGGAGAAGGGGTTTACCTGACCGAGTGTGTCTCCATGGGGAGCACCTATTCTCTTTGTGAAGAAGAAGGATGGATCGATGTAGCTATGTATTGATTATAGATAACAGAACGGGATAACAGTAAAGAACAAATACCCTCTTCCAAGAATTGATGACTTATTTAACGAACTTCATGGGGTTCAATTTTTCTCTAAGATTGATCTTCGTTATGGTTATCATCAATTGAGGGTGAAGAAATAATATATTTCAAAAACTACCTTCCAGTCCAAATATGGGAATTATGATTTTGTTTTTATGCCCTTCGGACTGACTAATGCACCTACTATTTTTATGGATTTGATGAATAGAGTCCTTAAGAACAACCTTGATAACTTTGTGGTAGTTTTTATTAATGATATTATGATATATTATAAATTTCGTGAGGAGTATGAGGATCATCTGAGGGTTATTTTTCAAACACTATGAAAGGGGAGGCTTTTTTGGAAGATTAGCAATTGTGAATTCAAGTTACAACAAGTTGCTTTCTTGGGGAACATTGTTACCAATGAAGGAATCATAGTTGACCCTAAAAAGTAAAAAGTTGTAGAGGAGTGGCCTCATCCTACAATAATAACTGAGATTAATTTTTTCCTTGGATTAGAAAAAAAATATAAGAGGTTTGTGAAAATATTTTCATGAATTTCTAATCCATTAACCAAGTTAACTCGAAAAGGGGTAAAGTTCATATGGACAAAGGAGTGTGAGTAATGTTTTCAAGAACTAATGAAGAGATTGGTTACTACACCCATGTTAACATAGTCCTGAAATTGAGAAGGATTCGTTATTTTTATTGATGCATCACTAAAATGGATTGGGGGCATCCCCATAAAAAATGACAAGTTCATTGCTTATGAATCTCGACAGTTGAAGACTCATGAGCAGAACTATCCTATGTATGATCTGGATCTGGCTGCAGTTTTTTTTGCTCTAAATATATTGAGGCACTGTCTTTATGGGGAGAAATGTGATATATACATAGACCATCAAAGTTTTAAGAATATTTTCACACAAAATTAATTGTACATGAGACAAAGGAGATGGTTTGAACTTCTTAATGACTATGATTGTTCAATTAATTATCATCCCAAAAGATCAAACAAAGACGATGATGCATTAAGTAGGAAAGACCCAGTTGTTCTTTCCATGATGAGGATTGAAAGAGATACTTTGATCAATGACCTAGTAAAACTGGACATGGCAATTATTAGGGAAGGGATATCATCAACCCTAACCCAAATGATTTATTAACTATCATTACTAGATAAAATCAAGAAATCTCAAAAAGAAGATCCTTTGTTACAGAAGAAGTTTGAGGATGTGAAGGATGTGACGTTTTATGAGTTCAATATTGATCAAGAAGGTGTACTAAAATTCCATGCAGGACTATGTGTTCCATCTATTCCGGAAATGAAGAAGGGGGTGATGGATGAAGCTCATAGCTCTACTTTATCTATACATCCTAGAATCACAAAAATGTACATGGACCTTTGTGATCATTATTGGTGGGATAATATGAAAATAGAGATTGCTGACTACACATAAAGGTGCCTGGTTTGTTAGCAAGTAAAGGTAGAGCAACCACTTCATAAAGGGTTATTACAACCACTACCCATACCAGCATGGAAGTGGGACAATATCACTATGGACTTAGTCACTAGTCTCCCGAGATCTTCCAAAGGAAACAATTCAATATGGGTTATTGTGGACCATCTCACCAAGACTACCCATTTTATCTTCATTGGGGAAGACTTTCCTCTTGATCAACTTTCTAGAATTTACATTAAAGAAGTGGTAAGGCTGCATGGATTTCTACTTTCTCTCGTATCTGATTGTGATCCAAGTTTTACATCAGAATTTTAGAGAAGTATTAAACATGTTCTGAGCACTGAATTGTATTTCAGTACGGCCTATCACCCCCAAACTGATGGAAAATCTGAAAGGACTATTCAAACACTCGAGAATATTCTCAGAACATGGTCAATGGAATTTAATGGTGGATGAGATCAATATCTTTATTTAGTTGAGTTCTCTTACAACGACAACTTCCACTCGAGCATTCAAATGGAACCCTATGAAGCACTATATGGTAAGCTATGTAGAACTCATACTTGTTGGAATGAAGCTGGTGAGATAATGATTCTTGGACTTGATACTGTGCAAGAGATGATAGAAAAGGTCCATGCCATCCAGCAACACATTACGGCTGCTCAGAATCGGAAAAAGAGCAATGCCGACAACCGTAGAAGGGACTTGGAGTTTGATGTTGGTGACAATGTCTTTCTTTAGATTTCACCTTGGAAGAGAGTCATGAGGTTTGGTAATAAATGGAAGTTCATCCCTAGGTACATTATCCCCTATGAACTCCTTGGTCGTGTAGGAGCAGTGGCCTATCAGCTTGCACTTCCTCCAAATCTAGAACAAGTTCTGGATGTGTTCCACATATCCTTCTTGAGGAAGTACATACCTGACCCTTCACATGTACTAAATCCAGAGGTGGTACAACTGGAACATGACCTCTCTTATGAGGACTGGCTGGTAAAGATATTGGATCGTAGAGACAAGGTTTTACACAACAAGACTACCCACCTTGTTAATTTGTTATGGAGGAACCACAAATGTGAAGAAACCAC
The DNA here is from genome assembly GCA_963277665.1 of Viscum album. Lineage (NCBI taxonomy): Eukaryota > Viridiplantae > Streptophyta > Magnoliopsida > Santalales > Viscaceae > Viscum > Viscum album. Next base: position 328,211,164 of record OY728158.1, read on the forward strand.
ATGGGAACCAGAGGAGTCTATGAGACAGAAGTACCCACACCTTTTCTCATTAGAGGGTACGAGATAAAATTTTGGGGATGGAATTTCTTAAGGGCGGAAGAATGTAACTACCCAAACATTTAATAATATTTGTTTCCTAATTTTGTGTGTTATTTTATTTTATACTTAGCAAAACTATATCCTTTAAATAATTAAATGAGTATAATTAAATGATACCATTGGGTTTCGACTGTTATATGATCATTGGTCAATATGACCATTGGAAACTAAAATCTTAAAATTACAATTATAGTTTATAAATTTAAATGATCTTGGTTAATTGATAGAGAAAGAAGAGTTGATGGTATCATCCAGTAGACTTGGGTCATATGAAGCTAATCTATCGAAGCATGAGAAGGAGGTATCATCACCGGGCTTTGCTCTGGACCAAGCCCAAGCTGAACTTCGACATTTGAAGTTTGAACAGAATCACCTATGGGAGAAGTTCAAGCTGATAGAAATCACCACTCGGGCAATGTTGTCTGAGCCACCCAAAGATTCAATCACCATAGCACACCTAACACTTAGGTCCTATGCAGATGTTATAAGGGGCTATGTAACAAAGCCTTAGTTACCTTATGTAATCCTTTTGTATAAATAAAATTTTTTCTTCTTGTTATGGTAAAATTTGTGAATTTCAAATATCCAGATACATATATGATGAATTTATAGATGTTTCATATTTTTGATGAATTTTTTTAAAAGGGGTATTTTAAAATATTTTTGTATTCTTCGAATAACTAATAATGTGAATTGATTTTCAAAAAATTGTCTTTTATATTTATCTTCAGTAAGAAATTTAGTGTCTAATAAGATCAACATAATTTTTAGTGGATAGTAAGGTATGGATAGTAACATACCCATATGCATAGTAATGAATAGTAATGAATAGTAAATCGACAAAAAAATAGAAACTTCACCCATGAATGTATAAATACATTTTAGACATATTAAAAGTTAAAAAACGATCATAGTATAAGTTTTGGTATTTCTGTATTTAAAAATTATTTTATTTACAATTTTATTATTACTTTAATAATTTAAAATAGAAATTTATTTTCATAAAATGTAATCATATATTGTTACTTTATTATTTTAGGGTTATACGAAAATTTTATGGTACCTTGATTACTTTTTTAAGGTGTTACAAAATTAGTTCTAGTTTTAAAGTTGTATTTTTGGAATAAATACTGATTTTATTTAAAAATTAGATTTTATATATTTATAAAATTATTTTCATAAAATAGAGTTCATTTTTGAATTCAGAGCATTGATATTTGGTTAGAGTTAATTTTTTGGATTTTTCTGAAACAGTTGATTTTTCAGTGAATAGTAAAAATACAGTTTTGAGTTTTAGGTGTTTAATAAAATCATTGATGATGTAATCATGATTTAATAAATCTGGTCAACTTTTGAATAGTAATATATGTTATGACGTGTCCCAAGTGTCCAATACCATGGGAAAATACTAATGGCATTCCCATGGTCTTGCAAATACCACTGATGTGGTGTCCCTTGGAAATTAATTAAATGTTACCTCTTTAGTGCTATAAATACCAAGACATTTCCTAATTAATTTCATTCCAAAATCCTCCTCAATGAATTCCTCCCAAGTTTCCATCAAGACTCTCAGGGTCCCAACCTTCAAGCTTTCAATGTTACTCTTCATGGTAAGAGAATCTTTCACCCTCCTCTTTTTAGTCATGATTTCTTCAATGTTATGTCTTCTAGTTTCCATATTCTTATGCGGGGGTATGTTCTTATAAATTTTTATTACTGTAAATTCATGCCCAAATGATGAGAGACCCTTTCCTCTCTCATCAATTTATTTTCTGAATTTTTTAGCGACGCCGTTAGGCTGTCGAATTTTTCATAAAAAATAGCGTCTTCTCTTTTCTTTCATGTTTTATTTTCATGTGGCAAGTCATGAAAATATTCATACCATGATCTTATTATGTAACCAAACTATATTATTAATTATTTATGAGTGGTTTAACCTTTTCCCCTATCTTTTTAATGGTTTCTATAAACAATGTTATGTAGTCATTGTGCTGTAGAATATTCATCTCAAAATCTCTCTATATTTCTCAAGAAATTATCTTGTGTTATTTATGTAGATACCAAAATCTATTTTCATTTATAGAGGTATTAATAAATACATAAAATTTATCTATTTTATTCTGTAATTTAATTACATATAACCCTCACTCCCTTTCCCTGGGTTATAAATGACATAATTATCATATTTTTAAGTACTTTTTTAAACGTTAAAATTTGGACATGAAACCCATTTCGTTGATTCTATTTGGGTTATTTATGAGATTTTTGATTATTATATATGTGGGTAAATTGAAAATAAATACATATTAATGGTTCACCCTAATATCACTCCAATTCATTGGGTAAATAATTAATCTCTAGAGATGACAAGTTTCACGATACCTTGGTGAATAACCTTGGTAATGTTTATAACACCTTAGGAATGAACCTTGGTGATATGTTCTTGAATGTCTAAATTAAATGTTTTACCCACATATTCATGTTATGTTTTATGTTCTTTTTATTGATATTACTATTTTCTATTGCTCATGTCTTATGGTTTTCATCAAGTTCTTATTGATATGACAAGTAAGCTGATTCCCTTTCTTTCCTTATTAGGCCTTCTGATCACACTTTCCTTTGATGTATGTATCCATGATATGAGATGAAGTAATTCTACCTAGGATAAACCTATTATAAATCCTTAAAAGTGGTTTAGAAGAATTTTTTATGTTGTTTTCATGTATTATGTTCCTGATTTCCAAGACACATGACTTTAAAGATCCTCTATTTGTAAAATGTAATGAAAAGTTATATAATAAAAAGGCAGTATGTCATAAGAAAATAATGAAAAGTAATTAAAATATGAATACAACCTGAATTAAATATATAATATCCTATGTGTTTCCTAACCAAGGGATTAAACCTGATTTTATTTTAAGGGAATCTGCTATTTTTTACTAATTTTAGATGACTTGAGTCTCGTTCATCTAGTTGAAAGATAGATATGTTAAAAGAGATTTTGAAAAAATATATTGAAGATTGAAAGTTTTTATTACATTATTTTATAGGATTAAAAATATTATTATTCTCTTTAATTTTCTTGTGTTATTTCTTGTAAATTAACTCTATATATTTTTTAGAGGTTATATCCATATATTAATTTTTTTTGAAACATATGTTCTGATTTTTTTTGTTTTTTTTCTAGTTTCTATTTTATAATCAATTTTTTAACCATTTATTAGCTTTCATGTTAGTAATAATGAAACCTAATATGATAAATATGGCCTATTTATAAAAAAATATTATTTAAATACATTTTAAAAAATATTATATCTATTACATATAATATTTGGATATAACAAAACATTAATTTATTTTAGATCCTTTAATAATGAGAGTTGAAATTATTATAATGCTGATGTAATTTCCATATTTATTTATATTAAATATATATTCATTCAACTAATAAATCTATTTAATATATTATTTGTAATTAATTTACACATTTTTTTATATACACATTGAAATAATTTATCTTGACTTTTTATTTTAAAAAGTTTTTATAATATATCGAGTGAGTTTTTTAGAATTTAAATCATAATCCTAAAAACATTGTGGAAATTTTAGAAATTAATAAAATACTAGATCTATGATTCTCATTTTTTCTAAAGGGTTAGACATGATACATACAATTTTCATTCTTTTAGTGTTTATGCTTTAAGAAATGTTTTATAAATTTTATAAATTTAAACAATTCAAGAATTGGAAATGTGTTATATAAAATTTTTATAAATAATATATTGATTAATAAAAATACAGATGACATAAATAGTATAATAAAACATTATTCTTTATGATAATTGGTTGGATAAATAAATAAAAATATTATATTTTATGAAGAGAAGATGAATCTGTAGAATAAAAGTATAGTTTTTGTTTTGTAACTACAGTCTTAATGAAAATAACTTGATGAGGATATGAATTTATCACAAATAAATAAATAAAATAGCATATATTAAATAAGGAATGGGAAAATGAAATAATTTACTTCAATAACGGTGGTAATATTAATTTGAAATAAAAATCATGAATAAATTAGATTAAGTGAGAATATAAACCTAATATAAATAGAATGATTTGAATTTTAATCTCATTAGGTCAATTGCTAATGTCACTATTAAATCCTTTACTTAAAATATCATGAATTTAATCATCTTTTGTAAACACTGTGTACCAACCACCTTAATTTATTAGTCAATATTTTTTTTTAATCATTTGAGTACTTTGTGAATCAGACTATGATACCACATAAATGATAAACTCACTATTCACTGTATCAATTATATCCCTCAGTTGGAAACTAATCAATGAAACAATGTTCAGACATTAATCCATAAAGAAAGAATTAAGCATTATTTAAGATAAAATCTATTAATAATAATTTTATATTGATTAGAAAGACTCATTTTTAGATTGTCCTAATTACCTTAGTGTCTCACACCCTTGGTTATAAAATCAAATGTTCTATCATCACCAACATTAACCATAAATACTAAAACCCTCATATCCCAAACAATTATTATTCCATTTTTCATAACTATATCCAAATAATAAATTATTCAATAATCATGGGATCATAATATATTGCTCAAAAATAAATCCAACCATATAAAGTTTTTAAGAAAATAAAACATGGATCTAAATCACTAGAGAACACATTATTTTGAAAACTATTTCCTACACATTGGATAAGGATTAAGGATAAAGAAACAAGGTAAATATTAAGTGATCTCACACCAACCCAATTAAATTTTCCTTAGTAAAGAACCATTATAATTTTAATCTTTATTTAACCGGTTTATAAATCATAGGTTATCCATGCATGAAAACATAAGTGAATTAGGTAATAAAATCTAACTAAAATCATTATTTCAAGTATCAATTCAAATAATAAAATCCATGTTAATACATAGTCACAGTTTTCATTCTTATTCAACTAAATATAATATTTTGGCACTACATTATCACTATTTCATGAAATTAACCATGTTAAATGAAAAATTGAAAAAACATTTCAAAATTTATAACACACTATTTTAGTAAATATTAAGAATAAACATAGAAACATAAACAAAAAGAGATATTAAAACCCAAAAATTCATTTAACTATCTAAAATAATATCTAATTTTCTTCAAAATATTATAATTATATATTAAATTAATTAACTGATAGGATTTTAAACAATTATCATTATAAGACCAAATGTAGATAACACTACAACATGTGATAATATTATAAGTTTTTTTTTTAAATTTTTGGAGTTAAAGAAGATTAAAATTTAAGATAAAACATATAATTTTAGTTCTAAATATATTATCCAATTTATTAAAACTACATTATTCCATGGTGGGTGATAAATTTCATTGAATAAATTAAATGATATCATTCCACATTTCCTTTTTATTCCTTATAATTTTCCCAAATTTTATTTTTTAGTTCACATGTTATTCATTCTTCAGATTTTTATCTTATTAAGGTCATTTAGACACATTTATTAAAGGATCTAATGTATGATTAATTAAAAATTTATCATAATTAAAAATAGAAGTAACATATCCCCTACTTATATTATGTGCTAAGAATTATCTAAGAAATAATGGATAGATGTGAAACTACCACTGATGAAGGAAACTCCACCAAAAACAACTAGAAACAACACCAAAACCTAATTTGGAACCCACCATCAACATTAAATAGAAACCTCAACCTAAAATAGAGGAATAATTCAAAAATGAATTATCCAAAAGAAATAAGAATAGGGGATAATAAAGAGGTAAGAAAGAGGAATGTACATGGATTCATGATTTCAACATGTCTATCTATGTGTGTAAGAATCTTGAAGTCATTTATGGAGGGTGGTGAGTGGGGTAGGGGTCAAATAGGGTTCTATAAAAGGAGTGAAAATATGATCCAAGAATTATAAATATTTATATTTATAAAGGAATAACAAAACCATTCACCATGACTTAGTGAAATCATTACAAACCCATGGTTCCCTCGGTTAAAGTGAGATCCTATTTTCAAGCTGTTTAAAATCTATGGATTGTGCAACAACCCAAAATTTTATCCTTAGAAATTACATTATTATAATTATTCCATATATTATAAATCACACGAAATCACATAGAGGAAAAAATATAAAATTTATAAATAAAGAATGAATGGAATAAGAGGTTTTTCTAGAACTTAAGGAACTTGTACTAATGGAATAATAACTTGACCATTAGAATAGTAATGTGACCATTAGGAAGAGTAATTAGGACAATAGAATATCAACCTCACATATGAAAGTATAAATAAAATTTAGGTATCATATTATGGATAAAATTGATATATTCATTTCATGGTATAAGTAAGTAAACATTTTAGAAATAATACATTAAGCTTTGGTATTTTTGTAAGATATAAATATTTAATTATAATTTTATAATTAATATAATGATTTAAAAGGAAATTTATTTTCATAAAATTCATTCATAATTTTTTTCTTTTTTGTAGTGTTATTATAATGTGATTTTACGATACCTTATTTCATTTTTCAATGTGTCATAAAATTAGTTATAATTTTGAAATATGTATTTTTCTAATAAATTATTATTTTAATTAAAAATTAAATTTCTCATATTTAGAAAACTATTTTCATAAAATGGAATTAATTTTTTAATTCTACACATTTAAAAATGGGTAGGATTAATTTTTATTATTTTCTAAAATAGTTGACTTTTTGGTGAATAAAAAAATAAAAAAATTGCGGTATATATACATTATAAGTTAAATACACCATTCCTTTAAGTCATTTCAGATCTAATCACCATAATATTGAAATAAAATTCATTATTTTAATATATTTAGTGATAACGTTCAAAATATTCTTTGTCTTGATCCAAAAATAATAAACAAATTAATAATATAATAAAAAACACCCATCTCCTCCACTATAAAAACCAACCATTCCTACCTCTTCTCCTCACACATTCTGATCCTTGAAGCTTGTCCAAAATCTATCCAAACTTCTTACCAAGCATCTTACCCACGTCTTGGAGCCCTTTTTCTCAAAAAAGGAAAAAACAATCTCCCAATGGATGTTCTCAAGGAGAATAATTCAAGAGGTAAAATCGAATTTCTTTTCATTTATTTTCTTTTCATTTTCTTTTCTTTTATTTTTATATCCTCATCTTCCCATATCCAAGTGTCATGAAAACTCTGTTATTTTACATATACTATAACTTTATAATGTTAATGTAATAATCTATAATAAAACCTCATCCCCTCTCTATTTTATTCTAAAAATGGAAACATCATATATGAGGTGTTTTTTATCACTTTCAAGGATGAAAAGTTTTCATTTTCCTTTACCACCATCAAGAATGGCCTTAAACAATTATAATGGTTGAAAAAAATTGTAAAATTTATTCTACAACTACTTTTATGTTTTGAAACAATCTTATATACATAATATTAAATAATAAATCAAAATGAGTTTGTTATGATCAAGAAACTACAAAATTAATCTAAACGATTGTCATTGAAATTTTATCTTATGAATCATCCTCATATCGAGGGGAATGATTTTGGTATAGCCCCATTCTCACACAGATATTTCCCTCGGGTGATCTCTTCTTCCCCCTAGGCTTTCCTAAATAGAATTAGGCTCCATCTAGTCTATTTCTTTTAGTGTTTCCTTTACTCTGCCCAACATTCTCTCCTCTCTATGAATCTAGGATTTCATTTTGTTGTGGTTCTTTCATCTTTCAGGGTGTTGCTAGGATGTCATCATTTAGCACCCTATTTCATTAAAATATTTTTCCTGAATTAATTTACATGGTCTCCTCTCCTAGTTGGATCTAGATTATTGGATTCATAGATGTTTTCAGATGTGACTTTTGATAGAAGATAGTGCCCCTCGTTCGACCTTCTCTCTGTTTCTTCTTCCTTAACATTCCGGTTTCGAAACCATCACTGGTTTGTTTCAGTTTCTTTCATATTTCCCCCTTAATTCATAGGTTATGGTTTGGTGCTTTTTATATGATGGTCTATCTACTTGATGTTTGTTTGGTGATGAACTAGCTTTGTGTTTACGGATTGGTTTTTGTTAATGTCTGGTTTCGATTGTCGATGGAACTATGTTGATTGTGGTTTGATGGTGGTATACTGAATCTCTCTAGAATTATGTTGTGGCATTTGGATGGAGTGGAAGATGGATAGTGTTATGATGTTTTGGTGTTTTATAGTGGTGATGTTCTCTGGTGATGGGTGTAGTGATAGCGACGAGGGTGTTGATAGGATGTCATGACGACAGTGGGTATGGCAGGTGATATAATGTGATCCTAATAGTTGTGGTTCTCATGTCTCAAGGTTTCTTTTATGGCTATGAATTTTTTGAATTTTTAATTTTAATTTGGATACTTTGAACTTGTATCCCACCCATGAAGTTTCGGTTACCCCTCATCCATAGAGTGTTTTATTTGAAAATCAATAAAAAGAAAAATTTCAATCAATCATCCACATATCTAGAAACAAAATAACATACTTGAAAAATTTAACTTATGAATATTCATTAATAACATATAATACCATTCTGGATAATTATCCCCATTTTTCATGATCTTTTATACATTTATACAAGTGAAACAATCATGAAAACCCAAAAAAACACTCTTGAGTGATGAAATTGAACTATATAACTCATCAAAATTGACATAAATGAACTTAATAAAATCATAAAGAATCAAAAACATGTAAAATAGGTTATATAATTATTAATTTATGAATATAATTTTATTATCTTGGTCATTAAAGTGAATAAATCATTATGAATTAAGGTACAAGGATTCTCAAACCCAATTTCCTTTCATTTTGTTATTCCTCTTTCATGTGAATATTAGTTGTGGATGTTCTCTTAATATTCCTAAAATATTATTTCATTGTAATTACCATCTAATTTATGGGGTATAAATGCCTCCAATATTAATTTATGATGAATGAAAAATATTTTTCCAAAATAAGCCTTCCTTCTAAAAACATGTGTTTTACTTCTCTAGATATTGTTTCATCTTTACTCAAGATTGATGATTTTTAAACCTATTATATAATTACCTTTTTATTTTGGGAACCCCAATGTTTTTTCATGAAGGTAATCTTTATGAAATTCTCATGAAACCTATTTCTTTTCCATGGGTGATTTTATAGAAAATATTATTATACATTATATGTGGCATGCAAGATTTGTAAATGTTATGATTTGACAGGTGAGCCTGGAATTATATATTGCTCCAATGTATTGGGTAATGTGATGTATCTCATGATAAAATGTGAAATATTAATGAACAAGATTCTAGATTTTTTCAAAATTATGATTATGTTTTGATTATGAACATATTTTATGTGTGAACATGATTCTAGATTTTTTTAAAATTATGACAAAATTATGATTATTAACATATGTTATTTGTGAACATGATGCTAGATTTGTTCACAACTATGTGTGGTATTTTACCACTAAGACATGATGTTTTATTTCTATAGACTACCCCATTCCATGCCTTTACCTAATTCTTCCTCTCAGGATTATGATGATGATCCCATGATTATGTTATGATGATGATGATTATGCTCATCCGTGTTATATTGATTCATTTTCTTATCTATCCTCTTACTAAGATTTTAGATCACCTTTTTCTTTGATTTATATCCTCATGTTATTACTTGTATTATAGAAGGACCTCTAACAAAATATAGAATAAGGAGATAAATAATTTTTATATTTTATTATGTTAATGTTATGATTGGTCCTAATTTTCCCAAGACACTAGGCCTTTTGATCCAAGTTTTATAATACTATTACATTTTTTATCTTTAAAATGATGTAATAGTAATGTAATAAAAGTTGGGTCTCTATAGATTACACACCATTTAAAACCACACAAAACCACTTTGACAACATCCACTACCTCCACTATAGTGTAGATCCAAAACCCATACCGTTTTACCCTGACCATTCCTTGAATTATTGTGTGGTGAGCCTTACATTACTCGAATCCAATATTGGGACATGCCAAGCACCACACCTAGCCTAAATTCCTCAAAATATCTATTAGATCCATCTTCATGACTCTGTGTCTCTTGAGAGTAACCCCTAGGAAACATTCCTTGGAAAATAGTTAGAAAATCCCATTTATTCATCATGGTGGACTCCATTAGCAAACAACCATCACCAACAACAAACTCTCGGGACCCAAGTTAATAATTGATTTCCCCATGCCCATGTCTAAAAAAACTTCAAAATAGCTAGCACCACACCAACCACCATGAAATTGTTACCATAAGAAAAACTAAAACTCTCCCTTAAACTCTATAACACCCCCCACACAAAACCAATCCTTCGAAATATATAAACAGAGAGTTTTTAGTTCATGGTAAATTGCACTTAATTATCATATAAGGAAAATTTTATGCCTCCATCAACTTTACAAATTATCTCATACTATTCTTAAGTGAAATTGTACCTTTTCATTGATTTTTCTAATCCTTAGTAGTTTGTGAGATCTTTATAGTTGTTTATTCAGCTTAAAACCTTTTTCTTCTTAGAGTATTTCTTATTTTAATAAAACTAATTCCTTTTTTCTTAGGTTTTTCCACCCATGATTTATTCCATTTTCATATAAATGACATGTTATACCATCATTCATAGTATTTTTTCAAGAAATATCCATAACACTAACAGTATCCCATGATGTTTTATCCTTTAATATGTTTATGAGTCTATTATTCTTATTGTTCAAGTATCTTCCATCCTTTATTATGAATTTTTATTAAGGGGTTTTCCCTTATCAATTCATATTTACCTCTATATTTTATTGGTGTACAATTTTATAAATTTATTCATCTCTAACATTCATACATTGAGTTTTTAAATTTTATAAAACAAATGAAATTGATTCATTATAATTTGATCAGTTTTAAATTTTTTGTAAATTTTTCTTTTGGATTCTTTTCTTAGCATACTTGGATGATTTATTTTTTATATCCAATGTATTATCATAATATAATATCATGGATTTCAAGGTTTTTTATATTTTAGGCATTAAAATTGAGCCTAATTTAGTTATTTATTATTTTATGTCATCTTTGCATTAAGATCTTCCAATATCTTGTCTTGTTCGTAAATCGTAACCTTAGAAATTTTATTGGCTTCTATGAGATAATTGATTTCAATATTTTATATATTATTACCTTCTTTGGTAAATTTTTCTTCTTCATGAGCTTTATATTTTTCAATTAATTCCTCTAGTTGTGATCTTATCAAATAATCATTATAGCTTTCTCCATCTTCTTTTTCACTCCTTGATGTAAAATTATTCTCTTTACCCACATAATGAGTGATTTGTGATTTTGAGAGGAATTAAAATTTGGATCACTTGAGGATGGTTAATCTTAATTCTCTTTTATACTCATTAAATTGCACATGAATTTTCTAGAATACTTTTTATTTTGGATATCAATTTTTTAGAATTTATTTGGCTTCCTCCTAAAATGGTACTCATCCTCATCCTCACTCTCAGTTTGATAATATTTATTATTTGGGTACTTAATTGAAAAATGACCAACTCTATTACACCTTGAGATTTTTTGAAATATAGTTTTTGAATTAATTTAAACTTTTCAATATTTTTCATTTAAAAAAACACTAAATATAACTTGTGTTATTTGAAATCACTAAGTTTGGTTTGATTTTCATTCAACTCCACATTTAAATTATGATAAAAACAACACTTATATTATCTTTTAGTATATGGAAAACTCTTTTTGGATTGTTTACACACAATGACGAGTTCCTTCGATAGCTTCTGTTGCACGCAAGACCTAGTGTTACCAAACGACAATGTAATTTTTCTATTATTATTAAAATATTACTATAGTTGTCACATATCCATTGGAATAGTGGTTAAGGATAATATTAATTAGAATAATGAAATAATGGTTTACAAATGTATATAATATGAATTATTTGGTGACCAATTAACAAGAAATGAAAATAGAACCCTTTTAAAAATATAGGAAATCTTTTGCTGGAAAACTATATTTGTGAAATTAAACATGTTTTACCTTAATAAATTAATAAACCCACTTTTTATAAATTATGTTAATTAAATATATATATTATATTCAATATAATATTTAACATTCATCTTTTTTCTTTTCTAAACAAGAGATAAGAACAAAACCTACTTTATAAATAAAGATATATATTTTTCTAAATGGTAGTTTTACCGCCTTTTAATGGAACACTAATTTTAAATATAATTTTTGACAATTTTATAAGTTTAATTTTAAAAAATAAAAAACATTTTTGAAATTTTAATTTAAAATTTTATTATGGTGAATTTTTACTATTTTTATAAGAAGATTCATTTTTTATAAATAGTGAAAAATATTGAATTTTAAATAAAAACTATTATTTATTTTAAATTAATTTTATAGTTAAATTATATTTTAATTTGGTTTTAAATTATAATCAGGTCAATTATATATACATTAATAAAATTTAAACCAATTGAATAAATTTCACATTGAAATTGGATAAAAAACATCTCAAACTTTTTAACATTTTTACTTTAAAAAATCATTATCGTATCACATCTGCAAGATTAATTTTAAACTAATTTACTCCATATATGTGATTTTAATTTGGAAAAATATATTAAATATTTGGAATCAGAATAATTTATAATTTCTATTATGTTCAACTAATATTTTTACCAAAACGATTAATGAATTTAAATAAAATTAATTATAAGGATGAAGGTAAAAATGAGTACACTTATTGGATAAACATTAACATAAGGGTCCAAATAACCAAGGAACATGTCCAACATCCATTTTATAATCATATTTTGACCATATATTACCTTTTATATAGAATGTAAAATTATGGGAGGCATATTATGTAAGGGATACCTATCAAAAGTGTTTAACTTTTTATATTTAAAATAATGACACACCTACTCGAATATAAAAGGGCACTCAACCCCACACACTTCTTCACAACTCTAAATACCTTTGGCTCATCTGAACCTTGAACAAATAATATCCCAAATTACATACTCTCATACTAGAATCCTAACTTTGGGTAGAAATCAAACCAAGTCGGCCCTCTGGGGAAATCTAAAAGGAATTACCCAAAGAAGATGTAGTATCCTCCAAATCCATTTTTTGTATTTTTCAAAAGATTATTTTAAATTCTAAGTGTGAAACCTTCAATTTCCAAACAAAAAAAACACTATCCTGGTCCAAGTATTCAAAAAAAAAAACCCACTTCCACACATCAACAAAAATAAAAAGCACCCCGCTTGTCTCCAAACTTCCAATTAAAAATTCAAAACAAAATCAACACCACCCCTTATGGACCAGAATCCTACACAAACCCTCCTAAAACCACATTTTCACCAACTCCATCAACCAAAAAAACCAAATACATAATTTTAAATTCAAAAAATAACAAAAACACTCAGGTTAATTGAACCATAAGTCATTGCATTAGTCGTCCCATCGTCTCCATCTTCCATCGTCATTAAGAAAACCAAATCATCAATATAGTATCCCATCCTCACCAGAGCCACCACCAGAGAACATACCTAGATATTTCCCATCACAAAAGAACCCACACCATCCTCTCTCACCCTCATCGAAAATCTCACCACACCAGAAAAAATCACCGAATCTAGAAAGAAAAAATGATAGATAGCATCTTCGTAAGAAAAAACACAGTCGACATCATCATTTTTTTCATTGCCATCGTCATAGTTTGAAACCCACACTAGTTTTCGGAGAACGTAGGAGATAATCATAGCCATCGAGAAAACATAACCATCACCATAGAAGAATAAATAGAGCGAAACAAACAATGCCGAGAGCACCTTCAGCTGCAACATCCCACCTCCCATAACCTCTACGGTACTGCCGTTCCTGAACTGACTCAGATAAGAGAGGATGAATTTGTGTTTAGGGAATAGATATAAACAGCCAATGGCTCCGAACAGTGGCATCACGGCATGGCTGAATCCATCATCCAAAGACAATAAATAACCAGCCAAGGAGCACCTAAAAAACCCACGACCACCGAACCGCTTAACCCAAAACCACAATGAATCCAATGCTCCTAATCCAACCTATAGAGGAATGGTGGAAAATGAGCATAGAGCAGGGTAGGGGAAACCATAGCCTTCTATAACAACATCCTTTGATGGGACCAAAATATCCGCCCTATGAGACAAACTCCAAGAAAAACATACCACCGTGAAGGAAGAAAAATGGAGGAGGAAAGAAGAGGAGAAGAAAAGTAGGAAGGGAGGATAAAATGGTGCTCAGAGGCATGATTAACTCCAAAACATAGGGTTTATGAAGGAAACCCTAAGCGAAGCTATGAATGGTAAGGGGAGGTCCAGGAGGGTTATCAGTCATCTTAAATAGACGTATCATCCTTGAACAAGAACTTTTAATTTATTTCTTTCTATACCCTATTATTTATTCTTATTCCAAAATTATATAATACCCTCAGTATAAAAAATATTATAACATGTTTTTATGTTAATGTTTTTACCTATACCTACAAAAACTTCCATTAAATGGGATACACAATCATCGTTCATGTGTATGGAGGAATATCACCTCATGAAACAATGTCATTATTTCTTCTATTAACACCTTTCAAGGTTGGTAATAATGTCGGAATTTCTATTTTTATATGATATATATTATATTTATGACGTATTTTTTTCTTCATTAATTATTTTATGACACATTCCTTCATTTTTTCTATTATTTGGGAATACGATAACTTCATTTGTGGATGTGTGGACTAACTCCTCCTCAAGATGATGCGATTCATTAACACTTTATATATAATGTATTAAGGATGCGTTTAGTAAATATATTGGATATATATATTAGATAATAATTCTATTGGAATGATAATATATGTATATATACAAATATTTATTTTAATCATAACCTTTCAACAAAAAAATAAAACAAAAATAGTATTCATACATACATACATATGGTCTACCGTCTCCATAAACTATGTATTCCATTTAATATTTATATATTTCATAGATTATTATAAATAATTATATACTGAATTAATATGATATCTATATATTCTTTTAAATTCTATAAATAATTATATCATTACCCAAATAATAGGGTCAAGAATAAACAGTAGAAACATATATGAAAAACAAAGCGGTTATTAACAGAAACATAACATTAATATGGAATTGTTAATAAACAGGTAATATAAAATCATAATAAAATAAAATATTGTATGATATATAATAATATGATTATTTTTTCAAATGATAATAAACTTATATTCATTATATAGTAGGTTTTAATGTTCATTAATAAATTCAATACTTAAGGTTATTGTTCTCTCATCTTACTTTTATTTCTATGAGATACATGCTATGTTCACCTCTTATTCTTGTTGTGTGGTGTATATACTAAACAATGAAAATTTATATCATGAATTTCACTTATTTCATGATATTAAAAACTCAATTTATGTATTATTTCATGGATCTCATGATTCAAATGTTAATCATGTAGTAAGGGGATTGCTAGTCTCACATTTATTTCTACGAGAGGTATGTCTTATTCACCACTCATTTATTTTGTGTGGTGTATATTCTAACCATGAATTTATTCTAGGATAATTATACTTAAATTTAGTTTTATTTAAATATTAGTTTTAGGATATCTATTTCATTTTGTTTTATGGTTCAAGAGATACCAAATCAGTAAGCTAATTTTGTCACATTTTTCCTTATTTGAGACACATGTTTTGTTATACACCTATATTCTTTTAAAATGTATATATACTGACATTAGACATGTTATATCATGAATATTATTAAATTCATGAAATTTGAAGCTACATGTAATTTTATTATTTCACGAGGATTAGGATTCAAAGTTCCCATGGTGGTAAAAGTTTATTTCTACAATCTCATCATTTATCAGGATTGTTTATGATTATGCTTCTATTGATGAGATATTATGATCCATATATCAATAATTGTCATGTATTTTATTATCCTGTGGTTCATTAATATATCTTAAAGAAATGGAAATATTTTTTCACTCCTTATTACTTAAGACAATTAATAAAAATATATTTAAGAAAATACAACTTTATTTCTCCCTTCGGTTAGAAATTTGTTTTATTCAAAAACCATGTTTCCTAAAAATGTTTTTACAAATCTCTTTAAGTTACATTTTAATATAATTTTCAATGAAAGGTAATTTTAAACTGTTTTATGTTTTAAAAAGTTTTTCAATAATTTTTCAAGATTCCTTTATATGTTTTTAATGATATTTTGAAATAAAAGGTTTAAAAATTGTTTTCAACCTTCCTTTATAAGTTATCGAATATATTTTCAAATAAATTATTTTTAAAATATTTTCAAGATTCCTTTATAAGTTTTTAAATACATTTTCAAGGAAATGGTTTTGAAAACAATTTCAGGATTCCTTTATAAATTTTCAAATATATTTTTAAACAAAATATTTTTAAAATGTTTTCAAGCTTCCTTTATAAATTTTTCATGATATTTTCAATGAAAATGATTTCAATGATATCAAAGTTTTTTTTATAAGTTTTCAGTTCTATTTTAAAAGGAAATTTTTTTTAAAAAATTATTTTCAAGTAATGTTTTGAATGGTCATCAAATATTCATTTATATGCTTTCAAATTTTTAATTTCAATTAAAAGGATGTTCAATGTTATTTTCAAAGAAATTTTATTTTTCCAAAGAAATATGTTTAAAAGATCATTCAAAATTATTTTCCATATAAGATCAAATATATTGGTGTTACACAAGTCTTACTGGGGATTTATCCAAGGGTACCATTCAAATTATTTCTTTGAATGGTTTATGTTTTGATAGAATGATGTTTATGAATCATATTTATCATTCATAAGTTATATGCTTATGAAACCCATTTATATTTTGTGGGTTATATTCTTATGAAATCCACTTTATTTAATGGGTTATGATTTGATGAAATGATTGTGAAAAATATGTATTTTTTATAGGTTATGATATGATCACATGTCTTTGATACCAATTTCATTTCACGGGTTATGATATGATTGTTTATGATCTTTTGGAACACATAGGTATAATTTCATTATGAGATGGGTGGTACCTATATGTTTCTGCAACGAATTGGGTAAAGATTTATATCTCATGATATAGACATGTCTATAATAAAAAGTAAACTTGATTTAGTAATATGGTTCTAGAACAAAGAGTAAAGTTGGTTTATTAATACAAGGCTTGAATGGTGAGTAAAATCAGTTTAGAAATATAGGGTTGGAATGGAGAGTAAACCAGGTTCAGTAATATAGGGATGGAATGATTAGTGAACTCAGTTTAGTAATACAGGGAAGAAATGAGGATTGAACCGAGTTCAGTAATACAGGGCTGGAATAGGGAGTGAACCCATTTCAATAAAGGACTGTGTCCACTAATATGGTCTTGGGAGTGAAGCTTAATTACTAGGATGGTTTATAGAATGAACTCATTCCACTAATATGTCATTTATGTAAGCCTTGACTAATATGGAAGTCATTTATATGTTTATGTGTCTGCTACAATTCCATGTCTTATTCCTATGTTATGATTTTATGGATTATGATCTTTATTCACTTATGATTCATGTCTTATGAACTACGAATCCTTTTTCAATGACTCATGTATATTCTCTTTGATATATAGTGTATGATCTTATGATATTATTCTCATGTTATAATACCCTTATGATAAAGTTTTGGTTTTTTATCTCTTTAATTTACCTTTAATGAGCATCTGAGATCACCCTTTCTTATATTTCCTTTCCCAAGTTTGTAAATAAAGTTTTTAGTTTGGAGTACTAAATGAGAAGATATTTAGGGAAAATATTGATGATTTTTCACCAAGTTATATGATTGGGTCCCAGGTTTCCTAACACACTAATTTAGTATGGTACTCAATCATGTACTTTTTTATTGTTTTGAATATTCATCTAAAATGATGTAATATCCATGTATGTTAAGCTTGGGCCACTATAGTAGGTTTCAAAGGTAATGTTTAGTCAAACTTTGAAAATTAGGATGATAAAACTTTAGTGAGATCCCTTGGTATTTTTATAAGGATATTTCTAGGTATTTCTATAGTGATATGATTAAGTTTTCCTATATTTAAAATAATTTTTCATGATTTGTAAATCCAATAAGTAATTTTCATGATTACTTGTTTTTCCTCTATGATAAGTGTTGATCAAACTATGCTTTCTAGTATTAGTTAATGGTAAAAACTATATTGAACTTTGTTAACATTGAATGTTTTGGGTGTAGAAAGTATAGGAATTATTATAATTGATGTCCTAAGTGGAAATCTAATGAAGATAATTAGGAAGGTTTTATGATTATTGGTTATACTACTGAAGATAAATAGACCATGAATGAAAGGTGAAAGTTATGGGATGTTCTAACAATATTATTTACATTAAACATAATAAACATGATTAAATTGAGTGTGGGGAACCTAAAGACATGATTTATATTTAATATTCTAGGAATGAGATATTAAGGAATAATATTATTAAGCCTATGTAATTTTTTTTAAAAAATTAATTGATTGGATTTTATATGTATAGGAAGTAAATAATTATATTATATAAATAATTAAGTATATATTTTCAATTAAGGATTTGAAAAAACAAATTCAATAGTTGTTAGGACCTAGAAATGTGATTTAAGAAATAGGTAATATTTTTATTAAGGGAATTATACCCTTAATGTGTCCCTAATGTTTAGAAAATTGTGTTTAACTTCGATAATGAGATGATTGATATGGATAAAGGTATCAAAGGTAAGGTTTAGTCAAACATGTTTTCAATAAGGTTTTATTTTAATTTATCTAATTAACATGTTTCAATAAATTAAATGATAAAGGTATTCACATGTTTGGTATGATACAACCAAGAGTTGCTTTATGATATACATGGGATAAAAATTAGGTTGATTTTGAGAAATTTAGTCACCTTATTTATATTGTTTTGTATTTTCATCTTTTGGAAGGGTTAAAAGGTTAACCATTAAGGGAATGGTTTAAGATAAACTTTGGATGAAGTTTTAGAGATTAAGGTATTATCTCAACATATGAATATTTATGTATATTGGATAACCTGTGCTAACCATTTTTTTGTGATGTTAACTAAAGAAACATAGAATTAATTATAATTATACCTCATTATCATTTTGTACATAAATAATGAAAAATTAACCTTCATTTTTTTGAGTAAGAAAAGAAGTGGAAATCAAGAAAGGTACAACCAAAGGGTGATATTGTGCATATTAAAAATAATGAAATCAAGTAAGTATATTTCTTTATATTCTTATATAGTAAAATTACACTTCATGTCTGGGAAATAGATTTTGAAAAATATTTATCCAAATATCTTAGTTTCTGTAGAACCAATAGTCTTTTAAATCATTATAGATTTTTGGTATTGATGCCCTTAAATTTCTGTTGATCATTCACTTTCTTGTGATCAATGACCTTAATCATGCTCTATAACTATTTATTATTTTCTTCTATGTCCAATATTACCTACCCACCTATATTATCCTTTTTGTAAACCTAGCTATGAATTACTTTGGGTAACCCTTATGTTTTCAAATTTACCTTTTTTAAGGAAGTTTTAGTATTCATTTTTAAGATGTGGATTTCTATGAAAGGAAATTTAATGTATTTAACCTCTGATAACTGAGATGAATTTCAGGGGGAAAATTAAATTTAAATGGGTAAAATGTTACACCCTATTATTTTTTTAAATATTTTTCATTGAATTTATTTAAACTTTTTGATATTTCTTATTTCATAGAACACTAAATATAGCTTCTGTTATATTAAACCATAATTTTTGGTTTGTGTTTCATAAAACATCGTATTAATATTGAAATATATAGAACACTTAGATTAGGTTTAGATACACTCAATTCTATGTTTGGATTGTGTTACACACAATGTAGAGTTCTTTTGATAGCTTACATTACACTCAAGACCTAGTTTTACTGAACTACAATGTACTATTAATATTATTATTATAATATTAATATAGTTTTCATCTAGACATTGGATTTTTTGTAATGATTACTTTTAATTAAAATTATGAAAATATGTTTTAAAAAGTCATATAATAAAAAAATTGGTGACTAATTTATAATAAATGAAAACAAAACCCCTTCTAAAATATAGGAAATATTTTGTTGGAAAACTATATTTATGAAATTAAACATGTTTTTACTCAGTAAATTAATTAAACCACTTTTGATAAATGATGTTAATGATATATATATATATATATAGATATATATATATATATATTATTCAGTCAACTATTTAACATTTATCTTATGTGTTTTCTAGATAAGAGATAAGAATGAAACTAATTTAATGCATAAAGATATATATTTTTCTAAATGGTAATATTATCGCCTTTTAATGGAGCACCTATTTTAAATATAATTTTTGAAAATTTAACAAACATTATTTGACAAAATAAAATTTATTTTTGAAGGGTCAATGTCAACATTATCATAGGGTTAGTTTTTCTTATTTTTCAAAAAATTTTCATTTTGGGACGAATAGTGAAAATACTGAATTTTAATTAAAAATTGATTTCTCATCTTATTTATATATATAGTTAATTTTAATTTTAATTTTTTTAAAGTTTAATTAGATCAATTATACATCAGTTAATACAATTTAAATCTTTGGAACAAATTTCTCATTGAAATTGGATATAAAAACATCTAAATCTTTTGAACATTTTTACTTTAAAAATATTTTGTATCATCCAATATATGGGATTAATTTTAAATTAATTTCTAATAATTATTTTATTAGAATTTTAAAAAAATTATTATATATTTTGAATTATAATAATTTATAATTTATATTAATGTAAACTTATTTTTTGACTAAAAATTTTAGTATACATAATTAAAATTAATTACTGTGATTAAGGTAAAAACTAGTTTACTTAGTGGTTAAACATTAAATTAAGGGGCCAAATAACCTAGAAACATGTCCAAAATCCATTTTATGGCCATATTTTGACCATATAATAACTTTTATCAGAAATTTAAATTTATTGGAGGCACATTATATAAGGGTGACCCCTAAATATTGTTTACCTTTCTATATTTATAAGAATGCCACTCCTCCACTTTAAAAGGCACCCCTATCACTTACTAAAACCAATAAAATCATTTGGATCATAAAAAACTAAAAACATAAGATCCCAAATTTACTCTTCTCATCCTAGATGCCTCACTTTGGGCCGAAAGAATACCATGTTTATCCTTTGGTGCAATCCAAAAGTAATTACCCAAAGAAGATGTACTGTCCTTCAACAAAATCTTTTGATTTGTTTCATTATACACCCCATAAATTATTGTTGTTTAATGATTATATAAAAACATAATTATCTAAAATATACTGATTTTTTTAATGTTATGGTATCTACCTATACCTACAAAAACTTCTTTCAAATGGGATACTGACTGAAAATTAGTTATCTATTTGATTTTTGAAACAACCACTTTCTGGTTTAGCGGTAGCCAGTGGGATAAAAAATCAGATGATGCCCTACTCAAAATTCAAAATTCAAAAACCTAGAGAATAGTCCCACTATCCGCAACCTACATTACCACTTTCACAGTTGTCGACAACATCAAATCAGCACCGTCGACATCGCCTGCCAAACACCAGAGACCATCGAAGACCCTCGAGCCACTATGAAACGTCATCACTTTATCGTCATCATCCAACCATCACAGAAACTAGACACAAAAAAAAAACACAGAAAGCATATACACAATATTCACCAATAAATCCATCACTACCACCATCATCACCATCTGAATTACACACCAGTCTTCGGGGATCATGAGAGACACATCAGACAACAGAATTAATGTCATGACACCATTTTGAACATCACCGATGACCACTTCACCAAAAATCAAAACCATCCATGTGAGGAGCACCATCATCCACTGAATACCACCTCCCAAAACCTCTGGGGAACCACCACATTGGATCCAACTCAGAAACAAGCATATGGACTTGAGGTCAGGGCAGAAAATTGAGGGCTGACGGTTCCAAACTCGCACGGTGAGACCAATTCCTGAAGTTGAAATAACATCGAGATCAAGCCGACATAAGAACACCTAAAAAAAATCAATGACCACTCACCCAATTAACCTAAAAACTTTGTGTTTTCATCGCTCCAACTATGACCTGGAGAGGCACGATGGAATATGATGTCAGGGTAGGGTAGAAGCAACTGAGGGATTAAACAGTGAAAACCTTTTTTAGGACCATGATAAACCACCCTAGAGACAAAAACCAAGAAATCCGCACTGCCATGGAAGCATAAAGAGATCTACAACATCATGATTGGAAGCCAAATCGCATAGAGATGTCCGGAATAGGTGAAAAGAGAGAAGGAGAGGAAGGAACAGAAGAAGAGAGGCACTCAGACACACCGACGACCCAGTAGTGGAGGGTTTCAGAAGGAAACCCTAGATAGAGCCCAGGGAAAGAGGGGTAAGCCAAGAGAGAAGGTCTTCATCACTTTGGAACTCTCTATCTATCAAATGGGATACACAATCATCATTCGTGTTTATGGCGGACTACCGCTTCATGAACTGATGACATTCGTTCTTCTATTAACATCTTTCAAGGTTGGTAATAATGAAGGAACAACACTTTTTATATTATATATATGTTATTTATGATGTCTTTATTCTTCTATAATGATTATATAACACATACTTTCACACTTTCCATTTTTTGGGGAATACGTTAACTACGCTTGTGGACGTGTGGACTACCGCCTCCTCAAAACGATGTGATTGATTCACTCATTACATGGAATGTATTAAGGATGAGTTTAGTAAACTTATGTGATATACATAACATAATAATTATACTTTATGGATTATATATATATATATCATTTACTCTCTTTCAATACAACAAGAAAATAGAAACTGTGTCCATGCATACGTATGGCCGACCGTCTCCAAGAATAGTGTATCCCATTTCATATTTCTATCTTTTATAGATTATTATAAATATTTATATTCAGAATATATATAAAATTTATATCATGTTTTACACTCTTTAAATAATTAAATTATGATGTAAGTTATAGGATTAGGAATAACAAGTAAAAACATATATGAAAAATAATGCGGTTATTACCCAAAACATAACATTAACATATAATTGTTCATTAATGGGTAATGTAAAGTCATAATCAAATAATATATGGTATTATATAAAATAATATGGTTATTTTTTATTTATAAAAAAATTATATTTATTATATGTTATTTTTGAATGTCTATGAAGAATGTCAAGACTTAAGGTAAGGGTTTTCTCATCTAACTTTTATTTATGTGAGATACATGGTATATTCACCAATTATTCTTATTGTGTGGTGTATATATGGAACTATGACAAGTTATGTCATGAATTTATTTTATTTCATGATATTAAATGTTTCAATTTATTTTATTCTTTCATAGATCTCATGATTCAAAATTTTCTGAAGTTGCAAGGGGATTTATAGTCTCACTTATATTTCAACAAGATTATGCCTTATTCAAAAATCATTTATTTTTTGCATTGTAAATATTGAATATGATTTTATTCTATTATAATTATACTTAAATTTACTATTATTTACATATTAATTTTGTTACCTCAATTAAAAGGGGGTTTTATGGTTCAAAAAGAACTAAATCGGTAAGGTAATTCAGTCTTAATTTGCCTTCTTTGAGACACATGTTTTGTTATGAACCTATATTCTTTTAAGAGGTGTATATAATTCCATTAGACATTTTATATCATTAAAATAATTACTTTAATTATATTTTAAGATTCATGTAATGTTATTCTACCATGGTGATTATAATTCAAATTCTCCAAGGTGGTAAGAGTTTATTACTATAATCTCATCATTTATCGGGAGTATTTATGATTATGATTTTATTGATTAAATATTATGATACATATCTCAAGAATTATAAAACATTATATTATACTCTATTTATTAAAGATATCATCATATAGTGGTACCATTTTCCTACTCTTTTTTTTTCTTAAGATAATTAATAAAATTGTTTCAGGAAAATCCAGTTGTATTTCTTTCTTCGATCAGAAATCTATTTTATTTAGAAACCATTTTTCCTAAAAATTGTTTTCAAAAATATATTTAAAATATATTTTAATATAGTATTCAATGAAATGGAATTCAAAAGTTTTTTATTTTTTAAAATTATTTTTTAAAAAATTCCAATATTCCTTCAAAATTTTTCAAAGATATTTTCAATGAAAAGGTTTTCAAAATGTTCTCAAGATTCCCTTATAAGTTTTTAAATACATTTTCGAAGAATATATTTTGAAAACTTATTCATGTATCCCTTATATGTTTTGAAATATATTTCTAAAAAAATTATTTCATATGTGTTTTAAGATTCCTTTATTATTTTTCAAATAAATTTTAAATAAAAAGGGTATCAAAATATTTTCAATATTATTTTATATTTTTTCATATATATTTTAAAATAAATGTTTTTAAAAATTATTTTAATATTACTTTATAAATTTTCATGGTTATTTTTAAATAAAATTATTTCAATGATTTTAAATATTCTTTTATAAGATTTCAATGAAAATTTTATAGGAAAATATTTTAAAAAATGTTTTTTGTTCAAGAAGTGTTTTATATGGTCTTAAAAGATTAATTTCTATGTTTTGAAAAGTTTAATTTCAAAGAAGAAATATTTTCACATCCCTTTTCAAGGAAAAGTTATTTTTTTTCAAGAAATTTTTTTAACTGATCATTCAAAATTATTTTCTATTATAGATGACACGTGTTGATGTTACTCATACCTTATTGGGGATATGATAAAAGGGTACCATTCATATTATTTCTTTGAATGGTTTGTGTTTTGATGGAATGATTTTTATGAAACTCATTTCTCATTCATGTGTTATAATATTATGAATCCCTTTTCTATTCCATGGATTATATTCTTATGAAACTCGTTTATATTTAACAGGATATATGCTTATGAAACCTGCTTATTTCCATGTGTTATCCTTTGATGAAATGATTATGAAACCTATCTCTTTTATACATGTAATGATGTAATGAATTGTTTATGATACCCTTTTAATTTCATGGGTTATGATATGATTATTTGAGAAATTGTGGCACATGTATGTATTATTTCATTATGAAATGGTTTGGGACTATATCTCCCTCCAATACATTGAGTAAATATTTATATCTCATGAGATACACATTGATGGAATGAGGAGTGAACTCAGTTCAATAATATAAGGATGGAATGGAGAGTGACCTCGATTCAATAGAGCAGAGCTGGAATGAGGAATGAACTCAGTTTAGTAATACGAGGCTTGAACATGGACTGGGGATGGTTTTGTAATATAGGGATAGAACATAGAGTTAACTTTGTTTAGTATTACAATGCTTGAATGGGGAGTGAACCTATTTCAGTAATATAGATCTAGAATGGGGAGTGAACCCTGTTCAGTAAAGAAATTTTTCCACTAAGATGGTCTTGGGAGTGAATCTTGACTACTAAAATGGTTTGAGGAGTGAACTCATTCGACTAATATAACCTTGGTAGTAATCCATGAATACTATAGAAATCATTTTATATGTTTATGTGTCTAATAAAATTCAATTTCTATTCATATTTTATGATTTCATGTATTATTCTATTGATTACATTATGATTCATGTCTTATGAAATGTCAATATTTATTCCAAGACTCATGTATATGATATTTGATATGAAAGGTGTGATATTATAATATTGTTATCATGTTCTCATATAATTATACTAATATAATACTTACATATCACCTTTATTTACCGTCACTGAGAATCAAACCACACAATTTCTTGTGTTTCTTTTTCCCATGTTCTGAAAAAAGGTTTTAGCAAGTAGTGCAAAATGTGAATATATTTAGGGGAATAATTGAAATTTTTTCCCAAAGTTATAATCTTGTTTTCAATGTTTCAAAAGACACTAAAATATTATGGCCCTCAAGCATGTAATTTTTAAATATGCTGAATACTCTTCTTAAATGATGTAATATACATGTATGTTAATATTAGGTCACTATAAACACCTCCTCCATTATAGAACATAATAGAGATATTATATTTATGCTTAGATATTTCTATTATCATATTTTTGGAATTGAGATCCATGATTCATTTTTATTCACCATTATCTTTATATTTTGATTCTATAGAAATTTATATTTTAGCTGGAATGAATTCAAGGATTGAAATACCATTCTTCATTTCATCTTATTTTTGAAGATTGACCATTTTATCATCTCATAATTGAGAAGATTTTTGTTTGACTGATCATGAGATAGATTTCTGATCTCTTATATGGAATATAACTTGGGTAAAATTTGTTACGGAAATTTCTCATTAGTTTTTTCACAAAAGATGAATTTTCCAAAGTATCAATGAATCCTATGATGTTTTATACTATCTCATTGACCTAAGTAAAGTAATAATCAATATCCTCATTACATGTCATATAAATATATTCCAAAATTTACCTAAAAATATTAATCTTATATTCATTGATCATCACATTACCTTGATAAATATTTTAAAATTTTTCCCATATCTCCTTGATAGTTCGAATTTACATCACTTTGGTATAGAATTTTTCATACATAGATGATGCAATAAAATTCGTGGAATTCCCATCTACATATGGATTTATTTTACCAACATAATTTGTCGGTATGTATCTAACTATTACTGTAAATCTCAAAGTTACATCATCACTTACCTCAAGTCTATATAAATTTAGATATAGAACCATTCAGTTCATCCATCCAAAAAAAGTTATTTCTATTGATTAAAGGAACTCATTTACTGTCAGTTAAATTTAATCTATCCATATTCACTCATTATTAATATTGGATCTTTTTATTGGTAATTTGGTGCTCTAATAATACTTATTATTCATAGTTATGATAAGATCACTAAGTGGGGGAGGGTTAAATCATTGATCCCTTTTTCCTTTAATATTTCATCTCATTTAATCAACCTATAAGGCTGGTTAAAGTCATTTCCCCTCCTCAAATTATATCTAAACCATACTCATGTATGAATAATGTAAACATTATAATGAGTAAGTATTTATATGTTCTGATGTTTAAATAACAATACTTTCTAGGTTCAAGGGATGTTCTGATAACTGTTTCTCTACAGTGAATCACTTGAGTACAATATACAAGATAAATAATAAGAATATTGATGAGAAATATCCTAAAATACCTTATATACAATCTCTTGAAATATCTATTCCTTAAGTTTTCACATCAACTACCTCTTGATGGGTACATTATATAGGTATCAAACCCCTGAAATCTATCTACTAAAATGATTTTATTTTCCTTCTCTCAATGGAATATTTATATAATCATCCAATAGTTCCCTAAAAATACTCCTCAATACTCCTTGAATAGTTCCTTATAAAATATTCTCTTTATATAAGTAGTTGTCCTTGTCCTTCTTCACATTTTTACTGCATCCTTATTATGAGGATTCTTTCACTTTCCTTACATGATCTCCTAATGATAAAATATCCTATGTTTTAGGAAAGGGTTACTAGTTATCACTTCCTTATTTGATTGAATCTACCATTCTTCATGTTGGATTTATTTTCATTCCTCTTCAATGCATAGGCCCTCATAAATTATTTCAGGTTATCCTTCTTAGATACATGATAAGTATTTATAATATATAAGTATTAGGGTTCCTAACAATTCTTGCATAATGATTGAAAGTTTTATCCATTAATTTATACCTTTTATTCATAGTATCCTATATATTTATATTCACGAGAAAATATTATGAATAATATTCTCCATATTCAAAATATGGGAACTCATTGATTTTTGGATACAGGTGAAATCTTCTAATTCAAATAAATGAAAAATATTCCTAATTTATCTGCTCATTCAAACTCATTTTAATTTGATAAGATCTTCCTCCTAAATTCTCTAAATACGTATCTATAGTTATTTTTTTCTATTTTCTTTGAAATATAATTCATTAAAATCATTTGAAATATTCACATGTATGGAATACTACTACTTTTCCACATGGACTACTATCATATATCATGGATCACATCTCAAAAATTTCATATTACTTGGAATAATCATTATTTTTCTATCTATTAATTACATACAATCATGAATACTTAATCTAAAAGTAATTATGATCACCTTTAATGTTTTTCAATCAAAAATTGATTATTATTTTAAGTCATAATATTATCTTCAAGGATATATGATGTAAAGGAATATGCTCAAAGTAATATGATCTAATGACTTAAAATCAGATCAAAATATATACACTTAGCTCACTGATTTATGATGAAACCATACAATCTCAAAAAATACAAAAACATAGAAGCTTAAAAATGGATTACACTCAATATATTTAAATTCACAACCAAACCAGCATTGAATTTGACTGAATATCCTATAACCTCAAAGCTTAACATCCAACATGATGCTTTGAATCTTATAATAAATCATGGTATCCTTGTGGTGTATGATTTATGAACCACATAACATAAAGAACCATATGAATCAGATACTTAAAAATATTAACTATTCTAAAATCACTAATTTTCATCCAGTTTCAAGTGACCGCATGAACAACTCACTGACCATGAGAAGTGACCACAACTTCTAGATCGAATCCATGTATAAATGACCAACCTTTCTAATCGATGGTTTGAATAAGATAATTGACTATGATGATAAACTACATGAACCAACTATTACAATCATTGGAATTACTCTATGAAGTAGATAAATTGACTGTATTATTGAAATTGTCATATGGATTATCAATGAGGCCATTAATTGATGGAATGTTTTTCTGGGTATAGAAATTCTAGACTGGATTCCACTCATATTAGGCCCCCTAAAAAGATCTTTTGGAACCCTCAATCAACGAAAAGCCTCTTCCAAATTATTTGGATAAGTCTAATATATTACAATTTAAAATATATTATATATAGAATAATATATAAGTGAAAGATTTTATAAAAATAAAAATTATTCTGTATCAAATATATTTTCAGAGTTACAATTTAATTAATTATTAGTTGATTATTTATTTAAGATAATTTGAATTAATTATTTTATTTTCCTTGTTTAATTTATAATTATGTAAATTATTTTTATGGTGATAGAGATATTGGAATTATAATTTAATGAATTTATTTGATTATTTTTTAGATTAATGAAGTTGTGTGAGTTTCGTCTTATGTTATTTTTCCGATATAATTAAATTCTATGGAGTTGTTAATATTATGAATATATAAAATTTATTTATGTGGGAAGTATGAAAAACTATTGAAATGAATTATGGAAGATAATTAATGTGAAATATGGTACTTATGGGGGGAATTGACAATTATGTGTATTTGAAGAATTAAATTAATGTATCATGTGGGAGAATTAAAGGATCCACGCATGGTATAATGAGAGAGAATTAAACACATGGATAATAAAATTATAATAAAAATGAAATTATTAAATAGAAAGGAGAGAGTATAATGTAATGATTTTGTTAATGTTAATGGGGTGAGGGTGTTTAAAGTATTAAATAATAATAATAATAATAATAATAATAATAATAAGCCCCCTGAATTTAAATAAGGGACATAAGGGTAACCTTGGACATGGGGTCGTAATGGAAACGGGGCACTATGAAGCCTTCAAAATGTGTGTTGTATGATGCATTTAAAACATTCAAAAAAATGAATGAATAATAAATACAAAAAATGATTTTTAAAAAATGGGTTATAAAAAAGATTGTTTTGATGGACTTGCAACTTAAAAAATTATATAAATGGATAGGGTTTGATATATTTTAAAAATGGGTCCATGATGGCATTTACCATGTTCAGAATTCTCAATTACATAGATATTAGTGAATGGGGTTTGCACTTCTCTCTCTACCACCAAGGAAGCAAGAACACTATTCAAAGTTCCTTTGAAATTTTTACAAAGGAGGCGTCAATTGGGTTCAAACCTCATCTCAATCAAAAACTATAAATAGAGGTGCCTCACCCCCTGTATTTTAAATATTACATGTCTATATTTTCTTTCAAACCCCTGATGGATTTCATTCTCAACACATATTTTCATATTTTAAGAAGGTAAAACTTCTATTTTAAAATTTCAACTGTCTAATTGTTTTTATTGATTTTTATTTGAAAGAATAATTTATTTAATATGAATGGATATATGAATATATGGTTTCATAAAAATATAAATTATATGAATTAATTTATGTGTGAATTATTGTTTTTTGATTGATTTAATTTAAATTGATTTATTTGGGAAATTCAAATATGTTGTTTACATAATATAAATTTCATGTAAAAAATAAAATTTATATTTATGGAAATATTATTATTTAAAAATCTATATATTTTAAATTTAAATAGCGAATAATTAGATTTGAATATATTTATATGTTTATATTCTTATATATTATATCTAACGTAACAAAAATTTAAATTAAAATATTATATACACATATGTAAATAAAGTAAATATAGCTATATATTTTATAAAAATTATATTATGATTAATTTTATATAAAAAAATTATATTATGTATCATATTTAAATTTATTTAAATATATAATATATTATTAGATATATATATAAATATATAATTATATTACTTTTTTAAAGTAAATTTAAAAAATATACTATTAACAATATTTTAGTATTTATGTATAAAATAATAATATTTTTATTTGGGAAACTACAAAAATTTAAAAAAAAATATCATTATATTTTAAAATACTAATAAATAAAGTTGAATATATTTTAGTATTTACATATATGTTGTATGATTTGAATATAATATTTGAAAATTTATATATTAGTAATTTAAATTATAAATAATTAGATTTGAATATATAAAGTATATATTATTATATATTTTATATGTAGTTAAATAAATTTAAATCAAAATACTCATTGCCAATCAGTAAATAAATTGAGTTTACTTAAATATATATGTGTACATTAAAATGTTTAAAATTTGGAATATTTAATTACTTAAAATATAATATATATATACTAATCTAATTTTATTATATTGAATGAAACATAAGTTTACAATATTTTAATTTTTATTTAAGTGTAAATTATATTACTTTTTTTAATTAGATTTAACAAAACTTACGATTAACAGTATATTCATTAATTATGTGTATATATATATATTATATTATTTAAATATATTATTTGAAAATTCATATTAGGGATTTAATTAAAATACACCATTAAATACTTAAAATGAATACATATATGTATATTTATATTTAAAAGCAAGTATTATAAATATATGGATATATATTTAGATGTATATTATTTATTAAATACAATTATAGATAAATTTATAATATGTAAAACATAATTAGCATCTTAAATAATGTTAACAATTTTATGTGAGGATTGGTCTTGAGATGACCGACCAATGTATGGTTGATATTGTATGTCTTTTTTTTGTATGTTATCATATAATTTCTAATAATTACATTATTTCCCTTATTGATGAACTATGTGTCATCACTTAATCTCTTAGTCTTTATGGACCTATGTATCTATATAAAAGTGTCACATATTCCAAACACCTAGTCCCCCTCACCTGCATGTGAGTAATGTTATAATTTAAGAGTTTTTGATAAGAGGTGTTGTTGTTTGAAGATAGATTTTTACATCACAACTAAACATAGATTAATGGTTACTGAAATCCAAGATAATGGAGGCTTTAGAAGTTCCCCCTACGTTTTGGTTGATTTATCAAATAATGATAAACCAATCTATAGAAATGTATCTAGATCAAGTCAATGTAATTTAATCATAACCAATTTAATAATGCTCAAAATTTTATGATGTGGTATAAATATATAAGTTTTTTTTATTAAATTAATTTTCCTGGTAATCGTGTCAGTTTCAATAGTAAATTTATTTATATCGAATGGGGTTTTAAATATAGTTTACCACCTCCAAGAGTGAAAAATACTCATGAAAAAATGAATATAAATAGATGTGTGTATATATATTTATATATATTAGATAAACTTATTAGTAAAATAATAACATGTAGAACATAAAAACTATGCCAAAAAACTTGTTATCAGTCTTGTGTAATGACTGATCTTTAAATGAATGTCTAATGTATGATTGAAATTTCATTTTATATTTAATTTTATCCAATTATTTAAATTATATTATTTCAATGATCTTGATATGACTGACTACAGTATGATTGAAATTTCATGTCTTCTTCTATATGCAGTTATATAATTTGTAATAATTAAATTTTCTTTTCCTCATTGATGAAATGTGATTCATCCCTCTCAGTAAGTATGTATGGACCTACATGTTAATGTAAAAATGTTATATATCCCAAACCCTAGTCCCCCTAACATGCAGTTGAATCGTATTGCAATAAAAGGAAATTTTAAAATAGGCATTGTTGTATGAAGTTAAATTTTTACACTATAACTGAAAGGATACCTTTGCATACTAAAATTAAAAATAATTGAGGCACTAGGAGTTCTCCCCAAGGTCTTTGTTATTTTATCAAATAATGTAAATCAATCTATAGAAAAATTATCAAGATCAAGTCACAATTATTCAATCATAACCAATTTAAACATGTTCATCATTTCATGATGTAGTATATGGCATATTTTTAATAATTCTTTATAGGTTATCATGTTCATATAATATACTTCCATGGTGAGTAATTCATTCTGATGGTGAATTTAGCTATAGTTTTCCACCTGCAATAATTGAAAATATTTGTGAATGTCTGACATTCAAGTAATTTCATAGTAAGATTCATATTCATTTAAAACTTATGCTTAATCAATTAGTTTCCTCGATTTCATATCAAAATATTTAATGTCATGAGCATCTATGGAATGTTGAGTATCCTATGCTCGATGATTATTATTGGTTGGATGCATCATTGATGTTCATGCATCATTGATGTTCATGAAATGGTTTAATGGAACTATATATGCATATTTATGACATTTATTTGGCGCGACTTACTATCGTAGAACCATGTTATGTGAGCTATTTTGAAGTTGTCCCTTCATGACACTCTAATTCGTTCCCTTCTCATATGACTCTGATAATAAAAAAAATTATGAATATGATGATAATAATCTGGAATGAATAGAAGGGGGAATCCCCATATATACTCCCGATTTAATGAATGGTTCTTTATATGATGAGAAAGTATGTGTTGATGCATCAAGAGATGATGTTGGTGAGGTTGATATGGAGAATGAACCTTCTAAGGTTCCTTTGTTAGATAGATATAATCCATCTTATGGAAATCATCTTATATTATTGATTTACTTAGTCGATAGGATGTCATTTGAATATCATTTTTATTGGGATGTCATTACAGTGGCTCCTGAATTTCTAGGCATTATAGGTAATAGATTTTCTTCAACTGATAACACCATATATGTTGGGAAAGAGTTTGAAAGAAAGACTAACTTGAAAAATGTGCTAAAACATTACCACCTAGAGATATAATTTTCATATGTGGTTTATAAGCCCAAAAAGGACTAATATCTAATTAGATGTAAAAAATATGGTTCAGAATGTAAATTTTGAATATGGATTATATATGAATTTTTTTCATATTGAAATATAATAAAATTGGAAGTCCCACACACTTGTGCAGATCCAATATCTTTGCAGGATAACAATTCACTTGATGTATATTTTATATTGACTATTATTTTATAGATGATACAACCATTTTAGTACATTATTATGTCCCTTTTACAGGAATGAATAAAAAATTTGTTCAAATATATTATATCCTTCATAAATTCTTGGAATGAAAAATAAATGGAAATTATAAAATTTTATGGGGATTGGGATGAATTATATGCATTATTGAAATAACTAATTGGATTTTTGTAACTAAAAAAAAATTATTTATCATTTAGTTGTTTTTGAGTATGTCCCCCCAGATCACCGGGTAGATCAAACAAATATGGACTTCCATAGGTTGTTTTGGGCATTATGATCTTGTATTGATACTTTCCATTATTGTAAACCATTCAATCAAGTCAATGGAACTTTTCCTTATAGAAATTTTACAGGGGTATTAATTATTGCAACCATATGAGATTGTATTCATTCTCCTCCACAAACTGCATTTTTCCTTGATGAAAATGTGAATTTTGAGTCATGGAGTTGGTTTTTATCCTATATACTCATTCTGTCACACAAAGCTAGGGAGTGTATCTAATATCTGAATTCCATCGATGGATTATAGAATTTTTTCCTAATTATAGGGGTTCATGGTCTAAACTGAATAATTATCATGAATATTTAATTACACATATTTCCTATAATGTGTGAAATAATTTCATTTAGGAGGCAATAAATAAGGTGATCATCATGTGGGGTGTGTTTTCTTAAAACTAAACTTTTTTGTAAACAATATTAATATATTTTTAAAAACATTATTCTCTTCAGGTTTCAGCATACGAGCCTCACCATGTGAAGATCAATCAATGAATTGGATAAATTCAAAGGTCCAATCATGTTTTTTATGATTATATGATGTAGATTTCAAAGTATAAACGATCATTAAAATATATTGGTGGTAGGAGATATTTTCATATGTCCATTAAAAAGGCCTACCAAGATCTGAGCTTGATGAACCATGAGAAAATAATTAGATCCATAGATGAAGGGTTTTATTTAATGCCAAAGTTAGGGAGTTCTGATGTTTAAGGATTATAGTATTTAAAAACATGATCTTGATAACATGAAATATGATTGGTTGGATATGAACAACTTATTTTTGAAGAAGATTCATGGCTTATTTCATAGAGAGGACTCTATGATCCAACTACCATCTTTGATGAAGCTGACGAATTCAGACTCGATCATCATCAATGATTTTAAACTTCCAAAAATAATGTTAATGATAGGTCTAAGAAGAAGAAAATTTATCTATAGATTTAAAATAAGTATTTTTGTTGTTGTCAGGCTCGGATTCCACTTTGGAGTTTTGGTCTTTTGTGAAGTAATATTGTATATTGTGGTATCATATCTAAGCCAGGTGGATTCATAGGTGAATATTTGATACAATTTTGAAAATTGGGTGGATCCTAGTGAATTAGCTAAAGAGTTTTTGATCACTAGTTAATTCATGTATAGGCTCATTTTCTAAATACATTAAGACTTCCTCAAATCCAAATTTTGTGGCTACGTTAACACAATTGCTTGACTAATTGTTTATACTGGTTTTCCCTATGAAATGTCTATCTTGGATGATTTCAAGTTGTATTGCACTGATTTTGGGTGTCCAAATAGTGTGAATGATGAGTTATAAAGTTGTAAACCGAAGAAGATTCACCAAAGTGAGTTTGATTTGAACCTATAATAGGAAGGTGATGAATTCATGAACTGAAAAAGTCAAGAATGGATTGAAAATTGAAATTGTGGCCATTGGTTAAATTAATTTTTATATATTTTAATTTCAAATGATATAAGAGGTTTTACTGGTCTTGGTTGGTGTGGATATGAGGACTGAACATGAAATATGTCTGAGTGAAACTAGGCTAGTTGTAATAGAGATTACATAGCTAGAATTGGAATTTTTCATTTAAGAATTCAATATTGGAAATATATTTAACTATTCTAATAGTCACATTAAAACCTAATCATTATGGTCTATTGGTTGTTTTCTTAGGAGAATAGGAGAGTTACTGATGGATGGAGATTTAACTCTTTCAAGAGACTATCTCCAATGTGAGGCGATGATAAATGGTTGTGAATTGGATGGAAAATATGAAAGGATCATTTATTCATGCATCATGATGGAGATAGAGAAGAAGAGTAGAGATATAATTCACTAATAATAACACATTTTGATGTCAGAAAAATAGAGCAATGGAGAGCATTACTAGGATATATTTCTTTGGGCTTGAATAAGATCTGTTGCAGAGCATAGAGATGAAGATCAATGATGGTCCTATTTTGAAGACTTGCTCAACTAATTATTTAGTATCCAACACTTTTGTTTTCTTCTATTTATTTTTTCTAAAGACCTAATATTTTATATAAAAATTAATTTTTTTTGAAACATAAAGTTGTTAGAAAATTGACTAATGTTTGATTATTTCATCTGCATCATTTTTTTTATTTTCTCTTCCATTCTTCGTATAACACAAAGTCAATCAACATGTGTTTTTCAATAGGTGTGGAATGTTTGGTTATCCAATTAAGATTATTTTTTTTCAATTATATTTCTTTAATCTTATCAATTATTGATCAATAATTGTGATCACAATGGTTTGATTTTGTCAAAGTGTTTACCGAACATTGACAATTTTAACAGGATCTTAATGAAAGATGGTTAAAATTGATATCTTAGTTGAAGATGTTGACTCATCAAACATAATGAGACATGCAGTTTGTAAATTTTATACTCTCAGGAGAGAATTTATTGAATAAATTCTTTCAAATCAATGAAGAATGGATGAACTAGTTGAGTCACATAAGCAGTCCATTGATTCCTTTCTGACTTTTATCAACCATTCAATGTACATATTGTTTTCTTTTCTTAAAGTTTCATTTTTTATTAGTTTGGAAAATTATGATAGTTTTAATTACTATTTGAAAAATATCTATAGAAATATATTAATTAGTTTATTATAAAAAATGTGATAAAGAAACTTCTTAAATGCAGTCTTATTGGGAGGAAACCCTAGTTGATGCTATATTGCACTAATTAGGATATTGAAAATATTTACTATGGTTAAAATAACTAAAAACCTCTTTCATAAATTGGAACCATTGTTGGGGAGGCTACTAATGAGTTTAATAAAAATAAGTATAAAACATATTTTTTGAAAAAAATAACATAACTTTTAAAAAAATAAAGAACAAATGGAATATAACCCACCCTAGGATAATGATGTTAGATATTTTTCCTACAAAACCACCAATTGTTTCAAAACATTTAATGAAATTAAATTTAAAAAATTAATATTATAACCCTTATAAGATGTGAATCCACAAGTTTTTAAATATTTGGTCAATGAAAATAATGAGTTTTCACACTTTTACCATGAGTTCCATGTATGAGAGATTAACATTATACATTTAAAAGAATAAATTTTAATGATTTGACGTTGAAATTTTAGGAAAATAACTTCCTGATATGATTAATTTACCTATGGTCATAAATTTTTGACAAGGTCTTCCAATCATTTCTCTTTAGGGGGATTTCAATATTTCTGAAATTTTTTATTTAGATAATTTTCATTATGATATTTCAACTAAATATCATTATTTTTTCACTATAGATATGAAAATATATTCACTATCCCAGGATGATTTAGATGTTTTTATGGAGGTTTTATGTATCAAGAATCCCAAGAGGAGATGAAGCTAGAAATATTGACAACCTCTATGGAAAAACATATGATGTTGTAAATAGAAGAGGAGGTTTCCTAATAAAGGTAGAAGAAGAATTTTTTTAATGTTCTCTGGATGTCCCAAAATGACTTAGAGGGACTTGGGTAGACTTTTTACCCTAGTTAAGTAGAGAAGGGGACCCCTTATTTTATCCTCTCACCCATATGTAATAAATTTCAACACATACCGATGGGGGTGAATGAAACATATTATTTCTGAGATGTCCATAACAAAAGAGTACAAATAAATAGTTGTGGAAATAAAAGGATGTTGTGGTTTTTGTCACACAAGCCAGATACACCGATTGATTGGGGATGTATAATAATCTTTTCAACTATGGACACCATAAATTCATCACCTCTTGGGTTGTAAGGACCCGAGGTTTTGTATGAGGTATGAATCCCTTAGTTTTTTTCATAAATGTTTATATATGGCCTAATATGTGTACCCTTTGAGGTCACAGGTTCCTTGGAGGTGTTCTGTTCTTGTTTGGAGCCCGAAACTAGGTTTTGGGCTAAAAGTGGCCTGGTCCATAGTTAGTACAAGCCGTGCATTACATGCTGCATGGTTTGAGGAAACCATTTGAGGCTAGGAAGAGGCCTATTATAGGATAAAATATTTGAGGAAAATGTGGGAGTGGAGCTACACATATGTGTGGTAATGTCTATAGTTTTTTTATAACTTCACAGAGGCATTTCAAGTGGTTTACGCATAGTTTTCAAACGATGCGTGTAAAATGTGTGGGTGCCCCTTGACCAAGAGAAAACTATGTCTGGTTTTTGCATGGTTTGAAAAAAAATGTAGATAAATCATGAAACCACTAATATTTTGGGTTTTTATTAATTTCTAATTAAATTAATTTTCTTTTTAAACCTAGATTCTAAGTCATCAATGCATAGTAGAGGAAATCTCATATTGAGCTCTTAAAGAATTATATCCTTAGTTCTCAGATCAACTCTCTGTACGACCTTTGATTCGAGTCTGGTTTGTCTCATTAGATCTAAAAGTCAAGATCTATATTCCTTTTTATTCATTCTTGATTCATCTGGCTGTCGATTATGTTTTTTGATTTTAGGCTCACATGCCCTAATTTCCTATGCTTCATCTCTTCTTCAAATTTCTACTAAACCAGGAAAAATCATGACTTGATACTGGATGAGAACTTCACTACCAAGATAAAGTAGGTGTTCTATAATTTTACTCCATCTTTAGGTTCTTTTTAGAGCTATCAGACTATATGCCACTCGTTATACTTTCTTGTACAAACCCAATTTTGAAATGGTTACTTGGAATAGATGTAATAAAACCTATGAGGTATGCCTATTGGATCTTTTGTGACGTGTTGTTACCCTTTTCCCAGACCAACGTCACCCATGGAATGAACCTTATAGAAATACCTGGATTATGTCATGTTAAATTACACAAGGGGTGTGTTTTGGGGTTGCATTGCTATAGAAATCAAATTAATAGTGGAATGGGTTGAGTGGGTTGGTTACGAGTTGGTTTTCCCCCCATTACCTGATATATATTATATGTTCAACATTAATTGGTTAATTGTTGAATTGATCAAATATGATATTTGGAACAAGTGGATTAAACTGAATGGGTGTGTATACCCACGAGATATGACTAATTTTGAATTGATGATCAAGGTGTGGGTACACTCATGTGATGTGTTAAATAGACAATGGTGATGCATGGGTGGGTTTTTTCATGTGACTTGTTTTATTGAAATGGATTATATGAGTGGTTAGACTCATATAGAATTAATTTTTTTTAAATTGAATGAATGTTTGATAGATTAAATAGGTGTTATGGATGGATCTCCATGGATCTAGAATACAGTAGTGGATTCATTGGATAGATTATGCTTATAGGGTCTTGATTTTGTGGGATTCCTTGGGCCTTTCTACCCCTTGGATTTGTATGGCTTGGACTTGCATAGGAAATGTTGGTACACATGATCCTAGGACTCAAACCAGTGCCTTTACCGAGTTTCCACCAAGTTTCCACTGAGTTTATCCTAGGACACGATGAGTATTTCTTGGACTTAGACACATTGGATTCAACCCTTCATGGTCTACACTTCATTATATAGAAATTTCGTGGAATATATGACATTATTGGTTATACAGAAAGGCCATGGGTTTGATATGTTTTCATTATAAGGAAAGGTTGTGTGGGTTGGATATGGATGGATGTGCGGTGAGGTCTTGTTATGTGTTTGTATTTATTATATCTTCCTTTTTATGAGATATCACTTGTTGCATGGATCTAAGAGATGCTTTATTATATTACTTTTCTGCAGTAGTTATATGCCTTGGGATTTAACTCTTACATTACTACTTACCCACACCCATTCAGTATTCAACTTTGTGTTTCTTAGAATTGTATAGACATATGGGTAGTTACCTACTGAGATTTTTATCTCACACACTAGTTGGGCCACCTTAGGGACCAAAACAAAAGTATATGTTTACATGTGATAATAAGGGAAAATGCCCTAACAATGGGTTTTGATCATTACTTTAGAGCACCGGAGCATGGGACCACACTGAATCTTGAAATGCTACGGGAAATTTTTTGTCTTTTTTTATTTTTGGATACTTATATTGTATTGTATTGTTATTTACTTATTTTGTATGTTCTCTTGATAAATATATCATCTACATCATTGAGTATGTGATATTTCTAGTTTTATAACATATATCTCTATCATGTCTTATTTTCCAGTTGTCTACTTATTTATTTATTTCTTCTATTGAATTTTGTTGACTTCTACTATGATTTACTCTGGTAATGAGGGCATAATATCCCCACTAACACACTTAGGCTCTTAGAGCTAGTCCATAGACTCTGGAGTTTAGAGAGATGTGTTTGAGGTAATGTAGCCAACTGGGATCAGAACACTATTAAGTGGAATCTAGGTTTGGAATGTTAAAAAGTTGTATCAGAGGATGTTCTTTTATAGCTTGAGTTATTGTTTGGAGATAATAGACAGTGATAGGAAGGAATGGAATTTGGTAATAAGCTCTATCGAGGAGTAGCTACCCCGCGTATATGGAAAATCCAAATTTCCTCGAATGAAATTTCTATTTTTTTTGACTATTAAAATTGATTTTATTTCACCATTGGGTGACACACATAATTTATGTTGTTACTATTGGTTGGGTTGGGTTTTATTTCTATTGAAACAAGATGAGATGCAGATATTCTATCTCATGAATCATATAAGCACTTGTTACAAATCAGATTCCATAAATTATTCCATGCCATTTAGGATTCAATACTTGATGCATGCCATTGTGATAGGTACTATGATATTTTCTATACTATTGTGATAGACATTGAGAAAATGATAAATGAGTGATGTCATATTTCAAATTCATAAGGTGTACGATCCCTTATGTAATGGAAAATTATTCACCTTTTAGATTCAATTGTTAAAATGAATTTGATATGTATGGATTATATGGGCATCAAATTTTTTTTCACGAGGTGTTATGGGCCCTTATGGATAATAAGATGGTGGACCATTGGTTAAATTGTTGGAATAAATAAATATTAAATGAAAATGAAATGGATAATAGATACTAGACCTAAACCCATCTTTTGAGTGGGAAATAGGAAGTGTTTCTGGTTATGTTGTGGTTGTTCATTATATAGTCCTAGATTTAGGAGTAAGATACAGGTTATGGGTTAGTTTTTGGAGGGTTTTGACCTGTCCTACACTAATGAGCTGGGACTTTGATATCATTATTTTATGAGGAATGTGTTTTTTATTGTATATATATGCAACCATAAAAACCTTTAGTGGTACTCCATGAGGGGGGAAACGACCATACTTCAGAGGCAGTTAGACATGGGCTACCGATTGATCCTCCTTTAGTCCCATATGTGGCACCATAGGATGTCTTGGCCACACATGTTGAGGCACAGTTCTGCAAGGGGTTCTTTCTTTAGATGCAGGCTTTTCAAGTGGCATCGTAACCTTCCTTGACTATGGATGAGTTGATTTAGGTGTTCCAGTAGTAGCATCCTTCCATGTTTTTAGGGTATGGTGGTCCAGAGGCTTCTAAGTTGTGTCTTGAGACCATTCTATCTATTTTGGAGCAACATGTGACAACTCATGAGAGGAGGGTAATTCTTGCCACTTATATGCTATGTGGAGTAGAAAAGTTCTGATGGGATGTTTTGAACTAGGAATATCAGCTATGATATATGGGTTGGACTAATTTTTAGACTAACATCTATGAATAATTTTACACTGAGACTCTATAAAAAGAGCGGGTTACTGAGTTCATGTTTCTGGAATAGGGCACTATAACGGTTATGGAGTACTCAACATGCCTTACAGAGTTGCAGTATTTTGCACCAATGTAACTTGCTACGGATATTTCTAGAGCAAGAAACTTCAAGGAAGGTCCCTGACATGCTATAAAATATCTGGTCAATTTTTTTAGATTGACTTACATCACTGAGATTTTTAATTAGGAATCGATTAAAAAGAAAAACCTAAGGGAATATGGGCGCACAATGTTGGGAAGTACTGCTTCTCGACCTAGTGGTTTTACATCTTCAGGCAGGAAGCACCATTCATAAGCTTCCCATGAGATGAGTGTTAGTCATTCTGGGTGTGCTGGTAGCTTGGTGTTTTGTCACCAGTGTGCTATGTGAGTATATATAGAGAATCAGTGTGATTAAGACCCATTAGATTACTATGGTTGTGGAAGGATCAGCCATGTGTAGCAGTTTTGCAGGACCTTTCCTCCAGGTGTGAGTGGTAGGGGTCAGCTCTAACACTAGGTTTAGGAGTAGGTTCCTTAGCTTTGTGTTAGGTAGGGAGATGGAGCAGTGATGGCTAGTCAGGCCGAGGCAGTGGTGGCCATGGAAGAGGTAGCCAAACACCAGTTACATTGAGACATCAGAGTGGGCCCACTCTGGGCAGTGAGCTTGTATCATAGGGTCATGGTGTAGGCGAGTTCTGTTCTACACATCCTAACCCTGAGGAGTAGGGTTTAAGATTGTCTACGATGAGAGGTAGGATCTTATTAGTCTCTACTATTGCATCTTCTCTTTTTGATATAGGTGCATCTCATAGTTTCACATCATAACTTGTGGTGAAAATCCTTTGTCTTATTATGTGGTCTAATAATATAATTGTGATGCTAGAAACACCATTGGGAATTAAAATGGATAATGTGAACCAGTGTAAGGAGTTCCCCTTGAGGTTGGTGGGTGTCACATCATCTAGAATCTCTATGTAATCAAGATTATGGGGTTATACATCATTCTTGCGATGGACTTGATAGTTATTTATTGTGATTATATTGACATCTACCATTAATGGGTGACCTTCAGATCACCAGAGGGTGCAATGTTTACTGATAAGGGTGAATGGGATGTCGAAAGATGAGTTTGACTAGAGCATTGTGGGTTGGGGGGGATGACAACCCATATTTCTAGTTTGTTTTAAGATGATCAAGGAGTGATTCAGGTTGAATTTCCTCCAATGGTTTAGCATTTCAGGTATGTCTTTCCAAATGATATTTCTAGTTTATCTCTTGATATAGACGTTATGTTCTCCATCAAACTAGTGCCAAGAGCTACACTTGTATCCATTCCTCCATACATGATGGCTACGATGGAGTTTCAGGAGCTCAAGAAGTAGCTCCAGAATTTCTAAAAAAGGGGTTTATTCGACCCAATACTTCTATTTGGGGTTCTTTGGTCCTTTTTTTGATAAAGTAAGACATAAATATTAGGCTATGGTGGGATTATAAAAAACTGAACCAGCTGATGGTTAAAAACCGATATCCCTTGACACAGATATATGATATATATGATAAGCTTCGAGGAAATCGAGTGTTATCAATGATTTATTTGATGTTTGAATATAACCAGGTATGTGTTCAACCTGCGTACATACCTCATACAGACGTTTATAGTAATTATCTTCTATATGAGTATCTAGTTATGTTGTTCCGTCTCATGAACACACCCACCGTTTTCATGGCACCGATGAACCGAATGCACCATCCTTTCTTGGATTATTTTGTGGTGGTTTTTTGGATGATATATTGGTGTATTCTCACAATCGAAGTGACCATGAAAACCATCTTGAGATCATTTTCAATACACTATGAGAGCATCAATTATATACTAATCTCACAAAGTTCCACTTTTGGATGGATCTGATTCACTTCCTAGTTCACAAAATCTCAGAGATAGGAGTGTCAGTGGACCTAGAGAAGGTGAGAGATGTAGTTTCCTCAGAATATCCCAAGACTTTTTTTTGACATACGGTGTTTTTTGGGGCTAACTGGTTACTACATGAATTTCAAACAGGACTTCTTATGCTTAGCAGCACCATTTAGGAGCTTTATTAAGTATGGTGTGATGTTTTTATGGTTATATTCTTATGAGATAGCATTTAAAGAGCTGAATTGAAAGTTGACATTATCACCAATCTTGATACATCCATAGTAGGGTTGTATTTACATTGTGTATTATGACACATCAGGTATTTTTGGGGGGGCAGTGCTGATATAGGTGGATTGAGTCTTGGAATGCGGTTCATA
Source organism: Viscum album (assembly GCA_963277665.1). Lineage (NCBI taxonomy): Eukaryota > Viridiplantae > Streptophyta > Magnoliopsida > Santalales > Viscaceae > Viscum > Viscum album. Next base: position 328,255,595 of record OY728158.1, read on the forward strand.
TCAGTAGATTCCACATGGGAGGAATTACCTTACACATGATCTTGAGTTAGATGTGGTTGTTCACACATTGCTTTGTTTGAGACACTATTTACTGGTAGAGCGTTTTGTGGAGTACACAGACCGCAAAATCTTCTAGAATATTTTTACACAGCATGACCTCAATCTGAGGTATCATATGTTGGTGGAGTACCTATAGTCCTTTGAATTCAATCTTTCCTACATGCCTAGTAAGGGAAATCTATTGGCTAATACACTAAGCAAGATTACTGAAATGTAGGCAGTGCAGCAGGCTAGTAGAGAGTAGCAGCTTGTGGCGTTGTTCCCTATGATGCATCTAGAGGTGAACGATAGACAGGAAAAAATATATCTATCATCCTTAGTGTGACCTATGTCCTATTTTATATAGTAAGGATAAGGAATCTATTTGATTCAAAGGTCCTAGTCCTGCGGGAGGGTGTGGTGGGTGAGGACCCCCCTCCTAGTTAGATGATGGAAAAGGTTGATGTTATTTGAATCCATTGATGTGATTAGGATCAAGTGGATATACATGAGTATATGATGTAGGAGTTTCATTCCCCATCATGTACAGGGAACCCTAGAGTCACCAATATGTATTGTTACTTACACCGATAGTACCAGTGGCTGGGTATGAGAAGAGAGGTAGCTGGTTTAATTTCAAGGTGTCCCACTAGTCAGAAGGTGAAGGCAGGACATCAACGACCAGCTGGGATTTTAAAACAGTTACCTATTCCATAATTAAAATGGGATGACGTTTTGACGGATTTCATAACTATTTTACTAAGGTTTCCTTGAGTTATCAATGTTTTTTGGGTTGTTATTGATAGAATCAAAAAGTTTGGACCTTTCTTAATGATCAAGGAGACCTTCAATGTTGATGAGATTGGAAGGTTGTATATCAGTGATACAATATGAATTCATGGGTTCCTTTGCACTATCATTTTGGATAGGGAAACCCACATTAAATCTCATTTCTATTGGATTATTCATAGGGTTATGGGGACATATGCGCTTCTGAGCACAACATACCACCCTCAGACTGATGGCTAGTCCGAGTGTACGATACAGGTGCTAGAGGACATGTTGATAGCATGCATCCTAGATTTTGGAGGCTCTTGGGAGAAGCATATACCCCTAGATGAGTTATCCTACAATAACAGTTATCAAGCAAATATACATATGACAACTTATGGGGATTTATATGGTAGGTCGTGTTGATCACCCCTGTTCTGGTTAGAGACAAGTGAGGTAGCTTTACTGGGACCATGTCCCATGCAGGATACTTATAATTTGGTCCAGTTGATTTAGAATTAGATGGATACTACCCAGTTTCATCATAAATCTTATGTCGATTGCCATAGATAACCTTTAGATTTTGTGTTTGGGGATTGTATTTTCTTACGTGTTTCATTGAGGTTGGGACACAACTGAATCAGGAGAAAGGGTAATCTTTCATTGTGATATGTCAGGATATTCGAGATTATAAAGAGAGTCAAGTCGGTAGAAAATTGATTGAATTTACTTGAGAGGTTACAATCCATGAATGATGTCTTCCATATATCTCTATATTGCTTCTATCATTAAGACCCATCTCACGCTTTTCGGTTCAAGGAGGTTGAGTTGCAGGTTGATGCATCCTTTGAGGAGTATCTGATTCATATCATTGATTGGAGCATAATGATTATTTGAGGATGAAAAGTTCCTCTAGTAAGGGTGTTATGGAAGCACAACCATTTACATGATTAGACTTGGGAGCGGGAGCCCGACATACGTTCTCAGTGGCTAGACTTTTTCTCAGATTAATCTTGACCACCCTTTAGGGGGAAATTCGAGGATGAATTGCGATAAGGGGGATAGATTATAAGGACCCATGTTTTCATATGAAGAATGGATCCCTTATTTTTTTGTTTAAATATTTAAATATGGACTAATATGTGTATCCTTATATTTCACAGGTGTTTTGGAGGTGTATGGGTCTTATTCATTGCCAGAAACTAGGTTTTGGGCTAAAAATGACCTAACACGCAGTTAGTACAAATGATGCATGGTAGGACACAAAGTTTGAGGAAACCATGTGAGGCTGGGAAGAGGCTTATTACAAGCTGTAAAATATAGGAAAACATGTGAGTGGAGCCACGGGTTGTGCGATAATGTTTGTAGTTTTTAAAAACGTGATATAGGTCTTTCGCATAGTTTATTCTTGGTTTGAAAATTGTGCTGGTAAACCGTGGGGGTTCCCCTTGGCCTATAGGAAACCCTAAATGGTTTCCATATGATTTGAAAAGCTATGGAGATAAAGCATGAAGCCCTCTGATATTTTGGGTTTTTATTAATTTTTAATTTAATCAGTATTATTTTTAAATCGAAATTCTATGTATTCAATGCACAACAAAGGAAACCTCCTCTTGAGCTCCCAAATGAGTCAATCCGTAGTTTTCATATCTACTCTCCATCTGAACTCTAATTCGAGTGTGGTTTGTCTCATCAAATCCATAATGGAAAGATCTATATTCCGTTTTATCCATTATTGATTCTTATGGATATTGATTTCTCTATTTGATTTTAGACTCATTTGGCCTAATTTCCCATTATTCGTCTATTCTTAAAATTTCTCCTAAACTGGGATGAAATGGAAGTTTATATTGGATGATCACTCCTCTAACGAGCTAAGTTATGCATTCTATACTTTGCAATTGGATTTTGGTTCTTTTTAGAGCTATTGGCCTTTAAACTGCTCGCCAGACATTCTAATGCGGCCCTGATTTTGAACAGGTTACTTGAAATAGATGTTATCCGACCTATTAGGGATTCAGATCATATCTATTGTGATGCTTTGGAACATGTTTCTTGGACCAAGGTCACCCATGGGGTGAACCATATGGAAATACCCTGATTATACCTTATTAAAGAACCCAAGGGGTGTGTTTTGGTATTTCCTTACTATAGGAATCCAATTAAGAATGGAATGAGTTGGGTTGGTTGGTTAGGACACCGTTTCCCTCCCTTGGAGTGATTTATATTATATGCTGAACGTGAATTTTTTAATTGTTTAATTGATCAAATGTGATAATTGGCATAAATGGATAAATTAAATGGGTAGTTTTACCCATGAGATATGATTAATTGTGAATGGATGATCAATGGGTGGGTATACTCATGTGATGTGTTAAATGGCTAATGGTGATGCATGTGTGGGTATATCCATGTGACTTGTTTAAATGGAATGGATTATATGAGCGGGTTGACTAATATAGAATTGATTTTTTAAATGGTATGAATGTATGATAGATTAAATAGATGCTACGTACAAATATCCATGGATCTGGAATGCAGTAGTGGACGCCTTGGATAGAGTAGGATACTAGGGTCTTGATTCGAAGGGATACCTCAGGCCTTGATACCCCTTGGATCTATATTTCTTGGACTCACATAAGACATGTAGGTAAAAATGTTCCTAAGACTCCAACCAGTAACATTAATGAGTTTCCACCAAGATGCTCCTGGGACTCGATGAGGATGACTTGGTCTTTGACACCTTGGATCTAGCCCTTCGTGGTCTAGACATCATTATAGAGAATATTAGGGGATTATATGACATTATTGGTTATACAAAAATGATGTGGGTTTGATACTTTTTCTTTATACATCAAGTCTGTGTGAGTTGAATATGGATGGATGTACAGTGAGGTCGTGTTACGTGTTTACATTTCTTATAGTTGCCTTGTTAGGAGCTATCACTTGTTGCAAGGAGACTAGATGTGATATTTTCTATTAATCTTCTATATTTGTTATAGTCCTAGGGATTTTACACTTGTGTTATTTATTACTCACACCTGTTTAGTATTCTGCATTGTGTTTCTTAGAACTGTATAGACTTCTGCATGGTTACCCACTGGGATATTTACCTCACACCCTTTTTAGACCTCCTTTGGTACCCAAATAGATTATATGGTTGTATGTGATAATAGGGTAAAGTTCCCATGCACTAGTTTTTGATCATTTATTTGGACACGGCGAAAATGGGACCAAGCATATGCTTACGATGCAACAATCACTTTTTAGTCTTTTGTCATTTTGAATACTTGTATTGTATTGCATTTCGATATACCTATTCTGATTTTTCCTTATATCCATGTGTCATCTACATCATTGAGTATGTGATATTTCTAGTTTTGTTATATATATTCCTGTCATGTCTTGCTTTCCAGTTTCCTGCTTATTTATCTATTTCTGGTTTTAAATGTTATTGACTTATATTGTGATATACTCTAGTAATAAGGGAATAGTCTCCCCATTGACATATTTAGGCCCTCACTACTTGTTGACATCTATTGGTGCTTGGGTAGATGTTCTTGAGGGAATGTAGCCAATCAAGCTCGAGGCACTATTGAGTGGAATCTAGGTTCAGGACATTACATTGGTGGTTTAACCCAAGATTTCTCTGCCCTTTACTTATTTTAAATTTTCTTTTAAATTTTTCTAAATTATTTTAAAAAATATTATTTTCTTATTTTTCTTGTAGAAAATAATATGAGATTTTATATGTACATTACTTTCCATGGATTCCTATCATCTTTTGATTTCATTGATCTCCATGAATAATTCACTTGGGGCCACTCTCCACTTCAATTGGATCTGATTCTTTATGAATACATTTATTAATAGATTCTACAAGATAATGCAACTTGGAGTAGCACCATAATTTCTTTAACTATGGTTATATTTTACTTGAACTAAATTATTTTTGAGAACTAATGCAAATCAGATTTCATTTTTATGATATTTTTACTTAACTAGAGAAGCTTTATCAATAGGCTATAGGGGTGTATTTGAATCTATGAAAAATATGAAAATAGATTCTAATTTAGGGAGTTTTTGATTTAAATGTTAGTTCACTTTTACTTGAATTTTTAATTAGATGATTCAATAAATTTAGTGTTCAGTTTTTTTTAAAAAATAATCGTTCAAGACCTTTTGTATGCTGAAATTATTACTGAAACATTATGGTTATTGTTATTACATTTAATTTTTTTGGATTGTGTATTAGTTATGAATGTTATCTACTTTTCTAGATATTTGTTTGCATGCATTATTAAAATTAACTAATATAATAAAAACATTCTCTTGAGCAAAAATCATTGAAGTTATAACCAGTAGTGAATTTTTGAGCTTGTGTTTGGTTTTTATTTATTTATTTTTGTGGAAAAACTACATTGATCTTTCATGTTTCCCTTTGAACATGTTTTTAATCAAATAATTTTCTTAAATATATTTGAATTTTAAAAATAAATTTACATGTTTTCTCCACCTTGGATTTAAAATTTATGATAATTTTGAGATTTAGTATTGGGGATAGGGTATTTCAATGTTCTAATTTATACCAAATTCTAATCCCATTGACACCCATAAATTTTTTCAAAAGTTATTTTTTCTCAAGCTACAATGAAACATTTTAAGTGGTTTTAAATTTTTTTCTATAGCTCGAGTGCTGTTTAGCTACTTTAAGGAGGTTAATAAAATATTACCCCTTGGATATAGTTTAATAAAACTTTTTTTTTCATTTCCCTATTAAAATGTGGATGGTTTTGGAAAAAAATAATTTGAATGTTATATAATTATCAATGCAAATTAACTTTTAAATTTTGATTCAAACTCATAAGATATGAATTCAAATGAATTATGAAATGAAAATCTTAATCCGGGTTGAACTAATTATTTTATTATTTAATATGATAGATGAGTTACTGATACTCCTTTTAATTTATTAAATTATCTCATCCAAAGAAAGTTTCTAAATTATTTGATTATGAATTTATGTGATTCTATTCCCCTAGAAGTAAATATATGTTTGGAATTTCTGTTGAATGAAAATTTAAATGGATTTAATTTGGAATCAAAATTTTAAAGTTAATTTTATTTATAAAACAAGAATCATAATTTCTTTAGAAAATAATTAATTTATAGAGGGTAATATATCTTCATTTTTTGTTAAGATTCAAGGGGGAAATAATTTAGAAAACCCTATTTTGTGTGGCCATATAGTTTTTCAAATTTGAGATTTATTTCATTCCACTAAGTTTGATTCAATGTTTGCTTATGGAAAAGAAGAAATTTAGTGTGGGGAAAATGATGTAGCTACATTTTGATACACGTTTTCCACATAATACCATTAATTTAATTATGTTTTAGTTATTAGAGTAATGTTTTAATTAGATAATTTATTTGTTGTCAGACTGTTGTATAAATAATAAAAATCTTAATTAAATTATTCTATGTTTAATTAATGATTTTTTTCATTATAATTTTTTAACATTTAATTTGCTATTTTATTTTGATGTTTATAATAAAATATTATTATTATGCAAATTGTTTAATTTTATATTATGATGATTCAATTTATCATTGCCGTTATTTTTATATATAACTAATTAATTATTGTTTAATAATTACATCTAATTTATTTAAATAATTTAATAAATAAAATCATTTTATTCTAATTATATTCTTTAATAAATTCTATAATTTATTTCTTTAGTTAATTAATTAGTAAATTATTTATTTTTTTCATTTTGTTTTTATTTTAACAAGATAATTAGTTTGGATTTTATTTTATAAGTATATTTATTTTCGTTAAAAAAATTAACAAAAGAAAATTTATTTTATTTCAATTTTAATTTACTTATTTATATTTTTAAATTGTATAAATTTTACTCTTAGTATAAATTTAGTAATAAATTATTTTTTTAATTTATGACTTCTTAATTTATTTTATTTAATTATAGTATATGAGAGTTTTTTATTTGATCAGTGGAACAACTCTGATAGAAGATAACATTCAAAGATGCTTTCAGTCAGATCATAAATTTTTAGATGTGCTAGTTTTTTTCCAAATTATTTTTTTAAAGGAATTATGCCTCATGTTTGAGAAAATTTTGAGGCTTTCTTTGTAAAAAATTTGGATATTTTATTTTAGGATGAGTAAAAGAAATATATCTCATGTAACATTAATTTTTTTGTTCCTAATCCCATAAAAATATATTGGGAAGTGTGGAAGATATATTTTCACGCATAAATATGTTCTAATGGAACTATAATAGAATTAGAGCTACACTACATAAGTTTAAATAGGTATTCATCTGTCATGCAAAATGTTTCAATTATCAGCTTTAGATAATATATTCTAAGATAAAACTATTTTCAGGTAGGATAATTATCTTATTCTACCAATGGGTTTTTAGTGAAACCGAACAAAATAATCCACCATTTCTCTACACTTTTCATAGAAGTTATGAAGCCCAATGCTAGATCTAGAGACCACCTCCATCGATGTGCACACTAACCAGGACACTGATTTTGAGGAAACTGAGTTCTTTTGTGGAAGAAAACATATAGGTTTCTGCCGCCATAGATATATGATTACCACTATTGCTGGAGCATGAAAACCTGAATTTGGAATCTCGATTAGAATTCAACACCACCATCACTGATGAATCTGGTGATGCAAACCCTTACACAGGATCTCACTACTATCAACATTAAAGTATATTATAATAAAGCATGTTCAAGAATCCTTCTAGACTATCACTTTCATCATTACAATAATGAGTTGATGAACTAGTTTTGTTGAAAAAACCTACCCAGATATGATGTCATGAATCATTTGATGTTTGGACATGAGCTCCCACTACAAAACTAGATCTGAGCTTGATAAACCATGAGATAAGACTTTAGGATACCTAAAAAGGGTTTTGGTTGATTCCAAATATTTGGAGTAGTGATGTAGAAGGATTACAAGCTTACTTTATATGGTCTTGATTCCATCAAAGCTGATGGGTTAGAGATGAACTAATTCATTTTGAAGAGGCTTGATGAAAAATTTCATGGAGATGATGTTGTGAACCCATGACCATATTTTATAAATCTTAAGAATCCAAAATTGATCAAAATAAATGATTATAACCTTTTATAGATGACGTCAATGGCATGTCAGAGAAGAATATGACTGATTTCATGATTCTACGTGAGTATTTTTGTTTTCATCATGCTCAGATTCCACTATGAAGGTTTGGTCTTGTGTAAAGAAAGGCTACATGTTGTGAGATCATAACCAATCCAAGTACATTTGCAGGTGAATATTTGATGTTCTTTCGAAGCTTGGTTGGATTCAAGTGTATGATAAAAAGAGTTTTGGATCACTAATAAATTTCTATTCAGGTTATTTTGATGAATATGTTGGGTCCTCCTCAAATCCAAATGTTGTGTCTATGATAAAAAAATTTATCATGGAATTGTTTCAACTATATTGACCAAATAAATGTGTTTTACCCCTAATTATGAGGTGAATTTCACCGATGTTGGGTATCCAAGTCATGTGAATAATGTAATATAAAGGCTTAAACTGTATAATATAAACCCATGTGTGTTTGATATAATCATATAATAGTATATGGAATAAGTACTATACTAATAGAAGTAGAAAAAGGTTTCAAGATTGAAAATGTTTCCACTAGATGAATTATATTTATTGAATTTAATTTCATATGACTTATGAGGTTTTGTTTCTCCTTGTTGGTGTGGTTGTGAGAGATAATTAGGAAATCTGCCTGAGTGAAAACGAATTACTTCAAGTAGAGTGTGTATACCTGGAATTGACATGTGGAATCTGAGAATTTAATACTAGAATCATATTTTTTAGTTTTGATAGTCACATGTAGACTTAATAATTTATTTATTATTTATGTTTTCTAAGGAGTAGGGGATACTGACAGAAGGATGGGTATTTAATTATTTCAAGAGACTGACACCAATTTTAGGTGGTGATAAGTGGTTGTAACTAATATGGAAAATATATAAGGAACATTCATTAAAGATTAATGATAGAGATTGAAATGAAGAGTGAAGATAGAGGACACAAAGCTGAACAAATTTTTAAGAGACTGGAGTGGATATACAGATAAAATAATTGGAAAATATTATATCAAGCTTAACTGAGACCTTCCTCTAAGAATAGTGATGAAGAATGAACGCCGATCTCATTTCACAGATATGATAAACTAAATTTTCAGTGGTCAATACTTGTGTTTTCTATAGGTTATTTCGATCTAATATTTTATATTTCTTATAAAATATTAATTTTCTCTATAATTTCAACTATTAGATACTTGATTGATTTTTGATAATTGGATCCTTTTCTCTTATATACTTTGGATTTCATATAGACAATAAACCTGTGTTTTTCATCAGGTCCAAACTATTAGGCAAGTATGGTAAATATTTTGTTTTTCAATTCTCATTATTGAATCTTTTGAATTATTAGTCAATAATTGTGTGCATAGTGGTTTGATTTTTTGAAAGTGTTTGTCGATTATTGAATAATTTGATCAACTCTTAAAGAAATAAGGTTTAAACTGATATCATAGTTAACGATCATCACTTCAAAAATTTAATGAGACACACAGTTTATAGAATTCATAATATGATTTGAGAGAATTTATGGATTTAATTATTCCAAGGAAATAAAGAAGGGATATAATAGTTTAGTCACTTGGGAAGGACATCGATTCTTTTCTAATTTCTCTCAATCTTTCAATCTACAATATGTTTTCTTCTATTCACTTTTCAAGTTTTTGTAGGATAGAAAATTAGGATTGTTTTGATTCCATATTTCGAAATCCCCTTAGAAATATATTAATTATTTAATAATAATAATAATTGTAAAAAATAAACTCCTTAAATATAGTCTCATTTGGAGACAACCCTAGTTGCAGCTTTATCACAGTTGATAGATGATTAAAAATATTTAAGGGGATTAAAATGATGAAAAAACCTTGTTTCAAGTTGTTTTTGTAATAGTTCTAATAGTCCTATTATAAGAAAAAAATGGAATTTGTTTTAGTAATAATATCCAAAGAAACATTGATAAAATATTTTAGGATGCATCATCATTGTATTTTTTATCCTTTTATTAGGTAGAGATCCACATTTTGGTAACAAAGTTCCATGACCCCCTCATAGGCAATGAGATGGAATGGCCTTGACAATGGGGAGTGGGACTACATTGTAACATTTTTTGTTTATAATGGAATACACATAAAGTATATCCCCATGTTATAGTAAAATAATTCACCTCACATCATCCTTGATAGAGTTTTTGTATTTTATCATGAATGTGTATATAATTTCATATGCTACATTTTTCATTAATGGGTCCTTTTATCTTGAACTTGCTTCATTTTTGGATTTTTCATCTATAGTTTTTTTCATTTCTGTTTTCAATCCGAAATAATTTTGTTATATTTCAAATTTTACAAAATTAAATACTCAATAAAAATTAATAACAAGAGTTTCATCCTCTCCATTAATTTCCTTTTAATCTATCCTTGAAATCACATGGTCGATTGCATATATCACACAGTCACATGTACTACGTGGGAGTTTCACCATGGTAGATAGAAAAAAACTTATTTATAAATTTATTTAACATTATTATAGATCACTAAAATAAAAATTTGATAGATTAATCCAACTACATCAGTCAAATCCATTTGTTTACCTCATTTTTCATCACAATTCTTAATTATGAATGATAATTTTCTGCATCGTTTTTCATCTTATATTAATTTTAGAAATAGTTTACAAAATTTTATTGAATTATATATTAATATTAATGATGATGTAAAATGTAGAGATGGCATGACCAGCATTGATCACATACCAGGAAAGACATCCCTCATAGTTAGTCATAGTGGGATGGTGAGTTCCACCTTTTAGTGCATAGAGATCTCATCATCTCTGTCATGTTGCAAGACCTCCTTCCATCATACCTCATCATTATTTTTTTGGGTTCCACAGTGTAGAAATGTGTGAAATCACATTCATAAATAATCATCTCATTATGAAACTCATCGAGAGAAGAAGGTTAGAGAAACATACATTTCATTTTGAAGAGGGAGAAATGACTATTATGCTCGAGGATGTGTTTATTATGTTGGGCCTCCAAATTGATAGTGTAGCTGTGATGGACCAAGTTTGTACAGATTGATTTGATATTCATCATAGGATTTTGGGAATTGAGTTTTGGGACAATGGAAGGTTTGTCACATGGAGATGATTATGAATTCCATGGATAGATGAGCACTTAGCCCATCTAGTCAAGGATGCTAACGAGATCATCATACTGATAGTTTCATGTGCATATATTTTGAGTCTTATTGGAATCAAAATATTCAATGACCATTTAACTATATTTTTCGACTTGATATATTAACCTTTACTATCTGATTTGGACCAGAAGAGGATGTATATCTCAGGGTCTACATGTCTTTCATATACATAAAGAGTGTTATGCAATGCATGCCATGTAAATAATATGCAGATCACAGGATGAATTATTCTTATTCAGATGTGGATATGGGATAACATCCCTCACACAGCACGACATGCCCGCATAACACTACCAGCTAATATATTAAGGGAGTCTCTACGTAGATGATGGTATTTTTTCCTTCTTATGGGAAAATCAAATGTATAAGTTTCTATTATGAAATATAAGTATAGAAATTTTATCTACGATGTGGATTTAGGAACATCGATATTCATATACATCCATACATGATGTACAAGCATACAAATATATGTTATAAAATATTTTAATGGATAATGTGAATGATTATTAATTAAATAATTAAATTCTTATTATGTATAATAATTTCCTTCATTTATTAATTACTTATTCATTTTTTTATTTTCGGTTTCATGGATGCCTAATATTGAGACAAAATTCTCTCACTATATTATACAGTGATACTTTCTAGAAAATCAAGAATCATGATTATGATTCATCTTAATATTTTAGTGTGTCATTGTGTTGATAGAGTTATGAGGTAGTTTGGATTCTATCAGCCCATTCTTGCACTGCCCCATCAGTTACCATCTCTCCATTCCTAGAAGATGTTAGGGAAGTGAGATAATGATTGGAGATGATATCATACATCATATATTGACATCTAGGATAGATGATATTAGTATCAATTATGAAGAATCGATATAATATATAGTCATTTATCATATTAGATTGATTATGGTTCCTGATACCGCATGTCCCATGTGAGACATCTTACACAACATGGATGGGGATACCTTGAGTTGATAAAAAGTCTTCCTTACAATGCTCAATTTTTTTATTAACTTTAGTAAACTCTATTACTTTTTTTATGCTACTAATTTTTCTCAACACATTCAAATATTTGATCCCACAGAGGGGGTACCTTTGGCAATGAATATTTTTACATAGTACTGACTGGGCTTCTTCTTCATATAGATGTGATTTTCCAAGGGATTTTCTTTGATGTTCCAAGTGATGATAAGGGTGATGAGCCTAATATAGATGTCCATAGTGGTGAAGACCCTATTTTTGATACAGATGTCACATAAGCGGAGGGTGTTCATCATGATTAACCATATTCTCCTCTAGTTATTATTTCTTATAAGCTACATCCATAGAAAACAGAACAGAAAAATATAGAGTCTAATATAAAAGTCATATTTTCTTATAGAGATAGACGTTGATTGGCCTTCACTGCATACATTATTTTCTTATCATCCATATAAATACGATGCATGGAATCTATCATCTTCACATATTGGGAAGAGTCCCAATAAATAGCCACTATCCTTAGAGTTAGAAAAAGCTATAGGCAGGGAGATTGTAGATCCACCGCTTGTCACACTAGAATATGTGGAGGTAGGTGCTATATATGATACACATGAGCTATGTATACCAAATCATAGACATCGACAAACATAAAGTGGATCAATTAAGATAAACAAAACCATGGCTTGGAGGAGTACTCATGACAACGAATTAGACTAGATTGATACATGTTATATGTTTTTTAAATCATCACATATACATTATTTAAAAACCTAATAATATATTATATTTTCTGAATAAATCAAAAAAAATATAATTGGAAACTCATACAAATTTTTTTGAATGATTAATAAACATTAATATTAATAACAACACTTGTAATAACAATAATAATATTTTTTATTTATATTAATAATTTTTAGTATTCTAATCCATATTATGTATAATAAATAATCATTATAAATGTATTATTAAATAATAATAATATTATTATTTTGAATTCTATAAATATTACTAATATTAAAAATAAATATTATTTTATTTATTATATATATAAATAACTAATAATACAACATTATATATTAAGAAAAATATATCCATTAACTAGTATATATATTTTTAGTAAAAAATATTTTATTTAAATTATTATACAATGAAGATTTTCTATAATATTAATTCATAATAAATAACAAAATTGATAATTAATAAATATATTACTTATCAATAAATTATTAATAATTAAATCTATAAGAGAATTAACAAATATTTATAATTAAAATTGTAAAAATATAAGTTCTTATACAATTAAAAAATTAATAACACAATAATTTAATATTAATCAATAAAAAAATTAATTGAAAATTAATAAATATATTACTTATTAATAAATTAATAATATTTTATATCATCAAACAAATTCTGAAACAGTTATCAATACTAATTATAGAAATATTATTAATATTATTAATAAGTATTATAATATTAAATATATAAATAAATAGTAAATAATAGACCCTCATATATTAAAATTAATATAATTATTAACTAGTAAATATATTTTACAATATAATTAATTTAAAACATAATAATATATTATTAATTAATTAGAAATAATGATATTAATAAATGATGAATATATTACTTATTAATAAATTGATAGTAATTGTATAAAAAAGTTATTAAATCTTTATAAAAAAATATAAATATAACTTATTAACTATTAGTGAATAAATAATAATATATATACATATAAAGAGTTGTGAATGTGGTTCAAGCCTCTTTGGCCATGGCGAGAAAGCATAGACTCTGTTCACACTTCTTTACTAAACAAAGAATTATAAATAAGGTCCACACCTCCCCAATTTTTTTTTAAATTACATTGAAATCTATCCCATTATTTAATTTTTATTAAAATCATAGACTCATTTAAAAAACACAATACAAAACGTTTTGTAGAAATTTTTTTGTAGAAAATGTTTTATGAAATCCTAACGTAAATATTTTACACAAAAATTAAAAATACATTTAAAGTGTATTAACTTATAATATATATATTTTTTATATTGAAATTTTATTAAACTATTTTGGTGTGATTTTAAATTTCAAATTTATTTGTTTTGTTATAATAAAATAATTAATAGGATACACACTAGTTATTTAATTTTTAAACGTTATTTTTATTATTAATGGAGGAATGTTAATATAATTTATGAAAATGTTATTTTTAGTCCAATTAATATTAGAGTGAGATTCGTTTAGTAAATATTAATCATGGTGATCTAATTTATATTATCACTAATATATATAAATCCTTCAACAATGCTATAATAGATATTTTTCAACGCAAAAAAAAACAGAGAATTGGAAATCATAGCTCCCTTAAAATCTATAAGCCATTATCAGTTCTATTCCTAGCAGTAATAAAGGGGAATATTGATATAGTGTCCTATTAAAATTACAGTACACTATAGTAGAAGAAATATGGATTAAATATATGGAGGTAAATACGTAATTTTAATTAAATAAAATTTACAACAAAAATATAAGAAAAAAACACTATATTTTAGGAATTTAAAACATTGGTTTGTATAATTACAAGAGTACGTACAATTTATCAAAGACATTAAATAATGTCAATGTTCCTTTGACTTTGGACCTGACACCAATTTATGCTTCTAGTTGGTTAATAAACCACCCTATTCTAAGAAAAAAAATGCACCTGTATAACAAAAATAAATCTAATATTTGTAATACTATAATGAAGTAAATTAAACACAAAGTGTAAATTTTAAACTAAAATCATATAATTTGAGTCATAGCTAGAACACCATGTATCAGATAGAGTTTTGGTTGACTCATAAATGTCACATAATTTCCTATTTTTCTCAAAAGTATGATCTCTTTAATTGGATCACATATTTGGTGATAAAAACTCACTATGGATGTGATCCAATTCAATATAACTTTATTTTTAAAACAAGACTTCAATAGTCACACCATTTCTTGTTCATATTCATTAATTATATATATTAAAATAAACAAAATATATATCACATAAAATGATAAGGAAATTAATTAAGTAATAGGAGATAAAATGATAAGAAAAAAATTTGTGCATATTATACTATATTTTTCCTATGTGAGGTGTATTTTAAACTAAAATGGAACTTATATTTTAAAAAAACACACACTTCAATTCATATTGATCACATCATGTGTCGAATTAATTTACATTTAATTTATATACATAAAAAATGAATTATGGACCATTGTCCAAATGTTTGAACACAATCCAATATCATTTTATTGGTTTTGGCTAGTGATGTGTCATTTAAACTAAAATGAAACCTCTATATTGAAAACACATAATTTGAGTCATATCGGTCACATCATGTGTCATATAGACGTGTGGTTGGTTCTTAAATATCAAAAATGAATTATGGACTATTTTTATAAATTTTGAAAACAATATGAGATCGTTTTCTTAGTGTTGGCTATTTGATGTTTGTTTTAAACTAAAATGATACTTTTGTATCGAAAACATGCACTTTTGAGTCATATTGACTATACTGTGTGTTGGATTGATGTGCATCCAATTCCTACATGTTAAAAATTAATTATGTGTTTTTTATTAATGTTTTAAAACAATATGAGCTTGTTTTATCAATTTTGGAAATATGACATGCATTTTAAACAAAAATGGCACTTTTGTATGAAAAACTTGAACTTCAAGTCATAGTGTCTACATTGGTGTCAGATTGAAGTCAGTTCAATTAATACAAAAAAATGTATTAAAAATTTTTCTAAAATTTTTTTAAAATAATTTAATCATATTTTCTTACTTTGGTCTATGTTAAATGTGTCTTAAACAAAAATTTCGCTTTTATATTGAAAACACGCACTTCTAGTAATATTGACCACATCAGATGTCGAATTGAAATGAAGTTGATTCTTACATGTCAAAAATAAATTATGGATAATTTTACAAAATTTAAAAACAATCTAATCATATTCTTTCATATTTTTCTATGTGATGTGATTTAAACTAAAAGGACACTTATATTTAAAACACATACATTGAGCCTTACTGACCACATAATGTGTCGAATTGGAATGTGGTCAAAGCCTACTAGTGTAAAATAAATTAGGGATCATTATACTAATTTTTAAAAATAAAATTCACTTGTTTTCTTAGTTTTGTTTATGTAACATGAATTTTAAACTAAAATGGTACTTTAATATTGAAAACATGAAATTCTAGTTATACTGACCATATTGGGTGTCTGATTGATGTGTGGTAAGTTCCTACACATCACAAATGCATTATCAATCATTTTAATAAATTTTTAAAATAAATCAAGCACAAATTCTTGGTTTTTTAGATATGACACATGTTTTAAATTAAAATGAAACTTGTATATTGAAAACACATACTTTGAATTATACTGAATGCATAAAGTGTTGAATTGGAATGCATTAAATTCCTACATGTGAACACTGAATTATGGATTTCCCCTAAATTTTGATTTTTTTTCATTTTACCAGTTTGGTTATGTGACATGTGTTTTAAACATAAATGACACTTTTATATTGAAAACATGTACTTGGAGTCTTACCAACCACATTGGGTGTTGGATTGAAATGAAGTCAATTCATACACATCACAAATGAATTATGGATCATTGTCTTAAATTTTGAAAAAAATATGAAATCATTTTCTCAATTTTTTCTATGTGAAATGTGTTCAAACTAAAATGACATATTTTTATTAGAAACTCAATTTTATCCACACTGGACACAATGTGTGTTATATTAATGTGTTTTCAATTCATCAACATTAAAATTTATTTTTGGATCATTGTCCTAAATTTTTAAGAGAATATATATATATTTCATAGTTCTAAGCAAGTGACATGCATTTTGAAATAATGTGTAATTTGTTTTAAAAAAAGTATTAGATAAAAATGATAAGAAAATTAACTAAAATGGTATTTAAAATGATGAGAAAATTAACTAAAAAAGTATTAGGTAGTTATCTCTTCATGAAGTTTTTATATATTTGGAAGCCGCATATTCTACTAATTCATTTAAAAATAAATATATTTTCTCCATTTTAATTATCTTTATAAAGAGATAAAAAATAATATATATGAATTGATATACAAATTATTCATATCCCAAGTGTATCTCAAAGGTTATATGCCATATTAGATCATAAATATAATTGGTAACTAGCTAAATTTTATTTTGTAAAATATTATGACACAGTGTACTCATCCCACTCATCTCAAAACAAATTTCATTATTTTTTTGAGTATTTATATTATTTGTAATCATCATAGTATTGAGAAAATGTAGGCATAAAAATATTAGGAAATATTTATAATGAAATTGAAATTACCTTCAGAAATTCCTTATTTGGTTATGCTAGTATTTTGATGGAATATGGTATTTTTCATAAATATAAACAAATAATATCTGCAATCATTTCCGCTATCATTCATTAGACTCCACCTAATAATTTACCAATATAATTAATTTTTTTTTTGAAATATGTTTTTATTTTTAAATATTTCTATATATACCATAATATTTTTCAATTTGAAGAAATCCATAGGATTCATATGTTTAGTGACCAACGTCACACTATGATTTAGTCAATATTTATAGATTTCCATATCATAAAATAATTCTCAATAAAATACAAACTAAAATATATGATTCAATGTTTATCTATAAAATATGGATTTTAGTGCATTGAAAATTCACAATACACATCATGTGTGATCAGTTTATTAGAAACTCATGCATTGGACCCAAATGTAAGAACCCAATTTTGGACTCGAATATGGATCCTTTAAATTTTTGTCTAATTCACTTTTATGGATCTAATATGGGGGTTTAATGATTTTAGGAAGGTATCTCAGGTGTTTGAGTCTTGTTCGGAGCCTGGAACCCCAAATTTTGTGTGAAAATGGACTGTCACATGGTTAGAATAAACCATGTGGGGCAAGCCGCATGGTTAGTTTTAACCAAGAGGGGCTGGATAAAGAGTAGTAGGAGGGCGCAATGTTTTCCCTAAACATTAAATTCTGCCCAAACTACCATGTGAAAACTAAAAACAAAATAGAAGAGGTATTCTTCACTATTGTTGCATGATTTTCGTAATTGTGTGGCCTAACCATACAGGTGCCCTCTTTCGTTTGAAGATTGTGCATAGTTGGTGCACGGTTTAGAAAATCATAAATCCAAACAGTGTGAAGGATAATTTTGTGTGATTGTATGATTTTCCCTAAATTTATGTTTTAAATCAACCCCTCCTCTTATTTTCATTTATAGTATACAAAACCTCCTATTTTTACCCTTTAATGCCTAAAATCAGTCTATTTTAGTAATAGATCTCAAGTGTCCATCTAGAGTCTAATTCGATCATCTTTCATCTCATTAGATCAGTATTGGTAAGATCTCAATTCCTTTTTAATCTTTCATCGTTCTTCTTTCGATCGATGATGCTATTTATATAAAAGATCCTATGCCAAATTTTTGAGGCATTGATCCATTATTCAGATCTTATCTAATCCAAGTTGAATTAGAGGCTGATACTAGACAAGGAGAGACATATGAGTATGATTCAGGTGGTATATAACTCATCCCTCAATTCTAATCATTTTATAAATTATCATGTGGTTTTGTCGATGTCATCGGGTGTCATCTATTTAATTAATAAGACATGATTGTATTTGTTAGAATCGAGTTCTAGGACACATGCCTTATATGTTATTCATCATTGGCAGTTATGTCCACAATATTGAGCACACCAAGTAGGGTGTTATATATAATTGAATTTTAGTTATAAACTTGTGTGTCATCACCATCATTCAGGTGTTCCTTAGATGGACCTTTCCAAAGGTAATAATTCCTTATTAAGTATCTATTAATCTGGAAAGTGTGTGTACCATGTATGTTAATCACTTTTCCAATCTAAGGTTAGTGATTCAAATTTATTAATCAATGTTAAATGATAAATTGGAATGTATGTTGTATATATTTGACTAGGAATATTTTATATTAAATGAATTTTATGTGTTTTCTTACCCTTATCCCATACTTGTAATGTTATTAAATGAAAAGCATAAAACTGAGTAATTAAATATGAAATGACTTAAAAGGTTGTGTGTCCCGTGTCCTTGTCACACTAATGAATGGAAAGGCTATAACCAAGTGAACTTAATTAAAGGTGTGGTTGATTACATGGAATTAATTATTATCTGAATAAATTTTAAGGATTCTTATTATATATGGACTTTGACATCATTATAGGAGTGTCCAGACTCGACTCTGCTTTTCGATTCCTAAGGTAATGCCTTGAGCACTCATGGATGCCATTTGATTCAAGGATTTCAGTTTCCTTTACTGTGACCCACCTTGGAACCTGATCCTTATCTATCATTAGATGCTCCATATGAAATTCTAGGATCCATTATTTATTATATATAATTCCTTGGATACACTCTTTTGATCCATCATGCTTTCTTTAAATAGAAGGTTCCTTGGTTATACCCTTGGTCCTAGCCATATCATATCCTGTCTTACCTTGGATGTTTTCCTTGGACTCTGTTAGTTTCATTATTATGGAATGTCTATAATGGTTCAACATAGATTTCATGCTTACCCACCTTAGCTAGGATATAGTAACTACTGAGTTAGAGACCTTAGAGGGCTTGTTTTCCTTGATTATTACATTGGAACCTCTTCATTATTTTTATCAATACAGGTCACCTCATAACATCTTTGAACCTCTACTATTACTATAACAATGTGATGAAAATGTTGAATATACTTCAAATGATTTAATTATATAAACTATATCATAATTGATAAATGAAATGGTTACATTTTCATACACCATTCGAGGGCTGAAGAAAGTACTTGGGTATTTACATTATTGTACTGCTTTGCTTTTGTATATGCATACTGGCACAATGTTTCAGTTTTTATTACATGGATATGATGTTATAGACACCGTTGGTGGTGTACTACTGATATTTATATCACATCCTATCTAAGAGTTATTAGGACACATGTAGACTATATTTATGTAGGTGTTGATAATGGGAAGCGTATCTCTTCAGACACTTGATTGCTTGATTGCTTATGATGAAGCTAGTAGAAAATGACCAAGCTAGAGTTCAGGATGATTAGGATAGTTTTTGGATTGAGTTTTAAAAATCTTTTATATCATGTTTTGAATGATTCTCTGTATAAATGTTTCTAGCTTTATAGATACACAACATATAATCATCATCTTTTATATATTTATATCAGTTTCACTTTTTCTATTAGTACCCATGTTCGCTTCTTCTATGCACTCTATTTATTATTACATTGCTTCTGTTATTTATCTCTTATTATATTATATTCAATTATAGTACTAAAATATAGAAATGGGGGCATAGTCTTCCCATGGAAACACCCTAGGCCCTCGCTACTAGTGTGTTTCCTATGGCCTTCAAGGAGATATGTTTGAGGCCATGTGGACAACCAGGCTTGGGCAACATTCAATGGAATCTGGGTATGGGATGTCATAAAGTGGTATTAGAGGAGTTATATTCTTTATTTACAGTTTGGATAAAATATATTCGAGATTAGGAACACTTGTAACTTGTTCATAAGTCATGTTTGGGCATCATGAACCCATGTTCAGGGAAAATGCTGAGTTTCCAGAATTATAATTTTTTTTCTTTTTTTCCTTTTATAGTTGATATCATTTCAATATTGGGTGCACACATGTAGTGTTGTGGTTATTATTATTATTATTATTCAAATTAATAATTTTATTTCATCCTTGGCCCAATGATATGATGTAAAATAGAATTGTTACATGTATCATCATAGGATTCTCAAATTCTCATGTCATGCATATTTCAATGCCTTACATGTGAATTTCACTCTTTGCACTGCTTAATATGCCTGTGATTGTTATGTGATCCTTGTTTTTATAGATGCACCTGTTATGATCTTGGTTTCAATTCATTCATCATTGTTTTCAATTTATGAGGTGTTATGGGTCATCATGGGTTAGAATATGTAATTTTCCATGTTGATCCATTAGATTAAAATCAAATGGGGGTTGTTTTCAATGATAAGTAGTATAGTACCTAATTCACTAGGAATGGAAATCCATTTTAGATGAATCGTTATATATAAAAATGAGAAAATGAAAACTATAAAGTAAAATATGACTTATAGAATGAAATGGTTTCCAGTAAATTATGAGGTTAGGTATAATTGACCCTTCATCTTCTGGAACCCCTATAATTTAACCAAAATCACATACAAATGACTATCCTTATAAGCAGGTTTCTAGGGTAGTATACCATGGATAGTGATCACATTCTATTCATTCGGCTTCATCTAGTGTTTCTATCTATCTTCTTAAATCGTAGATTGGGGTGTGTGCTTAGAATTTGTACACCAATGTTGCCACGACGTCCTATGTCATGTTCTAGGAGGGTGGTGATGACCATACTCCAAACATGGTGGGCCCTAAGCTATCATTTTACTACCAAGTGTTCCACTTAAGGAACATATTGTGATACTTAATATTTACATTAATGCTTAGGTTAATGATTTTTTCCTATGTATGATTAAAACCATGAATGTTTCTCCTCATTATACACCTAAAATGGCTGATCTGACGCATGAGTTCCAACAATAGTATCCTTCTACTTTCTCTGGGGATGGTGGTCCATAGGCTGCTAAGTATTAGCAAGCATCTACCCTATCTATCATTGAGAATCTAGAGATTCCTCTAGAGTGGAGGGTCATGCTTTATGTGTACTTGTTATGCGATTCATCCAAGTTCTGGTGGGACGTAGTTATCGATGATGATCACCATTAGGGCCTGGTATGCAGTGATTTCAAGAATGATTTCTAATATAATTTCATTCCATGGATGATGAGAGTAGATAGAGCTATATATTACATGAATTCTCTAGTAGTATTCTATGTCAGTTATGGATTATTCATCATATTTCACAGAGTTTCAGTGCTTTTCACCACTTCTAGCCGGTGATGAGGTTTTGTATGCCGGATTCTTAGAGGATGGTTTTCAGTATGCCACATGTACTCAAGTGAATGTATTTCTCCTACCTACCTTCTCTGAAATAGTCAATCTTGATCTTATCACTAATAAAAACTTGAGGAACGGTGATTGTAGTAGGAATACATGATCAAAATTATGGTAAGCCAATAGTTATTCCAATAGTATAAAATGTTCCTTCATGTTTTTTCGTCTGGGAAGTGATACCCAGAGTACCCATACTGGTTGCTCTATGTTGTCTCACCTCTGTGGAAAAAGGGGAACCTGAAGCCCCAATTTGATAGGGTCCCTCTAGAGTATCATGCTTGTGGTCGTATAAGTCACCTTTAGAAATTATTTCAGACCTTTCCATCACCATATAGTGGAATAGGTTCTGAATCAACTCCACCATTAGCGAAAGCTTCTTTTATGCTACTCTAGGTGGGGAGTTGGAGTATCACCAATAGGATTGGAAAAGGAGGAGGTAGTGGTCATGGTATCCATGATCCTGATCACCAAAATAACTAGCAGGGTTGTTTTGATTGTGGTATTCTAGATATAGAATAAGGTCTTAGATCAGGTCATTTTCATGCATTATATTCGATACCTAAGGATCAGGCTATAGGAACATCTACAGTACGAGGTACTATTCTAGTATCCTCCAATATAGTATCGTCTTTATTTGATAGAGGTGCATCACACTCCTTCATCTCTTTATCTATCATAGAAATCCTTGGGATGGAAATAAAATGTTATTATGGTGTAATGAATCTAGATACACTGTTGGGACTGTGGTCAGAGTGCATACACAAATGTAGGAATAGTTCCCTTATGGTATACATACCCTATCTTATGGGACCTATTTTTTCTCTAAATTATTGGCTTTGACATCATTCTAAGGATGAATTGGTTGGTTTCAAATCACTTCTTCGGAGATTTATATCACCATATGGTGTCATTTACATCACCAAAGGGGAGTAGTTATCTACATAAGCGTGAGTAGAATATCTATACCTATAGATATAGTCAAGAAAATCAGCGGATAGGTGGAGTGACATCCTAGATTTCCAATATCATCATGTAGGATAATAGTTTACATTAGGTTAGATTCCCTCCTATAGTATATTTTTTCAAAGATGACTTTCCCAAGGATTTTTTTGGATTATCTCCTCAACGAGAGGTAGATTTCAAGATTGATCTCATTCTAGGAGTAGCTCCAGTGTCCATTACTCCATATAGGATGACACATACAAAGCTCTAGGAACTCAAGAGGAATTTGGGGGACTAAAAGGACACAAGTTTTATATTTCCCAGTACTTCCTCTTTGGGGTTTCCCATTCTTTTCTCCAATAATGAATATGGGACTCTTTTTATATTCATGGATATTAGATTTTTGAATCAATATACTGTCAAGAACCAGTATCAAATTCCTCATATAGATGATCTATTTGACTAGCTTCGATTTTTTTTTGTGTTTTCTAAGATTGAATTGAGATCGGGCTACCATTAGGTGCGAGTTAGGCCATCAGACATACCTCATACAACTTTCTATAGTAGTTATGGTTTTGTATGGGTACATTTTTATATTATTCAGTATTATTAACACACCCTTTATTTTTGTGGCTCCAAAGAATAGGGTGTTCCACCCCTATCTGGTTTTATTTTTCGTAGTATTTGTGGAAAAAATCTTAGAGTATTCTCTTACTCATAGAATCCCTGAAAAGAACCTCAAGATAATTCTAAGTACAATAATACCACATCAGAATTATGCTTAAATTTCTTATTGGAACTTCTGGATTGAAACATTTCACTTTGTGGGTCATATAATCTTGGAATCAGAAGTTTTTATTGACACAGAGAAGGTTACTATTTTGGTTTCCATGGACCATCTCAAGAACATGTTTGATATATAGTGTTTCTTAGGGCTGGATGGATATTACAGTTGTTTCATAGGGGAATGTTCATACCTTGTTTCACATATTACTAGTTTTACAATGAATTTTTTTAAGTTACTATGGTTAGAAGAGTGCGATAAATCCTTTCAGGAGCTGATAGGGAGGCTTGTATTGAAACCAATCCCAATTTCTCTAGATCTTTCCAAAGGTTATATCATGTTATGTGATGCATCAGGATTTAGACTAGAATTAGTGATAATGTAGGAGGATAGATTCCTTGCATATAATTATCAGTATTTTAGGCCTCATGAGAGAAGTTACTCGATGCATGACCTTGAGCTAGTAGAATTTGTTCATGCCTTACATTTCTGGAGACATTATCTATTGGTTGAGCACTTTATGGTGTACATGGACCCCAAGAGCCTCAAATATATCTTTACAAAATGTGAATTGAATATCAAATAGAGAATTTCGGTAAATATCTTCATTCATTCGATTTCAAGCTTGCCTATACACCTGGATAAGGAAATGTAGTAGCTGATGCGTTGTGATGGAAAAATCAGGCACAACCTATATGGTAAGATAGTGAGGAATGTAATTTTCTTCCCTCTTCTCTATGTTGAATCTAGAGTTTCAGGATATTATCTAGCAGTCCTATCTCTTAGACCTAGTAGTTACCTATTACCCCTTGATATGGTGAAGAGTAGACATTTTTTAGATCCCGGGGGCTTGATTCTATATGAGAGTGTTGCAAGAGATGACCGGCCTACAAATTGTTCTATGGATAGAGATAAAATCCTTCATATACATAGACATATATAGGTTCCTATAGACATGATATAGGAGTTGATGTGAGAGTCTCATAATTCTTAGTTGTTATTTCATCCTGGAATATCCAAGAATTATCAAGATATGTGATTCCAATATTGGTGGCATGGGATGAAGCATCAAATGGAAGGATTTATCACTAGGTGTGCCACTTATCAGTAGGTGAAGGCGGAGCACCAGAAACCTGCTAGAATTTTTCATCTTCCTCCAATCCCAAAATGGAAATATGAAAATTTTTTATGGGCTGCATTGTCAGTTTACCAAGGTCACATATTTTTAGAAATTTTGTTTGGGTTTTCATTTACAAACTAACAAAATTTTCCCACATTAATATTATATGGGATACTTTCTCAGTTGATGAGTTCAGAAGAATTTATATCTGTGAGATCATCTGACTTCATATGGTCCCTCGTACTATGATTTCAAATAGGGATTATCATTTTAAATAATGGTTATTAAAACAGTTGTAGAAGTCTATGGGTACACAGGTTCTTCTTAGCATATCCTTTCACCCTCAAATCGATGGATAGTCAGAACAAACAATACAGGTTCTAGAGGACATGCTCCTAGAATGTGTCCTTCATCTCAGTGGTCCTTAGGAGAAGCATATCTCTCTTGTATAGTTCACCTATAATAATATATTCCTTCTGATGATTCAAATGAATCCTTTTGAGGCATTGTACAGTAGGTCATTTAGTTTACCCTTATGATGGCTATTGGCAAATGAGACAACCCTACTTGGTTCTTATCTCAGGTTTGAAACTTCAAAGTAGGTACAAATGATTAGAAAGAATATGTATAATAATCTTTCAAGATAGAAATATTAAGTTCATTTCCATCGATGGCCTCTAGATTTTGAGGTCAAGGATCATATTTTCCCCTAAGTATAACACAGGTCAGGGCATAGATGGATACGGAGGCAAGGGAATATTTTGTCTTTTAATTTATGGTCATTTTATATTCTGGAGAGAGTCGGGTTGGTATCCTATCAATTGATATTAACTCATATGTACCATTCCATGTATGATGTATTATATGTTTTATAGCTTTTTCGATATCATGAGGAAATTTCTCGTACTTCTGATCCTAAGGAATTTGAGTTAAATGTTGATTCTTTGTTTAAGGAGTATCATATACGCATCATCGACCGGAGTACAAAGTCCCTCCTAGACTGGTGTGTAACTCTAGTAAAGGTGCTATGGTGGAATGACCATGTACAAGATGGGACATGGGAACAAAATGCTAACTTACATTCCTAGTGGCTAGAGTTGTTCTCAGATAGTGTTTCACCTCCCTTAGAGGGTAAAGTCGAGTATGAATTAATTTAAGGGGGGAAGACTATAAAAACCTGGGTTTTGAATCAGGTACATATACTTTAAATTTTGGTCTAATTCTCTTTTATATACCTAATGTAGATTTCTAATGAGTTCAGGAAGGTCTCGCGAGTGTTGGGGGTTGTTTACAACATGAAACCCTAGATTTTGGGTGAAAATGGTGTGTCGCATGGATAGAATAAATCATGCGTGGAAGGCCACAGGGTGAGTTTTAACCATGCAGGGAAAGATATAGAGTACCAAGAGCATCCATGGTTTTCCAAAACTATAATATTTAGGCCACACGACTGTTCAAAATTTATAGGCAAAATTATAGAGGTGTTCCGTAGGGTTGGTGCATAGTTTCCCGAACTATGCGGCCTAACCATGTGGGTTCCCCCTTCCTTCAGAATCCCATTCATGGTTGAGATAAAGATTAGAAAAACATGCGTCCAAACTATGAAAAGGATAATTTTGGGTGATTATATGTTTTTTCCCCTTAATTTATGTTTTAAATTAACCCCTCCTCTCATTTTCATTTCAATCAAAAAAACTTCCTATTTTCTCCCCTTTTAAGCCTAAAATCCAACTTTTCTAGGAATTGATCTCAAACATCCATCTAGAGTCTGATTTGATTATTGTGCATCTCATTGGATCCATGCTGATAGGTTATCAATTTCTTTTAATATTTCATAGTTCTTCTTTCCATCAAAAATTCTATTTAGATGCTGGCTCATATACCCTATTTTCAGGGCATTGATCCACTCTTCAGATCTCTTCCAATAAATGATAAATTAGAGGACAATGATGGATGGGTAGATTTGTACACATAAAGGGTATTAGGTCTATAATTAATCCCTCATGTTTCATAATTTTATAAGTTTTCTTGTAGTCATACCAATTTCATCTAGTGTCTGCTATTTAATTAATATGCCTTTCTTGTAGCCAATAGAATCATATTTTATGACCCATTCCATATATGTTATTCATTTTTAGTCTTCACATCCACAACGTCGACCACCCCACGTAGGGTGGTATCTATAATTGAGTTTTAGTTCCCGAATTGTGTGTCAGCGCCACCATTCAGGCGTGCCTTAGATTCACCTTACTATAGTTAAGCCTTGTTAAATCTCTATTAAATTTGAAATGGAATGTTCCATGTATGATAATCACTTGACCCTCTTATGTTAAGAGTTTCAACTTGATTAATCAAAGTTAAATGGTAAATTATAAATTATGTTGTATGTATATGAATTTTCCTAGTTTATATTAAATTAATTTCATGTGGTTACTAATCCTTAGCCCAACCTTTTCATGTTATGAATGTTAAAGGAGATAAACGAGTAATTAAATATTAAATGACTTAAATGTTTACAATTACCTTATCCTTGTCAAGCTAATAAAAGGTACATATTGAACCAAGTAAAATTAATAAAAGGTATGATTGATTGCAAGGCCTTAATTATTATCTGAATCAATTTTAACCAACCAAATTGTATATGGACATTTTCATCATTGTAGGAGTGTTCACTCTTGATTTATATTTTGGATTCCCAAGGGAATTCCTTGAGATCTCATGGACGCCATTCCAGTTCATGGTTTTTGGTTTCCTTGGTTGAGACCCGTCTTGGAACATGATCCTTGTCTATCAATGGATGTCTGGTATGACACTATAAGATCCTTTATTTATTATATAGGATTAATTGGATAAATTCTGTGTATCCAGCATGGCTTATATGGATATGAGGTGCCTTGGTTATACCCTCAGGCCTAACCATATATTACCTTATTTTACCTTGGATGTTTTCCTTGGACTTGGTTAGATTTATTATTATAGAATTCCATGGATGATTCTCCTAGTATTTAAATCATAACCTACTTTTCAAAGCTACAATTACTACTAAGTAGGAGACCCTTTAGGTCTATATTTCCTTGCGTATTGCCTTGGAACCTCTTTGTTATTAATATAAATATAGGTTGCCTCATTACATATTTGAACCTATATGATTATTATCATGAGGTGATGTTAGTACTGGATATTCCATGCGTGACTTAATTATATAAATAGGAAATTAAATAATAAATTAATTGGTTACATATTCAGACACCAACTAAGGGATAATGAATGTAATTTGGTATTTATGTTATTTTAATACTTTAAATTTTTATATGAATTCTTGAAAACTATTTCAGTTTATATTACATGGACAATATGTTATAAATTTTATTGGTGGTGGCCTACTGAGATTTATCTCACACTCAATCTGGGTTCTATTAGAACCCAGACAAACTATATGTATACAGGTTTTGATAAAGGGAATCATATCACTTCAGACACTTGATCGCTTGAGTTCTTAGGATGGAGCTGGTAGCATATGGCTGATCTAGATCTTGGGATGTATAAGATAGTTTTTGGATTCCTTTTTATACTTTTTATAGAATTTTTTATGATACTTGATATCCATGTTTATAGCTCAATAGATACATGATATATCATTATCACCTTTTATATATTTATATCAGCTGCACCTTTTTTATTGTTACTCTGGACTACTTCTGTTATGCGTTCTTTTTTTATTATTATGTTTTCTCCACTACTTTTCTCTTGTTATGTTATGTTCATATATTGTGATACACTTTTGTAGTAATGTAATATTCTCCTAAATGGAACACCCTAGTCCCTCGCTACTAGTCAGCAGCCTCTGGAATTCAAGGAGATGTGCTTGAGGCCATGTGGCCAACCGAGGTTGGGGAACATTTAGTGGTGTCTGGGTTTGGGATGTCACACTAAAAAAATATTTTAGGTATCTAAATTGATTTCAATATGAATCCAGTTCCTCCTAATAAACCAAATCAAATAATTAATTTAAAAAATAAAATATATTTTATATGATTAGAATGGAGATTTTTACCCACGCATTGTAGTTATCAAGAATAGTCTATTATCTATTATTTTCTTCTCAAAAATCTCATTTTTTATATCTTTTTTCTTATAAATTTCAATCACTTCCAAAAAAATTTATTGCATATAAAGGATACAAATATTAATGAATCCAAATTATGATTTTTTGGGTTTCCCCATTATATAGTCATAATATAAATACCCATAGAAAATATTAATAGTTATTTACATTAATGAACATAATAGATAATTTTTTTTTCTAACAGATTATGAAAATATACCTCATGTATATATTCAAAACTGAGACTCCTAGCCATTCTAACTTGATAAACTCAATTATAGTCTCGATATCAACCATTCCTATAATGAAATTTCAAAATATTTCTTCTTCATACTGAATGTAGGAAATATCTCCATCATTTAATGTGGTGTATGTATGAAGTTATAATGATAATATATGTTTTGGTGGAATTATAAGTGAGAAGGTACTCCTATAATGTCCTTTTTTTCTTAGTCTATTCACTAGATTATCTTAATATTGCCTTCTATTTCCCCATAATTTTATTAGTCTATTGTATCATACCTCTCTTTAAATGTTTTTTTCCTGAAAATGTTATAGGTTTTTCATTTGAAAAAAATTAATGACATAACTCATGTATATTTATATGATTATATGTCAATGATATGAATGTTAAAATAGAATAATTAGCTGTTTTAATATCCATATCATTAAGTGGAACAACTAACTCAGTGCTCAGTACTTATGCTACTTCAATCCCCACTCTCATGTGATATTTTGGGAGGTATTTGTTTTGTATCATTTCTCCCAAGAATTATACATCTTATCCCTCACAACTATGTGGTTCATTGTTATTGATAGATAGAAATTGCATATAACTTCACCCTATATAATTTTAGTAATAAAAATTTATTGGATGTTCCTAGATTCACATTTAAAAGAAGGTGTAATGAGAAAATTGATTAACTTGGGTATGGTTTGTAGTTGAGTGTAAAGACTAGACACAGATCTATTTAGGTTATTTTTCTATTTATGTGTTGATATTTTTTCCACTACTGGTTCGATTTAATTGTTTCACATATATTGTTCTTCCACATCAAACTGAACAATAAAATCTTCAAATCATCTTTTTTTTCTCTAGAAATCATTTTATCTTCTTTTATATATCTTCATATGGATTTTCATTCTCAAAATATGTTATAGGTGACACTAAAAAACCAACACATCTAACGTGGCCATATTGTTTAGGATTCTTTGAATATACTGAATGCATTTTTTTCTTTCAGGTATGATCACTATTGATTCGTGTGTTTAAATTGTATAAAAATTGTATGAACATAAAGAGATATTTTTATGTGATACTGGTTATAAAGAATAATTAAATACTATTATTTCATAATTACACATCTTTTTTATGCTACTTTTCTATTTTCAGCAACTAGTTTACCCTCTTTATTTAGGAAGGCCTCCTTATATTACACATGATGTGGGATGGAAGTGGATTAGAATTTTGATTCATCAATCTAAATATAAAAATAAACATATATTGTTTCATATCACATTGTTATTTTATTTTAGATTTAAAATACATTCCACTATCTTCTCTGGTAAAGCATACCCCATAATTTATTTTTGATAGGGGTATATTGGTTTTGATGCACATTGTTTATTTTCATTACACCATTATTGTTTCATGAATTAACAATTTTGAATCCAACTGAATGAAAAAATAATTTAAAATAATATATTATCAACTAAAACACACCTGAAATGATTTCTTATCATGATGAATTATGAAATCATTCCATGTTTCATACTTTATAAAGCATAAATATATAACAGGTGTGTGGGTGTTTACTTTCCACATAGTATCCATGAGTTAAATATTGGTAAAAAGTGTCTGGAAGCCTCTATGTGATTTTATAGTTCCTAGTTAGATATATTTTGTATAGAAATCATCTAAAATAAATGAAAATTTCACAGGATAATAAAAAGTAAATGGGTGTTTCATTATAATGTTTTTTTTGGTAAAATAGAGAATTTATATCCTAACACTACCATAATATCTTCCAAAAGAGTTTCCTTTATTACAAGTTAGAAATAGCGCAATAAATATATATATATTAGCACATTAATTCTCATTGTGACCCAAACATTACTAATGAAAATTTAATGGTTAGGGTTAATAGGTTGTCCATGTTGATTCCATCGAACCTCAAATTTTATAACCTTTCTTCTCTACTTGATAATTTTAGTCAACATAGTGATTCTGGGTCATTCTTTTTTTCATCAACATGTTGTTGATACGCTAATAATTCTACAGTTTCTACACCAACTCTCTATTTTTCCCCAATATTGGTAACATGATCATGTATAGAAGTCATTGGCTTCATGAGTAGTCAAACATTTAATTTGTATTAATTTAATACAGTAGAGAATACAGAATATTATTAATATGTACAGTATATTAAAAAACACATTAACATTATCATTGAAATATATTTCTTCTCATTATAGGTTTAAGGGATTTGGATCTTACATCGAGAATTTACGTCCATTATTTATGGTCCCCTATAATGTAAAAGACATTTTCTACCATGTGAATGACATGAAATGATTGTGATCTCATGGTGAAATGGCCATCTTTGATTGAATTTTCAACTGACCCTGCAGTTGATATAGTCTCCAATAAGAAAATTGACCAATTCCAATTTTTTGGATATGAGACATAAAATACATGCCTTGCATGTGATGTCACTATGAATAGATCATCATTATACCCTTCGACACTAAAATTCAACTTCATGAAGCCCATTTCATCATCTTTTACAACACTCATATTGTTAACCCATTCATAATAAAACATAGACACTTGAAATTATTTATAATACAACTTGTATATCTATTCTATGATACCAAAATATAACATAATAGCATAAATTAGATTTCTATCCTTGGAACCAAATATTTGTATCACTTGTTCCACAAGTGTAACTACACTATTTTACATCATATTTCGATCATCATGTTATTTTTTATAGAACATATATCCACTAATTAAAAAAACTAGTGTAAGATATGGAATTTTCATTTGGTTCTATGGATAGACATCAAATTCGTTCGGTAATTGAATTCATATTTTTAGATAAATCCTAATAAATATGATCTTAGAACCATGCTATAATCTATTTATTATGTGTATTTGATATCCATTCTTCAACCCTTGATGGATTCAATTGTCTAATAATTTATTTTTTGGCTTAAATGTATGAATCAAAATCTTATCTATTATTAAAAATATATTGGTGTGATTTCTCCCACTCTATCATGGTAATTATAAAAACATGTATTCCATAAATACCTTCTCCCATAAGGTGTTTGTAGTGATGAGAATTTGGGGGACCGATGCTATCAATATCTGATAGGTAATCGGTATAGAACTCAATAGTTTCTTCAACAATATATCATTATTAAATACCACCTTATGGATGACTTTGATTTTTGATGTACCCTCTCAAAACCTTCACATTCCTTTAAATGGGGTACATCTATCTGTAATGGATAGGATCACATAATTGAACCTCTCTAACAAAGTGAACCATGATGTGGACCATTACATCAAAGAATGATTATGGGAAGAACGTCTCTAATTCACATAATATGGCTGAAAAATCCTTATTAATGATTGGAAACTCTTTCTGTTCTATAACATTTCTACATATATCTTTGAAAAATAAGGATATTCAAGCTAATGTATTATGTACATTTTTAGGATGAATGAAATGTAAAGAGACATGTATGAAATTTTGCATCAAAACATTATAGTTTTGTGATTTTATTCCCCAAATATTCAAATTCATCATTAACATGAAATTTTTTATATTTTATGGATACCAATACATATATTTGATATCAATATTGAAAATGAAAAAATTTAATTTTTCATTTCTTGATACATTGTAATCTACAAAAGGAAAAAAGTATGCCTTTTACCATTTACAAGTGCCAAATATTCCCTAATCCCCATGACAATCATGTTCACTCTAGACTTGATTCCTTCTTTTCTCTAGGAAAATTTTATAATGTTCCAATAAAACTATAAAATAAATTTGTTTCTACATGAATGAAATTATGAAAATGGATGACATAACAAAAATTCTAGTACAATAATTCAAAGAAAATTTATATCTTATTCTAACCTAATTTTTTAATGATTTTCAAAAATGGTATATCAAAAATAGTGTCAATATATATAAATTTATAAAATAGTTGATCACTTTTTAGTGTAGATAGTCCCATTCAATATTATCTCCTAGTATTGGCATTTTTATCATCATGGTAAAAATTTAGGATGTCCTAAAAACAAAATTTGGGGAATGTTTCAACTGAACTGATTGTATGAATTCTTGATAGATGGGACACCCCTACATTTCTTTAATGTTATAGCCTAAAAAATTTCATAAATAGGAAGGACATTTATCATCACATATAAAATTTCCCACAATGTAAGTTCTTAACTTTTATGAGAATCATAAATTGTAACAGATATACCCCATATAAATATAATATTATTGATTTATAGATCCAAATAGACATCAATATCATTACTGGGTTGTTTTGGTATAGATATAATGAGACACAATATAATGTATTTGTGATTTAGGAATAACCATGATGAAAATTTAAAATTTTGTAATATAACATGCCATGTACTATGATTACTACTCTATAAACCAAAAGGATTTATTCCATATATAGATAATTTAAGAAGGATTTTTATTGGCTCATTTACATATTCAGGATACTCATAATCATTTTCCTTCCACTGATAAAACCTTCATCGATGACGTAGATTCCAATATTTAATTATTATTTTTGTGTTTCATATCCATTGTCTCGTGGTTTTTAGACATCCATAAAGTCATCTAAATCATGGAAAGATATGAATGTACCATGTAAAATTTTAAGTAATTGAGTCATCATTATTTCATTGATTAACACCGCAGTTATTGAATTTTATGAGTGAATCATGATCCTAGAGAAAAAATATGAAATCATTTTTACAAGCATGTATTTTTTTAAAGATTATTCCCATTGAATGTAGAATTAATTTAGATTCATATATTCAATAAGGAAGTCCATTTTCTCTAGTATCGTGTCATTCACGAAACCAAGTAGTTCTATAAAGATGAGGCTACTCCATCCACTTCCAATATTTTAATTATATAACTTCAATACAGAAGAAAATGATGTGTATTTAGTAAAACCAATATATAATGGTTTCTTAGAATATCTATTTTACATCTCAAACAACTTTATATAGTCACGAAGGTCACCTTAAATTTCAACTTTTAATTTTTTTTATATAATCTCCATCATCATTCGCACAAGTTATCATATAGAATGATCCATAAACCACAATATTGTACCAATCACTATGAGCATTCAATTTTTTCCCATGTTTTGTCAAAAATTTATAGATCTGATTTGTTCCTTGAAAATTCAAATGTTCTTCCAACTCTTATAGATGAATTTTCATTGAATAAAAATATTATAAATGTGGGAAAAAGGATTTGGTAAGGGTCATATGATTTCTCTATTAAAAAAGTGATAAACTCTTTAAATCTATATTCTTAAAATTCTATTATATGATTAGCGTTCATCCATTTTTGATTCATATCCATCCTATTAGGTTCATAAAATATTAATTCTCTAAAAAATACACATAAAATATTCATAATAAGAGGATAAAGTGAAATATAATTATAATAAGGGGACCCCAACATTTTAATGTTATCAGTGTTGATTCCTAAAAAGTTATCATTCTACGAAAGGGTCACATGAAAAGAAACAACCTAGGTTAAACATGGGGTTGTATGTCTAGGTTCCTGATTTGATTTTTTGTGAAATAAAGCAGTAATTCTAGGATAGTTTTTGTAACCTTGATATGTGGGAGTCCAACAAAAAGGAGGAGTTGATTTTAAGTGATTTATTCACTTGGTACATGGTTGTTCAAGTGGTGCTTCACTGAAAGTCTAAGTGATGATTTGAAGGATTGGTAAAGTTTATTTTTATATCACTCGTTAGTCGAAAAGTGTCACGTATGATTAATTCATGGATCCAGAAAAAGTAGTGAGAAATTAAAATAATATGGGATATTTTCCCAGTGACAGGTATCGTTCAACCCTTGATCCTTCTTTCCTTTAATTATAAAATTTTACAAATGATAAGTATCCACTTAGATAATAGTAGTTTTATTAATATTTGGTATATTTCATGTATCTTACAATATACAAAACCAATATTCAATTTCCTTAAAACACCAAAAATACATTCCATTAAAAAATATTTTAAAAAATTCCATTAGCATGGATTTCACATTGTTGACGTCCAAAACATTCTAATTCCACCTCAAATAGATAGTGCAAGAGGTTATATAAATTTACCATTATTAGAACTCTATATTATATAGTTTATTAAGATGGAACTCGCTATCGTCTCCCACCGATGGCGAACCCTGAGATAGGGTTTGGCGATGGCTGCCGCCGCAACCCCTCCTCCCTCAGTGGGGGGGGGGGGGGATTGTCTTTTCCTGTGCTTGAATCTGGGAAGTGTGGGGATGGTGCTCTCCAACCCCCGCTAGCCACAGGCTTCCTCTTTCCGACTATCAATGTCTCCCCAAAGGTCCCCGGATTCATCTCCGGTCAACCCGTTGTTCCAGTTACGTTACAGGAATTCTATGAGGCTTCGGCGTTGCTTTCTAATGCTCTTATTGCAAGGTTTGTGAGAAGGCGTCCGCTGTTGGAGGATTTCGGTAAGTTTGTAAATGAAAAATGGGGGCTCAAGAATTTTGTGCCTGTTGTAATTCTTGGACAATGACAAATCCTCATCCTGTTTGCGGATGATGAGGATTTAGGAAAGGCTTGGTCCCGAAGTAAGATGGATTCGAGTTTCCATCTTCTTCGATGGACCTTTGAAAATCATTTGAATTGCGATTCTCCAAACTCTACAATCTGGTTGCAGTTGCCGGGTCTTCCCATCCCTTTTCAAAATCCAGGACTTCTACGCTCGATAAGTATTTCCATTGGACGTTTTATTTGCTGTGATCAAAGAACTGCTTCTTTGTCAAATCCTGCCACTGCGAGATTCTGTGTTGAAATGGATCTCTCAACAGTTCCGCCAGAGGTGGTATGGATAATCATGGAAGGAGAATACAGGTACGCTCAAAAAACTCTGTATGAAACTTGGATTCTGTTTTGTTCCAATTTTTGCAAGTAGGGGCATGAAGCAGTTAAGTGCCGTAGAAAGATTCCATCTTCCCATTCGGGTGTGCATAATAATAATGGCAATGATGATATGGTTCAGACTCAAGCAGATCTGAATCCAGGGGCATCTAAAACTGGATTGGTCCCGACGGTTGATGATATGGATCAACATCAAACAGGTCTGAATCGAGGGGTATCTGAAATTGGATTGGCCCCAGTGGTAGATGATTTGATAAATAATCAGGTCCATGTTGAGGTTTCTTCAGAAATGTGTGTGGGGCAGGAGATCCAATCAGGAGAACTGCCGAATGGAAGTAAAAGAGGTATGGAAGATTCAATGCAGGAAAATGAGAGCTCCATGAATATGGCTAACAGAAAGGGGAAAGAAGTAATGGAACAATTTGATAAAGAGGAGACGAAGGCTGGTGAGTCTGACTTACAGTATATGGGCAGGGGACTAGAGAAAACTCAGACATCTAGTGAGAGTAAATTTCCAGGGCAGAGCTCTCCTGTTATGGTACAGGTTAGTGATTATAGATTGATAAACAGTTCAGCAAATCGTTTTGCTGTTTTAATGGATAATGAGCAGAAGGAGGATGAACCAATGGAAGAGGAGGAATTTCGGTGTCTCCCATATCATAAAGATGCCATCACTGTCCAGGTGATGGAGGGCTCAGTTGCTCTGACCGTGGGTGATTCTGGTGGACAGCCTCATGTCTCACTTGGGATGGAGCAGGTAAGAAATGGGAAACTAATTGGGGGTTCTGATGAGAAAATCACGAAGATTCCAAAGGAGGTGAATGGGGATTTGGCAGCTTCTCATGGGCTGGTTATTCAAGGTGGGTTGGTCATCAATGGTGTAGCTGAACAGAAGCATGGCTCTGTGGTGGCAGAAGGCAATGAACATGACATTGTCATGCAAAAAGAAACAATGGTGATGGAAAATCCGAAAGTGGGTCAGGTTATTGGAAGAATTATGAATGACTTGAGTAAGAGAAACAATTTTGAACCTGGGTGTGATGTGGAGTCACCTGGTTACCCCCTGAAAGAAGATCATGTCTCATACAGTGATGCCCTTATGAATGGGAATAAAGGAGTCTCTGAGAGGGAAGAGCTTGTGAAGAATACAATAAAAAGAAGACCCAAGACAGATTACTCTGATATGCCTAAAACGGTGTCAACGAGATCTTCATTGAAAAAAGATAGAGGGGCTGCGATTGATACTGGGAGGAGATCAAAGAGTAAACGTCCCTATAAAGAGGAGCTATCTGAGGCACAGTTGAAACGGTGGGAACAATATATCCAGCTCTTTAAACAGTATGAATCGTCTGAATGGGAATCTGCTGATGCGGATGCGATGTCAGACTATGGTAATGGTGAGGATTATGGTTTTGATGTGATGTAGTTTTTCTTCTGTTTGTCTTTGACTTTTGTCATGCACCTCTTTTTTTTAATAAATTTTGGAGATCAGGCGTGTCTGATCCGAACATTCCTGGCATATAGTTTATTAATTCCATATCCATAGATAAGAAGATGAAACATATACCTAACTACACACCTCAAACCATGATTAATATTTTTTGTGCACACTACTCATATTTAAGTTAATTATATAAGAAAATGAATATAAAAAATAATTTTCTAAAAAATATATGTTAACTAAGGAAACCTCACGACACCTTCAATCCTAGGATTCTTCTTATAATACAAAAAGAAATCAAACAATCAAAAACACCTTGAAACCTCCTTAGGAATTGACTAGTCCATTACATAGCTATTTACCACAGTGTAAGGTTAAAACATGTTGAAAATTAAAAAAACGATTTTTTGTCCTCACATAATTGAAAAATATCGCACCCTTTCAACTCTATTTGAACATTATGTAAACCTTATAGTATAATATAAAAAAAATACCTCAATCCTTATATATTAACATTATCATATCCTAAATACCTAAAATAAAACACATGCTCAACCCCTTTGAGAAACCCCTTTAATAGCTCTCTAAAATTATAGATAATCTTAATCAAAACCATATGCTTACATTTAAGACAACATATTCTTATTTTTAACATTAAAATTATTAAATTAATTCTAGTTTTAATAAAAAATGACTATTTACCCATTTAATCAAGTAATACCTTTAGAAATAAAATTTATAAAATCCTTGACCATTAATATTCATTTTTTAAAACCAATTCACTAAATCAACTACAAAACCATTTCAGATAAATCACCAAAGACATATAAAATTTAATTCCGAGCCTATTTTTGAATTTAAAATCCCCGAAAATCCGTTATTCCGTTTAAAATATTTTCAAAATAAATAGTAAAAACATATATTGAGTTTTGAATCTAAATAATCCAAATATAGAATTTTATAATAATATAAAATCTACCTTTAAATAATATATAAAAAATAGAACTCTCAAAAAATATATTCATTCCATTAATTAAAATCACACTAATTCTCATTAATGATTTAGTAGAATTGGATAATAAAAAAAGTACTGAAATAAAAAATTATAAGTTTCATCATATGATGATAAATAGATTATAATTAGAAAATTTCAATTTAATTTATGAGCCTTAAATATCTAAATAAGTGAAATAATTTAAAATAGAATATAAATTAAATAAATAGGATTTTTATTTATTACACATTTATCCCGAATCATTAAGAAGAGTAATGGATATGGGATTTATATCACATCAAACATTTTATATCATAATCATCGTAAAATATCACCCTTATAAAAAACATAAATAGTATAATAATAATTTGTAGAAAAATATTTACTTAATTGTAAAATATTGACGTCAATACCAAATATGAAATGGTAAAATTTTAAAGTCAGTCTCCCAATATCATGGATTATAAAACAATCCATTCAACAGAAATTTGAGATAGGAATGGGGAGAGGGATGGATTACTACATCGGTTAGCTGATGAAGTGGAAGATGGGGAAAGGGTGGTTATAGTATGGCTTCTTCGTAATAGTTGTTGATCAGCTTGGGCTAAAGACAACAATGTAAGTGAGGTATTATACTGAAACAAGAAATAAAGGACATGAAAAATATAACATGGTTTGGACCAGGTATGGGAGAGATAGGTGATCGGCAAATTTAATACATGGGAGAGGAGAAAAAAACAACATACATTATATTTGAGAGAGTTGATTCATCCAAGAGAAGGTGTAAGGGGAGCGATGAAAGAGATGAACTTCTGTGAGTGCTTGAACAACATGAGGTAAATTGGTTTGGTAAGGGTTTTATTTAAAATATCAGGAAGGGTTATATCAGTTCTTTCAAAAAAGTCAAATAAAGGGGAATTTTCTCATCATTAACTTTTTAGCACTAATAAAGATATGTTTTATCAGTGCTTTTTAGCGTTGATAAAAAGATATATTTATCAGTACTAAAAATGCCCTGATAAAGATTTATATAATTATGTTTGATAATATAAAAAATAGAATTAATATTAAAATGAATATAATTTTAAATAAATAGTTAAATATAAATGTATATAATTATAAATATTTTAATAGAATTGTAAATATGTATTTATAAATATAAATATAATCCTAAATAAATATATTTACAATTATTTGTATATAATTATAAATATATTTACATAATTGTATATATTTATATAACTATATATATTTATATAATTATATATATATATTTCATAAATATATAGAGAGAGTATATGCATCATTTACATATATTTATTATCATTTTATAGTTATTTAAATATATAATTATTTATTTATACTTATATAAATAAATTTTAAAAATATTATACTTATTTATTTATAATAATACATATATAATTTTATAAATATAGTAAATATAAAATTAAAAATATATTTATATATAAATATTTATTTACAAAAATATTTTTAACATTGTTAATGAATTTATAATCGTAAATGCGTGAATGTTAAAAATGATTGAAAATAAAAAATTTAAAATGAGTAGTCTATAAAAATATTAAAAAATTGTTAAGTATTATTAAATATAAAAATTATTAAAAAATAAAATATAGATATATATTGAAATGAAGACAAATTAATATTGAAATTATTAAAACCTAGTAAATAAATATGTATAAATAGAGATAAGAAATGATTAAAAAGGAAATAAAATAAAAAATACTAAAAATAATAAGTAATTCTAATTGAAATAATATTAAATTTTATTAAGTAAAATTTACCAATTAAAAGATAATATATTAAATATATTTTGTTACTAAATGGAATTCTAAAATGGAAATTAAAATTTGAATAAATTACATAAATATTATGTGTGTGTGTGTTTCTATATAATATTTCATTAATTGGGTAAATATTTTTATGTGTGGAATTGATGTATATATATACAAGTTTGATATACGTTAAATTGACTAAGAAAACTATATAATATGAAACATATTTTAATGAAATCAATAATAATGATGAATTTTTAAAAAAAATAATAACTCTTGTTAATTATATAAAAAATTAAAAAAAAAATAAAAATGAATATTTATATATGATAAAATTAAAATGAATATATATTAACTATATAAATTAATACCATATTAAAAACATTAAATGTTAATGGAAAAATGTGTATAAATAAATAATAGAAAATTGAAAAAATTACAAAAATATTGGAAAATGAAACATTGAAAAAGAATAAATTACAAAAAAATATATTTAAAATATTAATGAATAATTATGTATAAAATACATATAAAATTGAATAAAATAAAAAAATAAATGAACAAATATTTTAAATCTATAAATTATATGAAAAGTAAGCGCACACTTAACATTATCAATAAATAAATTATATTAATTTAATTCCTGTTAAAAATGAGCGGCGTTTAATACTATATATATAATTAAATAATTAATATAATGTTTATAATTAATAAAAATTAATAAATTTATTAAATACTTAATATATTAATTAAATAATATATATACTATATTAATATATATACATATATATTATATTTATTTATTTTTTAATAATTTTATTCATTTTTATTAATTATAAACATTATAGTAATTATTTAATTATTTTTATATATTTAATATACTATATATATATATATATTAAATTTAAATATAAAAAATATGGGGGTTTGCATCGTGCCTGTGAACCCACATAAATATAGGTTTAAAAAAAATATATTAATTATGTAAATTCCCACTATATCAAAAACATTAAATGTTAAAAAAATTAATAAAATTTTATTAACGAAATGTTCATTAATAAAAAAGAATAGGTTTAATATATATATATTTATATATATATATTGAGTAATAAATATTATATTAATTATTGAATTAGTATATTAAGTATTTAATGAATTTATTCATTTTTATTAATTATAAATACTATATTAATTATTAGTTATATATATATATATATATTACTTTTTTTAATTTATTAATTTTTAACTAATAAACTAATATACTATTAATTACTATATATATATTAAATTTAATAAATTATATATATAGATATAATTAAATAATTAAATATTATTTATTTATATATGTCAATGTATATTAATATATATACATATATTAATATATATTAATATATATCATTATAGTTATATATATATATATCAAAATATATTTTTATATATTAATATTTAATATATCAATATATGTTTTTATATAAAAATATTAGACAAGTACAAATTTAAAACAAACAAATTTAATGTGTATATATATTCATATTTAATATATTATTATATATCAATATATATATATATATATATATGAAATAAAATTTAATTATAAAAAAACGGGTAACTCAGCTAGCCCTCAACCTGAAGGTCCAACCATTTAGGCAGCCCAATAGGGAATGTCGATGAGCAAAGAGTGTGTCAAGGACCATGGAGCTCGTGTGTGTAGGCATGAGTTTATATAGGTGAGTGTCGAGTGTATGTAGGAGCTCATCCCTGCAGTAAGCTTCTGATGTGTTAATGTTGTGGAATAATATAAAAATAGATGGTCGAATGTTTGCATGTTTTGTATCGGACTCGCACGCATGATCACCTTAGCTTTTTTAGCAGTTCAACTATCACTGATAAAGATGACCTTTATTATTACTAGAAAATGCATTGAGAAATGTTTTATTTTATGAGAACTTTATTTTGTAATGATAAAAGGTAGCCTTTATTAATTTTTTTTTATAATTGAACATTATCAATATTATTTCCTAGTGAAAATAAAAGCTAGTTATGAATTAACCTGAACCTAATGTACTATGTTTTCGATGGTATGCCTTATCCTCCCTTCATTTCATCATTTTCCTTACTCTTAATGACCACTATCATACGCAAGGGGTATTATGTGGTGTAGGGATATAATGGTGTAGCTGTATTGGGTGTTGGAAAATGATGAAATTGTTGCATGGGGTGCAGGGGTGTGATGATATAGTTATATGAGATGCAGGGAAATAGGGAATTGGTAGCATGAAGAATAGGGTAATGATGATGTGGTTTTCTAGGGTGTGGAAGTATAATGAAGTGGTGGCATGGGGTGTAGAGATATTATGTTGTAGTTACATGAAGAATTACATGGTGTAGGGATATAATGGTGTAGCTACACAGGGTGTGGAGAAATGATGAAGTGGTTGCATGGCGTGAAGGGATGTGATGACATAACTAAATGTATTCTCTATAATTGTGATATTATAGTTGTAATTGTGATATGTAATGTTATCACATTATGATGGAATAATGCAAACTTCCTCCTTATTTGTTATAAGTATCTTATAATCAAAATATTTTGGTGCCCAGTTGTTATAATCCATATGTATAATGTGATAAGACAACTGTAGTTGATGTTGTTAAGAATGAATAGTACATGAGTATGAATTTTCATTTTAGTTTTACCTAGAACCATGTAGTTCTTAAATTTCTTCACACATGTCCATCCCATCATTATTTTTCGCATGCATATAGAATTACATAGAAAGATAAACCTACTGAGTACCCCCACAATATGATGTTATGTGTATTATAGGATAGAGTGAGAGGGATTGGATCTTCTATTCTAGTATCTTAGATGGAGTTGAAGGATGATTTTAGATTTTTTATGACAAAAAATTAAATTATTTTTACATTAATAATGTGTTACCTATATATAGAAATGGGTTATGGTAATAAATATATTTTTTATGGGAATTCATAGGTTCGGATCAGGGGTTTTATTCTTTTCTCCTAGGAATTAAAAGAATATTTCCACTAATTCTCATGACATATTACCTTTTTTCTAATCACCATTCCAGGGCCTATTGGAGGCAGGCCTTGAGGATCCCTCACATCACCTCGGT
Source organism: Viscum album (assembly GCA_963277665.1). Lineage (NCBI taxonomy): Eukaryota > Viridiplantae > Streptophyta > Magnoliopsida > Santalales > Viscaceae > Viscum > Viscum album. Next base: position 328,299,414 of record OY728158.1, read on the forward strand.
CAACTCATCAGGGGTTCTAGTGGGGCAGTTTGTGACATCATATTCCATGTTCGAATTCTATTTTATAAAATTTTAATCCTTTGAAATTATTTTTTTCAACATTGATTTTTTAGAATCAGATAAGTGTAATTTATGTGTAAAACAAAATATTTGTGTCTTTATGGTTTGTTTAGTTAGTGTAAAAATATGAATATTTAATTGATTTTTTTAAGAATTCACAAGGAAATAATGTATGCTTTTTGTTGATTTTGTTGTGTTTAAATTATTGAAAAGATAATGAAAATTGGGAGGAGAATATATTTTGATAATATATATTATTTAATATTTATTTATTTTTAATGATTTTTTTTGCTTATATTTATATTTTTATGTGAAATTTTATAACTCAGAGTATCACAAGGTTATTTAATAATGGTATCATGTAGAATTATTTTTTCAGGAATGATTATGTTATTCCATTTACCAAGATTATTCTTATGTGTGATAAGAATTATGGTGGGGAGAATATAATACCCGTTGTTTTAAAATGTTAATGTTGATTTTTTTGTTAATATTTATACATAAAAAATATGGAGGGGAAAATGAATATTATAAATAATTTAATTTCCAAGTGTTTAAATGTAATATTTGAATAAATTTAAGTGAGTGTCATTAATTTAAAATATGGTATCATTATTGTAATGGTTTTTTCAATGTGTGGATTTAATGTTTGTGATAATTTTGATAATTGACAAAAAATATTATGTTAATGATGATATTTTAATATAGATATATTGATTTTCGAATGAAATTTATTTTATTAATTTATTTATTGTTATTATTATATGTTAAAAAAATTATTCAAATCTATACTTGTTATACATAATTATTTTTTATGAAGGATGTGTGTAGGTGAAAGAATATGAGGGTTTGTGTATTTGTTTTTTATGAGAGTGTGAGTGAGTGTGGTGAGGGAGTGATGTGTGTGTGGTGAGGCACATGAATGTGATGATGTAATATATGAAAAAATGTTAATAAAGAGATAAAAGAGAATAGATGTTTGGTGCATAAGGGGGAAATAAAGAATAGAGTGAGAGAAAATATTAAGGCTTATACCATTATAGTAAACATTATTAGCTTAAAATGATGGGATTTGAAGGGACAAATAGTAAAAATCTTCTTTCATATTTATTTCACTAAAGGCATAGTATATGCTGGGAAATTTAAAATGTATTATTGTAGTCATTTTTTTTTGTTTTTTTGTTGTTGTTGTTGTGGTTGTTGTTATTGTTTTTTTTCTTATTATGGGGTATTTTGATAAGGCACCAACCTCTTCAATTTTTCCAACCAAGTCACCTAGTTAATTGATTCATCTTCCCTTATTTTTTCATTATCTTCCTCAAAATTTATTTTCCCTCTCTAAGAAATCTCATCTCATACTTGTCTAAAAAACGAACAATTTTTGTTGTTGGATTTACTATTATGTGTAGAAGGTATACCCTATGTTGTTATAATATTTTACATTTTTTTCGTATTGAAAAAGTTAATTTTTCCTTCAACTCATTTTGAATCATGTTTTTTCAGATTTTGGTTTAATTGAAAATATTTATAGTTTTATCAAATTAATCATTCAATTATATTGAATTAGTAAACATCAATCATTTTCTTATGTTTATTGAGTGTTTTTATGTGTGAAAATTATTTGAAAATTGTGATTAATATTTTGTGTGTGTAAGAATTTGATCGTATTGAGTTTAATTTAGTGAAAAGAGGATTAAATTAATTGAAATTCAAATATTACATTTTATATGTATGATAAACTTTTTGAAATGTGAAATTGAGACAACGTTTTCTATTAACATAAGATATTAAGTAGACAATAGTTGTGATTTAATGTTATCATTATCCAAAATAATTACAATTGGTGATACTGTGATCTAAAATCATTAATTATTATTTATTTATTTATGTTTAGTTAAATTAGAAGAACAGTTGATGATAAAAGATAGATTTTTATTTATTGTGACTATAAGGGAATAATACATTAGATTACACTTAGTGAGTTAATTTTTTATCTATTGAATATTAATAGTTTAACAATTAAATTTTTAATTAAAATATTTGATGATTGATATTGATATTTAATGTTTTTGATATAAAATTCACACAAAAATTGTAAATGTTATTTACATAATATTCATTTTTTATATATATTGGAATTATATCAATGGTTAAAAAATAAAAGGTAATTGAATCGTATGAGATTATACTATTATATGATAATATTAAAGAATTTTTATAATAAATTAAATGGGAGTCTCATATGAGTTTATATGTTGAAAATAATTTTTATTAATTAGTCCATTGGTATGTGTTATTGAACAATGCCATGATTTTTTATTTAATTGACTTATTTGGGTGAAATATAATATTTATATTTATGTGTGTGAGCACTGTCGATATGTTGAATTTGTTGTTGAGATAATGAGATAATATGAATTATAAACAGGACTAATAGTATATAAGAAACACTATATGCAATTTGAAATAGGAATAAATGGTTGTTATGTGTTGATGAAATGTTCGAGTATGTTTTATGATGAGTGTGAAATTATTGTATGTATATAAAATTATGGAATGATGGGACATGTATCTATTTGATGTATAGAATTATCTTTGTGTTTGGATGATATTGAGATAGGTGGGGAACTAGGTTTCCAAAGTGACATCGATTTCCTTACTAGATAGATGTGTGGTATGGGACGTTGAATGTGACATTAATGTGGGAATTAGATTGGTGGGGGATATGGATTCTAGTTGGACTATAATGTCCTTATTAGGTAGATGTGTGTAGTTGGATTCCCATGTTTAAATAAATATCCTCACATGAATGAGTTATGTTATTGGTGATATGATCTGTTGTTTTTATGGAAGCATTTAATAGAAATATTATAAAATAATTAACATTGTCTAAAGCATGTAAAGGTGGTTCTGAAGATACATTAGTAAGAATCCAAAATTACATTATGATTTCTATTTTGGTTTGGTTATACTTTATTAAATTAGCAATTTATATTTCATATCATTGATAGATTCAATTTAAAATACCAGAAAATATTTACAGTCAAAGTGGTTTCTACTTAAATATAATTATCATACTTTGTATGTTCGCATATCATGAGCATTTAGATTTATTATGACATTCTTTATGAAATAAAAAAACAACTTATATGATTGAATGTAGATGTTATTATAATGTTTAATATATTGTATTACCTTTTTTATTTATATTGAGACATTATTGTTCTATTCTTAGTTATACGTTTACATATATATATTCATTTTCACTGGTTCTGGGTATATTGAATATTAGTTATATGTGGAAATTATTTCCAAGGTATAATATTGATATTTTGATTATTTTTTCTATGGGATATTTGTTAATTTTATTTAAGTTTGACTTATAAAAAACCTATTAGAGAGATTATATCTCCTTCAATGATCCTTTAGACCTTCTATTCTACTCACTAAAAAATAGTGATTGGGTAGCATACATGAGGAAATGTATGATTATTTTATGGTCATAAGATCATTCTAGGGTCTTCTATTATAGTATTGAACCCTAAATAAATTATTAAGTGTCTTAAACTTTTTAATCCTTTTATTATAATCCAATATGGTCTATCATACAAAAAATATAAGAATTCATTTTTTGATGGTAAAAATGATCAATTTTAGAAGAATCAAATAAACTCTCAATTTATGTCACTTAAACTAGTCATTTTATGAATGTTTCTAATGAATGTTTTCATGTGATGGTATAAGAAAAAATATTATAGATAAATATGTGAAATCCTCATATAATGATATAAAATCTCATAGTTTTCACCATAATGATTTTTTTGTAGCATCTATATAAAGGTATTAATTATAACTTATTTATAGGAGATGTTATTTATATTAAAAATATTTTATCAAGGAGGTAATAAAGTAAATAAAAATAAATTATTTTTCCATATAAATATGTTTATAGATCTTAAAATAAAACCTATAGATTCTATATCTAAATTTTTTCATAAAGTTATTAGGGTTATATGTTCTTTAAGATCTAGCTTGAAATAAAATTCTAGAGAGGCAGAAACTACATAATTCCCATATCAATAGCTCACAGTGTACTAATTTTGTGAATATGGAAGTTGTGGGGATGATTTCTTATAGATCTGAATTGGATCTGATTTTGGTGGCTTTGTATGAAGCTAATGACATTTGCCAAGTCACAACTGGTGCCAATTTGAAAGATCAATGACAGTTTTCCCTCGGATCTGAAATGGATCTATTTGTGTTGGTTTTGGGTGATGTTGTGGAATTTCTACGAGTCATGGTGGGTGCCGGGTTAATAGATCAATGATAGGAAGTTGAGGCTGATGGATCTTCTGTGGTCGACGCGACTATGGAGGATGCAGATTTTTGTATCCCAGTGGTGTCCCATGCTATTAAATGGCGACATCCTGCGACTGTTGTTGTGAATGAATCTGATTGCTTGGTTTATTCATTAGATGAAATGGCTCGAACTATAGTGGGGAATTTTATTGATAATAATCCTTTGGATATGGAAGGAATGATATCTATATCATGTAATGTTTATTCAGTGGGGAACTCTAGCAGGGGCCTTGTAGGAGTTGAAGGCGACTCTGGTTGACAACGTTTCAATGTTGTGTGTGATGGTGTTATTGAATGAATCGTTAGAAAGTGTGATTCTAATTGTTTTTTTCTAATAGGTAGGTCATCCTTGATAAATTAATGAAATGATAACATTTAATTATTTCCTAACTTGTTCTTCCTGGTGGAGAAAAAAATCAAAATGTTCGTGATTTGGTTCGGAAGATGACCTATGTATGAAGGTTTCCTGATTAGAGATTCATTCCAATGGCATTTGGATTCTTCCACATTATTTTCATCAAAAGATCTCAAGTGAAGATATTTGGGGATCATATCAATTTCCATAATTCCAAGTACGGTTTTCTCTCAGGAATAAGATTTCCTTTTCAAACCTTTCTCTATAAAAAATACCATGACTCAAGTTTGGATAATTTTTTTTGGTATTTACTGGATTTTATGACATCCAAAAATCATTTTTGATATATCTTATATAGTTGGTATTCCAATTAAAAAGGATTAAACCACTGAGGCTGTGAAATTTGGCCACTATGTGAGGGTATTAGTGGAAGTTGATTTAAGTTCTTTCTTGATTCGTAATATAGTTCTATCTATATTGGATGATGATTTTTCTCTAAAGGTGGAGTATGAATACTTTACTAAATTTTGTCTTGACTGCCAAGTTATTAGTCATTATAAATACAAGTGCAGAAAAAATGTTGCATGCGCTTTTTGTTTACTAAAAGGGAACTATGAAACTTCATGTGGGAAGATGATATAGAGGTAAAAAATTTAGAATGGTGAAAAAAGATTCTACAGAAAGAGAAATAAGGGAGGTGATGAGAATATGGATGTCAATCCTTCAAAAGCATTTGATGAGGTTTTTCAAGAAATTGTTCATAAACCTCAGGTGGTTTAAGGATTCAGAAAATAATATTCTGCTTCATGAAACAAATTATTGTATACCTGCTTTGACTGGATCTGAGGTAGGCTTGGCAATGAATTTGGCACCTAAGCATGATAAGGGACACATGACTTCAGGAGTGAATCTAGACAGAGAGCAGGAAGTCTTTGGTCCTACTATTGGGGATCAAAAAAATCCAAGTGATGGTATGAACCTTTCAAAGACACATGAAGAAATTGTTAAATTAAAGGAATCCTAGAAAATTCATGGAAGTGGGATGATGTTGAGGATGAATCTCCAAAAAAACTAACATATAGTCAGGTTTTATCAAAAGGTAAAAATTTTGTTGTGGATGCTGATGATTTTCAACTGGTACCTCCTAATAAATCAGGACATCAGAAAGAATATTCATATCTGAAGCTAACTATGGTTACTAGGTCACATGGTTTGTAAGATTATGATTCTGACTAGTATCGCGGTTACAATTCTTCTTACTTGAGTGACTTTGATATTGGAGTATTTCTTTTGTCTAGTTCTACTTTGGAAAGAGGGAATAAATTCTTGTATGACCCCATCCATCCTCCTTTTTTCTTTTATTTTCCCTTTTTAATAAAAAATGATATTTTCTAATCTTTCTGGTAATAATTTTATTAGTTAATTTTAATGAAACATTTCAAAAAAATAGTTTTCGATAAAAAAATTTCTTTGTAAGAACAAATTACATGCTTTAAACACGTGTAGGGATACATAAAGAGTGTTTTTTAAAGAGAAAATTTATTAAATATATTCAATAATTCCTATAAATTTATAGTTTACAAAATTTTATTAATTCATTGGAATTAGGAACATAAAGAACTGATTTTTTAAAAATATATATTAGAAGGATTTCATAAAAAAATATAAAACATATACAAAGATACAATATTAATGGAATAATTATGATCCAACTGAGGTCAAAAAGTAATTTTTCAAAATTTAATATTAGAATAATTTAATTCAATAATGAATGTAAATTTTTATAAAAATATTTTAGAAATAGTTTAAATTATATATGAGTAAAATAGTATTTTGAAAAAGGAATGATTAGTTTTAGTTTCTCATAAATTCTCCTAGAACGATAGGTTATTTGGTTTTGGATAGTGGTTTTTAATCCAACAAGAAATGAAACAATATTTTTGTGAAATATTTAAATAAATATGTTAAAAAATTATTTTCTTTAGAATTTATGTTTAAATGATAATAAATATAAGTAGGTAAGCTAATATTAATGATTTTTAAATTCAAAGTTTGGTGTTTTTTTTGTTGCAATATTGATGAATAACTAGTTATGTAACAACCCATAGTTTACAAATAATACTTTTTTCTTGAAAGAAATGTTTTTTATATTATATTATATAGTACTATAAATATACAAAAAATAAAGAAATAGACAACAATATATTTCATTAATTGAATTCGTTACATTAATCAGAAACTAAACATATGAAAATTTGAAACATTACAATGGGAGGAATGAATAAAAAGTTTACAAAAGTGGAATTGAAAAATTTGGATCCTTCAAATCTACTAGAATCGTCACCCCATGACCAACACTATAGAAAAGAAACAAGATATTAGTAAACGAATTGAAATATTAGATAATAAAATATACCACCTTGCGAGAAATTGTAGTGAACATTGGATGAATGAATAAATTATAATTTATAGGAGGTTATATTACCTCTAAAATAGAAATATGGTTATTGGAATAGTAATATAACCGTTGAAATATTAACCTAGTCGTTGGAATAGTAACATGACTATTGGGAATAGTAACATGATTGTTGGAATAGTAATCTAACCACAAAATATAAAGTTTAATATTAATAATATTTATCAGGATTAATTTATGTAAATATAAATATTATAATTCCATAAAATAAATATCACGATTAAAAACTTATAAAATATATGCAAATTTTTAATAAACTGCGTTTTAAGCTATGTCGGAAAAATCATATTTTTTATAAGGAAACATAAAGTTACATATGATAGAATCTATTTTGATAGAATTTATTTAATTTTTTAATCAGCACATAAATTTTTTTCCAAGGGTGATCTTTTCATAATTTTCTCAAATACTTTGATTTTTACATAAATAGTAAAAATACCGATTTTTCAAATACCACATGTTTTATCACTTAATAATGATTCTATAATAAAATAATAAATTCTAAATTGTTTATTTAGTCCAAAAATTAATTTAATAATATTTATGGGTCATTTTAAAAACAATAATGTTAATTTCCAAACCTAAAATCAATTACCAAAGTCTAAAGCCAAAAGTGATCCATTAAAATAATAATTTTTCATTTACAACACTTTACATTTCAACAAATTAGGGAATTATGTTTATAAAGGGGTTTACATTAGAAGTCCCATTTTAATTTATTGATATATAATTCATAGTTTTAAAAATTCAATATTATAAGGTATACATTTGATATAGTATTTTATTCAATATTTTATACTAAAAATACCCATCTCTACAAGTATAAATAACCTCTCTCCCTCCCCTTAGAAAATAAATCCCCCATCACTTACCAAATCCAAAATAATACCAAAATACCCAATATTAATTCCATTATCATCTTTAGGGTTGTTCTTGAGTAATAAAATTATAATATTTCTAGACTTTAAGGGATATAGAAAATGAACTACTTTAAGAAATAGGTACCGTCCTTCAATTCTTTTATTTCAATTTTATCTTTTAATATCACATCCTAATTCTATTTTCTAATGCATACCTTCTTAAACCATATATATAGTATTTTTATATGAACATGATTATTTTACTGTACTAAAAAAGTTATTTCTAATATAATCACATATTATACATCTCAAGCTTCCTATTTGGAAAATGTCTAGTTAATGATTGGTCAACCACCAACGAGGATGTTTCCAATTATTATTTTGTGACCAACCACATGTATAATTTTAAAAAATTATTTATGACATGAAAATCAAAAAATATATTTATTTTAATATTTTGAAAATTAATTCTACTTATGTATAAATGAACTTGGTCAAAATAGGGAAATTGAAGCAAAACAGAAACATTTTAGGAAAAACATGGTATCAAAACTTTTCCCCCTTAATAATGGGAATTAATAAATATAAGGTGATGATTATAATTAATAAATATTTAAATAAATTAACGTAATTCACTTTAGGAAAAATGTTTTTGTAAACCTAATTTTGTTATTCTAGAGGTGGAAAAGTGATGAAATAAAGCAGGATTTGCGGTAAGGGGATTCCTAAACCCAAATCCTTTTCTGGGTTACCTTCCCTTTGAAACTATACATATATATATATATTCTTATAATATACAAATAATAACATTTTGGTATTATTTCCCTTTTATTTTATGAGTTAATGTTTCCATCCTTTGAAAAATGATTTATAAACCAAATTCAAATGTCTAAAAAAGACATTAATTTTTAAAATAAAACAATCCTTTGACACCTCTTGAGTTGTTTCTTATCTGAAGAAAAAAATGATCTTTTTTCCAAAATATGATCTTTTTACAATTTTTTAATTTTAATAGTTGTTCCATGATTAATGATATATTAATTTCTTTATGAAACACACTCATTTTTATTGGTTTATTTTATGATTACAATTGTTATATGTTCTATGTAGAATGTATGATTTATGATCATTTATGAGTTTTAGTGGAATTATATATCCCTCCAAGGCATTGGTTAATGTGTTATATATCATGAGATAGTGTATATTATACATGAACATATTTCTATCTTTTTTCACATTTATGATGTTATTGTTTATGCACATATGTTATGCATGAACAAGATTACATATTTGATCAAAACTATGTGTGGTAGTTGACCACTATATTATAATGTTTCATTGTTGTGAATATTCTACATTCCATGACATTATCATATTTTTTAATCATGGTTATGATTATGATACTATGATTTTTATTTGATGATGTTGATTATGATCACCCATATACTACTTATTGAAGTCTTTTATTCCCACTTTTATTTGGATTTTATCTCACCCATTTTATTTATGTATGTCCTTAGGTGAATATATGTACTAATGATATCGTGAGATATTTAGAGGGGAAATGAATTATAATTTAAATAAATCTTAAGTTTTATTCTGAACTATTGATTTATGTGCCTAATTTACATAAGTCACTAAACCTTTAGACCATGGATTGTATCACTATTATATTTTTTATCTTAAAAGGGGATGTCATTATCATATAAGGGAAATTTGGGTTGCTATAATTAGTATCCAAGAACAGTTTAGTAAACTTGGGGATTAGAGTTATAAAACATTAGCAAAAACCCTAGGAAAAAACATTATTTTTAAGGTAAATATTCTCTTCTTTGGTAAAGTATGAGAGTTCATGGATTCCAAGTAATGAAATACCTTGATGGATACTACAAGTGGATATGGATTTAGAAAAGTTATACTTATGGGTAATAACCCCAAAAAGGGGGCATTGGGATTTGACTTGATCATTACTTGGTGCATGATAAAGGGTCTTTTTTTAGCGGGTTTTTCACTCTTAGGGGACAATATTTGTTCAATTAGAAACATTATATAAAATACTATGAAGAATAAATAACTAAAGTAATTATACATCTTAAATTTAGAGAAATATTAAAAAGAACAAGACCCTAGAATCATCGTGCGATAAAAAGATTAAAAATTTTGATCTCATATGATATTAATTTAGAATTAAAAATAAAATATTTATTCATTATTTGTTGACTGATTTTTTGTTCATACCATTTATATTTTATAAAATATTGGGATCCAGGAGAAATTAGACCAAAAAACTATATGAGGAACATTGTAATGATTTTCTGAATCGAAATCCCAATTTAATGTTATGTGAAGTTCAAAACTTTATGGATATGCTTACTTAGTTTTCTCATGATATTAATAATGACTTGAACTATGTAAAATTTCAACCTTTACCCAATAAGAATTAGTTGGTTATCAAATCTTTTTTGTAGTAATGGTCACCAACAATGAGTGGGTCTTATGATATAAGCTTTTTTTGAAAATGGGTGATGTAAATGGAGAATATATTTTATATTCTCCCCTATTATGAGAAATAGATTGTGACTCAGCCTATCTATCAATTATATTGCAATTATGATCAATTGTGGGAACTGATAAATATTACCATTCTAAAGGATAAAATGGAAGATATGGAGTGTAAGACTTTAAGATAATATTTATTAACAACTATTTCCCTTGAAATATATAATAAAATATGGAAAGATAATTCTAATATATTTAGGAAAATGAGGGTGAATACATAAGAGAATATGAGGAAAACATCACAAGGAAAATAAGATATTCTTTGGGTTTTATTATCAATTATGATAGAAAAATATATAGGATGTTTAGTGGGTTAAAACCATACCTCTGAAAGGCTCTACATATCATTGACATTGGGAGTTACAAAGAAGTTGTTAGATGTGCTATCCATGTAGAGACATAGGTTGTTGAATGATACTATGGTTATAGAGATAAGAAATAAAATATTGCGTTTCATACAAGTGGCTTAAATGAAAACGTAGGAAAGAATATCCAACCACCTATATGTCAAAATTCATGAAGAATAATTATGGGAATTCTCCCACAGGGATAGGTAAATGATTTAACTATGAAATAGAAGGCCAACAAGTTCATCATTTTCTATGATTCAAGAATACAAAGACCAATATGATGGAGCAATGGAAGGAACCACCCATAGTTCAATAGTTTTACTATAGGGATCAAGGTCATATGCATGCTAGTGCACTAATCCACTAGTCATTGTGGGTAATCTATGTCAGCAACCACAGAAGTCAAAGGGAAATGGAAATCACATTCTATAACCTTGGCTAAGGTGGAACATGAATATTAAGTAATACACACTAGTGCATAAATGATTATTCATGTTGTATTTTTGTCTTTTTTATGTTGGTTATATGGACCCATTATTAATGGAGACATTGTAAATGTGTATTTAATGTCTCTTAAAAAATTGATGTTGTAAATGAATCATATAATTGTTTTTTTACATCACATGTTTTTTAACCAATGTAAAAACCCATTTAGAAGGGTTTTTTTCACATTGGTTATTAAATTACAGACTTGAAAATTTGTTTTTTCAAATCATTTATTTAATAACTAATTGAAAAGCTAATGTGATAATGGATTTTTTATAATGGTTGTTAAATAACCGAAATGAAATATAGTTGTTTAGGCCGTTTATTAAAAAATCAATGTGGAAAACCATATATAGATGTTTTTTATGTCAATTATAAATTAACTGATGTGAAAAATATATTTTTTATATTTCTTTTCATACTTCCTCTCCACAACTAACCAAAAATCAACCAATCAGATGCATCATCCTAATAATGAGAAATATATTTATAGTTACAAAATTCAAAATTACAATATTTAGTAAAAAAACTAAAATAAAACCAAACCTATAAAATTATTTTCCAATTAATCTTGTAATTGTTTGATATCTTTTACACTATAAGGGAGAGATTCATCAAAAATCTACAAATTAAAGGGAAATAATTTAATATGTATTATGAATAAAATAAATGAAATGTTAAGGAATAGTCCATAAAGAAATTTAACATTATTTATCTTTATAACTATCCTAGATGAAATTATGTCATACATAAAACCTAACTCATAATATCTAAATTCCTTAACACATTCTTGTGTATGAAAATTCTATTTAAGTGCGTTTTTCAATTCAAAATAAAATTTTTATGTAATACTTTCAAAATATACTAATTATAAATGAAAATCCACCTTTAATTTTATATATTTGATCATGGTTCTCTTTTCATTGTGGTTTCATGAATGGAATTCCATACCTTGTTAGAAAATATTAACAATGAAATAAATTTAAAATTTATTATAACACAAACAAGTATTAAGAAATTCAAACTTACATTTCCAAAACATCCTTAAAATTTTGTCACGCTTCACCATGTATAGAGAATAACATGTAAAGTGTCTTATCCTTTATAAAAAACAACTAATATAAATTAGAAACTGATATAAAATAAAATTTAATGTTAGTGGTTTTTATGTTAAAAAATATATAATACTTTGTGAGATAAATTTTTCCTAATGTTGAAGATATGGAAACATCTGTCACTAAATAATTACATTATATTGAAATATTTCTTTAGTATAAATTTCCCTTTATGCTTCATTCATTGTCCTCGTTATAGGTGAAGTGAACTGTACATACAAAAATCCATAAACATATATATTCTCATTCTCCTTATAAATTTTATAATGATACCTACTAAAAAGAAAAAATAAGTATAAATTTTCAAAAAATTAAATGTAGGGAAAGATTTATGTTAAGAATTATAGGGAGAAATTTTGATTCATTTTGATTCCCAACATATCTCTTGTTACATGCTCCATGATATCATTTTTCAAAAGTGATATAGTCATTTCACATCCACAAACATCATCCTTTAATGGAATCTCCTAAACATCCAACAAAAAATTTGAATATCTTGAAAATCCATGAAGACTAATAGATTCTTTATCTGATGTCATAACTCTTTATATTTTCTGTTTATAATAAAATATTTCATTACCTTTAAAGTATTACTATAAAATATAGATAAATATATATTCATTAAAATGTTAAAAAAATTAATACAAAAATGAAATAAAAGATAAAATATACAAAAAACCTCTAGGGTAATATCTCGCAGAAGCCTAGACGGAAATACTAAAAAGTGGATGATACATTTTCGAACTATAGTCACCTCTTATATAGGTACCTATACTCCAACTGATATATCTATAATATCCTGTATAGTAACCATATGACACTCAATCTCTATCTACTGACGATGAATGATATTTTCAATATAAAATATCTTCCCATATGAAACAATATGATATTGAGGATCATTAACATTTAACTCATTGTAATTGGAAGTCTGTGGAGGATGGGTGTATGAGTAAGATAGAAAGTGGGGTCTGCATGTGGAGGTAAGGGAGAGGGCACTACTTTTGGAGGCGGAGGAATGTGAGTTGCATTCTAAAACTATTTTCCATGTATGCAAACATGGACCGTACCAATGCTTCGATCTTATACCCCATCATCACATTAATATTATGAACTTAAGACATTAAAGATTATATTTTTCTTTATAAAAACTTTCCATTTTATATGTTGAAGAATGTGGAAACACTTTTCTCACTGATAAACCCTCCAGGTATCCTCGTACATAACCTAGGTATTCAGGGATTCCTCAGTGCTGCAGATAAAATATCCTACCTACCCTATGCTACAAAGAACCCCTGTGTTCTCTTTTCCTCAAGAGTATCCTATATGAATTATTTGAATATTTTTGTAATGATTTAAAATATGTAAATAATTGAATTAAATTAAATGAATAAATAAAGTAAACATCTTAAAATCCTTTTAGCTACAAATGTTGAATCTTCCATATGATATTGACATTTTTTCTCATCTGATACCTCTTTAATTTTCTATGACTAGCTGGGGGGATAGAGGGGCAACCTCTCTAGAGCTTGAAGACCCAGCTACCAGTTTTTTGAAATTTTCAGCCATCATTATTTCTTCTAATAATGTATACCCTCATCAATATAATGTATGAGGGTATAAGTTTCTTGATTGGATCTTCTAATGATATATCCTCGATTATTATAAATTAAGAATAATAAATCATTAATAAGATCATTATTATCAAAAACATATAAAAGTTTACATTACACGTACCAAAAATGCTTGTTGCCTTTTACATTTAACAAATTTCTTCCCTGTTTCATCATCTATGAAATGATATATATCACATGGATTCTGATATTTCTTATGCCCATAAAATAAATAAGATGTGAGGGTTGATTTGAAATCCCTCCATCTCCTAGCAACTAATGATAGATATTTCTTCCTGACTCCTCTAGTTTCAGGTATATCATATGTCACCTGATAAGAAGGAGGAAAATATATATTACTATTGAAATTTCAAGATTATTAAAAGAATAATAAATGAGCTTAATAAATTGGTCTCTCAAAACTGATATAGTGTCACTTTTTCTACAATTCTCCAATCATCAATCAAAATACTGACTTTGATTTTAATTTAAACTCATATAAAACTCTTGAATTATTTTGAATTAGGACCTCTTGGAATATCATCATCATCATCAAAGTATATCGGTATCCTTTTTTCCTGGCTATGCACAACTGATAATTTTGGTAAACATGTGCTGCCATGTTTACCAACCCTTAATCTCTTATTTGGCCCTATAGGATTTTATGACTCTTTTCAAGAAGGATGGGGATCATCAAGAGGATCGTGTGAACATTCCACCCTAGAGGTATGAGTATGATCATCTCTAGAAGAATGAGGTCGATTAGTAGGTTGTTCTATCATTATTCTATAAATCAAAGAAACAAACAATTAGTACAAAAATATACAAATTAAACTATTATAATATTAATGTAAATAAAAAATGAAAAATTATGAAACATAAAAGTAAAAAAAATTAAACTTAACACATTAATATTCAATTTTTTATAGTTAACTAAAATGATAAAAATAGTAATGATATATGAAATGTCATGTAAATGAGTGAAAACAAATCCAAAAATGGTGTATTAATATTAAAAATGGTCCAACTTAATAAATAATTTTTTACACAAAAAATAAATTTTTTTCAATATACACTTATAATGTTTTTTTATTTTTATTTAACATATTAGATTTAAAAAAATTGTATTTCACAATAAATAAATAAATAGACAAGTTATGTATGTCTGAAAATGGTAAACTAAATAAATCAAAACAAATATAAATTTTTTTTTTAACTTATATGTTTTAATAATGAATTTTTTTTAACATATCTAAGATTTCATGAAATTTATTAAAGTAAACGAGAAATAAACATTTGTTACTTATAATATTAGGGATGTACTAAATCATATTTTCCCAAATTCATTATTCCTGATTTTTCATTATGGCACAAACCATGTATACGAGAGTTCATCATCATTATCTATCAGTCATTTACATGGAAGTAGAGGTCTTACATAAATCAGAATCTTATTTATGTATATCATTACCAACATATTTTTTTTTGTAAAACAATAGACCATTTCATATCAAATTGATCAAGAACATAGAAAATTTGGTTTTCATGTGTTGCCATTATAAATGGATCAACTGTATATTTTAATCTATTCATATTAACAAGTGTTATTCCAAATTCATCATGTATGACACTATTTTTACTAATAAACCATTTGTATTTAAACACTTTAGATTTAAATTTATTGTAATCATCCTCTCATATTTCTTCAATGACTCCATAATATGAACTTGATGGATAAATTTGGTTTTTTCATTTAGAAATCAAAAAATGCATTTCTTCTGCAAACACTAATAGACTACTATTCTGAACTGCACTTTTATTGTCCCAATATTTTATATGAAATATATATCCATTAATTTCATACCCAAACAATGTTATCAAATTTAAACTTGGACCTACCGCTAACCACAAATCATTATTTTTTATTTCAAAATCACTTTTACAAAAAACTGGGAAACTAACATTCAGGATACATAAGGATAAAACCTCAAAATAAATCAACATGCCATTCCAAAATAAATTAAAATGCTTAGATTTTTGTACTTTGAATAATTTACATTTAAGGGAAGTAACTTCCATATATAGGCTTTCTTTAATGATATTCTCAAAGAAAAAAAATCCATTTTGTCACAAGTTTTCACATGCTCCTCAAGACTGGTTTTCCCCTCATTGAAGCCGTAGATTAGGATCCTATTATATCTATCAATCCAAGAGAATATTTCATCATTCATACCAAATTTCAATGTTCTTTCAAACATTTTATGGGAATCCTTCTCTGAGATGTTGATCTCGAAAGTCACTCCAAGCATTTCTTACTTAGGTTGCATGAGGATCTCTTGGTTGATCTCTGAGTCAATATCCTTCTAATCAGCATTTTTCTGATCAAAGTTAGTCGGATCACCTTCTTGGTTTATAATAGCCTCTTCATGATGAGAGGCTATCATATTTTACACAACTGCATCAACCAACCAGTTTTGATGGGGCCTACCTTTGTTAGATGCCCTTTTAACTAGTGGTCTAGGTAAATTGGAATAATCCTTTCATATTCACGCCTTCCGCACATGCTGAATAAACCAATTAGCATCTGTGATTTTCTTTGTTGAAAAAAACCCTCTATGAGTCCTCTTGGTATGTTTTGGGTGTGTTTTTGTTTGTTGAAAAATCCAGATGACTGAAAATGAGTATGGTTGGTCTTTTCTTAATACATGATTTTAAGGTGGTGTAGTTTCCCAGTGTTTGCCAAATTTTTGGGACTCAAAATAGAGAATTTGTTTTTTTCAATGTATTATTATCTTCATGGTATAGAATGGTGTGAATAAAAGATAATGAAATTGGAAAAGGAAGAGAAATATGGAGCCTGAGACATGGATTGTGTACCATGTTTGGGAAGGGTACATGACCGCGTACCATACAACGGGAATGCTACGAGGGAGCGGTTCTCAAAACAAAAAACAGGTCATGGTGGAAGGTGGTACAACACACGGATGGATTTTCATCAGTGGAGGAGATTGAATTTGATGGAGAAAAGGTAATACACGGACCACATATGAAAAATGGTGCGTAGGAAGGCTTATGCTTCGTGGTGGCATGAGGATTGGTATGGAGTAAATACTGGATCAATGATTTTGTAAATCTTGGATTAGTGTATTTTGAAAATATCTTTTTCTATATAGGAATTGCTAATCCCACTAATTAGAGGAGTGCTCAAATATCATTAGAGAACATCTTTTTTATTCGGGAATTCAGAAAAGTCTGAAGGAAGTTAGCGAGGGAGAATTCCGCGAAAGATTGAAGTGGTTCATGCAGAAGAAATTATGTTGAATGTTTTTGTGGGAGACTGTATTCTGCAAAGGACGGGGTATGTGGAGAAACAAGGTGCAGTACACATGCAGTTTGTGAAGTCAGTCTTCAAACAAAGAACAATTCACAGACATAGGGTGATTCGTATAGGCATTCCGTGAAAAAAGAATAGTTCACGGGCATGAGGAGTTTCGTAGAGTAGGTTGGCAGGATCAGTACGTAGAGACGATATGTGATATTAAAGGTATAAGCAGTCTGTTGATGATGGATGGTTCGTAGAAGTGGTATCAGTATGTGGAGGAGGAGTTCTATGTACCAATCTCGGTATACAGTACGTTGGAGGAGCAGGTGGTTCACGATTTGCACAAGGAATCTTTAAAAAGATTCAAATCAGTTTGTGAAAGTATTTTCTAGTACCTAGCAGTACATGGGAGGGTGGAATTAAACCACATGTGAAAAAATGACTTCTACAGAGCATCTACCCACAGTTGAGGATGTAATATTTATGAAAATGAAGGGACCTACATGTCCATAAACTGTGTTTGACCTACAAGTCCATAAAATTCATGTGGATTCCTTTCCAAGAGCAGTGACACTACTAGAAAAACATGATATAACCATAGACTTGTAGCCACGCTTTTAAAACCATGGCTATAGGAGGATACGACCATGGTTATATGGCATATAGCCATGGTTTTAAAACTATGGCTATAGATATTTTTTTTCATGGCCTATAGCCACGGTTTTCAAAATCGTGTCTATAGCCCAAAATTATAGCCACAGTTTTTAAAATCGTAGCTATAGGACTTTTTTCAAAGAGCTATAGCCACAGTTTTGAAAACTGTGGCTATAGGTCTCCCACCCTTGCGCAGGAGAAAATATTTCCCACCAAAAAATGGCAAGAATAACTATTACCACGGTTTTCATGATACTTACACGATTTTAAATAATATATATAACATATTATATATATATATACACAAAATCCTTGGTGGTGAAGTGGTTAGGTAACTGAAATGTGAAAGGAAGGTGCTGGGATCAAATCCGGCTAGGCACACATTATTTTTAGGCTATTTCCACAGTTTTCTATGGCTATAGACATAGTTTTAACCATTTTAATTGGCAACCAATTTCCACAGTTTTCTAGGGCTATAGCCACGGTTAAAACCATGGAAATCGGCCATATATTTCCATGCTTAAAATCACGGCCAAAGGTCAACTACCATGGTTAACAACAGTGACACCTATGCCCAAGGTTTTCAAAACCGTGGAAATAGGCCACCGTTGTCCATGGTAAAAACTATGGCCATAGGTTAGACACTACTTCCATGGAGATAGCGCCCATGGTTGGAAAAAATAGTGGCTATAGGCTATGTCCACAGTTTTGGGCCCTATTGACACCGTTTCGAACTGTGGAAGTAGCCCATTTTTATAGTTGTGTGAGCCAAGGAAGAGGAAGATAGTGACACTTTCCACCAGTAGTGAGTAGGAGAAATATGCATGGGGAGTGACCCTTGGGAATACAGTGAGCAAACCATAAACCTTGTCAAGGTAGTGACCATAGGCATAAAATATCTATCCTGAACTTTGTACTCATTTTTTGGAGTGAGTCTTAGTGAATTTGGTACATTGACAAATTTTCATTTTATACTCATTGGACGTAGACCAGTGAGGGTGAAACTAGTAAAAATTGTTGTGTCATGTGCATGATTTCATATTTTTTTCATATATTTCTATGGGAGGAAGAGATAATTGAGTTTTTCTAACAACGAAACAAAATCCAAAAGGGATAAACTTTTAATTTGTCATACCCTGATTCACCCCCCTCCCAGGGTATTCGACCTAGTGAGCCTAACAATTGGTATAATAGGGAAATGTTTAAAGTCAATGGTTTTCTCTCAAGAAGAATAAATGGAGGTGGTCAATCATAAAGGAATTATAATATTTGATAGAAATAATTTACAACTATAGAAGAATCAAATGTAGCACTACTTCCGATTAGTAGGGATGGATGTCTTCATAGTTTCTATTCATGGAATATCAATTGACATTATTAGTAGTGATATATTAAAAGACGAAAGAAGATAATTGGATACTGATTCTAAAGGGATCAATGCTATAGGGGGAGCCCTATCAAATTAAATTTATACAAAGATGATTTCTTGTAAAACATCACATGCTATGTGGGAAAAATTGTTGAACATTTAATAGAGTGACCCAAAAGTCTGAGAATCAAAGCTATAGGTTATGTGGAACAAGTATGAGGATCTCATAATGAATCCCAAGGAGACTGTTGATGAATTCTTCAACAAGATAAATAATATTGTGGAATAAATGAGGTGTCATGGAGAAGTTATTGAAGATATAAATATAATGAAACATATCTTGAGAAAAATTCCACAATAATTCAATCTGAAAGTATTAGTGTTGGAAGACAAAGCCCCTAAAGAGAGGAAACTAGATAACCTATATAATACCCTTGTAGCATATGAAATGAGAAACGACGATAACGATGTAGTGGAAAAGGGGAAGTCCAAAGAAGTGGCATTCAAAGCCATGAAGAATCTGTCTATTGAAGATAGTCTTGAGGAGGAAAATATGGATGATGTCATGCCATTTCTATCCTCTAATCTATAAAGGGGAAAAGAGAAGTTCAAAGGTAGACTTACATTTTCATGCTTTCAATGCAGAATGATTGGGATTTTTGAAGAAAAGTGTCCTAAGAATTTTGATGATGAAGATGAATAAAATGATGAGATTCCCTAATAGAAGTCATCATCAAATGATAAAGGTAGGAGAAGTACTAGGAGAATGTTCTTCAAAAAGAAAAATATGCTTTCAAATGATAATGAATGTTTAGAAGAATCTGAGGTAGAAGAGTTGGAGGACTACAAGGATCATAAAGTAGATGATTTGGTGGAATTTTTCAGAAATTAATTAACAAGATAAGAAAGTGAAAATGATTAAGGGGAAATTGAAGGAATAGTTGATCTTCAGGCTAAATTAGAATATGACCTTGAATTGGTATATATTTTGAGATCCAAAACAAGGAAACCTAAAAAAAATTTCGTGATGCTAAACTCTTTATTTAGGAGAAGGTAGAAGAGGGCATTGATCTAAATGTAGAAACTAAAAAGTGGAGGATTTCAATGCTAGAAAAATCAGAAAAGGTGGTTGAGTACAAACTCAAAATTGAAGAAAAGAATGTAGAAATTGATAGTTTGACTAAAACTAGAAAATATCAAATCAAATGTATCAAACAACTAGAAGAGGAAGTCCTCTTTCAGTAATGAACAATTAATGATCAGGAGAAACTGTTAACTCGCAGTTTGACATCAAGAAAAAAGATAAAACACACAACAGATAAAATGAGATTTGAGTAGTATGGTCCATCATAACAGAAGAAATAATCAATCTTGAATGAAAAGGCTAGTATGGGTCTTGATCTAAAACTAAAAGTAGACATGTTTCAATTCCAACCACAAGCACCCACTCTATGATTGAAGATCGATTTGTATAGGAAAAAGAATCAAAAGATTCAGAGAATCCAAGGCACAGCTACTATTGTACCATTTCCACATAGGAATTTACCTCCCATATGATGCTACTGTTGTGGTAAGATGATATACTCTCAAAATTTATGTTCCGTAGAACTAGATACCAAAGGGAACAAGACCAAAAAAGTGGTCGTACAGAGCTCAAAATTCCAGGTCATCATCTGATGGTCTTTGTTTCAGGTGTAAAGGATTCAGACAAATGGAAAGATATTACAAATCAATAATGGAGAGTAATGTGCCGAGGCAGATTTAATTTGTTCATAAGAAGCAGCCTAATGTATCATCAAGAGATATGGAAATTCAAAATAGATTTGCAGATCTGCAAGTTGAAGCTAGTCCATCATATGATGAGGAATATCAATATTATCATTCCATTTTGGGTATTAAGTCAAAGACTTGGGTCAAAATGAAAAGGGCCAAGTGGGCAGTGGTAGTAGAAATTTCATTCAAAGCATCAGATTGCACTGGGATATGGATCATTGATAGTGGATGCACTTCCCATATGATGGGAAATAAGGATATAATGACTGGAATCAGGTATGATAAAGAAGGTATCTTAATATTTGGTAATTATGAGGGATTGAAAATTATTGATTCAGGAAAATCCATGTTTGGAGGAAAAGACAGGAGAA
The DNA here is from genome assembly GCA_963277665.1 of Viscum album. Classification (NCBI taxonomy): domain Eukaryota; kingdom Viridiplantae; phylum Streptophyta; class Magnoliopsida; order Santalales; family Viscaceae; genus Viscum; species Viscum album. The sequence goes on from OY728158.1 coordinate 328,321,136, forward strand.
GGGAAGATGTCTTGGTCGTTTAAGGGCTTAGTCACAACTTGCTTAATGTTAGTCAGTTGTGTGACTCAGGACATGCCATAAATGTTTCCATGAATTTTTTTATAAAAAAATAAAAGGATGGTGATATTGTGTTTCAAGGAAAGCGTATAAAAGGAAACCTCTACCTCGTCAGTGAAGAAAAAGATATGTTCTTTCTGTCCAAGGATGAAGAAGATAAGTTATGACATAAGCATATTGTCCACATAATCCAAGCACCCTTGGAAGATCAGGTAAAATGTGATGCGACTCGAAATCTCCCTAGATTATCATGTGATCTTACTCATACATGTGATGCCAACCAACAAGGGAAGACCATTCGAAAGACATACAAGACAAAGGAAAAAAATTTCAACAATATTTCTTGAGTTGGTTCATAATGATTTCTATGGGCCAATTTATCCATGACCTATTGATGAAAGAATATATTATGTTATCTTCATTGATGACTATAGTAGAATTGCATGGGTTTTAATAATCACCCACAAATCTGAAATGTTTAGTTTCATTAAAAGATATCATTGGGAATGTAAAAAGATGTTTGGTTAGAAAATCCAAATGATTCAAATAGAGAATGGAATAGAGTTCACAAATATCCAAGTGAAGGATTATATAGAGAAACATGGGATAATGCATCAAGATTCGGCAGTAATAACTCCCCAAAAAATGCATAAGTTGAGAGAAGAAATCGAATTGTGAAAAAAATGGCTATAATAATTCTCAATGATTAAGATCTTCCAGAGAAGTTTTGGAAATAGGAAGTGATGATAGCAGTCTACACATCAAATAGAGCCTTATTGTGCCCAAAACAAGAGAAGATTCCATATTAGCTATGGTATGGAAAGAAGCCATAATTGAAATACTTTTATGTTTTCAGAAGTAAGTGTTTCATTCCCAATAAAGAGAAACATAGTATGTTTGAATCTTGTGGAGATAAGGGAATATTTTTTGGATACTCAAAGAAGAGAAAATCATATAAATGATTCAATTAAAGGATAAGAAATATGGTTGAAATACATGATGGTACTATAGTGTAGAATGAAAGGAATGTTAAGAAAATACATGATCAGACTCAGGAGGATAGTGATGAAGAGATGAGTAGGTCAGGAGACACTCCAGCTCCATATGATGATTCAAAAGAAGACTTAGATGATGAGAAAAAATCAGTGTCGTTACAAAGACTAGTGAGAATAGATGAAATTGATAGGTAGAACATAATTGGTGATCAGGAAGTAGTAGTACAAACAAGGAGGATGTAGTCTCTACAGCAAGAATCATATTTATCATAAGTTTAGCCTAAATTATTTAATTAAGTAGCTAGAGATGAGAATTGGGTTCAAGCAATGAATGAAGAGCTTGACCAAAATGAGAAGAATCAGAAGCGGGGAATTGTTTCGAGTCAAGAAGATAAAAACGTCATAGGGACAAAATTGGTCTTTCACAACAAAATAAATGAAGACAGCTTTGTGATTCGAAACAAATAATTCTTGGTGTGCAAAGGGTACTCTTAGATTGAGGGTATTGATATTGATGATATTCTTTCACCTGTTTCAAGGATAGATATAATCTAATTATTCATGGCCATAGCTGTGCAATGAAATTTTAAAGTTTTCCAAATGGATTTCATGTTAGAGATTATGCGTGGAGTTCTGAAATAATATGTTTACATTGAGAAACCATATGGGATTTTCATTTATGAAGATGACAATAGAGTCTACTGGATGAATAAGGCTTTCTATGGTTAAAAAAACACCAAGATCATGTATTCATGGATTGATCATTTTTTAAAGAATCTAGGTTTTCAGCATAGTGTATTTGATTACAATTTGTATTTAAACAATGAAAATATTTAAAGGATTATGGTGTTGTTTTGTGTCGATGAAATAATATTTGGTGGATCAACTGATGAAAAATGCATAAATTTTTTTGAATACATGAAAAGTGACTTCAAAATGTCGATGATTGATGAGATGATGTTTTTTCTTGGCATACAAGTGACGCAAGGAAGGAAAAGAAATTTTATTTCTCGATATAAATATTCCAAGGAGGTTTTGAGAATATTTGGAATGGATAATTCCAAATAGATGACAACTTTGATCGCTACCTGGTTGAAACTATCACAGATGAAGGTAAGGTAGTTAATACCAAAGAATATAGGAAAATCATTGGAAGTCTATTGTACCAGAGAGAATCAAAGTCTGATATTGTATTTTACACATGCTAAGTAGAAAGGTATCAAAGAAATACCAAGGAGAGTCACATGATTTAAGTAAAAATAATTCTTCACTATATCAAGGGAACAATGGATTTTGGAATAATGTATAATAAAAAATCTTAGCCAGAGTTATTGGGATATACAGATTCAGATTAGTTCAGTTCAACAGATGATTATAAATCAACATTAGGAGGTGTATTTTATCTTGGAGGGTTCTGTATTTCACGGTTAATCAAGAAGCAGGATTCCATTCCATTGAGCATTGCAGAAGCTAAATACATTACGACTACTCAAGATTGCATGCAACTATTGTGGATGAAGCAAAAACTTGAATATATGAGAATTGAAGTGAAATATCTGATTGGAATCCATTATTATAATTCAAGTGCTATAAATCTTAGAAAAAATATAGTCCATCACTCAAGGACAAAACACATTGAAATCAAATAACATTTTATCATGGGGAAGGTGGAGAAATGTCTTGTAAAGTTTGATTATGTGCCTACAGAACAATAGGTTACGGACATTCTGACAAAAGACATACCCAAAGAATCATTTGAGAGGCATTGACTGGCTTTGTGAGTCCATTCAACTTCCATTACTTGAAAAAGTTTGGATGTGGGACCCCTCTTCCCGAGGTATGATATGTATTTCTCTAATTTGATGATATATGTTCTTTACCCTATTATAGACAACCTTGAAGTGCCCTTTGGTTTCATTGAAAAGGGGGGGGGAGTGTGAATATTCTCTGGGGAAAAAATACACTGGGAGAATCTATTATGTGGAGGAATGAGATAAGGGGATTTGAAGCTGAGATGAAGATATTTGGGGAAGATATAATATATGGGGATCATTAAATCTGATGACGCTTGAAGTGATCTATCAATGATTAGATATTACGATAGCTGAGGTTCATGATACAAGTAGTTTATTGGTATCAGTATGGTATCAGCAATTGGTGTCAGAAATGAAGTGACTCATTCATGAAAATTTCATTATACTCTTGTTTATCATGCCAATAATGGCTCATGTGATCTTAGGGTATGTGTTGAGTAAATCCTTGATCACTATATTAATCGCATGAAGTTAATGGTGGTTGAATATGGAAGGAGTTTCAATGAGGTATAAAAATGCCCAAAATTGTAATGAGAAGTGTTTTAAACAAACCCAAAGGGGGAGATTGTTGGGAAAAAATCCCTCTATGAGTCCTCTTGCTATGTTTTCGGTGTGATTGTGTTTATTGAAAAATCTAGATGACTGCAAATGAGAATGGTTGGTATTTTCTGAAGATATGTTTTCAAGGTGGAGTAGTTTCCCAGTGTTTTCCAAATTTCTAGGCCTCAAAATCGGGAATTTTTGTTTTGAAATGTATGGTATTCTTCGTGGTACTGAATAGTGTGAAGAACGATGAACAAAATTGGAAAAGTAAGAGGAATGTAGAGCCTGAGACAAGGATATTGTACCATGTCTAGGAAGGGTACACAACCGCATACCTCGCAGAGGGAATGGTACGCGGGAGTGGTTCAAAAACCAAAAACGGTTTGTGGTAGATGGCGGTGCAGCACACATATTTATTGTCATTAATGGATGATATTGACCACGTTGAAGAAAAGGCAGTACAAGAACCACTTATGAAAAATGGTTCGCAGGAAGGCTTGCGGTTTGTGGCGGCATGAGGATCAGTATGCAGTGATGAATGGATCCAAGATTTGGTAAATATTGGATTTACAGTTTTTTTGGATATCATTTTGTATATAATAATTGATAATCCCGCCAATTAGAGGAGTGATCAAATATCATTGGATAATATCTTTTTGATCCATGAATTTGGAAAAGTTGGAAGGAAGTGTGCAAAGGATAATTATGTGAAAGTCTGAAGTGGTTAGCATGGAAGAAATTTCATCGAAGGTTTTTTCATGAGACTGTATCCCGTAAAGGAAGTGGTATATGGAGGAAGAAGGAATCGTACACGTGATTTTTGTGAAGTTAGTCCATGAAATAAGAACAGTTCACGGACATAGGGTGATTCGCAGAGGCAATCTATGAATAAAGAACAGTTCGTGGAGAGGAGGGGTTTTGCAGAGGAGGTTTGTAGGATCAGTACGTGAAGACGGTATGCGATAATAATGGTGGAGGTAGTCTTCGGTTGAAGGTTGGTTTGTAGTTGAGGCAGCAATATGTGGAGAAGGTAGTCCATCAACCAAACCTAGTACATAGTATGTGAGAGGATAAGGTGGTTCGCGATTTGCACAAGGAATATTGAGAAATCTTAAAATCAGTATACAAAAGTATTTTACGGTACCTAGTAGTACTCGAGAAGGTGGACTTCATCTTTAGGTAAAAAAGTGACATCAACAGAGCATCTAACCAAAGTTGTGGATGCAATATTCATGAAAATTAAGGGGCCTACATGTCCATAAACTGTGTCTAACATGAAATTCCATAAACTATGTGTTGATTCCTTTCCAAGAGAAGTGAGAAAAAAAAAGAGGAAGATGGTGACCCTTTCCACCGGCAGTGATCCAGAGAAATAGGCATAGGGAGTGGCCCTTGGGAATGCAGTGAATAGACCCTAAACCTTGTAAATTCAGTGAGCTTGGGAAAATAAGATCTATCCCAAACATTGTACTCATTATTGGAAGTGAGCTTTAGTGAATTTGGTACATCGGCACATTATCGTTGTATGCTCTTTATACGTAGCCCAGTGAGGGTGAATCATGTAATAATTGTTGTGTCCTATGCATGATTTCATTTACATTAATATATTTCTATGGGAGGAGGAGATAATTTAATTTTTTATAACAACAAAACAATATCCAAAAGGGAGAAAGTTTTAATCTGTCATACCCTAATTCACCCCCCTCAGGGTATTCACCCTAGTGAACCTAACAGTGTCCTTAACTTTCTTTAAAGAGGACCTAAGATAGTTTTATGAAATTTTGGTCTCATTGGACATAGATGACCCAAATTCAGAAGTAGAGTCATCATACTATCCTTCGAATCAGTTCCCATATTCGATGGTGGAAATACCTTTTAGAGAAACTGAATTATTCATAGTATATGATCCATCCCCTTGGGAAGGTTTCTGTGCATCCAGATCATGAGTACATTGATGCTCAAAAGGATTATGGGTTTGATCATCCAAACTAGATGAAAGAAAATCCTCAAAAAATGAGGAAGGGGATGGTCCACCACTACCATTGATTTCCATCCTTGACTTGGAACCATTAAAATTCTGAAGGCAGCTGATAGGTTCATCCTCGCAAGGCTCCTATATCACACCAATGGTTTGGTCCTTGATACCCGATGTGAATCCTTCAATAACCTATTGGAACACCTCCTTGTTAGTAAAACATACACCATTATAAGAAACCTCTTCTAATCCACAGGACTAACCGTATCCAGAACCATACCTCCTCATGTGCTAGGTGTACCCTGCATACTCAGCTTATGATCAGCCAAATACTATCTCAGACGAGAAAAGATGTCTGTCACCTTCGGATATGATGTCTTTGTGCTAGAATTTCTTTGAATGGAATCATCAGATGCAGAACCAGAATGGGTAATAGGCCTAATTGATGTCTCAAACCCAAAAGTCGATCGCTAGAAAGCTTCCCACTTATGTCCCTGACGACAGGAATCAACAAGATGCCCCAACCAATTATAGGATGAATAGTAATCATTCAAGGACTCAAAAACCACCCTTTGCTTCCATAAGAAGTCTTCTCCAACCACAGTCCACACCCAATCCACTAGTGACCTAGAGACATCAACCTAAATACAGATATGGGGTGATATCACGAGACAAATGACTTTTGTTCGGTGATAAAAACACAAAAATTGGCATACCAAATTGCCAAGAATCTTAAGAGTAGAAGGGTTTTGAAAAGGTAGCGGTAATCCTAGAAGTATTACTCAAACTAGCATAGAAGTAACATCTCGATTCCAATGAAAGTTGTATAACCAGCTAAGAATATAGAAGAGGCACCCATTGACATATTGTGGGGCTCTGGTCTAGGAAAGAATTAGACCATCCTCGAAGGATAAATTATGCATCATGTGTTCGCTATCGAGAATCCCTACCACCACTTGGCCCTAAATACCCCAAGAGTCAGATATAAACCTATCAAAGTTATCAACCAATGGATGATGATTCCTAAAATGGTCCACTGATGTTAGCTTATGAATATCCAACGCCTTGAAGAACTCCGTCAATGAAAACACCAACTGAGGTGAGTCATTGTAGAGATCTGGAACCTTAGGACTAAGAGAAATTTCTTAGAAGGATGTAAATGAGGCCATGTCAAATAATGGGAGGAATGGAGGATGCCTAGAACCAAAGTATGGTGGATGAAGATCAACCCCACCCTCCAGTAGGGAAGGAGGGGTTGAAACTGTGACCATCTAATCTTATTCCCACCACAAATAAATATCTGACCTTCCACTAACCATTTTAATGTTTCTGATGCATTTGATCTACTAAGCATAGTCTCTTTAAACCATTGAAAAAAAATTAATCACTTTCAAAATCCATATATCTTTATTATTTGGATAACATTGTTTTAACACATTAATATGTAATATTATATATTATTGAGCATCATCTATGTTATTCAAGATGTATAAATGTACCTTATTTATTTTTTCACCTGGCAAAGATTTTACTTTCAAGCCATGTATCCCCATTCCCCCAAAATTAACATGTTCATGGAGAGACGGAGGAAAAGAAATGTTCTCCACTATAGAAAAGTATCCTATAAAAAACATTTCAACATCATGAGAAATATACTTTTCAATAATGGAGGCTTTTGGTCGATATGGATTCTTAACATTCCCCTTCAATATATTCATTTACCTTTCAAAAGGATATATTCAATATAGATATAAAATTTTAAAAATATTTATTTCTTGAACAAAATGATCCATTTAATGAACCCTTATATCAAAAATATAGAGGAAAATACATTTCCAATTGAAAAAGTATATAAATTGCTTTGTTTTCCAAAATTTACAAATCATTTAGATCATTCACCTTATAAAAAATTGAACTGAAAAAATAACACAACTTTATGATACTATTTCTAATATGGATGGGAAATATTCCATGAATTGAAACCGAAAGAATCTGTTTCATCAAGACATGAAAATCACAAGATTTCATACATTTCAACTTCAAGTCCTTTGAAGACACAAATTTTTTTACTTTTTAAGAATAACCCTATGACACTTTGATATCATGAAGATACTAAAAAAATATAATTTTATCCCTCTTAGATAATGTATGAAAATATAGGGGAATAAATGTTCACCTTCCATCAGAAGTGGGGGCTAACTCCAAATGTATTCTCATTGATAGTAAGTCCAATCTAACATTCATCCCATATTTAGTCTTTCCTTTAATTTCTAACAATGTTTTAATCAATCAGTCATGGATACAACTCTTCTAATGCATGAAATCAATGTTATATTTCACCTCTTGATATCTCTAATATGGTATCTCAAAAAATATTCACTATTTATTCCAAATATTTCTATCATTACCAGATTTATGTGTTTTTTCAAATGTCACATCAAGGTTTTTCACCCTAACAAAATATTGATTAGTGGATAATGGGTTTAGAGAAATATCAAATTCTTGTGATCCATTGAATGATTTTTTTAATCTTATATAAGTGTGATCCATAGACTAAAACATTCGATGACCCATGTACACTGTTTTTCTCCCGTGATGAATTTGATAATATGAAGTATGTTGTTATCTAATTGGACACACATTAATCCTCTTAACACTATATCCTAAAAAATTTTCATACACTAGGAAGTCCTTTTTATTGAACATAATAATGGCATGAGGTTGAAAATATTCTATTTTATTAGAATTTTACACCATAATATTATCCTCCTATAGAAGTTTCAAATCATCAATTAATGGTTAAAAGAAACATAAATATCATTTCTAGGTTGTTTTTGTCCATATATCATTAAAATCAACGTGAAATATTTGAGATTCATACAAAATTTGGGAGATAAGTTTTAAATTACCAATAAAATAGGACATAAACTATGTGTGCTACTCAGGATTTGATATGGATTCATTCCACTCATTCATAGTCCAAGTATGATATTTATAACCCCTTTCCCAAATATAGGAAATTTCTAATTAGTTTTCTTCCACTGTGGAAAATCATTAGTATTCCATAATTTTCAATCACATATCCACTCCTATGGATACCATATTAACCATTTTCATCATGTGAATTTGCAAACAAACATTTCAAATGAGGAATTATAGGAAGATGCCAAAATTCCTTGGTAGGGGTCTTTATTACTGCTAAATCAACATGTATTTTTCATTTAACTTGTATCGTGATGTCCCACATTTAGGACACTTTCATAGAAATTAATATTACTTCCTATATAGCACAAAGTCATTATAGGACACATGTATTCTTTACCCTAATACCATTGGGTATGGTATTTTCTTCTCTTTATAATGTGAATCAAGAATATCATTTTGATTAGGAATAATATATTTCAACAATTATTGAAAATCAAAAAATATTTGTCACTCCAACCATGTTTCTCCCTCATGTTAACCAACATTAACATGGATGATAAAACAACAAATTCCATAAAAATTGTATACAATGGGTTTTCAAAATAATCATATAGATTCTCATTTGTGGATTCTTTCTCAATTTCATATTCTTCAGTATCACAAATCATTTCTTTGAATTCATCAAAGTTATCATCTTACAAAGAATCACCATCAATAGATCAAAAATTATGTCTAGTTTCACCATGCCAAATCCAAGGGTGATAACTCGGATTAAAACCATGAAAAATGAAATGATCATTGATCTCTCTACTTTTCAACTTCTTCATATTTAAACATTTAAAGCAAGGAAAAAAGACATGTCTTTGTTTGGAACATTTCATTTAGAAAATTCCCAAAAAGCATAAACACCATCATAAATTCATCACTTATTTGAGGTTTTATAATCCAAATTTGAATCATTGTTATCAATAACAAATATAAAAAATATATATATTTTCCAGATAATCCAATTTATAATTTATTTAAAATATTTTATAATTTGAAAGTAAAAAAATATTGAAATATCATACTAATGTAGGCGTATTTGAAAATTATAATTATAATTTATATAAAATAATGGAATATAATATTAAATATAAATTGTAAATTATAAAAATATATGCATGGAAGTAATTTAAAAAACAAAATATAGATAGACAATAAATTTTGGCATCTAATATAAACACTCATTGGGATATTATATATGCACATTCATCAAGGTTGTAATTTGTTTTGTCAATAATGGATTTATTTAGGGAACCATATGGAATGAAAATTAAAATGGTATGAGAAACAAAAATATATTTTAATTCTCATAAATTTAATTATATTTCACTAAATCAACTAATTATTTATCACTAGGATCTAAAATAAGAACACATAATTGGTTTTTTGTTGATCAATTCATACCCCCAAATGGTTTTTGATATTTCCCTATAGTAATTTTCAATGACTAATAACCCATAACTAGTCCATCAAAATATTTATTTGAATGATCTATAAATATAATATTTTCATTATCAACAAGTGGAATGAAAATAGATCAGAAAATTTCAATATATGATGCCAATAATAAATTTCCCAACTCGTACTATAGTATGTGGTTCTCAGACTAGTATGAGATACATGATGATATACATTGTTAATAAGGTTTCTAGATTGACCAGCTAATTGATTTAAAGGGTGATATTCCAATCCTAGTCACTATAGTGACCCTCATATGTTGTTATCCAATAACAACCTTTAATCCCATGGGTCTTGTGAGTTCAGTTGATTAGGGGAATCCTCTTCTTCTTCTCTTTCCAGTTATGCATAATGACTAACTCATTTCATGTATAAAATAGGATTTCAATTCATGGGTTCATTTCTTCACCCACATTCATGAAGTAGTAATACTCTTTTTATTGGAGTACTTCCCTTTGTATTATCCCATGTTGAATATTTGGGAATGAATAGTTATAAATATCCATAAAAAACTAGTCCCCTGTAATAATATCCACGTCATAGAGGTTTACTCATACCTGTAAATTCACTAAAATAAACGAGTTAATGTTATACATCCATCTACTAATCAAATGTGGAATAGTGTAATTATTCTAATGAGAGAAATCCTTAATGACATTGATGACCTCATATAGACCAACTATATTGTGCTCATCATATTACATTGAGTAGAATTATTTCACCTAGAATGGCCATCCACAATCCACAAAAAAGGCCCCTACAAAGAGAATATATTAATTTAACACCCATCCTAGCCAATAGTCAGCCATATATTTGTTCACGATGGACCCAGAATTGGGAACCCTTGTCTTTGGTATGTATCATAATTATGTTTATGTCAAGGTAGTATATTCTAAGATATACCCCCATGATAAATAATATACCATGATGAAAGGAGATGAAATATTATCATTAGAACAATGGATACATTTAAAGGGAATATATGATATAACATAAGTACATTAAACAAGATAGTAATGAGAGATTTTAGAAAATGTAATCGAAAAATGGAGAGTTAGGGAATACGTGGCATTGAATGACCAAATTGATGTGTGTGATGCTTACTTGAGATTATATAGTCAATAAAATTGAATGATTTAATTAAAATGTGGATGTATGAAGCTATAAAATGAGATTGGAGGCTACTAGATCAAAGAAATGGGGTAAGGTATTCCGCGCGAGAGAGAATCGAGTTTTCCATTACATTATAAAAAAAATTTACTCAAAATAGGAATTCTTAAAATTCTAAATGATTTATCATGTCATTTATATAATAATAAATGTTATAAATAAATTTTTATTAGATATATCATGTTGGTTATATAGAAACCAATGTGATAAATTTATTTACCATATCTCTTATTTTATAATGGTAGTAATTTTTTTTATCATGTAGGTTATAGAATAAATGATATGATAAAGTGGGATAAATCATTTATCATGTCGGTTATAGGATAACCAGTGTGATAAATCAATATACGTGGATTTTCACATCAATTATAAATAAATGATGTGAAAAGGCCGATGTGATAAATACTTTTTGTAATAGTGACACGGTATACTTCCTATTCACTCAAAAAATGGAAAAGGTTTTATTTGATTCTGGTTTAATGCATTTATTTTTATCATAAAAGTTTTCTATAACAACTGAATCAAAACCCTGGTGCCTTTACGTAGAGATAAACATAAAAACCCATAGTGGTGGGATCAATGAAACTCATGTGTTGGACTCTTCTCTTATTAGCATATGTGGGAAGATTCTTCTAGTGAATCTCATAATCCTTCCCTTAGTGGAATTTGACACTATAATAAGCATGGAATATATCTCGTTTTATAGATAACACATCAACTGTCAAAAAAGAAAATATGTTTTCATATTCATAATCTTACCATACCCCTTTATAAAAGCATGGAAGATCATGAATCTTCTTTAGAGAATCCTTGAATGGTGTGGTTGACGGTACCTTTTGTAGAAGCACACCCTACCTAAATGGTTTAGTTAAAGAAAAGTATCAACCTGGCAGAAGATTCCATTTTTTGGGAAGAAACTAATTTATTTCCCAAATACTTTCCTGGACTTCTACCAGATAATGTGGTAGAGTTATCAATAGAGCTTACACCATGATCCACTCTTGTCTCTAAATTCCCCTGTTGTATGGCACCGATAAAATAGGAGTTAAAATAGTGGCTTCAAGAGAATTTAGACAATGATTTTATATGCCTTAATGCATCTCCTAAGGGTTCACCCATTCTATTTATAGAGAAAATGAATGGATCAACGGGGATGTGTATCGATTACCAATATCTTAATGATATCTTTATAAAGAAAAACTATCCACTACTAAGGATTGATGACTTTTTTGATCAACTAAGATCATCTTATTTCTTATGAAAAATTTAAATTCATTCTGGATAATATATGTTGAAGGTAAATAATGAATATATAAAAAATACAACATCTCGTACAAGGTGTGGACAATATGAGTTCTTTGAAATTGACTTTTTACATACTAATACCACTGAAATCTTCATCGATTTGAATTATAGAGTCTATAGATACTAGCACAAATAAATTGTGGTAGTCTTTATTAATGATAATTTCATTTACACAATGAGAAAGATAGAAAATGAAGAGCATCTAAGGATTGTGAATGTGATATTAAGTAAGAAGAAAATATATTCTATGTTCAACAATTGTGATTTTTTGTTGTAGTAAGTCTCATTCTTGGGGCATGTGATCCCAAGAGAGGGATTTTTTGTGGACCATTTGAGGAAAAGGTAATTAAGAAAGGTCCCATGACAACTAGTATCATGAGAATCCATAATTTCATTGGCTTAGTATCATAGTACCAATGTTTTTTGAGATATTTCTCACTATTTTATAGCTTACTAACTATGATTACATAGAAGGGGGTAAATTAGGTCTGGAAAAAATAATGTTAGGAAATATGTAAGGATATCAAGAAGAGGCAATTCACTATTCATATACTCACAGTACCTTCAAGTGGGTAATTTTTTTCATATACAGTGATGCTTCAAATAAAGGTTTTGATTGTGTACTCATGTTGAATGATATAGTGACAACCTATTCCTCACACTAGTTGAATAATTGAGAAAAAATACCTAATACATGATATGGAGTTAGAAATTATCATTTTCACCTTAAGTATTTTGGGGCATTAACTCTATAGTGAGAACTGTAACATATTTATATATCATAAGAGTCTAAAGTATATATTCACACTGAAGAAAATAATTATGCATCAGTGAAGATGGTTAGAGCTGATTAAGGACTATGATTTCTCTATTAACTACCATAAAGGAATGTCAAAAAAGGTAAGTCATTATCTTAAAAGAAAGTTATTTGAAACTTTATCCATGTTGCTGATTGAGAAAGACACTATCTTCATAGATATGCAATGGATGGATCTGGAAATAATAATGGATGGGAATACATCCTACCTTTCTCAAATTACATCCAAAAAATCTATCCAATATAAGATCAAAGAGGCACAAAGGGTTGATTTTGAGCTTCAAAAGAGGATTAAATAAGCAAATGAAGGGAATCATTGTGACAAACCCATTGATGAAGATATTCTAATTCAATTTGGAACTAGAATTTGGGTGCCTTCATAACCTAATACAAAGAAATATATACTGGATAATATGGATAGATTATCTTTCTCGAGACATCCTGTAAGTACTAAGATGCATTGTTATCTTCAAGATAACATCTGGTGGGAAATAATAAAGAAGGATATCAGTGAGTATACCTCAAATTTCATGGTATGCAAGAAAGTTAAATAAGAGTTACATAATTTCAAGGGGATGATTCTACCATTATCTATACCCATGTGGAAATGGGATAACATTTCCATGGACATTATCATTAGTCTCCCAAAAAAATACAAAGAAAAAATTGTGATATGGGTTGCGGTGGATTGACCCACTAAGACCGCATACTTCATCGTTATTCAAGAATATTTCCCACTTATACAAATTTCCATGATATATATAAAGTAAGTGGTGTGGGTTCATAGGGAAAAAAATTTCACGATATCTGATCCTGATACAATGTTATCTTATAAAGTATGGAGAAGTATCCAATATTCTTTGAATACTAAATAAATTATCAGTATGGCCTAACATCCTTAAATTAATTACCAATCTGAAAGAACAATTTGTACACTCAATCACAAGTTGAGATCTTTTTTAATGAAATTTAAAGTAGGATGGGATTATCATCTCCAATTAGTTGAGTTCTTAGACAACAAAAAATTCATCTCAAGTGTTAATATGGCTCTATATGAAGCTATGTTTGGTAAGTGATGTACAAATCCAACATGTTGGGATAAATTTGAGGAATAAAAGAAACATATACCTAACATTTTTCAATAGATGGTAGAGAAGGTTCAAGCCATCAAACAATATATAAAAACACCTCAGAGTGGGTAGAAGTGATATACAGACAACCATCAAAGGGACCTAGGGTTTTAATTTGGAGATAATTTTTTTCCTTTGAATATCACCATGGAAGAGATTCATGTGGTTTGGAAAGAAAGTAAATATTATCCCAATGTACATTGTACCCTTTGAGATCCTTGATTTCATAAGATATTTGGCCTATAATCCTATAGTTCCATCAAATATTGATCAAGATCAAGATGGGTTCCACATATCTCTCCTCAAGAAGTACATACCCAATCCCTCACATATGGTGAATCTAGAGTTTGTTCAATTAAAGAATGATCTCCCAAATTATGAGTAGATGATGATGTTCCTGGACCATATAGACAAATTTCTACGTAATAAAACAATTCACCTTTTCAAAGTCTTATGGAAGAACCATAAATATGAAGAGGCGATGTGGAAACCCTTGGAAATAATGAAACACAAGTACCCTAACCTATTTTCAAATAAAAATATGAGTTGAAATTTTAGAGATGATATTTATAAGGCAGAGAATGTTACAACCCATAGGTTATAAATGATATTTTTTCTCGAAATAATTTTTTTAATATTATATTATTTAGTATTATACACATAGATCACATGATGAAATTGACAGAAAATTATTTCACTAATAACGATCCTTACAATAATCCTCAACTAAACCCACGAAAATTGCTAAAAATTTAAAGGGGAAAATATAAATTAAGAAAAGTATAATGGGATAATTTGGATCATTATAATATGTTAGAATCATCTCCCCCATGACCAACACTATATAACTGAAACAAAATATTAGTAAACCAATCCACATCTTAGAAAATGAAAATACAGAACCTTGGGAGTAATTGTAGTGAATTTTGAATAATGGAATGAAGTATTATTTATAGGAGGTCATATGACCATTGGAATACAAATATGGTCATTTGAATAATAATATGTTTTTTGTAATAGTAACATGACTATTGGAATAGTAACCTGATCTTTGGGAATAACAATACCACCATTGTAATAGTAATATAACCACAAAATAATAATATTTATCAGTAATAATATTTATCATGATTAACTTATGTAAATTTAAATATTATAAATACAAAAAATAAATATCATGATTAAAAACTCAAATAAAATATAAGAACATTTTAAATAAACCTTATTTTAAGGCATGTTATAAAAATCATAATTCTTTATTGAAAATTAAAATTAACTATATTGGAAAATTATTTTGATATAATTAATATATTATTTGAAATATTCATGTCAAAATTTTCTATGGGTGGTTTTTTAGTAATTTTCTAAAAAAATGTAATATTTAAATTAATAGTAAAAATATTTTTTAAAAAATAAAACTTCTTTTATCACATATTAATGATGAAATAACGACTTAATAAATACAAAATTGGTTAATTCATCCAAAAAATAACTTAAAAATATAAATGGTTCATTTAAAGACAATAATATTAATATCCAAACCAAAAAAAATTATTTTCCAATGTCTAAAGTCAAAAATATTCCCTCAATATAACAATTTATCCATTACTCATCTTTCCATTTTATGAAATTGGATAATTCATATTATAATTGATTTTAGAGTCCTAAAACCATTTATTTTAATTATATATGATTCATAGTGTAAAAAATTCTCTATTTCAAGGTTTTCCTTTGATATAATATTTCATTCAATATTTTATTCTAAAAACTCCCTTCTCTTTAAGTATAAATCATCCCTCTCCATCCCCTTGTAAAACCACTCATCCCTCATATACCAAAGAATAACCTATACCAAAACCCCTCTATTAACCCCCTTATCATCTTATGGATGTTTTTAAGTAATCAAACTCCAATCATTCAAAAAAATAAGGGTTTTAGAAAATTAACCACTTCTAGATAGCGGTAATGTCTTTTCTTCCTTTAATTTCATTTCCTTTTTCCAATTTCATATCCTCTATATATTTTATAAATAAAACCTTTTAAAATATATATATATATATATATATTTAAAACGATCCTGATAATGAAAATATATTACAAAAATTTTATTTTTAATATAATCACATATTATAGATCTCACACCTACTATTTGAAAAATGTCTTGTCAATGGTCGGTAAACCGCCAATGAAGAAATTTACATTTCATTTATTATCACCAACTTTATGCATAGTTATAATAATTTATTTATGGTATATATGTTTCTAAATATATTTATTTTATTCTTTTGGTAATTAATTTTACTTATGCATAAATTACTTTGAACAACATAGTGAAATCAAAAAAAATAATGATTTTCTAAAGAAAACTAGATATAAAAACATTTCCCCTTTAATAATCGGAATTAAGAAATAAATTCCAATAATTATAATGATAAATAATGACATAAATTAACATAATTAACTTCAGTTTATTTGTTTTAATAAACTTATGTTTAATATTTAGTAGGTGGAAAACTGATTAAATAAAGTAGGATTTAATGTACGGGAATCCTCAGACCCAACATTTTTTAGTTACCTCCCCTTTCACACTATATTCAATATAGATATTACTCTAATATATTAAAGATTAAATTTTGATTCTCATTCCGTTTTCTTTGAGGTATCTACACTTTTCTACCATATCAAAATTATTTTTAATCCAAATTCAAGGGTTTATAAAAAACGACTTTATTTTTATAATGAAAACAAAGCATTGAATCTACATGATTTATTTATTCTCCAAATAGATAAAAATTATTTTTTAGCCAATGTTGGATCTCTATTTTATAATTATATTGGTCTATGCTATAGAGTAATCAAGGTGTGGATTATTTTCATAGTTCCTGGTAGAAATAGACATCAACTCAACCATGATGGATAATGTGCTCTACCAAATATTTTCTAAAATTTTGAATTAATCATATGGTATGAGAAATTAAACCCTTTATGTTATCTTTAAATCCATTGGTCTTACTAAATATATATGAATGCAGGAGGATTATTGTGTGTTCTATAATTAAAAATGGCATGTGGTGTCGGACTGTTGGAGGAAGAAGGATGTAATGGATGGAAGGGAGGTTCCCAAAAACCACTCTCTTTTTGGGGGAAATATAGGGAGGATCTATTATCTTATCATGATTTATAATGTGAGGGGAAAATATGTGTTTATTTTTTATGAAAAATGAATCTCTGATTTGGGTCTATATGATCAGCCAAAGGGGATGGCATGGGATAACATTGATGTGGATGAATCTACACACTCTGATGAGTATATTACCTCTCTTAACGATGATGGGAAATTGGATATATCTATAGGTGGGTGAATTACATCCTATAAATAAATGTTCACTGTACATCTTGGGTCCTCCATAAAATCTTTGGAAAAGATGAAAACCATTTTTGTTGATTCTTTCTAGTCTAGAAGAGGAATGTAGGATATAAATGTTGAAATAAATAAGGAGTCAATGGGTGATCAATCACCAGATGAAGCCACTAATCAGAAAAATGTTGATAAAATAATTATGGTAGAGAAAAACAATTATTGGTAAGGACTGAAGAGGTAAGAAAAGTATGACATTTAAATATCCTGGATTGATTAAACTTATGAAAAAAGTTCATGTGTCTATGTTGGAAGCTAGTGGTGACCAAGGTAAGGGTTTTCCATCAGTTCCTCTAGAAAACAATATTCAGTCTTCCTTTGAGGGTGATATACATAGTCAGAATCATGTGCATGGAGGTTCAACAGATTACACTCCCATGAGAAAAGGATTGTTATCCAAGTGAAAGAAAATAGTGGAGGATAAAGAGGGATTACAAATAGGTATCTATAAAAAATCTAAATTACATGATGCACAATTACAGTTCACACAGGTTGTGGACTCTCATAATCAAATGAAAGATGAGACTAATAGGATCAATGTTAGTCTTGAGGGAAACAAGTGGTCTTATCCAACTCGTTTTACTAATTTTATGATTTATATATTTCTTACAACAATAGTAAATTTTATCAATTGGAATTCCCTTATTATAATTATTTCATATATTATAATCACATAAAACAACATTAATAACATATTAAATACTTTATAAATTAATAATTAATGAAATAAGAGGTATTTCTAGAAGATAAGGAACATTTAACAATATAATATGAACTTGACCTTTGATATAGCAATGTGACCCTTATGAATAGTAAACATACCAATAGAATTATAAAATCACCTATGAAATTTTAAGTAAAATTTGGGTATCTTATAAATAAAAATATTATATATATATATATATCTTGGAGTATATAAATAAGTGTTTTATAAATGATAAATTAAGTATTGGTATTTTTGTAAGTTATAAATATTTAATTAAAATTTTATAATTATTATAATTATTTAAAAGAAAATTTATTTTCATAAAATGTATTAATAAATTTATATTTTGTTTTCTTAGGATTATAGAATAATTTTATGAGACCTTTGTTAATTTTTCAAAGTGCTATAAAATCAATTTTAATTTTTAAATTGGTATTTTCCAAAGAAATGATGATTTTAATTAAAAATTAAATATCTCATATTTAGAAAATTATTTTAATAAAAATGAGTCCATATTTTAATTATAGACATTGAAAAATGGTTACAGTAAATTTTTAAGATTTTTATAAAATAGTTGAACTTTTGGTTAACAGTAAAATAAGTTAATTTATAGTATAAGTAAATAAATGAATTTTTGAATCTTACATGAGTCTTAGATGATCCGAGTGACCATTATTTTGAACTACCATTCACTTATTAATTTATTTACTCACAATAATCCTTACTATTTCTTTTCTTGAGCAATATAATAAACTAATGAATAGAATAATGGGAAAACACCCCTCTCCTCCCCTATAAATACCACCCCTCAACACCTCTTCTCCTCATACCTCTCAAGATTTTAGAATTTTCCAAAATCTACTCAAATATCATCCCAATAACCTCCCCCACATATAAGATCCATTGGTATCAACATAAGACCAAAACCAATCACTTTAAGGAGGTTCTCCAGAAGATCGATTCAAGAGGCAAAATCCCATTTCTTTTCTTTTAATTTATTTTCAAGTTATTTTCATTTCTTAACATATCCTCACCTAATCTTATCACAAAGACATGAAAAATAAATTATATTTTATATAATAGAAATTTTTTTCTAATGGATTAACCCATCATCACTTCTTTCTCCTCCCCTTTTTTTCTTAAAATTAAAGCATCATCCGTGATGTGTTAATTTATCACATTCATGGATGACTAGTTTTCAATTTCTACTCCCTCCTTCAAGACTGATCATTAAACAATTTTTATGGTTAAACCAGATTATAATATATTTATTAAATACTATTTATTGTTTTGGAACCATTATAGGTACATGATATTAATTAATAAAACAAAATTAGTCTGTGATGATTGAAAAATGCCAAAATAATCTAAACGGTTATCATTAACGTCTTATCGAATGATTCACCTTCACCCCAAATTAATAAATTATTTATATAATCAATTAATATTTTTTATGTTCATTAATAACATATAACTTCAATTTTGGACAGTCATTCTCATTTTACATGATCTTCAATACAATTATACAACTAAACCAACCATGAAAACCAAGGAAACCAACACTCCCAAATGATGAAATTGAATCTCATAACCCATAAAAGGCCATAAATTAACTTAATAAAATTATAATAAATAATGTAAATGTATAAAATGTTCTATATTAATTATTTAATGGATTTATTTTTATTATCTAGGACATTAATATCTAGTACATAACACTTTTGGACATAAGGTAAGGGATTCTACCCGAACCTCTATTTTTTAATTCAGGTTACTCTTTATCTCTCTTTACCCCAATGTAATGATTATTTATTTTTGTCTAATTCTAAAAAATTATGTGTATATTTTTTAAATAATGTATCTAGATCATTTCATCCTTATCTTTTAGGTACATAAATGTTTTAATAAAGTGTCCTTCTCAATTCTTCCCAATAAGAAAGCCTAGTCAAAAGGAACTCCCCAATTTCTTACCAATTTTCAAGTACCATCCACAATATAATTTATGAAACCATTATTTTATCTAAAATTACAAAATTTATTATGAAAAACTAATTTTTTTCATTTTTGGTTTTATGAAAAAAGACATGTCATTTTCTCTTTAAATGCTCTTTAATATTTTCCTTAAACCGCACTAAAATGTTTCATTTCTAATGCTTCTTAAACATTTTTTTACATGTTTACACTCCAATTTGATATAATTTATCATGATCTATTCTTATTTTACCATATTAATGTCCATTATTAATTTAAATCTATTCTTTAATGGACACCATTATGATATTCCCTTTTTTATGCCTTTTGATATGGTTATAATACCCAATTATTTCCATGGGAAACCCTTATATTTATATTTGATTCCTTATATATGATTATCCATGTGGAAATCATATTCAAGAACTTGTTATGATGGGTGTTCTGGGATAGCTCCATAATTCGTTTTTTTATATTTAGTCTCATGAGACGTCATGTTGTGACATGGAGTGAACTTGATTACTTTATAGGACTTTGTCTACCATGTCCTGGAAACTATCCTTTACTCATGTTTATTTCATGTTATATATAGTTTCCACATTCACATGACATCGTGGTTATATGTTACCATGTTATACATATTATTCTTCCTTATGTTTATTCATGTTCCATGCCGTTATGTCATCATGTTATTCCATCTAACCCGTGTGTTATGTTTTATTCTTATGTGTATTCCCTTACTTGGATTTTTATCTCACTAATTTTATTCAAGTATTATGGAGGTCATACTATATAGATATGAGGTTTCAAATGGAGTTAGGGAATCATTATGAAGATTTAATAAAATATGTTTTTATTTTCGTTTCATGTTGTTTAATTATATACCTACTCTTCCATGATACTAGAATTTACAATCCTTGGATTGTAATTTTATGTTTAATTATCCTTAAAATGATGTAATAATATGTTTAAAAGGATATGGTCACTATTGTTGGTATCAGAGAAAGGCCTAGTAATTTTTGGAGATTAGGACTAGATCACTTTAGTTAGAACCCTATGGGTAATTTTATCACGAGGGATAACCTAGATTGAAACATAGGGAATCAAATGTTAGGATATAATTTTCATTTAAAATTTAATCCTCATAAGTTCAATGTTTAATCTTTATATTCTTATTAGATAAGTATTTAATCCCCCTAATTCAACTTTTTTTTATCAGTTAATGGCTATAAATAGAAGAACCCATTCCAATAATTAAAGTGATAGGAAATGTGTTTATATTCTTAATGATATGCCAAATATAATGGGAATAGGAGCTCCAAACTTTATGACAATAATTGACCATCTTGATCAAGTTATGAATAATAACTTGAATCGTATGGAACACCCTCCATCTTCTAATAAATATCAAGTTGTCATCAAATCCTTTATGTGTAAAATGAATCCCATGTTTAGTGGATCTTCTGATCCCATCCTTGCATAATAATGTATTAACTCTATCGATAATATATTATTTATCATCCAATGCTCAGAAGAAGAGAAATTTGTGCTGACGGTTTATCATTTTGATGTGGATGATGATCAGTGGTTGAAAATGATAATGAAAAGAAATTCCCAAGTGTAAATTGATTCCATCTATTAGAAAAAGTTCAAGAAAATTATTTTCCAATAAATATTTTCCTCTAACCCTCCATTTAAAGATGGAAATCGAATTCCTTAGATTGAAGCAGAAGGAAGATGAGTCTATCAAGGCGTATATGGAAAACTTCACAGGGTTTTCAAGATATGCCTCTATCTTGGTCATGGACACTAAAATAACGTAGTATAACTTATTTAGTTGACTAGAACAGAGTCTATGAAAAGTTTTGGTGGTTTTATACTTCGATAGTTATGAGGAGATTGTCTGTTGTTCCCTTAAGGAAAAAATGGAGATCGTAGACACTCATTAGACCCTTGGTATTGGTGAAAAAAGGAGGAAATTGAGTTTAATATGGGTGGATGAATAGATATATCCTATGATGGGAAGAATAACCAACATCCCACATGTCAAAATTGTGGGAAAAAGTATCCTAGAAACTAATTAAAGGGAAGTAGTAGATGCATCAAATGTGGAAGAGAGAGAAATATGGATAATAAATACCGAAGGGATGTGAATAATCCCACTAGTTTGTAAGAATAAAGAAAGGTTCATATCAATACCCAACCTATAGTGTAGTGTTTAAACTAAAATGAAGATGGGAATTGTGCAATATATTATCCCAATCCTAGGGTTTTTGGAGTAAATCAACAATAAAAAACTCAAACGTATCAGGGAAGGGAATATGATATCATTACTATTGAGTTGGAGCTAAAAAATGATGTGGTGACAGGTATGTTGGTAATTCATTCAAAAATAGAGAACATTCAATTTTATTATGGTTAAATGCATTATGTCATACCTTTCAAGTTTAGTAGAACTATTCAATCACAACCTCAAAATTTGGAGGTTGAGTTATCTGTGAGAATAAAAAATTGGGAAATTATTTCATCCAAAATTTATTACTCCACTGTAGTTAATGTTTGTGGACTAAACCTACCAAAAAATCTTGTTATACTCTCTTTTGTAGAGTTTTATGCCATATTGGTCATGGATTGAATACCTTTATATAAATCCAACATCAACTATTAGGAAAGGGAGATCACACTTCACATTCGAAAGTATCCTCTAATTATTTACAAGTGTAAGGAGGAATATGAATCTCTTTTAGAATCATTTTCTCAATTGTGGAGATTATTTCCTTATGAAAAAGCATATCTAGCTCAAATTATTGAGACAAAGGAGATAATCATTCTTGAAGACATTCCCATTGTGATAGATTACACTGAAGTATTACCTAAGAAATTTTTTTGTCTTCCTTTTAATCGAGAGTTTGAGTTATAAATTTAACTTATTCCTGGATCTCTATCTATATAAAATAAACCGTATAGAATGACCATTATTGTGCTAGAATAACTAAAGAAACCATTAGAATAGAATGTGAAAAATGGTTTTATATTCCTGAGTGATTCACTATAGGGTGTTTTAATCCTCTTCCTGAAGACAAATGATAGATCAATGCATCTATGCTTTGATTATCATGATCCCAATAGAATAATGATAAAGAAAAAGTATCCCCTTCCACTGATATATTAATAGTTCAATCAGCAACATAGGGCCAATTATTTATCTAAGGCGGACCTCTAGTTGGGATATCAATAATTAAATGTGTGGAAAGAAGATATTCCCAACACATATTTTTGAATGAGGTATAAACACTATGAGTTTATAGTTATTTCCATTAGACTCACTAATTCTCTAGTGATTTTTAGGTATATAATAAATTGAATCTTTAGATATTACGTTGACCAATTTGTGGTAGTCCTTATTGAAGATATTTAGATATAACCCAAGTGAAATGTGGAATATAAGGAGTATTTGAATACTATGATAAAAACTTTTCGATGGGAGAAACTATATGAAAATTACATAAAACATGAGTTCTGGAAGGATGATGTATCATTCTTAGGGAATGTGATATCTAGAAAATTCATATCTATATACCCTTCTATGAAAAATAAAATCAAAGGGTGTCCCTGAAAAACATCTGAAACCTAGATCCATAGTTTCCTTAGACTAACTGGGTATTAAATACAATTTTTTAAGAAATTATAATTATTTTATAACCCACTAACGAAGCTTAATCAGATGGGAGAATCTTTTTGTATAAGTGAATTTGAAGACTGCTTCAAGGAGTTAAAAAAACTGGCTTATCACTGCACAAGTTCTCACAGAACCAACAAGTGAGGACCTATTTTTTGTTTACATGGATTCTTAAAAGAAGGTATTAGGATGTGTACTGATGAAAAATAATATATTTATAGCCTACACCTCAAATAAGTTGAAAATTCATGATAAAAACTGTCCCACACATGATCTAGAGTCAGATGCTATGATCATTGCAATGAAAATCTAGTGGCATTATCTCTATAGGGAGAAGTGTGAAATATATACTGATCATAAGAGTCTCAAATATATATTCACATAGAAGGATCTTAATATGATCCAAAGAAGATGGTTAGATCTCATAAAATATTACAAATTATCAATCCACTACCATCCTAGAAAATAAACTAAGATGGAGAATGATCTAAGTACAAAGGATCTTGTATCTTTATCAATGATGAGAATTGAAAAGGATCCAATATTCTTAGACCTATACAGGATGTACATGGGAATCATTAAGGAAGGAAAATCATTAATCCTTTATCAAATTATTTCTCGACCATCCCTTATGAATAAAATTAAGGATTCTCAAAATAATAATGTGCAAATTCAAAAAAAGGTGTGGAAGATATTAGAAATAAGAAATCCTAAGAGTTTAAGATCGATGCAGATGGAGTCTTAAGATTTGGGTCAAGACAATATGTACCATCCAATTAAGATATAAAGAAAGATCATTTGAATAAAACACTTAGCTCAACCTTCACTATTCACTAAGGGATCACCAAGATGTATCTAGATCTCTAAGAGAACTATTTGTGAGACAATATGAAGAAGGAGATCACCGAATATACATCAAATTGCATGGTATGTCAGAAAGTGAAGGAGGAAAGGAAGAAGTCTAAAGGGATGATACAACCATCACCCAAACCAATATAAAAATGGGGAAACTTCACCATAGACTTTTTCACTGGTCTTCTGAAGACATCCATAGGAAACAATGTTATATGGGTTTTTTTGGATCGTCTCAGAATGAAATATCACTAAATCACAATTCGAGAAGAATTATCACTAGATCAAATTTCACAGATATAAATCAAACAATTGGTAAGGATGTATAGAGTACCAATATCAATTTTATCTTATTGATATTCAAGATTGACCTCCATGTTCTATAAAACTCACCTAAATGATCTAAACTTTTAGTTTAACTTTAGTACGACTTATCATCTTCAAACTGATGGAAAATATGACCAAACAATTCAGAAACTAGAAGACTTGTAAAGAGTGTGTTCTATGAAATTCCAAGGAGTATGGGACCAACATCATCCACTAGTATAATTCTCTTCAACAATAGTTTCCACTCGAGCATCTAAATGGCTCCATATAAATCCCTTTATGGGAAAAGATGTAGAATACCAACATGGTGGGATAAAGTCATTGAATGTAAGATGCTAAGACTTGAAATGGTCAATGAAATGATTGAGAAGGTGAAACCATTAAACATAACATAAAGTAATCCCTTGTAGACATAAGATATATGCATATAATATTTGATTATATCTTGAGTTTAAGGTTGGATAAATGGTATCCCTCTGCATATCTCCATGAAAGAGGATCGTGGGATTTAGAAAGAAAGGAAAGATGAGTCTTAGGCACATCGGCCCCATTGAGATTATTCATCAAGTTAGAGCTACAGACTATTTATTAACACTTACACCTATCTTGTATCATGTACACAATATATTCTATATATCCCTATTGAGGAATTAAATATTGGATCCTTCATTTGTATTGAATTTATAGGTGTCAGAGTTAGAAAATGATCTCTCTTATGAGGAGCAGCCAGTGAAGATCTGGGATCACAGAGATAATGTTCTACAAAAAATTAATTCTCTCATAGTAAAATTATTATGTTTGAAACATAATTATGAAGAGGAAAAATGGGAAACTAAGGAAGAAACGAAGGAGAATTACTCACTTTTATTTTCAACATATAATTTTAAAAAAATCGAGGGTAAAATTTCTTAAGGGGGGAATAATGTAACAACCCTAGATTTTATCAATTCAAATCCCCTTATTATAATTATGTCATATATTATAATCACATAAAATAAAATTAATAACACATTACAGTCTTTATAAATATAGAATTAATTAAATAAGAGGTATTTCTAGAAGTTAAGGAACCTATACCAATGGAATAGTAACTTGAACTTTAGAATAGTAATGCGACACTTATAAATATTAAACTGACCAATAGAATAGTAGCCTCACCTATGAAAGTATAAATAAAATTTGGGTATCTTATAATAAATACTGATATATCTGTATCTTGTAATAAATAAAGAAATGTTTTTAAAATGATAAATTAAGTGTTGGTATTTTTAAAATTTATAAAAACTTAATTACAATTTAATAAAAAAATATAATTATTTCAAATAAAATTTATTGTCTTAAAAATTATTCATAAATTAATATTTTTTAATATTAGGATTGTATAATAATTTTATGAGACATTGGATGATTTTTCAAAGTATTATAAAATCAGTTATGATTTTAAAATTTGAATTTTCTAAATAAATGATTATTTTAATTTAAAATTAAATTTATCATATTTTGAAACCTATTTTTATAAAATTTAATTTACATGTGAACTCTAAATACTAAAAAATCATTAGGGTGAATTTTTGATGTTTTTCTAAAATAGTTGAATTTTTGCTGAATAGTATAAGTAAAGGGATTTTCGAGTCATGCTTGAGTAATGGATCATGTAAGTGACCATTAGTTCAAACCCACATGAAATAATTACTGTATTTAGTAACAATAATCCTCACTATTTATTCTCTAAATAAAAATAATAATATAATGAATAAAATAATGGGAAGACACCCCTCTCCACCCTTATAAATACCACCCTCACTACCTCTTCTCCTCACACCTCTCAAGATTTGATCTTTGTCCAAGTTATACAAAAATATCTTAAAAATACCCTCCCCCATGTCCAAGATCCTTTGGTCTTAATAAAATAATAAAACCAATCACCCTAAGGATTTTCTCAAGAAGAAGGATTCAAGAGGTAAAATATTCTTTCTTTTCTTTTAATATCTTTTTGAAGTTATTTTCTTTTCTTATTCTATATTCAACTACCCTTATCCTAGTGACATGATAAATCCATTATATTTTATATAATGGAATTTTTTTTGTATCTTAATAAGCCGTTATCTTTTTTTTCCCCTCCCCTTTTTTCTCTAAAAATAAAAACATCATCTCTCATGTGTTAATTTATCTCATTCAAGGATGGAAGGTTTTCAATTTTCATTCCAACCTTCAAGAATACTCATAAAAACCTTTTTATAGTTAAAATAGATCATAATATATGTATTAAATCTTATTTAATGTTCTTGAATCATTACATATATATGATATTAGTTAATAAAACAAAACTAGTTCGTTATTGTCGAAAAAATGCAAAAAATAATCTAAACAGTTATCCTTAACATATTATCTAATATTTCATCCTAACAAAAAATTACCAAATGACTTATGTAACCATTTAATATTATATATTTTTATTAATAACATTTAACTTCAATTATGGACAACAATTTTCATTTTACATGATTTTCCTTGCATGTATACAAGTAAACCGATCATGAAAACCAAGGAAACCTACGATCTAGAACGATGAAATTGAATCTCATAACATATCAAAAAGGCCATAAATGAACTTAATAAATTTATAATAAATAAAATAAACATAGAAAATTTTATGAATTAATTAATTAATATATTTAACTTGATTATCCAGGACATTAAGATCAAGTTCTAAAACATTCATATATAAGATAAGGGATTCTACCCGAAACTTACATTTTTCCTTCAGGTTACACTTTCTCCCTCTTTACCCCAATGTAATGATTCTTTATATTTGTTTAATTTTTCAAAATTATGTTTATATGTTCCAAAATCATGTATCTAGATCACTTTATCCTTATTTTTTAGGGATATAATGTTTTAATAAGGTTTTTTTCTTAGTTCTTTCCATTAAGCAACCCCTATCAAAGGGAACTTTCCGATTTCTTACCCATTTTCAAGAACCATTAATAATATATTTTATGAAACCATTAATTTTTCTAAAATAAATAATTTTATCATGAAAAACTACCTTTTCAAATTTTTGGATTTATGAAAACAAATATGTCTTTTTCTTTTTAAATGCTCTTTAATATTTTCCTTAAACCGTACTGAAATGTTTTATTTCTAAATATTCTTAAAAACATTTTTTTACATGTTTCCACTGCAATTGGACATAATTTTTCATGATATATATCTATTTTAACATATTAATTTCCATGTATTATTATAATCCATTCTTCATGGAAACCCTTATGATATTCCCTTGGGGTATTTCTTTTGACATGGTTATGTTTCCCAATTATTTCCATGGGTAAATGTTATGTTTATATTTGATTCCTTATGATTGATTATTCATTTTTTACATATCCTAATGAACATTTTATGGCAAGTGCACCCAAATAGAACTCAAATTCATTGGATAAGGTTTAGTCTCATGAGACATCATGTTGGGACATGGAATAAACCTGATTTATTTATGGTACTTTGTCCACCATGTCTTGGTAGCTGTCCTTGACTCATGTTTATGTCATGTTATATGTAGTCACAAAATTCCTATGATTTTATGGTTATATACTCCCATGTTATACATGTAATTATTCCTTATGTTTATTCATGTTCCATGCCTTTATGTCATCATGTTATTCATTCTAACTCATGTGCTATGTTTTATTCCGATGATTTTTCCCTTAAGGGGATTTTTAGATCATCCCATTTGTTTACGTATTTCCTAGGTTATACTATGTAGATATAAATGCCAAAATAGAGTTAAGAGATATTTATTAATATTAAATATAATATGTTTTTATTTTTGTTTCATGGAATTTAATTATATACAAAATTTTCTAAGACACTAGATTTTATGATATTTGGATTGTAATTTGATGTTTAATAATGCTTAAAATAATTTAATAATATGTGTAAAAGGATACGGTAAATGAATTTATTTTGTTAGGTAATCTAAAGAGGAATGTGTCACGACATGTGCAAGAAACTCTGGTATTATTTCCTTAGAAGATCTGGATGGATAAAGAACTTTCCATGGACTCAAAGAGGAGGTAGCGGAATAGTATTTCTTACAACTCGATGTCACATTTTCTATGATTGAACCAAAATTCATTGTTTTAATGATTATTAAATAGTGAAAAAGTTTTTATCCATTAATCATGAAGATGGATTTAATTCCAACCCAAAAATTGATTTTTTTGGATTGGTCTTGGAAGTTAGGGATCACTTCCACTCTAGTGGGATCATATGATTAATCATCAGATGATGAGTATGAGGCCCCAAAATGGGCCCATACATGGTGATGAGGTTGTCTTATAAAAGGTAGAGAAAGGCACCCAAAGAATTTGGGATATAGAATTAAACAAATTATATTTATTTCTTCAGATTCTTTCATATTGATGTGGATGCTTTGTGTCATGTATGACTAGTCCCTATTTTCTATTCTATTCTTGTACTTTTATAATAAATTTTGGAGTCATGGTTTTCAACCCATGGATGAACAGTTTTGAATTTCAAAATGATGTAACAATCATTTAAGTAAATATTGGGTCCCTATAGTCAGTATCAGGGTATGGTTTAGTTAACATTGGAATTAGAAATTGAAAATATTAGTGAAAATCATAGGGATAATCACGTGTTTTAAGAGAAATAACCTATATTTTAGTAATGTATGAGATTTTTTAGTTTCCAATAAATGAAATCCCTATTTGGATAGTACATGTGGATGTCTCTCTGGAATAGTTGTACCTTGGGGTAATATCCCCAAAAATGGTGAATTGGGATTTTTCTTCATCATAACGTAATGTATGAAAATGGGCATTATTTTGAAGCTAGTTTGATTCTCCTAGAGGATATGCTTCAATTAATCACAAAATCTATACATTCCATTTTTAAATATAAATAAATAAATAAATTATTCCTCTCAAAGTTATAGAAGGATTAAATCACATTATCCAAGAAGCATCATTTAAAAAAATTCTAAACACAAGGATCCCATAATATATAAATTTAGAATTAATTTATATATTAATGAAATATTTATTCACCCATTATTGAATTATTATTGGTTCAAAACTTTTATATTTTATAAAATGGTGGAAACTAAGAGCAATCCAATCAAAAAACTATAAGAGTGATAATAGAATGATTGTTTGAATGACATTCCCAATGTAATAGAAGGTGGATTTCAAAAGATTATAGAGATGATTACATAGTTGTATTAAAATATTAATAATAGCATACACCATATGGAACATACTCATTCTCCAAATAATGAGAAATTTACTATTGAGAATTTTTTGAAAAAATGACCACCAATGTTCAGTGGGTCTACAGATCCACTTGTCTTGGAATAATGCGTGAGATCAGTATAAAATATCCTTTCAGTTCTCCACTGTTATGAGAAGGATAAGGTGACTCAGTCATTATTATATTTAGTTGGAGAGACTGATCAATAGTGGGAATTGATAAAGAATACAATTTTGAAGGTCGAAATGGAAGATATGAAGTGGGGATGATTTTAAAAAACTTATGAATTATATCCCTATAACTCTCTAAAAAAAGATTGAAATTGAATTAGAAGAGCTTAATAAACATGAGGGTGAATATGTCATATATTATGAGGAAAAAATAAAAAGGCTTTCAATATATGCCTCAAGTTTTATTATCAATAATGATATAAAAATAGATATCTTCTTTAGTGGATTAAAACCACACCTTTGAAAGGCTCTAGATATCCGAGACTTTTGGAGTTAGGAAAAAGTATTTTGGTGTTCTCTCAAAGTAGAGATGTAATTTGGTGAATTACCCCATGGTTATGTAGATTGAAAATGAAATATAAAGTTTCATACTAGTTGATCAAATTAAAATAGAGGAAAGAAGATCCAACCACCCACTTGTCAAAAATGTGGGAAAAAGCATCATGGGAATTTCTTAAAAGAGAGATGGAAATGATTAAAGTGTGGGATAGAATGAAACCAAGATCATTAATGTCATGGATACATGAAAAATTCAACCAACATGTTTTTGGAAAGGAGAAAAACACCAATGGATCAATTCTTCTACAATAGGGAGCAATGGAACTATGCAAGCCAATGCAGTAAACCATAGGTCATTGAGGGAAATTTCTATCAGAAACCACCAAAGGTTAAGGATCAATGGAAAGCTGATTTAATCACCACAAATGAATAAGAACGTGAAAAATATTTCACAAAAGGTAAAAATCATTTTCACTCAAAAATAATAAATTTTTTATTTTATTCTGGTTATATCCATTCATTTATATCCTCCATGTTTTTTAGAACTATTGAATCACAAACCTGATACCTGGAAGTAGATCAATATATAAAAACACCTAGTGGTTTGATTAATGAAACACATGTGTTAGACTCTTCCCCTAAATGATTATATGGGAATATTATTCCAATTAATTCCATAATCCTTCCCTTGGTAGAATATGACACTATACTGGGCTTTGATTATATCTTATTATATAGATCACACATCAAGTTTTGGGTAAAGGAATTGTATTTTTATATTTTTAAGCTTCCCATGATCTAATATAAATTCAAGGAATATCATGAATATCCTTTGGAGAATCCCTCAATAGTGTGGGTGATGATACCATGTGATAAATCATACCATGACCAAATGGTTGAGTTAGAGGAAAGTATCAAACTTGAAGAAGTTCCTGTTATAAGGGAATACAATAAAGTATTTCCTAAATAGTTTCTTGGAAATCCACTAGATAGTGAGATACAGTTTTCAATATATTTTATACTGGGATCCACTCATATATCCAAATTCTCCGATAGTATGGTCCTAAATGAACTAGTGGAGTTAAAAATTTACCTCAAGAGAATTTAGAAAAATGGTTTATATAAATCCTTATTTACAATTTATGGATACTATGATTTCATAGTTAAGTACTTATAAAATAATAATTCCCGTCAAATATTCATGGATTTGATTAATAGATTCTTTAGAGACTACCTCGACAATTTTTTCATTGAATTTATCAATGATATATTTCATTACTCCAAGAGAAATAAGGAACATTAATATTATCCAAGGATTGTTATGGTTATATTAAGGATGTAGAAAACTTATACTAAGTTTAGAAACTATGAATTTTGTTATATAGAAATTAACATTCTTGGGGAATATCAACATAATTGAGGTAATTTTTATGGAACCTTCAAGACAAAGGCCATTAAGGAATGGTCGAGAACCACTAGTGTCATGTAAATTCATGGTTCTCTTGGATTATTAGGGTACTGCCAAAGTTTTGGGAGAAATTTATCATGATTTTATATCTCACTATCTAAGTTAACAAAGAAAAGGGTCAATTATTTCTAGATAGAAGAATGTGAGGAAATATTTAAGGATATCAAGAAGAGGAAAATCAATGTACATGTACTCACACTACAATTAAGTGGAGAAGGTTTTGTGATATACACTGATTATATAATTAGATGATTATGTTTTTTCTCGTGAATAATGATAAAGTGATAGTTTATACCTCATGATAATTGAAGATCCATAAGTAGAATTACCCAAAACCTGATTTTGAGTTCGAAATTTTAATGTTCACCTTAAATATTTAACATCAATATTTGTATAGTGATATGTCTGACATATATATATTTAATAAGAGTATAAAGTATATATTCACATGGAAGGATCAAATATTAATTATTGAATATGGTTTGATTTAATCAAGGAAAATTATTTCTCTATTCACTACCATATAAGAAAGACAAATAAGGTATAAAATGCTCTTAGAATAAAAGAACCTACTAATTTATCTGTAATGCTAATTGAGAAAGATCCTATCATTATCGATATGAAAAAAATGGATTTTGAAATCATAATAGAAGGGAAAACATCTGAAATTACCCAAATTATTTCCCAACCATCTATCTAAGATAAGATCAAGGAGGTAGAAAGGGATGATTTTGGGTATCAAAATAGGGTGAAAGTATTAAAGGGAAGCTTCATGATTTCCCCATCAATGAATAT
Organism: Viscum album; assembly: GCA_963277665.1. NCBI lineage: Eukaryota > Viridiplantae > Streptophyta > Magnoliopsida > Santalales > Viscaceae > Viscum > Viscum album. The sequence goes on from OY728158.1 coordinate 328,354,369, forward strand.
GGTTTTATTTGATTTGGAACAAGACTTATTTTGCTTTTATCACCTAATAAAAAGAATATTCTATTGGATAATGTTCACAAATCATCATTCTTTATCCATCCTATAATTGCCATGATGTACCATGATCATTCAGTGTACTTTTGGTGGGAAAACATGTATAAGGATATCATTGTGTAGACCACAAATTGATTAGTATATCTTATGTTAAATAATATTAACATATTACCATGGGGATGACTCTAAAATTCTCTATGCCCATGTAGAAATGGTATACCATCACCATGGACTTATTTAATGCTATCCTGAAGACATCCAAAAGGAAATAATGCAATATGGATTGTGGTGGATTGAGTCACCAAGAATTACCAAATCATTATTATTAGTGTTGATTTTACAGTTGAAAAACCTTTCAATATTTACATAAAATAATTGGTGAGGTTTCATGGGACACCACTTTTGATCATATTGGGTCATCATCCAAGGGTCACTTTTAAATTTGAGAGGTGTCTCCAACGTGTTTTGAATACTTAACTAAATTTTATTGTAGCCTAACACCCTCAAACTGATATCCAATTTAGAAGGACAATTCAGACACTTGAGGATATATTGAGATCCTTCTAAATGGAATTTGAATGAGGATAGGATTTAAATCTCCAATTAGTTGAGTTATCATACAAAAACAGCTTCCACTGTGTTATTAAAATTGCTTCATATGAAGATATGTATTGTAAGTGATGTATAACTTCTAATTTTTGGGAAGAAGTTGGGGAAAATAAAGAAACATGGACCCAATCCTGTTTAAGAGATGTTAGAAATGGATAAAGTTATCCAAAAACATATAAAAACTATTTAGTTCTTGGAGAATATCTTGCTGATAATAATCAATGAGAATTGGAGTTTGAAGTTGGAGAAAAAAGTTTCCTTTGAATATCACCATGGAAGAGATTCATGTGGTTTGGAATTAAAGGAAATCTTATCCCAAAGCACTTTTTCCCATTTAAGACCCTTTATGTCATAGGATTAGTGGCCTATCGGCCTGCACTTCCACTAAATATGGATCAAGTTCAAGATCTGTTCCATATAGCTCTCCTCATTAAGTACATATATGATACCTCACATGTGTCGAATCTTGAGGTGGGGCATCTAGAGAATGAATTGTAATACAAGGAAAATCTAGTGAAGATCTTATACCATAATGACCAATTTCTATGAAATAACATAACTCTCCTTTTCAAAGTGATGTGTCACAACCATAAATATGAAGAGGCAATGTGGGAACCTGAGGAAATAATGAAACATACAAACCCTCACCTATTTTAAACTGAGAATATGAGTTCCAATTTTGGGTATGAAATTTCAAAAGGGGGATAATGTAACAAAATATAGCTTAAAATGATGTTTATTTCTAGAAATATTTTTCTTATATTATATGATATAGTATTATACATATATAAAAAATAAAGAAAACAACAATAAATAATTTCATTAATGGATATCATTACATTAATCATCAACTAAACCCATTAAAATTCCAAAAAATTATAATGGGAAAAAATATAAATTAATAATAGTAGAATGAAAAAATCTATACCCTTCTAATCTACTTGAATCATCACCACCACATCCAACACTATATAAATGAAATAAAATATTAGTATAGCAATCAAAATATTAGAAAATGAAAATATAGAACTATGAGAGGAAATGTAGTGAACGTTGAATGGGGGACTGAATTAGTATATATATAGGAGGTAATATGACCATTGGAATATAACTTAGTTTTTTGGAATAGTAATACAACCATTGGAATAGTAACCTGGTCATTAGAATTGTAACTTGGCTGTTAGGAATTTTAACCACACTGCTGGAATTGTAATATGATCTCAAAATAATAAAAGAAACTATTAATAATATTTATCATGAATAATTTAAGTAAATATAAATATTATAATTTCATAAATTAAATATCATGATTAAAAACTCAAAGAAAATATAATCACGTTTGTAATAAACTATAATTTAAGGTATGTCCTAAAAATGATAATTTTTATATCAAAAATTAAAACTACATATGTTAGAAAATTATTTTAATAAAATTATTGTGATTTTTGAAATCACCCTGTCAAAATTCTCCAAGGTTGATTTTTTGATAATTTTCAAAAATATTTCAATTTTATATAAATAGTAAAAAGATTGTTTTTGAAATAAAACTAGTTTTTTGACAAAATGATAATATAATAAAGACTTATTAATATCTAAATTTATCATTTTGGCACAAAATAAATTTAATTAGATAAGTATATCATTAAAATACAATAAACATAATTTCTATACCTAAAAATATCCTTCCAAAGTCTAAAGTCAAAAGTGTTCCCTTAAAATTATAATTTTTAATTTACTCCAATTTACCTTTTAATAGATTACAGAATTTGGTTGATAAGGTTTTTAAAGTTACTTAACCCATTTTATTTTATTTATATATTATTCATAGTTATAAAAATTAACTGTTATAATTTTTAATTTTGATATAACATTTTATTCTAAAAATGCCCCCTTTCTATGTATAAATAAACCCTCTCGCTCCCCTTGGAAAACCAATCAACTCTCACTTAAAAAATAAAATTATCTACAAAAAGTACCCCTATTGAGATCCCAATAATCCTTAAGGGAGTTTTTTAGTAATCAGAATTCAATATTTCAATAATTTAAGGGTTATAGAAAATGAAATACTTCGAGAAATATATAATGTACTTTCATTCTTGTATTTTATTTTACTTTTATAATTTCATATCATCCATTTATTTTTTAATCAATATCATATTAAACCAGTTATATATTATTCTAAAATTATCTTTATAATTTAAATATACAATAAAAATGTTATTCTTAATATAATCTTTTATTATACATCTCACACCTCCTCTTTAGAAAATGTCTCGTTAAGGGTTTGTTAATATCCAATAAGGAAATTTCCTATTATTTTATTATAACCAACATTATGATTGGTTATAATAATTAATTTATGATATATAAATATAGTTATTTTTATAATCTATAAAGTAATTATACTTATGTATAAATGACCTTGAAAAAAATCGAAAAATAAAAAATAATTATGGTAAACAAGATATAAAAAACTTTCCACTTTAAAGATGGAAATTAAGAAATAGAGACCAATAATTTTAATTTATAAATAGTTACATAAATTAACATAATCCAAATTCAATTCACTTTTAAAATAAACCTATGTTTATTATTCAAGAGGATAAAAAGTGAAAAAATAAAGCATAATTTAAGGTAAGGGAATTCTCAATCCCCACTCTTTTTTTAGGTTAAGGTCCCTTTCACACTATTTTCAATTCGAATATTCCTAAAATATTCTTAAAATTAAATTTCTACACTCTTTCACTTTTCATTTTTTGATATACATGTTTATTGCCTTTCCATAATTATATCTAATCAAAATTCAAATGTTTAGCGAGAATGGTTTATTTTTTATAGAAAACAAACCTTTGACTCCTCGCGAGTCATTTCTTCCCCAAATAAAATATTATACTTTTTCAAAATTATTATCTCCCTTTTCCATTTGGTAATACCAATGGTTACTCTATGTTTTATGATATTATAAATCTGTTATGAAACTAATTCCTTCCCAAAGTTTTAATCCATGGCTATGATTGTTATATGTTTAATGTGGCATGAATGATTTTTTAGAATTCATGAAGTGATGGGTGTGACATGGGATATATATCACAATAATAAATTGTGTGATGTGATATATCTCATGATATTGTATATATTATGTATAAACATTATTTTATCTCATTTTGTATTTATGATGTTAAGATGTATGAAAATATATTATATGTGAACATGATGTTATCATTATTCAAAACTATTAGTTATATTTTACCACTATGTTATAATGTTTAATTATTATGAATTATCCACATTCTATTCATTTATAAAATCTTTCCATCATGGTTAGGATGATTATCCTCTCCTTTTGATATGTTGATGTTGATTCTTATCACCCATGTACTATTGGTTCATATCCTTTATTACTCCTCTTAATAGTCTTTTATCTCACACATTTCTTTATTGTATATCCTCAGGTGAATATATGTAATAATATTATTATGATATATTTAGAAGTGTAAAAAGGAAAAATTCCAAAAAAAATTACGTTTTATTATTTACAATTTACGTAGAAGCCTAATTTTCTCAAGAAACCAAACCTTTAGATCCCGAATTGTATCACTTTTATGTGGTTTATCATACAAATTGATGTAATGGTTATGTAAAGAAAATTTTCGTCACAATATGTTATGTGTGAGTAAAGTGTTTGAAAATGATAATGATATTGGTTTAATAAAGAATGGGTTCAAAATTTAACTAAGGGTGATGATTTATTTGAAGATAATCAAAAAAGAGAAAACAAGTATCATTTAAATGATATATATAATTATTCATTAATGATTGTGATATATTGAAATAACCTTCAATATCAAATGCATGAATGTATTTACCATAAGATTATAGAGAGTTATTTTGATTGAATAAAAAAATTATTTTCAAAATTCAAATAGGAATAGTTCTCATACTTGTGATATATTTTTAAAAGTTAAATTTATAAGAAAGTCTTATAGGAAAAAAATATGAATGAACCATATTTTTTTTAATTTAAACATTTAAACTTCTATGATCTTATAAGATAAAATGGAACCCCAGGTAGTATATGATTTACTTTTTTATTTTTCTTATTTTATATTTGGTTAATTATGAAAATATTATAGAAGGAACTTGTTCATGATAACATAAATAGATATAGAATGATGATAAAAAATTAGTGTATAGAAAAATAAATTTTAGAATAAAAAATGAAATTTAATTTACTTTCTATTAAATGGGAATATATTTTGAGAAAATTATAATATTACACTATAAATTAGTTATAAAACTCACTCGAAATAATTTTTTAATAGAGATGATGAACAAAATAATTAATATCTTAGAAAAAATATGCATATGACATGAAAATTTAAAATAATATTTTGGAAATAATTAAATCAAGCAATTATCAATTTTCAAAAATATGACATTGGTTCTCCCAAGGAAAAAAATTAAATCCATATTAACTTTAGTACAAGATAAATTAACTTCGGTTTACATCAAAGTGTTTAGAAGTTGGTGATTAATTATTAGAAAATAAAGGGATAATGTGAAGTATAAAAACACAGCATATGAAATAAATTTTAATTATTTAAATAAAATAAAGTCCTATAATTTAATTAAAAAATATCTAATAATATGGTTGAGGGTAATGATGTTAGAGTGTTTTAGGTTAACATTTTAATTTCAAGAAATGACCTTGGGATTGAAGTCATGGAGATTAGTAGTGGTTATTATGAAATTATACCAAGTAGTAAAAGTGATTTGTGTTAGTTGGAGTGGGACACTCAAGAGGGGATGAATTGAGTTCCTATAAAAATATATATTAAAGAGTGTTACTTGAAGTTCTCCCAAATTTAAAATTCAATAATTTAGTTAGCTAGAAGAGAGTTAATAGGAGCTGGACTATTCAATTAATTTCACAAAATAGTGATTAGTTCTTAATTATATCAATTTGTTAATTAATACAACGTTTGAAACTAACTTAATAAGTCATTACAGATATAAACACTTTCTAAGAATAACTATTAGAGTTCAATTTAGTTTTATGAAATATGTAACAAAACATAGTAAAACTAAAAGTAAAAAACACTACATAAATAAAACAAGATGTTTAGTCTCAAGCAGAGACCTAATCCTATCCACTTGGTGATCACCTGCCACCAAGCAATTTAAGTTAATAAATAGTTTGATCCACACCCTGGATCAGAGATCCCAACAAAATAAAGGTTATCCAAGTCACAAGACCTCTACCACAATTCTTTGTGGATACAAACTACCAGGTCACAAAAAGACCTCTTCCACACTTATATGTGGGGGTAAAAAATGGTGTACGAATGTATGAGTTGAAGTATATCTTGTATCCTTTAGCTTGATACAGGAGAGTGTGTGTGCTTTACAAATAGATAGATTCACACTCCTCCAAGGTATGTAAAAATTCACTCAACAGAGAAAATAAATATTATAAAGTATTTTGAAGGCTTTGTATGTCTTGAGATGATAATCTGGACTCTTCAAGAATAGCAGAGATGAGGTTCAAGTCTTCTTATGGAAGTTGACACTAAAAAATTGTGTCGTATTATGGCTTCCTAGTACAAGTATGATTCTATAGGTATATCCTTCTCCTTATATGATATGTTTAAGTAGTTTGTCAATTCAATGTTCATCCCTTTTGAGATTTCCTCGTGTGTTCCTCCTTTTTTTTCGAGTTCGCAGTGGTTGCATGAGAGTTTCAGATGTTCTTCTGTATTTCTCATATGCGGGCATGCCCCCAACCTCTCTTTTTTTCTTCAAATTTTTTTTTATTCTTGAGGTTCAAAAAAGATCATATTCTTTCCACATGCATATGTTCATCATACCTTTCATTGTTTGAAAAATGTCCTAAAAAATATTATTAAATATGTCAGTATCATTAAATGACTCAAATATGACCATTAGAAATAAATATAATAAACACAAATTTAAAAATTATATCAGTGACTCCTCTTTCAGTGAGTCTGTCCATCAGTGAGTCATCCAGTTGGTGAGACATCAGTTGGTGACTCATCTATCAATATCTCCTTATGTTGGTGACTCAACCCATCTGTATGTTATTTTGTTAGTCTTTCCATATGTTGGTGACTCATTACATTGGTAACTCGTTTTAACTATCAGTGAGTCCTTGTGTCGGTAACACCATGCATCAGTAGGCCACATTGACTTATTGTAGGTCGATTGCATTAGTAGTTCATCTGCAATGGTGAGTCATATTCTTCGTTAGGTCATCTATATTAGTGATTCAAATGCATTGGTAGGTTTTCTACGTTGGTGAGTCATATGCATCAGTAAGTAATTTGTCTATCGGTGTCTCAGTTCTTCTTTTGGTGTTGGTGACTCATACATAGATAATTTTAGATGTTATGTATATCTTATTGTAGAACAAAGTCAAAAAGTGTTAATACCCATAGTTACGTATTGATAATTAGTTAAAAGAATTTATAGACTTAAACAAATGTAAATAGTTATATGATTGAAATGATATGATATATAAGATAAGATTTGACATAACATAGGATCTTCCATATGGTAAGATATATGTTAATATATGACATTATTTGTTGTAATTATAACCATTATAGTCAGAGATAATGGTCAACAATATCCTATGGGCCAACAACCTCTCCATTTTTAATGATAAAAAATCATGGCATTATTAAGTACCATTAGAGAATGATTAATGTAAACAATCTGATTAGTAGATCCTATAAGGATGAATATACTAAAAAATAATTAAGGGAAGTGAAATTTATTGGAGTCACATAAAAAATAATAATGCACAAACAAATAATAATTCTTAATAATGTCCCCCCCCCCCTTGGAATTATCCAAAATTGGAATGTTAAAAACTAAAATAGAAAAGGGGAAACAATGAATTGGTAGTCATAATAAAATTTCATTAAAAGAAAAAAATTACAAGAACTCATCCCTATCCACAAGAATCACTTCACACTACTTCTTAGGGTCAAGGGGTGCCTTAAACTTATCAGATGGATCAATGGTAGGTCTAGTAGGTGGTGATTGAGAAACAAGAGCATCTGATAGAATCTTCAGTGGAGGTAAAGGAATTCCTAGAGGAACAGTTGGTTCCATGCTTGGTCTATGCTGGGATAACAGCTAAGGTAGAGGTTGTTTTGTAATAACAGGTTGGATTTGGTTTGAGGATTGAGCAACTAACATTGGAGAGGAAGTAATTGGTGGAGCAGAGAGAATAGAAGTAGCAGTTGGAGCAACAATGGCTTCAATCTGAACATGGAGATATGGATTTAACAGTTTGATGAAATCCTTAATTAACTCACCACCATAATTCATCAAATTCATCATTATTCTCTGTAAATTTATCCAACAAAGGAGTTAATTCCTTCAATTTTATGACTTGTTCTTCAAAGATTTTGTAACTGGGGGAAAGGACAATTTTTTTTCCAAATACTTAAAATGGCTTTTCAACTTGTGATTGGAGTAAATTTTGGATAAATATGAATTTTTCCTCTTTATAAGATATTCCTGAGTGTAAGATGCTTCCTTGGTATATAATCTGACCATATAATTCACATGATCACTATTCTTCTCAATATTTTCTAGGATTCCCAAGCCCGAGATATCAAATAGATATTTAAACTTATCTTTTACAATAGTTCTGATTTCCTCAGTATCTAGAGTCAGAGATTTCTAGCCAGATGTGGAAGGAATAGCAGTAGTAGTTTAGGTTGAAGAAGATTTCACAATTTCCTTTAAATCCTTTCTAGGTTTGGAAAAATCAGGAACTTTAATTTGAGAAAAAATATCTTCAAGTCCTTTTATCACACTATCTATTATTTTTCTATATTCAGTGGTTAAATAATTGATGCTAATATTTAACATCTTCATGTTATTCACAATATCTGTGCTTCATTTCATAATGGTTTCAATAGTTGTAATCAAATTTGGTTGAATTTATTTTATCACCATCTATGAGACTGAAACAACATTAGTTTGAGATACACTAGTTGAGGCAGGAGTAGAACTAGAAGTTTCTGTTTTCGTTACACCTTCAACTATACACCAGATAGCTTTCAAGTTATCAGTTAGCTCAGTGTTTTTTCTCTCATCGATTCATCAATCTCATATCTCATCTGATATTGTACCGAATGTCTTACTGAGTAACATATATCATCCTTGAATATTTCCAAATCAGCCTTAGTGACAGAGTTTCTAGAAAGGGTCTCAACCACTGTTTCTATTACAGTAGGAACAAAGACATTATCTTCTGAATCTTCATAGTCTAATCCTAGTTCTACATACCCTGGATCCTCACCTATTTATCCATTACATCATCATCCAGAGTAGTGAGAGTGTAAAGACTTACTCTTCCAAGTTGATTCTCTTCTTCACATTGATTTTCACTTTTTTGAGGATCCCCCTCAATATGAGAATTCCTTACTAGTTTTTATCTTCATAATGAGGTTTTACTATTTCATAAACCAAATTAGGTACATGAATTTCTTGAGCTTACACTTCTGCAGCATCTTTATCATTTTCGCTCACTTCAACAACAAATTTATGAGGTTCTTCCAACCAAGCCTGATTTATAGCTTCAATCATTTCAGCATCATCAACTTGATCATCCTTATAACGGTCATTATCACTTCAATTTATTTCATCATCATCATGTCTAGATACATGTTCTTCATCTATATTTTTATCACTATCTTCTCCACCTTCTTCCTCTTTACTAACACTACCACTTTCACCATCTTCACTTTCTTCTTCTTCTTATTTAAAGTCATTGAATCTACATACATATTCCACACTTCCTAAGACTTCTATCCCCTCATCCCCATTATCTTAAAGAGTGGTCTCATCAGAGGGTAAGGTAAGTGGAGGACAATGAGGTCCAAAGGAAAAAACCATTGTGAGTTCTGGTTTTTTTAGGTTCACTTATATCATTAATAGGTGATCCCTGATCTCTAACTAGAGTGATGGGCTCTTATTCTTCTTCTAAAGAGTAAACAACTTCCTCATTTGGTCCGAAAATAGGATCACCCATACTCTTAAGTCTATTTAGATAATATGTTGTATTGAAATTGTCATAGATCTTATCTTTATCTTCAAACTATTCTTTCTTCTATGAATTATAATTTATTTTCATCCTCTTACAAATATATTTACTGAGACAGATCCCACTACACTCAGAAACATCTTCTTCACCTTCATCTACACAACCTTCTTCTTTTATTCTAGCTGAGATCATACTTGGATATATTAGGGAATTAGTTTTTTAGGAAGGTTTGATCATCTCATTTATGTGCACAATAAGGTATCTAAAAAAATTTACATTGATACCTTTTCTCAAAAGATAAACCAAGTAGACATCTTGATATTTCAGAGATGAAAAGTCCCCTTTCCTGGGACAAATTATATAGTAGATAAACTTAAACAAGATTCTACATTATCCAATTAACTCTATTGGAATGGGTCTTTTGTGCTCATCGTTATTGGTGAGTTCCTTTAATGATGTCTCAAAGCCAAACATATCACTCTCAAGTGGATAGGTACCTTTCTAATCATCAAATACACCTTCATGAGGAACTTTAAGATATTCATCCCAGTGTATTGAATATAGAGAGATTATATTCCCTTTTACTATGGATTTTATCTAGGAGAAATCATTTACTTCCAACAAAAACATCATATTAATTTAAAATTCATGAACTATCCTTGGGTAAAAGGGTTATTCATTAGTTGAGAACCACTTAAGAAAAACTTGATTTTGTAGTACCTTGAGAAGTAGAGACTTGATTTCTAACAACCATTCCACAAGAACATCTTTTTTTGGAGTTAGAACACGATTTTCCAAAGCAGGATTTACAGGTGTTGGATATTTTATCGATTCACCTTTTTGTTTCTTAGAAGCATGAGACACGCCATCATCAAGAGATCACTTCACACATTCCATTCCAATCCGTTCAATCTGAATGTTAGAAGTTGAAAGGTCTGGGATAGAGAGAGTGTAACGACTGAGAGAGTGTAGAGGTAAATGAGCAAAGTAGATCGATTCAAATTTCTATCATTTAGGGATTTTGAAATTTTGAAATCGTGAAATCATGAACCGAGTTTAACAAAATCAATGAAACAATTTTATTTTGATAAAAACATAAAATGTATAAAAACAGAGAGTCATCGGTGTCGGTATGAGAGATTTTTCATAACACTAACGGTGTCGGCATGAAATAGAATCAGTGTTGGCATGACAACTATGTTGGTATGACATAGCATCGATGTTGGCATAGAAACTATGTCAGCATGACATAGCGTCGGTGTCAACATGACAAATGTGTTTCAAAATATCAAAGGAATAACAACACAAGGTCTTATAGATTGATCATTCCTAACTCATGTCTGATGTAATTCATTCTTCTAGAGTTCAATGGCTTAGTTAATATGCTAGTAAGCTGATATTTGGTACCAATAAATTCAAAATTTGATATCACCCTTTTGATAATGATCTCTCAAAAAGTGATGTATTACATCAATATGTTTTGTTCTAGAATGAGAAACTCGGTTTTTAGAAATGTTAATATCCCTTTTATTATCACAATTTAAAAGTACATATCTAAATTGATATCCGTAGTCTAGTAGAGAGTTTTTTATCCAAAACATATGAGCACAACAGATACCAGTAGCTATGTATTCATCTTTGGTAGTAGATAATGCAAAAAAATTGTTTTTTACTACACCATGAAACCAAATACATTCCTAAAAGGTGACATGTTGTATAGGTGCTCTTTATATATAACATTCATCCACCAAATTCAGTATCAGAATAACTTACTGTGTTAAATGATTGTCCTTTAGGATAAAACAAAACAAAATTAGTTGAATGTTGGAGGTATTTCAAAATAAATTTGACAAAATTTAAGTGATATTCTTTGGGATCAACTTGAAAATGGGAACACATATGCACACTAAACATTATATCTGGAATACTAGCCATCAAGTAGTGAAATATTCCAATAATTCCTCTATAAGTGGTTTGATCAACAGATTTACCTTCTTCAATAAGATACAACCTATAATTAGTACTCATTGTAGTGTCACTACTTTTAATGATATCAATGAAAAATATCATTAGAAGTTATTTTTTGTATTTAATTTAATTTAAAATTATACATTCTTTATTTTTAAAAATAAAAAAAATACAAGAATGAAATTGAGTTCACCCATCAAACTCATTTCAAACTCACTTTGCATCATTTTAGAAAAATCAATAAATAATGGATTTTTTAAAGATCCAAAAATAATATCATATACATAAATTTGAATAAATAAAACATATTTAGAAATTAGTTTTATAAAAATAGTAGGATCAAAAATTCTTTTTGTAAAACCTTTTGTAATGAGAAAAGTACTTAGTCTATCATACCAAGCTCTTGGAGATTGTTTTAAACGATATAAATATTTTGTTAATTTGAAAACATGATTTTGAAAATGAGGGTATGTGAAACTAGGGGGTTTTTCAACAAAAACATCCTCAACTATATACCCATTTAGGAATAAAAGATTAACATCCATTAGATAAATCTTGAAATTAAAGTGAGTAGCATAAGCAAGAAAGATTATAATGGCCACAATTCTAGTAACCTGTGAAAAAAAAATTCTTTATATTCAATGCCTTCTTCTAGACTATAACCTTATGAAACCAATATGGCTTTATTTCTAACAATATTATGATATTCATCTACTTTGGTCATAAACACCCACTTAGTGCCTATGGTCAAGGTGTCTTGGGGTCTATCCACAAGTTTACAAACTTTATTTATTTCAAAATTATTTTGTTCTTCATGGATATAGATTACCCAAAATTAATCTTTAATTTCATCATTGATGTTTTTATGTTCAAACTATGACAAAAATGCTTGATGTTCAACCTGATTTCAAAGAGAATATCTATTTTGTGTCCCTTTATCTAAGTCTCCAACAACAGAATCTAATGTATGGTTCTTGAGGGTTCTCATTGGTCTAGAAAATAAGGGGATAGTAATTTTAGGATCATCTACATGTTTGGGCTCATCATGTTCAGAGTTATAAGAATTTTCATAACTATTTGATTTAACAGATTGCTTGACAAGAGGATTAAATGATTTTTCATTTATGTCCATATTTGACATATCATCTTTAAGGTTGTCTAGGGAGGTCTTAGGTTCATGTGGATATGTTTCATAAAATTTGGTATGCATAGATTCTTCCAGACACTTAGTTATTTTATTAAAGACTCTATATAATTTACTAGATATTGAGAAACCTAGGAATATTCCTTCATCACTCTTGGATCCAAATTTGTTATTATTTTCCTTTGTATTAAGGATATAGACATTCCAACCAAAAACATTTAATTAACTAAATTTGGGTTTTCTATTGTTCCATAACTAATAAAGATTCTTCTTGAGGATATATCTAATTCAAACACTATTAATTTTATACCAAGATGTATTCATAGCCTCATCCAAAAAGTAAACAGGTAGATCATATTCATTAAGCATTGTTCGGGCTATCTCTGGTAAGGTTCTATTTATTCATTCCACAACTCCATTTTTTGAGGTGTCCTAGTGGCAGAGAAGTTATGACTATATCCATTATGTGAGAAAAAATATTCAATGTATCTTTTTTGAAACTCACATCCATGAAAACCTCTCAAGGATTTTATTTTAAGTATACTTAGATTTTTCACTAGTTTTGAATACTAGGTGAAGTAAGTAGATGATTCGATTTTTTCTTCTAAGAAATAAGTCCAAGTATACCTAGAAAATTCATATATTAGAACATATATGTAGTGTTTCCCATTTAAACTAAAAACTAAAGAGGGTACAAACAAAACCATGTGAACCAAATCTAAAGGATGAGAAGTTGAAACTTATTTCTTTGATTTGAAAGATATCTTTTGTTGTTTACCCTTTTTACAAGGATAACAGACATTATCATTTGAAAAGTAATGTTTGGGTATATCCTTGACTAGTCATTTTATAGTAATATTTCAAATATAGTGTACATTATAGTGTAATAATATCCTATGACAAAGCCAAGACTCTTGGTGAAAGGAACTTAAACAAGAAATTTTTTGAGAAAATAATGAATCTAAGTTAACATCATACACATTTTCATTTCTAAAAGAAGAAGATACTAATTCATTTTCAGAGTTAAAAACATTGAAAACCCCATTTTAAAATTTAACATAAAATATATCATCATATAATTATGAAATACTAAAAAAATTATATTTCAATCCATAAAAAAAGTACTTTATAAATTAAAACTGAGTTAGAGTTACCAATCTGGCCTAAACCAATTGTTTTTCCTTTAGAATTGTCCCCAAAAGTGATATATCCACCATAAATATTGATTACGTTCTTGAATATTGAATAATCTCATATCATGTGTCCTGAATATCCATTGTCCAAGTACCATAATCTTTTATAAGAGCTCTTCAAATAGCTTTCCAGCAGAGTAATCCAATAAAAATAGATTTTGGTACCTAGACTTGTTTGGGTCCAGTGACATTAGTAATAAATTATTTAGGTAACCAAATTTGATTCACGGGTTTCCTATAATAAATATAAAACATATTGGAAAAATAGACTCTATTTGGTCTAGAAAACTAGAGGTAGTAAATTATTTTCAAAAACTGGAACTAGTAGGAGAATTTTGATTTCTAGGTAGAAAAACAGATTTTACAGATTTAGTTAAAAACTGTGTTTTAGATAAGTTTCTCTATAAATGATGATATATAATACTAGAAGTGTATATAAAGGAATTTTTTTACCAATCATCTATGTAAGAGTATTTTTCCATTGGTGAATTTCTATAGTTCCTTTTTTAATTTCTCATTAGATAGTTTTAGTGCATTGTTTTCCTTAAGTAGTTGAGAATTATTTTTTTAGTAGTAAGTTCAGACTTAATATTTATAGTGAGAGCGTAGTTTTTCTTTAAAGATTTATATTTATCTTTCAATTCACTGCATGTCTCTTCCAACATGTCACAATATTCAAATACTTCATCACTTGTCACATTTCCATTATCACTTTCATCTCCAGAATAATAAGAATTGTTTATAGGATAATCTAAGGACACCTCAGATGTGCCTTTCATAAAATACATATTTTAAAAGTCATATTTCTCATCAGGAGATGATGCTGATTCACTGGAGATATCCCTAGAGGCACTCCAGGTGGCCTTCGTAGCTTTATTATACTTATTGTCTTTATTTTCATACTTCTTTTTGTATTTTAATTTTGAACACTCAACTTTGAAATATCCTCTCCTATAATATTCATAGCAGACAATCTCCTCTGATATTCCATTTATTTTCCAGTCCTTTTTCCAGTTTCCATTGTTATCATATGTTCCTTTATAATTGGGATTCTTGAAGAACATCTCATTTATATATAATTTCTTGAATCTTCTAGAAAGTTGATCCATCTTTTCATCACTATCTGATGTTGATTCATCATTACTGGAGATTTAAATAGAGTCTAGTGCCATTTATTTATCCTTATTCTTGGAGGTAGTAGTCTTGAATACTATAGATTTTCTCCTAGGTTCATCTTGTTCATCCTTGTTGACTTTCAACCCTTCTTCATACATCATCAGTTTTCCAATGAGTTCTTTGAAAAATAATTTACTTATGTCACATGATTCTCTAATGAAGATAGAAGTTCATCTCCATATATTAGTTAAGAATCTAATAATCCTTATAATGTTTTTTGGGAGTATTATATCTTCCTAGAGAGATCATATTGTTCACTATTTCATTAAACCTGAGATACATATTAGAAATAGGCTCATCAGGATTCATTTGAAAGTTTTCATATTTAATGGTATACGTGTTAAGTCTCATTTCCATAAAACTAGAGGTTCCTTCATACGAAATAGATAATGTGTCCAAAATTTCATGGGATGTTTTACATGAAAAAATTCTGATAAAATTCTTCATCACCTAAAGAACGGTATCAAGCATTCATGGCTTTGAAATTATAATTATAAGCAGCCTTAGTTGGGTCATCCCAAGTATTTATATCTATAGAAGGAATCTTATATTCATATACAATTGAACAACAAATTTGAAAAAACATACTTTCTAAGTGCATTTTAATTTTAATTTTCCATTGAGCATAGTCAGTTCCATTAAATAATGGAGTTCTGTTGGTAGTAGCACCTTCCAGCTGATTTTCTGTAATAGAATTTTAGAAAAAAAATAAAGAGAAAAATTTAGTATCAATGGAAATTTTAAGATCTTTGAAATACAACAAAAATCACAGTTTAAAAGTTTGAAAAATATTTAAAAACTGAAAATTCCAAAACCTCTTATAAGAAATTTTTGTCGGAGTATGACACTCAAGAAGGGGTGAATTGAGTTCCTATAAAAATTTCTATTAAAAATTATTATTGATGTTCCCCCACATTTAAAATTCAATCGGTCAGTTAGCCAGTAGTGAATTTATAAGAACTTAGATGATCAATTAATTTCTCAAAAGAGTGATTAGTTCTCAGTTATATCATTTTGATAATTAAATTTTTTTTGAAACTAACATAATAAGTCAATACTTTGTTAAAAACATTCTATGACTAACTATCAAAGTTCAATTTTGTTTTATGAAATATTTAATAAAACAGAGTAAAACTAAAACAAAAAACATATGGGAAATAAAAAAAATAGTTTTAGTCTCAAGGAGAGACATAATCCTCTCTACTTAGTGGTCACCTACTGAAAAGTAGTTTAAATTAAAAAAAAAGTTTGATCTACACCCTGGATCGGGGTTCACAATAGCACACAGACTATCCAGGTCACAAGACCTCTACCATAGTTATTCGTGGGTACAAAATACTAGGTCACATAGAGACCTCTCCCACACTTATCTGTGGGAGTAAAAAAAATGTTTAATAAGGTATGAGTGTGAGGATATCTTGTATTCATTAGTTTTATACAAGAGATAGTGTGCACTTTACTGACATATACACACACACACTGCTCAAAGGTATGTATAAATGCACACAAAATAGAAAATAAATTTGAGAAAGGATTTAGAATGCACTGGGGGTCTTGAGATGTAGCTTTGGACTCTTCAGATGTAGTTGAGATGAGGTTCAAGTCTTCTTCTGGAAGTTGACTCTAAAAGAGACTGTCTCATTCTAGCTTCCAGGTACAAGTATGGTTCCATAGGTATATCCTTCTACATATTTGATATTTCAAAGTAGTTTGTCAATTGAATGTTCAGACCTATTCAGATTTCATCGTGTGTTCCTCCTTCTGTTCTTGAGTTCACAGTGGGTGCATGAGAGTCGTGGATGTTCTTTTGTATGTCTCACACATAAGTACGCCACCTAACTATCTTTTATTCTTCAAAATGATTTTTATTCTTGAGTGTCGATAAAGAGAATATTCTTTCCACGTGCATGGGTTCATCCTACCTCATGTTGTTAGATAAAATTCCTACAAAAGATTAGTAAATTTGTTAGTATCATTAAATGAATCAAATATGACCATTAGAAATAAGTTCAATAAATACAAATTTAAATAGTCTACTGGTGACTCCTCTGTCAGTGAGTCAGTCTATGTGTGAGTTGTCCTATTGGTTAGACATTAGTTGGTGACTCATCTGTCAGTATCTCCTTCAATTGGTGACACAAATAATCTATATGTTATTCTTTTTGTCTTTCCATATGTTTGCAACTCATTACATTAGTGACTTGTTTTAACTATCAGTTAGTCATTGAATTGGAATCACTGTGCATCGGTAGGTCACTTAGACCGACGGTAGGTCAATTGCATTGGTAGGTCGTATGCATTAGTGAGTCATATGCATCGGTAGGTTGTATAAATCGGTGATTCATATGCATCAGTAAGTCATTTTTTTATTGGTGTCTAAGTTCTTCTTTTAGTGTTAGTGACTCATACTTAGATAATTTTAGATGTTTTGACTGTCTTATAGTACAAAAAAGTCTGAAAGTGTTAATACCCATAGTTACACATAGATAAATCTTGTTTAGACTTAAACAAACATAAATAATTATATGACTGAAATGATCTAATATACCAGATAATATTTTACATAATTTAGGATCTGTCATAAGTTAGTATATATGTTAGTATATGATATGATTTGTGATAATTAAAACCATTATATTCAGAGATAGTGGCCAACAATATCCTATGGGCTAATTTTGTGTTTAGTTTTTTAGTTTTAAAGTTTTATTTTGGAAGAAATTCAGGAATTTATTATAGCTGTAAAATATTATAGATAAAAAATATATGATATAAATTTATTTGAGGATTGAGATACTTCAACACATTTTGAAATATTGAAATATTTAGTGAAGAGAAATATTATATAATTTTTTGTGCCTGTGAATTTTGTAGTGGAAAAATTAATAAATCATTGGTGGTGTATACACATCCTAATATGTATTTTATAGACAAAAATTAAATATCTAATCTTTTTATATGTGTAATAGATAAAAATATAATCTATTTAAATTGGGTATTTTTAACTCCCTGAGTTTTTATGAACATTTTTTTGAATAAATTAATTTTCAATGATTTCATGTGTTGCATGATACCCTATTTCAAAATTTATTTATATGATACACCATGATAATCTTTCATTACATGAAACATCCACTTATCTTGTCTTACACGCAACACCAAGTTTATACGAAACATTATTTTATTATTATAATTATTTAAAATGTATCATTATATCTCAGTCATTAAACATAGTAATAAGATTAGTAATAAATAATTTTAAAATATTATTTATAATGGTTATATATATATAAATCATATTTATAACAAGTCATATAATTGTTTTAGTAAAGTATGCATACGTTTTAAAATACTATT
The DNA here is from genome assembly GCA_963277665.1 of Viscum album. NCBI lineage: Eukaryota > Viridiplantae > Streptophyta > Magnoliopsida > Santalales > Viscaceae > Viscum > Viscum album. The sequence goes on from OY728158.1 coordinate 328,372,949, forward strand.
TTCTTAAAAGAACAACTTTTTATGTCCTTTTGAGAAGAAATAATAAAAATAATTTTCTAAACTTTTTTAAATTTAATTTGATAAAATAAACATCTTTCTTTACTTCATAATTTAAAAATTATCTTAGCGTAATTTTTTGGGTTTTTTCTATGAAATTTCATTTTTTGATAAACAGTGAAAAATACGGAATTTCAATTCAAAACTGCTTTTTCATATATTTTATTTATATAGAGAATTAATATTTAATGTTATTTTTAATGTAAAAATATATTAATTATAAATATATGAATCCAATATATGTCATTTTAATCTTTTTATATTGAATTAATATATGAAATCTTAAGGAACATTCGAACATTCTCACATTAAAAACACGCTTTCTCGCCATGTCTGTAGGATTAACATTAAACATAATTTTTTCTCTTTAGTGAATTTAATTTAAAAAAATGGATATACATAGTTTTAATAATTTTATTTTTTATATTCTAATAATATCAACTTATTTTTTTACAGAAGGATTATTGAAAGTGATTGAGATTAATTAGAGTGATTAAGCTAAAATTAAGCTTCATAAGGGAATAAATTTTAAACTTAAGGTAAAAAATAACATATATACTTCTCAAGAAACCATTTTATAGAAATATTTAGTCCATAAAACTTATATTATTGATTTTTTTTGGTTTATGGACACTTTTTTTAGGTAGAAACGTGGGTACACCTATGTTGTTTTCAAAAATGCCAACTGTGTCACCTCACTCTACTATAAAAGGACACCAACTCTCCCCCTTCTTAAAAAATATCAAAACACTTAAGTTCAGACAAGTTCTACCCAATTAACTTCCAAAAGTACCTATGTCCCTCCTTGAATCCTCTCTTTGGTAATAAATCCAACCAATAATTTTTTTGGTGCAAACCAAAAGGGGTTACCAAAGGAAGAGGTAACATCCTTCCTCAAGCTCCATTCCTTTATTTTCTTTCGACACTAACTAAATTATTATTATTACATAAATACATAAAATCCACATTATCCTCAATATACTTAATTTTTTTTATGATAATGGTTGTACCTACACTTACACACACATACATCTAATGGGTAACAAACTTACTGTTCATGTGTAAAGAAAACAACTGCATCATGGAATGATGGTATTTGTATTTTCTCTACCACTTATAATGGTTGGTAATTATGATGGAAACTATATTTTTCTATGATAAATATGATATATATGGTTTATTTATTCTTGTTTAATTATTATTAAACATATACATTCTTGCTTTCTATTGTTCATAAATGTGATAATTTCATTTGGGGAAATGTGGATTACCGCCTCTTAAAAGTGATGTGATTAGGTCACATACTATATATAAAGTATTAAATATGTGTTTATAGAAATTATATGATATATATATAACATAACAATTTTAGTATAATGATATTATATACATATCATTTACTTTATTTCTTTCAATATTACAAAGGAAAACCAAACCAGCGTCAATGTGTATGTTTGACTTATCATCTCCATGAATGATGTATTCCATTTCATATTTTTATATTATATATATTATTATAAATAAATATTTATTGAATATAAATGATATTTAAATCATGTTTTTTATTCTGGAAATCATGATATAAGTGTGAGGACCAAAAATATAACAAATTAAGACACATGTTAAAAACAAAGCGGATATTACCTGAAGCAAAAAACCTAACATGTAATCGTTAATAATAGGGTAATATAAAGTCATAATAAAACAATATATTATATTTTATATAATAATATGGTCATGAAAAATATTTATAATAAACTTATATTTATTACATAGGATTTTTATGTGTGTGAAGAGAGTCAAGACATAAGGTTTGGGGATTTCTATTCTCACTTTCATTTTAGGGAGATTTGAGCCTTATTCACCACTCATCTCTTTTATGGTTTTATTATACTTACAATTAATATATTGTAAAAATTTTATCCTTATTTTTATGGGTATTTACAAATCCATTTTATTATCTCTCTTTTATGGATTTTATGTTTCAAGAGTTACCAAATCAGTAATGTAGTTTTTTCTCAATTTTCACTCTTTAGAACATATGCCTTGAACTTCAAGAACCATATTTTCAAAAATGTTTTCAAAGATGATATTTTAAGATCATATCTAAAGAAAAATTATTTTAAAAATATATTGTGGTTTCCAATCTTCCTTTTAAAAGAATGTTTTTTAAAAAATCAATCTTCCTTTACAAAGAAATGGTTTTTGAAATGTTTTAAAGTTTATTTTATATGTTTTCATTGGAAATGATTATAAAAATGTTTTCCTGTTTCAATTTTATGTTTTAGGAGAAAATTTTTTTCAAATGGATTTATGTTTTGAGATAATTTTATTTAGTAAAGGATATTATTCTTCAATAATTTTTTTAAAGTATATTTTTAAATTATTTTCCACCGAAGATGACATCTATTGGTGTTACACATGACATTATATAAAATTATTTGAAGGTTAAATTCATTTTATTTATCTGAATGGTTTATGTTTTGATGAAATTATTTTTATGAAACTCACTTCTTTTCAAGGGTTATATAAAACCTACTTCTATTTCATTGGTTATATGCTTCTGAAACCCATTTCTATTTCACGGGTTACATTCTTATAAAACCATCATTTTTTCATGGGTTATACTTTGATGAAATGATTATGATACATGTATTTTCTATAGGTTATAATATGATTACATGTTTATGAAACCCATTTAATTTCATGGTTTATGATAGGATGTTTATGAAACCCATCTCTTTTTATGGGTTATGATATAATGAATGTTTTATTATCTTGTGGAACATATATGAATGATTTTATTATGAAATGGGTGGGACAAATATCTCTCTCCAATGCATTGGGTAAAGATTAATATCTCATGAGATAATAATGGGAATCAAGTTAGCGATCTTGATCCACTATAGGAAAATGGGGAAATCGGATCCCTTACAACGAAAAAACTGAATCTAGGGATGGTAGTGTGTCCCACCTAGTATGCTTAGTCACCATAAATATGGAAGATCGAGAAACCTGACCCACTAAGGAATGACGGGGAAACCTGATACACTATGGTAATATGGGGTACCTTGATCCCTTTATAAGGAAAGGACAATGATTAGGGATAGTGGGATGTCCCTCCCATTAGGTGTAGTCTCCCTGAAGTTCCCTGATAAGTAATAGAAATGCATCTTGACTTATATGGAATTATATTACATGTTTATGTGTATGAAAAAATTCCAAGTACTATTCCTATGTTATGATTTCATGTCTTATGATCTCATTTATCTTCTGATTCATGTCTTATGAACTGCCAATATTTATGTCATGATACATGTTTATGATCATTGATATGCAGGGTTTGATCTTCTAATGTAATGATCATGTTGTCTTACCCTTATGCGCATGTTTATGCTTATATATCTCCATTGTTCACCTAACTGAGCATTTGATATCAACCCATTTTATGTGTCATTCCCCATGATATGAAGATATCACTACAAAAAAAGTGACATGTACCAATAGAAAATTATTCACAGATAATATATTTGTTGGTAAAAATGATGAATTCCAACATATATTTAATTTTTTTGATATTAACTATAGGGAGAAAAAAAATTACCAACAAATATATTTGATTGTATTAGCAGTTCAATACCAACACATATTTTACTGAAATTTAAATCTGGTGCTTTATCATGACAATACCAACAATTGAGTTACCATTAATTGAATTGGTTATTATTAATTATTATCACCATCAAATCTTTTACCATTATAAAATTTCTTTGTAATAAATTATTCAATAATACAAATATTTTACCAAAAATCAAATATTTATATATATATGTATTAATTACTTATTACAAACATAACATTTTACCAATATAAATATACAATTAGTTAAAATATTTATAATTTAATAAAATTTATTTAAAATAAGGAAAACACATTTTCTATATGTATATAATAGATTTTTATATATATAAAATATAAATAATTTTATTATATATAAAGTTGTTAAATATCATGATTTTTTAAAATAATTATTTAATTTTTTTATACATGTAGTCTATTTATCTTAAAAACACCGTGCCCCTTTATCCATTCTCGCACCCTCGAGGATCCGGAAAACCCTAATTTCTACTCGTTCATTTGCATCAATTCTTCTTCATCAATTCTTCTACCTCGTTCATTGACACCCGTTTAGTATTGTTTCATCAACTTCCCATTTGGTTCATCTTGATCAACTCGTATTCACATCATGTTCATCTGTTTCGATCATCTGTGCATCCCTTGTTCGCATCTCCTCAGCACCCGACCCCACATCAGTGATCTGGTTCCTATCCTCACTCACCTAGTTAATCTTAATTTCCCTCATTTCCCCCCACACCCAGTCCCTCGAATCTCCATCATTACGTATAATCCTTCCCTAATCCTCACTTATCCCCATGCCTCCCTTCATCCTTGATTGTGTATAATTATTTTAAATTCATTGAGATGGGTAATTATCAAAGGATTTTCGCTTGGATTAATCAAGAGAATGTGGCGGTATAGGTTGGTATGTAATCTGGGTTTTCATTTTCACGCATTTATTAATAAAAGTTTGATTTTGTTTGTTTTTTTCCTGCAAACAGGTTCAATTTTGGTTGATTTCATGTTCTTGCAATGAGCACGAGTCAGTGTAGATTGGTATGTAATCTCATACATTCATGCTCTGATTAATTGATGTTCTTGAAGTTAGTAACGAGGGTTCTTATCTATTTTTTTAACGTAATTTGGTGAGTTATAGAATTAGTAATGAGAATTTAGTGTCAGTTCAGTTTTTGGTAATACAGTTTTCATTAGTAATGTAGGTTCAGTTTTGGTTGTTATCACACTTTCTTATAGTTGGCATTAGTAATACAGGTTCAGTTTTGGATGTGATCATACATTCTTGTAGTTAGTATCAGCAATGCAGGTTTAGATTTGGTTGTTTTCATGTTTTTGCAGTTAGTATGAGGAAATACAGTTGGGTTTTTTATATCAGACTTTCATGTTTGGATTAATTGATGTTCTTGCAGTTCATAATACATGTTCTTCTCTGTTTTGTTATCATACTTTTCCCAGTGCTAGCTTTGTCGGTTTATTATTAGATATTCTCATTAGAAAGAATTTGTTACTTTAATATTGATTGTAACATGGTTTAATCTACCATTTTTTTCTTACTTTTAAGCTAATTGAATATCAATTAATGAAATTAAATGGGATTGGACTAATCAACACTGTTGTTGAGAGTCCAAAGAAATTTAAAAAGAATGAAAAGAATAAAAGATTTCAAGAACCAATCTTCTTAATATTTCAGTGATTCATAACCCTTTAGGAATTTTATAAAACCTATTTTAAATTTCTATACCAATCATTTGAAATGAACTGAAGTTTGACTAGTTGATGATTTAATTTTTTGGTAGTCATGTTGAAGAGATTATTTTGTGTAGTATACTGATTAGCGAAACATACTTGGAAATAACCCTTTGCTTGCACAACTGTTAAACTGATGTTTACTTTATATGTTGGATGTTTAATGAAAGAAGTTAAAAAGAAATGAGATTCTTAAACATTTTTGACTTTAATATTAAATGTTCCCATCTAGTTGAAGTGGAACTTTAATTTCTTAGAAAATGTGCTATTTTTATTTGGTTTGGGAATTTCTAAATGTATTTATATTCTTTTGCTCTAAAATTATCAGCTAATTTACTATAAGTACTTAATTTTTGAAAATTTGAATCCAATGTATTTTGAATTTTTCAAATATATCTAGATTGGGAGTTATAAAATTCTTTTTGAATTTTCATTGATTGCATACATTATATCATTTCTTAAATTGTGATGGAGAAACTTTGAGCAGGAAATATAAATGGGTTTCCTTAAAATCTGTTCATGAAATGTTATTGTTTTTCATGTTATGGAGAGTCATTTAGGATGTTTTTTCTGGGAGTGAAAATTTCATGTGAGGGGGGTAGTTATTAACATAAAATCATCATTCATTTTATTGCTTTTTATTGAAAACAACCCCCTAATTTTTACAAAACCTGGAGTTTTTTGGAATTTTCAATAATTGTGTAATCTGTAAATATGTTTTGAAAATCGCATGTTTGTGTTCGTTTAAACATGTAATTTTTTTTCATCACAGTTCATGTTGAAAATCTATAATTTTAGTGTTATTGTTGTCTGGAAAATTATTTCTAGAAAAATAAAATTCATCGTATTTTTTGATGTTACTGCACATTCCCTTATGGTCCGAAATCCCAACTTCCTTGTATGAATCCCACTTGAAGAAAGTGAATAATACCCAACTCCTAAAGTCCAATCTACCATGTATTCACAATAGTTTCAACCTAAAGAACACTATCATGATTGAACCAAAATTTCTCACTTGAAATTCCAAATTGAAGCCATAATGAAGCACTAATCTGTAGTACTCTGTAATCTAGCTCGCACTCCAGATTTCCAGGCATGCCCAAAGCACCTACCATACACCAAATCCTCACTAGGATTAGTTAAATAGATTATGCAGTTTTTAGAATAAACTTACTACATACATTTTATTGAAGTGGTTTATTGGTTTCATACAGTTTATTTGAATAAACTGTAAACAGTTTAATGAATAAAATAAATGCATAACTGAATGCAGTTTACTGAATAAATTTCATAAACTGTATACACCTTACTGATTAAAATAATTTCATACTATAAAATGATTTCATATTATATATTGTAAACTAATTTCATACCGATTTCACATTGTATAATGTTTTTCAAGTATAGCTCGCCAGTAAATAGATTTCATACTACATAAACTGATTTTATATTGTATATTGTAAATTGATTTCATATGGTATACTTCTTTTCATACCATAATGTTTTTCAAGTATAGTTCACCAATAAATTGATTTTATACTACATAAACTGATTTCATATTGTATATTGTAAATTCATTTCATATTGTATACTTCTTTTTATACCATATTCCGTTATTTATGTTACAGTATTATCTAATTTCATAATTTTTTTCTATTTCTTATACTATATGTAGTTATGCCTAATGTATCAACCATTTATCAGCTTCTTCTACAGTTTTTTGTACTATTCTATTTTTTATGTTACACTATGAACTGATTTTGATTTTATACTGTACTATTTTTCATATTGTATACAATATGAAATCAGTTTAATTTTTATACTGATTTCATGCATACTGTATGTTGTAAATCATAAAGTTTACTAAATATTTTTAAACATGACAAGCTATTTTGTTTTCACAATGAATGCAGTTTATATGGAGGTTCTGGTCAAAGAATTCAGGTGGTTAAATAAAGACCCGGATTTTGCTGACATTATTTTTCTATGTTTGTTTTGGTCATTTTGTTCTAGTTTATTGTTCTTTTAATTGATTTTGGTTATCATTCGGGATGTTTATAGATAATATTTATAGAGGCTGCTATTGTTGGAGCTGTTCTATGTTCACTACTCATGAAGGGACATCGGAGGTGGAGCAAACCATATTCAAGGAGTTTCTCTTCACAGTTGTAGTGTGGAAAGATGACAGTGTTTGGACTAAGTGTTGCATGATGCCAGTTTCAGGGTTTTAGATAGATGCATTCTTGGTGGTCATGGTTCCTCTACTATATTGGGCTCATGTAAAAAATTATTCATAGACCTTGGTTTTGTACCTTGGATTTTGTATAATCATTGTTTTGATTTATTAAAATGACATCATGGAATCAAATTCATGGGAATAGTTTGATTAGTCCAACTATTAGATTATAATAACAATGCCATTATTTATTTAGGAAAATAAAGTATTTTGTGATTCTTTTGAATCATCTTTCTAGTCTCTTTGGTATAGTTTTATGCATGTTAATCTAATTATTATTATATTATATTTATAATCACTATATAATATCTAACTAATTTAATAAATATAATACACTGTATTACCAATTGGTAAAATAATATCACATAGTTCTTCATTTAAAAAGTAATTTGTAAATATATATTAAATGTTGATATTTATATTATCAACAGATAAATTTTTCATATGAATTTGTTTCTAAACACTTTAACCAACATATATATTAACTGTTGGTATTAATATAATTGTAAAAAAACTATTTTATCTGTCACAGTAACATTTAGCGGCAGAGTTTTTACTGACAATTTAGTGACAGGACAATTTGTGTTGGTAAAACGTTTTACCAACAGATAATGTAATTTTACCAATAGATATTCTTCTGTAGAAAAAGTGAAATATTTTTTAGTGTATGTATTAAGTATAATGTTTCTAGGAATGTTGCTAGTAATGAAGAACCCAGTGGGAGATAACGTTGCTCACTTATGTACCATTGTTTAGGTTACTATGTTTCCAAAGGAACTAGACTAATATGGTATTTGAGATTCTATTTTTTAATGTATTATGTTTTCTATAAAAGTGATTCAATGCTAATTTATTAAAATAGAGGGTCACTATAGTCGGTATTATAGTGAAGGTTTAGTTAACATTTGGAAACTAGGATGAGAAAACCTTATTGAGAACCCTATGGAAATTCTTAAGGATATGTATAATGATTATGAAAAGTATTGAAAAATGTCAAGGAATTTTGGAAAAGGATAGAGAAATTGGTTTCTTAGAAGTACATCCCTATCTAGATACTACAAGTGGATGTGGTTCTGGCACATATTTACCTAGGAGTAACAACTACAATAAGGTGTGTTGAGCTTGACTTGATTGTAACCTGGTATATGATAATGGGAATTACAACACACCTAGTTTGACACTGTCGAGATATATTCTTTGGGAATTAAAAAACACTTCATGAACCATCATGAAGGATTTAATAATATTTTGTCTATGAATAACCTAGGATAAACCTATGGTGCTATAAATTAAGAAAGGTGTCATAATGTAGACATCTTGTAAGTGTTTTTTCATGATTATGTAGTTCCTCACTATGAAATCAATTTCTTAATCTAATATTTTTGGTTTTAGTCAATGGTTGGAACTTGAAGGAACTACGTTAACAGTGATTGTGAAAAAAATGAAATGATTGTTCTCTTGTGATTTTGAATGATATGGGATTTGTAATAAAAACTACACTGTTATTATCATGTAGCATTCTCAAGATATGAGTCATGGTGATATTCCATATGATAAAATGAGGGAACAACATTCTATTGAGTTTTTAATGAGGTAATGTGCAACATAATTCTGTGGGTATTCAGATCAACTTTTTGTTAAACACTCGATCAGAACCACTGAAATGATATTCTCTATTATCCAGTGTTTGGATGATGAGAAATTCATTCTACCTATTTATTGGTTAAAGGTAAAGCAATATAGTGGTGTAATATAATCAATAATAATATTAATAAATAGGAAATTTAATCATGGATTTGGATGAGTTTAAGAAATTATTCTTTAATAAGTACTTTCCTTGTGTTCTTCGTACGAAGATGGAGAAAGAGTTCCTTGAGTAGAAGCAAAAGGTTGATGAATCTGTCAGTACCTAGGAGGATTAATTTATATGACTTTCTAGGTTCTCTTCCAGAATAATCATACAACAAAAAAGTAATGTTGATAGGTTCTTCTATGGCTTAAATGAAAGCCTCATAAGGGAATTGGTTTTGACAAGAAAATGAAGACAGAGTTCAAAGGATTGTCAAAAAACCCTGAAGAGAAGAATTTGAGAGTTATTTTATTCTCTCTGTGTGGAATGAATCATAGAGGAAATGTATTATTGGGTATAATAAGTTTTTAAGTGTGAAAGGGAATGTCATCAGGCAATTTATTACCACACTAATAAGAATAAGTATTCCAATGATGCAAATAGAGGAAAAGCTACACAGAATTAACCTCCCACAATTTAGTGATTTAAGTGTAATGAGGATGGGAATTATGCTAACTAGTGCCCAAACCCAAGGTTTGGTGATGATGATAGGTTTTAGAAACCTCTTAAACTAAGGTAAAAGGGGAAATCTCATGTGATAACTATTTATAACAAGGGGTTTGATAAAGACATGGTGAATGGTACACTTATCATCTAATCTAGAGAGATATATGTCTTATTTTATTTGGTATCTACCCACTATTTCATAACTATATAATTTTCTAAGGGTATTATTATTCCACAAAAACTATTATATATGGAATTATCACTGAAAAACCATAATGGTATGATGATTTCATCTCAAGTTTATGATTCCTCTCTGGTTGAAATTTGTGGGAATGTGCTTCCTAAAAATCTATTCATTCTTCCTGTGGTTGAAATTGATGTTCTTCTTAGTCATGGATTGGATTTCCATAAATAAATCTGACATCAATTTTTGAGGAAGGTAAGTTACATTTGATATTTAAAACCAACCTATGATTTTCTATCAATGTGATGATAAGTATGAACTTCCTATGGAGATTGCATCCTATGTGTGTCTTAATTCCCATTAAGAATGAGTTTTTATCTCAACTGGTTGGGGAGAAACTCGAAATCAATAATATGCCCACTATTTTTTAATTTTTGGATGTGTTCCCAAAATAGTTTCCTATAATTCCACCAAAATGTGATGTTGAATTCTCGATAGAACTCACACTCGGTTCAACAATAATTTCAAATACCCTTATAGATTGGCCTTAATTAAGTTGTTGGTATTAAATAAGCAACTCTATGAAAACTTTAATTAGGTATTAATTCATACAATTGAGCCACCTTGGGGTGCACCTATACTATTTTTGAAAAATAAACATGGATCAATGTGACTCTCTATTGATTATCGAAAGTTGAACCAGATCACAATCAAGAACAAGTATCCTCTTCCTCATATTAATGACTTGTTTGATCAACTGCACAGAACTCAATACTTTTCCAAGATATAAATTCATCCAAGATATCATAAATTGAGTGTTAAGAAATATTATATACCCAAGAAGGCATTTTGTAAAATGTATGGACGCTAGTAAAATATAGTGATTCCTTTGGGTCTTACTAATGCCACTTCTATCTTCATGGATTTGGTGAATATAGAGTCTTTATAGATTACCTCGATTAGTTTTTTATAGTCTTTATAAATGATATTGGTATATATTAAAAGATAAAGTAATAGAATTAAGATCATTTGATAATTTTACTATGACCTTGAGGAAGGAGAAATTGTGTGAAAAATTTAAAAAGTGTGAATTTTAGCTGAAATAGGTTTCATTTTTAGGCCACATATTCTCAAGAGATGGTATAGCAGTAGATCAATCAATGATAGAGGGTATTTAATGTTGGCCTAGATGCAGCATTTTGACTGATATCTATAGTTTTTTGGGTTTATCTAGATATTATCAATAGATATTTGATAATTTATCATGACTATTTAATCCTATAACCAAGTTAACTTGGAAGGGTGAAAAGTTCCTTTAGATAGATGAACATGAGGAAAATTTCAAGGAATTAAAGAGATGTTTAGACAACACAGTCATGCTTATATTACCCTATAGTGGAGATGTGTTTGAAATCTATATTGATGTATCCAAGAAGGGATTGGGATGTGTTCCTATAAATAATAACGTGGCTATCACTTATGCCTCATGATAGTTCAATATTCCTGAAAACAATTACCCAAATCATGATTTGGAGTTAGCATCCATAATTGTTTCATTAATGATATGGATGAATTATCATTATGTAAAAAATTTCAATATATACACCAATCATAAAAGTCTGAAATATATATTCACATAGAAGGAGATTAACATTCTCCATAGAAGATAGTTATAGATGATAAAGGATTATGATTTTTCAATACATTACCACCCTAGGATAGCAAAAAAGGTGTCTAATGATTTGTGTAAAAAATATCATGCTATCTTATCCACGATGTGGATTGTTAAAGATCCAATATTTCTATATTTTCAAAGGATATATATGAAAATATTTATGGAAGAGGAAAATTATTATCTCGCTCAATTGAATGTCCAGACCTCTATCCAAGTGATGATCAAAGAGGTGCAGAAGGAATATGTAGAGCAACAAAATTAGGTTAGAGATGTTGTTGAGTTTAACCACATTAAAATTAAATGATAAGGTTCAAAAATCTTGTATGTGTTTCTTCCATACTGGATTTGAATATATATTTTTTGTAGGAAGTTCACAATTATTCAATATCAATTCATTCTAGAAGTAAACATATGTATATATACCATAAAGAATACTTCTAGTGGGATAGAATGGAAAGGGATATAATTGATTTTTTATCTTGGTGCCCAGTATGCTAGCATATTAGGGAATAAAGACAAAAATCTAAGAATATTTTGCATCCATTACCCATACAAGAATAGAAATAGGATAAAATTACTATGGATTTTTTCATTGGACTCCTCAAAACATCTAAAGGGTTTAATTCTATATGGGTGGTAGTTGATCACCATACTAAGTCAATGCAATTTTTTTATCAGATAATACATCTCTTTGGATCATCTTTATTGGATATACATTAAAGAAGTGATAAAGATGCATGGGGTACCACATTATATTATATCTGATTAGGATGTGAGGTTTACCTCAATGTTCTATAAATGTCTTTAGCAATAACTTGATGCATAATTGAGTTCTATCACTGCTTATCATCCTCATATGGATGGTGAGTCTAAAAGAATAATTATCACCTTGGAGGATATGTTGAGATTTTATTGTTTGGATTAAAAAGGTGGTTGGGATCAACACCTTCCATAATTTATTTTTCATACAAAAATAAATTTAAATCAAGAATTCAGACGGATCCTTATGAGGCACTATATGGGAAGAAATTTATAGCTTCAACTTATAGGGATGAAGTTGTGGAAAGAAATATATTGGAACTCGGATAGTTGAATAAATGACAGAGAAAGTTAGAGATATTCAACGGCATATCAAGGTAGCTCAAATTTTGTAGAAACGTTATGATGATAACTATAAATGTGACCTATAATTTGAAGTTGGTGAGAATTTTTTTTCTTTTAATTTCTCTATGGAATAAGGTTATGAGGTTAGGGAAAAATAGGAAACTAATTCCTAGGTTTATCATCCCCTTTGAGATTCACGATCAGATCAGAATGGTAGCCTATCACTTGGAACTTCATCCAAATATCTCTCAAGTACATAATGTGTTCCATGTATCTCTCTTGAGGAAATACATACCTAACACTTCACATGTACTAAACTCATAGGTCATAATGCTAGGTTATGATATTACATACCAGGAACAACCATTTGAAATTATGTATCATACCAAGAAAGTTAAATGAAACAAGACCACACACATGGTAAAAGTTTTTTAGAGAAATCACCAAATAGAGGTAGCTCTGTGGGAACTTTATAATATAATGAGGAAAAATTATCCTCATTTTTTTATCAGAATGACGAATTTTGAGGATGAAATTCATTTTAAGGGGGGTAAAATGTAACACCCTAAGTTTTTGTTAACTTTTTTTCAAATAAATTAATTTTATTTGATGTCATGTGTTTCATGCTACACTAAGTCAAACTTTATTTATACTCTACACCATTATAATCTTATATTACATGCAACATCGACTTGTATTTCATTATACAGAACATTGAGTTTCTATGAAACATCATTTTATTCTTATAATTATTTAATCAAGATAGTTATGACCAAGCCGTTAAACATAGTAATATTAGTAGTGATAAATAATTTTTAATTACTATTTATAATTGTTTTATATAGATAAATCATATTAATAATAATTCATACAATAATTTTAATAAAGTCTTTATTTTTTTTATATTATTATTTTCAAAAAACAATTTCTTTTTATATCCTTATGTGAAAAATTATAAAATAAATTTTAGAAACTTTAAGAAATTTAATTTTATAAACTAAATTTCATTTTTAAATTAATAATTTCAAAATTATATTAGGTTTAATTTGTTGTATTTTTCTGAGAAACTTCATTTTTTGATGAATAGGGAAAAATACTGAATTTGAATTCAAAACTTCTTTTTTCTAATTTATTTATATAGTTAAATTAAATTTTGTTTTGTTTTTAATTTAAAAATAGTTCAATTATACATATATTAATCCAATTTACTTCATTCTAATATTATTTATATTGAATTTAGATATGAAGTTTTAATGAACATTTGATCATTATCACTTTAAAACCCAATTTCTCACCACATATGTGGGATTAACAATATATTTAATTTTCCACTTCTATCAATTTTATTTAGGAAAATGTAACAACATGTTTATAATAATTATAATATTTACATTTTAATAATATGAAATTAATTTTTGACCAAAAAAATTATTGAAATTGATTAAGATTAATTACAACGATTAAGGTAATATTTAGCCCAACAAGGGACTAAATATTAAACATACGATCCAAAATGAAATATAAAATTTTATAACACCAATTATATGGCCAAATATAGGCCATAAACCTTCAATTATTTAGTTTAGTTTGTTTTTTATGAATTGTTTTAGGTAAAAACATGGGTACACCTAACTTGTTTTCAAATATGCCAAATTTTTCCCCTTACTCCCCTATAAAATGACACCATATCACCCCCTTACTTACACCTATAAAACAAATTAAGATTTTAAAATTTCTTCCCAATTAAATTCCCAATGTCCCTTCTTTCCTACTTGAAAAATTCCATTGGGAAGAAGGCCAACCAAGGAATCAGTTTGGTGAAAACCAAAAGGAGTTCCCCAAGGAAGAGGTAACATCCTTCCTCAAGATCCTTTCCTTCATTTTATGTCTCCAAAACCAAAATTATTATTATTAAATGAATAAATAATATCCTAAGTGTCTTAAATATATTTATATGTTGTTATATAAGGGTTCTACCAATAATTACACACACTTCCATCTAATGGGTAATGAACTTACTATTCTTATATACGGAAAACTACCGCCTCACGAAATGATGTTGTTCATTTTTCCTTTAACACCTATCATGGTTGGGAATAATGACAGGAAATATATTTTTATATGATATATATTATGTATATTATGTATTTATTCATCTTTAATTATTATAAAATACATAAATTTATGGTTTCAATTTTTTGTAAATTTGATAATTGCATTAGGGGAAATGTGGACTACTGCCTCCTCAAAGCGATGTGATTCATCCACATGATATATGGAATGTATTAATGATGGATTTAGTGAAATTATATGATATATATGACATAATAATTCTACTATAATGACATTATATATATAAAAATATATGTTGTTTACTTTCTTTTAATATGACAAATAAAAATGGAAACAACGTTCATGTGTACGTATGGCCAACTGTCTCCCTGAATGGTGTATTGCATTTCATATTTCTATATTATATAAATTATATAAATTATATAAATTATATAAATTATATATATATACTAAATATAAATTATATTTATATCATGGTTGAAATTTTGGAAATCATTATATAAGTATGTGGACAAAAAATATAACAAATTAATACACATGGGAAAAACATAGCAGATATTACTCGAAGCTAAACCTTAACAAGGAATAGTTAATAAGTGGGTAAAGTAAAGTCATAATCAAACCATATATGGTATTATATTTAATAATAAGGTTATTTTACATTTATATAATAAACTTATATTTATTATATAGGAGTTTTTTATGAGTACGAAAGGAGACAAGACATAAGGTAGGGGGATTTTTATTCTCAATTTCATTTCTGTGATATTTAAACCTTATTCACCACTCATCTCTTTTTTGTGGTGATTATACTACCCATTAATATATTATATTATTTTAATCCTCAATTTTATGGGAATTTACATATCCATTTTACGATATCTCTTTCATGGGGATTATGTTCCAAGAGTAACCTAATCTCTAAAGTATTTTGTCTCAATTTTTCTTCTTTGAGACAAATTCCATGAACTTCAAAAACCCTATTTTAAAAAAATATATGTATGATATTTTTAGTTATTTTTCAAGGAAAAAGGAATTTGAAAATTTTTTATGGTTCCCAAGCTTCCATTTCAAAGGAATTTTTTTTCAAAAATGTTTTCAAGTTTCATTTTCAAAGAAATGGTTTTCAAAATGTTTTCAAGTTTTCTTAAATTTTTTCAAGAAAAATCATTTTTAAAATGTTTTCAAGTTTCCATTTTATGGTTTTGAGAGAAAATGTTTATTAAAATTCATTATTTTTTAAAATTATATTTTCATGAAATGATATATTTTATCATGAAATGTTTTTAAATGATCTTTCCAAATTATTTTCCATCTAAGATTACATCCATTAGTGTTACTCATGTATTTCCAAGAAATTATCTAAAGGTTCCATTCATATTATTTTTCTGAATTTTTTGTGTTTTTATGGCATGATATTTATGAAACCTTCTTCTTTTCACGAGTTATATGAAACCTGTTTCTCTTTTATATATTAAATGATTATGAAACATGTTTTTATTTCATTAGTTTCATGCTTATGAAGCATGCTTCTTCTCACTGGTTATGGTTTGATGAAATGATTGTGATACCTATATTTTTTTCACAGGTTAAGATATTAGTACAAGTTTATGGCACCCATTTCATTTCAAGGGTTATGAATGGATGTTTATGAAACCCATCACTTTTTCTGGGTCATGATATGATGAAATTTTTATTATATTGTAGAACATGTATTAATGGTTTTATTATGATGTGAGTGGGACCTAATCTCCATCCAATGCATTGGGTAAAGTTTATATCTCATGAGATAATTATAAAAATCAAGATGAAGATCATGATTCACTATGGGAATATGGGGAAACCTAATCTCTTACAAGGAAATGATTGTGACAGGGTATGGTGTTGTGTCCCACCCAATAGGTGTTTTCACCACGAAGATGAAAGATGGGGAATCCTGATCCACTATGGTAATATTGGTAAACATGATCAACTATGTGAATGTGGTGAAACTTGATCCCTTACAAGGAAAATACTATGATCGGGGATGGTGTTGTGTCCTGCCTAGTATGTGTAGTCCTCATAATGTTCCCTGATAATTTATTGCCACACATCCTGAATTATAGGGATTGATATTAGATATTTATGTTTATGTCACAATCCCATGTCTTATTCCAATTTTATTATTTCATATATTATGCTCTTTTTCCCTTATGAGTCATTACTTATGAATTTATAATATTTATGCCATGATTCATGGTTAATATCTTTGATATGCAGGGTGTGATATTTTAATGTCATTATTACATTATCATACCACTATGCTCATGTTTATGATTACATATCACCATTTTTTACCCTTAATTACCATCTATGATCACAAATTTTTATGTTTACTTTCCTATGATATGAAGATATGTATTAAGTATGATGTTTTAAGGAAGGGATATAGTCATAAAGAACCTAGTGGGAGATAATATAGCTCACTTATATACCAATGTTTTTGTGACCATGTTTCTAAAAGCACTAGACTATTATTATCTTTGGGTGTCTATTTGTGTAATGTATTAAGTATTCCTCAAAATGGAAGTCATTATAATGCATGAAAATCAAGGTTCACTATAGTATTCATGGAATCAAAATCAAGGAAATATGTGAGGAAATAAGTAATAAGTAAAATTTTGTCAATAATGGATATATTCAAGTGAAATTCATATAAATTGATGAAACATATAAAATTTAAACAATGCTATAGGTAAATAGATTTCTCTTTTACATTAAAATGCACAATAGTTTTAGATTTTATCAAATATATGTGAAGAAAACCTAGTAAAATTTCATGTGAAATAAATAGGATTATATTTTTAAAGAGGTAGTGTTTATTTTGGAAAAATATGTATCAAATATATTAAAAAAATAACAAAAATATACTCATTTAAATAAATATACCTTATATATATCATCTAGATTTGTATTTAAAAAAATTAAATTTATGAGAAAATGTGTACATAAAAAATTGTATATGAAAAAAGAATTATAATCCAGTTAATGATTTCTATCTATATATATAATATTATATTTTAGGGACACCAACCTCAAAATGTTGTTAATTTTATATTTTGTAAATGCATAGTTTCATATGCCACTAGAAGATATTTTATTCAACTTTTGCAATTGTATGTGACGTATTTAATATAAACATCATTCTATTATAAAATAAATTACACAATTAAATTTTTCTAATTTTTTTAATACATAAATGATAGGTAATGTAAACATAAATTTTACATGGATATAAAAATATGAGGTATTTATTTATCATGATTTTTAATATTTTAAATCCTAGAAAAATTAATTAAAATAAATTATACATAAAATTTCAAGAAATGATAGGGATGAAATTATGGGAGAGGGGGTTAATCTGTGTTGGTATATTTTTACATTTCTCTTAAACCAACATCTAGTTTCATATTATATTTATAAATGAAATCACTCTATTTATTTAACTCCATAAAACATCAAATTTTCATTAATTATTCATTTTAGTTAAATTATTTATTCCCCGATGAATTTTCGAATTATAGGTAAATTATAACATATTAAGTTCATAAAATTTTTTTTAGAATTTATTTTATAATTTTTATAAAGATGGACATTGAGTTATATTTTTATTATGAATATAAAATGATAACGGTCACAAATTTAAATTAGTATTTCCCTATTTTTGTATGTGAAGTAGTAAATATTACATAAGAGTTCATGTATATATAAGATTAAATTAGAAATAATAAATATCAAAAGCCCCATGTTTAAGAATAAACCGTTTACCAATTTTGAAATGTATATTAGACCCTCATGCATAAGAGAAAATCACTTGATAAATAATAATAAAAAATGATATGTAATGTATTTCCATTTTTCAAATTTTGAGTGATTTTGGATCAAATATGTAATTTATCCATGCCTTTCCAAAAAAATTATGATAATTTTTTGAGATGATACATAAGAAAAATTCTATTCAAAAAAATGGTCTCATCCTTTAGGAGTAGACCCAATACCAAGGGAAACTACCCTAGGAAGGGTGTATCAATGTTGGGATGAAGGACTATCTAAGGGTAAGAAAATGGGAGATGTTTAGGGTGATGAGATGACCCACAATAGATGGATTTTCTATTATAGTGTTAGGCCCATGGTAATATGTCACTACTACTATATATATTACAATTTAGGGTAATTAGTATCGCACCATGTTATATCAACAAGTGTAATTCTAGGTAAGAAATTGATTTGTGAAACACAATCAATACAATGTGTAAAACCTAAAATGAATTATGTCACCTTCCTTGATTCACCTTCATCCCATTCCATGTGACCATGTTATCCTCCACTCTCATCGCCCAGAGTACATAATGCATGGAAATAATCATGCATGTAGCTATCTAATACACATGAGTTTGATCCACCCTAACTCTTGTGTAAACCACCTTGTAAGGCTTAATAGAAAATCATATGATAATTTCAAGCCATTGGATCACCTCTCACACCATAAGGATTTCATATAACACCCATCGAATAAAAAATCATCCTTTGTAATATCTTGTTTCTCCAAATTGGGTATCACCCCAACTAGATTTCTATGTACTTTTATTATATGAGACGAGGGATAACATGGATATTATACTGATTTTGAGGAATAAAATACTAAGGGGACAATTTGGAAGCCCACATAGGGACTCATATGAGTGATCATTCCATTTCCCCATATAATGTATCCCATGGGCATTGAATTTTGAAAAATAAACATAACCTAATACCTTTGTAAATATTTTAATTCATTATACTCTTGGCCATGGGTTGAGTTAGACTAGTTTTTATTCATTTTTTATGTAATTTTAATTTTAATAAAATATTTTTATTTTTCAAAAGAGTAGTTATTTTATTTCTCCTTCTTCCTTAAATTCTCAGTATTTTTTCATCATCCCTCTTATACACATGATAGTGGGAATATAACTCAATGTGTGAACATTGGGTGTGGTTTTCTTGCTGTTATAGAATACTTATTATGAATTAGTTTATTTTTTAATTCATTTATGATGAGGAAGTGTGTTTTTTTGGTTTGGTGTGGTGATAGTAAACATTTCCATGGAATTATCTTGGCTTAATTCAATTCACTACCAAATCATCACTTAATCTCATCTCCCAACCAACTCATTATGGTCTAGAGTTGGACCCATCAAGAACTAAAATTAAATATAATATGTTAGATCATGTATCTTTTTTCTAGGTATCTTTGTCTCTGATTTTTTTCTAATCTTCTATTTTGATTGTGTTTTCATTATGAAATTTTATTGTTTGAATAAATACAATATTGTTTTTCATGGAAACTTTAAAAAGGACTATGGAGCATCCATGAGTAGAGATTTTTTTAGAGAAAATGACATAAATTTCATGGATTTATGCTTTTTTTAATTAATGGAGTTTTGGTTTAAATGGGTTAAGTTTTTCATGGGTTCTTGGTGAGTTGAGAAACATTAAAAGATGTTCGGTTTGTTTAAAAGGAATATTGGATAAAGAATCAATTGTATAACATTTACATGTATTATAAAGGGATTATAAATCATGTAATTGTTTAAGGGTTTTAATAAAATAAATCCAAGGTGATGGGTTCTTCAACATATTCCACTAAAAACATTTACATGACGTTTAATGACATTTCATGCCATGTTAATGCCAAACATGATTTTTTAAACATGACATGTTAAAAAGTATAAGGGTTTCAGCTAAATTTCTTCTCCTATTGAACCTATGGATTTATATATGTGATTTCGGGGTTCCAACTTCCCTCATTGACATCTTTTGTGTGTGAGCGATCCCTGGTAAGTCTTTTGAGTTAGGTTTCTTCTTTATCTTCTTTATTCTCCAACTGTTGCGGTGGAATCCTCGACCAATTGCATTATTGGATTTTATCTCGATTTGTTTTTGATCTAGTAGCCTCTTTCTAATAGTTTTCACCTTCTTCTTCATTGGTGTTGGCTATTGGAATCATTTTTGTATCATTGTTTAAAGGTAGGGGGTATAAATCATAACCCTATGAATTGATAATTTCCATTTTTATGCAATACTGTGATTTCTCTATCATTGTGTGCACCCAAATTAATTAAATAAACAAATGGAACTATTCCTTAAAGTCATTTGGTTTCAAATGGATTTTAACTAGTTCATTCTTTCCTAAGGTGTGAGGAAACTATGATTATAATTGATTTTAAAAACAACTTAAAGTATGTTTAGAATGAGATTTGAATTATGATGATTTCTTAATATATAATCCTGAAATTTTGGATTATTTCTTATTGAAATAATTGTTAATAAGTAGTGAATTAAATCTCAAGGGGTGTTTGAAAGAATAATGTTAATTCTTATAATTAACCATTGATAATTGTGATGTGATATTTTAATATTCATACTATTTAATAGGGATTTTGTTTCATGTTCTAATGACTATATATCATGTTTATTCCTGAAACTTGCATACATATATCCTACAATGCTGGTATTGAGCGGGCTCACCCCAGTCCCATGATGTAATTGTTATAGAGAGCAGTTTATGCCCAGTACCATGTTGCAATGCTTATAGGGCTTTGTCCTAAATGTTGTAATGATTATTGGGATTTCAACCACATTTTTATCACTATACCATGGTTATATAGTTGTAGTTGGCATGCTTATAATACATTCTCAAAGATATTCTAGTGTGGCGTTCAATAAGATTATTTTACCATGGTTATATTTTTGTGGTTTTCATGGTCATAAGACATACTCAAATATATTCCAGTATGGAGCCGAATAAGGTTATTTTACCTTGGTTATATGGTCTTGGTTGGCATGGTTGTAATACATGCTCATTGAAATTCTGTCACCAAGCTTAATCAGTTTATTGTTGTATTATATTAATTGTTTAATTAATTAATACATATGTTTATAACTTTATTACATACACTTCTTATCTTAATGGATTTTTTAGACATAGTGGTGTTGAACTACTGAGTTATACACACACCCTATTCATGCCAACATTTTGTACATGAGTAGATTTCATGGATACAATATTAGACAAGGGAAGATGACTTTGCTATTGATTTCTTATTTACAAATGTGAGTGAGTTTGGAGATGGTCCCAATGTGGGGTTCGAGACTCAGTACTTTGAGTGTTTTATTTGAGTATTCTAGTCTCTTTCTTGTATGGTTCTATAATTACATTTAGTTACTTTACAATACATCATTACATTATTCCTTATTATTTATTGGATTGCTTAGTTGGATTTTGTTATTGTCTTTCTATATTTAGTTACTTTGATTATTTTTATTCTTTTATGATTTGTTTCTACTACTATGAAACTTCATACAAGGGGGTATAGTCTCCCTACTATACATTTCACACCCCCCACTACTAGTCAGAATCCTTTGGCTTATAGGAAGTCACGCTTGAGGTATCGTAACCAACCCATTTTGGCCATGTGAGAGAATTTTGGATCAAGGTATGTTACAATGTGATAACTAATGAGAGGGTTTTATTTTATTTATCCTTATAGTTTGGGAATGGTAGAAAGGTGACTAGGATTTGTTGGGACATAGTAGTTAAATATTTCCAGGGTGTATCTAACCGATGTACAGGGGAAAATACGAGTTCCCAGAGATGGGATTTTTTTTTGTTGTGTGCTTGTTACAGTTGATGTTATTACACATTCGGTGATTCACATATTTTGTTAGGTTATTATTTTATGATCCTACTATTTCATGATACTATTACTCGTGGCTAGGTATGGCATGATATTAGAATACATGCATTATAATTGGAACATATGGATATATTGATTTTTATTGTTCATGATAGGGGCATATCTATTTTTCTCAAGTGATATATACTTTCATGTAGCACTGTTCCATGAGATGTCTGTTTCACTAGACAAATTAAATGGGTTGTCATGTTATATTAAAATACTTGTAATCCATGTCTTGAGAGACCAAGAGTTAGTGGTTCTTAGTTGTAGTCACCAGTTAGGGTTGACCTTTTTTCTAGCCAGTTCTCTAAGGTGTGTGTTTGTCTTGCAGAGAAAATGCCCCCTCATCATCTTTGACTCAAGCATCAAGAGAGTGGTAATTAGAACACTATTAATGTAACTAAATTAATAATTCCAATAGTTCCTGAAGATAATATATATTTTAGCTTCCCAAAAACTTCTTGAGGGTCATTTGAACCATTTGAAGGGAGACTATTCATACCATTCCTTCAATGTATGATTTGATAAGAGAGTTTTAGCTGTAGCATCCACCTATGTTTACTAGGGAAGGGGGACACCAAGCATACTAGTTATAGATTTAGTCATTCCTTATGATCTTCAATTATATAAATACACCCACATATATGTGGGTGATGCTCATTGCTTGTATACTTCATAGACCTTCCAAGTGTTGGTGGGATATTCTAGAGGAAGATGGGTAGTTGGATGATCTATCATGAAAGGACTTTGAGATGAATTTCCTAATCCATTTCTATCTCGATAGCTTTGGGATGAAAAAGCGCACATGTTCATACATTTGGTGTGGGTGGTTTTTTGATTACCAGACAATGATGGATGTTTTACCTACCTAGAGTGATTTGTTGATAATCGGGCAACTGATTAGATCTACAGGGCAAGATGTTTCCAGGACGGTCTTTGTTATGAGATCAGTTTACATGTAAAAATTTTCTATTTAATAATATTTGAATACATGATGAATCATGAACTCATCACAGGAAGGAATCTGAGAGAGTCCCTAAGAAATGGCCAGGTTGTTTCAGAAGGGTGATATGGTAGTTCCTATTAGAGTGGTAAGAAGCATCGTTATGAATGTTTCTGCCAAATAAGTAGTTGGTAGAGCAGTCTGGGTAGTGGAAAACCATATCAAGATCTTGTTGTATTCTAGTGATATCAATGTGGAAGGTTTGGAAATAATCCCCTATAGTATCCTTACCCCATAGTCGAGTGTCACATTCTTGGTAGACTGGGTCATATTCAGAGGTTTTATGTGAACATTCTTTAGCAGACTAGTGGAAGAGGATCAGGAAAGGCACCAGAGTTGGGAATGGGTTTAGCTACCCCTCAACAGTTTGGTAGTTGGAGTTCCACAGGCCATTTAGGCTGAGGATGAGGATGTGATATCCCAATGCATGAGAAATAGTACAACGAAAGAGATATAGCTTAGGTTAGTAATAATGGAGCCCAGGGAAGAGGAAAAAGTCAGTTGCATATTATGTAGACTAATATGGCTAACATGGACATCTGTTTGTCTATCGTCAAAGGTATGTTTCTTTATCATCTACCTTATCTTGTGTTTGATACATAATAATCGCATTATTTTCTATCTTATCTTTTTTAAAATGGTTTGATCTTCTATGTGGGAATATTAGTTGGTGATTTAACTATTGACACATTGTTGGGTGTGTGGTCAGAGAATGTCAAACATTTCAAGGAATGTTCTCTAATGATTAGTTGTTACCATTTCATTTGGTAACCGTTAATTTTGGAAATGGCTGGCATCGACTTGATTATTGGAATGTATTGGTTATCTATATACCACACTCATATTTATTTTTACAGGAGGTTAATTACATTCCTCTCTCTAGAAGGAAGTATCAATTTTCACCATGGTGGTTGGGATCATCATGATAGTCATACAGGACTAATTTAGTGTAGATTAGATTGTCTCACTATTCAAATCACCAGTATTTCTCTAGATAATGGTGTAATGAAGTGGGATTATTTTTCTCTTTTGGTATATCATTTTCAGGATGTTTTCCCAGAGGATTTCTATGGCTAACCTCTAGAGAGATAGATTTATTACATGATTGATTTGGTACTGAGAGGAAACCCAATTTTTATCCCGTCTCACCAGATGAAACCAGAAGATCTTCATAAGTTTAAAGTTTAGATGGATGATCTAGAATCTAAACGTTTCATACGGCCGAGTACTTCTCCTCGGGGTTCTCTTATTCTCTTTTTCAAAAAGGCTTATGTATATTTGTGCATATGTGTGGATTATCAAAGAATTAAATAGATGATGGTCAAGAAACTGTATCCTCTTCCATACGTTGATGATATTTTTTATTAGTTGAAATATGCTAAGATATTCTCCAAAATTGTCATGAGATTTGAGTACTATTAGTTAAGGGTGATACTATTGGATGTACCTTGAACTTCTTTTATGATAAGGTATGGCCTGTAGGAATTTATAGTGATGTTGTTTGGGTTGGATAATGCACCTACAATATTCATGGACTTAATTAATAGGATCTTTCATCCTATTATGGATCAGTTTGTGGTGTATTTAATTCACTATATCTTAGTTTATTTCCAGTTTGTAGATGATTATTCCAAGAATCTTGAAATTTTCTTGATTACATTGATAGACAATAGGCCTTATGCCAAGCTAACTAAATATAGTTTCTAGATTAATGAAGTTCACTTCATAGTCCATGACATCTTAGAGGAAGTAGTGTTCAAGGAATAATAGAAAGTTAAAGTCATGATAAATTGGGAAAATCACATGAAATTATTCAAAATTCTGATATTTTATGTATTATAAGTTTATTACCGATGTTTGATCTATGATTTATCCAATTTGGTGGCACTAATATCATGGCTGACAAAGAAAGGGGGGAAGTTTGTTTCATCTAATGCATGAGAGAGGGATTTTAAAAGTTGAAATAAAGGTTGAACTTAGAACATATCCCCACTTTACTCTTTCTAGGTAATTCATATACCATGTAATGTGATGCATCCATAGTTAGACTTATAGCAGTTCTGATGTAGGAGGATCTAGTGGTTTTTTATGACTCCTGAAAGCTGAGACCGCATGAGAGTAATTGACCTACTCATGATCTGATGTTAGCGGTATTGGTACATCCTATAAGATACCAGAGACACTATCTCATGGGTGAAATGTTTATGGTATACATGGATCACAAGATCCTCAAGTACATCTCATCTTAGTGAGATCTGAACCTTTGGTAGAGGAGGTGGGTCGAGTATCTGCAGTGACTAGACATTGAATTAGCTTATACACTAGGAAAGGTAAATTTCATTGTCGATGATTTGATTTTAAATACCTTGATAGAAGAAGTTTGGGGGTATTGTGATGAGTGGAGAATAATGTCCCTTTTTCATACATGCATCTGGAGGTTTAGAAATATCACAAGTGAGTAGCTTTGAATTTGATATTTGTTATGCCCATGATTTTGGACTGGATTATGGATAATTTTCTCTCTAATATAGAGGGATAATTTTTTAAAAACAAATTATATGGCGGGGAGATTCCATCAATATGGTCTCTTGACTATGAAAATTCTCTTCTTTTTTGTGGTCGATTATGGGTTCATGCGGGCTTGTGTGAGGAGCTAATGAAGGTGTTTAATGCTTCTATATAGATGGTTCATCCTAGTTTAACAATGATGTATCATGATCTCTATACATAGTACTGGTGGTCTGTAGTAAAGAATGAGGTTAAAGGTTCATAGCCATACGCTTCACTTTTATGAAGGTGAAAGCTGAGCATCATAGGCCAGTTGGGATTTTAAATCTTTTACCCATTCCAGAGTATAAATGGGATGATGTCATGATGGATTTTAGGATATTACTACCTAGGAATAGCCATAAGAATTATTCTATATGGGTTTTTATATATTGAATATCTAAGGTAGACCATTTCTTACCTATTGTAAAAACCTTCATAGTTGATGATCTAGGAAATATTTACATGAGCAAGGTGGTTTTTTTGTATGGTGTTCGAAGGAGTATCATTTTAGATTGCTATCATCATTTCAAATTATGTCTCTAAAGGGTATTCAGAAATCCCCAGGATTACATGTTGTTTTGAGCACATCTTATCATCCATAGACTGATGGTCAATCTGAGAAAACTATTTAGGTTCTAAGGGATATGTTATGGTCCTATGTTTTGGATTTTGGTAGTTCATCAGAGAAACATATTGTAATTGTTGAGTTTTCATATAATAATAGCTTACATAAATCGATCAAAATGAAACATTTTGAGGCCTTATATGGAAGGCCTTAATGTTAACATCTTTGTTGGATGGAGGCAGGTGAGTCAACACTTGTTGGGACCAGTCTTGTACATGAGACATTTGAACAAGTTCAGTTGATCAGACAGTGGTTTGTGAATGTGAAAAGTAGCAAGAAATCATATTTTGACCATTATATATGACCTTTGGAATTCAATAATGGTTAATATGTTTTCATTTTGGTGTTACTTAGGTTGGGGAAATTCCAGGTTAGGAAAATAGGGAAGCTACCACCCAGGTTTTTTGGGTCTTTTGAAATAGTGTAAAGGGTCAGTCTAGTGGTGTATTTTTTATCCCTTCCATAGTTCTACAATGCCATGGACAACATATTCTATATATCGACACTGTGGATATATCATCAAGACCCTTCCCATGTGATACATGAAGAATACATTGAGATTTGTATTGATGATTCCTTTGAGGTGCATCTGATACAGTTTGTGGATCGTAGTGAGAAACATATTCATGGTATGATTATACCATTGGTTCAAGCACATTGGTAGCATGGGAGAGTTCAGAAGGAAACCCTAGTGAGGGAGTTTGATATGATAAGAAAGTGGTTGGACTTGTTCAATGAGACCTCAGAGTGATGCTTGGAGTAGCTCAGGGATGAGCTATTATAAGGTGAGGAGGTTATAAGATCCCTTCACTTGTTCGAGGTACATCTCTCTCTATGTTTTTTAATTTTCTCTTTCAGTTGTGTTTTCATCGTGAAAGATAATCATTTGAATAAACGTAGTCTTGGGTTGCAAGGAAACTTGAAAAAGTACTAGAGATTATCTGTGAGGAGATATTTTTTTTGGAGAAAATGAATTAATGTTTGGGTATGCATGAATGTTTGAATCAATGGAGTATGGGTATAAATGGGTTAACTATTTCATGGGTTCTTGGTGAGTTGATAAACTCTAAAAGTGGTTTTGTGTGTTTAAAAGGAATATCAGTGAAAAAATAAATTGTTTAACATTTACATTCTATGTTAACAGATTATATATAATGTAATTATTCAAGGATGTAATAAAATAAATCCATGTTTGTGGGGTTTTAATTGTATTACATTAAAAACAATTATATGATGTCTAATCACATTACACATAGTGAAAATTCATTACATACTATTTTAAACATGTTGTGTGGCTAAATTCACATTATTTTTGCTGCATCTCTTCTTCTCTCGGGCCTAAGGATTTCTCCAGGTTGTTTTGGTGTGCCAACTTCTCTTTTGTATATCCCATTTGTGTGATAGATCCCTAGTAAGTATTTTTGGTTAGGTTTCTTCCTTCTCTTTATTCTTCTCCAATCATTATAGTGAAATTCTTGGCCAATTGAATTATTGATTTTGATCTTGATATGTTTTGTTTATGATCAGTTTTGATCTTGGAACCTCTTTTACATCATCCTCACCTTCTTTCTCATGGTTGTTGGTCATTGGAATAATTTTTAGATCATAGGTTAATGGTCATGGGTCGAAATATTAACCCTATGGTTTGATAATTTCCATGTTTGTGCAATATTGAAATTTCATCATTGTTTCACGTGCCCAAATTAGATAAATAAAAAATGGATCTATTCCTTGATGTCCTTTGGTTTCAAATGGATTTTAACTAGCTCATAACTACCCATGGGGTGAGTAAACCATGATTATAATTGAATTGGAAAACTACTTAAAGTATGTTTAGCATGACATGTGAATTAGGATGATTTCTTATTATATAATCCATAAATTTTGTCTTATTTATTATTGATATAATTTTTAATCAATTGTGTAGTAAATTTAAGGTTTCATATGAAAGAAGAATTGTAATTCACATAATTAACCATTAATAATTATAATGTCATATTGTGATATCCATGTTGTATGATAGGGATTTTTTTTACATGTTGTAATGCTTATATATCATACTCAACTGTGGAACTTGGACACTTAAATGCTATAATGCTGATATTGAGTAGGCCAAACCCAGTCTTATGTTGTAATTCTTATAGATGGTGGGTTGTGCCTAGTCCCACACTGTAATGTTTCTAGGGATTTTTCCTGGATGATGTAATCTTTATAGGGTATTGACCTGAATTTTTCTAACTATACCATGTTTATATATTTGTTATTGTCATATTCATTGGACATATTAAGATATATTTTTTCATGGTGTTGAAGTAGGTTATTTTACATTGGTTATATGTTTGTGGTTGACACGTTCATAAGACATGCTCAGATATATTCAGGCATGACACAAAAATAGGTTATTTTAATTGGGTTACAGGTTTGTGGTTGGAATGTTTGTAAGACATGCTCAAATATATTTTGGCATGGATCCAAAGAAGGTTGTTTTTTTATTAATTTTTAAATTAATTAATACATTTGATTATCTCTTTATTGCATTCACTTATTATCTGGCTGGTTATGGTCAGACACGGCGGGGTTAACCTACTCAGTTGTAATCACTCGATATCTGGACCACCATTAGGTACCAAAAAAGATTTTGTGGATGAATGTTTGGACAAGGTAAAAGTACATTGATGTTTATTTCTTGTATGTGTAACACCCCAAGATTTCATAATACGTTATTTCTTCAAATTAATTCAATAACTTGCACTACACGCAACACTAAGTTCAACCGCACCACAACTTACCAAACTAGCTGTTCAAAAGTAGTTATGAATAGTATTAACTGAATTTTGAACATTATATAATCTTATAATTTTAGAATCCATATTATGATTTTTTTAGACATAATTTAAGAACAAATTCATTTTTTTCATATAAAAGAAGTATTTTTCAAAAAATGCAATTTTACCACTTTTTAATGGAGAACCCTTTTTAAATCTAATATTTGAAACTTTTATGTATTAAATTTGACAAAATAAACTTCTTCTTTATAATAGAGACACAAGAATTTAGTTTCAATAAATTTTGGTGTTTTTCTTATAACTTTCATATTTAGGTGAATAGTAAAAAATACTATATTTTAACTGAAAACAACTTTTTTAATCAAATCAAGTTATAGTGTTTAATCGTACATTTTAATGGTTTGGAATTTTAATTAGATTATATTTTTACCATTTAATCTAATGATGGTAACTGTAAGTAATTTCACTTTGAAATTGGACATAAACAAGTGACAATCTTTTGAAAGTTATTATTTCTTAAAAATACGCTTTTTGGTAATAACAACTGGAATTAATTTTAAATTAATTATTGAAAGTTATATGTTATGAAATTTTTCGAATAGAATTAATTTTTTAATTCAAAATATCAAAATAATCTTAGTGTGAATTTTTGGTATTTTTCTGAAAACATTCAATTTTTGATGAATAGTGAAAAACACTAAGTTATTGTTTAAAACTAACTTTTTATTTAAATAATTATTTAATTTGTTTAAATTTAATTTTGGTAAAAATTGATACCTAATACCTATATAAGTTCAATTTAATTCATTGGACTCAGTTTATAATAATTTTAAATATGTAAAAATTTTATTGAACTTTTTACCATCTTTTACCCAGCTCCTAGGAGCATTTGGAAATTTACATAAAACATTATTTTACTGCTTCTCTAAGTTGAATTTAAAAAATCCTAGAGAAATGGTTCATATCATTATGTAATGTTTGGTTCAATAAGATGAAAATAATTTTTGGTGAATAGTAACGTTTTACTTTTATTTACCACGGTTAAAATTAAATAGGGCAATTAAGGGTAAAAATGATATTATTATTACCCTAACACATGTCCTAATTCTATTGGATAATTATAATTCTACCAAAAATATCCTTTTTCATAAAATATGATCCTTTAGGTCCACTTGGAGTAGATCAGGACATTTATTATTATTTAATTCAAAGAAGACTTAAACGTGTTAAATTCAATGTTTAATAACTAAAATTTTTTTAATATAGGGTTAAACATAAGATAAATTCGACTATAAATATTAATTAGAAAGATAAAAATATTTCCTAAATAATTATATTTTATTGATATTTTTTAGACATTAAATAATTTAATTTATTTATGACACAATGATGATGCAGTAATTACCTAATTAATGAAATATTAAAATAATTAATCTTATAAATATCCAAAAAAATGTAATTTGAGACTTTTTATGAATTCCACTAATTTTCTAGGTTAATATGACATGTTAGGGTTGGTTAGATTAATTGTTTTCTATGTAATAATGATTTTATGAATTTAGCAAATACAAAATACCAAATAGTGTCAAAATTGACATAAAATAGTTTTTAAAACAAATATTATATTATTAATTGATATTCTATTCCAAAAAATCTAATGTTTGGAAAAAATACTTATATAATGATAGGTTTATCGTTAATGAACCACTTGGGATTATATTGGAAGTTTATAGGAAGTTTATTAACCATATAATATAAAAATATAAAGAGACATGGTAAATGTCAAACTATTTAACTAACAGTTAAATCTTAAAGATAAAGTTAATATAGTGACCCAAACCTGTCTAAAACATATTGGTTGAGTATTTTTAGATCCATAAAAACCTTATCCTATAAATAATTTATTTTGGAGCCATTAGAAACCAAAAATGATTTTATTATGAAATAATATTTATAGCATTTTCTAAGGTGCCCATCACCCCTCTTATAAAAGGGCACTCCCTCGTCTCACTAATTCACACCTTCAAAGCCATTTGGCTCAGACAACCCCTACCCAAATACCCTCTCAACAATCCTACCTTCATCCTAGAGGCATTCCTTTAGTCTGAAATTCAACCTAAGGAGCCCTTTTGATCAAATCAAAAGGAATAACCCAAAGAAGAGGTAAATATTTCATCATCTATTTCAAGTTCCTTTCTTCTTCCACTTCCTCTTTCTTTGTTGTTTCCATTCTAAAATTATAACTCTAGTATATTCTATATACTATGATGTTATTATAAATATGGAACAACCATATTCATTATTCAATCCATCCTTTTAATAACATGTCATCATACGTGCGTACGTACGGCTTACTGTCTCCACGTCATGGTGTAATTGTTATTCAATGCATTATTATTTGGATGGGTATAATAATGATGTGTAATTGATGTAAATAATAAATATAACATGATAATTATTCTGTATATATGATATACCATCCAATTATATATTATTCTAATACCAAAATAATTATATTGTCGCTCGTGCGTACGTACAGATTACCGTCTCCACGAACGCGATGAGATTCATTCCCCATCATATCTATTCAAGACTATTTTTCATCATATTATTAAAAATAATGTTTAAAGACTTAATATAATTCTGAATATGAATAAGATACATCCTATCCATAACAAACATTTCTTATGTAACAAATTTTATAAAGGAAAACGAATCAGTTAACACCTGAAATGACGATAATGCTAAGATATTATTACCAAAGAAATGTTAAAATATCATATATGATATCATATTAATGTATATGATTCTTTAATAGTTTAATAAAAAAAATTCACCATTATACAGGAGGTTAACCTACCCTTGACCAAGGAAAAGTACAAGGTAAGGGTTAATTTCACAATCTCTTTATTATCTGAGTTTGTTTTTATGAAAGTATATACTAGGACATATTTATTATCCATGTACATGTTTTATAAAAGAGTTTTCAAAGGGATTATTTTTAAGGGACTTTTTTACTAAAACAACATTTTAAATGTTTTAAATTTTTATTCTTCTAAATAATTTTCATTAATGTCCATGTTTTCAAAATGGTTTTTAAGGATTTATTTATATAGACATGAATTTTTTTAAATGTTAATTCCTTTAAAAAGTTTCAAATTAGTGTGGGACACTTTGATTCAAAAATGTCTTTAAATATATTCTTTTATAAATTGTGTGACTTTTAAATGTTTTTATGAAAAGGGGATATTTCTCACAAAGAGTTTTACAAATCCTTTTCATCTAAATCAACATTTTTTATGGATTTTAAACTTGTTTGAAGTTGATTTATTATGATACAAATCTTCCATATTGTATTGGAGGTTTTGTGATATGTCTGACTGTGGATGTGTTATTTTTATAACATTCATGATTTATGGATAAAGTATTGACATTTCATATGCTAGTCTGAATATGAATTTTTATGTTATGTTTAAACCTTTTCATATGAGGAATACATTGGACTTAGTAAGTGATGGGTGGAGGCAGCTATAACTCTTAGATGCATCGGTAGGTCTCATGAGACAAACTAGTTTCTTGGGACAATGCCTTGAAAAAATCTTATTTTTAGTCTTGGCATAAGGCCTTTACTATGTGGTTATGATGTCTGGAATTATGCATTCCATCATTATGAAAGTGGATATTGATATTGCATGTGATTATTCGACTAGTATAATATTTATGTGAGTAAGTAAATGGAATTATTTTGATTTATATTTTGCATATTATGATGTATTTTATGTTCAAAAAGGATTTTTTTTAGTTCTATAAATTTCCTTAAATGTTTGTTCTTATTTATGAATGTTTTTGCTATATTTTTATCTTTACTAAGCATCTGAGCTCACCCCTTTCTATGTTTTATTTTTCCCAGGATGTGAAGAAGTATATTATGGGTGACCTACAGGGATAGTCTATGTTATCTCAGTATTGTCTATCAAAACAATTTTGAGGTATTTTTCCATTTTATGATCTAATATAAACTTTATGAATGTATCGAGTATTACCAAGGCAACTAAACTAATCATTCTTTCGAGACTTGATCCTTTGTGATCGTGCCAATGATACATAATAATGTACTGACTCTGGGCTTCAGGGGTCGGGGTGTTACAGTTTGTATCAGAGGAAGTTTATTACAAACCTTGGAAACAAGATTTAGATAAACTCTGATTAGAACACATTTCCTTAAGATAGACTTTGAGGATTAGTATAGAAGAACTTCCTATCATTTTGGTACTATAGATATTTTTTGATTTTTTCAAGAAAATACATCTTTGTCTAGATACGAGCATGTAGATGCAGCTCTGCCATAGATGCACCTAGGGGTAAAACCTGAAAACACCAGTTTGAGCTAGACTCGAATGGGAAATATTGCAAGACAATAGGCCTTGTTTCACTCTTGGTTACGAAACTCCCAGGGGATATGCTTTGGATAATTCACATTTTTAAAAAAAATCATTATTAAGGATTTATGAGTATATAACTCCTCAATGAAAATATTTTTATGATTTTAAATTATATCCATAAACTGTTCAATTTACGTTAGGTATTTTCCAAGTTTGGAATTATTCATTGCAATTCATAAACTGACCTAGGGTATGTCATTGTATAGAAATGGAACCCAGTTGAAGGAATGTGAACTCCAGCAATACGTATGATCAAAAGAGTAATAAGGATCATATCATTCACGGTATTAAGCCAACATTTAGAAGGGAAATAGTCTCCCATGTATTCTCAACATATGAAGAAATAGTATCATGTGTTAATAAGATAAGTAAAGAATTTTCTAAGTCCTATGGCTTTGAAGGGAAGCAGGAGAAGAAAAGGATGGAAGAGTGAAAGAAGGATAAATTGAAGAGGGAAAATAAGCATTTTCCCATATGTGATAACTCTGGAAAGAATCACCTTGGTAAATGGTTGAATGGAATGGGAGTTTTTCATAAGTGTGGGGAAAAAGGACACCAATTACGTGATTTCAAGGGTAAGAAAAAAGTTTCAAATGTACAATTCTTCATCTACAAGGAGTTGGGACACTACACAAATCAATGTCCAAATCATCTGAGTATACCCCAAATGCTGCTACTGAATAATAATAAAGTTATGATACTTCCAAAGATGAATAGGAATTATTAGATTTCTTATTTTTTTTAAATTATTGTGTCATTTGACTATTGTATTAATGATGTACATGTAATAAGAATTATAGAGTATATAAGGATTGCACTGTAGTACTATTTCATTAAGGACTTGAGATTGTGTGGAACCAAGAAAAGTGAATCAATAGTAGGTTAAATTTTTGGAAAATATATGGTTGAGATAAAGATAAACCATAATATGGTTCTGATACCGAGGTAGTGATTTTTGAATAATACATGATTGATTTGGATAAATTATATTGGATATTTTTGACTACATTGAAACTGATTAATGATTTGTATATTCCATCATTGATGGAGTTTAAAACATTTTTTGGATAGAAGGAGTATATCCAGTATTCTATAAGGAATAAGGGAGCATAAATGTAATCAATAAGGTTTTATGGTAATTCCGGATATTGAAGTGTTTTAAAAGAATACATGATGAAGGTGCTAACATATTATTACATGGAAAAAAGGATCTTCATTGTGTTTAACATCCTTATAAATTTTGGACACTGATTTTGGACAGAAGTATTTTGGATAATTCTAGTTTGAGATTATTTTTGGATTTCCACAAAAAAGGACAACCTGGAGGTCGGGCGGCAACCCATCACATCTTGCAAGGCCTTGAGACTTGAACCCACAACCGAAGGGCGACAAGGGTGTATCACCTACCACTGGCCCACTTGATGTCCTGGATTCAATAATGTATTTTTTTAAAAGTTATGATATATGAATTATAAATTCATTTTTTGAACCCTATATTAATAGGAGAAATATAATATTTTTTTAAGTTCTATTATCTTTTAGAGTGAAAGATGAGTTTGTGGTAGAAATTAGGTAATGGATGGAACTCTACATTTCAAGTATATATATTTTTTCTTATCTTATTATATGAAGAAATTAATTTTTAAACTTTAGGTAAGGGATATTAAAACTAAAAATATGTTATCCTAATACCTTATGTTTTTTTGAATCGATGATATTTTAAATCATCATAGATTGATGACTTTGAGGCCCTCAATTCTAAAATTGTTTGTGACTGATGACCTCAATCACTCCCTACAATATTTACATTTTTCCTCCAATTATGTGTCTCTAATTTCCACCAATGTTCTTATAATTGATATCATAATTTGGTGGTGAATGTTTCATTCCCCTTTTCATTTTATTAAGGCTAAATTTTATTAACCCAATTTCTGATGTGGGTTTTCCCACAAAGGTATTTTCAATTTTCAACCTTTTATTTTCAAAAAACAATTTCAAATTGGGAGGACACAATTTATTGAAGGAGGGAAGAATTTAACACCCCAAGATTTCATATTATGTTATTTCTTCAAAGTAATTCAATAACATGCACTACACGCAACACTGAGTTCGAGCGCACCACGACTTACCAAACTAACCGTTCAAAATCGGTTATGAATATTATTAACTGATTTTTAATCTTTATATAATCATTATAATTTTATAATCTATATTATGAGTTTCTTAGACATAATGTAATAAAAAATTCATTTTTTCAGATAAAATAAGTATTTTTCAAAAAATGCAATTTTACCGACTTTTAATGTAGAACCCTTTTTAAATCCAATATTTGAAACTTTCATATATTCAATTTGAAAAAATAAACTCATTCTTTACAATCGGGACATAAGAATTTTGTTTCAATAAATTTTTTTTTGTTTTTATGATAACTTTTATATTTTGGTGAATAGTGAAAATACTATATTTTAACTGAAAACAACTTTTTTAATAAAAATAATTTATATTGTTTAATTATACATTTTAATGGTTTGGAAGTATAATTAGATTATATTTTTACCATTTAATCCAATTATGGTCATTGTAAGTAATTTTACTTTGAAATTGGACATAAAAAAGTGTCAATCTTTTGATAGTTATTATTTCTTAAAAATACATTTTTTGGTTTTGACAAAGGGAATTAATTTTAAATTAATTAATGAAAATTCTATGTTTTGAAATTGGTAAAATAGAATTCATTTTTTAAAACCGGCTTTTTATTTAAATAATTATTTATTTTATTTAAATTTATTTTAGGTCAAAATAGATACATAATACCTATATAAGTTCAATGTAATTCATTGGAGTCAGTTTATAGTAATTTTAGATATATTAAAATTTTATTGAATTTTGTATCGTCTTTTACCCACCTCCAAGGAGAATTTGTGAATTTACATTAAACATAATTTTACTGCTTCTGTGAGTTTAATTTCAAAAATCTGAGAGAAATTGTTAATATCAATAAGAAAAATGAGGCTCAATAAGATAAAAATAATATTTGGTGAATAGTAACTTTTTACTTTTATTTACCACGGTTAAAAGTCAATAGGGTAATTAAGGGTACAAATGATATTATTATTACCATAACACATGTCATAATTCTATTGGATAAGTATAATTTGACCAAAAACAACCTTATAAATAAAATATGATCCTTGAGGTCTACTTGGATTAGATTAGGACATTTATTATTAATTAATTCAAAGAAGTGTTAAAAGTGTTAAATTCAAAGTTTAATAAATAAACCATTTTTAATATAGGGTTACACATAATATAAATTCAACTATAAATATTAATTAGAGATATAAAAATATTTCATACATACTGATATTTTATTTATATTTTTTAGACATTAAATTATTTAATTCATTTAGGACACAATTGTGATGCAGTAATTACCTAATTAATAAAATATGAACACAATTAATATTATAAATTTCCAAATAAATATAATTTGAGACTTTTTATGAATTAAACTAATTTTATAGGTTAATATGACATGTTATAGTTGTTTATATGAATTGTTTTTGAAGTAATAATACTGTTATGAATTTAGAAAAAACAAAATACCAAATAGTGTCAAAAATGACATAAAAGTGTTTTTAAAACAAATATTATATTATTAATTGATATTCTATTTCTAAAAATATAAGGTTCTATCAAAAGACTTATATAATGATAGGTTTATCATTAATTAACCCTTTGGGGTTCTATTTGATGTTTATAGTATGTTTATTAACCATATAATATAAACATACAAAGAGACATGGTAAATGTCAAACTATTTAACTATGAGTTAAATCTAAAAGATAAAGTTAATATAGTGACCCAAACCTGTCTAAAACCTTTTGGTTGAGTGGTTTTCAAACCATCCCCACCTTATCCTTTAAATAATTTATTTTTTATCCATTAGAAACCAAAAATGATTTTATTATCAAATAATATTTATAGCTTTTCCTAAGGTGCCCCTCACCCCTCTTATATAAGGCAAATCCTCCTTCTCTCTAATTCACACCTTCAAAGCCATTTGGCTCGGCCAACCCCTACCCAAATACCCTCTCAACTATCCTCTATTAATCCTAAAGGCCTTCATTTATTCATAAATCCAACCTAAGGATCCCTATTGATCAAATCAAAAGGAAGAACCCGAAGAAGAGGTAAATATTTCATCATCTCTTTCAAGTTCCTTTCTTCTTCCACTTCCTCTTTCTTTGTTGTTTCCATTATAAAAAAATAACCTCAGTATCTTCTATATATTGTGATTTTATTATAAATATGTTATAACCATATTCATTATTCAATCCATCCTTTGAATGACATGTCGCCATACGTGCGTACGTACGGCTTACTGTCTCCACGATGTGGTGTAATTGTTATTCAATACATTATTTTTTGGATGGTTATAATAATGATGGGTAATTAATGTAAATTATAAATATAACATGATAATGATTCTTTATATATGATATAACATCCAATTATATATTTTTATATTACCAAAATAATGATATTGTCCTCGTGCGTACTTACGGATTACCGTCTCCACGAACGTGATGAGATTCATTCCCCATCGTATCCATTGAAGACTTATTTTCAATAGATGATTAAAAATAAAGTTTAAATACTTAATATAATTATGAATCTGAATAAGATACATCCTATACATAACAAACATTACTTACGTAACAAATAATATAAATGAAAACGAATCATTTAACACACAAAACGACGATAATACAAAGATATTATTAACAAAGAAATATTAAAAGATCATATATGATATCATATTAATGTATATGATTCTTGTATAATTTAATAACAATTATTTCAACATTATACAGGAGGATAACCTACCCTAGATCAAAGAAAAATACAAGTTAAGGGTTAATTTCAAAATCTCATTATTATTTGAGGTTGCTTTTATGTAAGTATCTACGAGGACATGTTTATTATCCATGTCCATGTTTCAAAAAAGATTTTTCAAATAGATTATTTTAAATCTAATTTTTTACTAAAACATAATTTTAAATGTTTTAAATATTTATTCTTCTAAATAATTCTCATTAATGTCCATGTATTCAAAATGGGTTTTAAGGATTTATTTATATGGACATGAATGTTTATTAAATGCTAATTCCTTTAAAAAGTTTCAAAGTGGTATGGGACACTTTTATTCAAAAATGTATTTAAATGTATTACTTTATAAATTGTGTGACTTTTAAAAGTTTTTATAAAAAAGGTATATTTCTCACAATGATTTTTACAAATAATTTTCATCTATATCAACATCATTTGATAGATTTTAAACTTGTTTGAAGTTGATTTATTATGATACAAATCTTCTATATTGTATTGAAGGTTTTGTGATATGTTTGACTGTGGATGTGTTATTTTTATACCATTCATGGTTTGTAGATAAAGTATTGACATTTTATATGCTAGTTTTAATATAAATGTTTATGTTATGTTTAAACCTTTTCAAATGAGGAATGCATTGGACTTAGTAAGTAACGGGTGGATCCCATATATCTCCTTGATTCATTGGTAGGTCTCATGATACAAACTAGTGTATTGGAACAAGTCCTTGACAAAATCTAATTTGTAGTCTTGGAATAAGGCATTGACTATGTGGTTATGAAGCCTGGCATTATACATTCCATCATTATGAAAGTGGCTATTGATATTACATGTGATTATTCAACTAGTAGAATATCTATGTGAGTATGTAAATGGAATTATTCTGATTTATATTTTCCATATTATGATGATGTTTATGTTGAAAAGTTTTTTGTTTTAGTTCTATACATTGCCTTAAATGTTTATGCTTATTTAGGAAAGTTTTCTCTATATTTTTATCCTTACTGAGCATCTGAGATCAACCCTTTCTATGTTTTATTTTTCCCAAGATGCAAAGAAGTATATTATGACCGACCTGCAGGGATAGTCTATGGGATCACAGTGTTGTATTTGGAAACAATGTTGTTGTAGTTTTCCATTTTATGATG
Organism: Viscum album; assembly: GCA_963277665.1. Lineage (NCBI taxonomy): Eukaryota > Viridiplantae > Streptophyta > Magnoliopsida > Santalales > Viscaceae > Viscum > Viscum album. The sequence goes on from OY728158.1 coordinate 328,413,160, forward strand.
TAATGTAAACCTTATGAATTTATCTAGTATTTCCAAGGATACTAAACTAATCGGTCTTTCGAGACTTAATATTTTTTGATCATGCCAATGATATGTAATAATTCACCAACTCTGGGCTTCTGGGGTTGGGGTGTTACGGTTTGTGTATGGGTTGGATTTTATAGATTGGATCAATGTGGGGTTCTAGACCTGGGACTTTGAGTATTTTATTTGAGTATGTTAGTATTTTTATTATATTTCTCTATCATGACATTTAGTTACATTCCAACATGTTGTTGCATTATTCATGATTATTTATATGATTATTCAGTGGGATTTTGTAATTATCTTCCACTATTTGTTTACATTGATTATTTATATTCTATTATGATTTGTTTCTAATACTATGACATTTCATACAAGGGTTATAGCCTCCCCAGTATACATTTCACACCCACACGTCTAGTCAGCAACCTCTGGTGTACGGGGAGGCACGCTTGAGTTCTCATAACCAACCCTTTTCAGCCATGTGAGAGACTTCCAGATCGGGCGGATGTTATATAATGGATTTGGGTCAAGGATGGAATAACATACTTCATTGAGGTGTTATTATCATTCATAACTCTTGGAATATGTGATACATGGTGTGACTAAGAGATATACAAAATTAAATTAAACCCCGCTATTTATATTGGGTTAGGTGATACAATAATGATATTAATTAGTTTAGCAAACTAATTTTAATCAATTGAAAAATAATAATGAATGGTCCTTTATGGACAACCCATAAATCCTCTTCTTTCTCACTAAAACTTATGTTTTTTATTTTTATTTTTTTTATATTTTTCTCACAAAATAATAGACCTCCTTCTCATTTATTTTATTTAAAATATTTAGAAACCAATTATATAGACAAAGTGATTAGAATGTTGGATGATTAAAAATCCACTCCTGGAGCGACCACCCCATTTATCCATTGTAATGAATTATAGGTTTATAAGATTTATTTGACATGGTTTGTAAGGAAACATATTTAATCCAATATGGGACTTTTAGCTGGAGTCCAACTAATCCCTCATCATTTATTTTTCAAATTTAAAATATTTGTTTTCTTTTATAAAAAATATAAAAAATGGGATTTATAATTATTGATTTCCCCTATCCCATGGAATATAATATTTATCTATTTTTTAGATAGGTCAGGAGATTTCAATGGTTAAAATATGTAAAAGAGGTTTTTAGGGAGCTCATATAGAATATTAAAGATACCTCGTCAATAATCTTGTATAATCCATGTCCATGGAACCGACTGATTTCACAAACTATTTCCATGAATTATATCAAAAAGAGGTCAAAGAACACCAAGATCTAACTATATTCGCTCTAACCATTCAAGGAGACCTCGAGGAGATAGAATTAAATATGAAAACCCACTCTCCATCTCAATCTGAATACATAATTCTAATATAAATCAATGAACAACCATGTATTGAATATAATCAACTTAAGGGAGTAGACATAACTTTTGAATATTTTATTTTAATTTTTACATTATTAAACAATAAACATCTATATTTGTGTATGTAAATTATAGTATCAACACCAATAAATTCTCTAGAGTATAAATAATAATGGAAAGAACTTGAAGATATTGAAATTAAGAGACTATGTTTTCAAAAACAACATTCATATCACATAGAGGAGGGAACCATGATGGATGATAGGGATCACCATTACCATATCTTCCCATAACAACTGAACATATTTTCTATTCTTATATTGGGGGTTATAAAATTATTATTTTTATTTCTTTTAGTGGTATACACTTTCATTTCCAACTTTTGGACACCTTGAAAAATAATATGGAGAGTTTTGTACCAGTTAAACCTCATACACCTTTGGATTAGGTTTAAAACACTATTACTTATTGGAATTTGGAATTAAAAACACAACACCAACATGGAGAAATAACCATGGAACCATATATTTCCGATTTCCCTTTCCCTTTTTTCTTTTAACTTTTGAATAAAATTCCCATTGCTCTTGTTTTTCGACTGGTAGATTGTGGACTATGGCGTTTAGGAGTTTAAGTTAACCACTTGACATTGAATAACCCTATTTAATTCTTTACCATATTTTTTATATCTAATAGACACATTATTTATGACCTTTATAGATGTGTATTTTCATTTTAGTGCGGGGAGAAATAAAGAAGATATTAATTTTTTCATTTTTTTATCTTTTTTAATTGTCTTCAGAATAATTGATCTCAAATAAATATTTTGCATCATTTTTTTCACTTGATTTTACTCTGAGAAATATTAAATGGATTTTGAAAAATATATTTAAATGATTATTGATATGGAATATTTTTTCTTTACTTTTATTTTCAAACATTTCTATGAGTTTAAACAATTTATGAAATCAATACTCATCAACACTATCTAAAATTATTTTCCTATCCGAAGAGGTATTATAAATTTTTTTAAAATTATCTTCTTAATCCCTAAAATTATTGAGAGAGACATAGATTTAGTGATATAATTTTTACTAGTATTTATTTATTTTTCAAAAATATAGATTTCAAAAATTTATTTTTAATAGGGTTGACACACTTGTTTGGCTACCCAAATATTTATTTGTGACATACCCTTTACATTGAACCTTTTTTAGCCCTTAGAATACCATGAATGGACTTATGGGCTCAAGAAATATTAAAATATAATTATTTCTTACCTATATTAACAATTAATATAATTTCATGATTATTTCATGTTTTTATTAGTGAGAGGAATCAGTTAAACTGTATTTTTTTAGGCATTTTGCATAGGGTGATTTATAGGGTGGACTCATCATTTTTTATATTTTTAATTCAATAGACATGAGTCATATACATCATTAAATTATCCTATAAAAAATTCACATAAAAATAAAATTAAATACAAGTACATATAATAAAAATATATATAAAAAATGATGTGTATGAGGATTGAATTATATTACAATTCTTGGGTTTTTGAATCATGACCCACAAAAAAGAATGGAATCGGAGTAACATTATTTTGTAAGAAAATTTTAATTAATTTTTTTAAATATTCATTATTTATGTTTTAATGTGAAACCTCATTTATTCATTCTTTTTTAAAAGTCAACCAATCATTACATAGTAACCAAAATAACCTAAAAATATCCCATGATTAAATACTTTTTCATTGTATTTTAGTGACGAGAAATAGTATTTTTAATAATTTTCTGGTGATACATATATTTTACAAGTATAAGTGTATCCCCATTTTAATTTATATTGACTAGAGAGTGATATGTATTTTTACATAAGATCAGTTTTGATTGGGTCATGGATGGATAATTTAGGTTAAATGAATTTAAATGTGTACAGAGAGAAGAAAAAGAGAATTATTTTCATAGATGACACAGGATAAATTATTTTATAAATTTATTTGTTAAAATTATCTCTCTATTAATTCTCATGTAGAATTGATTTGGATTTATTATTATTGACCAAAATTACTTACTTAATTGTAGGGTTGATATAACATAAATTCTCATACATTATTCATTATAATTAAAGGATTTAATCTATATAATTTCCTAATAAATAGTAAAGTAAAACATATTTACTTTGTAGATGCGGTTTTTTATTTTTATGAAAATGTACTAAATATTTATTTTATGTGTATATTATTATTAACTAGATTAAATGATAAGGGAAATGATTTTAAATTAATATTTATTTTTTTTTCATCTGAATAAGATAATATTACCTAAGTCACATGTACTAAAAATCTTAAAGTTAAAATATATAATATTAAATTTCACATTCATAACAATAAATCCATAACCAATTATGAAATAATCACCTAATTATCATGTGTATTAATAAATTATTTGTTATGTAAGAATAGAAACATGATACAAAAGGAATTACTTGTTACTGAATTTTTAGTACTATTGGATTATGATTAATCTCAATATGTCTTTCCTAAATTTTTCGATGATCTTAATCTGAGATGATATGTAAAGAAAATATCTATTAAAAAAATTAGATTAGTGCCTAAGTTTCAACCCAATAATAGAAAAATATTATTGGTAAGTGTTCATCGATTCGATTCTTGTGGATAATCCATATGATAGGAAAGGGTTAAGGCTATATGAAATGGGATAGCCTATTGTGGATGCAATGTCAAGGCTACATTCAGAACCATAATAAAAAATAATCAGATCACACCTATTCAATAAACTATAATTTTGTGTAAATATTATAATTAATGATCATGTGAGGAGGTCACAATCCCATATAGAATTTTATGTGTGGTGAACTGTTAATATAGTGTGAAAATTTTAAACTCAATAATATTGTCTTCCTCACTCTACCTAAAACCAATACAATGTAATGTCGGAATCCTTCACTTACCTCTCCTGCAACACCAAATACTTGAAGTGAATCCCACATGGTTTATTTATATGAACATAATCTAGATCAACCATGAAACTTTTTTGAATTCCATCATAAAGAAATGATTTAATTATCAAAATAATATTTCATTCAATTGGATCAAATTTGTACCATATGGCATCAAGGAAACACCCCTTTCATAAATTGAATCATATGTACCATCTTTTGTCACTATCATTTAATGACCCAACACGCTTTCCATGAGCTCATATCTTAATAGAAGAGGGAGACACCACATCATGGGGTGATATTGACTGAATAACAAATTGTGGAGGAAGAGTCTATAAGAGTATATATAGAGTAATTTCAGATACCATCCCATTTGTATATGGTCGTTATCCCATACACACTGAATCTTATTGACTTTAAAGATAAAAAACCCTCAAACCCTTGAAAATATTTCAATCACTTATCCTCTAGACCTTGGGAAAAAGTAGAATATGTTTTTATTCTCCTTCATTATAATTTTTATTATAATACCGTACTTTTATTTTCCAATACTGTAGATTCTTTCTATCATATTATTTTTCACACTCTTAATTATATTCCAATGAACCTCTTCTATATGACCATAATGGTTGGTGGAAATCCCATTGTGTGATCTTATAAGAGGATTTCATGATATTATAAATCCCAATTCATTATTACTTTCATATTTTAATTTTTTTATGGGGGAGTGTGTGTGGTGTGGTGCTTGAACTTTATAGTAAATTATATAGGGTTCATTCCATTCAATACCAAATATTCACTCCTAACCTTTACTCAACCCATAGTTTATATTATAGAGTTTTATTGGTTGGGGAATAAAATGATATATAATAGAGTTTCTTTTAATATGGTTTCACATACTCGATCAAGTTGAGATTAAAATTCTTAATTATTGATGGAGGTGAGATATTATTTTCCTATAAGATCTATACAATATCACTAATCCCCATTATTTAAGTAATTAATGGTGATGTTTGAATCATATTCATTATATAATCAAATGAATTTTAAAAAATTTAAAAAGATAATGAAGGAACCAATGTAGATGAACGTTGGATAAACTTCATTCTCACTAAAAAATCTATTTTTATTTATTTTATTTAATAATTGTTCTCACCAAACACCATACCCATCTTCCCACTTCATTTTTTTATAGAGTAATAAAATTTTAAAAAAATGACTATAATAATGGGTTATTAATAAATGTATCTTTGAGAGTTTACCCTGGTCAGTAACTGTGACACATTACAGGTTTCTAAATTCTACTTTCAGGTTTGTGTAAAACAAATTTCATCACTCTACCTCATATTTATAGAGAATATTTAGAATATTAATAAAGCATTTATTTCTTTAAAAGGTCCCCCCAATGTTGATAAATTTTTCTTAGTGGTTTCTAATATCCTCCAGATCACATACTGATCCACTAGAATAAAAAAACATATTATAGGGATGTTAAGTAATAAATCATCGTCGAAATAAATAATTATATGATATCCCACTACTTCCATAAGCCTCTATTATCATTATAAAAATATTTAGAACTGATTGAGAAAGAATTATATAATATAAGGGTGTTTATCTCCATAAAAATTATGAAGTTCATTGATTATGAGAAAATACGTATCAAAAACCATTGAAGAGTTATTTAGGGACTCAATAAATTAAACTCTCAACTCTAAAAATAGACATAATCATATTATTCAAAAATATATCTCTAGAAATATTACATAGAACCATACATTCCTTTATAAAATTTTCTTATATTTATTAAAGAACTATTATCAAATGATAATTCAATTTTAATTCATAAATCCCAGAATAAATTTTTAATATTTATCTTAAGATTTTTAGATACATAAAATCAATAAATAATTATAATCATAGAGGTCCCATTTGACTAAAAAACGGAATTTAAATATAACTAAATTTCCCATAATATAACTTGTTTCCATTTTCTTAAAATTTGAAAAATATAATTTCAATTTAAAACAAAATTTTTATATATGGTGTGTGCATTATATTGGTTTTAAAGGTTTGTACCATGCACAAAAAAATATGCTAGAAATTATTTATTTTAGGGGATCATTTTTTATATTTCATTTATTATTTAAACGTATCTCATGAATTTCATTATAATGAGTAACTCTTTTTTTCATAAATATTTTATATGTATCTCATACATTTCAAAAAATAATTATCTTTCAATTATCTATATTTAAAGAGGAACCATGTTATCATGTATGTCTAAATCATCATCAAGAAATCTTATTCATGTGTCTCACATCCCATCACATATTCTTGAAAATAAACTTCTTATTCATGAATATTATAAAAATATTCCATTAAAGTTTGTTTATTTTATCTGAATAATAGAAAATGTCATATAATAATCATTTTTATTAGGATTAAATCATATCCCTGTCATGTGAAAATTTTCATAAAGTAAATATATTATCAATTACTTACACATTTGTTTTTTATTTCAATTAAATATCCTCCAATTATGACTTGGAACTTAAAAATTATTCAAGAATAGTTCAAAAACATCTTGGAATACTCATAATATTTATCCTATACTAAAAATAGTTCTCAATCACAAATTATATAAAATATAAGCAATCACACAATATTCATTTACTATAATTCCATGCCTTTAATGATAATTCCCAATTTCAATAATTAATTGAGTAGTTTTGTAATGGGTAAAAGTTTGGAAATTTGTAGAGTCTTATAAAATTATTGAATCATTTGAAAATTTTAAAATTAACACTTAAATACCATATAATAAATGTGTATCCTCATAATATTTCAAATATATAAAATTCTTTTTATGTTTGAGATTAACTATTATTTTCATACACCATACAACCTTTTTTTTCAAGAATAATACTTTAAATTAATTGAGTATACTCAAGATTTAATAAAACACATACAATAATGAATCCATGAAAACATCATTATATAAATTAATCTATTTTATTATCATTTTTAGTCTATGAGTTCTTCAATCTCTCACATAAGAAATATTTCCAATACATTAAAATATTTACCATTCATTTCCAACATCCTATATTATTTAATTTACTTATTGAGTACCTGAGCTCTATACTAATTGAAACCATTTAATAAAATAGTATCACTTGATTAATGTTAGAACTATATTTGAACTCAATATACACTTGTTCCATTATTTTTTATTTAGCATATTTTCTAAATCAATATTATCTCCCATTAATTTATTTTCTATTACAATAATTTGTTCCATATTATTTTATAAGTATTATTTTCTACCCACTTCATGATTTTTTCCCTCTCTCTTTCTCTCTCTTTATGTTAGTCAAAATTAAGTGAAAATACCTTATAAATCACCCAATTTAAAAAAATGTTTTTATTTCCATTGATAAATATATTATTTAAGAATTCTTTTGTCCCGTATAGGCAATAACATATAAAATAATATAGAAGGATGGATTTTTATCAACATTTACCGATTAAAAGGTAAAAGGTTGATTATTCAACTTCAGTCTTGGACTTGAAATATTTTTATTTATATGATCCTCTATAAAGATGTTAATAATATTCTATTTAGTTAGAATATAATCAATCTTCTACTTGATAAAATGAAATTTGATATTAATTTATTTAGTTTTTGAACTTTGTAGTATATATTTTTTAAAATTGATTAAAGGTTGATAGATATGAATAATTACCCATATAAAATAAATATTCATATTTAATTCCTTATTTTTTACTTTATACATAGTATTTTCATGCACGCATATGCAAAAACTATATATTCAGCTTTAATAGCACTAAGTATGACTAAATTTTCCTTTATTCATTTAAAAGTCACAAACCATAAAATAAGTTAGGAAATACATTAATTAAATTTTTTTATCCACTTTATATACCAAATCAACATCATTGGATCTAAACAACTTATTTTTAAAATATATCTCATAAAAAAATCCTCATGTTTTTGTTCCTTCTCATAAAATAGTGAATTATTTTTATAGTATTAAAGTTTTTTTCTAAGATAAATTTATTATCATTCAAGTAGTGTTACTATATAAATAATATTTATTTTTGATGTTATAATATATATCATGATTCTAATAATTTAATGATTTATCATTGATTGGCTGTTAGAGGATTCTCATTTTTTTTATTATTTTATGACACACTAAAATAAGTGTTTTAAATTTTAATAATCATACCGAAATTATACAATTATTCTCTAGAATATTTACCTTGGGAAAGAAAAATATACTATTTCAGTTATATTACATGAAATTCCTTAAATTATTTCATCTCATCTAGTATTGGTGTCACAATTGTATTTTTCAATTTAAAAATCTCCATACAAATATACTATTTTTACCCACAAAATATAATGTCACCATCATACATAGTAATAACATAAGTAACTATCTTCATCTCATGACCATATAGATTCTTGTAAAAAATTATTATTTTGAAGTTAATATTATTTAAAAAGACATATATCATAAAATAATATTCTAATGGAATTTACTTTAAACCACAAATGTAACACCCAAATGTTTTTATGATATATTTTCTTTAAAAAACTATTATTCTTCAATATTTTTTATTGCACGTAATTTTGAGTTTAAACGAACCACAAGATGCAATTAGTATAGAATTACCATTATAACCTATATATTATGTTATCAAGAATAAATATAACTAACTTAGGAAAATGGATAGTGAATTTTTTGGATAAAAATTATTTATGAAAAATATAAACCAATTAAATGTAAAATAAATATTTGTATTTTTTTATTAATAAATTATGTGAATTAAAATTAGTAAATTAAATTAATGAAGTATATATGTTATATATTAATAAAATATTTTTAATATTCATCCAATATATATTTTATTCATAGGATATTAATAAACCCTATTTTATGTATAAAAACCTATATTTTTTAAAATTGTAATTTTACCACTTTTTAATGGAAAACCAATTTTAAATTAAAATTTTGACACATTAATAATTTTTTATGTGAAAACATAAAATTATTCTTTGGAATCAGGATAAATAAATTTAATTTGGATTAATTGTTCATATTTTTATCATAAGTTTCATGTTTTGATGAATAGAAAAAATATACTAAATTTTAATTGAAAACAACATTTTCCATTGAAATAATTTATACGATAAAATTATATTATTAAATGGTTTTAAAGTATAAATATGTTTTATTTTTATCATTTAATTTAATTTGGGTCATTATAATTAATTTTACATTGAATTTAAATGTAAAAACATTTCAATTTTTTGAAATGTTTTAAACTTTAAACGTGTATTCTCATTCTGAGAACATGATTTATTTTAAATTAATTACTAAAACATCTGAATTCTGAATTTTGAAAAATGGATTCCATATTTAAAATCAGAAGGTTTAAATTTTTTAAATATATTTCTCTTATTTTTTGGGCATTATGAGTAGTAACTTTTTTAATTTTTATTAATACGAGAAAAGGTATATCAAGTAATTAAGGATAAAAATAATATTATAAAATTACACTAACACTTGTAATAAAATAATTGGATAACTTTTTTTACATAAATCATCATTGTGTCAAAATGGTATCCTTTTTAAGCCACTTGGATTAGATTAGAAATTTTATTTTATTTTTTTTATAGAAAAGTTAAATACATATTACTCAAATTTTAATAACTATATAATTTTTAACATAAGGATATATAGAAGATAAATTAGACTATAAATACTCATTGGAAAGATATTTTTTTTCTTTATCATGGTAATTTATTTTTAATTTTTAGGAAATAAATAATTGCCTTAAAGTCTTAAACACTGATGATGCAAAACTTATTTAATTGATGAAAAATCAATAATATAATTTTTATTAAAAAACTAATAACTATTAAAAGACCAAAAAACATTCCCAAATCTTACTTTTCAATTATTTCTTGGCCATAATCATCCAAGGGTCTATTTATTGACCATTTGGATCCATATAGAAAATAATATTAAACTTATGATATTTTATTTAAAGTGATGTAAAAGTTGTCACATTCATGTTTTAATAAATATAACTTTTTTTATATAGGATTTTCCATAATATATATTTTACTATAGTTATTTTTATGGAATCTATAATATTTATATTTATCATATTTTTTATCCAACAAATAATTGTATTAAATAATTACACAAAATAGATGTAGTAATTATCTTATTAATGGATATAACAAATAAATGTTATAAAAAATATTAAAATACGTATAATTTAGGATAATTAATATATACTACTTGTTTTATATATTTCCTTGACCCATTAGGAATAAAATAAATTATTTGGTTCAATTTTAAGTTCTTATCATTATATTTTAATAATCAATGAATTTAATAATGTCTAATTTGACACTATTGATTATTTATCAATATAATGTATTATTAAATTATATAAAAATAATAAATAAACTTTATAAATATATAAAAATATTTATGTGGTCCAAAATTTTCTAAATTATTCATTTATGGTATAATTTACTTCAAGTAAATATTTCACCATTTTAATATTGAAATATTTGTTACCTTAGTTAAAATTAAATTGAATAACTAAGTATTAATTAAAATGATAAGGTTTAAATTGAAATAAAAAAATTTATAGAATTTATTGGTTAATGATATTACAACCTTATATTATCTCATATTAGAAACAAAGTAATTTTTTAGGTTTCTTTATGGGTTTTTATTTTATTATAAGTTAACATTTTTTGAGATTCAAAAAGTGCCCCTCACCTCATTTATAAAAGGGAACATCCTCCCTCACTTATTCACATCACTTTGAGCCCTAAATCTCATAAATACCCTACCAATATTCATTATAAACTTCCCTAGTAACAGTATATAGGTTTTTTTTCCTCTCTAAAGAATAACTATAGTGCTTTAAGAGGAGATCTAGATGGATCATCTCGAAGAAGAGGTAATCTTCTCTACCGATTCTTTCAAACTTATTTCATATTCATCATATTCTTTATGAGTTGTTTGAATAATAATTTAATAACTTAAATATAAATTATATATTGAGATTTTGTTATTATTATGTAACAACCATGTTATACCTTCTATCCATCCTATGAAAACTTAAATCACTATGCGTGCATATGTACAACTTACCATCCCCACACCGTGGTGCAATCTGTTTTTCACCACCGCATTACTTGGATGGGTATAATGGTGGAAATAATAACTATATATTATTATTATTATAACATAATATGTATTATTGAAAAAATATATACCATACACTTCCATACCATTTCACAATTATTGGAATGATATTGTCTCTCGTTTGTAAGTACGACCTACCATCTCCAGGATGTGATGCGATTCATTCTATAAGATATCCATTGAAGGGTGATTATATAAATTTATATAGTGAATAAATATAATATAAATTATATTAATATAATTTTTGAAATGATATAACTATAACCTAATAAAGAGAACCAGGACTTATTCGAAAAAACATGCATAAAAAATGAAGGCATTTATACCCAAATAACGAGTAATAATGAAATGTTATTAACAAACAGATGGTAATATGATCATATATTACAACATAAAATTGAATATGATTCTATAATAAGTTAATGAAATTATTTAAATCATTATATAGAGGTTTTTGTGAATTTTCATTAAATGGTATGAAAGAAATCTTTTGTCATTTTCGATACATGGCACTTTTTTAGATATCAGGAAAAAGTATGAGAAAAATGTGTTATTTTTAATTTATACAGCATGAATGGATTTTTATGATTTCATAATTCCTTATTTACATGAATATTCCTTTATAATATTTCAAGGTTATTTAAAAAAAATTATTTTAAAATTGCATAGTATTCTGTGAAAAGAAAATATTTTTTAAGAAGAAATGATATTTTCCCCAAGAATTAATTTCTAGTGTTATATAAAAATTATTTTCCATCTATGATGAAATTTAGTAAAAAGTATATATTTCAATTATATTATACCTATTATTCCTATAGTTTTATTATGTTTATTCTATAATTCTATTTATGATATCCATTTGTTTTATATAGATTATGATATGATGGAATGATGTTTAAGAACCCCATTTTATTCCTTGGGTTATACCATCATAAATGATTTATGTTTTTGTGGAACACATAAGAATGATATCATTATCAGATGTGTAGAACAATGATATATCATTTGTTGTCAATAAGAGGTTAATAAGGAGTCAATTGTCAAAAGGTTTTCAATATGAGCATGCAAAGGTGATGATGGAAGTTGTGATAATGATTTAAGTGGTGAGGTTATTAATTCATTACAGTTCCCACATTAACCATGGATGAAGATTGAAGAAAAAAATTTGAAGATTATAGAACTGGTCTTATGTTCCAAGACCTATATCAAAGTGATACATTGTTACAACAATTGAATAAGTCTATGAAATACTCAATTACATGAGGAAAAAAGTAAAGATCCATCCATTGAATCTAAATGGATTAATTTTATAAATCATATTATTGATTTTGATAATCTTCAGTGACCAAGAAATGTTTTAAGGACAACACATTGTTTACTACAATGTTTCTATGCACTGTATTTCAATGCATGAGGAGTTTAGGAAGAGTTCCTTCCATAGTTGGAAGAAGAATCATGAGTAATGCATTTTGGGATTCATGTTCCAAAAAGAAATAAAGAATAGGAAAAGAGAAGGAAAGGTTCATGGGAATGGATTTTTAAGAATTAACAATGAATTAATATGGTGGCTATGAATTACACTTTTTTTGTTAACAAAGTTCTTAATTGTCTTACCCAAAAAATAGGCCAACCATGCAGGCCAGCTAAAGCCCTCAGCAAAGGCATATACAGGACCTGAGGGTCTACCACTCCCAAGTGGAAGGCCTCAAAGCCAGCCTGCAAGAGGCACACGAGTTCAGTCTATATATTTGCCCATAGGAGGACTCATAGTGATCAACCTGTCCAATTGGGTATGTATAGTGGGCACCGGTAGTGAACCTGAAGAGGCAATAGGGGGCACAGAAGTGAACCCAAAGAACACCGGTGTGGGGTGGCACCGAGAGATGGGGGAAGATATTTCTGAGCCAATGCTTCCAGAGTTTGATTAATAAACCTTGAGAAATCTGTGGAATGTTTCAATGTGGGAAAAGGTTTTCAAAAACACGAACTAATCTTGACCATCGATACCTCAATGATACTTGGTCTACCATCTGATCAATTGTGAGATTGATCCCACGTATCCAATCCATCCATATAATTACCGTTGTTTCAGATTGATCCTCAGGCATCTGATCTCCTTCTCCTAGGTTTTCTTCAATCTATGGACACCTGCGACCAACCAATATGAACCATTGTACTAGAGAAGCGTGTTCACCTCCTTGATCAAACTTAGGACACTATTGAAGCTCGTACTTCCATTCATTATGATCGAATTAGATACATGATACCATGCATGAAACTATGTTTACATGCTTGCATCGATATAAATAATTTGAATGTTCCCGAAGAAAATTGAGTTGTGAGGCCATGTGAGGATGCTCGATGCATTCAAGAGAATATTTTCATTCATTCGAAAACCAATGAATGTGAGGATATCACTGAAAAATAAGGAGTCACATTGAACATTTTGAACCAAGATATGGAAATACTATCCGTGGTTTAAAAATATTCAAAGCTAAAGATCTAGGCTATTGAAATCATTGAATCCCACTGCATATCAGGCATATTTGAATAGTGATCCTTGCCTATAAATATAGAGCCCTTGACTGAGGCTCAGTTGTTGAAAATATTCAGATAGGCACTCATTTTCCAAAAACCAGAGCACCTAAAAACATGGTTTTCTATGTAGCACTGCTACACAAAAGAGAAGAGTATCCCATAGTATTTTAACAAGTGATGCGCACTCTTGAACCTTCCTTACAAAGAATAAAAGCATATTCACCCTCTTTGTAAATAACTCTATGATAACATGTCCATTACTTTCAAACCCTCATTGTGTTTTCATGAGGAGTTGATCTCGCAGGTACACAACTAGTTCTACACCCACTTGTAGTGCTTTTCAATGATAGACCCACGAACCTCTCGGGTTCTATGAAGTAGACTCTTGCGCACTCTAAGCATAAAAGAGGAGAACCTTGTGCCCTATGATTTCAATGAATAAAAAGAACTACCTTCTATTTACATCTTATATATCTACTGTTTTTAGGGGTCCCACTTTGAATAATAAGTTGATTTCATGAAGTCCAAATCTTTTGTGTTCTTTTTTTGAAGAAAAAGAAATCCAAACGCTTGTGTATTCAAAAAGTTGGATGGAGAGTGCATGGATGATGCACATGCCTGCATATTCATGAATTTAGATACCCAAGTGTTCCATTCAGGTTTGAAAAAGAGTAAAAATCAAGAATAAATTTTGTATGAAAAATTAAAGAAGGAGAAATAAAGAGGATGATCACAGACATGAACTAAACCCATTTGGGTTTGAATAAACACACACTTATATTGAACCTAAATTAAATAATCAGTGTGTGTGTGAAAAGCACCAAATAAAAAAGTGTGTGTGATATTAATTCATAAAAATAACGAGGAAGTGTGTGTGCTCAAAATGTTATACCCATTGGGGTTTTCACACACAGAAGAAAAGGATTGTGCAATAATTCATGCATGAAAATGCCCATGTGAAGACACTTAAAAGGAAGAATCAAGATTGTGAGTGCATGTGTGTAAACAAGAAGAAGAAATTACATGAAACTCATGAATGAAGAAAAATTGATTGAGATATCTAAATACAAGAATTATTGATTCCCATGAAATCCATACATGAAGTGAATGAGTATTGAGACTGAAGCCAAACTGAATTGAATAAGTTCTTCAATCTGATTTTTCAGTAATTGAGATTCCAAGAAGGTGGACTGAGATGATAATTTGAATAATAACTCTTTCATTCTTGAATAGGATGTGTGCACCACTTGCAAAGATATGAGTGAGGCAATATCTTCATCTGAAGAAGAAAGAATTTCCTGAGCATTGTTGAGACTGAGGACTGATCAAAACATTGATCAGAGTTATTAAGAAAGGCCAACAAACCCTACCAAAGGTTGTTGATGATTCATGAAGAGATTCATGAGCAAGTGTGATTCAATAAGATCATGAGGTAATATTAGAGGATCCACCCTCAGTGAATAATGAAGCATATCTTGTGAAAGCCAGGTGGAATAAGTCTTCAGGGGGACTCGGAAGCAGGCCAGTGGGACTCTAGTAACACTATGTGAAGTAGTATAAAGAACCTCTAGTGTGAATTAGTAGAGACACAGTGGGAATCTGTATCGACCATTGTAATTACTCACATAATTATAGTGTAGAATATGTGTTTGGGTGGATAACCAACATAACATGGAGTAGGTCTTTGAAATGAACCTTGTAAATCCTTGTGTTCAGTGCCTTTACATTTATAGCATCACTTGAGATAAGGATGAGAAACACAAGAAGAGTGGATTTAGGATTTAACCATACATATAGGTTTGATTGAAAAGAATCAATTATTAAAAAGTTTAAAAGGATCAATGATTTACCCCCTCCCCCTCTCAGTGATTCACATTGATCTGGGAACTTCAATTGGTATTAGAGAGACGTTACATCTAAACGATCCAAGGGAGTCTTTATGAAGTGCAGAATTGAGAAGATGAGTGAGAAACCTCAAATGGGTATTTCTATAAAGAATTAGAATAATAGAAAGAAGAAACAATCCAGAAAAAGAATAATAAGCTTACTGCTAATGGGGATACACCTTTTTCTGAAGGCAATCTGAAAGGTATAACATGTGATAATTATTTTTATTATTATGATTATTCTGATAAAGCCTATTCAAGATATGATGATGATAGATCAACTAGTGATCTTCATACTACACTCAAAGGTAATTTTAATAAATTACATAGAGAAGTGGAAAGACACATTGCTTCAAGAATTAGTTCTCTTCAAGATGAAAAATTACAGCTGGAAGAAGAAGCTAATTCCATGGAAGGGGCATTGGATAAAAGGGTTTGTCTATCCAACACTCTCACAAAACTTTTGAAGGGAATGTAATAAAAAATTTCTATTTTCAATGATTGATATGATAAAGTCACTGAAATTTTGTTGGGAATTATTTGTGAGAAATAATTATTTGAAATGGTATTTGTAAAACCTTCTATACATTTGAAAAGTTGCATATGGATTCTATGGTTATCAAATCTACTCAACTAGAAGACAAATCTAACAAGCTAAAGGATCTTGATATCTCTTTTCAACAATTAAGAAATGTGCATGAAGAACAATTAACAATGCTAAAATAGAATTGGGAAAGTAAGATGAGATCAGTTGAAGATGAGAAGAACTCTCTAAACAGGAATTATTTTGAATTGGAGGTGAGATTGAAAAATCATCAATCACCCCAAGCTAAAAATTCCTAATCAGCTGGAAGAAGAGATGTTTCCACTAAATTTTTCATTGAGGAATATTATTCCAAGAAGATTATAAAATTATCATATAATCCAATGGCAACATCTTCCAAGAAGAAGCTATCCCATAACCCAGTTATTTTTGTTTCTACTAATGCAGTTTTATCTCAAAGTACAGGTTCAAAGACAAAATCTAGGACGATATGGATTGATAAAAATGTCAATAGATCCATAAAAACTTTAATGGTGGATACTAGAATAATTAAGAAGAGAAACTCTCAAAAGATTGATCCAAATAAAGAAATAAAATTCTAGAAACAAAAATGCACTAAATAAATCTAGACTGATACTACAAGTAAAATAAGGTGACTTGTTGGATATTTTTGGTGTTGTTGGATGTTTGGGAATCAGTCCAATGATTGCTAGAATAATTTGTTAGCATATGAAAATTATGTAAGTCCTACATTCAGGAAATTTAGATGTTAAGAAATGAATCATCCTACAAATCAATGGAATAAAACAGAAATTAAGAAGAATCTATCTATCAAGAATATATTTGAATATCTTGAAGACTTTTGTGATAATTGCAACAGAAGTGGTCATAGTCATGATGAGTGTTGTTTTAGTCCAACCATGTCTCATGCATATGTTGATAAGAAACATAGACCTTAACAAAGGTAGGAAAAAGGAAAAAGAGTTTAAAATTATTCTATTGGGAATATGAAATAAAATTAATTCAAGAAAAAAGTGAAACACACTATTCCGAAGAAGAAATATTAACTAGATTCCAATAATTTCATCTCAACAAAGAAAATATGCTTCTATTTTGGAAATAAAGGCCTAAACATGGATCAATGCAAACAAGCCATGGAAATGAATGAAATAAATATCAAATTGAGAGGAGAATAAATCCAGATCTAGATAGGATTTATTAAAGACATTCCTGAAGATAATTTTGATAAGTTACCTAAGAAAGGTAACTTGAAAGCATTGAAGAAGCCATGTGAAAGCTCCAAGATAGAAAATGACAAGAAAGAGTGTATTGTAATATGTCCTAATAAATTTCAAATTTCTAGAGAACTACAAAAAGATGAAAATTAATTAATATCTAAAGCTAAGGAAAATGGAAAAAAGATCATTCCACATGAAGAAGAAATCAAATTTCATGAGAGGTTTCCAAAAAATGACAACCCAAGTGTCTCAAAAGTACTATGTGGAAGGTGAAAGAAATCTAGAAATCATGAAAACAAATGTTTAACTATTTTTCCATGAAAATGGAGAAAATTGAACAACATAACCCAGTAAAATCTACTTCACTACTAACAGAAGTGAAGATAAACAATCCACACAAGATGAAGGTGAATGGAAGTATGGAATCCATGATGATAATGAACAATAAAAATGAAAAATGGATAGGATAAATCATTATGAAGAGTACTAGACACTTTATAGATACATGGAATCGAGTTCCTATGATGAGAGAAAATTCTCATCCCTAGTGCTTCTATTAAGAAGCTCACAAGTGTTCCATGTTGTTCCCTTATATTTTTTTATATACTTATTCTTAAATTTTAGGGAATTAATGGTGAAGGTCATCCTAAATATGAAAATTTTATTAGAAAAGTGGAGAATTAAAAGTTGGATTCAATATTCATGATTTGATAATTACATGAAGTTATATGCAGTGGAATATTATCAACATACATATCTTCAATCTTATCTAATGATATTCTCTACAATGTTAATTCAAAGGGAGTGAACCCCTAGAGGGAATGTGAAAAAGAAGAAGATGATATCAAGGATAATTTCATGAAAAACCTTGAAATTCCTATCTTCTCAAGAAGTTGAAACTTGAGGTATTCCAATCTCACTCTCATCCCTTGTTCTTAATTGTATTTATCATGTCAATTAAGGTGGAGTTCTTGATTGATGACAAGCTAGGATTAAAGGGAGAGATTTATCTTTGCACTTGAAATTTTTAATATATATGGTGAATTATGTGTAGGATTTAGCATTTAATTGATAAATATGACTATTTATAACCCCTAAGATAAGAGTTGATACATTCTGAGCTTGATTTCACATGTATGGTTGTTTATGGACAAGATTGAAAACCTTGGTCATATCTCCCTTGTTTTCTACATTGGGTTAGTCCAAAGTTTACCTAAAGCTGATTTACAAAAGGATCATTGCTAAGTGAACTATGTGACATCATCCCTATCTCATAAATATTCCAAAAGATATTATTCAAGGGGAGGAAGACATGTTTTTGAAGAGACCCCACTAACACCTTTGCATTTGGTTGCCAATAAGGGGGATAAAGTCTTGGCACATAGCTTGGCACACATATTGACCCATTTCAATGTGTGATTAAGTGATATTAACATTAAAATACAAAGGGGGGATTATAGAGCATGATGTGGCATTTGTTGTCAATAAGAGGTCAATAAGGAGTCAATTGTCAATTGGTTGTCAATATGTGCATGAAAAGGTGGTGATGCAAGTTGTACCAATGATTTAAGTTCAAAGGTTATTAATTCATTAAAGATCCCACATTAATCATGGATGATGATTGAAGAAAAAAATCTAACGATTGTAGAAATGGTCTTATGTTCCAAGACTTGTATCAAAGTGATACACTATTAAAACACTTGAGGAAGTCCATGCAATACTCAGTTGCATGACAACATAAGTGAAGATCAATCCATTGAATCTAAATGGATGAAGATTATAAATCAGATGATTTATTGTGTTGAAATCTATGGACTAAGACATGTGTTAAGGAAAACACATTTTTTACTATAATGTTTCCATGCATTGTGTTTCAATTCATGAGGAGTTGAGGAATAGTTCCTTCCACGGTTGGAATATGAAACATGAGTTATGTGTTTTGGGATTCATCTTCCAAAACGAAATAAAGAAGAGAAAATGATAAGAAGAGGTGTATGGGAATGTATTTTGAATAAGTAACCATGAATTAATATGGTGGCCATGAATTACACTTTTGTTTGTTAAAAAAGTGCTTCAATGGCTTACCCAAAAAAATAGGCCAACCATGCAGGCTAACTAAAGCCATCACCCAAGGAATATGTGAGACCCAAGGGTCTATTGCACCTAAGGGGAAGGTCTCGAAGCCATCCTTCAAGAGGCACAGGAGAACGAGCCACGTATAAGCCTGCAAGAGCACGCACGATGATCAACCCGTGCAGCTAGGTATGCATTGTGGGTGCCAGTAGCACACCCAAGGTAGTAAGAGTGAGCGCAGAAGTGTTCTCGTAGAACACAGGTGTGGGTCCGCACCAAGAGAGGGGGGAAGAGATTTCTGAGCTGATTCTACCGTGGTTTGATTGATAAACCATAAGAAATCGGTGGTGCATTACGATGTGGAACAAGGTTTTAAAAAACATAGAACTAATCAAGACCATTTATCCATTCGCGAAACACGGCCTACCATCCAATCAATCGCGAGATTGAACCCATGTATCCAATCATTCCATTTGATTACTGCGGTTTGGGATTGATCCTTGACCGTCTGATCTCCTTCTCCAAGGTTTTCTTCAACCTCTGCACACCTGCGGCCACCCGACGTGAACCAGTTCACCAAAGATGCTCCCAAACCTCCTTGATCGAACTCTGGACACCGTTGAAGCTCACACTTCCATGAATTATGATCTAATTAGTTACAAGATACCATGTATTCAAGTATAATTCACATGATTGCATCGATATAAATAATTCAAACGTGGATGAAGCAAATAGAGTTGCAAGGCCACTTTAGGATACTCAACACTTTTGGGAGAATATTTTCATGTGTTCGAAGACCCATGAACGTGAGGATATCACTGAAAGAGAAGGAGTCACATTTAACATATTCAAACCAAGAGATAGAAATCTTGTCCACGGTTTGAAAATATTCAAAACTAAAGATCTCGACCATTAAAATATCTTAATCCCACGGCATCTCACATTGATTTAAACAGTGATCCTTTCATATAAATATAGATCCCTCTACCGAGGCTCAGTTGTTTCAAATATTGATAGAGGCTATCATTTTCCAAAAAATATAGCACCACACAACTTGTTTTATGTGCATCTCTACTACGCAGAGGAGAAGAGGATCCCACAAGAGTTTAATAAGTTCTATGCACTCTTTAACCTTCCTTATGAAAAAGAAAAGAATTTACACCCTCTCGCACACCCTAAGTGCGAAGGAGGAGAACCTTGTACCCTCCAGTTTCCACGAAGAAGAATAATATCCTCTTATTTAAAACATATATATCTACTATTTTTAGGGGTCAGTCTATTAATAATAAGCTGATTTCATGAAGGTCAAAGCTCTTGTGTGTTTTGTTTAAATAAGAATAAATCCTAACCCTTGTGTATTCACAAAGGGGTATGGAGGGTGCATGCATGATGAACATGCATTCATATGCATGAAATGAGACACCCAATTGTTCAAGAACGAGCTATACATTGAACACACCCATTTGGGTTTGGAAAGGAGAACAAATCAAGAAAGTATTGTGTGTGCACATTTTAAGAAAGAGGAAGAAATAGGAATATCAAACACATGAACTAAAACCATTTGTGTTTGAATAAACACACAATTATATTGAACCTAAACTAAATAATAATTTTGTGTGTGCAAAGAAAAAAATAAAAATATCATTTGTGATATTAAGTAAGAAAAATAAATAGGAAGTGTGTGTGCTCAAAAGGTTAAACCCATTGGGGTTTTCACAAAAAGAAGAAAAGGATTATACATGGATGCATGCATGTACCTGTACATGTGAAGACACCTAAAAGGAAGAATAAATATTGTGAGTGCATGTGTGTAAAAAAATAAGGAATTCCATGCGGCTCAGGAATGAAGGATAATTGATTGAGATATACGAATACAAGAAGTATTGGATCCCATGAAATCCATGAATGAAGTGAATGAGTATTGAGACTGAAGCCATACTGAATTAAAGAAGTTATTTTATCTGAGTTTTCAGTAATTAAGAGTTCAAGAATGAAGACTGAGATGATATTATGAAGAATCAATATTTTATTCATGAAGAGGTTTTGTGCACCACTTGTACACATATGAGTGAGGCCAAGGATTCCTAAAAAGAATAAATAGTTTCCTGAGTATTGTTGAGACTAAGGACTAATCAGAAAAGTGATTAGATTTATTCAAAAAGGCCAATATACCCTACCAAATGTTGTTGAAGATTTTTGAAGAGGTTCACTAGAAAGTGTGATCAAACAAGCTTGTGAGGGAAGATCATAAGATCCATCCACAGTGAATCAAGAAGCATATCTTTTGAAATCCAAGAGGAATAAGTCTTTAGTGGAACTCTGAAGCAGGCCAGTGGGAATCTGGTTACACTATGTGAAGCAGTATAAAGAACCTCTTATAGAAATTAGGAGAGATACAGTGGAACTCTGTATCGACCATTGTAATTACTCACCGAATTATAGTGGATAATCTGTGTTGGGGATAATACTCAGCACAGCAAGGAGTAGGTATTTGAACCAAACCTTGTAAATCTTTGTGTTCAGTGCCTTTAATTTTACAACATCACTCTAGGTAAGATAGAAATACACAAGAAGAGTGAATCGAGGCTTTAACCCTCCATAGAGTATTAATTGAAATGAATCAATCAGTAAAAATATTAAAAGGATCACTAATTAACCCCTCCCCCTATCAGTGATTCAAAATGATCTGGGAACATCATGATGGTTATGAAATATATCCCCCTTCAATTCATTGGGTAAATATTTATATCTAATGATATTGACAATGTTGGAATGGGAAATATTCTCGATTTAGTAATACAAGGATGGAAAAGGAAGTAAACCTAGTTCAGTAATACCGGTCTGGAACGAGGAGTGAAATCAGTTTAGTAATAGACTTTTTCCTCAATCATTGTCTTCGAAATTATCCTTGACTAATATGAATTATTTTATATTCATATGTGTGTACCAAAAAAATCAATGTCTTATGTTATTTCCAATGGGAATATGTTCATTTATTCTTTATAAACATTTATAATTTATCCCATAACATGATATCATGATCTTTGATATGCAAGATAATATTTTCAAATGTTATGTTGTTATGTATTATGATTACGATATTATTTATATATACCTTATTTACCCTTATTGAGAATATGATATCACCCATTCATATGTTTTTTCCCTAGGTTATGAATAAGGGTAATTAGTAATATATGTCTAAAATGTGTTTAGTTATGATGTAATAATCAGGAGACGGTGTAGATGTCATCTGAACTAGTTTCTTATGTTTTTGAGTTTCGAAAGACACTAAACCTATATGGTCCTAGCATGATTTTGTTTTGTTTTTTAATTAATATTCTTCAATTTTGAATGAATATATTTTTATGCAATGTATGGGTCATTATAGTTGGTATTTGAGAAAAGTTATGGTTAACCTTTGGAAACTAGAATGAGAAAACCTTAGTAAGAACATTAAGGATATGTCGAAGTATAGGATAAAATCCTAGTTTTTTTAGAAATTATCTTTAATAAACTTGGATAAAACCTAAAGTGTCCTAAATTGAAATTTTATTCATGATTATGTGGTTTTTCCAATATGATTAGTGTTTCTCACACTATGATTCTTGGTTTTAGTCAATGGATGGAACCTAAAAAAACCACATTAATGTTGAATGTGATGGAAAATGTAATGAATTTCCTCCTGAGAAACCAGATGTTATGGGATATGGAATTAAAAATATAATATATATGCTCACAAAACATTCTCAAGCTATGAATCATACATGAATTCCAAATGAGTAAAGGAGGGAAAAAAATTTGTTGATTCCTTCATGAGGTAGAATCAACCTTATTTCAGTGGGTCTTCTGATCCACTAATGGTTAAAAAATGGATTAGTACCACTGAAATGATTTTTTTAGTTCTCCAATGTTTATATCATGATAATGTCATCTTAGCAGTCTATCATTTTGGAAGGTGAAGCTAATAAATGGTGGAATCTTATCAAGAATATTAGGTAAAGAGTTTAAATTGACTCTATAGAATGGGATGAGTTCAAGAACATATTTTTCAATAAGTAATTTCAACATATTGATAGAAAAAATCTAGATAAGTAGTTCCATGAACTTAAGAAAATGGATGATGAATCCATTAGTGTCTACAAAGAAAATTTTTCATGACTTGACAGGTATGATTTTGGAATTATTATCAAACCTGAGAGTAAAATTGATCTATTTTTAATGGCTTAAAACTATGTCTCTAAAGGGAATTATCCATAAGGTACATAAACATCTATGATAAAATAATTCTATTTGCTCTCAAGGTTGATATAGAGATTGGAGTAACCCATCGTTTTTATGGGTTTGATAAGAAGAGAAAAATGGAACTCAAGGGAAAATACCAAGGCCACACTAATAAGAAGATGAGTTTTACCTTATTCTCAAAGTGTAGAAAGAAACATAGAGGAAATTATTTTAAAGGGACTATTAATTTTTTTTAAGTTTTGTAGAGAAGTTCTTTGGTTATTTGAATGCCTAAGTGATGGGAAAAAAGATATTTAATGATGAAAATAGCGAAAAGGATACATAGAATGAACCTCCCACACTTCAATTCTACATGTGCAAGGAAATGTGGATTTATGTCAACTAATTCTCTAATCCAAGGGTTATCGATGATGATCAACGTTAGAAAACTCTTAATGCCAAAAAAAAGTAAATTCACATGAGATCACTATCAATGATGTGGACTACAATAATAAAGTGGTGAAATATGCACTTACAATCCACTCAAAAGTAGAATATGTTTTAATTTGAATCTGGATCCACCCAATATTTTATTTTTGAATAATATTCTAAGGGTATCACCATATTACATCAAAAATTATATGTTGAGATAGCTTTGACAACAAATAATGGCATAACAGCCGCATAAAAAGTTTATAATTCTTCACAAGTGGATGTTTTTGGGAAAGTTATTCCTGTAATTTTTTTAAAAGGTTGGGCTCAAAGCCTCATTTATTATTAAAGCAAAGCAAATACATATTTTAACTAGGTATAGGGAGACCCATTACATAGATAGAAGTCCTAGAGGGAATTTATCCCATTACATGGCCTGTAGGCCAAAATATTTGGCCCAAGGCCCATTTTGTGAATAATACTACTACATTACCCACCTGGTACAGTTCTGAATAGTACCCGCTACTGCTATAGTACCCTACCACCGCTACAGTGACCTATCACCACTACTATACCCACCATTTCTACAGTTCTTCCACTGCTACAGTACACTGTAGTTCTGCTACAATACCTGCCCCTATGGGTTTTGAACCCTCATTTTTCATGTAGGATTACGGGGTTCATACCACTATTCCAAACCAGAACTAATTGTTCTTCCTATAAATATTATGATCCTTCCTTTAGTAGAATTTGATGTGATTCATGGAATGGATTGGCTTTCTCTATATGGAGATCAAATAAATTTCCAAGGAACAGAAGTCACCTTTCATATTGCAGATCATTTTATGATCACATATTGATGCAAGGATGAATATAACCTTCTAGTACAAATTGATTCTATCTTATGGTTCATGGATCCTATAAATGAAATTTATCTATCTCTAATGGTTAGAAAAACACACCATTAAAAATATACCTGTTTTATGAGCGTTTGTTGATATATTCCTATAATAATTTCTAGGACTTCCAATAAATCAGGAAGTTGATTTTTTAATAGAATTCTTACCCGGTGTTATGCCTATTTCAAAGACACCATATAGAATATCCCCAATTTAGTTGTAGGAATATAAGAAGAAAACCCAAGGGAATATTAACAAGGTATTCATATTTCCTAGTGCATCACCTTGGGGTTAACATGTTATTTTTGTTAATAATAAAGATGGATCAATGAGACTCTGTATTGATTATTGAGAACTTAACAATACCACTACCAAGAACAAATATCCTCTTCCCAGTACTTATAAATTATTCAACCGAATATGCAGAGGTCAATACTTTCTGAAGATTGGTATTAGTTTAAGATATCATCAATTAAGGGTGAGGAATGAGGATAATCCAAAGATGCAATTCAGTACAAGGTATCAACACTATGAATTTATACTAATTCCTTTTGGTCTTACTAATTCCCCTGATATCTTCTTGGATCTAATTAATATGGTCTTTAGAGACTATCTTGATAAATTTTTTGTTAGACTTTATTGATGATATTCTGGTTTATTTGAAGAGAAATAAAGAGCAAGAAATTCACTAGAGAATTGTACTGAAGACCCTAAGAAAGGACAAGATTTATAAAAAAAATATGGGTGAGTTATGACTTCAAAAATATTCATTATTAGGTCACATAATCTCAAGATAGGGGATATATGTAGATCCATTTAAAAGAGAAGTTAGTGAAAGTTTTCCTAGAACAACAAACATAACTTATATCCAAATTTTTCATAGTTTGGATGGTTAACATCGACTTTTTGTGAAAGGATTTTCACGAATATATAATACACTCACCAATTTGACTTGGAAATGGGTTAATTTCATGTGTATAGAGGAATGTGAAGATAATTTTAGAGAACTAAAAAGAAGGTTAGCCAATGCACCTCTTCTCACATTCCCTTGTAGTAAATAATCTTTTGTGATCTATGGTGATTCATCCAAGAAGGGGTTGGGATGTATTCTCCAACAAAATTATTCGGTGAAATCTTAAGCGTCACAAAAATTGAAAATCCATGAGAAAAATTAACTAACTCGTGATTTGGAGTTGGCTTTGGTAATCTTTTCATTAAAGATATGGAGGTTTTATATTTATGGTGAAAGGTGTGATATTTATACTAATACTAAAAGTTTAAAGTATATTTTCACATAAAAGGAGATGAATATGTGAAAAAGAAGATGGTTGGAGTTGATTAAATATTATGGCTGCTTGATATATTACCACCCTGAGAAAGCGAACAAGATGGATAATGCTTTGAGTCGAAAAAACCATGCTAGCCTATCCATGATGACAATCACAAAAGATATCTTATTTATGAATTTACACGTGATGGATCTTGAAATTTTAAAGGAAGGGTAGAAATATTATATTTCTCAAATGAATATTCAACCATCTATACAAGTTAAGATTAAGGAGGCACAAAAGTAAGATGTATAACTAAAAAATAAGGTGATAAATGTTCCTGAATTCAACCTTGATTGTGATGGAATAATAAGGTACAAGAACCATTTTTTTATTCCTCTCATACTATAATTAATGAAGGATATGTTAGATGGGGCTTGTAGTTCTTCGTTATCTATTCATCCTAGAAGCACAAAGATGTACAGGGGCCTGAAATATTAGTTCTGGTGGGAAAATATGAAAATATATTTTGTAGAATATGACTCTCAGTTCTTGGTTTTTCGGCTACTTAATGTTGAGAGACATAAGTCTAAGGTGATGTTATAACCATTATCCACACTATAATGGAAATGAAAAAACATCACTATGGACTTTGTCATCGGACTTCCCAAAACATATAAAATCCATAATGTTATATGGGTTATATTGTATTGCCTTACAAAGTCAACACACTTCATTTCTATTAGAGAAGATTTCTATCTTGATAATCTTTCTAGGATATATGTAAAGTAAGTTGTAAGATTTCATAGAGTACCACTTTCCATTATATCTAATCAGGATCTGAGGTTTACCTCAATGTTCTGGTGAAGTCTTCAGTAGGTTTTGGAAATCGAGTTATGTTTTTGCACTTATTATCATCCTTAGATGGATGGTCAGTCTGAGAGGACAATTAAAACTCTATAATACTTGTTAAAATATTTATCAACAGATTTCAAATGTTGTTAGGATCAACACCTACTTTTGGTAGAATTTTCTTACAATAATAGCTTCCACTCTAGTATTCAGATCGATCCTCATGAATCCCTCTATATAAAGATGTGAGAAACTCAAACTTTCTAGGATGAAGTTGGGGAAATTAAGATATTGGGACATGATCTTATTGACGAAATGATGGAGAAGGTTAGATCTATTCAACAACACATAAGATCATATCATAGTCGACAAAAAATTTATGCTAAAACCCGATAAAAATACCTATAGTTTTAAGTGGTTGAAAAGGTGTTTCGATGAATATCTCTCAATAAGTGTGTAATTATATTTGAAAATATGGGAAAGTTGAGCCCTAGGTATTTTTTTCCTTTTTAAATTCTTGACTATATTAGAAAAGTAACTTATATATTGGAACATTCAATAAATATATCACAAGTTCATGATGTGTTCTATGTATCTCTCATGATAAAGAATATACATAATCTATCACATATACTAAACTTAAAAGTTGTACCACTAGAGAAATATCTTTCTTATGAATAAAAATAAATAGAGATTCTGGATCTTAGTGAAAAAGTTCTATGAAACCAGACCACTTCCTTGGTTAAATTATTACGGTGGAACCTTCAATTTAATGAATCTATGTGGGAATTTGAGGATATGATGAAGTAAAGGTATCCTCATATTTTTTTATCCAAGTAATTAATTTAGAGGGGTGAATTCCATTTAAAAGTGTATAATATAACACCTAGATGTTTTATGATATATTTTATCTAAATAATTTTAATTCTTCAATAGCTTTCATTGCACGCAATCGTGAGTCTAAAAAACCATGAGACGCTATTAGTATAGAATGGCCACTTTAACCTAGCCATTAAGTTATCAGGAATAAATATAACTAACTTATGAAAATTTATGGTAAACTAATTTTGCTACAAATGATTTATGAAAAATATAAACCAATTAAATGTAAATGAAATATTTGTATTTTTGTATTAATAAATTAAGTGAATTAAAATTAGTAAATAAAATTAATGAAATATATATGTTATATATTTAACAAAATATTTTTTATATTTATCCAATAGATATTTTAGTCATAAGATATAAATAAAACCTATTTTATGTATAAAAACCTATATTTTTTAAAATAGAAATTTTACCTACTTTTAAAGGAAACCCATTTTTAAATTAAAATTTTGATATATTAATAATTTTTATATTAAAACATGAACTTATTATTTAGAATTGGGATATAAAAATTTACTTTGGATAAATTTTTGATATTTTTATGATAACTTTATGGTTTTGATGATTAGTAAAAATATACTAAATTTTAATTTAAAACAAATTTTTAATAAAAATAACTTATATGGTTAAATTATATTATTTAATGTTTTTAATGTATAGATATATTATATTTTTTCATTTAATATAATTTAGGTCATTGGAATTAATTTTATATTGAATTTAGATGTAAATATATTTCAATCTGTTGTAAAGTTTTAACTTTTAAAAAAAAATTCTCATTCTGAAAATGAGATTAATTTTAAATTAAATACTAAAACTTCTATGTTTTGAATCAGTGGTTACAAATTAGGTAAATACACTTCTCTTATTTTTGGTAATTATGAATAGTAACTTTGGTATTTCTTATTAATACGTTAAAAGGGTATATTGGGTAATTAAGGGTAAAAATAATATTATAAAATTAACCTAACACTTTTCGTAAGATCATTGGATAAATTATTTTAGACCTAAATAGTCCTTGGGTTGAAATTACATCTTTTAGAAGCAACTTGGATGAGATTAAGGCATTTAATTTATTTTATTTAAAGAAAAGTTAAATATGTATTACTCAAATTTTAATAACTATATAATTTTTAGTATAAGGTTTTATAGAATATAAATTCAACTATAAATACTAATTTTAAATCAAATATGTTTTTCTTTATCATGGTAATTTATTTTCAATTTTTATGAAATAAATAATTATCTTAAATTCATATACATTGATGGGTGAAAAATTATATAATTGATGAAAAATCAATAATATAATTTTTATTAAAATAATGATAACCATTAAAATACTTAAACACTTTCCCAAATCTTATTGGTAGATTATATATCTACCATAATCATAAAAGGTTCTATTTTTTGACCATTTTTATACATATGGAAAAGATTATGACACTTATGATATTTTATTTAAAGTGATGTTAAAATTGTCACATTCATGTTTTAATAATTATAACATTTTTAATATAGGATTTTCCGTAAGATATATTTGACTATAAGTATTATTATGAAATATAGACATTTTAAATTCATCATTTTATATTATTTTTAATTTCTATTCAAAAAATAAGTATATTAAATAATTACACAAAATAGATGTAGTAATTATTTTATTGATGGAGATAGTAAATAAATATTATTAAAAATATTAAAATAAATTTAATTTTAGATTATTAATATATAAATTTAAATTTTTAGATGACCTTGGACCCTTATAAATATAATTAAATATTTGGTTCTAAATTAACTTGTTACTTTATATTTTTAATAATCAATTAATTAAATAGTATCAAAATTGACATTATTGATTGTTTATCAAAATAATATATTATTAAATTATTTAAAAATCAAAAAACAATTTTAAAAATATATAAATATTATTATATGGTATTTAATGTTCTACATATTCATTTATGGTATATTTGGAATCAAATAAGTAAATATTTCACCCTTTTAATATTAAAATATTTATTACATTAATTAAAATTAAATAGAATAAGTAAGTGTTAATTAAAATGATAATTTTTAAATTGCTTAAAAAACTTTTTTAGAATTTATTGGTTGATGATATTACCACCTTATATAATCTCATCTTTAAAACTATGACCTTTTTTAGGTCTTTTATGGGTATTGATTTTATTATAAATTATAATTTTTAGATATTCTAAAAGTCCCCCACCTCAAATATAAATGGGCGCATCCTCCGTCACTTATTCACTTCACTTTGAGTCTTAAATATCGACCATACCCCAACCAATTATAATTATAAACTTCACTAGTCACATTACAGAGGTTCTGGTCTTCTCCAAATACCAACTCTAGTACTTTAAGAGGAGATCTAGATGGAGCACGTCGAAGAAGAGGTAATATTCTCTACTGATTCTCTCAAAATTATTTCTTCTTCTACATCCTATTAATGAGTTATTTCCATTATAAATTAATAAATAAATTATCACATATATAATGAAATTTTATTATGATTATGTAACAACCATATTCTACCTTCTATCCATCCAATGAAAAACAAAATCACCACACGTGCGTATGTACATCTTTCCGTCTCCACGTCGTGGTGTAATCCATTTTTCACCACCACCTTACTTGAATGGGTATAATGATGGAAATAATAACTATATATGATTATAATAATTTTATATGTATTATGGAACTAAATATATTCCATCCAATTCCATAAAATCTCATAATTATTGGAATGATATCGTCGCTCGTGCATATATACGACCTATCGTTTCCACGATGCGATGAGATTCATTCTATAAGTTATTCATTAAAAATGATTATATAAAAGTATAGAATGAAAAAATCTGATATATATTATATTAATATAATATTTATAATATATAATTATAACCTCTGATGTTTAACTGGAACTTATTCAACAAAACATGCATAAGAAAATAAAGTTGTTCGAACCTGAATATCGAGTAATAAAGAAATGTTGTTAAGAAAGATGATAATATGATCATATTTGATATCATAAAAATTAATATTATTATGGAATAATTTAATGACATTATTTAAATCATTATACATGAGGTTCAGATGCATAAAAATTATATCAGACCGAATTTAAGATATAATTTCACAATCTCTTTATTATCTGAAACTGTTTATAAATAACTATTTACTAGGGTATATTTTTAATTCATGCCTATGATTCCTAAATATGTATAATAAAATATTAATTATATTATTATAAAACTATTTAATGTCAATTTTAACCATTGGTGAATTTTTATTAAATGGTATGAAAGGAATCTTTTTTCGTTTTTCATATGATGTACTTTATGACTTATCTGACAAAAGTATGAGAAGAATGTTTTTTTGACATATATGACATGAATATAATATTATTCTTTCTTAAAACCTTATTTTCATTAATATTACTTTAAAATATTTCAAGTTTATTTTCAATTAAATTCCGTTATATTAAAATTGTGTGTCATTTTATGAAAATAAAACATTTTTTAAGAAGAAATGATATTTTATTCAAGAATTTATTTCAATTGTTCAATAAAAATTATTTTCCATCTATGATAGAATTATTTAATAGGGTTATTTTTCATGTATACTATCACTATTATTCCTATGGTTTGATTATTTTTATGTTGGAATGATATTTTTGAAATCCATTTTTTTACATGGATTATGTTATGATGGAAAGATATTGAAGAAACCTATTTTATTCCTTGGGTTATGAAACGATGAATGATTAATGTTTTCTGAAACACGTAATAATCATTTCATTATGATATGGGTGGGACCTATATGTCCCTCAAATTTATTGGGTAATTATTTATATCTCATGATATTGATAGGGCTGGAATGGGAAATGATCTTGGTTCAATAATACAGGGTTGGAACCTGAAGTAAACCCAGTTCAATAATAAAGGGCAAGAACGATGAGTGAACTCAGTTCAGTAATGGAATTTTTCCTCTATGATGGTCATATAAATGATCCTCGACTAATATGAATGATTTTTTATACTTATGTGTATTCCACAAATTCCATGTTTTATGTTACTCCCATTGGGATTATATTCATTGATTCTTTATGAACTTTTATGATTTATCCCATGACATGATATCATGATCTTTGATATAATGGATAAGATTTTCAAATATTATGTTCTTATGTGTTATGATTATGATATTATTGATATAACCCTTGTCTAACCACACTGATCATATGATCTCACCAATTATTATGTTTCGTTTTCCCAGGTTATGATGAAGGGTATTAAATAAGATATGTCTAAAAGGGGTCTTGTTATAAAGGAATAAGTGGCAGACAATGTAGATGTCTTATAAACCAGTTGTTTATGTTTCTCGGTTTATAAATAAAATAAACCTATATATTCATGGAGTGGGTTTTTTATTTTTTTTAATGAATATTCTTCAATTTTGAAGTAATATTTATGTATGTAAAGTATGGATCACTATAATAAGGATTATTTTCTAGTTTTTTATGTTTTACAAATTAATTTGTAATTAAAAAACTATATAGTTTTCCAAACAATACTTCTTACTAAAACTCTATATTTAGGAAGGATTATTTAACATCAATATTTTAAAGTTTTTAATTATTTTTAGAAATAATGAAAAACAATTATTAGATCCAAATACCATGTATTTGAAGAAATTTTTTCTTTAAAATCAACTAATTTAGTGTATTAGTACCCTTATAAAATAAATACTCTCTCATGGATAAATCACCTTTATTAATAAATAAATTTTATAATACCAAATTTTTTCTAATTATGTTATTTTCATTGTTTAGGGATAATATCCATAGTATAATTCTTTTCAATTTAATTACAATCTTAATTTGTAGCTATATCCAATTTATTTTTCTAAATAGAATCATCATGTTTTTCTAACTCTTCTAGGGAACTAATAATTATGTGTTTTCCAATTTTTATCATCTCTTTTTATTTAAATTAATTTATTTTAATTAAATTTTATATTTAGCATCCATATATTTCATCATCCCTAAATAACTCCTTTTAGATTCAAAAACATTAGTATCTTCCTAAATGATTTACTCAAAAGAAATATCATCCTATTTTTTTTAAAATAATATAATCTACTTAACATCAATATTTAGTGATATTATTGTGGTCTACCAATATCTCTTTGTCAATTTCAACATTAATCTCATATTTTTTTGTTATCTTTGTTGATTTGGATATCACAATTTTCATCTAACTTGTACAAACATTTATTCAAACACATTAATAATATACCAGATGAAATGTATCCTATAAATATTTCCTCATTAACCTCTTCATCAATATTTAATAAAAAAATTAAGATAATTGGATTTAAAAATAATCTATAGTATATCACAAATGTATTCTTCTTATGCAAAAACATATATGGTATTTTATCAGAATTAGAAAATGATCACATTTTATGAATTTTCATTCTTGAATAAATATCATATGTTCAAATTAATCTTATATAATTCCATTTGTTTTTTCCCTTCTCAACAGTGAACTTGTTATTTTGTTTAATGAATCCATTTTATAGAGACCTATATAGTGAATTTTGTTCATGTTTTAATCAATGTTTTAAAATAAAATTTTCAAATTGTTTTCTGGGATAATATTTTATATTATTTGATTCAACATCCTAATATGAATCTATGAAAAAAATAGTTCCCCATATAGGTAGTAAGAATTTATAAAAGTATTCTAATGTAAACCTCTAGAAATTTAAATTTTTCAATGTCATGAAATTTTAAACAAATAGGATAAAAAAGACCAACTTCATAATATTCATCTCTCATTGTATAATTTCCCAAACACAAACTTCATGATATGGTTATGAAACATTATAATAATACTTATAACATCAATATTATTACAAGAACATTATTCCTAGAATCATTATGTTTGGTGTATTTAAGAGAAAATACATAATACATTGGATATAATATATTGATAAATGTTTAAAACAACTCTTAAATATATTCAAGAATCTATAGTTTTTCTTGTATCCATAATAAACTTTCCTTGCTATAGGTTTTATAAGAAAATAATGAGGTGGGATAATTATCTCATTATGGGAATAAAAAATAATTATAGTGTTGATTACATCATATATAATGATGTAAAACACAACATACACATATAAATGGTAGTGATCGTGATATACAAGGAATATATAAAACATAAGTTGTATATGATAACTAAAATTTCATTGAAATATGTTTGGAAGCCTCTTATGACAATGATACTCTCCAAAGCCATGGAATCAAAATGAATTATATAAAAAGGATCCCTTCCAATACCACAAATTCTAAAAAATTCCATTAAAATAGTATATCAAGAGATAAGATATCACCCAATGAATTGGAGGGGAATATTATCAGGCTTATCCATATGATAACATGTCTTTTATTCATTAAATTACATGAAAATCTATACAAAATAGGTACATTATATGGTGGAAAATATAATATATATATATATATATATATGATATAAAAACATATATAATTTATCATGTTTAACAATAATGAAAGATAACCCATGAATTACTGTTTTGGGTAATGATCTCGAAAATCCATATTCAAAGGATGATATGAAATATATTGATGATTTCCCATGTATCCAAAGAGAAAATTATAGGGTATTCGTTATATAGAGTACATGGTAATGTATCCTCTACAAAAATGATTTTCAAAGTGACTTGTGAATGTATTTGAAATATATAAATTACTTATGTTACTAACTGGGTAGAAAAATATGACTACAAAATTTCATGTCCATGTGGAGAATTAAAAAGAAATTCTATCATTTAATAGTTATACATAGGCACAAAGAGACCCATTATTAAACTGAAATTACATTTTCCAACTATATGTTTTTAACCCCCTCCATAGGAAGATTAAAAATTATAATAGAATTGGATTTTCCTAATAAATGGTGCATAATAAATGTTCATAGAATAGTAATGATCCTAAAAAATAATATATAACATAACCTAATGGATTTAAACAATATATGAATAGATTCATAAAAACATTTCAAAAAAATTATAAATGGGTTATTCCTTAGTGAAATGTAATGACTCTGGTATCAACATGGTATTATGAATATAGTATAAGAAAATTTTATGGGATAACTATAAGATTTTTAATTCAAATGGATAATAAATTAATAAAAAAATTAAATTATATGTGTAAATAATTGTAAAAAACAACATAGTATCAGAATAAGAGAGATAGAAGAGGGGACCTCTAACTCATATAAGATTTCAGGCTTATAACCTTCTCCGAAAATAGCTAGAATTATCCAAAATAAAGAAAGAGATGTGGGAGATCCTTTATGAGAGAAGTATAAAGAGATAACTCATGATTAGAATAAAGATAAATGAGATTTATGGGTGAGAATTTTTATGTTTGGAAACTGTAGTCTCATAGAAAAATATTTGATTACTATTTTTCAATTATCTCTTGTGTCGAACTACATCGTATAATGTTACATTACATATCTCAACTCAATAAAATAATTTTTAGGGATAACAATAATAAAATAAAACTAAGAAAGTATCATGGTAATTTTTTATATTTTATAAATATAGATTTACCATAATCAATCACATTTCACTATTTCAATGGGACATTACATTTTTTACCAATTTTTTTTTAAATTTCAAACATTACCTATTATAAACATCATAATTTCAAATATACAGTTCATTTTATTAAATTAATATTATAATTATGATGAATTAATTTAAGAAAAATATACATAAGGAAATTATTTTAGTGAAATTTTCATAATTATCAAGACCAATCTTCTATTAAAATAATTGTATTATATTTATAACAACTACCCTATCAAAATTTAATATAAATTTTTAGATAGTTATCCTTTAAATGTTAGATATGAAATTTTAACATTAAAATTAAAAATAACTTATAAAATATTTTTTTATTGATAAATATGATAGAAACCCATTTGATGGGATTTGTATGATCTAAATTAAAATATAATTACATATAACATTAATGTTGGTGATATAAAAAAATATTTACAAATTAAATTTACTATTTCCAAATTTTAGTTATTAAAATTAAATGACTTTTACAACATGTACATTATTATGAAAACTTTATATTCTAATGATTATATTATTTTTACTGTGATAATATTATATTTCTAATTTCTACCATATTAAAACACATTAAATATGTGAAATAAATTTATAAAATAGAACTATAGGTGTGAAAATAATAATTAATTAAGTGTGAGAGATTTTAGGACACCATTATAGGAAATAATTCTTATTATGAGTTATGTGCATAAACATCCATTTTTATTTATTGATTAATAACCCTTATTTATTAAAATTTAATATACTATTACTAAGGTCATCATATGAATACATTATTAATTTTATTATAATAAATATATAAATATAATGAATAAATTTCATTTAATTTATAAAGTCATGTTTTTAGGGTAATATATGATTTCTTACTATTAAATTAAATAAAACCTATTTCATAAAATTCTATTACTACTTATTAGTTTTTAATTATGTTTTCATATTTATTAACACCTACCCCCTCAAGTAAGTGGTAAGGGGTGGGCACTCTTATCCATGAAACTGGAGTTCAAACCATGATTAGAACAATATTTATTAGTTATTATAGTAATGTTATAGATAGTACAATATGGGTACCATAACAATAATTTTAGTGGTTACTATAGTAGTCACTATAGTACGCACTCTACAAATCACTATAGAAACTCAAAAAATTAAATTGGCCCATTGGGCCTTATTTTTAAGGTCATTATTCCCTATTTATAAGGTATCCATTATTTTTTTGTTTGACCTTCAGATGAAATATAATTAAATGAGGTAATAAGGGTGGATCAGTCATTTGGAGGTTCAAGGTTGGTGGTCTGGTCAAATTGGATCCTATAAAGGTGTGTGTAGTTTATTTTTATTATAACTCTAAATTAATAATATTAAATATCTTTAGTAAATATGTTTTTTATAATAATTAATTAGTATTTTACTATTTAAAAAATGACTATATAAAGATCTTACCTATTACTATATACTCAATCTTCATGTAATAGACACATACACTCTATACTTTTATTTGTATTCTTCATTCTAACTCAGAAATCAGGTTTCACATTCAACATGTATATTTGATATCTTATTATATTTTATTATATATAACATGCTTCTTGTAGGTATAGTTATTGATGGATATTAAGAGTTAGAAATTATTTTTTATCAGTCATTGCATCTAGATTATATTTTTAATATTTACTATTTATTTATAATATTTGTCTATGAATTAATAAAAAAATATTATTTCATGATGTGATTCATGTGAGAAAAAATCCTCTTAATTGGATAGTTATTTCATTACCTCATTAATAAGATTCATCATAATGATTACTATGTAATACATAATCCATGATATTTTCATCTCTTATTCATGCTAAAAAATTTATCATTTTCAATTTTTTATTCGGAAATTATATTTGAGGAGTATATATCATTCATTTATATGTTCATCTAAAAAATGAAATTTTTTTAATATTATAATATTAATTTATTCATTGATAAGGTTCTTCAACAAGATTATCTTCAAAAAATTAGAGAAACTTAATTTAAAAAAATATACATATAATTTAAAGAAAAAAATGAGAGAAACCTTACATGAAATCCGGGATTGTTACAATTTTCACTCATTAAATAAATTATTCCCTTATAATTATTATATACTGATAAATAGTTAAAAAGTATTTTTATTTGAGTATTATAAAATTATGATCACCATGATCCCCTATTTTTTATAGAGAGAAGGTATAAATATTTCATAATATTTTGTATAAACCATTGTCAAAGATTTATGAAATCCATGGAGATATTTTTTTATTCATATATTATAAAATATTGATATCCCTTGATATGATTATAAAATTCCAATGTCCCGTGGTAATTTTTATGCAATGAAAATTTGTTGGATATATGTAAAAATGTGTGTACCATCGAGTTGAATATTTTCAAGTTCCATGAAATTGATATTGCAATACCTGTAGTAATTCAATCATCTAGAAGAGATAAAAATACACTTTGAAATTTCCTTCCACCAATTATAATGAACAATATATAACCTATTGAGATCATTTTTAAACAATATAATAAAAATATAGAAAAAACTACAAAATAACTACCAATAGATATGACATGTCCAACACTTATTAAGACCCCCTATTAATGTTACCACTAATGTTTAATAACATATTATTCTATATTAATAAACTCAAAAATATGTTTATAATATGATATTATAAAAATAAGTAGAAATGTTAAACCTATTTTATCATACAAGTTATGCTTGAACTAGTTCTCTAAAAGAAATAGTCAATTTCATATGGTTTTGTTGCTAATTTCGAAAAATAAAAAAAACTTCACTGTGATACTTAATATATCATGCCAGACCTGTACTCCAAAATCTAGTGATAAAACATTACAAAATTTACTATATAACATAAATTTTATCAAAAAAATGTTTACCATTATCATCACGTTTACTATATTTAAGAACATATATATAATATTGGGATATAATATGATAACAAATATACATAAAAATATTCTTGATACATTCATGATTCTATTTTCTATCTAGATCTCGTTGTAAGATTCCAAATATTGTAGAGGTATATTCATGGTTAAATCTTTGTTTAAATATCTTAGATTAGGTTAATTAAATTTTTACCTTGTGTATGACTAATCTTGGGGGTGTATCGTGGGTTCGGAATAAAAAAATGGAAATCAGGACATCTTGTTCACGTTTCATGGTTGGTGTATAGTTAGTGTAAATCGTGTGCTCAAACCATACTATCCTAGAGGAAGGGTGCATAGTTCGTTTTAAACCTTGAAAGGGGGAGAGTAAAACTATATAGGCTTGGACAAAATAATTCCCCTTGGTTGGTTCATGATTTTTTAAACCGTGTGGATATCCCCAGGTAAGCATAAAAATTAGACCCTCTTGGAAAGAGGCTGGTGCATAGTTGGCACAGTGTTTGGAAACCTGTGTATCCAAATTGTGTTCCTCATTAAAAGTTAACAATTTCTATTTTTCCCTCGTGATTTTAAGTGTTTGACTCTATTTACTTCCCATTTATTCCTCATC
Source organism: Viscum album (assembly GCA_963277665.1). NCBI lineage: Eukaryota > Viridiplantae > Streptophyta > Magnoliopsida > Santalales > Viscaceae > Viscum > Viscum album. The sequence goes on from OY728158.1 coordinate 328,452,920, forward strand.
CATCCCTAGTGACGATCATACACCCCCCAAGTCTTCCCAAATGTCGATATCTTTCATTTCTAGGCCATTTAGAGTTTATTTGGTTGTGAATCAAAGTTCTCAGTAAGTCCAACGCTCTACTTGCATCTCTTTTCTGGATTAGGGATTGGGGTTTTGTTATTATTATTCTATATACCTTAAAACCTATTTTTACAGATGAATTTAGGTTGTGGATTCAAAGGGTTCTTGAATCTAGATATAAGGATAAGGTTAATCAAGTGTTCGTCTACAAATTATAGGTAGGGGCTCTACAAGTTAAATCATGTAGTCTCAAAGTTGATTTGTGCATGTGTGGTTGTCCTTTTAGTTATCTATTATTTTCCTTTTGATTCGTTTAATAGGAATTGGAAAAATGTTTATCTAAATCATGAATTGAACCCCTCATGATCCTCGTGGGATGAATTAATATTGATTAGACCAATCTCAGGGCCACCCATGGGGTGCGCCAATGTCCCAAACATGGAAAATTATGATGTTAAACGTGTAATTGTTATGATAAAGTCAATCCCATGTTATATATTTATTGAAAAGTTATCTTAAATTATAAAATAAACTAATGGTGGTTGAGTCTAGACTTTGATTAGCGTATTATGGATTGTTTGGAACATTGTGGGTGGGTTAAATTAATTAACATGATTGTGACAAATGGATCAGGGGTTGAAATGGGAATATATTAATGAGTTAAGTAATGAATATGAATTTATGTGTTTATTGAGTAGTAAATTTTGAATGTAATGTGAAATGATTATGTATGTTTTGGAATACGGTAAATGTGGTTAATGGTAAATGTAATCATGTGAACATGGCTTGGTAGTTGTGGGTATTGACTGATGCTCTATACCCATGGGTCAAGTTGGACTGTAACAACCCAAAGTTTTATCTATATAAATTCCCTTCACATAATTATTTAATATGGTATAAACACATAAGATAACACAATACAAGCCTTATAAATGGTGAATGGATGAAATAAGAAGCATTTCTAGAAGTTAAGGAACATATACTGATAAAATAGTAACTTGGCCTTTAGAGTAGTAATGTAACCATTTTGTATAGTAAATCATCCAATTGAATAGTAAACTCACTAATTAAAGTATAAAAAAATTATCCATCTTATAAGTGGAAATATGATATAATTATATCATAGTATAAGTAAATAAATCTTTTAAAAATTATTAATTAAGTGTTGGTATTTTTATAATTCATAAATATTTAATTAAAATTTTATGAATAATTTAATAACTTAAAATAAAATTTATTTTCATAAAATTTATTCATAAATTAATATTTTGATGTCTTATTATTATAAGTTATTTTTATGAGACCATAATTATGTTTTTAAAGTGTTTGAAAAGCGGTTTTAATTTTAAAATTTGTATTTTCCAAGTAAATAATGATTTTAATTGAAAATTAAATTTCTCATATTTAGAAAAATATTTTTATAAAATGGAGTTCATTTTTGAATTCTACATGTTGAAAAATATTAAGGGTTAATTTTTGGGATTTTTCTGAAATACTTTAATTTTTGGTGAATAGTAAAATATAGTAATTTATGGTATATATACATTATAAGTTCAATACACTATTCATTGAGCCATGGATGATGTAATAAAAATTATTTCAAACACACATGATATAATTACTATATTTAGTCTAATAAATTATCACTATTTCTTTTCTTGAGAAAAATAATAAGATATTGAGTAAAATAATGAGAAAACACTCCTCTCCTCCACTATAAATACCACCCCTCGCCACCTCTACTCCTCACACCTCTAAAGACTTGGGCCTTGTAAAAATTCTTCCCAATACTCTTCTAAAATCACTCACCTTCATCCAAGTTATTTTTATGTTAACAAAAGACCAAAGCCAATCCCCTAATGAGGTTCTTAAGAAGAAAGAATCAAGAGGTAAAACCCTCTTCAAATTTATTTCAATTTATTTTCATGTTCCTTTCATTTATTTATTTATCCTCACCTCACCTAACACAAATGTAATAAAAACACTAGTATCATCAATATAATGTAATTTTATCATTTTTATGGGATAATTCTTCATCAAATCTCTTTTTCAATCTCTTTTATTTTAAGAATGAAAACATCATCTTTGAGGTGACAATCTACCACCTTCGTGGACAACGTGCTTGAATATTTCAATTTCACCTTAAATAATGGTCATGAAACCATTTTTACAGTTTAACCAGATTATAATATATTTATTATATATTATTTAATGTTCTGTAATCATTTTTTATGCATGATAATAATTTTTAAAACAAAATGATTTCATTCTGATAAAAAATTCTAAATTAATCTAAACGATTATCATTAATAATTTATATAATGAATCATTTTCACTTATAGAAAAAAATGGTATTTTAATATTTTATAGGTTCATTAATAACATGTAAGTTTAGTTCTTGTCAACTATCCTCATTCAATAAGATTTTCTGTACACATATATGATTAAACCGATCATGAAAACCAAGGAAACTCACCCTTCTGAGCGATGAAATTGAATTTCATAACCCAAAAAAGGGAGATAAATAAACATAATAAAGTTATACAAAATAAAATAAAAGTAAAATTTTTTCTTTAATTATTAATTAATGGATAAAATTTGATTATTCAGGACATTAAGACCAAGTGCATAATAATTTTAGACATAAGGAAAGGGATTCTATCTGAACCTCCATTATTCCTTTAGGTTACTCCTCTCTTTTTACAGAAATGAAATTCACTTTTATTTTTATGTAAATATTCTAAATTATGTGTATATTTTCTAGAAACATGTATCATAATATATTCATCCTTATTTTTTTTGATATACATGTTTTCTTAAAAGGTTCCCTACTCAACTCTTCTTGATAAGCAAGCCAGATTTAAGGGAATTTCCTGAATTATTACCCATTTTCAAGTATCCACCATAATCTATTTTAAGCCATCATTATTTTTATAAAATCACTAATTTTATTATGAAAAAATACCTTTTTTAAATTATATTTTTATTCAAACAATTATTCCTTTTCCGTTTTAAAGAATCTTGAATGTTTTCCATTAAACTGTACTAAAATATTTTATTTCTAAAGTTCCATAAACATGCTTTTCACCTCAGTTTGACATTAATCATCATGATATATGACTATATTCCATTAATAATTTATATATATTATTTAAATACAACCTTTAATGGGAACCACTATAATATTCCCTTTTATAGGAATTTTAACATAATTAGGATACCCAATTCTTTCCATGGGTAACCCTTATATTTATGTTTGATTGCTTTTGTATAACTATTTATGTGGAAAACATATTCATAAACATGTTATGAAGGGTGTTCTTAGATATAAATCCATTTAATTGGGTAATTTTTTGTCTCATGAGATGTTATATGCAACGATCTTGGTGGTTATCCTTGACTCGTGCTCCATGTGAAATGGTCTTGCTGGTTTTCCTTAACTCATGCTCCACTTTGTGCAATGAGCCTTGACTCATGATACCATGTGTGTAACGAGGCTTGACTTATGCTAAAGTCCTTTTTTTATGTTGCTTACACATTACAATGATTCCATTATTATTTGATCCCATGTTTTATAAGTTATGATTCCTTATGTTTAATCATGTTCTATGCCTTTATATAAATTTATATTAAGACTTCTAACCCATGTGTTATGCTTTATTTTAATGTTTATTCCCTTATTGGGATTCTTATCTCATCCCTTTTTTCATGTTATCCCCAGGTTATCCTATGAATATATAAGGGATTAAAGGAAATTATGAGCTCTTAAAGAATGATAAATAAATAAATGTTTTATTATGTCCCATGTTTTCTATTTTATGTACCTAGTCTTCCAAGGAACTATAATTTACGATATTTGTCTTGTAATTTTATAACTAATTATTTTTAAAATCATGTAATGACATTTTTAAAAGACTAGGGTCTCTATAGTTGTTATCATAGGAAAATCTTAGTTATTTTTGGAAACTAGGAATAGAGCACTTTATTAAGAACCCTATGGATAAGACAATATATGAGAAAAGATCCCTAAATTTTGGTAACTATAGAGTAATTGGTTTATCAAGTAAATGCATCCCTATATAGATAATATAAGTGGACATAGTTCAGGCCCTAATGTACCTAGTAGTGAAAACACTGACATGGTGTTTCGGTCTTGACATGGGGTTACCTGGTACATGAAAACATGCCTTAATACGCACCTGTTTTGACACTCTCAGGGGAAATGCTTTGGTAAATTGATAATCTCATTACAAGAATTTATTAAAGGAAAAAAATAGACCATAATAATATATGTCAGGAAACAGATCATGGATAATCTAGACTAAAACCTAGGGAATCACAAGTTAGTATATACATTTCCTTTAAGATTTTATCCTTTTATTTATAAATTTTTCTTTTTATGATTATTAGATAGGTATTAAATCCCCCAAATTGCATGTTATTTTTCTTAGTTAGTGGCAGTAAATAGAAGAACATTTTCCTACAATAAATATGATAAGAAATGTAATGATTTTATTAATTATATGCCAAATATGATGGAAAATGGTGCTTAAAACATCATGATAGTACTTTCTCAACTGCCTGAAGTTCTATATAATAACTTGAATCATGTGGAACAACCTAATTATCTGAGGAAAGAAAAATTTTCTGTCGAATCCTTCATGTGGAAAAGGTCTTATATATTTAGTGGATCTTTCTATCCCCTCCTCATATAATAATGTATTTACTCCATTGAGAAGATGTTTATTATCCTCCAGTTCTTAGAATAACAGAAATTTTTGCTGGAAATTTATCATTATGATGGGAAAGCTAATCAGTGGTGGACACTAACCAAGAACACAAAGTCCAAGGATGAAATTAATTCCATAAATTATGAGAAATTCAAGAAAAAACTCAATAAATATTTTCCTCGAACCCCCTGTCTCAATTTAGAAAGAGATTTCCTCAAACTTAAGTATAATGAAGATGATTCTATTAGGGAATATAAAGAAAACATTACAAGGATTGCAAGATAAGCCTACAGCTTTATCATGAACACCAAAATCAAGGTGGATCACTTCTTTAGCGGAATAAAGCAGAGTCTAGTAAAAGTGTTGGCGATTCGAGACTTCAAAAGTTATAAGGATATTTTCTATTTTCCCTTAAGGATGAAATAGAGATCAGATACTCTCAATTGTATCAGTGGCCCGATGAAAAAAAATCAAAAAATAGAGTCTAATATGGGTGGATCAACAAAAATCCCATGTTGGAAAGAAGACCGAATATCGCATGTGTCAAAATTGTAGGAAGATGTATCTTGGGAACTATCTATAGTGAACTAGTAAATGCTTAAAATGTTGAAGAATGGGGAATCTGGAAAATAATTTTCGAAGGGATATGAAGAATCCCACTAACGTGGAAGAAGAAAGGAAGGTTCATATCAGAACTCATCCAGTAGTTCTGTATTTCGTCTTCAAGGAACATGGGAATCATTAAGAACCAATTTCCTAAGACCAAGGTTTTTAGAGGCATTAAAAGACAAACTCCAAGGAAACAAGGAGGGGCTTATACTATCACTACTACTATTGTAGAGCTAGATAACGATGTAGTGAAAAGTACACTCATTATTTATTCAAGAATAGAGAACATACTATTTGATTTTGTTTTTATACATTCTTTAATTTCATGCATGTTTAGTAGAACTATTAAAACAATACCTCAAAATATGGAGGTTGAGTTATTTGTGAGAACAACTAAGGGGGAAATTATTGTGTCCAATATACATAACTCCTCCCCGATTAATGTTTGATGACCGAACCTCCCAGAAAAATATTTTCATACCCTTTTTGTTAGATTTTGATGCTATTTTGGGTATGGAACAACTATATTTATATAAATCCAACATCAACTGTCAGGAAAGGGAGATCACTCTTCACATCCCGAAGTATCCTCTAATTCCTTACAAGTGTAAGGAGAAAGATGAATATCCTTTAGAATCATTATCTAAAGTGTGGATATTAATAACTTATGACCAAGGATATATCTCTCAAATTATTGATAAAAAGGATATGATCATGCTCGAAGACATTCCCATTGTGATAGATTACACTAATATATTCCATGACTAATTGTATGGTTTTTCCCCTGACTGAGAAGTTGAGTTCACAATTGAAAATTTTCTTATATCTCTTTTTATATCAAATACACCATATTTAATGTGCTTATTCATTTATTTTCGCAAGATCAATAAAATCATGATAAATAAAAAATATACCTTTCCTCATATATATGACATGTTCAATAAGCTACATGAGGCCAGTTATTTCTCTAAGGATGACCTTCAGTCGGGATATCACCAACTAAAGGTGAGGAAATAAGATATTCCCAAGACTACCTTTAAAATGAGGTACGGACTCTATGAGTTCACATTGATTCCCTTTGGACTCACTAATGCTCCATACATTTTTATGTATTTCATGAATAGAGTCTTTAGATATTACCTCGACAAATTTTTGGAAGTCTTTATTAATGATATTCTGATATACTCTAAGAGCTTGGAGGAATATGAGGAGTATTTGAATACTATACTAAAGACATTATGAAGGGAGAAACTATATGAAATGTATATTAAATGTGAGTTATATATGGATGAATTATCATTATTAGGTCAAGTTATCACCAACAAATGAATATGTGCAGACCCTTCAAAGATAATGGAAATCAAAGAGTGACACAAGGAAACATTTGTAATGGAGATCCCCAGCTTTCTGGGTCTAGCTGGGTATTACTGAATTTTTTTGAAGAACTCATCATGATTTTCAAACCTAAAAACCAAGCTGACACATAAGGGATTGAAGTTTTTATAGACTCAGGAATATGAGGAAAGATTTAAGGAGATCAAAAAGAGGTTTATCACTGCACCAGTACTCACACCCCAAAAAAGTGGAGAACTCTGTGTTTTGTACTACGATTATTTAATGAAAGTTTTAGGATGTGTACTGATTAAAAATGATAAATTGATATCCCACACCTCAATGAAGTTTAAAATTAATGATAAAAATAATCCTACACATGATTTGGAGTTGGCGGTTGTGATCTTCACATTGAAAATCTTGTAGCATTATCTCTATGAGGAGAAGTGTGAGATATATACTGATCAAAATATTCTAAAATATATATTCACATAGAAGGAGATTAATATGCACCAGTGAAAATGATTATATCTCATCAAAGATTATGACTACTCAATCCACTACCATCCTAGTAAGAAAAACAAGGTGGAATATACCCTAAGTAGAAAGGATCTGGCATATTTCTCAATGATGAGAATTGAAAAGGATACAATATTCATATATATACAAAATATGATCCTGGGAATAATTAAGGTATAGAAATAATCAATCATTTCTCAAATTATTTCTCAACTGTCCCTTGTGGAGAAAATTAAGGATTCTCGAAGAAATGGTGTGGAAATTAAGAAAAGGTTGGAAGCTATATGAAATGGAAAGTCCTTTGAGTTCAAGATTTGTGAGGATAGACTCATAAGAATTCGGTCATGACTATGTGTACCATCTAATCCAGAGATAAATAAAGTGCTTATGAATGACGTGCATAGATCAACCTTCTCTATACACCCAGGCAGTATAAAGATGTATTGAGATCTCTGAGAGAACCTTCGGTGGGACAATATGAAAAATGAGATCACTGAATATGCATCAAAGTGCCTGGTATGTCTACAAGTGAGGGATGAATGGAAAAAAGACTAATGGGATGATGCTACCATTAACCATGCCATCATGGAAATGGGAAAATATCACCATAGACTATGTCACTAGACATCCAAAGACATCAAGAGGAAACAATTCTATGTTGGTTATTATGGATTATCGTACAAAGATGACTCACTTTATCACAATTATAAAGTAATTTTCGTTGGATCCACATGCACAGATATACATCAAAGAAGTGGTAAGGCTAAAAGTGGTACCATTGTCTATTATATCTAACCGATATCTGAGATTCACCTCCATGTTTTGGAAAAGTCTACAACATGCTCTATGCACTGATATGAACTTCATTAATGCCTATCATCATCAAATTGGTGGTCAATCTGAGCAGACTATTCAGAAACTGGAAGATATGTGGAGATCATGATCTATGGACATCAAAGGAGGATGGGACCAACATATTCCACTATTAAAATTATTCTATAACAATAGTTTCCGATCGATCATCCAAATGTCTCCATACGAAGAAATTTATGGGAAATAGTGTATAACACTAGTATATTGGGTTGAATTTGGTGAATGTATGATTTTAGGACCAGGTATGGTCAAAGAAATGGTGGAGAAGTTGAAAACCATTTAACAGCATGTTAAGGAATCCCAATGATTAAAAGAGTTATGTAGAAAATCATTTAAAGAACCTAGAGTTTAAGGTTGGAGACATGGTATTCCTCCCCATATCTCCTTGGAATAGGATCATGAGAATTGGGAAGAAAGGGAAGCTAAGTCTCAGGTACATTGGAACCTTCAAGATTCTTGATCGTGTCTGAGTTGTGGACTATTGACAAGAACTTCCAGAAACCATGTATCAAGTACATGATGTATTTTATGTATCCCTTTTAATGAATTACATACCATATCCTTCACATGTATTGACTTCAGTGGTGGTACAGTTGGAGAATGATCTTTATTATGAGGAGCATCCTGTGAAGATCTTGGATCATAGAGATAAATTTTTTCTTAACAGTACTACTTACCTAGTTAAAGTACTATAGTATAACCATAAGTACGAAGATGAAATAAGGTAATAGGAGGAAGTGATGAATTAAAATTACCCACACATGTTTTCAACTCATCATGTAAAATGAAATTTTGAGGGAGAAATTTCATAAGGGGTAAATAATGTAATGAACCAAAGATTTTTCTATAGAAATTACCTTATTATAATTATTTTATATGGTATAAAAACATTATATAACACAATAAAAGCTTTATAAATGAAAAATTAATGAAATGTTAAGTGTTTCTAGAAGTTAATGAAGCTATACAGATGAAATAGTAACTTGACCTTTGGAATAGTAATGTGACCCTTATGTATATTAAATCATCCAATTGAATAATAAAATCATCAATTAAAGTATAAATAAAATTTATCCATCCTATAAGTGAATATACTATATAATTATATCATAGAATAAATAAATAAATATTTTAAAAATTATAAATTAAGTGTTGGTATTTTTATAAATCATAAAAATTTAATTACAATTTAATGATTAATTTAATAATTTAAAATAAAATATATTTTCCAAAAATGTATTCATAAAATAATATTTTGATATATAACGATTATAATATAATTTTATGCGACTTTAATTAAGTTTTCAATGTTTTAGAGAAATAATTTTAATTTTTAAATTTGTATTTTCCATATAAAGGATACATTTAATTAAAAATTAAATTCATCATATTTAGAAGATTATTTTGATTAAATGGAGTTAATTTTTAAATTCTTAGCATCAAAAATTGTTAGGGTGATTTTATTTGGATTTTTCTAAAATACTTTAATTTTTAGTGAAGAGTAAAATATGGTAATTTAAAGTATATATACATTACAAGTTAAATAAATTGTTCATCAAGTCATGGAAGATGTAATCACAATTGGTTTGAACTCGCATGATATAATTACTATATTTAGTCTCAAGAATCAACACTATTTCTTATCTTGATTAAAATAATAAAATATTGAGTAAAATAAATAGAAAACACCCCTCTCCTCTAATATAAATACCACCCCTCACCACCTCTTTTCTTCACACCTCTCAATCCTTGAGATTTTATAAATTCTACCCAATACTCTTACTAAACCTATCCCCCATGTACAAGAGATTTTTTTCTTAACAAAATACTAAAACCTATCCCTAAGGAGGTTTTCAAGAAGAAGTAATCAAGAGGTGAAACCCACTTCTGTTTTCATTCAATTTCTTTTCAAGTTCCTTTATTTCCTTTTTCTCTCCTCGCCTCCCCTCATCCAAATGGCTTTAAAACTCCCATATATGAAATATACTATAATTTTATCATCTTAATGGAATAATTATTTATTAAATCTCTTCTCCTATCTCTCTCTTATTTTAATAATGAAAACATCTTCTGTGAGGTGTCGATCTACCACCTTTGTGGAAGATGTGCTTTCATCTTTCAAATGCACTTCATGTATGGCCATAAAACCATTTTTATAGTTTAACTAGATTATAATAGATTTATTATATCTTATTTAATGTTATTTAATGATATTTTTACTCATTATATTAATTTTCAAAACAAAATGAGTTCGTTTTGATCAAAAAAATGATAAATTATTCTAAACGATTATCTTTAATGATTTATCTAATGAATAAACGTCACTTATAGAAAAAATGGTATTATAATATTATATAAGTTCTTTAATAACATAAAACTTCATTTTTTTGAAAGCTATCCTCATTATACATGTTTTTCCATACACATATACTAGTAAACTGATCATGATAACCAAGGAAACTCGTGTTTTCGAGTGATGAAATTGAATTTCATAACCCACCAAAAGGGACAGAAATAAACTTAATAAAATTATAAAAAATCAAATACAAGTAAAAAAAATTGTACTTGTTAATTATTTAATCTAATATGATTATTCAGTACATTAATCCGAAGTACATAATCATTTCGGACACAAGGTAAGTGATTCTATATGAACCTCCATTATTCCTTTGGGTTACTCCTCTCTTTTTAACCAAATGAAATTCACTTTTATTTTTATGTAAATATTCTAAATTCATTTTATATATTCTAAAATCATGTATCATGATCCATTAATACTTATTTTTGGGGGTATACATGTTTTTAAAAAGGTTCCCTACTCAATTCTTCCTGATAAGCAGGCCCGATTTAAGGGAACTTCCCGAATTATTTCCCATTTACAAGTGTGCTCCATAATCTATTTTAATCCACCATTATTTTTAAAAAATCACTCATTTTATCATGAGAAATAAATTTTTATCAATTAAATTTTTAAACAATCAATTATTCCTTTTCTATTTTAAAGAATCTTGAATGTTTTCCCTTAAACCGTACTAAAATGTTTTATTTCTAAAATTTCTTAAACACTATTTTGATGTTATTTTCGAATCAATTATCATAATATATTTCTATATTCCCTTATTAATTTCCATTTATTATTAAAATAAATCATTTCATGGAAACCACTATGATATTCTTTTTTGATATGTCTTTGGACATAATTATGACACCCAATTCTTTCCATGGGTAATGCAATGGAATTTAAAATTTTTATGAGAATTATAGATATCCCACTTGAGTCATGACTTCTCTGTCACCTACCCTCTCCAATATTGGAATATTTAATGGTTGTTCCATCACCTAAGCTCTGCTACCCACCTCAGCTGGGGAGGGGAGATAAATCATCTCTTTTGTGCTCTCTCCCTTCCTATTTCCCCTTTTCCTCCCCTTTCATGGATCCATCATCCCTCCCTCTTTTTCCTCTGATCAAAATAACCACTAAAGTACAATACTACCTGAATGGAGTTCTCTCGTTACCTATTTCCCCACTAGAGTTCACAGAATCTTCAGCTTTACTAGATCTCACTTTGGTAGCCCGATTCGGAAAGAATCATCTCTTTGTTGATGCGTTCGACCGGTATGTTTTCCCTTTTTTTGAATTTGAAGGATCAGGTGATTATTATCCTTTTATATGAGAGAAACATGAAAATATATTTCTAAAATAAATAATACCTAGTTAATACTTGGGCCTTTTCTCTACACTCGATGGAGGGATTTAAGTTTTCTCTCTTCTGGTGGACTTTCGAATTTCATCTGAGGCATGACCCTCTGACCAAAACACTTTAGATATCCCTGCCTAGAAATCCTCTGTCATTACAGATCCTGGTGACCCTCTCATTGATAGGAAATAATTTAGGAATCTACCTCTGTTCGGATTCCCATACCAAGTCCATTTTCCCTCCAGTTTCACCAAGGATCTTTGTTGAAGCTGATATATCAAAAGGCCCACTAGAATCCATAACCATTGAGATTTAGGGAGAGATATACAGGAATGAGAAGGTATGTTATGATTCGCGAATCCCTTACTATTCTGGTTATCATTGGTTGGGTCATAAAGATTATATATTTCATCAAAGATTCTATGGTTTCTCTCGAACTGCTCCTCCGCATCTTATAGAGGCTGGCACAGTCACAGTATGCAATTCCATATAGGTTAATCAATCACATATGTGGGAGGATTCTATTAGACCATGATGCAATGTTATTACCAGTAAAACTATGATAGGGGATCAGGGGGAAACTGATCCATTGAATTTTATTCATTTCCATTCTATAATGTCGAGTGAAAATATAAAGGTGACATATGTGTTTAATCGATTAAAATAGGACCTACATATATTCAATCAGTTGTAGAATCTGGGTTCTAATGAGGAATAGATCCTTGGATAGCCTAGTTGAATCAGTATTGAATAGAGTGACTTTTTCAGTGATCGTACAATTGAGAAGAAAAATTATTAAATCACTCAAGGTCCCCCTATAAGTCCTGCCACTGTGGTTGAAAACAGTGTGGAGGCTCAGTCATCTAAAAATTCAATGTAGGGGAGTCTTTTTTGGATACTATAGAATCAAAATTAGAAAAAAGTTATCTGGATGAAGTGAGTGTTTTGGGACCATGAACCCAAACACTCTCATTACAAAATCATAATCACATCTAAATGATGTGAGTGAGGGGAAGAATACTTCCTTGAAGGATAAAGAAGAAAAGGAGAAGCCTCAGAGTAGGAAAATCCCCCATAAAGAAGGCCTAGTGGTTGATCTGGGAAACCATTTTGAAGGTCTGCATGTTCCAGAACCATCATTTCTTTAAGAGGATGGTGATTTTGGTGATGACAGTTACAACCAAATCTCATTGTATAGTTTGGAAGGAATTCAAGGGAAGGTTCTTCACAACCCTATAAGGAAGAAAGGAAAAAAAGGAAATTAATAATCAAGGAAATATATTATGGTAAAAGGGAAAAATTTAACGAATGTAATGTTTATTCATTGTTTCCAAAACCTATAGAAACTAGGTCAGCTAATAAGGGTGGAAACTAGGAAATAAAATCCTCAAATAATGGGGAAAGTGGAGAAAAAGGTGGTAAAGAAGGATTGGTTAAAGAATAGGAAGGGGAGTGCTTGGAGATCATCCTCTATTCCAATGAATAAATGCATGAAAAAGTTATCTCATTCAATTGCTTAAAAGTGTAGATCTAAATAATATATGATATAAGATTGTAAGTTGATTCCAATGATGGGAAAGTGGTGTGGTTACAAAAGCAAGGCCAAATCCTAGCTCGGGGCTTCAACCAATGAAAAATCAACTCTGAGGAATTCATATAGACAATGGAATGAATGGCTACCAACCTAGAAGATCTTATCAATGAGGATCTGGATACCTAGGTTATTACTCTTCACTAGTAATTATATAGAGTGTTTGATTAAAATAAACTTATTCTTGTGTTTAATCAATTTGCAAGCTCTTTCGTCACGTAGTGGTATCTCTATTTTGTGAACTATGGTTTCCCACTTTTCCTTAAAGTGGATTAATAAAAATCTATATTTGGTGGTGCACATGGGTAACCCTTATGTTTATGATTGATTGCATATGTATGACTCAATATGTGGAAAACATATTTAAGGAAATTTTATTATGGGTGTTCCAAGATAGAACTCCAATGCAATGGGTAATGTTTAATCTCATGAGAAGTTATGTGCAATGGTATTTATTGTTATCCATGACTTATGCTCCATGGGTTACGTTCTTGGTGGTTAGCCTTGACTCGTGCTCCTCTATGTGGAACAAACCTTGACTCTTGCTCCCCTATGTGAAACAATCCTTGAATCGTGGTAAAGTCATGTTTTATTTAACTTCCACATTACTATGATTTCATTATTAAATGATTACATGTTTAATAATTTATGTTTCCTTATGTTTAATCATTTTCCATTATTGTATATATTTTTATGTTCTGCCTTATAACCCATGTGTTAAGCTTTATTTTATTGTTTATTACCTTACAGGGATTTTTATCTCATCCCTTTGTCCATGTTGTCCCCAAGTTCTCTTATGAACATGTAAGGGATCAAAGAAAGTTAGGATCTTTTAATGGATGATAAAAAAAAGTTATGTCTTATTATGTCCCATGTTATTAGTTTTGTGTTCCTAGTCTTCTAATACACTAGACTTTACGATACTTGGCTTATAATTTTATATTTAATTATTCTTAAAATCTTGTAATGATATATTTAAAATACTAGGGTTTCTATATGAACTGAGGCTCTAAACCCACCACTATAATGCATGGGTTAAGGATTCATACTGATGCTCTAGGCCCCTGATGGATGCATTGGATGAATACATGTGGGTGTGATGAAATTGGTTTAGATTACCTAGAAAGATGCTCCGGGGTATGTGAAATAAGTTTACTTGTGTGATGTTTTCCCTTGTGAGGTAGAGAACTTGATTTATTACTTTATGAATAGTTTTTGACTAGATTATACCATTGTGAAATAAATAGAACACATAACCATGGACTTAAATGATGATGATGGTTTAGTTAAATAATGATTTCCTAATGGAATCTTATTACTCCATGTTTATTTGTTATATATTAGTGCATGCATACACTATCTTCTAAGACTAGATATTTTGTAGACATCATTGTTTTTGGCCTATTGAGTTGTACTCACACCCTTCTAGGGATTCCATTTGATACCTGAGTAGATATCATGGTTGCAGGTCAGGATAAGGGAGAAGGCCCAATTCTAGAGGGTTGTGTTGAGATTGATTTGGGATTAGGATATGCATGGATGAGGATCCTGACATAGATTCAGGACCCATTTTGGGATGTTTCTGTTGGTCTTTATTTTTATTTTTCTTCACTTTTGACATTGGTTGCATTACATGGAATATTTAGTGGTTGGTTGTGGTCTTGTACTCAATTTTGGGAAATGGACATAAATTATTGTTTATTGGTTATTTCATGTTATTTCTTTTATTTGATATTGTTACTTATTGTGGAATACTATGATAAAGATGGTATTTTCTCCCCAAGTATTTATTTAGACCCTCACTACTAGTCGGAAACCTCTAGCATGTGGGGAGTTTCACTTTAGGTCTGGTGGTGACTCAGCCTAGGGTTTCAATTTAGTGGCCTCCCGTAGTGGATGTTACAATGTTTTGTTATAAGAAGGTTTTTTTTCTATGGTCCTATTATTTTGGGATGGTAGATTGAATTTTAGGATGTGTCAGGTCTTGGTAATGAGATCATGATTGGGATTATCTAACCCATGTATGGGGGAAACCCCAAGTACCCTGGGTGGGAATTTTTGTTTTTGATGTGTATTGTAATAGTTGAATGATATTTCAACATTGTTTGATGCACTTGTTGTGTGACGTGATTGTTTCATGATATTTTTCTCAAGGATGAAACGGAAAGAGGTTGTGTATTCATGTATCATTATAGGAACTTAGGGATATAGGTGTCATGCATCATGATAGGAACACATAAGATGGGTGTGTGGGATATGAAGGGTGGAATGTATTTTACTTCTTGAAAAATTTGAAGAAAATGGTGTAACACCCCAAGATTTTATGAGATATATTCTTTTTAATTTCTATGATGTCTTATATTGTACACTACACAAAAATTATCTTGTATTATACGCAACACCGTATTAGACTGTAGTATACACAACACTATTCTTGGCTTGTGTTACACACAATTTCAAGTTCATTTTGTAGAAATTATTTTATGCAACATTAAGTATAGATTTTGATTAATTTATAAATGAAATAAGTTTTGATTATGTTATACGCAACACCAAAGGGATCTTTCACTACACGCAGCCCTGACATGGCTTGCATTACACATAATCGCGACCTTCCACGATAGCGTGTGTAGTACGCAATACCGGGTTTCACTAAACTAAGATATATCGTTAGAATATTATTATGAACTTTCTGTTATGAATAGTATTAACTAAATTTTTAATTTTATAACATTATTATTCATCTTACAAATTTCTAGAATATGGTATGAAAACAAAATAATTTTTTTGGGTAAAATAAGTATTTTTCAAAAAATGCAGTTTTGCTGCCTTTTGATGGCGCAACCACTTTAAATCTAGTTTTTGACATGTTTATAAGTTCAATATGAAAAAATAAAATTTTTATTTGGAATCAGGATATAATAATTTACTTTGGATAATTTTTTCATATTATTCTCATAAATTTCATATTTTAATGAATAGTAAAAACACGCTATATTTTAATTAGAAAAAAAAAATTTCATCGTAATAATTTATATAGTGAAATTATAATATTTAATGGTTTTAAAAGTATAAATAGAATTTATTTTTACCATTTAATATAATTTATTTCATTATAATTGATTTTACATTGAATTCATAGGTAAAATCATTTCAATCTCTTGTAATGTTTTAACTTTTAAAACTCATTTTCTTAACAAAGGGATTAATTTTAAATTAATTTCTTCAACTTATATGATTTTAATTTGGAAAAATGGATTTAATATTTGGAATCATTAGGTCAAAATTATGTTAATAGGCTACTTTTTATTTTTTGTCACTATGGATAGTAACTACGGTAAATTTTATTTACCATAGTTAAAGGTAAATCAGGTAATTAAGGGTAAATATAATATTATAAAATTACCCTAACACTTGTATTAATATAATTGGGTGATTATATTTTGTCCTAAAACATAATTGGGTCGAAATAGAATCTATTTTAACCAACATGGATGTGATTAAGACCTTTAATTTATTTTATTTAAAGGAATGTGAAATACGTCTCACTCAAACTTTAATAATTAAAGTATTTTTAATATAAGGCTATACAGTATATAAATTCGATTATAAATACTTATTTGAAAACTAAATTTTTTTTATTTTATATGGTAATTTATTTGGAATTTTTTAATAAATATTTAATTAACTTAATAGCTTATACATTAATGATGCATAAATTATTTACTTAGTGAAAAATCTGTAATATTGTTATTATTACATTAATAATACCCATCAAAAGGCCCAAAAACATGACCAAAACTTATTGGTCGAGTTTATCTACACCATAATCATCCAAGGGTAGACTTGGGGACCATTTTGATCCGTATAAAAGAGATTAGGACTTTTATATTATTTTATTTTTAATGATGTCAAAGTCGCCACCTTCATAATTTAATAAATATAACAATTTATATGTTGTTATTTTAAGATTATAAATTCGAGTAAAAGTCTTATTATGAAAGATATTAAATTTATATTCATATTAGTATTCTATATTTAATTTTTATGGAACAAATAAGTGTATTAAATAATTATACAAAAATGTTGTTGTAATTATTTCATTAAGAGAAATATCAAACAAATGGTTTTGAAAATATTAAAATAAATATTATATGAAATAATTAATTTTCCCCAAGAATTTTATAGATGAATATGATATGTTAATAATATATTAAATATTTTTTTTATTTTTTCTGTGTGGATTTTATTAAAATTCAACTAATTGAATAGTGTCAAAATTGAAACAATTGTTATTTTATAAAAATAACGAATTATAAAATTGTTTAAAAATCAAAAAAATATTTAAAAATTATAAATTTAAATTAATATTTTCTGAAATGTAAAAACATATCTAATTATGTAAAATTAACAACACATAAATAATTATTTATAACAATTTAAAATTTATAATTTTATTACCATAAATTAAATTAAATAGATTAAATAAGGATAAATAAATTTGATAAGGTTTAAAATAAATTCACAACATGCCTAAATTTTATTGGTTGATGAGATTACAACCCTATATCATATAATTTTCTAATTGAGTCATTTTTTTATGTTTTTAAGTGGGTTTAGAATTTATTATAAATTATTATTTATTATGTTTCCAAAGGTGCCCCTCTCCACCCTTATAAAAGGGAACCTCCTCCCTATCCTCCTGACACCACTTTGAGCCTTAAATCTCGGCCAAACCCTACCCATTTCTCTTCTAAACATTACCTATAAACCTAATAGAGGTCCTGGTCTTCTTCAAACACCAAATTATTTCTTTAAGAGGTGGTTTAGAGGAGGCACTTCAAAGACAAGGTAATCTCTTCTACTGATTCTTTCAAAGTTTCTTTATTCTTATACTTCCTCTTCTTTAGTTGTTTTATTATAAAGTAATTACATCAGAATAACTAATATAATTATATGTTATTATAAATATTAAACAACCCTATTTCACCTTCTACCCATCCTACAAAAAACAAAATCACTGCGTGTGCGTATGTATGGAATACCGTATCCTCGCCGTGGTGTAATCTCTTTTTCCACCACTACCGTACTTGGATAGGTATAATGGTGGAAATAGTTTCTATATATTCATTTTATAACATGATTATAATTATTATATATTATATCATCCTCTCCAATACCATTCAATAATTATGGGAATGATATCATCGCTCGTGCGTACGTACAAATTACCCTCTCCACGACGCGATGAGATTCATTCTCCAAGTTAACCATTCAAGAATGATTATAAACTATATATATTTAATAATCTAGAAATATATGACATATAAATGATAATATATTTATGAGTATTTTATTTACTTACTTCCATTAACTTTAATAAGGAAACGAAAATAGCGTCCATGCGTACGTACAGCCTACCGTCTCCAAGAACGGTGTATTTCTTTCCATTTATTGATCTATTATATATATGTATATTATAAATATATATTATATATAAATCATGTTTTACATTCTGTAATTAAGTAATCATGATCTAAGTAATCATATGCATAATTACAAGTCAAAACACGGACGATAAATGAAATGATTTTACCCAAAAATCTGCTTTAACAAGGAATTGACAAATGAACGGGTAATATAAAGTCTTAAGTGAATCATATATGATATAATAAATATTATTATAGTTTTCTTACAAGTTAATAATATTTTTAAACCCACTATACAGTAGTCTCATACACATATGTAGGAAATTGGATATAAGGTAAGGGATAATTTTTCAAATCTCATTTTTATCTGAGATTTCTTATACATAAGTATTCAGTGGGGTTATATTTTTCATCCATGTCCATAAAAATGTTTTTCATAAAGTTTTTAATATTAATCCATGTATTTTTAATGTCATGTTTACCCCTCTTTGACTTTTACATTGTGTTATGGAAGGAATCTTTCTTTTGTTTACCATACGAGGAACTTTTTGACTTTCTGGCAAAAGTACGAGGAGAATTTTTTTTTAACTTATACGGTATGAATGGATTTTTATGGCTTCATAATGCCTAATTTTAATGAATATTCCTCTACATAATTTCATGATTATTTTCTACAAAATACTTTCTTTTAAAAATGAAATGGGATTTTTTGAAAAGAAAATGATTTTGAAGAAGAAAGGATATTTTCCTCAAGAATTCATATCATGTGCTTAATGGTTTTCCACAATTACATGTTTTATTCTCATGATATGTTATCATGATTAATGTTCCTTTATGATCTATTCCTTTTTTACTTCCACGATTTATGTCATTATTCATGATTTTGATGTTTTATGTTCATGGTTTTACATTCAAATATTTATGGGTTGTTTTATGTTCTCCATGTTTTCCCTTACTAAGAATCTAAGCGCACCCTTTGTATGTTTTCTTTTCCCAGGATTTAAAGAAAGGTTTTAGGTTGGAAAACAAAAGGGGAAGATCATTATGGGAGATGTTGAATATTTTTCAACATGATTAGAAGATTATTTTCTGAGTTTCCAAAGAGAATAAACTAATACGGCCTTTGGGCATCTGGTTTTGTTATGTTTTAAGTATTTCTACAAAAGTAATGTAATGTTCATGTACGTCAAGCTTTGGGTCTCTACAGTCGGTATCAGAGTGAAGGTTTAGTTAACCTTTGGAAACTAGGATGTGAAAACTTTAGTGAGATCCCTAGAGATATTTCTAAGGTTTTTCTATGGATGTCCCTAAGGTTAAGTATAATTATAGATTATAGTCCTAGAATTACGGTAATAATCATATAATTAAACCTAAGATCTTAGATATTTAAGGTACACCCCC
The DNA here is from genome assembly GCA_963277665.1 of Viscum album. NCBI lineage: Eukaryota > Viridiplantae > Streptophyta > Magnoliopsida > Santalales > Viscaceae > Viscum > Viscum album. The sequence continues at coordinate 328,473,162 of OY728158.1, forward strand.
TTTATTATGTTGTTTTCCTAGTATGATTTTTGCCTCTCACACTATTATTTTTGGGTTTTAAAACATGGCATGAAACAGGAAGATTCATGTTAATGGAGAATATGATGGACAATGTAATGGTATTCTTCATGATATACCAAATGAAATGGTATTTGGAAGGAAAAACATTGTTATTATGCCTAATCAGGAATCTCATAATATGATCAATAATCTCAACTTTGGTAAGATTCCTGACTCAGCTAATAAGAGAAATATGGAGTTTCATGATTATCATAGATGAAAGAAAGTTAAATTTCCCTCATGTAAGTCATGTGGGAAGAGGCATCAAGGAGAATGTTTCAAAGGAAATGGAAGATGCATTGGGTGTGGAAAATAAGGACACAAAGACAGTAATTCTAAAGGAAAATGTTCAGTTAACACAATGGACAAGGATAATGGTATTTCTAAGATTTCAAAAATAGTTAAATGTTTTAAATGTGGAATATATGGGAATTATTCAAACCAATTCCCTAAGGGAAAATCTCGTAAAGATAATCAGCACAGTCGCATGGGTAGTATTTATGTTGATGATGATGATGGCACTATAAATGATATATGAGATGAAAGAAGTGTTGAGGAATAAAATGATGAATCTCGGTCAATGGTTTGAGAAGTTAGTGGAATTATTTCATGTTTATCAAGAATAATTTGTGGTACTATAGATTAAAGAAAAATTTAAGGATTGTTACACTGTTGTATTTCCTCGAGTATTTTAAAGTATATGATGAATGGTACCAGTAACCATGAAAAGTGATTGAAATATTTTTGTAAAGTAGATGATATGCGAATAATGAAGGGATAAGGAGAAAATAATATGTTTGATAGTATTAATGAGCTCATGACTAATAAAAGGACAAAGTGATATCATGGTTTGAGTATAAAGAAATTTTGGGATTTTGGTATGTGGAAAGTGTTACCTTTTTACAACATTCATGTTTTCACTAAGGTTATATGGTAATTTATGTTTCAAGAGAATACATGATTAAGGTATTCATATGTTTGGAATGAAATCAAAAAGATATATCTTATGATATATGGGGGATAAATGATGGTATTCATGTGCTTGTTATGTTACATTTCTAGTAATCATTTTCTTTATACTTTGAGATTAGACAGATGTATTTTGGATAAGTCTAAAGATTGGAATGGATTATGCTGGACATAAAATATTATTGTTTAAGGCTAGAACATTTTTCTATATTTTTTCTGTAATTTTATATTGGTGTAGTTTTAGAAAAAGGACAAACTTCCAGACGGGTGACAACCCATCGCGTCAGACAAGGTTGCGGGAATCAAACCCATAACTGGAGTGCGACAAGCCTTTATCACCTACAACTAGCCTACAGGAAGTCCCTGGTTAGTAGAAACTATTTTTATTTTATTAAGAAGGATGATAGATGAAGTATAAGTCCATTTTTGGAACAATATATGATTAAGTTTTAGTATTCTTTTTTATGATGTGTGTTTCTATCAAAGAAACTTTCAAGTAGTAAACGATTTATAACCCCGACGAATTTCGAGGGTGAAATTCATTTTAAGGGGGGTAGAATGTAACACCCCAAGATTTTATGAGATATATTCTTTTTAATTTCTTTGATGTCTTCTATTGTACACTACACCAAGATTAGATTGTACTATACACAATGCTGTATTATTTTGTAGTATACACAACACTATTCTTGGATCGTGTTACATACAATTTCAAATTCGTTTTGTAGAAATTATTCTACGCAACATTAAGTATAGATTTTGTTTAATGTATAAATGAAATAAGTTTTTATTATTTTATAAGCAACCTCAAAGGGATCTTTCACTACACGCAGCCATGACTTGGCTTGCATTACACACAATCACGACCTTCCTTGATAGTGTGTGTAATACGCAATACCGAGTTTCACTAAAAAATGATATATTGTTATAATATTATTATGAACTAGCCATTATGAATAGTAATAACTAAATTTTGAATTTTATAAAATTATTATTCATCTTACACATTTTCTATAATAAGGTATGAGAACAAAATAAATGTTTCTAGTAAAATAAGTATTTTTCAAAAAATGCAGTTTTGCTGCCTTTTGATGGCGCACCCACTTCAAATCTACTTTTTGACCTATTTATAAGTTCAATTTGTCAAAATTAAATTCTTATTTGGAATAAAGATATAAAAATTTACTTTGGATAAATTTTTCATATTATTCTGATAATTTTCATATTTTAATGAATAGTAAAAACACACTATATTTTAAGTAAAAACAACTTTTTTCATCATAATAATTTATATGGTTAAATTATAATATTGAATGGTTTAAAACTATATATATAATATATTTTTACCATTTAATATAATGTATGTCATTATCATTGATTTTACATTGAATTCATATGTAAAATCATTTCAATCTTTTGCAATGTTTTAACTTTTAAAACTCATTTTCTTAACAATGGGATTAATTTTAAATTAATTTATACAACTTCTGTGATTTGAATTTGGAAAAATGGATTCCATATTTGGAATCAGTAGGTCCAAATTATGTTAATAGGCTACTTTTTATTTTTGGGCACTATGAATAGTAGCTACGGTAAATTTTATTTACCATAGTTAAAGGTAAATCAGGTAATTAAGGGTAAATATAATATTATAAAATTATCCTATCACTTTTATTAATATAATTTTATGATTATATTTCGTCCTAAAACATACTTGGTCAGAATTTAATCTATTTGAGCCAAATTTGATGTGATTAAGACCTTTAATTTATTTTATTTAAAGGAATGTGAAATATGTCTCACTCAAAATTTAATAATTAATGTATTTTTAATATAAGGTTCTACAGAATATAAATTTGATTATAAATACTCATTTTAAATCTAAAATGTTTTTCTTTTTTATGGTAATTTATTTTTAAAATTTTAAGAAATATTTAATTACTTTAATAGATTATACATTAATGATGCATAAATTATTTACTTAGTGAAAAATCAGTAATATAGTTTTTGTTAAAGTCATAATACCATCAAAAGGCCCAAAAACTTGAAAAAAAACTTATTTTTCGAGTATATCTATACCATAAGAATCCAAGGGTCAACTAGGGACCATTTTGAGCCGTATAAAATAGATTAGGACATTTATATTATTTTATTTTAAATGATGTCAAATTTTTCACCTTCATAATTTAATAAATATAACAATTTATATGTTTTTATTTGAAGATATTAAATTGGATTAAAATTATTATTATGAACAATATTATATTTTTCTTCATCAGAGTGTTGTATTTTTAATTTTTCTGCAATAAATATATATATTAAATAATTATACAAAAATGTTGCAATAATTATTTCATTAAGAAAAATATCAAATAAATCGTTTTAAAAATATTAAAATAAATATTATATGAACTAATTAATGTTATAAAAAAATTTATAGATGAAAATAATGTGTTATAAATCTATTAAATATTTTTTTTAGATTATTTTCTCTGTGTGGGTTTTATTTAAATTCAAATAAATAAATAGTGTCAAAATCGACACTATTTTTATTTTATAAAAATAACATATTATAAAATTGTTTAAAAATCACAAAAATATTTAAAAATTATAAATTGAAATTAATGTCGTCTAAAATGTCCAAAATTATCCAATTATGGACAATTATCAACACATAAGTAATTATTTATAACAATTAAATATTTAGAATATTATTACCACAAATAATTTTAAATAGATTAAATAAGGATACATCAATTTGATAGGGTTTAAAATAAATTCAAAACATTTCTAAATGTTATTTTGTGATGCGATTACAACCCTATATCATCTCATATTCTAATTGAGTCAGTTTTGGATTCTTTTAAGTGGGATTGGAATTGATTATAAATTAATTTTTATTATGTTTCCAAAGGTGCCCCTCTCGAGCCTTATAAAAGGGCACCTCCTCCATCTCCTCCTCACACCACATTGAGCCTTAATGATCGGCCAAACCCTGACCATTACTCTTCTACACTTACTTATAAGATTACTAGAGGTCTTGGTTTTCTTGAAAGACCAACTTATTGCCCTAAGAGGAGGTTAAGAGGAGGCACTTCGAAGAAGAGGTAATCTCTTCTACCGATTCTTTCAAAGTTTCTTTATTCTTATACTTCCTCCTATTTAGTTGTTTAATTATAAAGTAATAACATAAATATAAATAATATATTGATATGTTATTATAAATATAAAACAACCCTATTTCACCTTCTACTCATCCTATGAAAAACGAAATCACCGCACGTGCGTACGTATGGAATACTGTCTCCCCGTCGTGGTGTAATCATTTTTTCCACCACCACCTTACTGGGATGGGTATAATGGTGGAAATAATAACAATATACTCTTATTATAACATCACTATAATTATGATATATTATATCATCCTCTCTAATACCATTCAATAATTATTGGAATGATATTATCGCTCGTGCGTACGTACGGATTACCGTCTCCACAACACGATGAGATTCATTCTCCAAGTTAACCATTCAAGAATGATTATAAAGTATATATATTAAATAATCATTAAATATATGACATATTAATGATACTGGATTTATGTATATGTTATTTACTTACTTCCATTAAATTTAATAAGGAATCGAAATCAGTGTTCATGCGTACGTATGACCTACCGTCTCCATGAACGGTGTATTTCTTTCCACTTACTAATCTATTATATATATATGTATACTCTAAATATATATTTTATATAAATCATGTTTTACATTATGGAAGTAATTAATCATGATCTAATTAATCATATGAATAATTACAAGTCAAAACACGGATGATAAATGAAACGATTTTACCCAAAATGCTGCTTTAACACAGAATTGACAAATGAACGGGTAATATGAGGTCTTAAGTGAATCATATATGATATCATAAATATTATTATGGTTCTATTAAAATTTAATAATATGTTTAAACCCACTATACAGGAGTCTCATACACATATGGAAGAAATTGGATATAAGGTAAGGGATAATTTTTCAAATCTCATTTTTATCCAAGATTGCTTATACGTAAGTATTTAGTGGGGTTATATTTTTCATCCATTTCCATAAAAATGTTTTTCATAAAGTGTTTAATATTAATCCATGTATTGTTTATGTCATTTTTACCCCTCTTTGACTGTTACATTGTGTTATGGAAGGAATCTTTTTTTTGTTTACCATACGAGGAACTTTTTGACTTTCCGGCAAAAGTACGACGAGAATGTTTTTTTAACTTATACGGCATGAATGGTTTTTTACAGCTTCAAAATGCCAAATTTTCATGAATATTACTCTACCATATTTCATTATTATTTTCAAAAAAATACTAACTTTTAAAATTGAAATGGAATTTTGTGAAAAGAATATGATTTTTAAGAAGAAAGGATATTTTCCTCAAGAATTCATTTCAAGTGTTTTGTCCAAACTATTTTCCATATAAGATGACATTATCTAGTATGATTATGTTTTAAGTATAATGTATCTATTATTTCCATGGTTTTTTTCTTCTTATGATGAAATGATATCCATTTTTTTATATGGATTATGTTATGATGGGATGATGTTTATGAAACCCATTTTATTCATTGGGTTATGATGAATTATTTGTGTTTATTTTGTGGCACAAGTAAGAATGATTTCATTATGAGATGGGTGGGACCTATATCTCCCTCCAATGCATTGGGTAAAGATTTATATCTCATGATATAGACATGGATGGAACGGAAAGTGAATCTGGTTCAGTAATACAGGGTTGGAACGGCATGTAAACTCGGTTCAGTAATGGAATTTGTCCACTATGATGGTCTTGGTAGCAATGCCTTGGCTACTATGGAAATCATATCATGTGCTTAATGGTTTTCCACAATTACATGTTTTATTCCCATAATATTTTATCATGATTAATGTTCCTCTATGATCTATGCCCTATGTACTACCATCATTTATGTCATTATTCATGATTTTGATGTTTTATGTTCATGGTTTTACATTCAAATGTTTATGGGTTGTTTTATGTTCTCCATGTTTTTCATTACTGAGCATTTAACCTCACCCTTTATATGTTTTCTTTCCCCATGATTTAAAGAATAGTTTTATGTATGAAAACAAAAGGGAAAGATCGTTATGGGAGATGTTGAAGATCTTTCAACATGATTAGAAGATTATGTTCCGAGTTTCCAAAGACACTAAACTAAAACAGTCTTTGGGCGTCTAGTTTTTTTATGTTTTAAGTATTTCTGAAAAAGTAATATAATGTCCATGTATGTTAAGATTTGGGTCTCTACAAGTGTTTTTTAATAAAAACGATGGAAATGTTTAGAAAGTAATAATGTTAAATAATGTTTAAAGAAATATGATTAATAAAGGGTTATAAATGATATAAAATGTTGGTTGTAACAATTTTTTAAATGATAAAGGTCCCTATAAGAGAATTATATATGTTTTGAAAATTTAAATGGTTTAATAAAAGGGGTGTCTAATTGAAAAATCATGACTATGTAAGTTATTTTACTCACATTTTAAACATGACCCATGGTACAGATGTTTGAGGGTAGAATTATACGTGTGACAATATCCATTTGGAACATGTAAGCATGTTGATTTTTTTATGTCTAGTATAAGGAATTCATTATGTAAACTATGTAAGATTTATTTAATTTATTCTGAGACTCGTGTTTGAAATTGTAGAGAAAGCTACCATGATGATGTGTGATGGTTGGGTAAAAAGAGGTTATCGCTGAGAATGCTCCCCTACAAGTGGAGAAAGAGACCCTAGATAACTAGGGTAATAGATTAGAGGAGTTTTTATTGTATAACATCACACATTTTATTAATATGACAGAATGGGGCCTAGGACGGGTTGTGCCAAGAATTTTTGAGATGACTAGAGAGTTCCAACTGCAACACCCTCCAACCTTTACTGGATAGGGTGGCCCAGAGGTATTTGAGTTCGGGATAGAGTCTATATAAATGATTCTTGATCACTTAGAGACTTCTCTCAAGAATATATTCAAGCTAGGAGACTACATGTTGAGAGGATAGGAAAAGAACTGGTGGGACATCTTGGTTCAGACTAACTGGGTTGATGGTTTGTTGTGGAAGTGTTTCCAAGAAATTTTTCTGGAGCATTACTATCCAAAGACTCTAAGGTAGGATAAGGCTATAGAATTTTGGAGGATGACCAAGGGGACTATTTTAGTGATGTATTATATAGGTCATTTCACTTACTTTCTATGTTTTTTTTCCTGATTTTGTAGTGGATGATGTAGAAATGACAAGGATCTTTCAGGTAGGACTTAGAAATGATATCAAGTCCTAGGTAAATATCTTACATTTAAAGTGGTTTATAGAGGTGATGGATTAGGCTCTTATCTCAAAGGTGAATCCCAAAGAGTCTCTTAGAGGTGGTCATGTAGTTTTGGTTGTGTGGTATGGTAGTGAGACGTCTTATGTTAAGAAGCTCCATTTTGGGAGCCTCTACTAGGGCAGGGGTGGGTATTGTAGTCATAGAAAGAAACCAATTTCTCAGGGCAGCAACTGAGTCTTCTATTATCAATGTGGTAGACTAAGACACATTCAAGGTTAGTTTCCTAAACCACTAGTTTAGTGTTTAGTGTGTATAAGGTTGGTGAATGTGCAAATGTTCTGTAGAAAACCTTTTATAATTAGAAAATGATGGAGGTCTAAGGAAAATACAGAGTGTGGGAAGGGGTTTAGTTATCCCATATCAGGTAGGTAGTTGGAGCTCTATTGGCCATACTGGTTGAGGTGGTGGCCACAATACTCCATACAGAGAGTGTCCATTCCAGAAGGGTAGTGTATTGTGGGAACTCAGAATGGATCCTAGGGTTGAGAGGATAGTCAGCTTCATGTAGTTCAGTCTACACCTAGAGGTGGAGAGGTCGAACCATCTACTATTCATGGTATGATCCTTATAGATTCCATTCTTTATAGTGCTTTATTTTATACAGGTTACACACATTCAATTATTTTTTACATAGTTTTTTGTGGTGTTGGATTTAGAATTTGAACATATGTGTGGGGTTTTGTTGATTTACATGACGTTGGGGGTGCGAGTAGAAAATATTTGGAAATGTATGGGGTATTCTCTAGAGGTTGGTCGGTAGTGTTTTATTTGGGACTTGTTTATTCTTGATATGTTAGGTTTTGATCTAATTTTGGGCATGGATTGGATAGTGTTATACCAAAACCATATTGACTATCACCAACACAGGGTAACATTCACATCTCTTGAGGAATACACTTATGTCCGTCATAGTAAATGGGATGTTTAGGAAATCCTTGTAGGGACTATTTGTAAGCAGTTGGGTGAACTCACAGCCCAAGTCTCTTGTCTCAAAATTGATGATGTGGGACAAGAGAATCTTGTCTTTCTTCTTATTTTGGATCAATTTTGATATGCGTTTCTTGAGTAATTATCAAGACTTCCACCTAATTGATATTTTTATTTAACGATAGAGAATCTACCAGAAGTAGAACTAGTTTCCATTCCTCCATATAGAATGGAACCGAAAGAACTCCATGAGCTTAAAAATCATTCAGACGGATTAGAGAATAAATGTTTCATTCATCCTACTATGCCACCTTTTAGATCTCAAGTGTTGTTTTCCAAGAAGGATGATAGAGCATTGTGGTTATGTGTCAATTATAAGAAGTTGAATCAGACGACGCCTAAGAACTGATACATTGTCCTAAAATCGATGATCTTTTTGGACTAGATTAGAGGTGATCCAGTGTTCTCCATTATTTATCTAGGATCAAGGTATCACTACCTAATGGTGAGACCATATGATGTATGATGGACTACCTTCAGGAGTAGGTAAAGGTTGTATGATTTTATTGTGATTTCATTTAGATTAACCAATGCACTGGTAGTGTTAATGGACATAATAAACAAAATATTTCACCCATATATAGATCAGTTCATATTTGTCTTTGTTAATGACATATTGGTGTAATACAAAACTTGTGACGGCCATTCCAATCATCTTGAAATCATCTTGATTACAGTAATAGAGAATGGGATATATTCCATGCTATCCAAGTGATATTTTTGGATCTATAGGGTACATTTAATTGGACACATCATCTATGGGGAAGGTGTTTCAGTAGACCCAGAGAAAGTGCATGTAGTTATGGCATGGGAGTAACCCAATAATTATCCTAATGTATATTGTTTTCTGGGATTGGTGGGTTATTACCGAAGGTTAATCAAAGACTTCTCTCATTTTAAAGAACCACTTTTGGTATTTACCAAGAAGGGTATCAAGTTTGGGTGGTGTTTTGTATGTGAGAATTTTTTTAGGAGTTAAATAAATGGTTAACTACTACACCTATTCTGATCTTACCCAAGCCAGGTAAGTGGTATAACTTGATTTGTGATGAATCTGGTGTTGGGATTGGGGTAGTGTTGATGCATAAGATTATTTTGTCGTGTATGGGTCACAATAGTTGAGGCCTCATAAAAGAAACTAACCTACACGTGATCCTGAATAAGTCATGGTGGATTATGCTATAAATTGTTCATGGGACTACTTATAGGGAGAACAGTTCATGGTGTATACCAATCATAAAATCCTCAAATACATATTCTCTCAATGTTATTTTAATCTTTGGCATTGAAGATGGGTTGAGTACATGAATTCCTTTAACTTTGATCTAGTTGACACAATTGGAAAGGGAAATAGTGTGGAAAATTTATTGAGTTAGAAGACAAAAAATAAGGCAGTTTAAGAATCCAACTCTTTGTGGAGAATGATGGAACTGTTTTCTGAGTTACACCTGGAGGTAAAGGATGGTCAAGGGTAGATAACCCTTTCATCCTTGGATGTTGATTCTGTTCTTCTTATCTAGATCAAGGAGATATTGATTGAGTATTCATAATTTTTATCTTCTAGGGAAATTCTTAAATGTGGGGATTCAACATCCGGTTTGACCATTGGGGTGATGGGATTGTTTATGTTAATGGGCATGTGGTTGTGCTAACATGTATGTGGGAAGATTTGATGTGATAGGTTCGGGAATCCAAGTGGGAAGTGAATCTTGGCTTGAAAAATATGTATCATGATCTTCATAGGAAATATTGGTGGCTAGGGATGAAGAAAGTGGTGTTAGGTTTTGTGGTGTGATTCCATTCCTACCAACCAGTGTGGTCTGAGAATTAGAGGTCGGGTGGTTTATTATAGACACTACACATTTTAGAATTGAAATGGGATTATGTGAAGATGGATTTCGTAGTGGTTATTCCATGTAATCCTCGTAATAATGATTTTATCTGGGTAGTTATTGATCGGTTAACTAAGTTAGATCATTTATTGTCGATTTGAGAGACCTTTACTGTGGTTCAGTTGGGTGAGAAATATGTTTGGTAAATAGTGTGGTTACATGGGGTGACATAGACTATATTTTCAGACCATGATCTGTGTTTTACATAATTCCTTTTGTACCTAGGTGTTTTTGGGTACATCTATCCACCCAAAAACGGATGGGTAGTCAGATCATACTATTTAGGTACTAAAGGACATGATGAGAGCTTGTGTCCTATGCCTTGTTGGACCATTGAAGAAGAACTTATTTCTTGTCGATTTGGGATAAAAAAAATTATTTCTTGGATATGATTCATATGTAACCATATGAGGAACTCTATGGTAGATTTTCTGGATCTCCATTATGTTGAATGGAAGATAGGGAACCATATTTTTTTGGGATGAGTCTCGTGTTGAAGATACTGGACAGGTTCAGTTGATTTGGAAACATATGGAAACGTCTCATAATAGGTATAACTTGTATGAGAATCCTCTTTATAGACATATTGAGTATGTGGTGGTAGATCATGTTTTTTTCAGGTGTATCCAAGGTTGGGTCACCATCAGTTTTAGAAAGAGGGTATGTTGGCACTGAGGTTCATGGGGTCGTTTGAGATTATGGAGAGGATCATTCCAATGGAGTACCAATTGAATATTCCACAATGGTATTGTGGTATGAGTGATGTTTTTCATATGTCATTTATTCATCGGTATCATCCCAACTCATCTCTTCTAATTTATTTTGAGGATGTTTATCTTGAGGAAGAAGTGGACATTGAGGAACATCTGGTTCTTATTGTAGATCCTAGTGAGAAAGTCTTTTCATGAAATATTATTCCCTTAGTTTGGGTTTTGTGACAACATTGTAAATTTTAAGAATAAACTTGGGAGAGGGATTTAGATAAGCGGACTTAGTGGCTCAATATACTTTATAATCTCAACGATTCATGGAAGCATATCTAGAGGATGAGTCATTATAAGGTGTGGAGTTTTTAATATCCTAGACTTTTTGGAGGTATTACCTAGACTAAATATTTGTTTAAATCCCTTAGAGTGGTATAATTAAATGTTTATCCAATGAATGAGGAAGCATGGTGGTGTCATGGGGGTTTGAGACACACAAAAAAAGAGAAATTGGGCCATCATGTGCATGTTGCATGGTTGGCACACATTTAGAGAAAACTATGTTCCCAAACTATTCTAGCATAGAGGAAGGGTGCACGTATTGGTTGAAACTATGAAAGGGGGAGATAAAAATATTATAGGATAGAACAAAGGCATTACACATAGTTGGTGAATGGTTTTTCAAACTGTGTGGATCTCTCAAGGTAACCGTGAAACATAAACCCTCTTAGAAAGATTTTGGTGCATGATTAGCGCATTGTTTGGAAAACCATGTGCCTCATTTAATGTGAGAAAGTGCCATTTTTCCCCTAGATATATTCAGTGTTTCATCAGATTTTCTTCCCATTTATTCCTCCTTTGTCCTTAGTGATGAACATAAACCCCCAAATCTTCCCAAGGGTTGATCAACTTCATTTCTAGTAAGTTATGAGTTTCATTTGATGTGGATCCAAGATCTGAATAAGCATAACGCTCATCTTTCTTCACTTTTCTGCATTAGGGATTGTGGTTTCATTCTTCTTCTTTTGAATCCCTAAACTCCATTTTTTCTAATGGATTTTGGGTTGGAGCTTCAAAGGGTGGTTGAATCCAGATCTAAGGCTAAGGTTAAGTGATAATTCTTCTAAAGATTCGATGTATGTGGTATAAAAGTAATATCCCATAGTATTGAAGTTGATTTGTGAATGTGTGGTTGTTATTTTAGTTCTCTCTTATTGTGATTTTGATTCCTTTGATTGAAATTTGGAAAATGGTTGGATAAATGATGCATTGTACCCCTCATGATCCCCATGGGTGGCATTTATGTTGATTATGCTTATATTAGGGCCACACATGGGGTGCACCAACCTCTCAAACTTATAAAATTATGTTGTTTAACATGGAATTTTTATGATAAAGTAGATCCCGTAATATATATATTTGTTGAAAAGTTATCTTAAATTATGAAATACGCTAATGGTGGTTGCATCTAGACTTTATTAAGGGTGTAAGGGGTTGTTTGGAACATTGTGGGTGGGTTAAATGTATTAAAGTGATGGTGAAAAAATGGATCATGGGTTAAAATGGGAATATGTTAATGAGTTAAGGCATGAAGGTGAATTGATGTATTGATTGAGTATTGAATTAATAATGTTATGTGGAATGATTGTGTATGTTTTGGAATATGGTAAATGTGGTTAATGGTTAGTGGAATCGTGTGCCCATGGCTTGGTACTTTTGGGTTTTGATTGGTTCTCTACCACCACAATTTTGGTTGGACTTAGGATCTAAACCCCACCAATAGAATGCATGGGTTAGGGAGTTAGACTGATGCTCTATGCCCATAATGGATGAATTGGATGATTTCCTGGACTGAGGAAAAAATGTAGGTGTGAAGAAATTGGTTGAGATTACCTGGACTGACACTCTAAGGTATGTAAAATAAGTTTACATTTGTTATGATTTCACTAATGAGCTAGGGAACTTGATTTATTACCTTATGCATTGTACTTGACCATTTTAGGATGTTCTCTAATAAATGGAACACCTAACCCATGGACTTAAATAATGATCATCGTTCAGTTATATAATGATTTCCTGATGGAATCTTATTGATAATTTATTATTTGTTATATATTATCGCATGCATACACTATCTTATTAGTATAGATATTTTGTAGAAACTGTTTTTGGTGGCCTACTAAGTTGTACTCACACCCTGCTTGGGTCATAATTGGGTACTCCAGTAGATTTCATGGTTATAGGTCAGGAAAAGGGAAAATGCCTTATGATATAGGGATGAGTTAGGATTGGTATGTTCATGGAAGAGGATCCAAACGTGGATTCATGAACCATTTATTGGATTCTTCCATTGGTATTTATTTTGGGGTTTCTTAACTTTTGACATTGGTTTCATGACATGGTATATTTAGCGGTTGGTTGTGGGCTTGTACCAAGTTTTGGGAAATGGCTCAAAATGCATGTTTATTGGTTATTTTCAATTGTTTTCTTTATTCTGTATTATTACCTATTGTGGCATACTATGATAAAGAGGGTATATTCTACCAACATATTTATTCAGACCCTCATTGTTATTCAGAAACTTCTTTCATGCGGGGAGGTGTGCTTGAGGTCATGTGGTGACCCAGCTTCAGGCACAGATTTAGTGGCCTTCAGTTTGAGGATGTTACATCCATAATATACATTTTTCCAATGGGGTTTTCATTAAAGTAAATGGTGATGGATATATCCTATTAAGGCTAATAATATCCATTTTATCAATAAATTGAAGATATGTCAATATAACAAGATATTAGGTAAGTTATGAACAAAAACATGGTACAAAAGATTAAAAAGATTAAATACTTGTTATATATTTAATACATGATAGCATGAAAAAAAATTGACAAATGATATCCTATGAAAAGGAGACCAACTAAAGTCATGGATTAATAATGGATCCTTTTACAGAGCCACACACCAATGACCTAGTATAATTTTCATTCCATATAATAAATATATATAGATGTAAAACATTACCCAATACATTAAAGGGATATGGAATTGGGACAACTCATATGATAACATATCTAGTATTTTTTACATTAAATGAAAATGAATATATAACAAATTTAGTATAAAATTTGTAAATTTAAATACATATGTATAAGAGAGAATAAACATAAATCCTTGATAATGTAAAATTATGGTCAAGATTAACCCATGATTAAGGGTTAAGTGTGTTATTTAGTAAATCCTCAGTAAAAGGATGACATGGAAAATCTAGATAAATAACATTCAATAAAATTATAAAAGTGTATTATATTTTATTATATAGTGTATTTTAAGGGTAACCTTTATAAAAATTATTTTTAAAAAGTCATAAGAATCAATTTTTAAAATTACATTTAAATGTATCACTAAATAGGTATATGACATTGATAGAATACTATAAATTTATTAGTGAAAATTTTAAAAAATATCTAATATTTAAATGATAATAAACATAGTCCAAATGTCCCTTGCTAATTCAAAATCAAAATTTTTGAACAAAATATATTTAAAATCCCACTATAGGGATATACAATATTATATTGGATAAGAATTTTTTTAGTGAATATAGTCTATGGAAAATGTATATAATGATCATGATAATGAAAAATAAAATAAATAGTAACCCAAGATATTTATAAAAACATATAAAACTATTTATACAAAAAAACATTAATAGGAAAAATATGAATGACTTATACTATATTGAAGTGGAAAATACTCTAGTATCAAAATGGAATTCGGAATAGAAAATAATAAAAGGGTATGGGATAACTATAAATATATATTTAAAAATAGAAAATTATATAATTTTTAATGAAGCATTACTATAATAGAAAATGCGATATGAAAATGATTCTGAAAAAATAACATGAAATATGACTGAGAGAGTGGGGAGAGGAACCCTTGACAAATTTAAGATTCCTTACTTATAACAAACAGGTAGCACTATAAAACTCTTCAAAAATTATGATATGTGTATTGGAAAGGATCATTGAGAGATATATGATTATATAACAAGAGATTATTTTGAATATAAATGAGATAAATTAGTGGTAATTTATTAGTGTGTTGTGTGGAATCTTATAGAAAAACAATTGATTATTTTATATTCTATTAATTCAAGTGGTCTATTATACCCCATAATGATAAAATACATCCCATAATTATCCAACGTAATTATTAGTAATGTATTTTGATAAATAATAATAATTGAATTACATTTTTTCCTTTTTTATAGATTTAGGTTATTATATTTAATATAATCTACAACATTTCAGAATTTTTAACCATATTTTACTTTTTTTACCAAAAAAACACATCTTTAATAATTTTGAAAAACGTATTCCATACATGTGGTAAATTTTATCAAATACATATTATAATTATGAGAAAATAAATTTTTAAATTAATGTATATGAAAATGGTTTTGGTGAAATAAACATTATTCCTAACCATTAGAATAATAATATAACAACTAAATTATATTTTTTTAATGAATAAATAATCCAAATTTTATATAAATTTCATGATAGTAATTCTCCAAATATAATAAAATTAATTAAATTTTAAATTAATAAATACACAATGAAATATAATTTTAATATAAAATATAATATTTAACCATTACATATAATTTTAATTGAATAAAATAAAATGTTGTGAAATAAAAATTTAAATATGATCATGTAAAAAATTAATTACAAATTAAATTATTTATTTTCAATATTTATCAATAAATGATAAGTTATTATTTCAAAATTTACATCATTATTCTTGTAATTTGATTAAAAGGACAATAGTACTATTATAATTGTAATATTAATTTTCAAAATTCTACCTTTTTAAGATAAAACTTTAAATATAAGAAATTTAGTTATCTTATACAATTGTATGTTTAAAAATAGTAATTCATTCTGTAAAAAAACTTTAGAAATCCATTTTATGAGATAAATATTATTCTTAGAAACACGCATAAAATTCAATTATGAATCATGGATTAATATTCATTATTTACTGATATTTATTCATTTGGTATAAGAGATTTTCAAAAATCCATTTCATGGGAAAAATATTACTTTTATAAATAAGATTTAAATTAAAAATATGAATCATAGATTATTAATCCTGATTTATTAATATTAAATACAATGTAACAAATTACTATATATGGATTTGATACATATGAATACAATAATAATTTTATGAAATTAACTATATAAATATGAAAAATAAAAGTGATTATGCTTTATAAAGCCATGTTTTTAGGCTAAGTTGTGTCTTATTATGATTACAAAATTGATCAATCTTTAATTAAATTTCATTACTTATGTTAACAATCATGTATTTACATATATGGAAAATATTACATAATATGGTTAATTAATTATATTAATATTTAATAAATGATTATATAATGGTCGTACCACGTGAATATATATCTAATGTTCTTTTAATGTACGTGTACCATTTATAACTTTATATATATTATCTTTATTATAAATCTAAAATATTTTTTCACATGAAATATTTTTATTAGTTTGCATATATTTGTTATTGTAATGACTCTAAATTTTATAATTTGAACCATTATAATATTTATAATAATATTTTTCTGTTTTTTAAATTAGTTGTTTTGGATTTTTGAGTGCTATGGAGGCTCTAAAAATATATTAAAAATTTTAAATTATTTTGAGACCATGTTTCTAAATTTGTGATAAATCACTTATATCTCTAGAATGAATCATTATATTAGAAAACTAAGGTCATGGTTACATACATAATATGAGGTTTACTTTATGGATGGATTAACTTTAGTTTTCACTAAGGTCTCCCCATATTGGTCATTATGGATGTCATTAATAAAAATGAAATTTAATTTTTGAGATTTTTTCTATAAAATCCTGATTCACCTTTATTTAGAGCTTCTAATAGCCTTTAATTCATTATTAGACATAAACCCTAATTTTTGGGATAAGTTATTTTGGGATATCTGGTGATTCTTGAGCTAATAGACATGTTCATTAAGGAAATTGATGCTAAAACCAGAATTGGAAATGGTCTTTTCCATTGATCGGTTTAAAATCGATCTATTTCTTTGTTATTTATTTAATTACACTATTAATTGTGAATTATTTTGAATAAATTATTATTGAAAATCTGATTTTGAGATCTTGATCCAATTTCTAGTTTTTCTGATATATGTGTTGAGAAATTCTTATGGTAGAAGAATTTTCCCTAAACATTGTACGTGATTTCATCATGGTGAATGATGATTGGATGAAGGGGGATTTTTTTCCAATTCTTGAAACAAATTTCATTATTTATTTTTTTTTAACCCCGTTATTGAATATAAAAATTTTTATTCCATGAAATTTCAGGGGTTTAATTTTTTCTTAAATTTTATTACTCATGGATATGTGTTTTGGTTTCCAGTTCGACAGAGGGGATTCAAGCAACCTTTCCTCTATAACTCCTAGATCATGAATTATCATGGAGTGATCTACCTCTATAAAGCTATAAATATTACCATCAATCACTTTTCCCCTACCCTTATTCTCATGTGTGAATTGAATAATTTTTTATCTTTGATGACGTGTGGTGGTAGTGCGATAGAATTAGAGAGATAGTCAATAAAGATCAGAGGTAGGATAATGGATCTATGGCGGTGGTGGGTGCATAGTGTCATAATAGACAAAAGAAGGTGGGATCATAGAGTATTCAGGCATGGGGGTATTAATGGTATTTGGTCAACTCTGGGGATCTCTATAGTAATTTTTGGGTGGAAGACAATCAGTTGTCAAGGAATTTCTAGAGTGCGAGGTTTTATTCATTATACATAGGCTAAATCATCCCATCCCTTGTGATGAGTGGTACAGAAGATAACAATGCAATCTTGGCCTAGCAGGATTTGTCGGGATGGCCCATGCATCAATTCACAATGCGAAATAGGCTTTGTAGCTAGATAAAAATCATGTTAGATCAAGTGGAACTGATGCAACATGGGAAGAACACTATAGAATGTGTGGGGAACACTCCCCAACTCCCAGTATGCCACATAGAGTGATCATAGGTATCCACATGGCATGGATTATTGTGTCCATGGTATTTTCCATTACTTTTTAATTGTGTGTTGGTTTTAGAAAAAATAATGTATTGTCTTTATCATTATTCACAAAAATCCTAATGGTTTGGTTTTTTATATTGTTTCCGACCATTTATATAGTATGAGAGGAAGATTTAATATTTAGCTATGTAGGGATGATGTTGGGATTCAAGTGAGGTGAGTGGAAAATACACTATGGTTGATACTCATATGAATTAAATTGTAATTCATGTTAGATGAGTAGAGCATAACCTGTATTTAAGTACCCCCCCTGAATTCCATGAGACAGAGTCCCTCTACAGTTTAAGAATTGATTCAATACCCCCTTGCACCTGATAAGAAATTTTTTCCACATAGATCTAGTTTTTCCTATTATATACCCAATCAATGTTTCATGAATCATCAGAGCAAGGGGCCTTTATTTATGGATTTAAGTACTCCTGCATTAAAGGAAATTTCATTATGAGGATTGGTTCCTCTAGTATGGGTTTGAAACTCCCTCAAATGATGATTTCACTTCTGAGTTGTGGGTATCCCTGTATGTTTGGTGACATTATGTGTGTATGGATCAACTAAGCTAATTCAATCCCTCAACATCCCCACACAATTTTTTAATGTTTTCCCCCACTCTAGATTCTGAAAGTTTTATATTTTTATGTATGACTTAGTTGTTATGAAAATTATGAGTCATTATCCCATAACTAATGGATAATGATTTATAAGGTATGAGATCCCTAGTATGTTTCTAGATCAATGATAGGGTAGTTTTGGGAATTCTAATGTGGTGATCCATCATCTGTATCACATACACAAGTGAGGATCTAGTTTTTTCTAAAATTATTTTGGGTTGTAATTTGGATTGGATGTGTATTTTTGTTAATTTAGACCCTGTAAAACCTCATGAACCTCTCATTTTCCACTAAAATATGACTTAAAACTAGGATACTAACTTCTGGTTTTTCAAGCCATTTGATACACTGTGAACCCCTAGTTTCTTTTAATATTAAATCCATTATGTAATTGATCTTGGATGGTTAGGACATCCCTTTATTCTATATACTTTTATTTTCAACATGAAACCTTGATTTACTTTTTAATACATTCCAATTATATAGATTGAGTTAACATGTTGTTTTCTCTTTCATTTGTTATTTTGGGGAGTCTCATTGAGTATTTTTATACTCATCCATACATGATAGGTATTTTCACATGTGTTGTGTCAGTGAAGATGTTAGTTAGTTTAGAGGTAGTCTATGTGGATGCAGTGTTGGTTTGACTTATTCAATGATAACACTTGATGTTTCTCAGTGAAGTACAGTGGGCTATGATGGTGGAAATGACCGTTTTATTTGAAGATTAATCTAGGATTAATTTTTTAAGGTTGGGATACCCCTCATTCCATGATCAATGTGGCCATAGACATTGTCAAATGTTAGTTTATATTGTGTTTATCCTAGTGGATATTTTCATACAATGTGATGTATCATGAATTCATTGAAAAAAATTAATTTAAATATATATATACTACTGGGTTTGCGGGTTTTATATGCATTAGAGATATCTATCTATTATAGGTTGATATAGTCGAAGGACTCTGATATTGCATGAAATTAATACTATTCTCTGGACCTAACATATTGTAGGTGGTCTTTGAGTGGATCGTTTGAGTTAATATTTGCATAGGAAAGGCCTTGAGGGGTCTTTTGATGTCTATGTTTTTTCAAATCGTTTATATCCAATGGAAAAAGTTTGGATTTAGAAGTCATGTGAGAATTGGTTGAGAATTTATGTGATAAATATCAATGGATTCTTGAATTTTGTTATTATAAATAAGTGTCCAGTGTAGGTATGGTGTCCAATGCATCCTTTCTACAAATATCTAATAACATGTTAGTAAAACTAGATCTCTAAGGTTTCATTTTTAGGGTACATGAATGCCGGTACATGCATCATATAGTGGTAAATTATGATCTATAAAGTACTTCCCACGTTAGCTCATCTAGATGTGCTACAATCCTAGTGGGTTCATCATATCAAATGAAGGGTGCTACTCATTGATATCAATATTTTTTATAGATGCAGGCTCACAACAATTATGTGCATATATTAGGTCTTTCCACCCCCAATTAGTGAGTGATGAGGCATTGTTTCTAAGGATTGGTTAATTGGTATTTTTTCTCTATGATATAAGTAATTTTCACTTCCCATTATTCTTTCTGAATATATTATTATATAGAAAATGGAAGGTCTAATTGAGTTAGAAGGTACTACCCATATGCGGAATGTTCAATGTGTGTTCCAACAAGAGAGGCCTCATTAATTTATGAGGAAATTCTGATCCTTGGATGATAAAGGTTCATATGGTGAATGAGACTCATGTTTCTATTTGGTTCAGATTCTCACTCAATATAGGTTTATTCTTGTATTGATAACTCTACATGGAACCATGATTGATTAGTGAATGATTTCGTTCTCAAGCTCACTATGGGACTGATCAATCATTGTTGGATTTTTATCCCTTATTCATAATACTATTTAATCTAAGAATGTTAGATGCTCTATGAGGTAGCACAATCATGTATAAGTATTTTTCAAAGACCATGGACCTGACCAGGTATTTCTAGGATATGTTTCATAGTAGAAATTTTTCATGATAAATAGTTTGGGAGGATTATTAATAAAGTTTTTTTTGAGTTGAGTTGTTTCTCTCATTCAAAACTAAATACACAAAAGTCCTCAAGAGATAATTTTAATTTGATTATTCCTAGTAAAGATTCACCCTATATGTGGGAGAAAGTTATCTATTTAATTGGGGACTTCCAAAGTATTTCTATGGAAATAAATACACATTAAAATAAATAATTTATATCAGTGATCGACCAATTATTGGCCTCATTTTCAAACAATGATTTTTTCACTAGGAGATCCACTAGTGTGAGAGAAGTTGTAGATATATGATGAATACAATAACTCCCATAATAACCAATTTTAGTTAGTTATTTTAAAAAACATACTTATAACAGGAAAATATAGGGGAATGTATTTGTGATAAAAGTATATTCCAAGTCATCAATTAATACAGTTCAACATCTGATTCATATCCTCAATCCATGGTTCCATATACTATATGCCACAAGTATAAGTTATTTGTTTCATTATATTTTCAAAGGTGGGAGAATAAATTAGAACCACTTGACAAACACTTATTATCTCAATAATTTATATTATTAGTAATAATATTTCACTCACTCATTTTTAGTAATGTGTGTTCAACCTTAGTGGGTAATGTGGTATTTAAAGGGATTTCATCACAGAATAGATGAGATCTAATGGTATGTACCATAGTATGGATTGGTTACCCATTAATAATATTTTATAATGTTGATTGTTTGAGTTAATAAGGGGATGGACACTTTTATTAGTGAGTAGGATCCCCTCAGGTGTGGTAAGTAGTGAAAAACCTCTATAATGTGTAATCAACTACCAATACTATTACAAGAATGACATTATAGACTATGGATTTAGTGGAGATTTAATTTATATTAAATGTGATAGAATGTGTAAATACTTCTCAAGGATGATAGAGTAATTTCCCTTAATTAAATACTGGTGTATTCATTAGCTTTCATTTTTTATATGGTATTCATGGGTTTGTAAGGATAATGATAAACACCATTGCTACATTTTTGGAGAATTTTTAATGAAAATTTCTTTATGATTATTCATGGATAAGCTTGTTTTGAATTTAAGTAATGTCCCTAGTTTTATCATGATAGTATGAAATATGAATTACACTCTTTTATAGTGAGTTATAGGTTCATGGAGTAATAGTTGGCCTCCATAAAGTTGAAATTGTGATAGATGAAGAGATCAGAGTGGAGTACCTGTATTGTGGTAGTTGATGCTCTTAATATTGGAATTTGTGCATGGATTATGGAAGAGGCTCATGAGTAAATTTATTTGGTGTAGTTGATTCGCGTTTGTAGGGTAGAGTTCCTCTCTATTGATTAATGGTAGTAGCCCCCCACACTTTCATTATGTGAGAGAGGCCCATGGTGGTGATGTCAATTTAGTGGCTTCGTATGAAAAAATGTTCTCAAGCAATGGAACTAAAGAGTCTACATGAAATGAGGGAACACATCACCCAATTACATGGATGGATAATGATTTTCTCTTGGTATTAATTATAAATATCATGATGGGTATCCAAGGTAGGTACCACACAAATGTATCTTCTTTTTTTAAAGTCCAGATACCTCAAAAAAATGTGTGTGAGAAGGGAACAACTTTCCACCTGAGATTGTTCTATGAACTTCCTTAGCGACAAACACCCATTATTTCCTTTTTAGGGATTAAAAAAAGTAAAATGTGGGGAGAATATAGTGACTCTTAAATTTTTATTTCAAACCTTTATAATAATTCTATTTTAATTTTTTATATTTTTAACTAATATATTTTTGAGTTTTGAGCACCGTAGAGGCTTGGAAATAATATATTAATTATAATATACTAAATTTAAAATATGTGCATATATATATGTGTTTAATCACTAATATATCCTAAATGAGGTGTTTTATGGGAATACTAGTTTTTTGATGCGTCTGAAATAGAGGGTTTACATAGGGGACGGTGTAATCGCATTTCACACGTGGGAAATTATAGTGTGGTTTTGACATTTCTTTTAAAAAAATGTTGAAAGTCCTCCTAGGAATATTTTGTGGACGGTTTTACAAAAAAAAATTAGAATCTTAGTAATATTCATAGTGTTTAAGATATTTGTTTTATAACAAATCAATATCAAATGGCTCATGTTCGTACTTTTGACATCCGTTTTTTTGTAAAAACTCATGACGAAAGCCTTCGATTGGGATTTCAACATCATTCTTTTTGTAAAACTGTTGTTTAAATATGAAACATTTTTTAAAATATCATTTTCAATTACATAATACAAAATCTGAAATACTATAGATATATGATACAAGATAAATACAACAAAAATAAAGTAGATATAGCACCAAACTAAAACACATTGAGATCTTTCACAACATTTTTTAAAAATATACAAATTAATTAAACTAAATATCAAAATTAGTTACACAAAAAATATGCTTTCAAAAAAAATTGAAGGTGGTTCAGTTCATTTGATTTATATAAAGAAAAATCATCAAAAAACTACAAAAATAAATTGGTACTGACAGAAAATTATCTTTTTCGGATTTTCAAAATGACTGCTTTTTGGTTGGGTGGTAACCGAAACAGAAAAATAAAAGCATCACATGGGACTACAAAACATTACATGTAAAATTCCAAATTGAAATTTCAAAAACAAATAAAAGTTTAAAAACAAATTAATTATTAACCTATGGGCCCTACGTCACCTGAAAATGACTTCTACCATCATCATAAATCAAGCCTTTCATCAAAGCCGACCTAACCATCCGTTATTATTTCCCTCCATCACCACACAAAAATGCCGAGGAAACCCACTGCCAGACTGAACGAAGCCACTCTATATCCACATAACATCATGTTAAACATATCCTTCCAAAAAATAAGGAATCTCCAAACATCAGAATTGAAAAAATTTAAGTCATCATCAGAACTGCCAAACATCATCGCACCATATATCCAAAGAAAGAACTCATCTCTTATAGAGTGGTTGGCTACCTGAACACCACTTCCCAAAGCCCAAAATAACCATCACACGTGGATAACTTGGGGAGGAGAGATAGGACTCAAGTCCATGGTAGATTTGAGTGTATTAATCCCCCATAGAGATTCGAGACCTTTTCCTTGAACAAGCACAAAACCAAAATAAACACAAAACATTCCGCAGTAATTCTATGATATATGTGCTAACAAAAATATACATAACATTATATATTTGTTCTTACCCAACATGGAATGGAAAAAAAACATGATTTTTCTAAGTTTTTTAATCTTTAATATTTATAATCACTTTTTTGTTTCTTGTTTCAAATAACACAATTATATTGAAATGTATTCTAATTTGATAAATCTATAAATAGAAGTTAAATAATATTGTGTGAAAATACTATGGAGATCCCTGATTAGAAAATAAATAATTAAGTTAACATAAAATATGTATACATGACTAAAATAAATCAATAATTATTATTTACTTACATCAAAAACAACTGTACCACAGATATAGTGATCCACTCACTCCACTCACACTATACAACATCCATGATGTCAGTTTAAAAAAATTAACACATAATCTTTTACACATATATCATTACCCATCAGAAAAGTATAATAAATATCTAATAAAATAAATAATATGATAACATTTTTATCTAATTATCTTCTTAAGGAATATCTGAATGAAGTGGAATATGAAATTTTTATTTCCTTTGCAGTGATTCCTTTTATATCAGATACTCCTATATAAGTTAAGTAAAAAAATATTATTAGTAATTTTGAATTTAATGATAAAAACTCATACCTCATAGGTCAACTGATTGAAATGATCATCTTTATAAATCAAAAAATGGCTAATAATCTATCTGACTATGGACACCTCCTCAGTAGGAAGAGGTAGTGGACTGGATGGATCAATAATATAATGCAATACTACTCTTACTTGAACTGAATGTATAAGATGATGATTTACGTAATTACTATATTTTGTACAATTATATATGATATAATATGTACAAGGGTATTCCCATAATGAAACTCACAGTACACAGTCGGTTCTAAATCAGGAGGTTGTGGATCTACGTAGGAAGGTTACGCTGGTTGTGCTGGCTATGTGGGTTGCACTTTCTGAGCTAGCTTCACTGGATGCATCTGTGTCATCTATTTTGCAAGAATATCTAATATACATGTTGTAATCTTAACCTATATGGAGTTATTCAAGTGTTTCTGATCAACCTGTAACTAATCTATTTTTTTCTATATTCCTCCCCCATTGATATAGCACTAGGGTTGCGGCCAAAAAAAATTTATAACCCATACCCTATTTATACTATTTTCGGTGTCTAGGGTGTTCTAAATTTTTTTAAATCAATCATAAGAATATCCTTCTTACCATTAGCGATAAAGGTAACCTATGATATTTTCTCTTGAATGGTTTCCTAAAATAGTTTTTCTAAATGTAATATTAGTAATATACATTTTCTAAATAGTAATATTAATGAAAAGTAATATTTAATTACTTAAAATATTATCATCTAAATACTTTATTGGATTAGTAATATATTTTCCCTTTTTTGACATTCTCACCCTTTTTCATTTTCCAAGATGAGTAGGATGAGATAGAGAGTTGACTGGAACCTCTTTAAAGCTTCTACTTGACTTGTATCTTAATTCACTACATTTTTTAGCAAAATTTTCTCTTCTAATAAAGGATACCCACCTCTTGATAATGTCTCAGGGTATAAATTTCTATAATATATATCTTTGTGAGTTTTATTGTATTTTTTTATATAAGAAAAAACTAAATAAGTTATAAAGTAATGAAAATGAATGAAACAAATAAATTTTAAAAATAAAAACACATACAATAAAAGCTTCCAGATGTTAATTAGAGACAAAATTCAAACATTTATCTATCTCTCTCTATAAAATCATACTTAAGGCATAGATATTTAGCATTTTTAAACCGACAAACATAATTTGAATTCCAATTTTTCTTAAAATCTCTCCATATTGTTTCTACAGTGGATAATCATTATTTTTTAATTCCTTTTTTCTCTTGAAAGTAAAATTCCATATAAAATTAAATAAATAAAATATTAAGAATTTTATAATATTTAAACAATTGGGAAAAAATAAATAAGTTTAGAATGTTTACTCTTAGGGACTCCCATAAATGAACCTTTTCTGACAGGTCGATGTTATAGTGATCGAGCCTTAACATACATGGATATTACATCATTTTTATGAGTATTAAGAACACTAAAAAATTAAATGCCTGAGGATCCTAATAGGTTAAATTATTTGGAAACTTAGAATAAAATCATCGATCTTGGTGAAATATATTCAACATTTCCCACAATGATCTTCCCCATTAGTACTTATACTTAAAACCTTTATTCATAACCTAGGGAAAGGAAATATAATAAAGGGGTGATCTTAGATACTTAGTAATGGTAAAAAAGGGAGATAAACATGAGAATAAGGTTATGAGAACATTATTATAACTTTAAAAGATCATAACCTACATATCAAAGATTATAAACATTAATTATACCATAAATATTTTCATTTCAGAATACATGAATCATAAGGGAATCAATAACATAATCCATGGAATCATAAAATAGGAATAATAAATGTACATTTTAAAATAAAAATAATAAAATAAAATCAAATTCAAGGCTACCTACAAAGACCTTCATAACATGTTATGCTTGGGATAATAACCCATGTACCTACTTCGGGATTGAGATGACCTCCAATTTACCATCTAGTTTTCGGTGTATATTCCCTCTCATGTACCATATTATTTCTGGATTGGGATTCCTTCCCATGTAACCTCCTGATTTGGGTTTGGTATGCCCTCTCATGTACCATCTTATTTCAGTCTTGGGATACCCTCCTATGTAACCTCTTGTTTCAATCTTAGGATGCCATCTTGTTTTGGTCTTGGGATTCCGTCCCATGTACCCTCTTATTTTCGTCTTATTATTTCCTCTTTTTTGGTCTTGTGATTCCCTACCATGTACCTTTGATCTCATAAAACATTTATCATTACCCAATGCATTGTATGGAGATATAGGTCCCACCTGTCACATAATGAAATCTTACAAGCATGTGCCATAAGATAACAAAATATTAATCATATCATAACCCATGAGAAGAGATGGTTTTTTAAAACCTAAAATCATAACCCATGAAATGAAATGGATATAATTAATATTTCTTCACATCATAACCTATGGAAAATATTTGTATTTCCTAATCATTTTATTAAAGAATTCCCCATGAAAAGAAGCGGGTTCCAAAAGTATATATACTATAGAAGAGAAATGGGTTTCTTAAACATCATGCAATAAAAACATAAAAAATTAAAGAAATAATATGAATGGAATTCTTGGATCATGTCCCACTAAATCTTAAACTATATCAAAGGATTCCATCTTATACGGAGAAGGATTTTGAAAGATCACTTGGATCATTTTTTTAAAGAAAATTCACTATTTAAAATGTAGAACATATTCAAAATTAGTTTCCTAAAAAAACAATTTCAAAACATATAAAGTAATATTTAAAATCTTGATAAAAATTTCCTGATGAAAATATATTTTATTCTTTTAAAAACACTCTTTAAAAAATAAATCATTTTGAAAACCATTTTATTTTAAAATCCCTTTGAAAACTTATAAAGGAAGATTGAAAACATTTTAAATTCATTTTACTTTGAAAAAACGTTTAAAAATAATAAATAATCTTGAAAACATTTAAAAGGTACTTGAAATGAATTAAAACACGTTTTATACAAAAAATATTTTTGAAAACCCTTTTTATAAAACATGGTTTTGAAAGAACACATATTTCTGACTAAAATAAATAAAGTCAAATTTTTATAAAAACATTTTTATTAATTATATTAAGTAACAAAGAGTATAGAAAATGGTAATAATACATTAATATATCATTTATAAAGAAAGGAGAAGGAAATTCTTGAGTATTCTTGAGGGATGGATCATGATATCTCATCGATGGAAGCATAATGGAAAACAATCCAGATAAATGCTGAGATTGTAGCAATAAAATATTACAACTTTGGTAACATTGACTCATTATATTAATGTTATAATAACACTAAATGAATCTAAAAATATAATTAAATAAATATATTTATGATATATTGTGTCAAATATTCAGTATATACACCCCATATAAAAATGTTGGTGTATAACATGGCATGTATCTCAAAGAAGGAAGCTTGAGACAAAAAATACTTTACCGATTTGGTGGCTTTTGAACCATAAACCCCATGAAATAAAGATCATAAAATAGATATTTAAATATCCATAAATTTTTTTATAACAATAATAGAATACATTTATGAGCCTTTTATATACTATAAAAAAGAAATCGGTGGTGAATAAGACTTGAAACTCACAAATATAAAAAGTGAGATGAAAAACCTCTTACCTTAAGTCTACCTTAAGTCTTGAATTTATTCATACACATTAAAACCTCCAGAATAATAAATATAGGTTTATTTTAAATCTTAAAAATAACCATATTATTATATATTATACCATATATGATTTGGTTTGACTTTAGGTTACCCATTTTTTAACAACTGCATGTTAACGTTATGTTTTGGAAAATATCTTCTTTTTTATATATATGTTTTGTCTTCTTATCCTTGATCCTCATACATAGATCAGGATTTAAATATTTTTATAATGTAAAACATGATATTAATATCATATATATTCATTATATATGTATTTAATATAATATATAAAATCTCTAAATATGAAATTGAATACACTGTTTATGGAGACGGTAGGCTATATGTATGTATGAACGTTGTTTCCATTTTATTGTCATATTGAAAGAAAGTAGGTAAATGAAATATATGTATATATATAATATAATAAAATTATAATTATTATTTCATATAATTTTACTAAAACCATTCTTCATACATTCCATGTAAAGTGTGAACGAATCACATCACTTTGAGGAGGAGATTGCCCACACTTCCACAAACAAAGTTATCGTATTTACACAAAATTGAAATAATGAAGGTATGTTTTATATAAAATTTTAAAAAACATAAATAAAAAATATATATCATATATATCATATAAAAAATATATTTTATATCATAATTCCCAACCATGATAGGTGGTAAAGGGAAAACAAAGAACATCGTTTCGTGAGGCCATAGTTCACCGTACACAAGAATGGTAAGTTTATTACCAATTAGATAGAAGTGTGTGTAAGTGTATGTATAATATTATAATAAAAAAATATCAGAATATTGAGTATAATAAGGTTATTATATGATCATATAATAATAATATTTTATGGGGTGGATAATGAAAATAAATCAATAGAGCATGAGGAAGGATGTTGCCTCCTCTTTGGGTAACACCTATTGGTTTGTACCAAAGGGATTTCTTGATTGGATTTAAGAAAAAATGGAGGTTTATTTTTATAGTGTAGGGATATTTCAATACTATTTGGGTAGAGTTTGGTTGAGAAAAATTGGCTTGAGAGGTGGGGGAAGGGGAAGAGTGAATGCCTTTTTATAGTGGAGGAGGAGTGGTATTATTGTAAATACCAAAAGGTAAACACCATTGTGATGTCTCCCTTAACACATGTGCTTCCAGAAATTCAAAAAAAATGGATTAAATAAAAATTATATTTAATTAACACTCACACCTCAAAAAAAATCTTTTTTATCAATTTTTTCATTAGTCTTTACGTTTCATTATTATTCTCATTTTAGTTTTTATTAAATAATGTAGTTTTATATCGTAATTTATTTAACCATTAATACTACATTAAAGTGAGATTTATTAAAACATATAGACCCATTGAATTATAAATATTATATATAATTTGAAAAATATAATTCCAATGTGTGTGGGAAATTTTTTTTTAAACTAGGACATGTAATGCACAAAAACGATTCTTTAACTCAAATTGTACTAACAATGTTTTTACTATTTAGTATTTAGGAGTCTATATGTTCATTATAAAAGATCAATTAGTACATTAACATATCATATTTAATATTTATTTACACTTAAAAATAACTTGGTAGATGGTAAGATTTTTATTAATTTTTAATCATTTAATAAAATATAATTTATTGTAAAAAGCATTTATGTCAATTTTGAAATTATTAATTTATTTTAATTTTAAAAAATAAAAAGACAATGATGGAATTAAAATATATTAATTTAAAAGATATTTAAAATG
Source organism: Viscum album (assembly GCA_963277665.1). Classification (NCBI taxonomy): domain Eukaryota; kingdom Viridiplantae; phylum Streptophyta; class Magnoliopsida; order Santalales; family Viscaceae; genus Viscum; species Viscum album. Next base: position 328,503,239 of record OY728158.1, read on the forward strand.
ATATATTCATATATAAAAATAATTTAACATAATTATTCATTAAATTTATTTTACTTTTAATGGTTTTAGTATCGTTTATTTTATTTAATTATTATGTAGATAATCCATGCATTAGTGATTGTTGAGAATTTAATGTAAATAATTCATCTATATCAATTAATTATAAATAATTATGAAAAAAATAACTAATTTATATTTCAAAAAGATAGGAATTACTAAAAATATGTTGTTTTTTTCATGTCTCACTTTTTTATAAATGTTAAATGTAATGAAAGTTCCTATTTTGTCTTTTTTCCTTACTTAAATTATGAAATAGGTACATTTTAGTTAATAGTCTCCCAATAATTCATAAAATTAGAACCATGAATGTATATAGTCAAAATATGGGTATAAAATGGATTTTTGACAAGTTTCTAGGTCATCTTGGCTCTTAGGTTTAAGGTTTAGTCCCTTGTTAAGCTTAATTTTACCATAATCAATGTCATTAATTTTAATCAAATCCACTAATATTTTTGGTAAAAAATTAAGTTTATATTATTATAATATAAATATAATACTTTTTACAACAATTTATGTATTTTTTTCAAAATTAAATTCACAAATGTGGCTAAATAAAATTTAAATATAACCTGCATATGTAGCCATAAAGCGAGTTTTTAAAGTAAAAATGTTAAAAAGATCATTTAGTTTTTATATCTAAATTAAATATAAAAATGATTCAAATGACCAAAATTGGATTTATATATATATATATATAATTTATCTATTTTTACTTTAAAACTACTTTAAAATATAATTTAACATTAATAAATATTTAAACTAAAATGCAGTATTTTTCACTACTCATCAAAAATAAAACATCGCATAAAAATATAAAAAATTTACCCTAATCTAATTTTGAAATTACAAGTTCCAAAATGATGATTATTTTTATAAATAAAATTTATAAAAGTGTCAAAATATTTGTTTAAATTAGGAACACCCTCAAAAGGTGCTAAAACTAAATCTTGTGTATATTACAAGCTGACTTAATGTTTTTTGTTCCATAAGATTTGCATAGTGTTGTGTATAATGAAGGAAAAAACATAGTGTTTTAATATAGGAAAATATATATTTAGTGTCATGTGAAATGAAAATTTTCAAAAAGATTAAATTAATTCACAATATCTTAGGGTGTTACATTCCACCTCCCTTAAAATAAATTTTTCCCTCAAAATTAATTTATGTTCTTAAAGGTTTAATACTTGAAATTTTGTTTCATAGAAATTATCATAATAAAATTTAATTATAAAAAATATTTTAAAAAGGAAATTTATAAATCTAGCAGTTTCCCAAAGTAACTTATAATTAAGTTTCCACATATGAGAACAAAGGTGGAAAGTGAAGAACAGACAAGGAGTAAAAGCATAAATAATTATATAGAGTTATAATGATAATTTATCACAGGATTGTGAATGATCAATGTAAAGTTAAGGGCCTAAGAACCATAAATATATGATGATTTATAAGACCATCAGTTCAATAGAAATGAATGTATTAGGATAAATAATTTTCAATATCTTTTCCTAGATTTTTTGAATTATTTTACTATCTAAGAATATAAGGAAATATAAATACTTGATTTTTTTCATTTTAATATAAAAAATATCACCCTTTGGTTATGCCTTTATCAATTTCTAATTCATCTCTTACTCCAATAAATTAATGTGATTTTTTCATTTTTGAAGTACTATAAGGTCATAAGGTAAAATGAGAACTCATTTAATATGTCTTCAGTTAGCATCACAACAAAAAAGTTATCAAAAGTTATCCAATATGCTTAAATCCTCCTATAGTGAGATAATACTTTAATATAAAAAACTTAATAAGAAATTTAACTTGAAATTTCAAAAAATGGTTAACCTTTTAACCCTTATGAAAGATGATAATCCAAAACATTAGAAAGAATTTCACTAAATCAGCATAACATTAATCCATGTATATCATATGGTAGCTCTTGGTTGTAGGATTCAAAACATGTGAATACATTTATCATGTATTATCATAAAACATGGTAATAACATGAATTTCCATACATCTGTATTGAAAACATTATTATTTCCTTATTCTAATGCTTACTAGATATATTGAATAAATCTAAGAAGTTTTAAACATCATCCATGGTAACATATCCCACTTTTTTAAAAAAACATTATTAGTTCAGAGGTAATATATAATATCCAATTTACTTTATCCAAATCAATCATCTATTTATCCAATCTAAATACAATTTTATCAATATCTTGAACACATTAAGGTTTAAATTCCATTAATTGAAAATATCATCCTTCCATTAAAATACTTTTCTAAATATTCATTTCCATTCAACATATCCTTTTAAATCCTTAATGAAAAACTTATACTGAAAATACTTATATATTTTATGATTCATATAACATAATCTCTGAATTCCAAAATATATATACTTCAATCATCCATCTTTATTCGTAAACCAATATGCAGGATTCATCACATTATTCTTTAATATCCTTGTCCTAGAATACGAAATATGAATCATATATTAAGGTTCCCCAAACACAATCTAATCATGCCTCTTATATTTTATGTAAATAGTACTCTTAGAATATCCCATACCTTTCACATGTCGTATGTGGTCTATTTAACTTCATAAGTATAACCAATACTCATACCACCTTCCTAGTTCTCTTGATGGGATATCTACTTAGGACATCGATTTATATAATTCACATACTTTAAACATCCAAAACATTTAATTTTAACCCAGTTCTTTCTTGTTCCTGCTATTGACTAACACTATAAATCATAGTGTGAGAAACACTTATAATATCAAAAAACACATAATCAATAAAAAAAATACATATAGGATGTAAAAATCATGAAACCTACTTATTTAATCTATAACACCATTGGTTTATCCTAGTCTATTCATAGTCATATTCTATTTAAAATCATTCATAATGGTTCATAAATAGTTTTTGAATTCCCAAAGCACATCCCCTGGGAGTGTCAAACCAAGAGTGTAGCAAGGCATGTTGTCAATCACTAGTTCTCATTCTAGTATATCTTAATATGGGCTTTTCAGGACTGTTGCCCCTATGAAAATATATACCAAAGCAACACCCACTTTTAGTATCCAGATAGTTATGTATTACTAGGAATCCAATAACTCTATCCTTTAGACAAATTCTAGGACATTTTCATATACTTTAACTTATCCTTAGAGAAATACCTTGAAATATCATTATAAATATATATAAGGATCTCACTAAATTTTTCTCATCCTAATTTTAAAATTTTGACTAAACCATTCCTTTAATACCAACTATAGCAATATGGGATTAACATACATGGATATTACATCATTTTAGATAAATATTCAACACATTTCAAAAGTATATTCTTGAGGATCCTAATATATTAGTGTCTCGGGAAACTTGGAAAAAAATATTCTAACTTGGTGGAATATCTTAAATGTTTATCATAAATATATTCCCCTTTAGTAATTCTACTTAAAACCATTATTTATAACATGGATAAAGGAAACAAAAGAAATGGGTGATCTCAGATAATCCGTACGGGTAAAAAATCACTACTGGAATTTGAGGTATTTGCGATTAGCTATTTCTGATGGGATCCCGTCGCAAATAATCCGTTGTAGAAAACGGAGTTGTAAATAGTTCCCTATTTATATATGTAAAAACCTGTTGCGATGGGCCCATAACAAAAAAGTATTTACGACGGGCCAGTTTTCCTGTCCCAAATAGGTATTTTAAAAAATATATAACTATTTGCAACGGGAAGCCATCACAAAAGGTCTGGTTGCAAATAATTAATAAAATAAAAAAATTATATTCAATAAAATTATGATAAATTAATATTAGAAAATAATGATAATATTAATACAATTAATATAACTAATAAAATATAATATAATAATAATACTAATATTAATAATAAAAAAATATATTACAATAAGAATAATAATAAAATAATACTAATAATATAATAATGTTATTATTATTATTAATATTTATGAAACAATAATGTTAATATTATTAAAATAATAAAAAAAATTATAAAATATTAAAATTCTCAATATTCACAATAAATAAAAAAAATATTATTATTATTAGTAAAGTAAAAAAACATTAAGAAATACTAATAATAAATATTAACATATTAAAAATAATAAAAATAATAAATTATTAAATTATACAATATTCACACCAATATAAAAGACAAAAACTGTAAATAGTTAATATTACAACAAACTTAGAATTCAAATGTTTTTAACATGAAAAAAATCACCCGGGGGATAGTCTTCTAAGGGAGGTGGAGGATCTGAAGGAAATGGTGGAGGAAACTTCATCCCTAAACTACGAGTCAGACGGAGTATATACTCCATATAATCATGCTATTGTTGCTGCCATCAAATCATCTTCTCCTCTTACTGCTATTGATGTTGTTGGTTCTCCTCCTCATACTATTGTTTGTGCTACTGCATCTCCTTTTTCACCTTAAACAAACTCTCTATAAGCTCACTCTGAGCTCGCAGCTTCTCCTGATACTGTGATCTAGAAGATGATACCTCTCTACAAGCTCCTCTCAAGATGGATTCCAACATCACAACAGTACCACAATGAGTCTCAAGATTCAATCGATAGTCGATACCAGCTACTCGGCCCTTCTCGAAGGCATACTGGGTTGCCTGCATCTATGCCCCCTCATTGAAATGGTGGGCACTAGTGTGATCAGCTGTCTCAGCCAGACTCTCAGGCTGTTTCTGAAAGATTGTGGCATCATATGACTCCCTTAGTTCCAATTTGAAATTAAAATAGAGAAAATATTATATTTAGTTAATTCTCAAATTGAAAAAGAAATAATACTGACCATAATCTGACGTTGGTGATCACCTCTAATATCTACAGTGGTTGGATCACTGTACATCCTCTGATAAATGTCGTACTCTATAATATCGGGCTACACGATAGCCTATATGAATATAAAATAAAATATTTAAAATTTAAATTATATAAAATATTTAAAAAAAAGTACGTACCAGGTGCTCTATATGCATACTAAATGTATGACTACCGGCTCGATGTGTCACCTCCTATCTCCCCCGGTTCTGTCGGAACAATGAAGATCTCCTCAAAAATCTACCACCCAACCAGTGTGAACAAAATCCATCCCAAACAGGAGATAAAATTTACTATGGTCGGTGGGCTCTACAAAACTCATCAAACAATGCCACTCATGCTTTCTTCATGGTCGTCCTTCTCAAATTATGAAAGAACTGATGGAAACTGTCATGCATAGACTCCTCCCATGTCGTGTAGATAGCGTCACGCATGATATCATCGATGGGATACCATAAACCCTACAAATAATTTATAATATAAAGTTTTTAATAAAATAAATTTCAAAATAAATATTATTTATTTAAGAAGCATCCATTTATCGAACATGTCGTGCTGCACATCAACGAGAATTTGTTCCCATATGATCCGTGGATAATAAAAATAATTGTGCGAGATAGAACTCCCCTATCCAATAGCTATATGCTCAAAACTTTGAAAAAAAGAACAAATATTCAAACATTTATTATATAAATAAATTAATAAAAGCTAACAAAAATACATAGGTTACCATACCTCTGCGTGTATAGATTGAAACCAAGACGTAGACGTCACCCGAGGATAGGGTTAGGAAGCATCAGTCACGCAAGACCACACCCCCTCTGCATACCCCCTGAACTGCCAGTAGGATGAGGGACAGATGAACCCAAATCTTCCTCATCTAAAGGTTGGTCACCCTCCTGCAACTGAAGAAATAGATCATCATACATCTGAAATGAAAAATCATTATTGTTAGAAAATAGTTGAAAATAAATATTATATATATAGATATATATTATTTATGATTACAACCATCATTTAACTGTGTCAATATTCACCATCATCATCATCTTCATATCTAACGATGTTAATGTCTTCATATTCCTCCTTAGAATCATCAATATCCATATGAGTTTCAATTTCAATTTAATCATCTCTCACCATTTCAAATTCATTTTTAGCATCATTAACATCATTTTCACCATCAACCCTTAATTGTGGGGTGTCATCATCGATATTCATGTCTCACTGTGAAAAAGATGGATTTTGTGTAGTCTCTTGGAAAATTTTGATTCCTTGCACTTCAATGAAACAATATTCACTTTGAGTAAAATGATTTTCTCACAATTTTATTTTTATTAAGTTCAACCAATCACTCAGGTCTCTTGAAGTAGCATAATACTTTGCATAATAAATTTGATGTTTCTATTGATCCAATAAAAATGGTTCTTTTAATAAAAGAATACTTTTATATTTAATATAAATGATTCTATGAGTTGGATGAACATGCAAGCCTCTCTCAGTATCCAACCACCGACATTTAAACATAATTACGTAATCATTTCCTAGATAAAAAAGTTCAATAATTTTATCCAGCATGCCATAAAAGTCAGATTTAGTTTATCCATGATGAGATCCTCTCATTAAAACTCCACTATTAATTGTTTTTTTGTTCCCCATATGCATTTTTATGAAATAAAAAATCATTCACCACATATGAATTATAAGATTTATCCATTTTGGATGGTGGGTTACTCAATATACATATTCTCTTATCAATTTTATCAGCATGTTGAGACACTTAAATATTCTCAAAATAATTATCAATATAATAAATAATAAACTGAATTGATATATTAAACTATAAATAATTTATGTTACCGGTTTTCGAAACCATTGAGAATTTTTTTCGGTGTTCTTCAAGAGGAGCTGCTGTAATTTGTGGAAGTTGTTTCTTGATATGATTGTCATATAACCTGCAAATAAAATAGTTTTACTTATTATAACATAAATTATAGAATAAGTGATAGAAGCACTCACAGTATTAATCATTTCATATCTTCACATTTTAGTAGAACATATGTATGATCTCTATGATGTTCATCATCTGAAATACATCGTTCATCAACTCCACTGAAGCCAAGCTCTAGATGATTAAAAATGACAATTGATTTCCCATTTCATCATCAAAATTATCCTTGTTCTATCCCACGAATTTTTGTTTTGAGAGATATTCATATTCAAAATAATGAGAGAAGAAAAAAGAAATTTCCTCTTGCAAATAAGCTTCAACAATTAAGTCTTCAACAGATGCTTTGTTACATACTTTTTTCTTCAATTTCTGCATGCATATCCTAAATGGGTACATCCATATAAACTGTACTAGACCTCCACATTTTTCTTTATGTGGAAAATGTAATATCAAATGTTCCATTGAGTCAAATAAAGCTGGCAGAAAGATTTTTTTTCAGTTTACATATAATTACAACAACATCTTGTTCACATTTTCTTAGTGCATCGTAGTCTATTTTCACAGCACAAATGTCTTGGAAAAAAAAGATATGTCTATTATCGAATCGGCATAAGTCTTTATATTATTACATGACAATCATGACTTTTTAATCTGGTAATATGACCATTCCTAACACATCTACAAAAATTGGAAGAATATCCATATGAATGTCTCAAATATGAAATCCACTAACAAAATAATAAGAAACTCTCTTTGGAATGTTTATAATCTACTTTTGGCTTCATTAACCTATGTGATCTGACATTTTCAAACAGTTCAAGTTCTGGTCGCCAGTAAATTTTGGCAAGATCTAATTGTGCCTTTACATTATCTTTGGTCCTACCTAGTGTATCCGAAACTATGTGAAATAAATTATCAAAATAGTATTTCTCAATATTCATGACATCCAACATGTGGTAGACCAAAAAATCAGAAAAATATGATACATCCCAAAAAATGCTATGTTTTATCCAATTGTGTTCTTTTCCAAAGCATTGAATTTTATGTTGGTTTATTTTTGGTCCAAATGTGATGGGAGGTAATCAAAATACAACTAATTTTAACTCTATACCTAATATCATTTTTGGAGGTCCATCCCTTTCAATTGTGCATTTTCTGAAATGAAATTTGTTCCCTTGAAAAAGGATGATCGGTTGGAAGAAATCAGCAATCACAGTCAAAATAAAAATATTTTTTTCCATTGATGAGCATAAATACTTTGTTGTCTCCCATACAGTAAGGAAAATATTTCAGACCATGTGTACTCTAGTCAGATAACATTCCATATGTCAGGAAGTCACTAATTGTCCACATCAATGCAGATTTTAGTAAGAGATTTTGTTTTGCAACAACATCATATGTATTAACACCATTACTCCACTATGAATTTAACTCATCAATCTATGGTTTCAAAAAAACATCAATATTCTTTTTCATGTGTCCTGGGATTAATAAGGTCAAAAATATATAAGGCTACTTCATCAACATCCATGGAGGTAAATTGTACGGAGTTATAAAGACAGTCCAACATGAATAATGACTACTATAAGAAATGAACATAAAGAAATCATCAGTATAAAGACCCAATCGCACGTTTTGGGATTCTAAAGAAAAATACGGATGCACTCAGTCAAAATATTTACATAAATCACCATCATATAGATGATTCAAGATTTTACTGGTAGAAATTTTGTTTTTGTGCCATGATATCATTGTTGCTGTGTTCTGAGACATAAATAAACGTTGCAACTTGGGTGTAAGTGGGAAATATCCCAACTATTTTATAGGAATCGATCCAGACCTCCCTGGTTGAGCTTCTTTATACCCCGATTGTCCACATTTGGGACAACTATCCAATGAATCATTTTCACCAGAATATAAGATGCAATCATTTGAACATGCATGAATCTTTTGATAACTAAGGCCCAGATTACGAACTAACCTCTTGCTCTTATAGTAATTTTGAGGCAACACATTTCCTTCTGGTAATGGAATTTTAACAAAAGAAAATATCTAATCAAAATAGTTGTTTGAAATTACATTATCTTATTTAATAGCCATAAATTTTTCATTTGCTTCTAATTTTCTTATCTTCAAACCAGGATATAATGTATCCTCAGCAGACCTCAACAACTTATAAAATTCATATGGTGCCAACTCATGAGTTAAATCAATATCATCCTGAGTTTCAGTTTACTAAACAGATGGACTTGCAACATCATGTACTAAATTTTAAATCTGTGATGGATCCAGAATCAAATTATTATTATCTTCCCTAGAACTTCATTTACTGTGTTGATACCAAAAAACAAAATCTTGTTGAAAACCAAAATGAAAGAGAAGTCCTCTAACACTGTCAAATGTGTCAAATATTCTCATAGCACATTTTTTACAAGGACACTAAATTGTTCCTTCTGAAACAAATTCTGGTTTTGATGATGCAAATGATAAGAAAGCTTTAACACCCTTAATATATAAATGATTTAAACCAGAACCATTTGGATTTCTATGCTGATTTATCCAAACACGATCATGTAATAATGAATGTTTTCGAATTCCTTGTTCCATATTTTTCTACAAAATATAAAATCATTACTATTTTTGAATAATTTTTTATAAGAAAAACACTATACAAAAATAGAATATAAATAATTACAGCTACTTCTTACTAATTACATCTAATTACGGGCGACACAATTTCCATCAGATTGGCGGATGCTCTTCTGTCTGATGGCTCGTTTACTTGCAACTTTCTCACACTGAAATCAAAATAAATAATTTTCTAGGATTTATTCACATCCATCCCCGTGCATACTAGAATGCATAAGTATACCTCTGACTAGATTCTACATTTTGATTTCAGTGTGATAAAGATACAAGTAAATGAGCCTTCAGACAAAAGATCCCCCTTTTGTCGAAAAATCATCTTCTTGCAACTATCACTTCTTGAAAACATTATGAAAAAATTTCTGCTATGTATGCATATCCAATCTCATGCATAATAGATGGGATATGCATATGTAGAAGCAAATTTTTCATAATTTTTTCAGTCGGTGAGAGTTGAAAACAGAGGATTCATCGAGAAAAATGAGTGCCACCAATCCATTGGAAATTATGTCAAGTTCTTATAATTTATTACAATTATCCCTATTTATTATTAATTATTTTCATTTATTACTAATTATTCATATTTATTACTATTTATTTCTAATTATTATTATTTATTTCTAATTATTACTATTTATTGTTAATTATTAGTAAGTATTACTAATTATTAGTAATTATTGCTAATAATTAGAAATTATTGTTAATTATTACTATTTATTACTAATTATTACTATTTATTGCCAATTATTACTATTTATTTCTAATTATTACTATTTATTGCTAATTATTAGTATTTCTTTCTAATTATTAGTAATTATTGCTAATTATTAATAATTATTACTAATTATTATTAATTATTGCTAATTATTAGTAATTATTTCTAATTATTAGTAATAATAGCTAATTATTAGTAATTATTCATATTTATTAGAAATTATTGTACATTATTAGTAATTATTTCTAATTGTTAGTAATTATTACTAATTATTACTAATTATTGTTATTTATTACTAATTAATGCAAATTATTACTAATTATTGCAATTTATTAATAATTATTTATATTTAATACTAATTATTTCTAATTAATACTAATCATTGCTAATTAATACTAATTATTGCTAATTAATACTAATTATTACTAAATAATACTAATTATTACTAATTATTACTAATTGTTACTAATTGTTTATATTTATTACTAGTTATTAGTAATTATTACTAATTATTAGTAATTATTACTATTTTTTACTAATTATTACTCTTTATTACTAGTTATTACTGTTTATTACTATTTTTTACTATTTTTTACAATTTATTACTATTTATTAATAATTAATACTAATTATTACTATTTATTACTATTTATTAAAAATAATTACTAATAATTACTACTTTTTACTAATATTACTCTTTTTACTAATTATTACTATTTTTTACTAATTATTACTATTTTTTACTGATTATTACTATTTTTTACTAATTATTACTTTTTATTACTAATTAACACTATTTATTACTATTTAACACTATTTATCACTATTTATTACCATTTATTTCTATTTATTACTAATTAATACTATTTATTACTATTTATTTCTATTAATTACTATTTAATACTAATTATTACTAATTATTATTAATTATTAATAATTATTAGTAATTATTAATATTTATTACTATTTTTTCCTAGTAATTAATATTTATTTCTAATTATTACTATTTATTGTTGATTATTACTATTTATTGCTAATTATTAATATTTATTTCTAATTCGTACTATTTATTGCTAATTATTACTAATTATTGCTAATTGTTACAATTTATTGCTAATTATTACTATGTATTGCTAATTATTACTATTTGTTGCTAATTATTACTAATTATTCCTAATTATTACTAATTATTCTTAATTATTAGTAATTGTTGTTAATTATTAATAATTATTGCCAATTATTATTAATTATTGCTAATTATTAGTAATTATTGCTATTTATTAGTAATTATTGCAAATTATTACTAATAATTGCTAATTATTACTAATTATTGCTAATTATTACTAATTATTGCTAATAATTACTAATTATTAGTAATTTTTACTAGATATTACTATTTGTTATTAATTAATACTATTTATTACAATTTATTACTATTTATTACTATTTACTACTATTTATTACTATTTACTACTATTTATTACTATTTATTACTAATTATTACAAATTAATACTAATTATTACTAATTAATAATAATTATTGCTAATTATTACTAATTATTACTAATTATTACTAATTATTAGTATTTATTACTAAATATCACTAATTATTAGTACTTATAACTAATTATTATTTTTTTTACTAATTATTACTATTTATAACTATTTATTCCAAATTATTACTAATTAGATTTAACTACGATTAATTACTGATAATTATCGCTACTAATTACTAATTACCGCTAATTATTTATATTCATTTCTAATTATCGTTAATAATTTCTAATTACCACTAATTATTAATAATTAGCATTAATAATTTCAATTTATTACTACAAATAAATATTGATAACAAAATAATCTAAATGTAATTTAATTACAACTAATTAACAATAATTAAAATTAAATCAATATTAAATTAAATAAAACATAAATACCTTTAAACTTGATCTCTTATAGTTCTAGACGACTTCAAAATCTCTTTGTAAAAAATTTTAACTCGGAGAAGTTTTAACTCTAAAATTAGAGTTTAGAGAGAGAGAAAGAAAGTATGAATAGAGAGGAGAAAACGGATGAGGATATATAACAGTTAGATCATTTTGCAACAGAACTATTTGTGACAGGCATCACGTCACAAATACTTTCGGTCGCATTAATTATTGTAGGAAGTTAAAAGGGTATTTGTGACGTGACCCGTCACAAATAGTGACCTGCTGACACACTATTTGCGACAGGGGGGTATATCCTGTCGCAAATAGTATTTACCGTTGCTAGGTATATTCGACCGAGGGGGGGTGGTGCCTCCCCGTCGCAAATAGTATTTACCGCCACTGGATATTTCCGACGGAGAGCCACCTCTGTCGCAAATACCCTTCTCGCACTTTGGCGGGCAAACTGTGGTAAACCTTTTACGATGGAACCTCTTTTCCAATCACAAATAACAAATTATTTGTGACAGGATGATGTCCTCACTGCAAATAATCTTATTGATGAACTATTTACGATGGGATCTATTCTCGTCGCAAATAACCCGTTACAAAAGGTCGTTTTTTCTGTAGTGAAGGGAGATAAACATGAGAATAAGGGTATGATAATGTGATCATAACATTAAATGATCATACACTGCATATCAAAGATCATAAACATTAATCATAGTATAAATATTGGCAGTTCAGAAGACATGAATCATAAGGGAATCAAGAGAATAAGCCATCAAATCATAACATAGGAACAAGACATAGAATTTGTGGAATACACATAATCATAAAAAATCCTATGTCAAGGTTATGTACTAAGGCCTTATAACATGATAGGCTTGGGATAAAAACATGTGTACCTATTTGGGGTTTGGGATGACCTCCCATGTACCATCTTGTTCCAGGCTTGGGATGCCCTCCTGTGAACCCTCTGGTTTCGGTCTTGGGATTCCCTCTTGTGTACCCTCTTGATTCGGGCTTAGGATTCCCTCCTGTGTGCCCCGTTTTTTTTGTCTTAGGATTCCCTTCCATGTACCCTACTGTTTCGGGTTTAGGATGCCCTCTTGTTTCAAGCATGGGATGTCCTCTCATGTACCCTCTTATTCTATACATTGTAAAACCTCTTTTTGAGTCTTGGAATTCCCTCATGTGCACCCTTAGAGCTCATAAAACATTTATCATTACCCAATGAATTCGACGGAGATATAGGTCCCACCTGTCAAATAATGAAATCATACTTGCATGTTCCACAAGATAACAAAACATTAATCATATCAGGACCCATGAGAAGAGATGGGTTTTATTAAAATAAAATCATATCCCATGAAATGAAATGGGTATCATTAACATTTCATCACATCATAATCTATTAAAAATAGGTAGGTTTTCTAATCATTTCATTAAAGAATACCCCGTGAAAAGAAGCGGGTTCCAAAAGCATATAACTTGTGGAAGAGAAACAGGTGTCGTAAACATCATTTCATTAAAACATAAACCATTCAAGAAATAATTTGAATTATATTCTTGGATCATGTCCCCAATAAATCTTAAACTACATTAATGAATTTCATCTTAAATGGAGAAGGATTTTGAAGTATAACATGGAGCATTTGATAATAAAAATTCACTTTTTAAAACATATAAAATATTCAAAATCCACTTTTAAAAAAACACTTTTAAAACATATAAATTAAGATTTAAAATAATTTAAAACTTTATAATGTAAAATTTCTTTTCTGCATTGATAAATTCTCTTTAAAATATAAAGCCTTTTGAAAATCTTTTTTGTTGAAAATACCTTAGAACACATATAAAAGAATATTGAAAACATTTAGAAATCCTTTTAGTTTGAAAATAATTTGAAAATTCATAAATAAATATTAAAAAAAATTGAAAAACTTTTTCCTTGAAAACATGTAAAATGGGATTGAAATTATTTAAAACACTTTTTAAACATAAAACATTTTTTAAACCCCTTTTTAGACAACATTGTTTTTAAAGAACACGGATTTTTGACCGAAAAAAACGTTAGATATTCATAAAAAAAAGTTTCTTAATTTTTTTAAGTACCAATGTGAGGAAATAATGGTATTAATAAATTAATATATCATGTATAAAAAATCATAAGAGAATTCATGAGTTTACTTGAGGTATGTGTCATAATATTTCATCAATGGAAGTGTAATTGTAAAAAATCTCGATAAATGATTCGATTATTGCAGTAAACTATTACCGCATTGGTAACTTTGACTCATTTTCTGCTAGATAGAAAAAAATTACATGAATCTTAAAATATCATGAAAGAAATATATTCATGATATTACAAGTAAAATGTGAAGTATTTACACCCCATAGAAATGTATAGATGCATAACATGACATGTCTCTCAAATAAGGAAACTTGATACAAAAATTACTTTACCAATTTGGTAGATTTTAAATTATAAACCCAATGGAAGAAATATCATAAAATTGATATGTAAATAACTATAAATTTAATTTTAAGAGACATAGAATATATTCATGAGAAATATATACACCACACAACATAACAGAGTGGTGAATAAGGCATGTATTTAATAGATTTTAAAAGTGAGATGAGAAAACCATTACCTTAAGTCTTGACTTTCTTCATATATGTTCAAACATGTTGTATAATATATAATAGTTTATTATAAATCTAAAATATATACATATTATTATATCTAACACTATATATGATTTGGTTATGACTTTATATTACCTTTTTATTAATAATTCCATGTTAATGTTACGTTTCAGGTAATATATGCTTTGTATTTCATATACGTTTTGGATTTTTTTTCTTGATCCTCATACTTAGATCATGATTTGAATATTTCTAGAATATAAAACATGATATATATATATATATCATATATATTCATTATATATTTATATATTATAATATATAAAATATTGAAATTTGAAATGGAATACACCATTTATGGAGACAGTAGCTCATACGTACGCATTAACGGTGTTTCCATTTTATTATCATATTGAAAGAAAATAAGTAAATTAAATATTTATATATATATATATATATAATATAATTATAGATGAATTATTATGTCATATATATCATATAATTTCACTAAACCCATCCTTAATAAATTCCATGTAAAGTGTGAATGAATCACATTGCTTTGAAGAGGTGGTAAACCACACTTTCACAAATGAAGTTATCATATTTAAACAAAATGGAAAGCATGAAGGTATATTTTTTATAATAGTTATAGAAGAATAAATACATCATAAATATAAAATATATCATATAAAATAGATTTTCCATCATAATTACCAATCATGATAGGTGGTAATGGAAAAACGAACAACATCATTTCATGAGGTGGTAGTTTTCCATACACAAGAATGGTAAGTACGTTACCCCCTAGATGAAAGTGTATGTTAGTGTAGTTTTAAGCCTTAGAATAAAAACATATAAGTATATTGAGGATACTGAGGATACTAAGGATATTATTTAATCATGTAATAATAATATTTTAGTGGTGGATAATGAAAATACAACAATTGAGCTTGAGAAAGAACTACTGGAAAATTAACTTATACTAATGGTTTGGGATTATAGGTATAGTCCATAAAACCCTGGGTGTAGGGTATACCCATAGCTTAGAGAAATTTTGGAGTGGAATACATCAGTATAGCTCTAAGCTATTCCTATTTTTTTAAAATCCTATTTCCACTATTATGAAATGTGGAAAAAGTTGTATGGGAAATAGTCCACCATGTCAATAACCCTATACCCACAATTCTAGAACTATGGGTATAGGATATTAAAAAATTCTTAAAGACAGATTTGAACCTTTGACTACCAATTTATAAACCAAGTGACTAACCACTACACCACATATTATTATTGGTATAAAAATATATATTTAATTACATATATATATATTTAAACCATGGATATAGGTTGAAAATGTGGAAATAGTTATTCTCATGCGATTTGTTCCTTGATTTTGTGGGAAAGATATAGCCACTGTTGAAAAAAACTCTGACTATATGGATTACCTATAACCATGTTTCATAGAGAACCATGAGTATAGGTTTTGAACCAAAACCTATACCCACTATTTTTTGAAGAACCATGGGTATTGGTCTTCAACCAAACCCTATACCCATGGTATTTTCAAAAACCATGGGTATATGTCTGGAAACAAACCATATTCCCTTGGTTTTAGAAAAACTATGGGTATTGGTCTGAACTAAACCCCATACCGACTATTTTTTTAAAACTGTGGGTATAGGGGTAACCTATTGTAAGAAAATTATTCTTACATTAAGGTACGAGTTTCTTTTTTTCTATTTTTGAGTTGTTTTTGAGATAACAGGGGAAAACTAGGAAATTCTTTAAATTTCTAGGTTACACGCTAGGTACTTCCCTATACACACTATGTACCCTTTCCGTTTGAGAAGTCCATACATGGTGTGTAGTCTTGTTGGCTGGACAGAGATGTTTAACCAAGTACACGTTGTGTACTCTTATTACACACCATGTAGTATAGTCGTGTACGAGGGATATACATGGTGTGTGGGTATGATGGTGAGTTAGAGGGGGGAAACTAAGGACACGCTGTATAATGCCTTGTACACATCGTGTAGTCACGTCAGTGGGTCCTTAGTGAAATTTCAGCCATCTTAAGAATAGTAAAATGATACGCATGATGTGTATACCTATATATAAGACATGTATTTTCTTTTCCTTTTTCATTAAAATGGGAAGTAGCCTCATTTTGAGGCAGAGGGAAGAGGTTTTCGTTTGGGTTCACAAATAAATGGCACCAGAGCTCGTTTTTTATCTTGATCATCCGTTTGAACTCAGTTTCGGTCACCGTTGGATGTTTTTGAACCCCATAGGTGAGATATTTATTCCCCTTGATCCTTTTGTCTTGATTTCTATTCTAAACCGAGTTATAGGGTTTTGAGTGTTAAAACTTGTTTTGTAGATCTCCCTAGTTCTAGACTGAATTAGAGTATGTTCTCGGATGAGGATCATCATACCAGTACAAGTTGGGTGGTGAATACCTTGTTTGTGTTTTCGTGGACATTTGAGTGGTGCGGCCTTCGGCATGTCTTTGGTTATTTTTGAGAGGGACTCATTTTAATATCTATTTTATATTGAATTAATTGTTAGACCCATGAGATGCCTTTGGTAATACCCTATTTCCTAAATTTATTGTGCAAGGTCAGGTGAGAGGCCAACACTCATTGGTAGATTTTGTATCGAGGAGCCAAAATGGTTATAATTGGTCTGCTTTGTTTTTAAAATGGTATGTTTAATTTGCTAACACATGATTAGTCTTTTTATAGGCATTCAACACCTCAGTGCTGCTGGGTGATAACTATTGGGCTAGTGAAATTAAATTGTTTAGATTGTTTTTCTTGTTTATGTGATTTGTTTAAATGTGATAAATATGTAATTACGGAATTTCATATTCTAGAACCTTTGGGTTTTGTTGGGCGTGGCCCGAATACTCTTGAGTTATGTTGATAACAGTTTGGGTTCAGACCCGCTTACTTGAGTGGTTTGACCATAGGGTTGGGCATCATAGACGTTAGATTGAGGTAGTGTGACTGTCAAGTTGGGCATGGCCCAGGTTACGTGGATAGAAAATCCATCATATTTGA
Organism: Viscum album; assembly: GCA_963277665.1. NCBI lineage: Eukaryota > Viridiplantae > Streptophyta > Magnoliopsida > Santalales > Viscaceae > Viscum > Viscum album. The sequence goes on from OY728158.1 coordinate 328,521,136, forward strand.
GCGACATGGTCACTGAGACATGAGATGTCAGAGATTTTGTGGCTTGGATTTTTTATTTAGTGATTACTTCTCACCTATGACTTGAGTTGTGTGCACATAGGTTGACTCTGTTTTGAGGTGGTTTTGACCGCTCATGTAGGTAGAGGCCCTCGATAGTTGTGGTTTAGGTACTATTGGTTTGGGGGTGCTTTCCATAGGAAGACATGTGGAAAGTGAGGAGGCTTCAGTTCATATAGATGAGGATACAAGGTTATGATATTGAGGGAAGATATCATTGTTTCCTCAGGTTATTTATTTGAGGATAGACAAAACTGTTCCCCTGATTATTATTTGAGGACAGAAATTGTTGTTCCTCCAGTAGTTCGGTCATGATCAGATGTTAGATTTTGAGCATGGGTTACTATTGTTTGGATATTCCATCATGATTTTGGTACTTCAGACATGAGCTTTCATGAGGCATGTGGTGCCGGGTTATATGGTTGAGATTTCGGTGTTGGCTGAAGTAGGTGACACTCCATGGTGGCTACTGAGCACCAGTAGAAGTTGTGTTTACATTCTGCACCGTATTATTTACTTTACTTATAGATACATGTCTGTCTAAACACTCATAGTAGGTATGCACCATTGGGTGGTAACCTACTAAGATTCATCTCACATATTACACGGGCCCTTTGGGATGTGTGTAGACTTTTTGGATTTACATGTAGGAATGACATCAGCTTCAGGAGATGGATCATATTATCTGTTTCTTGGAGATGGTGTGGACCATAAGGTTGTGCCAAGAGGAAGTTACTTTGTTTTTATTACCTTATTATATCATTATGCATTATTTTTTAGCTAATGTTGGTTAGCCATGAGATACATTGTTTATTGACAGGTATGACCTACTGTGGATGCATGTTCTGTTGTTTCAGTAGATGTTATAAGCGGTGTTCAGTATATTGTTTTGTTTACATTCCACCACACTTGTTTCTATATAACATATGTTGGTTTATCTACTATTGATTGTTCTTCTATTATGCATGTATGTTTCAAGTCTTCAGAGCCTCTTATTTGATATTATACTCAGACCAGTTTTTTATTTTCCTCTGAAAGTATATACCCCCCCCCCACTATACCTTTTTACACCCACACTACCAGTCCACAGCCTTTGGAATTTGGGGAGGCAGGCCTTAGGTGGTAACAACCAACCCATTTATCATTGTTCGAGTGTTTGTTCGGGTCTGATATGTTTCTCCTATACCCATAGTTTTTTTCAAAGCCATGTGTATAGCCTTGTTTTCCAATAGTGAAGGATATTACATCTTCTTTGGTTAACTCCTCTTCGTTTGCACCAAAAGGATTCCTTGGTTATATTTTTTCCCAAAGGTAATAATATATGTAGATGGTAGGTATTTTGGGAGAATATTTGGGAAAAATTTGAATGAGACAAATTTTATTTAGAGGTGTGAGGAAGGGAAAGAGTGAATGTCTTTTTATAATGGATGAGGAGTGACATTCTTGTAAATAAAAAAAGGTAAGAATAGTTTGGAGGTATCCCTTACCTAATGTACTTCAAAAACAGAAAAATAATGGATTAAATGGTAATTATTGTTTATACACACTCAGAAAAAAAAATATAAATAAATGAATTTTTATCATTTTGTCCATTAGTATTTAGGTTTCATTACTTTTATCATTTTAGTTTTAATTAAAGTAACTAGTTTGCTATCCCAAGTAATTTAACTACTAAAACTAAAATAATGTTATATTTATTATACAATATAGACCCACTGAATTCTAAATAATATATCATATTTAAAAATTATAATTCCCAAATGTTTTAGAAATTAATTTTAAAAGAATCATATGTAACGCGCAAAAACTTTTCCCTAACCTAAATTTTGCTAACAGTGTTTTTAATGTTTGGGGGTATATATGTTCATTGTAAAGATCAATTGGTCTATTACTATACCATATTGTATTTTAATTTAAACTTAAAAATAACTTGTTACATGGTAGGATTTTTATTAATTTTAAATCATTTAATAAAATATAATTTATTTTTAAATAAAATTAATGTCAATTTTGACATTATTAATTTAATTTTAATTTAAAAAATATCAATACAATAATGGAATTAGAATATATTAAGTTCATATATGTGTAACATGATATATTAACTTATAAAAATAATGGAAGATAATGATTCATTAAATTTACTTTACTTTTAATTTATTTAGCATCATTTATTTTATTTAATTATTAACTAAATAATCCATGCGTTAGCATATGTTAAGAATTTAATGTAACTAATTAATCACTATCAATCAATAATAAATAATTATGATAAAAATAACTCATTTATCTTTCATAAAGTTATTTAGAACTGAAAATATTTTTTTTCACATCTCAATGTTTGATAAATGTTATAAGTATGGAAAGTTCCTATTTTGTCTTTTTCCTTACTTAACATATAAAATGAGGAATTTTTATAATAGAATCCCAATAACTCATAAAATTAGAACCATGAAGGTATATAGTCTAAATATGGTAATACAATTGATTTGAACCACTTTCTAAGTCATTTTTTCCTTTAAGTTTATGGTTTAATCTCTTATTAATCTTAATTCTACCTTAATCACTCTAATTAATTTTAATAACATTCACAAATATTTTTGGTCAAAAACTAATTTGAAATTATTTGACTATAAATAACATAATAATTACAAATTTTTATATCTTTTTTCAAAATTCAATTCCTAAAAGTGGCTAAATTAAATTTAAATCTAATCCCACAGACGTGGCAAGAAAGTGGGTCTTTAAAGTAAAAATGTTCAAAAGGTCAATAAGTTTTTATATATAAATTTAATATAAAAATGATTCCAACAAACTAATTTGGATTAATATATGTATAATTTTTCTTTTGTGACTTTAAAATCCAAATTTAAAATATAATTTAACAATAATAATTATTTAAACAAAAAAGGAAATTTTTAACTAAAATGTAATATTTTTCATTATTCATCAAAAAATGAAACTTCACAGAAACATAAAAAAAATTCCCTAAGAAAAATATGAAATTTTGAATTCAAAAATTACATTTATTTTAAAAAATAAAATTTATAAAATTTTTGAAACTTAGTTTGAAATTAGACATTCCATTAAAAGGTGGTAAAACTTGTTATTATGAGTAATGAAAGATAACTTGTTGTTGAGTGTTTCATAAAATTAGCATGGTGTTGTGTAATATGCAATCCAAATATATTGTTTCCATATAGAAAAATTTATATTCGGTGTCACATGAAATGAAAAATATCAAAAAGATTAAATTAATATGAAAAAAAAATTAATTCGAAAAATCATGAGGTGTTATAGATTCTCATCCAATTAACGTACAAAATACTAATACTGTAATGACTATGTACATCTAGGTATGTCCTAAAATATGTGGAATTTGGTAAATTTGGGATGTTTTTCTCATCAAATTTAATTATCACTCTATTCTCTCCACATATGAGTGGAATATTTGGTAAACATGTAATCTCATGACTATTCTATTTAGGTTCCATCCTCTCTATAGTAGAAGAAGAGATTTAAATAATATTAATAAATATAATTTTAATTCTATTAAATAATTAAATTTTTATAGATATATATTTAAATGAAAAAATGTACATACTTCAATCCCCCTACCTCGGTGTCTGTCATTTTGAATGATGTATACTACCTCAAAAAATATATGTGTAGCAATACTTGATAAAAAGTAAATAACTTTAATAACATATAGTTTATTTATATTAAAAAATAAAAAAAATCGCTTCCAAATTTTGGATTTGAATTGGTCTTGAATTCCCTTGAACTCACATGAACTCACACAGAGGTGGTATAAATAGGTGGAATGCTAAAATATTGAGGATAAACATATAATCACATATAAAAAAGATAATTTAAACATACATAAATGTTTAAAAATTATTTATATCATAAAAATAATCAAAAATGAAAAATATGTTTCAAAATAAATTAATCAAAAGTCATAATAACGACAAATAAATTATAAATAAAAGAAATTGAAGAAAAAATAACATACAAAATTTGTAGGTCGGTAATGAAAAAATATTATAAATATTTACCTAGATAATTAGGAAAGTAAATTAGTTTTTTCCCATATCCTTTCACCATGATAATTTCATAAATTATAGATTATATATTCATTATAGTCATTATTATCATCTATAATTCATATAATATACTAAAAAATATCACATAAATCAATAACATCATCACCATCCTCATCACGCAAATGATTGTTTTCCCTAGAAAGTGACATACCACTAATTATTTGATGGATCAGTAAGATAAAATAATTTCATTGTTTGTTTCAATATAATAAATGGTTCCTATTATAAATGAAATCTTTTCAAATCAATAAGTGTAAATCCATAATCATAATATTTCACACCATTATTACTATCAACCAAGTTAAAATTAAACACATTACTTGAAATTTAGTATAATCAATTTCACATATATCCTTAAGAACTATAAAATATATAGATACATTTGAAATTGGGTTTTTATATTTTCACACAAAAAATAAAGTGTTTTAGTGATTCCCATTACCCCTACTATTTTGAAAAGTACACTTTTCAACCTAATTTTTTTATGTAAATTGTGTAACCATTTATATAAAAAACTATAACATGTAATCACATTTCGAGATAGTCCCCCTACCAACCATTTCAATGTTTCAGATACAGATATATCTATGTGGAAATTATCTTTAAACTATGAAAAAAATGTATTTTACACTCAATAATCAACCAATTTTCATTTATTTTCATATCCCAAACCTTAAATATAGTAATATAAAATTATATATATATAGTTGAACATCATCTATGTCATTCAAAATATATAAATGTGTCTTCATCACCTCATTGTGTGGAATTAAATTTATATTTAATCCATGAATCCCTCTACCATCACTATCAACTATCACTTTTTGAGATATTGGGAGACCGATATGCTCTAAATAATATAAATAATCAGTACAAAACCCAATAACCTCTTCCAATGTATATTGTTTTAACAATAGAGGCCTTCGTTCAATATTAATTTTTAACCTATCCCTTTAAAATTTTAAAATATATTTTTAAAATGATATATCCCATATGAACAAATAGGCCCGAATATTCTTATCTCATGCGCCAAATGAATCATTAAATAAACCATTACATCGAAAAACATAGGTAGGAAATACATTTCTAATTGAACAATTATGAGCACAACATCATTCTCTAACACAGCTAACCAATTCAGAACAACAACTTTTCTACAATGGACTTGAAAAAATAACATAACCTAATTATAGTATTTTTGACATGTGTCGGTAAAATAAAATGTAGTGGGGTTGGTAGTATTTTTGTATCATTACATTAAAATTGTGATATTTCATACCTATTAATTTAAAATCCTTCAATGACACCAAATTCATCAGATTTGAAGAATATCCTCTGTGAACTTTAATACCATATAGATTCTGATGGAAATTCAACATCTCGCTCTTTCATAATTTGTGACAATCCAGAGGAAAATATTTTCTATTTCCTTTAATAGTGTGATCTAGCTCCAAATATATTCCCATGAATATCATGTCTAATCTAGTATGCAGTCCATATTGTTTATTTCCTTTTATGTCTAAAAATGTTTCAATAAAAAATTTCACATATGTTTTTATCAATGAATTAGATCAATTTTATGTTTTATCTCTAAAAAACCCCAACATGGAAGTTTAAATAAAATATATTGTTTCTTATAGATATTTTTTTAATGACCAGAACTTCCTTTCTTTCCAAATGTTAAAATAATATTTTTTACATTTTCATAATATTCTTCAGCTAAAAATGGATGTGGGGGTATATTATATTCCAATAAACCATTAAATTATTTTTTAAATATATGATAAGGATGGTCAATTTGAAATAAAAATTTTTTATTTCCCATTTATACTATCTTTATTCTTTTCTATAATTGATAATAAGAAGTAATTTCATAAAAAATAGACATCATTTATGTCCCTTGACACTAAATGAAGCTAATTTTCCATAAGAAGTGAAATTATTTGTAGTGAACACTATCATTGAAAGAAAAATAATAATTAGTTTATGAATAAAAATTTTAAACACATATCTCCCATAAAAGATTCAAATCATCAATCAATGATGAAAGATACAAATCAATATCTTTTACTAGATTTTTTGGTCCATAAATCACTAAACTCATCATAATTTATTTTTATTCATATATATCTATTGGTAAAATTTGTAGAATATGAACCAAGTAATCCTTTAACTATGTTGTTTAATGAGGATCAGATATGGATTCATTTTATATCAACATAGTCTCATTCTGTGGTTTCTAACTTGACATCTAAAATTAGAAGAAGAAAAAATTCTACTGTTGTGAATCAGTAGGGTGATGTAAGTTACCTTTTGATATTTTCTCTTATAAATTTCATCTTAACCTATTTGAATCATTTGAATTTGAAAATATATTATTCAAATAAATAATTATTAGAAGGTACCCAATTTTTTTAGTTGGAGGTTTAATTCCCATACTAGAGAATAAAATAATGTTGAATTTTTTATCCATATTATATTGTGATGTCCCTCCTTAAGAAATTTTTATAAACATTCATAATCCTTCATATACAAAACACAATCATTGGGGAAATCATGGATCTTGTTATACCCCAATCTTATTTTTCAAAAAAAATTCCTTATAGTTGTAATATAGAATCCTATTAACTTCTGGAAGTATATCCTTTAAAAGTTTAAGCAATTCATAGAAACATGTATCACTCCACCAATTTTTTTATTTCAAGTTAACTAATGTTAGAACTACTGATAGAAATATAAATTTACTATATATTTAGAATAATTATTTCTCAGAAACTTCATACAATCTGTAATGCCCCAACCCCAGAATCCAGGAGTTGGTGCATTATTTTAATACATTGGCATGATTACAATGAATCAAGTCCCAAAGGACCAATCAGTTTAGTAGTTTTGGAAATAAGATACATACATAAGTTCAACACTACAACTTTAAAAGAGAAACAATACTAATTTATTCCATTAGAAACATACAAGATTCCAAGATTATTCCTACAAGTCACTCAAAACTAACTTATTCATATCCTGGGAAAATAAAACATGATAAAGGGGTGAGCTCAAATGCTCTGTAAGATTAAGCAATACAATGGAAGATAACATAAACATTAGACATGGTGAATAATTAAAAACACATGCCATTACAAATAATTAACATAAACACTTTATGGTCGAAATATGAGCTCAGTAAATAATTCCATAATTAAACATAGTCATGGTTATTCTACTAGTCGAATAACCACATGAAATATCAATAGCTAATCTCATAATGATGGAATTCATAATTTTAGACATCATAACCATGTAGTCAAGGCATCATTCCAAGACTACAAATAAGATTTTTTCAAGGCCTTGTTCCAAGACACAAGTTGGTCTCATGAGACCTACTGATGCATCAAAGAGCTATAGCGGGCTCCACCAGTCACTTACTAAGTCCAATGGATTACTCAAATTAAGAGTTTGAAACATAATTTGAACATTCATATTAAAACTAGCATAATAAATGTTAATACTTTATCCACAAACCATGAATGATATAAAAATAGAACATCTACAGTCAAACGTAACTCATTCAACACAATATGGAAGATTGTATTGTAACAGATTAACCTCAATCAAGAGTAATGAAGGATATTGACATTAATTAAAATAATCATCAAAACTATTTTAGAGAAATAACCCCCTTTTCTTGAAAACATTCAAAAGTCACACTATTTGTTAAGAAGCCATTTAAAAATAGATTTTTGAATCAATGTTTCCCATACCACTTTTAAACATTTAAAAATAAATTTTAATTTTAAAACATTAATGTCCATATAAATAAATCCTTCAAACCATTTTTAAAACATCTACATTAATAAGAAAGATTTATATGAATAAATTTTTAAAAACATTTAAAATTATATTTTAGTTAGAGTTCCTAAGAAAATGATAGATGCTTGAACACAAATAATTGAGGTAATAAAAAACGTAATAATATCATGAGAAAAAGATATTCATGATATATTATGTTAAATAACAGTATATAAATCAAATAAAAGTGAATTGGCGCATTACAACAAATAAGTCTCAAAGGAATGTAAATTGAGAAGAAATCACTTATAAAGACAGTATCATTAGGTAAAGGATAAATCAATGACATAATTATGTGTGGAAAATATAAATACACTCAATATTATTGGATATACAGTGTAAATAAATCATAGGACATTCACACATGTTCTTGTAAAAACAACACCAATGACTTGGATGTTTAACTCAGTGAATGGAGATTGAGTTAAAATTACTCTTATCAGGTTCATATTGATGAATTAAGAATTTATCAATAGAGTGATTATGTGTATCAAAATTATATCCACCAAAAAGTGAGTGGAAATTAATAAAAAAATAATAAATATTTATTCCACACATAATCTTGGAGTAAAATAATCAATGAAGTATGCGTAAATCCCAATGAGTGGAATTCAAAATTCCCTTACCGATTTGGTAACTTATGAAACATAAAACCCATGAAGGAAGGATCATATAATTAAAATGTAAATAACCACAAATTAAAATATATTACACCAAGAATATAATCATGGGCATTAAATACACCACACAAAAGAAAAAAGTGGCCAATATAGCACGAATCTCATGGAAATAAGAAGTGAGATGAAAGCTCCTTACCACGTTGTAATTAATCGAGTCGTATGACCAAAAGTTAATAACCATAAAATTTATCACAGAATACCATGAATATTAATATAATAATTATAATATAAATCAAATGTAAGTACACAATACACCACATGCAAAAAACAAGTGGTGAACAATAGAAATCTCACAGAATTAAAAGTGAGATAAGAAACCCCTTACCTCAAGTCTGACATGTCTTGTATGTTCCTTATTCTTCCTTAATAATAAACTTAAGTTAATTTCTACTTGATTAAGAATATTTTTCAAGTTTATTATTCCTTTTATATAACTTATTACCCTAAAATAACAATTAGTTAATTATTTTAGTTTATATTGGATATTTTATCGATGTTCGGAACTCGAGTCAAAAATGAAATGTTATAATTAAAATTTTTCCATGTGGTCAAAATTAAATTATATCCAGATTTATATACATGATTTAGATATCATATATATATATATATATTACATCCAGTATATATATGTATTTATAATAGTACATAACATTTGTAGATAATAAATGAAATGTACCATTCATGGAGATGGTAAGTCGTGCGTACGCATGATCGCTACTTTCATTTCTATTTTGTATTTTAATGGAATTAAAACATAATGATACATAGGTATATTATAATTCAATTATAATATCATATATAATATCATTAAAGCCATCCTTTATACATCCCACATAAGGCATTAACGAGTCATATCATTTTGAGGGGGCAGTAGTCCGCACTTCCCCAAATGAAATTATCGCGTTTTACCTATAATGAAAACCATAAAATAATGATATAAATGGAGAATAAACAAGAATAAATAAAAAATAAACATAATATATATATCATATATATAAATATAGTGTCATATTAATGGCCACCATGAGAGGAGGTAGGAGATAATCGAACAAGCATCGTTTTGTGAGGCGTTGGTTTGTCATCCAGAGAAACAGTAGGTTCTTCACCCATTAGATGGAGGTGTGTGTAACTGTAGTTATAATAATTCTTATAAAAACATCCTAGTATATTTATTATAATTGTGTTTTTATAAAATAATGTAATAAAATGTGTTTAGGTGGTTGGAGAAGTAAAATAAAACAAAATAAAACAACAGAATTTAAGAGAAAGCATTACCTTTAATTTGGGTAACTTCCTTTGGTTTGAACCAAAATGACTTTTTGAAGTGCCTTCTGCCTAAGGTGAGGCTTCTAATACTAATAGGGGGATATTTAGAGATTATTTTTTCAGGTTTTGGATGATCCAAGGGGCTTGAGAGGTGTTTGTAATGGGTTATAAGTGGTCTCCTTTTATAAGGGGGAGGAGGGGCTCTTTAGGAAAGTGTTAAAATATTATTTTATTATATAGTGATATTCGGTTTATAAAGGTACAAAACTAATTATAGTCAAATATAATATGGATAATGGTCTAAATAAATTCATCCAATAATAATTGGATAGGTTTTGGATATTATTTTAATATTAATAATAATATTTATTTAAATCATTTATTAATGAGGTAAATACTGCATCATTATTGTGTCATAAATAATTTAACTTATTTGATGTCTAAAAATTATAAAAATATTAGCATAATGTAGGAAATATTTTTCTATTTACAATGATTATTTATAGTCTAACATATGACATATATAACCCCATGTAAAAATTGATATACTAAAAGATATTTGTTAATGTCATTTTTGTCTTAACTTTAAGTTAATTAAAATAAAGTGTCATTATCATTCTTAAGTGGATCCATGGTCCCAAAATTAACCCAAGGATGCCCATGGTCGTCCATGACTCATCCAATAAGTTTAGGACAGGTGTTAAGGTAATTTTGTATTATTATAATATTTCTTTTACCTTGATTTACCCTATTTACCTTTAACCATGGTAAATAAAAGTCAAAAGTTACTATTCACAAAAAATTATTTTCATCTTATTGAACCACATTTTACTTACTAATAACAACCATGTATCTCAATTTTTCAAAATTCAATTCATAGAAGTGGTAAAATTTCATTTAAATGAAAAATTCGGATTTTTAACTACTACTTAGTGGTTTCACTATTCATCAAAAATTGATGTTTTTCAGAAAAATACAAAAAAAATCAGTCTAAGCTATATTTTATATTCCTAATTAAAAAATGATGTCTATTTTACCAAATTCAAAACGTATAATTTGGGTTAATTAATTTAAAATTAATTCCCGTAGTAAAAACTAATACATGTTTTAAAGAAACAATAACTATCAAATGATTGACACTTGTTTATGTATAATTTCAAAGTGAAATTAATTCCAATGACCAAAATTGTATTAAAGGGTAAAAATATAATCTAATTACACTTAAAAACCAATTTAAAATATAATCTAACCATATAAATAAATTATATTAAAAGGCATTTTTGAATTAAAATATATCATTTCTTATTATTCATAAAAAAATGAATATTATTAGAAAAATACCAAAAATTTACCTAAAGTAAATTTAGATGTCCCAATTCTAAAAAAGAATTTTATTTTGTCAAATAGAACATATAAAAGTGACCAAAACTATATTTCAAGAGGGTTCTCCATTAAAAGGCGGCAAATCAACCCTTTAAAGTAAATTATGATTAAAATTAGATTCAATCACATTTTATGCCTCTAAATTTTTTTGGGTAAATGTAAAAACAATTAACAAACATATATAATAATTTTGTAGTTTTTTCTGTTAATTCTCTCCATTACAATGGATAGGTGTTAACTACCATTTAAAATAATAATATTATATTATTAGTGTGCAACGTAAGATTTCAAAGAAACTCATTGTTTCGTATCAGGTATACCATCAAACATAATGTCCCCTTTAAAGTAGAATTAATATTTAGTTCACAAATATTAATAAATATGAAAAATTTTGTGTTCTTTATTTACCTAGGATGTTACATCCTTCCCCCCTTTTGGGAATTGTGTCCTCGCAATTTTAAAATTGGGCTTGGAAACTTTATTAAAAGTCCTACATTGGAAAATAGTCAGTAAAAATTTCACTTTAAAAGAAAGAAAGAAAAGTAAAATGGTCACCCAAGATAAACCATACTAGGATTCCATGTAGGAAAACATAGATATGGAAGATAAACTAAGTGTCAAGTTCTGATGGAGGGGGATAGAAAACTTGATCAGGAAAAAGTTAACAACAAGAAAACCACAAACTTGTGATGGGATAAATGGTCATTAGTTTCCCAGTAGAAAAATTAAATGGATAAAAAATATTTTGTTTTAAGTTATATTTCTTAAAGTTGATGAATTTATTTATGAGATTGACTAAGAACATAAATAGATTTACTTACTTTTTATGTAGAGTTTTATTCTTTAATAAATTTATACCACCAAATCATCTTTTTTTTCAAACGATGAGTATTCAAGATTACTTGGTCACACCGAAAGAGCTAGAATCAACTTCTAGAGAATCACATGATCCAAAAAGGATAAAAAATATATTTACCTTGTCTTCATAGATTAACCACCACCCAAATGGTTAGTACAAGATTAGATGATCCCCAAAAAAGATAATCCTTTAGTGAAAGATATACGAATCTTAATTTCTAAAATTAAACCAACAATACACCAAAGTTAAATAAATAACATTCAATAAACAATTGTCTTTAAAATCATTCAATATAATCCAAAAAAATATTGAAACCCAAAACTTAGAAGAATTTGGTTGTGTAGTCTTCCACGTTAAATTGTATCTCCAAATAACATCGACTACCTTTAAAGCCACATACTCAAAAGTAATTAACCTAATAACATATTCTCTATGATAGGTTAATCATTTCTATAAATAACTCAAAATATAGATAAAATCCACAATTAATACTCAAATGAAATCCCATAGTATTCTATTTTCATTAGATATATAGTGTTCCCTACAGAACGAACGTCTTCCAAAATAAAATTTATCACTTAATTACCAAATCATTTTCTTATACTAAGGATATATAATTTATAAGACATAATAACCCAACTCAACTTATTATTGATCAATTAAATCATTTAACTAAAAATAATTAGTCACACTAACTAGGGACTTCACGTAGTCTAGTGGTAGTCGATAAATCCCAATCGCACTATGGTTAAGGGTTCGATTCCCGTAGCTTTGTCATAAAAGACGGGTTGTCACACGTTCTACATGTTGTCCTTTTTCAAAAACAATATAATTTTATAATATTCCCAAAAATGAGATAGATTCCTCAAAATAACTATAACATAATTTCATCACAAATGTTATCTCATACCTCGCAATTTCTTTCCAAAATTTAATAACTTGTAATTTCCTCAAACTCAATGATCATATAAAACCAAATGGTTATTTATAACTCTATCCAAAATAGAAAAGATAATTATTCCTCAAATATTATTTTCACATGACAAACGGCAGGGTTAAAATACAAGAGAAAAGTCTTCCAAAGTAATCCCCTCAACAAAGAGCACTAATACTTTTTAAACATTTCTCCTTCCATTTATTTCAACATATCTTCTTCCTTGACCAAGAGGATATCCTATAGAATAGGGCATTCACTCAGGTAATGTTCAGGTCCCCTACATTTATAGAAAATGACTGTAAATGGATTATTAGGACCATTTTTATTTTCTTTCACAGTACTCTTAATTTTTCCTCAACAATTCTTTACTTTATGTCCTTCTTTCCCACACATAAAGCATTTATTTGTTCTATTAAGTCACCTTCCTAGGTGTCTCCTTCCACATTTCCTGTATGACGTAAAATGAATATTCTTTTCTCCATAGTCTTTATTGTTAGATCTCTTATCATTATCCACTTTTCTCTTCCTTGTTGAGTCCAGGAGTTGGTTAATATATATGTTGTTGATAATATTTTTTGAAAACTGGTTCGGCATGAACACAATATCTTCTACGCCTATCAACATTCCATTTTTTGCTCATTTCCACCACTATTAAAACCTTGTACATCATGATCAAATTTACTATGACTTCCTTGGAATCCATCCATTTACTAAAACTATAAAGCATTGTGTGAGTAATAATAGTCATAAAATAATTTAGATAATATCATGACACCTTATTTTCAATTTAAAACTCCTTAGGATTAAACAATGTCATTTATTCACATATTATATTAAAATTCTTCAAATCAGTTTGTAAAGAGAATGTAAATTATCCTAAGCATATCCCCTGGGAGTGTCGTAACCAAGAGTGCAACAAGGAATGTTGTCATGTACTAGGATACCTTGGGTCAAGCCTAAAACTCCTTGTCAGAGTTTTCACTCCTAGGTACATCTGTGCCATAGTCGCCTCTACCTACTCCTATCGAGACAGGGATGTACTGCTTGGAAATTACAAAAAATATCAACATTACCAAGATTCTAGGAAGTTATTCTATACTAATCCTCAGATTCTATCTTAGGGTAATGTTCTCTAATCAGAGTTTATCTAAATCTAGTTTCAAAGGTTTGTACTAAACTTCCTATGATACAAACTGTAACGCCCCGACCCCAGAATCCAGGAGTCGGTGCATTATTTTCATACATTGGAATGATTACAAGGAATCAAGTCCCAAAGGACTGATCAATTTAGTAGTATTGTAAACAAGATACATACATAAGTTCAAAACTACAACTTGAAAAGAAAAACAATACTAATTTATTCCATTAGAAACATCCAAGATTCCAAGATTATTCCTAAAAGTCACACATAAATAACTTCGTCATATCCTAGGAAAATTAAACATGAGAAAGGGGTGAGCTCAAATGCTCAGTAAGAATAAGAAATACAGTGGAAGATAACATAAACATTAGACATGGTGAATAATTGAAAACACATGCCTTTACAAATAATTAACATGAACACTTTTTGGCAGTAATATGAGCTGAGTAAATAATGCCATAATTAAACATAGTCATGGGTATTATACTAGTCAAATAACCACATGAAATATCAATATCTAATCTAATAATGATGGAATGCATAATGATAGACATCATAATCACATAGTCAAGGCCTCGTGCCAAGACTACAAATAAGATTTTATCGAGGCCTTGTTCGAAGACACTAGTTTGTATCATGAGACCTACCGATGCATCGAGGAGCTATAGTTGACTCCACCTGTCACTTAATATGTCCAATTCATTCCTCATATGAAAATTTTGAAACATAATCTGAACATTCATATTAAAACTATCATATGAAATGTCAATACTTTGTCCACAAACCATGAATGGTATAAAAAGAGCACATCCACAGTCAAATGTAACTCATTCAATACAATATGGAAGATTGTATTATAACAGATTAACCTCAATCGAGAATAATTATGGATATTGACATAGATGAAAATAATCATAAAAACTATTTAAGAGAAATATACCCCTTTTTCTTGAAAATATTTAAAATTCACACTATTTGTAAAGAAGCTGTTTAAAAATAGATTTTTGAATCAAAGTGTCCCATACCACTTTTAAAATTTTAAAAGGAATTTTAATTTTAAAGCGTTAATTTCCATATATATATATATTTTTGATAATAAAATGCATAAAAACACAAAAAAAAATCAAATTTATAACAAACAAATAATAAATTTATCTTCAAAAATAAAAAAAAATAACTTCCAAATTTTTTATGTGGATAACAAAAAATATCTTTGGAATTCTGATAAATTCAATCAATGTCATTGGAAATAGAACAAAGGAAGAAATATTTAAGTTAAAATAGTGAAAAAATGATGCAAAAAAGCACCCAAAAAATCATAAACTGTGATTGTGGATCAACTAAAATGGATTGAGGATTATAAAATAAGGATATAATATTGAGGATAAAAAACATGAAAATTAGATGAGATCAACTTCAATGGATGATAGAACATCGTCGAGGGACTTAGGGTTTCATTGGGAACCATCATCACTTGAGATAGAGGATATTAAGGGAAAAAAGAAGGGTTTTGGGACATTGAAATATTTTTGGAAGAACTGTTAACATTTCTGTTCATAAAAAGTGATGTTAAATATTTTCTTTAAAAAAATTTAACATTTTTTTAAAACTGAAATTAAAAGCACAACCGAAGATATTTTAATGTTATTTTTATAAAAACCCAATGTTTAAAACAACCCCTAAAACATTCAACATTAGTTTTTTAAAAAATAGGTGTTGAGACCCTAATTCTGAAACCTATATTTCTACTACTAAAATAATATCTAGAACCCTTTTCTTCCTTTTTATTACATCCATGTTCAATATATTGTGATAACTTGTTGTTTTTTCTGTTCATTTTAGTTTCATGAAGTCTTATTGAGTATGTTTATACTCACCAATATATGATCTATATTTTCACATGAGTTGTGTCAATGAAGATGTTAGATAGTTCAGAGGTGGTCCACATGGATGAAAATCCGGTACGACTTGTTCAGAGCTAATGGTTGATGGTTCTCAGTGGACTATGGTGGATTGTGATTGTGTGAGTGACCATTTTAGTTATATATCAATCCAGGATTCCTTGTTTTCAGGAGGGGATGTCCCTTATTCCATGATCGTTGGGTCCAGAGACCCAGTTAAATGTTAGTTTCTTTAGCATTTAACCTATGTGTATATATTCTTATAATATGATGGATCATGGATTCATTGAATACGATTCATTAATATATATATATATATATTTATATATATATATACTACTGTAGTTGTTGGTTATTATATGTATTAGTTATATATGTAGATCTTAGGTTTATATAGGTTAAGGACTCTAATATTGCATAAAATGCCTACCAGTTAATAGCCCCTAACCTACTGGATGTGGGATTGGAGTGGATCACTCAATTTACAATTAGCTCGGGCAAGGCCTCAAGGGTTCTATTCATGTAAAACGTTTATCAATGTGTTTGTATCCCATGGATATATTTTGGAATTGAAAGTCATGTGAGAATTGGTTTGAGAGTTTTTGGGGAGATATTTCAATGGATTATTGATTTCATTTATTAGACTCAAGAGACTAGTGTAAGTATCGTGTTCAATGTATCCTTTCACCAAAACACTAATAACCAGTTAGTAAACCTAGATCTATAAGGAATCATTTTCATGGTATGGGAATGTTGGAACATACATCATATAGTGGCCAGTTATAATCATTCAAGTATATACCATGTATTCTTATCTAGATATTCTATAATTATTTTCAGTTCATCCAATAAAATCTAGGTCTCTACTCATTAATATTTAACTTCTGTGTAGATAAATGTTTGTAAAAATTATGTGTCTATATTTAATTATATCACCACTAATTTTTGAGTGATGAGGCATTTTTTCTAAGGACTATTTAATATATATTCTTTCCCAATGATTTGAGGAAGTTTCTCATACCATCATGCTTAGTGATTGTGTTCTTATATAGATGATGGTAGTTCTTATTGAGTTAGAAGAGACTAACCATAGGATGTATGTTCAATGGGTGTTCCAACAAGAGATTCCTCACGAGTTTATGAAGAAATCCTAATCCTTAGATGACAATGGTTTTGATGGTGATTAATATTTGTGTTTATCTTTAGTTTAGATTCACACTAACTAGGTTTTCATTGTTGGATTGATCACTCTACATGGAACCATGAGCAATTAGTGAGTGATGTTTTTCTCAAGATCACTATTGTAATTATCAATCATTATTAGAGTTTTATCCCTTATTCAGAATATAGGTTTAGCTATGAATATTAGACACTCTACAATGTAGCTTAATATTGTCTAAGTATGTGTTAATGACCATTGAGCTCACAAGGTATTTATTGGATATGTTTCATAGTAAAAAAATCAATATCAATAGATTGGTAGGAGTATCAAGAATGTGAATTTGATTTTGGGTGTTTCTATCATTCAACACCATAGTCCTCAAGTGATCATTGGATGTTGAGTATTATTAGTAAATATACACCGTAGCTATGGAATCAAGTTATATATTTCCTTGGGGACTTCCAAGTCATTCCCTTGAAAATACATTACATGGTTAAATAGAGCATTGAAATTATAAATTCCCCTATAATAGGCCTCATGTTACCCTAAGAAGTTTATTAGTGGGAGATCCAATGGTGTGAGAGAAGATAGATATAAAAAATTAATCAAACCAATTACATAATAACTACTTTTGGTTAGTTATTTTCATTCAAATCCTTCTCACATGCAAAGATATGGGAATATATGTGTGATGGATTGGTATGTCAATGAATAAACCAATTCAGTTCCACGTATGATTCATATCTTCACTTTATGGTCCCTTGCACTAGATGGCACAAGCACACGTTATTTTCATTCATCATATGGTCTATGGTGGGATATTCCATTTGAAATTCTATCTAAGCCCTCATAATATCGAGAAGTTATACAATTTTTAATCATATGTCACTCACCCATTTTTAGTAAAGTGAGTTCATCCTTAGTGGATAAAGTGATCTTTAAGGGGATTCCATCATAGAGGATATAAGATCAAATGGTACCAACCTCAGTATGGATTGGTTTCCCATTGATACAATTTTATAATGTTGATTGGTTGATTAAATTAGGATAGGTATACTTTAGAGTCTCCTCAGGTGTGGTGAACATAGCCAAAGCTCTAGAAGTTGTATTCATCTAACCATCATATTGTTAGAATGACTTTATAGACTATGGATGTATTTGATAATTCATTTCTAATGAATGTTTTAGAATGTGTAAATACTTATAAAGGATGAAAGAGTACTTTCCCTTAGTGAAATACTATTTTATGAATTAGCTTGAATTTTTTATATTGTGTTCAGGGGTTTCTAAGAATAATTATAAACATAATTATAAAAAACATTTGAGAATTTGGAATGAAAATTTACTTATGAAGGTTCATGTAGAAGATTTTTTGGATTCATTGAATGTCCCTAGTATTATCATGATAGTATAACCTTTGAATTAAACTCTTATACTGTGAATTATAATTTCATGGAATAATTATTGTCCTTTGTAAAGTTGGAACTATAATGGATGATGAGATCAAAGTGGAGTGGAAGGGGATTGGTGGTTGGTACTATTAAGATAGGAATCTGTGTCTAGATGATGGGGGAGGCACATGAGGATATATATTTGGATTAGTTTATTCATTTTTAGAGTGATGAGTTCCTTGCTATGGATTAATGGTAGTTTCCCCACATACTGCCACTATGTGAGAGAGGCCCATTGTATAAGAAATTGATCTGTGGAATACACACAATAATAGAAAAGTAATTTCCTTAGTATAAAAGGATCATTTATAAGACTATCTTTATGGAATGGTTTCACCTTATAAGCATCATAACAGTCAATATTCATTCCCAAAACTATCATAGTGGACAAATTCCCTTACTGAACTGGTTTCACTCCCCATTTCAGTAATGTTTATCTCATGTGATATCAGTATTTACCCAATATTTTAGATGGATATATAAGCCCTACCAATCCCAAAATTATATTCATAAATATATATTCCATGATATCATAAAACATTCATCAAATTATAACCCATAAAAAAATTGGTTTCATAAACATTTAATTGTGGAATAACCTATGGAAAGGGAACAGGTTTCATAAACATTTCATCTTTTCATTATAGTATAACCTATGAAAAATGAATAGTTTTATAAAACTATTTTCATCATAAAAATAAAAATAATACATCCAAATAGAAATAAGGATGGTAAAATCGGATCATATCCCTAGTAAAACATAATAATACAAAAGTTTTTTGTTTATGATGAATAGAAATTCCATAAAAATATCATCAAAAAATCTTGAGGAAAATATCCTTCCCATTCTGAAATCAATTCTTTAAAAACTAGATAATTCCAAAATAAAAATGAGAGAAATTTCATTGAAAATAACCTTGAAAACATGTAAATTAATATTCAAATAGTTTATTTTTTATGATGGGGGAAAATTATATACATATTGTATGTGTTAAAACAAAGATTCCATTCACATTTTTGGTAAAAAGCCAAAAATAATTTATTTAGAAAAAAATATTACATTTCAACCATTTTCTAGAAATTATAAAATGGGTAAAAATATATTTAAATGTTAATTTTATAATATTAAAATACTTCCTTTAACCCATTTTAATAAAACATGGACATGGAAGAAAAATTATTTTTGACTCAAGAGAGAAATAGTCTTTTTCTTTAAAACTATTATTTCGGTATATTTAGTTATTAAAGAGAGGAAAATGAAGGTAAAAAATATATTATCTTTAAATAATCAGATTATAACAAATGAAATGAGTTTCTTGAGTGTTATATCATAATATTTCATCAACGGAAACTAAATCATAAACAATCCCAATAAACAATGGGATATAATCATAAAACATTTACTGTTTTGGTAACTTTTGAATCATAAGACCCATAAAATAAATATCCATAGATAGATATTTATATCCCTTAATTTTAATGTTAGTATTTATAAAATACATTCATTTTCCATATATACAACACACACAAAAAGAAGTTGTATATAACGTATGTGTCCCACATAAATAAAAGTGAGATAGAAATCTCTAACCACATTGGAAACAATAGAATCATAAGACCCTTTAAGTAATAAAATCAAATTAAACTTTAAATTCAATTAAAATAAGTGTATTTGTAATATAAAATTTCAATGTGGAAGTATATACACCACACAAAATAAGTGAGTGGTGAATATGGCATATGACTCCAAGAACTAAAAGAGAGACTTGAAATCCCTCACCTCAAGTATTAAATTTATTTGTAATAACTCAAAAACCCTATATAATAAATATTGGTTTATTATACATATATTACTAAACCATAATCATATATATATATATTAATATATGATTTACTTATAACCTTTTATCATCTATTTATTAAGAGTTCTTTATTAAAATAACTATTCTAGGTGATAACTGGTTCATTTTTTCATGTATGTCTTGGTTGGGAAATTTTGGTCCATGTACTTTGATTATGGTTCCATCATAAAAATAATATTAATAATGATATAATTATTATATAAATTCATTATATAAATTTTTATAGTCCTAAATAAAAGTTAGATATTGGGATATTAATTATACTGTTCATAGAGATGGTAAGTCGTACAAATGTATGAACGTTGTTTCTAATTTCTCAACGGATGGAATAAAATAAAGTTAGATATAAATAAACCTTTAAATAATAATTTTTATATTATATATATCTTATATTTTTATTAAATCTTTCCTTATTACCATCCATTTTAAATTAAAATGAAAAAAAATATCACATCCCTTCAAGGAGGTGGTAGTCCACATGTATGCATGAGAGATGTTATATTTTTCAACAAATAAGAAGGTAAGATTTTAGATGTGATATTAAAATTATAGAATTATAATTATTTAATAAATATAATATATATATATATATATATATATTAAATCCATCATTATATCCACCTGTGAGAGGTGGTGATAGAAAATAATTCACATCAGTTTTTGAGGTGATAGTTTGTCGTACACACGATCGACGGTTTCTGTTCACATTTGATTGAAGAGAAGATTGATATAGTTTATGAAAATAACCTAATAAAATATTAATATATTTTATATAATAATTATATTTTATCATAAATATTTTCAATATTTTCAATATTTGGAAGAATAAATGAAACGAAAAATGTGCAGCTATGAATTATACCTCTTCATAAAATATCCTCCTAAGGTTTACACTAAAATCATTATTAGAAGGGATTCCTAAAAATAATAAGGCATATAATACATGGTTATGAAATTATATAAGATATTTGGGTAGGTATTAGATGATCCAAAATTATTTTTAAGTGTGAAGAAGAGAAGATATGGTTTCTCTCATATAAATGGGGGAGAGAACACATTTAAATTTTTGAAAAACAAAGTTGTACCCACATTTTAAACATTTTCAAAGGCTCAAAAATGGATCACTATAAAACATTATATGATATAAGGTTTATATAGGTAAATAAAATAGTAATTAAATAATTTTTTAGGTCATTTTAACCTTTATATTTTTAGTTTAACCCATGAAAAATCATTTTAACCTTAACCGTAGTAATTAAAGTTCATTTTTTTTAAAATTAATTTTGTCAAAAAATTAAGTTGAAATTATTATATAATATTGATTATGATTATTATAAATATGTAATTACTCCGTAAAAAATCAATTTATAAAATGTGAAATTTTTAATTTAAAATTAATCCCATAAATGTCATGCAAAAACGGTTTTTTGAAGAGAAACATTTCATAAGAAATAATAGTTTTCAATTCAAAATTGAACATAAAATTGATTTCAATGACATAAATTATATTATTGGTAATATAACTGAACTAATTTTACTTTTAAAATTATTTTAAAATACAATTTAACTTTTAAAGTACTTTAAATGAAGGGGTAATTTTAAATAAAAATCGGTATTTTAAAATATTCATCAAAAAATTATTCTATTCAGAAAATTCTAAGACAATTACAGTAAGTTAATTTTTTAATTATTATTTTAAAAATTAATTTATTTTTTTAAAAAAAATAAATTTATTTGCAAAAAAATAAATTTAAAAAAACTTCCCAAAATGACGTGAATGACGTTTCTTCATGAAACTGCAAATTCCACAGAAAAGATGATTTTACGTTAGCTCTATGACCATTAATCTATATTATATGAATTTTAATTAATATATATAGATATATAATCTATAAATATCAGTTAATTCATTACTCATTAGAGGTTATTTTAATTAATTAAAATGAAAAAAATTATTCACTTAAAAACAATTTTCAAACAAAAGTGTTTTAAACATAAAAATATATTTATACCAAAATCATAAAAATTGTTAATTCAATTGAATTTAATTAGATTATTATAAATAAAATAGATCATATGTCACTTTAATACAATATCCAAAATATAATTGGAATTTATGTTACTCGATTTAATGAAATGAAATGACTATTTTAAAAAATCTATTTTTTCACTAAAAACCCAATCTATTCAAAAAATTTGAAAATTTCACTATAAGTTAATCTTGATAATATGATTTAAAAAATTATCATTTAAAAAAATCCATTACTAAAATAGGTATAAATTAATTATATTATCTTCAAAAAAATTTATAAAAACATTTTTTAAGAAAACATATTTTTGAAGCATAAAATGACTTGACTGGAAATTGTATTAAAATTTTATTAGAATTAATTAATAAATTTTTATTTATTGTTAACCTTATTTATATTTTATAATGTTTTTAGTCCTATTTATACCTACCAATTCATTGATTAGATTATTATGGTCATTTTTAATATTTTAATTGTATAATGTGCTTTCTTAAAAAATGGTGTTGTGTGTAACGCAAGATATCAAATAAACAAAATTTATTTAAATAGAAGTATATTATAAAATAGAATATTTTTAACTCCCCCCACCACCCTTAATAAATTTTTTCCTCAAAATTTTAACTTTATCTGATTAAAAAAAATGTTTTCAATATGCAAATACCATTTTTAAAATTCCACATCATAAAAATGATTATTAAAACATAGTCTTTATAAGAGATAAATGGAAGTATGAAGGTCATATAGAATAAAAAATAACAAGGTTCATAGGTTAGAATACATTATTGGGAAGTAAAAATATGGATATTCAAGAAAAGTAATGTATATAGATTATTGATAAAAAGAAATTTATTGATCATGAGGAAGATAACAACCAAAAAACATAAACTAATAAGGTAAGAAAAATACCATCAATTCATCAGATATGAACATAAGTGTATTAAATTTTTATTTCAAGATCATATTCCTGAAGTTAAGGATTCTTTTACTATAATATATAAGAAACCATAAAATATACTTACTTAAAATCATATTATTCCTTACGTATAATTTTATCCCATGGTTATACCTCAATAAATTTCCACTTCATTTCTTACTACAAGAAATGAATATCAAGGATGAATTTCTTGTGTACAAAGAACTAAAATTAACTTCTAATGGATTTCATAATACAAAAAAAAGGATAACAGGATATTTATTATATAATTAGAAATTAACCAAAATCAAAATGATTAGAACATGTTATCTAATCTGGGTAAATATAATAAATTAATCTGTAAAACATGAAAAATTACACCCAAAATTCAATTTAATTCTTTCCATAATTATTTACACTTAAAAAACATCCAAAATACATATAGAAATATTCAAAATCCAAAAAAAATGAGTAAGGTAACTAAATTTCTAAAATCAACTTAACATTACTCCCCCAAACAAGGTAATGTTACTCTTAATTTCACATGCCAAATATACATATTCTCTAATCATATAGTCTCCCATATATGTTAATCAGTTCCATAAATAACTTTAATCACCATTAATATATATTAAAAAAATATGTGATTCCAAAATTTAATTCAACCATTATTCCTAAAATAAAATCCCAAAATTTTCTCACTACCTTAATCATATAATATTCTCAAAATAGTGACTTTATTCTGAAAAAACATCAATCACCAAATCTCTTTTCAATCCCATAGTTGTCTCATTGATAAAAAAAATATACTGCCAAAAAAATTAAACTTTATATATTACATCATAAAAAATTTCATACTATCTAAGAAATAACATGGGCTAGTGGTAAGTATTGCACAATTATCACTCTTTAGTTATGGGTTAAACCCCTACAACCATGCAGAATGTGACAAGTTATGATTTTTACTAAAACTTTCTTAATATAATTCATAAGATTAAAATCCTTGAAAATAACCTTAATCATTAAAAATCATATAAAACATTAAGGTTATCAATAAATTTGAACTTAGGAAAAGTGTATTCTTCTCAAATAGTAATTTATGTTTAACACAATAGTTAAATATATCATATCTCAATAAAACATCTCCCAAAATGTCATTAACCACAATAAAATTCTATCACATACAACATAAAAATGGGTTTATAATACTTTGAACTTATGATCAACCTTAAACTCATAAACCCCTAATGATATCCATAAAACATAAATTAATAATACATGATGACATATATTCTTCCAAAATTAACACAATCCGTAGATGTTTCATGATTCTTATAACCAAAATTACATTGGTAAAAATAATTATACAGAATAATTCATGAATCCCATTACATAAATACTTCAAAACTTTTACATAAATGAGTATAAAATAGGTCTTTCCTTGGTCTATAGTCTAACCCTTAGTTTAGGGTATTAAATCAAATTATTCCCAAGTACCCGACAAATAAGACACTGAACTGGGTTCACTCCCCATTCCATCCATGTTTATCTCCTAAGATATCAATATTTACCCAAATTATTGAATGTCTATGAAATTAAGATCCAACCCATAACATAATGAAAATCATGAATATGTATTCCATAAGATAATAAAACATTTTTCATATCATAACCCATGAAAAAATGGGTTTTGCAAACATTTCATCATGGAATAACCAAAGGAAAATGAATAGGTTTCCTAAACATTACATCATTTCATCATACAAAAACCTATGGAAAAAAATAGGATTCATAAAAATATTTTCATCATAAATATAAACATAAAACATACATAGAAAAAAATAGTGATGGTACCATTAGATCATATCCCTATTAAAACATCGTCCACACCAAAGGTTGGTGACATTGATTAATATAACATCCATAAAAAGATCATTAAAACATTATTGAGGAAAAATAATTACATTTCGAAATCACTAATTTGAAATTTAAAAATTTCCCAAATATTAAGTAAAATTGTTTCTTTGAAAAGAACCTTGAATACTAGTAAATTAATCTTCAAATAATTCAGCGTTCATTACGGTATAAAATTATTTATATACCATTTGCGTTAAAATAAATATTCCTTTCATATTTTCAGTACAAAGTTAAAAATACTTCATTCAAAAAATGATTGTAAGATTAATTTCAAAAAAATTAAAAATTAAAACATGGGTAACATTTTCATACAAAATATAATTTAAGAATAGTAAAAAAATTCATTTAAAACATTTTTAGAAAATATGTACATGGAAGAAAAAATATTTTCAATCGAAGAGAGAAATAAATTATTTTCCCTTAAAAAGCTTATTTGGGTATATTTAGTTCTTAAAGAGTGAAAAAATGAAATTAAAAAATATATTATCTAAAAATAACCATATAATAATAAAAATATGAGTTTCTTTAGTGGTAGATCATAAGATTTCATCACTGAAGAATAAATCATAAATAATATTGATAAATAATCACATTGTAACATAAAACATTTACCACTTTCGTAAATTTTCAACCATAGTCCCCCTAAAATAAAGAGACTTATAAGTATATTTATATAAATTTGTTTTTATGAGAATAAACATTAAATTAATTCATGGGCAGTATATACACCACATAAATGAAATAAGTGGTGTATGAGTCTTGTGTCCCACAAAAATTAAAGTGAGATGAAAATCCCTTACCACATTGGAAACATTGGAATCATAAACCCCATTAAATATTAACATAAAATGAAACATTAAATATCATTAAAAAGTATATTTATGATATAACATGGTAATGGGTCAATATAAACACCACACAGTATAAACTAGTGGTGAATATGGTATATATATCCCTAAAATAAAAGAGTGACTAGAAATCCCTTACCTCAAGTCTAAAATTTCTTCTTACACATTAAAACCACCTGTATAATAAATATAGTTTTATTATATACATTATATATACATACTCATATTTATAATATCATATATGATTTACTTATAACCTTTTATCATCCGTTTATTAATAATTATTCATAAAATCGCTATTCTTGGTGATAATAACTTCGTTTCTTCATGTAAGTTTCGGTTTGGTGGTTTTGGTCATTGTACATTGATTATGGTTCCATAATATCCAAAATTATAATCATGATATAATAATCATATATATTAATTGTATATAATTTTATGGTCATCCATACAAGTTAGAGATAGAAAATGGATAACACTATTCTTGGAGACGGTAAGCCATATGTATGCATGAATTATGCTTCCATTTTATCAATAGATGGAATGAAATAAAGTTAAATATTAGTTCAATTTTAGAGAATTTTTTTTATAAAATTCATATCATATATTTTAATTAAATGTTTCCTTATTACTATCCATGTAAAGATAAAATGAAAATTTTATCACATCGCTTCGTGGAGGCGGTAGTCCACACATGCGCACATGCAACATTATTGTTTTAAAATAGATTGTAAGGTAATAAGTTATATTGGATATTAAAATTCTAGAGGTATAATAATTTCATAAATTACATATATATAATTTAAATCCATCATTATATTCACATGTGTAAGGAAGTGATAAAAATGAATTACATTGGTTCTTTAAGCGGTAGTCCTTTGTGGACACGATAGATGAGTTCATTTGTCATTTGATGAAAGAGGATATGGATATAGGTTATTCCATTAACATAATAACATATAAGTATATTTTAGATATTTATGTTATTATATTGGAATATTTTGATAATATTTAAAGGAGGTTGAAGAAGAATTGAAACAAAACTCCTCGGTTAAGAATGATACCACTTCTTCGAACAACCTCTTTAGGTTTGCACAAAAATCCTTATTAGGATGGATTGATAATAAAAATAAATAATATAATACATGTATAGGTAAGTAAAGAATATATTTAGGTAGATATAGGATGAAAAAATATATTTTTAAGTGTGAAGAGGAGAGGAAAGAGGGTTCCTTTTTATAAGTGGGGGAGAGAAAACACATTGACTTTTTGAAAAGAAATATTTATACCCAAATTTTACACATGTGGAAAGGCTCCAAAATGGATCATTATAGAACCTTAGTGTAAAGACCCTGAAATTCCACATATCGAGAAAGTTCAAGATCCAAGTGTGCTCGGTCCTAAAATTTATTAACGAAAATAAAAGTGCATACAAACAACATAAACTCATATGGTGCATAACACCACCAAAAACACAAACAACAGCTTAACACTATCCAAATAAATACCCATGAGCAATAAAACCCCAAAAATATCCATAATCCAGCAACCAAATATCCTGTCACTACATGACCCAAATAAATAAGTTCCACCAGATTCAGGGGTCTAATTACCCGACCTCAATCAATGCCAACACAGCCCAATGTCGAAACCCCATGTGGAGAAATACATCCAAAGATGTTGACCCACATTCTGATTCACCACCCACATAAACCACCCATATTGAGGTCACCGCCTTCGCATCTCATGGTCGATTGCACATGATCTAGCCTATCACCACACCTGAATTCAACCCCAACTCATCTGTCACTGTTGGCTCTCCAAGACGCCACTAGATCCAGCCTGCACCAGCAAATGCACGCGCCAGAGCCATGTCATCGCCGAAAAACCCAAAATCTCAACAACACACGATAGTAGGATCCCTTTGAGAGTGTCTGCTGCCCGACACCCAAACAACCATCCGCTATCACCCCAGCAGCTTGTGCCACACCTTCACTGACACCCCAGTCGCACCATGATCCACCATCACCGGCCTTCTAGCCCTCAAAACTCTATCTGACCGAGCAGCTAATGAACCAGAAAAGTCTCTCCACTGGGATCCCATATCCACAAGCACCCATGTTTACCCGCAGAACCCTGAAACACTAGCAAGCCATCTCTCCTGACCGTAAAAAAAACCGTTGGGCCGTCTCCCCGTAATGCCATCATCACCTGCCGTTGGCCATCGGAAACGCTGGCCTGTGCCCCAGTCATGAAACTCTCAGTTCCAAACTCACTGGCCACAAAACATGGTCCACCTACATCCCCCAAGAGACTGCATCTCATCAAAGGAATCCAAATCTTAAAACTGTGTCCCCAGCATATCTGAGCATATCTAAAGAGAAATCCACCCCATGATCCATCATCACCATATTTTCTATCCGTTACGGTTGCATCAGGAATCGCTCCTATCAAGACACTATCATCAACCCTCTTCCTTAAAACAGACTTCAAAGTCTCATCCCTCCTGAGAGGGTAGCAGAGGGAAAACATTTTGTAGTTCCCAACAACATTAACATATTGAACATCCTCACCAGATCTAAAGCAATTTCCTGAATATGACGACATGTGATCCTGAGGCCCGGAGTGCCCAGAATGATCCGTCGAATTTTTTTGTTAAGTTTAAAATAGCGTGTGTGAGTGGTTTTCCAATAAAAATTGAATAACTCTTAAACAGGTGCCCGAATAAAAAATACGAGGGAACCGTTTCGTTTAGGATAGCAGGTTTACCCTAGGCATGACTTATGTTTTGTCGGTACTGGCCTCCGGTGAGAAAACACGAAAATGGTCTAACCGTAAATAAAATAATTAAAAAAAGTTATTTTATTTCTCAAATGATTATAAATAACGAATGGTGAGACAGATTAAAAATATTAGACCACCACTGAGCTCATGAGGGTATTCTTTCTTTAGGTAGATACTAACATTGGCTAGCGCGGGCCAACTATGGCTATTAGTTTTTTTACCGTAAATAAAATAATTAAGTAAAAACTATTTTATTATTAAAATACATAACATATAAATGGTAACTAGGATTGAAAATCTGAGAGTACCATTGAGTTTATTGGGATTTTTTTCCCTTAGGCGGAGCCTAACCTCGACCGGTACGGTTCGAGGGTGATTGTTAATAATTTTTTGAACTTTTTTTCGGGTACATTCAGTAAACGCACGGGCGGCATTTTATATCTTTTGACCCGTTGCTCGGATCAAAAATCTTAGAGCACCATTGAATCCATAGCGCTGAAATTATCTTAATGGAGTATTCACTTCGACCGCATTAGGTCTGGAGAAAAAGTTAGATTTTGGACCTTTTTAAAAGAATAATAAAATAACATTGTTATTTTATTTCTTTATTTATTTTCCTCCAACAGACAAGCAGTAGTGGTGGGACCAATGACATGTCAAGCCATTAAATGGATTGACTCTTAAAATCCTTTGTAACAGCACCGTTGGAATTAGGAAGGTTCCTATTAAATGAACCCCCGTTAATTCAATAGGTGTTACTCACCCTCCCCCTCTTTTATTTATATGGAGCTTGGGGAGAGTTATTGGCATGAGTTCACCAAGAGACGAAGTTCTGATAAAGTTTTGTGATTCCAATCACTTGGAGGATGATTTCGGTTCTAGTGGGAGGTCAAGAGTGACACCGAATCATGAACCAAAGGATGAAGTTTGAGTGGCAACATTGGTGGCTTGTTGCAGGGACGACGAACACCGACTCTTCCACAATCACGGGTGTTCTCCAATGACCTTGAGGTAGGGGGTTTATTTTTATGAAGTTGTATATGATGAGTTAAATCCTATCCCAGTAGCTATCACCTTAATGCAGAGGGAATGGACTAAACGAACAAGGCCTAGACACTCCACTGCTTCGCTCATCCTCTGTTCTTCGGGGACGGTTTCCTCAGATTGATGGCAATGCGAAATAATGGGTCACACTATATCAGTAATGGTCGGAGGAGACCTGCAGCAATCGGCCATGGGAGGTGGAAGGCGGCACGTGGCAGCGCATCTCAGCAGCCAAGGGTGGTCGGGTTGAACCAGCCGTGTGGGACAAGGGCAGCGCCACTGGTGGAAGTGGCAGTGGCCAGCAGACCGCGATAGGAAGGTGCAGCATAGCCCCCGTCGTGCCGTGTTAACGAAACACGGTCGACCAAATGTATGACCGTTAAATGCGGTGGGGAAACACCCCACCAGCTGGCGAACGACCCCGCAAGGGTAGGGCCAACGGTCCACCTGCGGGAGGACAGATCCGGTGTGAGCTGGACCCGCCCAGCTGGCCAACACGGGTGGGTCGAGCCCCACCTGGCGGGCCGGGCAAACTGCGACCCGGGCCCACAAACCGAACTGGGCCGACCCGGATAGGCCGGACCCAGTAAACTAGGTTGACCCATAGCATACCAGACTCAAGTGGGGATAGGTAGACCCTGGGACCCGTTGCGTCGATCAGGCATGACTGAGTCGGGCCAGGCCCAGACCCAACCAGTCCCCGAATAATGAAATGCTCATATCTAACGAACCAAGTGTCTGTTCGACACACCATCAGTGTTATTGGGATCCATTTTGGTAAATGGCCATTTTGGAATATCCTGGTGGGCCCAACTGAGTTGGGCCGGGCCAAGGTGAGATCACCCCCATTTCAGAAAAGGGGTGTAACCAACAGACTAGGCGTTCGTTTGATGAACCATCTACGGTGCCAGAAACCTTAGGATGAGGAGGCCCTTTTGGAATACATGACAAGAGTTTCGTAGAAAGTTGTATTATGGTCAGGTTGGATCAAATCAGAATCCAACTGGGCCCTCAGAACTAAAACGCTTATAAGTTACAGATCGGCATCCGATTGACGTGTCGCCTGTCACGTTGGAACCCTTACAACATGGTTGTCCTTTAGGGTACTTCTTATTGGAGATTCGTGGTAGTTTAGGTATCATAAATGTCTTGAGGAGAAGTTCTCCCAAAATCACGAAAACTATGAGCGGGAATCCAGTGGCTAGCAGTGAGGCGGTGGTTGGAGACAGATCATACAGAGGTTAGTACCGAGAGATCCTATGTGGGTCAGCACCTATTTTGTGTTGGTCAGATCCTATGTGGGTCAGTGTTTAGCGCTCCTATATGGGAAAGTTCATACCGATCATGTGTTGGTCTAATCTTGTGTGGGTTAGTGCTCAGCGATCCTGTGTGGATCAGCGCATACCGATCATGTGTGGGTCAGATCATGTGTGGGTCATTGAGGGGGTTATAACCTATCTACTCTGGGGGTTGGATCCTATGTGGGTCATTGAGGGGGTTATTACCTATCGATCCTATGTGGGTCAGACTCTGTATGGTCAGATGTGGTTCCTCTTGACAGAATAAGATGATCTATCTTCACAACTAATCATCAGTACTTATATACTTTACTAATTCCTGTTGTGAGCTGAGTGTTTTACCTTCGCGGTATAACATTTTTGGTACCTTCAACTTCATGGTGTTATCTTCATGGTGTTACCTATGTGGTAATTTTACCTTCAGGTTGTTATCTTCTTGGTGTTACCTTTGTGGTACTTTTACCTTCGTAGTGTTACATTTGGCGTACCTTCACCTTTGTGGTGTCACCTTCATGTTGTTACCTGTGTGGTACTTTCACCTTTATGGTGTTATCTTCATGGTGTTACCTATGTGGTAATTTTACCTTCATGGTGTTACCTTTTTGGTTTTCTTCCATCATGTTTGAGACGAGTATATCTTGATAACTTAGGTATATGTATGGGCATATACCTAAGTAGAATTGTTGAATACTCTGTGCTTTGTGGTTGAGGTCTTTCTTTGCAGTTTTTCCGTTGTGGAACTCTGGGAGAACCTCAGGGGTCTCAGGGTCCCTACTGAGTATTGTTATACTCACCTTGGCATGAGCTTCACCCACACCTTGTTGTGTCATGTGCAGATGATGGTCAACGTTTATCGAGACTGAGGGATCCAGGACTGGACAGTGCTTAGAGGTGTACCATTTGACGTGATGTGACGTAGGACTACTGATCATGAGATTTACCTACCCTTCAGGTAGGATCCTCAGTGGACATTCCAGGAGTTGTTTTCCCTTTTCCAGTAGTACTTGTACTTTCCAGTTGGGCTAGTATTCCGGCCCCTTTTTCTTTTAGCACACTCTTTAATACAGCAGTTTACATCATGGTTGCTTCTTATTTTGTTCTTGGATTGTGTGTTTGTATAGGTTTAAAGGCAATGCCTTTCTATTAAGGGATACACCTTTCTGGTGCTAGTCGCCAGCCCCTGGCCTATAGAAGGAGGGCTTGGAGTAGTCACAGCATGGGCCCCAAGGGATAGGTCGTGACACTTAGATGATATTAAAGGAGTCTGTTCTACCGAAGAACTAGGACTCTGATATTTTTAATGGAGAAATAGTGTTATGTTTTTTGAGTGTGGTTTTTAGTTTGGGGAATCCTGTATCGGTGTGGCGCCCGGCGTATCCATTCACCAGGACCCTGAATTCTAATTTGCAACTTGGTGCATGAAAACACTGATTGCGTGTGTTTTGTAAATGTTTTACTTTGATCTATTTTGAGTCAACT
Organism: Viscum album; assembly: GCA_963277665.1. Classification (NCBI taxonomy): domain Eukaryota; kingdom Viridiplantae; phylum Streptophyta; class Magnoliopsida; order Santalales; family Viscaceae; genus Viscum; species Viscum album. Next base: position 328,554,100 of record OY728158.1, read on the forward strand.
CACCAAGTATAACCTTTTAACCATGGTTCATCTTGATTCTCCTTCCGGGTACCTCCATGGAGACAACCATCCAGGATTCTAGAGAGAGTACACAATGACATCCCACCGAGCAATGAGGCTCTGGCGGAGGGCCCTCTTACTGTATTGGCACCTTCGGGTGTTGTACCATTAGCACCACCTCATGTTTGGTAGAAATTACCACCATCCACACTAGTGGATGGTGGAAACCTATTGAGCGCATTTCACGAGTTCCAATGGTAGAGGCCTCCAAGGTTTTGAGGCGAGACAGATTCCCAGGCAGCTGGGGACTGGATGGAGGTTATGGATAGAGTTTTCCACCTAGTTGAGACACCAATAGAGCAGATGGTGATCCTAGTTTCTAGTATTTTCCAGTGTGTGAACCTGAGGATGGTTTGCAGGTTCAAGAAACATTGGTATATGGAATGTTTCCCAAGATGGTACCTTCGGGTAGTGTTCCATCTATATCACTACCTATTGGTCATCAGTTACAACTGGTAGTACCAGTAGAGGACACATGTAGGCTTAGTGCCTTACAAATGTTTCAGCATCAGATACCCCTCAGGTTCCAAGGCGAGCCTAACTCACAGGCGGCTAAGGAATAGTTTGAGGAGGTGTCCAAGTTTCCATCTAGCCAGGGCACCATTCGACTAGATGGCGGTCCTAGTAGTGATCCTTCTACGTAGATCAGCAAGACAATGACAGGTTTTATATTACCCTGATCTTATAAAGTGGAAAATTTTATGTGGAAAATATTGAGAACCATCCTTAGAGAAAGGGGGTATCTTGCCATAAAATGATAAGGGATGATTTTCCCCTAGAGCTTCTACAGCTTCGGTGGGATGACATGTCGGTAGCTGGGTATTCATCGAGGCATACTGACCATCCCAAGTTCTCGATTAATACAGAAGGGTTAGTGATTTAGGGCTCGGACCTCCAAGAGAGGTGTGTTTAGGGTCATCCAAACTAGCACTATTCCTATATGCATTCCTAATTATGTTAGGGTTCTAGAGAGAGCCATTGTGGTTAAATGTTATTTGGATAATCAGATATAGCCAGTGAATGTTAGCAGTGGGAAAGTAGGAAACTGACGCCAATCTCAGAGACTTGGGCGTGTAAAATGTTTTAGGAAGAGGAAGTGACAGGGATAGATGAATCTGCAGGGAAGAAGATGTGGAAGTGGGTCTAGGAGATAAGCATGAGGTGGTATACATTTCAGCATGTTACAACCCCCCCCCCCCAATGTGGTCCCCACTAGGCTCAGGGAGCTGGAGGACAGGAGAAGGAAGTAGCTGCAAGAAATCAAGGAGTGTGACCCAAGGGCTCCAAGAATGGTTCGAGGTACACTCTATGTCTACTACTAGCTTCTATGTTAATAGAAATAGGTACCAATCATTACTTCTTTCCATGAATCTTGTTCAGGACCAAGAGTTTTCGGTTAAACTAATGACTTGACCCTTACATCTGAAGATACCTTTGGGAGGAGACTCGATAATCACACTTATGACAACGGTGTGATATTACCCTTGAGGTGAGAGTTTTGGATGGAATCTCTTGGTGGTAGCATTGAGTCCTTACAAAGTTAGTTTGGATATGGACTAGACATCCACAATTCATAATCATATTGACTGTTTTAGGCAAAAAGGATTTAGTATATATACATCATTTGAATGGGGTTTTCCTTGGTCGGTGAAAAAGGAAACCCAGGAAGTATATGATAAACTCGTGAATAGGAGGGTGCAGCTGATCACTCTTGATTCATCCATCCTTACCCTCGTGTTAGTAGTAGTTTTTATTTTTTTTAGTTCTCAACAGTAGTGTGAGGGTATTGGGACATCCTTTCAAAAGATATTTCTTGGATTACCTCCCCGAAGGGAGAGGGACTTCTGCTTGGGCAGGGTACTACTAAAGATTTGTATCATACTTCTCTAGGGTAGTGACACCCTTGTCATCTTTGATGAAGAAGGGGGAGCCTTTCCTGTGGATGGAGAAGTTTTAGTAGAGCTTTCAAGAGTTGGGACCGAGACTGACGAGTGCCCCCATCTTGAGGCTACCAGAAGAGGGATTTGGGTATATAGTCTACTGCGACGCATCAGGGACCATACTAGGTTGTTTCCAATGCAGTATCGGGAAGTGATCGCCTATGGATCATGGAAGTTGAGATAGCATGAGAAGAACTACACTACCCATGACCTAGAGTTAGCAGTAGTGGTCTTTGGGCTGAAGATTTAGTGTCACTTTGGTGAATGGTTTACTATTTACTCTGATCACAAGAGTCTCAGGTATATCTTTCCCCAAAATGACATGAACCCAAGACACCAACGATGGATAGAGTTTCTCTAGGACTATGACTTTTAGATAGTTTATACCCCTGGAATGGGGAACGTGGTAGCAGACACACTCAGTGGGAGGTCTGGTCTACAACTGCTGAGTGAGGCATCAGAGCAGCTAGTCGCGCTGTGGATATCCTTCGTGGATAAAAATGGAGCAGCTTGCCTATATTCTATGACTGTCACTCCCCCAATTATTCATAATGTTCGAGTGGCACAGCATGGGGACATTGACTGTGAGGCCCGACGTGCTCAGATATCCTCAAGACGGTCTCCTGTAGGATTTTCTGAAGGTGGGGAGCACTTCGTTCTCCTCAGAGGATGCACCTTAGTACCAGTGATGCTACGGGAAGAGTTGTTGAGAGTGTTCCATACATCCCCTTTAATGGTACATCCTAGACTGGCGAAGATGTATCAGGACCTCTGGCGTCTGTACTGGTGGCCAAGGATGAAGGAAGCAGTGGCAGAGTTTGTACCACGATGCCTAACTTTTCAGCAAGTGAAGACTGCATAGAGCTGGCAGAAGTCTTATGCCGACAGAAGATAGAGACCCTTGGGGTCCAAGGAGGGAGACCATGTCTTCCTATGGGTCTCACCCCAATGAGGATTGCAGAGGGTTGCCCAAGGAGGAAATCTATCTCCGAGTTTCATCAGACCTTTCTAGATTATTATTAGATTAGGTGAGGTGGTGTACCATCTATCTCTTCCCCCACACATGCACCGGGTGCATAATGTTTTCCATGTGTCGTAGCTGAAGAGATTCATGTCTGATCCATCGCACATTATCGACTAGAACGAGTTGAACTTTGATGATGGGGAGAATTTTATGGAGTTCCCAGTAGAGATAGAGGATCTAAAGGATTGAGTCCTTCATGGATGGTCGATCTCCCTGGTGTGAGTTTGGTGGCAGCACGGGAACCTCCAAGAGAGCACATGGGAGAGGGAGGCTCAGATTCATGCTATGTGCCCTCATTTGTTTGATTTGCCTTTGTTTTGGATTTTGAGGAAGAAAGGCCCTAAGTTGGGGAGAATGTAAAGACCTGAAAATTCCATATAATTTTTTTAAAATTATTTTGGATTATTTCGAGTTCTTGAAACTTGATGACATTCGATTCTGAGGCCTAGAGTTCTCGGAATGATCCATCGAATTTTTTTAAGTTTAAAATAGAGTGCGTGAGTTGTTTTCCTAGAAAAAGTTGAATAACTCTTAAATGGGTCTCTGATTCAGAAATATGAGGACACCATTGCATTAAATATATAGAAGTTACCCTAGGTGCGACTTACGTTTAGTCGGCACAGGCCTCCGGTGAGAAAACCCGAAAATGGAATAATGGTAAATAAAATAATTAAATAAAGTTATTTTATTTTTAAAATGATTATAAATCACGAATGGTGAATCGGATTAAAAATCCAATACCACCACTGAGCTCGTGAGGGTATGCTTTCTTTAGCCAGTTACTAACATTGGCCTGTGCGGGCCAACTATGGAAGTTAGTTTTTGGTCGTAAACAAATAATTAGGTAACAATTATTTTATTGTTAAAATCTATAACTTATAAATGTTAACATAGATTGAAAATCTGAGAGTACCGTTGAGTTATTTGGGATGTGTTTACCTTAGTAATAGCCTAACCTCAACCGGTGCAGGTCTAGGGTGACTGTTAATAATTTTATGAACATTTTTTTCAAGTCCGTTCAGTAAATGCACAAGTGGCATTTTCTATCTTTTCACTCATTACTCAGATCAAAAATCTGAGAGCACCACTGAATCCATAGCACCAAGATTCTCTTGAGGGAGGTGTCACTTTGACTACAGTAGGTCTGGAGAAAAAGTTATATTTTAGACCTTTTTATAAGAATAATAAAATAACTTTGTTATTTTATTTCATTCTTTCTTTACCTCCCATGGAAAAACAGCAGTGGAAGAACCAATGATGTGTCATGACATTAAATGGATTGACTCCTCAAATCCTTTGTAACAGCACCGTTTGAATCAGAAAGGTTCCTATTAATTTAACCCCCATTAATTGCATGGGCATTACTCACCCTCCCCCTCTCCTATTTATATGGAGCTTGGGGAGAGGTATTTATATGGATTCATCAAGCGACGAAGTTATGATAAAGTGTTGAGACGCCAATCACTTGGAGGACAGAGCCGGTTCAAGTGGGCGATGATGATCAACACCGAATCACGAACTGAAGGATGACGTTTGAGCGAAAACATTGGTGGATTATTGCAGGGATGATGAACACCGACTCTTCCTCAATCACAGGCATTCTCCAATGACCTTGAGGTAGGGGGTTTATTTTTTTGAAGTTGTCTATGATGAATTAAATCCTCTCCTATTTACTATCACCTTAGCGTGGAGGGCACGGGCCAAATGAACAAGGCCCAGACCCTCCTCTTCTTCACTCATGCTCCATTCTTCAGGGATGATTCCCTCAGATTGATGGTGATGTGAAATAGCGGGTCACGCCATGTCGGCGGTGGCTGGAGGAGACCCGCGGCCACCAGCCACAGACGGTGAATGGCAGCACGTGGTGGCGCACCACAGCGGCCAACCCAAGACAGCCGCGTAGGATAAGGGTAGTGCCTATAGGGAACGCTGGTGGAAGCGGTCACAGCTAGTAGTTCGTGGTAGGAAGGTAAAGCGCGGCCCGCGCCGCGCCTCGTTGGCGAAACCCTGTCAGCCAAACAACCGATCGCTAAATGTGGTGGGGCAGCACCCCACCGGCTGGAGAACGGCCTATTAAGAGTGGGGCCAACGGGATGCAATAGTTCACCTTCAGGCTGATCGAGCCAGTGTGGGCTGGCCAAGAGGGTCGGACCCATGGCCCAGCGGGCCAGCACGGGTGGACCGAGCCCCACCCAGCGGGCCAGGCCAGCGAACCAAACCGGGCAAACCCAGACGGGCCAAACAGAGTAAACTGGGCTAACCCTTAGCAGGTCAGACCCAAGCAGGGTCAGGTAGACACTGGGACCCATTGCTTCGAGTCAGCTTAACCGAGTCAGACTGGGCCCTGACCCAACCAGTCCCCGAATAAAGAAACTCCTGTAACTCACCAACCGGGTGTCCATTCGACACGCCGTCAGTGGAATTTTCATCCATTTTGGGAATTTGTACCTTTCTCATATCCCAGCGGGCCTGACTGAATCGGGCCGGACCAAGGTGCGATCACCCCCATTTCACAGAAGGGGTGTAACTAATAGATCGGGCATCCGTTTAACGAACCGTCTATGGCGCCATAAGCCTTAAGACAAAGAGATCCTTTTGGTATAATCCAATTGAGTTTTGGATAAATTCAGAGTACTGCCGAGTTGGATCGAATTCAAATCCAATCGATCCCTTGGATCTAAAATGATTATAAGTCACAAACTGCGCGTTCGATTGACGTGTCCTCTATCATGTTGGAACCCTTACGACATTGCGGTCCTTTGGGATACTTCTTTATAGAGATTTTTGGTTTTTGAGGTATGACTGATGGCTTGAGGAGAGGTTCTCATAGAATCAATATGAGCAGGAATCTAGTGGTTGATAGTGAGGCGGTGGTTGGAGACAGATCATACGGAGGTCAATACCGAGCAATCCTGTGTGGGTCAGCACCGATCTTGTGTGGGTCGAATCCTGTGTGGGTCAGCGCTCTGTGATCTTGTGTGGCTCAGCACATACCAATCCTATGTGGGACATATCTTGTGTGGTTCAGCGCTCAGTGATCCTGTGTGGCTCAGGACATACCAATCATTTGTGGGTCATTGGGGGATGGGGGTTAGTACCTATCAACTCTAGGCCGGTCAGATCCTATGTGGGTCATTTTGGGGGTTAGTACCTATCGATCCTATGTGGGTCAGACTCCATATGGTCAGTAGCAGTGCCTCTTGATAGAATAAGATGATCTAGCTTTGTGACTAATCATATGTACTTCTATACTTCACTAATTCCTGGTGTGATCTGAGTCTTTTACCTTCGTGGTGTTACCTTTGTGGCACCTTCACCTTTGTGGTGTTATCTTTATAGTGTTTCCCATGTGGTACCTTTACCTTTGTGGTGTTATCTTCATGGTGTTACCTGTTTGGTACTTTTACCTTCGTGGTGTTTCCTCTTTGGTACCTTCACCTTCATGGGGTTATCTTCATAGTGTTTTCTTTGTGGTACCTTCACCTTCATGGTTTTATCTTTGTGGTGTTACCTGTGTGGTACTTTTACCTTCGTGGTGTTACCATTGTGTTATTCTTCCCTCATGTTTGAGAAGAGTATATCTTGATAGCTTAGGTATATGTTAGGGAATATACCTAAGTAAATTGTTGATTTCTCCGTGCTTTGTGGTTGAGGTCTTGCTTTGTGGTTTTTCCTTTATGGAACTCTGGGAGACACTTGGGGTGGGCTCAGGGTCCCTACTGAGTATTGTTATACTCACCCATGCATGGGCTTTGCCTACACCTTGTTGTGTCATGTGCAAACGATGGACAACATTGATTGAGGCAGAGGGATCCAGGACTAGACGGTGCTTAGAGGTTGACTATTTGACGTGATCTTATGTAGGACTATTGATCATGAGATCTACCTACCCTTCAAGTAGGATCCTCGGTGGATGTTCCAGGAGTTGTTTTTCCTTTTCTAGTTGTACTTGTACTTTCCAGTTGAGCCTGTATTCCAAACCCTTTTTATTTTTGCACACTTTTTACTATAATAGTTTACTTTGTGGTTACTTCTTGTTGTGTTCATGGATTGTTTGTTTGTACAATTTTAAAGGCAATTACTTCCTGTAAAGGGATACGCCTTTCTGGTGCTAGTCGCCAGCACCTGGCCTATAGAAGGAGGGCTTGGGGTAGTCAAGGCATGGGCCCCAGGGGACAGGTCTTGACACTTAGATGATATAAGGTCAAAATATTCAAATAAAATATAAATTTTACTGGTTTTATGATCATTTTAAACATTATAGTTTTATTTTAACCCCTCGGTAAAAACACATTTCAACCTCAACCATCCTAATTAATTTTTACTATTTTTAATATCTTTACTATTAATTTTGAAAAAAGATAAATTTAACTTACCATATAATTTATATTATATTGATTACAAATATGTAATATAATTTTAAAAATTACATTCATAGAAGTGGAAAATTTTAATATAAAACTAAACCTATAGATGTGATTTTTTTAGATATAAAATTTTCATCAGTTATAAATTTTTATATATAAAAATTTAAAATAAAATAGATTAAAATGACCTAAATTAGATTAATAATTATATAATTGAACTAATTTTTCATTTTAAATAATTTTAAAGTAAAATTTTACTTTGTAAATACTTTAAACTAAACGTTTTTTTCAATAAAAATATTAGTGTTTCCCACTAGTCATTGAAAAAATTATTTTTTCAAAAAATTATCAAAAATTCACTATAAGATAATTTTCACATGATGATTTTAAAAAATTAAATTAATTTTCTCAAATAAATTCTCTAAATGTGAAAAAAAATAAAAATTTTAAAATGCGGTGAAATATAGATATTCAAGAAAATGCATTTTTTCAGGAAATAATGATTTTACATTTACTCTATGTTTAGAAATCTTTATTATGTGAATTTAAATTAATATAGGTAGATAAATAATCTTTAAATTTTATTTTAATAATTATAAATTATGTTTTATTTAAATTAATTAAAATATAAAACCATTATGCACTTAAAATAGTTTTCATAAAAATGCATTTTAAGCATAAAAATATATTTATACCAAAATCATGATAATTGCTGATTCAAATGAAATTAATTATATGTCTCTAAAAAATGTAACATATTTAACTTTAAGATCAATTAAAAAAATTATCATACTTTAAATTACTTTATTTAATGAAATGAAATGATAGTTTTTCAAAAATCATTATTTTCACTGAAAACCAAATCTTTTTAGAAAAATATGAATATTTCACCACAAGATAATTTTGATTTAATGATTTAAAAAAAAATTATCAATTTAATTAAATAACATTAAAAAAATTTAAAAAAATAAATTATATTATTTATGAATGAAAATTAATAAAAATCATTTTTGATGAAAACTTATTTTGGATGCATAAAATGACTTTACTAAAACTTTTGTGCTTATTTCATGAACATTAATCATTAAATTAGTATTGAATGTAAACCTTATATATATATATATATTATAATGATATTAATAATATTTTTACCCAAAAATTGAATGATTATATTATAATGGTCATGTTTAAAATTTTAATATATAATATGGTTTCTTAAAACTTGGTGTTGCGTATAATGCAAGCTGTCAAAAAATCAAATTTATTTAAAGGTAAATATATTCTAAAACCTCAGGGTGTTATAATGACCATGTTTTCCATGTGAATATATAATTTAAGTATTTAAAAATAAATCTTATTGAGTAATATGAAATGTACAACATAGATTCTGGGTATACTAACGTTAATCAAACATAGACTGATTTTCATTTAAATTCCATTGGAATTGAATGTCTCATTTCTAGTTACCACAAGGAGAGGGTGGTTTATTAAGTTTCATATTACTATATTACACCAATGAGATATTTTTTCTTTTAATAAAGAATGAAATTTTCTTATTTTATAGATGGTTAATGGAGAATATTTTGGATATTATTAGAGTTAAAGATATTTTTATCACTATGAGTAAAAGTTGTTTGATGATGTTCAATGATGTGAAAAATTTAAAAATAATAAAATTCTGTTTTATTTTTTTATTTCCTATATAATAATTTATTCATAATTTCTTTCATAAATGTAACATGGAAATTTTAAATAGGATTTTTGGTGTATATGTGAGGAAGGATGGTTTATAGGATTTACAGGACTAAGGTAATGGTTTTTGATGAAGTAGTTATTTATAAGAAAAATAATAATTCTTTATTAAATTTATAATATAGAAAATAGTCCAATATTATTTGAAGGCTAAAAAATTGTGTTAATAATCCCTAAATGATTAAGATACACAGGAGAGGCTTTTAGATCTTATATATAATTTTTTTTATTCAAAAAGTTTTGCTAGATAATAACATAATAAAAATAAATATCAACATGATGTTCTAGTAGTTTTAGTATCAATTAAAGATAGAGATATTTTATATTTTGGATTTTTAGAGAAGGGGTGGCAATTAAATTATACAAGTAATTTAAATTTTGTTGGGAAAACTATTTTAGGGGATCCATATGCTATTAGTTTAGATTTTTTTGGTATGATAATGAAGATACATGTAAGAAATAATGAAATTTGGATTTCTTTTACATGGTGACATATCATTTTTTGGTCATATTTTCAAAATTATGATGTCAAAATTTCTATAAAGGAAGATATTTGGAGATATTTTGACCATTTTTGTATTCAAACCAATATTTTTAGATGATATCTTCTTCTGTAATTGTTTAATGGGGTAATTATTTACAATCAACCTATATTTGTTTTTTAATTAAAGATATAGATACTTTGGTACCTGGTATTTTGATGTAAATTTTACCATTAATTTAATATTTTTCTTGATTTTTAGAAAATATATAGAATTAAAGATAGGGTTAGACACTTATCTACCCATGAAATATCACTTTTTTATATGTGGTTTCTTAGAAAAAATGTGACGCCCTGAAGTAAGAACCTTGTATTTGATAGTGTTTATGACACGCTTGTAAGTTAATATAATATTAGAATACTTAAAAATATATTTACTATTTAAAATAGATTATATATATTTCAATCCATGAAACACCAATTTATCATGCATTACATTGCGACCTTCCTTGATGGCTTTCGTTACACGCAAGGCCAAGTTTTATAAAACAATAATATATTATTAAAATAAAATGAGATATAATTTTACCATTAAATTATTAGTTATGAATATAAATAAATAAATTATTAAAAATATGGTTTATACAAATATTAAATTAATTAATTGGATACAAATTGATTAGAAATTAATTTAAGATGCAATTGAATATAAAGTGAATATTTTTATAGAAAACTATTTTTACGCTCAAAAAGTTTTTTTGCACTATTAGATAAAATTATTTACAATTATTGAGTGATATTAATGTAATATATATATATTAAATTAAAAAATTATATTCACCTATTAGGCTTAACATACATAAGATAAGAACAAACACTATTTTACACATAAAAACCCAAATTTTTATAAAGGTAATTTTTCCGTCTTTTAATGGAGAACCCATTTTAAATATGAATTTTGACACTTTAATTGATTTAATATTTCAAAATAAAATTAATATTTTAATTTTAAATATAATAATTAGTTTATGGTTATTTTTTGATATTTTTTCTGAAACATTTCATTTTTAATGAATAGTTAAAAATATTAAATTTTAGTTTAAAACTACTTTTTCATATAATTTATTAATAAGGGTAAATTGTATTTTTAATTAATTATAAAGTTTAATTAGATATTATTTTTTCAATTAATACAATTTATATAATTTTAATCAATTTCACTTTGAAATTGATTATAAAAATATAGCAATCTTTTGGATGTTTTTACTTTAAAAACCTGAATTGTCATCCCACCTGAAGGTTTAAATTTAAACCAATTTATTCTAATTACATGATTGGAATTTATAAAAATATATTTAATATTTATAATCAGAATAATTTAAAATTTCAAATAATACCAATTTGTCTGAACAAAAATATTAGTGAAAGTGAGTAAAATTAATTATAATGATTAGGGTTAAATCAAGATTAATTAGGGACTAAATATTAACCTTAAGGCCCAAAAAGAACTATACACTTGTACAAGACCTATTTAATGGCCATATTGTGACCCTATACTATCTTGTCTCTAAATTAGACCATTATTGGACACAATTTCAACTTGAAAAACGTGCATGGAATTCCTTTTTCAAAATATTACAAGAGTGTCACTCCTCCTCTACTATAAAAATACATCCTCTCCTATCACTTCCTAAAACCTATAAAACCACTTTTTATCAACAAATATATTCACAAATATCACCTAAAAATCCCTCCCCCAATCCTTTAATTATTATATTGGTTATAAATCAATCTAGAAAATCATTTGGGTACAAACCAAAAGAAGTTACCTGATTAAGAGGTAACATCTTCTCTCTAACTCTCTGGTTTTATTTCCATTCTCCAACCCCTCAACCATTATTGTTCTACACTTGCATAACAAAAACAGTATCCTAAATTTACTAGTATGTATTTTTTTCTAATGTTTTCGCCTACACTAACACACAATTCCATCTAATGGGAAATGAACATACTATTTCTGTATATGGTGAAGTATTGCCTCATGAAACGATGATTGTTCATTTTTTTCCTTTACCACCTCTCATGGTGGACATTATGATGGACACTGTTTTTATATATTATATATATGAAATTTATTATTTATTTATACTTCTTTTATTCCTTTAATTATTCATACCATTAATACTTTCCATTTTACATTAATATAATAAAATCGTTTGAGGAAGTGTGGACTACCGCCCCCTCGAAGCAACGTGATTCGTTCACACAATACATGGAACATATAAAGGGTGGTTTCAATTAAAAATATTTGACATAAAAAACCTATATATAATAATCATGACATAATTAACTTTCTGGAAATATACTGTATATATATATATATCATTTTCATTATTACCATTTCACACACTTAAAGAGTGATAACGTTGTTTGTGGACGTGTGGGTTACTACCTCCTCGACATGATGCGATTACTTTTACATCACAATAATAATATATATAAGTATATGTGATTAAATAACATGTAATTTATGATATAATTATCATTCTTGAAAGATGTGGTGTTATTTACCTTCTTTTCATAATGATCATTAAAAAATGGGAATGTTACTCATGTGTATGTACGGCCTACTGTCTCCATAATCATAACGTTGATTCACTTTTCATAACCATATTTAATTATTGATATTAAAAGTATAATTAATGAATAAATATAATACTTATTTCATGGTTATTATTATTGAGATGTTATATAATGACCCATTTGACTATAGTTGACCTACCAAAGTTGTTTTTGATGCATAAACAAAATTTGGTCAAAACACCGAACGTAAACATAATTGTTAAACTAGTTGTATACAACATAGTAAAAATTGAAATAAAATAAATGATAAAAATGTAAAAGTTTCTCAAGTATAAAATTAACATAAGTTTATTATACAAGAATTTAAAGGACGTTCACCAGAATGGAAACTCAAGGTAAGGGATTCTCATCTCACTTTTTACATCCGTGAGATAAATATCATGTTCACCACTTACATATTTTGTGTGGTGTATTTACTAACCCTTTTTTAATATTATATCATTAGTACTTTTATATTAATGTTATTATAAACATTCCTCTAAAGTTATTCCTTCACAAGGATTATTATCTAAAATGACTCGAATTGGTATGGGATACTTTGAAATGTTTAAAGATTATTTTACTTAATAATAACTTTAATAATATTTAAATAGTTTTTAAATTTGAGGGAATTATATAACCATTGTTCAATAAAAACATTCATTTAATATCCTATGGTTATTCATGACCATTTTCAAGTATTAATACCATTTTTTCACGCTTTGGTACTCAAAATGTATTAGAAAATGTTTTTTATGAAAACCCGACTTTATTTCTCTCTTTAGTATAAGAAGTTGTTTTCTTCTAAAAATCATGTTTTTTTTAAATAATTCAAAAAAAATTAAAATTATTTGGGAAATACATTTTATCCTTTTTTTCTTTTACAAATTTTTTTAAAGGAATATTCTTACTGATTTCTAGATAATCCATTTTTCAAAACTTTTTACCCTGAAAAAGGAATGTTATTTTACATTTTATGAAAATTATAAATTTACTAATCGTCATTTATTTGAAGTATCAATTTCATTTCTAAAAGGTTACTTTTTAAATAAAAAAAATTATTTTCAAATAAAATGTTTTTTAAATGGTTTTATAAAACAAAAAAATATTTTCCTCAATAACTCTTTTAAACCATATTTCTTTTTTCTAATCATCACCAATAAAAACCATTTATTTTTACTCCACTCAGTATTTTTTGTATTGATAATATCCTTATTCTTCCTCTATGCGGTTTATCAATGATATGGATAAGGATAGTATTCACATTCACTTCCATGAATCATTTTTTATTCCCCTTGAAATATTCAGTCTCCTATGATCATTGAACATTTAATTTCCCCCTAATTATCCATTTCATTTGTCATGGAAATTATTATTATTGAAACCATATAACATTTTACATATGGTATCTACTTTAAGTGTTATTTGATTATTTGGAGAAATATTGATAATTCAGGATTATTTATTTAATAAAGATATTTTATTGGGCATGTTATTTATTTTGATTATTCAATATGAGGAATGGTTTGGAATAGTAATGATGGGTGGATCCCAAACTTTATATAGCTCCTCTAAGTGTCGATAGGTTCTCATAAGACAAATTAGTTGAGAAAATTAAAATGGTTTCTATCCGTAGTTTTAATCTATCTTGTGAAAGGACTTCATGGTATAGGTTTTCATGTTCCTTAGACATTAAATACATTAATAAAGCATTGCCCTCATATTAGTCCCAGTAATTATTCATCCATGAGATTTTGTGCAGACATATCTATGGATAAATTTCATATCCAGTTCATTGATTAAATGCAATGTGTTTTATTTTATTACCTTTCCAAATTTTTTTTTCTTATGTATTTATTTAAATGGAATGTGTTTAGTTATTACCTTTACATATTGTTTAAGTACTTCCCTCTCAGTTTATTGATTATATGGCATGTGAGTATAGTTATTTAGCATGTCATAATTATTATTCTCATTGATTTATTATTTATTCCTTATATTTTTTTCTTCCTGATTATTTGATCTCACCCTTATTATATTTATTTCCCCAATAATCCAAGAATAATATTATGAAAGATATGCAGGGATATAATAGACAGAGTAAAGTTATCCTTAAAGTTATTTATTTGGAAAGAAGAAAAATATTATTTTGTAATTAGTGTAATATTTTGTAATACAATACTCATTTGTGTATCTGTTTTACTAAGACTAATCACTACTAGATTAAGCACCAATAGCGACCGCCAAAAGCGGTCGCTATAGGTTTTTAGCGACCGCCTTGCGACCTCTTTTGGCGGTCGCAATTGCTCCGTCGGTAAAAACCAATAGCGACCGCCAATGGCGGCCGCTAAAGGTCCTTTTAAAAAAATCAGGTTTCATGTCTGCGGGATAGTGTGGGTGCGACACCGGACGCGCGGGGGCACGAGGCGGAACCAGAGACCTTGAGTGGTCGGCCATGGCGGATCTACGGCGGCGGAGGGAGGGGCGGGTGTGACGGCATGTGAAGGAGGGGTGGCCGGAGGGTGGTAGGGCGATGGCATGTGAGGGAGGGGTGACTGGAAGGCGGTGACCGAGGGAGGTAGCGCGACGGCGGGGCGCGACGGCGGGCCGCGACGGCGGGGCGCGACGGCGGGGCGCGACGGTCGGCCGCGACGGCAGGGCGCGACGGCGGGCCGCGACGGCAGGGCGCGACGGCGGGGCACCACCGCGGCAATGAGGAAGAGAGCAACGATGGGGCGGGAAAAATCCCGCCCATTTATTTCCGTATTAGCGACCGCCTTTGGCGGTCGCCCGTACCCAGAGGCGCAGAAACCGGTTTTTGTAGTAGTGAATAAACTCTTATTTCTTTGAGATCGGATTCCTATTAATCATGCCAATGTAATTGATATTAGACACCAACTCTGGGATTTCGGGTGTTGGGTTTCTATAGTTGGTATCAAAGGATGTTTAGTATAAACCTTGGTAATTAAATTTAGAAAAAAAATAGATTATAGAACATAACACTAATGTAGAATATGGGGAAAGTGTAGAATAACACCTTATAATTTTGGTAAAGTAGAGATTATGTGGGTTTTCTAGCAATACATCACTGCCTAGATACTACAAGTGGATGTGGTTTTGGCACAGATGTACCTAGGAGTAACAACTCCGACAAGGTGTGTCAAGTCTGACTTGATGTAACCTAGTACACGATAATATTCCTTACTTTACACCTGGTTTGACACTCCTAGGGGATACACTTAGGATAATTAACATTTCCTCTACCAACCATTGTGAAGGATTTGAACATTTGATGAAAATAAATAACCTAGGTTAATCCTAAGGCCTTTTAGATTGAATATAAGGTGTCATGATTTAGAAATACAATATATGATATTTTAGATAAAAATAAGACTAAGGAAAGACCAATTTTGATGAAGTATTTTTGGTATTAAATAATTAAATTTTAGAAGTATTTTACCAGTGGTATTTTTTCTATAAAAATCATGAAACATATAAGTAATATGCATGATTTTAGAATCATATATTTTAGAGAAAAGTTTATTTGAGAAATAATTACTTTATATATATATATATGTAATTTTAAAGTTATTTATAACCATTAGGGTTTATGATCAGTAATGACATTGAACTAATACTCAAATAAGATTATGTAACTTTATAAAAAAATTATTTTATTGAAAAAAATATTTAAGAGTCTATTTAATGATTAAATTTCAAGGAAGTCCATTAGATTTATTTTCAGAATTATATTAATTTGGTTTTAGAAAAGGGAAACCTATATATTGGTTGAAAAACAATCACGTCTGGCAAGGCCGCAGTTCTTGAACATATGACCGATGGACCATAAGGGTTTCACACTAACCATTGTCCTATGAAATTTCTTGGTTAATATTTCGTGGTTTTTAGATAAATAATTTGATGAACAAATAATATAGATGAACCTCTAGTGTTTATTTTTATTTTTAAATATTAATATCCTTACCATATTAGTTTTTGAAAATTTAAATTGATAAATAATTAGACTTGTCACTCTTTTATAGGCCTCACGATCCTTTAAAATTTTCTTTTAGTACTTCAGGCATAAAAAAAATTCATTATTAGTAATTAATTTCTAGTATAAAAGGAATGAATTAGAATTTGATAGAAGAAAAACTAAAATTTAGGAATGTAAATCTTAAGTTGAAACATATAAAGTAAGAATATTTCTTTATATTCTTAGGTTTAAATGAATTACCCAACATTAGGAAAATGACTTACAAATAAGGTATTGTTAAAATACGTTAATTTCTATTAAACCGATGGTCTTATAAGTCATTAAATTTTTATGGATTTTATCCCTCAACTTTATATTTATCATTCACTTTTTTGTGATTGATGACCTCATTCACTCCCCAAAAAAATTTATACTTTTCCTCTAAGTACGTATCTCCACTTTCCACCGATCTTCACCTACTTAAGGACCTAGTTACATGGTAGTCATGTGACCTTTGTACTTTTCATTCTTTCTTTTATAGAGGATAAATTATAAACCCTTATCACGATGTGGTATTTAAAACATTTCAAGTATAAAAAAATCTATAACCATGATCAAGTTTAAATTTTGAGGACACAATTTAAATAAGATAGGCAGAATGTGAAACCCCAAAAATCTAAATTAAGAACCTTGTATTCCATAGCATGTATGGAACATGACACCAACAGTGTAAGGTAATATAATATCTAGATAACTTATAATATATATACTATTTAAAATATATTCTATATATTTCAATTTATGAAACACTATGTTAGTGTGTGTTACATGCAAGAGCAACCTTCCTCAATGGCTTGTGTTCCACATAAGACCAAGTTTCATCAAACAATAATATATTATTAAAATATAATGAGATATAAACATATTGTTAAATTAGTAGTTATGAATATTAATAACTAACTTATTAAAAGTATAGTTTATAAAAATATGTAATTAATTAATTGGTTAAAAATTAATTTGAAATGAATATAATAATCAATTGAATATAAAGTGAATATTTTTATTGAAAATTGTTTTTATGCTCAAAAAGTTGTTTTATGCTAATGGATTAAATTAATTACAATTATTTAGTGATATTAATTTAACATATATATTATATAATCATTAAAATATTTTTATATCCATATATTATGTTTGATAGACATAACATAAGAACAAACTCTATTTTACAAATAAAAACCTATATTTTTATAAATCCACTTTTACCACCTTTTAATGGAGAACCCATTTTAAATCTGAATTTTGAAACTTTAATTGATTTAATATGTCAATATAAACTTAATATTTTAAATAAATACATAATAATTAGGTTTGGATAGGTTTTAGATATTTTTTTGAAATATTTCATTTTTTAATGGATAGTAAAAAATACTGAATTTTAGTTCAAAACTGCGTTTTCATCTAATTTATTTATAATAATAAATTATATTTTTAATTGTGTTTAATTTTTAGTTAGATAATATTTTTATAAATTAATAAAATTTATGTCATTGGAATCAATTTCACTTTTAAAATGATTATAAAAACATAGAAAATTTTCTTACAATTTTACTTTAAAAACCTGCAATGTGGTCCCACCTGCGGGAATAAATTTAAGTCAATTTTTGCCACTTCAATTATTGGGGTTTTTCAAATTTGATTCCATATTTGTAATAAACATAATTTATAATTTCTAATAATACCTAATTTTTTTTACCAAAAATATTAGTAAAAGTGATTAAAATTAATTACAACGATTAAGGTAAAATTAAGCTTTATAAGGGACTAAACCATAACCATAAAAACCAAAATGACCTATAAACCTATCAAATATCTATTGGAAGGATATATTTCGATCCTATACTATATTTTATTGAAATTTTACCATTATCGGATTCACATGAAACATGAAAAACGTGCATGGAATTCCTTTGTCAAAATATTACAAGAGTGTCATTCCTCCTCAATTATATAAAGGCATTCTCTCCTATCACTTACTCACACCTCTCAAGAAACATTGGATCGATCAAAGTCTAGGAAAATAGCTCCTAAAAATAAATCAAATAATCCTGGAATTATTCCATTAGGAATAAATCAATCCAAATAATCATTTTGGTATAAACCAAAAGAAGTTACCTGATTAAGAGGTAACGCCTTCTCTCAAGCTCTCGTGTTTTATTTCCATTATCCAACCCCTAAAACCTTCTTATTATATGTTAATAGAACAAAACCAGTATCCAAAATATACTTGTATGTTTTTATGATAAGTTTTATATATACACTAACACCCAATTCCATCTAATGGGTAATGAACATACTATTTCGGTGTACGGTGAACTACCGCCTCACCAAACGATGATTGTCCATTTTTTCCATTACCACCTCTCATTGTGGTCATTATGAAATAAACTATGTTTATATGTGATATATATGATACTAATTATTTATTTATACTTATTTAATCCTTTTATGACACATACTATTAACTCTTTCCATTTTACATTAATAGGATAACATCATTTGAGGAAGTATGGACTACCGCCCCCTTGAAATGATGTTTTTAATTCACACTACACATGAAATGTATAAAGAATGGTTTCAATTAAAAATATGTCACATAAAAAAAATATATTATATTCCTTACATAATTACCTTTCTATAAATATACTATATATATCATTTTCATTGTAACATTTTCACACAATTAAAAAGTGATAATGTCGTTCATGGATGTGTGGACTACCGCCTCCTCGACACGATGTGATTCCTTTTACATCCCAATAATTATATATATAATAATATATTATTAAATAAAATTGTATTTATGATATAATTATCATTATGTAAAGATACTATGTTACTTTATTTCTTTTTATAATGATCATTAAAAAATGGGAGCATTACTCATGCATATGTACGCCCTACCATCTCCATGATTGTAAGGATGATTCATTTTTCCTAAAAATATTTAATGATTGATTTTAAAAGTATAATTAATGTATAAATATGTTAATTATTTCATAAATATTATTCTGGAGATGTCATATAATGACCCATTTAACTATAGTTGACCTTCCAAATTCATTTTTGACACATAAATTGAATTTGGTCAAAACACCCGACGTAAACATAATTGTTTAAGTAGTTGTATAAAACCTACTAAAAAGTGAAATAAAAGTAATTATAAAAATGAAATTTTTTTTAAATCAAGTATAAAACTAATATAATTTTTTTATAAATTAATTTAATGGACGTTCACCTGAAAGGAAACTCAAGGTAATGGATTCTCATCTCACTTTTTACATCTGTGAGATAAATTTCATATTCACCACTTAAATATTTTGTGTGGTGTATCTACTGAACCTTTTGTTATATTATATCATTAATCATTTTAACTTCATAGTATTTTAAACTTTCATATAACTTTATTCCTTTATGAGTATTATGATCTAAAATTTCTCAAAGTTGTATGGGTCACTTTGGAATGTTTAAAGATTATTTTCTTCAAAAATAACTATTATGATATTTCAATGGTATTTTAATTAGAGGAAATTATATGAACATTTTTCAATAAAACCATTAATTTTCTCTCCTTTGGTTATTCATGACTACTTTTAATTATTATTACATTTTACCACTCTTTGTCACTCAAAATATTTTAGAAAATATTTTTTGATGAAAATTAGAATTTATTTCTCTCTTTAGTTGGAGAAACCATTTTATTTAAAAATAATGATTTATTAAAAAGTTTTCAGAAATAATTTTAAAATGATTTTTTGAAGAAATTTTTACCCTTTTTATCTTTTTATAATTTTTTGAAAGGAATATTACTTTTTCTTTCCCGACAAGGAATTTTTCAAACATTTTTACCATGCAAAAGGATTGTTCATTTACCTCATATGACAAGTATGAATTTACTCTCCATAATTTATTTGAAGCTTCCTTTTCATTTCTAAAAGGATACTTTTAAAAGAAAAATTTTTAAAAACTTATTTTAAAAGAAAAAGTTTTTCAAAAGTTTTTACAAAACATAAGGATATTTTCCTCAATAATGCTTTTAAATTTTATTTCTTTTTTCTATTCATCAACAACAAAAACACTTTATTTTTACTTCACTTGGGATTTGTTGTATTGATACCAAAATTATTCTTCATTTGTATAATTTATTATAGATTTGGATAAGGATAGTATTCATATTAACTTCCTTGAATCATTTTGTATTATCCTTGAAATCTTTAATCTCAAATGATCATTGAACATTAAATTTCTCCCTAATTGTCCATTTCATTTATCATGGATATTACTATTTGCTAGACTGAATACCATTTTACATACAATGCGTACATTAAAAGTTATTTGATTATTTGGGGAAATATTTATATTTCAGAATTATTTATTCATTATATATATTTGATAAGGCATGTTATTTATTTTGATTATTTTATATGATGAATTCATTGGACTAGTTATGACAGGTAGATCCCAGACATTATATAGCTCTGTAATGCATCAATAGGTTCTCATGAGACAAATTAGTTGTGAAAATTAAATGGGTTTCTACCTATAGTTTTAAACCATCTAGTGAAAGGTCTTTATGGTATAGGTTTTCATATGCCTTATAAAAGAAGTCCATTAAGAATGCATTTCCCTCATATTAGTCCCATTTATTATTCATCCATGAGATTTTTCATCAATATATCTATGGATATATTTCATTTCTAGTTCATTTATTAAATGGAATGTGATTTAGTTTTATAATTTTCCATATTTATTTTTAGTTATCTAACTATTTTAATAGAATGTGGTTATAGTTATTTCCTTTCCATATTGTTTATGAACGTTCCTCTCAGTTTATTTATTAAATGGGATGTGAGTTCAGTTATTTACAATTTCATAATTATTATTCTCATTGATTCATTATTTCTTCTACTATATTTTTTCATTACTGAGCATTTGAGCTCACACTTATTATGTTTCTTTCCCCAGGAATCCAAGAATCATACTATGAAATATATGAAGGGATATACTATATGGAATAAAAATATCCTCAAAGTTATTTATTTAGAAAGAATAAAAAATTTATGTTGTAATTAGTGTAATATTTTGAAATATAAGACTCGTTTATATATCAATTTTACCAAAACAACTAAAGTCTCATTCCTACAAGATCTGATTCCTTATAATCATTCCAATGTAATTGATATTAGACACCAGATCTGTTCTTTTGGGGGTAGGGTCTCTATAAAAAATATGAAGTAATTCATTATAAAAGGAAAAAAATATTGAAGTTAAAAAATACGTGACACAAGTCAGGTAATTAGTATGTATTTATTTTAATTTTATTTTTACTTTATTTATATTTTTAGTTATTTTAGAGTTGGGGGTTAAAATTTTGATATTTTTCAAAGTCTTTACAAGCTTCATGGTTAGAACATATTTAGTATTAGACATGTTCCAAGACATGTAAGAGGGGAGAAGGGGTTCAAGTGTCATTTTGTAGTGTTTTCACACTGTTTGGAAAATCATGCAGCATTCAATATAAAACTATGAAACTATATTTTAAGATAAGGGGTGAGATTCAAAATTAGTAGTTTTTTTCTTAACCATGTTTCTAAGCCATGTCTATTTTCCTTTGCACATAAAATCGTAAAATATACCATATTTTAATTTTTTAATTTAGCCCTCGTTATCCTCCCCTTATTTCTATTCACATGATCATCTCATCCTTGATCATGTGGTATCTTCCCTATTTCTTATATGATGATATCATTTCAATAATACTATTTTTCTTTAATATGTGACTTGATTTCTATTGGTTTTGTCTCTTATTCATCCTTTAATCTTGTGTTCTCTCTTCTACTTTGGGTTTTTAAACCCTTAGTGGCTGACGCACGCCTATTTTGGGGAATAGAAAAAAAAATTATATTACCTAAGTGTATTATAGTGATTAACCCAAGGAAGTATACCAAAGAGGATTGCACAAAAAATATTTTTTTCAATTTTAAACAATGGTAAAAATGTTGTGTTTTTAGAATAAATCAATAAGAAAATGATTGAAATTAAATTTGAAATTCAAATGATTGAAAACTATTTTTTTAAATAGGTGATTAGTTTGGGATCGGTTTAGCAGTTGTAATACTATCCTTGTTTAATTTAATTAAAACCTCTTCTTTTGAGTTGATTAAAGTGAGTTTCCACAATCGTTTCATCTCACTTCCTTGGTTAAATTGTGAAGGTGACAGAAAACCTTACCAATATCTCATTTTGGTCAACTCTCCTTCCATGTGAAAAAGAGTTGTATTTAATATCCTCAATTGAAATGGGAAATACCTAATTGGGTTTTTTATCTCAAATAATCAAGAACATCCACTACCCCTTTTACATGTACTGATGATCGTCGAGTACTTCACCACTAATCTCCGGTCTATTCCATCATATATAAACCAGAAATTAGTGGTGGGAGATAATGATTATTTACCAAGGAAAAAATCAATAACAGAATAAAAATTTAAAAATTATCACAGTTGATAATAAAATCTGTTATATGAAATTGAAAACAACTTTTAAGAAGAAAGAAATTACATTCAACTATGTCTAATAACTCGAGCATTAAAAAATAGAAAACCAACCCTTCCCGAATCACTCAAAATGTTTACCCCACCATGGTAAGAGTAATCAAGATGAATAGGGAAGATGATGGAATTAAAATTCTATATAAAATAAACTAAATAAAATATAGAAAGCTGAAAAGTTCTCCTTCTTGTTGTCCCAGAAAGAATTGGATGGAATGGGATGCTTTGAGAAGGAGTAGCTCCCCTCCTTTTATAGGATATATTTTTCCCCTGAAAGTTGATGCATTTTATCCCAATTAAATGAAGTTTCACACATTTTTACCTTCTTTAATGTTGTTCATAATTATCTTTTCCATCTCTCTTAAAAATTTCAGCATATTTGGACAAGTATTCTGAGCGTTATGTCTTTTTTACTCTGGCAATTTATTTTGTCTTGTCAGACTCTCAAAATCAAAAACCTCCATATTAGAATGATTTAATGACCATTAAAATGGGAGGTTAATGTGTCCTAGATTTAATTAAAGATGTTAAAAAACTTCTTCTTCATCCACCCACCAAATTTCACAGAAATGGGGCTCACCATGAATGATTTATGGATCCCACACAAAAAATAGACAAATCTATAAACAATTTTCATGGTCCAACTTCTGAGCTTCTTTTGATATTTCATAAGGTTGATTTAGCTTTTATTCAAGAAGGATGAAATGAATAACTGGATGTTTATAATCTATAAAAGAAATAATTTTTCAATTTTTATTAAAGTACAAAATTTAATGGCCAAAATACAGAAATAATTTAAAACAGATAAAAATCAAAAATGGGCCATTTTTACTATTAAGCTCAAAATACAACCAATATCATAAAATGTGGCAATTTTTCTTAAAGAAACACTTTTATGGGATTTAAAAAAATTAAATTCAATGTAAATTTATTAAAAATATTTGTTCTATCAGTGGCCATAGAGGCTAATCCTAAGGTTAGGGATAATAATATAATAAAATTTATTATCATTTTAGTATTATGAGGATCCCTTCTACTCTGTTCTTATGGTTTCCAATGACGGTGATGATTTTATATCTAATTAATTGAACTTTAACATGTAATTCCTTTAGTTCAAGGTTTTCCTTTTTTTTAAATTGGTTTTCTATGATTTTTATAACTTATGATTGTGTAATTAATTAGTCTGTTTGTTGGTTTTATTTCCAAACTGTTAGTGTTTTTAAATGGTTTTTCAAATTAAAAAAATTGTGCCTTAAATTTGTATGATATAATGTTTCAATGGAATTCTTGACTCTAAAAAATATATTTAAATGAATTTGGTTGTTAATATAATTTCTAATGTGGTTTTAAAGAGGAATATATTTTATGATTGAGGTTTCCTTCGATGTTGGGTGTGGGTTATTTTGAAATTTGTTTCTTGTTAATATACTTAGATGTAATATATATGGGTTGGTTATTTTTTGAACATGGGTGACCTTTGGTATAGGGGTGAGTGGATGGTTGTTTCCCTATATTTAGTTATGATTCTAGTATGGGTTCATTTCTGGTAACCTTGAGAGGCCTAGGTTATATTAGGTTCACCTAGCTAGATAGTGTTATCTGAGTGAGTCCTAGTGCTTTTGGAACCTATAGGTCATAGTTCCCCCATGCAGTCTATGTTATGGATGTGGTGTTTCATTCATGGGTTGATTTGGGTGTGTAAATATTTATTGACCATTTCACTGTTGGATGTTTATGTAATTAAATCCTTATAACCACGATTCCATTATTGATTATATGGCATGAGTTGTTTATGGAAATGGTATTATTTAAAATAAAAACAATGTATTTTCTTAAAACCTTATAAAATTGAGAAAAGGGATTTAAATCATTTTTTCACATTTGGACTAATGGTTTTCAAGTCTAAATTCATTATGTATATTCTTGGTGGTAACCTATAGGGAAATAAACCTCACACCTTTCATATTCTATTAGGAATATGAAGACATTATTTATAGGATATCGGTAGATCTATTAGTTCCATGTGTATGATGATTCCTCTTGAAAATCAACATACATCATGAGTATGTTCCTGGTGGCGACTAACTACTACATGGAGGTTGGGATCATCTAGATTATTCTAGAATTCTCAATGGTTTTGAGTTATATACATTGGCCTATTTGTATTAGTTTTTTTACTTTTAATATGGTATATTATTTATATCATACTTTTTTTCTTATAAGTGATGTTGTCAATTGATTTGGTAATACTTGTTGTGTATTTTTTCTTAATTATGGTTTATTGATATTGTTATTATACTCTGTTTGGATGAATTTATATGTTGAATCTAATTAATTAATGGTGTGGATTTATAATATAAGGATGGTTTATTCATAATTATCAATGGATTCAATGTGATTTTTTTGTTAGATTCTAAAGCTAGAATCATTACCAAATAGTTATATTTGATACCATGGAACTTGTCTCCCAAATGCACCTCAAGCTATATGGGTGACTAACTTGGGTGATGTGGAAGGTTGAACCAGGTTTTTTATCAAAAATTAGTATCAAAGCCCACTCTTTTTATTTAGAGTGTGTCAAGTTAGAAATAATAATAGTACTATTAGAAATCAAGTGTTAGGTCAGGGGTGTGTACCTGATCACCACATCTCATGATGAAACTTGAGTTAGCATGGAAATTTGGGAGTTGGTTCTTGGTTTTTGAGTTCTTTTTTAACTATTTCTTTTATATATATATATATATATATATATATATATATATATCTTAGATAGTTATATTTTTATCTTTATTGTAGTTTTATGTGTTTTTGATAATTTCTATATTTTGGGTTAAAAATAGTGAAGGGGCTTGGGTTGAACTATTAGCTTGCATAGTCTGGAAAACCATGTAGAACCCATGAATATGACTTTGTAACCCTTCTAAAGGTTGTTTCACAGTTGAATAATGGTCCTCAAAACCATTCAGTCAAACTATGTATATCTCTATAACACCCTCAAATTATTTTTTCATTTTTCTTTCTTTCCAAGTAAACTCTAATGGTGTTTACCATTGAATGAAGGTTGGGTTATAGAGTTATTATTGAGGAATTGATGATAATGGGATTATTTGTATATATATTTATAAGTTATTGGTGATATATATTATATTATTTTTAGTAGTTTGGATTGAATTTTGTTTGAAAATGAGTTCTTAGTGTTTTTTATAAAAAGGAATTTAATAATGTGTTTTGATTTAGGAAATCATTTTTATAAAGAGTTTGAACTTTGTAACTTGAATTTTTAGAATGATTATGTAATTATTTTGGGATATGAATTCTATTTTAAATTGGGGAGTTTGTGATAAAATAGTTTTTATGTATGAGTTGAAATTTTAATTATGAATAAATTATCAAGATAAAAATCTTAGATTATTTCTTAAAAATAATGTTTTCAGGTTTTTTCAACTTGAAATTAGAACTTATAGCTTGTTCTCAAATTGTTTTTCAATACTGTAAAACTTTTTGATACAAAAAAAATGTGTTTAAAAATGTTTTAAAAATATTTTTTTGTTTGTTTGTAAATAAAATTTTGATATTCCTTAAATGTTTTTAAAAGTTTTTTAGACTCTTAAGTGTTTTTAATTGTTGTATTTTTTCTTTTAAAAGGGGGTAGCATTTTCAAATTCTGATAAATTCATAAAGTGGATCCTTTTAGAGTTTTTAAATTAGATAAAATCATTTAAAATATTAAATTCATTTGAAATTTTTATCATTTAAAAAAGATATTTTAAAATTTAGTTTTATGTTTTCATCAAGAAATGGATTTGGAAACCAAATTTAAATATTATTTTGAAGGCTAGTATGCATGTTTTGAAACATTTTTAGCAAGGAAATTATGAAGTATTAATTTTGGATGAGTTTAAAAATATTTAAAATGGGGTTTTTAAAAATGTGAATTATCTTGAGGAATTGTGATTTTTTTATAAAAGAGTGGGTTGACTCTTTTTTTAGTTGAGGGTTTAAAGGTGGGAATTTTAAAATTATTTTTCTTGATAATTTTTTATTTTCAATAGTTTTTGGGTTATGATGGAATTATTTGATTTATGTTGGGAGACCTAAATTTAATGGGTTTATGTTTTAGGTTATTTGGTGTCTACCTCTTGGGAAGGACTAAATAAAATTTATAGAGTTGGTTCTTAGGATTGGTCCTCTTGGTGATTCTTATCTTATTGTAAGAGTGGTCCCCTTTTGTTGGATCTACCCAAACCCATAATTGAGTAGAAAATGTGTGGCCCTAGGGATCTTAATCCCTGTATAAATACTTTATAATTACTATCATTATATTTTGAATATGAATGAATTTTGATTATATATAGTGAGGGGACTATATAGTCCTCGTGGAACACAAGAGCCCATAATAGAAAATAACATTTTGGGCTCGCATGATGAGTTAAGATGGTATTGGTGGAAATTCACTATCCCAACTCACCTGCTTGATAAAATGTTATGAATTTAGATAAAAAGTTACTTCAAGGGTGGGAGCTAGTGTGAGAATCCATTGAAATTTTAATCCATTAATCGTGGGGAGTATTCTTAGAAGATTGGATCAATCATTCCTTAGAATCAATGTTATTTATCCTTGACTAATTACCTTGTAATGCCTTCAGGGTCCATTTTTATGGGGAAGGTCTTTATCTGACCTTAGGGATGTGGTGTCTGAACTTATACATTCATCCCTAAGGATGCATCTAGAATGGACATGGTGGTGGTTTTGGAAAACTCTTATGGTTTTGGATAAATATTATTTGGTGCTTTGTTTTGGGATTCTTATTTTCAATTATTGAATGGGGATTAGATAGGTTGTTCCCATGTGTTATAAAATAAGTGTTTTCTTTGAGGATTGATTGTGTGGTGAAGGGTAACAATGGGACTTGATTCTGTTCTTTTGGAGTGACACTTTGTTTGGAGTTGTTACTTTCTAATTCCACCATTCTGGTAAAACATTAAATGGTTGGTAGGCCCTAATTAATGACCTCAATATCCAGTTGATTCCATCTTCTAAAAAATGGATTTTGAATCCCTTACGTTAGATGGTAGGTATAGAGAGTAGGCCTCACTTTAATTGAAATAGTAATTTTTTCCCTCTTGAATGGATTAACTATGTTTTTTCAACCAAATATATGTATCAATCCTCTGAGTAGGTATGCTTGATTGTGATGGATCATGGGGAAATCATAAATCATAGGGTTTGATGATATCAAATTATAATTATAAAATTTTGATATATATGACAGTTTTGAAACCATTGTGTATGGTTGTGTCGATCTACACTATTTTGGTCAAATTTGGGGTAAACACTTCTAGTTAAGACTTACTATTATTCAAAAAATGATCAATGATACTCAATTTATTTGATAAGATTGTAAATTCCCAAGGATTTTTAATATGTTTCTTAGTGTTGTTTTCAATATTTGGTGTTGTAAATGCTGGAAAAAGAACCATATTTTGAATTTTTTGGTTGGGATCCCATGGTTTGGGTGAATCAGGTTTTTGGGTGTGGTTTCTTACTAGAACATTAAGTTAACGAGTTCCTAGAGAATAATATTTTTCTAGTTTGGTATCTAGTCATTATTAATAGGGATTATTTAGAAAAATAATTCAATTTCTTTATTTTTAAAGGATTATTTTTGTTTTACACTATCAGGACCAATGATTTAGGGTGATAGGCCCATTAGTTCATGTTTTAAAGTGTTGGTTCTGACGTGAACTTAGGTTTTAGTAGTGTTATATTTTAGTGAGATAGGAATATATACTTACCTTATCATTAAAAACAACATTTTATATTTTTTTAGGGGGAATTAAGTGGTATAATAGGGATAATTTATCAAATTTCCAAACAACTTTTATATACTTATCTTAATTTTTTTATTTTAATTATATTTAGATTTTGTAGGTGTTAAGGGTTAAAATTTTATTATGTTGGGATTTCTAGATAGGGATCAAGTTTAGGACATGGTTAATACAAACTATGTGACTATCTTTATGTTAGGGTAGTATGAGTTCCAATTCAATTTCACATAGTTGATGCATTATTAGGAAAACTATGCATTTGTATCTAGGAAATTAGGAAAATTTAATATAATAGATTAGGTGACCCCCGTAATTGGCATAAGGTTTTCCTAACATTATAGAAAAACCCAATATATTTTCCTATACACTTAAATTTTTTAAATTCCCCTTCTCCCCTTTTGGAATATAAACCTCTTTATTCTCCCTTTATCCCTATTCAAGTGGGAAGCTCTACCATGGTCATGGGGGATCTTCCCCATTTCTTACATGATGATTTACCTTCAATATTAATGATTTTCTTTAGTTTATGTCTTGATTCCTCTTTCCCCCCTCCTCTAATCACTTATTCTCTATTCTTCATTGGGTTTTGGAAACCTAGGTGGCCATAAAGGCCAAAATAAGGGTTGGGGTGATTGACTAGTGAAATTTATTAATGTTTTAGATTTTTAGGGATCTATTCTACTATGTTCCTATGGTTTCTAATGAGGGTATTGAGTTTAACTCTTATTAAGAGGTGGTTATCTATATATAATGGGAAGTTACCATGGAATACATTTAGTTCAAGGTTTTACATTAGTTTATATTAGTTTATTATGATTATTATGATTTATTAGAAGTGGTTTGTGATTAATTAGTGTTTTATTAGTTTATTTCAAAACAAATTGTGTTTCTAAGGGTTTTTTCAAAAATAAAAAAAATTGTTCCGTAAAAACTTTTTACCATGATGTTTCAAATGAAATATTAACACCAAAAATGATTTCAAAATGGATATTGTTATAAATATCATTTCAAAGGAGGTTTTTAAGATCAAAATATTTTGTAATTGAGGTTTCCTTTGATATTGGGTGTGGTTTTATGTTAATTTGGATTCTTGTTAATGTAATTTTAGTGTGATATAGGTGGTTTGGTTATTGGTTGTAGATAGGTGGAATTTTGTCTATGGAAGAGAGGATGGGTGTTTCCCTTCCTTTAGGAATGATTCTAGATAGGGTTTGTTTATAGTGACCTCTAGAGGCCTAGGTTGTATTACAAATATATGTTTACATAGTCATAAAGTGTTTTGTGACCAAGTCATAGTTCCTTTGGAACTAATAAGTTATAGCTCCTTTGTATAGCACATGTTATGGATGTGTTGTCTCATGTATGGATTGATTTGGGTGTAGAATTGATTATTGACTATTTTACTATTATATGATTATATTATTCATACCTTATTACCTTTGTTCTATTTATGATTCTAGGGAATTATTTTTTAAGTAAATGGTCTTGTTTTAAATAAACACCAAGGATTTTCTAAAACCAATTTAATATGAAAATATTTACTTAAATCATTTTTTCAAACATAGACTAATAGTTTCCATGGATAAATTAATTACATATATTCATGGTGGTATCTTATTTGGATCTATACCTCACACCATTATTATTCTATTAGGTGTATACAGACTTATTTTTCAAGATCTATGAAGATCTAGAAGTTCTATATGTAAAGTAATTCCTCTTGATGATCTTTTTACTTGTTGATTATGTTCCTAGTGGTGATTTATTATCACATGGAGGTTGGTATCGTATAGAGAACTCTATAATTCTATATTTTTTGGGTTTTATGCATCATCCTCTTTAACTTGTGTTTATTCATTTAGTTTTCTTATATTTTTGGAAGTCAGTTATATCATGATTCTTATTTTATAAGTGATAATGGATATTTATTTCATTGTTATTATGGTGTATTATTTATGAGTTACGGTTTATTATTGATACTACTATTATAAGAACATAGATCTTCTTTTTAGATATGTTTTACTTTTTTGGTTGTTTTTTAAAAAATGATGAGTTTCTAGAAATTTTAGGAGTACATGTCGTGTACATTAAGTAGACGATGTGAACCCAGTTTCCACGGGTGACCATGTACTAGCCGTGTAATAGCCAAGTACATGGTCATGTGTGGTGACCTAGAGACCACCTAAAGTAGAGGATGGAAAAGGCAAGTACATGTCATGTACTTTTGAAGAACATGTCATATACTTTCTTTTTTATTAAAAGGACGGGGGTCACGTCTGATGGATAGAACGCACTTCTTCTCGACCT
Organism: Viscum album; assembly: GCA_963277665.1. Lineage (NCBI taxonomy): Eukaryota > Viridiplantae > Streptophyta > Magnoliopsida > Santalales > Viscaceae > Viscum > Viscum album. The sequence goes on from OY728158.1 coordinate 328,585,069, forward strand.
ATTTCATCTAGAAGCATCCGTACAGTAACAAGTCTTCTCCGAGACCCTGACTTGACGTCCGCTCTCTGAATTGACCATTATCAATTGCATTCGAATTGAATCAGTGAGTTTTATGTTCTTCTTGAACATCGTCTATTGATTTATCCTCTCTCACAAGTTATCCTTGGTTGAAAGATTTTAAAAATTTTCTAGATATATGGAGTTATATGGAGATTCAAGGCTTGAGATTCATGTATATCGATCTCCCGATTCCAAGGTAGGTGGTTTGTGCCTTTCTATAGATAGACTTTTATTTTCATGTGAAAAAGTGCCCAATACCCAAGAACGGGGTATTGCGTGCTTATAGTTTTTAGACCTGTTTTTTCTACTATGCCTTTTTTGTTTAGATAGAGGTTGTTTTATTATGAATAGGCTTAATTTTTCCATGTTATGGATTTTTTTCCCATGTTTGCGTGTTTTGATTGTTTGTTCGTACTTTTCTGTTAGGCTACTTTTCTTTCCATGCCTAGTATTGTTAGGATATAGTGATTATTATCTAACATTCTATGATATGTTGTATATTATTTATACAAGTAGTTCTTGAGGTTTACTTTGGATGCCATGTATCATTTGTGCACGACTAACTTACACAGGTCCGTGAGAACCTGTTTTAGTAGACCATAGGGAGAATGGACGTTGAGGGATTCTCTAGAGTGTATATTTACTATTACATTATGAAACCATTGGGGGATGGACTTTGTGCTCCATTAGAGTGTATGTAGTTTCCTTTATATGGGCCACATGGATAATTGGATGTTTAGTGCTTCCTCAGAGTGCCAATTAGTTACCGATACGATACCACATGTGGAATTGACGGTAAGTGCTTCCTCGGAGTGTCTTTGCTAAAGCTGAACTAGAGGGGTTAGACTGTGTGTACTTCCCAGAGGGTTGCTTGTGTTTATTTGGTTGAACCAGGGGGTTAGGCTGTGAGTACTTCCCATAGGGTTACCTAATTTTGATTAAATTCTTACTTGATATATGAAAATGAAATCAATTGAATTTGTAGGATTGTTACTATGTGTACTTCCTTGTTTATTGCTTTATTTTTTTATTTCCTGCAATATATATTTACTAACTGTTAGGCACAGATCTTTGGGTGTTTGCCTACTGGGATTAGTCTCACACCCTATTTGGGTCATGCTTTTGGGCCCAAACAGATTATATTGTTGCAGGTGTAGATTAGGGCAAGCACTCTTCTACTTCAGGTACTTGATTTCTATGGAGCTGGGGAGCATGAGACTAAGCTGAGGCTTGCGATGTTGAGGAGCTATTTACTTATTTTATTTTTTACTTTGGTTTAGTACTAAATTCTATCATTTTTATTTTTTGGGATGCTTTCCTAGACATATGTATCACGCATCATTTACATATGTGTGCTCCAGCAGTTTATTACTTTCATTGTTTACTTTTGGTATGGTATTATTACTGCTTCCGCTATTGCTATATTTTTTACTTCCATTGTGTTACTTTGCCAATGAGGGAATAGTTTCTCCACTATCACACCCAATTCCCTTGCTTATAGTTCGAAGCATCTGGTGTTCGAGGAAATATGCTTGAGGCTATGTGACCAACCAGGTACGGGGCGCCTCTGGGTGCCTTCTAGAACCAGGAAGTTACAAAGTGGTATCAGAGTGATTATTTTCTTCTCAACTAACTATTTGGAGCCTATAGCTAGGTATAGGAAGAAATAGGTACTTGGTAATAAGTTTTTCCCAGTAATAGCTAACATGTATATAGAGAAAATCCAATTTACCTCATTATTGCAATTTTTCTGGTTTTTCAATTTTACAGTTGATTTGATTTCACCATTGGGTGATTCACATTTATTGTGTTGTTATCATTGATGTTATTGATGTTCTATTTCTGTTGAAACCTAATGATATGAGGGTATGCCATCTCATGCATCATATAGCCACTTTCTAGAGATCACATGTCATGCATTCTTGTCATGCCATTTAGGGTGTATTAGTGATTGTATGTTGTTGTGATAGATGTTCTTCAAGATATGCATGTTGTTGTGATAGATGCCTTGATTTAATACCTGCTATTTGATAAGGTATTGGTTTGTGTAAGGTTTTGTTTGAATGGATGCCAAACTTTGGTTTTTAAGGTGTTATGGTCCCTCATGGATCAGAATTTTGTGGATCATTATATTGTTTTTCCTTGAATATGACATGTATAAGATGCCAAGATTTGATTTGTAGGGAGTATGGGCCCTCACAGATCGGAATTTGGCACTTTAATATTTTTTTCAGTGTTTTTATGTGCTTCTGTAGTAGTTTCTGAGGCTTACTATCTGGAAAAACCCAGAATACACAGCATGTAATGATGAATACACACCATGTGTCCTTATTTTTGGGAAGGAACTGTTTTTCTTAAGTACACGCCATGTTCTGTATGTACACATCATGTAGTCCCTAACCATGTCACTGGCTATGTGGGCAAAGACACGGGGTTGGGAAATCATGGTGGGACAAACCGTGTACCGGATGTACACGCTGTGTTGTGTACACCATGTACCCACCCGTGTGACTAAAGACACGGATGGATAAAACATAAGTTATACACACTGTATCAAGCTTGAACATTTCGTGTAGTGTAACCCATGTATCTAGTCGTTTAGCAAACAACACAGCTCGTCGAAATCATTATAGTACACGTCGTGTCCATTTGGAACACATCGTGTCGAGTGAGCTATGTAACCGGTCATGTGACGAACAACACAGGTCGTTGAAGTTCATCTAGTACATGCTGTGTCTAGCACTAACACACCATGTAGTCTTGTTCTCAAGAAACTGTGTTCCCTATCCATGTAGAAGAACTTAGTCAGGGAAATAGGATTCAAGTAAATGTCATGTGTTAGGAAAACACGTCGTGTATATGGGGTATTACACATCCTGGGTTGGAAAAAGTACACACCCATGTGAAGGATTAAGGGAACACACCATGTAGGAATTTTACACGCCGTGTATCCATGTTTTAAAAAAATTGAATGATTTATTTCTATTGTTCCCTTATTACAATTATAAGTTTTAGTCCCTGTTAATCATGATCTAAGTTGTGCGCTTGACCTCGCAGAGTCATGCCATTGAGACGTCCTCCAGTTTTCTACCAGTTATAGGCCATTGATCAGACACCGGATATGGCTGATCAGAGACTAGCATAAGATCCTCTAGTTGTGCCATTCTTGGAGTCAACCATCATTCTGGACACAGGTGCTGATACACAGTTCTGAGAGGGACTTATGAGGTTTATTCAGGCCTTTCGAGGAGTACCACATCCTTCCCCTACTATGGCAGAGTTGACGCGGTTTTTCTAGTAGTAGCATCCTCCCACCTTCACAGGGAACAGAGGACCTTAGAATGAAAATTCATGGTTATAAGCCATGCTTTATATCTTTGAGCATCTGGAGATTCCTCTAGAGAGGAGGTTGAATCTTGAAATGTACATGCTACAGGGCTCCTCCAAGAGATGGTGGGATGTGATCTCACAGGCAGTATTCCAGCAAGTTATGGTTCGGGATGAGTTCCAGCATGACTTCTATGAAAACTTCTACTGGGATAATTTGAGGGTTGATCAAGCACGAGAGTTCATGAGTCTGGAGTAGGGTACTCTCTCAGTCATGGAGTACTCTTCTTGTTTCACAGAGCTATAGTGCTTCATGCCTATTCCAGGAGGTGATGAGTTATTTTTAGTAAGGAATTTTTAGGATGGTCTCAGGCACGACATCTGATCTTAGGTGAACATCTTCTGGTTGACTTCCATCACTTCTATAGTCAACCAGGTGCTAATCAAGGAGCGTAATATGAGGGACTCTGGGGTTGTGATCCTAGGAGGCTCGACATTTAGAGTTGGTGTCCCTCTTACTGGCAGCAAGAAGCGCCGTATGGAGTCTACATGTGGGGATCCGAGTTGGTGGGACACTTCTTCTGGTAGCCAGGTGGTGTGCTACCAGTGTGGGAAGAGCGAGCATACGAGGACACATTTCTGGAGAGACCCAGAGGAGTGCCAATCTTGCAGTAAGATGGGACATCTTCAACACTTCAGTCAGATCTTCTCACCAGCAGCTGGTGACAGGGGTTCTTTTATGACTCTACGTTTAGGAGAAGCACCACCAGTTCCACATAAGTCAGGGAAATAGAGTTCTTCTGGCCGTTCAGGCTAAGGTGGAGGTCATGGTCGGGGTAGCCAGTCACCAGGATTTCAGTGACAACAGGGCAGATCAGCTCAGGGTGTTCAGGCAGGGTTGCAGGGTCGCAGTGTAGGTCAGAATTTTGCTGTAGAGCAGACCCAAGAAGAGCAGGATCTCAGACCCTCTACAGTTTGAGGTACGATCCTAGTTTCATTAGTTTTAGCTTCTTATCTTCTCAATATAGTGGATTTGAATATCTTTTTATCTATTGCTATTATAGAGATCCTTGGGCTCTGTATCTTTTCTTCTTTTGATGTCTTGATGCTAGACACTATTGGGAACAAGAATGGCTTGTGTATGTCAGTTCAAGGAGTTCCCTCTTGAGGTTGGTGGGTGTAACTTCTTATGGGGACTCTATGTCTTAGAGATGGCAGGCTATGATTTCATTCTCAGAATGAACTGGTTAGTTCACTTTCAGGCTATTGTTTATTGCTATCATCTTAGTGTGAGTTTCACATCACTAGAGGGCGGGTCATTTCTTAATAAGGGAGAGTGGGATGTCCAGGCAAGCAGAGCGGGACCCGAGCATCATGCTTTGGGAGGAGTTATAGCCTATATTGCTAGTCTATATCTGGATGACCATGGGAGTTCCCAGATAGGCTTCCCTCCACTGGTGGATTGTTTTAGGGATGTCTTTCTAGTGGAATTTTCAGGTGTTCTTCCAGAGCAAGAGGTGGAATTTTCTATTGATCTTGTTCAAGGAGTGGAACTGATTTCCATTCCTCCTTATATGATGGATACACCTGAGTTGTAGGAGATCAAGAAGCAGTTGGAGGAGTTTCAAGAAAAGGGTTTCATCCGACCCAGTACTTCTCCTTGGGGTAAACCTGTCTTATTTGCAAAGAAAGCGGATGATACCCTTATACATTGTGTGGATTATCAGAAGTTAAACCAATTTATGATCAAGAATCAATATCCTTTTCTTAGGATTAATGATCTATTTGATCAGCTTCGAGGAGCCTGGGTGTTCTTAAAGATTAACTTGAGGTCTGGTTACCATCAGTTGCGCATTAGACTATCAGATGTACCTCTTACTACCTTCTAGAGCAGGTATGGTCTATACGAGTATGTGGTTATTCCATTTGGTCTCACAAACGTTCTTGTAGTCTTCATAGAACTGATGAACCGAGTGTTCCATCCATACTTGGATTCTTTCTTATTAGTCTTCATGAATGATATCTTGGTGTAATATCGCACTCGACACGACCATGCTAACCATCTTGAGATCATTTTGATTACACTGATAGAGCATCAATTATATGCTAACCTCTCAAAATGACACTTTTTTATGGACTAAATTAAATTCATGTTCCATGTTATCTCAGATATAGTAGTATCAGTAGACCCAGAAAAAGTGAGAGCAGTAGTTTCCTGGGAGAAGACAAAAAAATTCTTTGAGTTATGGAGTTTTCTAGGGATGGCTGGTTACTAAGAAGGTTTCATATAGGACGTATCACACTTATTAGTTCCACTGACAAGACTGACTAAGAAGGGTGTGAATTACTTGTGGTCAGATTCTTGTGAGTCAGCCTTTCATGAGCTGAAAGGTAGGTTGAATCCTGCACAAATACTAGTATTTCCAGGGTCGTGCAAGAGATATACTGTGTACTGTGATGCATCAGGTATTGGGCTGGTAGCAGTACTTATGCAGGGATAAGAAGTCATTGCGTATGGGTCTCTTCAGTTGAGGACACATGATAGAAATTACCCGACGCACGATCTCGAGCTGGTTGCAGTTGTTCATGCTTTACTCTTTTAGAGACATTATCTTCTAGGATAGAATTTTGTGGTTTTCACTGACCAAAAAAGTCTCAAGTAAATCTTCACTCAACACAATCAAAATTTGAGACAATAAAGGTTAGTTGAGTACCTTCATTCCTTTGACTTTGAACTTTCCTACACGCCTGGGGAAGGTAATGTAGTGGCTGACGTGTTGAACAGAAGGACTCTGATACAGGCAGTTCAGGAGGCCAATAATGAGTGGAAGCTTATGGATATGTTCTCTAAGATGAATTTGGAGGAGCACGACAGATAGGGGTAGACATTTCTATCTTCTAAATTTGTTACCTCTACTCTTCTTGATCGAGTTAGAATGAGGCAGCTATCAGATTTAGAAGTCCTAGTCCTATGAGAGAGTGTTTTAGGAGAGGACCCTATTATTGGATGGACATTAGGCAAGGATGAGATATTACATTTTCATGGGCTCATGTGGGTGCCGGTAGACATACACGAGGAGCTAATGTGAGACTTTCATTCCTTAGTTTGGGCAGTTTATCCTGGTGTCACCAAGACGTACCTAGATTGTTTCACAGTTCCTTGTAACGTGTGTTCTAGATTTAAGAATCACTATTCCCTGGCAGTTTCCATTGGATTTATTCATGGAACCAGAAACTTCCAATAGTTCGTTATCCAAATAGGACCTTCTTTCCAAAGGTAGGAATTTGTTAAGTTTTTAACTTTATGATACTTAGGAACGTGCATTGGTCGATAATATGGGAGGTCGGACTCATCGCACCCTTTGGGGGGGAATTATTTTCTACTCTGAGACTCTCTTTGTAAAATTAAAATATTTTCATGAATCATTATTAATTCACCAAGTATATCATAAGTATCCCTTAGAATTTATAATCACTTATTAACATGTGTAAAGATTTAGAATCATCAGTATGTATTCAAGATTCTTCATTAATGGAAATATCCATATGTATTAGAGGTTTTCCATCAACGGTATCCTTTAATATACTGATTAGATATTCTTTTAATCATCATTGTGATGATACTAGTTTTAAGCCATTCAGTGGGGCACTCTGAAATTTATGATCATCTAGGTAGATGAAGGTTTGTTTTGATCTTGGGATCATGCCCATAAAATGGGCTACCTACGTATCCTTGTGAATGGAATCAGAACCCTCGTAGTTTGGTGCTACTTAATAGGACACATCATAACTTTTAAGTTCATGTGATAAGGACCTCAAAGTGGAATGTGATTAATTAAAAGTTAGTGTGGGATTATGAAGAATCACCCCAAGGAACTTGGAAGGGATATGGGTTACCAAGTAAGATCAGACCATGTTGGGAATATGTCCCAAAGAGAATAGGTTTCATTTGAAGTGTTGGGTTGGAACCTCAAGGAGGCTTCCTACGTATCCCATATGGATGGGAATTAAATCCCACGTAGTTTGATAAGTTTCATATGAGAGTATGGTCCTCTGAGATAGATGAGTTTGGGAGTACTTCCTGTAAAGGATTCCATGATGATTTGAGGATTGAATTTGGGAATTATTTCCTAAGGAGGATGCCCAAATTGGGGGAATTAGGGTTGGATTCCTAAGGAGGATATCTGCTGAGATCGGGCTCTAAAAGAGCTTCCTACGTATCCTGGTTTGAACAGGAATCAGAGTTCTTGTAGTTCATTCTAGTGATATTGGGCTCTGAAAGAGCTTCCTACGTATCCTGGTTTGAACAGGAATCAGAGTTCTCGTAGTTCCTTCTGATAAGTGTTTGTGCACATGTTGTAACCATCATGTATCTCTAAGCCCACGTGAATTATGCTCAGTGTGAGAAACAAGATGATGTGAAAGATTCAACAATGACACTTCACACTTTCAAAATTTTCCTCCATGCGGATGGATGAGGGCTCGTCGACCATGGAAGAGGGTGAGGCAACGAACCTTCCCTCTATTCTATTTACATTAGACAAGGGTCCAATGTAAGGAAGAAGGGGTGAAGGTGAGGGGATTATACCAGGATGGATGCTCTAAAATTGGTCCTAGTTGAGGAGGGAGACTTCTCCTATGCTTCTGTGGAAAATCAAAAGGTGAACAATACCTTCCCTACTAGAAACCTGAGATCCCAGGTCATATATTTGAGAAAAGAGAGGCCAAGGATCCAACCCTCCTTCAAACCAAGAACATCCCAACATTGTTTCTGGGAGAAAATTCCATGTGACTATGCATATACAAACCCACAAACATCCCATGAACCCAAACCCCATTGTGAAACTAATGTGGGAAACCTCTGATTTTGTAAATACAAACACAAATAGGAGACACGCTGATGTTCCTTTCCCAAAGGTTTTAGAATTCAGGAGGTTTTGGTGGAGGCTTCAAATTATCCCCTTTTAGATAAGGGAACCAAGGAAAGAGATGCCCTGCCATGAATGGCTTTTAAAAATGGTATTTGAGTTGTTCGCGTTGGTCCCTCGTGCAAGTATGTCGCATAGGTACCTCGCGTAGATGTACTACGTCTGTATACCGCGTAGTTATGGCGCGCATGTATACCGTGTATGTACAGCACGTAGGTATAGCACGTAGGTTTGTATGATGATAGAAGAATGTTAAGAACTTAAAAACATACCTATCTCATTTAATTATCTCTTCTCTCATGGTTTAGAGAGCTACCTGAGACAATTTGAGGGATCTAGGCGAAAGAGCTACACAATGGGAGATTCATAGAGTCTTTCAATTTTTTCAGTTCGGAAATGGGGTCCCCAAGGGTTCTATTTATAGGAATGGATGGGCCTAGTCAAAGATATGTTTCCCACATAGGTATTTTGCACAGGTGCGCTGTGGAGGAATTCTGCAGAGGTACCCCAAACATCTTCTGGCGTGGAGGTCTAGCACAGGGCTCCGCTGCGTAGATAAGTCGTGTAGCTCCACCACACAGGTACTCTGCGAAGGGCATGAACAATCTTATGTCATGGAGGTCAGTCACGGGGCTCTTCCATGGAGGTCATTCGTGCAGGTTGGACGTGCACGTTAGCCGCGCAGATCCGTGAAGCTACTCCATCGCGAAGCTCTTTGGTGAGTATTGATTGATTTTCCTTTGTACTTTTTGAACCTTGCTAAGGGATTTGAAAGATTCAGAGTTCTCTTCATATTCCTTTCGGTTAATTTCTCAAGTAGTTTCAACAAAATCCCCCCCTCATGATTGGATCTAAAAAGTACAAAGATGGCCGAGTCCTGAGGTGAATGTTGTCGAACAACACAGGTTTACCCCGCAGTTTTACCACACAGATTCTTCATGGAGGTATGGTGTGAAGGGGTTGCGCACAGTCTGGATGCGTAGGAATTCAATTTCCTATAAATAGGTCTCACCCTTCATGATTTTTTTTCTTCATATGTGATTTTTCTAAAATATTGTAGCTCTCATTACGCAGCTCTTTTTTCTAACTTTTATTGCATTGTGATCTCACGTAATTTCATTGAAACTTTTTCAAGGTAAAATTAATTATGCGATGGAGCTACACCAAATGACTTCACTGATGGGGTTGCACTTGGATCCTTGGTGAAGGACCTATGTGATAGGCCTCATTGAAGGACCTATGCGGCAGGCCTCGTTGAAGGACCTATGTGACATGCCACGTCAAAGGACCCACGTGACAGGCCTCATCGAAGGACCTACACGACAGGCCTTGTGTCCTACGCGAACAATGTCCTTTGCAAATTTTTTGATTTCTTATTTAAAATTTTGAACCAGACGTTTGGTAATTCTTTTTCTAGAAAAAATTACTCATTTGATGACTCATACTCAAGAAGCTAACGCTCACGAAAATGAAATGATGAAGATCGTCAGACCAGACTATTATGACATTATTGAGAGTACTCTTCCTGGGCTATGGAAGGGTCTAATTTTGTACCAACCTGACTGTGCACAAAGTCCTTATTTACCCTTGTACGAGAATGGGAATTTTCAAGATTACCATGTTCCATATATTAAGAATTACTTTCCAAATAATTTTTTCTTCAATACTCCAACTATAACTGCATGAATATTAGTGCAAGGGGGTTCCAATATAAGAAGGAACAGTCCCTATTAGTTGTATCCTTCATCATCGTGGTTGAAATCCCGATATAAAGATCATTTTGTAGAGCCAATACCACATTGTTATGATTCCACTTTTTGGGCTTCTCAAATAGATCAATCTAATGGTTGAAAAGTAGATTGGGACCTTTGTTTTGGAGGGGGTGTAAAACCCAAGTGGATGTGGGAATTCTGGGTATATCGGACTTGTGCTGAATTCAAAAAAGAGTTATCAGACGTTCATATCTATGAAGATGTCTAGATGGGGAAAAATTATGTTTAAAAACTGAATTCATTCCTGAATTACTGATCCGATGGAGTCTACAAACAAATTCCTTTCATTTTATGCATGGTGAAGTTGGTATTAGTCTTTGGGACATTTACCAAATAGCTAGAGTTCCCATTCTTTGGGAAATGTATGATGAATTCATTCTGCCTACTACAACATGGTGTAATGCTTCTAGAACACCACCGCTAGCTCATGAATTATTTAATATAGTGAAGAATTTACCTAAGCACAAGAAATATGTTCATGCTAGAGTGTGGATGGAAGCCTTCTTAGAACCAACAACAAAAGAAGGTCCAACCTATGGATGTCCTACTGTCTGTCCTTCTATGGATAACCAATGTAGTTTAGGCACATATTGGCCTATGCTTGAAAGAGGCGATTATAAGCACCGGGTATATAAATTTAAACTTGATATAGATGCAAAAGTATGCTTAAATGTCTTTTTTCTATTTGGCTAAGTGTTTTTTTTTTGCATCCAGTTCGTGAATCTGGAGGTGGTGTAAGATCAGGGACTTTCATCATTGAAGCTAAATTGGTAGAGGGGAAGTATATTTGTCTAGAAACCCATGTATTAGCAATAATTTACCATCTATTATTGAATTTGTACAATGGGAAGGCTCCATTTAGTATTATAGGTCCATTCCAAGTGTTGTGGGGCTGGATTGCAGCACATTTTTCTTCATAATCAGTGTTGAATTCAGTCAGAGTTCCCAATGGTCGATTCACCCCATTTTTACAAAAAAATTTCTAGTATTAAGCCTTTGAACATGAGACATGATGATGTGATAAAGGTATTGAATATCTCAATAGAATTCAGCTTCTTTCCTTTTGGTAACCCACCAGTTGGAACATTTATTGATGATGGTAAAGAAAAGAATTGTGAGTTTCGATCTTATATGATAATATTCAGGGATGGCATATTATCAACCAGGATTGATGGTGAAATTATCTGCGAGGCTTATGTTCACTATAGGTTTGATCGTCAGTTTAGATGCCTTCAACAATCAAACACTTCACCACCTACGTATGTCAGACAGGAGAAACACCCAATGGTATCGCGACAGTTATGGATCCTAACAACTTTAGAGGTATACAAACTGTCAATTATGCTACCTCCATCAGATGCATAAATTGGATTGGAAGTTGGGTATGTCAAATTTTGGGCCTCTTCATATCCTCAAGGGGCTTTGATGAAAGTAATATATAGAGTGGAAGACACAGCAACTGTTTCACATGGAAATCATGGTATGAAGTCCATGTCCAGAGATAATACATAAGTTTCAGAGGTTTCAGAGCCCTCAAAACGTCTTTACAGGAAATATACTAGGAAGACTAGAGATAGAGAAGTAAAACCTCCAATGCCAAGGTGATCTAGTCTCCACCATCAAACAGATAATCCTATTCCATCTGTTGAACTTTCTGAAGAAAGGAGGCCTGAAGAAGTTCTCCAATCAGAAGGTGTTAAATATCCTCCATAGTCAACCATACCAAGATTGAATTATGTGTGACCTTCAGTCATTCATCATTGTGAGAGTGTAACCCATGATCTTAGGGATGCCTGGGCATTTCTCCAGCATGGCATTCGAATGCCAGATATTGGTGACATCAAGGAACCTTCTGATTACAATCTGAATAATAACTTGGCTGAAGTACAAAAGTATATTGCAGAGCTGGAGATTTTTATATATGCAACTAATGAACAAATCCCAACCTCTAAACGAGTATCTCATATGCTGGACTTAGGAGTCCGCAAAGGGGTAATTATCGACTCTGGGGAGGAGTGGGATATTTATGTTAATACTGATAATGTATTTCCCCTTTTTATTGGTCTCAACTCTACTTTACCATTTATCATCATTAATCTTGATGAAAACATATATTTGTGAAGCTTGAATGTAGAGAAGGAAAATACTGACCAATTCTTGAATCACCTCAGTATGGTCCTACAGGCTTTCTTATCGATGCAACAAATGATCCTCCTAGGTCTCTAGGACTTTATCCAAGAGAAATAATCATGACTGGGGTAATGGTGATAGATAATCCTCAACCATTACCTCAAGTTTCCCCTGCTAAGAGGAGTGTTTCAATCTCTCCCTAATCTTTTAAAAAAAACGCAAGAGAGAAATGAGATTGATTTGAATCATTCGTCGATGGAGTAAGTATTTATATGATTCTTAGGTCATAAAACATGCTCAATATATTCTTGTAACCACGTTTTATCCTCTTGTAGGATATATATCTCTCCTATCTCAAGGGATTAAGATATGATTTCTCAAGACCAGAAAAAGAAGCCCTAGGGGAAACCCAGGTTTTTGCTAACGAATCTACAATTTTAGTTGATAAATCTTCAAAAGATTCATCTATATCTGCTCCTATCTCTGCTAAGAGAGAGGAAAGTCATGGTAAGATTAAATACATTCCTCAGTTGCTTTTGTCAAAGGATCATGAATTAATCAACACTGATATTCCTATTGATTTAGAAGAAAGGAATGAAGATCCAGGGCAATCTAAGACAAATGTCGATATTTACCCAAACCTGGAAAGACCTGATGCTGACATACCAATTGAAGATCCAATGGAAAAAAATGTCACTGGAGCCAATTTAGGCATCAACCAATGTTTGTTGGATACCTTAAATGGTGAGGATGCAGTAACATTTCAGGTCGTATACACTGAAATGATGGACACCCTTAATCCAAATATTAATATTCCAGGTTCCATTAAGGGGTTTGGGGATTTTCATGAAGAATTGCAAGGACTTAAGTACCTATTCTTGTATTTTTTTTATACATAATTACTCTTCAAGTTGATTCTTTACATCAAAGTTCACCTTATACAGCTTTATCTGTAGAAAATATTGCAAAGGCTCTTCGGGAATAGGGTATTACACTTTATCATTCTACTAGGGATGGAGAAATACTTATAGAGGATCCTTCATCAAGAGATGTTCTAGAGCCTTCAAATGTCATAACTGAGCAAATTCAAGGAAGTTCCCCCTCTCAAGAAACATATTCTCAAAACACTGAAGTTGAGAATACGGGGAATGAATCCAATCAAGTAGCTAACTTATTATTGGGTAAATATAATCAGTTGTGTGAATCATATTTGTCTCCTCCATTTGAAACTAATAATGAATTTGATTTTATCATTTAGGGTTATCAATTCCTAGATCATAACGTGAAGCTTATACTGTCCCAAGAGAAGTAGAACAAGGTAGATCTTTAAGCGACCTGTTTCCAAAGTACATTTTACCTCATGGTAGTGACTCAGATTCAGACTTAGAGATGCAATATGCTCTCAGTATGGCACGTAAGAAGACATGGCGGCATATCTGGAGCATAATTTCTGAAAAGCCTTTAGATGAATTGTTGTCTCATTTTTCAAAACTCCCAACATTATTCGGCATATTGGGATTTAGTGGATTTAATTATTGGTCAGTCTACGATGCTATGAAAGAGACTATTTTCCAATGAGAGTAGGAGCATAAGATGTGACAAGATTTTGAAGAGGCTAAATGACTCATCAATAGTGAGGGATTTGAATCTACCGTAATTGAGGCAGAGGAAAATCATAATAAGAAATCACTCAAGATTAGTCAAAAAATCAAAGAAGCCATGAAGGAGTTGTTATATCTTCAACAATAATTGGATTTTGTTCATAACAATCATGAGCAGTTGAATCAGAGATTGGGAGTAACCCAATTAGAGGAAAAAACTGCCATTTCAACTGCTAAGGAAGCACTTCGTCAGACAAAGGATTCTAAAGTTTCTCACCTATCTCAACTTCAATAGGCATCTGATAGAGCTTATGAAGTGGTCCAACAAATGAAAAGTCATGTTGAGAGTTTATTCTAAGACATGATAGAGAGGCTCTATTTTGTGGATGGACCTCTATTTTCATATGAATGACTAAATTTTTTTTTCAATCATAAAAAATCTTCATTCTGGTTTTTCGTGATTGTAATATGAAAGTTAAATGATGATAATGGTTCTTTTATGTTAAAAAATAATTATTATAATAATACGAATGAAGTGCTCAAAATTTTCTTATTAAGCCGAGGGACCTAATGAGAATAATTTTACTATTTGTAGGCTTATATAGATAACCCCACAAATTTTGTATCTTTTGGAATATTTTTTTTATTTCTTAATATTACCTAAATCATAAAAAGATGTATGTTTAGTGATCTAGGACTCAAATTTTGTTTAGAGTTCCCTTTTTAGGTTCTCAGTTTAATGAGTATCGGGTCTTTTATTACTGGGAGTTTAGAGTCATGCATATTGTACTATAAAGGTATAATATTTAGGGTCGAATAGATTCGACTATAAATTTGGAATTAGATTCCAAACAAGAATTAGTGGCTAAGAATTGCTTTAATATTCTTTAAACATTTCCAAGGAGAATCTTGATTCATGATTTTTATGGTCACCAAATCTAAAAACCTGTATCAATATAAGGGGTGTCTTTTCCAGAAATGAAGTTACCATTATTTAACAAACCCGTTATGGGGGTCGCGTTATGCAAGGCCAACTGGGGCATATGCTGCATAACCAAATAGTGGTATCTTTTTACTGAAAATCCTGTTATATAGGATACTTATGTAATTCCACCTAATGGCACGTGCTACATAGTCAAGAAAAATATTTCTTTAGAAATTTAACATTTTCTACTAATACATTGGGGGAAATAAAATTTGGGTAACTTAAGACCACAGTAGGTATTTTTTCCAAGGAAATGAATTTTAAGAATGAAAAAAATTCTATTTTAGACCAACATAAGTCATGAATAGGAAACCCATTTTTATAGAAATTTTGTGTATGAGTAATGGTTATAAAATTATCAGAAAAGGGGAGATTTCTGATATCGTATTGTGCAGTTTTAAGTCATGCAGTAAGAACATTGGTACTCAGTAGTTTTAAGTCATGTAGTGAGGACATTGTACTATGCAGTTTTAAGTCATGCACCGAGGGCATTGTGTGGATTTAATTTAAGGTCTTTAACTCTGACCAAAGTTATGAGAAAACTCTCCCAATTTCTTGATAATTTATTTGAAAACATACAATCATATTCAGGTATGGAAGGGAAAATTGTAAACTATGATTTAAAAAGTTTTGGAACCAAATAATGATATGGGAAATGGGATAAAATCATTAGAGGAAGTCTTTTCTAAAAAACGAAGTTACCATTACTTGAAAAACCTGTTATGGGGGCTATATTATGTAGGTCCAACTGGGGAATATGCTGCATAAACAAATAATGGCATCTTTTGACTAACATTCCTATTATATTAGAAACTTATGCAAGGTCTCCTAAGGGCACGTGCTACATAGTCAGGAAAATGAGCTCTCATAAGTTTTATGTTCTATTTCTAAAATTCGAAGAAAGTTTATGGAGATTAAGATTTTACAAAGCATAGAGTTTGGTTTATGGAGAAAGGTACCTAAATATGGGAAGGGTATTTCCAATCAATATATCCAATGAATCGTAGGAATAAGACTTTTATAAAGGTCTGAACAAAACGTAAAAAATATGGTGTCCGTAGTTTTAGGTCATATAACATTGAAAAAAATGGAAACAATATATGATATATGGCCAAGTGAACTCAAGGTTTTTCCCTAGTGCATCAAACACATGGTTAAAGAAATTTGTAAACCATGGTCTTGAATATTTTCAGATTGTGAGAATGATAATGGGACAAATATACTTGAATTACTATTTTAAAATACAGATTCATGTATATTATCATCAAATATTAAAGGGGACAAAGATACTATAACTAAGAACAAAGTTACCATTACTTGACAAACCCATTATGGGGGCTGTATTATGCAGGGTCTACTAGGGCATATGCTTAATATCCAAATAATGGAATCTTTTGGATGATAGTCTTGTTATGTAGGCAACTTATGCAAGGCCACCTAAGGGCACGTGCTCCATAGTCAGGAAAAAGTGCTCTTAAATATTTGAAACATTGTCACCAGAAATCGTAAGGAATATTATGAGAATCTAGAAATATTAAAGATTAAGAGTGTGAAATGTGGATGAGGTTTTATGTTCAATGTTTTTGAGAAATATTTGAATCAATATTGACCATGAGTTTTATGTCCTTTACATAGATCTAACTCATATGTAAAATGGATACTTTCTTTGTTTCCTTTGAATGAATATGGTGATGTGCAGTTCTAAGTGATGCAGTGAGGACATTTGTACTGTGCAGTTTTAAGTCCTGGAACAAGGACATTATTAATCCCATAGGAAATTAAAACACCTTATATAAATAATCCATTTACCCAATTCTTAAGCCCGCGTGAGCTATGCTCGGTGTGAGAAACAAGGAGTAGTGAGGGTTTCTTTTATAATGCAAAGGTGATGAAAATGAATAATATGGGTATTAGATTTCCATGTAGTTTAACATCATGAGGTAAGGATTAAAATGAACTAATATGAAAGGAAAGACATATTGTAACTGCATTAAGAGATAAAACCCAAGTGTCATTATGCATCTTTCTAGGGAAAGAGTCAAGTCATACATAGTTCTTAAAACATTCCCTATGCAGATTTGATATTTATATATAAAAATAAATGGGTTTTTTCACGTGGTTGAGCCCAAGAATGGAGATCTAGGCACCTCTACGTAACTCATTGAAAATTTAGAATCAATCCATACGTAGTTCTTGAAACAATTATTCCTCATGCTAATGGAGTTTGACATGAAGAATGGGGGATTTTTTACACGTTCTAAGAAAACGATAAATCTTAAAATAAAAAATGGTATAAGGACCAAATCATATGTCTTAAGGAAATGCTCTGTATAGATCTGATTCATATACAGGATTAAAAAAAGATAATAATAAGATTTTGTGATTATCGATGGGCCCAAAATTGGATATTCGGATGTCTCTACCTATCTCATTGAAAATGAGAATCAATCCATACATAGTTCTTGAAACATGGTCTCTATGTAGATTTAACTATGACATAGAAAAGATAGGGACTCATGTAATACTAAGAAGTAGTGATATGTCAATGAAATTTGCTTATGGAAGATTCTAACATCAAATAAAAAAACATTAGTTGTAAAATGATTTCATGTAGTTTAATGTCATATGAAAAAGATGAAGATACTATGCACTTTAACGTCATGCAGCATGGACGCTTATGGTTGTTATGAAGTTTAATGTCTTGCAACTAGAACATAGGGGCTATGAAGTTTTAATCCTTGTAGCAAGGACAATGTACTGTGCAGTTTAAAGTCTTCCAGTGAGGATGATGGTGGTAATTACACAAAGTATTTCTTAAAAAATCTTGCATTGTTTAGAGTTGTAATGAGCTCTCCATCCATTGAGATTAAATCATAAGCTCGATTTGAATAGACCTTATGTATGGAATAAGGTCCTTCCCATTTTGGTTCAAGTTTTGGAGGTTTCTTTCCTAGTATCATTGGATTCCTAAGGACTAATACCAATTTTCCTTGAAGGAATGAACAAAGATGAACTTTCTTATTAAAATATCATGCTATTTTGTTCTGATAGACTTCTAGATGATGAAAAGTATGCAATATTTTCTCATCTAATCATTCCAACTCATTGAACCATTTCTGAGATCTTTAATCTGTAGAAAAATGATCATAGATTGCAACTCTACGTGAAGGCAATTGTATTTCAATTGGAAAAACTACTTCAGTTCCATATACCAATGAATAAAGAGTTGCTTGGGTAGCAGTACGGGTAGTTGTTTGATAAGACCACAAAGCATTCAAAAGTTTATCAGGCCATGATTTCTTATCTTTATCTACCATATTCTGTAGTATATTTTATAGAGTCTTATTGAAATCTTCTATATGTCCATTAGCGGCTGCATGATAATGAGATGAGTGGTTGGACTTGATATTATATTATAGATATAACTTTTTCACTTCATCAGAACAAAAATTGGTGCCATTGTCTGTCAAAATAGTATGAGAGACACCAAATATGGTGATGATTTTAGTTTTGACAAAACTAACAATGATTTTGGCTCTGAATTCCTTGCAAGGTATTTCCTGAGCCTATTTTGAGAAGAAGATAGTAGCAGTGAGAATATACTTGAACTGCTTATCCATGGCTGAAGGATTAGGTCCTACAACATCCATTCCCCATGTGGAAAATGGCTAGGAGTATTTAGCTGTATGTAATAACTATGGGGGTTGATGAATGAAGTTTTCATGTGCTTGGAAGGGATGAACTTTTTTAGTGAAATCTGTACAATCTTGCATCATTGAAGGAAAAAAGTATCCAAGCCTTCAGATCTGATCGGAGAGTCTATTCCTAGATTGGTGGGCACTATAAGCTCCTAAATGTACTTCCTTCATGAGAACTGTGGTATCTTATCCATCAATAAATCTGAAAAGAATTCCATCAAAGCCTCACTTGTAAAGGATCTTTTGGTGTTCTGGACTATCATAAAGTGTAAAATTGTTTGCTCGTCGCCGGTTCTACTCCTTCTCAGCCCTATTTGGTGGAAGTACCCATTTTGAAGATATTCCATGATGGATGTTCTCCATCCCATAGTATGGACATATGGTTCAAAAATAGGGAAAATTTCATTGATTTTCTCCATTATGGTTTGAACAAAATGTAAGACCACACGACGATGGGTTATGTTGATAATTGTTTCATCCCGATTTGGATCTGCTAAGGTTGTATCCGCATTATCCAGTGCATCTTCTTGGGCATTTTGTGATCATGGGACATAAGATAATGTCGTCTCTGAGGGAAATGCATCCATTAAAACTCTGATGTAATCACACAAATGGATTAACTCTTCTTTTATGATATAATATTCCCCATTGATTTTTTTTGTTACCAATTTTGAATCACCTTTAACCTTTAAATGATCCATTTGCACCTGAAGGGCCAATTCCAAACCTACGATGAGAGCTTGGTATTCTGCTTCATTGTTGGTACCACCTTTTGATAATAGGAATGAATAAGGAAATACTACCTTTCCTGGGGAAATGAGGACAATTCCTAATCCAACCTTGTTGAGTTTAGGGTTTTCCAGTCTCTTTCCTATTGTACTTCTAGAAGCACCATAAAAATACATTTCCCATGTTTGGGAATTATCATGAATATAGAAGACCTATTCATTAGGAAGTTCGTTATTAAATGGTGTATCTTCCACAGAGGGATGCTCAGTAAGGAAATCAGCTAGATCTTGGCCCTTTATTTCCTTTGGAGGCACAAACTGGATATCAAACTATTACAAAATAACTTCCCACCTTTCCTGACATCCTGTAAGCATAGGATGACTGAGGATAAATTTGAGCGGGTTATTACGAGATACCAATTGGACCTCATGATGTTGTAGGTAGTGTCTCAATTTCTGAATAGCAAATATTAATGCCAATAATCACTTATCAGTACTTGAATATTGAGTTTCTGCATCAAGTATAGAGATATTGAGATAATAAAGGCTATTTTCATTCCCAACATCATTCTTTTGGGCGAGAAAGTCACCTATTGATCACTCTAAAGCTGTCAGATAAAGAATGAGTGGTCTTCATTCAGCAGGAGGAATCAATACTGGTGGGCTCAAGAGATATTTCTTGAGGGTATCAAATGCTTCTTAGAACTCTTCAGTCCATTGGTAGGTAACTCCCTTCTTCATTAATCTGGTGAAGGGTAAACACTTGCCTACCAAATTGGTGATAAAGCACAAAATATAGGCCAAGTGTCCTTGAAGTCCTATTAATTCTTTCAAATTTCGAGGAGGTGACATACCAAGGATTGATTTTTTTTCTCAGGATCAACTTCAATACCACAATGGTGTACAAAGAAGCTAAGAAACTTTCCTGAGGTTACCCCTAAAGCACATTTCAAGGGGTTCATCTTCAAAATATGTTGCCAAAGTTTATTGAATATGGTTTCTAAATCAGACAAATGATTGGAAGATTGTCTAGATTTGACTACCAATTCATCCACATAACATTAAACAAATTTCCCTAAGAAGGGTTTGAATATATGGTGCATGGCACATTGGTATGTTGTGTATGAATTCTTTAAGCCAAAGGGCATTACCCTATAGAAAAACACACCTTGAGGGGCTCTAAAGGTTGTAGATTCTTCATCCTATGGGGCCATATGGATTTTATTATACCCAGATTATCCATCCATAAAGGAAAGTTCTTTATATTCAGCCTTTGCATCAATTAGAAGTTCTGTAATTGGGACTGGAACATCATATTTAGGTCAATGTTGGTTAAGATCTCTAAAATCAATATAGACTATAATTTTTCCATTCTTCTTTTTCACTGGGATAATATTGGATAGACATTTGGGATACTGAACTTCCCTAACAAATTTATCCTTTATAAGTTTATCAACTTCAGCTTCAATTTTAGAGGCATCAGTTGGGTGTGTCGTTCTTACTGGTTTCTTGAATCCATGATGTTCCTCTGGAAAAACCAAATGATGGGTGGATACATCAGGATTAAGACATGTAATATATATAATTCCAAAAAAATATCTTGATGTTGCTTTAGAAATAAAGTATACACCTCTTTCTCTTCATAGGTCATGGCTACACTAATTAGAGTGGGGCGTGGATCTTCTTCTCTTCCTATATTTATTTCTCTGAGTTCATCCACGGTGGTAGAGAAACCTTCTTCAAATGATGGAGGAGCATCCCCAATATCTTCTTCTTCATCATCATCATGTGTTACCTCTTCTATTTCCACTTGCATAGTAGTTGACAAGGCAATACTCCTAGAGTTAATGGGGAGTCAGTATTTGAACATCCCGAAGAAGAATCCACCATATATGACCCTACTGATGACAAAGGGTCTTCCTGTGGTAAAGAGGGATTGATGGATTCAGAATCAAAATATTTTTCTTCCTCTAACATTGCTACAATTTCTTCTATTCTGATTGACGAAGTTGAGGCTCATTGTAGTTTAACAGATGAAATGAAAACATCTCCATTCAATCTTCCATCATTGCTTGGTGTATCAATAATTTATCCCATTTATCAAGCTTGATTTCAGAAATTGAAATTATGGGAATTACTAGATGAGTGCATGGATTTGGTTTTACCCTTTCAATTTTACTGATGGGTAACACATAATCTGTACTTAAATTCATGAATGGATTTTTTGGGATCTTTTCTAGTCCATGTTGAGCATTCACTCTGGTTATCTCCTTGGTTATGGGCATCATTCCTTTTGTTTGATAAATCTATGCATCAATGTATTGAGATTCACATGTTTTTAACGGATCCTTTTCACCATACAATGTCCTAATTTGACCATTGAAATAGTATTTCAGACATTGATGGTATGAAGAAGGTATGGTTGCATGTTGATGCAACCAAGGCCATCCAAGAAGAATATTGAAGGTTGTGTCCTGACAAACAACCATGAAATTTTAATTAGACACAATATCTCCAAACTGAGTTCTGGGTGTAATTTCTCCCGGAGGTTCTTTTTCATTCTTGTCATATCCTTGTAATATTAAAGTCGAAGGAGATAATTCAAATTCAGTCAGGCCCAATCGACGAAGTGTACAAACGAAAATGAGGTTGACCCTGGAGCCATTATTAATGAAGCCTCATCAGATATCAATGTCATTCACCTTTCCAGAAAGATACAAAGGTCTGATATGCCCATGTATCACATGGTCTTCATCTTCATTCGTGAAAGATATGACTGCATGACATTCTGCAAAATAATTTTTTATACGGTAAACCTCAGCAGCAGCAACTTCGGTTTCAAACTCTTGAGGACTTGACAAATCCTCAATGAGTGACTCTAGAAGATATTTTGATAGATTAAAAGCATCCAAAATTGACAACTTGCCTGGTATTTGGGCCAATTGTTTCAAAACATCATATTTTTTATCCAAAGGTATACGTTTCCCAGCATAGAGATGTGGTTTTGCAGGTGCTTTGTAAGTTTATGCTTATGTTGTAAATGTAATTTGTGTAGAAGTAGAAGTTGGAAATACTACTGGATTTGGTAAATTAGACTGGATAAGTCTATTCATCTACTGAGAAGAAGACGGTGTGGCTTTTAATTGGTCTTCCAGAATAATTGTGCCAGAACTAGACTTGTTTTGCATGGAAGAAACTCTGTGTTCTTATTGAGATTGCAAAAGGGCTCTTCCATGAGTTCCTGTCACATATATGGTTTGAGAAGGGGTAGATTTAAAATATTGGTTTTTGGAATTCCCATGCCTTCCCCTATATCCTCAACCTTGGCCTCTTCCTCTAGTTCCCCGATTAGGTACATGTAATTCTGGATCACTACTATCAGAATCACCATTAGCATAAGGATTTGTTAAATGGATAACATTAACAAAACCAAAGATCAATTCCTTGTCTGATGAAGATTTTGTCTAACAGTTTACTTCTAGTTGTTCCGTTAGGCGGGGCGGTGCCAGTGGTTTTGAAACAGATGACATAAAATATTCCAGGGTTAAGGACAACTTTGTCCTTGATGCGAGCTCATTTTCTTCTGAATTCTCTTTGTCTTTATCATCACTTTTCTTCTTTAAAGAATGAACTTTTGATGAAGATCATGTTTCTATGGAATGAGTGGTATAAGACATGATTGGTTGTTTCAACTGTGTTCGTAAAATATCATGAGTCTGGTTGATCGTTTTCCTGATCATCCAATCATCATATTTTTGCACACTTTTACTTTTAACTTCTTTCCATTCTCCTTCTTCCTCTAGATTGGTAGCAGTAACACATGCTACTTGAGCTGATGAACTTTTCAATTTCACTTGTCCAGAGTCTACCATCTTTTGTAGAAGGTATTTGAAAACAAAGCATTCCTAAATGGTGTGTCCCAACATTTGATGAAAGGTACAATAATTCGGACGTTCTTCATCTCCATCTTTATTTGTTTTCTTTGGTCTTGGCAACTAAACCAAATTATTTTTCTAAGGCTGAGATGAAGTAACTAGGAACTTGTTAGTTCCTAAAAGAATAAACTTTATTCTTCAATTCCTTAAACTATTTCTACCTTTGATCTCTTTGATCAACTTGATGAGGTGGTCATTTCTATTGATACTCAAGAGGCGGAGCCCTTCGGTATGATGAGGGTCTTCAAGTAGAAGCAGGTACAGGTGCTTATTTGAGTGTGACTGTAGCATCTTCTACCTTTCCTATTCTCTTTCTTGGAACTGATGGAATTACAAGAGTTTTAGCCTTAGTTTCTATAATAGAGTCTTCTATTTGCTGAGAGATTGAAGTAAGGTCTCGAAACCCCCCTGTGTATTTCACAAGGATCAATGGTGTGCGTAATTCATCACGAAGATTTTCCACACATATTGGTATCAACTCTTCTTGAGGGAGTGATAAACTTAAATAACATTTTAATCCCTTCCATCGAGCTGTGAAATCTTAAAATATTTCATTCTCTCTTTGTTTACAATTGGTAAGATCAAAAACTGTTGTCTTTGGTTGCGTTGAGATAAATTGAAGAAGGGATTTCTTAAAGAGATCTTCCCACCCAATAATTGATTGAGATTTCAAACTTGTATACTATAAAAAATCTGGTCCTTGTAATGAATTCACAAAACACATAAGCTTAACAGCTTCTTGTTGTTGAGAATTTCCCATCATAAGATCACAATGAGAAACAAAATTTATTAAGTGTTGTTCTGGATCTCCCGAACCATTAATGATTAGGAATGTCGTATTCAAAAAATCTGGTGTGGGGGAAATTTCATCTACCCATTCATGGTATGCTCTCTTTTCCCACTGAACTAGTGCACGTCGTTCCTCCATAGCTTCCAACCGAGTCGTTAATGCCTTAATTGTGTTCATAAGCATTTTGGGAATATCTGGATGAGCTGGATTCTGTGCAGGTATAGCAAATGGAGCTTGAGCTGGTGCAACGACCGGTAAGACCACTAATGGTGGTGTTGATATTTGCCATAGATAACCCACGTGAACAGGTCTGCTAGGATGTATATGATCCTATCATGATGGTGTACCCAATGGAGGTAATTAATTATCCACATCTGTAGTTACTACAAATATCCTTTGCTAAGGAGATCCTACAAGATTTTCAAGTTAAGGATTTTCCTGGGGAGTATGTCTAGCAGAAATTCTGCTTCGAAGTAACTATGTGTTAAGTCTTTTCGACTACATCATTTCCTCTTCTTGCTGTGAAAATCTCTCTTCGAGTTAAATATATTGACCTTATCTGGGGGAAAAGTGAGATGGGATCTGACTTTTTCTTTTCCCATTGTTAGATGCCTTTCGAAGAGGGGGTTGGTTATTTTAAGGCATACCTAAATTCTGGGTAAGCATCTAATTTTGATTATGAACACATTATTCATTTTCCTCGATGTGTACCGTATTATGGACAAGAACGTCATCTTCTGATTTGCCTAAACTAAACTTGTTTTCTGGAGGATCTTCTGTAACGGTATTAATAACATTAACTAACGCATAATGCATTGATGGAATTCTGTTAGTGTTTCTGCTAGATCATCTCCCTTTTTGTCTTTTATGAGACTCCATTCTTTTATATGAATAATTCCCTAGAACTATTTGGAAAATAGTAACATGAAGGGAATCATTGGACAGTTCAGTTTTACGACTTCCTTGTGACTTCTCCCCTAATCAGGAGAAAACTGACTTCCGTTGAGGAGGTGATTTTAGATGTGAAAAAGCCCCCAGCCTTATAGGTTTGGGTTTATCCTATTCTTATTCTTCAAATCTTTGAACATTGTTTAATGAATTTGAAGGTTTAATTAAATTAACCCCCATCCTGGAAAGCTGGGGTGACTCTTGAACCGCTATAGCTGAAATTCGTGCAACTGATCTTCTAATTTTGCAGATTTTGGTTTGGAAATTAGCTGGGTGCATCATCCGAAAATCACTTAAATCACCCGTTTTAGAAGATCGATGTGCTATTTCAGACATTTTCATTCTCCGACACCTGACATCCTCTAAACAGGATGCTTGTTCAAGATTCTCAGATTCTTGATGTAAAAGTAGCTCACCAACTTATTTTCTTTGGTCCTGATTCTGATGAGAACTATTTGAGGCATGTTCTTGAGAGTACATTGGATTACATACAAAACCTATTTATTGGGGCCATCCGTGGGCAATAACATTGCATGAAACCACTTTTGGCGGACTTTTCTGATTTTGGAGTGCAGTGAAATGCAATGATCCATATGCACCCCATCCTCTGATATAAACACTAAATGGGGAATCATAAATTAACTGGTGTAGTCTCTTTAGAGAAATGAGATATGCATGATGAAGGTTTATCTGCTGTTTTTTCAACCATTGGATATTGGGAAACTGAGAGAGATACTAAGTCAATTTGGCACTGCAACCCTTCAATTAACTTTACATGATTTTGATATTCATCATATGGTAATACATTGGTTTTCAAATGACAAAGAGTTTTCTATAAGTTGAGATGAGTGTCATGAATGAAATCTTCTCTCATAAATTATGGAACATCATACTGAGAATTTTCCAAAGGCCAGAACATGACTGGTATTTTTCCTTTCTCTAATTATTTCCTCGTGTTTAACACATCTTCGCCATCTTTCACTAGTGGTTTCTCTACTTGGTCTGACCAAAGTGGATTCTCTGCATTGGAAGATAAATGACCCAATGGAGGTTCAGAGAATGATTGTTCCCTTAATATGTCTTCTGACTGAGAAATTGTTTCACCCGTAAATGATAAGGCATCATACATGACTGGCCTTGTGTTTGTAAGTTCCTTGAGATTGGAGGGCTTTCTTGTTTCTACATTGTCAATTATGAAATTGTTTTGACAATGTGAGATACTACTGCAAAGAGGACTTTCGCAGGGAATTCCATCATGGCGAGGATCACCATGGTGGATTATAGCAAGGGATAAATATTCTTGCTCCTTGGTCTTCTGGCCACATGGAAGGTTGTCGTGGCTCTCATCCGGTGATAGGAACTCTGGATTGACCAAATTTTCATGAATCAAGCCTTCATGATGAAGTGTCTGATGAGAAACTTCAGAATTACAACTACCACTCCCAAAATTTGGTAATGACATGGTAGGATCTTGACCTGCAATAGATAAATGTCTGAGGGCTTCAATAACTCCAGCATTAAGAGGAGCTAAATCATAGGATGACTCTTGATTTTCCAATGGTGTTTAGTGAGACTTCTTTTTGGATGTTCTCTTATTCTTATTTGCGTCCACCTATAGGGAGAAGTGGTTATAATGGGAAGGTGTATGTGCCTTCCTTAGAGTAGTTACCAGAACAGATTGATTAACTCCAATTGGAAAGGGTGTATGTTCCTAATTCTGTTGTCCGTATAATATGAGGGAATATGCCCCATGACTCTCCTGGACTGGAACAGAGGTGTGTGTATGCTCTGGGATGGAATGCTGATGTGTCATCCCATGTGTGGGGGCAGATTTATGTGTCTTTTCCCCTAATACAATTGAATTAGTTGTTAAAATATCCTTTCATGTTTCCAAAATATGGGTAGGGATATGCGTTTGACCTTTCACCATTGATAAGATGAGTTTGGTGACTTTAGTGGCTAGAACATGAATATACATCCATTCTGTATCTAGAGTAGCTGTATGTTCCTGGTCCTATCCTCCTTTTTCTATCAATGGGTATTTAAAGTACTCATGAATGGAGGCAGAGAGTTGGGTCTTCCCCAAATTTATCATCAGAGCTTTCAAAATGACTTCTTCAAGTGCTTCCAAACGAGACTGTTGGTAGGCTTGATGAACATTAGTAGGTGTATGTGCCTGCTTGCTATTTTTCATCAAGTATTGTTGAAGGACTTCCTTCAATACTGTAAGATGAGATTGCTGACAGAATTGGGGGTTGTAAACAGTTGTATGTTCCGGTTTACCAATTTCCACCATATTAGATTGGTGGGGCTCTTTAAATGTAGTCAGACGGACCTGTTGACTAGCTGATAACTTGTAAGCAGGTGTATGTGCATGTTCACAATATTCCACTGGGTTTATCTGGTGGGATTTGTGAGTTGCTATCAGATGAGCATTTTGAGAAACAAAATTAAGACGGATGGGTGTATGTTCCCGCTCGTTGTTTGCCATCAAGTTACGTTGATGGACTTCTCCAGAAGAGGCAGTGGTTAGAAATTTCTCCCTGTTGATTAGACGTTGTCCCTAGAGGTTCATCTTGTGTTCCCGAGTCTGATAGACCTAGCTGAACGTCCAGAGGCAACACCCCCATCATGTTGGGGGTTCACTACCGCATGATTCTAGCTGCAATTTCTGGTGGGAGTCCTCAATAAGGACTCATGCATTCTTGAATTGAGGCCTTGGGTGACCTCTTGATCCACCTCCCTATAGTACGAGAGGGACTGGTTATTTCGTTCTGAAGATAAGAACCTGAAATGGTTGGAGATAGTGGTTGGAACCATCTTCTTCTTGATCATTGGTCGTCGTTGGCCAGATGATCCAGGATTGTTGTCAAACTGGAGGGTCTGTCGAGCAGCCTCCAAATTCAGGATTGTACCATGATAGAGATATTCCTTCACCAGCACATTAGAGACCCAACATTGAAGAAGATGGTTTGGTGATAATTTCCTTCTTGTGGATGGATATCCATCTTGACCAGTAGTTGGGAAGTTCACAGATGTTGTCTTTGAGAAAGCCATTCTTTGGATTGAATAGAATTCTGTGGAAAACTGAGACAATGAAAAACTCTATTAAAGAAACATATTTTCCAAATGGATACATGCGTGATTAATTCCTTTGTCTGGACTTCCTTTATCAATTGATAGGGGTATAACATATGGGTAACATTATTAACTTGGTTAAGGATTCACGTTGGGTTCACCATTTTTGTTTCGTAGTTCCTTGAAACGTGTGTTCTAGATTTAAGAATCATTGTTCCCAGGCAGTTTCCATTGGATTGATTCATGTAACCAGAAACTTACAACAGTTATTTATCCAAATAGGACCTGCTTTCCAAAGGCAGGCATTCGTTATGTTTTGAAATTTATGATACTTAAGAGCGTGCATTGGTCAAGAGGATGGGAGGTCAGACTCATCACACCATTTTGGGGGGAATTATTATATACTCTAGGACTCTATTTGTAAAATTACAATATTTTCATGAATCCTTATTAATTCACCAAGTATATCATAAGTATCCCTTGGAATTTATAATCACTTATTAACATTTTTAAAGCTTTATAATCATCAGTATGTACTCAAGGTTCTTCATTAATGGAAATATTTGTATGTATTCAAGGTTTTCCATCAATGGTATCCTTTAATGTACTGATTAGATATTCTTTTAATCACTGTTGTGATGATAATGGTTTTAAGACATTTAGTGGGGCACTTTAGAATTTATTTTCATCTAGGTAGATAAAGGTTTGTTTTGATCTTGGGATCATGCCCGTAAAATGGGATACCAATGTATCCTTGTGAAAGGAATCAGAACCCTTGTAGTTCGGTGTATCTTGATAGGACACATCATGCCTTTTAAGGTCATGTGATAAGGACCTCTAAGAGGAAGGTGATTAATTGAAACTTATTTATGGACTTATGCTGAAGTAGCCCAAGGAACTTGGAAGGGATATGGGTTTCCAAGTAAGATCATACCCTGTTGGGAATATGGCCCAAATATAATAGGGTTGATTTGAAGTGTTAGGTTTGAACCTCAAGGATGATTCCTACATATCCCATATAGATAGGAATCAAAGCCCACATAGTTAGATAAGTCTACTAGGAGATTATGGTCCTCTAAGACAAATAAGTTTGGGATCACTTCCTAAAAAGGATGTCGTGATGATTTGAGGATTGAATTTGGGGCTTATTTCCTATGTAGGATGCCCAAATTGGGAGAATTAGGGTTGGATTCATGAGGAGGATATCTGGTGAGCTCGGGCTCTGAAAGAGATTCCTACGTATCCTGGTTTGAATAAGAACCATAGTTCTCGTTGTTCCTTCTAGTGAGCTCAGGCTCTGAAAGATCATCCTACATATCCTAGTTTGAATAGGAATCTGAGTTCCTATAGTTCCTTCTAATAAGTGTTTGTGCGCATGTTGTAACCATCACATATATCTAAGCCCACGTGAGTCATGCTCGGTGTGAGAAACAAGAGGATGTTAAAGATTCAACAATGACACTTCACACTTTCAAATTTTTCCTCCATGCGGATGAAAGAGGGCGTGTCGACCATGGAAGAGGGCGAGGTGAAAAACCTTCCCTTTATTCTATTTACATTGGAAAAGGGTCCAATATTAGGAATAAGGGGTAAAGGTGAGGGGCTTATACTAGGATGGATGCCTTGAAATTAGTCCTGGTAGAGGAGGGAGATTTCTCTTATGATTCTGTGGAAAAGCAATAGGTGAACCATACCTTCTCTACTAGAAACCTGAGATCCCGTGTCATCTCTTTGAGAAAGGAGAGGCCGGGGATCCAACCCTCATCCAAACCGGGAACTTGCCAACAATATTTCTAGGAGAAAAGTTCATGTGACTATGGATATACAAACCCACAAAAATCCCATGAACCCTAACCCCATTGTGAAACAAATGTGGGAAACCTATGATTGTGGAAATTCAAACCCAAATAGGAGACACACTGATGTGCCTTTCCCAAAGGTTTGAGAAGTCATGAGGTTTTGGTGGAGGCTTCAACTTATCCCTTTAGATAAGGGAACCAAGGAAGGAGATACCCTACCATGAATGGATTTTAAAAAGGGTATTTGAGTTAGTCGTGTAGGTCCCTCGCACAAGTATGTCATATAGGTACCCCGCATAGATGTATTGTGTAGGTATACCATGTAGGTATGACACGCAATTATACCGTGCTGGTACAGCACGTAGGTATAGCACGTAGGTGTGGATGATGACTGAAGAATGTGAAGAACTTAAAAACATTCCTAGCTCATTTAATTATCTATTCTCTCATGGTTTAGAGAGCTACCTGAGACAATTTGAGAGATCTAGGTGAAAGAGCTACATAATGGGAGCTTTAGAGAGTCTTTCACTTATTTTTCAGTCCTGAAATGGGGACCCCAAGGGTTATATATAGAGGAATGGATGGGCCTAGTCGAAGAGATGTTTCCCACACATGTATTTCGTGCAGATGTGTCGTGGAGGTATTCCACAGAGGTGCCCCAAACATCTTCTCACATAGAGGTCTGGCATGGGGTTCCGTCGTGCTGTTAAGTCACATATCTCTGCCACACAGAAACTTCACAGAGGGCATGAACAACCTTCTGGCATGGTGTTCAGGCATGGGGATCTGCCATGGAGGTCATCCACTTAGGTCAACCACGCAGATCCATGAAGTTACTTCATTGCGAAGATCTTTAGGGAGTATTGTTTTATTTTCCTTTGTACTTTTTGAACCTTGCTTGAGGATTTGAAAGATTCAGAGTTCTCTTCATTATCCTTTCAGTTAATTTCTCAAGTAGAGTCAATAGAGATCTACACTATCAGTATTGGTGGCCAAGTATGAAGAGAGATATTGTTGGTTTTTTCATGAGGTGTTCCACATGTCATCAGGTAAAGGAGGAGCATCCGCAACCAGTAGGGATTTTACAGTAGTTACCTATTCCTGAGTGGAAGTGGAATGATATCGCGAAGGATTTCATGATAGGTTTTCTGAAGTCGCCTTGAGGTAATGATACAGTATGGGTTGTCATTGACAGACTCACAAAGGTAAATCACTTATTTCCAATAGAGGAGACCTTAAGTGTTGATGAGATTGAAAGGTTGTACTTCTGAGAGATTGTACATTTACATGGGTTTCTGCACTCTATTGTGTCAGATAGAGATGCACGTTTTACTTCTTGGGTCTGGAAGGGATTACAAAAGGCTTTGGGTACATAGGTACTTCTGAGTACAACTTACCATCACCAAACAGATGGCCAGTCCAAGCATATGTTTCAGGTTCTTGAGTACATGCTTCGAGCATGCATCCTGGATTTTGTAGGTTCTTGGGAGAGGCACTTACCTCTTGTGGAGTTTTCCTACAATAATAGTTTTCAAGAAACTATTCAGATGCAACTTTTGAGGCTTTGTACGGTAGGACATGCTGATCACCCTTATGCTAGCCGGAGGCAGGAGAGATAGATATGTTGGGGCCTCATCTTGTCCAGGAGACCATAGAGAAGATAGAGTTAATTTGGAAAAGGATGGCTACTGCACAGTCCAAACAGAAGTCTTATGCTGATCGACGAAGACGACCTTTAGAGTTTGAGGTTGGAGATCAGGTTTTCCTTCATGTCACACTGAGGTTGGGACACAGGAGGATTAGTAGATAGGGTAAGCTTTTGTCGAGGTACATCAGGCCATTTGAGGTTTTGCAAAGGGTCAGGTTGTTTTCCTATCGGTTATAGTTACCTCAGAGGTATCGGGATATGCACGACTTCTTTCACATTTCTCAGCTCCGAAGTTACTTCTCAGACCTGTCTCATGTCTTTCAACCTGAGGAGGTTGAGCTAGAGGTGGATGCATCATTCTAGGAGTATCCTATCCGTATTTTTTATCATAGTGTGAAGGTTCTTTATGGCCAGTCTATTCCTCTGGTATGAGTGTTATGGTAGCACGGGTGAGTACAGGATGAGACTTGGGAGAGGGAGGTCAATGTACAATCACAGTGGACGGAGCTGTTGGAGGATTATTTTTCTATGCCTCCTTGCTAGGGAAATTTGGGGATGAATTTCTTTAAGGGGGGAAGTTTGTATGAACCTGGATCTTCTTTTCATGTATGTTTTATTTTTCTGGGTTTTTTTAGAAAAATAGGAGTTTTTTGAAATTTCAAGAGTACACTCCATGTACTTTAAGTACACACTATGTGCTCCATTGTCGCGGGTGACCGTTTACTAGATGTGTAACGGCCGACTACATCGTCATGTGTGGTGACCTGGATATCTCTTAAAGCGGAGGATAGAAAAGGCAAGTACACATTTTGTACTTTTAAAGAACACGCCATGTACTTTTTTTTATTAAATGGACCAGGGTCATGTCTGATGGAAAGAACGCACATCATCTTGACCTATTTCTTTTAGGAGCATCTGTATGGCTACAGATCTTCTCTGAGCCCCCAAATCATCGTCTGTTTTCTAAATCGACTATCGTCGATTGCTTTGGAATCACATTCATGAGTTCTCCATTCTTCTTGAAAATCATCTCTTGATTTATCCTCTCTCACAAGTTATCCTCAGTTGAATTTTTTTAATGTTTTTGAACATCTACAGAGTTATAGGGTGATTCAAGGCCTGAGATTCATGTATATCGATCTCATGACACTAAGGTAGGAGGTTTGTGCCTTTCCATATATAGTCTTTGAATTTTATGTACAAAAGTCCCCAATACCCAAGAATGGGGTATTGCATTTTTATGGTTTTTAGCCATGTTTTTTCTACTACTCTTTGTTTGTTTGGATAGTGGTTGTTTGTTTATAAATAGGTTTAATTTTTCCATGCTATGGAGATTTTCCTAATGTTTTATTGTTTTGACCATTTGGTCTAGCTTGCATGTTAGGCTGCTTTTCTTTCCATGCCTAATATTCCTAAGATGGAGTGATTATTTTCTGACATGATATGATATGTTGTATATTGTTTATCCAAGTAGTTCTTAAGGTTTAATTTGGATTCCATGTATCATTTGTGCACAAATGACTTACACAGTGTCGTGAGAACTTGGTGTAGTAGACCATAAGGTAAATGGACATTGAGGGATTCTCCAGAGTGTCTGTTTACTGTTATGTTGTGAGACCATAGGGGGGTGGACTTTGTGATCCCTCATAGTGTATGTAGTTTCCTCGATACAGGCTATAAGCGGAATTGGATGTTGAGTTCTTCTTCAGAGTGCCTATTATTTATCAATATGATACCACAGGGGAAATTGATAGTGAGTGCTTCCTCAGAGTGTCTTTTCAAAAGATTAACCAGAGGGGTTAGACTATGTGTACTTCCCAAAGGGTTGATTGTGTTTATTTGGTTGAACTAGAGGGATTAGGATATGAGTACTTCCCAGGGGGTTAACTACTTTTGATTATCTACTTACTTGATATATGAAAATGGATGCAATTTAATTTTTAGGATTGTTATTATGTAAACTTCCTTGTTTGCTACTTCATTTTGCTTATTGTCTGCCATATATATTCACTGACTGTTTGGAAAAGATCTTTGGGTGGTTTCCTATTATTATTAGTCTCACACCCTATTTGGTTCATGCTTTTAGTCCCAAACAGATTATATTGTTGTAGGTGTAGATAAGGGCAAGTGGCCTTCTAGTTTAGGTACTTGATTGTTGTGGAGCTGGGGAGCATGGGACCAAACTGAGGCTTGCGATGTTGTGGAGTTGTTTACTTATTTTCTTTTATACTTAGGTTTAGTACTGAATTCCATCATTGTGATTTTTTTGGCTAATTTCCTAGACATATGTATCATGCATCATTTATATATGTGTGCTTCAGCTGTTTATTACTTCCGCTTTTTTACTTTTGGTATGGTATTATTAATACTTCTAATATTGTTATCTATTTTACTACTGATGTGTTACTCTACCAATGAGGGAATAGTTTCCCCACTATCACGCCTAAGGCCCTCACTGCTAGTCGGCAGCCTTTGGCATTTGGTGAAATGCGCTTAAATCCGTGTGACCAACCAGGTATGGGGCGCCTCTGGGTGGTTTCCAGAACCAGGATGTTACAACTACACTTTGTTTGGATGTCTTTATTTTGATGTTGTTTATTTAATGTAATGAACATCCAAAATACATATAGAACATAGAGGATTCTCTATTGAATCTGTGTGATGTGGTTGTTGTATTCTAAGGGTAAAACTATTCCAAAATGGTTGTATTTGATACCCTTGTTCCTATCACCATCCTGATTTTTAAAGTTACATGCCCTCTCATTCTGTTACTTTTCCATTTTTAGTTGTTAGTGGTGTTTGGGGAAGGTTCCAAGAGTTTTTTGTGGAAGTTATTGGTGTAGCAGATTTGGTGTAAGAAATACACGCCATATAAGTGTATTACACAATGTGAAAGTTGGGTTCATGAATTTTACAAGGATGGTTCACAATGTTTATATTTGCATGGTTAAATAATAAAAAGAAGACCTATTTTTTTATGGAACTTGGAATCTTGGGATTACACTACGTGAAAGGGGATTACACATCGGGTAATTCCTTGATGTTGTACAGTTTTTAAGGTTTCATACACTTAGGTTATTTCTAAAACCCTATGGTAGTGTATGTCTTCTCAATCTAGGATTTTTAAGAAATTATCATTCCATGTTTGGATATTCCTTTCAACAGGTATTGATCTTTAGGCTCCCATCTTTGATCCATGTTGAGTTCTCCTATCATTCTCATTGGTTTCCTTTTATTCTTCTTCAGGATTCTATTGGGGTGGTGTTTCTTTAGTTTGGGGTGCTTTGGGTTTTTTTATGGATCCTTGGTGCAGTATAGGTTGATATGTGGCTCTTGTGGTGCGGTTGTGGTTCCTGGGCATTCTTCTTCACCTTGCAGTGTACAATGAGTTGGAAAGATTCTTTGAGATAGGATTTCCCTCATTTATCATTATTGTGTATCATGCAGGAGGGGTTGTATTTTTCTAAAATATGGGTTATGATTTTTCAAACATAACTAAAGATAAATAATTTGTTGGTTTAAAGTTGAATGGTAAAGGATTTTTTTTCTCACTATTTAACAGCTTTGATTTCATATTATGATATTACGAATTGGAAGTGCTTGATACCCCACTGAAAATTGTGGTCATTGGAGGATTTGTTTACGCTGGATATATGTGTTGTGATTTCTTATTGTGTTGTAATTTCTTATTGGGTTGTGATTGTTGTCATATCACCCTCAAATGGAAATTTATTATCCAATTTTATTTGGATAATGAAATGGTTTCCCTAGAATTTTTTCTTGTGTGATAATTTCCATAAAATAAAGTGGAATTTGATAAAACCCACTTTGTAAATCTATAAAATAATATTGACATGTTGTGATGTGTGGTTGGGGCATGTGAGACTAATAATTTTTTTACTGTGTTTTTAGGGTAGTGAGGAGATAGTTTTTGGGTTCGGATTTTGGGTTGGTGAGGTGATAGTTTGTGGGTCGTGATTTTGTGGTGATGAGGAGGTAGTTTATGGGACATGGTTTTGGGTATATGAGTTGATGGTTTGTGTGTCATACTTTTGGGGTGTCAATGTTTGGTTTTTTAGGGATGACAGGTTTCTTGTGATATATGGTTATGCTGTGCTATATTCTTGAGTGGTGATGGAATAAATGAATGTTTAATAATTTTTGAATTGGTGTCGGTTGCTTTGGATAATGGGATGGAAAGTTGTTAATAGAAAATTAAATAATGGGTTGTGTGGTTTAATACGGTTGATGCTAAATAATTACATAAATGGGTGTTAATAATGGAGTAAATTGGAAGTTGCATTAGATTTTTAGGGATATTCACCTTCTAAATTCATTTAGATGTTGCAGTAAAGGTTACGGTGTTGTGAGTTGGTTAGTTTTTTTTTTTGAGAACTCTTAGGTTTGTCTTGAGTGATTGATGTTATATATGTATATTTATGTATGTATGTATGTATTTTCCTTTTTATTTTTATATGCACCCCACCAATGTTGATAACTATGTGTCAAACACCCACATAGTCACCAGGGGGGTGTCTTTCCTAACATCCCATTTGGATAATGGATTGTTGGCCACCCACTCTTCCTTGCTCCCTCTTTTAGGCGATAGTGGCCCAAGTGTCTTCGAGTGAGCTGTGATGTGTGGTCCCATGTGTCTTTAGGATGAGAAGTGACATGGGTATCAGGTGTCTTCGGAAAATAGATGTGATATGTGTCCTAGGTGTCTTCAGTATGAGATGTGTTTTGATAGCCCAGGTTTGTGTGGGTGGGATGAGATGTGTTGTGATATCCCAGGTGTGTGCGGGCAAGATGTGATGTGTTGTGATAGCCTAGGTGTGTGCGGGTGGTATTTATTTTTATTGACCAGGTGTGTGTTGAGGGGATGTGTTGTGATAGCCTCAGTGTGTGTGAGTAGGATTTGGTGTCATGTGATGTTATTTGGAAGAGGTGGGAATTCCAAGAAGTCTGTTGCTGGGGTGTGAGAGCGGCTACTCAGTGCGAAAGTGTTTTAGGGTACCCTATCATTGATGTGATTTACTTTATATTATATTACATGATGTGTGTTACTTTTTGAGTGTTCCTTTTTTAGTTTGGGATGGTTAGTATGCTTATTTAGGTGTTATTTGGTTTTACTACTTTCTCACTAGTGTATTAGTATGCTTCTTTCACATGTTCATGAGAGACTGTGGTTTTCCTACTGAGTATACTTGTATGCTCTCCCTATGTATATACAATGTTTTTAAAGTTTCCAAGAGGATTTTGTGGACTGTTCTAGACCTTACTATCTCGGATCCTTGGAAGTTTCTATTCCATACGTTATCTTTACTTTGGATATTTACTTTGGAGACATGTATTTGTATCAGTTCTATTTATACATGCATTGTGTGATGGTTTTTGGATTTATTTTATATTATGTCTTGGAGTTGTTATAGATAATTCATTATATCTCCTAGACTTGTTTTCTTATAAAGGGTAATTTCACCCTTATTTTGATATTTATACACCCTTAGTGCTAATCGCCAACCCATGGCATACTGTAGGTGGGAATTTGGGGTCATTATCTTTATCCCCTCATTGTGGTATCTTTGGAGGGAGGGGGTGTCACAAACCGAATCTGGTCGCCATTGAAACTGGTTCCAAAATCGGCCCGTGACAAGGCCAGAAGGGAGTTCCCAATCCCAACGGGCTGGCACAAGTTCCTGGGTATCATAAAATGAGAATTTGTAATGATTTACCTGAGTTTATAAACTTAAAACAACAAATAAATCCAATAAAAAAATCTGGATTTTTCAAACCAAACAATCTTTTACAAAAATGCAGAACTAAATTACATAGTTTAAAGCAACTCACCAAGACTATAAAAAAGGTAAAAAAAACTAAAATGAAACATCCTAATAACCCTCATGGCAAGGGGCACCACCCTCAAGCCATTTCCAAAAGACTTTACCACCAAGGACCTGCTAGAAACCCGAACCATTGGCACTAAAAAAAATACCCAACCTGCGACAATAAAAATAACCAAGTCTAATTACACCAAAGGGTGTAAGTAGGGTGTGAGCCAATTCTCATTAGGATACCACCACTAAGATATTCCATGTGATAAACATTCAAAGACGAAAAGCTTTCATGTTTTTATAAACAGGAAATGATAGTTACAATTTCGAAAAGATGAAACTTAAAAATTAAAATAGTTTTCAAGTGGGATATCATTAAGAATCAACACTTTTAAAAATAATTTAAACACTACTGAATTTTCCAGCTAACCATACCATAGGCTGATGGTAATCACAAAGTAACTAATGAGCACAAGTAATAGTAAATAACCCCTATGCACTAGCTCATTGTGGGTCCTAGGTACCTCATATCTTGGTGAGAGTAACCATCACAATATATGTTCTCATGCACGATCAACTAGTAGGGAACATACCCATAACCTATTGGTCTCCAATCATCATCATCATAGTTTAGTTAGAGTTTAAAGTGTCGATCTTGCTAAGTGAAACTGAGGCCAAACCCCACGGATTCACTAGTATAATAGTACACGTCCACCCACCAAGATACCCGTGTTTTCCCCTTGTGCTCAGACAAGTTCAACAAGTCAATAAATATACTTTGCACATGAAAATATCATTTTCACATCACAAATTCACCAAACAGCCTACATGTATACCACAAAAGTCTAAAAATCCACTTTTTTATTCAAATGAATATTGAAATCATACTCACACCAAAAATAGCCCACAACAAAATTTCCACATCTTTCACAATTCAAAAAATTCATTAAAAAATTTATAAAATCATTCCCATGATTATAAACATCACATAACATCCCACTCAAATGTTACATAATACTCTTTTCATAAACAAAGTCTATTTTTCACAACACACTCACACAAAACAGCCTGAAAACATGTTTCGTACCCACACCACAATTTCATAAATCACCTCGACAAATTACAAAACATTACCAAAATGTTTTAAAACATAACTGAACACTTTATGTTTCAAAAACTCTTTTTAGGAACATACTATCACCAAAACCGTACATAAGAAACCATTTCACACTTTGTGTAACTCATTAAGTCATTTACAATTTTTTTAAAACCAACACAAGAGGTAAAACAATGGTTTGCATACAAAACCAACTTCAAAACCCTCATTCAAGACCAAAACCATAACAATAACAATCCAAAACAAAATTTTTATCCCTAACAACATTTATTAAACCACCCCCAAGTTTTATACAAATACCTCAAACAATACCACAAAAGGTACACATGAAAAACACAAGTTTTCACAAATCACGTTCAAGAAGCACAACATGGTTTCACACATTAAAACTATTCAAAACCCCATTACAAGGCCCAAATGACATTAAGGAATTAACCAACCAGAATTTTAAGCCCCATCCAACACTAATAAATCACTTTAATATGTTATAAAATACACCCAAACATTTCCCTAAGAGCCACGCCTAAAAAGCACCCAATTCCAAGCAAAAATGCAACTACAAAATTAAACACTTAACCAAATCCATCAAAAATAGTTTTTGCACCACACACAACATATTTTAAATATACTAAATTAATAAACCAAGCAATCTAACTCATCATAAAATGGTTATACATGGAATCACCTACCTTTTGAGTCAAAACCCTTGAATCTTGGTGTTAAGCCTCAACCGCACCTCCACCGCACCACAAAGAAGTGAAAAAAAACCCTAAACCATAAAATTTCAGCAAAAATACCCCAAATAAAACCCTAGTTTTGAACTATAACTTCTGGACACTATATAAATTCATTAAATAGGGAGGAAACCCTAAGGATAAGGAAGGAATTGAAGAGAGAAACACTTACCGAAAACAATATGGAAGGAAATGACCCAAAATCCACTAGTACCTGAATTTTAAAACATCTAAACATTTAAGATAGGTTAGAAAAAGGATTAGGAGATCATGTAGGAATTGGAATGGTGGAAAAAAGAGTAAAAACCGAAGGATTTATGAAAGGATCAATTTACCTCTTCAAATCTGGGGGATTTTTGAAATCTAGAGAATTTTCGCCCAATTTCGTGATTATATTTAGCTCCAAATTGGGATAGGATAGCATGGGGGAGCTCCTTAGATAAGTGGGCTCGGGTGAGTGTTGGAATCACCGATAAAACATAAAAATTGAATGAGTTATTAAAGTATTACAAAATATTTTTAATGCAGTAAATGAGCTTTTGGGCATGCCCAATCCCTTAAATAAAAACTCAAATCCACCCTGATTTTAGATTTCTAAATGGTCCAAATTAATTTGGTGGTTTTCATAGGTCAGGTTATTCCAAGTAAGAATTATAATGGATGATAAATGTGAAAAATGAAGGAGTTATAAAGGAATCAATATATATTTTTAAATCTGGAATTGGGCTCACGTTTTGGCCCAAATCATGAAAACTCACTCATTCCTTCAAAAATGCATGGGAAACCCCAAAAACAAAGAAATAATGGAAATTAAATTAAAAATAACTTTAAAATAAGTTATTTATGTGACAATTCTCTTCACCATGAAAAATTTTCACCCTGGAAAGTCACAGTAAGGCCAAAGCAACAACCAAACCCAACTGAGAAACCAAGAGGTACTCCCTTGTCAGGTTTCACCCCCAAAGGCCAAAACACCTCCAGTGATCAATTAAGGAAGGAATACCCTCAAAAACTAAACATACACCACTTTCTTGAAATGATCATGAACATTCATGCTTTATCCCAAAAGAAAAATCCTCAAACGTAATCTGAACAAGACTCAAGCAAATTACCCAAACAAACAACAACATCGAACAAGGTTACACTTACCTTTCTGTAACTAAACCATTTGGAAATCTCCAATATCAATGTTTACCCATGGAAGATGTAGGTAGCTTGATATCTCTGAATGAGAATACCTACTGCCAAGCCAAGACCATGGATAAATCTGAGTTACTAGTACGGGGGAACAAAAATAGGCTCCTCACTATAAGAGACAACCTATATTTTTCCTGAGACAGAATCAGGACACTAACAGGGGGAGGCATGAACGGACTCCCTGGTACAAAGGGTATACTTCCATAGGAACTTTAAAAAATAACTTATATAATAATCATAGTGGGTCTCCCCACCATAAGAACCAACCATCTTAACCGACTAGCACAGGCCGGTACAAAAAGACCCCAAAATTTAAAGAGTTGTGATGGGAACATGGTTAGTCCGCACGGTTTGGGAAACCTTGCACTTACAGTGGGGATCCTTCTATCCACATGGTTTTCTGGGGCATGGTAACTTCTAACCAAGCGCAAACCGTGTGCTCAACCTATCTATCTAAACTTCAAACCTTTCTCCAAAGACTCAATGGAAACCAAAGGGGGAGGGAATAACTTTGGGTGATGACATCGGTACAAGTCCCTCCACCTATTTCCACTGAATGGGAACAACATAAGATAAATGATGACACCATAGGTTTAAAATCATTCTATATTTCATACTAAAGAATGAATTTGTACAAGGGTTTAAACAACCCTAGGATTTTCCCTGACTACGATCCATCTTCTCTCTGAGACCTATGGTTGGAGCTCAAATGATTAAAGCATCTTCGGCCTCATGGTTAGGCTTTAGAAACCCCCTGAATGAGAATTCTTCTTTCGGTGCAACCAAAAACTACACCACAATCCCCGATAAGTTTTCCAAGACATAACACATTCCAAACTCACTTTACCCTAACCTGATATTTCACTAAAACAAGGGCTTAGAAGATGCACACACAACAAACCTTGTTTGTTCGGGTGATAAACAATATATGTAAAGAACACCTATACTCAACTTCCTCTAAAATTGAATATTTTTATGTTTTTTCAAGGGATCCATTCTCCCAACATAACAAAGACTCTCATATGATTTCACAACCTTCATATTTATGGTCAATAGAGAACACGACATCATAATGCATCATCGAATATGACCATTGTGACTGATATAAACAATGCATGGAGAGGGACCTTATACAACATCCCAAAACAACACACAATTATACAAAGTGGCCAAAATATCCTGTCGTGACCATATTTCCCACACCGATGGTTTAACATGAACTCATGCTTCAAAGAAACTTTGAAGAACCCAGAGGCCCTCTTAGACACCATTGACACACTCATCCACACTAACAACCCTAGACCACTTCCACCTTTGACAAATCAAGAAACATAAGAAACTAAGGCCTCTTTAAACCTTCCATGAGAATTATCCCAATACAAGAGGATCTAAAAATCAAATAAAGGAACGGTTTTAGTCTCAATATACAGATCTCGAGAAAAAAATATTCCTTATATTGATCAACTAGAGGATTTTCCAATGGAGAAGCAATCTGGGTTTCACTTCAATTATTCATTAACTCTTAATGGGGGCATACCTTATCCTACGAGAGAACCCAAGGACCCAACCAAGATGTTCCATTGGTCAAAAAGTTCCACAAAATAGATCCAAACACAAGAATGGAACCACCATAAAGGTGTCCTGAAACATATCTTAGAGGAAACAACTAACTGGTCCTTCTACCCAGCTTACCGACCAAACACAAACCCAAAACACAGTTCAAACAGGAGGGGTTCTTGGACTCCAAACATCCCACAACATAAAAATTTTCCAAAATCACATAATATAAACCATCCCAAACAATTCATCAAGACATCATGTTTTTCTTTAAGCATTTCTTTGAAAACAAATGGTCCAGCGGTTAGCACATCCACCAATGGTACCCCATGGGCCTTACACATGCTTGTTTATGTGCCACACCGAGCACCCTACTCATATCCATCTTGACACTCATCTAGTCATTCCATCAACCATCCATCATCCCATATAACCCAATTAATGTGGTTTCTCATGAAAATACAAAAGGTTAAAACAAATATTCTTTCCACTTTTCAAAACCAAAACAGTCAACCAACACACCATTTTTCTCAAAACCAAAAACCACGAGATCAAAATCCCAACTCACATCTTAAAAAACATTTCAGAAAGACACAACCATTTAGAAAAGAACTCACTTTCAATATATTCAAATCAATTTAAAAGCATATCATCTCATTAAAACACCCTTTAATTATTTAGAAAACTCTATTGTAAACACTTTTCAAAACCAACTTCAATATAGTTCATGCTTTCAAAAGAGGTGTAAGCACACCATTTTCCATTTCAAAACAATTCAAAAAATTCAATTCCACCATTTCATAAACCAAACCATTCCCTATTTATTTGAAAATAATTTCACAAAAACTTTACACTTCTTAAAACTAAGTCACTTTAAAACCAAAGTGCCAAGATTTCAAAACTAAAGCACAAAATAATGCGAGAGGAAACTAGTTTCAGTGGGTGACTTGGACATATGGTTGGAGGCCATATTCCAATCACTTCAAAATCACATAGAGTGTTCAAGGGAATATCCTTGGCTTCACATGGCATTCTAGGCCTTGAAATCTCACTTAGACCATTAACCTAACTCTCTTTTCATTTCCCCTAATCATCATCAAACCAAGAAAACAAAAGGACTTAGATAAATCCCTACTTCTCCTAGAAACTTGAATGCCATCATGAGGTGTGGTGATCAAGCACACTACCCATAACTAGAATACAAAGCCCCAAAAATCCTAACTCCATACTATCCCGACTCTTCCCCAAATAACATGACCCAAAGAGTTAACCTGAACCTCCTATGATACCATTTTGTCATGAACTGAATCTGGTCGCCACCGAAACCGGCACCAAAATCAGCCCGTGACAAGGCCCAAAGGGTGTTCCCAATCCCTATAGGCTGTCACAAGTGCCTGGGTATCATAAAATGAAAATTGGGAATGATTTACCTGGTTTTATAAACTTAAAACAATAAATAAATCCACTAAAACAAATATGGATTTTTCAAACCAAACAATCTTTTACAAAAATTCAGAACACAATTACATAGTTTAAAGAAACTCACCAAGACTATAAAAAAGGTAAAAAAAACTAAAAGTAAACATCCCAATAACCCTCATGGAAAGGGGAACCACCCTCAAGTCATCTCTATAAGACTTCACCACCAAGGACCTGCTAGAAACCTGAACCACTGACACTAAAAAAGTACCCAACATGTGACAAAAAAAAAAGTCTACTTAAAACCAAGCACTACAAAATAATTAGCTTTTTCTAACATGGGTATATCTGTTGGTAAAAGTTCATTTTCTGTTGGAAAAAAGTTTTACCAACAAAAATTGTTCTGTCACTAAACTGTTGGTAAAAACTCTGTC
The DNA here is from genome assembly GCA_963277665.1 of Viscum album. Classification (NCBI taxonomy): domain Eukaryota; kingdom Viridiplantae; phylum Streptophyta; class Magnoliopsida; order Santalales; family Viscaceae; genus Viscum; species Viscum album. The sequence continues at coordinate 328,628,788 of OY728158.1, forward strand.
ACTAAATTTTATTGCGACAGATAAAATACTTCTGTTACAATTACAAAAATACCAACAGATAATATATATGTTGGTCAAAGTGTGTAACCAAAAATTCATATGACAAATATATATGTTGGTAATAATATTACCAACATATAATATTTGATTGTAAATTACATTTAAATAAAAATTATTAATTTCTATTAATATTAAACTTTCATATTATATTTATTAATTTATCATTTCTAATACACCTGTTTCAATCATCAAACCGAAGACAATTTTCAAACATGTTCAAACTTAGAAAAATATTAATTATATAAATAGTGAAATTTTATACAAAATGAATTTATGCATAATAGTTGAATACATAGTTTAAGTTGATTGGTACTTAAAAAGACCATAAAAACAAAATCCCAAAATCCATATATGTGGCTACCGGTGACGCACCCCCCAAAAAAATTAAAAAAAGGGGCATTTTATCTTTTGACTGCAATCCTCCAGAAACCATCATAGTAGAGGAATAGCTATATCCACCAAAGATCTTCCATCACCCCTCAAATATGTCATTAGAAGAAACCAAACAAGTGAACTCAGTAAGGAACCTCAAGTCGCTATTATGCCACACACTTTAGCTCCAACATCTACACTACACAGAACCAAAGAACATACCTATAAATAAGTGAAAAATATTGCATGAATTTAAGAAAAATACAAAAAAAATGTTCTACATAGTATTACAATTTTTCATTCATCATCTCTGTTGACATCTGAACAAATCAAGTCACCTCTGGTACCAATGAGGAACCTCAAGTCGTTGTCATGTCACACTCTTCAACTTTAAGACCTAAACAACCAAATACCATACCCACAAATCATTTCAAAATATCAACAAAAATTAAAACAAAAATTGAAATAAATGAAAATAAAAAAAATTATCTGCATAGAATGGACATTTTTAATTCATCATGTATGTTGACATCTCAAAAAAATCAACTTACCTCTAGTATGAGTGAGAAACCAAAAGAGAAATAAATGAAAATACAAAAAAAATGAAGTGAAAGTGAATGATATAATAAGCATAAAAACATTATAGAACATTTTTAATTACCTAATTGAAACTGTTTTTAAAAGCTAGTGGATACAGAATATGGGAATGAAATTGTAATTTTAAAATAGATTTGGTCAGTCTTTTTGGTCTTCATTTTAGTCATGTTGTAATCTATACCAATTTGATTTATATTTCCTTTACATTTTAGGGTTATAGATGTGAGATCTATTACAACAATATCATTTTCTAGAAAGGTTTCATTAAATCCTCATAAAAAATTTCTATGCAATAAATATATAATTTTATATTGTAAATATAGTAAATAATAGTTGTTTTAATATAAGAATACAATAGAGATATGAATATGAATAATTGGATGTCAAGAAATTCCTCAATACTCAAGATATATAATGAATATAAGAGAAGGTTTATCAATTGAATAAAACAGATGATAGAGATAACCCTCATCACTCCACATATTTTTCAATTTACATTACCGGGCATAGCCCAACCCAAAACAAAAAATTCCAAGAACAGCACAATTAATGTAACAAAAGGCATGCACTACCAAAACCTGGGAAATCACTAAACTAGTGGGGTTGTGCACTGGACCAGGAAGAAAGAAGTTGTGATGAACTAAAAATTTTCATCTTCATGGGATCCATCCATTTAAAATTATCTATAGCTTTTTCCATCTACAGTGAGCATGAAGCAGGCAAAGAAGAGACCCATGCAAGGAAGGCAGTAGGATGCCCTGTACATCCTAAGAATGACTTGAGCAGCAAGGAAACAAGTAATGTTCCATTATTCTTCAAGGATTAGATGACCTTTTGTGCCCTCCAAATTCCCACACCTATAAATTTGTGTGCTAGATTCATGTACATAAGGCATTCCCATCAACAGAAAACTTTAAACAACTTATGTGTTTCTGTTGTGAGTCATAGAGAGATCCCATGTTCAAAACCATATTTGCGCGTAAAACAACCCACACATAATATTCACCATTATAATATCCTGCAAACAAAATCCTACCTCATATTGAGAATACAGTGGATGTGACATGGGGGACATCAGTTTCGCCACGTTGCTGATAGTATTCTTGAAGTAGTTTCCCAGTCCTAATGTAATATAGCTTGCAAGTTCCATCATCTGAGCTAGTTCCAAATATATTCCCATCATCTCCTTCTTAAGAAAACAAATAGTTTTGAAAAACATGCATGGCCCTTAGAAACAAATTTTTTTACTAAAAATGAAACATTAAAAGATACCAACTTTCTAGTACACTCCATATATAACACAAACAACAACTTCCATACCCTTTAAAAACCAATTTTTTTACACATTTCATAAAGAAACTCCAGCCTTTAATTGTGTTTCATAGTTATTCTCAATGTAAGCATCCTATGAAACCATGTTTTTCATGAAGAACAAAATTTTAATAAACAATAACAAAAAACATCCGACCGATTACATACTAGATTAGTACCGAGAATTGACTCAAAAGATCACACCCTTAGTCAGTGATGATATCAACTACTTCCTCCAGAGATAACAAATCCAGCCCAGAATCACTTCTATACTCATTTTCTAGTGTATTCTTTGAGTCAAAAGGATCTGAATCAAATACCAGAAAAAACTAACCATACAACATCAAGTATTCCAACCAAAAGAACATATGAACCCTTTGAAATTCAATATAGATTGGAACAAACCAAGAAAAGCATGAAAAAGTACACCATTATAGATTATCTCTGAATTAGCTCCCTCAATATACATTTGAGACAAAAAAACAGAACCTCAGAAAAACAACAGGTTGATCACAACCCCCGCAAAATGAATTGCCTGAAACAGAATAATAGAAACAGGAACTGACCTGGATACCCTTTTCTGCCAGGGAACATGAGAATGGAAAAGCTTCTGGAAACCTTCGGATCAATATAGATAGAAAAATGCCACACTAGTCAAGGAGTATCTCCTTCAAGTACAAGAAGGGCCACCGAAGATGACAACTGAAGCCACCCTTAATGACCACAGTCTTTGAGATCTTGTCGCCAAAACAGGATACAAAACAAGGAAATCAAAACCGGTTGAAGCATAAATCGAAACACCCTAAATCCAAATAGAGAAAGGGAAAATCAAATCAGGTTGAGGGTCGATCTGAAAGTGTGGGTAATAAAACCTAATGAAAAAATGCCAAGAGAAACCTAAAAATATCACTGAAATCTCTTTACGAGCCCGACTCTGCACCGTAAGAAGAAGAACGTTCCACTAAACGTGAGCGATGAGATAAACGAGGAGGTAATGGGATGCATGGTGAGATACAAGAAATGAGATGTGTGGTGGGGAGATGGGAGGCGAGTCTAGAGAAGGGCATGTCGGGATGTGAGGCAAAGTAGCAGGATGAGCAGTGGGGAGGCGGGAGGCGCGACCGAACCCAGGACAATGCGCAGGTTAGGGTTTTAGTGGTGTTATAAAAAGTATTAAAATATTTATTAAATAAATTATATTGGAAAATATAAAAACAGTTAATATTTTGAGAAAAAATAATAAACAATATTGAAAAATATAAAAAATATATTTTTGAGAAAATTGAAAATTAAAATCAATTATGAGATTTTTTTTAATAAAATTCCAGGAAATAAAAATTTAATTTGGTCATAAAAATAATATATATATATATATATACTATGTTTCTCTTAATTAGTTATTGATAAAATATTTTTTTATTAAATTGTTTATTGTAACAGTTTTTATTAATGACAAAAGATTTTTTATAACAATGTTATTAATAACAGATTCAAGTGTTAGTAAAAAAATGTTGGTATTTGTATGATAAAGCAATAGATTCAACTGTTGGTAAATGATATGTTGTTATTGAATAATAAATATCAACAGATATATATATTGGTTAAAATAAGTGTTGGTAGTAAAAATTAAAACCAATAAAACATAATATCTGTTGGAATAACTCATTTTTTCCAACAGATATATTATCTGTCTATAAATTTCTGTTGGTATAAACCATTTATTTTGTAGTGAAGGTTGTAAGTAGGGTGTGATATAATTCACAGTAGGATACCACCACTAAGAGATTCCATGTGATAAACATTAAAATACGAAAATCTTGCAAGTTTTCATAAACAGGAAATGCTAGTTACAATTTCTAAAAGATGCAACTTAAAAATTAAAATAGTTTTCAAGTGGGATATCATTAAGAATCAAAACTTTTCAAAATAATGTCAAAACTACTGAATTTTCCAGAAAACAATATTATATGCTGACGGTAATCACAAAGTAACTAATGAGCACAACCAATAGGAAATAACCCCTAGGAACTAGCTCATTGTGGGTCCAAGGTACCTCATATCTCGGTGAGAGTAACCATCACAATATCATTTCTTGTGCACGATCCACAAGTAGGGAACATACCCATAACCTAGTGGTACCCAATCATCATCATCATAGTTTAGTTAGAGTTATAAGCGTCAATATTTCTAAGTGAAACTGAGGCCAAACCCCATGGATTCAATAGCATACTAGTACACATCCATCCACCTAAATACCCGGGTTTTCCCCTTGTGCTCATACAAGTTCAACAAGTCAAGAAATATACTTTGCACATAAAAATATCATTTTCACATCAAAAATTTACCAAAAATACCACATGTATTCCACATAAGTTTAAAAGTACACTTTTTCATTCAAATGAATTTTGAAATCATACTCACACCAAAAATAGCCCACAACACATTTTTCACATCTTTCACAATTCAAAAAAATTATAACAAATTTATAAAATCTTTACCAAGATGATAAACATCACATAATAGCCCACTCACATGTTACATAATACCATTTTCATAAACAAAGTCTATTTTCACAACAAACTCACACAAAATAGCCTGAGAACATGTTTCACACCCACATCACAATTTCATAAATCGCCTCGACAAGTTACAAAACATTACCAAAATGTTTTACAACATAAATGAACACTTTATGTTTCAAAAACTCATTTTAGGAACATAATATCACCAAAACAGTACATAAGAAATCATTTCACACTTTGTGTAACTCATTAAATCATTTATAATTTTCATATAACCAGCCCAAGAGGTACAACCACGGTTTGCATACAAAACCCATTTCAAAACCCTCATTCAAGACCAAAACCATACCAATAACAATCCAAAACACAATTTTCAGCCCTAACAACATTTATTAAACCACCCCCAAGTTTTATACAAATACCTCAAACAATACCACAAAAGGTACACATGAAAAATACATGTTTTCACAAATCACGTTCAAGAAGTACAACAAGGTTTAACACATTAAAACCATTCAAAAAAACCCATTAAAATTCCCAAATAACAATAAGTAATTAACAAACCAGAATTTTAATCCTCTTTCAACACTAATAAATCACTTTCATATGTCATAAAATACACCCAAACATTTCCCCAAGAGCCACGCATGAAAAGCACCCAATTCCAAGAAAAAATGCAACTACAAAATTAAACACATAACCAAGTCCATAAAAAAACGTTTTCACACCACACAAAACAGATTTTAAACATACTAAATTAATAAACCAATCAATCTAACTCATCATAAAATGGATATACATGGAATCACCTACCTTTTGAATCAAAACCCTTGAATCTTGGTGTGAAACCTCAACCGCACCTCTTCCGCACCACAATGAAGTGAAAACAAACCCTAAATAATAAAATTTCACCACAAATACCCCAAATAAAACCGTAGGTATGAATCCTAACTTTTGTACACTCTATAAATTTATTATGAAGGGAGGAAACCCTAAGGAGAAGGAAGGAATTGAAGAGAGAAACACTTACCGAAAACTATATTGAAGAAAACGACCCAAACTCCACTAATATCTGAATTTTAAAACATATAAACATTTAATATAGGTTCAAAAAAGGATTAGGAGATCATTTAGGAATTGTAATGGGGAAAAATATTAAAAATTGAAGGATTTACGAAATGATCAATTTACCTCTTCAAATCTGGGCGATTTTTGAAATCCAAAGACATTTCACTCAATTTCGCAATTCTATTGAGATCCAAATTCAGGTAGGAGAATATGGGGGTGCTCCGTAGGTAAGTGGTCTCGGGTGAGATTTGGAATCACCGAAAAAACATATAAAATGAATGAGTTATTAAAGAATTAACACATATTTTTAATGTAGGAAATGGGCTTTCGGGAAGGCCCAATCCCTCAAATAAAAACTCAAATCCACCATGATTATAGATTTCTAAATAGTCAAAATTAATTTTGTGGTGACATAGGTCAGGGTACACCATGTAGGAATTGGAATGGATGAAAAATGTTGAAAAATGAAGGAGTTATAAAGGAATCAAAATTTATTTTTAAATCTGGAATTGGGCTCACGGTTTGGCCCAAATCATGAAAACTCACTCATTCCTTCAAAAATGCATGGGAAACCCCAAAAAAATAATGGAAATTAAATTAAAATTAACTTTAAAATAATTTATTTATGTGACAAGGGGTTATTACATGAGGTGATTTGAAATGTTCCTTGATCCATGTAGTGAGCCGACCTTGATAACATAGATGTTTATCCTGGTTTGGTTCATTAAGAAAAATATATTTTTATATATTTTTTCTTCTATATTCCAATAAATGAATTTATAATGGGACATTTTCAAGGTATTTAATTTATTTAATCAACTAGAATTACCATAATTATAGGAGTATAATGTGATGATAGAAATGGATTCATATATACAATAACTTCAGAAGATTATGAAATGTGGCAAGATAAAGAAATAATGAAAAATAATATTTCAATATATGAGAAATATAATTCATATATTGAAGTGGTTTTATGATTATTATATAAAGTACCAAACATTCTATGCCCAATCCATTGTATTTTTTTCATCATTGGAGGTGACGGGAGGATGTTTGGAGGTGAATAGTTGTAAAGGAGTAAGTTTTTATTGAATTTTGAGTTATTATCATGGATTATGTTATGTAAATATAAATTTTTCTATGATTATATGGTTAATGGAGAGTTTTATACACATTTTAGTGTGTTTCACTATGCTTGGAAATCTTGCAGTGTGAGGAAGTGTGTTAATTCATAGGGATTGGGTTGTGAGATTTTAGTGTGTATTTTGATCAGTTGGGAATTAATAGTTGCTCTTGATTGTTTGGGTTGTAGAGTGAAGAGTCTAAAATTACTTCTATTTTAATCTTTAATGGATAATGTTTCACTTTTTTATGGTTGTTTTATTATGTAATCCATAGTTCAAGATATCTAAGGTTCTACTATTGTTGGGAATGTTGTGTCTTGGTATTTGTACAGTCAAATGGTCCATGTTAGAGGATTTTTTGGGATTGAGATGGATTTTAGGGATTGATCCATGATATTCAAGTGATCAAGACCTTTAATATTTAGTTATAAACTATAGTATGACCCCTCATGGTAATATCAATTTTAAACGGGTTTGACTCCTTGAGATTCAGGGGGATCTCTCCATGATTTTGGAATCAGTCAACCATTATAGTGGGACCATTCCTATTACACTGTGATTTAATATTCTTTTAATATAAATAAAATTTCTATCTAAAATTATATTTGATTAAATTAACCTAATTCATAACCTAAGATTATCATGTATTTTCTTAGGTGTTATTTGATTATCCTTTGGTGTATTTTGGCCATTAGCTTCATGTGATTGAGATCTTATCATATAAGGTGAATTTCTCTTCCTCTTTCCTTCATTTATTATTATTCCATACCTTAAGTTAGATATTTTTAGAGGTATATGTTTTTTTAGTGATGTTGGGTCAAGTGGATTATAGCGATTTAATGTGTACAGGTTTCGTGGGGTTCCCCTATGAATTTAGTGGAAGTTGAATCCTAATTGCTTTTTATTTCTGCATTGGGTTGGTTGAAGCTATGGATGAGGTTAGTGTATTGATATATCACTTCTTCTTAATTATGTTTGAATGTATAATTATCATTCCAATGATTTTAATGTATATATATTTTTAGTTATCCAATTAAAGATAATAACCTGGATTAAGGAAATGAGAACGGATGATGTGAATCACATGTGTTTTGGGAATTTCAATGTTATTGCTTATGAATTATTATTTAATGATTAACATATATAGATATGAATTATTTTATTAAAGATATTTATATTCTATTTACCTTTCATAAATTTCTAATAATTTGAATATGTTAATGAAATAGGGTTATGTAAATCATGAATTGGATTAATATTAGTAATGTATATAGTGCTGAATTAATATTGAGGTATGAATAAAAACTATTTTATTTGGTAAATGGTATTTTATATATATATATATTATTTATTCTTGGTATGTGGTTTTTTTTTATGGTGTGGTTAGTCATTTTGGATCTAGAGGTGGTTGTATTAGTTGGTGAGATATGATCGTGAGTAAGTGGTTGTTTCAATTGTAATAATAAGAACATCAATTTTCAACTTGAACTTTAGGATGGACTTGTTTGATCTATTATACTCATTATATTTTCCATGTAATTTATTAACCACCTCCACTTGAGTCAGGTAACCTCACTAACTCCCATAAGTATACATGTTTTCTAGAAGTTTTCCACAATATCTTGGACAGTGGTGAAATAGATTACTAGCTAGCCCCCCTTCCCCCTCTCTATTCTAAACATAGTATAGGTTGTCAGGATGTGAGGAATATGATAGGTTTTAATGGAATTAGGTTTGTATGTGATGTCATGAATGCATGGTATTGGACATGCATCAAAAGAATAGGGAACAAGGTTAGTAAACTTCATGTTCAAATTACCCTACTATGATTAGAATATGATGTGTTATTATGATATGGTGATATGTCATGTGATAGTGTTTTCTGTATGATAAACCTATTTTATTAAATAGATATGGAAGGTATATGAGTTTAAGGACATATGTCATTAGATAATGTGGTTGACTAGATCATTGGGGAAGTGTTACAAGGTACCCTCTTCATATGAGTTATTTTGATATTATATGTCTATACTTGGCTGATATATTGGGTTAGTGATCCTTATTAAGTTTAGGTTGTAGTTTTCCTATTATTGGTAATGAGTTTTTTTATTGTTTGTTAACTAGAATTAGTATTCCTACTTTACATTTTCATGATATCTATAGGGGAGAATCCTACTAAGTATACTTATATACTCACAGTTATATATATACCTTCTTTTTAGACTTCAAAGAGGGATTCAGTGATCATGTCAGACCATACTAGCTCATTAGTGATCATTGGTGTTCATGGAGTCACTTCCATAAGAATTTCATTTTTGGTATTTCATTTTGGATACCCTTTATTTTGTAAGAAATTTATATGAGTTTTAAAATTATGGTTTATTTGTTAATTATTTGATATATTTTCTTAGTAATTTTTCCTTATATTCATGGGATTCATGAGTATAATGCCTCCCATATGTGAGTTTTTACACCTTGGTGATCATATCTAACCCATTCCCTATTAGAGGTGGGATTTATGAGTCATCCTCATCTTCATTTTCAATCTATAAGGGCTTCCAATCAGCATATATCATGAAAGAGTGGTATCTATTCTAGGTATAAGAGTTATTATGTAGTTTAGTTTCAAGTGATAGTGAGGAATACAAGGGTTTTCTAGGATTATAGCATCATTAAAACATTTCACATGACATGGAAAGCGATATTGACTTTCACGTGGGAATTTTGGTCCCCTTATGATATGATACAGGAACATAATATTACTAAACTTACTATGTAATATGATTTTTATTATAAGGTAGTGACGTATGAGATGTATACGTATCATGCTTGATTGAGCTTATATTTTGATCAGAATAATTCTGGGATAAATAAAAAAATAATTTTAATAAAATATCTTAAATGAATTTAATGTTATTGGTATTATGAGTTCCACTCTTTTATATTTTAAAAATGGATAGTTTTCAACATCTTCATGTATTGTTGATTGGGGAGGAACAATGGGATGATATGGTTGGTTGTAAAATGGTTTAATTAGAGGAGGATGATGATCTTATAGGAAGGAATTTCATAAGTTTTAACATCAGAGCTTGGGGAAGTATAAGTGGATTGAATCTGATCAAATGGTGGATCAATGGTTTGAGAAGATTAATATTTATTTTAGTTTTATCTATTCATGTAAGGGGTATTTAATATTTTTGTCATCCATTTTTAAAGGGGTATTTTTTATCAGTTTTAGAACTTATTTTTGAGTGAGCATGAGAATTTTCTAGTATCATGGGATGGTTTTATGAATTATTTTTTGGTTGATTTCTTTTCCTCAAATATTATTGTTTCTAGGAAGATATATTTTTTCTATCTTCAGTTGGGTATCTTGAGCATAAAGGAACTTGGATATTAGTTTATAAATCTTCTTTGTTTTTATCTTGACCTTATCCCCGATGATAAGTCTAGATCATGACATTTATAGGGGGAACATCATCTAGAGATAAAGTGAAAGGCCACCAATTTTATGTTATTAACATAACAAGATTTTTTGTCCATGGAAGAAGTTATAGATTAGATGTATGTTTAGACTAGTTCATCTCAAGTTGGGGGTCATCAAAACATCCCAAGGAGTAAGGTTATGGATAATGGTCCTAGATTTAATCAAGTATTAAACCAGTGGGAACTTGGTCTCATATTTATTCTTATTATTTCCCTATAGTTATTAATTCTTAGGACACCACCAAGAGTTTTGGTCAAGTGTTTTTCTAAATAATATGTGATGGTTATCAGTGGTTCTAATCCTTTACCATCACTAGTTATCAATATGGGTTAGTCTATAATTTTCCTATGAAAACTTGGAAGTAGTTTCCTCAAATATTGGTTTAGTATTAGTATTATGGTTAATAGGATTATAGACCATGAAGGGGAAATTGGGTAGCTATAGGATATCCCCATGATGTACCTCATACTTAATAACATAGGTCTAATCATGGTCATGAAGGTGGTCATTATTAGGGCTAGTGAGGTAAAGGATGAGGGAATGATCCATAATATTCTATGGAATTCACAGTTCTAAGTGGTTAAGGGATCATTTAAGGTGCCATTTTTTATCCTTTACCATAGATTCTGCTTTATTTAATTCATGAGATTTTCATTGCTTCATTGTGTCTACCATGTGCCAAGTTATAGGACTTAAGGTATAGAGGATTATAGTTCCCTTTTTTCAATTGGAGGTTAATATAATTTTTATGAGGTGTTTTGAGGTTATGAGATAAATATTGTGTAGTGTTGGTTGTTAGTATATTTCTTCATGGGAGAGATATAGAAATGTGATTTCATTCATTTCATGTATTATTTGTATTCTCTGTGTAACGCTTCGACCCCAGTTACCCAGAGTTGGTGCATTATTACTAAACATTAGAATGATCACAAAAGATAAAGCCTTGAAAGACCGATTAGTTTAGTATCCCTGGAATCACTAGATACTTTCATAAAGTTTAAATTACATCATAAAGTGAAAACTACAACAACATCTTGTCTCTACACTCATATCCCATTATACTATCCCTGTAGGTCATTCATAAAATACTTCTTCACATCCTAGGAAAAATAAAACATAGAAATGGGTGAGCTCATATTCCATGTAAGGATAACAATATAGCGGAAACTTTTATAATTAAGCATAAACATTTAAGGCAATGGATAACTAAAACAAAATCCTTTTAAACTTTAACTTCAGCATAATATGGAAAAGATAAAATGAAATAATTCCATTTACTTATTCACATGGATATTCTACTAGTCGAATAATCACATGCAATATCAATAACCACTTTCATAATGATGGAATGCATAATGCCAGACTATCATAACCACATAGTAAAGCCCTTGTGTCAAGACTACAAATAAGATTTTGTCAAGGCCTTGTGCTAAGACGCTAGTTTGTCTCATGAGACCTACCGATGCATCAAGGATCTATATCGGGCTCCACCCATCACTTATTAAGTCCAATGCATTCCCCATATGAACAGGTTTAAACATAACATAAACACTCGTATTAAAACTAGCATACGAAATGTCAATACTTTCTCCATAAACCATGAATGGTATAAAAATAACACATCCACAGTCAAACATATCACAAAACCTTCAATACAATATGGAAGTTTTCTATCATAATAAATCAACTTCAAATAAACTTAAAATCCATCAAAGTATGTTGACATAGATGAAATCAAAACTATTTAAGAGAAATATCTCTTTTTTGAAATAATTTAAAAGTCACATAATTATAAAATAAAACATTTACTTTGAAAATATCCTTATTATCTTTTAAGGGAAGCTTTGAAGATTTTATAATGGTGGAAAATAGCCTCACCTGTTGTATAAGTTAAAAAGAGACATTTTTACCTTAATTCTGTCGAAAAGGTTAAAAAGGAACTTGTTTGGAAAATGATGGAAAGATTCCTTTATAAACATCTTATAAAAAGTCAAACAAGGGTATAAATGACTTTAAAACATATTCTATAAAATAGTAAGAATGATTTGAAATACAGTTTTAAGAAACATGGATGTGGATGATAAAGAGGTCCCAGAAGATAATTACGTATAAACAACCTCAGATAATGAAGATATTGTGAAATAAACCCTTACCTTGTACTTTTCCTTGGTTTATTGTAGTTTAACCTCTTGTATAATGGTTAAATAATTGTTATTAAATTATACAAGAATCATATACATTAATATGATATCATATATGATCTTTTAACATTTCTTCTTTAGTATTAACGTCATTTCGGGTGTTAACTTACTCATTTTCTTTTATATTTTTTGTTACATAAGTCATGTTTGTTATAGATAGGTTGTATCTTATTCATATATAGAATGATATCAAGTCCTTAAACATTATTTTTAATCACCAAATTAGAATTATAATTGCATGAATACGATGGGGAATAAATCTCATCGCGTTCGTGGAGACAGTAGTCCGTACGTACGCACGAGCGACAATATCATTCTTTTGATATTAAAAAAATATATAATTGGATTTTATATCATATATAAAGAATCATTATCATGTTATATTTATTATTTACATCAATTACATATCATTATCATACCCATCCAAATAATAATGTTTTGAATAACAATTACACCACGACGTGGAGACGGTAAGTCGTACGTACGCACGTATGGTGACATGTCATTCAAAGGATGGATAGAATAATAAATATGGTTGTACCATATTTAGAATAAAATCAAAATATATAGAAGATACTGGAGTAATTATTTTAGAAATGAAATAACAAATAAAGAAGAAGTTGAAGAAGAAAGGAACTTGAAAATGGTGGTGAAAACATTACCTCTTCTTCGGGTTATTCTTTTTGATTTGATAAAAAGGGCTCCTTATGTTGTCTTTATGGATAAAGAAAGGCCTCCAGGATTAATGGAGGATAGTTGAGAGGGTATTTGGGCAGATTTTGGATGAACTAAAAGGCTTTTAAGGTATGAATAATTGGTTACAAGTGGTGTCCTTTTATAAGGGGGAGGAGGGGCACTTTAGGAAAAACTTAAAGTATTAATTTATAATAAATTAATATTCGGTTTCTAATGGCTCGAAAGTAGATTATTAAAATTATAAGGTGCGTATGGGTCGAAATACGTTCATCTAATAGATTTTAGACATGTTTGGGTCACTATATTAACCTTATATTTTATATTTAACTCTTAGTTAAATAGTTTGACATTTACCATGTCACTTTGTATTTTTATATTATATGGTTAATAAACATACAATATACTTCCAAGAGACCCCCAAGTGGTACATTAATGATAAAACTATAATTATATAAGTCCTTTTTCCAAACCTTAGATTTTTAGGAATATAATATCACTTAATAATATAATATTTGTTTCAAAAACTCATTTATGTCAATTTTGACACTATTCAATAACTGATTTTTGTTAAAGTGTTTAAAAAATTTATTAATTCGAAAAAAATTCATTTAAGAAATCCTAACATGTCATATTAACCAAAAAAATTATTTTATGACATCAAAACTTTCAAATTATATTTATTTTAACATTTATAATACCAATTATTTGATTCTTTAATTAATAAGAAACATACTGCATCATTATTGTGTCATAAATAAAATTTAATTATTCAATGTCTAAAAATTATAAATAAAATATCATTATGTAGGAAATATTTATATATTTCTAATTAATATTTATATTTGAAAATATAACATATATAACCCTATGTAAAAATTGTTTTGCTAAATGATATATGCTTATGTCATTTTTGTATTTACTTTAACTTAATTAATATAAAGTGTCATTATCACTTACAAGTGGCTCCATCGGGTCCCAAAATCGACCCAAAGATGCCAATGGTCGGAAATGTAACATAAAATAGGGTTAGGATACGTTTTAGGGTAATTTAATATTATTATAATATTATTTTGTTACCCTTAGTTACCAGATTTACCCTTTAACCATAGTAAATAAAATATTTACCGAAGTAATTATTCAAAATGAATAAAAATAAGAGTTACCTATTTACAAAATTTAGACATAATGATTCCAAATATGGAATCAAATTTTCCAAATTCAAAACACATAAGTTTCATAAATTAATTTAAAATTAATTTCCGTTGTCAAAACAAAAAGTGTGTTTTTAAGAAATAATAACTATCAAAAGATTGACACTTGTTTATGTTCGGTTTAAATGTGAAATTATGTCCAATGACCAAAATTGTATTAAATGCTAAAAATATATTCTAAATATACTTTTAAACCACTCAAATTCATAATTTATCACTATTAATTATTTTTATTAAAAATATTCTTTTTAATTATAATTTAGTAATTTTCACTATTCATCAAAAATTGAAAGTTTTTAGAAAAATACCAAAATTTCACCCTAGGATAATTTCGATATTACAAATCCAAAAATGAAGTCCATTTTGATAGATAAAATTTATAAAATTTCAAAAATTTTGTATTACTATTCATAACGGCTATTTTGATTGGTCACGGTGTCTTAGAATCTCGAAGTTGCGTACAATGAAAGCTATTGCATTATTCAAAGAGAAACATACCGTGGAAGCTTGGGGTGTTTCATTCTACCCTCCTTCAATAAATTTTATCCTCGCAATTTGAAAATGTTTTTCGAAAATAAAAGTTTGAAAATAGAAAATACCTTTTTGGAAAACCCATATCGGAAATAGGGTTAATAAAAATATAACTTTAAAAGAAAGAAAGAGGAGTACAAAGGTCACCCAAGATAGCCCATACTAGGATTCTCTGAAAACATGGATATGGAGAAGAAAAAAACCATCAAGGTATGATGGAGAGTTGTAGAAAACAGGATTAGGAGAAAGTTAACTACAAGAAAATCACAAACTTGTGATTGGTTAAATGGTTTTTTGATTCCCTAGTAGGAAAAGTTAACCGACAACGTTTTTGTTTTAAGTTGCCTTTCAAAAATTTGAGTAATTTATTTAGGATATTTGCAAAGAACATAAGTAAATATACTTACTTTTCATGTAGATTTTCATTCTTTAATAAATTTTTAACACAAACCCATCTTTCACTCCAAAAGTTAATAGAACTCAAAAATATTCTATTTATCATAACCGTATCGGGTTCCAAAAATAAATTTATAATTCATCTATCAGAACTTTTAAAAATAAAACTACATTATACACTTCAGGGACTTCACGTAGTCTACTAGTAGGAAATAAATCCCAATTGCACTATGTTTGTGGGTTCGATTCCCACAGCTTTGTCTGACGCGACGGGTTGTCACATGGTCTGCGTGTTGTCCTTTTTATAAATATCCAAAAATAACTTTAATAATTGTATCCAATGTAAAATATAATCCATTAAAACCTTTATACTTATCCAAAATACTTCTTTAAACTCTCAGTCCAAAATTCATATGAAAGGTAAACATAATGTAGATCCTTTTTTCCTCATAATAGCATGTGAATACCTTCATCATGTATTCTTTTAAAACACGGAAACATCTTGAATTACCATAAAAAATTATTGAATAAATTCATGCTCCCTTATTCCTTATAGAATATTGGATATACTTCATCCATCCAAAAATGTTGTAAACTCCAAAAATGATGGAATATACAAATATTTTATCATTTTCAAGGCAGTAAAGAATATCCAATATAATTTACCCAAATCAACCATATCATATTCCAAAATCAGTACCTCAATATTAGGACCATATTAATGTTTATCTTTCCTTCAACCATGTAATTTCCAAAACGTTTAACTCGTTGTAGAGTCACTTTTCATAGTACCATAAAATCTCAAATCCTCAATGAAATAGTACTGCAGTACAATCCTTATTTATTTCTAGTACATCATTGATACAACACTTCAATGAAATAATTCCAAAAAATCAACATAATAACACTAGTCATTCCTCTTCATCTGTGGTAGTATCATAACTTGATTATTATCCAATAGCATCATTTGCGACATAGTCTGATGACTGGGACATTGGTTTGTGTACTGTCCAAACTTTTTGAAAATGAAGCATTGTACATTTGAAACTTTTTCTTACCCTTGCAGTCACATACTTTGTGTCCTTTTTCTCCACACTTATAACATACTCCCATTCCCTTCAATAATTTTCCAAGGTGATTATTTCCACAGTTATCACAAATGGTAAAATCCTTCTTTACCTTCTTCCCTTTATCTGTCTTTTCTACCATCTTTTCCTTCTCTAGCTTCCCTTCAAAGCCATAGGACTCCGAGAATTCTTTACTTATCTTATCAACACATGATACTATTTATTCATATGATGATAATACATGGGAGACTATTTCCCTTAAAAATTTTGTCTTAAGACCATGAAATATATGATCTTTCTTACTCTTTGGATCATGCGTATTGCTGGAGTTATCATTCCTTATACTGGGCGCCATTTCTAAACAATGGCATACACTAGATTAGTTTATGAATATAAATACCTAATCCCAAACTTGTAAAACACTTAACATAAATTAAACAGTTTGTAGATATAATCTATAATCATAAAAATGTCTTCTTTGAGGAATTATATACTCATAAACCCTTCATAATGGTATGTAAAGAAAATGAGAATTATCCTAAGCATATCCCCTGAGAGTATCGTAACCAAGAGTGCAGAAAGGCCCGTTGTCATGTACCAGTTCCTGTTTGAGTCTATCTCAAAGCGTTGTTTTCGGGTTTTACCCCTAGGTACATCTGTGCCAGAGCTTCCACTACCTGCTCGTATCCAGACAGGGATGTATTCCTCGGAAAACTCACAAAATCTCTACAATATCAAAATTCTAAGAATTTCATCTATACTAATCCTCAAAGTATATCTTAGGGATATGTGCTCTAATCAGAGTTTATCTAAATCTATCTTCCAAGGTTATTGCTAAACTTCCTATGATAACAACTGTAACACCCTGACCCCAGTTACCGAGAGTCAGTGCATTATTACTTAACATTGGCATGATCACAAAAGACCAATTCTCTAAAGACCGATTAGTTTAGTAGCCTTAGAATCACTAGATACATTCATAAATTTTACATTACATCATAAAGTGAAAACTAAAACAACATCTTGTCTCTACACTCATATCCCCTTATACTATCCCTACAGGTCATTCATAAAATACTTCTTCACATCCTGGGAAAAATAAAACATAGAAAGGGGTGAGCTCAAATTCCCAGTAAGGATAACAATATAGCGAAAACTTTCATAAATAATCATAAACATTTAAGGCAATGTATAAATAAAACAAAAGCCTTTTAAACTTGAGATTCAGTATAATATGGAAAATATAAAATGAAATAATGTCATTTACTTATTCACATGGATATTCTACTAGTCTAATAATTACATTCAATATCAATAACCACTTTCATAATGATGGAATGCATAATGTCAGACTATCATAACCACATAGTCAAGGCCTTGTGCCAAGACTACAAATAAGATTTTTTCAAGGCCTTGTGCCATGACACTAGTTTGTCTCATGAGACCTACCGATGCATTGAGGAGCTATATCGGGCTCCACCCACCACTTATTAAGTCCAATTCATTCCTCATATGAACAGTTTTAAACATAACATAAACATTCTTATTAAAACTAGCATATGAAATGTAAATACTTTCTCCATAAACCATGAATGGTATAAAAATAACACATCCACAGTCAAGAATATCAAAAAACCTTCAATACAATATGGAAGTTTTGTATCATAATAAATCAACTTCAAATAAACTTAAAATCCATCAAATGATGTTGACATAGATGAAATCAAAACTATTTGAGAGAAATATCTCTTTTTTTAAATAATTTAAAAGTCACATAATTATAAAATAAAACATTTACTTTGAAAATATCCTTATTATCTTTTAAGGGAAGCTTTGAAGATTTTATAATGGCAGAAAATAGCTGCACCCACCATATAAGTTAAAAAGAGACATTCTTACCTTAATTCTGTCGAAAAGGTTAAAAATGACCTTGTTTGGTAAACGAAAGAAATATTCCTTTATAAACTTATTATAAAAAGTAAAACAAGGGTATAAATAAATCTAACCCATAGTCTGTAAAATAGTAAGAATGATTTGAAATACACTTTTAAGAAACATGGATGTGGATGATGAAGAGGTCCCAGAAGATAATTACGCATAAACAACCTCGGATAATGAAGAGATTGTGAAATAAACCCTTACCTTATACTTATCCTTGGTTGATGGTAGGTTAACCTCCTGTATAATGGTGAAATAATTTTTATTAAATTACACAAGAATCATATACATTAATATGATATCATATATGATCTTTTAACATTGCTTTGTTAGTATTATTGTCGTTTCGGGTGTTAATTTACTCGTTTTCTTTTATATGTTTTGTTACATAAGTCATGTTTGTTATAGATAGGTTGTATATTATTCATATACAGAATGATATCAAGTCCTTAAAAATTATTTTTAATCCTCAAATGGGAATTATAATTGCATGGATACGATGGGGAATGAATCTCATCGCTTTTGTGGAGACGGTAGTCCGTACGTACGCACAAACGAGAATATCATTCTTTTGATATTAAGATAATATATAATTGGATGTTATATCATATATACAGAATCATTATCATGTTATATTTATTATTTACATTAATTACATATCATTATCATACCCATACAAATAATAATGTTTTGAATAACAATTACACCACGGCGTGGAGACGGTAAGCTGTACGTACGCACGTATGGTGACATGTCATTCAAAGGATGGATAGAATACTGAATATGGTTGTACCATATTTATAATAACATCACATTATATAGAATATACTAGATTTATTATTTTAGAAAGGAAATAACAAAGAAAGAAGAAGTTGAAGAAGAATGGAACTTGAAAATGGTGGTGAAAACATTACCTCTTCTTCGGGTTCTTCCTTTTGATTTGATCAAAAGGGCTCCTTAGGTTGGCATTCTGGCTAAAGGAAGGCCTCTAGGATTAATTTAGGATAGTTTATAGGTTATTTGGGCAGATTTTGGTCGAACCAAATGGCTTTGAAGGTATGAATAATTGGTTATAAGTGGTGTCCTTTTATAAGGGGGAGGAGGGGCTCTTTAGGAAAAACTTAAAGTATTAATTTATAATAAATTAATATTCAGTTTATAATGGATCTAAAGTGAATTATTAAAATTATAAGTTGGGTATGGGTCGAAATAATTTCATCCAATATATTTTAACCGGGTTTGGGTCACTATATTAACCTTATCATTTATATTTAACTCTTAGTTAAATAGTTGGACATTTACCATGTCACTTTGTATTTTTATATTATATGGTTAATAAACTTACTATATACTTCCAAAAGGACCCCAAGTGGTCCATTAATGATACAAATATAATTATATAACTCCTTTGGCTGAACCTTAGATTTTTATGAATAGAATATCACTTAATAATATAATATTTGTTTTAAAAACTCTTTTATGTCAATTTTTACACTATTCAATAACTGATTTTTGTTAAAGTCTTAAAAACTTTATCAATTCTAAAAAAATTAATTTAAGAAATCATAACATGTCATATTAACCAATAAAATTAGTTTATGGCATCAAAACATTCAAATTATATTTATTTTAACATTCATAACACCAATTAATTGATTATTTCATTAATAAGGAAAATACTGCATCATTATTGTGTCATAAATAAATTTAATTATTAAATGTCTAAAAATTATAAATAAAATTCCATTATGTAGGAAATATTTCTAGATTTATAATTAATATTTATATTCTAAAATATAACATATATAACCCTATATAAAAATTGTTTTTCTAAAAGATATATGCTTATGTCATTTTTGTATTTACTTTAACTTAATTAATATAAAGTGTCATTATCACTTACAAGTGGCTCCATGGGGTACCAAAATCGACCCAAATATTCCCATGGTCGGACATGTATCATATAATTGGTTTAGGACACGTTTTAGGTTAATTTATTATTATTATTATATTATTTTGTTACCCTTAGTTACCGGATTTACCCTTTAACCATGGTAAATAAAATATTTACCGAAGTAATTATTCAAAACGTCTAAAAATTAGAGTTACCTATTTACACAATTTGGAAATACTGATTCCAAATATGGAATCCATTTTTCCAAATTCAAAACACAGAAGTGGAAAAAATTAATTTAAAATTAATTCCCGCTGTCAAAACAAAAAGCGTGTTTTTAAGAAATAATAACTATGAAATGATTGACACTTGTTTATGTCTAGTTTAAATATGAAATTATGTCCAATGACCAAAATTGTATTAAATGGTAAAAATATATTCTAAATATACTTTAAAACCACTAAAATTCATAATTTATCACTATTAATTATTTCGATTAAAAAATTGTTTTTAATTAAAATTTAGTAATTTTCACTATTCATCAAAAATTGATATTTTTCAGAAAAATACCAAAATTTCCCACTTAGATAATTTCGATATTCTGAATCCTAAAATGAATTCCACTTTGAAATATAAAATTTATAAAATTTCAAAAAGTGGGTATTACTATTCATAACGGCTATTTTGATTGGTCACAGTGTGTTAGAATCTCGAAGTTGCGTATAATGCAAGCTATTGCATTATTCAAAGGGAAACGTACCGTGGAAGCTTGGGGTGTTACACTCTGCATGCTAATATTTATTGATTTTTAATGGTGGTTATTTTCCTTGATGTGGAAGGTGAGTTCATGATATTCATTATTGAATGGGATTATCATATGGATCATAGGAATATGGAACCTTTTTCTTCTCAGCTAACAGACTTGATTTTAGGATTAGTGAATGTTCAAATAGCTATGTTTGTAACATCCCAAACTAAACCATAAGCTTGTGAGTGACATAAATTATCAAACCCCAACCCTTTTTATTTTACTATTATTTTAATGATTTATTTATCTTTGATTTATACCCATAATTTCATGTATTCCCCTTTGAATCAATGAAGTTTTTGAGTTTTTGGGTAGTTTTTTCCTCTACGCACAATAAGTGACCAATGTTTATAGGAAACATTATGTAAAACCTTAATTAGGGGTCTATTTAGTTTTTTATCTTCTAAAAATATTTATTCTACATAGGTTCTGCATAGTTGTGTCCAAACTATATGAAATCTATGAGAAATTATGGGAGATCATGGAGTGTCTCGATGTTGGTGCATGGATTTTACATTACAAGCATATGTGTGGGTCTAAAATTTTAATAGAAATTTTTTTATGGTTGGTGCATAGTTACCAAACCTTGCGTACAATATTTTTTAGGGTTTATTTTTTTCAGTGAGGGGAACATGGTTAGTGCATGGTTAGCTAAACTATGTAGCCAAACTGTGTGACTTACCTAGATTCATTAAAAGTTGAATTCCTAATATATTCCTCCTAATTTAAAACCCCAAAACAATCTCCCCTCTCCTATCATGACCAAGTAATATGATTGATCCCCCTTAAGATCATCTCATTGGTTCCTCAAAACTATTTTGAGGGGTTCATCCCTCTGTTATTGGTCTTCTTTAAGAGATAAACTCATTTATTTCTCTAATCTCCCATATTACTTTTTATTCATCATTTTCCTTGGATTATTACACTATTCATCAAGACCTATGGTAGGGGTTTAACAATTTATTCTTCACTTCTTGATGTTAGGTTGTGTGGATCATGTCTTAGGTCTTATTCTTCCCATTTAAAAGGGTTTCATCCAATCCACACACTGTTTGAGGTTAGTGGTTCTATGCTTTCACTTTCTCCTCACACACTATATATAATTGAGTTTTCTAAATGATTTTCCCTTAAAATTATTATTTTTTCAATGGTTTAGAGAGGTTTTATAAAGAAATTATCAAATAATTTTATTTTTTTAATTGATTTCAATGAATATAGGAATATTCCATATGTTGGATAAAATGGATAAATTAATTTTATGAGAGTTTTGATTATTAAAATTAATGATGATGAATTTATAAGGATTTTTTATGATTTTTTATGGTTTTCGGATATTTTTTTAATTCTTTTCAAGTTTCTTGTGTACTTTCTGTGGTTTACTTTGTTAAACCATTTGGTTTTGAAAAATGTATTGAAATGTTTTTCTCATTGGTTACCCTAGGGATTTATATGAACATATGTTTATATATACATGTGGTTAAGCACCTATATATATATGTTAATTTATTCATATATAGGTTTATGTATATATATATATATGGAAGTTCATATGTGGCCTTTTTTATAAACATGGGTTCTGAAAATTTCTTTCAATTTTAAAGTGTCTCTTAAAAATGGACATCTAAATGTGTCTCTATTAATAAAACTCCTAGTCCCATTTGGAACTTTGAAAGTGTTTTCAAATGGATCTATTTTAAAAATGGTTTTCAAGGGGATTTTGGAAGATTATTTTATTTATATATTCTTAAGGCTCAATTGGTACCTTAAAATAACTTATAGTACAATGTGGATCATCATGGATGACCATTACATTAGGGAGGGATTTTGCATGGTCAGTGTAGGGAGGTGGGCAGAGAAATTAGTGTTTTTCTTGTTTTGATTATTGATTGAGTCATTTTAAATATATTTTATCTCACCTCCCACAATTATTATTATAATGGACTCCTAAGTATCTTTTTTAGGGATGAGAGAGAGCCACCATCTAGTCTTAATTAAATTGAGTTGATCCCCTATGGGAAATGAATATACATAGTCCATGGGGGGGAGTTCCACAGGTGAGAGTAGTAAATATCATCCATTTGTTTATTGATATAGGGTTTCATTAATATGCATGAAAATGGTTCTAACTTGATTAATTCTAGGATTTACTCATGGGATGTTTAGGAACTTTCAATTATTATCTATCATTTATTATTCTCTTCTTACTTTACTTGGTTACTGTAACATCCTGAGATTTTAAGATGAATCCTCATTCAAATTAATTTAAATTATTTGATAGATTTTGTTATATACAATTGTCACGACCTGTCATCGGGGCCCATGCTGTGACTACCCCAAGCCTGCCTTCCATAGGCCAGGGGCTGGTGACTAGCACTAAAGGTGTAAATCCCGATAAACTGGGAAGGCATTGCCTTTATAAAGGTAAAAAAACACCACAGAGTACAAGCAGAAGTAAAACACTTAGTACAAAACAAAGTGCAGAAAAGTAAGTGGGCCAGAATACAAACCCATCTGAAAAGTGCAGCTACAACTGAAAGGAAGTACAACAGAAAAGACAAACAGCTGGAAGAAAAGAAGCAACTCCTGGGTCGTCCACCTCAGATCCCACCTGAAGGGTAGGTACAAATAGTGCAGCTCCTGGATCGTCCACCATGGATCATACCTGAAGGGTAGGTACAGATAGCCTCCTCAACACTCTCGCCTATCAACCTCCTCTGAGTATCGTCTCGTCGTGAGGTCCACCTCTGGGTACCGTCCAGTCCTCGAACACTCGGCCTCTATCAGCGCTGCCCGATGTCTGCAACCAACACAACGAGGTGCGGGCATAGCCCGTGCAGGGGTGAGTAAACGATACTCAGTAGGGACCCCGAGACCCTCAAGGTCTCACTAAATCCAACAAGGATAACAACAAAGAAGGATCTCAACAGATAACACTTACTTAGGTATAAGCCCATACTTATACCTAAGTTATCAAGTAACCCATCTCAATCATGAGGAAAGACAAGGTTATGAAATCAACGGATAACCACTACATAGGTATATGCACATACATACACCTAAGATATTAAGTGACCCATCTCAATCATGAGGTAAAAACAAAGGTCGTAGTCTCAGCTCAAACCAGGATTTTCATTATCGAAACCGTAACTGCTGAAGAGCTCCGTCTCTAGAGAGTACAATGATCCTGTCACGACTCTGAGGTACTGCTCACTAACCTAAGACTGCTGAGGTACTCCTCCTGTCGAGTACCGCGGGTCTGCCACCTCACACATTAGTGCTCCTCCGCCATGGGTCTGCCACCTCACACAGTAGTTCTCCCCCTCATAGCCTACGGAGGTACTCCTCCTGTCGAGTACCGCGGGTCTGCCACCTCACAAAGTAGTGCTCCTCTGCCATGGGTCTGCCACCTCACAAAGTAGTGCTCCCCACTGGGCTATGCTAGTCACTCCGAATCGAATCGGACAAGCAGTCATCAGGTCTCAGCCAGCTACACGGTCTCCGTACTCCGTACGCTCATTCTGGGATGGTCCTCTCCACGTGCTACAGGTTTATACTCCAAGTATCACAAATTCCGATGAAAAAGTATCTCAAAGTACCGCCTCATCATAGGGGTCTCAACGCAACAGACGACACGTCAATCGGACGCCCGGTCTATGAGTTATTAGCCTTTTCGTCCCAGGGGCCCGGTTGGTTTCGTGTGCGAACCAACCCGGTCGTATCTCAACTGTACCCCGAACTCTCATAGGGTATACTCATAGGGATCGTTTCTCAACGATATCACCAATGCCGATGACGGTTCGTCAAACGGACGTCCGGTTTGAATGTTATCAGCTTTTCCGTTCAAGGGGCCCGGTTGGATTTCGGGTACAATCCAACCCGGCCATACTCCAACTGCGTCCAAATCTCAGTAGAAGTATTCCAAAAGTTCTGTCTCATCATGATTAATCCAAAAAAGTCGATGGAACGTCAATCGGATGTCCGGAGATCAAGATATAAGAGTTTCCGCTCCGAGGGCCCGGTTGGTTTCGTGATCGAACAAACCTGGCCGTATCCAAAGTTCTCCAAAACCCTGAGTTTAATATACCAAAAAACCGTCTCGATCCAAGGATCGCATAGCAACTGATGGTGCGTCAATCAGAGGTCCTTAGCCCAAGATATGGGTGTTTGAAAAAAACTTCCCGAGAAAAGGAGGTTCGGGCCCGGACCGACCCGGCCCGAGACCCCCTAGGTCAGCCTGAACCAGGTCAACCCGAACTGGGTCCGGGTCTGGCCCCATAGGGCGCGGCCCGGCCCGGCCCGGCCGGCCTGGCATTGGCGTGGTGTCGCGTGGCCAGCGGGTACGGGGGGGGGGGGGGGGGGGGGGGTTACAACCCCCCGCGGTTGACGAACTGGCGCGACATAAGCTGTGCCGCCCTAATCCGGAACAGCCGAAGCCGTTCTAGTTCTTCCACCACCGCCGCACCTTATCTGCGGTGGTTTACTCTGGTGGCGTGCCACTGCTGCCTTTTGCAGACCACCGGACGTGCTCCGGTGGTCCGTTTTGCCTGCCGTCTTCGCCAACGGTCCTCCCGGGACCCGATCTTCACTGCGAAGGGATTCAAACGCCCTTACGGTCCGCTTCATCATCGCCCGTCGATCCGCACGTCAAATAAACAAACCGCGGCCTCTTTGTGGTTTTCTAGCATGGTGCGATGGCATCGCGGCTTCGTTCGACCTCAACGGCGCGCCATAACGGTGTCGTGCTTCTCCACCCATCCTTCATTATTTCTGCGCGGTGCAATGGCACCGCGCTGCCTTGCTCATGCCGCAACAAAATCAAGCATCAACTGGGGTGGAGAGTCGGCTATGTTCATGTTGTCCGACATCCTCCCGTTATTGCGATAACAGGCGTCCAAATTAGAGAACAATGAATGGCAACGAAAATATTCAAGAACAAAAAAAATTAATCCCCTACCTCGATGGAGTCTTCGATCGATGTTTTTCACGGAAAAAGACGTCGCGGAATGACGTTCCGTAAGCGTCGTCAGTGTTTTCCCGATAAAGAATGTGGCATCTCGCTTCCTTCGATGTGGAGAGAACATGCAATATGAGATGGTGTTCTTTGTCGAAGCTTCGGTGTTCTTCACGTTCTTCAACAAATGAGATAAAGCGTTCTTCTTCGGAGGAATAAGTTCTTAAAAACTCAAGATCTCTCTTCCCTTTCTCTTAACACAACAATTCCAACCAAAATAAAATAAGGCTCCACTTTATTTTATTTACCTATTCCATGCATTAAAATTTTCAAAATTCAAATCCAATTCACTTAATTAATTAAACCATGAGTTGTTTAATTAATTAAGAGGTAGGTTGGCAAATTAAATAAGGAAGTGGAAGAGTTACTTAATTTTAGGGAGTTAACAAGTTTAAAGGGGGATTTTATGAGAGTTATGGGAATGTGAAAGGTTGGGGGTCGTGTGGGACCCACCTCTCATTTATCCTCACATGGGTAGTTAGGTGCCACCCCAACTTCCCCATGTAGGATAAAACCACCTTAGACTTAAAAATAAAATTGTTTTACAATTTTATTCATTCCTCATTTAATCCACAAATTTAACTTCTCCACCCGCACAAACGCAACTCTGGAATAGGTGTTTCTAAGCAATTACATGCGCTGTGGTTTCATCGGTGCCCTCAGATTTTGATTCTGAGCACCGGTTTAAAAGTTAGAAAAAACCTGCTCGTTCGTTCACTGAACGTACCCGAGCTAAACTTCGGAAATTGATTCTGAGCACACCGGGCCTCGGAATTAGGCGCCATCAGAAACTGCATTCTTGTAAAATTCCATAAAAATTAAGAAAAAAAATTCCTTGAAATTTCTGGTTCTTTACATTACTCCCACCGCAGGGCTTTACGTCCCCATAAAGCTTTAACACAAACTAGGGATACAAAAGCGGTATTGAGCACGCATCTGAGCCTTCCACTCCCAGGTGCTCCCCTAGAGGTTCCTGTGCTGCCAGTGAAAGTGCACCTGAGGAATCGATAATTCACATAGGACTCTCTCTTGTCGATCCTCAATCTCCACTGTAATCTTCGTGCATGTCGCCCTTTCATCGACGTCCAACTCCCTGAGGTTGATGATGTATGAAGGATCATGCACGTATCTCCTCAGCCGATGTGCGTGGATAATTTCATGCACCCGGTGCAACTGAGGTGGAATGTTCAAGTGGTAAACCACCTCGCCTACCCTGCTGAGGACCTTGAAGGGTCCGATGAAGCGCGGAGATAACTTTCCGCCTCAGCCAAATCTTCATAATTCCACATTGAGGTGAGACCGTAAGAAAACGTGGTCGCCATCCTCGAACTCTAGTGGTCTCTACCTCTTGTCAGCATAAGACTTTTGTGGGCTCTGAGCTATCCTAATCTACTCTTGCATGACCTGGACCTTCTCTGTTGTGTCTTGGACTATCTCTGGTCCCACAAGAGCTGCTATGATTTCTTCTTTTCCGATAAGAGAAATCCGGTCTCATCCCCTGGATGAACCACGTTCTTTACCTAATACAGTCAATCCGGACATGAATGATGTATTCATGCCATGGAATATGTCGAAAGGCCTCGACGTTACTACCAAGAGATCCAACCGTCACTCTCACCTCTAAGGGTCGAGTCGCACTTTCGGCATCAGCGTGAGGTAACTGGGTCTCCTCCAGTAAGAATCTCGAAAGTGAGGGTCAAGTCAACAGTTTAAACTGGAACCTCTTAGTACACAAAAAGGATGTAAGCAAATGTCACAAAGGTAAGTGTCTTTTTATTATTTAATCTCATAGTACAAAGACACAAATGTAACAACAACATGGAACTAGAAGTACGATGAACAAAAGGAAACCACTAGTTCTACTCCTGTCCACTTGATTTCGGAGATCCGTAGTCGTATGCTTCTGCTACCTGAAGCTGAGCTCTCCCATGTCCACATGTTCCCTGTGGTCGGGGTGGACCTCCTGGTGGCGGTGGTGGCAACACCTCGAAGTGTCGTCCACCTCCAGCTGCATGGACAGCTCCCCTCCCTCAGCCTTGTTCTCTTTGCGGTCCACCTCGATCGAACCTCTGCCTCTACCTGGGAGGTTATTCATTTATCTGTTGGTCATCTGCATGGCGGGTCAGACAGTCACGTGCCATGTCACCAATCCTGCCGTAGGAGTAACACTACATGGCAGGTCTAGCTCTGGCATTCCCCTTGGTGCCTCGCACTACTGACCCTGAGTCATGCGGTTGACCACCTGTAGGTCTGGTCCTCTTAGACCTCTGCGTCATCTGTCTACTGCCCGCCGCAGAAGACTCTACCACATGACGGCTAGTGGTGGGTCATGCTGCTGGAGACTGCTCAGCAAGGAAACTCTCCAATAAGAGGGATTGCTCCAACACCCCTATCTATGTCGGGATGCTGTGAGAAACAACATAAGCTCTAATCTCTCACCCGAGCCCCTGCTCGAAGGTTCGGGCCCCGAAGAACGGGTCTCGTACCATATCTGTGGAGTAGCATGAGAGGTCTGTGAACCTCGATGAGTACTACGCCACCATCATGCTACCCTACTATAGATGCAGCAGATCCTATATACGCACCGCTCGAAGGGTGGATGGTACAAACTCTGCCCGGAACAGGCTCTCGAAGTCTGCCCACAGAAGTGTTGCCTCGTCATGAATCTGGAGCATCAGGCTCTACCATCTGTCTACTACTGCCTGAAGAAGGCTGGCATCAAGGATCACCATGAAGTCTTCTGGCGTCCCCACTAGCCTAAAGACTCTCACCACAGCTTCCAGCCAATCCTCAGCCGCCTACGGGTCTGTCTCTCCCCTGAACCTGGGTGGCCTCTGGCGCTGGAACTTGTGCAGTGTGCTCAAGCGACGTGCACCCTCTGCTGCTCGGGATGGTGGCATCGATGGCCCAACGGGTAGTAGTACCGCTGGTGCCTCCACTGGTGCCTCAACTGAGATAGGGCCATGTACTGAGGCCACGTCGCTCGGCGGGCTGTTAGAACGTACAACTCTCGGGGCTCTAGCTGGTCGTCCGCGGGGAGGCATCCCAAAAGAAACAAACGTGACAAGGTCAAACGATTTATACCTAGTGAGCTGACCTGCTTTGAGCTGTTTTAAGGGGAAACCTTTGAAAACACACACGCAATCAGTGTTTTTGTGCACAAATTTGGAAATCATAAGTCAGTTTCCTGGTGTATGGATACATCGGCCGCCAACACCAACACTGGATTCCTTGAACTGAAAACCAGACTCGGTACCCTTAACACTATTGCTTCACAGAAAAGTAATATTAGAGTTACAAGTTCTGCGGTAGAACTGACTCCTCTGATACCAATTTGTCACGACCCGTCCTCGGGGCCCGTGCCGTGACTACCCCAAGCCCGCCTTCCATAGGCCAGGGGCTGGCGAATAGCACCAAAGGCGTAGATCCCGATAAATTGGGAAGGAATTGCCTTTATAAAGGTAAAAACACACCACAGAGTATAAGTGGAAGTAAAACACTAATTACAAAAGGAAGTGCAGAAAATTAAGTGGGCCAGAATACAAACCCATCTGAAAAGTGCAACTACAACTGAAAGGAAGTACAACAGAAAAGACAAACAGCTGGAAGAAAAGAAGCAACTCCTGGGTCGTCCACCTCGGATCCTACCTGAAGGGTAGGTACAGATAGCAAATCTCCTGGATCATCCACCATGGATCCTACCTGAAGGGTAGGTACAGATAGCCTCCTTAATGATCTCGCCCGTCAACCTCCTCTGAGTATCGTCTCGTCGTGAAGTCCACCTCCGGGTACCGTCCAGTCCTCGAACACTCGACCTCTGTCAGCGTTGCCCGATGTCTGCAACCAACACAACGAGGTGCGGGCATAGCCTGTATAGGTGTGAGTAAATGATACTCAGTAGGGACCCCGAGACCCTCAAGGTCTCCCTAAATCCAACAAGGATAACCACAAAGAAGGATCTCAACAGATAACCCTTGCTTAGGTATAAGCTCATACTTATACCTAAGTTATCAAGTAACCCATCTCAATCATGAGGAAACACAAGGTTATGAAATCAACGGATAACCACTACCTAGGTATATGCCCATACATACACCTAAGATATTAAGTGACTCATCTCAATCATGAGGTAAACACAAAGGTCGTAGTCTCAGCTCAAACCAGTATTTTCATTATCGAAACTGTAACTGCTGAAGAGCTCCGTCTCTGGAGAGTACATTGATCCTGTCACGACTCCGAGGTACTGCTCACTAACCTAAGACTGCTAAGGTACTCCTCCTGTCGAGTACCGCGGGTCTCCCACCTCACACAGTAGTGCTCCTCCGCCATGGGTCTGCCACCTCACACAGTAGTGCTCCCCCTCATAGCCTACAGAGGTACTCCTCCTGTTGAGTACCGCAGGTCTGCCACCTCACAAAGTAGTGCTCCTCTGCCATGGGTCTGCCACCTCACAAATTAGTGCTCCCCACTGGGATATGCTAGTCACTCTGAATCGAATCGGACAAGCAGTCATCAGGTCTCATCCAGCTACACGGTCTTCGTACTCCGTACGCTCATCTCTGGGAGGGTCCTCTCCACGAGCTACAGGTCGATAATCCAAGTATCATAAAGTCCCATGAAAAATTATCTCAAAGGACCATCTCTTCATAGGGGTCTCAATGCAACATATAACGCATCAATCGGACGCCCGGTCTGTGAGTTATTAGCCTTTTCGTCCCAGGGGCTCCGTTGGTTTCGTGTGTGAACCAACCTAGCCGTATCTCAACTGTACCCTGAACTCTAATAGGTTATACTCATATGGTATACTCATAGGGACCATTTCTCAATGATATCACCAACTCCGCTGACGGTTCATCGAACGGACGTCCGGTTTGAAAGTTATCCGCTTTTCCGTTCCAGGGGCCCGGTTGGATTTCAGGTACAATCCAACCTGGCCATACTCCAACTGCATCCAAATCTCAAGATAAGTATTCCAAAAGTTCCTTCTCATCAAGAGGAATCCAACAAAGTCAACGGCACGTCAATCGGACGTCCGGAGCTCGAGATATAAGTGTTTCCGCTCCGAGGGCCCAGTTGGTTTTGTGATCAAACCAACCTGGCCATACCCAAAGTTCTCCTAAACCCTAATTGTAATATACCAAAATGACCATCTCGATCCAAGGATCTCATCGCAACTGACGGTGCGTCGATAGGAGGTCCGTAGCCCAAAATATGGGTGTTTGAACAAAAACTGCCTGAGAAAAGGGGGTTCGGGCCCGGACCGACCCGGCCCGAGACCCCCTGGGTCATCCCGAACCCGGTTGACCCAAACCGGGTCTGGGTCCGGCCCCAAAGGGCGCGGCCCGGCCTGGCCGGCCTGGCGCTGGCGCGGCGCCCGCGTGGCCAGCAGGTGCGGGGGGGTTACAACCCCCCGCGGTTGACGAACCGGCGCGGCATAAGCTGTGCCGCCCCAATCCGGAACGGCCAAAGCTATTCCGGTTCTTCCCCCACCGTCGCGGCTAAGTCGCGGTTGTTTACTCCGGCGGCATGCCACCTCCGCCTTCTGTGGACCACCGGACACGCTTCGGTGGTCCTTTTTGCCTACAGTCTTCGCCAATGGTCCCCCCGGGACCCGATCTTCACTATGAAGGGATTCAAATGCCCTTGCGGCACGCTTCATCATCACCCGTCGATCTGCACATCAAATAAAAAAACAAAGGCCTCTTTGTGGTTTTCCGGCGCGGTGCGATGGCGTCGTGGCTTCGTTCGATCTCAACGGAATGGCGCGACGGCGCCGTGCTTCTCCGCCCATCCTTCATTATTTCCGCGCGGTGCAACGGCACCATGCTGCCTTGCTCGTGCCGCAACAAAATCAAGCATCAAGTGGGGTGGAGATTCGGCTGTGTTCGTGCGGTCCGACCTCCTCCTATTATTGCGATAACAGACGGCCAAATTAGAGAATAATTAATGGCGACAAAAATATTCACGAACAAAAACAATTAATCCCCTACCTCGATGGAGTCGTCGATCGTGGTTTGTCGCGGAAAAAGACGTCACAGAGTAAGGTTCCGTAAGCGTCGTCGGTGTTCGCCCGATGAAGAATGCGGTGTCTCGCTTCCTTCGACATTGAGAGAAGATGCAAGATGAGACGGCGTTCTTCGTCAAAGCTTCGGTGTTCTTTGCGTTCTTCAATAAAGGAGATGAAGCGTTCTTCTTCGGAGGAAGAAGTTCTTCAAAACTCAAGAGCTCTCTTCCCTTTCTCTTAACACAACAATTCCAACCAAAATAAAATAAGGCTCCACCTTATTTTATTTACCCATGCCATGCATTCAAATTTACAAAATTCAAATCCAATTAACTTAATTAATTAAACCATGAGTTGTTTAATTAATTAAGAGGTAGGTTGGAAAATTAAATAAAGAAGTGGAAGAGTTACTTAATTTAAGGGAGTTAACAAGTTTAAAGGGGGAGTTTATGAGAGTAATGGGAATGTGAAAGGTTGGGTCTTGTGTGGGCCCCACCTCTCATTTATCCTCAAATTTATCCTCACATGGGTAGTTAGGTGCCACCCCAACTTCCCCATGTAGGATAAAACCACCTTAGACTTAAAAATAAAATTGTTTTACAATTTTATTCATTCCTCATTTAATCCACAAATTTAACTTCTCCACCCGCACAAACGGAACTCCGGAATAGGTGTTCCTAAGAAATTACCAGCGTTTTGGTTTCATCGGTGCCCTCGGATTTCGATTCCGAGAACCGGTTCAAAAGTTAGAAAAAACTCTCTCGTTCGTTCACTGAACGTACCCGGCCTAAACTTCGGAAATTGATTCCAGGCACACCGTGCCTCGGAATCAGGCGCCGTCAGAAACTGCGTTCTTGTAAAATTCCAAAGAAATTAAGAAAAAAAATTCCTTGAAATTTTCGGGTCTTTACAACAATGAACATTTTATCTTTCATTATATGCAACAATAAGTTTATCTTGTGTTTCACGTAACATTGAGTTTCATCGATAACTTTTGTTACACGTATGGACGAGTCTTACGGGACAACAATATACTATTAATATTATTATTTAACTTGATAGTTATCACCTAGATGTTGGAATTTTAGGAATGAATATGATTAACTAAATTATAAATATATGGTTTATAAATGTTTACAAAATTAATTATTTTTTTACCAACAAATTAGAAATTAAAATAAAAATAAATTTTATATAAAGGACGCGTTTTATGAAAAACTATTTGTATACCCACAAAGGAATCTTATCTTAATAAATTAAACTATTTGATATTATTGAATGATATTAATGAAATTTATATGTTATATATTCAATAAAATATTTTTGAATTCATCCAATAAGTTTAATTGGTTTAAAATAATAACAAATCTAATTTTATGCATAAAAGGTTGTATTTTTCTAAAAGCTATTTTTGTCACCTTTTAATGGAAGAATTGTTTTGAAACTAAATGTTGACACTTTTATAAATTTTATTTGTAAAAATAAAATTCTTTTTTTAAATCATAATGTAGCAATTATCATAGGGTAAAGTTATGGTATTGTAAGAACCTGGTTCTTATTTTTGAGGTACGGGCTTCTTCTTTTTCCTTTTCCTTAAGTGTTTTTGAGAAAATATGGAAAATGGGGGAAAATACTAAATTTTGGAACTACACGCCGTGCACTTTTCCACACGTTATGTACTTTTGGCCGTGTTGGGATGAGTACACGGGGCGTGTAGCCACGTCGGTGACTAGGGGTGTAGGAACCGACTACATGTCATGTAGTGGTACCTTACACACTGTGTAGTCAGTCGGCAGACCTAAACAGTAAGGTGGTGGAGTCGCCGCCAGCTGGGTGATAGTACACGCCGCATACTCAGGAGTACATGTTGTGTACTCATATCGACGGCTGAACAGTGTGGCGGTGCCGCTAGAGGAATAGTTAAATGAATAAGTACATGTCATGTACTCAAAAGTACATGCCGTGTACTTTGTTTTTTCGGCTTAAAACACGTAGTAGCCTCCTCTTTTGGCAGAGGAGGCATTTGAGCCATTTTGGAGCCAAGGAGGATGGCCGAACCTTTGAAGATCCGCCAAGTGTTTGTCTGGAATCCGATTCGGCTTTAGACGATCTTGTTGGAACCACGCGGGTAATCCCTCTCTCCTTCTTAATCCGTTCTTACCAATTCTTTCCCAAGGAAAAGTTATTTACATTTGAATGGGTTTTGTTCTTCGTCAGATCTACGCTGTTCTTGGGCGTTTCTGGAGTCGGCGTTCGGGTATATCGCTCTTTGGCGTATAAGTTAGGTGTATTGGTGTAAATTTCCAACTGTCGTGCGTTTTCATGCCACGAACCCATGTTGGGGTGTCGTGTGGCTGAGTTTGTTTCTATATTTAATGCCTAGAATTGCATAGGTGATTAAATTGTGATAATAAAATGCTGGTTGGGATCGTTTCTTGGATCCGGAACCACCCAGGGGGGTGTGTTACACTGTTTATCCATTTGGAAGGATACCTGAGGGTATGCCTTTAGTGTAGTAATTGTAGAATTTTCTTGATAAGAATTGCTTGTTTACTGCATTTTGATATGTTGGGCATGGCCCAGTTACCTAGTTAGTCTGAGGGTGTTGTTGTGATTAGCCTGTGAGCACTGCACTATTTAGCTTGTGGGCAGTAGTTATTTCAGCCTGAGGGCAACTTCTTCCATGCCTGAGGGCAATAGACTTTGTCCCTGAGGGCGACACTACCAACGCCTAAGGGAAAAAATCTATTACGCCTGAGGGAAATTACCTGCGGGTTGGGTTCTTCTTACCTGAGGGTAAGGTTTTGCTTGTCTGAGGACGTGGACTGTTTACGTAGAAATGCACTGTGGTGATTTCTAATATTTAATGGATTAAATGAATAATAAAATGGAAACATAATTTGTAATTAGTTACTTTTGAGTACTGCTTACTTTATTTCATTTTACTACTACGCACTATTGTTGCATGCTTACACACAGTTGGGCACGGGCCTTTGGTGGGTACCTATTTAGATATATTTCTCACACCCTGTTTGGGTCATGCTTTTCAGCCCAAACATATTACGTTTCTGCAGGTGTGGATAGGGGAAAGAGTCCCTATACAGGTACCTGACTGTTGCTGAGGAGTAGGAGGGCATGGGACCGAGCCTAGGCTCGTGATGCCGCTGCGAGCTATTTTTCTTTGTATTGATGTACTCTGCTTTTGTTGTACTGTATTGATGTATAACATGTTATGGCTGTTTTCTTAGAACATAAGACATGTAGCATCATTATTTATATAATGTTGGTTGTATCCACTGCAGTTGTTTATTTTAGTTGTGTATGTTTTACTGCTTCCACCGTTTGTTGTATGTTTTATTTTGTATTCTGCTGCGCTACACTTTGAAAAATGAGTGCATAGTTTCCCCACTATCAGACCTGGGCCCTCACTGCTTGTCGGTAGCCTCTGATGTTTGGGGAAATACGCTTGAGGTCACGTGGCGAACTGGTCTTGGGGAACCCGTTGAGTAGCACCTGGGTCCGGGACGTTACAAAGTGGCATCAAAGGGTGTTCATTTTCTTTGACTTACTATCTGGAGTTGTAGTCAGGGATAGGACAAACAGTAGTTGGTAATAAGTTTTGCCCAGGTGTAGCTAACTCGTGTACAGGTAAAAGCCAGTCTACCTCGTATTTTTTCAATTCTTTTGATTTTGCAATTTTACGGTTGATATGTTTTCACCATTGGGTGATGCACTTGAATTGCACAGTTTATATTTTATCTATGGGTTCTATTTAGTTGCAACCCAATGAGATGGGGGTATGTTGTATCATGCATCATATTGGCACATGCTAGATATCACATGCCATGCATAGTTTCCATGACCATGTAGGTGCATTAGAAATTCACATGTTGTTGTGATAGTTGTTGTGCTAGAAAAGCATGTTGTTGTGATAGCTGCTTGATAAATACCTGCTCTATGATAGGGTATTCTTTGTGTGATCTTGTTTATAGAATGGATGCCAAACATTGGTTTTTGGAGAGTATGGGCCCCCATCGATCGAAATTTGGTGGATCATTGACTGTTTATTGGTTATAACACACATGAGATGTCAAACTTTGATTCGTGGGGAGTATGGGCCCTCACGGGTCAGAATTTGACACTTAGGTGTTGTTTTTCAGTATTTTCTGGGTTCCGAGGAAGTTTCTGAGGCATACTGTCCAGAAACCCAGTATACACGCCGTGTAGTATTTTTATACACGCCGTGTATGTTCTTCTGTTCGGGAAGAAAAATGAACTTTTTGAGTACACGCCGTGTACCCATAGTACACGCCGTGTAGTCTCTTCTCATGTCACAAACCATGTGGCGGCGACATGGGGAAGGGAAGAGCTTGTGTAAAACATGTTGTGTACCGAATGGACATGCCGTGTAGTGTAACTCGGAGTCCGGCCGTGTAACTAACAACACGGGCCAGTGAACTCCTTGACAGAACACACTGTGTCAATGTTAGAAATGTCGTGTAGTGTGACCTGGGGACTCAGCCATGTAACTAACAACATAGGCTGATGTCGCCTCTCCCTGAACACACCGTGTAACCGTGGGACACACCGTGTAGTCTTGTCTGAGGACAGACCGTGTGGTTTTAGCCGTGTGGCTAGGAAACGGGGTGTTGTGCACGCCGTGTATGAGTGTAACACACCGTGTAGTTATAAGCCGAGTAGTTGGCAGTGTCACAGATGACACAGGCAGTTGGAAAATAACATCGTACACATCGTGTAGATATTATACACGCCGTGTAGTTTTTGTTCAATGGAAGCCATGTGGATTTGTCATGTGTAAGGACCCGGGCAGGGGAAGGGAAGTCAAGTACACACCTTGTAGTCAGTGTAAACGTCGTGTAGTCTTGTTTTGCGAATTTTGAAATGCCTTATTCCTCATTTTCCCTTTGTGGTTCCTTTGTTTCTGTAATACTATTCTTGAATCTGAGGCATGCTTTTGACCTTGTAGTGTCATGCCACCTAGAAGACTGTGAGTTGTTTTCCAGAAGACTGGTGACAATTATACTCTAAAGATGGTGGGTCATAGGCTACCAGTTGATCCTCCAGTAGATCCAGATGCGGCACCAGATGCTATACTAGACACAGGAACGAAGGCGTAGTTCTGTGAGGGCTTTATGCGGTTCATGCAGACCTTTCAGGGAGCACCGCAGGCTGCCACATCTATGGCTGAGCTGACTCATATCTTTCAGCAGCAGCATCCGCCTACGTTTTCAGGGGATGGCGGACCACAGGCTCCGGAGTCTTGGCTAGGATCGATGCAGACTATTTTCGAGCATCTTGAGACACCTCCAGGGCGGAGGGTCAAGCTCGCGATATACATGCTATGTGATTCTTCCAAGAGGTGGTGGGATGTTACCACCCAGTCAGAGCATCATAGATACATGGAGTGGGAAGATTTTCAGGCAGTCTTCTATGACTTCTTCTTTCCTGAGACGCTGAGGGCAGAGAGAGCTCGAGAGTTCATGAATCTACAGCAGGGCGTTATGTTAGTGATGGACTATTCTGCTCGTTTTACGGAGCTTCAGTGTTTTGCACCTGTGTTGGTGGGTGATGAGACGTTTTGAGGATGGTCTTCGGTATGACATCCGAGCGCTGGTAAATTTTTTCAGTTTGCCTTCTGTACACGCTATCTTGAATCAGGCACTGATTACGGAGAGTAACCTGCGGGGATCGAGTGGTGTGGGCTATGGCGGTTCATCACCAGTTACTAGTACTATTTCTACTAGAAAGAGGAAGAGACAGATGGACTTCTCTCAGGGTGGCAGTACCAGTCAAAAGAATGCTTCAGGTGGCCCGGTTATGTGCTACCAGTGTGGTAGAGAGGGGGAAAAGAGGTCACAGTGTCCACGAGACCCAGTGGAGTTCCGAGCTTGCGGCAAGTTGGGTCATCTGTAGAACTTTTGCAGGGCGTTTCCATCAGTTGCTAGTGGGAGGGGTTATGTGCAGACTCCGTGTGCGGGAGCAGGACCAATGGCTTCTTACCAGTCCAGGAACTAGAATACGTCAGGGCGTGCAGGCAGAGATGGTGGTCATGGTCGTGGAAGCCAGACACCAGGATCTCAGAGGTAGTAGGGTGGGACAGCTCAGGGTAGTTAGGCTGTGTCGCAGGGCCGCGGCACTGGGCAGGAATATGCAGTGCAAAAGACCCAGCAAGAGCAGGATCCTAGACCTTCTACAGTCAGAGGTACTATTCTAGTAGCTTCTATCTTATCTTCAGTACTTTTCGATACGAGTGCTACACATAGTTTCATATCTGTAACCGTTGTGGAGAGCCTTGGGCTCTGTGTTTCTACTTCTTCTAATATCATGACTCTAGAAACTCTGTTGGGGACTAGAACGGCTGGTGTGCGTCAGTGTGAGGAGTTCCCCCTTGAGGTTGGAGGGTGTCACTTACTTTGGGACCTCTACATCCTAGAGATGACGAGCTATGACATCATTCTTGGGATGGACTGGTTGGTTCTCTTCCGAGCCTTTGTAGATAGCTATCGTCGCAGGGTGTGTTTCAAGTCACCAGAGGGCAGAGAGTTACTATACAAGGGCGAATGGGATGTTCAGGTGAGTCAAGTTGGACCAGAGTATAATGGGTGAGGTGGAGTTATAGCCCAGATTGCGAGCTTATATCTGGATGATCAGGGGACTTTTCAGACGGATTTCCCTCCAGTTGTGGATCGTTTCAGGGATGTCTTCCTAGATGACTTTTTAGGTCTACCACCAGAGTGTGAGGGGGATTTCACTATTGATCTAGTGCCAGGAGTAGCACCGATGTCCATTCCTCCTTATAGGATGGCCACGCCTGAGTTGTAGGAGCTCAAGAGGTAGTTAGAGGAGTTATAGGAAAAGGGTTTTATCCGACCCAGTACTTCTCCTTGGGGTTCTCTGGTCCTTTTTACAAAGAAGTCGGATGGTACCCTTAGACTTTATGTGGATTATCAGAAGCTGAACCAGTTGACGGTTAAGAACCAATATCCCTTACCAAGGATTGATGATCTGTTTGATCAACTTTGTGGAGCACGAGTGTTCTCGAAGATTTACTTGAGATCTGGATATCATCAGCTGTGCGTGAGACCATCGGATATACCGCTTACAGCTTTTCGAAGCAGATATGGTCTGTATGAGTATTTGGTTATGCTGTTCGGACTGAAGAACGCGCCAGTAGTTTTCATGGCTCTGATGAATCATGTGTTCCATCCGTATCTTGATTCTTTTGTGGTAGTATTCATGGATGACATCTTGGTGTACTCTCGCACTCAACACGACCATGCCACTCATCTTGAGATCATATTGAGTACACTGAGAGAGCATCGTCTATATGCTAAGCTCTCAAAGTGCCACTTTTGGATGGACCAGATTCACTTCTTGGGTCACCTTATCTCAGAGGCAGGAGTTCCAGTAGACCCAGAGAAGCTGAGAGCAGTAGCTTCCTAGGAGTAGCCTAAGAACGTGTTTGATATACGAAGTTTCTTAGGGCTGGCTGGTTACTACAGACACTTCATACAGGACTTCTCCAGCTTAGCAGCACCGTTGACAGGACTGACTAAGAAGGGTGTGAAGTTAGTTTGGTCAGAAGCTTGCGAGACAGCCTTTCAGGACCTGAAGGGAAGGTTGACATCAGCACCGATCCTGATACTCCTAGAGTAGGGGAAGAGCTATACAGTTTACTGTGATGCATCGGGGATTGGACTGGGATCAGTGTTGATGCAGGGTGATCGAGCTGTTGCATACAGGTCTCGGCAGTTGAGGCCACATGAGCAAAATTACTCGACGCATGTTCTCGAGTTGGCTGCAGTTGTGCATACGTTGCACTGTTGGAGACATTATCTGTTGGGAGAGAATTTTGTGGTTTTCACCGACCACAAAAGCCTCAAGTATATATTTACTCAACGTGACCTGAATCTGAGGCAGATAAGGTGGGTTGAGTACCTACAGTCCTTCGATTTTGAGCTTTCCTACACACCTGGTAAAGGTAATGCGGTAGCTGATGCACTGAGTAGGAAGACTCAGATACAGGCATTGCAGGAGGCCAGTGGTGAGTGGCAGCTCATGGATTTGTTCTATGAGATGCATCTAGAGGTGCATGTTAGTCAGGGGCAAACTTATCTTTCATCTTTAGTTGTGACATCTACCCTCCTGGACAGAGTGAGGATGAGGCGGCTATCTGATTCAGAAGGCCTAGTTCTATAGGAGTCGGTGGCAAGTGAGGACCCTCCTCCCGGTTGGACAATAGGAGATGATGAGTTTTTTCCTTTCCATGGATGAGTATGGGTTCCAGGGGATATACGCGAGGAGCTGATACGGGAGTTTCATGCTTCAGCTTGGGCAGTTCATCCCGGGGTTACCAAGATGTACTGAGACTTGAGACGTCAGTACTGGTGGCCGGGTATGAAGAGAGAGATAGCTGGTTTTGTCACGAGGTGTTCCACCTGTCAGCAGGTGAAGGCAGAGCACCGGTGACCAGCTGGGTTGTTACAAAAGTTACTCATTCCAGAGTAGAAATGGGATGATGTCGCGATGGATTTCGTGACGGGATTTCAGAGGTCACCTCGAGGCAATGACACCATGTGGGTTGTTTTGGACAGACTCATGAAGGTAGCTCACTTCTTGCCGATTAAGGAGACCTTCGGTGTAAACGAGCTCGGGAGGCTGTATATCCGAGAGATCGTACCTCTTCATGGGGTCCCTTGTTCTATCATTTCAGATAGGGACACCCTCTTTACGTCTCATTTCTGGCAGAGTTTTCAGAGGGCACTGGGTACACAGGTGCTTCGGAGCACAACATACCACCCTCAGACCGATGGCCAGTCAGAGCGTACGATACAGGTGCTATAGGACATGTTTCGTGCATGCGTCCTAGTCTTTGGGGGATCTTGGGAGAAGTATATACCCTTAGTCGAGTTTTCCAATAACAATAGTTTTCAGAAAACTATTGAGATGGCACCATATGAGGCTTTATATGGTAGGCCATGCCGATCACCTTTGTGCTGGTTAGAGGCAGGTGAGGCAGCTTTACTGGGACCACAGCTCATACAGGAAACATCTGAGCAGGTCCAGTTGATTCGGAAGCGGATGGTTACCGCACAGTCTCGTCGGAAGTCTTATGTTCATCACTGCAGACGACCTTTGGAGTTCGTGGTCGGGGATCAGGTTTTTCTACATGTTTCGCCGAGGCTGGGACACAAGCAGATCAGGAGATAGGGTAATCTTTCACGGAGGTATGTGGGGCCATTAGAGATTCTGGAGAGAGTCGGGCTGGTTGCCTATCGGTTGTGATTACCGCAGCGGTACTGAGCCATGCACGACGTCTTCCATGTGTCTCAGCTGCGTCACTATCATGCAGACTCGTTTCACACTTTTCAGCTAGAGGAGGTTGAGCTAGAGGCCGATGCGTCCTTTGAGGAGCATCAGATTCGTATCATTTATAGGAGCACAAAGGTTCTCCGAGGCTGGTCAGTTCCTCTGGTATGTGTGCTATGGCAGTATGGCCGAGTGCAGGACGAGACCTGGGAGCGGTAGGCCGACGTACGTGCTCAGTGGCCAGAGCTGTTCTGAGCTATATCTTCTCCACCCTAGGAAGGGCAATTTGGGGACGAATTGCTATAAGGGGGGAAGTTTGTAAGAACCCAGTTCTTATTTTTGAGGTACGGGGTTTTTCTTTTTTCTTTTCCTTAAGTGTTTTTGAGAAAATATGGAAAATGGGGGAAAATCCTAAATTTTGAAACTACACACCGTGTACTTTTCCACACACTGTGTACTTTTGTCCGTGTTGGGATGAGTACACGGGGTGTGTAGCCAAGTCGACGACGAGGGGTGTAGGAACCAACTACACGCAGTGTAGTGGTACCTTACACGCCGTGTAGTCAGTCGGCAGGCCTAAATAGTAAGGCGGTGGAGTCGTTGCCAGCTGGGCAACAGTACACACCGTGTACTCAGGAGTACATGCTGTGTAATCATGTCGATGGCTGAACAGTGTGGTGGTGCCGCCAGAGGAACAGTTAAATGAAGAAGTACACACCGTGTACTCAGAAGTACACACTGTGTACTTTGTTTTTTTAGCTTAAAATAGGCAATAGCCTCCTCTTTTGGCAGAGGAGGCATTTTAGCCGTTTTGGAGCCAAGGAGGATGGTTGAACCTTTGAAGATCCATCTGGTGTTCATCTGGAATCTGATTTGGCTTCGGATGATCTCGTTGGAACCACGTGGGTAATCCCTCTCTCCTCCTTAAGTCGTTCATACCAATTCTTTACCGAGGGAAAGTTATTTATGTTTGAATGGGTTTTGTTCTTCGTCAGATCTACGTCGTTCTTGGGTGTTTCTAGAGTCGGTGTTTGGGTATATCGCTCGTTGGCATATAAGGTAGGTGCCTTGGTGTAAATTTCCAAATGTCGTGCATTTTTGTGCGTTTTCATGCCACAAACCCATGTTGGGGTGTCCTGTGGCTGAGTTCGTTGCTATATTTAATGCCTAGAATTGCATAGGTGATTAAATTGTGATAATAAAATGCTGGTTGGGATCGTTGCTTGGATCTGGAACCACCCCGGGGGTGTGTTCCACTGTTTAGCCATTTGGCCAGGATACCCGAGGGTATGCCTTTAGTGTAGTAATTGTATAATTTCCTTGATATGAATTTCTTGTTTTCTATATTTTGATATGTTGGGCATGGCCCGGTTACCTGGTTAGCCTGAGTGGGTTGTTGTGATTAGCCTGTGGGCACTACACTATTTAGCCTGTGGGCAGTAGTTATTTCGGCATGAGGGAAACTTCTTCCGTGCCTGAGGGAAATAGACTCTGTGCCTGAGGGCGACACTACCTATGCCTGAGGGAAAAATTTTGTTATGCTTGAGGGCAATTACCTGTGGGTTGGGTTCTGCTTACCTGAGGGTAAGGTTTTGCTTGTCTGAGGACATGGACTGTTTACATAGAAATGCACTATGGTGATTTCTAATATTTAATGGATTAAATGAATAATAAAATGGAAATATAACTGGTAATTAGTTACTTTTGAGTAATTGTTAATTTATTTCATTTTACTACTGCACATTGTTGTTTCATGCTTACACGCAGTTGGGCACGGGCCTTTGGTGGGTGCCTACTGAGATATATTTCTCACACCCTGTTTGGGTCATGCTTTTCAACCCAAACATATTACATTTCTACAAGTGTGGATAGGGGAAAGAGTCCCTATATAAGTATGTGACTATTGCTTAGGATTAGGAGGGCATGGGACCGAGCCTAGGCTCGCGATGCCACTGCCAGCTGTTTTGCTTTGTATTGTTGTACTCTGCTTTTGTTGTACTGTATTGATGTATAACTTGTTCTGGCTGTTTTCTTAGAACTTGAGACATGTAGTATCATTATTTATATATTTTTGGTTGTATCCACTACAGTTGTTTATTTCAGTTGTGTATGTTTTACTTCTTCTGCCGTTTGTTGTATGTTTTATTTTTGTATTCCGCTGCGCTACACTTTGACAAATGAGGGCATAGTTTCCCCACTATCAGACCTGGGCTCTCGCTGCTAGTCGGCAGCCTCTGGCATTTGGGGAAATGCGGTTGAGGTCACGTGGAGAACCGGGCTAGGGGCACCTGTTGAGTGGCACCTGGGTCCGGGACGTTACAGGTATTTTCTTGAGAAGTTTCATTTTTTGAAAAATAGTGAAGAATATTAAATTTTAATTGAAAATTGACTTTTCAACTAATTTATTTAAATAGTTAAGTTATATTTTAAATTTTATTTAAAGTATAATTAGTAAAATTATACATAAATAAATCAAATTTAGCTAAATGGAATAAATTTTACA
This sequence comes from Viscum album, assembly GCA_963277665.1. Taxonomy (NCBI): domain Eukaryota; kingdom Viridiplantae; phylum Streptophyta; class Magnoliopsida; order Santalales; family Viscaceae; genus Viscum; species Viscum album. The sequence continues at coordinate 328,672,922 of OY728158.1, forward strand.
TTAAAATTGGATATAAAAACATTTCAAACATTCGGACTTTTTCACTTTAAAAACCTAATTTCTCATTTTGTTTGTAGGATTGTTTTTAAATTAAATTAATAAAATTATTTGAATTTAATTTATAAAAATGGATTTCATATTTTTAATAATAATAATTTTTAATTTATAGTATGTTTAACTTATTTTTTGACCAAAAATATTACAAAAATCAATTAAAATGAATTACATCGATTAAAGTAAAAATGAGTTTATTTGTGGTTAAACTATAATATTAAGGGTCCAAATGACCTAGAAACTTGTCCAAAACCCATTTTATAGAAATATTTACACCATATAACCTCTTGGATATAATTTTTTTCATTATTTTTGGTGAAATATGTTAGGGAGACCTCCCAATAGTGTTTACCATTTTGTATTTACAAGAATGTCACTCCTCCTTTACTACAAAAGGGCACTCACTCTCCCTAATTATTCAAACCTTTAAAAACATTATTATAAAAAATCTTCCCAAATTACTTCCAAAAATACCTTATCTAATCCTAAATTCATCAATTTTCTAATAAATAAAATAAATTAAGGCCTTTGGTTCAAAACAAAATGAGATACTCGAGAAGAGGTAACGTTCTCCAATGGGCACTTTTGATTTATTACTTTCTACACCCCTTAAATTATACTTATATAATGATTATATAATGACCTATGAATCTTAAATATAGTGATATTTTTTTAAATTAAGGGTAAAATAAACAAATTCACACACTTCCATCAAATGGGATACGCAATCATCGTTTGTGTGTACGGCAGACTACCGCCTCACAAACTGATGTTGTTTGTTCTTCTATTTCCACATCTAAAGGTTGATAATAATGATGGAAATAGAATTTTTATATGATATTTATTATTTCATTATGATTATAAAATTATTATATAACACATAACTTCATTCTTTCCATTTTGTGGGAATACGATAACATCGTTTGTGGACGTGTGGACTACTGCCTTCTCAGAGCAAAGTGATTCATTCACACTTTACATGGAATGTATTAAGGATGGGTTTAACAAAAAATATGTGATATACATGAAATATATATAATATTAATTACATAATTATCTTTCTTTTAATATAATATATCACTTTCTTTCTTACCTTTTCACACACTGAATAAGTGATAATGTCGTCCCTGGATGTGTGGACTACTGCCTCCTCGAAGCGATGTGATTCTTCTTTTTTCATCAATGTATTTAAAATATTATATATTTTATTATATATATAAAAATAATGTGGTATTTATGATATAATTATAATTATTTAAAGATAAATTTTACTTACTTTCTTTTCATAATGATCATTGAAAAATAGGAATATTACTCATGCGTACGTACAACATACCGTATCTGTGAATGTAATATTGGTTCATTTTTAATAATCATATTACATGATTCGTTTTATAATAATATTTTATGTATAAATATGATAATTATAAATTTTTAAAAATTGAGCTCTTTGACTATAGTCAACCGAACAAATTCATTTTTACACATAAGCTAAATATGGTTAAAATATCTAACTTAAACTTAATTAACTAAGTAATTGTATGTAAATTGTTAATAAGTGAAATAGAATTAATAATAAAGTTAAAAAAGGTTCTTAAGAAATTAAATAATTAAAATATATTTATTATTCAGAAATTTAAAGGCACATGATGAATCAGACTCAAGGTAAGAGATTTCTCCTCAATCTCTTTTCATTGAGGCATATTTTGATGTTATATACCAACCTTCTTTTATGAGGTGTATATTCATCCCCTTTGACATATCATATCATAAATTTACTTATTCTCATGTTATTTAATCCTTTTTTAATTTTATTCCTTCATGGGTCTAATTATTCAAATATTTCAAAGTGTTATTGTACACTTTTATTTAAAAATATCTTTTTAAATGTTTAAAGATTTAATTTCAAAATAATTTCCTCCATGTTAGTATTATTGATATTATTTTATATGTTTATTTATATAGATATAAAAGGATTATAAATTAATTTTAAGGTCTATTTTTGAATTTCATTAAAAGTTTTTCATAAGGACTCTTTTTACATGTTTTATATGGAATGTTTTTAAAAACAACAAAAGGAATGTTCTATTCTTAACATACACGGCAACGATGTCTTTTCCACCAACCATCATTACAATTATTTAATTTTATCTTCCTATGAAATATTAAATTTTTTCTTAAATGAAAATCCTTCTTTCCCTTCTTTTTTTTATTTTGGTATTGAAAATTGGTTTTAAAATAAAATGGAGTTTTGGTATTAAAAGTGGATTTTTAAAAGAAAGTGGTATTTTATTTTCCAAAAGTGTTTTAAATATGAGTTTAAATGATTTTTAAAAATGGTATTTATGATGAATGTGTTTTATTATAGATTTGGTACTTGAGAATTATATGAAATGATTGATCCCTATATATCTTATATTAAGGGTTGATCCACATTATAGATCACGGGTGAGCCCGATATAGCATATTTGAAGGGTTAAACCCCATTATATCTCATGGGTGAGCCCGATATAGCTTATAAAAACTGTGATCCCATTTATAGATCTCAAATAAACTGGGTAATGATAATTTTGTAAGTCATTTTTATAGTTATTCCAATTAAAAGGGTTTTGAAATAGATTTATGTATATTATTTTATAAGTTACCTAAAAAGTTTTAATTTCTTGATATAGGTTTTAATGGTTTCCTTTGAATAAAATATTTGTTTTTTTTCAATTTAAATTTATTTCATTTCATATTCTCAAATAAAATTAAAGATAAAGGTAAAAAATATGTTAATTTTCATGTTTTTACCAAAATAACATTTTCCTTTATTTTTATATCCCTTAAAGAGATTCTGTTCTCATCCCACGTTTTTTTTAAAAAAATCATAAGGTTTAAGAATGGGTAATAAAAATGAATAATTCATGTTGAAAGTCATAATGATCTTCTATGAAAATTTCATGCTTTATTTTATAAATTTTATATTATGGTAAAATGGATACTGATTGGAAGTGTCCACTTTGTATTTTATGGATTTGTTATCTATGAGTTATGGACTAATTATCTAAAACTCTAAACCTAAAAAGATCCTCAATGTGAATGGAAATAAAATTAATAACTTAAACTCAATATTATGTAGTTTTTAAGGTTGGGGCCTTATAGTTGGTACCAAAGGAAAGGTTTAGATAACTTTTTAGATTAGGATGTTTTCATATGAGGTTATCTTAAGAGTTTTTTATACCTTCATAAGACTATAATCTTAAGGTTGATCACAATTTCAAATTCATAACACACCCCACTTGAGGTTTTTAAGTAGTAATAAGTTTTAGGTTATTAGTGAAAATTTTCAAGATGTTTTTTTTGGGTTGAGTTATTTGAAACCCCTGGGATTAACATGAAGTTTTTTTATGGAGGATTTGTGATTTAGTATTAAAGAAAAAATAAGGGGAAACCCATATGTTGTGTAAAAACCCATCGTATTTGGCTAGATGGTGGGGCTTGAACCCGTGACCGAAGGATGATAAGGGTTTCACACACTACCACTGGACTGCACGATTTCCCAGTTAGTATGATTTTTTTTATTGGTAAATATCGAGTTTATTAAATTAAAATATGGAATTTTATTTGAACAATAAAGTTTAATTTATCTTAGAATAATATATGATCAAATCGTTCTAATCATTGGATTTCCAACTTAGTTAAGAAATGTTTGAATAATTTTAAAGATATTAATTTATTGAATAATTTTATTTGAACTTGGCATATTACTATTTAATTTTGAATATTATTATATCATATAAAGTTTTACACATTTGGGAATTATCTTACCATGTGATAACAATTTTTATTTTGGTTAACGTCTAAAGACAGATAGAATATCTTGACTGTCCTTTTTATGGTTCTGTGGTCTTTAAAAGTTGATTTTTATGCTATAGGCAAAATAAAAATTCATCTTTAATACTCTTATTCTAGAGAAAAAATATTATATTATGGTGTAAATTAGTTAATTTATGAATTTAAATTGTCAATTAATTATATTTGTTTATGTTTTCAGTCTAGATGGTGAAAGAAATCCGACAACTTTTGGAAAATGATGTTGAAATTAAATTTTATCCCATTATCATATTTTATAATGATATTAATATTCTATTCCACAAATATTTGTTTTTTGGTTTTGTTTTAATTTAATTAATATTTACCAAGTTCTATATCACCCTCAATTAGTCCATAAGAATTAGTTTTCCCTTCCAAATCCATCTTTTAATTTCCCACTGATGTTCTCCCTATGTGGAATCCTAGTTATGTGTATCATCAATTGAATTTTATGTTTCTCACTTTCCCTTTTTATGGTTTGTTTTATTTATTCATTTTTTTAATTCATGTTTCAATAAATTAAATCTGAAAATTTTATTCCTTTTTAACCAAGATGGATTTCGATGTCAAAATTCATTTTAAGGGGGGTAGGATGTAAAATCATGAGATTTTAAGAAATATATTCTTTCAAATTATTTTAAATTATTTTATTTATTGTGTTACACACAATTTAAAGTATATATTTAATTTTATGAAACATCAATTTTATCTTGGGTTTCATGTAACATTGATTTTCTTTAATAACTTGTGTTACACACAAGGTTGAGTCCTACCGAACAACAACATATTATTAATATTATTATTTAAAATTATAGTGATCACTTAGTCATTGGAATGTTTGTAATGAATATGATTAACTAAATTATGAATATATTGTTTATACATGTTTATAAAATTAATTCTTTTGTGATCAATTAATTATAAATAAATAAATAAATTGAATATAAAGGATGTGTTTTACAAAAAAAATATTTTTATGCCCAAAAGGCATTTAATCTTAATAAATTAAACCAATGAATATTATAGATGACATTAAGAAAATTTAAATTAAAAATATTAAATAAAATGTTTCTAAATTCATCCAATAATTTTTATAGGCATAAAATAAAAAAATCCAATTTTAAGCATAAAAATATGTATTTCTTTGAAGGCATTTTTGCCGACTTTTAATGAATGACTTGTTTTAAAACTAAATTAAAACACTTTTATAAATTTTATTTGAAAATAATAACCTTATTTTTTAAAATTAGAGTTTAAAAATTATCTTAGGGTGAATTTTTGGTATTTTTCTAAGAAGTTTCATTTTTTTGATGAATAGTGAAAAGTACTGAATTTTAATTAAAAACTGACTTTTCATCTAATTTATTTATATAGATAAATAATATATTAATTTTTTTTCAATTATAATTAGTTAAATTATATATAAATAAATCTAAATTAGTTCATTGGAATCAATTTTACATTAAAATTGGATATAAAAACATTTCAAACTTTTGAACTTTTTCGCTTTAAAAACCCACTTTCTCATTCCATCTGTGGGATTAGTTTAAAATTAAATTCTTAAAATTATATAAATTGAATTTTGAAAATTGGATTAAATATTTTGAATAATAATAATTTATAACTTCTAGTAAGATCAACTCTGTTTTTTACAAAAAAAAAATATTAGTGAAATCAATTAAAATTAATTACTGTGATTAAAGTAAAAAATGAGTTTACTTTGTTGTTAAACTATAATCTTAAGGGAAAATGACCTATAAAATTGTCCAAAACCAATTTTACGGAAATATTTTGACCATATTCCATATTTAATTAAATATTTTTTATTATTGGAGGCACATTATTTAAGGGATACCTCCCAATAATGTTTACCTTTTCGTATTTACAAGAATGACACTTCTATACTATAAAAGGGAATTCACTCTCCCCACTTATACACATCACTAAAAACTTTTATCTCATCCAAAATTTTCCCAAATGACTTACCTAAATCCCTCCTCACATCTTATAATCCTCAATTTATGCATAAATCAAACCAATGAAGGCCTTCAGTTCAAACCAAAAGGAGATACTCAAAGAAGATATAATATTCTTCAACAAGCACTTTTGTTTTATTTCTTTCTACAACCCTTAAATTATTTTTATATAATTATTATATAATAACTTAATTATATTAAATATATTAATTTTTTTATATTTTAAGTTTATGACCTACAAATTTACACACATCTATCAAATGGTATACGTAGTCATAATTTGTGTGTACGGTGGACTACCACCTCACGAACTGATGTCATTTGTTCTTCCATTACCACTTATAAAGGTTTGTAATAATGATTTCAATACTATTTTTATATGATAAATATGATATTTATGATTTATTTATGATTATTTAATTATTATATAACACATACCTTTATGATTTCCATTTTGTGGGAATACGATAACATCGATTATAGACGTGTGGACTTCCACCTCCTCAAAGTGATGTGATTCATTCACACTTTACATGGAATGGATTAAGGATTGGTTTAATAAAAATATATGATATAAATGACATAGATATTATATTCATGAAATAATTATATTTCTAGAGATATAATAAATCACTTCATTTCTTACCTTTTCACACACTGAAAAAGTAATAACATCTTTTATGGGTGTGTGGACTACTATCTCCTCAAACCGATGTGATTCTTCTTTTTTTCATAACCACATATTAATAATGATATATATAAGTATATATAACTTAATAATACGTTATTTTTATATAATGACCATTCTTTAATGATCCATTTTACTTACCTTCTTTTTATAAGAATAATTGAAAAATGAGAATGTTACTTATGTGTGCGTATAGCCAACCGTTTCCATGATTTTAATGTTTGTTAATTTTTCATAAACATATTATATGATTGGTTTTAAAATAATAATTTATGTATAAATATGATGATTTTTTAATTATTATTATTCTGGATATGTTTAAATAATGACCTCTTTAACCATAGTCAACCTACCAAAGTCATGTTTACACATAAGCTGAATATGGTCAACAAATCCGAATTAAACTTAATTTATTAAATAATTGTGTATATCTTGTTAATAAGTGAAATAAAATTAATAATAAACATAAAAAATTGTCAATAAATTAAATAATTTACATAAAATTATTTTTTAGGAAGGTAAAGACATGCATGATGAGTCAGACTTAAGGTTAGGGACTTTATCTCAATCACCTTTCATTGAATCATATTTGGATATTATACACTGACCCTCTTTTATGAAGTGTATATATATCCCCTTTGACATTTCATATGATGGATTTATTTATTCTCATGTTATTTAATGATTTTTAAAATTTTATTCCTTCATGGGGATTATTATTTAAATATTTCAATTTGGTATGAGATGATTTGATTTAAAAATATATTTTTAAATGTTTAAATATTTAACTTAAAAAAAATTCATCCACATCAATTTTATTGATATTATTTTTTATTTTTATTTATATACAAATAAAATTATTATAAATTAAATTTTATGTTTATTTTTAATTTCAATCAAAGGATTTAAAAAATAATTTGTTTATATGTTTTATACAAAACATTTTGACAAACGATAAAAGGAATATTTTATTCTTTATGTAAAGGGTGAAAACAACTTTTCCACCATTGTAACTATTATTTAATTTTGAGATTCTATTTAAAACATAAATTTTTTCTTAAATGAAATCATTTTTCCCTTATTTTGGGTATTTTGGTATTGAAAATTAGTTTTCAATGAAAATGGTGTTTCGGTGTTGAAAATTTGCTTTTAAAAAGAAAATGGTATTTTATTTTCCAAAAGTGTTTTTCATATGAGTTTACAATAGTTTTTAAAAGTATTTTATGATGAAAGTGTTTTATTCACAATTTGGTACTTTAGAATTATATGAAATGAGTGATCCCAGTATAGATTAAATGAAGGGTTAATCCTCATTATACCTCATGAGAAACAGGTGCATCTGATATAACTTATATGATGGTTTGAACCCCATTATAGCTCATGGGTGAGCCCAGTATAGCTTATATAAAGAGTGATCCCCATTATAAGTCTCTAATTCATTAGGTAATGATAATTTTGGAAGTCATCCATATGGTTTATCCAATTAAAATGGTTTTGAAATGATTTTATATATATGATGTTCTAAGTCACCTAAAAGAGCTTTAATTACTTACTATGGGTTTTAATGATTTTCTCTGAGAAAAATGTATGATTTTTTTCATGTGATTTTTTTTATTTCATATTCTCAAAGAACATTAAAGATAAATTTAAACTCTATATGAGTTGTAATATTTTTACTAAACTAATATTTTTCTTTCATTTTATATCACTTACTAAGATTTTATACTCATCACTAGTTTTTAAAATATTTTCACAGGGTTTAAGGATGGGTAAGGGAAAGGAATACGTCAATTTGAAACTCGTGGATATTTTCCATGAAAATAATTCATGCTTTATTTTAAAAAAAAAATACATTATAGGAAAAATAGGTACAGATAGGAATTGTCAACTTTGTATTTTAGGGATTTTTTATGCATGATTTATATCCTATTTATCTAAAAATATAAACCTAAAAAGATTCTCTATGTGAAAGAAAGTAAATTTTTTGCATAAACATAATATTATGTAATGTTTAAGGTAAAGACCTGATAGTTACTCTACTACATCTTTATTTTTTGGTTTTATTATGACATATTTTCCTAATTCTATTTTTATGTTATGTTCCTATTTCCACTATCTTGTCTCATTTATTTGGTTCCTTCATTGTGACTTGGGTATTTTTTTTAAAATATGTTTTTAAGAGATTTATTTAAAAATATCTGGTATTAGAATGTTATTAAATATTCCTTTAAAACATTTTTTAGGGGGTAAAGATGTTTTTTTTCAAAAATATTATGATTGGTTTCTATTAAAAGAATAAAAATGTATATTGTAATTATATTTCAAACTAGAATTGATAGTCTATTATAGATAAATAATTTTTTAGACTATGGTATTTTTATACTGAGATCTGTTATGCTCACATCATACTTTTTAACTCAGATTTTGTAGATGCAATATTTTTCTGGTTTAAGCATCATTTTGGGACCTCTCATGGATTGATTGGTATTTTGGATGGATGGTGACCAATAGATCACATGAAGATTACACTATTAGAAAAATTATCTATTTCCACACATCTACTTCCATAGTTTAATAAAACTATGGAAATAGGTTATTTGTTGCCGCATTTTATTTTAAACTAATGGAAGTTCATATCCTTCGGATCGAGTTCCTCCTAGACTTATCCCTCCCCCAATAAACCCTCCCTTATCCCTTTATGGTCGAACCCACATCATCCACATATGCTCCCCCATAGATGCTCCCTATCAGTGCTTCCCATCCACCTATGTGCTCCCAATGATCCTCCTCCTCTAAAATAGGCAGGCCACCTCCCCACTAGTGTGGCTCTGATGCGACCTCCCCACCTCTATGCTAACGCAGCTCTGAAGCAACCTCTCAACCTCCCTTTACGCGACTATGAAGAGGCTTTGACATGGCCACCCCACCTTCCCCAAGAATCCACCTCTCTTCAATCATGATTTGGATCTCCCTATTCAACTAGGGTTTCGGTGGGGGTGAGCACCATCAAAATAACGTTTGGATTCCTCAAACTTCTGCCTCTCCTAATTTCTCATTTCTCTTAACCAACAACAAAAATTATAGATTCTTCCAGAAAGATCAGGTACCCCTCATATCATTCTTATATTTTTAGCAAAATACATAGTTCATATTTCTTTCTCACTGAATCCACTCAAGGTGAACTTTTATAATCACTTCACACAACACAAAAATTCATGGTATGCCCTATAGAATAAGGCTCACTATGTTGAACCTATAACATTTCAAAATTGAAACATAGAAAAAAAATATAGTGTGGTCCCCTTTAGTTCACTCCTCATGTGGTGTAATCTTTATTTCTTAAGCATGTATCATCTCTGTCTCTAACATATTCCACCACTGGAACATAAAAATCAATAGCATGAGTAATAATAAATCTCATTAATTATGATATTTAATGTCATTGATGATTCATGAACATGGTACTACTATTGGTCATTTTTTCAATGGTGTTGTTAATCTTAAATATCTATGTGTGGATTATGTATGGTTGATCGAATATGTATTTTGATTGACATTTTTGTTTTATAAATTCTTATTTACAATATTTTTTAATGTTACTAATACTCTTGAAGAGCTATTCTAGTAGTGTTATGAGGCTTATTCAATTTAATTATAAGGCAATTTTTTCTTCTAATAAATTTTATATTAAATTTTTTCTAGAGTATTTGATATTTTTTATTGAATTTTTTTAAAGATATGGTCTATTATAATTTGATTTCATGCCTGATTTTGTAGACTTATTTGAAAACATTATTTATATTAACTGATCATAGAGTAATATGATAAAACATAATCTATAAGTTTATAATATTATCATTGTTCGATAACAATACATTATTGAAATTATAGATACTATAAATAACTTTATACAATATTAATTTTTATGTTTTCAGGTCAGTATAATTGTAGAATAATCTATTTAAGTGGACTTTTTTTTCTTCCCAAATAAATAGAAATATAGTAACTATTTATTTTTACTTTTGCTAAAAACTTATTGTTTCCCAATATATCCTCAATAAGTTAATCAGTTGATGTACAATATATTTTTAGTTAGTTAAAATATCTACTATTTCCCATTGAAATTCTCGTGCAATTTTTAGGTCAATATAGGAACTCTATTCAAGAGCATTTAAGTATTCTAGAAGGAATCCCTCAAATACCTCATCAATTTTATGTGATCCTCACTAGTATCCCTGTCTAGTTGCCTAGTAAAAATACCCCCTTCCTTCCCTGCTTGAGATGTGATTTGGGCTAATATATCCAGCCACCATTCTAAAAGAAACTGTCCTTATTTAGTAATTGTTTTCTTTTAATAGAATTTTTCCATGGACTTATAAGGCATAAAAAATATTTTATGCATTTTCAAGTATTATTTTTATTATTTTCCAAATTTTACATCAATATTTTTTATTTTTAGTTCATCATTTAGGACCTAGTTAATTTATATTGTCTAAATAGAGCTATAAATATAGCTATATGAATAGATAGTTTGATAGATGGATCACTATTATATATTATTAAACCCTTTTAATTAATAACTCTATATCCACAATATAGATTGTCCGGTAAACGTCATGCATCTGTGGACTATTATACAATGGATTTAGTTAATATTTTTTTGTTTCGTCCATGGAGAGTGTTATTTTCAAAAATTATGGAAAACTACAACCATTTCTTGGGAAACACCATTTAAAGGTATATTTTTAGTTTATTTTATACTATAAATAACTATTTAAATGGATAGATTTTGGTACTTGGTTTTTTTTGAGTATTAATATGGTTTTATTTAAGAATTTAGAGTGATACACTCTTTGTTTCTATATCCCAAAATTTCACATTGCATAGGAATATGTAACCAAACTAAAAAGTCCATGTATTCAAATTTATTACTTTAAAAGATTGAATTTTTTTCCCATTATACTCCTAGACTAATTATTTTCATACATATTAATGTACAGAGTGAAATTTAATATATTTGGAGGATATTTTTTTCTATGTGACTTCCATATCAGTGGAAACAGAAAATAGTGGAAATATAAATCCCAAAGTTTTGAATCACTATGAAAATGAATACATTTATTCTTCATGAAAGGATCATATTTATAAATATAAATTTATCTTAATTATTTTGAAAGAGATATTATTAAATATTTCTCATAACCCCGATAATTAATTAGGACTACATGATGGTAGATAAATCTCATTCCTTGAATGGTGTAGAAGCTCTTTATTTCAAATAGAGCCTTGTATCAGTCTAGAGTCCAATTCTAAGAATTTATTAATAGAAAAAATTATTTAATAATAAAAGGATGCTTCTCCATCCTTTATTCTGAATGAGAAAGTCTCATTGACATGTATTTCATTTTTACCATTTTTAGGATGTTTATACATAGAGAAGGATTGTAAGATAGAGGATGTTGGCCTAGGTATAAGGTTCTAAAGAGCATGGTAACCATGAAATTATTTGAGTATTTATAACTGAATTTATTTATTTATTTATTCAAGCTTAAATTCCTTGATATAGTTTCATTATTATTTTATAATTTTGTTGTTGTGAATTAAAATACATATCTCAATGAGATCTTAAATTAAAAATTTAAACAAATATAGAAATTGATTGATATTTTCTTTACTTATTAAAATATTTTTACATGAGATAAGATTATACTATAGATTCCTAGTTTGAACCCCCCTAGTGGAAAAAATCATTCAATTTTGAAAAATTTGAAAACCACAGTGATTTCAATATGCATGATTCTCAAGACAAAAAAATATTTCAATTTGAGTGGTTTGTATCAGTGATGAATAAGAGTATTTATTTAATATAATATCTATAGGTTATTATATTCATTTATAAATTCCTCATATGATAAAATATGTAAATGTCTGTGAACTCACTACTTAGCGCTCAAGATGCAATATTGTGCAGGGATATGGATTTCTCTTTTGATGTTATGTAGGTTTGTGTAAAATCTTTTGTTGTAAAATTTGGATTATATCTTATTTACATGAACATATTCAATTGAATTTAATCATAATTATATATATAAAATTTTTCCATTATCTAGGATTATGTTGCACATAATTGTTCATATGATTCATCACATTGGATACTTATTGAGGTTATCACTTGTATTGTACATTCTAAAAAACAAGTGGTATTAGTTCTAATTCTAAGTAAAAAACTAAAATTCTATAATAAACCCACTTAATTAAGTTGAAAAAATCATATATTCAATAAAAAATATGGAAAAACATTAAAGATACATTTATCAAAAGTGATAAGTGTTGATCAGATTTCATTTAGTTTCATCAAAATATACTATGAGAATCTTCTCCCAAAGCCTTCCTTCTAACACTATCAAGCCATTTATGATCTCCTAATTCACCTTCTCCTTATTTACTTCGCGATAATTTAGTTTTATATTTTATAGAAATTTCTTTCCTTGAAATATACTCATTTTTAATATAAAAATACAAAATTTTGATTCATCTAGAAAACATTTGTTATGTTTATTTTCAATTATTTTAATATAATAACATTCTGTTACATTAGGAAGTATTTTATTCTAGCATTGGAATCCTTTTCCACTATATAAGTATCTAAGAATTATACACTTTTTTCCCTTCCCATAAAATATTCCAAGATTAGAGTATTTGATATTAATCATGAATGGGCTGCCGAAGTCAAAGAAATAACTCATTTTTTCATTTTATAACTCATTTAATTTTTTTACATATTTGAATTTGTTCTTTCTATGAACTATTTATGAAGATGTACATTTTTTTACACAATATATCTCCAAAAAATTTGATCTTTCTTTCTCAATTAGCATTATTCAACCTATTTCAACAAATAATATATTCAACCTCTCAGAAACTCTATTATACTAAGGTGTGTAGGGGGTTCTATATTTATGAATTATTTAATACTATTCAAGATATGAATTAAAAACATTCCCTTTAGAATACTTCTTATTATCAGTCATCAATTTCATAATTTTAATATCAAGTTCTCCTTCAATGAATTTTCTAAATAATTTATACATTTACACTTATTTTGACTTTACATCATGAACAACACTATTTCAATTCCTATAAATTTACTTATGAATGTAATGAAATATAGGTCACATACAGTGGTTAAATCTACCATATATCTCTTCAATCCCAAAAAAAAATTAGACAGGAATCATGGGTGGTATTTTATTCAAATTCTATTTCCTTACCGCATTATTGCTTCTGTTTTTAGGATTGATCCCCCAAGTTAAAGCATCCATTGGTTTCAAGGGAGTGATATATCATACCATAATATATATGTTCATGAAATCCATTTACTGGTTTTTTATATCACATACCACCACAGTGGTGTGAATACAAACTAATAGTTTTTGGATGATCAATATATTAGACAATTACAATAATAGAATTATTGATTTCTCATGGTATGAGGACACGTTATTGTGACCATGTCGGTTGTTACAACTGAGTGGGGGAATAGTGGGGTTAGGGTGATTTATTAGTACAATTTTATAATGATTTCATTTAGAATGAATCTCTATGACATGTTAATGTCTCATTCCTCACCACTTTAATTATCTTAGCCTCACTTCTTGTAAGAAAAAGATAAAATGAGCACAACACACAAGGATTTAAATGTTTCAGCTATAAAATCCAACTCCTTGTCTAGATTTTATAGGACCTCAAATATTATATATTCCATTATAAATTCTAATGGTTACTCTAAGGACCATAAAAGTCCTATCAATATAGAGTCCCCCAGTATTCCTTCTGTAGGGTCCCTCTAGAGAATTCATCATTCCATAGAGCACTAAAAATGTATGATTCAATAGTTGGAACGATGTCCTTTGAATCTGGGTTGCATTAGCACAACTCGATGTTGATCTACCTCCATATAAAAAATATATCAACTAGTATACTCATGTTTAAACACATTAATAGAATTGTTAGGTAATTGTCACAATCTATTCTATCAGTATCAAACAGTCACTTTAGAGTATCAACTATCTGATTCTTCTCATATTTTCAAGTCTGGAACACATAGATCACCTACTTCTTGAATGGATCTCGATATAAATATATTCTTTCTCTCCATGATACAACTATGTATTATGTTCTCAGCTTCTCAATTATCTTAATTAGTATACACAAACAAATATTCTATTCATTACATACATTATTTTATACTAATAGAATATCATCAATAATTTCCTTCAATTTTATTTCAGAATCTCCTCAATTCTCAATTGGAAAACCATTATCCATATTCAATTATTAGTTGGAAATAGTTATCCATATTCATTAAATACATTATTTTATACATGTACAGTTCAATAAAATAAATATCATGTATGAAATATTTTGATTGACACCACATTAGTTCTTTATTATAAATAAAAACATTTTATAAGCATAATGAAAGTAATTCTGAAATAGATAAAATATATATTCTGATATATATACCTAAAAAATCAATTGTAATTTACTTACTATTAATACAATATATTGTATGCATATGATTTATTTTTTTAATAAATCATACATATATTCTTTTTTGTTAATTGATTAAATTTAATTGTCCAAGGAAAGTTTAGATGTGATTTCATTTTTTATTTTTTATGATTTAATTGATATTTTTTAAATTTCATTGTATTATATTTTATGTTCAAATAAAGTGACTTTTGAGAGTAGAATCCCACATCTAATATGGTAACATGTGTAATATATGATTATGCTGATAAAAATTTTACATTATTAACTCAAACATTAATTTCATGTAGTATTATAGTAGTTTCATAAAAAATTTATATCTACAATTTTCTATTATTTAGTACATTGTAACTTAACATCTCTTATTTTTGTCAAGACAAGTGGTGTAGATGATTTTGTTTTATATTTCATCTATCATCTAGTAAAAAATGAAAATAATGACATGGGTAATCATGAAAATTTCTATTTGCAATATCTTTTCACCATAATACTATAGTAAAATATTATCTTCATGCTTTTATCATCCTCATAATGTTTTTATAATCTTTTCCATTTTTTACATTGTTTTTTTATTAACATGTCTATTTAATTTTTATATTATCTCATAGGCCTATGTATATTTATCTTCCTGGTATGTTGTCCTTTAAATTTATTATATCCATATAATATCTATGTATATTACAACTTTTCATATTTCAAAATTTTGTTTAACCCTAACTTTTTTTTGTAGGTGTTACAACTTTGTTTAAAATCCCAATTCTTATTTATTTAAAAAGGTGTTATGGTTTCTTATTTTTATTTGAATGTTTTATTTTTTCTTATCACAAATTAAATTATGCAATATGTGTGATACAATAATTCCTAATTGATGTTTCAACAATTTTTTCAGAAGATTTATAGGGTGCATATTATATTACAGTTTATAGTCAGAAGATTTATATGGTGCATACTATATTGATTTCTATTCTTTGTTACATACATATACTTATGTTATGGTCATTTTATTTATTTTTTAGTTTTTTCATGTCCAATGAATCCTCATTAACAATTAAAGATGAATTTTTTCCCTCAATATTATAGTTATCTCATAGGATCAAATAGATTATCTTATTGGATGGTGACCCTTCAAATCCAATAGTCTTTACAAACACAACTGATTTTGTTAATCGCACATTTATATTATAATGGTTTCTCAACAAAGATCCCAAACTTGTGATACTCAAGGCTTAAGCAGCAATGGGGTTTTATGCAGTAAATATTGACACAGCCTGGTGGAATTTGTCTTGATTTTTGGAACCCACAACCTACCTAGCTTTTGTTATCTTATTGAAAGTTCCATTCAGCCAAGTTGTGCCTGCAGTCACATATATGCTCGTTTTGACATCCAACCCTATGCCATTCAGTTTTTTATCAGTTTCATGATTTTATTTGTATTATAGCCCCTTCGTTGAATAAAAAGTGGCTTTGGACTCAACTTTTAACAATTTTTATTATTCATAAATCACTCTTACTCTTTTATAGGCATGTCGAATTGATTCAGCTAATATGGATATTTTGATTTTGAGAAAACAACAAATTGGAAATGTTCCGTGAGCTGGAAAGCCCTAAATTTCCCATGAATATTTAGAATTATAAATTTTTTCCCTTAGCAGCTATGGAAATTTGGGTTTAAGAGGGATAAGCACGTCAAGCCTATTTTGGTGAATTAACCTCAATCATGAAAGAATTATAGGCATTCTTAGGCTATATTTTGTGGATTATACAAATATATGAATGGTATTTTAAGTGGTGAATAAATGTATAGAAAGCACAGAGTGCTTGATTTGTTGGACATATACTTGATCTTACCAAAGTGTAATATTGGTATACTTTAAATGGTTTTCTAAATGTTAGGATAAATGTTAAGAGGAATATGGTATTTATTTCAAAGGGTAAATCATGTCCAATGCATGTTAAAATATAATGTTAGATGATTTTCCTTCACCGGGTTTGTTAAGTTGTGAGTTACATGCTGTATTTCTATGTAATGAATAAGAAAATGGATACTTAAATGGTTACAGAGGAAAAATAACTGGGTAATAGTTGGGTAATTAACCTGACATGAAATATGGGATCTTGAGACCTTGTTAGAGGTTATTTATGTGTATTGGTTTATTGAAATTATGATCTTCAATATAGACAATGGATTTTTATTTCCATGTTGATTTTGCATGCTTTGTAAGGGGTTGACAACATGAGTTTTAATGGGTAATAAATGATGTGATATGTTGTGTTTTTAGTGATGTATGAGATGTTTATCACTAATCATGTTGTGTTATGTTGTGTTATTAGTGATGTATGATATGTTTACCACTAATAATGTTGTGATATGTTTGAGCTATGGTAAGGGTCACTTAGAGGTGTCTTATGGGTTGAGTTATGAAGTTCCATTGTATGAAATAATTGGCTTTGAAGGTAATTGTCCCCTTTTTAAATTACACTATTATTTATATATTCATATACAAACTACTTGAGGTTTTGGGGCTTTTTCAAAGGATTATGTTCTCACTCACTATACATAACACCTTTTGTGTGTACAAATAAAACTCCTGATGTTAAAAGTAATGGAAAGTGGCCTTTGTAGTGTGGTGTTGATTTAAAAATACCATTTGAATATTAGTTTTAAATATTATATATTATTAAGGAGTGAATTATCTACACTTCCTTCCATTATATCTATCAGTTTCATTTTTTTTGTATTGGTATGTATGATTTACCTTTGAGTTTGACTATTTGACATTTCTGGGTGTGTTAGTATATTATGAAATTCCTATAACATTACAAGTGATACAAGTACATCATGATTTGTTGAATGATCTGGAATACTTGATATTGTGTAGAATCATTTCATTTCATCCATTTTAAGTTTTCATAAAATTGTTGAACATTATTTAATGATTCATTGAAGGTATTTCTAATCATTATACAAATCATTTAAATGCTAAATTATTTTTTTATAGAATATTGATGATATGAGTTGTGTTGTATGTTGTTGTAATTTGTGGTAGCTATAGGATATGAGCTTCATCTCCTGATATTTTGATTTAAGAAACCCTATGTTTTTTTATTTCTATTTTAATATCTTAGATCAAATAGGTTCAATCTAAGAAATTGTTTCTATTGTATTAAGGTATTGATCCTTTTGATAAACACCCATAGAATTTTCCAGAAAAAATGTTAAGTGTTATTAAAAATTCTTTTAAATTCTGTCAAATGGAATATTAACATGAAGTCATCTTTTTTAATTGGTAATAATCTACTCAACTATATTTGAGTCATGGAAAATTTATTTTCTTAAACATTTTCTAATTCATTTATAGGTTATTGGGATAGTTAAATGGTCCATACTTAACATTATTTAACTTTATTTCATTATTATTCCCTTTATGTGAAATTTTCCTCCTAACTTGATGATAATTTTTTCAGTTTACAGTAAGTTTTGTAAACTTTCTTGATTATAATTTCTCTATTTCTCTTTTTATTTCAACCATGTTTCTTAATAAATTATATTCCTTTAATTTTTTTGACTTATATGGGTCAATAATATAACTTTTATTTGTGCGAAAAAAATATTGATTTTTGTAAAATTCAAGTTTCAGTCACCCCCAAAATGTGAATGATGTTAAGAATGTGTAGTGTTTTTTTGGTGGCTAAAAATAAAAATTCTATTTTATCAAGCATTATTTTTATTTTTAAATATACCATTATCTATATGCTTTATCATTGGATTTTGTTTGATTCAATGTTTTTAGGTGATGTGGAACACACGCATCTGGTCAAGACTTTACTCCACTCCATAAAATTAGAAGTGAGATTGATAAGAATTCATAGGCAGAATATGATTCTAATAGTTAGGCCACATACCTGAATTTGGTTATGAGTTCCAAATATATATGGAACATAAATTTTTAAATTTCATGCTAGGGTTAAAATTATATGTTAAGATTACATTCATAACCTTTCTTATTAATCTTCTTGACATGATTCTATATGTTTTTAATCAACAACATGGGTTACATGGAGGGTGATTGGGTGTTGGTGGAGCTTCATTTTTCTATCTTTGTTTTTTTATCACAATCATCATCACATCTCAATTTAACTATGGTTCTATTTTTCAATACTCAACTCAAATTAAGGGTATACCCGTTTTTTTACCACTGCTTATCTTTTGTCAATTCCACGGTTTCTGAGTAAGGAGTGCTTGTAGAAAGTTGGTTGAACTTTTTCATTTCTTTCACAGCTAGGGAAAACCTAATTGCTTCTACTAATAGGGGAGGTGTTATGGGATCTTTTTTTGAAGCTCTTGGTCATGTATCCATGAGTGTTCAGGCCCCATCACTCCAGCAAACTAGGTAATGAGTATGGTCGCTTTACAAATTATGACCCTGGTACTAGGGGTGGTTAGGACCTGACCATGTAGCTCCTTCATATTATAGTCATAGTGCAAGTTAAATCATTTTTTACAATGTTCCTATTATAAAAATAAAAAACACCTTGGTTTTTTAATGATATGAATGTGTTGTTATAACCTACAGTAGTTTAATTTTTTTATGGAATATAGAGGGTATAGACACAGCTAAAACTGTGGAAATAGCCTCTGAATTACACGGTTAAACCATGGTTGTACCTTGTAATTTCAATGGTTCAATTCATAACTATAGAGTACCTACTTACACGGTTTTAACTATGGTATTAGGGTGAAATTTCCACGGTTAAACCATAGCTATAACATTCAATTTCCACGGAATAAATCATGGAAGTAGGCCTTAAAATCCACAGTCTAAATTATGTCCATAAAATTAAATAAATACGGCCAAAACATGGTGATACCTAGATATTTCCATGGTTTAAACTATAGAAATAGGTGGTATACTGCCATGGTTTGATCCATGGTAGTAGCATTTAATATCCATGGTTAAACCATGGTGATATCTAGCTATTTCCACCGTTTAAATTGTGGCAATAACAGTCTATGGCCACGGTTTAAACCGTGGTTGTAGCTGGAGCCTATTGTAATGTTAATAGCACCCAGGATTTGTCCAAACTGTGTAAATAGTCTATTTATGTATTTGTGATATGTTGGGTTTCATTTTATTTTGTTTAGTTGGTAGATTAATCATCTATGAAAACCTTCTCTATCATGGTTCCTATTATTATCATTATGGTTATTAATTTATGTTCATTTGGTTTTTTTCAGTTTGTTTCACCACTATGTTTTATTATTCATATTTTTATAGTTTTATGAATTTTCATGGAAATTTTATACTAGATGGGTTATGGTATAATTATGGTATAATTTCATTAATGTTAAATCATTATTCAATATAAAAAATCATTTAAAATGATTTCTTGTGATTCCTTTGGTGATTTTTTTGGACCTGGGGGGTCTGGAATGCCCCTTCGGTATGCCTCCAGTTGGCTTGTAACAACATAATATTTTATGAAATATTTTTTTTCAAATGATTTTAATTTCTTTGATATCTTATGTTACAGGAAGCACCAAGTTTTAACAAACCACAACATACTATTACTATTATTATTTAAACATAACCATTATAAAAAAAAATTAAACATGGTAGTATGAATGGGAATAACCACATATTTAAAATTAACTATAACTATTTTAAATAATGAAAATATATTTATAAATAATTTCTTAATATTTGTTATGGTTTTTATATACTTTGAAAATATATTTCTTCTAAAAAATTATTTTCATTACTTTCTGTGAACAAATAAAATGAATTTTTATAAGTTTCAGAAAAAAAAATTGACCAAACTAACATATTTTTTGAAATAAAAAGGTCAAAATTATCTTATAGTGATTTTTTATAATTTTCTAAAATGATTAATTTATCGATGAATAGTGAAAAATACATATTTTTTAAACAAATTGTCTTTTTATTAAATAATTTACAAGTTACATTTTATATTAAATTGATTTAAAAATTAAAATTAGTTCATTTTATTTTTATTAATACCATTTATGTTATTTTAATCAATTTCATATTTAATTTGGATATAAAAAATTCTTATACTTATTAAAAGGTTTCTTTGGAAAAACGTTTTTTCATCACGTCTGTAGGTTCAATTTTAAATTAAATTATACCACTTATATTAATTGAATTTTAAAAAATATATTAAATTTCTTGAATTAATTTAATTAATATTATATAATAAGGTTTAAATAATTTTTTTTTATAATTAAAAGTAAAAATAGTAAAAATTAATTATCATAGTTAAGGTTAAAGAAGGTTTACTATGGGGTTAAATTAAAAAAATAAGGGCTATAATGACCTAAAACATTTCCCAAATCCTATTTTATGGAAATATTTTGAACTTATATATTATAAATCTCATTATGTATCCATTTTTGAGACTTTTTAAATGTTTAAAAAATGTGTATAACTTATTCTTTTCAAACAATCCAAGTGTATCATCTCCCCCACTTATAAAAGGGAATTTCCATTCTTCTTCATACATCCAAAGCCTTTGTTTCATCCAAGAAATAATAAAATACCTTCCTTAAATCCATAAAAAAATATTATAGTACTTAGTTTGATTATTAAACCCTTCAAACAAGTCTTTTGGTGAAAACCTAAGGAGGTTGTCTAAAGAATAGGTATCATACTTAACCGACTATTCTTATTTTACTTATTCTTCCATCTCCATAAAATATTATTCAAACATGATTATATTATAAAATTAGTATCTAATAAATATTTTTTTTAATATCAATTTTGGGACCTATATCTATATTCTCTTCCATCAAATGGGAATCAAAATTGTCGATCATGTGTATGGTGGACTACTGTCTCACGAACTGATGTAATATTTTTTACATCACAGCATCTCATGGGTATATATAATGATATATTTAAAGTATATATATATGATATTTATGAAATTATTATACTTTTTTATTTATAATATCAAATATAATTTCGTACCTTCCAACCCACGGGAAAACGATAATGTTTATCATGCGTACATGTGGACTACCACCACCACGAAGCAATATGGTATGTTTTTCATTTTATTTTGACTTGGATGGTAATAATTATATATTTAGTGAATATATATTATATATATGATATAAAATTATTTTATAAATTTAAATTTATATTTAACATTCTTTTGTTCCATTCATCAAAAAATGAAAACAACGTTCATGCATACGTACAACTTACCATCACCATTAATGATGTAAATCATTTTCTATCGATAAATTTTATAGATAACTCTAAATATGTACATAATGAATTTATATTATATTTATATCATTATTAAAATTCTACGGATGATTTAACCATGATAACTATAAAAGGACTAAAAACTATTGAACTAAAACATACATGAAAAATGAAGAAGTTATCACCTGTAGTAGTGTTTTTTAAAGAATTATTAAGAAATTAGGTGATAAAAGGGTTATGAGTAATCATAAATAGTATGATATATGTGATTATATGTAAGAACCTGGATCTTCTTTTTAGTTATGGATCTTGTTTTTTGTTTTTTTAGGAAAAATGAAGAAAAGAAGATTTTCTAAGAACACCATGTGTACTTATGTGTATACGTTGTGTACCTAGCTTATTGCATACAGCTGCGTTTTGACCATGTAATGGAAGCGTACATGGCCTTGTGGTGACCTGTTAGACCCGCTTAAGTCAGGAGGCCAGTTAAGAATACTACATGGCATGTATTTTTAAAGAACATGATGTGTATTTTTTCTTTTATTTGATATATCATAGTGGGGTCCAGTCTCATGTCAGGAAATGCCTTCTTCTTCCCATGTTTTGTATAGGAGTGCCCCAGAATAAAGGATGAAGTCTAAACCCCTGATTCTCTATCTGAGCTCCGATTGAGACATTTTCGAGTGTATTGAAATCCCATGGTTGATTTCTCAAACCCTCTTGACCCCTTCTTCCTAATTCATCCTCTCTTGTGAGTTACTCAAGGTTAGATGTTTTCATGTTTTTGTAGATCTACACCGTTTTAAGCTGATTCAAGGATCGAAATTCAAGTATATAGATCATAAGACATCAAGGTAGGTGTTTTTGTGCCTTTATTTGTTTTTCTTTGATCATATAGGCAAAAGGTTTTGCATACCCACATTTAGGGTATTGATTGATTTAGAATTTAACCATGTTATTACCTATTATTTTTTGGTTGATTGATAAAGGGTTGTTACTTATACATAAAATTAGATAGCTTTTTTTCCATGCCCTCTTTTATTAGGATGTAGTTCAATTGATTGTATGAAATTACTGTGATATAAATTGTGAATGTTTAGCCATGAAGTTGTTTCAGATTACATGAACTGCTTTGATATAACATGCTCATTGTTTTTTCCAATGGACTGTGAGAGACTTGGACCAGGGAGACTGAGAGGTATTTCATATTACTTATATGTATTATGTTTTTTCAATGAACCATGAGAACCTTGGACAAGGAAGGCTGAGGGGATTTCCATATTATTTAAACAGGACCATGAGAGCCTTGGTGTAGATCTTTGACCAAAAGGGTTAGATAGTGAGAGCTTTCCCAAAGGATATTTATTTAATGAATTAATGTTATGTTTGACCAAAGGGGTTAGACCATGAGAGATTTCCTACAGGGTCATTATTTTAGTGAATTGATGCTATGTTATACCAAAGGGGTTAGACCATGAGAGCTTTCCCAAGGAGTGGTTTGTGAATATTTGAATTATTATGATGCGTCATCAATGAAAAAGTAGAAGATTGGATTCGGTTATAATTGATTGATTATATGGTCTTATGAGACACCTGTTTTGGTTACTTTACACAAGGGATACATATCTTAGGCTAGATCCAAGGGTTACATGATTCAATGGATGAATAATATGTGTTAAATGAATGTAATTGAAAACTATATGATTGTTTAATTTTAAGTACTTCTTAGTTTATTACTTTATTTTTTTTCATATTATTTGCTATATATATATATATTCACTGACATATAAGTATAGATATTTTGGTGGTTTCTTACTATGATTTATCTCACACCCTGTTTGGGTCATGCTTTTGGACCCAAACATATTATATGATTGCAGGTATAGATAAGCGAAAGTGCCCTTCTTCATCAAGTACTTGATTGCTATCAGATTTGGAGATCATGGGACCAAGATTAGGCTTGCGGTGATATTGGAGTTTACTTAATTTTCCGTTGTATTGTATTGTATTGTATTTCTATATTTGGGGCCTATTTTGGCTGCTTTCCTAGACACATGTGACATGCATCATTTATATATATGCTCTAGTTTTTTTATTACTATCAGTCTTCCACTTTTTACTTCTGTGGTATTATTACTCCCACTAATGTTTTATTATTATTTTCATTGTGTATACTCTTCCAATGAAGGAATAGTTTCCACATTATCAGTCCTTGTCCCTCACTTCTTGTTGGAATCCTCTAGCATTTGGGGAAATTTGCTTGAGGTCATGTGACCAACCGGTCACGAGGAACCCTTGGGTGGCACCGGGATCTGCGACATTAAAAAGTGGTGTCAAAGAAGATTCTTTTCTAGTTTTTCTTATTGCTTGGTGATATTAGAAATGGATACGAAGGAAATATATTTTTGTAATTAGTTTTTCCTAGAAGTATCTACCCCATTTATAGGGAAAAGCCAAATTACCTCAAATTGATTTGTAATTTTTGGATTTTGAACTATTACATTTGATTCGATTTCACCATTGGGTAAAGCACTTATTTTGTGTTATTAGTATTGGTATCATTGTGGTTCTATTTTGTTGTAGCCTAATGAGATGAGGGTATTCCATCTCATGCATCATGTATAAACTTGTTATAATCACATGTCGTGCATTCTTTCTATGCCATTTAGAGATAATTACGGATTTCATACTGTGGTGATAGATTTTATCCTAGATATGCATGTTGTTGTGATAGATTTAATGATATAAATACCTTTTATTTTGATATGGTATTGGTATATGTAAAGTTTCATTTGTATGGACACCAAGATTTGGTCCCTGAGGTGTTATGGGCCCTCTTGGATTGAAATTTGGTGGATTATGTTTGAACTTTAATTGAATTCTATTAAGACATGATATGAAAAAGGATTCCAAAGTTTGATTCACGTGGAGTATGGGATCTCAAGGATCAAAAATTGGTATGTCTTGGCTAAATTTTTGGATTTTGGGGTTTCGTAGAAGTTTTATAGGCTTACTATCTGGAAAACCTATAAAACACAGTGTGTGGTGTTATGAACACATGCCATGTGTTCTTATATTCTGGAAGAAATGACTTTTATGAAGTACATGTTGTGTACCATATGTACAAGTCATGTAGTTGTTGACAGTGTGACTAACTGTGTGAGCAGAGACATGGGGTTGGTAAAATTTTTGTAGAACACATCGTGCATTGGGATTATACATCGTGTTGTAGTCAACCGAGTATCCGTCCGTGTGACTAAAAACATGTGTGGATGGAACTTTTGTTGTACGTGTCATATCTAGAGTGTACACACCGTGTAGTGTTACACCAGTAGAACCTTGTAGTTCTATCCATATAAAATTACATAGGTAGGATGGAATATTTATGTACACATCGTGTCTCAGGAGTAATATGCCATGTGTATGGTGTGTTACATGACCAAGTTGGCAGAGGTACACTCCCATGGTAAGTCTTAAGGGAACACACTGTGTAGTGGTTCTATACACTGTGTAACCCTATTTTGAAAAAAATTGAATGATTCCCTTCACTTGTTCCATTACTGCACTTCTGAGTTTCAGTTTTCGTTAATCTCGTACAGAGGTGTGTGCTTGACCTTACAGATTCATGCCACCAAGACGTCCTTCGGTCGTACACCAGGTACAGGGCGATGATCAGACACTGAAAATGGTATATTAGGGACTACCAGCAGATCCTCCCATGATGCATGTCTTTACACCGGCTATTTTACTGGATGTAGGTACTAATGTACAGTTCTGTGAAGGCTTTATCAGGATGATGAAGACCTTATAAGGATTACCACATCTTTCCCCAACTATGGAAGAGTTGACGTGGGTGTTCCAACAGAAAAATCCTCCCACTTTGTCAGGTGATTTAGGACCAAAAGATATAGATTCATGGTTGGAGGCCATTATTTCTATATTTGAGCATCTAGAGATACATTTTGAGAGGAGGGTCAAGATCGTGACTTACATGCTACATGATTCCATCAAGAGATGGTGGGATAGTATCTCACAAGCAGGGCAGCATAGGGATATGGTTTGGGAAGAGTTTTATAGGAACTTATATGATTACTTCTACCTTGATATGTTGATGTCCAACAAATCCCAAGAGTTCATTCATTTAGATAAGGTCACCCTTTCAGTGATGGATTAATCTTCTCACTTTATAGAGCTTCAATGCTTTGCACCTGTTCTGGGGGTGATAAGTTATCATTGGCTAGGAAATTTGAGGATGGTATCTAGTACGACATCCGATCACAGGAAAACAATTTCATGATGACTTTGGTGACTGCTATAGTAAACTAGGCACTGACTACCAAGTGTAATCTGAGGGAGTTTGGAGCTGCGATCCAGGGTTGTTACTCCTTTGACTGATAGAAGGAAGCACCATAGGGATCCTTTGCATGGTGATTCCAATAGCAGTGATGTATCTTTAGGTAGCTAGCTGAGGTGCTACTAGTGCGGGAAGAGTGGGAACATGATAAATCAGTGCCCGAGATACCCAGTTGAGTGTTGATCTTGCGGAAATATGGGTCATCTTCAGCATTTTTTCTAAATTTTCTCACCAGTAGTGAGTGATAGGGGATCTGTTATGATTCCACATATATGAGTGGGACCACTAGTTTCTCATAAGTCAAATAATAAGAGTTTTTAGTCCATTCATGATGAGGGGGTGGTCATGGTCATGGTAGCCAAATGATAACTTCTTAGCGATAGTAGGGTGGATCAGCTCAGGGTATCCAGATAGGGTCACAGGACTGTGATATAGGTCATACTTTTGCGATGGTGTAGACCTAGTATGAGTAGGATCTCGGACCCTCTGTGGTTAGAGGTACAATTCTAGTTGCCTCGATTTTAACTTTTTCTCTTTTTGATATAGGGGCTTCCCATAGTTTTATATTTGTTTCAATTTTAGATATCATTGGGATTTTTATCTTTACTTCTGATGATGTTATGTTTCTAGACACTCTGTTGGGTATTAGGACGACTAGTGTACATTAGTGCAAGGAGTGACCCCTTGAGGTTGGTGTGTAGCACCTAGGTTTTGAGGTATGTAACCTTTTTTATTCATTTTTATTTTTTTCAAGTGCTTGGGATGAGTTGGGGAGAGGTTGGGAGAGTTTGGAATGGTTTTGAATAAGTTTGGAGGCTTTTCTAAGGGTGTACAGTTTGAGCACGGTTAGGGAAAACCCTACAGGTTCTCCAGGAAACCATGTAGGGGGATATAGTAGGCTTTGCACAGCCTACGCACATTTTTCCAAACCGTGTGAGGAAACCGTGAGGACCCCTTCTCTTGAGATAGTGTCATTCACATGGTTAGCGCATGGTTTTCCAAACCTTACAGGCTAACCATGCAGCCAATTAAAAATAGTGTTTTTAAATCCAGGCTCCCTCAAAGGTGCCTCATTTCTCTTCAAACTCTCTCCCACTCGAGCCTCACTTGGGATTTTTGGTTCTCAATGGTTGGAGGAGCTCTCCCACTCATTTTTTAATCAAACCAAAGGTTTTTTTTTGGTGTGTTTGAGACGATTCTTCTCTAGTAAGTCTCCTCTCTTATTTATTTATGGTTTTTCTATAGTTATACTTTTCCCTCTCTCTCATTTTTCTTGATCTACATCCGTTGTGTGTAGTTATAGGGTTGTTTTTTCCATGGGTATTGATTTTAAGGCTTGTTGGTGATAGGTAAGAAGATCTAGAGTGGTTTCGGTGGTGCGTTCTTCGGGTTTGGGTGCAGTTGCATGTGGGTCGAATTCACAAGAACCCAAAAGGTAGGTGGCTTCTCTCTCGACTCCACTTGGTTAGAACTAGCAGCTTTGGTTACAATTAAATTGTTTTGCTTGAAATTAATCTTGATAATGATGTGTGAATGTTTTTTGAAAATCCATTTGGTGATGATTTTGGGGATTTTGGGGAAAATGTGTTATTGTTGAAAATAGGAGCTTTGTTGTGTGATTTTAAAATGTTGATTTTAAAATCGCTAGTGGCTGATTATAAAAATGTTTTGTGAAATATGGTTTTCAATAAATATTTTGTTATTGGAAATTTGGTTGGTCATGGAAAGTTAGTTAAATGGTGTTTTCATTAAATTGGTGATTTATTGAAGTGAATTGGCATGTGTTATAAATGGTTGTGTTCTTATTATGCGGCCTTGGTGCTTTATGCTTGTTTTTTGATTGAGTGTTATGGATTGTGTTGGTTGTGGGGAAGTGGGAGGGAAGTATCACTATAAAAGGTGATGTATAGTGATTAGAAGAACCACCATTATTAAAGTGGGTGGGAAGTCTCACTATAAAATGTGATGGATAGTGGTTCGAAGAACCACCATTATGGGTAGTGGTCAGGAAGTACCACTAGTTGAGAATGGGGTGTACGGGATGGGAGGAAGTCCCACTGTAATGGTTGTTTTGTTGTGAGTTGCTTTGAAAAGATGGAATATTTTGTGCTAATGTAAAGTGGTGAATTGGCTTATGGCATGGTTGTTTGGATTTCCCTTGGGTTGCATGGTCCAGGTAAAGGTGGTTTGGTAAGGGTGTGTTTGGCTTATTGGTAATTGATGAACTACTGAATGCTTTATATAATATGTTTTATATAAATGTGCTAATGGTTTTATCCTAGTGGCGTGTGTAGGGAAGTCATTTGGCGAAAACCTACTGAGTATTTATACTCACTCCCTGCTTTGGCACTTAGGTGATTTTGCAGATGTTGTTCTCCGAGACACAGGTAAGAGTAAAAAACCTCATTTTACTAGCAGTTCCGCATGATGCTTGGTGATGTGTTAGTTCTTGGAGCATGGATCTTGGTGTAGAGATATGGATGGTGTCCTAGTTCTATTGGATTCTTGTTGTAGTCTTCCACTTGGTACACTTCTTTTGGCTTGGTTGAATTTGGCATGTGGGATTGTTATGGAATAGTTTGGTTTCCTTTTTGGGTAATGTATGGTTTTGGTTATTTTTTGTCATGCATCATGTAGTTTTTTGATAGTGTATTGTTTGTTTGGTTGGTTTTGTATAAAGGTAAAATCATTTTCCAATTTATTCTTGAAGCCCTCAGCATTTATTTCCAGCCTTTGCACCTTGGGAACGTCGCTTAAGGCCAATTTTAATTCCTCCACCCTATCAAGAAAATGATAAGGGGATGGATGTTACAAGTGGTATTAGTTTGTTTGGTCCTTGGATTTCAAGTGAGAATAGTTTTTCGGTCCTGTGGTGTTGATTGTCGGTCTTGGTGTTAACATTCATTCTCGGTTTATTCCTTTATTTGGCATGGTAGCAAGGTGTAGGATTGTCGGAGCTTGGAATGTATATAATAAAAGGACAAGCTAACCCTTTTATGTTGAACTTAAAGTTATCAGGGAGTTGGGTATATAAGTGTTTGGAGACACATATAGGCATTGGATATCTCATTTTCATGGGTGTAGCCAATGAGATAAGCATGGCATGCATGGTAGAAATGACTTCCCACTAGGATGCACATTTCATTGGGTTATAATGATTGATGGTGTGGTATGAATGTGTGGATTTTGGAAAATTCTGGTTTGGGTTTCAAAAGGGAAGGGTCTAACCATGGAAATTCATGGTATTTTGAAAATGGGTTGATTTTCAAAATATGGGGGATTTTTCAAAAATGGTGCAATGTGGGAAATGTCGAATTGTTGAAAGCCTGGTGGTGATAGTTTCTATAGAATTGACAGTGAAATTGTATGCCTTTATTTTTTAGGGAGTGAGAATTATAGTGATTCTTATGTTGATAGAGATGGAACTGGGTAGGCATCATAGAGACCAATCGAAGGAAGCTACTAGAAATGTGGTTGCACCTAAGCTCCAAGAGAACAATTAGTTAGCCCAAAGCATTGTTCGGGATTTTCAAACAAGGAAGTCAGGAATGAAACCAGATACACCTATTACAATATCTATCATGGTCAGAAATCCAATTAATGAAAGTATGATTGTCCTCACGAGAGGAGGTGTGAACTATAACATTGAGAGAAATAGAAAGACAAAAACCTTTTCTCATCGACATGGAGCACATCAGAATCAGAAAACAAGATTGTTAAAACTTCCCCTGAGACCCAAGTATAAGCTGGGATGTTTTTAGTGTGTATCTACAAGCCACATCAAGTGGTATTGTAAGACACAACCATGAGAATATCATAACTACAAGAAGATGGGTAATATTCAGTGGTATTTTTGTAATTCTTTGAGGTCGGGTGTTGGTGAAACTCCTCAGTAAGGGAACTTTCAATAGGATTACAAAGATCAAAGCATGGAAAGCACACATCTACTTGGAGTTGAGAAAGTTTTAGTGGATGATCATATGGGACCATCCATAGTTTGAGGTACGGTTCTTTTTAATTCCATGTTGATGCAAGATTTGTTTGATACGGGTGTTTCCCATTATTTTCTTGCTTCTCATGATATTATTTTACTGGGTTTAACTCTAGATATGATGCCTTAATTTTTAAAACATCAAAATCTTATGGGTCAAAGAGAGTGTCTAGCTTTCCTATGTAGACCATTTTTCTTAGTCATGGATGACAATGAGTTGATGTGGGATTTCTTAGTGCTTGACATGGATGTGTATGATATAATCCTGGGAATGGATTGGTTGACAATATTCAAATCCCACATTGATTTTTATATGAAAACAGTTAGTTTTGTGATGAAGGATGGCATTATACATCTCTTTAGGGGGGAGAATAATGAGAAGTAGGGTGCAACAGGCTTGTTTGCACCAGTGGTTGGCATGATATCGTATTAGTTAGCGTCTTTGACATTAGAATCAGTACAAGGTGTTGAGAATAGTGTACTTCCAGTAGTTGTGGATTATTTTATGGATGTTTTTTTTTGAAGAATTCTTAGGACTACCACCTATGAGAGAAGTGGACTTTATGATTGATCTCTTTTCGGGGACTACTCCTATCTCAATTTCATCTTATCAGATGGCACCAGCAGAATTGTTGGAATTGAAAGTGAAATTGGAAGAGTTAGAGAACAAAGGGTTCATCTGGACTAGCACGTCTTCATGTTCATTTCCGATTTTCTTTTAAAAAGGAGAATGGAACCTTATGTCTCGGTGTTGATTATTGTAGATTTAATCAGGTAACGATAAAGAACTGATATTTACTTCCATGCATTGATGATTTTTTGACCAGTTGAGGGGATCTTAGGGGTTCTCCAAGATTTAATTGAGGTCAAGTTATCACCAATTGTGGGTGAAGAAGGAGGATATATGGAAAATATCCTTCAGAAGTAGATATGTCCATTGCGAGTACGTGGTTATGCCCTTTGTTCTAACGAATGCACCAATAATGTTTATGGAATTGATGAATCAGATATTTCTGAGATATCTAGATTCTTTTGTGGGAGTATTTTTGGATGATATACTTTTGTATTCAAGGACAAGGGTAGAGCATGAGAATCACTTGGTGATAGTTTTGGGGGATCTTGAGGGGTCATCGGTTGTATGCCAAATTGTCAAAGTTTTACTTTTGGATACAAGAGGTTCATTTCCGTTTCCATTTTATCTCGGATAGGGGTGTTTCTATTGATCTAGAAAAGATAGAGGTAGTTATCTCATGGAAACCACCAAATAATTTTTTCGAGATATAGAGTTTTCTCAGTCTAACTTGGTATTATCGCCATTTTGTTCGTGATTTCTCACGATTTTATTTACCAGTGACAACTTTGACGAGGAAGAATATTCCATTTAAATGGTATGAATAGTGTCAGAAATGTTTTGAATAGCTAAAGGGTCACCTTACAACAGCACCAATCTTGGTTTTTTCAGAAACATGGAAAGGGTACGTGGTGTATTTCGATGCATCAGGATCAGGATTGGGGTGTGTTCTCATGAAAGGAGATCATGTGGTTGCATATTGCACATGACAGTTCATGATGCATGATAAGAACTACCCAATGCATGATTTAGAGTTGGCGGCAGTGGTTTATGCTTTAAAAATGTGGTGTCATTATCTCTTCATTGATAAATTCACAGTGTTTACCGATCACAATAGCTTAAAACATATCATATCACAATGATATTTGAACTTGAGGAGAAATATATGGATGGAATATCTCCATATGTTTTATTTTGACTTAATGTACACACCAAGTAAAGGAAATTTATTGACAGATTCATTAAGTAGAAATTAATATGCTTAGAAAGTGAAATAGGCATCAGATTAGTGGCAGTTGATGTTGGTCATATCCGACATGTAGTTGGAATGTGAGGACCAAGGTGGAAGATAGGTCTTCTTTCTGGTTTCGTTAATTCCTGACTTGACTGGTCTGGTTAAAGAGGCATAGGCATCTGATTCTGAATGTGTTTCAATGAGATCGAAACTCAATGGTGGGGAGACCATTGAGAGCTGGGAACTAAATAGAAATTTAGTCTTGTGTTTTTGGAATCAGACGGTGGTACTAGTGGCTTGTTGGGAGGAACTTCTCAGGACTTATCATCATTCGAGGTGCGTTGTCCATCTTGGAATTCAGTAAATGTATAAGGCATTGAAAGTGTAGTTCTGGTGAGCTGGTATGAAAAGGGATGTGGTCGAGTTTGTCTTGAGATTCTTGACTTGTTAGCAAGTCAAGTCAGAACATCAGTGGCCAGCATGCATGTTACAGTCTTTACCTATCCCAATGTGGAAATGGGAGAAAATAGCAATGGATTTTGTGATGGGTCTCCCAAGAATGGTCCGGAAGCACGATGTCATATGGGTGATTGTGGATTGACTCACAAAGTCGGCTCATTTCATCCAAATTCATGAATCTCATACAGTTGAGGATCTGTCCAAAATCTATATCTAGGAGGTGGTAAAGATGAATTTTGTTCTATTTTTGACTGTATTAGATAGATATTTGAGGTTCACATCTCGTTTCTAGAAATCCTTGTAGCAATCCCTTAGAACACATTTTACTATGAGCACGGCGTATCATCCTCAAATGGACGGCTAATCGAAGAGGACGATACAAACCTTGGAGGATATGTTAAGGGCTTGTGTGATGGATTTTAGTGGTTCATGGGAGGATCAATTATCATTGGTGTAGTTCTCCTATAATAACAGTTATCAGGATTCGATACATATGGCTCTGTTTGAGGCATTATATGGGCGTCCTTGCCGTTCTCCACTATGTAGGGTGGAAGAGGGAGAGACCTTGATGTTCGGACCGAGCCTTGTACAAGAGACTATGGAGAAAATGAATTAAATCAAGAATAGGATGGAGACCCCTCAATGTTTTCAGGAATCATATGTGGACCATCGTCGATGACTATTGTCATTCGAGGTGGGTGATCATGTGTTTTTCAGAATCTCTCCTAGGTTGGGAGATCGTCGGTTTGGGAAGTAGGGTAAGTTATCTTCAAGGTATATTGGGCCTTTTGAGATACTTGATAAGATTGGAGGGGTGGATTATCATTTGGATTTTCCACCACAGTTTATTGCAGTGGACAATCTGTTTCATGTTTTGCAGTTGAAAAAGTACTAGTCGGATTGTGACCATGTGATTCATTGAGATCATACTGATCTAGAACCAGATGTTGTGCCAGTGAGGATTGTGGATAGGCCAGAGAAAGTCTTTCTTGGTAAAATAATCGGTTCAGTTCATGTTTTTTGGTAGCATAGTCAGATTCAAAAGGAGACCTGGGAGTAGGAGAAAGAGATAGTCGAGCAATGGCTCGAGCTCTTTCGATAAAGCAATGGTTTCCTAATTTCTAAGGATGGAAATTCCAATTACGAGGAGAATGTAGCAACCCCAGTTTGAGGTATTTAACCTTTTTTATGCCTTTTTATGTGTTTTAAGTTACTAGGATGAGTTGGGAAGAGTTTGGGAGAGTTTGGAATGGTTTTGAATAAGTTTCAAGGCTTTTCTAAGGGCTCATGGTAAGAGCACAGTTAGGGAAACCCATGTGTGTTATCTAGGAAACCATGAAAGGGGAGACAGTAGGCTTCACATGGCATGTGCATGGTTTTCTAGACCGTGCAAGGAAACCGTGTGTACCCCGTATCTTGAAATAGTGTCATGTACACGGTTAGCGCACGGTTTTCCAAATTGTGTGGGCTAACCATGCGACCACTTAAAAATAGTTTTTTTTTAATCTGGGCTCCCTCGGGGGTGCCTCATTTCACCTAAAACTCTCTCCCACTTGATCCTCACTTAGTATTTTTGGTTATCAAGGGTTGGAGGGGATATTCCACTCATTTTGGAAGAAAACTGAAGGGTTTTCTTAGTGTGGTTGAGTTGATTCTTCTCCGGTAAGACTCCCCGCTTAGTTATTTGTGGTGTTTCTCTAGTTCTAATTTTCCCTCTCTCTTAGTTTTCTATATCTACACCTGTGGTGTGTAGATATAGGGTTTTTTTCATAGGTGTTGATTTTATGGATTTTTGGTGATAGGTAAGGAGATCTAGAGTGGTTTATGTGGTGCGTTTTCCGGGTTTGGGGTGCGGTTGCGTGTGGGTTGAATTCACCAGAACCCAAGAGGTAGGTGGCTTCTCTCTCAAATCTACATGGTTAGAACTAGTAGCTTTCATTACAGTTAAATTTTTTTGCTTGAAATTAATCTTTATAATGATGTGTGAATCTTTTTGGAAAATATATTTGGTGATGATTTGGGGGATTTTGGGGAAAATGGGTTATTGTTTCAAAGAGGGGATTTGTTTTGTGATTTTAAAATGTTGATTTTAAAATCGTTAGTGGTTGATTATAATTTTTTTGTGAAAGATGGTTTTCAATAAAGATGTTTTTATTGGAAATGTGGTTGGTCATGGAAAGTTAGTTAAATGGTGTTTTCATTAAATGGGTGATTTATTGAAGTGAATTGGAATGTGTTGGAAATGGTTGTGTGCTTATTAAGTGGCCTTAGTGATTTGTTCTTATTGGTTGATTGAGTTTTATGACTTGTTTTGGTTGTGGGAAAGTGGGTGGTAAGTCTCATAATAAAATGTGATGGATAGTGGTCAGAAGAACCACCATTATGGAAGTGGGCAGGAAGTATCACTATAAAAGGTTATGGATAGTGGTCAAAAGAACCACCATTATGGGTACTGGTTGGGAAGTACTACTAGTTGATAATGGGGTGTACTAAATGGGTGGAATTCCCACCATAATGGTTGTTTTGTTGTGTGTTTCTTTGCAAATATGGAATTTGTTGTGCTAATGTGAAATGTTTAATTGGCTTATGGCATGGTTGTTTTCCTTTACCTTTGGTTGCATGGTCTGGGTAAATGTGGTTTGGTAAGGGTGTGTTTGGATTATTTGTAATTGATGAACTATTGAATGTTTTATATAATTTTTTTTATATAAATTTGTTAACGGGTTTATTATAGTGGCATGTGTAGGGAAGTCATTTTGGGAAAACCTAATGAGTATTTGTACTCACCCCTTACTTTGGAACTTAGGTTCTTTTGTGGATGTTGTTCTCTAAGAAATAGGTAAGTGTAAGGCACCTCATTTTACTAGCAGTTCAGCATGATTCCTTGGTGATGTGGTGGTGCTTGGATCATGGATCTTGGTGTGGAGATATGGATGTTGTCCTAGTTCTATTGGAGTCTTGGTGTAGTCTTCTACTTGGTACTCTGATTTTGGCTTGGTTTTATTTGGCATGTGGGATTTTTATGGAATAGTTTGGTTTCCTTTTTGGGTAATGTATGAGTTTCGTTGTTTTTTTTACATGAATCATGTAGTTTTTTTATATTGGATTGTTTGGTTGTTTGGTTTTTTCTAAATGTAAAATCATTCTCCAATTTATTATTGAATCCCTTGGAATTTATTTCTAGCCTTTGGTGCCTTGGGAATGTCACTTAAGGCCAAGTAAAATTCCCCTGCCCTCTCAAGACAATGATATGGGGCGGCATGTTACATGGTGGGTGTCACTTCTTATGGGACCTCTATGTATTAGAGATGATAGGCTTTGTTTTCATCCTCGGAATAGACTGGTTGGTCTCCTTTCAGACCTTTGTTGACTGTTATCATTGCAGGGTGAGTTTCACGTCACAAGAGGGAAAATATTTTCTACATAAGGCAGAATGGGATGTCCAGCCAAGCAGATTTGGACCCGAGAATCATGGGTTGGGATGAATCACAGTCCAGATTTTTTGTTTATATCTAGATGACTAGGGGAATTCATAGATAGACTTTCCTCTAGTGGTGGATCGTTTTAGAGATGTATTTCCAGAAAAAATTTCAGGTTTACCTCTAAAGAGAGAGTTATATTTCTCTATTTATATTGTTCCAAGAGTGGCACTAGTTTTCATTAATCCTTATAGGATGGCTACACCTTAATTACAGGAGCTCAAGAAGCTGTTAGATGAGTTTAAAGAAAAGGGTTTCATCTGACCCGGTACTTCTCCTTAGGGTCCACCTATCCTTTTTATGAATAAAGAGAATGGTATCCCCAAACTTTGTGTGGATTATCGAAAGTTGAACTAGTTGATGGTCAAGAATCGATATCACTTTCCGAGGATTGATGACCTCTTTGATCAACTTCAAGGAGACTAGGTGTTCTCAAAGATTGACTTGAGATTTGGTTATCATTATTTGTGTGTTATACCATCAAATATACCTCGTACAGCCTTTCAGAATAGGTATGTTATATACGAGTATTTGGTTATGTTTTTCGGACTCACGAATGCACTGGCAGTTTTCGTGGTACTGATGAACTGAGTGTTCCATCATTACCTGGATTCTTTTGTGGTAGTCTTCATGGACGATATATTGGTATACTCTCACACTTGACATGACCATGACATCCATATTGAGATCATTTTGAGTACACTGAGAGAGAATCAGTTATATGATAAGCTCACAAAATTCCACTTTTCGATGGATCAGATTCACTTCTTAGGTCATGTCATCTCAGAGACAGGAGTATTAGTAGAACCAGAGAAGGTGATATCGATAGTTTCCTAGTAGTAGCCGAAGAAATTCTTTGAGGTAATGAGTTTTTTGGGGATATATAATTACTATAAATACTTTATTTAGGACTTTTCACTCTTAGAAGCACCATTAACAGGTCTGACTAAGAAGGGTTCTAAGTACTTATGGACAGATTACAGCGATTCAGCCTTTAAAAAGCTGAAAGGGAGGTTGAATTTAGAACCAATACTAATTTTTCTATAAATGGGAAAGAGTTACATTGTGTACTATGATGCATCAGGTATCGAGCTGGGAGCAGTGCTTATGTAGGGGGATCGAGTCATTCTGTATAGGTCTCGACAGTTGAGGCCACAAGAGAGGAATTTCCCGACGCAAGATCTTGAGTTGGCTGTGATTGTTCATTCTTTGTGTTGTTGTATACAGTACTTACTAGGAGGTAATTTTTTGGTATACACAGACCACAAAAGCCTCAAGTATATTTTTACATAGTGATATCTGAATTTTTGATAGTGAAGGTTGGTTGAGTACCTTCAGTCTTTTGACATTGAGCTTTCCTACATGCCTAGGAAAGGTAACGCAGTGGATGATGCGTTGAGAAGGAGGACTTAGATGCAGGCAGTTCAGGAGGCCAGTAGTGACTGGAATCTTATGGCTCTATTATTTGAGATACATTTGGAGGTTCACAACATACATGGGAAGACATTTCTTTCTTTTATAGTTGTTACTTGTACTCTACTAGATCGAGTGAAAATGAGGCAGCTATCAGATTCTGAAGGCCTAGTTATACAGGAGAGTGTGTCAGACAAGTACCCTACTCCTTGGTGGACTATAAGCAAGGATGAATTTTGTGTTTTCATGGGCATGTATGTTTGTCAGCAGACATACGTGAGGAGTTTTTGTGAGATTTTCATTCCACAGTATGGGAAATTCATCCTGGTGTCACCAAGATGTATCGAGATCTACATCATTAGTATTGGTGGATAGGTATGAAGAGGGATGTAGATAGTTTTTTTATGATATGTTACACCTGCCAATAGGTGAAGGTAGAGAATTAGTGACCGGAAGGGCTATTACAACAGTTACCCATTCTCAAGTGCAAATGGAATTATGTCACGATGGATTTCATTATGGGTTTACCAAGGTCACCTTGATGAAATGATGTTATATGGGTTATTGTTGAAATGCTCACAAAGGTTGTACATTTCTATCTGATTAAGGAAACCTTCAATGTTGATGAGCTTAAAAAGTTGAACATCTGAGAGATAGTACATTTTCACAGGGTTACACACTCTATTATTTTAGATAGGGATGCTAGATTTACTTCTCGTGTTTGGAAGGTACTATAGAGGGATTTGGGTACAAAGGTACTTATGAGTACAGCTTACCATCCCCATAGAGATGCCTAGTCTGAGCACACAATTCTAGTTTTGGAGGACATGATATGAGCATGCATCTGAGATTTCGGGGACTCTTAGGAGAGGCACATACCCATGGTGGAGTATGCATACAGTAACATTTTTCAAGAAATGATTCAGAAGGCACCTTATGATTATTTTTATGGTAGGATATTTCGATCAACCCTATATTGGATGGAGACAATAGAGGCGGCTATGATGGGACCTTGTCTTGTCCAGGAGGCCACTAAGCATGTGGAGTTGATTTGGAAGAGGATGGATACTACACAGTCTCACCAGAAATATTATGCTGGTCAACAGAGATGACCTCTAGAGTTTGAGGGCAGAGATCAGTTTTTCTTGCATGTCACACCAAAGTTGGGACACATGAGGATTAAGAGATAGGGGAAGCTTTCACTAAGGTACGTCAGGTTTTTTGAGGTTTTGGAGAGATTTAGGCTGGTTTCCTATCAATTGTAGTTACCATAAAGGTGTCAAGATATGCACAATAGCTTTCGTGTTTCTCAGATATGGTGTTATTTTTCAGACTCATCTCATGTTTTTCAACCCAAGGAGATTGAGCTGGAGGTGGATGCATCCTTCAAAGAGAATCCTATTCGGATTGTGTATCATAGCATGAAGGTTCTCCATGGCTGGTTTGTTCCTCTAGTATGGGTTCTATGGTAGCACGGGCGAGTGCAGGATGAGACTTGGGAGAGGGAGGCTGATGTTCGATCATAGTGGCCGGAGTTGTTTATAGAATCTTCTTCACCGCCCTTGGAAGGGAAATTTGGGGATGAATTGCTTTAAGGGGGGAATTTTGTAAGAACCCAGATCTTCTTTCCATGTATAGATCTTTTTTTCAGGTTGTATTGAGGAAAAAGGAAGAAAATAGGATTTTATAAGTACACGTCTTGTACTTTTGAGTACACATTGTGTACCTAGCTTGTCGCGTACAACCTTGTTCTGACTGTGTAACAGCTGAGAACATGGTTGTGTGGTGACCTGTCAGACCCGCTTAAGTCGGGGCCTGGTTAAGGATACTACACGAAGTGTAGTTTTAAAGAACATGTCGTGTAGTTTTTCTTTTATTTGATATATCATATTGGGGTCATGTCTCATTTCCAGAAACACCTTCTTCTTCTCGTGTTTCATATAGGAGCGCCCTGGAACGACGGACGAAGTCCGATCCCCCGATTCTCCATACGAGATCCGATTGAGACAATTTCTGGTGCATTGGAATCCCATCGGTGAGTTCTCAAACCCTCTTGATCCATTCTTCCCAATTCATACTCTCTTGTGAGTTATTCAAGGTTGGGAATTTTTCACGTTTTTGTAGATCTACACCGCTTTAGGCTGACTCAAGGTTCGATGTTCAAGTATATTGATTTTACGACATCGAGGTAGGTGGATTTTTGCCTTTAATTGTTTATCTTGGATCATATGGGATAAAATTTATGCATACCCACATTTAGTGTATTTATTGATTTGGAATTAAAATCTATTATTACCTTTTATGGTTTGGTTTATTGATAAAGGGTTGTTGCTTATGTGTAAGGTTATATACCTTATTTTCCATGCCTTGTTTGATTAGGATGGAGTTTGATTAATTATATAAAATGCATGTGATATTCATTATGAATGTTTAAACATGTAGTAGTTTTATATTACATGATATGTTTTGATATAATATGCGCACAATTTTTTTCAATGGACTATAAGATCCTTGGACTATGAAGAATGAGTGGGATTCCAAATTACTTATAGGTATAATTTTTTTCCAATAGACCATGAGAGCCTTGGACCAGGAAGGATGAGGGGACTTCTATAATATTTACACAAGACTGTGAGAGTCTTGGTGTAGATCTTTGATCAAAGGGGTTAGACCGTGAGAGCTTTACCATAGGGTCTATATTTAACGAATTGATGCTATGATGGACCAAAGGGGTTAGACTGTGAGATATTTCCTAGGGGATCATTATTTTAATGAATTTATTCTATGTTGGACCAAAGGTGTTAGACCATGAGAGTTATCTGAGGGGGTCATTTGTGAATAGTTGAATGATTGTGGTGCATCTTCCAAGCCGAAGAACAATATTGGATTTGGTCTTAATTGATTATTTAGATGGTCTTATGACATGTCTGTTTTTGTTAATTTACACAAGGGATACAGATCTTAGGCTAGATCCTAGGGTTATATGATTCAATGGATTTATAATAAATGTTAAATGAATGTAATTGAAAACTATAGGATTTTTTAATTTCGAGTACTTCCTAGTTTATTAATTTATTTTTTCATATTACATGTTGTATATATATATTTACTAATATATGGGAATAGGGATTTTGGTGGTTTCCTATTGGGATTCGTCGCACATCCCGTTTGGGTCATTCTTTTGGACCCAAAAAGATTGTGTGATTGTATATATAGATAAGGGAAAACACCCTTCTTCATCAGGTACTTGATTACTGTCGAAGCTAGAGAGCATGGGATCAAGCTTAGGCTTGCGATGCTATTAGAGTTTACTTTCTTTTCCTTTGTATTGGATTTAATTTTATTTCCATGTTTTGGACATGTTTTGGCTACTTTCCTAGACACATGTGACATGCATCATTTATATATATGCTCCAGTTTTTTTATTACTATCAGTATTCTGTTGTTTACTTCAATGGTATTATTACTCCCACTATTGTTTTATTATAATTTTCATTGTGTATAATCTTCCAATGAGGTCATAGTTTCTCCATTATCAATCTTTGGCCCTTGTTGCTAATCAGCAGCCTCTAGCATTTGGGGAAATGCGCTTGATTTCATGTGACCAACCAGGAACAGGGAACCCTTATGTGGAACCTGGATTCAGGACATTCCATTATAGTTCTATAATATATGTTTAGTAAACCTATATTTATAATAACAGAGGTTCAAAAATGTGTGAAGGTAGTCGATACTTGAGGTATGGGAATTCTAGTCTCACTTTTATTTCTGGGGGACTTATGCCATATTCACCACTTGTCTCATTTTATGTGGGGTATAATATACACCTATGAAATTTTATATCATGAATTTATTTATTTTAATTATTTTTAAATTTTTATTTTATGTAATTATTTAATGGGGCTTACAATTCAAAATTTTCCAAAGTGGTAATGGGTTTTTGTATCACTTTTATTTATATGATACACATTCTATATTCACCACTTGTTTC
The DNA here is from genome assembly GCA_963277665.1 of Viscum album. Taxonomy (NCBI): domain Eukaryota; kingdom Viridiplantae; phylum Streptophyta; class Magnoliopsida; order Santalales; family Viscaceae; genus Viscum; species Viscum album. Next base: position 328,714,772 of record OY728158.1, read on the forward strand.
TTTTGAGTGGTGTACATACTGATGATGAACATATTTTATGATTATTATCTTGAAAATAATGGGATATTTATATCTATATAAGGTTATTTATTTCATGGGGATGATTCAAATGATACCCAAGTGGTAATAGTTTTATGAAATAATCTTAATGTTTATGGTTATTGTTTATGATAATCTTCCAATGATGAAATATTATGATCTATATCTCAATAGAATAATTCATCTTATTCTTCACTGGTTATTTCATGAGAATAACTATTTTAATTTCATTTTCATCTATTTAAGTACTCAAGAGACTGAAAGAAATTTTTTCAATAAAACTAACTTTATTTATCTCTTAGGTTGAAAATAATTTATCTTCCATGCCTATGTTTTGTAATAATGTTTTCAATAATTGTTTTACTATTATATAATGATTTATTAAAGTAATTTTTACCCATGTGTGACATTTTTTACAAAAATTTTAAAAGGAATTTTCTTGTCTTTTTTAAATGAGGTATATTTTACCTTTTACCAAAATGTAAAATGAATCTTTCTTTTAACGTTTAAGGCATGAAAAAAAAATTCTACCATCATGGACACTCAATGATTTAAATGTTCCTTGAAATTTTTATAATGTTATTTTCAAATAAATTGTTTTCTTTAATATTTGGTAAATTTTTAAATATTAAAGATGTTTTTCAAAATAGAAAAGTTATTTTCCTCAAGAATGTTTTGATTATATTTTTCTGGTATTTAAATTCATTAATTGAAAAAAAACAAGTAAGTTTCTTGTGATTTTCATTGTATGTGATCTAATTATACCATACTTATACTTTCTATGGATTTTTTATGATTACGATGAATTATTTTATAAAAGTAATTCCTTTTCCATGGGTTATAATATGATGAAATAGTGAGATTTTTATGAAACTCATTCCCTTTCCATGGGTTATGCTATGATGAAATGTTTATGAAACAAATTTATATTCATGGTTTTGATATGATGAATTTTTTATGGTATTGTATTACACATCTATATGGATTTAATTATGTAATTGGTGGGAAATTAATTATACATCCCTCCAATGAATTGGGTAAATATTGATATCTCATGGGATAAATAGGGTTGGAATAGGGAGTGAACCCAGTTCAATAAGGTACTTTGTCCACTATGATTGTATTGGGAGTGAACATTGAATACTATGATGTTTTAGGGATTAAAAGTAGACAACTATGATAGTCTTTGCAATGAGTCTTGAATACTAAGGAAATTATTCTATATGGTTATGTGTATGCCACAAATCTATATCTTATGATAATGTTATGTTCTCATGGATCATGTTATTTTATTCCTTTCTAATTCATATCTTATGAACTACCAAGCTTTATGTCATGACCCAAGATTTTGGTCTTTTATATAAAGGGTATGGTTTTAAAATGTTAATATCATGTTATCATACCCTTATTCTCTTGTTATGCTTATGTGATCATTGGTATCTCCCTTGTTTACCCTTACCGAACATCTAATATCACCCATTTTTATGTATCCTTTCCCTAAGTTATAAAGAAAGGTTTTATGTATGATAAGTTTAATAAGGGTTCTAGTTATAAAGAACTTATTGGGAGATGATGTAGTTAATTTATGAACTAGTTGACCATGTATGATTTAGTTTAATTATGAACTACTTATCCATGTATCCAAGTTCCCTAAATCACTAGACCTATATGATTCTAGCATGGATTTCTATGTTATGTAATGAACATTAATAAAATAAGATATAATATCTATGTATGAAAAGTGTGAGTCACTATAGTTGGTTTTAAAGAAAGGTTTAGTTAACCTTTAGAAACGAGGATGAGAAATCCTTAGTGATAACCCTATGGATAATTCAAGGTATAGGAAAATCTATTTGAATTTAGTTTAGGATAGAGAAAATGGTTTCTAAGAAATTAAATCTATTTCTAGATATTATAAGTGGATGTGGCTCTAGAACAATTGTACCTAGGTGTAATAGCCTTGAAAATGGTGAATTGGTCTTTTTACTGATCGTCACCTGGTGAATAACAATGGGACTTACTATACAACCAGTTCAAAACTTTTAGGGGATATGTTTTGGAAATTCATAAACTCTTTATAAATCATCATGAATGATTTGAATAGATGGTGATCATGTATAAAATAGGTTAAACCTATTGTGTTAAGGATTGAAAATAAGTTTATATGATTTAGATATCCTATAAAATATTTTTTCTTGATTAATAATTCAGATTAATGATTCTTGAGGGTTATTCTAACCATATTGGTTTTAACAAAGGATTGTGGATAGAAAAATAAAGTTGGTGTGGTGATAGGTATGATAAAATATTGAATTGTCTTATTTGATCTTATTATTATAAATTCCATTATATCATAAAAAGTATCTTGGAATGTTAATTCTTATCCCCAATAATTAGATGTTGAATTATTAGAGAAAACCCCTAATCATATGATAGTCGCATCTCAAGTTTGTGATTCTTCTCTGAGATCCACCGTTGTCTTGGTTTGGATGAATGTTATCAATGTTTTATAGATAATTTATAATGAAAGCCTAATCCAATCAATAAGTTAACTCATATGGGATCCAAGTTCCTTTGGACATATGAAAGTGAAGAAAATTTCAAGGAACTAGAGTGAAGTTTAGTCAGCAAACATTTTCTTAAATTACCTTTCTATAGAGAAGGGTTTGTAATCTAAATTGATGCATCTAATAAGGGACTAGTATGCGTTATCATATATAATGACATAGTTATAGGTTATACCTCATGAAAATTGAAGTTTCATGAGAACTATTACCCAAATCATGATTTGGAGTAAGTTGTGGTATTTTTTCGTTAAAGATATGGAGACATTATATTTATAGAGAAAGGTGTGATATATATATATATATATTATAGTATAAAGTATATTTTTACATAGAAAGAGTTGAATATTCACCAGAGAATATAGTTGGAGATCATTAAATATTATGACTACTTAATACATTTCCACCCTAGGAAAGAGCAAAAAGTCATTGATGCTTTGAGTTAAAAGGATCATGCTAGCTTATCCATGAATAGAATTAAAAAAGATCCAATATTTTTGGTTTTTTAAAGGATAGACCCTAAAATATAGATATAAGGAGAGAAATATTATCTTTCTCAAATAAGTGTTCAACTATCTATCCAAGTGAAATTTAAAGAGGTGCATAAAGAAGATGTAGAGCTACAGAATAAGGTAAGAAATGTTCCTTAAATTTAACCTTGGTTATTAAGTAATGATAAGGTATAGAAACTATGTATGTATTCCATCCATACAAGAAATAAAGGAACTATTGAATGAGACTCATAGTTATTCATTATCTATTCATAAAATAATTATGAATATGTATAGAGATATGAAAGATAATTTATTGTGGGATGACATGAAAAGAGATATTGTAGATTTTTTATCTCAGTTCTTGGTATGTTATCAAGTCAAGGATGAGATAAAAATGTATAAGGGGATGTTACAAACATTGTACATACCATAATGGAAATGGTAAAACATCATAATTGATTTTTTAATTAGACTCCCTAAAATATCTAAATGTCATAATGCTATTTTGGTAGTAGTTGATAACCTTATAAAGTTAGAACACTTCATTTACATTAGAGAATAATACTCCCTGGATAATCTTTTCAGGATATAAATTTAGGAAGTGGTAATGTTTTAGTGACTCCCACATTCTATTACATTTTATCAATATCTGAGATTTACCTTGAATTTATAGTAAATTATTCATAAATACCTTGATGCAGAGTTGAGTTTCAGCACAATGTACCATCCTCAGATAGATGTCCATCTAATAGAACCGTACTACCCCTAGAGGATATACTGAGATCTTATTATATGGATTTCAAAGGTGTTTTGGATCAACCCATTCCTCAAGGTGAGTTTTCTTACAATAATAACTTTCACTTGATTATTCAGTTGGGTTCCTTATGGGAAGATATATTGAATGAATTGTTGAACTCCAATGTTTTGGGTTAAAGTTGGAGAAATAAAGATATTGGGACATGATATAGATAATTAAATGGTATATAAAGTTATATCCATTTAATTACACATTAAGGTTTCTTAGAGTCGACAAAAAAAATTGATGATAACCATTGGTGTGATATGAAATTTTAAGTTGGTGAGAAGTATTTTATATTCAATTCTCTATGGAAAAAAGTTATGAAATTCAGGAAAAAAGGAAATTTTAACCCTTGGTATATTGTTCATTTATAGATTCTTGATCTAGTATAGATGGTTTCTTATCTCTTGGTACTTCCACTAAAACTCTCTTAAGTCCATGATGTGTTCCATGTATCTCTCATGAGAAAGTATATACTTAATCCTTCACATGTACTAAACTCAGACGTCATACTGAAGGATCATGATCCTTCCTATGAAGAATTTCTTATGGATATTCTAGATCATATAGAGAATGCTTCATGAAACAATACCACTCACTTAGTCAAATTATTATGGTCAAACCACCAACTTAAAGAAATTATGTAGGAACCTGAATATATGATGAGGCATAAGTATCCTTAGTTTTTCTATCAAAGTGACCGAATTTTGAGGGTGAAATTAATTTTAAGTGGGATAGAATGTAACACCCTGAGATTTTATGAAATATTCTTTCAAAATAAGTTTTTTATATCATCTTTTACACAAAACACTAACTTTTAATATACTACAATATACTATTAATATTTTTATTTAAACATAGACATTATAACCTAGTAGTTAAACAAGGAGGTATAAATAAGAATAAATTAATTTTTAAAATTAATTACAATTTATTTATATAATTAAATTATATTGACAAATATTTACTTTTTTTTTGGTAAAGTCTTTATATACTTTGAAAATACATTTCTTCTCAAAAAATTGATTTTTATTACTTTTTGTGAACTAATAATAAAATTAATTTTTGTTAATTTTTTAAAAACAATTATAAAATAGTATTAATTTTTTAAATCAACATTCCAAATTTATCATTGAGTTAATTTTATAAAATTTTCTGAAAAGATTATTTTTTGGATGAATAGTGAAAAAATGCTGATTTTTATTAAAAATTGTCTTTTTGTTAAAGAATTTAAAAAGATAAATTTTGTAAAAAAATGGTTCAAAAATTAAAATTAGTTCAATTATATTATTAATAATCCAATTTATTTCATTATAATCATTTTTATATTTAATTTTTATATAAAAACTTTTTATACTTATGAAATAAAATCCAATCGAAATATTTTTTTTTTCACCGCGTTTGCGGGTTTAATTTTAAATTATATTTTTTCAATTATATGAATTTAATTTATAAAATTAGATTAAATATTTTAAATCATAATAATAAATATTATATAATAATTTAAAAATAATTTTTTGGTCATAATGAATAGTAAAACCCATAAAAATCAATTATAACAGTTAAGGTTAAAACAGGATTACTGGGAGTCAAACTAAAAACATAAGATTTAAATGACATAAAAACTTATAAAAGTCCTATTTTATAGAAATATTTATACCTTGTATCATCTAATGTTTTATAATGAGTCATTTTTTAGTCTTTTGGCATGTTTAAAATATGAGTACAATGTTTTCTTTTCAGAAACTCTAAGTGTGTCATCTCCCCCACTTATAAAAGGGAACCACCTCTTTTATCTTATTCACATGTCCAAAGAATTTTGGTTCAGAAAATACCTACACAAATACCTTCCTTAATTACCTCATAATTTACTACAATCCTTATTTTAATTATGAAACCCTCTTAGGAATGCTTTTGGCACAAACCTAAGGATGTTGCCCGAAGAAGAGGTATCGTTCTTAATAGAGCATAGAGCATTTTTTGTATTATTTCTTCTTCGACCTCCTTCAAATATTATTCAATCATGATGATATAATAACATAATTATCTCAAATATACGAATATTTTATTATTATAATTTTATTAACTATTTCCATATCCTCTTTCATCAATTGGTAAATGAAACTGTAGATCGTGTGTGCGGTGAACTATCTCCTCGTGAACCGACGTAATTCTTTTTCCACCACAGCCACTCATTAGTGGATATAATAATATAATTAAATTATGTATATGATATTTATGAAATTATTATTATTATTTAATTATAATATCACATCTACCTTCTTAACTTTCAATCTGTTGGAAAATGATAATTTTGTTTGTCTGTACATGTGGACTACCACCTCTTCAAAGCGGTGTGATACGTTTTTCATTTTATTTTGACATGGATGGTAATAATGATATATCTCAAGAATATATATGATATATATGATATAAAAATTATTTTTTAAAGTTTAATTATTATATACCTTTCTTTTGTTCCATCCTTAAAAAAATTAAAAAAAATGCATTCATACGTTCATACGACTTACCATCTCCCTGAATGGTGTAAATCACTTTCTATCTCTAAATTTTATGGATTACTCTACATATATAAATTATAAATGTATAATATATTTATATCATTATAATCGTTATAAATATAATGGAATCATGATAAATCAAGAAGGAAAAAAACTAATGAACCAAAATATATAAGAAAAACAAAGCAGTTATCACATGGAATAATGTTTTTTAAAGAATTATTTATAAAACATGTGATAAAAGGGTTATAAGAAATAATAAATGGTATGATACATGTGATTATAATTTTTTAATAGATTTATAATAAACCTATATTTATTATATAGTAGTTTTTAATGTTTTCAAAGGAAGTTGTGACTTGAGGTAAGGGATTTCTAGTGTCACTTTTATTTTTGGGAGGCTTATGTTATATTCACCACTCATTTCTTTTGTGTGGCCTATACACAGACCCTTTGATATGTTATATAATGAATCTCCTTATTTTCTATTTTTTAATTTTTTAATTTTATGTTATTCTTTAATAAGGCTTATGATTCAAAAGTTTCCAAAGTGGTAACGGATTTTTGTCTCACTTTTATTTCTGTGAGACACATGCCATATTCACAATTTGTTTTTTTATATGATTTATATAATGACCATGGATGTATTTTATGATTATTATCATAAATATTATGGGATATAATTTTCATTATAATTTTATTTCTTTCATTGGGATTATGATTTAGATGATACCAAAGTGGTAAGGGTTTTATGATATAATCTCAATGTTTATCTTCATTATTTATGATTATGCTTCTAATGATGAAATATTATTATATATATTCCAATAAAATAATTAATTTTATTATCCACTAGTTATTTATTTAGATTACATGTTTTCATTTCACTTTTATCTATTTATGTACTCAATATAATAGAAGAAATTTTTTAAGGAAAATAGACTTTATTTGTCTATTCGATCAAAAATATTTTATCTTACATGTCTATGTTTTCCAAAAAAATAAAGGATTTTTTTATTATTATCAAATGGTTTATTAAAGACATTTTTTCCCATGTGTTAATGTTTTTATAAATTTTTTTAAAAGGACTATTATTTTCATATTTTAATGGGGTAATTTTTACTTTTTATCAAAAATATGAAAGGAATCTTTTTTAATGTACACAGCATGAAAAAAATGTCCATCATCATAGTCACTAAATACTTTAATGTTTCTTTTACAAGTTTCTAAGGATATTTTTAATGAATTTTTTTCTTTAATATTTGGGAAATGTTTATATTTTAACGATTTATTTTTAAAATATAAAGGTATTTTCCTCAATGATTTTTTAATGATATTTTTATGATATTTCTATTCATTAACAACAACAACCATGGATGTTGGTTTTGATTTACATGGGATGTGATCTAATGATTCCACCCTTATCCATTCTTATGATGTTTTGTGATTATGTTGAAAACAAATTATGAAATGTGTTCCTTTTCCATGGGTTATGCTTTGATGAAATGTTAAAATGTTTATGAAACTAGTTCCCTTTCTACCGGTTATGCTATGATGAAATGTTTATAAAACCCATTTATTTTAATAGATTATGATATAATTAATGTTTTATGATATTATAGAACACATCTATATGATTTTTATTATGTGATGGGTGGTCTTGTAATTATATATCCCCTCAATTTATTGGGTAAATATTTATATCTTCTAAGATAAATAGGACTAGAATGGGGAGTGTACCCAGTTCAGTAAGGGAATTTGTCCACTATGATAGTCTTCATAGTGAACAATGACCACTAAAATGGTTTCAGTATTGGACACATTCCACTATAATAGTATTGTAAATAACTCTTCAATACAAAGGAAATGGTTTTACATGCTTATGTATATGCCACAAATCTATGTCTTGTGCTATTTTTATCTTCTTATGCCTCATTTTCTTTGATTCTTTCATAATTCATGTCTTATAAACTACCAACATTTATTTCATGATTCAAGATTAAGATATTTGATAAGAATGGTCTGGTTTTAAAATGTTAATATCATGTTCTTATACCCTTATGATCATGTTATGATTATGTGATAATTGATATCTCCATTGTTTACACTTACTTATCATTTGAGATCACCCTTTTTTATGTTTCCTTTTCCTAGGTTATGAATAAATGATTAATGTATTATAATTATATAAAGGTTTATAGTTATGAAGAACTTAGTGTGATATGATCTAGTTCACTTCTGAACCAATTCTCTATGTATCCATGTTTCTAAAGGCACAAAACCTATATGAATCTATCATGAATCATTATGTTATGTAATGAATATTCATCGAATAAGATTTAATATCTATGTATGAAAAGTGTGGGTCATTATATGACTCGGGTGAATAATTTAAGGATATATTGGTTTGGTTCATGAAAAAATGGTATCAGTGATTATTTTTCTTGGAGACCTAGGTTCATGGCAGTCCCTCTCTTATTTAAAGCATCAAGTGTATTGGAGCTAGGACTATCTAAACTCAAAAGGTAGGATCCTGAAGAGTGTTATGATCTCCTACTTTTCCAAATCCTCGAGTGTATATGGGTTATTGGGTATTAATTCTTGAGTTTTGATCTCTATTTATTGGTTTCCATTATATTTTGTTTCATGTTTATATTATTTGAAATTTTATCAAAGTTTTATGCATTATTTGGAGATTTTAAATGTTTTGAAGTTGAATGATAAGGGAGAATAAAAGTGCATGGTTACCATGAATGGTCTGGTAAACCAACTAGATACCATCTAAATTATATTTTTCCCTTCTAGTGGTATTCCACATGGTTGTTACATGATTCTCCAAACTGTGAACACGCATTAGCATCCATTGAAAAAAAATTTGTCCCTTTGATCTAATTACTTTTAATTATTTATGGATATTACTTGATATTATTTAAAAGAGATTTATATAGTATTCTGATGATTATTTATTGATTTTAATAATACTTTTTAATTTAAACTTGTTTTTAAAAAATTAAATGTTGGTTTTGAAAATTTTAAAGAAATATTTTTGAAAATAAAATGAAAATAATTTGAAGTTAATGACCTATTAATTTTTTTAAAAAAGATTATGTATAGTATTAAAAGTGGGTTTGAGTGGGAAATTAATTTTTTAAATTGAAGTGTTAAATTTATAATGTTTTCCAAGTAAAATTAAAAAAAATTAAAATTGAAATGTGAGGTTTTAAAATGGTTTAAAAAGAGATATTTCAATTTTTTTATGATATTGATTGATTATTTTGGATTATTATTTTTAATTGATATGTGTTTTGGTTGGTTATGATTTATTTTTGAGTTGTTATAGATTGATATGCATGTTTTATTATTATTTTGAGTATTCCACCCAAAAAATTGAAGGATTTAAGGGATTCAAGAGTAGCTTGGTCTGTTGAAAATGTCACCCAGACTCAAGATAGAGTTGTGGAGTTATATTCTTCTTAGGTTTATCAGTTTTTTTAGGTGATCCAGGCCTGTTAGAAGTGGTGGAGTGTCTTTTAATTATTGAGGAATTGTTTCAATCTTTGGGAACTCATGAAATCATGAAAGTGAAATTTTTTCTGAGATTGTTAGTCAATGGTATCTTTTATATCTCATTTCTAGAGTGATTTAATCTTGGCTAGCCTCATTTAGTGACTTGATGGATGTGGATTTCCTAGAAGAGTTATTTTGTAGAGGGTCAACCCTAATAAGTGGTGGCCCCGACTTCTTCAATTCTGGTGAAGGTTCCCCATTCAGTGTGAAGTGGAATTCAGAGGATCTTATTCTGGGTAGATTTACTTCTTGGTTTGTTGCATCCTCAATGTAGAAGCATGACCTTTCATGCTTCTAATGTAATCAGTTTAGGAAATCTAAGACCTTATGTTCAGATGCTCTAAAACCTTGTCTTTGATGTGGTCGTTTGGGACACCTTCTATGGTTTTGTAAGAAAAATCATCATCTAAGGAATAGTTCTTAACAACCTTGGGGTCATGATAGTGGTTCTAAAATCATTTGAGGTATTTCCCCTTTATCCTCCTCATTGAACTACTAAAAAACATGCAATAAGCTGTAGTAGCCTTTATCATTGCTCGATAAAGGTACTAATAAAGGTACCTTTTATGAGTGCTAAATAAATATGGTGATAAAAATTACCCTTTATTCGCGGTTTTTTTAATGTGCTAATAAATGCCACCATTTATCAGTGCATTTTATTTAGTGTTGATAAATGGTATCCTTTATTAGTGATTTTATCTAGCAATGATAAAGGGTTGCCCCGTATAGCCATCCCACATTAGACTTCTTATTTTTCAGTATCACGCTTTATAAGCCTGGACACCCCCACTAACATAATGTGTCATGGCAGTGGGGTATCGACACACGCATACACATCTACACACATAGGAAACACGGGTTGGGTCCTACATCACCCGGCCCACCAGCCCCCCATTATGGCCTTACATGTCCCAACTGTATCCCCAACCTTACCATATACACGGACCAACCAACCTTCTCATATGGGCTTATACATCACCCCAAAATTTTAATATACCCTAATAAAAATAAAAAAATTGAATAATTTTAAAAAATATTAAAAAATTATTAGTTAAATAATTATTAATAAATTTAATATATTTTTATATATATTATAAATATTAATAAACAATATATATTAAATATTGATGTATAAAATGAATAAATTGAAATAATCAAACAAATAAAATTTTAAAATGATAAAATTAAAAATATATATATAAATTTTATTAATTAAATAGTTATTAATAAAAATGATTAAATTTAATATACATATCTATAAATTATAAATATTAATAAATAGTATATATTAAATATATATATATAAATTGAATAAATTTTAATAATTAAACAAAAAAATTAAAATGAATAAATTAAAAAATTATTAAAGAATAAATTATTAATAAAAATGAATAAATTTAATATATATATATATAAATTATAAATAGTAATAAACATAATATATTAATTTTAAATATATAAAATGAATAGAATGTAATAATTAAAAACATATTAATGTATTATACATTTTTAATGGTTTTTATGCATAATTATTCACTAATATATTTAATATTTTTAATATAGAAATATATTCGTATATATTTATATATATATATATATATATATCAATATATGTAATATTTTTTAAAATATGAATTATATAATACAAAATATGTATGATTACATTAAATAAATCATATATATATTAAAAAATGGTTTGTAATTAAAAATTAATATTAATTAAAAATATTGACTAATTATATCGCGTAATTGACATTTAATTGAATGTCATTTGATTTTTAAATTTAATATATATCAAACATTTTTTACATTAATTTCATACATACATATACGTAATCAATGCATTTTTATATACAATACACACACATAATATTTCTTTAATTAATTAAATTTTTAATATTTATTTTAGAATTATATTTATTAACATAATATATTTAATATATACTATGTTTCTAATTGGTAAAATTGTTATCATTTTTTATATTTTTATTCAATATAAACAATTTATTACTTTTAATGTTTTTTCAAATTTATTCATTTTTAATATTATTTATTCATTAATAATCTTAATTTTTTTTAATATTTTTGTAATTTATTTATTTTTAATTTTCCATTGTCTGATGTGTTTGTATTTTTATACATTTTAAATATTTATTTATTCCTGTTTATTGGCGGACCACGCGAGACCGCCGACGATGACCTAGATCCGGCGATGGAGTTCCTCCCTCCCCCCTCCCCAACGGAGGGGGGAGTTTTTCCTCGTTCTTCGTCACGGAGGCCCCTGCCTACTTTCATACCCTTCTCTAATCCGGAATTTTTTCCCTCTTTCTCGCGGATCTCAATTTTCCCTAAAGTTCCAGATTTGTTTCGTGGAGCGCCTCAACTCCGTTTAGCGCCTTCAGAACTCAACTCTTCCACAGATATTTTTAAGATGACTCTGGTGGCCCGATTTCATCAAAGTCGTCCCTTAGTTGATGCTTTTGATCGATTTGTCTTTGAAGCCTGGAACCTGCAAGATCGGGCGGTGATTGGTCTTCTCGATCGACGACATATAATGATTCGATTTGGGTCTATGGATGATCTCATCATGGCATGGTCTAAGGCCCCTCGACTGTGTGGAGGTATGCCTTTCTTTCTTCTTCGGTGGAATTTTGAATTCCATATGCAGCGGGATAATCTGAGTATAGCAATTTGGGTACGTTTCCCGGGCCTTCCTCTCCCGTTCCAGAACCCTTCCATTCTATCTATGCTTGGGAACATGGTCGGACGCTACCTATGCTCAGACATCAAAACTGAAACCGTGTGTCATCCCATTTTCCCTCGAATATGTGTGGAGATTGATGTCTCCAAGACGCCGGTGGACTGGGTGTGGATTACTGATGGGCAAGAATTCCGATGGAAGCAGGAGGTTAAGTTTGAATCGTGGACTGATTATTGCAGCGTGTGCCATCGGCTGGGTCATGGTTCCTCTGCCTGTAGAAATGGCTCTCAGAACAGGAGGGTGTGCGGGCGGGTGAGGGATGGTGTGGTTTCTCAGGAAGTTGCTGCTGTGGGGAGTTTAAGGACACAAGGGAAGGATTCGGTTGATGGTGGGGTGAATGAAGAACAAACCATGCTTCCTCGACATGAGATGGTCAAATTAGTGGATAGTGGGGCTCTGGGCACTGGGGATGAAATGAAGAAGCCCGGTGTAGAGCCTCATGGACCGAAGGTCAGTGATATTTTTAACAGGTTGAAGCAGGACTTGGGGAAAGTTGATCTCCTGAAAGATAGTGGTGAGCCTTCTTCTAATGTTAAGGATGTAAGAGGCATTGCTGGAAATCCAATGACTGAGGTTCCATCCTTAATGGAAATCCCCCGAAGGGAAGTGGGTGATAGGGCTGAAAGAGATGAGTCTGTTGAACGAAGTTGTGCTTCTGTGGAGGAAGATGTGGATATGGGTGGGAAAAATGGTGGTGTGGACTCTCTCTGCTGGGAAACTGTGAGTGCACCTGCAGCAGTTGTCACGGTCCAGGATGAGCAAGTCGCTGCTGCAGATCCTAATGCCCCAGCCCAAGAGGGGATTGAGAGGCACTATCAACACATGCAGCTTGGGATTGTGAAGATGGCTGGGAATCAAGAAACCCCTGTCAAGGAAACTGCTAATGCCATTTGTGCCTTGATGACAGCAGATGGGATGCAGGCACCACCTGGGAGGCAGGCGACCAATGTTGAGCTTGGCAATCGGTTTGAATGTCTGATGGCTGCAGATTTGGTCCTGGATCAAGAGCAGGATGCTGAAAGGACTCATGAGGACCAATATTCTGCTTCTTTAGGTGCTGATGCTGAGTCAAGGGGAGCTAGTGTTGGCACTTGTGATCAAGATTTGGGGGCTGTGAGGACATATATTGCTGAGAAGGGATCTGAAGCAGATATGGACAACGGTTCAATGCTGGACATCTTAGTAGGAGATTGAAATGTGAAAAACGGTATTCATGGTGGCTGTGATTCTGTCGACAACCCCCCCTGCCATAATCTGATGGATTCCAACAGTCAATCTCAATAGGATCAAGGTGTGAAGGGCGGGTATAGGGTGGTTCACATTTCTGGTAAATGGGGGGACTACTCTGATAGCGAGAAAGAAAATGATGGTGGTATGGTTCAGCCCTCCTATAGTGATATGGTTGAGGGTTTCAAAAATAGAGTGTCTGTGGAGGAGAAAGTGAAGACTGACCCACCACGAAGAAGGCCGCGGAAGGACTATTCTCACTTGCCAATGCCTATGACTACGAGAGCTTCTAGTGGGAAGGTTGGACAGATTTCTTCTAAGGAGATTCTTTCTTTGGAGAAGCTCAATCTTAGAAGGAAGTATGCTAAGATTCTGAAACATTATGAAAGTTCGGAGTGGGAATCGGCTACTACGGAGGAAATGGTGTATCAGGGATGTGGCGATGGGTCTGACTTTTATGATATGTAATTGTTGTTCTCACCTTGTTGTGCATGTCTGATGTACTTTTCATCTTCTTTTATTTTAAATAAATGGTCAGAGGTTTACCTCTGACTAAACTTTCTGGTATATACACACACATTAATTTTAGGCACACATTTATGTGGTTAAGGTAATATTATATAAAAAAACACACACACATAATATTTATGTAACTTGTTCAAATTTTAATATTCATTTTATTATTTCATTTAGTAACATAATATATTTAATATATTATTTTTGTAATTGGTAAATTTTATTTATTCATTTTTAATATTTAGTAATTTTTATTTTTTTGAATTTAATCATTTTTTAATATTTATTTCGGCATATTTATTTACTATGTTTTAATATTTTCAATATGTATTCATGTTCATTTCAATATATATCTATATTTAAATTTTTTTTACATTTTTTAAATATACTTAAAGTCTATTCATTTTTAATTATTTAATTTCACTCATTTTTTAACATTCATACATTTAAGATTATATATTCATTAATTGTGTTAAAAATATATTTGTAAGTAAATATTTATAAATAAATATATTTATTAATGTATATTTATTATATTTATAAAAATTATTTATATAATTTTAAATAAATAATTATATATTTAAATAATTTTAAAATTATAATAAATATATTTAGATGATGAATATATTTACTATATATATTTTTATACTTATATATATTTATTAAATATATATATATAATTATGTACATATATATTGTGATAGAAATTTATATATAATTATAAATATATAATTATAAATATATTTATTTATAAATATATTTATAAATGTATATTTACTATATTTAAAAAATTAAATATTTATAATTATAAATAAATAAATATAATTTTTTTAAAAAGTATTTATATAATTATAAATACATAATTATAAATTTGAATAATTATAAAATTATAATAAATATATTTAAATAATTAATATAGTTAATATATTTATATTTATATTTACATTTATTTATTAAATATATTTATATATATATAATTAAATAGGTATATATAATGACTTAAATATATTTATAATTATATACAAATATTTATAAATTTATATCTATAATTATATTTATAAATACATATTTACAATTATTTTAATATATTTATAATTATATACATTTATTTTTATTTTTATTTATAATTATATACATTTAAATTTTTAATTTATATTAATTATATTTTTAAAATTAATTACATAGGTCTTTATCAGCACTTGTTTAGCGTTGATAAAGATATATTTTATCAGTGCTTGTTTATCACTAATAAATATATATCCTTATTATTACTTATTATTTTAGCACTCATAAAACCTCTCTTTATCAATGTTTTTTTGGAAGTGATGATAATACCCTCCCTGATCTTTTAAAAAGAACCCTAATAGAACTGATTTTCATCACGTCATTAAAGCTCTTGCAGATGTTCAGCTCTATCGTCGCTCCCTCTCAACCTTCTCTTGAATGAATCAACTCTCTCAAATCCTATGGAATGTTATTATTTATACTCCTCTATCATTTATCAATTTCTTTAAATTTTCATTATCTGGCATAGATAACCTCCATCGATTTCAAGACTAATCACTCAATTTTATGGTATCTACTCCTTCATTTTATCCTCCATTCATGATCTTCTTTCTCTGCCCTCACTACTTCGTGCTATTTTTTTAACCCTTGTTGGGTTCAGGTTCTAAATTTTTAATATCTCGATTTGTAGGGTGTTCAGGTTCTATTTAAGTGAATTGTATCATCATTTTTAGGGACTTTCTTCATCTATACATGTTCTTTATAGGTGATTCCATGTTTCCTCCTATTTTATAATATACCTTGGATGCTTGAATTTTTTATCACCAATTTCTTTAAGAATTATATATATATTTTGAGTAATAGTTAGTATTATATAGAAAATAAAATGGGTACAAATTTTTTGTTTTTTTAAGGGAGGTTTTCATGTTTTGTAATTAAATGAAATTTAAACTTGGTGGAATGTTTTTTATATATCTGGTTAAATGACTAAAGAGTTTCCTTTAGTGATTTTGAATATTTTAAATGGGTTTAGTCTGTTATGTAATTTATTACAATGTTTTGTTTTAAGGTTGACTGGTAATTTAATTTTGGATTTTGGTTACAAAAAAATCCTATAGATTTTATTTTATGGGATTCCCTCTCTAGTTATCTATAATTTATGGAATTAACCACTCATGTTCTTTTTTATGATGCTTCATATTAGTTTTAATTGAATGAAACAACATATGGTTTTAAAATTCATTTGGGAAATAAAATTCAACTTTAAAAAGGTGTTAAATAAATGGGAATTTTAAATGTTTTTCCTAATAAATGATCCAAAGGATTTTTGGTACTTTAAAAAGAGAGGTATGAGTTATATAATTTTTTTTAAAAAATAAAACATGGAATTATCAAAATTTTATATTTATATTTACTGTATAGGCTTGTTTGGAACCTTTAGTAAATAACTCTTATTTCATTAAATCATTTGTACCCTTATTCTAAGCCCATGAGTTTTTTTCATCGGTGAATTGTGTATTGATATGTTTGATGTAATTATCTGATTATATATATATGAGGTATTAGAATAAAGTATGTTTTGGGATATGGGATAGGGTTATATTTATTATAATTGTAACCTCACTTCTCATTGACTGCTTTATGGGAATACTAGGAATTTTAGTGTGAGATTAAGGGAAGGTTGTTATCTAGTCATGATTAAATAGACTATAGCCCCTTTAGTAAGGGATAGATGGTGAAGTTAGTTTAGAGAAACTGGTTGATTGTGTTTTTCCATCTAATTGTTCTAACCCAATCATGTCTAGGATCATGCAACTCACTGAGGTGTTTGGTGTTATCTGTGTTGGCTAATATGAGTGGGACGATTCTACCATGTCGATCCAGATGTACTGATAGTTATAAACGAGGCGACTGACTTATAAATAGGGGTTGTTCCCCCATCACTATAAATTGGATAATCCACATTCTTCTCTCTTGAACTTTTGTAGGTTTTATTCTTGAATATTTTAATTCATTATATGTCCCTTATTATTATTTATAATTTTCCTTAATGGTTATCACTGATAGTCTAATTGATTGAAACATTTCATGATATGTTTTTATATGTTTTATTTATTTATTCAATTATATGAATGGTGATTTATTTATTTATTAGTTAATCAATATATTGATTTATATGGATGCGTAGATTCAATGAATTATCTTATAATAATTTTTTTTATGTTTTTAATTTTAAACTTCCACATGAAAGTGTTTTTCCAAAAAAAATTAATGAATGAGATTATCAGTATTTAAAATAAAATGAGAAATTTTAATTTTTCCTTTGAAATTTTTTGATATCAAAGAATTTAATTTTCACATTATATGAAATTTTGATGATAGACTAAATGTTTTGAAATTTTGTTTGAAATAAAAAAATCATGTTTTAGTATTTTAATATTTTTAAATTTTATAAGATTGAGTTAAATTGGTATCTATAAATGTGATTTTAGAAACATGATATTTTAAATAGAATAAATTGAACCTTATTTCATTATTATCACTTTATGATATTTCAAAATGGTCATTATATACTCTAAATTCATTGGATTATATTCATTCATATTTTGAACATGAAATGTATCAATTTAAAATATCAAAGAATAATAGCTTAACCTTGATTAAAAGCTTAGCTACAGTGGATGCCAAATTAGTGAGGGTTTGATACTTCATTTTACAGTTTTTTTGTAGAATTTATAATTATATTTTACATAATTAGTTTTAATGGGTTTATTGTTGGTAATTAGTAGATATTTTATAGGTTCTCTTGACTTTTATTTGTTTCATGGTATTTTTGTAATTTTATTTAAAGTTATTTTAATTAGATAAGAACTTATATCATTTCAAAAAAAATATTGGAATTTATTTGATTTCATTTCATTTAATTTGGATTTTATGCATCTATATATTGAAAGTATGAATTTTGAATAAATGTTTTTAGTTTTAAAAAATAGTTATTAGAATGAAAACTTAATTTTTTTCATTTCATTTATTATAATGATGAATATTTTATTTCCAATGATTTGTTAAGATTCTTTATGGTGTTTTTCTAAATAAATTGAGTTTTTTTAGTTTGAATGAGCTGGATTTTTTATGGATGGTGGTTTTATTTAGGGATGAGTTTGAGAATATTGGATTTATAATAAAGAAATATATCCTGAAAAATCTATAGAAAAAGTTTTTGTGTATACTATAAAGTTTTCATTATGTATATGAATTACTTTAAGAATTTTGAATTCATAATTACTCTATTAATATGTTTTAAAGCTATTATAACTGAAATTTTAAGTGATTCTCATGTTTTTTGTTTTAAATGTGTGTATGTATTTGATTAATTGATATTTATAATTTTCATACATATATCTAAATTTTATGAGTTCCATGTATAGTGATTTCAAAAATGGTTAATTTTTACTATAAAGGATACTTAAATTCATTATTAAATTATTATTATTATGAAATGAAATGTTTTAAATAAAGAGTTAAATTTTTTTTTCTTAAGTTAAATTATAACTTGGATTTTTAAATTGAGGAAAATTAATTATTATTGAATAAAGCCTCATTTTCATATATTAAACTGATTATTATTTTCATATATAAATAAATTTTTATCTTATGCTATATTTTAATGTGTTGTGAAGTGTCTATAAAATAAATTTTAGGTTGCATTTTTAGTTTGGGAGGTTTTTTTAGAATAAAATTTTTTTAAGGATTTTGAAGCTAAAAAATTATTTGTTTCTTAGGTTTCAAATATTTTCTTGGAAATAAATGAGTTTCCTTATATTTTAAGAAACATATTAGATTATTCTTGACCCATTTTATAGGTAATGTATTTTTTTGGTGAGTTGATATTTTTTTAAAAATCATTTTATTATATTATAATTTTAAACTCCTTTTATTTTCGGTTAATATAATTGAGTTATGATTCGTTTAGTTATTAGAAAATGGTATTGGTTATGATTTAATTCCTTATGAAAGTTTTTGGTTTTGGTAATTATTTCTATTAGGTATAATGAATCTTTGAGTTATAATGTTTTTGGGTTATATAATTTAGTATAGAATAGATTATATTAAATTAGTTACATGATGTTTGAGGGGTATAGATTGGTTCAAGTTTCATTTGAATTTAAAACATATAATTCAAGTTTAGACCATGTTTAATATGATTAAATGGGCATATTGGGTATGGGTTTAACTGATTTTTCTAACGAATTATGAAAATAGGATATTTAGTTATTGAATTTCCATGAAATTTAAGATATTTTATAAAGAGACAAGTAATAAAATGAGTAAAACTCATTAAAAAATGTTTTTAGAAGCTAACTCACACCTCTAATAGGTGGGTTTTAGTGTGTGGATTTTCTTAGGGAATTTTAAAGTTAGAATTTTGAAATATGGGAATCAACTGGGTATTTATAGTAGATGCATGGTCTACTGAAAAAATGCATGGTTAGTTTACATTATTTATTTTGATTAATACATGTACAAAATATTATTTTTATTTCAATTTATTGTGTATCATTATGAATGGTTTGAGTGTCTCCCATAAAAATTTTTAATTCAAAACACATTTATCTTAAACACATACATGATTAGAAGATAATATAAGAAAATAATAAAGTTTATTATAATCTCTAATAACTATACATGTGGTATGAATTTTATTAAGAATGAGAATACTCTTTTGGATATACATGTGAAAGTTTTGACTAATAAAAGTGGAAGGTAGATTATAGTGATTCATGTCATTGTTAGAGGTGGAATCAGAATGTTTTGGATCTCAATGATGTGAAATACATGCTAACTGAATTTTTTGGAATTTTTACTAGTGTAAAGTATTTGTGGTGTTTTTAAGGAAATTGAATAGAGGTATTTGATATAGTAAGATATGTGAAATATACCTATGATTGATAAATCTATTATTTTTGAAATATGGGTTTTTCAGTGGTTTATAGTACAATTATATTTTTTGATATTCCTATAATACATTCTCTAGAATAATATATATAAAAAAGAGAGTAACATGGAATTCAACTTCACTTTTTTTCATCAATAACACTTTCATCCATTTGTTTCATGAAATTCCAAGCTCCCTAACCCTTTGTCAAAATCTGGTGATTACATGACCTTATATATTTTAGGGAAATTTATATTTACACAAATTTTGATATCTAGGTTACAATTTAATGACAAGTAAGAAATAGAATTTACAAGGTAGGTCTACCATCCAATAATAAATAAATTTTGTTTAAAAACATATTTATTACCACCTTTTTGTCCCAAAAAACATCAAATCAAGAAATTGGACCAATAGTTGTATGTTTACCCCCATTTATTTTTTTTATGTCACCCTTTTCTAAAATGATAAATTTTCAGGAATCATAACCAATAACATTAAAAATTAGGGTTCCCTTATTAGAATTATCTATAACTTTCTCTTTTTATTATGAATATATTATGTGTATTTATTTATTAATTTTACAAAATTAATATTTTATAAATTTGATATGATGAATATGAATCGAAATTGGATGCATTACTATCGTATGACAAAATAGTATGATGATGGAGTTAAATAGTTCATCAAGTTTTCAATAATGCATGCATACGACCCTTATCAAATCCATTTTCTGTGTTTATATTTTTTTTTAAGACAAATTGGTTCGGATGAGTTGGAAGAAAATTTTATTTTTCATGTAATAGATTGTAGTTATAAATGTTAGACTAAACATGGGGAAAACTAAATGTGCACACCAATTGGGATAATTCTATGCTTTTTGGATCATTTGATATGAATATTGGTGTCAATGATTAAGGAGGTCATATGGAAGAAATGAAAATAGAAATTGAAGATATCATTCAGGATTGTCCAAAGTTTTTTGAGAAGATAAATAGTTTTGATAAGAGACCATTGTATAATAGTTGTACTAAATACACAACATCATTAGTTGTATTTGAAGTTATATAATTTGAAATTTGGCAACATATGGAGTGACACCAGCTTTACATAACTGATTTTTCTATTGAATGATATGATACCAGAATAAAATGAACTTCCTTTTTGAACATATGATGTTAAATTAATGTTATGTTAAATGGGAATGATCACTAAAAAATACATGATTGTCCAGATGATTGCAATTTTTTGTAAGGACCATGAATCACTCATAAAATGCACTAAGTGTAGTAAAAATTGATACAAGAATGATGAATCAAGTACTTTGAAAGTTGTATGGTACTTTCCTATCATTCCATGGTTTAGAAGAAAATATGGATATCAAGAAACCGAATGAAAATTGACATGGAATACAGATATAAGAATTAAAAATGGGAAGTTATGGCATCTAGTAGACTCTCCTCAAGGAAATAAAATTGATTATGAGTATCCTGAATTTGGAAATGATCCAAGAAAATCCCATCTTGCATAATCTATAGATGGAATGAACCATTTTGGGGTATAGATTAGTACTCATAGTACATGGCCAGTTACGTTGGTTTATTATAATTTTCCACCATGGTTATGTAAGAAGTACAAATGCATTATGTTTTATTTGTTTATATATGGACCAAAATAATCTATTAATAATATTGATGTTTATTTGAATCTATTAATCAAAGATCTAAAATTGATGTAGGATATAGGTGTTAAAATGTATAATTATAATAGTTATGAGGAATTCAAATTGAGGCCCTTGTTTTATAGGATGATAAATGAATTTCCTTCTTGTGTAAATGTTTTAGGCTATAGCATTAAAGAAATGTTGGGGTATCCCATTTTGAAATAATGAACACACTCAATTCAGTTGAAACATTCCTCGAAGATTGTCTTTTTAGGACATCAGAAATTTTTACCTCGATGACATAAATATGGATCTTGGACGACAACATTCGATTAGAAAACCAAACAAGGTACAACACAATCTCCACTAACGGGTGAATAACCATTTTATAAATTCAAATATATTGACATTTTTTTGGTAAACCATATTAAAAAAACCTTGTGAAATCATGTTAGAAAATGAGAGAAATTTTCTTTTAATTACCATACTAAAATTATTTGTATTCCAGACATTTTCTTGATGTCATTAATGTATAAAAAAAGTATTTGATAGTGTTATTGGCATGTTACTTAATGTTCTTGGAAAAAAAATGATCGAATAAAGGCTAGTTTGGACATGATAAACATGTGGATAAGGGGATATTTGGCACTAGTGAAAGGTAAAAGTCATGATTTTCTTTCTCTAGTGGCTTACACTCTATCCAGAAAAGAAAAATTGAAATTTTTCATTTTCCTTAATGGTGTAAAATTAATAGATGGTTATTCGTAAAATATAAATAATGTCGTGTAAATGAATAATTTGAAGTTATAGGGACTAAAATCAAACTGATCCCGTGTTTTAACTCAAGATTTTATGTCTATCACTTTATCTTACATTTTATCAAAAAATGTACGACATAAATTAACCAAACTTTGATTCCTTTTCAAGGCCATATATAGTAATGTTATAGAACTTGTGAAGTTTCAAATCATGAATAAGTAGGTTGTAGTCATATTATGTGAGTTGTAGATGTTCTTCCCACCATCATTCATTGATATAATGATCCAATTGATAGTTCACTTGGTTAGAGAGGTTCAACTATGTGGTCTTATCCATTATAGATGGATGTACCCCATAGAACAGTATATGAATATTTTGAAAGGGTACATCATTAATCTTAGTTGGACAAAAAAATTTATTGCAGATTGATATATTTTTGAAGAATATATTAAATTCTATATCGATTACCTATTAGATGTTGATAGCATCAATATCCTAGAGTCTCATCACAATGTATGCCTTATGTGTGAAGGGATTTATGGAAGATATGTTGTTAAAATTACCATCACATAGTTGGAGAAATCAAACATTTAAATTTTATATAATAGTGAAGATATTGATCAATACGTTGAATCCCACAAAGAAATTCTTAGACATTTGAATCTATCAAGGACTAAAGGATGGATATCAATAACTTATCGACCCAAGATCTATATGATGGTGCCCTAAGACGATCAATCACATGACCTTAGGTGCACCTCCTCATATTCCAAAGGTTTTCGACTAGTAGTGGGGGTCTGGTAAGTCATTTATGGGGAGACTATACCCTCTTTTATCAGAGTAAAACATGATAGGATGTAAATAAGAAATAGTGGAAGAATATGTAATCATAAACAGTACCATTTTAATAAGATAAAAAAATAGAAAATATAATATTCAACTGAAAGGGAAAATATGTTATGCCAAATTAAAATCCAAAGTTTCTAAAGTAAAACTAAAATTAAATACACTACAACTCCCAATTGTTTCCCGAACCATGTCTGGTTCTCTGATCCATGTTCCATCCCCAAATCAGCAATATAATCTAGGTCCCTTGCCCTTAACCTATCCTGCAATAATAAAGTCTACTTGGGTACCGATCAGGTATCCTATGTAGGGTGTGAGTACAAATCAGTAGGCCCCCACCAGTGGTGTCTAAAACAATTCCAGTCAAAAGATAGTGTAAGAATTTCTATAAAGAAATGAATAAAATTCATAAATAACCAGTTATCACATTATAATTTATTCTTTATTTAATCATATTAACTCTAGGGTTCCCAAGGATACATGTACATCTATACTAGATTCAACTCGTGCCAGAGATTGAAGTGTTCCCTAGGTAATATCATATCTTAATACCTACTTTAAATCATGTCGGAGCTCAAAGTATTCAAAGGTGATATGACATCTCAGTACCTGATTTGACTCATGCTAGAGTTCAAATTATTATCATGTGAGGCCATATCTCGGAGTTCCTTTCTTACGATTCTTTAATTTCACACATCATTTCCAAAGTTACCATTAACAGATTCATAAGTAATATGACCATGTTACAATTCTTACTTCTCAATAGAATGACCACATTCTCATTCCTTTACTCATAAGTACAATGACCATGTTACCATTTATACTTCTCAATTGAATGACCATGTTCCCATTCCTTTACTCGTAAGTACAATGACCATGTTACCATTTATACTTCTCAATTGAATGACCATGTTCCCATTATTTCACACATAATTAGTTATCTACCCCAATTACATTACTAATTCAACAATTAGTTAAATACATCAATATCATTAATTAGTACCCAAATTAATTAAGCATGTCAATATCATTAATTAATTCCTAAATTAATTAATCAATAACACAATTCATATCTCATAATTAATTTTCCAGAAATAATTATCTCATTATAAATCTAAACTCTTCATAATTCATTCGAAAATTAATTATATAGATCATAAAATCAAAGGCACATAATTAATTCACAATTAATTGTCTCGGTTTATCCATTTCAATATCTCATAATTAATCATATGATTAATTATCTATATTACATTCCCCAAATCTAATAATCAATTTCCCCAAATTAATTATCCAATAGTATATCCCCTTAGTCTCATGATTAATTCCTCAATTAATCATTTAATTCAACAATGCTTTGATAAATCAATTGGTCAGCATAATTAAACCAATTTAGGAATTCAATTTCTAAGGAAAGCTATCAATTATATAATTTTTCATACATGGATCCATCTACAACTATAGGAATTATATTTTAGACCACCTACTTCAATTCATTGATGGATGTTAATTCAATGGAAATCCCCAAAATCTAAGCATCATAATGATGTAAATCTGAGTTCGAATCTAAATCCCTAAATCAAGTATAAGGATATAAAGATCTAATAAATCTAGATCTAGATCTACAATACCAGATCTAGATCTCGCCAAAAAGGTTTAGATCTAAATAAACATATGATAAAATCAACCAAAAGAACAAGGAAAGAGATAACAAAGAATAGGATAGTCATCGGGTTGAGATCCACTTACTGGGAGAAGAGTGGATATTCTATTTGGGCTTTGAATCTTGAAAAGAGGAGGTCAGACAGCCTTAGAAACCCTCCAGAAAGCTATGGAATTTCCCAAAAACGATTAGTCCTAAGCCAAGGTCTAGTAGGAGGTTTTTTGGGGCTTTGGGGGATTTTAAAATAAATTTTTGGTTGGAAAGAAACCGTGTACAAGATTTTTTGGGCAGGGGCACATGGTTAGACAAACCATGCACCAACCATGTAGACCTCACTATCTAAGGTCACACTATTACCTGGGTTTAGGTGCACGGTTTTCTCTAACCATGTATTAACCGTGCACAACCCCTTTCCCTCAAATTTCTCTTAAAACTCCACCCAAATTCACCACAAATCATAAATCCAATCAAAGGTACTTAAAGAAATAAAGAGTACCTGAAAATTCACTCAAGATAACACCATAAAAGGTTATGATCTTACAATCTCCCCACCTTATAATAGCTCATCCTCGAGGTACACTTCCAAGATTTTATAGGATTCCAATCCAAAAATATTGGTCCATTGAGACCTTACATATTCTTTTCATCCCCATGTTTCCTCTTGTACGCATCCATGTCTCCATAACACATGAACTATTTGCACAGTCTTTACCTACAACACTATCTCACTATGATCCAACACACATATCGGATGCTCCTCGAAGTACGCATCTTTATAGAGGTCCACCTCATCTATATTGATCACATGAGAAGGGTCGGGTTGATACCATCATGTTTTGACACATGGAAGACATCAAGCATAACACTATACTTCTATGGAATTATCAATTAGTACGCCACCAGCCCGATTCTCTCCACTACCTCAAACAGTCCAACAAACCTGGGTGCCAACTTGCCCTGACTTTGTATCCTATGGTGACCCAACCTAGGGTGACACCCAAATGAACATGTGATCACCCTCTATAAACTCTAGGGGTCATCTTCTCCTATTAGCATATGACTTATTCCTACTCTTAGTCATAGGCATACATTTTTTAATCGACTACACCAACTCTAATGTCTCCTACATGAGACTTGATCCCAATAACTCTGAATGACCTGCTTCCATCCAGCCTAGCAGTGATCTCCATGGACTACCGTAAATATCCTCTTATGGTGTCATCTATATAGTTTCTTGATAATTGTTGTTATAGTCGAACTCCATTAAATCCAAGTGCTTCTCCCAAGACCCACCGAAGTCAAGAACACATTCCTACAGCATATCCTCAAGAACTTGTATAGTACTTTAGGACTATCCATCTATTTTTGGGTAGAAATCCATACTCAATAAAACCTATGTACTAAGTTCTCTCTAAAATCCCTTATAGAATCATAAAGTAAAGCATGAATCACGATATGAAATTATAGTCCATAGAATCCCATGCAGACAATAAATATCCCAAACATATAGTTCTCCCAAAGGATCTACTATAAAGGTTTCCCTTATAGGAAAGAAATGTGATATATTTTTTATTTGATCCACAATGACCTAAATAGCTTCATTCTTCCTATGTGTCTTTTTAAGACATTCCACAAAGTCCATTGTCATGTCTTCCCACTTCCATTCCGGAATAGGCAATGGTTGTAGTAAACCTTCGGGTAATTGATGCTTTAGCTTCACCTACTGACAGGTGAAGCATCTTGTCACAAACTCTTCTATCTCCTTTTTCATTCCTAGCCATCAAAAATATCATCGTAGTTCACGGTACATTTTCGTCATGCCTGGATTCACCACCTACTTTGAGGCATGAAATTATCGCATGAGATCCTCTCGTATGCTCATAGAAACAACAACTCGATTCTTCAAATAAATGACTTTATCCTTATATATAAACTAGTACAAAGGTATCCCCACACCTTCAAATCCTTCCCTCAAGGCTAATCACATTGGATCCTTATACTGTCTATCCCTGATCCATATCAAAAGTGAAGACTCTGTTGAAACTGAAACCAAAGTCATCTACTCCTAAATCTTCTGAACCACCACATAAATTTAATCCATCAAAGTCATCATATTCCACTCTATACTCGACTCCTGAACCATATGAGTCTAATTTTTCCTACTTAATGAATCATCCACTCTATTTACTTTACCTGGAATATATTCTAATTCAAAAAAAATGACTACATATACTCTACCCATCTATGATGCTGAATATTCAAATCACGCTATGAAAAGATATACTTCAAGCTATTGTGATCCTTATAAATAGTAAACTTTTCTCCCAAAATATTGTATCTCAAACACTTAAGATCATATATCATTGCTTCCAACTCGAGGTCGTGCATAGGGTAGTTCTATTTATGTGGTCTAAACTATTGAGAACCATATACCATGACTTGATCCCCTTGCATCACCAAATCTCTGAGTCTGATTCCATAAATTTCACAATAAACCATATATTCTTCACCTAACTCAGGTAGGATTAAATCTGTCGTTAATTTCAAGTACTTATTTCACTTCTGAAAAGCATTCATGTATGCTTCCATCCACTCAAACTCTATCCTCTTATTGGTCAAGCCCAAAAGAGGTGCTTCCAAATGGAAAAAGTCTTGGATGAATATCCTGTAATATCCAGATAATCCCAAAAAACTTCATATATCAAAAAAATTCTTGGGATTCTCAAAAGAAACCACTACATGAACCTTATTTAGGTCCACTGACACAACTTCCTCCTAAATGATGTGTCCCGAAAAGTGTATTTGATCATTCCAAAACCGACACTTAGATATATTGGTGCAATAACTAATGCTCTCTCAGTGTACTCAGAAAGTTTTCAAGATGTTGGGAATGATCATAATGAGTCTCGTAGTACACCAAGATGCCATCCAAAAACACCACCACAAACTGATCTAGATATGGATGAAAGATCATGTTCATCAAAGACATAAACACTACTGAAGCATTTTTCAACACAAACAGTATTACAAAAAACTCATAAAGGATATACCAGCTCCTAAAAGCATTCCACGGTATATCAAAAGTTTGTACTCTAAACTGATGATACCCTGATCTCAAATCAATATTTGAGTATACATAGGCTCCCTTAAACTGGTCAAACAAATCATCGATACATGTAAGAGGATATCGGTTCTTCACAGTCGTTTTATTCAACTTTTGGTAATCTACACACAAACATAAACTCCAATCAGCCTTCATTGTGAACAATAAAGGTGATTCCCAAGGCTATGCACTTGGACAGATAAATCACTTATCCTAAACTCCTCCAACTGAGTTTTGAGCTATTGAAGCTCAGTTGATTCCATTATGTATGGTGGAATAGATACTAGCTCAGCCCCCAGTATGATCTCAATAGTGAATTTCGCATCTCTCTCAGGTGGTATCTCTTATAATTCTTCAGTAAAGACATCCTAAAATAGTTTACCACTGGTGATAGGACACTTTTCCTAACACCCACATCATCCAGTAATATACTAACAACATGGGCTATGAGCTCTCCTAGTTACTGAGTAATTGGACCTTCTTGGCCCGCCTGGATATCCCACTCTCCAAGATGAATGTACGGATCACCCTTAGAAGATGTAAACATAACTCTCCTATGGTTATAGTCGATGTGGGCTCAGAATGCGACTAGCCAGTCCATACCCATAATCAAGTCGAATTCTGTCATATCAAGAATATAGATATCCCATAAAAATGATATTCCATGATCTCTAGTGAACATCCCTTGCATAGACAGATGTCTCTAGACCATGTTTCCAAAGGTGTATCAATACACATTACTCCCCTCATGAACTCCACCTCCAGGATCAATCCATTAGAAAGTTTTATAGATATAAAAGAATGAGAGGAACCTATATCAAATAAGGCACTATCTAAAGTAGAATCTACTAGAATAGTAACTATCACTATTGATGGCCTAATCCAGCCCATGGTCATGATATTGTCCGCTTTGGTCCTATCCTGCATGGTTTTTCTTTCCATGGGATCTGGATAAATTTGTCATAATGGTGCTTCCTACTCTCAGAATTTTTACCTTCTAATCATCCAGTTACATCTACCTTTCCAATACTGGAATCCTCCCTCAGGTTTCCTTCAACTATGAGAGCCTGATCCACCACTTCAATAAACTTCTTTAATTAGAAAATATTGACTTGTGACTTAACCCTCGCTTAATTCCATCTAGAAAGCATCTCTTTGTGCCTCATATTCTAGTAATGCTGGAGAAAAGCAATAAAGATTTATGAATAATCCAATATAATCCATCAAATATATGCTCCCCTGGGTCAGATGTATGAACACTGCAACTTTCTCTTGTCTCAGCGTCTCTGGATAGAAGTTCTCTTAGAAACCTATCTAAGAAGTTATTCAATAACATATCATTAGTTTGTCTAGTTCACACCTAAATGTCCCACCAGTGCTTCACTAATCCCCATATTATATAAGTCTCTATATTGAACCTCCTTTCATCCAGAGTCTCTAAATGGTCAATTATTGTCTCTATGGACTTATCCCAGAATTCAGCTCCCTCAGTCCCACCCTCTCCATTAAAAGTCGTAGGATGCTGCAATTAAAACTCCCTTGTCAACTCAGACATTCTTTTCACAACCCACCCTGGGTCTCTTTCAATGAATTTCATGAAGTGATCAATGTTCTCTCAGAACTTCTCCCATTCATCTTTAGCTAGCACCATCGGTGCCTCAAGTTCCCTAACTCAAAGACCATTCCAAGCCATACCCCTCAGTCATCCCCTTAACAAGTGTTGTGGATACATATTCTCTGCAATTACAAACGCATGTATTAGGTCTAAAAATACAACCTTATAAAATTTACATAAGAGGAATAATAACAATAGGTCACAACATGTATTTTCCTCACATCTCACCACATGGTCAAAATCGATGTTCTATCACTACCCATCACCATCCTACTCCTAGGTTTTGATTAACAAGGGTAAACACACTATCATAAACAATATTCTCATTTAGAAACCCAATTATTCTCATTTTTCATCATTTTAAAATCTTTATCAATTCATGTTAGGCACCATTTTTCATTTTAATCTCACAAATAAGGAAAACAATTCAAGTTCAACAACTTACCCATAACTTGTTTTCTCATGCATGTCTAAAATTATGCATGTCACAATAATTCTGAGTGCCTAGAATTATGCATGTAGACTCAAATCTCATGCCATTTTGGGACACAAATCAATATCCAAAAATTCTCAAAAACAATAATCTCATCACACCACAAGTGTGTCACCCAAGGTGAAACAATATTCCACTGTAATAGAAAACAAAAGTAACAACAATCCCACCCTAAGTACTTGGGTTTTTCCTCATACATGGGTTTGAAACTCCCATGCACGATCTCATTTCCAAGCCCAAACTCTTCCTAGTATCCTGTCTACCTTTCCCAAATAGTAAGACAAAAGAAGAAGAAATAAAATTGGACCTATGATACCACTTTGTAACATCCCAACCCAAGAGCCACGTGACGATGCCCCGATTTGGTTGGTCACATGAACTCAGGCACGCCACCTCATATTCCAAGGCTACTGACTAGCAATGAGGGTCTGGTAAGTTATTCATGGGGATATAGTACCCTATTTTATCAGAGTAAAACACTAGAAAAAGTAAATAATAAATAGTAGAAGCATACATAATCATAAACAGTACCAATGTCAAAAGACAACCAAAAGAGTAAATACAATATTTAACCAGAAGGGAAAACAAGCTATACAAAATTAAATGCCAAAGTTTCTAAAGTGAAACTAAAAGTAAAGACACTAAAACTCCCTAGAGGGTCCAGAACCATTTCTGGTTCCCTCATCTATGTTCCATTTCCAAATCAGTAATCCAATCCAGGTTCCTTACCCTTAACCTATCATGCAACAATAAATTCTATTCGGGTACCGATCAGGCAGCCCGAGTAGGGTGAGAGTACAACTCAGTAGGCCACCACAAACAGTGTCTAAAACAATTCCGGTAAAAAGATATTTTAATAAGTTCTATAAAGAAAATAATACAATATATAAATAACCAGTTATCACATTATCATTTATTCTTTATTTAATCATATTAACTCTAGGTTCTTGGGAATACCCATAACTATATACTAGCTTCAGCTCATGTCGGAGGCTGAAGTGTTCCCTAGGTAATATAATTTTTTAATACCTTATTTGACTCATGCCAAATATTAAATTATTCAAAGGTGATATGATATCTTAGTACCTGATTCAACTCATGTTGAAGTTCAAAGTATTATCATGTGATGTCATATCTTAAAGTGCCTTTATTACCATTATTTAAATTCACACATCATTACCAAAGTTACCATTAACAAATTAATAAGTAAGATGACCATTTTACAACTATTACTTCTCAAAATAATGACCATGTTCCTATTTCTTTACTCATAAGTACAATTACCATGTTACCATTTATACTTCTCAATTGAATGACCATGTTCCCATTCCTTTAATCATAATTACAATGACCATGTTACCATTTATACTTATCAATTGAATGAACACATTTCCATTATTTCATATTTAATTAATTAATAATTAAATATCCTCCTAAATTCTATTAATAATTCAATAATTAGTCAAATACATCAATATCCTGAATTAGTCTCCCAATTAATTAAGAATGTCAATACCATTAATTAATTCATCAATTAATTAATAAATAACACAATTAATATCCCATAATTAGTTTTCTAGAATTAATTATCTCATTATAAATATAAACTCTTCCAAATTAAATCCACAATTAATTATCGAGATCATAAAATCAAAAGCACATAATTAATTCACAATTAATTATCTCAATTTATCCATTTAAATATATCATAATCAATCCTCTAATTAATTATCTAGATTACATTCCCCAACTCTCATAATCGTTTTCCCCAAATTAATTATCCAATAGGATATCCCCTTAGTCTCATGATTAATTACACAATTAATTATTTAATTAAACAATGCTCTGATACATCAATTGGTCAACCTAATTGACTTTATTTAGGAATTAAATTTATAAGGAAAGCTTTCAATTAAATATTTTTTCATACACACATCAATCCATGACTATGGGAATTAGATTTTATACCACCTACCTCAATTATTTGAGGGATGTTCATTCAATAGAAATCCCTAAAATCTGAGCAGAACAACGACATAGATCTAAGTTTCGGATCTAAATCCCTAAATCAAGATCAATGATATCAAGATCTAATCAATCTAGATCTAGATCTACAATCTCAAGTCTCGATCTCACAAAAAAGGTTTAGATCTAAAGAAATAGAGGATAAAATCCACCAAAATATCAAGGAAATAGAGAAGAAATAATGAGATAGGCCTCAGGATGATATCCACTACTAGGAGAAGATAGGATCTTTGATTCGGGCTTTAAATCTTGAACAACTGAGGTCGGACAGCCTTGGACCCCCTCTAGAAAACTCTGGAATTTCACAAAAACATTTAGCCCTGATCCAATGTCCAATAGGTGTTTTAAGGGTTCATAGGATTTTAAAATAAATTTTCGGGTGAAAAGAAACCACATGCATGGTTTTCTAGTTAGGGGTGCATGGTTAGATAAACTATGCACCAACAGTGAATACCTCACTATCCAGGGTCACACAATTACCTGGGTTTGGGATCACAATTTTCTTTAATCATGTGCAGCCCTTTTTCCTCAAATTTCTCATAAAAATCCACCCAAATTCACCCCAAATCATAACTCCAATCTAAGGTACCTAAAAACAAAAAAAAATAACTGAAAATTCACCTAAGATAACTCCAAAAAAGTTCAAGATCTTATAATATCAAATATACATAATAATCTGTTTATAGGGTGTTTTTGAGATCATATTTATAAGGATTTATTTGAAAATATGATTTCAATTATATATTTACTTTGATGGATATCTATATGACCAAATGAAAATGTTATATCTTACACTAGTTTTGTAATTAATGTTTATATGTTCAATAAAAAGGACCATGATGACTATAGTATGATGTAAAATAGTGGAGTTACACTTTTGGTAGAAGAGATACACATATCTAGTTCCATGGATAAAAATCCAATTTATATGAATATGTCATATTTTGGCATCAGAAAATAGATATACAAGTTGTATTATACAACATTTCAAGCATCAATTTTCTGTTGCAAATGGGTTGACAATAGGTGTGCAGTAAAAGTTGATGATATGGGCTTCATGAAGATGAATTTTAGTGTGGAATGGTATAACGATGAGTCATTCATAATGTAATCAAAATAATGGTGGGTATTTTTATCTTAGATTTAGAAAACAAGAATTGGTCAATTGGTTTACTAGTGACTAAAACGACTATAGGGTCAGATGAAAATTTAATCAGGATGACCCTTTAATTTTGAGATCATAATAATTTTATGGTGGTCCCAATGTATACAATGTATTATACATTCCAGAGGACCACAAATTGGGGATTTAAATTCTATATATAGTATCCAAATCTCATCAACCTTTGAAGAAAATAAATAGAGTTCAATGAGTAGGTTAAGGTGTTTTTTACTATGATTTTCCTCA
Organism: Viscum album; assembly: GCA_963277665.1. NCBI lineage: Eukaryota > Viridiplantae > Streptophyta > Magnoliopsida > Santalales > Viscaceae > Viscum > Viscum album. Next base: position 328,748,777 of record OY728158.1, read on the forward strand.
AAATATTATGTGTTCTCTATTATATTAACATAATCTAAATTAAATGTTTGACTACTCGTTGAGACAATGACTTCTTTACAAGATTATGTTATGAATCTCAAGGAATAATAGATAGTTTATTATGAAACAACAGAATTATTATGGGATCAACAACATGATTATGAAAAAATATATCGATGTTGCATCACTGGGTTGACTAAAATTATCAAGGCAAAAATCATGGGTATAAAATTTGAGTTTGGTTGAAATAAAAGTGACCAACTTTTTTACCCCAATAACTCAATGTTCATTAGTTGTGTTTGGATCATAATGAGAATGAATGTGGCAATTTGTATTGATTTATGGCACTATGTCTAGCTTTTCATGAAGGAAACCCTTTTGAAACATATTAAGGTAATGTTAAGATATACTTTCTCTATTTTACCAAAAAATTATATAATTAAACATTGATATGATTTTCATTATTTCCTAAAGAATTCATTTATTTTAGATTATTTCCATAATAAATATGTCTTAATGGATACTAGAAAATCCAATAGAGGTTTCCAGATAATTCTTACCAAGTTTCATCTAAGGGATATTTAGGGAAAGTAAATCCCCACCCACCATTTTTTTATGCACACATTATAAAGAAGGAAACATGGAATGATTTTATCATTCATTGTGAAGATAAATCATTTCAGGTGTACTGTAGTTAATAATATATTATTTTACATTATTTATTTTATCCACTTTGATTCAAAAAAATTAATTTATGATGTAGAAAAGGAGTACTGAAAATAAACAATGTGCATAAAAACCAATGTACCCCTATCATAAAGAAAGGATGGGGTACACTCAACAATAAAATAACATGGAATGTATTTTAAATCAAAAATAAAAGTTTTATGTGAAATGAAATAATATGTGTTCCTTTTTTATATGAAGATTTATGAATCAAAATTTAAAGCCACTTTCATCCCAGATCTAGTGTTTTTGAAGGAGGCTTGCATAAATGTAGGGGTAAAATAATTGATGAAAACACAAAATAAGTATGAGAAAAATGTATAAGTATAACATAATATTAATTTTTTATGCTTTATAATATTATTACATGAAAATATCTATTTATTTTATTATGATTTTTATACATTTTAAAAAAAAAATTGGAAGTGATTGTCCCGAAAGAAAAACTACTTTCAGTATCTTTAAAGTGACCAGAACAATATGTTATTGTTAGATGTGTAGGTTTTGAAGTTCTCCTAGAAAATATTTCTAGAATAAAAAACCAAAAAAATATACATATCTGATGATGAAATGATTTCAAGTTAAAATATATGAGTTGAAAGATATTATTATTTGGTCTGGTTTGGAAGACCAATATATATGAAAGGATCAAATCGAATTGGAAGTAGAACAATGATGAATACATGAAAAACCAAATGACCCCATTATCTTTAAGGTTATTCATTCCACTAAATTTCATACCTTACCCAATGTAATAAATTTTTTCATCACTCTTTCTCCTAAATGTGAATCAAACAACTTCTGATAACTGTATATTACAAAAACATTTTAGGGTAAAGTTGTATGTGATTTCTATCTATCAATACTCATGCACTACCTTGTTGTGAGGGATATGATTTATAATATACTTGGATACATGTCAAAAATTTACTCCCAGAATATCACATAAGAGTGCATAATTTTGTATCTCAAGAGCTGAACACTGAATTTCTTGTTCCACTTAATGATCTAGATATTACAACGGACAATGATGTTATTGGAACTTTTAAAGAATGGTCATATAACCATATAAAGATAAATGAGGTATTTCCTTAGAAAATGTTTCCAAATGAGAAACCTTTAAAATTTTATGAAAAAAGTTCTGAATTGTGGTATGGTATTATAGACAAACAAAATGATGGGAAAATGGAAGGTCGGATCAAGATAATCTAGTGAATCGACAATGAAAACAAAAAGACCTTTTGAGAGTACCTTCTCCATGCCAGTTCAACTACAACATATATTATCACTACAAATTCATGAAGACACCACACTCATATATAGAGATATTTCCAACATTCAATATGAAGAAGAAATATTTTGAACCGCCATTATAGATGTTGTTGGTATCATAAGTATAAATGAGATTCTTAATTTTTGAATGGCTGGGATTATAATTTTTGAATTCATACATAAGGTACATTATCATAATATGTCTATCCAAAAAATGATCTAATATGTTCATTAAAGTTAACAACTATTAATATTTTCTAAAGGAATTTATATTACTACTATATAAAGGAAAACCATGTGAATCATGTTTTGGGTTCATTAATACTTGTATCATTTTTACAGAAAAAATTTATTTGGGATTGAAATAAATTAATAAGAAAAAAGATGATCTAAGTGTTTAAGGAGAAAATAATAGATGACAGTCTCATTTTTATGCCTAGAATGCAGGGGAAAAACTTAACAATTTAATCATATAAAATATATTTTTATTTTTTCCATTACTTATTTGTTTTTGTTTTTCAGGAAGCACTAGATGTTGATCGCAGTCAATTTGGATACCCCAAATATTTATTTTTTGGATCCAATGCATGGATTTCCATCAAACTGATCACACATGATGTGTATTGTGAATTTTTAATGCACTTCAATTAACATTTTATAGATAAAATTTTACTTATATGTTTTAGTTTGTGTTTTAATGATAAGTTTATTATGATAGGGACACCATTAAATATAGGCTAAATCATGGTATGAGGTCAGTGACTGAAAATAATAAGCCTATAGATTAATTTAAAAGAAAAAAGATTAAGGTATATATATAAATATTTAATTATCAAAACAATTTTCTTAGTTTGGACAATGTTTCTGTAGTGTTTGAAGCAAGATAACAACAATGATTATGGATATTATGTTTGAAAATTTATGAAAGACGTCATATACCATCCAAAGACTATCATCTCTGAATAGTTAATTTTTTAAGGTAATTAAAATTTCATTAAATATATTTCTTAATTGTTTGTTTGTTAATATTTTCTCAGTACTACCAAGATTTCCAAAAATCTGCATACTCAAAAGAAGAAGTATATTTTTTTAGAGATGAGTGGGAACCATACATGGTGTCGGAATGTTTACCGACATCAAATCTATGTGATTACCTACTATGTTTGTGATCTAGTATGGGCTATGACCTTAGAGATGCATTTGGTATTGGAATCATTAGTTCAAAATGGTTCCATATTATTTTTTATTTGTTTCTCATGGAGAAGTGTAATGGAGGAAATTGATTTCTTTATAAATGAATGGTTAGAATACATGGTTTTAGAATGTATATTGACATCATGAACAAGTGACTTAATACTATTTATTTAGTTAATTTTATCATCAACTATCTACTTTATTTAGTTAATTTCATTTTCATTTTTATCTGATACTTATTTTGTAAAATTTACATAGTAGTTTAAAACACACTTCACATGATAAAAACAAATAAAACAAATTCATATTGTTTTTATACTTTAGTAAAATTACATATAAGTCATTTTTGATATATAGTAATTAAATGTGCATCAATCTGACACTCAATGTGGTCAGTATGACTCAAAGTGTGTGAAATCAATACAAAATTATCAGTTTAGTTTATAATGCATTTCAGATCTCCAAAACCAATAAAATGATCTCACATTTTTTCAAACCTTAGAAAAATGATCCATAATCCATGTTTTATGTTTAATAATTGGCCACAAATCAATCTTACAATTGATGTGGTCAGTATGACTTGAAGTACATGTTTTCAATATAAAATATTCATTTCAGTTTAAAACATTTGTCACATTCTCAAAACTAAGAAAAAAAGTTTATATTGTTTTTAAAATTTGTGAAAATAATCCATAAATTATTTTTATGGTATAAAAATTGACCACATACCAATTTGACACACGATGTGGTCGGTATGCCTCAAATAATGTATTTTCAATATAAGTTTCATTTTATTTATAACACATGTCACATCACTAAAACTAATAAAAAAATCTCGAATTAATTTTAAACTTTAGTAAAACAATTCATAATTCATTTTTAATGTGTAGGAATCAATCATACATCAATTAGGAACCCTATGTGTTTGGTGTGATTCTAAGTACATGTTTTTAATAGAAAAATGTCATTTTATATTAAAGCACACATACATGATCAAAAAAAATCAAATGATCATGTATTGTTTTAAAACATTAGGAAAATGTTCCATAATTTATTTTTGATTTATAGGAATTGACTACATGTCAATTTGATAGATGATGTAGTCAATAGGACTCAAAGTGAGTGTTTTTAATATAAGTGTCATTTTAGTTTAAAACATGTGTCACATAGACAAAACTAAGAAAATGATCTCATATTTTTTTTAAAAAAAATAGGGAAAATATCCATAATTCATTTTTGACATATAGGAATTGATTGTGCGTCTATCTGGAATGTGATGTGGTCGGTATGACTTGAAGTGCATGTTTTCAATATAAAAGTGTCATTTTAGTTTAAAACATGCATCATATAACCAAAACTAAGAAAAACAAGCTTTTATTATTTTTAAACATTTTTATAGAAATCCATAATTCGTTTTCTATGGGTAGCAATTGACCACATGCCATTTTTGATAGACGATGTGGTCGGTATGAATCAAAGTGTGTGTTTTCAATATAGAACTTTAATTTTAGTTTAAAATTATTATCACATAGAAAAGTCTAAGAATAATATCTTGGATTTATTTAAAAAAATATTAAAATGAACCATAATATATTTACCACATGTGGGAATTGACCACACATCAATATGTCATACGATGTGGTTGGTATGAATCAAAGTGTGTGTTTTCAATATAACTATAATTTTAGTTTAAAACACACCTCACATAGATGAAATCAATAAAATGAGGTCAAACTTATTTTTATAATTCAGTTAAATGGTCTATAATTCATTTTTAATGTGTATTAATCATTCACACATCAATCTGACAGATGATGTGGTCGGTATGACTCAAAGTTCCTGTTTTCAATATAAAAGTGTCATTTTAGTTTAAAACACATATCACATAGCCAAAACCAAGAACATAATATTGGATTATTTTAAAACTTTAGGAAAATTATCCATAGTATATTTTTGATGTATAGGAATCAACCAAACATCAATATGACACATGATGTGGTCAGTGTGACTCAAAGTATGTGTTTTCAATATATGTACCATTTTACTTTAAAACAAAACTCACATAGCCAAAACCAAGAAAATGAAAACATATTATTTTAAAACATGAGGAAAATGATCCATAATTAATTTCTAAAATTTAGGAATCCACCGCACATCAATATGATACACAATGTGGTCGGTATGACTCAAAGTGCATATTTTCAATATAAGTGCCATTTCAGTTTAAAATGTGACTCACATAGAAAAAATCAAGAAAAGAAGCTTGAATTGTTATCAAACTTTATGTCAATTATCCATAATTCATTTGTGACATGTAATAATCAACTATGCATAAATCTAAAACATTATGATGTTAGTATGAAATGAAGTATGTGTTTTCAATATAAGTTTCATTTTAGTTTAAAATGCACCTCACGTAGCCAAAATGAGGAAACAAGATTAAATTGTTTTCAAACTATAGTAAAATGATCCATAATATATTTTTGATTTGTAAGAATTGACCGCATGCCATTCTGACACATGATGTGGTCGGTATGACTCAAAGTGCGTGGTTTCAATATAAGTGTCATTTTAGATTAAAATGTGCCTCACATATCAAAAAATAATAAAATGTGATTGGATTGTTTTGAAACACTAGGAAAATGATCCATAATATATTTTTGACATCTAGAAATCAAATGCATGTCAATATGACACATGGTTAACTACTAATATCATTAATATAAAAATTAATTAACAGTGTAATTTATCATATGTGGATTATATAACATCAAAATTTTAATTTTTTTATTTTATTATTTAATTTTTATAAAATAAACATTGATTTTATTATGGGGACATACTTTTATATAGTTTTTTCTTCTAGTTTTGATTATATATATGGGTTGTAATTTTTTTTGGTTAATTGTAAATATGAAATTAATGTAAATATTTTGTATATAAATTTTGAATTGAAATGATAGTGGAATATGTTATTTGTATTCCAGTCCATTTTATTGGGTATTTATATTCCTTTTTATGTATTCTGATTGGGTTTTATTTTACAGGGTTGTTTCATGGTTGTTGTAGGGATGCAACTGTGTAGCAGCTGAAATCACCTTTATCAGTGCTCGATGAAGTGCTAATAAAGGGTTCCTTTATTAGTGCTTAATATAACACTAGTAAATGTTACCCTTTATCAGTGCTTCATCAAGAACTGATAAAGGGACACTATATCAGTGCTTTATCTAGTGCTAATAAAGGTACCTTTTATTAGTGCTTCATCTTGAACTGATAAATGATACCCTTTATCGGCACTTTTTAGAAGTGCTGATAAAGGTCAAGGGCTTTTAATATCTCTTATACTTTCAATGGTTTTAATAACTAGAAAATTCCATTTTTAGTGCTGTTAAGAGCGCATTTATTAGTAGTGCAACTTGATTGTTTTTTATCTAGATATGATCATTGGTGTTTGTTTTTGAGATGTTTGGTGTTCTATGTTCATCTGGAGAATGATCATTTTTCATTCAGGAATTATATATGTGTCTTTACATATTTTTTTCTTGAGTCTCCTTGGCTAGGACTTTGAGTGTGACCTCCATATTGTTTTGGTTAATCCACTCTATTAGTGAATTCAAAAATGGTGGGGAGATCTACTATGGATCATCATCTTTTGGGTTTCTTACTATCTATTTTAGGTGTGAGTGTATTTGGAGATATATTTTCTTAAGGTTTTATTTGGTTTGACATGTTTTTGGTGATTCGTTTAATGGTCCCTTCCACCTTTTTTCTAGAAACTTAGGCTTATTTTCCTTTATTTTGAAACTCAGTAGCTAACTGTGGGTAGAAATAGTTATGGTGGGGAGTAAAATCGCACCCCATTCCTTCATATTTTCTTATTATTTTAATAACTTAATTGTCTTCATTTTATTCCTTGAATTTTAGGCTAAGGCACTTTGAATTTTTGATGTTTTTGAGTTTTTGGGAATTTTTTACCTCTGCACACGGTTAGTGTGAATGATTTAGAGGAAACTGTATTACTAGTCTTATGTATGGGTATTTTTATTTTGTTTTCTTATTTCATGTTTTATTCTACATATGTGTCACGTGATTGAATACAAATCATGTGAATTCAATAAGAAAACATGATAGATCTTGGAGAATTTGTGAGTGGGTACATGGCTTGTGCATGGTTAGTTGAAATCATGTGACAAGCATGCGAGTGTATCTGAAATATTAATAGAAAAGTTTTTCCTATATGTCACACGATTCCAAAAATTTGAATCCAATCTGTGGGATGTTTTTTTACCCACCTAGTGAGGGGTTCATGGTTGTCACATGGTTTGTTAAAATTTGTGGCAAAACCATGAGACTTAACCAGATTCATTAAAAGGTAAAATTAATAATCTACCATCTCAATTTTAAAACCCTAGAACACTCTCCCCTCTCCTAACTCAACATATTTGTTTGAAGTATCCCCCTTTGGTACATATCCTTTTCTCATCCCATCAATTTTTAGGGTTTCTTCACTCCATTCTTGGTGTTCTTCAAGAGGCAAACTAATTCTTACTCTCCTCTTCATTATTTTAGGTTTTTATTCCTTTACCTTGGATTGATTCTCTCTTGTATGAACCTTAATATGGGGTTTTAATGATTTTTTCTTTGGTTTTGGATGTTAGGGTGTACAAATCAGGTGTTGGGTCTTGTTCATCCCATTTTTTTGAAGGTTATATTGAATATGCACGCGGTTTGATATAGTTGGTTCTATGATTTATCTTTCTCTTCATATTCCATATATTATTAAACATTCTAAATGTTTTCCCCTTAAAATTTTTATGGTTTCAATGGTTTAGAGTGATTTTATAATGAAATTTTAAAATCACTAGATTTTTTTAATTGATTTCAAAGGATATTAGCATATTTAATATGTTTAATAAAATGACTAAATTGGTTTTAAGAGGGTTTTGATTTGTTAAATTGATGAAATCTGATTTATAAGGATTTAATATGATTTTAATATGGTTTTGAGGTATAGTATAGTGAATATATTACTTATTACAAAAAATATTACATCTTTTTAGATGAATATTCAATATATCTCACAGTAATACATGTTCTATGATCTTAAAGGTTTAGTGTCTTTGGAGATAATAAACATAAAAAACTTATTTTCATGAAATATATTTAACATCTCCCACAAAATTATTCACATATAGCACCCTTATAGGATTATCATACTTATTATCCTTGTTCCTAACCTGAGGGAAGTGAAAGAATGAGATGGGGTGATCTCATATTCTCAGTAAGGATAAAAAATAGAGACATGAGTAAATGATATTAAGTGATCATAAGATAAGAACACAGTTATGAGAACATGAAAATAACTTATGAAACTCATACCCAATCATTTAAGATCATAAATCATTGGTCTAACATAAGTATTTTATCCCAATATAATACATTTCCATAATCATGAATCCCAAAATCATGATTCATGGAGAATAACATGGGCATATAAGATAGGAATGTGCAACATGCATAAGCATAAGAAATCAGATCTTTGTGAACATGTATAAACACCTCCAGGTCTGCTCACCATATTAAGGATATGTTATTAGGTCCCAATATAAAATATTTAGACATGAACCAAGACGATGTATAAAACTTTTAACATTTCATAATATGAAAATGTTCATACATAATGTTGTGAATAGGAAATCATGTTCATGCATAACACAGTTATCCCATGAGATATAAAGCTTTACCCAATCCATCTTAGGGATATATAATTTTGGTCCCACCCATCACATTATGAAAATCATACACAAGTTTTAACAACACAAGTACTTATAAAATAATTTCTTTTCATTCTAGAATTAAATAGTCAAATTCATTATAAATGTACAATAAAATAAGTGATATTTATAGAAATTAAGGAATTTATATTGATGGAATAGTAACTTGACCTTAGGAATAGTAATCTGGATAATAGAACAGTAACCTCATATATGAAACTATAAATAAAATTCATGTATCTTAAAATTCAAAGTATGATATATTTATATCATGAAATAAGTAAATAAATGTTTTGAAAGTGATAAATTAATTGTTGGTATTTTTGTGAAGCATAAATGTTTATTTATAATTTTATGATTAGTATAATGATTTAAAAGAAAATATATTTTCATAAAATAGATTCATAAATTAATATTTTATTTTCTTATTATTATAAGATAATTTAATGAGACCTTAATTAATTTTTCAAAGTGTTAAAAATTCAGTTATAGTTTTAAAATTGGTATTTTTCGAATAAAATATGATTTAATATAAAAAATAAATTTCTCATATTTATAAAATTATTTTCATAAAATTGACTTCATTTTTTAATTCTGCATGTTGAGAAATGGTTAGGGTGAATTTTTTGGAGTTTTCTGAAATACGTGAATTTTTATAAATAGTGAGATACAATAATTTATTGTATTTAACAAATTCATGAATTATTGATTTATATATGATGTAAGGATGATTTAATCCCAAAATATAAAAATAATCATAATTATGTTAATATATTTAGTGATAAATCTCAAACTATTCATATTCTTGATCCAAAATAATAAACTAATGAATACAATAATGAGAAAACACCCATCTCCTCTACTATAAATACCACCCCTCGCCACCTCTTCTCCTCACATGTCATATCCTTTTATCTTACTTAATTTCTACCTAATTACCTTCCCAATCCTCTTACCTATTTCTAATACCTGATGGTATCCCCAAAATCCCAAAACCAAGGGCCATAAGGAGGTTCTCATGGAGTATAATTCAAGAGGTAAAATCCTCTTTCAGTTTCTTTTATTTTCTTTTCAATTATTTCTCTTTTCTTATACTATATTAACCTATATTTATCAAAGTGGCATGAAAAATCTATTATATTATATATACATTAATTTTATCTTGTTTATGGATTAATTCACAATCAAACTTCTTCACCTCTCCCTTTTATTATAAAAATAAGAATATCATCCCGACTGTGTCGATTTATCGCCATCATGGATGATACACTTTTATTTTTCATTAGCACCTTCAAGACTGGTCATAAAACCATTATTATGGTAAAATAATATTTTATTATACATATTATAATTTATTTAATGTTCTTTAACCAATATATAAACATGATATTGAATAAAATGATATAAGTTCATGATGATCATAAAAACTTCCAAATTAAATTAAATCATTCTCATTATTATTTTATCTAATGATTCGTCCTCATATAAGAAAACAAAATTATATATGGTATCATTTAAAATTATGGAAACATATTAACACCATTTAATTCCAATTATTAAGTTTTTATTCCATTCGACAAGAAAATCCATAATGAACCATCCATGGAAACCATGAAATAAATGCACCTGAAATAATGAAAATAACAAAATATTATTAATAAATGGGTGGAATGATGTTATAATAATATAATATAAGTAATTATAAATATTAATATGGTTCTTTAATGTACTAATAACACTCTTTAAACCATTATACAGGAGTTTTGAACATATTTAAGTAAGACGAACCCGAGATAATGGAATTCTTAACCTAATTTCTATTCTTTGGGTTAACCTTCTACGTCGTTGATTATGTGGTTATAAGATTATTAGTGAAGTGAATTTTGTTTATATTATATTTTATTGTGTTTATTTATAGTTTATACACATATTTCATTCATTTTATTAATTCTAACTTCAATTATATGGTATTGTTAAGGGACTTTTCTTTAAAAATCCTCTTTTAAATTTATATTTTTACAAAATTCAAAAGGAATGTTTTTATTCAAATATTCATATTTTATGATCATGGTTCTTGGTAATTGTTTATGATTAAGTTTAGGACCTATTTATCCTTACAATTAATTAGGTATGTTTCTGTTTTACGCTGGACATATGGTTACTCCAAATGTAACTGTGATGGTTACATCATAAGGGAGTCGTGAGGGTTACATTGTAAGGTAGCCATAAGGGTTACAAATCATATAGTAGTTGTGAGTGTTGCAATATTAAGTAATTAATTACCCATGGTATATTTATGGTATTGTTTATGTTTTATATGTTTTATATAAATCTCATGTTTTCACAAAGTAACTATATGATACTTATTGGGTGAGAAGTGTGTCTTTGTGAAAATGATTTCATATACTTATAAGTATTCATGGACTAAAAGTTTATATCCTTATTTTTATGTCCCTTACTAAGGTTTTTGTGCTCATCCCAAGTTTTAAAATTTGTTTCATGGGGTTTAAGGATGGGTAATATAAAAGGAGAATCCAAGATGAATGTTGTGAAGACTTTTCATAAAAATATTTCATGTTTATATTAAAAACTTTTATATTATGGAAGAAATGTATACTAATTTTGTAATACCCTCATTTTATGCTTGTGGGTTGATATGAATAAATTATTTTCTAATTTTATAAAACTCTAAATTTAAAATATCATTGGGAATTTAAGGAATTTAATTATAAATGAATTTACTAGATTATATAATGTTTAAGGTCGTGTCCTTATAGTTGGTATCTATACATGGTTTAGATAACATTAGGGGTTAGGATGGTGTTAATAGAATACCATAAATTATTTTTACCTTATTTTTTTATTGAAATGATATATCATTTGAATATTACCATGTTTCTTCATCTAATATATGTCTATTCAGAAAGGTTTTCCGTAGAAGAAACAGGGAAGCTGAAGTAGGAAGGTACCGAGAGGATGATATCTTTCTGAATATGTAACTTGGAATAGTGGTAATTGGAACCGAATAGTTTGTGAAGGTAATATATCAGTTGAAGTGGGATATAGATGATAGTGGAATCCATGAAATAGAACAACCATATCTGCATAAAGGAACATGACGATAGTGGAAAATTTTATGAGGAAACACTGTCACGGACCAAGCCAGGTCGCCATTCGACCAGGTGCCCAACCCAGTCCGCGACAAGGCCCGAGGGACATTACCTATCCCCATAGTCTAAAGAAAGTGCTCGAGTGTCAAATAAACATTTGGGAACTATTTACCCAATAAATTAAAGATAAATAAAATAAATTTAAACTGAACAAAATTGGTAAATACTAGAATCGGAAAATAAAACAAAAATATCCAGCTAAACATACCTACAAGTGACCTTGTGGTTCACCACCAAACATGAAACCATGATCGCTCCAAGAGTGATCTAAAACTAGAGGGACCTGAAATTGAAAATATAGAGAAGACATGAGAACTTAGATGATTGGTAGGAAAGCCAAGGATAAACAACTCCATATGCCCTTACCATTAAAAAGAAACCCAAAATGTGCTAGTTTGAAAATGACACATAATAATATAAAGTTTTTCATTATTATCAAATTCAAGTAACAAGTTTTAATTTTAAATAAAATCATTTCTCTTCTACTAAGTTTTCAAAATAGGTTCCAAGAATTCATTTACATTTAAAAATGAAAGGAGACCAATTTAGATTAAAAATATAGTTTTTAAAAAAGATAGAACCAGCATGAAATAGATGAATTGAAAATCATATCACAAGCACCGTGTCACAAACAAGCACCATGGGAAATACCTATAGGTAACTAGCACAAGTGGGATTCTAGAGACCTCAATTAAATGTGTTATAACAACCATAACCAACTGTGTTCTCATGCACAATCCACTAGGGGTAATCGCATCCCAAGTCCTAGTGGTATCCAATCATATCACAAAAATGTGGTACAGAAACCACAACCATCAGAATTCTCATGCACGAGTTACTAGGGGGGAATCACATCCCAAGTCCTAGTGGTCTTTGATCATATCACATGTTTAGTTAGTGTTGTAACATCAATACTTCTAAAAGTAACCAGAATAAGCCACTTTCGAATCAACTAGTGTACTAGTCCAAGTTCACCCACCTAGATACCTCGAGCTTCCCATGTGCTTTATTTCAAGTGGTGGTGAGTTTTCATCAAACTAACATACATTCCAGTAATTTAGGGAATAAAATTTTAACGATTTAACATTTTAAAACAAATTTATCATTATAAAGGTATTACATTTTCCAAACAAGTTTAGGAGCATATATCAATAGGAAAAACCCACATTGGGAACTTAAATAAATTGTGTAAAACAATGCAGAACTATTTATGAAAATTACAGCTAGATTTAATAGCTTATACATATAATGCATAAATATAAAAACATATTTCTAAAATAATAAATCAATTATGGAATTAAAATTAAAGGGTTAGGCATAGGGGAACCTACCTCGGTGTAGAACCAAATTAAACATTCAGCCATTGGCGCTTTCTAACTAGAATTTGTTGCTCCCCCACTAAGAATATGCACTTTAACATACATATAAGGATACCTAGACCCTATGCACGCACCCTTATGTCCATAAAAATGTGCAAGGGTATCCTTACATATACGCTTATATGCATATATTAGTCGCCACTCACCTACGTATGGATTTTCATATATACACATGGGCCCACCTAGCCCCATACATGTGTATTCACTACCATAGATGACTATACATGTGATGGGGGAACCCACCTATATATATATACTTACCTATACACACGCAGGCGAGTCGCCTTAGACCCGGTGACTCAAAAACACAAAGAAGGGATCGCGCACTACACATATAAATTAATAAATCAATAAAATAATTTATGAAACACTTCAAAATTAGCACCTTAAAAAATTACACCAAAAACACTTTTTAAACCCAAACGCACACCAAATCTCTTTCTAACCATGATTCAAAACACAAACTCAATTTAATAAATCAATTAAACACTTAATAAAACATTTCAAAAGCATTACTCATCACAAATCATCACTTGCACTTCCAAAAAATCATTTTAAAAACATACACCCATGAAAAAAACTTGAAAACAAGATATGTACCTCTTATATCATCAATAAACCATTTCAAAAATTTATAAAACAATCCCAAAGAAACACTACAAGTCTTTACCCCAAAAACATACTCAATTCCATGTCGAAAATCCCTTTTCAAAAAACTTACGCCCTGAAATCCATTTTTGAAAACATACGCACGCCAGAATGTTTCTTAGTTATGCCTAGCACCTTTTATATACTTTAATAACCAATTAAAAAAATTGATAAAACAATTTCAATTAACACCCCAAATGATTTTACACCCCAAAAGTGCACTCAAAACCCTTTTTAAAAATCGACAGCACATCCTGACTATATAAAAATGTGTTTCGCACCATCAAAAAAATTTAAATAAACCATTGCATAATTTATAAAACACCCTAAAACCATTTACACAATTAAATAAACCAATTTCATATAAAGGAACTAGTTTCAAACCAAATTCACATTACATTTTTTTTCTAAAACTATATTTTCACTATACATAACCATCATAGAACATGTAAAAGTATACAAGCGAGCATTTAGAATTCATCAAAAAAATGTTTAAGCATAGAATCACCTACCTTAGGTGTAGAAATTTTGAAAAAGTGGTGTGAAACCTCATTCGCACCTCAAACACACCTTGAACAAACCCTAACAAGGAATGTTTTACCCATAACTACAAGATCAAATCATAAAACCTAAACTGAACCCCAAGAAATAGAATGGAAACCCTAGAATGGGGTAAAGGATTACCCAAAGGGAGGTGGCGCCAAAGATGGCCTTGCCTGTAGGGGGTCATGTTGCCGATAGGGGGTTGCGTCAGAGGTGGCTTCACCTGTAGGAGGTCTCTGGTTCATGATTCTGGAGGGGGTCATCTAGGAGGTGAGGGTGGCATGAGGGGATTTGAGGCCATGTGAGGGAGGCACGAGGGAAATCAGGCGGTGTGAGGGTGTCAGAGTAGGGAAGGGGCACCGTGATGGGATAGAGGGATGAGGGATTTTGAGCGATGCGAAGGGAGTAGGGGAGAAGATGGGTTCAACACACCAAAGGGAGGGAAGAAACCCTAACAAGAGAAAGAAAAGAAAAAAAATCAAAATTTAAACCAAACTACTAATAATAATAATAATATTATTATTATTATTATTATTATTATTATTATTAACAATATTTTTAAATTAAAACATTAACATTAATAAAAATTATAATCATATTAATAATATTGATAATCATAATAATGTTAATAATAATAACTTAATGATAGGTTTAACAATAATAATAATAACTTAATAAAATAATAACCATAATAATAATAATGATAATATTATTAAATAATATTATCACCATTATTATTAAAATGATTCTTAATTCCTTTCATCTTTCCCATTTATTTTATTTTTTTCTCGTTTTATTATTCACCTTGTTAATTAATTTATTGATAAAGATAATAATTTTTTTTGAACACCGGGTAGGCCGCACGGTGACCTGGTGACGTTGCACAGCTTCTACTATTCACTGCCAATGCACTGGATTCTACCAAGACAAAAACATTCATTTACCAGCAAAAACACAAAATTTCAATCAGGCTCAGTCTGCACCTCAATAGAATATTACAAAACCATATAAATTAATAAAATCAAATTATTTCAGAAGTCTGGGTGTGACAGTTCTCCCCACCATAATGCTTTCTGCCCCTGGAAATCCATTCCAATGTTGATTCAAAAGAAATAACTGGTACTCTAGTACAACATAAGAAGATTCCTGAAGGAATGACAAACAAAAAGATGACAAGAACACTTCCAGTAAGAAAAACGGTTTATGAGTCAAACCCGGGAGGCTGAAATGGACTCCTCGCTATGACCCACCCACCCCCAAGATCTTAAGCATCTCCAGTTGATAAATCAAAGGAAAGGGAACTTTCACAATGTGAAATCCAACCTCATGAGCCAAAATACCCCAGAAATCACCAAACAAAACATACACCACTTTCCTGAAATAACAAACAAGGTCAACCACATCCCAATGAATAATCCCATAACCTTATTTCATCAAAACAGTTGGGCGTGCTCCAATCCCAAAATTCAATCAAGTAAGGTAATTGAAATGAGGCATCTCTAAACAAGGTCACTCATTACCAAGTCAAAAATAGAACCTCAACCGGACTACCAACATGGGGAGTCCCGCATGGACTCCCCACCATAAGGACCAACCATCTTAATTGACCAGTATGGATCAATACGGGATACCCAACATGGGATAACTCGGTATCTTCCCTCACAACCTAATCTCCCACCATAAGGGACTTACTTAACACAACTCCAAACCAAACAGAAGACACTACATGACTCACTACTTCCACATACATTACCATTTTGAGACATGTCCAACAAAACTAAAATCAAAATGGACTTACAAGGGTGTTAATAAATGGAAAACCATAGAGAGAGTCCCACACACTAGGGCACTAACACTGAGGTTTAAGAAAATGAAGCATCCTTGCCTTCTTATAACAAAGGATGGGCTCCACCAACACGAGTCACAACATTGATGAATATGGTCCCCATATCTTTTTCCACCACATGAGAGCGCTTGGAACGAAAATTCCACATCGAAATATTAAAATGTCCCCATTTTTCTACATTGAATACAAGGATTGGACCAAGATACCTTACACTTCTGGGCATTCCTGACTATGCGACAACTTCACTTCAGGACCTATGGTTGGAGCTATGTTGATTGAAGCCTCTCTTGCCTCGTAGTTAGGAATTAAAACCTCCGAATGAAACTCATACTACTAGTTCCAAAAGCATACATACAATGATCTAAACAAAACCAATAGACACAACACACCCCAATATCCACTTTCTCCCACATGGCACTTTATCCAAAATAGGGGCTTAAAATATTTATATGCACCTTCCATTTCACTCCGAACATGAAACAGTAGAATGAAGAACATAAGGAATGAAATTTCACTTAGAACAAAGAAATTCGGAGTTTCGCAAAGGAAAACACCCTTCTTTTTAAAACGGATATTCTTGGAATATTTCACAACCTCCACCCTTATAGTCAAGCTGCAATGGGTCACCGAACATGACCCTTGCAACTGATAGATACACTATAAGGAGGTGGACCTTGAACCGAGTCCCTAACAGAATGATATTACTATAAGAATCCATAATATCCTCTCATGACCAGATTTAGCGCATAGGCAGATTAGCATGAACCCTTAAACAAAACCAACTTAAGATTCAAAGACCTTTTTAATATAGCCTCCAATACCAAAAATACATACTTATTTTTTCTTTTCCCATATGAATTCCATTCACTACTCCTATGTGTAATATTTATATTTATCAATGTCAAAATTCACCTTTGACCATCAAGTGACTCCAGGAAACTAAAACTTTATTCAACTCTGCTCACATCCACTGTGAGAGGATTCACTTAACCAAAAAAGGAGAGGTGGATTCAACTCTGAAACTTAAGAATGAAATCCTTACATTGATCAATTGGAGGATCTACTAATAGAGAGTCACCTATGATCACACTTCAATCGTGCATTAACTCTTTATGGGGGCATACCCTAGCCTGTGAGGAAAAATCCTAAGGACCCAATCAAAGTGGTTCTTTGGCCAAAACATACCACAAAACAAAACCAAACTCATGAGGGGATTCACCGCAAGGGCTTCCCGAAACAATTCTCGAAAGAGAACACAAACCACTATTTCAAACAAACTTATTGATGATACACAAACCAAAAACATCTTGCAAACAAAGTTTTTTCTAACTCAAAACACCCCACAACAAAATTCCTGGTAATATAAGAAGACACAAGATGATACAAGAGGAAACTAGTGTCAATAGGTGATGAGGACATATGGTTGGAAGTTATACTCCAGTCACACCACAGTCATAGAGAGTGTTCTAAGACCATGTCCCCAACTACACATAGTTTTATAGGACCTACGAGCTTAATGAGACCATTGACCCAACTCTCTTTTCATTTCCTAAACAATAGGAAACCACACGGACCAAGGAACTTAGATGAAACCTAATATCCCATGGTAACTAAAGTCCCATCATGAGGTGTGATATCCAGGCACCATACTCATAACCAAAAAATCAAGTTCTGACAATCCTAACTCCAGTCTACCTAGTCTCTTCCCAAGTAACATGACCCAAAACAGCATGACCACATCTGATACCATTTTTTTTAAACCAAGCTGGGTCGTCATCCAATCAGATACCTGAGCCGGTCTGCGACAAGGCTCAAGTGGGGTTCCTGATCCACACAGGCTAGAAAAAGTGCATGGGTATCAAATAAAAGTTAGGGAATGATTTACCCAAAAAAATAAAGAAAAATTAATAAATAAAATAATATAAATTTAAACTGGTCAAAACAGGTAAATAATAGCAGCAGAAAATAAAACAAATATATTCAGCTAAACATACCTCCAAGTGACCTCATGGGTCACCACTGAACACAGAACCACACTCGCTCCAAAAGTGATACAAAACTAGAGGGACCTGAAACTGAAAAATATAGAGTAGGTGTGAGCACTGAGATGATTTCTAGGAAAGCTAAGGATAATCAATGCCCTATGCCCTTAAATTTAAAAAGAAACCCAAAATGTACTAGTTTTTAAATAAGACGTAATAAAATAATGTTTTTTATTTTTTTCAAATTATCGTAACACGTTTTCATTTTCAAGAAAATAATTACTCATCCACTACATTTTCCAAATAGGTTCCAAGCATGCATTTACATTTCAAAATTAAAGGACACCAATTTAGATAAAAATATGGTTTTCACAAAAGAAGGAACAAGCATGAAACAACTGAATTGAAAATCACATCACAAGTACCATGTCACCAATGAGAACCATGGGAAATACCTATAGGTAAATAGAACAAGTGGGATCCTAGAGACCTCGTACCACAGTGAAATGTGGTATAGAAACTGAAACCAACTCTGTTCTCATGCATGAGCCACTAGGGGGGAATCACATTCCAAGGCCTGGTGGTCTCCGATTATATCAAAAAAATGTTGTATAGAAACCACGACCATTAGTGTTCTCATGCATAGGCCACTAGGGGGAATCAAATCCCAAGTCCTAGTGATCTCCTATCATATCACATGTTTAGTTTGTGTTGTATAATCAATCCTACTAGAAGGAAACAGGACAAGACACTTTTGAATCAATTAGCATACTAGTCCTAGTCCGCCCACTTAGATACCTTGGGCTTCCCATGTGTTCTAATTGAAGTGGGGGTGAGTTTTCATCAAAATAACATAAATGCCAGTCATTTAGGGAATCCAATTTTAAATATTTAACATTTTAAAACCAATTAATCATTATAAAGGTATTAAATTTTCCAAAAAAGGTCGGAAGCATATAACAATAGGAAAAATGAACATTGGGGACTTAAAAAAATATGTAAAACAATATAGAACCATTTATAATAGTTAAAACTAGATTGAAAATCTTATACATATACTACATAAATATAAAAACATATTTCTAAAACAATAAAGAAGTTTTGAAATTAAAATTAATGGTTAGGCATAAGGGAACCTACCTCAGGGTGGAACTAAACTGAACATTCAGCCCTTGGCACTTTCTAACTAGAAGCTGCTACTCCCCCACTAAACATATGCACTTTCACATACATATAAGGACACTTATCCCCTACGTGCATACCTGCATGACCATGAAAATGTGTAAGGAGATCCTTACATATATTCTTATATGAATATACTATTCTCCACTCACCTACGTATGCATTTTCATATATACGTATGGGAACACCTAGCCCCATACATGTATATTCACTATCATGGATGAATATACATGTAACGGGGGAACCCACCTATATATATATACTTACCTATGCACATATAGGAGAGTCACCTTGGACCTGACAACTCAAAACCACAAATCAAAGACCACACACTACACATATAATTTAATAAATCAATAAAAAAAATTACAAAACACAGAAAAATTAGCACCATAAAAATTTACACCAAAAAAACTTTTTAAACCCAAACGCACACCGAAACTCTTTCCAAACATGATTTTCAACACAAACTCAATTTAATAAATCAATTAAACATTTAATAAAAAATTTCAAAAGCATTACACATCACAAATCATCACTTGCACTTCCAAAAACTCATTTTAAAAACATACACCCACAAAAACAACTTGAAAACCTGATTCGTACCTCTTATATCATCAATAAACCATTTCAAAAATTTATAAAACAATCCCAAAGAAATATTACAAGGCCTTACACCAAAAAAACACCCAATTCCATGTCGAAAAGCCCTTTTCAAACCACGTACACCTCAAAATCCATTTTTGATAACATATGCGTACCATAATGTCTCCCAGTTATTCATCACACCTTTTATATAATTTAATAAACCATTATAACAATTGATAAAACAATTTAAATGAACACCCAAAATTCTTTTACACCCAAAATTGCACCTAAAACCCTTTTTAAAAATCATTTTCATGTCCTAACCATATAAAAACGTGTTTCACAACATAAAAACAATTTAAATAAACCATTTCATAATTTATAAAACGCACTAAACCCATTTACACAATTAAATAAAAAAATCATATAAAAGAACCAATTTCAAACCAAATGCACATCTCATTTTTTTTTAAAACTACATTCGCACTACACATAACAATCATAGAACATGTAAAAGCATACAAGAGAGAATTATGAATTCCTCAAAAAAAAATTAAGCATGGAATCACCTACCTTAGGTGTAGAAATTGCTGAAAAGTGGTGTGAAACCCCATCCACCCATCAAACGTACCTCGAACAAACCCTAATAAGGTAAGTTTTACCCAAAACAATAAGATCAAATTATAAATCCTAAAATGAACCCCATGAAAGAGAAATGAACCCCTAGAAAGGGGTAAAGGATTACCCGGATTGAATGGGGGTGTGGTCTATAAAGGGAGGTGGCTCCAAAGTTGGCTTTGCTGGTAGGGGGTTATGCCACCAGTAGGGGTTGCGTCGGAGGTAGATTCACTGGAAGGAGGTCACCGATTCACGGTTATGGATGGGGGTCTTCCAGGAGGTGAGGGCGGCGTGAGGGGATCTAGGGTGGTGCGAGGGTGGTCAGGTGGGCCGTGTGAGGGTGGTCAGGTGGTGTGAGGGCATCAGAGAAAGGAAGGGGTGCCACGACGGGATAGAGGGGGGAGGGATGGGGTGTCACGTGAAGGGGGTTGGGGGAATATGGGTTTGACGCACCAAAGGGGGGGAAGAGACCCTAAAAAGAGAAATAAAATAAAAAAAATTAAAAATTAAAAACAAACTACTAATATTATTATTATTATTATTATTATTCTTAAATTAAAAGATTAACAATAATAACAATTATAATCATATTAATAATATTGATAATCATAATAATGATAATAATAATAACTTATTGATAAGTTTAACAATAATAATAATATTAATAATAATAACTTAGTAAAATATTAACCATAATAATAATAATAATAATATTCTTAAATAATACTATCACTATTTTTATTATTAAAACGATTCTTAATTCCTTTCATCTTTCTTTTTTATTTTATTTTTGTTCTCATTTTATTATTCACCTTGTTAATTAATTAATTAATAAAGATAATAATAATTTTTGTTGAATACCAGGAAGGTCGCATAGTGACCTAGTGAATTTGTACTGCTTCGACTGTGCCCTGCCCATGCACTGGACGCTACCAATCCCAAAATATTCATTTACCAGAAAAAACGCAAAAAATCAGTCGAGATCATCCTACACCTCAATGGAATATTAAAAAACTATATAAATTAATAAAATAAAATTATTTTAGAAATCCAAGTGTGACAAACACCCTCCTAGTTTCAATGGATATTTTGACCATGTGGTGGTTGAAGAATGGATAAAACCCCTTGAAAATATATTTAATGTTATGCGGTGTTTAGATAATCAAAAGGTTAGTCTTTCCATTTATCATTTTGAAGGTGAATCTGAACAGTGGTGGTCAATGGTCAATAATATCATGGATAGTGAGGATATTTATTCCTTGGAATGGGATGAATTTAAAAATATTTTCCTAAGGTGGTTCAACTTAGGATGGAAAAGAAATTCTATGAATTGAAACAAAAGGAGGAGGATTCAGTAGCCATATATGAATCAAACTTCTCCCAATTGGAAAGGTATGCTCCAAATATTATTTAGGATATTGATAGAAAAATCAATCATTTTTTACTTAGGATTGAATCCAAGATATAGAAGGCAATTGGCCCCCCATGAATTCAAAAATTATAAGAAACTTTTATGATGTGCTGAGAGGGTAGAAATGGAGTTTTCTGATGATCACGTGTACTTTTAAAACAAGCACAATAATAGGTAAAGATGGTAAGCAATGGTTAAGAATCAATCAAAGAAATATGAAGGTAAGAAAGTCCAGTTTCCAGTATGTAAAAAGTGTGGTAAAAAGCACCCTGGGAAATGCCTCAAAAATCTGGGAAGTGTTTTCGATGTGGTAAGATTGGAAATATAGTCTGAGATTACAATGAAAATGATCTTAAGTTTAATTCTAATAAGAAAACTATAAAGTGTTTTGAATGTGGTGATATTGGTCATTATGAAAATACCTGTCTAAAGAAAGATCGGAATAATGGAAAGCAACCATATTATAAGCAGAAAGGTGTAGTTAGATCCTTTATAACTACGTTAGTAGATTTCAGACCATCCAATGAAGTGGTATAAAATACTTTGTTTATTTCTTCATATTTTTCAAATGTCTTATTTGATATGGGGTGTACACATTCCTTTAATTCTGAAAAAAGTTATAGTAAATTAGAAATTTCACCTCAAGAAATGAGACCGGAACTTATGGTTAAAAATATAGGGGAAAATATTACAGTAAAAAGTCATTATAAGAATCTTCCTATTGTTGTCTATGGAAATACATTACTAGTAAACCTTGTTGTTTTTTCCTTAGAAGAGTTTGATGATATTATGGTTATGGATTAACTTTCTGTTTATCATGCTAAGATTGATTATAGAGCTAAAAAAGTTGTTTTTAATAAAGAGTTTAAGTTTTTATACAAGAAAGAACCCATACAATTGATAACATATCAAGAAGATGAGAAACTGTTAAAAGATGGAAATGAAAGTTATTGTGCTCATATTGTTGAAAATAAGGTAACTGTTCAGATTAATGATGTTCCAATGATAAATGAATACCTAGATGTTTTTTCTGATGAGTTTCTCAGTGTTATACATAATTGGGAGGTTGAATTCACAATTAACTTGGTTTCTAATGCTAAGATAATTTCGAAACCCCCTTATCAAATGGCTCAAGTTGAACTTCTTGAATTGAAAAATCAGTTGCAGGAGTTTCTTGATAAAGGATTCATTCATCCTAGAACATCAGCATGGGGTGCTCCAATTTTTTTGTTAAAAATAAATATAGTTCCATGAGACTTTTTATTGATTATAAATATTTGAATAACATTAATATTAAGAATAAGTTTCATCTTCCTCATATCGATGACTTGTTTGAGAAGCTATATGGATATCAGTATGCTTACAATATTGACTTGTGATTCGGGTACCATCAACTGAAGGTGAAAGAATATGACATCCCAAAAATAGATTTTTGTACTAGATATGGGAATTATGAGTTTGTTGTTATGCCCTTTGGTTTGAAAAATTTCCCTGATGTATTCATGGATCTTATTAATAGAATATTCTGTGAATATTTGGTTAAGTTTTTTTGATGTTTTTTTAATGATACTTTGATATTTTTAAAAATTTATGAGGATAATGAAAAAATATTTAAGGATTTTCTTAAAACTCTTAAAGAAAATAGGTTATATTGAAAATTTAGAAAATTTGATTTTTAGTTGAAACTGATTTATTTTCTTAGGTATATTGTAAATAAGGATGAAATAATAGCTAATCCCACCAAAAAAGTAGTTGATGAATGGAAAAGACCTACAAATTTTATAGAGATTCATAGTTTTCTTGGATTAGTAGGCTATTACCAATAGTTTGTTAAAAAAAATTGCACAGTAATCTAGCCTGCTAAATAATTTAACATGAAAAGGGGTTAACTTTATTTTGACAGAATATTGTGATGGTTGTTTTTAGGAACTGAAGAAGAGATTGGTGAATGCCCTAGTTTTTTCCCTACCATCCATAAATGGTAAATTTTTCATCTGCAGTGATGCTTCATTTAAGGTTCTTGGTTATGTTCTCATAAAGAATGATCAGGTAATTGATTATACTTTAAGACAACTAAAACCTCATGTGTTAAATTATCCCACACATGATTTGGAATTAGAATCTATAGTTTTCACTTTGAAAATTTGGAGGCATCACTTATATGGATTCAAATGTAAAATATATACTAACCATAAAAGTTTGAAATATATATTTACTCAGAAGGAATTAAACATGAGGTAGAGAAGATGGATTAAATTGATAAAGGATTATGATTGCATGATCAATTAACATCCTGAAAAATAAAACAAAGTGGTGGATTCCTTAAGTAGAAAACATCATGCATCATTAACCATGTTATATTTGTAACAAGTCCCTTTGATAAATGATTTGATGAATTTTGGCTTGGAAGTTGTTGGTGCAAGAAATTATTCTATTTTGTTTCAGGTTATACTGCAATCATATCAATCAAAAAAATTAACCAAGCACATGAGGAAGTTGTTGAGTTGTGGAGAAAGGTAGAATTAGTGAAAATGGGAATATTGTCAAGATTTAATGTAGATAAATATTGTTTTTTGATATTTGGGAAGAGATTATGCATGCCGTGTGATTCATAGTTGAAGAAAGATTTGTTACGTGAAGCTCATAGTTCTCTATTTTCAGTTCATCTTGGAAGCACAAAGATGTACAGAGACCTTTGGAAGTATTACTAATGGGATTTAATGAAAAGATATATTTCTAGTTTTACCATGAAATTTTTTACTTTTCAATAGGTTAAAACTGTGTGACAATTACCAAAGGGGTTGCTTCATCCATTTCTATTTCCAGAGTTGAAATGGGAAGATATATCCATGGACTTTATGGTAAGACTATGAAAGACTTCTTGAGGTAATAATGTGATTTGGGTTATTATTGATCGACTGACTAGATCTTAAAATTTCCTTCCTATTTTAGATACTATGACTCTGGATCAGATTTCTCAATTTTACCTCAAAGAGATTGTTAGGTTATATGGATTTCCTTTATCCATTGTATCTAACCGTGATCTCAAGTTCACTTCTAACTTTTTTAAAGTCCTTCAAAAAATTTTGGGTACAGAATTAAGTTTTATCACTACTTTTCATCCTCAATCATATGGACATACCAAGTGAACAATTCAGACATTGGAGGATATGCTTTAAGATTTTTTAATGGACTTCTAGGGAAGTTGGTATCCACATATTTCTCTATTTGAGTTTTATTATAATAACAGCTTTAATTCCAATATACATATGGAACCTTTTGAGGAATTATATGGAAATCGGTGTTAAACACTATTTTTTGGGGATGAAGGTAGGGAAAGGAAGTTTATAGGACCAGAATTAGTATAGGAAGTGGTTTAGAAAGTGAAGATGATCCAGAAACACATGAGGAATGCTCAGATTCTTGATCATAGAGAGAATGTATTACAGAATAATGTAATTCACCGGGTTAAAGTTTTGTGGAGAAACCATAAGGTTGAACAAGTAACATGCAAATCCGAAAATGCTATGAGGGAAAGGTACCATCACTTATTTAATAAGTAAATAAAAATTTTGAG
The DNA here is from genome assembly GCA_963277665.1 of Viscum album. Classification (NCBI taxonomy): domain Eukaryota; kingdom Viridiplantae; phylum Streptophyta; class Magnoliopsida; order Santalales; family Viscaceae; genus Viscum; species Viscum album. The sequence continues at coordinate 328,774,687 of OY728158.1, forward strand.
GACACAATTTCTAGAAGCTGGGGAGAATATAACTATCTAGGTACTTATAAAATAATTTCTTTTCATTATAAAATTAAATAGTAAAATTACTTATAAATTTATAATAAAATAAGTTGTATTTATAAAAATTAAGGAATTTATACTAATAGAATAGTAACTTGACCTTAGGAATAGTAATCTAGATAATAAAATAGTAACCATACCTATAAAAATATAAATCAAATTCATGTATCTTAAAAGTGAAAATATGATATATTTATATCATGTAATAAGTAAATAAATGTTTTGAAAGTGATAAATTAAGTGTTGGTGTTTTTGTGAAACATAAATGTTTATTTATAATTTAATAATTAATATAATAATTTAAAAGAAAATATATTTCCAAAAAATAGATTCATAAATTAATATTTTATTGTCTTATGATTATAATATAATTTTATAAGACCTTATTTAATTTTTCAAAGTGTTAAAAATTCAGTTATAGTTTTAAAATTGGTATTTTTTGAATAAATTATGATTTTATTTAAAAATTAAATTTCTCATATTTAAAAAAATTATTTTCATAAAATGGTGTTAAATTTAGAATTATACATGTTGATAAATGGTTAGGACTAATTTTTGGGATTTTTCTGAAATACTTGAGTTTTTTTTTTAAATTGTGAAATGCGATAATTTACGATATTTAACAAATTCATGAATTATTAGGTCATAGATGATGTAAGGCTCATGTAAACTGATAATATCAAACTATCCTTAATTATTTTAATATATTTAGTTGTAATTATCAAACTATTCATATTCTTGAGCCAAAAAAATAAACTAATGAATATAATAATGAGAAAACACCCATCTCCACCACTATAAATACCACCCCTCACCACCTATTCTCCTCACACTTAAATGTATTGTAGATTGTTTAATTTATGCCCAATTACCTTACCAAGAATCTTCCCCAAATCAAATACCTTATGGTCTCACCAGTAGTCCAGAACCAAGGGCCTTTAGGAGGTTCTCATGAAGAATAATTCAATAGGTAAAATCCTCTTTCATTTTCTTTTATTTTCTTTTCAATTATTTTACTTTTCTTATACTCTACTCACCTCCCCTTATCCAAGTGGAATAAAAATCCATTATCTTATATATATACTATAATTTTATCATGATTATGTAAAAATTCATCATCCAACTTATTCTACTCTCCCTTTTATTCTAAAAATGAGAACATCATTCGTGATGTGTTGATTTACCACCATTATAGATGATACACTTTCATTTTTCATTACCACCTTCAAGGATGGTCATAAAACCATTATTATGGTTAAATAATATTTTATTGTACATATTATAAGTTATTTAATGTTTTATAACCAATATATAAACATGTTATTTAATAAAATGATATAAGTTCATGATGATTATAAAAACCGCCAAAATAAATTTAATCATTCTAATTAATGTTTTATTTAATTATTTATCCTCATATAAGAAAAAAATGATATATGGTATCATTTAAGATTATGGAAACATATTAACACAACTTAATTCCACTTCTGGATTTTTTCTTCCATTCGACAAGAAAATCCATAATGAACCAACCATGGAAACCATGAAATAAATGCACTCAAAACAATAAAATTAACAAAATATTATTAATAAATAGGTGGGAAAATGTTATAGTAATATAATATAAGTAATTATAAATATTAATATGGTTCTTTAATATGTTAATAACACTATTTAAATCATTATATAGGATATTTGAACATTTTTTAAGTAAGACGAACCAAGGGTAAGGGAATTCTTAACCAAATTTCTGTTTTTTGGGTTAACATTCTACTTCATTGATTATGTTGTTCTGAGATAATTTGTGAAATTAAGTTTGTTTATATTATGTTTTATAATGTTTATTTATAGTGTATACACATATTCCATTCATTTTATTAATTCTAAATTCAATTATACGATATTGGTAAGGTAATTTTCTATAAAATTCTTTTTTAAATTTTTATTTTTACAAAATTCAGAAAGAAAGTTTTTATAAAAGTGTTATTATTTTATGATAATGGTTATTGGGAATTTTTTATGATAAATTTTGGGACCTATATATCCCTCTAATTCATTGGTTGTGTTTATGTTGGAAGTTGAATGTATGGTTACTCCAAATGTAACTACGATGGTTACATCATAAGGTAGCCATGAGGGTTACATTGTAAGGTAGTCATGAGTGTTACAAATAATATGTTAGCCATGAGGGTTACAATATTAAGTATGTAATAACCCAAGTTACCTTTATGGTATTATTTATGTTTTCTATGTTTTATGGAAATCTCATGTTTTCACAAAGAAACTATATGATACTTTTTGGGTGAGAAGTATGACTTTGTGAAAATTATTTCATATGTTTATAAGTATTCATAGAATAACAGTTTCTCTCCTTAATTTTATGTCCCTTACTGAGATTTTTGTGCTCATACCAATTTTTAAAATTATTTTCACAGTTTTTAAGGATGTTTAAGAGAAAATGAGAATCCAAGATGAATGTTGTGAAGACTTTTAATAAAATGATTTCATGTTTTTATTAAAAAAAATGTATTATGGAAGAAATGGATACTATTTTAATAGTACCCAATTTGTATTCTTGTGGGTTGATATGTATGAATTATTTCCTAATTTTCTAAAACTATAAATTGAAATGATATTTAGTAATGTACAGAAGTTAGTTTTAAAGGGATTTACTATATTATGTAATGTTTAAGGTTGGGTCCTTATAAAAGTGTTCCACAAGATCATAGAAAAATTCATCATAGCATAACTCGTGGAAAGGAAATAGGTTTCACAAATATTTTATCATAAATTAATTTACCATAAGTAAACAAACATGCTTAATAGAATCATCCTTAAAACATCATCACCATAAGACATCTAGAGAAAGAAAATTTATGGTATCAGGAGATTATATCACCAATGAATAAAATCTATAGTGACCCAGAAATTTTATACATAGATTACACATCTTAATAAATTAATATTAATTACATAACATAATGATCTATTCCATAATCATATAGTTCTAGTTCCTTTGGAATCTTGGATACATAAACAACTAGTTCATAAAAGGTCTATATTATCACCCACTAAGTTATTCATAACTATAAGACTTATTAAGCATATCATATTTAGTGCCTTTCATCATAACTTGGGGAAAAACATAAGAAATGGTGATCTCATATGCTCAGTAAGGGTGAAAAAGGGAGATATCAATGATAACTTGAGCATAACAAGAATATAAGTGTATGATAACAAGTGCATAACATTTGAAAATAATACCATGTATATCATAGATCATAATCTTAATTCATGGATTAAATAATGACAGTTCATATGACATGAATCATAAATAAATCAAATAAAATGATCCATGAGATCATAACATTGGCATAAGATATAAGTTTTTGTTATACACATAAGCATATATAATCATTTACTTAGTAGTCAAGGATCATTTCCAAGATTGTCATAATTGAATGGGTTTACTCTCTAACTCATCGTAGTAGTCAAGGTTCACTCCTAAGACTATCATAGTGGGAAATTTACATTACTGAACTCAGTTAAATCCCCATTCTATTCCTATTTATATCATTTAATATCAATATTTACCCAATACATTGGAGGGAGATATTTGTCTCACCCGTCACATAATGAAAATCATATATGTGTGTGCCACAGGATCATAAATTATTCATCATATCAAAACTCATGAAAATAAATGAGTTTCATAAACATTCAATCATATTATATCCCATGGAAAAGAAATAGGTTTCATAAACACTTCATCATAGCATAAACCATGGGAAATTAATGGTTTTCATAAAAATTACATCACAGTATAACCCATGGAAAAGAAATGGGTTTCATAAAAATATTGTTATCATAAACATAAAAGATCTAGATATATAATAAATATGGTATCCTTGAATAATATTACCAATAAAAATTATTAAACATTTAGGGTTGTTGCCTTTGATGAATATAAATACAATTAAAATATCATTAAAACGTTCTTGAAGAAAATAACCTTTCCTTTTCTCAAATAACTTATTAAAAAAACTTCTCGATTATAAAGGAAAAAAATTCCTTTAAAAGAACCATGTAATATTTTAAATTAAACATCATATAAAAAATTATTCATGATGGAGGTAAAATCTTTTTTATGCCGTATAAGTTAAAAAAAATTCTTCCATGCTTTTTTTGGAAAAGTAACAAAGTACCTCATTTGGAAAAAGAAAAAATATATTCCTTTCAAAAAAAAATTAAAAATTAAAAAAGTGATAAAAAAGAATTTTAAAAATAATATTATAATATTAAAAACCTTCTTTAAAACATTTTTATAAAACATGGATATGGAAAAAAAAATTTATCGAAGATATAAATGAAGTTGATTTTCCTTAAAAAAATATTTCCATCCTATTGCATAAAAAAGTTGAGGAAAATGAAATAAAAAAATTTAATTTTAATAAATAACCAAAGTATAATAAGATTCATGTGTATATATAGATATATATCATAATATTTCATCATTGGAAACTTAATCATAAACAATTTCAATAAACAATGAGATTGTAACCTAAAACCCCTTTCCACTTTGGTAACTTTTGAATCATAATACCCATGAAATAAATAAACTCATATGGATATGTAAAACCCCATAAAATTCATAATAATAATGATAAAATACATTCATGGTTAGTATATACCCAAAATCAAAGAAACAAGTGGTGAATATGGTATGTACCTCACAAAAATAAAAGTGAGACAGAAATCCCTTACCTTAGGTCTGACTTCCCTCGTAAGCATTGGAACTTCATGTATAATAAATATATATTTATTTTAAATCAATTAAAATACTATACTCATATATATAATATCATATATGATTTACTTATAACCTTTTATCGCCCATTTTTAACACTTCTTTATTAAAATCACAGTTCTAGGTGATACCTACTTCGTTTTTCATGTATGTTCAGGTTCAGTAGTTATGGTCCTTGTATTTTTATCATGTTTTCATCATATACAGAATTTTAATATTGATATAAATATAATTTATATCCATTATATACATGTTTAGATACATTCATAAAAGATATATATAAAAAGATTAATTACATTGTTCATAGAGATGGTAAGTCGTACATACGCATAAACACTGTTTTAATTTTTCAAATGATAAAACCAAAGAAAGGTGAATATTAATTCAGATTTAAATGATATTTATTGTATAATATATATAATATTTGTTCATAAAATTTGTCCTTACTTTCATCTAAGTAAAATATAAATGAAAAATGAATCACATCAATTCGTGAATATAGTAGTCCACACATACACATAAATGACATTATTGTTTCTCAAAGGATTGGATGCTAAGTAGGTAGATGTGATATTATAATTTAAGAAGTATAATTCTGAAATAAATATCATATATAAACATTAAACTCATCATAATACCCCTCTATAAGATATGGTGATGAAAAATTAATTATATCTCTACATGGAGACGGTAAGCTATATGTTCGCACGACTGAAACTTTCACTTATAATTTGATGAGAAAGAGGGTGTATAATGGTGATTTAATAATCAAAACATAATATCCCATCCTTTTTCTTGGTATTTTCCCTATTTATTTTTCTTTTATTTTAGGGTTGGTAAGGGGTTGAAATGGTTTGGAAGGCTTTGGATCTGTTTTAGATCTTATAAGTATAATTTTTTGGGCTGAAAAAACAGCCTTCAAAAAAATTACATGCCATGTAAATGGATTAAATGATGTGTAAATTTCTCTAGACACATTTCATGAATGGTTACACATGGTGTACTATTTCATGTCATGAAAATACTACACATCATGTAATATTATTACATGATGTGTAATAATTAATTGGGATAAATACCAATCTGAGGTGACAGGTTTTTCAGTGTAACCCTTTAAAAATAATTACACAACATGTAAAATAATTAAACACCATGTAATTTCTTGAGAATTAATTTTAAAGGTGTCGTGCATGTGTAATCTCATTCTTCATCTATTCATCTTTCCTCCTCTCGACCTAGGGTGAATTCCAGGACATTTAGGAAGTCTTTCCTCCATTTCGAACATCATGTTTGTGTGATCAATCCCTAGTATGCATTTTTTATTTGGTTTCATTCTATTCATAATTATCCCAATGAATTAGTGGAATATTTTGATCATGGATTAATTGGGTCTTTCTCTTGATTCTAGGTTTTGATTCCTGGTCTTCTTATTTATTGTGTTTTCATCTGTTCTCCATCGAGTTGAGGGATATGGGTTGGGAGAATTCATCAAAGACCCTATGGTAGGTGGTCTAATCATAAAGTCAAATAGTATTTATTATAATATCATATATATAAGTGTGCAATTTTAATTTCCACATTGGTCAATTGTATTCTAAATTTAACTACTTAATTGATTTCCCATGTGATTTTGAAATTTTTCCAACATGTTATAATGAAATTGTTGGATAATGGGATTATAAAATTGATTGAATAATGGGTTATGAAATTGGTGGTGACCCATGGGGTGTGTCGATATGATTTGAAATTGTTATTATAGTTTATGAAATTGGTTTATTATTGAATTATGAAAATGGTTGATAAATGGGTTGAGAATGAGGAATCATGAGATGTGATAATTATGACTAAGTTGGGGGATATGGATAGCTGCTCCAAAGACCCATGTGGTGCCATAATTCCACTCTATGCCTCTATTATATATATATATTTCATGTGATCACTGAGTTGTGGGATAGGGATTTTTTCTCTAAATACCCATGGGGTGCTATAATACTGCTCTATTCCTCTATTTTATGAATATGGAATTAAGATTAAATGAATAATGGAACCCCATGATGGAATGATGTGATATCCTTTAGAGGATGGTTTAGAAACCAGAACATATTGAAGAAAGTTTTGATGGTTTGGGTTTCATCATGAACCTTTGAATTATGTGGTTAATTAGATAATAATTTAATTTGAAAACTATTTACTTTATATTTTTAAATTTATTCTTTATACAACTGTATATTGTATTATAGACTGAATATTACATCATACATCATTTGTGGAGGCCTACTGAGTTTTACTCACACCCTACTTGGGTTTCCTGATCGTTACCCGAATAGAATTCATGTTTGTAGGATCGGATAAGGGCAATAGACCTATGTTAGATGGCTGAGTTGAGATTAGGCATGGACGAGGGAACCATATGTGATGTCAGGACCCTCTTTGGGAGTTTCCAATGTGTCTTTACTTTTTGGTTTTCATTTTACACTTGACACTTATATGGAATGACATGTTTAAAACTTTGGCTCATAGTCATTTATCCATGTTTTCATATTATCATGTGATGTTGGTCTTATTAAATATGGTATTATTTGATTTATTTTTCATTATCATTTGGTTATTGTTTATTTATTTCCATTTTCATGATTATTTGATAAATAGGATATAGTATCCCCAAATTTATATATTAGACCCTTGCTACTAGTTGGTAACCTATTGTGTACATGGAAGTGTGCATGAGGTCTTGTAATCGACCCATTAAAGGCACCAGCATATGGAACACAAGTCGGGACATTACAACATGGTATTAAAGGGGTTTTCTTTTATTATTATTATTTTTCTTTACTATTTGGGAAATGTAGACAAGAGACTAGAATGAGTCGGGCCATGGTCATGAGATCATGAATAGGAGTAGCTAACCCATGTATAGGGGAAAACCAAAGTACCCAGGGTGGGATTGTTATTATTGATGTTTATTGTTATAGTTGAATGTAATTTCACCTTGGGTAATTCACATGTTGTGTGATATTATTGTTTTATAACATTTAACTCATCTTTTGGTATGGAATGAGAGTTGTGTATACAAGAATCATTTTAGGAATTCATGATTTACTATGACATGCTTCATTTTAGGCATGTATGGAAAAGAAGATTTTGGGTGATTTTTTGAAATTAAAATTTTTTTCTTGATTTTTAGTTTTTTAAAATAAAATGGTGCCTAATAAAGAAATTGATAAATTGTATATAATGCTAAATTTGGTAATTTAAAATGGATAAAATGGTTTTTAATGAGAAACTTATGATATTAAAGTGTTTTACCCAATGTTATCCATGGCCCAGTTAAGGGATGGTTGAGGGTAATGTTAATGCCTCAGTTTTGATCGTTTGGTGGGATTTGGGGGAATAATTTTTATGATTTTATGTGAATACCTCTTATGTAAATGTGTTATTTATGTTTTATCTATCTTAAAAATTGTTTTTGTAATTATAGATAAATTCCTTAATAATTATGTTTATTGATATGATGGTATAATTACATGGCTGGAAATTATCCCCCGGTAGTGGAACCAGAGGCTCTGATAATTTCAGATGAAGGATACAAAGAGTGGTTTCATGATAAATTGCCTCTCTTTATGTATTTTATGGAAATATAACTAGGATGAGTTTTGCGGAGTATGTATAACATGACATGGTAGTTCTAGTTGTATCACCCTATTACATTCACTGAAGAGGGTGGACCTGAGGCAGTTGAGTTCTGAATTGATTCCATTTAGATGATCCTTGACCATATGAGACTCTTATTGAGAAAAGGGTCAAGTTTGTGTCTTATATGATACGTGTTAAAGGGAAGTGTTGGTTGTACATCCAAACTTGGGATGGAAAACTATATAATACGGAGTGGGAGGACTTTCAAGAGAATGTCTTGGAGAACTTTTACCCTGAGATACTGAGGAAGGAGAGGGAAACTGAGTTTATACGGTTGACCTAGGAAAGTATGTCAATAATAGACTGTATTGGTCACTTTAATTATTTGTACTGCTTCATCCCAGTATTGGAAAGAGATGAGGAAACTATGGAAAAACATTCTTAGGATGGTCTTAAATGTGAGATTAAGTCCCAAGTTAGAATCTTTCAGTTAGAGAAGTTATGTGAAATGGTGAATCAAGCTCTCATTTCTAAGGGGAACCTAAAGGAGGCCTCTAGTGGAATGCAGGTGGTTTCTTCTAGAAGACTAAGAGGTATGTATTTTGAGAGTAGGAAGTTTCATTATGAGAATTTCAACCAAGGAAATAGAAACTAGAGTGGCTAGGGGGAAGGATTAGTTACTCAGAGTAGTAACCATATATACTTCCACCCATGTGGTAGGTTAGAACATATTCATAGATAGTTTCCATAACCACCAGTGGAGTATCAATCTTGCAGTAATATGGGTCACTTATAGAGATATTTCATGAACCCTCAACCTATGGGTAGTGACAGAGGATCTAGGAAGAGTCATAACACTGGAAGGGGGTCTTCTACCACTTATCAATATGGAAATTGGAGTTATACTGGTTGTAGTGGTCGAGTCAGTGGTTGTGGTGTGTTAGGGAAAGATTTACCATATTTGTGGAGTGGTGCGGCTCAGGAAATCAAACTACAATATAGGGAAGTTGGGTAGGATAGTTGCATGCAGTTCATCCTGCACTTGTGGATAGTGAGTTTGGACTATCGACAGTTAGAGGTACTATTATTATATCTTCTACACTTTATAGTACCTTATTTAATATAGGATCCTCTCATTATTTTATATCTTTAGAACTTGTGAATGGTTTAAGTCTGATGGTTGAGTTTTTGAGTGGGGTTATGAAGATCGATATACTATTGGGAGAATGGTCAAGGGACATCTATTTATGAAAGTTGTGTTATCCCAAGGTTGGGAAGTATTTTTTCTATTAGGATCTCTATATAATTTACATGATAGGATATAAATTGATTTTGGGTATGGACTGGTTGGTAGCACACTAAGACCATATTGATTATTACCACATGAGAGTAACCTTTACGTATCATGGGGATTACAGTTATGTTCATCATGGATAGTGGGATATCTAGGAAGGTCATGCAGGGATATTACATCGACAACTGGGAGATCTTGCCTCCCAGTTTGAAAGCCTTTTTATAGATGATTGGGCTATAAATCATGATTTCTTTCTACCCATAGAAGACCAGTTCTATGATGTGTTTTATATGGACTTCTTAGGGATACCACATAAGAGGGATGTTGATTTTACAATTGATCTCATGCCTAGGGTTGAGCTGGTTTCTATTCCACCTTATATAATAGAACCAACAGATATTGAAGAGACCATGAAACAACTGGAAGAGTTTACGGATAAGGTATTTAATTGTCTGAGTATATCACCTTGGGGTTCTCTAGTCTTCTTGTCAAAGAAGGTTGACAGGAAATCACATTTGTGTATTGATTACCAGAGGTTGAGTCGAATGATAGTGAAGAACCAGTATCCTCTTCTTTATATCAATGATCACTTTGAATAATTGAGGGGATCTTGTGTCATCTCAAATATGGACTTGAGTTCGGGGTATCATCAGTTGAGAGTAATACCTTTTGATATACCATTGACAACTTTGAGAAGCAGGTATGGCCTGTATGAGTTTATCGTGATGTCATTCAAGATGATGAATGCTCTAGCTGTGTTTATGGACTTGATGAACCATATCTTTTAGCCATACCTAGATTAGTTTGTGGTTGTTTTTTTGGATGAAATATTGGTGTACTTCAAGACTCATGATGACCATACCCAACATATTGACTTTTTCCTGAGTACATTGAGAGAGAATCGTCTATACACCAACATATATAAGTGTCCATTATAGATCGAAAAAGTACATTTATTAGGCCAAATAATCTTAGAGTAAGGTGTATCAGTAGACCAAGAGAAGGTTTAGGAAATGGTTTATTGGGAGTGTCCTAAGAATTTTTTTGATATCCATAGATTTCTGGGTTTTGTGGATTATTATCAGAGATTCATCCAAAACTTTTCCCACTTGGAAGCACCACTTTCATGCTTTACTAAGAAAGGGATCAAGTTTGAATGGTTTGGAGCATGTGAGAATGTGATCAAGGAGTTAAATAAGCGTTTGACAACCACGCTGATTTTGATCCTAACTGATTATGTGAGGAGTATACCGTGTTTTGTGACGCATGTGGTATAGGACTTGGAGTAGTGATGATTCAAGGATATAACCTTTTAGTGTATGGTTTATAGAAGTTGATTCCACATGAACAGAATTACCCTATTCATAATCTTGAGTTGGCTATAGTGGTGTATGTCTTGAAGTGCTGGCATAATTATCTATTGGGTGAAAAGTTTACTGTGTATACTAACCACAAGTGCTTAAAGTATATCTTTTATCAATGAGAATTGAATCTCTAAAAATGAAGGTGGGTTGAGTATATGCAATATTTTGATTTTGAGATATAATATACACCAAGAAATGGAAATATTGTGATTGATATTTAAGGAGGAAGACACAGACTCAGTCAATCCAGGATTCTAGTTCAGAGTGGAAGATGATGAACTTGCTGGTTTCGATGCATATTGTGGTTCAAGAGGTCTAGGAGAAGATGACCCTCATCTCAGTATCAGTGGAATACAAACTTCTGAACTGGAACAAAGAGAGATAGTATGAGTATCTTGAGTATTTTTCCTCAAGGGAATGCCTTAAAGGTCGGGAGTCACCTAATAATTGGAATATTGATGAGGATGAGATCATCTATGTCCAAAATCATGTTATTATGCCAAAATATATGTGAGAGGAGATAGTGTGCATGTTTCTTTCCTCAAAGTGGGTAGTGCATCTTATTTTAACCAAAATGTATTGTAACATACATCAACAGTATTGGTGTTCAGTCTTGAAAAGGTAGATTGTATGGATTATTATATGATGTTACACCATAAAAAAGGTGAAGGTCAAGAATCAACAACCTGGTGGTTTTCTATATTCATTTCCTATTCAATAATGGAAATGGGATGATGTTACCATGGACTTCGTGGTGGGTATTCTGAGGGCACCTTATAACAATGAAACTATTTGGGTGATTGTGGACCGATTGATGAAATTCATTCATTTCTTTCCTATCTAGGAGACTTTCTCAGTGGATCAGTTGGAATACTTGTACGTTCAAGATATAGTCCATCTGTATGGGGGTTGTGGAGTATAGTTTCCGACCATGACTCATGTTTCACTTCACGCTTCTAGAAAGTCTTATAGAAATAACTTGGTATACATGTATTTCTGAGTACGGCCTTCCACCCGTGGATATATGGGTAGTTGGAATGTATTATACAATTATTGGAGAATATACTATGGGAAAGCATCCTAGACTTTGGTGGGTCTTGGTAGAATCACCATTCACTTGTTGAGTTCTCCTATAACAACAGTTATTAAGTGGATATTCAGATGAAACCATATAATACCCTTTATAGTTGTCCATGTAGATCACCTCTATGTTGGATGGAGGCAGGTGAGTCAGAATTGTTGGGATTGATTCTCGTACAGGAGACATTGAATCAGGTTCAGTTGATTTGAAAATGTATGGTTGTAGCTCAGAGTAGGAAGAAGTTTCATGTTGATCGATGTTGTGTCCCCTAGAGTTTATAGTGGGTGATCATGTATTCATTTGAGTGTCAGCCAGATTGGGTCACCATAGGCTTCGAAGGTAGGGTAAGTTAGTGCCCGGGTTTGTTGGACCTTTTTGAGAGTGTGGATAGAATCGGGATGATGTAATATAGATTGGATATTCCACAGAGGTATTGTTCTATGAATGATATTTTTCATGTGTCACAACTTTAGTGGTATCACCTTGAACCTTCTCATATGATTGATATTGATGATGTTGAGCTTGAGGCTGATGCATCCTTTGAGGAGCATTTGATTTGAATTATGGATCACATTGAGAAAATGTTATGGGGAAATACCATGTCGATAGTTCGAGTATTGTGGAAACATGGTCGTGTTTAAGAGGAAATAAGGGAGATGGAATAAGAATATGTGGGCTTAGTGGCCTGAACTTTTTACCTTAGGATTTTAGAGATGCGTGGGAGTATAGCTCATGGATGTGAAATTATAGGGTGGGTAGATTATAAGATCACATCCTTTTTATAGGTATATTCCACTTTGTTTTGTATTTTTTTATAAGGTTTGAAAGGGTTTCAAATGGTTTGGAAGGCTTTGGAGTTGGTTGGGATCTTTTATGAAGAATTTTTTGGGCTGAAAAACAATCTGCAGAAAGTTTACACGCTGTGTAAATGGGTTACACGATATATAAATTTCTCCAGAAACGTGTAATTAATGGTTATACATGGTGTAATGGTTCACAACATGCAAGTATTACATGTTGTGTAATATTATTACACAACGTTTAATAATTAATCAGGATAAATACCAACTTGAGGAGATGGGTTTTTCGACGTAACCATATAAAAATAATTACATGATGTGTAAAATAACTACACATCGTGTAATTTCCTGAGTAGCAATTTTAAAGGTTCTATGGAGGTGTGATATTATTCTTCATCAATCCACTATTCCTCTTATTTAACTAAGATGAATTCTAGGTGATTTTGGAAGCCTTTCCACTATTATGGATGTACCATTTGTTTGATCGATCCCTAGTAAGCCTTTTTTCTAGGTTTTCCTTTTGTTCCTCGTTCTCCGGATGAAGAAGTAGAATATTTTGACCATGTCCGGCTGTGGGGGTTGATCTTGATCCTAGTTTTTTATTCCAAATATTCTTATATGTTGTGTTTTTTCCGTTCTCCAATGAATAGGGGGGCTAAGGGTTCACGGGAATTCTTTAACGACCCTAAGGTTAGTAGTCTAATTGTGAAATCCCATAGTCTAGATTATAATTGCATGTATGTAAGTGTGCAATTACAATTTCCACATTGGGAAATTTCATTCTATATTGAAAAAATTCATTGATTTCCCATGTGATTACGAAATTAATCCAACATGTGATTATGAAATTGATGAAAATGGGATTATTAAATTGATTGAATAATGTTTTATGAAATTTTTGGCAACCTATGGGGTATGCTGATATGATTTGAAATTGTGATTTTAGATTATGAAATTGGTTTATTATTGAATTTTGAAAAGGTTGATAAATGGGTCAAGAATGTGGAATCATGAGATGTGATAATTTTGACTGAGTTGTGGGATAGGGACTACTACTCCAAATACCCAATGGGTTCTAGAATATCGCTCTAGGTCCCTATTATATCTATGTAATTCATGTAATCCATGAGTTGTGCGATAGGGACTGCTGCTCCAAATACCCAAAGGGTGCCAGACTGTTTCTGTTAGGTCCACAAGGATGAATACCCTGAGAGGGGGGGTGAATCAGGGTATGAATAATTTAAAATTAAAGCCCTTTCTGATCTTGTTTCACTGTTAAGCAAAACACTCTTCTATCTCTTTCTTGTTGCACAATATGAACAGAAAGTAAAGCATGCAAAAGACATAGCAATTTTTACTTGGTTCACCCTCACTGGGATACGTCTAAGGAGCATACACCGGCAATGTGCCGATGTACCAAATCCACTATAAGAACACTATTTTTTACAAGGTTCGGTATAGATCACTTCTATTCCCAGGATCACTACCTTTACAATGTTTAGGGTTAGCTCACTACTTTCCCAAGGGTCACTCCCTGTTTCTCTCTCTCTATCTCACTACTGGTGGAGAGGATCACCTTCTTCCTCTTCCTTTTCTCACTACTCTGGAAAGGATCCACTCACAGTTTATTGACATGTAGGTATCTTCATTATCACTAATGAATGCATCTTCTTTTGAATGTAGATGATCTGTTGAAGTCCACCTTTCACCCGTAGATGAATCTCACTTTGCACCGAAGGTATCGGGAAATCTTCCAGCTTTCATGCAGCCTTGAGTCACTACCATGAATCAACCTTACCTGGCGCCCTTCTCTAAGCTGGCGTGCAAGTATCAGCGTGCAATTTATAACATGGCGCACAATTCCACCTCAACCACTTGCTCGACACAATCTTCTCCAACTCCAAACTTGCACGACTCACACCCTTTTACACCCTAACCAATATTGGCGCTCAACTAACAACTTTCGCGCTTCTTCAAAACATGGCACGCAAGTGTCACCAAACCACTTGCACAACACCTCCTTATTCAACTCAAAACTTGGGCTACTCACTTCCTTCCTCTCCCAAACCACCTTAGGCACACAACTATCACCTAGTGCACAACTTCTACTTGCATAACCACACACCACTTGCGCGACCACCACACCTGCGTGATGGGAGATCTAATTTTTCTAAGTGTTGAGCTATTCAAAGAATGAGGAGGGTTCGACCTCTATTTATATGCATTTGGACACCCAGTGCGATGGTTCATAAGTCTCCCCTTGGCATGCATGTTTCGGCACACAAGTCTCTGTCGCGCAAATCACTTGCGTAACCAACCCTAAAACTTGGGTGCCCCTTTTCCGTTTTCCATATTTTGATGTTCTGATCTTGAAAAACATATGGCGCACAAGTTTTATCTCCTTCAAGTCAGCATCACTCAAGTCCCTTTTCCAAAACCACATTTCTTCATTTGTCGATTTTTAGACCCAAAAATTTGGCAAACACTGGAAAACTGTGCCACCTTGTATCTGCTCTTTTTGTACCACCTCCAGATCATCCATTCCTTTGTCTACGTTCTTGAATCAAACATGTATCGTTAACCACAGCCCTTGAACTTGACATTCCACCATGAAATCCCCTTTGTCAACAAATTTTTATGTCATGGTTTGCTTTGTCAATAATCACAACACAGATTTCCACTTTGTCAACAAACACAATCACCTCAAAAAATGATTCAATGATACCTTGAGGGATTTTTTTCCAACAATCTCCCCCTTTGGGTTTGTTGAAAACTCTTCCATAATAAGATACATCGTTAATTCTTCATCCACCATTCACCTATTATGATTCTGATAGAGATCAATGATTTACTCAACACATACTCTAAGCCCACATGAGAAATGCTCAGCGTGAGAAACAAGATTAAATGAAAAGTTCATCAATGAATCACTTCAAATATGACACCCACTGTTGACAACAAACATATACCAATATTTGGAAATATTCTTACCGTATTCCAACACCACTATTCTGCACCACTCTTCTTCTTTTATCACTATCCTCAGCTGTCGTGATATCTATTCTTTGATAGATCACTTCTAGAATTGTCAGATTTAGAATGCTCCCCATTTCTCATTGCTCTCCTCATATCTCACTGCTCCACTTGTTAGATTCTCCACATATCATTCATGATTTGTCAAATAGCCACATTGTCTCTCCCTTGAACAATCACTATTTTCTCCCCCTTTGTCAATGAACCCAAAGGTCACTCCTTTGCATTTTGTAATAGAGTAGAGAACACATATCAGCACATTAGGGAAAAAGACATCATACCTCAGGGAGAGGGGGGTTTCCACATCCACACTCTTTCAAGTGAGGGGAGTCAACTGAACTCCCAGAGCTAGTCGATGCCTCTCAAAAGCTTCCTTGGGTAAGGCCTTTGTCAGAATGTCTGCAACCTGTAGCTCTATAGGAACATACTCCAACTTCACGATTCCCTACTCAACCTTCTCCTTAATAAAATGATATTTTATCTCAATGTGTTTTGTACTTGAATGATGGACAGGATTTTTGCTAAGATTTATAGCACTTGATTTATCATACTGGATTCTGATCGAATACTTCACTTCAATTCTCATATCTTCAAGTTGTTGCTTCATCCACAATAACTGTGTGCATGCTTGAGTGGCCGCAATATACTTAGCTTCTGTGGTGCTCAATGAAATGAAATCTTTATTCTTGATTAGCCATGAAATACACAATCCACCAAGATAGAAAGCACCTCCTAACGTTGATTTTATATCATCTGTTGATCTATCCCAATCTTCATCTGTGTAACCCAATAACACTGATTGATATTTGTCATTATACATCAGACTGAAATCCACAGTGCCTTTGATATACCAAAGTATTCTTATCACTGATAGCATGTGGATTTCTTTTGGATTGATATGGTAACATGCTTCTTGGCATGTTGAAAAAACAAGATCAGGTCTTGTTGTTGTTAGGTATAGTAAACTACCGATAATTTGCCTATATTCAGTGATATTAACTACCCTTCCACTGTCATCTTTTGATAATTTCATCCGGGTAGCAACCGGAGTCTTCATTTACTTGTAATTATCCATTCCAAACCTTATCAAAACCTCCTTGGTGTATTTGGATTGAGAAATTAAAGTTCCATTACTGCCTTGTGTCACTTGTAAACCAAGGAAAAATATTAGCTCTCCAATCATTGACATTTCGAACCAACTTTTCATGAATTCGGAAAACGGTATGCACTGAGCTTCATCTGATCCCCAAAAGATTATGTCATCGACATAAACTAACACCACCATCCTTTGATTACTATTGTTGTTTAAATATAGATTGTAATCAACTCCACCACGTTGGAAACCAATCTTCTTCAAATATTGGTCAAGCCTTGAGTACCAGGCTCTTGGTGCTTGTTTCATCCCATACAATGACTTCTTCAGCCGAAAAACTTTATTCTCATCTTCATGAATGAGAAAAACATATGGCTGCTCAATGTACACCTCTTCTTCCAGAAACCCATTCAGAAATGCATATTTGACGTCCATCTAGAACACTGAACTTTCTTTCCACTATTATGGCTAAAAATAATCTAATTGTATCCAGCCTTGCAACTGGTGTAAATGTCTCATCAAAATTAATACCCTCTATCTGGGAGTATCCTTTACACACCAGTCGTGCTTTGTTTCGAATTACTGCACCATCTTCGTTCATCTTGTTGCAAAAAACCCATTTAGTCCCGATGACGTTCTTATCTGCTGGCCTTGAAACAATCTCCCACATATGATTCTTCTTAATTTGTTCTAATTCTTCATTCATAGCTTGAACCCAGTACTCATCTTCAGCTGCATCAGAAAAATATTTTGGCTCTTCTTGAGATAAAAATGATTTTTGCTGCAATGATTTCATTCTTTGAGTCTAAACTAGAGCTTTTTGATCACCAATGATATTTTTCCAATTAATTTCAGCTCGACTCTTTGGCCTCCTAACATATTCAGATTTTGTTCCCTCTTGATCATCAACATTATCTTCTTCTGAGTCAGCCTCTTCCACTTTTACTCTCCCTGTGTTTCTTACCTCTTCATCACATTTATCCAGAAACTATTCACTAGGTCGTTGAGTATTTTGTTCATTTTCAACTATAGTGACATCATTACTCTCAACAATTTTTCTCAGTCTTTTGTTGAAACATTTATATGCTTTGCTTTTACCTGAGTAGCCAAGGAATATTCCTTCATCTCCTTGTGACTCAAACTTCCTGTGGTTTTATTTGTTGAGAATGAAACACTTACTTCCAAAGATCTGAAAGTATTTTAACATTGGTTTCTTTCCATACCACATTTCATACGGAGTCTTCCCTTATTTCAGACACAACAGAGCCCTGTTTGAAATATAGACTGATATCAAAACTGCTTCCTTCCAAAATTTCTCTAGTAGGTCCTTTTCAATAAGCATTATTCTGGACATGTTGTTGATGATCTGATTTCTCCTTTAAAATACTCCATTCTATTGGGGAGTTCTTACTGATGAAACGTGATTCCTTATCCCATGTTTCTCAAGATAGTCTTCCACTTTACTATTTGTGAATTCTATACTGTTATTAGTACAAAACTTCAGAACTTTCTGCCCAAGCATCCTTTCTAATTCCCTCCTATACTACTTGATACAACTGAACACTTCTGTCTTATGGGTAATGAAAAATACCCAAGCCATTATGCTATAATCACCAATGAAAAGGACATAGTACCTTTTCCCATTTATGGATCGTGGTGAGATAGGTCCACAGACATCAGCATGAACCAATTTGAGCACTCTGGTTGATTTTTGTTCCTTTGGATTGTATTTTTTTCTGATGATCTTCACTTGTTGGCAAGTATCGCATGTATGAGTGTGGTCACGTGATAATTTGGGAAGGTCTCTAGAAGCATCACACTTTACAAGATCTTCCATACATGGTTGACATAGATGACCAAGTCGCTTATGCCACTTCTTTTTTTCTTCCTCTCTGGATAAGAGACACATATCTTCTTCCCCACTTGTAAGGTAAAGATTTCCCTTTGTTTTTTTTCCCTGTAGAACAACTACTCCATATTTTCCTTTCACAACACACATCTTCTTGGTAAATCAGATAGAGTGCCCAGATTCACATAGTTGATTGACACTGAGAAAGTTATGAATGAGGCCCTCTACTACCAAGACATCATCACGTCTCATTTCTTTTCCCCCAAATTTAGCCTTTCCAAAACCAATAATCATCATCCCTTCATCGTTCCTAAACTTGACAACACCTTCTTTTTCATATTTAATGCCTGTAATGAGATCCTTGTTACCTGTCATATGGGATGTTCAACCACTGTCAAGGATCTATACTCCTGAATGATCTGAAGCTTTAAGGGAAATTTTCACAACTACTTCCTTCTCATC
This sequence comes from Viscum album, assembly GCA_963277665.1. Lineage (NCBI taxonomy): Eukaryota > Viridiplantae > Streptophyta > Magnoliopsida > Santalales > Viscaceae > Viscum > Viscum album. Next base: position 328,794,166 of record OY728158.1, read on the forward strand.
CTTTTTCTTTTTGATCCATGTCTTCGAATTCACACTCGGTGTGGTTTGGAGAAGTTGATCTTCCTTAGAGTGTGACGGACCAGCTTCATTCTGTAGAGCTTCAAATCAATTTTGTGTTTTCAGCTCACTTGTTGATTCCCTAACTTGCTGCTTACGACTGCTCGAGTTTTGTTTTGGCATATTTCTTTGAATGATTGATGTAAAATATCTACCCATGTGACCAAATAATCCACACCAAAAACAATGACCTTCAAAGGATGTTCTATAATATTTAGCTCTGTTTGGCTGCTACTGTTGTTCTTATTCCCTTCGGTATCTCTTGGCTATAGAACACACATTCTGTGAGTGTCCCATCTTTCCACAGCAATAGCACCTAATGTAAGGAGCATTCTTGTGTGTCACTTATGCACTACTGATTTTCCCTTGGGATCTGAAAATATTCTAATTCTGTTTCGTACCCAAATCTATCTTCATTCTCAGAGAAGGTTCTTGCGGTTTGTCTTCATCCATGACTGCTTTCTATTTTCATTCATGTCCTATACCAGTCTTATATTTGGAACACAACTGTTGCTTCTTTTCCACTGGAGGTCTGTGCTCCACTTATTTCTTTTTAGTCTTCTGAATAATTTTTTTTTTCTGGCACTGTAATGGGTATCACAAGTTTTTCTTGATCCATAATCCTTTGTATCATACCAACAACTTATTTTTCAAGTTCTTTGATATGTTTGACCTGATCCTTTCTAGTGTTTGTCAACAATTGATTTAATTCTTTTGTTCTTCAATTTTAAGCTTATACTCAACAATATTTTTTGATCTCTATAGTGTTGAAGATTTTAGTTTTTCAATTTATTCTAATAGCATAGACTTTTCTTCATCCTGTTGTTGCATATAGAGTTTGGAATCACGAACCACTTTATTGGCTTTCTTCATTTTGGCTCTCTAAATGTCTATCTCCTCAAGAGCTGCTTCCAATTTGGCTTCCATATCAATTCTTCCTTCAACTTCTTCCTCTTCTTCTCCAGTGTCAGTTTCTTCTTTTTCCTGAGAACTACTGATGACTACCACCATGGCATTTTCCCCACAATATTTTCAATTTTATATCTCTTCAACCTTTTCAACCTCAGACTCATCTGAACTTTTATAGTCTTGTGAAAGAATATTCCTTTTCTTGAAGAAATTTCACTTGAACTGTTTATTTCCTTTCACATAGGCTGAATACTTATTTTTGGGAATTTCAACTTCATCCTTATCATCATCTTGAGAATTCTTTGGGCATATTGCTGCAAGATGTCCAACCTTTCCACATCTAATGCATGCAAGTGGAAGTTTCCCTTTAAACATTCCTTTTCCTCTTTGAAGGTTCGAGGAAAGGAATGACATCACTTCATCTATCTCTTCATTCTCCTGAGATTCTTAAATGGTGACATTCGTCATGGCCTTAAATGCCACCTCCTTGGATTTCCCCTTTTCCATAGCATCATTGTCATCATTCCTCATTTCATATGCAATAAGGGTACTGTGCAGGTTATCCAACGTCAGCTCTTTTGAGTCTTTATCTTCCAATAATGATACTTTTGGATTAAACTGAGGTGGAAGTTTCCTCAATATACGCTTCACGATATTTATATCTTCAATGAATTCTCCAAGACCCAGCATGTCTTCCAAAACAACATTTACCCTGTTGAAAAATGAATCAACAGATTCATTCGGGCTCATTCTCAGATCTTCATACTTGTTCCACAGAACTTGCAGCTTTGCCTCTCTGACTTTTATATCCCCTTAATAAATATTCAAAAGCTTTTCCCACATAGAATGTGATGTTTTTCATGACATCACCTTTATATAGATAGCATTTTAAAGGGATCCACCTAAATCATTAATACCCTTCGTGTCAGCATCTAGCTCCCTTCTTTCAGCTTCTGATAATGCTCCACTGTTGATGTCAGTTGAGATACCATGCATAACTGCTGAAAACACATCCATTACCAAAGATAGGAAATAGTTTTTCATTCGATTCTTCCATATCTGAAAATTAATTCCGTCGAAGATCGGAATCCCTTTATGATTAGTGACCTCCATTGAGAGAGGAACTAATATCAACCTTTCCCTCTGATACCAATTGTTAGGTCCACAAGGCTGAATACCTTGAGAGGGGGGTGAATTAGGGTATGACTAATTCAAAATTAAATCTCATTCTGATCTTGTTTCACTGTTAAGAAAAACACTCTTTTCTCTTTTTCCCATTGCACAATATAAACAGAAATTAAAGCATGCACAAGACACATCAATTTTTACTTGGTTCACCCTCATTGGGCTACATCCAAGGACCATACACTGGCAATGTGTTGATGTACCAAATCCACTATAAGCACATTACTGTTTACAATGTTCTGGATAGATCACTTCTATTCATAGGCTCACTTTCTTTACAATATTTAGGGTCATATCACTACTTTCCCAAGGTTCAATCCCCGTTTCTCTCTCTCTTGCTCACTGCCGGTGGACAGGATCACCTTCTTCCTATTCCTTTGCTCACTACTCTGGAAAGGATCCACTCACAGTTTATAGACCTGTAGGTCTCTTCATTATCACTAATGAATGCATCCTCTATTGAATGTAGATGCTCTGTTGAAGTCCACCTTTCACCCGTAGATGAATCTCACTTTTCACTAAAGGTATCGGGAAATCTTCCAGCTTTCACGCAGCCCTGAGTCACTACCGTGAATCAACATTACCTGGAACCCTTCTCTAAGTTGACAAGCAAGTATCAGCGTGCAAGTTATAACTGGCGCGCAAGTCCACCTCAACCACTTGCACGACACAAGCTTCTCCAACTCCAAACTTGCGCGACTCACACCCTTTTATGCCCAAACCAATATTGGCGTGCAACCAACAACTTTTGCGCTTCTTCAAAACATGGCGCGCAAGTGTCACCAAACCACTTGTGTGACACCTCCTTCTTCAACTCAAAACTTGGGCGAATCACTTCCTTCTTCTCCCAAACCACCTTAAGTGCGCAACTATCACCTAGTGCGTAACTTCTACTTGCGCAACCACACACCACTTGCGCGACCACCACACCTGCGCGACGGGAGCTCTGATTTTTCTAAGTGTTGAACTCTTCACAGAATGAGGAGGGGTAAACATCTATTTATAGGCATTTGTACACCCTGTGTGACGACATTCAAGTATCCCCTCAGTGTGCAAGTTTTGGTGCGCAAGTCTCTGCTGCATAAATCACTAGCGCCACCAACCCTAAAACTTGGGCGGCCCTTTTCCTTTTGCCATATTTTCATGTTATGATCTTGAAAAACATATGTCACACAAATTTTCTCTCCTTCAAGTCAACATCTCGCAAGTCCCTTTTCCAAAACCACTTTTCTTTATTTTTTGATTTTCAGACCCAAAAATTTGGCAAACACTGGAAAACGGTGTCACCTTGTATCTGCTCTTTTTGTACTGCCTCCAGATCATCCCTTCCTTTGTCAACGTTCTTGAATCAAACATGGATCATTAACCACAGCCCTTGAACTCGAAATTCCACCATGAAATCCCCTTTTTCAACAAGTTTGTATGTCATGGTTTTCTTTGTCAACAATCACAACACAGATTTCCACTTTTTCAACAAACACAATCACCTTAAAAATGCTTTAATGATACCTTGAGGGATTTTTGCCCAACAGTTTCTATAGGGAACCATTGTATGAATTTTTAATTGAGATTAAATGAATAATGGAAACCAATGATGGAATGAAATGAGATATCCCTTGGATGATGGTTTAGAATCTGGCATGAGCCGAAGTAGGTACTGATGGTTTGGGTGTCATCGAACCTGAGAATTTAGGTGGTTAATTAGAGAATAATTTAATGTAAAAACTATTTACATTATCTTTTTTACTTTATTATTTATACAACCGCATACAATTTTATGGACTGTATATTTCTTTAGATACCATTGGTGGTGACCTACTGAGTTTTACTCACACCCTACTCAGGTTGTGTAATTGGTACTTGAATAGACTTCATGTTTGTTGGACACAATAAGGGAAAGATCCCTATGTAAGATGGATGATTTAGGATGGAGCATGGATAATTGTTGACGCTCCTTTCTATTACAGAGTCTAATGAATGGAAAAGGGAAATTATTTAAGCACAAAGATATTCATCCTTTGAAGAACATCAAAAATTTACAAAGGCATGGACAAGGAACTCTTTAAGCATGGCCCGCACAAGTTTCATTATGGTCGTGCAAGTATAATTGCGTGCCACATATGGGTCACGCAAGTCACTTGTGCGCCCTATTATTTTTTCACCCAAGGTCCTCAAAGGATAATAAATACCCCCTGTGGGCCCCCATTTGGAAGAAAAAAAATCCCAAACTCAGATTCAAGCTCTAGTCACCCAAGTCTCCATCTGAAGTCTTCCAAACACTTCTAAGGTAATTATTTACCACGAATGGAAGCTCTAAAGAGGAATAATAATGCCTAAGTATTAGAACTCATCAATACTTGCGCTCCTAAGTGTCCACTCCTTAAGGTAAGTAATGATACTTGTGCACCGCCTTTCCCTCTCAAGGAAACTTGTGCGCCAACTATGTGAAATCCTCTAGAGATGATACTAAGGGCTCCAATTCAAATTCTCCCAAGTATCACTTCACAGGTTCTTCGATGCCCAAGTGAACTCATGTCGTGCAAGTATACTTGCATGACCAGGACTTGTGTGCTAGACCAATACTTGCGCGCCTCCTTCCAATTCACTTACTTTCTACAAATTCACCTCTCCTATTCAATATTTAGCCTTCAAAACCCTCTTCAAATCCATTTATGGCATGGTTCCTTTGTTGGCTTGTTTATCTGAAAGGAATTATGTGGAACATCTCTCAAAACCTTGTGATTTACATAACTTTATGTCACTAAGGTTATAGATTTATTTCATTCAACCTCATCCTTTAAGATGAGAAGATCTTTAATATGGGAATCCTCTTTAGGAGTAAGCCCCAAGTTCCCTAATCCAGGCATCCTCTTTAGGAGTAAGCCCCAAGTTCCCTAATCTGGGAATCATCCTTAGGAGTATGCCCCAAGTTCCCTAATATGGGCATACTCCTTAGAAGTAATCCCCAAGTTCCCTAATCTGGGAATCCTCCTTAGGAGTAAGCCCCAAGTTCCCTAATATGGGCATCATCCTTAGGAGTAATCCCCAAGTTCCCTAATCTGGGCATCCTCATTAGGAGTAAGCCCCAATCATAAGTTATCTTAACCTGGGCCTCCTTTTCAAGAGTAATCCCTAGGCTTAATTTCTTTTGACTTGGGATTTCTTATTAGGAATAAAACTCAATCATTAGTCCCTCTCTAATTTGGGTATCCTTCTCAGGAGTAAACCCTAAGTTAAGTATTTAAATATCCATAAAGCACATATACCTTTATGAACCTTGCTCTCGGGTTTCTTACCTGAAGTAAATCATGATCCTCATATATCTTGGGCGGTCATACATATTTAAGCCCCACATCATTTCTTATGATTGCATCTTTCATGGCACAATCGTCAGGTTTTACTAATACCTCTTTTTTCTCACACCGAGCATGACTCACGTGAGCTTAGAGTGTAAAAGTAATTATAACATCTCTCTTTGAGCCATTAATCATGCATAAACCTCATACTTCTTCACTAGAACTACGTGGGTTATGATTCCTTTTCTAAACAAGGATACGTAGGTAGCCCATCTGTGGGTACGATCCCAACTCTAAAATAATCCATGTTGTTCTGAATGACAATAAACTTCAAGTGCCCCACTGAGTGGCTCTAAAAATAGTATGGTTATCATAATGACCAAGAGATTTCTATATAATTTGTTGAAGGATACCATTGACTAAGAGTCTCTAATAAATATGGATGATTCTATATCGATGAATAACCTCAAATACATATACAAGATTCTCTAAATCTCATACATATCAATCATTGATTGTCAGATCTAAAGGAAAGCTCATTTTCATACTTGGTAAATTAATAAGGATTCACAAACATAACTCAAATCTATAAAGAGTGTCCCGGAGTAGACAATAATTCCCCCCAAAAAGGTGTGATGAGTCTAACCTCCCATCCTCTCGACCAATGCAAATTCTTAATCCTCATTGGTCCACAACTAATGAGAACCTACCTTTGGAAAGTAGGTCCAAATGGATATAGAATCATTGGATGTTTCCGGTTCTATGAATAAACCTGTTAGAAACCGATTGTAATGTTTGAACCTTAAACAAACAAGGTCATCCCCATTTTCAGAAGAAACAAAAATAGTGAACCCGATGTGAATCCTTAACCAAGTTAAATGATGTTTTACTTATTTGTTAGGACCCTATTTAATTCAATGTGAGGGCCAATAAAGAAATCAATAACATATGTGCTCATCCAAAAGATGTAGTGGCCGAACTTATCTTGATTATGTCTGTTATATCAAACAGGCACTCTTTTCCAAGATCTCTCGGCGTTACAGAAATGGCTTCTCTAAAATTCACACCTGTGAATGCCTCAACCGCTACTCCTACTGGATCCTCGTCCGCTCTGAGGACGACATCACCTACTCAGCATCTTCAATGCTGGGTCTCAAATAAACTGGTTAAGGAATACCATCAACATGGTACCATTCTGACTCTGGAGGCCGCTCGACAAGCCCTCTAAGTTAGAAACTCACCCTGGTTGTCCAAATAGTGACGACCAGTGGTCAAGAAGTAGGTGGTGCCAACCACCATCTCCAACCGTTTTGGGTCGTTATCCCCGGAACACAATCACCAGTCCCTCCCATTTTATGGAGAGGTGAATGAGAAGGTCACTCAAGTCCTTAATTCAAAAAGACTAGAGTCCTTCTTGAGGGCTCCCATCAACAATCTCCACTAGGCTCGTGTAGCAGTGCGCCCTCAACATGATGAGGGTATCGCCTTTAAGGGTTCAGCTCTGGTTCCTCAGACCCGAGTCCGCAAGACGAACCATCAAAGGTGAAATATGGTCAACAGGGAGTAGGTTCTTACTTCTTCCCCCTCCAGAGAATTCCATCAAGCAAACATGATGGAAAACAACGAGTGGGCATACACACCCGTCTGTCCTGATACTACTGCCCAGCAAACTCATCTGGCAGTAACACACTAATCCCGCCAGGCAATTACAGCAGAGTATTATAGGCAGGCATATACACCTATTTATAATTCATCAACCAGTCATCAGGCTCGTCTGACTGCACCCAAAGAAGCTCGTCAATTTAATATGTTGGAAACTGATAAGCAGGGACATACACCTGTTTATAATCAACAATTCTGTCAGTAGTCTTGTCTTCCAGTATTGAAGGAAATTCGTCAACCATACTTGATGAAGAATACACAGTAGGCACATACACCTTCCAATGTTCATCAAGCCTACCAACAGACTCGTTTGGTAGCACCCGGAGAAGTCCGTCGGAAAGCTCCGACAACAAATTTGGAGTAGACTCAACTCTCTACCCCCACACATGAGTACTGTCAAAATTCACTGATAGGAAAAGGAGGACAGGATCATAAATAAACACCTACTCCAAGCACAGAATGGACTTATATTCCTATTCCGATAGCTGAAGTCACCAAGCACATTCTGACAATGGTGAAAGAGCAGAAGAAAATCTCTGCCCATATTCCGGATGCCTATCGGAATATTATAACAACTTCAGTAGCATCACAGGGAAAGAAATACAAATCTGTCCCTACTAGTGGAGTGACTCATCAACATATCACTCCAGAACAGATACACACCTCTATCCCAGTCCAAGAGGGTTGTGGGGCATACTCCCCCATGTCATACAGACAATCAAGTCGGGAACATACACTTGATTTAAATGGAGATAATCAGACTAACCTGACCATTTCTCCTGAGCAGGCACATATACCTACCCATAATAACCACTTTCATCAACAAGTGGTTTCCAAAGTGAGTAAGAAGGCGTCTAAGAAAATACCCGTTCAGCATAGTCGATAAATCAGGAGCCAATCTGCAATAAGGCCTTGCTTGATGTTGGAGTTCTTGAAGCCCTCAGACAATTATCTGTTGAAACTCAAGATTCTACTCTCTCATTTCCCAATAGTGGGAACAATAATTCCGAAGGTCTTCATAAAACACTTCCTCATGAAGGCTTGCTTCATGACAGTTCAGTCGATCTCGAAGTATCATCTTTAGATGAGAGCAATGATAACCCTCTACATGGCCAGAAGATCAAGGAGAAAAAGGTTCCATCTTTTGCTATAACCCACCATGGTGGTCCTCCCCATGATGATGAATTTAGCTTCGAAAGTCCTCTCCACAGTAGTAATACGCATTGCCTGGAAAATTCTTCAAATGAAAATGCAGCAACGAGAAATCCCTCTTATCTTGAGGCACTTGAAAATGTGAATCCAGTCATGTCTGATGCTTTACCGCTAGTAGGTGAAATACTTTCTCAACCAGAATATAGCCTGAGGTTTAGGTCATTCTTCGAACCACCCCTGGGTCATTCATCTTCTAAATTGATAAATTAATTCTCTAGCAATATTGTTGAATCTGATGAAGCAACAAAGAAACACCAGCTTTGGTCTAATCAGGTAGAAGAATCTTCATCAAATGATAAGAAGGAAGTGCTGAATATGAGAAAACAACTGGAAAAAGGTGAAGTACCAGTTATGTTTTGGCCTTTGGCTGACTCTTAGTATGATATTCCAGAAATGTTGATGGAATATTGTATTCATGATATTTGTCTCAACATGTGGAAAACTCTTTGTCACTTGAAAAAGAAAATATTATCTTATGATGAATATGAAAATCATGTTAAGATAATATAAGGGTTACAATGCCAAATCTATTTGTCATCTCTCTCAGTTTCCTGATATCCAAAGGTTGAAAAGCAGTAGAGAGCCCTTCGGCGTTCTTGCCTTGGCATACTAAAAAGATTGTGCTAGTTAATTGCCAATGCCCCATCTGGTATTCATATCAGGGGATGGGGTGTTCATGGAGCACTACATTTCACTATACTCTCCAATCAATAAATCTCATCAAAATTGGTCTCATGCAATGTTATTGCCCATGGCTGGCCACAGCCAATTTGTTTTGTGTGTAATCAAAGGCTTGCTCAGAAACAATCCTCAACCAGTTCTTCCCAAAGTCAGGCATAAAAAGAATAAGTTTTCAAATTACTCTTGCATCAGGAAAATGAGAATATCGAATAGGCTTCTCGTTTAGAGCATGTGCATCATCAGGTGACAGAAGTGTCAGAAATCATCTAACGGTCATTTGAGCCAGGTGATTTGAGTGGATGTAGGTTGATGCATCCAGCCAATTTCCGGACTAAAGTCCGCAAAATCAAGAGAGATTTTAAGAAAGTCTCAGATGTAGTAGCTCAAGAACCACCTTAGTTTGCCAGACTGGGGACTCTTTTAGCCCAATCCTCAGAATCAGCAAATAGGATTTGAGGAGTTGAGTAGGAACAGCAGGAATCGCTCCAGTCCACCGGACTGGGGACTTTTTCAAATCCTCAATCTCTTCCTCAGCGAAAGTCAGTCTTCTCTCAATTAGGGAAGAAGCCACAATAGGAACACAGAGCCTAATTATCAGGAGATTCCCTCCAAATTACGGTTCATCAAGAAGTTCCTGAAGGATCAACTCAAAAAAATTCAATGTCTCATCAAGGACATGGGAGAAGACTGTATCGCAGAAATGTAGATAGAAGGGATGCAATGCATTATGCATCGGTAAATGTCATCAATGCTATTGTTACTGATCCTCCAGAACATGAGGCTCACTCAGAGAGATCAGATGAAGAATTTCATGTTCAATAAGCTATGCACACAAAAGTAAATGAAGATGGTGTGCGTACCGGAAATCAAAGGCTTACCCAGAATCTAGGTATTCCTTCAAATAACCAACTCCCCCCTCTCTGAAAGGCATCCAACAAGGGGAAATGAAAAGTTTAGGTTGCGTTCCACCCTACCTCTAGAGAAGGCCAATCACTCTCACTAGAGAAAAGGTTTGCACAACAAGAGGAAGAAATGGAGTTAAGGAGGTTGAATTCAGAACTACTTCAAGGTAGTCTTCCTCCTAAGTGTTTTGGAGTCAGTCAGTCAAGGGAATTTATTGCAGCTACTAAGATGGATCAAGAATATTTTCCTTTACCAGTACACCCTCATAGGTCTAATCCTATAGTTCATGCAAAACAAAAATTGGTAGTGCTACCATCAGTTGCAGTACCAGTCACCACACCTGTCCAAACTCCGGTTATTGCATCTGCTCAGGCCCAAGCTCAATCGGATGTTTCTCAAAAGTTAATAACAACCATTGAGTCATTAACATCTCGGTTAGAAGCTATGGAAGGAAAACATTCACAAATTTAACCAGAAAAGAGAGCTTACCCTGAATGGGTGGATGCAATTCCTCCCCCATCAAATTTTGCAAGTACCACATTCCCAATTTTTAATGGTTCGGGAGATCCATAACAACACTAAACACATTTTATTTCTCGCTGTGATCCTATGATGGGAACTCCTCAACAACAAGAATCAGTTAAGCTCAGGTGTTTTGTACAGTCATTACAAGCTCCTGCTTTTGTCTGGTATACAAGCTTGCAATCCCGGTCAATTACCCTGTGGAAATATCACCATCAATGATTCCTTCTTCAATTTAGCTCAACATTTCCAAAGAAAATAGTGTTTGATCTTAAAAATTCTAATCAAAGGGAGAATGAAAGAGTTTTGGATTTCATTGCTCGCTGGAAAGGATTAACATATTCCTTAAGCTTAGCACTCCCTCAAGAAGAATTGTTTCCAATATGTGTGGAAAATTTGCATGATGAATTACGCACACCGTTGATCCCTGTAAAATACAGAGGAGGGTTTCAAGACCTTACTTCGATCACTCAGCAGATTGAAGACTCTCTTATAAAGACTAAGGATAAAACTTGTGTAATTCCATCAACTTCAAGAAGGAGAATGGGTAAAGCAGAGACCGCTACAGTCACACTTAAAAAAGCACCTGTACCTGCTTCCACTTCAAGACCTTCATCATATCAAAGGGATCCACCTCCTGAGCATCAACAACTGAGGTCGTTTCGTCAATATGATCAAAGAGATCAATGATGGAAACAATTTGAGGAGTTAAAGAACAAATTTTATTCTTTCAAAAATGAACAAGTTCCTGGTTACTTAATTTCGGCTCTGTAAAATAATTTAGTTCAGTTGCCAAGGGCTAAAAAGCTGAACAAGGAAGGAGATGAAGACCTTCCCAACTATTTCCCATTTCATCAGATGTTGGGGCATCCCATTCAGAATTTTTTTGTCTTTAAAGACCTCCTACAAAAGATGGTGGACTCAGGACAGGTAAAACTGAAAGGTTCTTCATCCTAGGTAGCATGTGTTACTGCTACAGATCCAGAGGAAGAAGGTGAGTGGCATGAAGTCAGAAGAAAAAATGCACAGAAATATGATGATTGGATGGTCAGGAAAACGATCAACTGAACTCATGCCATTTTACAAACATAATTGAAGAAACCAATTGTGTCTTCTACTATGAATTCCATAGCAAAACCCCCTTCATCAGAAGGAAAATCCTCAAAGAAGCGGCATAATTAGAAGAAATAAGAGCAGTCAGAAGAAGATGAGCTCGTGTCAAAGCCCAAGTTGTCTTTGACTCTGGAAGATTTTTTTCCATCTACTTCAAAAGCACAAGTACCAACCCACCAAATGGAACAGCCTAAATTGGCTAATCAGGTAGAGTCTTCCTTAGATGAAGAGTTGATCTTTGGTTCTGTTAACATGATTCACTTAACAGATCCTTATTCCATTCACAGTTTCGATCCTGATAAGCCTAAGTTCCCTGTATCAAAGAGAGGAATTAGAGGGAGTTCCATAGGGCTAGGATACAGAGGAAGATGTGGATATTCCAGAATCTAATATTTCAACCCTACCCTTTCTAGAACTGTATATACAGTGGAAAATCGTGGTAGATCCCTTTAGTGTGCTCAAAAAGAACAAGAAAGTTCTTCCACACATGGCAGATTCAGTCCTGTCACAGTTATTTTGGAAGATCGGTTAGAAGTTACACCTTCTTCCTCTCAGAAAATAAATAGACCTAGTTGGTTTAATCTTCCAAATCCAGAAGTATTTTTAAATCCTACCCCGATATAAGATGCATTTACTTCCAAAGCATCAACTTCTAAGGCACCTACGAAACCACATGTTTCTGTTGGGAATCGCAGACCTTTGGACCAAATGTATGATGTCTTAAAACATTTGGCCCAAGTACCGGCCAAGTTATCAATTATGGATGCCTTGAATCTATCAAAGGATCTTCAGGAGGCACTCATTGAGGCTTTTTCAAGTCCTCGGGAATTCGAAACTGAGATTGTTGCGGCTAAAGTCTACCATGTAGAGAATGATCTGGCAGAATTCCATGTAGTGATATCTTTTATAGATGAAGATGAAGATGATGTTGTGCATGGACATATTAGACCTTTTTATTTATCTAGCAAGTTCAATGATATAGACATCCGATGAGTTTTCATTGATAATGGTTTAGGATTCAACCTCATCCCTATTCGTACACTTCGTCGATTGGGCCTCACCGAATCTGATTTATCTCCTTCTACTTTGATGTTTTAAGGATATGATAAAAATGAACAAGAACCTCTGGGTGATATTACACTCAGAACTTAGTTTGGAGATATTGTATCCAATTTAGATTTCATGGTTGTTCATCATGACACAGCCTTCAACATTTTTCTTGGAAGGCCTTGGCTACATCAATATGAGGCTATACCTTCATCATACGATCAATGTCTCAAATATTGTTTCAATAGTCAATTTGGGATATTGTATGGTGATAAATCCCCATTCAAAACATGTTAATCTCAATACATTGAGGCAGAATTCTATCACATGGAGGGAAAGGAGGTATCTATGACAAAGGAGGTTACCAAAATTAATGCTCTATATGGTTTGGAAAAGATTCCAGTAAACCCATTTATACAAGTGAGTACAGATTATGTGTTGCCTATCAGTCAGATTGATTAGATAGACCCAAACCCAAATACTCTTATAGAAACTTCCATAATGTCAATTATGGAAACCAAGCTAGACAGCATGGTAGAAGTTTCTGATTCACCATTCAATGATGAAAGCTCAAATGGAGATGTCTTCATTTCATCCGCTGAAATCCAACAATTCTATACTTCATCAACTAGGCCAGAAGAAGTTATAGCAATGCCAGAGATGAATGATGATGTTGATTCTCAATTCATCATCTTCTATTTATTACCCAAGGAAGACCCTTCATCATCAATAGGGTCAGAAATGGCACCCTCTTCTCCAAGATGTTCAAATTTTAACATCTCTCCTGGCCATAGAAGTTCGGATTCGTTATCTACTATGCAAGTAGAAACAGAGGAAGTAACACATATTGAAGAAAAAGAGGAAGATCTTAGATATGCTCCTCTAGCATTTGAAGAGGGTATCTCTACCACTATGGATGAACTCAGAGAAATAAATCTGGGTACAAAAGAAGATCCACGCCCCACTTTAATTAGTGCAGCCATGACTCTTGAAGAGAAAGAAATGTATATTTCATTTTTAAATAAAAATCGAGATATATTTGCTTTTAACTATACAAAAATTTCAGGGATTGATCCTGATGTTTCTACTCATCATTTGGGTTTTCCGGAAGAACATCGAGGATTCAAACAAGCCGCAAGAATAACACACCCAACTTATGCCTCTAAAATTGAAGCTGAGTTAGATAAGCTTATCAAGGCTATCTTCATCAGAGAAGTTCAGTATCCCAAATGGCTAGCTAATATTGTCCCTGTGAAAAAGAAGAATGGACAAATTAGAGTTTTAATTGATTTCAGATATCTTAATTGTTATTGTCCCAAGGATGATTTTCCAGTTCCGATTACAGAACTATTAATTGATGCAATAGCTTGCTATGAAGAACTTTCCTTCATGGATGGATATTCTAGGTATAATCAAATCTGAGTGGCTCCAGAAGATGAATAATCTACAACCTTCAGAGCCCCTCAAGGTGTGTTTTTCTATCGAGTAATACCCTTTGGCCTGAGGAATGTAGGTGCAACATATCAACGTGTCATGCACCGTATATTAAAACACTTTTTAGGGAAATTTGTTGAATGTTATTTGGACGATTTGGTGGTTAAATCCATACAACGTTCTAATCACTTGGTTGATTTGGAAGTCATATTCCACAAACTTCGACAACACAATTTGAAGATGAACCCCTTAAAATGTGCTTTTGGGGTAACCTCAGGAAAATTTCTCGACTTTGTTGTATGCCATCGTGGTATCGAATTCGATCCTGAGAAGACAAAATCAATCCTTGGTATGTCACCTCCTCGAAATTTGAAATAATTGAGAGGAATTCAAGGACACTTGTCCTATATTCAACATTTCATCGCCAATTTGGCAGGCAAATGTTTACCATTCACCAAATTGATGAAGAAGGGAGTCACTTACCAGTGGATTGAATAATTTCAAGAGGCATTCAATATTCTCAAGAAATATCTCTTAAGTCCACCGGTATTAATGTCACTTGTTGAAGGAAGACCACTTATCCTATATGTGGTAGCTTTAGAGCGATCATTGGGTTCCTTCCTTACCCAAAAGAATGATGTTGGGAATGAAAAAATCCTTTACTATCTCAGTCAAACTATGCTTGAGGAAGAAACTCAATATTAAAGTATTGAAAAGTGCTACCTGGCATTAATATTTGCAATTCAGAAACTGAGACACTACCTAAAACATCATGAGATCCAATTGGTATCTTGCAATAACCCGCTCAAATTTATCCTTAGTCGTCCAATGCTTACAGGACGTCTAGAAAGGTGGGCAGTTATTTTGCAGCAGTTTGATATCCAGTATGTGTCTCAAAAGGAAATAAAGGGAAAAGATCTGACTGATTTCCTTGCTGAACACCCTTCAGTAGAAGATGCATCTTTATATATTGAACTTCCAGATGAGGAAGTCTTCTCTATTCAAGATAATCTTCAAACATGGGAAATGTACTTTGATGGTGCTTCCAGAAGTCCAACAGGGAAGAAAATGGAAGATCCTAAATTCAAAAAAGTTGGGTTAGGAATTGTGCTCAATTCTCCAGAAAATGTAGAGCTACCCTATTCCTTCTTATTGTTGGAAGGCAGTATAAACAATGAAGCATAATATCAAGCTCTCATCACGGGAGTGGAGTTAGCGCTTCAGACACAAGTGAATCACTTAAAATTGAAAGGTGATTCAGACCTGGTAATCAAACAAGTCAATGGGGATTATGCTATCAGAAAAGAAGAATTAATCCCTTTGTATGATTAAGTCAGAGATTTAATGGCGGAATTTCCTTCGGAACTGACATTTTCTTATGTCCCGCGATCACAAAATGCCCAAGCTGATGCACTGGCTAATGTAGGCACAGCTCTGGCAGATCCAAATCGGGATGAAACAATCATCAGTATTGGCCACCGTCGTACAGTTTCACCCTATGTTCAAATTAGAACAGAGGAAATCAATGAAATTATTCCCATTTCTGAACCATATGGTCATACTACAGGATGGATGACACCTATCAGAGAATACCTTCAAAATAGAACACTCCCACCTGATAGAGCTGGGAAAGAACAAGTCCAGCGACATGTGGTCAATTTTACTCTTTATGATAGCCTAGATTACCTAGAAAAAATTCTCTACAAAAGATGTTTTGATGTAATTCTCTTAAGATGTATTGATGGTGAAGAGACAAAGGCTATCATGAAAGAAGTACATGCAGGAGTCTGTGGTGCCCACCAGTCTGGACATAGACTGTCTGATCAAATTCGAAGGCTTAGATACTTTTGGTCTTCAATGATACAAGATTGTGTTGACTTCACTAAGAAGTTTCATTATTTCCAAGTATGTGCCAACTTCATTCATCAACCCCCAGAGTTTCTTCATACAGTTAAATACTCATGACCATTTTCCACATGGGGAATGGATGTAGTAGGGCCTTACCCTTCATCTACATCCAAGCAGTTTAAGTATATTATTACTGCTACTGACTTCTTTTACAAATGGGGAAAGGCAATACCTCTCAAATAAGTTAGTTCTAAAAGAATTTTTAGCTTCATTAAGTCTAACATCATTACCAGATTTGGTGTCCCTCATACCATATTGACGGATAATGGCACCAACTTCTGTCCATACAAGGTAAGGAAGTTGTATCAAGAATACAACATCAAATCCAACCATTTATCTCGGTATCATGCAGCGGACAATGGAAAAATAATAACCTTCAATAAGACTCTTTCAAACATACTACAAAATATGGTGGATAAAGATAAGAAATCATGGCCTGATAAACTTTTTCATGCTTTATGGGCTTATCGAACCACCACCCGTACTGCTACGCAGTCAAATCCATATTCATTGGTATATGGAATAGAAGCAGTCTTGCCCATTGAGGTTCAATTACCTTCAGTCAGAGTAGCCATTTGTGATCATTCATCTATAGATGAACAATCTAAAAAGCGATTGGATGAATTGGAACGATTAGATGAAAAAATATTGTGCACCCTGCACCACTTGGAAGTATATCAGAATCAAATAGCACGTGATTTCAATAAAAAAGTTTGTCTTCATTCATTCATTCAAGGAGAATTGGTATTGGTTCTCAGAAATCCAATGATACCAGGAAAGAAACCTCCAAAGCTTGAGCCAAAGTGGGAAGGACCTTACTCAATACATAAGGTTTACTCCAATGGAGATTATTCTTTAATCTCAATGGATGGAGAACTCATCACGACTCCAACCAATGCAATATTCTTGAAGAAGTATTTTTTGTAACACAAATACAATACGTCTTAGCTACATGTTGCTAAATTGTAAAGCACCCTTTCATCCAACATGATGTTAAACTGAGTTGTCCTTACTGCATGACATTAAACTACATAGTCCTCATCCTTGCTATATGATGTTAAACTATACAGTCTCTCTTTAGTCCTTACCGCAAGACTTTAAATTGCATGGTCACTCTTTCATCCAACATGACGTTAAACTGTTTTTTCCCTGGTACATGACACTAAAATATGCAGCATCGGTCCATGAATATGACCTTAAACTATTTTAGTCCTTACTGTAAGACTTTAAAACTACATAGTCCCCTCTTTCATCCAACATGACGTTAAACTGTGTCCAGTCCCTTATATGTCCTATATTACATTAAACTATACATTGTTAGGTTTGTTGCTACCTCTTGTTTCTCACACCGAGTATAAATCACGTGAGCTTAGAGTAAACTTCAACCATAACACCCTCAATCGAACTATGCGGACTTTGATCCTTGCCTTCTAGGCTGGGTACGTAGGCAACCTCCTGAGGTTCAAGCCCAAAACCAATATCTTCATGTCAGTTCACCTCTATCTCATACGATGTTGATCCGTGAAGAAACCCAAAACCAATCTCTTCACGTTGGTTCACCTCTGTCTCATACGATGTTGATCCGTGAAGTAGCCCAAAACCAATATCTTCACGTCAGTTCACCTCTGTCTCATACGATGTTGATCCGTGAAGCATCCCAAAACCAATCTCTTCACGCCGGTTCACCTCTATCTCATATGATGTTGATCCGTGAAGCAGCCCAAAACCAATTTCTCCACGTTGGTTCACCTCCGTCCCACATGACATTAAGTTGTGTATGTCCTTTTTGTCCCTGCTATATGACACTGAACTGTGTGGCACCATCATCCTTGCTATATGACATTAAACTATACAGTTCCCCATTGTCCCTCACCTGAGAGGGAATCATCATTGACATTGATCTCCAATCATGTCATATTTCAAAGACTACATGCATACATGGTAATGCCCAAACCTTTAATCTTGGGTCAAACCATCATTGCACTAAAGTCCCCTTTCACCCTTCACTTGTACGAACCAAATCTGTACTAAGGGTATTTTAAGAACTACGTGCGGCTTGATTCCCATCCTTATGGGATACGTAGGAACATTCAAGTGTCCCTCGAATCCAGCCCCAAGTCTTTGGGCCTAACCCCAAATTCCACTTTCAGTCCCTTGGCTGAAAATTCCCCCTGTGAAAACATGAATATGGTATGAAAACCATAGTCTTCATTCACATCAGGTTTATAAAACACACAATGTGTATTCCTCATTATGGTTCGAGCTCTATGACCCTAAACTAAGATCTCCTACACTCTCGTCCCACATGATGTTAAACTGTATTTCAAGAACTACATATGGATTCATTCTCATCCTTATGGGATACGTAGTGAAGTCCAGATCAGGACCCACCCACAACATGATTATGGTTAGCATTGGCTTGTGTATCTCCTTCATGCATTGGAAAATGCCCATTTTGATGTGTCATACTCCTAACCTTAAATACTTTTAGATTTCTATAACCCTTTTCTGGACTTCTGGTCACAAAATGTCTAATACCCAGGAATTCTTTTTCCTTACTATGCATCATGTGCCCTTAGGCGGCCTTGCATAAGTAGTCTACATAACAGACCTGTCAGCCAATAGATGATATTATTTGACTATGCAGCCAATTCCCTTAAGTGGCCCTGCATAATTCGACCCCCTAACAGGTTTGTCAAATAGTGGTAATTTCATTCTTGGGAGGAAAACCTCTTTTTTCCTTATTGGTCTTAATGAAAATATGTAGGGATCCGCGAAAAAAATAGTCATCCTTAACATATTTGTCCCATACTCTTTTTCATAGTCTAAAAGTATTCAAGTCTATGGTTTATATTTCCCTTCCCTACATTTGGGTCAGACCTTCATAGGAGTGACATTCATCCAATTCCTTGACAATCTTGATTGGAAATATCCTCTCCATATTCATGTACCTCTCTCCATATAGCAAACTCTATGCTTTGGAAAATTTTAATCTCCATAAACTTCCACTGGCTTTTTAGGAGTAGAAAAGTAAAATTTCTGAGAGTTCTTTTTCCTGACTATGCAACACGTTCCCCAGGTGGCCTTGTATAAGTAGTCTACATAATGGACCTATTATCCAAAAGATGCTATTATTTGACTATGCAACCAATTCCCTTAAGTGGCCCTACATAATTTAACCCCCTAATAGGTTTGTTAAATAGTGGTAACTTCACTTTTAAGAAATACTTCCTCTAATGCCTTTTATCCCTTTTTCATATCACTCCTCAAATTCAAAATTTATTAAGTCATAGTTTATATGTTTTCCCCCATACTTGAATGTGGTAATATTTTTTTAGATAAATTATCAAGGAATTGAGTCATTGTTAATCCATTCGGTCAAAGCTATTTTTACCTTAAACATTAGCCTTTTTATGTTCGATGTACATGACTTTAAACACCCCACAAAAGAGTAGGGAACTCTGAACAAAAGTCAAGTCCTAGATCACTAAACATACATTTTGTATGATTTAGGTAATATTGAGAAATAAAAAGATTCAAAGTTTGTAGGGTTATTTTTATAATCCTAGAAACAATAGAACTATACTTACTAGTCCCATTGGCTTAGGTAAAAATTTAAAGCATGTAGCAAGAGAATGCAAGAACAAATGATTGAAGATGAAAGTGTTTTTCATTGACGCACAAGAGTTAGAAGGACATCCACAGACTAGAGTCTCTTCTCTTTTTCAAGAATTACAAGAGGATTTCAACGTAACTCTTCATTTTATTTACGGCATCTCGAGCCTCATCAGCAGCCACTTGAAGTTCATGCACTCGACCAGCTTTACTCTTTTCAGCTTTATGGAGTGATTTCTTGGAATCTACGACGGCTTTCATACCATTCGTTTAAACTCCTTCCAGTGAATTGTTAAGCTGGTCAAGTTCCCCAATAATAGCATCTAACTATTGTTGAAGGTGAATCTGATGGACAACTTTATCCTTGATCTTATGCTTCAGCTCCTTCAACTTTGCAGCATGATCAGCCTCAGCTCGGGACACCGTAGCCTCAAATTCGCTGATATTGGTCAACAGCCTTGCTCTGGTTAGATCTTGATGATATTTTTGTTCCTGCTTCCTCCTTAATATGACTTGTTTCACTATAGCATGGATCTCTTGATATCCAAAACCGCCAAGTCCTAACATGACGAATAGGGATGACAGTCGTGGGATCTTAGAAGATAGATCTTCAAGAGGCACTTCAGATATGATCTTCCATATGTTTTTATGTGCCTTGTGAAGTGAAAATTAGAGAACCTTTTGTACCTCCGGGTCTGACTCAGCATCACTATCACAGGGGGGAATATAGTTCGAGATTAATACACTTAAAGAAGTTCCATATTCTACTCTTTCCCCCCTGACCCTTGGTACTTCACTTTCTATTCCCATTGGGGCTGAGGCTAAGACTTCACCTCCATATATAGCCACAGAAATTGATGGCCCTACATAGTCAATTGAAAGTTTTGGTTAGTTTCAAAGGATAACAAAAGTTGATTAAGCTGTCTTGAAAATTAAGTGCATCCACAAATATTATTATCTCTTACCCAACGGTAGATCAGTAGCATGAGAAGGCTCCTCCCCATCTTTCCTAGCTTCAAAAGGATTTTTAAGACGGGTTTCAGGAAGATCTATCGAGTTAAGCTCTACTTGTGCTAGCGTCTCTGCAATATTAGGGTTTCCTCTTCCCATTTCAAGCATTGGAAGATCAGCAGCTTGCTCAAATGGAACTGCACATTTCAACCAATCATGGTCAGAGATGTAATAAGAATTTTTTTTAACAGGATGAAGGATAACACTCACATCCAAAATCTTCTAAATTACATGGTAATTTAATATGATCTAAAATGTCTTCAAAATATGTGTCAAGTTTCATCATTTCATCCAGTGATATCTCAGATTCCTGGTTAGTCTCACTAGTGGGAGTATTTAATATGTCTTCTTCGTGTCCCTCATCCTGTGGCCCTGACCCCGAACATCTTCTTTAGATAAAATTGTGTAGGCAGTTACAGTGGCCGCCAAATGCTCTGGTGCAGTTTTTGAACCTAAAATTATCATAGAATGGAAGTTAGTTGATGTTTTAATTTCAACATTCTATGAAGTATTGTTAAATTACTAGAATCAGGCTCTTCTCTCCTTGCAGTAGCAGTGGGAGCAATACTGGGAATAGACGCTGGCTCTTCTTCAGGAGCAACCAAGTCAGCATGAATTTACGACTATTCACCAGCACCCTCCATCGTCCTTAGATGAGGGTCAATCCTTTCCCTCAAAGGCGAAATTGAAGAAGCCCCTGCAATCCCAAGAAGTATAAGCAATCTTTTCATGATTTAAGATTCATGACTATCCAAAAGACTTACCACTACTGATGAAGAGTTTAGCTGTGGACTTCTTCCTTTGATTTCTTTTCTTCTTTGTCTTTTTGGGTGTATTGACATCATCATCTCCAAATACAGGAATTGGAAAATGAAAATCCCTTTCTAATTCCTCATTCATGGTCTGCCGGCCTGGAGATACGTCACCTGGCTCATGAGGAGATTCATTATCTCTGATGGTAGTACCACCAGGGCTATACTATGGTGAAGGAACCTCAGCAGTTCCTTTCTTTGCAAGTTGTAGGTTGAAGAAAGTAATTTCCTTGAGTAACAAAGATTTAACTGAATTCAAGTTGTAATGAAAATAAGGAAAGAGACTTATATCTTCAAGAGACACATAATCGTGCCACTCCTCATCTCCGGAAGCACCAGTCCCCTCAGTGGTGCCACGATCCATCATTTCCTTCACCCACTTGGTGATAGGAATGGAATCATCAGTGGAATATATGAGCATATCTAGATCTCTTGTAAAGACCCGTAAAATTCAAGGGAAATTTTTTCTTAATTTTCTTTTGAATTTTACAAGAGCGCGGTTTCTGACGGCACCTGATTCCGAGGCCCGGAGTGCCCGGAATCAATTTCCGAAGTTTGGCTCGGGTACGTTCAGTGAACGAACGAGCGGGAATTTCTATCTTTTGATCTGGTGCTCGGAATTGAAATCCGAGGGCACCGATGAACTCGCAGCGCCGATATTCGCTTAAGGGGACCTTTTTCGAAGTTGCGTTTTCCTAGGAAGAGATGTTTAATTTTCTGGATGAAATGAAGAGTAAAATAAATTTGTTATACAATATTTATTTCATATCTTAAAAGTGGTTATAATCTTTTGTTGGAAGTTGGGTGGTTTAACTACCTAAGAGAGGATTAAGGTGAGGAGGGGCCCACATGAGCCCCACCTTTTCAAATTCCCTAACTCCCCTCTCTCCCTCTTAAAGGCTTGTCAACTTAACATTTATTTAATTATACAACTCATGTATAATAAATAAGTGAGTTTAATTTTTTGAGTTTTTGAAATTCAAACTCTTGAATTTCAAAGGTTGGGTTGTGTTAATAAATTAAGAGTAAGATTAATTTTTTTTTGGGTTAGTTCCTTTGTTACTTGAGAGGATTGGGAGAATCGTTGAGAGACTTGAAGATCTTCTTCGTCTTCGACGAAGAACGTGAAGAACGGTTCTTCTCCGACAAAGAACATCGATCCCACGACCTTCGAGACTCGGCGTCCCGGGTTCTTCCGTCTTCATCTTCCTCCTCGACAAGGGAGAAGTCGCCGACCGTGGTGATCATCGCCAACGACAACGTACCTCCCTTCTTCGTCATAGCGACAAGTGAAGAGACGTCGTTTCCTCCTCGGACGCACCCCGACGTCCACGGAATCTACGTCCGACGCCGCGACGCCTTTCTCCGCGATAACCGAAGTGCGACGTCAATCTTTCAAGGTAGGGGTTGTTGATTTTTTTTTAATTATTATTCTTGTTCGTGGTTCTAGTATGATTAACGAAAGGATATTTAAGTTGTGTTATCATTTAACGTGAGGGGGCCGGACCGCATGAACACGGCCGAACCCCCTCCATCGTTCTTGTTGATTTACCTTGCGGGTGGAAACAAGGTGGCGTGGTGCCGTCGCACCACGCGGTTAATCGTGCGATTATATTGCGCGGCGCCATCGCGCCGCGCCGTGGAAGAATCATCAAGAACGCGACGCCGTCGCGCCGCGTCAAGGGGAATCGAAGGCACGGCGGAGGGGCGCGGTGCCGTCGCACCGCGCCAGACGACGAACACCGCGGCCGGTTCCGGGCCGCGGCGGGACGAGGAGACCGGCGGCCGGGCCGCCGGCGTCGGAATCCGAAAAGGGGACCGGATTTTCCGGTCCCGTTGGAGAAAACCGGCCGGCAGTTGGCCGGCCGGAAGGTCAAAGGCCGGGGGAAATAAATTCCCCCGGCCAGCTCAAAACCCCCCTCATTTAAGAGTGGGGCGGTTTCCTTGAGGGGGGGCAGGTGGCCCCCCGGTTTTTCCACGAAGCAGGCCCCCAGGAGGGGGGCCGTTGTTGACAAAGGGGCGCAGCCTGATTGTCGCGCCGCCACTCCAAGAAGCGGGGGGCCTTGCCCCCACGCGCGCTGCCTCCGTGCGGCGCCAGGCCGCCGCGCCGCCGCCGCCAGGCCGCCGCGCCGCCGCGCCGCCGGCCGGCCGGGCCGGGTCGGACCCAGGTCGGGTCGACCCGGTTCGGGCCGACCCAGGGGGGGTCGGGCCGGGTCGGCCCGGACCCGGACCCCCCCCCCCCCCCCCCGTTTCGAATCAGTTTCGGTCTTTTGGAAATAACTTGAGCCACGGACCTCCGAATGACGAACCGTCTGCGGCAACGCGATCCTTGGATCGAGACGGTCGTTTCGGTATATTTCACTCAGGGTTTCGGAATACTTTGAGTTCGGCCGGGTTGGTTCGTTCACGAAACCAACCGGGCCCTCGGAGCGGAAACGCTCATATCTTAATCTACGGACGTCTGATTGACGTGCTGTCAGCTTTGTTGTGTTCCTCTTAGTGAGACGGTTCTTTTGGCATACTCCGCCCGAGGTTTGGACGCAGGTGGAGTACGGTCGGGTTGGTTTTTCCTTAAAAACCAACCGGGCCCTGGGGACGAAAATGCCAATAACTCTCAGACCGGGCGTCCGATCGACGCGCCGTCTGATGCGTTGAGTTCCTGTTGACGATACGGAACTTTTGGATACATCAACTCTGGACTTTGTGACAGTTGATGTATCAGCCTCTCGGCTCGTGGAGCGGATCCTCCGAACGAGCTTGCTGTGTGCGGGAACCCTAGTGCTGGCTGTGACTGTTACTGTGACTGCTACTGCTACTGTTACTGTGACTGCTACTGCTACTGCTACTGTGACTGCGACGACAACAGTACAGAGATCCTGTGTGGATTCGACGGCGACGACTACTGCACTCAGCAATCCTACATGGATCAGTGCTACAGGTCCTGCGTGGGCCCGATCCTGTGTGGGTCCGATCCTGTGTAGGTCACTGCGGGGGTTAGTACCTATCGATCCTTCGTGGGTCCGACGACTTAGATGGTTCTTTGATCATCTTTAACGTCATCCGAAGAAGTATACCTGTGTGAGCTGAATCTTCTGTTTTACTCGATAGAGGTGGTGCGCTTGGTTGTAGCGGCAGACCCGCGATACTGGAGACGAGCGTACGGAGTACGGAGACCGTGTAGCCGGCTGAGACCTGAAGACTGCTCGACCGACTCGACTTGGAGTGAGTCGACTAGCCCAGTGGACGGAGCGCCCGGTATTTGGCGGCAGACCCACGGCGGACGGAGCACCTGGTAGTTGGCAGCAGACCCGCGGTACTCGACTGGAGGAGTACCTCTGTAGGCTATTTGGGTGAGCGCCCGGTATTTGGCAGCAGACCCTCAGCGGACGGAGCGCCCGGTAGTTGGCGGCAGACCCGCGGTACTCGACAGGAGGAGTACCTCAGCAGTCTTAGGTTAGTGAGCAGTATCTCAGAGTCGTGACAGGACACTGTACACTTCAGAGATGGGGCTCATCAGTAGTTACGTTTTTGATAATGAAAATCATGTGTGAGCTGAAACCTATTGCTTTCCTGTGTGGATTGTGTTGTGCAATCCTGTGTGGATTACGTTTTTCTTTC
Organism: Viscum album; assembly: GCA_963277665.1. Lineage (NCBI taxonomy): Eukaryota > Viridiplantae > Streptophyta > Magnoliopsida > Santalales > Viscaceae > Viscum > Viscum album. The sequence continues at coordinate 328,819,151 of OY728158.1, forward strand.
CTGTGTGGAATACGTTTACTTTCCTGTGTGGACTGAGTTGTACTTGGGCTCGGAGGTTGGAGCGTATTTGAAATTGGTGACTTAGGTATATGTATGGGCATATACCTAAGCAGTGTCGGTTGTTACTTCGTGATTGTACCTTTCTTTGTGGTTTATCCTTTGTGGATTTTGGGAGACCTTCAGGGGTCTCGGGGTCCCTACTGAGTAGCTTATACTCACCCATGCACGGGCTTTTCCCGCACTACGTTGTGTTGGTTGCAGACGACGGACAGCGTTGATCTTAGCTGAGGCTTGCAGAGCAGGACGGTACCTGGAGGAGGATCACTGGGCGAGACGTGCTCAGAGCGGACGGCGGGACCCGTGGAGCAGTGGAGCTATCTGTACCCACCCTTCAGGTGGGATTTCCAGTGGACAGATCGGTGTAGCGGCTTTTACTTTTCAGTTTCTGTTTTCCCTTTCGAGTTGTACTTTACTTTCAGTTTGGGTTTGTATACTGGCCCATTTACTTTTCCGCACTTTCAGTTGTACTCTGCTTTTGCTTAGTATTTACTTTCCGCTTGCTTACTCTGTGGTGTTTGTTTACTTTACAAAGGCAATGCCTTCCCTTTTTACCGGGATTTACGCCTTGGTGCTAGTCTCCAGCCCCTGGCCTATGGAAGGCGGGCTTGGGGTAGTCCCGGCACGGACCCCGAGGGCGGGTCGTGACAAATTGGTATCAGAGGAGTTCGGTTCTACCGCGAACTCTGATCTTTTCTATGTGAAGAAATAATGTTTAGCGTATTGAGTGTGGTTATCAGTCCAGGGAGTCCAGTGTTGGTGCGGTGGCCGACGTATCCGTACACCAGGACCCTGACTTCTGATTTCCGACTTAATGCACAAAAACATTGATTGCGTGTGTGTTTCAAAGTTTTCTTTGTGATTACTTAAATCAGCTCACCAGGTATACTGTTCTGACCGTGGCGCACCTGTTTCCTTTTCAGGATGGCCCCATGACGGCAGCCAGCTAGGGTTCCGAGAGTTGAGCGTGACGACAGCCCACCGAGCGACGAGGCCTCGGTGCAGGGCCCTTTGTCAGCAGTGGCACCGGCGGTAGCACTACCCGCCGAGCCCCCGATACTTCCAGCACCAGCCGCTGACGATGCACGTCGCCTCAGCGCACTGCATGAGTTTCAGCGCCAGCGACCACCCAGGTTTCGCGGGGAGACGGATCCCCAGGCAGCAGAGGATTGGCTGGAGGCAGTGGTACGAGTGTTTAGGCTAGTGAGGACACCAGCAGACCTCATGGTGATCCTTGCTGCGAGCCTACTACACGCAGCAGCAGGACGATGGTGGAGCTTGATGCTCCAGGTACACGATGAGGCATCTCTACTTTGGACGGACTTTGAGAGCCTTTTTCGCTCGGAGTTCGTCCCAGCCACCCTTCGTGCGTTGCGTATCCAGGAGCTTCTTCAGCTGCGGCAGGGCAGCATGACGGTCGCTCAGTACTCGGCGAGATTTACCAATCTCTCGCGCTACTCGACCGACATGGTACGGGACCCATTCTTCCGGGCCCGGACCTTCGAGCAGGATTTGAGACACGAGATCAGGGCATCGCTGATCTCCCTCAGTATACCGACTCAGACAGGAGTACTGGAGCGAGCCCTCCTGATCGAGAGTTTCCTGGCTGAGTCCACAGTGAGACCTACCGCAGGGCGGCAGATAGCGGAATCTTCGGCAATAGGTAGCTGACGGATGACTCAGGGTTCCAGGCAGACCAGACCTACCGGTGGCCGACTGCATGACTCAGGCTCAGTTGTACGGGGAAGCCGGGGTGGAGTCAGAGCCAGGCGTGCCGAGAGTGTGCAGTGTTACTCCTGTGGCGGGATTGGTCACATGGCTCGTGACTGTCCGACCCGCCATGCTGATGATCAGCAGTTAAGTGAAGAACCTCCCAGGCAGAGGCAGAGGTCCGACCGTGGCGGTCCGCAGGGAGGAGGCGGACGAGGCAGAGGAGCTGGACGAGCAGCCGGTGGTGGGAGACGCTTTGAGGCTCTTCCACCACCACCACTAGGAGGTCCACCCCGACCACAGGGAGTAGGTGAACATGCGAGAGCTCAACTTCAGGCAGCCGAGGCCTTCAATCATGGAGCTCTGGGAGCCGATGGACAGGAGCAGAACTAGTGGATACATCCTTTGTACTTCTGGTTCCTTGTTGCATTTGTGTAGCGTCTTGTATTATGAGCTGCAATAATAAAAGACGCATAACTTTGTGATATTTTCGTTCCTGTCCTCTTTCGTGATGTTACTAAGAGGTTCCAGTTTTGGCTGTTGACTTGACCCTCACTTGTGAGACATCTACTGGAGGAGACCTAGTTACCACACACTGATGCCGACAGTGTGACTCAACCCTTGGAGGCGAGAGTAACGGTTGAATCTCTTAGTAGTAGCGTCGAGGCCTTACGACGTCATCCTTGGTATGGATTAGTATCATCCATGTTAGGATTGACTGTTTTAGGCAAAGAATGTGGTTCATCCAGGGGATGAGACCAGATTTCTCTTATCGGCAAAGAAGAAATCTTGCAGCTCTGGTGGGACCGGAGATGGTCCAGGCCACGACAGAGAAAGTCCAGGTCATCCAGGAGCGGATGAGTACAGCTCAGAGCCGGAAGAAGCCTTACACTGACAGGAGGCGGAGGCCACTAGAGTTCAAGGATGGCGACCACGTCTTCTTGCGGGTCTCACCTCGACGTGGTATTCGGAGATTTGGCCGAGGCAACAAGTTATCTTCGCGCTTCATCGGACCCTTTTACGTCCTCAACAGGGTTGGCGAGGTGGCTTATCGCCTAGCTCTGCCACCTCAGTTGCACCGGTTGCACGAAGTCTTCCACGTATCTCAGCTGATGAGATACGTGCACGACCCGACGCACATCATTGACCATGGGGAGCTTGACGTTGACGATGGGGAGACTTTTACGGAGGTCCCGGTGGAGATAGAGGATCGACAAGAGCGGGTCCTACGTGGGCGATCGATTCCTCTTGTGCGCATCAGATGCCAGCACGGGAATCTCCAGGAGAGCACATGGGAGCGGGAGGGTCAGATGCGTGCTCAGTACCCTCATTTGTTTCCCTAGTTTTTGATGTATCTTTACGGGGACGTAAATCCCTGAGGTGGGAGTAATGTAAAGACCTGTAAAATTCAAGGGAAATTTTTTCTTAATTTTCTTTGGAATTTTACAAGAGCGCGGTTTCTGACGGCACCTGATTCCGAGGCCCGGAGTGCCCGGAATCAATTTCCAAAGTTTGGCTCGGGTACGTTCAGTGAACGAACGAGCGGGAATTTCTAACTTTTGATCCGGTGCTCGGAATTGAAATCTGAGGGCACCGATGAACTCGCAGCGCCGATATTCGCTTAAGGGGACCTTTTCCGAAGTTGAGTTTGCCTAGGAAGAGATGTTTAATTTTCTGGATGAAATGAAGAGTAAAATAAATTTGTTATACAATATTTATTTTATATCTTAAAAGTGGTTATAATCTTTTGTTGGAAGTTGGGTGGTTTAACGACCTAAGAGAGGATTAAGGTGAGGAGGGGCCCACACGAGCCCCACCTTTTCAAATTCCCTAACTCCCCTCTCTCCCTCTTAAAGGCTTGTCAACTTAACATTTATTTAATTATACAACTCATGTATAATAAATAAGTGAGTTTAATTTTTTGAGTTTTTGAAATTCAAACTCTTGAATTTCAAAGGTTGGGTTGTGTTAATAAATTAAGAGTAAGCTTAATTTTTTTTTGGGTTAGTTCCTTTGTTACTTGAGAGGATTGGGAGAATCATTGAGAGACTTGAAGATCTTCTTCGTCTTCGACGAAGAACGTGAAGAACGGTTCTTCTCCGACAAAGAACATCGATCCCACGACCTTCGAGACTCGGCGTCCCGGGTTCTTCCGTCTTCATCTTCCTCCTCGACAAGGGAGAAGTCGCCGACCGTGGTGATCATCGCCAACGACAATGTACCTCCCTTCTTCGTCATAGCGACAAGTGAAGAGATGTCGTTTCCTCCTCGGACGCACCCCGACGTCCATGGAATCTACGTCCGACGCCGCGACGCCTTTCTCCGCGATAACCGACGTGCGACGTCAATCTTTCAAGGTAGGGGTTGTTGATTTTTGTTTAATTATTATTATTGTTCGTGGTTCTAGTATGATTAACTAAAGGATATTTAAGTTGTGTTATCATTTAACGTGAGGGGGCCGGACCGCATGAACACGGCCGAACCCCCTCCATCGTTCTTGTTGATTTACCTTGCGGGTGGAAACAAGGTGGCGTGGTGCCGTCGCACCACGCGGTTAATCGTGCGATTATATTGCGCGGCGCCGTCGCGCCGCGCCGTGGAAGAATCATCAAGAACGTGACGCCGTCGCGCCGCATCAAGGGAAATCGAAGGCGCGGCGGAGGGGCGCGGTGACGTCGCACCGCGCCGGACGACGAACACCGCGGCCGGTTCCGGGCCGCGGCGGGACGAGGAGACCGGCGGCCGGGCCGCCGGCGTCGGAAGCCGAAAAGGGGACCGGATTTTCCGGTCCCGTTGGAGAAAACCGGCCGGCAGTTGGCCAGCCGGAAGGTCAAAGGCCGGGGGAAATAAATTCCCCCGGCCAGCTCAAAACCCCCCTCATTTAAGAGGGGGGCGGTTTCCTTGAGGGGGGGCAGGCGGCCCCCCGGTTTTTCCACGAAGCAGGCCCCCAGGAGGGGGGCCGTTGTTGACAAAGGGGCGCGGCCTGATTGCCGCGCCGCCACTCCAAGAAGCGGGGGGCCTTCTGGGTCGGCCCGGGTCGGCCCGGACCCGGACCCCCCCTGTTTCGAATCAGTTTCGGTCTTTTGGCCATAACTTGAGCCACGGACCTCCAAATGACGAACCGTCAGCGGAAACACGATCCTTGGATCGAGACGGTCGTTTCGGTATATCGCACTCAGGGTTTCGGAATACTTTGAGTTCGGCCGGGTTGGTTCGTTCACGAAACCAACCGGGCCCTCGGAGCGGAAACGCTCATATCTTAAGCTACGGACGTCCGATTGACGTTCCGTCAGCTTTGTTGTGTTCCTCTTAGTGAGACGGTTCTTTTGGAATACTCCGCCCGAGGTTTGGACGCAGGTGGAGTACGGTCAGGTTGGTTTTGCCTTAAAAACCAACCGGGCCCCGGGGACGAAAATGTCAATAACTCTCAGACCGGGCGTCCGATCGACGCGCTGTCTGATGCGTTGAGTTCCTGTTGACGATACGGAACTTTTGGATACATCAACTCTGGACTTTGTGACAGTTGATGTATCAGCCTCTCGGCTCGTGGAGCGGATCCTCCGAACGAGCTTGCTGTGTGCGGGAACCCTAGTGCTAGCTGCGACTGTTACTGTGACTGCTACTGCTACTGTTACTGTGACTGCTACTGCTACTGCTACTGTGACTGCGACGACAACAGTACAGAGATCCTGTGTGGATTCGAAGGCGACGACTACTGCACTCAGTGATCCTACGTGGATCAGTGCTACAGGTCCTGCGTGGGCCCAATCCTGTGTGGGTCCGATCCTGTGTAGGTCACTGCGGGGGTTAGTACCTATCGATCCTTCGTGGGTCCGACGACTTAGATGGTTCTTTGATCATCTTTAACGTCATCCGAAGAAGTATACCTGTGTGAGCTGAATCTTCTGTTTTACTCGATAGAGGTGGTGCGCTTGGTTGTAGCGGCAGACCCGCGATACTGGAGACGAGCGTACGGAGTACGGAGACCGTGTAGCCGGCTGAGACCTGAAGACTGCTCGACCGACTCGACTTGGAGTGAGTCGACTAGCCCAGTGGACGGAGTGCCCGGTATTTGGCGGTAGACCCACGGCAGACGGAGCGCCTGGTAGTTGGCAGCAGACCCGTGGTACTCGACTGGAGGAGTACCTCTGTAGGCTATTTGGGTGAGCGCCCGGTATTTGGCAGCAGACCCTCAGCGGACGGAGCGCCCGGTAGTTGGCGGCAGACCCGCGGTACTCGACAGGAGGAGTACCTCAGCAGTCTTAGGTTAGTGAGCAGTATCTCAGAGTCGTGACAGGACACTGTACACTTCAGAGATGGGGCTCATCAGTAGTTACGTTTTTGATAATGAAAATCCTGTGTGAGCTGAAACCTATTGCTTTCCTATGTGGATTGTGTTGTGCAATCCTGTGTGGATTACGTTTTGCTTTCCTGTGTGGAATACGTTTACATTCCTGTGTGGACTGAGTTGTACTTGGGCTCGGAGGTTGGAGCGTATTTGAAATTGGTGACTTAGGTATATGTATGGGCATATACCTAAGAAGTGTCAGTTGTTACTTCATGATTGTACATTTCTTTGTGGTTTATCCTTTGTGGATTTTGGGAGACCTTCAGGGGTCTCGGGGTCCCTACTGAGTAGCTTATACTCACCCCTGCACGGGCTTTGCCCGCACTACGTTGTGTTGGTTGCAGACGTCGGACAGCGTTGATCTTAGCTGAGGCTTGCAGAGCAGGACGGTACCTGGAGGAGGATCACTGGGCGAGACGTGCTCGGAGTGGACGGCGGGACCCGTGGAGCAGTGGAGCTATTTGTACCCACCCTTCAGGTGGGATTTCCAGTGGACAGCTCGGTGTAGCGGCTTTTACTTTTCAGTTGCTGTTTTCCCTTTCGAGTTGTACTTTACTTTCAGTTTGGGTTTGTATACTGGCCCATTTACTTTTCCGCACTTTCAGTTGTACTCTGCTTTTGCTTAGTATTTACTTTCCGCTTTCTTACTCTGTGGTGTTTGTTTACTTTACAAAGGCAATGCCTTCCCTTTTTACCAGGATTTACGCCTTGGTGCTAGTCGCCAGCCCCTGGCCTATGGAAGGCGGGCTTGGGGTAGTCACGGCACGGACCCCGAGGGCGGGTCGTGACATCTCTGATGTAAGCTCGCACTTCATCAGTTTATCCTCGAAACGGATATCAGTAGAAGCCCGAAGATTCCCTACTCCAGGGATGTGAAGCCCTTCTCATAAGTCCAGCCAGGCGGTTTTAGCATCGCAATATAAACTCCGCCATGTCTGGACATCATCTGGTCATAAATATTCAGCATGTGTACCAGAAGGCTGTGAGGAGGGTCCTACAATCTTGGATTTCAACTTCTTCCCAACTCCTGCAATCACAGATAAAGGATAATAAAATAAAACTTGTTGCTCTATAAAGTAATGGAGATTAAATTTCCTCAATGATATAACTCACCAGGAGTCTATGGAGTAGGTCTCTTAATTCTGGTAGGAGAATTATATCTAGCATGAGGCCGCTTTGACACATTTCATGCCTCATCACACTATGAGAAAACCACCGTTTAGCGGCGGTTTTTTCGCGGAGGTTTTTAAAACCGCCGCGAAATGCGTTTCGGGCCGGTATTTCGCGGCGGTTTTAAAAACCGCCGCGAAAAAACCAACACTAAACAGCAAAAAAAATTATTTATTTATTTTATTTATTTTCTATTTTTTTTAATTTTATTCGATGATTAGCGGCAGTTTTTTTAAAAACCGCCGCGAAATAGCGGCGGTTTCGGTAAAACCACCGCAAAATGAAATGAAAAAATAAGAAAACTCGAGAAACCCCGAAATCACTAAAACGACCATAACTTTTGATCTGGGTGTCCGTTGAAGCACCACGACCAGTCAAATCGAAGATCATGAAGAGATCTAGAGGCACATATAATCAAAACCATGAGATGGTCTAAGGTGTGGAAGATATTAGAGTTATAAGAAAGTTGAAAAAAGTTCGTTAACTTCAAACGACCATAACTTTCGCTCCGGGTGTCCGTTTGGGCTCTACCACATATCAAATCGAAGCCAGCGAAGAGAGATATGCACCAAATCAATACAAGTAAGCTTCTGTCGTGTTTTTCAACCCCAAAAACCCCTCCGAAGGCCTCCAAAACCCCGTTTCTGTCACCAGTGTCCCATCGAACTTGTCTTCAAATGGACCTAACTTTTGATTTGTGTGTTAGTTCGGCCTCCTCCACCTGCCAGATCATAGCTCATTCCATGAGCTTCAGTTTGACTGGTCACGGCGCCCACATGCACTCCTAGATCATATGTTATGGCCTTTTTAGTGGGTATCGGGTTTGTTATGTTTTTCAATGCCTCGTTTCTAACACCCGTTCCCCGTCAGCTTTTTTTAAAATGGTCGTAACTTCCGATCCGTCTGTCCATTCGGACTCTTTCACCTTTCAGGTTGAAGATCGTTTTAGGATCTTTGATTTGTCAGGTTTCGGATCTAAAACGGACTCTCGGATCTTAAGTTATCTCCGTTAATGTGAGTCCAATGTTTTTGTCTCTTTATGACCGTTTTGACGGGTTTTAACGGTAGCTCCATTTATTACTGTTTATTTGGGTTTCCATGACTTGTTATCTTTATTAATGGTTTTTTGTGGGTTATTATGATGATTATGTTGAATTATTAAGGAGTTTTCCAGAGTTGTCACGAGTTTTCATGCGTTCTCATTCTTTCTAATGCATCATTCTTCATATGCTTCTCCATCATTTTTCATGCATTTTCATGATTTTTCATCTCTTATCACGTCTTTTCATACTTTTTCATGGGTTTTCTTTATTATTTATTATTTATTATTTATAATATACTTTAATTTATTTATTATATATTATTTGTAACTGGTTATTTATTATTTATTATTTATTATTTATTCTTTATTCTTTATATTTATTAATTATTTACTTATTATTTATTATTTATTATTTATTATTTATTATTTATTATTTATTATTTATTATTTATATTTATTTATTAGTTATTTTTTATTATTTATTATTTCTTATTTATAATTTATTATTTATATTTATATTTATTTATTATTTCTTATTTATTATTTCTTATTTATTATTTATTATTTATATTTATTTATCATTTATATTTATTTATTATTTATTATTTATTATTTATTATTTATATTTATTTATTATTTATTATTTAAATTATTTATTATTTATTATTTAAATTATTTATTATTTATTATTTATATTTATTTATTATTTTTTATTTATATTTATTTATTATTTATTATTTATTATTTATTATTTATTATTTATTATTTATTATTTATATTTATTTATTATTTATTATTTATAATTATTTATTATTTATTATTTATATTTATTTATTATTTATTATTTATATTTATTTATTGTTTATTATTTATATTTATTTATTATTTATTATTTATTATTTATTATTTATTATTTATCATTTATTATTTATTATTTATTATTTATTATTTATTATTTATTATTTATCTTTATTTATTATTTATTATTTATATTTATTTATTATTTATATTTATTTGTTATTTATTATTTATATTTATTTATTATTTATTATTTATATTTATTTATTATTTATTATTTATATTTATTTATTATTTATAATTTATTATTTATTATTTATTATTTATTATTTATTATTTATTATTTATTATTTATTATTTGTTATTTGTTATTTATTATTTATTATTTATTTCTTATTATTTATTATTTATTATTTACAATTTATTATTTATTATTTATTATTTATTATTTATTATTTATTATTTATTATTTATTATTTATTATTTATTATTTATTATTTATTATTTATTATTTATTATTTATTATTTATTGTTTATTGTTTATTATTTATTATTTATTATTTATTATTTACAATTTATTATTTATTATTTATTATTTATTATTAATTATTTATTATTTATTATTTATCTTTATTTATTATTTATTATTTATTATTTATTATTTATTATTTATTATTTATTATTTATTATTTATTATTTATTATTTATTATTTATTATTTATTATTTATTATTTATTGTTTATTATTTATTATTTATTATTTATTATTTATTATTTATTATTTATTATTTATTATTTATTATTTATCTTTACTTATTATTTATTATTTATTATTTATTATTTATATTTATTTATTATTTATTAGTTATATTTATTTATTATTTATTTTTTATTATTTATTATTTATTATTTATTATTTATTATTTATTATTTATTATTTATTATTTATTATTTATTTTTTATTTTTTATTTTTTATTTTTTATATTTATTTATTATTTATTTTTTATTTTTTATTATTTATTATTTATTATTTATTATTTATTATTTATTATTTATTATTTATTATTTATTATGTATTATTTATTATTTATCTTTATTTATTATTTATTATTTATTATTTATTATTTATATTTATTTATTATTTATATTTATTTATTATTTATTATTTATATTTATTTATTATTTATTATTTATATTTATTTATTATTTATTATTTATTATTTATTATTTATTATTTATTATTTATCTTTATTTATTATTTATTATTTATATTTATTTATTATTTATATTTATTTATTATTTATTATTTATATTTATTTATTATTTATTATTTATTATTTATTATTTATTATTTATTATTTATTATTTATTATTTATTATTTATTATTTATTATTTATTATTTATTCTTTATTCTTTATTCTTTATATTTATTTATTATTTATTATTTATTATTTATTATTTATTATTTATATTTATTTATTATTTATTATTTATATTTATTTATTATTTATTATTTATATTTATTTATTATTTATTATTTATTATTTATTTATTATTTAATATTTAATATTTATTATTTATTATTTATTATTTATTATTTATTATTTATATTTATTTTTTATTTTTTATTTTTTATTTTTTATTTTTTATTTTTTATTTTTTATTTTTTATTTATTATTTATTATTTATTATTTCTTATTTATTATTTATTATTTATTATTTATTATTTATTATTTATTATTTATTATTTATTATTTATTATTTATTATTTATTATTTATCTTTATTTATTATTTATTATTTATTATTTATATTTTATATTTTTTTATTATTTATATTTATTTATTTTTTATTATTTATGTTTATTATTTATTTATTATTTATTTATTATTTATTATTTATATTTATTTATTATTTATTATTTATATTTATTTATTATTTATTATTTATATTTATTTATTATTTATTATTTATTATTTATTATTTATTATTTATTATTTATTATTTATTATTTATCATTTATTTTTTATTTTTTATTTTTTATTTTTTATTTTTTATTTTTTATTTTTTATTATTTTTTATTTTTTATTTATCTTTATTTATTATTTATTATTTATATTTATTTATTATTTATATTTATTTATTATTTATTTATTATTTATATTTATTTATTATTTATTATTTATTATTTATTTATTATTTATTATTTATATTTATTTATTATTTATTATTTATATTTATTTATTATTTATTATTTATTATTTATTATTTATTATTTATTATTTATTATTTATTATTTATTATTTATTATTTATTATTTTTTATTTTTTATTTATTATTTATTATTTATTATTTATCTTTATTTATTATTTATTATTTATTATTTATTATTTATTATTTATTATTTATTATTTATTATTTATTATTTATTATTTATTATTTATTATTTATTATTTATTATTTATTATTTATTATTTATTTATTATTTATTATTTATTATTTATTATTTATTATTTATTATTTATTATTTATTATTTATTATTTATTATTTATTATTTATTTATTATTTATTATTTATTATTTATTATTTATTATTTATTATTTATTATTTATTATTTATTATTTATTATTTATTATTTATTATTTATTATTTATTATTTATTATTTATTATTAATTATTCGTTATTTATTATTTATTATTTATTATTTATTATTTATTATTTATTATTTATTATTATCGAGTTTATATCTATTATTTATGTATTATTTGTTTTTTCAATTAATATATATAAGTATATTAATTTCTGTATATTAACCACATGGCGAGCTTGCTGGAGTGGTAAAATCTTTGAAAAATATGCAAGAGGTTAGGGGTTCAAATCTCAGCAAACGCAGAATTTCTTTATATTGCATGGGCATGCATGGGCATGCATGGGCATGCATGGGCATGTGCATGGGATGTGCATGCATGGATAAATAAAGTAAATAAAATAATATGAAATAAATAATAAATACGAAATTAAATAAATTAAATAAATAAAATAAATAAAATAAATAAATAAAATAAATAAAATAAATAAATAAATACGAAATAAAATAAATAAAATAAATAAAATAAAATAAAATAAATAAAATAAAATAAATACGAAATAAAATAAATAGTAAATAAAATAAATAAAATAAATAAATACGAAAAATAAATAAAATAAATAAATACGAAAAATAAGTAAATAAATAAAATAAATAAATAAAATAAATATGAAATAAATAAATAAATATATAAATAAATATATAAATAAATATATAAATAAATAAATAAATAAATATATAAATAAATATATAAAATTAAAAAAAATAACAAAAATAAAAAAAATAAAAAAATAAAAAAACTGCCGCTGAATCATTTAGCGGCGGTTTAAACCACCGCGAAACGTTCTGCGACGGTTTTGAAAACCGCCGCGAATAGTTTCCCGACGCACGATTTAGCGGCGGTTTTTTAAAACTGCCGCTAAATGCCTTTTTTGTCGTAGTGTCATCCCCATCCTGATAATCTGGCGAGTCAGCCCTGGGTGAGGAACCTGGTGAATCAGCTCCAGGTGTGGAAGAGTCACCTTCCAGATGAAGGGTTTCTTTCTCGACAGTTTTCTTCTTTTTCCCCACCCGAGGAATCAGATGATTCAGTACCCCTTTAGGTTATGATGCTACCCAGTTCTCAGCATACCATGTAGTCAAGTGACTCACCACTCTAGCGACTGGTAGATCAAACACTGCCCCAGTCTTCTCCATAGCTGTCAGCAACCAAAGTTGTCGGGAAACCATTGGTTGTCATTCTGACCTGACTTGAACAGGATGGGATACAATAATCTGCTTCAGACACTTGAATTGGCGTGCAAATCTGTATGGAGCATGGGCCTCGCATATAATCTCTCTGTCAATTCGGGTGGCCAATACACTATCTCTGCAAGCCAGCATGTATGACCTCAATTCTAGGTTGGCTGTTCCATCATCAACAAACCGCCCGGTTGGCGGGTTTCCATAAGGAAAGAAATATAATTCCTTGAACTTGCTCAGCCTTACCTTCATATCATAGGATTTGAGGGATAACAGAAAAATTCCAGAAAATGCCTACATTGATGGCCTGAAAGAACTTCCAAGAACCTGTACTCCGTTCTGTACAGCATATGTCCTGAAATGAGTGGCGATTCATCCCCAAAAAACTTGGAATGGTCCCACTATTCTCAAAGGAGACTTAACCATATAAACATGGAGTAAGCTCCTACGAATCTTTTCCATAATTGGGGTAGCCAACCCAACCATTTTCCTCTCAGCCAATTTAGCTGCAACAACAAAGGTCCCTGGCCTGACGTCTCCCTTCAAATTCCTAACTGGCAGAAGATAAACACGGAGCCACAAGGCTAAGAAGCCTACCATATGGGTCTTCTCTGGGATTCTCTGATTCACTTCATATCCCCCACTTTTCAAATTCTCCCGCTTCTAGGGTCGGCCAGAATGTGCCAAGAGCACCCCTATTCTCTATTCTGGGGCAGCTATTAGGACTAGTACAAGTGGGCCCCTTATCCTTCTTCTTGGTAAGAAACATATCCATCCACTCCTCTGGATTAATATCCTTTCTAGAATGAGTTTTAGAGATCTTTGAATTCTTGAGCTTATGGAAAATTTTCAATAATTCTCAAGCCAAAGCTGGAGTATTCTCCGAATCATTCCAAGTCACATTGGGAGGGATGAATTCATTGTAAATATCGCCCAAAATTGGAGCCCCTGAGATCTTGTAGACATCCCACAAACTGATGCCTACTTATCCATGAGTCAGATGGAAAGAATTGGTTTCTAGGCTCCAGCGGTTCATTAGCTCCGGCACAAAGTCATCATTCCTGTAGGCATATGTCTACCCAGCCCAGACAACTTCATATATTGCAGCTCCCTTCAGATCTTTAACAAACTCTACATAGGTTTGTCACACCCAATATTCCCACATCCAAGTTGGCTTCACACCTCCTCTAGGACAGAAATACCAACTCTTTTTCTAGCCTTTGGATTGATCCATCTAATATTTTTAGACGATTGAGGGATAACAATGCGGCTGCAGCTCAGGCTTGTGAGGTTTCATATCTGGAGCACATGGGCTATGATGCATTATAAATTCCTTCTCCACTGTTCTAGAATTTACAAATGATCCTCCAACTGAGACATTTGCTGAAGAAAATTTGGTGTAAGTTTGAAACCAAGAATACAGGAGATAGTTATTTGGCTCTGGAATGTTGACTCCTTGCAGATGATCATGGCCATACAAAGGTAGTTAGATGCTCTATGGGAAATTAATATGATACTTCCTCAAGTACTTGGCTAAATCTGGGAGAGTTTTTTTGTATATATCATAGTAATTGTGGCCAATGATATTCATCATGTCATCAATCCGCTTGCTAGCCAACTCATCAGCCGATCCGATTCTTTTGGGAGACATTGAATCTACTCAAACATTAGATAATTAACTTTTAAGTAAGTTTATTTTTCATAAAATTTGTAAAGAAATTCGAAAAAATGTCTAAGACATTAAGGCGCACAAGTCCCATATTGGCACGCAAGTCCAAGTTGGACGTGTAAGGTTTACAGCGCTATTACTGGCGCGAAAGTCAGAAACTCAATACAGAAGTGTGACACAACAAACAGAAGCGCGAACGAGTGAAAGCCTGGCTACTTGCATACCGAGAGCTCAGAAGCATTTGAATCCATGTGATTTGCGTGAAGTAACGCCCGCATATTTATAGGCGAGGCCGTACCCCTACGCACCAGAACCCACAAGCCAGATCTATACCTACGTGCTCGTACTTGCGCACTGCGACACTTTGTTTCTTTCTTTCCTCAGAGTCAAATCCTCCTTCTTTTTTCAGATCCAACTCTAAGGGTGGACTTTTTTTGACGCTCCTTTTTGTCACAGATTCTAACGAATGGAAAAGGGAAATTCCTTAAGCACAAAGAGATTCATCCTTTTAAGAACATCCTTTCAAGCTCTGGTCACCCAAGTCTCCGTCTGAAGTCTTCCAAACACTTCTAAGGTAATTATTTACCTAGAATTGAATCTCTAAAGAATAAGACTAAGGACTAAGTATTAGAACTCATCAACACTTGCGCACTTAAGACTTGCGCGCCACCTTTCCCTCTCAAGGAAACTTGTGCGCCAACTATCTGAAAGCCTCTAGAGATGATACTAAGGGCTTCAATTCAAAGTCACCCAAGTATCACTTCACAGGTTCTTCATCACCCAATTGAACTCATGTCGCGCAAGTATACTTGCGTGACCAGGACTTTTGTGCCAGACCAATACTTGTGAACCTTCTTCCAATTCACTTCCTTTCCAAAAAATCACCTCTCCTATTCAAGATTTAGCCTTCAAAACCCTCTTTAAATCCATTTATGGCATGGTTCCTTTGTTGGATTCCTTATCTGAAAGGAAGTATTTGGAACATCTCTCAAAACCTTGTGATTTACATAACTTTATGTCACTAAGGTTAGATATTTATTTCATTAAACCTCATCCTTTAAGATGAGAAGATCTTTAATCTGGGCATCCTCCTTAGGAGTAAGCCCCAAATTCCCTAATATGGGCATCCTCCTTAGGAGTAAGCCCCAAGTTCCCTAATCTGGGCATCATCCTTAGGAGTAAGCCCCAAGTTCCCTAATCTGGGCATCCTCCTTAGGAGTAAGCCCCCAAGTTCCCTAATATGGACATCCTCCTTAGGAGTAAGCCCCAAGTTCCCTAATCTGGGCATCATCCTTAAGAGTAAGCCCCAAGTTCCCTAATCTGGGCATCCTCCTTAGGAGTAAGCCCCAATCATAATTTCTCTTAACCTGGGCCTCCTTTTCAGGAGTAAGTCCTAGGATTAATTTCTTTTGACTTGGGCTTCCTTCTCAGGAATAAAACCCAATCATTAGTCCCTCTCTAATTTGGGCATCCTTCTTAGGAGTAATCCCTAAGATAAGTATTTAAATCTCCATAAATCACATATACCTTTATGGACCTTGTTCTCGGGTTTCTTCCCTGAAATAAATCCCGATCCTCATATATCTTGGGTGGTCATACATACGTAAGCCCCTCATCATTTCTTATGATTGCATCTTTTGTGGCACAATCGTCAGGTTTTACTAATACCTCTTGTTTATCACACTGAGCATGACTCACGTGAGCTTAGAGTTTAAAAGTAATTATGACATCTCTCTTTGAGCCATTAATCATGCATAAACCTCATACTTTTTCACTCAAACTATGTGGGTTCTGATTCCTTTTCTAAATAAGGATACATAGGTAGCCCATCTGCGGGTACGATCCGAACTCTAAAATAATCCCTGTCCTTCTAAATGACAATAAACTTCAAGTGCCCCACTGAGTGGCTTTAAAACCAGTATGGTTATCATAATGACCAAGATATTTCTATATAATGTGTTGGAGGATACCATTGACTAAGAATCTCTAATAAATATGGATGACTATATATCGATGAAGAACCTCAAATACATATACAAGATTCTCTAAATCTCATACATATCAATCATTGATTGTCAGATCTAAAGGAAATCTCATTTTCATACTTGGTAAATTAATAAGGATTCACGAACATAAATCAAATCTATAAAGAGAGTCCCGAAGTAGACAATAATTCTCCCAAAAAAGGTGTGATGAGTCTCACCTCCCATCTTGTTGACCAATGAAAATTCTTAAGCCTCATCGGTCCACAACTAATGAGCACCTAACTTTGGAAAGTAGGTCCAAATGGATATAGAATCATTGGATGTTTCCGGTTCTACGAATAAACCCGTTAGAAACCGATTGGAATGTTTGAACCTTAAACAAACAAGGTCATCCCCATTTCCAGAAGAAACAATGATGGAACTGAACGTAATGTCGGGACCCTCCTAGGGAGTTGATAGTGTGTCTCTACTTTTTGTTTCTCATTTGAAACTTGAAACTTATATGGTATGACATGTTTAGAACTTTGGTTCATAGTCATTTATTTGTGTTTTCATATTATCATGTGATGTTAGTCTTATTGAATATGGTATTATTCTGGTTATTTTTCATTATTGTTTGGTTATTGTTTATTTATTTCCACTATTGTGATACCTTGATAAAGAGTTTATAGTCTCCACACATTATTTATTAGACCCTCATTGCTTTGTTAGCAACCTTTGATATATGGGGAGGTGTGTCTGAGGTCATGTAACCGACCAATTCGGGGCACCGGCACGTGGTAATCAGGTTGAGACGTTACACATATTAGCATTTCATCATATTTTGGATACTTAAGTTATTATTTTATGATAAATATCATATATTTATATTAGGCAAAGAATAGTCGAAAAGAAAGTGATCAGGTAAGGCGATTGCCACTTCTTTGAAACAGATCCTTTAGATCTCCTTTAAATGGGTTTAGAGTTGGGTTTTTGGGAAGATCAGAACCTTTAGAATGTAACTTTGGAAGATAATAAAGAAAATTGATAGATTTTGGTTGATATAAAAGGCTCAATGTGGTGTAAATAAGTGAGGGAGGAGGTACCTTTTTATAATTACGTTGAGAGACACTTTTGGAATTTCTCAAAAGATTAAATTATAATAAATTTATTCTCAATCCAAATGTCTTCATATGGAAATGGATTTATAGATAATGTAGGACGGGGTAGTAGTATCATCAATCAATATAATTTAGACAAGTTTTGGTGTCATTTTAAAACTTATCATTTTGATTAATCTTTAGTTAACCATTTTTAATTTTAACTATGGTAACAAATTTTTTAATATTAATGGGTTGTGATTTTTTATTGAAAGGTAAAAATTGTCCCATAAATGGAAAATTTATTACATTTTATACAATATCATATCCACCTTGTATTATTTAAAAAAATTTAAGATTTTTAAATAATTTAATTATATTAAATATCATTATTATCAATAAGGTGTTTGTTACCTGATGGAAAAAATGCTACCTGATGGTACTCAAACGAATGCTCTAAACACACCTCCCCATTTTTAATATTCATAGACCGTTTTCCATTCTCCAGCTACTTCTGTGGTGGCATCACCCCACCTCCGATCATCGGATTTAGTTCATTTGGCTCCTTTCCTGATCTTCGGTGCTCTGGATCTTCTGATGGTCGAGCTTACTCATGGTTCTGAGTCGGTGACATCATATGTCCCTCCCTCAAAGAGATTCTCCTTAGATCTACTCCCCCATCTCGACCGTTTCCCCTCCCATAGTTTCCAAAAGTCCCTATTCCAGATGTACGCTCTGTCTTGAGAAGAAGGGGTCCCCTGTTCTCATCTTCCCAATAGCTTCCTTTGAGGAGGCGTCAGATCTGCATAGATGGACTATTGTGGCCAGATTCATGGTGTAAAAGCCACTGATTTCTGTGTTCCAGCCCTTCATATAATCCTAGGTATTGGGTTCTCCTACTACTATCTCAATGCTCAATTTCCACTCTTTCGGTATCTTCCTCACCTCCATGGATGACTTCGTTAGTTCCTGGGCCTTTAGCCCCCGATCTATCAGTCCCTATTACTTCAATCTCCTTCGTTGGTCCATGGATATCCACTATGGGAATGAGTCCCATCAAG
This sequence comes from Viscum album, assembly GCA_963277665.1. Taxonomy (NCBI): domain Eukaryota; kingdom Viridiplantae; phylum Streptophyta; class Magnoliopsida; order Santalales; family Viscaceae; genus Viscum; species Viscum album. The sequence continues at coordinate 328,837,901 of OY728158.1, forward strand.
CAGTGGTTTAGACCCTTCTACCTGGACTTCCACTTCCCTTCTTTAATTTGGAATTTCTGCAGAGTATTGGGAACTCCATGGGTGAGTTCCTGTGTGATGATGACTGAACACTAAATCTCTGAGAGGCCTCAGTTGGTTGGATATAATGTTTCCATGGATGTATCTCAAGTTCTCCCGTATCGGATCCTTCTTCGAATGGAATTCACTTTGGAGTGATGGCAGTATCTTCTTTATCCTAGCCTCCCCAATTCTACACTTTATATCATATCCATGGGCACAAGGTGGTAGTCTAAATACGACAATGGGTGGCGTGCGATGATGATTGGTAGCTGGATCCCAAAATATTTATCGTTCCACTCTCCTCATCAATGGTTGACTGCTCCTCTAGGGATACTTTTCCTCTAGTGGTGTCACATCCTACTAGTGACGACGGTGGCCACTCCTCTCTCCTTTCTCAGTCTTCTCTAAAGTTTTTAGAGCTTCCTCCCCATGAAAATATAGTTTCAACTTCAGAGACAACCTATTGCTTGGATTTGGTTCTATTCAAGACAAGAGTACCATCTACTCCTTATGCTCTTGGTTTCCTCATTTCACCAACACTGCATGCCCTACTTTAGCTACATAACAAGGGGCTCATCCATGACAAATCCTTCTGCTCCGATGAGACTATCCTCTCGAAAAGGGGTTATAATTCCTCCTCTGATGATCTCTATTTGCTTAAACATGGCCAGGAAGTCAATAATTTGGTGGCTATTTTCTATGATCCAAATCCCTTGTCAATCCCCAGAATCTACACCTCAAATTATTTCAGTGTATTATCCTCCAATGCCCTGAAGGCCTTAATTTTTTATTGATTTTGATAATCTACCTTTCAAGGGTTGAGGTGGGACCCTTACAAGGCCCATAGGCATAAGTATTACATGGCCCATAGGCCTTAGAGGAATTCATTATCCATAGGCTTAAAACATTACATACAACCCAGACTAACTACTTAGAGCTGATCCTCCCCAGCATCTTCATCATGAAATTAGCTCTCCACCTTCGCATGACTGTTCGGCTAGGATTTCCCATGAATGTAAAAGCTTGTCCCGATGGAAAGTGTCATACCCTCTCATTATTACCATCTCCATCCCCTTTCCTGGTTTCCACTGGTTTATGTACTAGATCTCAAACAAAGATGGGTCATCTTTTCCATCTCATTAGCCTAAATGTTGAGCTTCGTCAAGGTTCAAAACCAGGCACAACCTATTCCAATGATCTCTTTCATTGTATGAACTGCTCGCAGCCTTGGTGCCTAGGTGAAAACAGATTTCCTTTCTAATGAATTATCCAAGATTAAAGACTCTATAGTGGTTGTTCTTGAACCAAAACTTTCTATAGACTTCGGATTTAGGATGGTTCTACGTGATTTCATGCACAGAGAACCCAAAAATCATCATATCTGAATTGTTTTGTAAGAACTCCATAATGGTTAATCTTCAGGATGTCTCCAAGAATTATATAATTGTAAAGGTTATTAATGGAGACTCCCATGGTTTTTTATCCTTTATTTACGTTAAATGTGACTCGAGGATAAGGGATGAGTTGTGGAATGATCTTGAAAGCCTCGACTCAGGAAGTGTGGCTTGGTTGATCAGTTGTGACTTTAATGTTATATTGGATAATTCAAAGAAAAAGGGAGGATTTTCTTATCACTGGAAGGAAATTCATGTCTTCTCATTCATGTCTCATAAATGTCTCTTGGAATTAGGCTTCATTGTGGAAAAATTCACCTGGTGTAATAACCAAAAAGGAGGTCTTTGTATGTGGAGCGGGCTGGACTGATGCTTGTCTAACATCCATGCTATCTGTGATTACCCTGGGGATAGTGTTTCTCATCTTGTTCATGATTTTTTTGACCACTCTCCCCATCTGATTCACATGTCACCTGGCGTGGACTCTGGCTCCGCTTTTTTCTTTTCTAATTTGTGGCCTTTTTAAACCGATTACCATGAAACGGTGAAAAATTCCTAGAATAAGACCATGCAGGACCTTTCATGGCTTGGGTTCCAAAAAAAGGCTCATACAGTTAAAATGGGGTCTAGAATCTTGAATTAGAAACCAACCTCCAATATTTCATGAGTTGGATAATGTGAAACGTGAGATTGATGACGCTGGAGTTGGTCTAGAGGAATGCTGGAATAATGATTTATTTAATGATATCATCAACAAAAAGAGAAAATTATCAGATATTTTTCTTGAACAGGAACGAACTACTTGTGATAAATCCAATCATAAATGGATAAAGGTTGGTGAAAAAAATACAGTGTTTCTTCATACTTTTATCAAAGAAAAGAAACGAATTGTTCCTCCTAACATCCACATGGAGATAGCTCTTTCCCAAATGACCTTGATGTGGTGGGAGATATGGTGGAAGACCATTTTAAGTTTGTACTTGTAGGTAGTAACTTGGAGATGTATGAGGGATATCCTTGAGGCCAGTCTCCCTTATGTGAAGCTATCCCAAATGTGGTTTCAGCCCATGTCAACTCATAGATGATAATTCTATATAAGGGGGAGGTTTGTGATTCAGTGACCACTCTTAATCAAGAAAGTTCTCCAGATCTTGGATTATTTGGAGATGGTTAAGAAGGATCTTGTGAATATTGTTCAGGAATCCTTTCATGTGGGCAACTGGCCTCGGGTGGCTTGTGCAACAACTCTAATTATTATTCCCAAGGTAAAGGACCCCTTATCTATAAAACACTATAGTCCAATAAGCATGTGAAACTTTCCATACAAATTTCTTGCTAGTATCATCAACAAGATGTTTGTTTTCCACCTTTAAGAGTGGATTTTTGACGAGCAACATGGATTTGTTAGAAGGAGGTCAACTTAGGAGGCAATTGCTTTATCCCAGGAGATGATTGGGGACATCAATAGGATGACTGAAGGATCCAACATGGAAACTGCAGGATCCAACATGGAAATTAAAATTTATATGGGTAAATCTTATGATAGAATTGAATAAAGTTTCATCTTGATGGTGATGTCCTACTTGGGTTTCTCTAAGTGGGCGTCAGATTTATTCTTTTAGTGCTTTAGTTCACCTTGGTTCTCGGTTAACTTCATGGGAAGGAAATACGGCCTTTTCAAATCAATTCAATGGCTAAGACAGGGAAATCCTCTTTCCCCAAGCATTCTCATTTTGTCTCAAGACTCTTTTTTCAAGTTTTTATTTAGTTGCATTCATAAAGGAAGTATCTTCCCTTTCAGGTGAAGGACTCACATTAATAGCATTTCTCATCTTCTTTTTTCCAATGATATGTTTGTTTTTATTAACGGTGGGAGGATATCTCTTTGGGGCTTGATCAAAGTCAAGCAGAAATACTGCAAGTGGAATGTCCAATACATTAATTATGAGAAGAGCAGTGTTTACATTTCTAAATCTTATTTCGAGCACCATACCAAAAATATTGGGGACATGCTAAGGAAAAAAAGGAATCCTTTTCCAATGGATTGTCTCGGGGGCCCGATATACCTTGGATGACTTCATATTTACTACTTCAATAATTTGATTTCTAAAATCACAGGGCACATCAATAACTAGAAGATATGTTTCTTATTGTCTGGGTGACTTATTACACGGATTAATTATGTCCTATCCTCTATTCTGATGAATGTACTCTCATTCCTCAAAGTACCAAAAGTAGTGATTCAAAATATTAAAAACATCATGACAACATTTGTTTGGGATGCTCATAGGTAAGGTCATTGTCACTGGGCATCTTGGGCTTGGATGGACAAACCTATGGACTCAGTTGGTGTTGGCCTTCAGAGCATGGTTGATATTGTGTATATACTTCAAGCTAAATTGCATTGGAATGTACTGGAATTCCATTCTCTTTGGAGCATATTTGTGGTTAGAAAATATGGTGAGGACTTAGGTGATCCTGAAGGGAAGATCTCCAGCTTGTGGCAGGTGTTACATGGAAAACTATCAGAACTTCAATGTCATTCCAAATGTATTTTTGGATGTGGTGATATTATCTATTGGAACCATAAATAGGTGGGTGTGTCCCTTAGCTTCCTGGGATTCCCTGCCCCCGGTATTTCTTTTGATCAAGAAAGTTCTTTTCCAAGTTTCTTTCACACCACACTTGACTCACATAAATGGGAATTTTTTAATAGCATATGGATTTCTAGGGACCCTGATAAACTCGTATACAATAGTGCTCTATTGGGGATCTTCTCTTCCAAGGTGTTCTGACTGTCTATCTAAGAAATCTCTGATTTGGGTGTGTCCAAGCTACTTTGGTGAATAGAGCTTCTGATTAATTATAAATTCATTATATGGCGTATATGGAATCGTTATATTCTAGCAGATTACTTGATCAGACATAGAGGTATCAACATGGTGTCCAAGTGCTTATGTTGTCATAGTTCCAAGGAGGAGTAGGTTAATCACTTTTTTTACAGTGAATGAACACGGGTTGTTTGGTGCAGCTTCAAAAACCTCGTAGGTATTTATATGATAGATTTCAATGGTGGTAATTTTGTCCAGGCCTAGTTCCATGGGGTGGAGGCTAATGGTGTTGAGAGGATGGTGAGAGCCATCTTGATCTCGACTGGCTATTAGACAATCTAGAATGCTAGAATAAGGCTTGGGTGGACAGTTTTACAAGCTCATGTTTAGCTATGCAGACTCGATCCAGATTCTTAGCGGTGGATTTGGGGACACTCTTGAAGTTTTGGGATAGTACACAATCCATGAGGATGATCACGAATGGATTGATAATTGTGCCTAGTTCTTGAAGGATGTCTACACCAAGCAGATGGGCTTGATGGATCCCTCCTAGAAATGGACTGAAACTCAATATTGATGGATCATGTAGTCTTGGAATCATGAGTGGGGGAGGTTTGTTCTATGAACCCTTTTTTTTGGTTATTATCACTCTAAATAGATACTATGGGAAAGGTGACTCACTTATTGTAGAGTCCAAGGTGAAGCTTAATGGGATTTAGATTTACCATTCTAAGAATATTACCCTTGGTGAAATCAAAACTAACTCCTTAGTTATCTATAAATCCTTGTAGGGAAGGTAGTAATCTCCCTGTTCCATTGTTTATCATTTCCAAAGATGCATGAATTACATTGGCTGGGTAATCTTAAATCAAACTCGATGTGAGGGTAATCTTGAATCAAACATGGTGTGAGGGTAACTTTGTCGCAGAATGCCTGGCTTCTAGGGTAACTTTGTCACAGAATGCCTGTATTCTAGGGGAAACCATTGTAATACTCTTATTATTTATTCTACTTTTGGTTCCCTACCTCACGAATATGTTAATTTTTTTTTGGGAAGATTCACTTGGCCTGAAATATTTCAGGCCTTTGTGACTGTGTCTCTCCTGCACTTTTTCTTTTTCCCTCTAATTAATAAAATTTTCATGTTGATGATGATTATTTTCAATATTGACAATATTCTTTTAATTTGAATTAAAATACATAAAGAAAAAGTTTGAATTTTAATATAATCATTTAACACAATAATAATATGTAATAATAACCTATAAAATTCATGTAACACTATAAATTACTCAAATTATATAACTTTTAATATTTTCAAAATCATTAATTTTATTTTTTATTAATTGAATAAATTTTTTTTGGCATTGTATAATAATTTAAGGTAATTATATATACCTAAAAACTGTAAATTAATTACCATCATGAATATAATTTCATTAATCATAAAATCGCTATTAATATTCATTTATAATAATTGTTTCCCAATGTGAACACATAAAGGGTATTTAAAACTATGAGAGTGACATTTTGTAACAATATTTGATTTAAATAATATATAAGTTAATTTCATGGACAAGTATCCATTAAACAACTCAGTTTTTTATCCTAATGTGAGAAGGGTAAAATTAATTTCATCCAATAAGAATTAATATGAAAAAAATATGGACTTATCACTTAGTTTTACCCTAGATTTACCTAATTTACCCTTTACTGAGGTGGTAGATTTTACCACAGTTACTATTCATATTAACCATCACACCCCGACCCGACACTTTCTCGTTATTTCATTTATTTTTGAACCTTTTTTTAGATTAATTTAATTAAATTAAAGTTAATTCAAAATAAAATTATTTAAATAAAAATCAAAATGGAATTTAAAAAAAGGAGAGAGAAAACCCTAATTTATTCCCCCTCCCCCTTTGTGTGTTGCCTCCCCCACCCCCTCTGGTCACGTGATGCCGACCCCCCTGCCTCCTACCCACATTGCGCTGCTGGCCGTGCTCGCTCCTCCCAGCGAACCTCCCTCTCTAAGGTTGTTCCCTTCGATGACCTCCTTTGCCTTGCACGACCTCGTTGACGCCTCCTTCGACAGGTATCTTCTTCGGTTTTTGTCTTGGTCAAACCCTAGGTTATGGGTTGACCAGATTTTGGTAATTTCTTCCATTTTTAGGGTGTGTGGTGGGTCTCTTGGGTCATCCTCATGTGGGTTTCGTTATCCGCTGCCAAAGGCGAAGCGCTTTAGTCCATTCCTGTTCATCTGCTGCCATTTGAGTTTGATTGGTTTTACCCTCTTATTTGTTTAGTTAATTTTAATGTGTTCTAAATTTTATTTGGGTAGTGAGAAGTGTTATTTGGTAATGTTTTAACATGTTTATGGGTTAGAAATGAGTTTTTGCAAAATAAATTGATATGTGTTGTGCATATTGTATTGTAATGTTTCATGAAAAGATTTTTATACCTTGTTTGAAAAGTGTGAATTATATTTTCAAAGGCACTTATGGTGCGTATTTTTTTTAAATGAGTTTTTATTGAAGAATGGAGTAGTGTCGGCATATAGTCCTTATCCTGTATTTTTATGTCTGAATTGTAGATTGTTTAATCATAAAAAAATGTTTTGGAAATGATTTTGAGTTGTGTTTGGATTTATAAAAAGGGGATTTTGTGGGAATTGGTTGAGAAAGTGTGTGTTTTTCTTGTGTTTGTCAAGGGGGAATTTATAAATTGTGTAATTGATGGTAAAAACATTTGAAATGGATTTTTTGGTGTGAGTAAAATAGAAAGAATCGATTTGTATTGGAATGTAGGACTTTTGGTGCACTTTTAGTATGAGTTAGTGAATTCTTTAAATAACGGGAAGCTAGTTTTGGAAATGAACTGATTTTGTGTGTGGGTTCCCTATAGGTAAATTAAATTCTTTGGTGTCTCCTCGAAGGGTTTTACACACATACATAGGTATGTGTGTGAGAGTGTGTGTGTGTGTATATATATATCCTTCTTACACATATTCCCTCATGGTGTGGGGAATATGTGTATTGGATTAAGGGGTATATATATATAGGAGCGTATGTATGCGCAATTGTGGGGTGATCTTTGTCAAAGGTATCGGGTGCCGAATTATTCTTCCTAGTTTGCTCCCATTTTGAGGTAGGTTTCCCTATGTATTAGCCTTTAAATTTAAATAATTATTTATTTCTTGCTTTTCACACCTTTATTTAATGTTAGTTGGTAGTTTATAGTTTTTAGAATAAATGTTTATTATGAAATTGAGTGATTCCATATTTGTACGTGAATTGCATGATATTTTTTATTAAATCTGCATATCAAGTTCTTGGTGAAATTCCACTTTGGCCTTTATAAATGTGTGTTAGATTTAAAAGGGTGACTTTGGTTTCTTAAATGAGTGTCTAAGTGGATTTTTGTTTTGAAAAGTGGTATGTTTTGCTTCTTTTGAAAATGATTTAGTGTTAAATGGTTGCTTGAGGCCCATTTGGTACTTTTTTAAAATTAATTACTTTGAAACCCCTCTTTGGGATGCACCTCTTGCCTTGTTGGATTTTGATGGGAATGGGTGGTCCTCGGATGGGACTTCCCTCGTGTGTTGATGGTTGAAGGCAAGAGGGAGAAAACACCTTAGAGTGATTCAGGGGTGATTTTTGTGTGTGTGTGTTGATGGTGTAAGATGAAAATGCATGTGTTGGATTGCTTGGTTGCTATTTTTTGACTCACCCCTCTTTTTAGTATGAATAAGGGAACATAGCATAGTGAGCTAATTTTCATTGAACGATTGTTGCACTAGTTTAGATTATGCTAGTGGCCCATAGCAGGGGGTTATTTTGTTATCATTGTTATGGGATTGGACCCCTCAATATGGCCTAGTAGGGCGACGATTGGGCGTTTGGATGTTATGACATTATCAGGTAGGGCATTCCTTCGGGGTGAGTCACATGCATAGTACGTTTTAGACTATTCACGAGCTCCTAGGTTTCACCCATGTCTACTGGCACGGATTTTTTGATGCATTTTTGGTTAGATACTCTTGTGTGTTATTTTCCATTGACCTTGTTGTATGATTGTTGAGATTGCTTCTAGAATAATGTGGATTATAGCTAAAATGAAAAACTATTTTCAAATGGTCATGGAAAAAGGTTTTGGAAATGTTTTATATTCACTCTCTCCTTTATAACCAAAATGTCATCTCTCCTTTAAAATCTATATGGTTCCTCCTTGGTAAAGAATATGGTTTTGAATGGTAAAAAGGTCAATGGAAAGTAATTTAATTTAAAGGAAAAATGTGTGAAAAAACTTACTTTTATATATTGTAGTTCAAACTTGAAATTAATGTTTCTTTATTTAAAGGAAATTCATTGGGAATAGATTACTTGGGCACACCTACTGAGTTTTAATACTCACACTTATACATCATTATTGTTTTTAGTCTCATGTGTAGGATTAAACTTGATCTTGATCAGTGTGGGAAATGTTGATTCTTGGGATCAGAGAGTGACTCGCGGGGTCACATGGAGTTTTAGTGGTCATCAGGTTCAGTTAGTTTTTCTTTTCAGTTCTTACTTAGTTGTTCTGTTAAGTTTATTTATTTTTTGGGATGATATTTTATTATTCTTATGCTTTATGTTTATTTATATTGATCGAAGTCATTACCATCATCACTCTTTTGATACCCTCAGTGCTTGTCGCCAGCCCAGGAGGATCGGGAACACCTCTTGGGCCTTATCGCGGGCCGACTTGGGTGACACACCTACTAAGTTTTAATACTCATGCCTATACAACATTATTATTTTTAGTCTCAAGTGGAGGTTTCATCTTGATCTTGATCTCCATAGGATATTTTGAGTCTTGGGATCGGAGAGTGACCCACAGGGTCACATGGAGTTTTAGTGGTCATCAGGTTTGGTTACTTTTTCTTTTTAGTTATTACTTAGTTGTTCTGTTTAGTTTATTTATTTTTGGGATGCTATTTTATTATTATGTTGCTTTATGTTTATTTATATTGGGTGAATTCATTCCCATCGTCAACTCTTTTGATGCCCTTGGTGCTTGTTGTCATCCTGGGAGGATCGGGAATTCCTCTCGGGCCTTGTCGCTAGCCGACTCGAGTAACGGGTTCAGGGTAGGCCCAGGTTGGTTCGTGACAAAATGTTATCATAGGGTAGGTTCCTTCAAAGACCTAGATTTTAGAGCACCCTTTGTTATTTGGGATGTCAATGTAGAAGGATTAATATTGTTGGAACTTGGGGTGTAGGTCTGCGGAAGTGTCTGGCCAACACTTTCTGGACCAAACCTTGAGTTACCATGGGAATTTTGGGTTTTCATGGTTTATTTGATTCTTGTGGGTTTCTTGGTAGGTGGGGAAATGAAATGAGAGTTGGGTTGGTCATCTAAGTGAGCTTTCAGGGCTTGGAAAGCCATGTGGAGCTGGGGACATGGTCCTGAAAGACTCTCTGTGATGGTGGTTTGATTGGCATATGGCCACCAACCATACAACCAAGTCACCCATCGACACTAGTTTCTCTCAGTGAGTTGTCTTGGGTCCTTTTGAGATTTTGGGATTTTTTACCTGTGCAGTGGTAAGTTGTTTTCATTTTCACTTTAGGTTGGCCTGATATGGTTTTGGGGTGTTTTTGTTTAGATTTTAAAATGATGTTTGGTTTGACAAAATGATGATTGGTTTATCAAAAATGAGACTTTCCAAAACCAAAACTTTGGATCTTTTTGAGTGTGAAATTGGGTTGTTTTGAAAATTGGGGTTATTTTTGGAAAATATTTTGGGGGGTTTTGAAATGTTTTTTAAAATGTGAGATTGGAAAATGAATGTGGAATTTGAAATTATTTTCTTTGATGATGATGTGTGGTATTAAAATTGGTTGGGGTATTTTTAAAGTGGTTTTGAAAGTGATAATGTTTCTTTTATCTGACTCTCGGTATTCCTATGAGTGCTCAAACATATGTATATAGAAGCATGTATGTGGTAAGTGGATGGTTATTGTACTGTATGGATGGGTGCTTGAGCAGGTACATGAATGTATATATATATATATGAGACTTCATGGGATACCAATGGTAGGTGTTTGGTTTGTAAGGCCTATTATGTTTTCTGAAAATGTTTTTCAAGAAGAGAGGGAATTTCAATGCTTTAAAAAGTAGGAGAGTGTGATGCTACCTTTTTGTGTTTGGAGTTTTCCTCTTTGGGACTTGGAATTGATGTGTTGGATGTGTGATTGAAATGATGTTTTGAGTTTGGGTTGTTAATATAAAAATGAGATATGGAATTTTGATTTATGATTTGTTCTGATTTGGTTTCATGCTCTCTATTTTCAGATTACATCCCCCACTAAGTTCTAAGGGATTTTGAGAAGTATCTGCTGGTGGTTCTTCTATCACATGTCTTTAAGTTGATCAAGTCGTGATTTAGATGTTTAGTTTATCTGTTTTGGATATGGAGTCTGGTGGTTCTCAATATCAGGAGTTCATCCAGAGGTTCTGAGAGTCGAACCCTCCTCATTTCCTTGGGAAATCGGAACCAGGGAAAGCGTAGGAATGGCTGTGAAATATCAAGGAGATATTTGTTCAGAATGAATATCCTGAACCTCTAAATCTTGAGATTGCCACCTCCATTTTGGATAACCTAAGTCAGGAATGGTGGAAATTCATTCTTTAGGCTGAACTGCGAAAGAATTTCTCATGGGAATGCTTTAATGCCTTGTTCATCCAACAGTACTTTCCTGATGATGTGAAGACATCGATGGGTTCAAGGTTGTACGGTCTTGAGCATGGAAATTCAACGGTGTTGGAGTATGCTGAGAGCTTTTCCAAGCTGGTGTCATATCTCCCAAACCTCACTGGGGGTGAATTTTTGAAAGCTCGATTCTTTGAAAGGGGTCTCTGATCATAATTCCTTCCAGCTATGCCTTCATTCACTAATGATTATGAAGAATTCGTGAGGTGGGTTGTTTAATTCGAAGATGATTTAGAAACATTTGTCCAGTTGAGAAGAGGCACAAAAAGTTCGTTGTTTTCCGCCTCACTAGATTCATCCGAGAGGAAGTACTAGCTGTGTTTTTAGTGTGGGAAGTCAGGGCATAGGAAGTTTTCATGTCGCGAAGCACCTAATATATGTCATACCTATGTCCGTTTAGGTCATTTGAAAAGGTTTTTCTAGGGTGGCACCAAGAAGTAACATGGGGCCATATCTACTCCCTTGGATAACCTTCAATCTCATTTGGATGAACATAGCACTAATGCAAACTCAATCAGAAGCTTTTCTTTTCTTTAAAATTCCCTTTTTTTTGTAATTAATATAATATGTGGTATTGTCTTCTTTTGGGTATGTAGAATGATGTTGTAAGTCTTTTGGGAACTCCTTTTTAATGAGGATTCTTTTGTAATGTTTTAATGTTGTTGATGTAGAATGTTGGTGTTTGTTGTCCCATGATTTGTTTCATTTGGTTTTTTTGGCCTTCATTGCGTTTTGAGAATTATTCCGGCTTGAGAAATCAATGTTTGTGTGAAATCCTAATATGCTGGGGAGACCACCATGGGATGAACTCGTGATGAATCCAACTTCTAGGTGTTCTTGATGGAGCACTTTCTTTTTTATGCTCCGCCTAACCCCGATTATAGTTTTTGGTCGACTTGAATAGTGGGTCACGTAACAGATGCTCACGGAGACCCCGATCAGTGCACGACTAGTTTCTTCGATGGTTTCTATGTTAGGGGTCGGGGTGTTCTTTTTTGGTTTGTGTTTAGAAAAGAGTGAGTCTTCTTTGTCATCTCTTCATTGTTGTTTGAACTCTTTGGTCTTGTGTAATGTCTTCCTTGGATGTGTGACTTCTTTTGAGGATGGTATTGTTGCTTCTTTTTAGGAATTCACAATTTTAGGCTCTGAATGAAAGCGAGTGATGGTTCTTTGGTCTTTGAGTTTCCAGGTTTTTTTGTGGGTTTTAGTTCATCCTTTCTTTGGTTTTGATCAACTGAATCTCTTGGGAATTTCTGGGGGTAGAAAGTGTCATGGTGGAGAGAATTTTCACACCCCGACCCGACACTTTTTCATTATTTTATTTATTTTTGAATCTTTTTTTAAATATTAAATTAATTAAATTAAAGTTAAGTTAAAATAAAATTATTTAAATAAAAATAAAAATGTAATTTAAAAAAAGAGAAAAAAATAAACCTAATATATTCCCCCTCCCCCTTTGTGTGTCGCCTCCCCCCCCCTCTGGTTGTGCGACGTTGACCCCCCTACCTTCTACCTGCATTTCACCACTAGTTGTGCTTGATCCTCATAGAGAACCTCGCTCTCCATGACTGTTCCCTTCGGTGGCCTCCTCTCCCTTGCGCAACCTCTTTGACGCCTCCTTCGACAGGTATCTTCTTTGGTTTTTGTCCTGGCCGAACCATAGGTCATGGGTTGATCGGGTTTTAGTAATTTATTCCATTTTTAGGGTGTGCGGTGGGTCCCTTGTGTCTTCATTGTGTGGGTTTATTTTCCTGCTGCCAAAGGTAAAGCTCTTCAGTCCATTCTGGTTCATCCGTCGCCGTTTGAGGTTGATTTCTTTTACCCTCTTATTTGTTTAGTTAATTTTAATGTGTTCTAAATTTTATTTGGGTAGTGAAAAGTGTGATTTGGTGATTTTTTAACATGCTTATGGGTTAGAAATGAGTTTCTGAAAAATTAATGGCTATATGTTGTGCATATTTTATTGTAATGTTTCTTGAACAGAGTGTTATGCCTTGTTTGAAAAGTGTGAATTATATTTTCAAAGGCACTTGAGGCGCGTATTTGTTTGAAATGAGTTTTATTGAAGAATGGAGTAGTGTTGGCATATAGGCCTTGTCGTGTATTTTTACGTATGAATTGTAGATTGTTTAATCATAAAAGGCATGTTTTGGAAATGATTTCAGGTTGTGTTTGGATTTATAAAAGGGGGATTTCCAGGGAATTGGTTGAGAAAGTGTGTGTTTTTCTTTTTTTTGTCAAAGGAGAATTTATAAATTGTGTAAGTGATGGTAAAAACATTTGAAATGGATTTTTAGTGTGAGTAAAATGGAAAGAATCAATTTGTATTGGAATGTAGGCCTTTTTATGCACTTTTAGTATGAGTTGTGAATTCTTTAAATAATGTGAAGCTAGTTTTGGAAATGAACTGATTTTGTGTGTGGGTTCCCTATAGGTTAATTAAATTGTTCGGTGTCTCCTCGAAGGGTTGTACACATATAAATAGGTATGTATATCTATACCTATATATATATAAATTCTCCTTTCACATATTCTATCATGGCACGGGGAGTATTTGTATTGGATTAAGGGGTATATATATAGGAGTGTATGTGTACATAATTGTGGGGTGATCGCTTTTAAAGGCATTGGGTGCCAATTTGTTCATCCTGGCCCGCTGCCATTTTGAGGTAGGTTTCCCTATGCATTAGCCTTTAAATTTAAATAATTTTTGATTTCTTGCTTTTCACACCATTATTTAATGTTAGTTAGTAGTGTATAGTTTTTAGAAAAAATGTTTATTGTGAAATTGAGTAATTCCATCTTTTTACATGAATTGCATGAAATTGTTTACTAAATGTGCATATCAAGTGCTTGGGTAAATTCCCCTTTGGACTTTATAAATTTGTGTTGGATTTAAAAGGGTGACTTGGGTTTCTTAAATTAGTGTCTAAGTGGATTTTTGTATTGGAAATTAGCGTGTGTTACTTCTTTTGGAAATAATTTAGTGCTAAATGGTTTCTTGTGGCCCGTTTGGTACTTTTGTAAAATTAATTACTTTGAAAACACACTTTGGAATACACCACTTTCCTTGTTGGATGTTGATGGGAATTGGTGGTCCTAGTATGGGACTTCCCTCATGTGTTAATGGTTGAAGGAAAGAGGTAGAAAATCCATGGGAGTGATTCGGGGGTGATTTTTTTGTGTGTGTTGATGGTGTGAGATGAAAATGCATGTGTTGGATTGCTTGGTTGGTATTTGTTGACTCACCCCCCCTTTTTAGTCTAAATATGGGAACCTAGCATATAGAGTATATTTTCGATGAATGATTGTTGCACAAGTCTAGATTATGATAGTGGCCCATAGCAGGGGTTATTTTGTTATCATTGCTATGGGATTGGGCCCCTTGATTTGGCTAGGTAGGGCGACGATCGAGTGTTTGGGCATTATTACATCATCGGGTAGGGCATGCCTTTAGGATGAGTCACATGTATAGTATGTTCTATACTATTCATGAGCTCCTAGGTTTCACCCATGTCTACTAGAACAAATTTTTGGATGAATTTTTGGATAGATACTCTTGTGTGTTATTTTTCATTGCCCTTGTTGTATGATTGTTGAGCTTACTTTTAGAATAGTGCGGATTATATATAAAATGATATTTTTTTTCAAATGGATATGGAAAAAGGTTTTGGAAATGTTTTATACTCACTCTCTCCTTTATAACTAAAATGTCATCTCTCCTTTAAAATGTATATGGTTCCTCCTTGTGGAATAATATGGTATTGAATGGTAAAAAGGTCAATGGAACATGATTTACTTTAAAGGGAAAATGTGTGAAAAAACTTACTTTTATATATTGTAGTTTAAACATAAAATTAATGTTTCTTTATTTAAAGGAAATGCATTGGGAATAGATTACTTGAGCACACCTACTGAGTTTTAATACTCATGTATATACATCATTCTTGTTTTTAGTATCAGATGTAGGTTTCAGCTTGATCTCAATCTCTATGGGTGATGTTGAGTCTTGGGATTAGAGAGTGATCTGCGGGGCCATGTGGAGTTTTAGTGGTCATCGGGTTTGGTTATTTTTTATTTTATGTTCTTACTTAGATTTTATATTCAGTTTATTTATTTTTGAGATGCTATTTTGTTATTTCATTACATTATGTTTATTTATATTGGTAGAAGTCATTCCCATCATCACTCTTTTGATACCCTTGCACTTTTTTCTAGCCTGGGAGGATCGAGAACGCCTCTCGGGCATTTTCGCGGGCCGACTCAAGTGACAGGTTCAAGGTCGACTCGGGTTGGTTCATGACATTAACAAAAAATAAAAGTTGAATATTTACCAAATTTTAACCTATTAATTCCAAATATGAAATCCATTTTTTCAAATTCAATACCTATGAGCGACCGTGATTAATTTTAAATTAAGTTTACAAAATGCGATGAAAATCAATTTTTAGAAAAATATAGTTTTTATACATAAAACTGGATTTATTATTATCCCATTACTATTAAAATATTAAATGAATGTAAAACTATTTTAATGATTATATAATATATACATATCATTTTAATCATTCACCAATAGTTTTCAATTTAATTTATTATATAAAAACACATTGCGATCATATAAAATAGTTTTTTAGGAAAATGTATTTTACCTATAAAATGTTTGTATACTAAATTTAAACATAAAATTGATTCTAATGGATATAATTAAATTATTTAAAATATAATAAAAATTATTTTTAATTTGAAACCATTTT
Source organism: Viscum album (assembly GCA_963277665.1). Lineage (NCBI taxonomy): Eukaryota > Viridiplantae > Streptophyta > Magnoliopsida > Santalales > Viscaceae > Viscum > Viscum album. Next base: position 328,853,700 of record OY728158.1, read on the forward strand.
TAAAAAAAGGGAACTTTTTTACTTATATTTTTCAATAAAATGTGTATTTTTTTATATTTACCGAAAAATCAATATTTTTAGAAATATTTCCAAACATTTGTGCTAAGGTAATATTTATATTTTGATATATAAAAATGATGTTATTTTTATAAAATAAAATTTATAAAATTTCCAATAATTAATCTTAATATTTTCTCATAAAAATAAATATTTTTTTTGAAGAAAACATATTTTTGAAAAATAAAATTACTTTACTAAAAATTAAGTGATTACTTTTTATGAAATGATCAATTAATTTATATTAAGTAGTACATATATATATATATATATATATATTTCATAAATTATTTTATCATATTTATACCCTCTAATTTAGTGGTTAGGTTATAAATTTCACAAATAATAATATTTTAATAGTACATTGCAGTTTGTTTAAACATGATGTTGCATGTAACATAAGCTATCGAAGAAATTAAAATTATTTAAATAGATATATTTTATAAAATATCATGTTTTTTCATTATCCCGACCCCCTTAAATCAATTGTTTCCAAAAAATTGAACTTCTTCTGGGTAATTAAAGGTTCCATATTTGAAAAATCCTTTATTAAAAACCCACATCATTTAAACGGTTAATTAAGATTCCCATTAAAAAGAGGGAAAGGGAAGTACTAAGGTCACCCAAAAACTAGGATTAAAAATGGAGGAACATTAGTGGGAAGTGAAAATATGGACATGGAAGAGAAATTTAATTCCCAATGACTAATAGATAGTGACAGAGAACATTATCATGATAAAGTTAACAACCAAAAAACCATGAATCAGTGAGGGGTTAAAAGATGGTTAATTCTTTGGAATTGAAGGTTATAGAAAAAAATTGTCTTATGATCATTTTCGTATATTTGAGGCATTACTTAACCATATATAATAATAACATAAGGAAATATACTTACTTGATATGTACAATTTCATCTTTTAATCAATTTCTACCATAATATAATCTGTTGCTATAAACATTAAGCATTTGAGATGAATTGATTTTATGCCTGAAGAAGTAAAATCAAATTCTGATGAATTTAATATATATATATATATGTGTGTGTGTCTATATATATACATCCTATAATTAGGCATTAAAGAAAAAAAAGGTTATCATAAGGTGAGTTAATTCCAAAAATGAATAAACCATGAAATAATACATTTAACTCCAAAATTATTCAGAATAACAACAATGGTTCCACTTAAATCATTTCATTAAATAACCCTAAATCCAAAATAACCCTAATAACCTCAAAATTAAAGAATTTTTTAACCTAAAATGTGATCTCATTCCTTTCATCTTACGTCTTCAAAATTTTAATTTCATTCATCCTAATTAATTTTTTATATTAAATCACAAGTTAAACATAAAGGTTATATATATATATATATATCATCACAACAAAAGGTATCCAAAAATATAATTAACCCACATGATAAATAACTATATAATTTCATAATGTAGTGAAATTCACCAAAATATCATGAATAAAATTTAGATATGAACCTGAACAGTAATCCTTAACATGCCCATAAATATCTTTTAAAATATCACATTATCAATGAATCACTTTTCATCCATTAATATTATTTATATTCAAATATCCAATAGACCATAATTAACTTAATATAAAATCATATACCATCCTAAAGGGATATTTAAATCTAAATAGTGTATTCTTTCTAAATCCTAGTAAAAGTTTCTAATTTTCTTAAAATCCCATCCCTCGAAACCTCAAAATGGGGGCCTAAGCCTTTAAACTTATGATAAAACTTAAACATATAAATTCATGATGATATTCATAACTTTTAAGATATCCTCACATGAAATCACAATCATTATTCTCCAAATAAAATCACAAAGTATTTCAATAAATACAAAAAATGAAATAAACATCATCAATGATGACCTAAATCACATTTTCATCAAAACACTAACCAATTTTAAGGTCACCAATACTATCTCATTAATATCAATAATCTCTTTATCACAACTAAACATTATCACTTTTCTTTGTTATTGGTTCCATTCAACATATGTTTTCAAATCCTTAACGAAAACTAATGTGGAATAATCCTTACATGTTTAATGATTCTTATATCTAAAATATCATCGATATATTTCTTTAATCCCAATAAATAAACACTTTAATCCCTTCACTTAAAATATTGGCATAGCATAGGTTCTTCCAGTGTAGGAGTTATCATTTAGAAGTAGTTATTGAATCAGATAATCCCTAAGTTCCCTACATATAATAAATTGAATTACTTTAATTTTTTTCTATATACCCTTTATTTAAAAATATAAAACATCTTCCCATACATTTGAGATATTCTTCTAAGTGATTCTTCCCACATTCATGATAAGATGGAAACTAAAATTCTTACCTCCATGATCATTGCCACCTGAACTTCCACAAATTTCAATTGTCCTTTTATATTATTTTCTATGAAACTCAACTATTTTTATATTATTAATCTTATATCATGATAGATTATTATGAATAATCACAAGATTTTTACTTCTAGTTCCCATTACATTCGGTTTCTTAGGAGTAAAATCGTTGTATTTTCTATCAAATTTACTATTAGCATGATGTCTTCTAGTTTGAGCCATTGACTAAAACCAAAAGAAATGTGTAAGTGTAAAATTATAATAATCAGTTTAATATATAAAATAATCATGATATATCATTTAAATAATTTCTAAATCATTACACATTATTCTACGACACCTTAGGTTTAACGTAGGTCATTCATGATTGTTACCAAAACTTTAATATTTTATCATATACTTAGACTTATCCTTAGGGTTCTCACTAAAGATTTCTCATCCTAGTTTGCAAAGGTTAACTAAAACTTATTGTGATACCAACTATATTGACCTAAAATTTTCATAAAAATATATCACATCTTAATAGATGAATATTAATTACATAAAATTATGATTCATTCTATAATCATATAGGTATAGTGCATTTGGGAACTTGGACACATAAAGAACTATTTCATAACTGATCTACATTATCTCCTACTAAGTCCTTTATAACTATCACCCTTCTTAGACATATAATACTTGGTACCTTTCTTCATATCCCGGGGAAAGGAAACATAAGAAAGGGTGAGAACATATAATCAGTAAGGGTAAATAAGGGATATACCAATGATCACTTTAGTATAACAAGAACTTAAGGGTATGAGAACATGAGCATAACATTTGATAATTATACCCTACATATCATAAATCATAATATTGAGTCATAAAATAAATCTTGTAATTTCATAAGGAATGAATCATATATAAATCCAAGAAATTGATCCATGTGATCATAACATTTACATAAGACATAAGTTTGTGTTATACACATAATCATAGAAAATCATTTTCTTAGTATTCAAGATTATTCCCAAGATTATTATAGTGGAATGGGTTCACATCCCAAACCATTGTAGTATTCAAGGATCACTCCCAAGATTATCATAGTGTACAAATTACATTACTTAATTGGGTTCACTATCCATTATAGTCATGTTTATCTCATTAGATATCAATCTTTACCCAATGCATTGGAGTGAGATATAGGTCCCACACATCGCATAATGAAACTAATACATATGTGTGTCACAAGATCATAAATAATTAATCATACCAAAACCCATGAAAAGAAATGGGTTTACATTTCATCATAGCATAACCCATGGAAAAGAAATGGGTTTCATAAACATTTTATCATATAATAACTCATTGAAAAGAAATTGGTTTCATAAACATTTCATCATAGAATAACCCATATAAAATAAATGAGTTTCATAAAAATATTTCCATCATAAACATAAACCATCCAATGAAATAATAAGGATGGTATTCTTGGATTATATTCCCAGTAAATAGTAAGTAACATTTAATTTTTTTTCATTGATGAATAGAAATACCATTAAAATATCATTAAAATATTCTTGAGAAAAATAAACTTTCCATTTTTGAAATCACTTATTAAAAAATACTTCAAAAAAATTCATTGAAAAAAACCATTAAAGATTTTAAAGTAAGCTTAAAATAAAAAAATATTCATTCCGGTGGGAAAATTCATTCATGCTATATAAGCTAAAAAACACTCCTTCCATACTTTTGTTGGAAAATTCATAAAGTACATCATTTGGAAAAAAAAAAGATTCCTTTCAAAAAGTTTTATAAAATTAAAACATGAGACAAATTGTCTTTAAAAAATCATAGGATAATAGTACAAACCTTATTTAAAATATTTTTATAAAACATGGATATAGAAGAAAAAGGGTTTTTGACTAGAGAGAGAAATGAAGTTGATTTTTATTAAAAACATATTTTCAGTCTCTTGAGTACAAAATGTGGGTAAAATGAAAGTAAAACATTTATTTTCAAGAAATTTCCATAGTGGAGTAAAATTCATGAGTATCTTGAGAGATAGATTGTAATATTTTATCATTATAAACTTAACCCTAAACAATCCGGATAGATAATGAAATTATAACATAAAACCCTTACCACTTTGGTAACTTTTGAATAATAAGACCCATGAAATAAATAAAATTATATGTATATTAAAATCCCCCGAAAATTCATAATAATAATAATAAAATATATTCATTAGTAGTATATACACCATATCAAATAAACTAGCGGTGAATATGGCATGTGTCTCACATAAATAAAAGTGAGATGAAAATCCATTACATTAAGTCCAAATTCCTTCATACACATTGAAACCTTCAGTATAATAAATATGGATTTATTACACATATTAAATAATCATAATAATATATATCATAACATATATTATTTACTTATAACCTTTTATTACTGATTTGTTAACACTTATTTATTAAAATCATTGTTTTGGGTGATACCTACTTCGTTTTTTATGTACATTCTGGTTCAGTAGTTTTGGTCCTTATATTTTGATCATGGTTCCATAATATATATAATGTTAATAATGATATAAATATAATATATATTAATTTTATACATGTTTAGAGTCATTCATAAAATATAGAGATAGAAAAATGAATTACACTGTGCATGGAGACGATAAGTTGTACGTATGCATGAACACTGTTTTCATTTTTCAAAAGATAGAACAAAAGAAAGGTAAGTATTAGTTCAAATTTAAAATATATTTATTATATATTATATATCATAAATATTAATCAAATTCATAATCATTACCATGAAATTAAAACATAAATAAAAAATGAATCGCATCACTTTGAGGAGGTGGTAGTCCACACGTACGCATGAACGACGTTATCATTTCAAAAAGGATTGGATGGTAAGTAGGTATATGTGATATTATAATTAAATAATAATGATTGTTTAATAAATATCATATATAAACATTAAACCCATCATAATACCCATCCATAAAAGATGGTGATGAAAAATTAATTGTATCGCTATGTAGAGATGGTAAACCATATGTACGCACGAGTGATATGTTCACTTCTTATTTTATAGAAAAGAGGGTGTATAATGGTGTTTTAATAATAATAATAAAATTTTATAATATTTAGGATATTTAAGTTTTTAATTTTATGATAAATACCATATATTTATATGAGGTAAAGAAGAGTATAAAAGAAAGTGATCGGGTAAGGAAATTACCTCTTCATTGAAATGACTCCTGTAGATTTCCTCTAAAGGGATCTAGGGTTGGACTTTTGTTAATAATATAACCTCTATAATGTGTATAGGTAATTTTAGAAGTAAAAATTTTATATTATGGTTGATATTTAAGGCTAAATGTAGTGTAAATAGGTGAGGGGGGAGGTTTCCTTTTATAATTGAGGTGAGGGGCACTTTTGGAATTTCTCAAAATATTAAATTATAATAAATTAATTCTCAATAAAAATGCCTCCAAATGGAAATGTATTAAAATATAATGTAGTATAGGTTTGTAATACCCGTAACTAATATAATTTAAACAAGTTTTGTGTCATTTTAAACCTTATCATTTTGATTAACTCTTAGTTAACCCATTTAAATTCTTACTATAGTAACAACTTTCTTAATAATTAAGGGTTGTAATTTTTACTTATAAGGTGATAATTGGACCATAAATATCCAAGTTTGACATTTTAAACCATATAAAATCCATATTTTCATATTTAATTATTTTTATTGTTTTTAAATAATATAATAAAATATTATTTTGATAAAATATCATTATTTTCAATTTTGATACTATTTATTTAATTTGACTTAAAGACATAAGGAAAAAGTTTAAATTAAAATATAATCATTTAATGTAATAATAATATGTCATATTAACCTATAAAATTTATGTAACATTATTAATTACTCAAATTATACCACCTTTAATATTTTTTAAAATATTTATTTAACTTTTTTATTAATTGAATAAATACTGTTTTGGCGTTATGTAAGAATTTAAGGTAATTATATAATACCTAAAAATTAAAAATAAATTAACATCATGACTATAATTTCATTAATCAAAAAAGTACTAATAATATTCATTCATAAAAAAATTTTACCTATGTAAACACATAAATTATACTTAAAACTAAGAGAGTGGCATTTGTAACTGTCTTTGATTTAAATAATATATGTCATTTTTATTGAATAGTGTCCATTAAACAACTCAATTTATAGATTGATGTGATAGGTTTGGAATTAATTTCAAATAATTATTATTATTATGAAAATTATATGGAATTATCACTTAGTTTTAACCTATATTAACATGATTTTCCCTTTATCAAGGTGATAAATTTTACCACAGTTACTATTCATATTAACCAAAAATAAAAGCGGCATATTTAAAAAAAATTATCCTCATAATTAAAAATATGGAATCCATTTTATCAAATTCAATACCTATAAGTGGCATCAATTAATTTTAAAATATGTGAGTAAAGTGCGACAAAAATAACTTTTTTGAAAAATATAGTTTTTAAGCCTAAAAACGGATTTATTCTTATCTCATGCCTAGAAAAATATTTGATGAATGTTAAACCATTTTATTTATTATATAATATATAAATATCATTAAAATAATTCATAAATATGGATTAATTTAATTTATTATGATAAAAACACAATGCGCATATAAAAAAATTTATCATAAAAATGACTTTTTACCTATAAAAAAACTTTTATACTAAATTCAATCATAAAATTGATTTCAATGGACTTAATTAGATTATTTTAAAAAAATAAAACAAATTTTTAATTTGAAACCAATTTAAAACAAAATTGAAATTTTTAAATACATTTTTAATAGAATTAGTATTTTTTACTATTCATTTGAAAATCAATCTTTTCAGAAATATCTCAAAAAAGAATACTAAAATAATTTTAATATTATGATTTCAAAAATAATTTTATTTTTATAGAATAAATTTTTAAAAAATTTCAATAAATTAATCATAATATTTTCTCACAATATGTAATAAAAACGTTTTTGAAGAAAATGTATTTTTTAAGAATAAAATGACTTTACAAAATATTAAGTGATTATTAACTAAGATTTTATCAATAAATTTATATTAAGTATGAAATATATATATATATATATATTATAAATTAGTTAATATTATTCATACTTTCAAATTTAATAGTTAGGTTATAACTATCACAAATAGCAATATTTTAATAGTATGTCGTGGTTTATTTAAACATTGTGTTGTGTGTAACGCAAGCTATCGAAAAATATAAAATTATTTAAAGACAAATATTTTCTAAAATATTGGGCCATTACAATAAAATCCTTAAAGTATGTTAATATATATAACAAATAATTTTAGAAAATCATTTCAATATTTATTTAAAAATAAGGAAAATACCATTTTCTTTTAGTATCTTTAAAAACAAAATTTTCCCAAAATATTGAGAAAAATATTTTATTTGAAAATAAAAATGGAATATTATAATGTAATTTTAAAATAGTATAATGTTCATCACTATGGTAAAATCCATTCTTAGTGTATAATTTAAAGAGGGAATTCTTTTCACACTATTGAAAAAAGTCAAAAGTGATTCATTCATAAAACATTTGAGAATATTACTTTTAATAATTTTTAATATATCTAAAATTTAGTAAAAATAATATTTTTAAAACATTTATTTATAGATAAAAACTTCCATAAAAAATTTAAAAAATTTATACATTGAAGAATAATTTTGTTTACCAAAAATGAAATAAGGTCGACTTTTCTTAAAAAAATCTCAATCATTTTGAATACCAAAGAGAGGAAAATGGTATTGAAACTTGAAAATTGTAGAAATAACCTAATTAGAAAAAAAATAAATTTTTTTAAAATTATAAGTATCGTATAATTTCCCTCATTGCAAGTTTAACATAGACAATCCTGAAAATAAATGAGATTGTAACAAAAACCCTTACCTCAAGTCCTTTCTTTCTTTGTATGAATTCATACCTATTATATAATAAATATATATTTAATATAAATATATTATATAATAATATTAATATCCATATTAGTATATATCATCCCCTTATAATTTCTAATTACCGTTTTATTAATAATTATTCATTAAAATGGAAATTCAGGTGAAAATTGATCTGTTTTCTATGTATGTTCCGGTTAAATGATTCAAGTCCTTGAAACTTTGTCAGGTATTTTTAATATATATAATATTAATCATATATTAATTATCATATTTATTTATAATATAAAATTTTATAACAATTTTTATAAAGCAGTTATGTAAAATTAATTACATCACTTCATGGAGACGGTAGTCTGTGCATATGCACGAGTTATGTTTTTAGTTTTCAATGGATGGAATGACTGAAATGTAAATAATAACTCAATGTTAAATATTTATGATTATATCATATATATAATATATATTCATTAAATTAATCATTATTACCATTTATTTAAATAGGAAATTAATAACAAATCACATCGCTTTGTAGTGGTGGTGGTCCACACGTATATACAAGCAAAGTTATCATTTTCTAATATAAGGGAAATAAATAGAAAATGTTTGTACCATTAACTTGAAAACATAAAATTATATAAATTATGTTTTTTCTATAATTTTAATATTTTTATATAATATTTTTATTATTTTTAAGAATAAATAAATATAGAAAAGATTAGTAAAAATATATACCTCATTTTTTAGTGTCCCCCGTTGAAAAGAACCTTAAGTAATATTGGATGGGTATTTTAGGAATACCAGTACCTAAATGTCATGGATAAGGATTTTGGTAATGTATTTAGGTAGATATTAGTTGAACTAAAGGGTTTAAGTGGAATGTATAATATAAGATATGAAGTTCCCTTTTATAAGCAACGGGACTAGAACACTTGTAATTATTAAGAATGTTAAAATATAATAAAGTCACTATCATGGAAAAGTGGATAAAATTGGATCAAGTTAGAATATGGGATTATATAATATTGAAATAAATTCATCCAATAGTATTTAAATAAGTTTTAGGTAATTTTACCCCTTACGTCTTTAGTTTAACCTCTTGTTAACACTTTTAACCTTTGTCGTACCCCAGTTACTATAAATTATGACAAAAAATGAACTTGACCTAATTAATAAATTTTTATATCATGATTCAAAATATGGAAATAATTTTATAAGATTAAATTTCTATAAGTGGTAGAAATTAATTTTAAAACTTTGCAAAACATAACAAAATCTATTTTTAGAAAAATGTATTTTTAAGCATAAAACTGAATTTATTCTTATTCCTTGACTAGTAAAGACGTTTATATGAATGTTAACATTTTAGAATTAATATATTATTAATAAATTTTATTAAAATCATTCATAAATTTTGATTAATTCTATTTATTAAGAAAAAACATTATGCACAATAAAAACAATTTCCTGGAAAAAAAATATATCACTTTTTATATTCAAATGCTTTTGTCTTCATTTCTAACAAATTTATAATAAATTTATAAATGATTATTAATTTTTTCACATTAAATAAAAATATTTTTCATCAAAATCCAATTTAATTAGTGATCTGGACATAGAATATATAGAAAAATATAATAATTTAAACAATTGATTCTTTAACATTAAATGATATTATTTTTAACCTTTAAAATTGAGTACTTATTTCTTAGGAATTAATAAATACTTTTTAATTACAAAATATTTTATACATACTTTACATAATTTAGTTATTTCTATTCATACCTGCTAATCTAATGAATTTGTGAAAACATTCACATTTAAAAATAATATGTTGATAGTATATCATGGTTTGTTTAGGTTGAGTGCTATGTGTAAAGAAAGCTATCAAAAACATAAAATTTATATAAATATATATATATATCATAAAATATCATTGTATTATAATCTACACCTTATAATAATTTCACCGTTGAAATTCCCTCACTTTGATATAAACAACTGAGGTTACTTCTACCACATCACAACCTCAGGTTCCCACATAACACCCTTGAGTTTAAAAATCCTCCAAAAAACTATAAATAGTTGAGTAATATTGTTTTTAGAAAATTGTTTATATGATCCAATATTTACATTGGGTTTTCCTTATAATAAAGATCATTATTTTGTGGTACAAACTCTATGTTCAATGCTTATATGGGATCGGGAACGTACTTCCTAAAAAGCAATACATGGAATACATCATGAACTTTGGAGAGGTTTGGTGGAAGTTCAAAACATTAAGATACCACTCCAATACATTAAATAATATCAATGGGACTCACATATATAGGGACTTCCTTTTTGTTATTTACAAGTATATATTCATTGGAAAACCTTTTCACCTACTTTAAACTCTAGATCTCAGTGATGATTTTTAGCATAACTCTTTTGTAGACTCTAATTTATCTTGATGTCATTTTGAAAGTATCTAAACTTCTCTATCATTACCTCAGCTAACTTAGTTCCCAATAGCTCTCTTTCTTCCAACACCATCCCAGCACATTATATTTCTTCACTTCCTACCATAGAGGGATTACCTACTTTTAAATCTATATAATAATCTCTCAACATATCTTTGTAGGATCGAAATAGTGATGTAGATGCTCAATATACAAGAGGGGGGTGAATTGTATACTTTAAAAATTCCTTTGGAACCTTTAAAGTTAGTTACGAATAACTATGTTTTCCTTAAGCAAAGGAAAGGGCTAAGTTTAACAAAGTTAAACTAAGAAAATTCACAACACCTCTAATATCAAATGAAAACTTGGAAAGAGATTCCGAACGTAGGTTCCAGAAATATGATTCCGGAAAATGAAACTTAACAAAAGATTACAATATGAGATTCTACCATAAAGCGTATAGAACCTAAATGAAACAAAGTACAAGTAAGGAAGTATAAGAAAGTTATACTTTCCTTATAATACAAAATTCAGCGGAAATAAACAAGTAGTAGAACTACAAGTACCAAGATATAAGTCTTTTAACCCAAAGAGAAGGGTATCCAACAACCTTGGATAAAGGTCCCTTGATTTATACTTTCAAGTAAGTCTGTCTTACCCACACCAGGGTAAGCCCTCGATACGAAGATCGGAGTGTCTCTGTCTTGCTATCCCCGCAAGTCCTCAACTTCAAGGTAGTTGGCAACCTCTGTCTTCCTCAGCAAGGAAGCCCTCGAACTTCAAGGTAGTCGACACCTCTGTCTTCCTATCCCCGGAAGTCCTCGAATGTAATCACCAACATTCGGAGTCGCACGAAGCTTTGAGAGTTAATAAGAGCCTCTCTCTCTCTAGAAATCACTTCAAGCATGTAATCACATGAGTCGAAGATCAGTCAGCCTTTCAGCAGCCAGCAGCATTATCAGCTCTTTCAAATGAGCTCCTATTTATAGGTAAGGTCAGCCTCCTTCCCAGCGGTCATATTTTCCTTAAAAATCGGAGGGACCTGTACACGTGTAACTTAACCAACGATTAGTTTTATAACAGAATAGACGAAATCATTTTATAACAAAACAAGTGTAACAGAATGTATGACACCGTTTAAATTCTAACTCAAAAGATTCGGAGTGAAGGTTCGGAGTGAAATTTCGGAGTGTAAGGAAAATAATAAAGAGTAGTCAAAATATAAAGACATAAGTAAAATGAAAGTTCGGAGTGAAAAAATTCGGAGTCTGAATAAATCAGAGTGTACAAAACAGAGATGATCAGATTCTGTTTAATAGATGAATTCGGAATGAGAATTCGTCATCAGAATTCATAGTGAGAATTCCTCATCAGAATTCGTAATGGAAATTCATCATCAGAATTCGTAATGAGATTTCATCTTAAGAATTCGTAATGAGAATTCGTATCCAGAATTCGGAATGAGAATTCATCATCAGAATTCGTAATGAGAATTCGTCATCATAAATCTTAATGAAAATTCATTATCAGAATTCGTAATGAGAATTCGTCATTAGAATTCGTAATGAGAATTCCATGTCGAACTTCATAAGGATTCGTATCCTGAATCTGGAATAGGACTTAGTCAGAGTTCATAACCGGAATTCGGAATGATACTTTATTACAGTTCTCATCTGGAATCCGGAGTGAAACTTCCTTACAAATCTTATCCAGAATTTGGATCCTAAAACAGAATACTTTATATCAAAGTTTCAAACAAATCCGAGAAAACAGAAATGAATCCGAATTTTATACTTAGGAAAAATATGGATAAAAATATGATAAGGATAATTTTTCTTACAAAAGAAAATTTCCTTATAAAAGCAATTTTACTTATAAAAGTAATTTTCCTTATAAAAGCGATTTTCTTAAAGATAAGATGTTTGTGATTTTCAAAACAAGAAGGAATGGAAAAATCATAAGGAAAACCTTATTGACTCAACAATCTTCTAGGGTTTGAATGGTCTAATTAGACTGACCATCATTCTATAGATGATATGACATGCTAAATTTCTACTCTGTATTGAATTTATACTAAATAATTCCTTATAACTTAGAGGTAAACCTCATATATTTATCAGTTATTATTAAGAGTGGTAATCTATTAAATCTAAAACTTCATTACTATATAAACTATAAATCTTATCTAGAATTAAATATTATTTTATAGTAACAAAATTTATTGACTTTATAATTTAATCAACTATAACCCAAATAGAATTATGGACATTAGATATTTGGGGAGTCTAACCATGAAATCCATGGTGATGTTTTCTCATTTTTATTCTAGTATGGGTAATGGTTATAGCAACCCATTATAATTATGTATCCTAGAATTAACTTTATGACCTACATGGCATCGAGAAAAATACTTTGAAATATACATTTCCATGTTTTCCTACCATAAATACTCTTTTAGGTCTCTATATAACTTTTTTACTTCCAATATGAATAGATAATGATAAACTATGACCTTTATCTAGTAGCTCCTTAAAATCTAGTATTTACAGGACATATACTCAATTATTGAACCTTGTCATTCTATCATAATCATGGATGAAATTAGGAATATTTCTCACCTTATTCTTCACTTCTACATCCATATCCACACCTCTTTAATATTTACATGGATAGATGATTGAACACTCATATGAGTAAGATAGGGTTTCTACCCTTCTATTAAGTTTTCAAGATCCATCCTCAAAACGTCCATAAGTATTGGATCTCTTTAAATCCTTATCATGGAAAAACTATTTTGGAGCTTCTAAATTAGATCAACAACCACCTATTCTCCTTCCCAATGTGATAATGTATTGATAAATTGCAATATTTGATCAACAACATCCATCTTCTCTAGTTCATATTCAACTCTTTATATATGAATATATACTTAAATATTTTATGATCATTATATAAACCACATTTTTCACTATATATATATAATTCCATCATATCATTAGTGAAAAAATTATTGTTTTCAATAGGGTATTGTTAGTACAGGTGTACTAACTAACCTTCAATTCAGTTCCTTGAAATTTTTCTCAAATTTATCTTTCTAATGGAACTTGGATACCTTTTGAGTCAATTTGGTTATTATATTTGATATCCATGTGAAAATTATCACAAGGGTCCAATAGTATCCATCCAAACCAAGAAAACTATAGATCTTGGTCACTATTTGAGATAAATACCCCTCATGAATAGGTAGTAATACTCAAATAATGAAAGTAATTTTCATTTTAAGTCTATATAGATACCAACACCAATAGAAAATCATATGATGATTAAAAATATAAAATGTGTCTTACCTTCCTTTTCAATTGACATGGAATCTATATAAAGAGAGCCAATCCATGCCAATTATCACGTCAAAATCTACTATAGAGAGAATAATAAGATTTTATGGAATCACATTACCAAAAATATCTATCATATATAAGCTATAGACTTGAGATGCAATCAGCATACCATTAGGATTTTTCATTGATAACTCAACATCTAATTTTTGAGGCGATGTTGTGATACTATTAGAAAATTCATCAAATATAAAAGAGTGGGTAGAACATGAATCAAATAAACATTTTTAGTTATAGAGTGGATGAAAAGTGTACCTTTCACCACTTTGTTATCATGGCCCACTTAAGTAGTTGTGATTGCATAAGACTCCCCTTTTTCATTTATCTTTATATGTTTTTGAGTCTTATTATCTTCATTAGCCCTTGGATTATGGAATTGATTCACATAATCCCAAAACTCCTTGCAATTTAATAAATGAAGTGCAGGTGGTGTGTTAGTTTGAATCTTATTACCCTTTATTTCATTTACCGACCACTTCTTCTCCTTCTAATAATGAAAATATCAATAACTAGGCCTCCCAAACTTAACACATCTTCTTGTTCCTTTCAGGAAATTACCTGAGTGCTTATTACCATAATTTTTATATAATTGTAGTCAAAACTTCTTCCCTCTATATTATATACCATTGTAGTTTCCATGAAACTCAGTATTTCTTTTTTTATAAAACTATTATACTAAGAGTTTCCAGCTTCCATTTCCACCTTGAGTTCTCATCGAAAAATCTCTCTGTAGATTCCAAATTCTCTTATGGTTAATTTATTTTTAATAATTTCTTTCACGGAACTAAATAAGTGATTATTTTTTCTTTTTTTGATCATTGATAAAACCTGAAGCATACCTTAAAATTCATTTAATGTTTTCTTTATAAGTACTAATGGATTCATTATCCTTCAACTTTAATTCTAGAATAACCCTCTCTATTTTAGTATAAATATTCTTGGGAAAGTACTTATTTTGAAATACCATCTTAAATTTATCCCATTCTATAGTGTTTATTTCTTACTCATAACTAATTTTATTTATTAGAATACACCATTGATCATATTTACCTTCAAATTGATAGACTATAAAAAAAACATTCTCATGTTTTAAGCACTAGATAATAGAAGATATATTTTCTATCATATTGATCCATTGCTCAGTAATTAGTGGGTATAAGGACACAAAAAAAGAAGGTAAATTTTTTCATATAAAAGATTCAATGTAATATTACACCTTACTTGGTGTGTTCATAAGTTTAACATGATTTACATCATTATTCAATGAGTTGTTCAAGAATTGCCACAAGTTTTAGCATTCCGGATCCCATTCCATTTGGTAGCTCATGAGCATAATAATTGTATTGTCCTTAACATTCATTGCTAACATGATTCCTCATAGTTTGAGTCATTGACTAAAACCAAATTGAATAACATAAGTGTTTGAGCATCAATAATTTGAGTGAGAATTCATATAAAAATAAAATCAATCATTAAATTTCTAAAATTATAACACCTTAATATAAACCCATAACACTTATAGTTTATCCCTAGGGTTTTCAAAAATGTTTTAAAATCATAATATCTAAAAATAACTAAGCCATGTTTTTATACCAACTGTAATGACCTAGAAATTCATTACATAAATATTACATATTTTTAGATAATATTCAATACATATCACAATAATACATGTTTGGGGACTGTAAAGGTTTAGTGTATTTAGATACTAGATACATAAATAAATTATTTTCAAGATATATCTTCAAAATCTCCCAAAAAAATATTCACATATAGCACCCTTCAAGGATTATCATACTTAATATCCTTTTTCATAACCTGGGGAATGTGGAACCAAGATAAGGGGTGAGATCAGATGCTCAATAAGAGTAAACTTGGGATATATAAGTCAATGTTCTTAAGTGAGAATGAGGTAAGCAAAAGTGTATGAGAACAAAATCATAACTTATGAAAATAATAGCTAATATTTCAAGATCATGCATCATGATTCGTGGAATAAAAATTTTATCCCAATATAATACATGTATATAATCATGAAACCCATAAGCATTATCCATAGAGAATAACATGAGCATATATCATAGGAATTTGGTACAATCATAAACATAGGATATCGTAGAATTGTGGACATATATAAACACTAATAGGTCCACTCATCATATTAAGGACATGTAATCAGGTAACTATATAATATTTATGTACTTGAAAACAAGTCCACGTGAAAAATTGTGAACATATCATAATTTTAACAGTTCCATGCATATTGTTATGAACATGAATTTAAGTTCACACATGACATAGTTTTCTCATGAGATATAAAACTTTAACCAATGAATTGGATAGATATATAATTATGGTCCCACCCATCACATAATAAAAAACATATATAAGTGTGTAAAAATATCATAAAAGCATTCATTAATTCATTATATCATTACTCGTGGAAAATAAATAGTTTTCATAAATATCTCATCATAACATAATTAACCCAATGTAAAAAAAACAAGTTTCATAGAATCATCCTTAAAACATCGTCGTCATAACCCATATATATAATGAAATTGGATGGTATCATAATATCATATACCTAGTTAATCATAATAATCCTCAAAGGTTTTTGAGAAAGATGAAAAATACTTTTAAAAGGGAATTTGAACATTTCTCTGAAAACATGGAAAATATCATTTTCTTTAGGTATCATTAAAAACTAAAAGTTCGCAGAATATTGAAAAAATATTTTCTTTGAAAATAACTATGGAAACATATAATGGAATACTCAAACTAAAGAGAACTTATAATGGTATTAAAATCTATTCATGTCGTATATCTTTAAAGAAAACAATCTTTTCATGCTTTTGTAAAAAATAGAATGTGATTAATATGTAAAATAATTGAAAAATATTATTTTTTATAATTAATAAAGAATCTAAAAGGTAGTAAAAATAATATTTCTGTAATTTTTATCAATGGATAAAAACTTTCATAAAACCTTTTAAAGAACATGGACATGAATGAAAAATTTCATCTAGCAAAGAGGAAATAAGGTCAGCTTTTATTGAAAAATGTTTTCTTGATAATTTTTATGTATCAAAGAGAGGAAACCAATAATAATACTTGAAAATTTCATAAATAACAAAATTTGAAGAAAATGATGAATTTTAAAGTATAAGGATCATATAATTTCCCTCAATGAAAATTTAACATAGATAATCCTAAAAAGAAATGAGATTGTAACATAAACCCTTACCTTAGGTACTTTATTGCTTTATACGAATTCAAAACTCTTATATATTAATATATATTTATTATAACTCTATTGAATAACCATATTCATATATATATATATATATATATTACTATATATCATTCCTTTATAATTTCCAAATTCTATTTTATTGACAATCCTTCATTAAAATGAGTATCTAGGTGAAAACTAGTTTGTTTTCCATGTATGTTTCAGTTCGAAAGTTCTCGTACTTAAACCTTGGTCATGATTTTATAATATTAATAATATTAATCATATCATATGTATAATATTTATTTATTATATACACTTTTATAACCATTAATATAAAGTGGTGATGAGAAATTAATTAAATCACTTCATGGTGACAGTAGTCCAAACATACACACGAGTGATGTTTTCACTATTCAATAGATGGAATGAAGGAAAGGTAAATATTAATTTACCTTTAAATAATAATTATTATATAATATATATTCATTAAACCTATCAATATTACCATCAATTTAAAATGTAAATGAAAAATGAATTACATCGCTTCATGGAGTTGGTAGTCTACTAGTACGCATGAGTGACATTATCATTTTCCAACCGATGCGATAGAGATAAAAAAGTATATACCACTAAAATAACATATAATTATATTAAATATACTTATTAAATAATTTTAAGTTGATAATAGGACATTTTTATGATGTTTAAGAGGAAAGAAACATGAAAAAGATTGGTAAGAACATATACCTCTTCTCCGGGTATCCTCATTTAAAAATAACCTTAAGGATTCTTAGATGGGTATTTTGGGAGTATAAGAGCCTAAAATTCCGGGATAAATATATTGTAAGGGTATTTGGGAAGATATTTTATGATATAATTGTATAAATTTGTGTAGATAATAGAGTATAGGAGGATCCCTTTTATAATTTATGTGAGTGACACACTTGTAATTATTATGAATATTAAAATATAATAAAGTCACTTTCATGGTAAAGTGAATCCAAATTGAATCAAGTTAAAATATGGGATTTGATAAGATCTAAATGAATTTATAAAATTTAATTTTGTCCAGTTTTTAGGTCATTTTAACCCTTATCTATTTAGTTTAACCCCTTTGTAACCCTTTCAACCTTTACCGTGATAGTGAATTTTTACCTTGGTTTCTATTCATAGTGGCTAAAAATTAATTTAACCTCACTTATAAAATTTTATATGATTATTATAAATATTAAAACCATTTTATCAGATTAAATTTCTATAATTGTCATAAATTAATTATAAAATCAGTGGGTGAAATTCAATGAAAATGGTTTTTATAAAAATGCATTTGTAAGCATAAAAATAAATTTATTATTATTACTTGGATATAAAAAATCATTAGATGTATGTTTAATTATATATATATATATATATATTTAAAATCATTGATCACTACTAATTAATTCAATTTATTAATATAAAATACATCATGCATAATTAGAATAGTTTTCTGAAGAAAAAAAATATCTTTTTTTACCTTCAAATGCTTTTATCTTTATTTATAACCAATTTATAATCAATGTATGAGTGAGTATTTATTTTTTTCACATTAAATACCAATATATTTTATTAAAATCCTAGTTCATTGGTGATCAAGACACATTATATATAGAAAAAATAATACTTTTAAAAATTAATCTCTTAATATAAAATTAAATTATTTTTAACATTTTAAATTGAGTAATTATTTAATATGAATTAATAAATACATTTTTATTAATGAATAATTTTATACATATTTTTAATAATTTAGTTATTATTATTCATACCCACTAATCCAATGTCTAGGAAATACAAGTCCCAATTTAAAATAATATTTCAATAGTATACCACTGCTAGTTTAAGCTTGGTGTTGTGCGTAATGCAAAATATTAAACACGTAAAGTTTATTTCAAGATAAATATATCATAAAATATTAGTGTGTTACATATTTTTTAATTTGTTTTCTATATTACTATGTAATTTTGGTGATTTACCTCAATAAACACTTTGGTTTTAATAAATTTCCTGAATTATGTTTTTTACTAGATATCTTAGTGCTTCCTATGAACATGGATATATATATTCATATTGTTAAGTAGATATATATGTATTCCTATTAATATATATATATAGGTTTATAGATATATATATGTATATACAAAATTTCATAGGAGGCTTCTATATATATACTAATCTTAGGTATTCTCCAATGCCATGTGTCACGCACATATTCTCCCACCTCATTTTCTCACTACGTGTCGCTTCTCCAGCTATCCACATCCATCCACACGAACCCGAGTAAACTCCTACCGCCGCACTCGCCTCGCTCCGCATCGCGATTTTCCTCCAGCCACATCGTGACTTTCCTCCTCCGCCACCCCTCTTGCAAACCCTGCATAGAAATCCTCTTCATCGTACTCCTCCACCGAAATCAGCATCTCAGCTCAAAAATATTTCACTGCATCTCGCTATTACATCTTCCCAGTATTTGATACTCCACACTGTCACTCCTTACCTACATCATCTTCACATCTATAGATCTTCTCCCCATTGATACTTCAAGATTTTGATTCACCGGTTCAAAAATCTCCACTGTTTTCGCTTCATCATCAACTGATGTCTTCACCAAGAATGTTATCTGAAATCTACGGTCTGTACTGACTGTCGAAACACAGACTCCTCCTCTTCGAATATCCAGAAACTAGGGTTTTGGATCCTACAACATTTGGTGTCTGAAATCTATGACTTCCACTTACTACAAAAGGTATGTTCTCCTAATTCCATAGAAATTTTCACTGATCTACTTCATTTTGTTCACAGATTTCTGTACGAAAACTTCATTGGAGATATACAGTACTCTGTCGAACCATTCTACAACTACTATCCTTTGGTTTACCTTTGGTAACCCATCGATTCGTCCACATTTGATATTATCTACCACAAACTAACCACTGCCCTTCGTTTTTTATTCAGTTCTAAACTAATTTATATTTCTCTATAAGGTGTTTTCATCTGATTTGTTTCATGATTTCTTCTTATATGTATTATTTTTCTTCTGCATATATATTGTCTATACAATGGGTTCAAATTTATTTTGAATTTTCATGTTATGTTTGAAAATAAAAAACTTCTACTACGGTTAGTTTTATGTCTGTGATTATATAATATCGGTTGACTTCTTGCATCTCCTATTCCCTCTCACAGCATCTTCACACTTCAGGTATGTGATAAATTATGTTTCTATTTTTATGTTGTGGTAGTGCATCATGTGATTATGAGTTTTTAATATGTTCAAGGAAGAATTTATGTTTTACAAACGGTTGAACTTTTGGGTATTTTGGCGATGTCTAGCAAACAAGATGGACATTTGACATCTTCGCACTTCAGGTATGTGATAAATTTATTATTTTGCCCTGTGTAGATGTGTTTTTTATAAGATATTACAATTCATCTGTTTTGAGTCAGGAATTTGGGTATCTAATTAATTCGGACATTATGTTTTTGATCATCACTATTTGTCCTCACATCAACTGTTTATTTTGCACCAAATTACTCCTTATTTATTTATTTTTTCATTATTTTTTATAGGAAAAATATTGGATTAGGAAGAAAAATAAATATTCACCCAAATTACTCAAGGAACCGTTTTTCTCAAAGGTAAAATTTTGGCATGTTAATTTCATTCTTTTTACCATACTATAACATGTTTGTTTAGAGGAATCTTCTCATTATTCATTCATGTGGATTTCCATATTGAAATTCCTAATAAATATGTTCATAATTTTTTCTGGATTAGAAACTTTGGTATTCTATACTACATATATAATATTTCATTGAGGTTCACAATTAAACATCTCTTTCATTCTTCTTATTTGGATGGTTGTAGGCCAATAAGCCTTGGATTTATGAACTCTTCTATGCATGTTTCTTCATTCTGTTATATCTTATTAAAAATATGGGTTCCTATTTTTTATTGCATAAGAAATGTTACTTTGGTAGTCTTATTAATGCTAAATTGGTTGAACCTTCATACCCCCTGAATAAATACATGCTATCTTTTTTAGTATTGTTCTTTTAATACGCCATAAATTGTTTCTCTATGGTACTTAGTTTTGTATTGGATAACTTTATCATTTTTTTCTCAGTTTATATGAAACATACTTCAAGAATTTTCATGCTAGAATTGGGTATGCTTTGGTTTCAAGATAATTTTTTTGCTTTCTAGCTGATTCTTAAATTCATTTGGTGATTTGAGAAACTTTGAATGGAAAGCAGTCTTTATAGAAAGGATGTTGTGTTATCATTCAATTTCCTATAAAACTTTGAAGTTTTATCATGCAGTATTATATGAATCATTATAATATACTTTTAAACAGTTATGAAAAAACTTTCTGGTGTAATGAAGCATGCTAATTAAAAAGGTATAGAGTTAGAAATATTTTGACCATTCATTTGAACTTTCCAATGCCCTGAAGCATGACATTCGTGATGGAAAACTAAGCTTCAGAGCTTAAAATTTTTTGGAGGTAATGCTTTTTATACATCTTTTATTTCTTTTTTACTTTTGGTGTTTTTTTTTATATATAACTATGTGTTCGTGGAAATGTTCTAAGCTCATGTATGATTAGAGCTTGTAATATATTTGGTGACTTGACTGAATGATGTTATTTCTAACTGAGATATAAGTATGGGATTCCAGGGATCCTTTCTTTCCTGAAGGTATGTTTCGTTGATTTGAATCTCTTGGGACCAATTTGAATCTGAATATTGTCTTTTGGTTTCTATTTTCATAAGTAATGTTTAAGTGAAAATTGTATTTTCACAATTCCTTTATTTATTTATTTTTAGTTCGTGTATGTAGTATTTTTATAGGATACACGTGTGTTTGCATGCACATAAACCCATATATATTTCTTATCAATTGTATATTCTGCACCAAATTACTCCTTATTTTTTTTTTATTTTTTTTATTTATTTATTGTAGGAAAAATATTGGCTTAGGAAGAAAAATAAATATTCAGCCAAATTACTCAAGGAACCATTTTTCTCGAAGGTAACATACTGGCATGTTCATTTCATTATTTTTACTATACTACAACATGTATGTTGAGAGGTTTATTCTCATTATTCATTCATGTGGATGTTCATATTGAACTTCCTATTAAATATGTTCATACTTTTACTGGATTTAAAACTTTGATATTCCATGCAACATATTTACTATTTTTTTGTGGTTCACATTTAAGCATCTCATTCCTTCTGCTTGTTTGGATGGTTGTAGGCCAATAAGCCTTGGATTTATAAACTCTTCTATACATGTATCTTCCTTGTGTTATATCTTATTAAAAATATGGTTTCTTTTTGTTTATTACATAAGAAATGTCACTTAAGTAGTCCTATTTCTGAAAAATTGGTTGAACCTTCTTACCCCCTAAATAAATAAACACTATCTTTTTTACTATTGTTCTTTTAATAAGCCATTAATTGTTTCTCTATGGAAATTATTTTTGTATTGGATAACATTCTCATTTTTTGTTCTTAGTTTATATGGAACATAATTCAAGAAATTAAATTCTATAATTGGTTAATCTTTGGTTTCAATTTTAATTTTTTTCTTTCTAGCTAATTCTTAAAATCATTTGGATATTTGAGAAACTATGAAGGGAAAGCAGTCTTTTAGAAAGGATGGTGTTTTATTAATAAATTTCCTAGAAAACTATGATGTTTTATCATGAATTAATATATGAATTTTTATAATATGCTTTGAAAACATGAACTAGATACTATCCAAATAGGTAAGTCCATCCACCCACTCCCTGTAAAAGGTTCGAAGGGTTCAGGGGACCAAATTTGATTTGACCCTAAGAATATTGACAAACTAGATGGATTCACTTTCAATCTAGATTTTGTATCAAGCATAGTTAAATGCAGAAATAGTTCTTCTTAAAAAGTAATAAAATTCCCAATGGATTGATATAATAAACCGTTAATGAAGCCTCTATT
Organism: Viscum album; assembly: GCA_963277665.1. Lineage (NCBI taxonomy): Eukaryota > Viridiplantae > Streptophyta > Magnoliopsida > Santalales > Viscaceae > Viscum > Viscum album. The sequence continues at coordinate 328,877,243 of OY728158.1, forward strand.
GTTTGTGAAAATTCCTCCATAACCTGTAGGTCCAGGAGCCTCTGATAACCCCTACATTTTTTCATCAAGGAATTCATGCCACAATTTGTATGTACTATGCAATAAAATGTAGCTTGAATATGATTTCAGATTGGCATGGCATGGTTGCAGGTGGGGAAAAACTGAAGGCAGTCCTATGAAATTTTAAGGCATAAAGAGATGGCAGATGCAAGCGATAGGCCTCCCAATGGCAGTGTGTCTGAAAACAATTTTACAAAAAAACATTACTATTGATATGGAGAAGGCTAATTCTGTTGCAAGAATCAATGTTTAAGTGAGTACCACCATATTTCACTTCTGAATTGTTATCCTTTTCTTGATATAATTTTGTTTCAGTCAAAGTGTTGTTTATATCCTCATGATTGTGCAGATTTTGGTTTGCATGAGACCACTAAATGTGAAGGAATTAGAGAATAATGAGGATAACATTATAGAGACACAACCCAATCTGCTGACAGCCAATGAGACAAAATTTAAGTTGATATGCAGTATTGGGGGGGATACAATTTTATGGTATTTATATATTTTTTTTGAATTTATCTATTTGTTGTAGTGATGTTTGAAGGGAAATTTTTTCCAAGAGAGACATGTTTGAAACTGGTTAATTATACCAAACTACTATTTGGTAGTGATCCTTTCCACTTGATTGTTATTCTTCCACCACCTAATTTACTATTTATGTATAGAGATTATAAATACAAGTAAATTTATTGACATATTTCATTGATTTTGACCCATACCTATTCAAGATGGACTGCATTTTGTCTTCCAAATTTGTTTAACATTTCGATACTGTTTTCTCTCTTGAATAACTCAAAAATGAAGGATCCATAGGTTTAATATAGGGCATGAATATTTTAGTGCACCATTCCATTGTTCAAGATATTAATTCTTGGATGAAAATAGTGTTCAGTATGATGATAGAATATGTTTTCATGCTTCTCATTAATTTTAGTGCTGATTTGTTGACTTTCTTATGCTAATGATGGAAAAAATTATTTTTTTACTGTCTATTTAATGATCATCAAATGAGTGCTCTAATAAATATATAATATCCTTAATCATTCAATTTCTTATTACAGAATGTTCTCCCAATGATGCAAATAGCATTACAATCCATGTATGGCCAACTACCTTCAATTCTTTTGCAATCAGCTGTAAAGGATAATTATTTTTTCCTTTATAATTCTATGATTCTATAATTTGCATGAAAACACACATTTACTTACATTGTTTAAATTTTATATTTCCACTTCCCTATGTTTTAATTTTCAATTTTTTTACTCAAGTGTGATACTTTGAAAGTTATCCTATAATATGCATGTTTGTGGGTTGGCTTAGCAGAGTATTTAGAGAAACATGAATATTTTTTTTAATGCCTCTTAAATTAATTATTCTTTGCATCCCCCAGAATTTAATAATAACGGTTCTCAATTGATACTCCTCCTATTTATCAGAAATATTAATAACAATACAATGATATGTGTATATACTACTTCACATGCACTTAAAATAAACAACCCAGTGATCTTGACTTTCAGTGAGGTAGGTATACATTCCGATGAAGTAGAAATGACACTACTCTATAATTCTATAGAACATGATGGAATAGATATATGGTGGGAATGATCAGATAATGATGCAGATCCAAGTTCACATCCTAATCACTTAATTTTTATTGTGTTATTCAAAACATTATATATTATTTTAAGAATTTAGTTTAGTTTTTTATTCCTTCAGCATCACTCAGCACTATTGGTTGATATATTTGTGATGGATATCAAGGATTTTTCAACTTCTATTATACACTGTGGAAGCCCAGTTGCAATTATAATACTTAGGGTAAGTTGATTTCTTTTAATTTTCATTCACCAAATTCTGCCTCCTTTTATTCAACTTCGCCCCTTTAATGGATATGTTTCCTCTATTGATTTCTAATCTGTTATATAAATGAAATTATAGGCTTCATATGTTGGCATGAAGCCCATTCTTGATAGCTTGGGTGAGTAGTCGTCTCAATACTTAATTTCGTTTGTTTCATTCGTATCCACCTTTGATGCTTTTTTTGTTTGTAGGTGCTTGAGTACTGTACTGTATTGATGTTACTCAACAAAAATACATCCCTGCTTCGTATGAGTTATTTTGGTTGTTTCTACCTGTTCACAAATATTCAATTTCTAAAATATTTTCTCAGCATGAAAGGTTTCATGTTGTAAACATTCTATAAAAAAATAATATGTTAATAAAAATTATATTATCTTCTCTTTCTATTCATCGAAACCCTATTATTGACCTCTTTTCGGCTGCTAAGGCAAATGCATTCCAGGGATGATGTGTCAAGTTCTTAAAATCAGTCTTTCTCTATATGGGTGGTAGTTTTGTTTTCGGTTTGTTTTGGTTCAGATTCAGTTCAGGGGCTATTTGATACATTGCATAAAAATGATTACTGTGAAGTGAAGATAATGATTGTTTCTAAACTAACATTGCAGTGCGTTGTATGTAATACGATGTCATGTTCAAAATGAATTTAATGTATCAATGATGTGTTTGGGGTATATTTAACTTGCTGGTAATGTCATCTCAAAATCCATGAAACCTATTTTCATCTATTGAAACAGATGTATCATGTTTTTAAAATTACTCTTGCTTTGTATGAGTAGTTTTTTGTTTTTTTATCTTGATTCAGATTCAATTTCAGGGTCGGTTAGTATGTTGTATAAAAATTGATTGATTGGAAATTGATTAAAATCCATATACCTCCCCTAGTTCACAGTTTTTGAGTTTTCAGTGTTTTTTTGATATTGATGGTTCTATCAAAGTCTGGGCACTCATCTCTTGGATTTATAGGCCTATATTTGTTTCAATTTGAAGATTGTTTAGTGTCTTTACTATATTATCTATTTTTATGTGGTCGTGATAGTAAAGTGGTTTTGTTTATTATGTGCATGCTAATATTCTTTGAGGTTTCATTTGAAAACACTTACTAAAACTTCTTATAGTGCTTATCACTTACTGATAAGTTTTATACACAGTTTTCAGTAGGGTTGTCAAACAGAGCCTGAATGACTTGGAAAACACCATACTAATAAACACCAGTTTTTGTGCATGTCCCAGATGGATCCTGGTGGCATGTGGGATAATGAAGAATGATTGGTGATTGGAGAGAGTGGGATATCAAGGATTTTGCAACTACTGTTACACAGTCAGCCTTACTGTTACATATATTTCTTCATGAACAATGTAAAATAATTTCAACTCATTCAATGTTGTTTTGATATAGTAAATGATGGTTCTGGTGGAGGAAGAGAAGCCTGGAGTTGTTCCTAGGCACCCTGGATTTTTGTATAGTTGATACAGATTCCAGTTTGGGGATCTGCAACATCTTATTACAGTACATACTGCTCAATATGTAACTTTCAATGCTCAATTTCTTAACTTATGTTCCCAGTCATTCAGTATTTATATTATATATATTTCTTTATTATGTATTTCATATACAAGGTTTCTCATTATGTAACTTTTTTTCCTCATAATCTGTTACTAATACTCTGACATTCTAGGTTATGCTCTTTTTTCCACCTGTATGGGCACACCAACTCAGTCCACTCAGGTATTAATTATTTTTCTTCATTGTCTTATTTTCATTAAATCACTGGAGTGGAAATTTCTTATTTTTAGGCACATGTATGTTGAATTATTTTATAGTTTCATCATGCTATATGGCTTACAAGTTTACTGCATTCCAGGTGTACATAATTGCAGGTGATTTGTCGCAGAGAGGAGCTTTTGTGATTTTTGAGGTATTTCAATTTTAGATCTGTAACCAGTCTGTATTTTAGGCAATATAGTTCTGTGAGTTCATTTTGTTTCTACTATTAACGTATACGAAATTAGGACCGGTCTCAAAGTTTCAATTATTGGGATCCCCAACAACATCGACAAATATATTCAAGCACCCTATTACATCATGTTTTACTATTTATTATTACATCAGGTTTTTTCATTTTCAATCCATTTCATATATAATTTATGATACATGTTATTATTTTCCTTTTCTATTCATAATTATCTATCACTGAATCTATTATTTTAAAATATTTTAGGTATGATACACAAATGGTGGTAATGGGTTTTGGGATCATGTCACTACAGAACAACTGTGATAGATCTTGTGACGGGAAAATTTTCTATCGTCTACATATTCCTGGAATGGGGTTGGTTGATGCAACATTCTAATGACTTTGTGTTCATTGCTATCTTAATTTTTAGATTTTTTTATCACATGTTGTTTGTTACTTTAAGATTTCTATCTCAATAAATGAATTCCTATTGTACCTTATTTTCCATTATATGTACCACTCATTTTTTGTTTTAAACATTTCCAATATTAATATGATTTATTATGTTTCAAAACTGGTATTCTATTATTGATAATATGAAAATTTTTTAGTTTCGTGCAAATGCACGGGCGGAGTACTAGTTATTTATAAACTTGGGTTTTTAAAATGTCTTTTTTTAAAGTGGATCTTAAAAAACGACTTCTAAATGTGACTTTCTTAATAAAAATCATGGGTCTATTTGGAACTTTAGAAATAGTTTTTGAATGGATTTAAATTAAAAAAAGGTTTTCAAAGGTATTTTGGAAGATGTTTCTATTTTAAAATTCTTAATGATCGGTTGTTATCTAGAATTGTTTTATTTAAATTTGTGTATATCCAAGGAATCCCTCCACTTTAGGGAGGTATTTAGTCTGGTTGGTGTAGGGAGTTAGGCTGAGAAATTGGTGGTTGCCCTATATTGATTCTTGATTGAAAAATTTTATGTATATTTTACCTCACCTCAAACATTTATTATCATCATGGGATCCTAGGTGTCTTATAAAGGGATAAGAAATGAGTATTATCTAGTCCTAATTATATGGACTAGTTCAACCATAGTGATGGATGTACATAGGCCATGGGGGAGTGCCACTGGTGAGGCTAGTTGAGAGAATTTGGTTGGTTATTGGCATAGGGGTCCCTTGAAAAGCCTACAGATAGTTTTGACCTGAGTACATATAGGATCACCACAAGGGTTGTTTAGAAACTACCCATGATTATTTATCTTTTATTGTTTTCTACTTATTGTACTGGGTTACACTTCTGTTTCTCTGTTATATAGTTATTTTCTAACAAATTCCACTAGTTATAATTTTATATTATGTTCCTATTTCCACTATCTTGTTTAGATTATTTGGTTTATTCAGTGTGAGTTGGTTGTGTTTTTAAAAGAGGGTTTCCAAATGTGTATTTAAAAAGAGATGGTTTTAGAAATATTATAAAAAAAATTAAGAATTGTTTAGGATTTAAATATATTTTGATCAGAAAATAATATGATATGTTTCTATTAAAATAATAAAAATATATATTCAATTTTTATTTCCAATTATCATTAATGGTATATTTTAGAAAAAATAAATACATGGATCTCTGGTGATTTTCTATTGAGTTATGTTATGCTCGCACCATACTTGTGCCACTCAGCATTAGTAGACATGAGTTTATTTTCTATTTTCATGTATTATTTTTGTATCACTCATTGAGTGATTAGTATTATGGATGGATAGTGACCAATAGCTAATATGTAGATTTTGTCGGGATTCATTTGAGTTTTCTTTTTATTTAATAGTTGTATCATCCGTAAAATCCTTTTGTACCATGGATCCATTTCTATATCATTATAGTTATTTATTTATGTTTAGTTGATTTAGTTTTCTATCTTTGATACTTTACTCTATTTTATTATGTATATGTTTATGTTTTCCTAACTTTTCATTCACATCTAATGTCTAGAAAGGTCATTCTAGAATTATAGTAGAATTTCATTGCTATTAAATCATTATTTTTTTTTAAATTAATCTCTAATGATTTATTTTGTGGCCTTCAATGCTTTTCATTGACCCTAGGGGATTAGGGACTCCCATCAGGTATGTAGTAGGCTATCTTGGGTGTCTGGTTCAGGGATAACTTAGGCTAGTTCATGATAGGAATTACACTAACCTTAGGTGACATCCCCTAAACACCAAAGGCTAGAAATAAATACCAAGGGTATTTGTAATCATTATTAGAAAAATTACCCTAAAACATAACCAAACCTATATAGGAGACCACAATAGGATCAAATAAACATGATGCATGACATAAAAAATCCTAAGTAAATAATAATAACATAATCATAAACATGGTAAGAAAATAAATAATAGAATGTCTAGAACATCCCATGATATAAAAGATTCCAAGAAACTGATTTGGGACCAAAATGATTCAAAATAAATATAATATCTAATATATAACTCCCAATAGATACAACTATATCATTGAGATGCTCCACTTCAAAGTATGAAATCATCCCCATACATTTATCTTGGTAAAAAACATATTCATACACACCTTGGTGCATATTTAGGGGATGAGTGTACAAACTAGTATGCAATCCCCAAGGATTATCAAACACACTATTAAGATGAGGAAAAGTTAGATCATATTAGTAAATATATATATATATATACATACACACCATGAGTGTATAACAAGTCAATCAGATAACCTACAATACAACAATAGTAAAAATAACTCACACTATGATAGTCACCCATGTCATGAACACAATCACACGCACCTAAAAAGTATATAACTAATAAATTACCATTCTATAAATTCTTATGAATAGTCTATACTCATGAGCATTACTCGTCCCTCTAGACTTAGGTCTTCACATGGTGGTATGATTGAATAGTATTGTTATGGGCTCTCTCAGATGATATGTAACTTTTAGTACTATGGTGCAACAAAGGGTCTGACCAAGGTGATTATATAGAGAACTAGTACTTAAATCAACATATTAAAGGTATTAAAAAAATAAAATAAATAAACTACTAAAATGGATAGAGGGATTTCTTAATTTTTATAACATAAGAAATGGTATGTTGGAAAAAATTGTAATTTTTTTGATTAATAAGACACCGGGAGAAGATATTTTTGTTTAGAAAATATTTTTAGAAGGAATAATCATTATAAATCTACATATTCACTTAATTATTAAGAATTATCATTTAAACTGAAATCCACATATTTATGACCCCCAAATTATTAACCCACAAACCCTGTTTGGATTAACTCAACCATGAAGATGAATTGAATTAAACCCCAGGATAACTCAAAAAAGTGTAATCACAACACCCTACTTTGATTGTCATTCCAAGGATATATTATATTCAATAATGAATTATGGATCATATCTATATTTTAAGTTATAATGAATTGATTTTATGGATTATATTTTAACTCTACAAAATAATCACTTTTGGTTTGATTTGGATGATTAGGTTTACACTCTTACAATTCACACATTCCCAAACTCACATGTAAAATTATTATCACTTTATTGTTTTATTTCAAATTAAAAAATAAATCCATAGATAATATTAAATGAATTATAGTAATATCATTGATTAAAAACAAAGAAATAAATAAGCTTATAATTAGATTAAATACTAAGAAAATATACTTTTCCATGGGTGGAGTAGTCATTGTAGAAAATGACTTGTAATGGAGTGGTCTAGAATGGGTATTACCCAATAATGTTTCTAATATAGATGTAAAGACTATATAAATGAATTAAAGAAAAATAAAATTGAATAAAACAAAATAAATAGAATATAAACAAGGATGTTTATTATATGAAACAAAAGTTACAACGTGCAGAAGGAGAAGAAGGTGTCATAAAAGGGATCCTTACTTCAAGAGATCTTCTTATTGTGATACTTATAGAAATATAGTGAAACCACTTCTAATATACCCTAAATATCTTAACTAAATTAAGAAAATATCTAAAATATATAACCATTCACTTATAAATTGGATTAGAGGCTAGAGTTAAAATATTTCACATGTGTGAATGGGAAATTTGGGTAAATATTTTAATATAATTTCCATTAACACTTTAACCAAAAAATGAATGAACCAAATATCCTTCCAATTCAAGTTAAAATGAATAATATATGGCCCAAAGTATTAACTGGTTTCCTAGTTTATGATTCAAGTATAAATTTTACTTCATGGGCTATTTTCTCCAATCAAAATTTTGATCCATAAAGGATGGTCCTAATGAACATTGTGGCCCATAGATTGAAGAAAATTTTCATGAAATTGAAATACAAAATATTTCATAAAAAAATTTTAACGTAAAAAATAATAGATTGTACTTAAAAGGTTTAAAACTATATTTTTTATCAAATTTTTAAATGGATGATCTAATCGAAATTTTTCCAAAACTAAACATATTTATTACAATTTGGGTAAAATATATCATTTATTATTAATAAAATATTAAACAAAATGAGTTTATTTAACTCCCCCATACTTACCATTTTTTAATACTATAAAATGTCACATTTCATGTATTCTTTAAGATTTATGATAAGATGTGAATTTTGATATTAATTAATCTTTGATAACAATATGAGAAAATTAAGGATTAAAACAAGAAGTAAATCTCAATAAATTTGATATTCATTATCTCATAAATTGAATAAAAAACCCCAATGAAATTACTAAAACTAATAATAGTGAAACAAGTCATGGGTACACTATTCTAATGATTATTCACATGTGTGTGTGCCAACCATTTTAATATTTTCCTTACATCTTTTATTTAGTATATTTAGATAAAGTAAAACATTTCTTCTTACCTTGATTTTTCCACCAAACATGTTCTACTTCCTCTGCAGTCAAATTTTAAAATCCACTCACTTAATCATTTCTACATGTATAACTTTAAGCTCTTGACCTAGATATCCCCATATGTTGTACATTTCATCACTACCCACTTTATTATTATTATTATTTTTTTTTTTCATGGAATATAAAAATTTTATTTTAATTATACACGCATATGTTGTTTTTTCAGAGTGATGAAATTAACTGTAATAGAAGCAAACATATGGAAAGACTATTTTTGTAGGATGAAAAAAATTACCGAAACTAATTATAGGTTTAATTAAATAGGAGAATTTTCAAAATCTATTGTCATTTGTATTGTTTTGTGAGAGATTAAATGAAAAAAAAATATCAAAACAAATATCACAATGAATGGTGTTAAAATCTAAAGGATATTATAATGATTCAACCAATAATATCATTAAAACCTTCCATTATTTTACAAAAAATTGACTATTATTAAAGAAATATTTCTCATGATGAAAATGATACCATTGAGATTGGAAAATTCAAACATTAATTTTCTATATAAGTTCCACAAAAAAATGAGTATGTGACATGATTATATTATATTTTTTTTTGTTTTGAAAAAAAACAAAACACACAAACAAAAAACCTAAAGAAGGTACCCAAAATGTTTCCCCATCCTCAACACTTAAAATTTCACATTCTTCTCAATGATACACTATAAAATAATATATGAACATTAAATATAGGATTTAAAATATTAAAAATAACCTAAAATTGAAAGTTTTAGGGACAACCTGATATTCTCAAGAAGTGATGACATTACTCTATGTAATAACATCAAATGCATGTGTGAGAGGTCCCTCAATGTATTTCTTAAACCAATTCCCATTGAATATAAATCTTCCTATCATGGGTTCTTATGTGATATCCACTACATGATAAGGAAAAACATTAGATATAACATAATTGGAAAACCATATGGAATTAAACTTACCATGCATCATCTTTGGTCATGAATTATAGATAAGGACTTTTTCTCCCTCATGAAGATCCATCTTCTAGATCATATTGTCATCGGTTTATTTTAATCACTATTTATATAGCCTTAATTTATTATATGATTATAATTGGATCCCCATAGGCTCTTGAAGTTATAGCTTCCTTTGATCACCTACTTGGGAAAATCCATGTTACATTTCATTATTTCCCAAAATAACTGATGTTTGGCCACTATATAGAGATGTAAGGTTTTCCAATAGACAATATAAAATGGGTAAAAATATATGGGAGTCTTATAAACTATATTATATTCTCAAATAACAATATACAAGTGATTTCTACAATCATTTTTTTAGATGCATGGTTTTCTCTAAAATCTCCTTCAACTGTTGATTTCAAACATCGACTTGGACATTTGATTATGAGAGGTAAAGAGTTAATGTTTTATGCATCATCCCATAATTATAAAGGAGGGAATCCAAATTTTAGACACAAAATTATGACCCTTGTTCATGTAAGATATCCTTCACTGACCTATACATCTGAAGGGGGAGCTATATTTGACCTACAAAAGTGTGAGCCTTAGTCACTGATGATATCTATTGGTACTCTAAATATGAAAAAATATATCCCAAGAAAAATCCTCTATAGCATAAAAACATCAATCCTGGTGGCCTTATCCTCCACCCATTTTCTAACATAATCTAAAATAACAACAATATACAAAAAATGTAATGGGCTAGGAAATAGACTAATGTAAAAGAAAGAAAATGAGATCTGAAATTAATCCATAAAATCAATGCCCCATACATAAAAAATATCACAAAATAATTAAGGTTATTAAGGAATATTGTGTCTACTATAAATATAACTAGTGTGTAGGAAATGTGAGCATGACTTACTATAAAAAACTTGTCTGAGTTGAGTAGAAACATCACCCGATCCAACTCACAACAATGCCTCAACTGAACCTACCCAAATGAAATAGGATTTCAAATAGTGGTGAGGGATTAAAAGGATACAGTGGGGATATTATAACCTTGATCAGAGTTTAATAATAATGGAAAAATAACCAACCACATATACATCTATAATCAATATCTGATTACATAGTAATAATTTAAAAAAACAGCAACATTATATATCAAATGAAGTGAAGATACATGAATACATACTCAAATAATTTTAAACAACAACCAATAATCCATTTGGATAATCACATATATAGGAAACAAATTAATAAAACAAAATAAAAAGTCTATAATACCAACTGCACCCTAGACATAATATTTGGTCTCTAATAATAGTTGAGCTAATCCAACCTAAAGTGATCGGGAATGCGGTACCATTGAGAGGGGGTTGAATAAATGGTAATACTTTTATAATTTCATTCACCTAGAAATTAACTTTTTCAACTTATTAGAGTTTCAATATGCTAAAATTAAAAATTAATCCTCACCTGTATGTAAAGATAAGAAATATGAAATGTGTGTCACACAATTTTTTAAATGTTCAGTTTCAATATGGGTACCTAGACATTTCTATATTTATAATCACCTAAGAAATAAATTTTCCACTAATATAAATCATAGATAAAAAATTGGATATAGAAATAATCAATCTTATCTAAAATAATAGTGGGAAGGATTCACCCTTATCCAATGATTTTTTTATAAAAAGTTACAAAATTTTACTCCACTAAACTAAGAAAGATCCCTTGAAACTCCATCTTATTAAACTATTATGAAAATCTTCCTATAGTCATGTATATAGGGAATATCAAAGCTTATACTTTGAACTCAATCTTTTGGAACTTTTCATTACAAACTTCTTCTCCATGAACTTTTTACTTCATGAACTTCTTCTTATTATAATATTTCTCTCATTAGCTCACTAAAATCAATATTTTTAACAAATTCTTAGAATGATATTGCACCACTTTATACATCTACCTCATAATTTTAAGGGAAAAGGGAATACTCATAAAATGAAATTCTCACTCAAACATTTCTTAGGTTGATCACCTTAAATACCAATGAAGCAATTAGAGTCAACATTCTACACAATAATTTCCTTAAAGATCAATGAAATAAAACATTTTAAACATTAATTACACATCGACTAGACTTATGAATGTTGAAAGTGTATCTCAGCATTGTCATAATTTTTAGAGAGTATAAACATAAATCTAACTTCTTTTGGTGTTGTGAATAGGATTCCTCTAACCACTAGACTTCATAAAAGTCCATCATGTGATATTTATAGATTTATTAGATATTATATAATTTTAATTTAACTATTCAATTACATAACAATACTCTTTCCAATTAATTCATATCCCTCTATCTGAACAACTTTTTAAATGTATGTCTGGTAACCTTAATAATTATCCATTTGGTGAAAATGTGTTTAGTTCTTCTTACATATAGAAACCTCAATCCAGAAAAATTGATAATAAAAGATTAGTCTCATGTTTATTCGTCCTGAAATATCAATCTGGAAACAATATTTTGGAAAACTACATTCATGAAAATCATTTTTTTACCATTATCCCAGTAACCTAATTCTAGAAAACTCATTCGGTAAATCTTTGTATGAAGAACTCAAGATTTTTTATACAATAATATTTCAAATCTCCTTAATTAACTTCATCCAATAAAACATTTAAAATTTATTCATCCAATGATCTTTATAAATATTATTGTGATAGACTTCGTTAAAGTATTTCTGATGGTAATGGATTTCTCTATATGATACAAATTCAAATATTTCTCTATACTATATAAATTCAATGATTTCTTCATCTAGTAGACTAAAAATATTTTGGTTTTTGGAGTTACAAAGTCTCTATTTGATCATTATATAATCAATCCCAAATTAAGATATCAAAATATGTTTATAAAAATCTATATGTATTCATAACATGAGTTTTATAGACTCATTTCGGTAAATTAATCATTCTACATCCAATGGAATTACTTTAGTAACATTTATACTTCTTTGTCCAATGACATCTAAAACTTTGTACACAAATTATTTATCTAGAAACTCATCTAGAATCACAAAAATCTCTATGCTATTTGGAAGCATTTAGGATCAGCAAAGCACTGTCTGAATTCATATCCAGACCTTCTAAAAATGTTCTTTTAGAAAATTCCTTCTAGAAATGTTCTTATAGATTTTTTGGTCTCAAATACTTTATATATAATTAAAAAAAGATCAAACAGACCTTTTATGTTTATAAAAAATACAAAAACTTCAAAAAAAAATTATGGGTTCTTTAATCTCCCCCTTTAGATTTAATGTCAAAATTAAGAAATTCTTTTCAAAATAACCATCAAAACAAATTCTTTATCTAAGATAAATTTATTGAAACCACATCGCTGGATAAGATAATGTTTTAGAGAGTTATATCCCTTAGTGATAAGAAATTTTGTGACCATGGTATTGAAATACTCAACTTTAAATATCTCATTTTCTAGAAACTTAAATTCCAAAACTTTTACTCCTCCATTATATAATGATGCCAACTTTGCATTTGAATGGTAAAGTTTAGAGTTATACTTATTCTCCCCCTATAAAAATAGAATCCAAATAAAAATGTGGTAACTCGAGGATTTTATTAATTCACAAGTGGAGTCCGTACATGTAGTTTCAAACTTAATTCCTCAAATCTTACTCGTAGAACATATTTAGTGAATATATTAGAAATTTGATCTTTTTTTAGAATATACTCAGTCTTTAAATCTGCACTAGAAACTCCTTCCTTGATAAAATGATATTTAATATCAATTTTCATAAATTTTGAATGTTGAATAGGATTTTTAGAATGATCAATTGCACTTGTATTATCACAAAAAAAATTATATGGTTTCTCAACATTCACCCTCAAATATTTAAGTCTCGCTTTAATACACATCATTTGAGTACATTCATGTGTAGAAGGAATATATTCAAGTTCATTTGTACTCAATTTTACTAATTCTTTTTTCTTATAATACCAAAAATCACAGCTCTCTCCCAAGAAAATGATCTTCTAGATGTTGATTTTTTATCATAAGAATCAAAAACTCAATCAGCATCTCTGAACCTAGGTAAGTTTAAATTATTAAATTTATCATACATAAATCCATAATTCAATGTTCCTTTTACACACCTCAAAATTATCTTGGAATATATCATGTGACACACTTTAGGATCACTTTTATACCTATCCCATAATTTTATAACACAAACAATACATGGTTGAGACATTGTACGACTGAGTGAACTTCCTATCAACTTCCAAAATTATTTATGATTAACATATTATTTGACTACATCTTTACTAATCTTCGTATAGATATAGATAGGTGTAGAATCTTCCTTATAATATACCATTCCAAATTTATTTATAAATTATATTGCATAATTTTATTTTTAAATAATGATATAGCCTTCGGTTTTCACAATCTATATCCTGATAAATAAATCATTTCCCCAAGAATAAACATTCCAAATCACCTATTCATTTTTTATAAGAACTCATTACACATATGATCTTCATCACCTGAAAATATTTTTTCATCAATATAAAAAATATCAATTAGTTTTTTGGTACCTATTTACTTTACATAAATATTTTTTTATCAAATTTTACTCTAGAAGTGTTTAATGTTTTGAGGAAATAATCATGTTTCTAGTAGAAATCTTTAGGATCCTTATTCAACCCATACAAGGCTTTCTTCATATTACTAAATTTTCTTCAATTCTTATCAATAATGAATTCATATAGTTACTTAATATAAAATTTTTCTTCCACTTCCCCATTTAATAACATTAATTGAACATCTATCTGATAGAATTTTTATATTTGATGAGAATAAATTTCCAAGAACATTCTAATAATTTTAAGTCTTTCAATAGGGGATAATGTTTCTTCAAAATCAACACCTTCAAACTATGAATTATCTTTAAATATAAGGCTTTATTTATTTCTTGAAACCACTCCCTTTTCATTTAGATTATTCTAGAACACCCATTTAGCTCCTATGAAATTTTTATCTTATGTTGTTAGAATAAGTTCCCATGTATCATTCTATTCAATCTAATATAATTCTTCATTCATGGATTCCAACCATTATTTATGACAAAAAATTCTGATAATGATTATGGTTTTATTTAATAAATGAGTGTTGTTTGATTTTACATTCTTATTTTCCTTATTGTGTAAACTAGAGCTTCACTTATTCTAATAATATTGGTTGGCTCAACCAGACTCTATATATTCTAGAATTTGGAGTTTTTGATCACTCAGCTTCTTCCTCATCACTAGAAAATTCAATATGAATTTACTAGAAATCCAGTAATATTCTTTAATTATTTTTTTTAGTTTTTTTGTAAGGTTGTAAGATTTATTCCATTATAACTTCAGTATAACTATTTCATTTATTTGTTTCTTTAAACATATTTTGAATAACTTTAACATCACATGATTCCATAGTTTTGGGTGATTGTTTAGTCTAGCACTTGTAACTTATTTTATTGGTTATGCTACTCAATAAAATTACTTCATCATCTCTTTCATTAAATTTTCATATGTTTTTGTTTTTAACCTTTATTAATAGAGGACATCCAAATAACTTGAATTTTTTAACAGAAGGCCTATTTTTTGTGACACATTTCATAGATATTTTATTATAATTATAATGTTAGAAAATTTTTATTTTGAATTTGTATAGTTGTACAAAATTCTTCGCTCCAAAAATATTTTGAGATTTTATACTCAGAAACTATAGCTTATCCCATTTCAACTAGACTTAGGTTCTTCCACTCAGCCACTCCATTTTTTTGTGGAGTATAAAAATCATTTTATTAAATTATAATCTCATTCCTTGATATATAATAGTCCAATGAGTTACATGTAAAATCTTTTCCATTTTTTGTTCTCAATTTTCTGTTATATACACCTTGTTCCTTCTCATCATCTTGTCATAATATTTTGAACATTTACACAACCTTGGATTTTTGTTTCATAAACATTAACTGATTCATCCATGTAAAGTCGTCAATTAAGGTTATGACGTATAGATCACATTTGGTGAACTGATTACTCATTATTCCATAGATATTAGAGTGAATAAGTTCAATATGTTGAGTATACTTAATCTCTACATTCAAGTGATTTTTGTTGACCATTCTTCCTTTTTTACATATTTCACAAATAATATATCTATATTTATTAAGTTAAGGAACATATATCATAGCTTATTTATTAGATATTTTTCTTAAATATATTTTACCAATATAGATAATTCTTTTATTCCATAATATATTTTCATCTTTAGCACTCAAATAATAAGAGTTACTTGGATCTCCAATTTAAAACAAATAACTAACAGTTTTGTCTCCCTTGGTAATAATCTTAAAAAAAATTGAGTATTTTATAATTAATGAATATATTTTGAAGATAAATTCATTCCCATCATCATAATGTTGTCTAATTCTTAGTGAATTATGTTTAATTCCATAAACAAACAGAATATCTTTAGACTTCAACATTCTTGATTCAATTTTAGTTGTTTCAACCTCTTTGATTTTGAGAGAACAGTCATTTTCCAAGCATAAAAACACCTTCATAGTGTCTATGATGTTTTTTAGGATTTTTTAATCTCTTGATACATTATAATAGAATCCACTATTGAGAATCCAATTTTTCCCCATTTAATGGATTTTAACGCAACCTTATCTAGTGATGTTTTTTATTTAATGTTCCCTTTACAGATTTCCTTTTATTTTCTAATGATTGAAACTTACCCCTGAAAAGTAGTCATGAATTCTTCATAATGGTTACTGAATTGATCACACCTTATACATAAATCATCCATAAATTCATATATGTTCTATTTTTCAAACTATTTATCTTTGAAACTTTTATTCATAACATTATTCTTAAAATTTTATACCATATAAATACTTTCTTCAGAGTTTCTCATCCTTCCAATATTTCACCCCCTCAACTCATTCTTTTTATAAGGAAGTGACATGTTGTACCACTAGTTATAATATTTATGTGAAGAAATATTCACAACACCAACAATAACCATTGAATATTGTCCTTCCATGGTAAAAAGAATGTTGTTTAACATTTTTTTTTGAGGTTCGTCAAATTTTGTGACATTATTCTTTCATTACTATGGAATGTTATTTTTTGTGAGCGAATATCTTCTTTTATCTAATTTTAAAATGATTTATATATTTTTCTATCCTTTTAATTCATGCATTCCCTTCCTTTTCCATTGAATCTATATAATTAGTTGAAAAAATCCTAGAAATTTTTTTTTATCAGGTCAAATTCAAACCTATTTTTTATAATTGGTTTCTCTGAGAATTCATGAAGATTTTTTTCATCATTTTTTCCGTTAAAAAAACTCTATACATCCTTTTCAATGATTTTTCAGCTTTAATACATCTTAATTGGGTTTTTTCCAATTCTTATTCCTCTATGGAATGTTTATTGTCATTGTCTTTTAAAAACTTATCTTTTTCTATAAATTTTACTTTTATGGATTTAATTTCCTCATGATATCCCTCTTCTATTGTAAGGAACTCTTCTAATCCATCTTTCAGTAAATATGGATTCCTTATTCAGTTTTAAATTTTTATTGATACACACCTTCGGTTCTAATATCAGAACATATTCTCTATATATTTATTCCCCAACACCTTCTCCACTATTACTAGTTTTCTCATGTTTCTCAACATGACCCATGAATTTAGTGATTTATTCTAAAACATCATTATCTAATGAATTAAATTCAATTGATTAATTCTTATCTTATTTACAAATAATACATCTCCCTCTTCTTTCAAAATATATTCTTTTTTCTATCCCTATATTTTTTTTCTTATTTAGGGTTTTGAACTCACTTTTTATTTTGAGGATTGTTTCTTCAGTCATCTTGTTCGAACACACCCATTTTGTTTCTTGGGAATTTTGAGGCAAAGTGGAAGATTTTTTCAAACATTAAACATTTAAGAGGAATTTTTCCCTTATAATTTCAGTTACTATTTCTAGGTTTTATTGAGATAAAATCCATTACTCAAGAATATTCATCATCATTCAGAGATTCATATTCTAAAATGTTGTAAAATTATTCTCCTTTAAAAATCATGATCTTATTCATTGTTTCAAAAGAAATTTATTCTTTCACCATCTTATTTAATATGGGAGAATTATTTATTTCATTAGTATTGAGAGTGTTATAAATCTCATCAAGGAAAATAGTTTCTCTATCCTATATAATAAATATTTTAGGATCAAATATATTAGGATAATTCATCATCGTTTTTTATAATAGTTAAATCTAACAATGTCTCATCAAAATCTATAATGTTATTAACAATTTTATTAACCATTTTTAAGTATTAATAAATGTTTTATTTCATTCCCATTTACATATATTCAAATTTACTTCTCTATATTTTACATTTTTTTTACTTTACATTTAATGTCACCTTTAAAAATTCATTCAAGTTTAACACAAATCTCCTTAGATATTTGATGTATCGTTACTTTTTTTGAAAAGTTCTTTAGAAAGAGACATAAGAATAACATTTTGAGCCATAATATAATTTTCTATATATCTATTAATAGAAAAATTCATTACATAATATTTTTCTCTAGGTAGAAATCCATTGGTTATTGTATCCAAAATTTATAGGACAAGTGAAAGAAGATAAGGTATCATCCTATTATTACAACTATAATAGTTATCACCATCAAATTAATAATTCCTCATCTGTTAGATATATTTGAATTTTCCATGATTTAAAAAATAAATATGTAGAGGTGTAATTTTCTCTAATACCAATTGAAGTGAATAGGAATGTAACACAACTGATATAGGGGATTAAATCATTGGTAATATTTTTATAATTTCCCCCACCTATAAATAAACAAGTCAACTTTTTATGGTTTTGATCCACTCAAATTTATAACTCGGCCACACCCATGTGAAAAGATAAGAAAGATATAATTTAAGTCACATATTTTTTATAAGGTTTAGTCCCAAAGTGGGAACCTACTCATTGTATTCAGGATCACCCAAGAGACAGATTCTCTACTAATATCTATCACATATACAAAATTGGTTAGGGAAGGAATCACCCTTAACACAAATTATGGTGGGAAGTAATCACCCTTATCCCAAGAAAGTTGTTTATCACAAGTTACAAAAGTTTCCTCCAAAAAATTGGGAAATATCACTTAAACATCCATCTTCATTTGATTTTATGAAGATCTTCCTTTGATCCTATATATAAAAAAGATGAAAGATTCTTATCCAGCCTTAATCTTATAGAACATTTCATCTAGAACTTCTCCCTAAAATTTATACATTAGGAACTTCTTCTTCTCATAATCTTCCTATCAATAACTCGCCTAACTTAACAGTTTCAACAACTTCTAAAAATGAGCCTACTGCCCTTTATATATCCATACCACCTTTGAAATTTAAGGGAAATTTTGGACTCAAAAATGAAATTCCCACTCAAAATTTTCATAGGTTAACCACCTTTAAAACTTATAGAGTAATCAGATTAAATATTCTTTGTAATACTTTACTTGAATATCAACATTAAAAAACATTTAAAACATTCCTTAAAACTTGTATAGATTTATAAATATTGAAATTCTATCTTAGCATCATCATAGATTTTAAAGAGTAGAAATATGAACTCAAATCCATCTGGTGTTTTTCATAAGTTTACTCTTAATACTAGACTTCATAAAATTACATCAGGTGATCCTTAGATATTTTCTCCATCCAATGGAAATTTTCATTTCACCATATGATAATATAACAATACTCCTTCTGGCGTCTTCTTATTCCTTCATTTGGTATAACTTTGTAAATTTTTTTACGGTAACCATTATAATTATCCATCTCATGAAATGTTTTGAAGATATTCTTATAATATAAACCTCCATCCAAAATATTTGATAAGAAAATATTAGGATTATATTAATTTATCCAAAATCCTCTTTATATAAAAATTATTCTAGAAAAATTCATCTCATAAACTCATTCTATCACCCTCAACCTGGTATCCACATTTTGAAAAACTCATTCTGAAAATGTTTTTTTGATGGACTTGTGATTATTCATCCAGTAAACATCCAAACATCCTTGAATTACTCTATCTAATCATAAATTATAAATTTATTATTCTAATGATAGTTTTAAAGGTCTATTAGATAGAATTTGTAAAAAAAATCCTAATGATAATAGATTTATCTTTCTGGTACAACTTCATAGCTCTCTCCATATGGTATAACTTCAAATGTTTCTCCATCTTATAAACTAATAATCTATATAATAGAGTTAAAAAGTCTATATCTAATAATTTTATGTATGATCACAACTTTAGAGATCAGACATTATACAACTGAAACTCCATGTCTTTAAAACTTCAGTATGATAGACTCATTTCAGTTACTTTCCAATTCTCCATATGATGGAATCATTACATTAACTCTCACACTTCTTCATCTGATGAAATATCAAACA
The DNA here is from genome assembly GCA_963277665.1 of Viscum album. Classification (NCBI taxonomy): domain Eukaryota; kingdom Viridiplantae; phylum Streptophyta; class Magnoliopsida; order Santalales; family Viscaceae; genus Viscum; species Viscum album. Next base: position 328,897,557 of record OY728158.1, read on the forward strand.
CTATACACTAATTATATGTTTGTAAACATAGCTATAATCATGAAAATCCTCCCAATGTTTGGATTTTTGGTGAGTAGTAAATTATCATCTAACTTGATATCCATACCTACTAGAAATTTTCTTATGGAAAAGACTTTTTAGAAATTTTCTTCTAGAAAACTCCTTTTGGAAATGTTCTTTTGGAAATGGTGGTCTCAAATACATTATATATATTCAAAAAATATTAAAAAAAACCCATAGTTTTATTACATCCTGGTCATTAAACTCCACACGAGCAATCCTACATGATCAAGAAACACCGGGCCTCAGCTCTATCCACATCACAGCCTATTCTCCATCTGAAAGTATACTTAAGGGTTTTCATACACCCCGATGTTCATATATAGGGTTGATAAATAAATCTCAGTGTGCCACCCCAATGGTGAGCCTTTACTATATTCTTGTAAAAATTTTATGAAACATAAAGTATGCCCATCCTGGTAGAATAAAGATAAGTAGAATATAAAATAAATAACTACATAAGTAATGGGGAATAAACAAAAATTAAACAACCAACACTATCTTTTACCCTGACACATGAGGTAAATCTATGCCAGCTCTGACCTACATCAAAGGACTTATAAAACATGAATCTACCAATATAAATATCATTGAGTGCATTTTTAAAATATAATTAAGATATCCAAGAAGTCTAATAATACAAAAGGCATGAATTACAGATTCTAGGGTATAACTATAGGAATCCACATGATAACATGCAACCCTACCATGATCTAAAACTCTAATGGAATGATCCAAACTAGGGATAGGAACTCATATGGAACTGAGATAACCTATACAAAACATGATAATTTTTTATAACTAACCATATCTATAAAATTTAAACCTATGGAAAGGGTTGACCTATAACTTGGGTCCTCCAAACCATCCAGAACCACATATATATAACCCCTGGTTGGGTAAGCATTTGCTGACCTAGGGGAGGATTTCACTCCTCCATATCATCTATTTACTCCATATACTCATCCAAACACTATCATACAATGGAGAATATAGCTATAAAAAACTTAGGTCTAATTACAGATTCAAATATATACAACATATCTCCTCCAACATCTAAATATTAAGAAAGAACTACCTCAAACACCCTGACCAAAATAAATTTAAGAATGTGTTGATTAACTCTCAAAACCTAACAATGTGAACACATTCACAATGGGATCAATTTTACTCTCAGGGATATAAGGGGATACTCTATGTTTCCAACATTGATCAAGAACCTACCCCTCATTGGGTCAACTGAAAGCATGTGGCTCCCATGGTCCTCTAAATCACATCCATCTCAAAACACATCCCACACCTGGAAAGAGAACATCATAAACTGATGGATTGGAACAACCAAAAACTCACCTTCAATGGAATACATAAGAAGTTCCATTCCTATAAATGGTAACCATAAGGATCCATCAATGGAACCTAATAGATCACAGATCAGTAACCCACCCAGAAGGGCTTCCTCAAAATTCCCTCATACCCATCTCAATCCATAACCCAATAGAATTCTTCCACACCCAACACCCCCACAATGTCAACCAAGACCAAGGATACAATATAACTAGTCCACAAGAAATCAATTTCAAACATAAACTAATAATAGACCAAGAAACTAGTATAATGACTCAAGTACCACCCCAAGAAACCTCATGCCAAACACCTTGGTATTCCCATGTCATTTCACCATTAAATCATGCCTTTAAAGATTCATCCAAATAACCTCGATGAATCCCCTTGGTACCTCCTATGCCATGTTTTCCTAAAGACCCACTACCCTCACCTAAGATGTTACTGTATCTCCCTTGGGATATATCTCAAGGAAAACCTTTTAGCATCCCAAGATAAGATATTTTTTTATCACACAACCCTCACCTAGAGGATTTTAAATCTGAAACCTCAGGGAGAACCACTTTTCTAACCTTGATGAACCCAAAGAACCACTCAGTGGAACCAAAGTACTCATAAGAATCACTGTCGCATCCCAATTGGGAGATGAAACTCAAAAGGGGATATAAATAATCCCTTTTATAGTTCAAAGATGAGTTGGGCATATAATATCCTCCCCTTTACTACCTCAGTGAATTACAAATAAACACACTATGTGTGATTTTGAAATCCAAGCCAAGAAAGTGGGTGTTTCTGAAAACCCTCTACAAGGAAATAAAACCCCAATAAATTCCCTAAACCCAAAAACAATATCCATCAAGTGAATTTCAATAGGTTCAAAAACATTTAAAACAATTAAACAATTATAAAGTGGGTTAATGGCACCAAAACAAACCCCAACCTACTTCAAGGCATAACTTCCAAAGCTTTAGGCTTGAACTTGTGGTCCACCAATAATCAAATCAGTTTAATCATTCTATAAAATTCCATTAAATTAATTAAAATAATTAATAATGAATTATTTAATTAAATTTACGAGTAATATAGATTAAAAAATCACTAAGCCACATCCCTCTTCAGAACCATGACCAACCATCTACAGAAGGCTAGAAACAAACCTATAAAACCATACATAGTAAAATCCCTAACAAAAAACTTCCAATTACATGGAACTTTATTTAAATTTAATTTAAAATTCATGAAAAGTACACCAGGAATTGTACCACTGCTAAAATGATGATTGATGGAGTGCATAGACCATCTTATAATTCGATTGTTGAGACCATAAAATGTGTTTCATGCACTTTTACATGGAATTAATGATATGATCCTCACTTAGACAACAAATTTCAAGTTTGAGGAGAATGTGTCTCCAAGATAGAAGAAGATTCAGGATGGATTTCAATGTGGCAAAATAAAACTCCATAATGAGGGCTAAGTGGAAAGAACCCCCCTCTAAGAGTTGTCTATGGATTTCCAAGATCTATGATAAAAATGTGTTGACAAATTAAAATAAATTTTCCACATTTCATTCGAAAACAATTGGTGTATTCTAAAAATATAGAAGTTTATATCTATTCAAAATCTTTGATTTGAATAGTCAAGGATCCAAAATGGAGTAACAGATCAAAAGTTATGGCTCTTGTAAGATGGAAAAAAATTATAAAGGAATGTGTGTCACCACGAAGGCCCACCCACATAGGCCCACCCGCACAGGCCCACCCATGCAAGCCCACCTACGTAGGCCCACCCATGTAGGCCCATACCAGCGGGTCTATAAATAGACCCCTCCACCTAAAATTTTCAGACAACAACTGAACTCCCAAATGGAAAATCTAGGATAGGTCTCTGGTCATGCAACTCCCTCACCCAAGTAGTTCATCACTACATGGGTGACCAACTATGGCCCACCCTCACTAGGAAGAGGCCCTCAGCCTAGCAATTGGGTGACCCATACCTTGGTGACCTATACCTAGGAGAACCACCTGGGTGAACCATACCTGGGTGACCCACCTGGGTGACCTACCTGGGCGACCCATACCTCAGCGAACCACCTGGGCGACCCATACCTGGGAGACCCACCAGGGAGACCAACCTAGGAGACCCACCTAGGTGATCCCGATGGTCCTTACCATGGGGAATACTCCCCCACACCCCTACTCAAGTTCAATGTCGAGTTATGGTCCCATCCCTCTAGGTTGATTCCTTACCAATAGTCATTGACCCCCATGAAAAATAAAGAGTCGTACCATGAACATTTCAGGATGGGTTGAGAGAATTTTGGGTTTCACCTTATATAGCCATAACATCCACACCTAGAATACCATGATTTCAGATAGTCCTCCACACTACCCAAAATTTATTATGTCAACATACTCCCCTAGGTTCCTTTCTCATGTTATGATTTGAGATTCTCTTATTGGATTCCTTGAGTACCTTGAGTCAATACACTCTTTAAGAAACTCCTTAAACCTTATCACCTGATTCCTATATCAGTTTGAATCAACAGGCATCCTTTTTAAGAGAAAGACCCAACCAAATCTCAATGGTCATCCTCCTTATGAGTAATACCCAATCAATTTTAGGGTATCCCTCTAGGAGTAATACCCTATCCTTTCTTATAGTAGTTTCCACTCTTGATCCTCTCTACCTCATGGTCGCTAAGTCAGAGAAGGGATGGGCACCATAGCCCTATCCTCTTTCTCCTTCCCCCTTCCCTCTATGTCTCCATACCTTAGACCTATTCCAAGGTAAAGTAAAGAGTGGGAAGTTTCATATCCCCAGCCTCTTCCACTAGTGGAGGATGAGAAATGTGTTGTATACTATATCTTCCACTTCCTCCTTGTCCATAACATTCAATAATGACTCATCCTGACTCATGTGGACACAAAGTATAGCCATGATTTTAGTACGTACACACTTGGATGTATGTTTTAGTAGTGGATAATCCTTTTAATCTTCCTATTGTCTTCCTTCATAGTGCTTTCATTGGTGTGATTCCTCAAGGCCATGTATCCAATTCAAGGAAAAGTGGATCGTGTGGTTTCCAGGATCTTCTGTTTCTTCTTGTTCCTCACACCAATCATGGCTCACGTGGGATTAGAGTTTAATGGTGATCATGAAATACACATGATCCCAAAACTTCTGGGAATACTCCTTAAGAGTGAGCCTTATTCAAACTAATACTTATTCCTTTTTCAATTGTAATCCCAAATTAATCCATGGGAATCCTTCTTAGAATTAATCCCCAATTTTTCCCCCATTTATATGAGATGTCTCAGATCGTAAGACCCAAGTATAATACTATGAGAACTCTGATTCCTACTATAACCAGGATATGTAGGATACCTACCTAAGGCCCGAGCTCAATGGGAATCCTTCTTAGGAGTAATCCCCAATCAAAACCACCAAATCACCACAGGGAATCCTCCTTAGAAATAAGCCCTGACTTAACTATCTCAAAGGGCCATACTACACTATGAGATAAACCTATAGGGCCTCTATAGGAGTAGGTACTCATAACCAAAATATTTTGGATTTGATTCCCCTCTAAATGGGATGCAAAGGAAGCCTCTATGAGGTCTAAACCCAACACCCCAAATCAAATCTGTTCTCTCTAGGACACATTCCCAACAGAGTCTAATTCAACCTGAGAAACCATATTCCTCCCATGTTCCCTAGGATGCCTTGGCATAAGACTCACACTAACCTTTGACTAGGCACCTTCCACCTAGACATCATTATCACATGATGTTAAACTGTATGGTTAGGTCCTTATCACGTGACCTTAAAAGGTATGATGTTCCATATTAAGTGGCACCGAACTATGTGGGTTCGAATTCATTTTACAAGGATATGTAGGAAGCCCATTTTTGGGTTCGATCCCAACATCAAAACAACCATAATTTCCCTAGATGAAGATACACTCTAGAGTTCCCTTATAACTATCTAAGAAACTAGCATCATCATAATAATGACCAAAGAATCTCTAAGTAGTACATAAGATGATACCATCAACGAAGAACCTTAGATACGTACAAATATATGCATTGATGAAGAATCTCAAATACATACTGATGATTCTAAGATATATACATGATAATAATTTATTTTTAACTCTGGTATGACCCACATAATACTTGGGAATCAATAAAGGTTTCAGAAAAAATTCTTAAATCTATAAGAGAGTCCTAAAGTAGGTAATAATTTTCTCTAAAAGGGTGTGATGATCTCGACCTCCCATCCTATCGAACACTGTAATTTCTTAAGAATATTTGGCCAGAATATATAATGAGCACCTACCTTTTGAAAGAAATTCAATTTAGAAATAGAACCATTGGGTGTTTTCGATTCCACAAATAAACCTATTGGAAACCATTTAGAAATAGAAAATCATCATGAGGCACAAATTCTAAGGGGAACAACTATCTTGCCATGCCACACCAATTACTCATAATACATGAATGATTACACCATACTATGGTAGAATCCAAACCTAAACCCAAATTAGAGATACCAAAAATAAATTACAATGATGTACAAATAAAACATGAGAGAGGATAGGAATAACCGAACCTCTAAATGCTGAAGAACACACTCAAATTACACCCAATATCACGAGGGATTGAAGGTAAAAAGGGAGAGGGAGATGGGTGGTCCACATGTTCACAAAGGAGGAAGAGGGAATGGAAATCGATAAAATAAAAAGGGGTAATTTGATCATTTCTGACTTTTTATCCCAATCTAGAAAGTTGTGAGATTTGGTAGATTGGTTTTTCAAACCGTGCACCAACCATACGGTAGGCACTTCCTAGACCAACAACCCTTTCATGGTTTGGACAAAGGGTTTAACAACCATTATTAAATAATTAACAAAATAATTTAAACCCTATATAACACCTTACATGGTTTCCACATAATCCTTCTATATTCGTATGCAAGATGTGCGCCATGGACAAGAAAGCCACTCACCCCTCACGACTAGCACTGAACCTTGAATAGTTTTACCTCAACTGTAACACCCTAAGATTTTATGTGTATTATATTGAAATAAATTTGAATTATTTTCTAGATTACTTTATATTTACCCTAATTATAAATAAACTATGATATATTATAACATTTATGACCAAGTTGTTGTATAGGTAGATATGAATAGGATTAAAAAATTATGAAATATATATAGAAATTTTTTTCTTAATAAAAATGCATTGATTAATGCCTATGAAATAATAATTAAATTTTTAGTAAAATAATTTTATGATTAAAATACCTATTTTAAAAATAAAATCATACATTATTTATCTAATTATTAGGAATGAATATAAAATCATTTTAAGGTAAAACGAATTATTTTTCAGAAAACTATTTTTTTTTGTGCAATGAGTTTCTATAAATTAATTAAATAATTATTGATTAATGATTATAATGAAAATATTTAGACTCTATATTCAATAAAATATATTTAAATTAATTTTATAATTTTTTTACTCGGTATGTAACGAAAGTAATCTTAGTTTTATGATTAAAATATATTTTTCTAAAAAAAGACCTTTGTTGTGTTTTGTCCATTAATTTAAAAATCAATTTCTGTCACTTATAGAAATTGAATTTTATAAAATTAATTCCATATTTGGAATAATAAATTTCATATTTTAAAATAATTAAACGTTCATTTTTTTCATAATGAATTGTAAAAACTGTAAAAAATTACCATGGTTACAATTAAAAGGATTTATCAGGGGTTAAACTATAAGATAAGGGTAAAAATTACACTTAAACTTGTCTCAATATTTTTTAATATATTTATACCTTATATTATCTTAAACTAAAATTATTTTCCATTTTTTCCACTTTTATAATAAAATAACATAATTATTTAAATCTCTCAAGTAATTCCATGTGTGCCCCACCACTCACTTATAAAAGAGAACCTATCTGCCACCCTTATTCACAAAATTTGATCCCTCTAGCTCTGAATATCCCTTAAAAATAAACATCTTATATTTCTTACCTTCATTATTGATCACATGGTCTAACCATAGCATCATCCTAAGAATGCTTAAGGTGTAAGTCAAAGGAGGTCTCTCAAAGAAGTGGTAATCATCTTAGCTGACTACTTTGAAGTTTATTTCTACTTCCACTTACACTAAATATATTTTATACATAATAACATATTTAATCTGGTATCATAAATAAATTTTTATGTTATTATGTTTATTATATAACCATTTTTACCTCCTTTCCATCAAATTGGAAATGAAAGTATCGCTTGTGTGTGCGTATAGACTAGCACCTCCACATAGCAATATGATTGATTTTCCATCACCAAATAAAATTGATGGATATTATAATGGATTTAAAAAATATATATAATATTTATGATATAATTATTATTCTATAATTAAAAAATATTATTTTTCTTATTTTTGTTCTTTTCTTCAGAAAATGAAAACAGAGTTCATGTATACATACGGACTACGGTCTCCATGAACAGTGTAATTTGTTTTTTATATCTCTTCCTTTTATGGATGGTTATAAATATGTGTATAATAAATAGATATAGTGTTTATGTAATTACTAAAATCATGTACATGATGTAACCATGATCAAGATTCAAGGACCATAACTATCAAATCAAAACATACATGAATAACGAAGCAATTAACACCTCAAATGATGATGATAATAATAGATTGTTAATGAATGGGTGAAAATATGTTATAAGAAAAATATATATTTCATTATAATTATTAATATTGTAATATTATTTAATTATAATAAATTTAAATTTATTTTACAATATTTAGAGTTCTTATAAATCAATTTGGACTTGAGGCAAGGGGTTCTCATCTCACTTTTGTTCGAGTGAGACATATTTTGTATTTACCACTAGTTCCTTTCATGTAGTTTATATACTACACATTTTATATTTTATATCATGAATATATTTATATTAATAGAATTTAATGTTTTATATTATTTTATTTCCTTCAATGGGGTTGTGATTTAAAAGTTACCAAAATGGTAAGGGTTTTATGTTACAATCAAAGTTTTATTAGGATTGTTCCTGATTCAATTTTGGATGATGAAACTATATGATATATATATATATATATAAACATATAATTTTATTAATATTATATAGTTATTTATATAAATTAAAAGTTTTCCTTTTATCGTCCTCGTTCTAAGTACTCAAAATTCTGAGATAACAATTTTTTAAGGAAAACTGAATTTGTTTTTCTATTCAATCAGGAATGTTTTTCTTCCATGTCCATATTTTCATTAAAAAAATCAAGAATTTTTTTAATATTCTCTAATTATTTATTAAATTCATTTTACCCGTGTTTTAATTTAATTAAAAATGTTTAAAATGAATCATATTTTATTTTTCCTAATAAGTAACTCCTTTTCAAACGTGTGAACAGAATCATTATTTTAATGTATACTGCATGAATGGATTTTCCTACCATAATGAATAATATTTAATTTAAAGATTACTTTACAAGTTTCCATGGTTATTTTCAAAGAAACATTTTTTCTTAATATTCTGTAATTTTTTAGATTTTATATAATTTATTTCAAAATGAAAAGACAATTTCCCTTAAGAAATGTTGTAATGATCTTATAAAGGTGTTTTCATCTATAAAAACTTCATTTTATGTTTCTTATGATTTAATAGGGATATTATTCTATGTTAAAATCATTATTATTTTATTTTATGGTTATTTATTATGATGATTAAATTCTAATGAAACTCATTTTATTTTATATGGGTTAATCTATGATAAAATGATAAATGTTTTCATAATCTGGTGACATACATATAAATGGATTATGATTATGTGAAGGTTTGGTCTGTTAAATCCCTAATTATTAATGTTTTATGAGCTTAAATGGTACATAGGTGGTTATAACAATACCAAAAGATGTTACATGGGTAGTTATCCCAAACCCAAAAAGGGTACATGGGTAGTTAGCCCATGCCTAAAGCAAGTACATGGGTGGTTTTCCAAGCCTAATATAAGGCCCCTAAATTAAAAAAAAATACATAATCTTGAGTGAAGTCAAAAAAATTACTTTATTTCACCTTGAGGATCTTTTCAGGTTTAGAGTTTTTAGAGAATTAGGCCATAACTCATATATAACAAAACCATAGAATACAAAGTGGACACTTCTGAATAGTATTCATTTTTTTCATAATCTAAAACATTTTAAATAATTTATGATCTCTTTTATAATACTCTTCATAAAATTGAACATGAATTATTCCCATCCCTTACTCATCCTTAAGTCCTGTGAAAAACATATGTGGGATGACCATAAAAAGATCATTAGGGATATAAAAATAAGGAAACTGTTAGTCCATTGATAAACATCAAAACCCACGAAAATTATACCATAAATTAATACTTTTCACCTTTAATAATTAGTAAATACTTACATTTGAAAATAAGACCATTTCATACCTTTTTTGTAATCATAATATTACCATAAAACCCATTTAAATCATATATGATACATAAAGGTACCTTTAGAAATAATTATAATTTTCACTCTTATATATGTAATAACCAGGCAGTCAACTTCCATACATGCCACTCTTATAAATACAATATCCATAAGATTGACTTCCATACCCAATGCATTGGAGGTTATAACATAACCACCCATCCTTAGTTTATCACGAAACTAACCATTCTTAGTGTATCACATAACTACCCGACAAATTTCCAAGCACCATTATATAATCATAACACATAAAATCTTTCAATTTTCAACATGTCACTCTAAAAATTTCATTTGTACTCATAAGAAAAAAAATCATATTATAGAAATAATCAATCCATTTTCAAACCCCATTTTTAATTAAAAAAATACCCATAAAAGAAAAAAAAGGGGTTTATTTATTTTTCAACATTAATGATTGTAGAGGAATTAAAATATAAAATAATGGTTATAGTGGCAGAGAAGTTTTTGTTGTCGTATACATTAAAAATAACATTCCTTTTGTCATTTGTAAATAAAGTCAAACGTTCCATAAAAAAAACCTAAAAATATTTATTTTTGAAAACCTTTGGATTAAATTCAAAATAGACATAAAATTTCCATTTTAAAACTTTTATTAAATAAAAATAAAAAATAATATAAAAAATATTTACATGGATAAAAATATTTGATGATTAAATCTTTAAATATTCAAGATGTCTCATACCACTTTGAACATTTAAATCATAATACCCATGATAGAATAACATTTAACAAAACATTAAGTAACATGAGAATAAATTAATTAATGATATGATATTTTAACATGGTTGTATATACACCTCATAAAAGAATGTGGGAGTATATCATCAATATATGCTACAATGAAAGGAGATTATGAAGTCCCTTACCTTGAGTCTGATGTGTCCAGTATGTTCTTTATCTTACTGAATAATAAAATTATTTTAATTATTTACTTTATTGATAACCTTTTTTAAGTTTATTATTCCTTTTATATCACTTGATATCATGTTATAACAAATTCTTAATTATATAAGTTCATGTTGGACGTTTTGATGATATTCGGTACACGAGTCCAAAATGACTTTGGTTTGATGTCTAAGTCAAAATGGTATTGGTACATAATATCCAGAATAATAATAATGAAATAATAATAACTATTATAAATCAATTATACTTTTAAATAAAACCATTTATTTATGGCTATGAAAAAGTAACAACGTTATAATCATGGAGACGGTTGTTCATACGTATACATGAGTAATGTTTCCATTTTTCAATGATCATTGTGGAAAGAAGATAATTATTATTTTATCTTTCCATAATAATAAAAATATCATAAATATAACATTAATAATTTAAATATAATTATATATATCATCCATGTGATGTGGTTATGAAAAATGAATCACATCGCTTTGTGGATGTGATAGTTCACACGTACGCACGAACGACATTATCATTTTTATATACATGGAATGGTAAGAACATAAATTATATATTATTATTTAATAATTATAAATATGTAATTAATATCATATATAAATAATAATTCCATCATTATAACCATTATTAAGAGATATTTATAGAAAACAAATTATATTGGTTCATGAGGCGGTAGTTCTTTGTACACACGAATGATAATTATTTTCCTATTTGATGGAAGTGGAGATGGATTTAGGTGATGGTATTATCATAATAAAATATAAGTATATTGATTATACTGGTTTTATTATTTAACCATGGTTTAGTAATAGTTTATGTAAGTGGAATATGAAATTAAATAGAAATACTTAATTAAAAACGATACCGCTTCTTCGGATGATCTCCTTTGATTAACACCTTAACACCTCTAAAGAGGGTGTTATACCTAAACTAAGGATTCTAGAATGTGGTCAAGGACTCTAGGAAGGTATTTGGGAAGATATTGGATGAAAAAATAGGTATTTAAGTGTGAATAAAAGATAATAATGGGTTCCCTTTAATAGGATAAGGGAGGGGTACTCCTGGAATTCTTCAAATTATTAAATTAAGATAAATTAATTTTCTATTAAAAATGGATACGTACTGATTTAGTTATAATATATGATGATTATGCGTAAAAATAAATTTATCTTATGAAAATTATACAAGTTCTAACTATTTTTTAATCCTTATCTTTTTTAACCCTTATTTAACCCTATTAATTTTTACTGTGATATCATGTAATTTACAATTTGGTTAATATAATTAATATAAAATGTCAAATAATCAATAAAGGGATAATTTATGAAATTTTGGGACCTATTAAAATCATTTGGATTAATTTTATATTTTTTTGAATTTTATATCATTTAATAAAATATTATTTATTTTAAAATATCATTAATGTCAATTTTGACACTATTAATCACTTAACTTTTTAAAAATATCATAACAACACGATATATTTGAACCAACTCTTTTAAATCATCCATAATATTTTAAAGTCATTGATAAAATTCATGAATGATATTAACTCTCTCAAATTATATTTATTTTAATATTTTTAATATCATTTATTTGATATTTACTTTAATTAAACAATTACTACATCATAAGCTTGTAAATCATTAAGTTAATTATTTCCTACCTAAAAATTAATAATAAATTATCATGATAAAGATAAATATTTTAGGTTTAAAAATGATATTTATAGTAGAAAATATCCCTTATATATCCCTATATTAAAAATATTTCACTTGTTAAAAACAAAAGTATGACAAAATTGACTTTTCTTTGAATATAATACTATAAATGTATTAAAGTCATCCAAGTGGCTCCAATAGATCAAAAATCATCCCAAGGATAATTTAGGTTGACAATAAATCATCTAATAAAATTAGGAAAAGTCTTAGGGTAATTTATTATTATTTATAATATTATTTTTACCCTCAATTACTCGATTTACACTTAATCGTGATAATAAAAACCACCAAAGTAACTATTCATATATTGTCCAAAAATAAAATGGAAATATTTACTAAATTTAATCCTTATAATTCCAAATAGGGAATCCATTTTTAAAAATTCAAAACACTTAATTGGATAAAAATAATTTAAAATTAATCTCGTTGACGGAATGAGAAAACAAGTTTTTAATGTAAAAACATTCAAATGATTAAAATATTTTTATATCCAAATTCAATGTAAAATTGATTAAAATTAACATAATTATGTTAACTGATAAAATATTTATCCTAATATACATTAAAACCAGTCTAAAATATAATCTAACAATATAAATAAATCAAACAAAAAAGCAGTTTTCAATTAAAATATAGTATTTTTTCACTATTCATCAAAAAATGAATCTTATCATAGAAATACAAAAAAACAAAGTAAATTTTGATAATAAACTTTCAAATAATATGTTTTTTTGTAAAATAGAATTTATAAAAGTGTCAAAGACTATATTTAAAAAAAAGTGAGCTATCAAAAGAAGATAAATATGCCTTTTTAGAAAAATTCTTTTTTTACGTTTAAAATTGGATTTGTTCTTACATCATGTATAGAAAACACATAAGATGAATATTAAAAATAATATTGAATATATTATATATAAATTTTATTAATATCATCCAACAAGAGTTATTTGTTTATTACACTTGCTCACATTTAAATAGTTTTGCATAAAAAAAATTCCTTTTATTTTAAAAAGGGTTTTATTTCATTTATAATTAATTGATCACCAAAGAATTAATTATATATACATGTTTAAACCATATTTTCATAATCCAGTTAATCTTATTCATTCCCACCATTCTAACAGATATGTTATAATGGTAACATTTAAATAATAATATTAAATTGTTTGCTTAAGCTCAATGTGGCATACCATGTATGATATCAAACATAGTATTTCTTTTTTTTAACTCGGGATGTTACATCCCCCCCTTTTAAATTTCATCCTCTTAATTTTAAATTCATGCTCAGTAACTTAGGTATGACCTTTCAAAATACCTTTATTGACATTTCACATTGGAAAAAGGATAAATTAATTTTCCACTTTAAAATAAAGGGAAGTATGCAGGTCACTGTAATAACCCAGTTCTTACTTTAAGGTATGGGTTTGTTTTTTTTTTGTTTTTTTTTTGAGCTAGTTTTTGAGAAAAAAAGGGGAAAACTAGGCAGTGCTGGAAATTTCCAGGTTACACACCATGTACTCCCAAGTACAGGTTGTGTGTATGTTAGGCATGTGCTGACCGTGTGCTGACTAAGTACATGTCGTGTGATGACTGTGTAAAAATAATCTACTACATGACATGTAGTTTTCCTTAACACACCGTGTATTTTACCTTTCATGTACTGGCTGAGTTGATGTTATTAATATTTTCATGACTTATTATATTCCCCATTTACTTATTTTATATGAAATGTGCATAATTTGTGTGAAATATTAATGTTTTAATATTAAGTATAATATTTGAGCATTTTTAGAAGTAGTCAAATTGAGTCAGTTTAATGTTTTAATTATAACTATCACTATACTGATCCAAATTGTGTGGTTCTTGTTTTTTAGGATTCTCCTTTCAATATACAACATTTAATTAGAAGGAACCATGATCCAATTCTTCCATTTGAAGGGTCATATGGTCCTCACAAACAAGACCAAAGAATCTGTGAAGAAACTGGACTATTCATGAAGATTGATTTACTGGGCTCAATCCAGAAGTTCAAAAACCTTAACTCTCCACCATAATTCGGGTGACACTACATGTCATCTTGGATAAAAATTTCATGGCCCAAATCCAAGTACAAGGGGCCCAAATAAATCTTTGAAGTTCATCCCACCATTCTGGCCGAGAATGAAAATCAGTATAGTATGCATGACATATCTCCTGATGTAATCATCCAAGAGGGCTGAGATTTTGCAGTGTGAAAGAGGAGATATAGGTGGCCGACTTTGTTGAAGAAACAATTCTGATTTGAAGGCATATTCATATTCAAAAACCCTTTCACATTATGGACTTCAAAAAGACTGGATTGAAATGGACAGTTTAAGTTTGTTTATGAAACCGGCCATAACTTTTTATCCTTAAGTCCAAATGACTCCAAATTTTGAGAGTAGTCGGCCAACATTATTTTCTACAACTTTTAAGAATGAGATATTTGAATATTCGTCTGTCTGAATAGCTCAATTGGCGATGCAAGTAGAGGGACAGATTGGGAAAGCAAACAGTCCACTCCTTGGGCTATAAATACTCTCTCCTTCTCTCCTTGAGAGGGGTTGGAATTTCAGAAGAGAGGATATCATATTGGAACGACCAAAGCCTTTCAAAAGGCTTGGGAGGACCTGCCATACTCAAGTTTTCACTTGAGAGACCTTTCCTCCTCTCTTTGTTTTCACTTACTTTTGTGTTCTTCATTTTTGTAATCTTGTAATTCTCTTTCTTTGTAATTCTGTTTTAATGCAAGTTACTTCTTCAATATCTCTTATTCTCATCCACCTTCTGTAGTTTAATATTTATGTTATTAAAATAGTTTAAATTCAGTTCAATCCCCTTCCCTTCTTAAGCTTCCTCATTCAATCGAAATTCCATTTTTGATTCTCAAAATATTTCGTGTGTGTGTTCGACACACTACTCTTATCTTGTCCCTTTCTTTTTCTTCTCTTTATAATTCATCACCATAAACATATATTACCAGATTAATAAACATCATAATGGCTGAGTAAATCTCTCATTGGGGTGAGTTATAATTTAGTTATGTTAAGTGATTGAGAGCTTCTGCTCGATGAATATTCTTTGAATTAACATTGTGTATGTTGGACTTAACATGTCATGGATTAATGACTTGTTTTGTTTAAACATGTGGTTTCCATGGATTATTGGAACCATAAATACACAACCATAAATAAGATCTGATTGATATTATAACCTTAAGTTAGGTTAAGTCTTGGTTTAAAGCCTTAACACTTAAGAATTCTAATCATCATCATCTTGTGTCATGGGTGTTAATTTAAATGCAATATAAAGCAAAGCTCAAGGATATCACAAGCTTAACTAACCTAATGATGAACTCACCCCAATCTTTATCAACTTGTTAAATTAAACATCATTCATTAAACATTTCAATTAATCTCTGCAAACAAACCCCCCCAATCAAAATACAATCAACTAAAAACAATCGACTATTACGAAGTACCATCGCCGAGGATTCGACCCGAGTGCTGCTATACACATTAGCAGAGCACCGGAACTTTGACCGGTCGATAGGCGACAATCGGCCGTGTGTTTCAAATGGCGCCGTTTCCGGGGATGGTGCTTTAATTATTCATTAGTTTCTGGTTATTGTAAAAAAAAACCCAAAAAAAATACAAAAGTTTAAAAAAAAAATTGAAAAAAAACACAAAGAAAAACCCGTCTTCCTCTTAAAAATCATAAACTGAAAAAAAAATACAAAGAAAAACCCGTATTCCTCTTTCTTCCAAAATATCTCTGAATGCCCCGTAGCCTTCCAAACAATCCCTCGGATTTGTTTGACCCTGAAATTGAGCGAACACTTCGCCAACTTAGGAGGAACATAAGAGATACTCAAATAATTCAAGAACCAATCCTCATCCAACCAGTTGAAATTGAAATGGCCAATCCTAGGGAACAAACCCTAAAAGAACTTGCTACCCCTGATATGAATTACCAACCTCTTGGAATTCAATATCCAAACATTGAAGCTGACTTCGAACTCAAATCGGGTTTGATTCATCTTCTCCCTCATTTTCACGGGCTAGCCGGTGAGGATCCACATCTTCACCTTAAAGAGTTCCAAGTAGTATGCTCTACCATGAAGCCTCAAGGGGTTTCTGAAGAACAAATCAAGCTTAGAGCTTTCCCCTTTTCCCTAGCGGATTCTGCCAAGTCTTGGCTCTACTACCTCCCACCTGGTTCCATAAACTCATGGGTTGACATGAAGAGACTTTTCCTTGAGAAGTTCTTTCCCGCTTCCCGGACAACTTCTATCCGAAAGGAAATAAGCGGCATCCGTCAATTCCCTAATGAATCACTCCATGAGTATTGGGAGAGGTTCAAAAAGCTTGTGGCAACTTGTCCACACCATCAAATCCCTGACCAACTCCTGATCCAATACTTCTATGAGGGGTTATTGGCTATGGAGTGAACTCTCATTGATGCCGCAAGTGGCGGTGCTCTTGTTGACAAAACTCCTGCAGCTGCAAGAGATCTCATAAGTAACATGGCTGCAAACACGCAGCAATTCCATACTCGAGCACATGCTCAAGTGAAACAAGCCCAAGAGAATCAATCCATAGAGCCCAACAAGATGACTGAGTGGATGAGTGAACTTACAGGTCTTGTGCGTCAACTAGCGGTGGCTACCAAAGCCCCAACCTCATCTTCTCCACAGTCACTATTCCCTGGACCTATCAAGAATTGTGGAATCTGCAACTCTCCATCTCATCCGACTGACACATGTCCACAACTTCAAGATGATCCATCTGATTCATCTAGTCCAATGGAGCTCAATGCGGCATATGCTCAGCGAAACTTCAACCCTCAACAATCAGGTCAGTTTGTTAGAAACTTCAACCAACCCCACTCTGAGCCCTTCTCTTCTACCTTTAACCCACCTCTGAGGTATGGTAATCCCATTTCTCATCCTCCTCAGTTCCCTCATCAAAACCCAAACTAGTTTCAATATAGTCAAGGTGTTGGTAACTTCCAACAACATTATCCTTTTGTTCCTCAACCCCAAAGGAACAATCCTCCTCCTGGATTCCACTTTCCTAACGAGCCTTCCCAATTCCCCACCCAATACAATCGCTTTCCTAAGAACCAAAATCAAGGCCAACCCAATTTGGGACAAGCCTCTTCTTCTAAACAACCATGGGAAAGTGCTGTAGAGGATCTTGCTTCCTTCACCCGTTCTAGCCTCAAGAACATTGAATCCCAAATAGGTCAACTTGCATCCCACCTTAGCCAGCAACAACCATCCAATTCATCCCAACTCCCAGCTCAACCATTACCCAACCCTAAGGGTAATGTAAGTGCAATTGCACTTAGATCGGGAAAACAAATTGCAATGCCTCATGCTGATTTCTCTACCTCCCATTTCGATGTTGATCTAGAAAATGAAAAGAACAAAAAGCTGGAAAAGGAACTTGAATCCACTCCTTCACCTCCTTCCATTCCTCTAAGGAACCCAATTCCTTTTCCTCAAGCCATCCCCAAGCCTAAGAAGTCCTTTGAACCTGATCCTGAAATGCTTGACATGTTTAGACGTGTTGAAGTGAACATCCCCCTCTTAGATGCCATCAAACAAATCCCTAAGTATGCCAAGTTTCTTAAGGAATTGTGCACCCATAAGAGGCAACTTAGGAACATTGAAAATGTTTCAACCCAACAGTCCATTCCCATGAAGTGAAAAGATCCAGGGACCTTCACGGTTCCATGTCAAATAGGGAGTTCCAACTTTGATGATGCACTCATAGACCTTGGAGCCTCAATAAATGTCATGCCCAAATCCATTTTCTCCAACCTTGGTCTAGGTCCCTTGCACCCAACGGGTATTGTCATTCAATTAGCCAATCGAAGCACTGCCATTCCTGAGGGGATAATTGAGGATGTTCTTGTTCGGGTCAATGATCTTATCTTCCCAGCTGATTTCTATGTCCTTGACATGGAAGGTGAGACGACTTCTTCTCGATCTCCCCTAATTCTAGGAAGACCATTCCTCATGACTGCGAGAACCAAGATTGATGTCCATTCAGGCATCTTATCCATGGAATTCGGTGACCAACTGGTCAAGTTCAACATTTTCCAAGCCATGCGATACCCATCTGAGGATCACTCTGCATTCTCAATCCATTCTTTTGAGGACACTTCTAAGATTCAATCGAACCCCAATCCACCATGTTCTTCATGTTATAATGATAAAGGATCTTGTGAAATCTGCACCATGATTAACAAAGTCATAAATGGTGAAGTTGATGTGGACCTCTCATTCATAGACTCCATCAATCTGGAGTAACTTGAAAACTCTCTTGAATCCCACATCAACTCTGATCTCTACTGCTCCACCTTGGATAGTGTTGAGGAAAATGATCCAAACCCATCTGGAATCCCTTCTCCTTCTCCTAACTTGTCTAGCTCTCAAATCAAGGCTGAAACTGATCTAAAACCACTTCCTTCACACCTCAAGTATGCATTCCTTTTCCATAATCCCTCCTACCCTGTCATTATCTCTGCTTCACTTTCTGAAACTGAGGAGTCCCAACTTGTTCAAGTGTTAGAAGAAAACAAAAATGCCTTAGGTTGGACCCTAGAGGATATTCCAGGAATCAACCCTGCCCTTTGCATGCATCACATCCATCTAGAGGAATCATCCAAACCAATTAGGCAACCTCAAAGAAGACTCAATCCACTCATACTTGAGGTAGTTAGGGAAGAGATTACCAAGCTTCTTCAAGCTGGTATTATCTACCCAATTTCTGATAGTGAATGGGTTAGTCCAATTCAAGTCGTTCCTAAGAAGGGCGGGATAACAGTTGTCACAAATGAACATGGAGAAGTGGTCACAACTCGAGTGAAAAACAAATGGCGTGTGTGCATCGATTATCGCAAATTGAATGCTGAAACACGAAAAGATCACTACCCACTTCCTTTCCTTGACCAAATGCTTGAGAGATTGGCCGGAAAGTCACACTATTGCTTTCTTGATGGTTACACCGGCTACTTCCAAATTCCAATCGCACCTCAAGACCAAGAAAAGACCACATTCACTTGCCCCTTTGGAACCTATGCCTATAGGCGAATGCCTTTTGGCCTTTGTAATGCTCCTGCAACATTCCAGCGGTGTATGATGAGTATCTTTTCTGAATTCATTGAGAATTGCATGGAGGTCTTCATGGATGACTTTACCATTTATGGAGAGTCATTTGAATCTTGCTTACATTCACTCTCTTTAGTCCTTCAAAAGTGTGTCAAGTGCAACCTTGTGCTGAATTTTGAAAAATGTCACTTCATGGTTTCAAATGGGATTGTTCTAGGGCACATAATTTCTCAAGAGGGTATCCAAGTTGATCCAGCCAAAATTGAGGTGATCCAATCACTTCCTGAACCCAAATCAGTTCGAGACATTCGGTCCTTCCTTGGTCATGCCAGTTTCTATCGGTGATTCATTCAGAACTTCAGCAAGATTTCCCTCCCACTCACTCGTTTACTTCAAAATGATGTCACATTCAATTTTGATGAGGCTTGCAAGAGAGCCTTCATTGAACTCAAATCTGCTCTCACATCTGCTCCAATAATCCAACCCCCAGATTGGTCCTTACAATTTGAATTGATGTGTGATGCTTCTGATAGGGCCATTGGGGCTGTTCTTGGTCAAAGAAGAGAAAACATTCCTCATGTCATCTTTTATGCCTCAAAAACATTGGATGAAACTCAATCACACTACACTGTGACTGAAAAAGAACTTTTAGCTGTGGTTTTTGCCTTGGATAAATTCCGGCCCTATCTCTTAGGTGCCAAAATCATCATCTTCACGGACCACTCAGCATTAAAGTTCTTACTTAAGAAAAGTGATTCCAAACCAAGGCTAATAAGATGGATTTTAATGCTCCAAGAGTTTGACCTTGTGATAAAAGATAAACCTGGAAAAGAAAACCCTGTGGCTGACCACCTGAGTAGAATTTCTAATTCTTCTCATTCTGAAATAATTGATCCTGAATTTCCAACTGAACACCTCTCATCTCTCACTCCAAAGTTACCATGGTATGCCCCAATTGTCAATTACTTGGTTTCTGGTGTTTTCCCTGAATATTTTTCAAAAGAACAAAAAGAAAAGATGAAAAGTGATTCAAAGCATTATTTTTGGGAAGATAATAAACTTTGGAAAACTGGGGCTGACATGGTAATTAGGAGATGTGTTGATGAAACTGAACAATCCTCCATCTTGGAATTCTGCCACTCAATGCCTGGAGGTGGCCACTTTGGACCACAAAGGACTTCTCGAAAGGTCCTAGATTCTGGATTCTTTTGGCCTTCACTCTTCAAGGACTCACACGAGTTCTGTCAATCATGTCCCACTTGCCAAAAGTTTGGCACAATTTCCAAAAGAAACGAAATGCCTCAAAAGCCATTAATCTTCTGTGAGCTTTTCGATGTTTGGGGCATCGATTTCATGGGACCTTTTCCCCCTTCCAATGGATTATCCTACATTCTTCTTGCGGTCGATTATGTTTCTAGGTGGGTCGAGGCCAAACCCACTAGGAAAGATGATGCTCAAACTGTGAGTGAGTTCCTCAAAACTCATATCTTCCATTGATTCGGAACACCACGTGATTTGATAAGTGACTTAGGAACTCATTTCTGTAATAGAACCATGGAGTCACTTTTGAAAAAGAATGGGGTTGTACATAAAACATCCACTGCATATCACCCTCAAACAAATGGAATGGCTGAACTTTCTAACAGAGAAGTGAAAAGAGTGCTTGAAAGAATTGTTAAGCCCACAAGAAAAGACTGGCCCGATAGACTTGGTGAAGCACTTTGGGCCTATCGAACAGCCTATAAGACACCCATTGGGATGTCTCCATTTAGGCTAGTTTTTGGTAAAGCCTGTCGTTTACCAGTTGAAATCCAACATAATTCATTTTGGGCTGTCAAAACTTGTAATTTTGATTGTGAAAAATCTGGTGAAGAAAGATTGTTGCAGTTGACTGAATTGGAGGAGCTTCGACTCGATTCGTATGAGAACTCCATTATCTACAAAGAAAAGGCAAAGTCACTCCATGACAAGAACATTCTTCGAAAGGTATTTCATGAAGGTGAAAAGGTAATGCTCTTCAATTCTCGATTTCGACTTCACCCAGGTAAGCTTAATTCTCGTTGGGAAGGTCCTTTTGTTATTACTAACGTTTACCCATTTGGTGCAGTGCAAGTCCAAGACCCTTCTTCAAAAAGAACATTCACGGTAAATGGACACCGGTTAAAGCATCACCATGAGAGGTCTCACAATCCAGGAACCACGTCGACTTCCATCGAAACCCCATCCACTTCAATAGAACCACCACTGGATGGCGACCCGCCAAATCCAAACCAGGGGGCACCTCTTTCCCTTTAACTCTATCTCTCCTCAATCTCTCTTCCCTCTCTTCTTCTCTCTATTTCTTCTTCTTGCTCTCTCCCTCTCATTTTTTTTTACAACATTCTTCCACAACCTTTTTTCTATTTTCTCTTTTGTGTGGATCTGTCATTAAAAATAAAAAAATTTAAAAAAAATAATTAAAAACAAATGAAAATTGAAAAAAAGGGGTGTCATAATTACTCATCATCCAATATTGAAATTTTGTCCAACCATTTTGGGGAGTCAAAAGGCTTGTTTTAAACTCAAATATATTGACTTTTTATCTCAAACTTGGGTAAACAATTTTGTGTCAATAACAAACATTTTGAATGAACAATTTTTGGTGGAAAATGATTCTCCCCTACCGTGAGGAATAACATTAGCCTTCATGCCAAGGTCATCTATGGCCATCTTTTTCATTGTGTGTCTTCACCACTGATTGTGAGTCTTGAGTTTGTGGACCTTCGAGCTGAATTTCCATCTTTTGTGTGCATTAATATGATAGAGGCATTTTCTAAGCCACATGAGAATCAGAATAGCCAAATAGCCTCCCGTTACCCTTACATTGATCCTACTTTTGAAAGCCCCTTTGAGCCTATGAAACCCTTTCTTTTGATAGCCACATTACAAGCCTAATACCTTGTCCCACCCAACATCTTCATGGATTTTCATTATACAATTTATTGAAATTTAAGTGTGGGGGGAATAGACTTCATTTTTGGGCGTACTTTCATTGATTTCCAATGTGTCATCATATGCTTGAGGGCAAGCTTCCATTCAAGTGTGGGGGAGAGGTTGTAATTCTGTGAGCTTTGGGGTGTATATGTGTAATTGTCATTTGTACAAAAGTCATTGAAAAGTGTTCAAAAAAAATGAAAAAAAATTATATAAAAAAAAATGAAAAAAATAAAAAAAAAGAATGGGTTGTGTCTTGGGTGGGTCAAAAATCATTCATCATCAACCTTTGATCGTGTTATAAATTAGTTCCATGTGGAGATCAAGCATGGGTTGGGAGATGACTGTGAGACTTGTTTCAAGCACAACTTTCGAAAAAAAAGAGCAAAAAAAAGAAAAAAAAAAGAACACTTGAATCATCTTGTATTGTGTCATTATTGGAAGTCTTCCATGTTGTACATATTCCATCATCTCACCATATTCCATTTTCTATCTCCCTCACTTTTCATTCATCACACATTCATGCCCTTGTAAATATGTGTTTCTATTTCCTTTCAAATCAAATTTCAAAAAAAATGTGCATTGATTTTTCCATATTGGTGTTTTTAACCCCTCTTTTCCTTTGGACATTATATACCTACCGTCCCATAGCCACTGAAAAACCCCTTAAAAGACCTCTTGATTCTTGTAAACATTAGATTTGGGAATGGAAGCTGAGAGCTCTTACAAACTCTTGATTTTCACTTTTTGTTGGTGAATGAGTGAACCTCCTAAAATACATTTTTATCATCTTGAGAGGAGTAAGTTTTGAGTGCCTACATTTTCTAATTCGAACCTTGAACATGAAAAAATGAATTGTTTCTGATGCATTATTGTGAACCAAATTTGTGATGGAATTCAATATGGATGAGTGAAATAGTCTAAACCTCCCCTGATTGGAAAAAACAAAATTTTAATATTTTTTGGTGAGTGAAAATGATTTTCTCATGTTTTTATATTTGTTGTACATGAGGACACGCGCAAATCTAAGTGTGGGGGAGTTGATGTTATTAATATTTTCATGACTTATTATATTCCCCATTTACTTATTTTATATGAAATGTGCATAATTTGTGTGAAATATTAATGTTTTAATATTAAGTATAATATTTGAGCATTTTTAGAAGTAGTCAAATTGAGTCAGTTTAATGTTTTAATTATAACTATCACTATACTGATCCAAATTGTGTTGTTCTTGTTTTTTAGGATTCTCCTTTCAATATACAACATTTCATTAGAAGGCACCATGATCCAATTCTGCCATTTGAAGGGTCATATGGTCCTCACAAACAAGACCAAAGAATCTGTGAAGAAACTGGACTATTCATGAAGATTGATTTACTGGGCTCAATCCAGAAGTTCAAAAATCTTAACTCTCCACCATAATTCGGGTGACACTACATGTCATCTTGGATAAAACTTTAATGGCCCAAATCCAAGTACAAGGGGCCCAAATAAATCTTTGAAGTCCAGCCCACCATTCTGGCCGAGAATGAAAATCAGTATAGTATACATGACATATATCCTGATGTAATCATCCAAGAGAGCTGAGATTTTTCAGTGTGAAAGAGGAGATATAGGTGGCCGACTTTGTTGAATAAACAATTCGGATTTGAAGGCATCTTTATATTCAAAAACCCTTTCACATTATGGACTTCAAAAAGACTGGATTGAAATGGACAGCTTAAGTTTGTTTATGCAACCGGCCATAACTTTTTATCCTTAAGTCCAAATGACTCCAAATTTTGAGAGTAGTCGTCCAACATTATTTTCTACAACTTTGAAGAAGGGGAGATTTTAAGATTCGTCTGTCTGAATAGCTCAATTGGCGATGCAAGTGGAGGGACATATTGGGAAAGCAAACAGTCCACTCCTTGGGCTATAAATACTCTCTCCTTCTCTCCTTGAGAGGGGTTGGAATTTCAGAAGAGAGGATATCATATTGGCACGACAAAAGCCTTGCCAAAGGCTTGGGAGGACCTGCCATACTCAAGTTTTCACTTAGACCTTTCCTCCTCTCTTTGTTTTCACTTACTTTTGTGTTCTTCATTTTTGTAATCTTGTAATTCTCTTTCTTTGTAATTCTGTTTTAATGCAAGTTACTTCTTCAATATCTCTTATTCTCATCCACCTTCTGTAGTTTAATATTTATGTTATTAAAATAGTTTAAATTCAGTTCAATCCCCTTCCCTTCTTAAGCTTCCTCATTCAATCGAAATTCCATTTTTGATTCTCAAAATATTTCGTGTGTGTGTTCGACACACTACTCTTATCTTGTCCCTTTCTTTTTCTTCTCTTTATAATTCATCACCATAAACATATATTACCAGATTAATAAACATCATAATTGCTGAGTAAATCTCTCATTGGGGTGAGTTATAATTTAGGTATGTTAAGTGATTGAGAGCTTCTGCTCGATGAATATTCTTTGAATTAACATTGTGTATGTTGGACTTAACATGTCATGGATTAATGACTTGTTTTGTTTAAACATGTGGTTTCCATGGATTATTGGAACCATAAATACACAACCATAAATAAGATCTGATTGAGATTATAACCTTAAGTTAAGTTAAGTCTTGGTTTAAAGCCTTAACACTTAAGAATTCTAATCAACATCATCTTGTGTCATGGGTGTTAATTTAAATGCAATATAAAGCAAAGCTCAAGGATATCACAAGCTTAACTAACCTAATGATGAACTCACCCCAATCTTTATCAACTTGTTAAATTAAACATCATTCATTAAACATTTCAATTAAGCTCTGCAAACAAACCCCCCCAATCAAAATACAATCAACTAAAAACAATCGACTATTACGAAGTACCATCGCCGAGGATTCGACCCGAGTGCTGCTATACACATTAGCAGAGCACCGGAACTTTGACCGGTCGATAGGCGACAATCGGCCGTGCGTTTCATGAGTCCTAGATATGTGTTGACCCATGTGATGTGTCTAAGCTGTGTCATGACCTGGAAACCCACGTAAGTCGGAGTACGGACAAGATACTACACAAAGTGTAGTCCTTAATACACGCTATGTACTTTTATTTTTATTCATTTATATGGGAGAGCATCACGTATTGTTTCTGAAAACATGTTCTTCTTCCCCATTTTTGGATTGTAACGCTCCGAGAGTCCAAGAAATTTTCTTCTCTTAGATTCTTCATCTGATGTCCATTCTTCAATCCGTAGGTGGATGTAGGATCACATCAGGAAGGCTAAACTCACGCACCCTATTCCATTCTTGTTCCTCTGTCTCACACACCACAGTTTCCATTCGAGTAGAATTGTCAGGATTTTATGAAAATATATATCTACAAATATCGAATTCAAATTAGAGCTTGATATCGAACATACCTACATCTACTAGTCTAAGGTAGGTGGTGCACACCTTGTTTTGTGTTTTTGTGGTCATTTGGGGGTTGAGTCTTTTTAGCGCAACATAGGGTATTGAGTGAGACCCATGTTTCTTTATATTTAATTGACCATATGTATTATGGGATGTCATTTGGCATTCCCTTACCTAATTATGCTTGAGAAAGTTCGGGTTAGAGGTTGTTGATCATTTGGGGCATTTTGGTTAGGGGTGAAAAAATTGTTATAATTAAATTGTTTTGATTAAACTACTGAGTTTAAACTGTTTAAGCATGATTAAGTTTATTAGAGGCTTTTAAGACCTCAGTAATGGTATGGGACAGCACATGGCTAGTGAAATTCAACCGTTTAAATTGTTTTTCCTATTTAAAGTGATTTATTAATTATATATGTGATGCTTGATATTGCATATGTTGGAACTTTTGGGTTGTGTTGGGAGTGACTCGGATATTCTTGAGCAATGTTGATCATAGGTTGGGCTTGGACTATATTATTTGGGTGATTTGACCATGATATTAGGTGTCGTGGACGTCAGATTGAGGTAGTATGACTATCGGGTTGGGCATAGGCTGGGTTACTTTGATTGAAAGACCCTCAGATTCTGAGCGACATGGTCGCAGGGGCATGAGGTTCCAGAGAGGTTGTGGCTTGGGTTCTAAATTTGGTGATTACTTCTCACTTGTGATTTTGGTCGTGGGAACATAAATGACTCTGTGATGAGGTGGTTTTGACTGCTTGTGTGGGTAGATGCCCTCGTAGTTGCGGTTAGGTGATTATGGTTGGGGGTGTTTGTCGTGGAATCTATGTGGGAGATGAGGAGCCTTTAGATTGTTTGGGTTTGCCTATGGGGCATCGGTACTAGAGACACATTGTGTCAAGAAGCACATGGGGTCGGGTTACTACGGCTTGGGTGTGCCTACGGGACCTTGGTACTTGAGACACGAGGTGTCAGGAGGCACATGGTGCTGAGTTATTATTGCTTGGGTATGCCTTCAGGGCGTCGGTACTTGAGACACGCAGTGTTAGGAGGAACATGGTGTCGGGTTACATGACTGAGATTCTGGAATTGGCTGAAGAAGGTGACACTCCATGGTGGATACTGAGAACTAGTAGAGGTTGTGTTTACATTGTGTATTGTACTATTTAATTTTCTTATAGATTCATGCCTACTTAAACACCTATATTAGGTACGCACCATTGGGTGATATCCTATTGAGATTCGTCTCACACCCTACATGGGCCCTTTGGGATGCATGTAGACTTTATGTATTTACGTGCAGGAAAGAGATTAGCTTTAGGAGATGAATCGTATTAGCTATTGCATGGAGATTTGGCATGGACCCTGAGGTCATGTCTAGCTGGAGTTTACTCTATTTTTCTTTCTTTCCTGTATCAACATGCTTACTTTATTTCATAGCTACTGTTTGTTAGCCATGGGAGCCAGTGTTTATTTATGTCACATAAATAGCTTATTTTAAATTTATTTTTATTTTAATTTCCATTAATTCTTTGTTTTTGGGGGTTTCCAAAGTTTTTATGGAGAATAGATGAGTTTTCATGAATTGGGCCAAACCGTGAGCCCAATTCCAGATTTAAAAATAAATTTTGTTTCTTTTATAACTTATTCATTTTTTAATATTTTTCACTCATTCCAACTCCTAAATGTCCTCCCCTAATATATTAACACCAAAATTAAAATTTGGAGCCTTTGGAAATCCATAACCATGGTGTATATGGGTTTTTATTTAAGGAATTGGTCCTGCCCGAAAGCCCAATTCCAGTTTTAAAAATAAAATTTGATTAGTTAATAACTTATTCATTTTTAAGGGGTTTTCGGTGATTCCAAGCCCCAAACACGCCCCTTGAACCCAGCCGCGCATCCAATATCCTCCCACACCCGTTTCAGCTCATTTTCATCGCGGTTTAGGTCGAATGTTCTTAAGAACTCAAATTTCGGGCAGATTTATAAAGGTAATTTGTTTCTTTCATAACTCCTTCGATTCTTACTCTTTTTCCCCCATTCAAATTCCTAAATGATCTACCTATTCTTGTGCGAACCTCCCTTGAAGGTTTTAGTATTTTAGAAATCAGCTACTGGTATTTTGGGGGGCGATTTCTCCAAGATATTTTAAGTAAGTTGTTCTCCTCTTTTCTTCATTCAATTTGTTTAGGGTTACATCCAATTTACTTAGGGTTTCTTTCTTTATAATTGTGGTTCCTAATGTCCAGGAAGTAGGGTTTAAAATTTAAGGTTTTATATTGTGTTTTATGGTCTGAAATTCTGGTTTTAGGTCTGGTTTAGCTTTCTTGAGGTGCGGCGGTGGTGCGTTTGAGTTTTCGCACAAAGGATTCAAGGGTTTCCTTGGTTTTGGTAGGTGATTCCATTGTGTATGAAATCTTTGTGAATTGGCTACTGTTTTTATGGTATTTTCATGCTTATTAAATTTTATTATTTCTGAAAAATATAGTTTTAGTGGTGTTTGTATTTAAAATGAATCCTAAAGGCCAATTTCATGTGAAATTGGGTGTTTTTCATAGAAATGTATTATTAGTTTCATTGGGGCTACCCTATAAGTAACTAGATGATTTTATTGAAGTATAATAGGGATAGAAATACTGTTTTTAATGATTGTCCCTTGTGTTTGTTGCTGAAAAATCTGGTTTTAATGGTGTTTGTGAACCACATGAAATTCTAAGAGTTGTGTTGTGTAATAATGGAGACTTTGCAATGATGTCGTTTCTTGAACTATATAGGGTTGCCCTAAAAATGATTTTGTGTTTTAAATGAAATGTAGTGGGATCTACTTTATGTTTTGGAAACTTAAATATGTGCACATAGTATGCAAGTGAGGTTTATAAGGTGTTTTGTGTACGAAACACTACGAGATTTTTGAGGAATTGTTTTATGAAAAATCTAAGTGTTTTGATGCGTGTTTTAAGTGGTATAAAATGTGATAGCTACTGTATTGGTTATGATTGACCAGTAATGATGTTTTATATGAAAATTTATTTCTGTTTCATGCTAAAATTGATTGAGCACAAAAGGGGAAGCCCGGGTACCTAGGTGGGGCGGATTTGTACTAGTACGGCTAGTGGACCGGATGGGTTTTGTCCCTGTTTCACTTAGCATTTGGATAACGACAACTCTAACTAAACTATGTGGATGATTATTGGGGACCACTAGGTTATGGGTGTGTTCCCTACTAGTGGATCGTGCACGAGAAAGGATTTTGCTATGATTACTTTACACCGAGGTACGAGGTACATAGGGCCCAAGACAACCTAGTGCCTAGGGGTGTTCCCAATGTTGTTGCTCATTGGATTTGTAGTATCTACCCATGTCTTAGGGTGTGTTTGGAAGTAAATTACAGTATCTAACATTTCTATTTTAATGTGTTAGTATTCTAAAAATTTTGGATTGAAAACTATTTCCAATTAGAGGTTTCATTTCTTGAAATTTGAACACTACTTTGCCTTGCGTTTGAAAACTGCTTGCTTTTTCACATTGTATTTCTTACTCTTTGGAATCATTGGGTGGTATCCTACTGGGCTTAGGCTCACACCCTACTTACACCCCTTGGGTGTAAGTAGACTTGGTTATGTTTGATTCAGGTAAAGGAAAGGCTAAGGGTGATGGCGGTTCATGGTGTTAGTTCCCATTCTTGGTGCGGAGTTGTGGAGATAGCTTGGGGGCGATGACCCCTTGTCGTGTGGAGTACTTGGGGCTGTCTTAATGCTATAATAATTTTTATTTGGACCACTTGTATAATCTTTAAACCAATGTACTCAGTTCTGGTTTTCACTTAAGTCTTGTTTGGCTCAAAAATTTCAGATTTATATTATGGAATGTTTTTAATGTTTTATGCTTTCATACTCGGGTAAATCATTCCCAAACCTATATTAATGATACCCGGGCACTTGTGCCAGCCCGTGGGGATAGGGAACGCCCTTCGGGTCATGTCACGGGCTGGGTTTGGTGCCGGTTTTGGTGGTGACCAGATTCGGTTCGTGACAAAATGGTATCAGAGGGGGTTCGCTCCTTTGGTCATGTTATTTGGGGAAGAGTCAGCATAGTCTGGAGCTAGGATTTTTGGGACTTGAAATTTCAGTCATGGGTAGTGTGCCTGGCCAGCACACCTCATGAAGGGATTCAAGTCACCATGGTAAGTATGGATTTATTTGAGTGCTTTGGTTTTCTTGGTTTAATGATGACTATGGGAAATGAAAAGAGAGTTGGGAGAATAATCTCAGTGAGCTCGCAGGGCCTGGCAAGCCATGTGGAGCCATGGATATTTCCCTAGAATACTCTCTGTGACGGCGAAGTGATTGGAATATGGCTGCCAACCATATGTCCAAGTCACCCACCGAAACTAGTTTCCTCTTGCATTGTTTTGTGCTTTAGTTTTGAAATCTTAGCACTTTGGTTTTAAGGTGACTTGGTTTTAAGAAGCGTAAAGTTTTTATGAAATGATTTTCAAATAAAGAGGGAATGGTTTGGTTTATGAAATGGCGGAACTGAATTTTCAGAATTGTTTTGAAATGTAAAATGGTGTGCTTACACCTCTTTGAAAGTAGGAACTATATTGAATTTGGTTTTGAAATGTGTTTCCAATAGAGTTTTCTAAACAATTAGAGTGTGTTTTAATGGGATGATATGTTTCGAAATTGATGTGAATAAATTGAAAGTGAGTTCTTTTCTAAATGGTTGTGTCCTTATGAAATGTTTTGTAAGATGTGAATTGGGATTTCGATCTCATTGTTAGCAGTTTTGAGAAAAAGGTTGGTTTGGTTGACCATTTTGTTTTTGAAAAGTGGAAGGAAGTTTTGTTTTACCCTTTGGTATTTCCATGAGTGACCACATGCATGGGGTTATATAGGATGATGGATGGTTGATGGCATGACTGGATGAGTGCTGGGATGGATATGAGGAGGGTGCCCAATGTGGCACAAAAACATGCATGTGTGAGGCCCATGGGGTACCATTGGTGGATACGCTTACTGCTAAACCGTTTGTTTTCAAAGAATTGGTTTTAAAGAAAAACATGATGTCTTGATGAATAGTTTGGTATGGTTTGTATTATGGGTTTTTGAAAATGTTGATGTTGTGGGATGTTTTGAGTTCAAGAACCCCTTCTGTTTGAACTATGTTTTGGGTTTATGTTTGGTCGGTAAGCTGTGTTGCAGGGATGGTTAGTGGTCTCTTTTGAAATTTTTTTTTGGGATGCCTTTACGGTGGTTCCCTTCATGTGTTTGGATCTGGTTTGTGGCATGTTTTGACCAATGGACCAGCTTGGTTGGGTCCTTGGGTTCTCTCATTGGATAAGGTACGCCCCAATTAAGGGTTAATGCACAACTGAAGTGCAACCCGTTTTGTTTCGCCATTGGAAAATCCTCCAGTTGATCAATATAAATAATATTTTATCGAACATTTCTTTTATTGAGTCTACACCCATTCATTTCGCTGATTTGTGGATCCTCTTGTAGTGGGATAGTGCTTGGGGAAGGTTGAAAGAGACCTTAGTTTCTTAAGTTTCCAGATTCACCAAAGGTGGGAGTGTTCTTTCGTTGTTAGTACAGATGAGTGTCTTGATGGTGTCTAAGAGGGCCTCTGGGTTCTTTATAGTTTCTTGGAAGAAAGAGTTATTATTAAACGACCAATTTTGAGATTTAGGTCATGATATGATATTGTGTCCACTTTTTGGACTTATCTGTTGTTTAAGGACTTTGAATATGGTCCCGTTCCATGTATTGTTTCTATCAATCGTCAGGGTCATGTTCGGTGACGCATTGTGATGTTGTGTGCTCTTTTGACCATAAAGGTGAAGGTCACACAATCCTTTAAGGTTCTATGTTATGTTAGGATTGTGTCTCCCTTGGGAAAAACATCAAATCCTCTATCTTAGAGGAAGGTGTTTATACGTGTCTTTCCCTTCTATTGTTTCTCACCCAAAGAAACAAGGTGTGATGTGTGTGCATCGTCTGATCCCTTGTTTCAATGAAATGTTTGGTTTTGGTAAAGTGGGTTATGGAGTGTGTTATGTCTTGATAAACCCATCAGGTTATGAAGTGTAGTTGTTTGTGGCACCGAAAGAAGAAGTTCCACATAGGGGTTTCAATAGCCTAACTGCGTGGCCGAAGATGCTTCAATATTTTGAGCTCCAGCCATAGGTCCCGGAGAGAAGCTGGCGCGTAGTCAGGGGAAACACCAGTGTCATTTAAACACTTGTACAAAGTCCTATCCTCAGTATGAAAGATAGGAACAGTTTAAACCTATGGTTTCATCATCTTCCTTCTGTTGTTCTCGTTCGGTGGAAATAGGTAGAGGGCCTTGTACCCATGTCATCGCCTAATGTTTTTCCCTCCCACGTTGGTTTCCATTGAGTCATTGGAGAATGGTTGGAAACTTGGCTAGAAAGTTTGAGCACACATTTTTTGCATGATTAGTAGTGTCAGTGTGCTAGGAAGCCACGTTCAAATAATGATCAGAATAGTTAGTGCATGGTTTCCCAAACCGTGCGGTCTGACCCTGCACCCTTTCCAAATCTTAAAAAAAAAATTGGGTCTTTTTGTGTCGGCCCATGCTGGTCAGTTAAGATGGTTGGTTCTTGTGGTGGGAAGACCCATTGTGGGTATCATGTATATTATTTTGTAAATTTCTAATTTATGTATACCCCTTGTACTAGGGAGTCTGTTTCGGCCTCCCCCTATTAGTGTCTTGATTCTGTCTCGGAAAAAAAAAATTTAAGTTGTCTCTTATGGTGGGGAGCCCATTTGTGTCTCTTCATACGAGTAACTCATATTTTTCCTTGGTTTTGTATGGGAAGTAGGTATTATCATTTGGAGATATCTAACTACCTACATCTTTCTTTGGTAAAAATTGATATTGGAGAGTGACCAATGGTTTAGTTATAGTAGGGCAAGTGTAACCTTGTTCGATGTTGTTGTTTATTTGGGTAAATTGATTGAGTATTGTTCTGATTGTGTTTGAGGAGTTTTCATTTGGGATAAAGCATTAATGTGCTTAATAATTTCAGAAAAGTGGTGTATGTTTTGGCTGTGAGAGGATTCCTTCCTTCATTGATCACTGGAGGTGTTATGGCCTTTGGGGGAGAAACCTGGCAAGAGAGTACCTCTTGGTTTCTCAGTTGAGTTTGGTTGTTGCTTTGGCCTTACTGTGACTTTCCGGGGCGGAAAGTTTTCATGGTGGGGAGAATTGTCACATAAATAGCTTATTTTAAATTTATTTTTATTTTAATTTCCATTAATTCTTTGTTTTTGGGGGTTTCCAAAGTTTTTATGGAGAATAGATGAGTTTTCATGAATTGGGCCAAACCGTGAGCCCAATTCCAGATTTAAAAATAAATTTTGTTTCTTTTATAACTTATTCATTTTTTAATATTTTTCACTCATTCCAACTCCTAAATGTCCTCCCCTAATATATTAACACCAAAATTAAAATTTGGAGCCTTTGGAAATCCATAACCATGGTGTATATGGGTTTTTATTTAAGGAATTGGTCCTGCCCGAAAGCCCAATTCCAGTTTTAAA
This sequence comes from Viscum album, assembly GCA_963277665.1. NCBI lineage: Eukaryota > Viridiplantae > Streptophyta > Magnoliopsida > Santalales > Viscaceae > Viscum > Viscum album. The sequence goes on from OY728158.1 coordinate 328,931,251, forward strand.
AATAAAATTTGATTAGTTAATAACTTATTCATTTTTAAGGGGTTTTCGGTGATTCCAAGCCCCAAACACGCCCCTTGAACCCAGCCGCGCATCCAATATCCTCCCACACCCGTTTCAGCTCATTTTCATCGCGGTTTAGGTCGAATGTTCTTAAGAACTCAAATTTCGGGCAGATTTATAAAGGTAATTTGTTTCTTTCATAACTCCTTCGATTCTTACTCTTTTTCCCCCATTCAAATTCCTAAATGATCTACCTATTCTTGTGCGAACCTCCCTTGAAGGTTTTAGTTTTTTAGAAATCAGCTACTGGTATTTTGGGGGGCGATTTCTCCAAGATATTTTAAGTAAGTTGTTCTCCTCTTTTCTTCATTCAATTTGTTTAGGGTTACATCCAATTTACTTAGGGTTTCTTTCTTTATAATTGTGGTTCCTAATGTCCAGGAAGTAGGGTTTAAAATTTAAGGTTTTATATTGTGTTTTATGGTCTGAAATTCTGGTTTTAGGTCTGGTTTAGCTTTCTTGAGGTGCGGCGGTGGTGCGTTTGAGTTTTCGCACAAAGGATTCAAGGGTTTCCTTGGTTTTGGTAGGTGATTCCATTGTGTATGAAATCTTTGTGAATTGGCTACTGTTTTTATGGTATTTTCATGCTTATTAAATTTTATTATTTCTGAAAAATATAGTTTTAGTGGTGTTTGTATTTAAAATGAATCCTAAAGGCCAATTTCATGTGAAATTGGGTGTTTTTCATAGAAATGTATTATTAGTTTCATTGGGGCTACCCTATAAGTAACTAGATGATTTTATTGAAGTATAATAGGGATAGAAATACTGTTTTTAATGATTGTCCCTTGTGTTTGTTGCTGAAAAATCTGGTTTTAATGGTGTTTGTGAACCACATGAAATTCTAAGAGTTGTGTTGTGTAATAATGGAGACTTTGCAATGATGTCGTTTCTTGAACTATATAGGGTTGCCCTAAAAATGATTTTGTGTTTTAAATGAAATGTAGTGGGATCTACTTTATGTTTTGGAAACTTAAATATGTGCACATAGTATGCAAGTGAGGTTTATAAGGTGTTTTGTGTACGAAACACTACGAGATTTTTGAGGAATTGTTTTATGAAAAATCTAAGTGTTTTGATGCGTGTTTTAAGTGGTATAAAATGTGATAGCTACTGTATTGGTTATGATTGACCAGTAATGATGTTTTATATGAAAATTTATTTCTGTTTCATGCTAAAATTGATTGAGCACAAAAGGGGAAGCCCGGGTACCTAGGTGGGGCGGATTTGTACTAGTACGGCTAGTGGACCGGATGGGTTTTGTCCCTGTTTCACTTAGCATTTGGATAACGACAACTCTAACTAAACTATGTGGATGATTATTGGGGACCACTAGGTTATGGGTGTGTTCCCTACTAGTGGATCGTGCACGAGAAAGGATTTTGCTATGATTACTTTACACCGAGGTACGAGGTACATAGGGCCCAAGACAACCTAGTGCCTAGGGGTGTTCCCAATGTTGTTGCTCATTGGATTTGTAGTATCTACCCATGTCTTAGGGTGTGTTTGGAAGTAAATTACAGTATCTAACATTTCTATTTTAATGTGTTAGTATTCTAAAAATTTTGGATTGAAAACTATTTCCAATTAGAGGTTTCATTTCTTGAAATTTGAACACTACTTTGCCTTGCGTTTGAAAACTGCTTGCTTTTTCACATTGTATTTCTTACTCTTTGGAATCATTGGGTGGTATCCTACTGGGCTTAGGCTCACACCCTACTTACACCCCTTGGGTGTAAGTAGACTTGGTTATGTTTGATTCAGGTAAAGGAAAGGCTAAGGGTGATGGCGGTTCATGGTGTTAGTTCCCATTCTTGGTGCGGAGTTGTGGAGATAGCTTGGGGGCGATGACCCCTTGTCGTGTGGAGTACTTGGGGCTGTCTTAATGCTATAATAATTTTTATTTGGACCACTTGTATAATCTTTAAACCAATGTACTCAGTTCTGGTTTTCACTTAAGTCTTGTTTGGCTCAAAAATTTCAGATTTATATTATGGAATGTTTTTAATGTTTTATGCTTTCATACTCGGGTAAATCGTTCCCAAACCTATATTAATGATACCCGGGCACTTGTGCCAGCCCGTGGGGATAGGGAACGCCCTTCGGGTCATGTCACGGGCTGGGTTTGGTGCCGGTTTTGGTGGTGACCAGATTCGGTTCGTGACAATTTACATGTATGACCTACTTTGGATGCATGATTTTTTGTTTTAGTAGTTGTTATAAGTGGTGTTAAACATGCTGTTTTGTTTACATTCTACTGTACTTCTTTCTATATTTATTCTGCTGGTTTATCTGTTATTGATTATGCTTCCTCTATGCAGGTATGGTTCAAGTTTTCAGAGTCATTTATTTTCTATTCATGTTATATTATTATGCTCAGACCAGCACCTTTATTTTCCTCCTTCTAAGAGGGTATAACCTCCCCACTATTCCTATTTACACCCTCACTGCTAGTCGGCAGCCTTTGGCGTTTAAGGTCAGTAACACCCAACCCGTTTAGCACTACTCGGGTGGTTGTTCGGGTTGGTGTGTTACAAAGTGGTATCAGAGGGGTTTTTTTCTTGATAGGTATTTAGTAGAAACTTTTTAATGACTAATAATGAGATCGAGACTGCTTTTTATTTTTGCTGGTTTACTATTTAGGATATGGTAGACTGGAGATAGGTTGTTATTGGAACTGGGTTTTTAGCTTGTGCTTGGGTGCCTGTAGCCCCAGGTACAAGGGATGGACCAAGTTGCCTTGGGTGGGAATTACTATTTTTCTTTTTCTCAGATTACTGTTTATATTATTTCCACCTTGGTGGATCACTTGGTGTGTGATATTATTGGTTGTGATATGTGATCCTTGACCTGGTGCGGTAAGGGAGAATTGTACCTTGGCCCATTATGGAAAGGCGTGATTGTATAGCTTTTGATAGGCACCTTTTTAGGGTATTTCAATTTAATAACTGCACATATTATTTGTGAAGTGATAATACCATGTGAATAATAGAAATTTCCATGCCATAGATTTTTTTGATATGTGAAAGGTGAAATTCCTAATAGAATTTCTTGTTTATTTCAATGTAATATTTCATGCCTTAAATTATGTAGAATTGCATATGGAATGAGATTTGGGCCTGGATAATATATGAGCAGGTAGGTATTATGACTGAGGTGATGTTGATCACCACGATTAGGCATAATGGATGTCGGTTTGAGGCAGTGTGGTTATCAGGATTGGGCGACTCGATCATCAGTTTGTGGAAATGATGGTTGTCAGGATGGGAATGTCCCAAGTTACTTTTGATACTTGGCTCTATTGAGGGTGGGTAAGGAGTCCATGAGGTTAGGATGTTGTGGGGCATGGTTGCGGTGGGGGAGATTAAGGGTAGTTGTTATGAGCTTCCTCTTTACTACTTTCCTTATATGTGTTATATATATACATTTGGTTATATATGTGGGTTGTCTAACCATTTATGGTATTCAGCAGGTTCCTCCTAGATGGCTTGATGGAACGTCAGACAGGTAATGGTACAGTGCCATAGGAGCACGATCAGGTTCATAAACATGAGGGATAGGTAGAGCATGAGCCGTAGGTACGGGATCAGGGAAAGGATCAGGTTCAAGATCTAGTATAGGCCAATCAGCAGTCGGGTTTGGTAGTGTTCGGTTCATGTCTCGATGAGCATCTAAGTTCTATTCTGGTATGTTTCTTATAGGGGATTGATAAAGGCACACAGGATACAGATCCCTCTATGAAATATATGATGTGGGAGTTCCATTTGTAACACCTGCCGCTTTTTCAGGGTGAGGGTGGTCCACAGGTAGCTGAAAACTAGTTAGGGAGCATGAATATGATCTACGAGTAGCTAGAGACTCCTTTAGGGAAGAGGGTCAAGCTGGAGACATACATGTTGAGAGGACCGGTGAAGATTTGGTGGGATGTTCAGGTTCAGGCTCACAGACACAATGGAATGGCATGGAAGGACTTTGAGGACAGGTTTTTCGAGCACTTTTTCCTAGAGATGCTGAGGATAGAAAGAGTTTAGGAGTTCTTGAGCCTCCAACGAGGTGACATGTCCTTCATGGACTATGAATCTGCCTTCACTGATCTATCTCTCTTTGAACTAGGTATGGTAATTGATGACACCACAAGGGTGAGGCACTTCGAATATGGCTTACAACATGCCATTAAGGTGCAGTTAAACATCTTCAGATTGTCCTAATTTTCAAAGGTGGTGAAACAGGATCTCATAGCCATGGGTAACTTGATGGATAGGTCCCGTTTGAGTCGTTCATTGACTTGAGGTGATGGTTCATATAGCAGGAATCGAGGTTTGGACGATTTCTAGTAGGGCAGTCACACCAAGGACTCAGCTAGACCACCTCATGGAAGTTATTAAGTGGTTTTATTTCTGTGTGGGTAGCCAGGGAATTTCTAAACTCAGTGTGATAGGCCTCCAAAGGAGTACCGGGCATGTGGATAGGATGAAATCTGGATAGGTTCTACAGGCAGCCTTCTCAGACAGCTAGAAGGTAGGGACCAGGACAGACAGTGGTGTCTGGGGTTGATTCAGGATCGGTATTTGGTGAGGGTAGTTTAGGTTCAGTTGCATGTGGAGGATGTGGTAGAGATAGCGGGGCCCGAATGAGGGGTCAATGGCTAGTGACTAGAGAAACACCACAAATAGTTCAGGCATCAAGCAGTTGTACTTCAGGATAGGTTCATGCTGTGGAGCTGCCAGAGGCTGAGTAGGTTGTTGAGTCGATGACAGTCAGAAGTACACCAAGGGTGTGGCCATGATTTTTCTTGTTTTTTTTGGCATGTCCTGTTGAGTCATATCCATTTTGAGTGCACGAGGTGCACAAGATATTTGTGGAATGGACAGATGCAAGTCAGTGGCATTGTCACCATTTCAAGTGTGTGATATATTTATACATATATATATATATATTTATGAGATGTGTGGAATCAGGATAATCAAGGGTTCAGAATACTTGAGGTGACATGGGCATTGGGGCATCAAGGATCCAGGTTACTTGAGGTGAAAGGCATAAGGTTTTGTTTTGAGAATCCATGGTATGAAGGACCTCATGGAGGCAGACACCAATATAGTGTAGGATACGTTTGGGTGTCTGGAATGAAATGGTAGAACCTGATAGGGTGAAGGGGTGACGATACATCGCAGGAGGACCATGAGTCCTGAAATAGGTCATTTTACCTTTGTTTGATTTGATTGTTGGGCCAGAATTTTCTGAAGTTTTATTCACCACCCTTATAAGGGAAATTCAGGGACAAATTTTTTTAAGGGGGGAAGTTTGTAAGAACCTAGTTCTTACTTTAAGGTATGGGTTTCATTTTTTTTTTTCTTTCTATTTCGAGCTAGTTTTTGAGAAAACAGGGGGAAAACTAGGTAGTTCTGTAAATTTCCAGGTTACACACCGTGTACTCCCAATTACATTTCATGTATATGTTAGGCGTGTACTGACCGCGTGCTGACTAAGTACATGCCATTTGGTGATCGTGTAAAAATAATCTATTACACAACATGTAGTGTTCATTAACATGTCATGTGTTTTACCTTCCTCGTACCGGATGATTCCTAGTCATGTGTTAGCCCATGTGATTCATCTAAGTCATGTGATGACCTGGAAACCCGTGTAAGTTAAAGTATGGAAAAGATACTACATGGCATCTAGTCCTTAATACACACCATGTACTTTTATTTTTTTCATTTATATAGGATAGTGTCATGTCTCATTTCTAAAAACATCTTCTTATTCTCTGTTTTCAGACTATGATGTTCCAAGAGGCCAAGAACATTTCTTATCCTAGAATCTTCATCTGAAGTCCATTATTCAATCCATCAGTGGTTGCGGGATCGCATTAGGAAGGCTAAACCTGCGCACCCTATTCTATTCTTGTTCCATAGTCTCACACGCCATAATTTCCATCTGATTAGAATTGTTTGGATTTGATGGAAATGTAGATCTATGAATATCAACTTCTAATTAGAGCTTGATATTAGACGTACCTACATCTACGAGTCTAAGGTAGGTGGTGCATACCCTGTTTTGTGTTTTCGTGGTCATTTGGGGGATGCATCTTTTTAGCATAATGTTGGGTATTGAGAAAGACCCATGTTTATTTATATTGAATTGATTGTATGCCTTATGGGATTCCGTTGGGCATTCCCTTACCTTGTTATGCTTGAGAAAGGCCAAGTTAGAGGTTGTTGCTCACCTAGGGCATTTTGGATGGGGGTTCGAAAATGGTTATAATTGAATTTTTTTGATTAAACTACTGAGTTTAAACTATTTAAGCATGATTAACTTTATTAGAGGCTTTCAAGACCTTAGTTCTAGCATGGGACAACACATGGCTAGTGAAATTCAACTGTTTAAAAAAAATTCCTGTTTAAAGTGATTTTTTGATTATATATATGTGATGCTTAATATTGCATATTCTGGAACCTTTGGGTTGTGTTGGGTGTGACTTGGATATTCTAGAGTGATGTTGATCATAGGTTGGGCTTGGCCTAGATTATTTGGGTGGTTTGACCATGGGATTAGGTGTCGTAGACATCGGATTGAGATAGTATGACTGTCAGGTTAGGCATAGGCCATGTTACTTGGATGGAAAGACCATCGGGTTATGAGATACATGGTCATAGGGGAATGATGTGACAAAGAGGTTGTGGCTTGGGTTCTAAATTTGATGATTACCACTCACCCATGATTTGGGTCGTGTTCACATAGATGACTCCGTAATGAGGTGGTTTTGACCGCTCATGTGGGTAGAGGCTCCTGTAGTTACAGTTAGGTGATTATGGTTGGGGTTGCTTGTCATGGAATCCATGTGGGAGGTGAGGAACCTTTATATTGTTTGGGTGTGCCTATGAGACGTTGGTACTAGAGACACGTGGTGTCAAGAGGCAAATGGTGTCAGGTTACTACTACTTGGGCATGCCTACAGGACATCAGTACTTGAGACATGAGGTGTCAGGAGGCACATAGTGCCAGGTTACTATTTCTTGGGCATGCCATTAGGGAATCGGTACTTGAGACACGTTGTGTCAAGAGGCACATGGTGCCGGGTTACGTGACTGAAATTTTGGTGTTGGCTGAAGCAGGTGACACTCCATGGTGGCTGTTGAGCACCAGTGGAGGTTATGTTTACATTGGTCATCATACTATTTACTTTCCTTATAGATGCATGCCTGCTTAGACACCTATACTTGGTATGCACCATTAGGTGTTATCCTATTGATATTCATTTCACACCCTACATGGGCCCTTCGGGACGTGCGTAGACTTTATGGATTTATGTACAGGAAAGAGATCAACTTTAGGAGCTAGATCGTATTATCTGTTGCATGGAGATTTGGTATAGAACCTGAGGTCATGTCTAGCTGGAGTTTACTCTATTTTTCTTTCTTTACTATATCAATGTGCTAACTTTATTTTGTAGCTACTTTTGGTTAGCCATGGGTGCCAGTGTTTATTTACATGTATGATCAGTTGTGGGTGCATGATTTCTTATTTCAGTAGTTGTTATAAGTGGTGTTCATCAGGCTGTTTTGTTTACATTCCACTACACTTCTTTCTCTATTTCTTCTGCTGGTTTATCTTCTATTGATCGTGCTTCTGCTATGCGGGTCTGGTTTGAGTTTTCAGAGTCATTTATTTCTACTTAATGTTATATTATTATGCTTGAACTGGTACCTTTATTTTACTCCTTCCTAAAGGGTATATCCTCCCCACTAGGCTTATTTATACGCTCTCTACTAGTTGGAAACCTTTGGCGTTCAGGAAGGTGCGGCTAAGGTCAGTAACACCCAACCTGTTTGGCACTGTTCGGGTCGGGACGTTACAAATTGGTATCATAGGGGTTTTTTTATTGATAGGGATTTAGTAGCATATTTTGACTGACTACTAATGAGATCGAGACTAGTTTTTATTTTTGCTGGTTTACTATTTGGGATATAGTAGACTAGAGATAGGTTTTTATTGGAACTGGGTTTCTAGCTTGTTCTTGGGTGCCTACAGCCCCAGGTACGAGGGATAGACCACTTTACCTTGGGTGGGAATTGTTGTTTTTATTTTTCTCAGATTAATGTTTATATGATTTCCACCTTGGTGGCTCACTTGGTGTGTGATACTATTGGTTGTGATATGTGATCCTTGACCCAGTGCGGTAAAGGAGAATTGGGCCTCAGCCCGGTATGGGAAGGCGTGATTGTCTGGATTTTGATAGGCACCTTTTTAGGGTATTTCAATTTCATAACTTCACATATGCTTTTTGAAGTGATAATATCATGTGAATAATATAAATTTCCATGCTATAGATGGTTTTGAAATGTTAAAGGTGAAATTACTGATATAATTTCTTGTTTATTGCAATGTAATATGTCATACTTTAAATTATGAAAAATTGCATGTTGCGTGAGATTTGGTCCCAGATCATATATGAGCAGGTAGGTACTATGATTGAGGTGATTTTGATCACCAGGATTGGGCATCCTGGACATCAGTTTGAGATAGTGTGGCTGTCAGGATTGGGTGGCTCGGTCGTTAGTTTGAGGCAATAATAGTTATCAGGACGTTCATGGCCCAAGGTACTTTTGATACTTGGATCTATTGAGGATGGGTAAGGAGGCCATGAGGACAAGATGCTGTGGGGCATGGTTGTAGTGGGGGAGAGTAAGGGTAGTTGTTATGCACTTCCTATTTACTACTTTCCTTATCTGTGTATACATATTGTTATATATGTGGTATTTCTGACCATTTATGGTATTCATCAGGTTCCTTCTAGATGGCTCGATGGAACGTTAGGGAGGTGATGGTACGGTGTCGCAGGAGCACGACCAGGTTTAGACACCTGAGGGACAGGCAGTGCATGAGCTGTAGGTACAAGCTTAGGGACATGATCAGGTTCAGGATCCAGTGCAGGCCGAATAGTAGTCGAGTTTGACAGCATTTGTTTCGTGGCTTGATGAGCAGCTCTAATCTAGTCTGGTGCATGTCTTTCATGGGATTGACAAAGGCATGCAGGGTACAGAGCCCTCTATGGCATATCTAACGTGGGAGTTCCAGTCGCAGCACCTGCTGCTTTTTCAGGGTGAGGTTGGTCTATAAGTAGCTGAAAACAAGATAGAGAGCATGTAGATAATATTCAAGTAGCTCAAGACGCCTTTGGGGTGGAGGGTCAAGCTGGAGATGTACATGCTGAAAGTAACGGCAAAGTGTTGGTGGGATGTGCAAGTTTAGGCTCGCAGACACGAAGGACTGGCATGGAAGGACTTTGAGGAAAGTTTTTTCGAGCACTTTTTCCTAGAGACGATGAGGGAAGAAAGATCTTGGGAGTTCTTGAGCCTCCAGTAGGGTGACATGTCTGTCATGGACTATGCAGCTACCTTCACTGATCTATCTCTCTTTTCACCAGGTATGGTAACCGATGACACCTTATAAAAAACCTTCTCTTTATTACACACTTAAACATGATTTATTACATAAATTCATCACTTGATACAACATACAATATTGAGATGTCTAGTGTATTTGGGTATTAGTAACATTACATAACAACTTAAAACATGAAATACACATCTTTATTGAAAACTTCTTTTACATGACCACACACATTCCTTCGTACATAGCATTGCATGGGAAAACTTGGGGACATGCATAAGAAAAGGGTGAGCTATAAATCCCAGTAAGGGATTAAAAAAGTGATAACATGAAGAATACCATACATGTTAGGTAATAATAATATCAATGGATCATAATAGAAACATGAACATAAAGTCATGATATATCATGATTATCATAACTTGGAAATGTGGCAATAAAATTTAACATGATATTAGCATGAGCTAAGTCCCATTGCACATGGAGCATTAGTAAACCTACATTGAACTTGAATTAGCATAATTAAACCCTCATTTCACTTGACGTATCATCATACTATTCTTTACCCAAACTATCAGGGTGCACTCTTCTTAATCATTTCAATTCATGCATAAGTGTGCCACATGGATCATATAACATTGATTCATTAAACATCATAATTTATTACACGATAAAGGAATGTGGAATTCATACATGAAACTCTATAATAAATAAGTAGATGTGCATAAAGGTGAATACCCTTTAAAGATAAATGGGCATGGTATTCACTACACAATGACTTTGGCTTGGAAAATTGCGGTGCAATTTCAGTAGCATAACAGCGTGACATAAGAATTCATAAAAAATGGTTGATGAGATTGAAATGGGTGTCTCATAATATGTACATGAAATGGAAATTAAGGGGGTTGTATAGATACATATCCCAACATATGTAATGGAATTTAGATTCATAAAATAAAAAGAATTCCTTAAATATAAATGAGGAGAGAGAAATCCCTTACAAAATTCTGGCATGGTAACGGGTGTACATGGGAGGAATTAATGAGAGATAAAGGGGTATCTCATCATTAAAAAATAAGTAGGGAAGTATGGGGTAGTTGTGAAATCATACCCCAATATTTTTAATTGAAAATACAAGTTTATAGAAACATAAAAAAACTTGGACAAAAATGAGAGAGGAAGAAATCCCTTACTTGGAAGTGTGATCCCAAAGGCTTGGGGGGATTGAGAGAGGTTTTTTGGGAGCTTGGGGTGACTTGAGAGTATTATAGATAGATTATGGAAGATTTTGGTAGATCTCTAAATGTTTTTAGTGAAGAGGAAGTGGGAGCTTGGGTGAGTTTATATAGGAAAAGAGAGGGAATTCTTTATTATTTAGGTTTTGGACACTACACATTAAACTAATCAAAAAAACAAACCAAACCATGGTTTTTGCCCATGGTTTTTGGAAAATGGGATTTAAAAACATTATTTTATAAGTAAAATTTCCTAACTTATTAAAATATTAGTCTTTCTTATGTGGAGGTGAGTCACTCTCGAGGAAATCATTTTAAAAAGTTAAAATGTTTTATAAGTCATGGAGGGTCCACCAAAGATTTGTAAAATAAATAAAACAAACCTAAAATCACATTATTTTAATGTTAAAACATATATTGGCCGAAAATTCTATTTATAGTATTTTATTACATCACTATTGGGTCATTATGATGTCATAAAACACATTATATAATTAAACGGTATTTAATTTTTACCCAAAAATTCGACTGTCTCGGAAAATTATGAAAAATTCACCATTAGATAATTTAGATGTCTTGATTCCAAAAAAAATATTCATTTTATCTAAATAATTTTCTAAATATATGAATTTTTAATTTTAAAATAAAAATCGATATTTATCAAAAATTCATGGGTTTTGACAAAAACGACTTTCAAACCTTAATAAAAATCATAATTGTATTCATAAAAATTATACGATCATTTATATTTAATAAAGAGTAATTTAGTAATAATATTTTATTAAAATATTATTAAATTCAAAAATCTATTAATTCATCAAAATATATTTCTTAATTGAATATTAACTAAAAGTACTATTTATGCTATAAAAATTATTTACAAAGTAACAATAATAAAATGAATGTATATTCTTTATTTTATAAAAATAATGCACATAATAATATTTTTAGGTTTTTGTTACATAACCCCTTATAACACCCACATATGACCTAAGGGTAAGGTGTGTGATGGTGACAGACTCTTGGGGTGGCTTGGATAACATCACTCGGGTGGTAATCTCTATCAACTTACACTTCTCCCACAGGTGGTTCTATTTGAGCTTAATGTATTGAATCTCATCTTGGGATTGGTCAAGAGCGAAACCTAGTGATGCCACCTCCTTTTAGGGCTCCAACAAATGGGATTCCTATGGAGAAATTTTACTGGATGAGGTCATCGCTTCCTTTGACTGAGTAAATTGGATTCGTTAAAGCCCTATATTTATATTAATAATGTGGTCACTGTTCAATGACTATATTATCAATAGTAAAAATTCTTAACGATATTTTGAAATCCAAAAACATAAAACCAAGGAATTTCATATGTTTTATATAACCATTTTACACAATAATACATTTAATTAGATCAAGAGGAATTTTCATTAATAAAATTTTGGGTCATTACAATCTTACCTCCTTAAGAAATTTTCCCCTTGAAATTTCCTTTTCCCGCACTAAAAAAGATTCCAGTAACTTCAGTTCATCAATTCCTATGATTCCCACACTACCTCTTCAAACTTGTTGTTTCTCCACAACACCTTGACGAGGGGCATTGTCTTATTTCGTAGAACGTTTTCCCTTTGATCTAAGATCTTAACCATATTCTATTAATAGGAGAGGTCATTCTCCAATGATACCAATTCTGGATTGAGGACATGTGATGGGTCGGGTATGTACTTCCTCGAAAGTGATACATGGAATACATCATGTACTTGAGATAGGTTTGGTGGGAGTGTTAGTCGATAGTCCACTGCTCCAATGCGATTAAGGATCTCAAAAGGGACAATGTAACTTGGACTAAGATTTCTCTTCTTTCCAAATCTCATAACTCTCTTCCACAGTGTCATGTAGAGGAATACCATGTCTCCGACATTAAACTCTAGGTCTCGTCTATGATTACCAGCATAGCTCTTTTGTCGACTCTGAGCAACTTTAATGTGATGTTGTATGGTCTTAACCTCCTCCACCATTTCTTAGACTATTTCTAGACCTATGAGTTTTCTCTCCCCAACTTCATCTCGACATGTCGGTGTTCTGCACCTCTTCCCATAAAGGACTTTATAAGGATCCATTTGGATGCTTGATTGGAAACTGTTGTTGTAAGAGAACTCAACTAGAGGAATATGTTGATCTCATCTTACTTTGAAGTCCATTGAGCATGATCTCAACATTTCCTCAAGTGTTTGGATAGTCCAATCAGATTGTACATCAGTTTGAGGATGATAAGCTGTAATGAAGTTTAGCTTATTATTCAAATCATATTGAAGACTCTTCCAAAATATAGAGGTGAATCTTGGATCTCAATCAGATACAATCTATATTGGTACTCTATGTAGCCTTACCACTTCTTTGATGTATATATGTGCATTGATAAGACTCATTTTCAACTCCTTGAAGCTCTCTTCACATTCATCACTCCAAGAAAACTTGACTCTATTCTAAGTTAGATTGGTAAGAGGGTTTGAAAATCGTGAGAAATTTCTTACAAATCGGAGATAATATCCATCTAACCCCAAGAAGCTACAGATATCCATCATCGATGTTGGCCTTGGAAATCCCTCAATTGCAGTTGTCTTGGATGGATCCATAGATATCTCATTGCTTTTGATGATATGACCCAAGAATGAGACCTCCTTAAACTAGAACTCATGCTTGTTTTACTTTTCATAGAGCTTATCCTTTCACAAGGTCTTTAGTACAGTTATTAGATGCTCTTCATACTCCTTGGTTTTGGAGTATATTAGAATATCGTCTATAAATACTACCAAAAATTTGTTGAGGTAATCTCTAAAGATTCTATTCTTCAAGTCCATAAAGATTATTGGATCATTAGTGAGTCTGAATGGCATTACTATGAATTCATAGTGACTGTAACTTGTACGAAAAGCAGTCATGGGGATATCCTCCTTCTTCACCCTTACTTGGTAATATCCCGACCACAAATCCACCTTGGAGAAGTATTTTTCTCCACATAGCTGATTGAAAAAGTCATCAATTCAGGGCAGAGGATACTTGTTCTTTATCATGATTTTTTTGATCTCACGATAATCAATGAAAAGGCACATTGACCCATCCTTCTTCTTGACAAAGAGGGCTGGTGCACCCCATGGTGAAGAATTTGGACATATAAACCCTTTATATAGATTCTTATATAGTTTTTTCTTCAGTTCCTCAAGCTCCACAACAGACATTCTATATGGATTCTTGGTTATTGTAAATGACCTAGGTATAAGATCAATTAAGAATTAAACATCTCTTCTAGGAGGAAGACCAGAAAATTCCTCAGGAAATACTTCAGCGAATTCCCTCACAATAGGCATGTTTTCAAGGATGGTTTCTTCCTTAGACTCAATCATCTGATCAAGATGGTCATGCTCATAGGGTAGTAATATCCATGCTTGAGATGATGGTGCTAAAGAATATTCATCCTCCTCCTTGCACTTGTACAGAATCGGGGGTCGATTCTCTATATAGAGAGTGATTTCCATCTCATGGCAATTTATATTGGCTCTATATAAGGAAATATAATCCATTCCAATAATTGCATCAAATTCCACCAAAGGGAGTATGATAAGGTTCTTTGGGAAGTTCAATCTACAAATTATGATATGGGAGGAGTTATATTCATGGGATGAAATGATTTCCCCATTTTTCATACTCACCGACATCTTTAATTCCATGATTTTTGGTGGTGTTGATATTTTTCTACTAAACTTTAGGGATATAAAATAATGCATAGAACAAGAATCAAAAATTAAATTCACTATTCTTGAATGAATAACTAGCGTACCTATCACCACTTCATTATTTGGGTTCACTTTAGCGGTAGTGATGGAAAAGGCTCATCCTTGCTGCCTTGGAGGTTGTTGGTTGCCTCCGGAAACCCTTATCTTAGGGCACTAGTTTGCAAAGTGCCCAGGTTCTTTGTAGTTGAAGCAAAGAACATTGTGTTGAGGTTCAAACGGAGTGTTCCTCTCCTCTTACATAGTTGTGGGTTTTTCTTGTCAGAAGTTAATGGCTAGGTTTCCTTCTCTTCCACACCTAAATAATTTCCTTGTCCCCTTTAGGTAATTTCTGGGGTTCTTCCTTCCGCACCATTGGAAAGTGGGGTGCTGTATTTTCTTAGAACCGTTAGATTTATCCATCATACCACCATAATTAAAGTCCATCTTATGCTTCTTAACCCCACGATACCCCTGAGATTCATCAATCTCTATTTCAACTTTGAGGGCACATCAGACAATTTCCATATAGCTATCAAATTCACGGATCGCCAGGGATTTCTGTAGGATAGGTTTTATCCCTCCAAAGAAGCGTTCAACCTTGCATTCAGGGTAACGACAAAGATGAAGGTGTATCGTGAAATCCTTGTAATGTTTTCCTTGTACGCTTTGATGGATTCATCATCTTTTTTCTTGAGGGAAAGGAAGCCCCTTTCCATCTTAAGTCTGAGGGTGCGAGGAAAATATTTTTTGAAAAACATTTTCCAAAAATCCTTCCATTCAAACACCTCAATCTATTCCTTAGGATTTTTATTTTTGATCAATGTCCACCATTTATCATATTCTATCTCCATATGATAATCATCTAAAAGAAAATTCTCTCGTTCGGAACATTGAAGGATGGATAAGATATTTTCAATGGAGTTGATCTATTTTTTGTCAATTGAGGGATCGAATGATCCATTAAAAGTAGGAGGACTTTGTCTCATGAAGCTCTTGATTATGACTTATTCTTTCTTAGGGGGGTTGAACGTTTCTCTTGACCCATGTTTCTATTCAAAACTTGAGTTAACTGAGATAGTATCATGACAAAGTTCATGATTCCTGCTCCCATTAGATTATGCATCTCATTAGAATAGTCATCACATTGATCTTCACATCAGTTGTTAGCCCGAGTACTCATATTATTGGCCATTGGTTGGAATAAAAATTAAGTTAAGGGTAACACATAAAGGTTAATCCAAAGACAAAAATTTATGGCTTATAAATTACTTTTATTTCCTTAACTTATGAATTTATAGACTTCAATCTATGTTATCCAAGATCTACTTCCCAATATATACTCTTAGGGGAATTTTTTTTATTCCCTTAATAATGTTTTTTACTAAGAATATGAATTTTCCAAAGTATATCCCCTGGGAGTGTCATAACCAAGAGTGAAACAAGGCCCGTTTTCATGAACCGGTTCTTGTTCGAGCCTAGCTCAAAGTAGTGTTTTTAGGCTTTACCCCTAGATAAATCTATGTCAGAGCCACCTCTACCTGCTCATATCCAGTCAGGGATGTATTTTCTTGATAAACCACTTAATAAATACACACCAAACTTTAGGGATGTTTTTATTATACTTAGTCTTATCACTAAGGATTTCACTAGTGTTTTCTAATCATAATCTAAAAAATAACTAAACTTATCCTTTGATACCAACTATAACAACCCTATTATTTATTACACACTTAAACATGATTTATTACATAAATTATTCACTTGATACAATGTAGAAGATTGATAGGTATAGTGTCTTTGGTGATTAGGGACATTAAATAACAATTTAAAACATAAAATACACATATTTATTGAAAACTTATTTTACATGAACACACACATTCCTTCGTACTTAGCATTGCATGGGATAACCTGAGAACATGCATAAGAAAAGGGTGATCTAAAAATCCCAATAAGGGACATAACAAGAAATAACATTAAAAATAAAATACATGTTAGGAAATAATAATATCAATGGATCATGAGAGAAACATGAACATAAAGGCATGATATAGCATGATTATCATAACTTGGAAATGTGGCAACAACATTTAACATGATATTAGCATGAGATAAGGCCTATTGCACATGGATCATGAGTAAGACCTCATTGAAATTGAATTAGAATTAGTAATATCTCATTACACTTGATTTATCATGATATTATTCTTTACCCAATGCATTAGAGCCCTATCAGGGCACACCCTTCTTAATTATTTCATTTCATGCATAAGTGTGCCACATGGATCATATAACATGGATTCCTTAAAAATCATAATTTATTCCACGATAAAGGAATGTGGAATTAATACAGGAAACTCAATAATCAATAATTAAATGTGTATAAATTTGAATACCCTTGATAGAGAAATGGGCATGGTATTCACTATGTAATGACTTTGGCTTGGAAAATCATGGTGCAATTTCGGCAGCATAACGACATGACATAAGAATTCATAAAAAATGGTTTATGAGAGAGAAAATGGCATCTCATCATATGTATATGAAATGGATAGTAAGGGGTTCCTATAGATACATGTCCCAACATATTTAATGGAATTTAGATTCATAAAATAAAATAATTTCTTGAATGTAAATGAGGAGAGAGAAATCCCTTACGGAATTTTGGTATGGTAACAGGTGTAAATGGGAGGTGTTAATGAGAGATAAATGGGTATATCATCATTAAAACATAAGTAGGGTAGTATGGGGGAGGTGAATAATCATACCCCAACATTTTTAATTGAAAAGAAAAGGGTATAGAAACATAAAGAAACTTGGACAAAAATGAGAGAGGAAGAAATCCCTTACTTAGAAGTGTGATCAAAAAGGCTTGGCGGATTGAGAAAGGATTTTTGGGAGCTTGGGGTGCCTTTGGAGGATTATAGAGAGAGTATGGAAGAGTTTGGTCGAGATCCAGAGGTTTTTAGTGAAGAGGAAGTGGGAGCTTGTGTGGGTTTATATAGGAAAAGAGAGTGAATTCTTTATTATTTAGATTTTGGACACTACACATTAAACTAATCAAAACCACAAACCAACCCATGGTTTTTCCCATGGTTTTTTTTAAAGGGGAGTGTAAAAATTATTTTATATGTCCAATGGCCGAACTTATTAAAATATTAGGCTTGCTTATGTGGAGGTGAGTCACACTCTCAAGGAAATCATTTTAAAAAGTTAAAATGTTTTATAAGTCTTGGAGGGTCCACTAAAGCTTTTTATAATAAGGAAAACAAGCCTAAAATCACATTATTTTAATGGTAAAACATATATTGGTCAAACAACCCATTTATAGTATTTTATTACATCGCTATTGTGTCATTATGATGTCATAAAACACCTTATATAATTAAACGGTATTTAAGTTTTACAGAAAAATTCAACACTCAGAAAATTATGAAAAATTCACCATTGGATAATTTCAACACCCTAATTCCAAAAATAATTTTCATTTTATCTAAATCATTTTCTAAATATTTTAATTTTTACTTTTAAAATAAAAACTTACATTTATCTAAAATTCATGGGTTTTGACAAAAACAGCTTTCAAACCTTAATAAAAATCACAGTTGTATTCATAAAAATTATAAAATCATTTATATTTAATAAAGAGTAATTTAATAATAATATTTTATTAAAATATTATTTAATTAATAAATCCATCAATTCATCAAAATAGATTTCTTAATTCAATATTAACTAAAATTACTATTTGTGCTTTAAAAACTATTTACAAAGTAACAATAATAAAATGAATGTATATTCTTTATTCTATTAAAATAATACACATTATCATAGTTCTAGGATCTTGTTATATAACCCCTTATAACACCTGCATATGACCTAAGGGTAAGGTGTGCAATGGTGACAGACTCTTGGGGTGGCTCGGATAACATCGCTCAGATGGTAATCTCTATCAACTTCCACTTCTTCTGTAGGCAGTTCCGTTCAAGCTTAACGTGTTAAAGTTCGGCTTGGTCTTGGTCAAGAGTGAAGCCCAGTGATGACACCTCCTTTACAAGCTCTGAAAAATGGGATTTGTATGGAGAAATTATACTAGATGAGGTCATCGCTTCCTTTGTTTGAGTAAATTGGATTTGTTAAATCCCTATATTTATACTAATCATGTGGTCACTGTTCAACGACTATATTATAAATGATAACAATTATTAACGGTATTTTGAAATTCAAAAAAATAAAACCAAGTAAGTGCATATGTTTTATATAACCATTTTACACAATAAGACATTTAATTAGATCAATAGGAATTCTCATTAATAAAAGTTTGGGTCATTACACACCTTGAGGGTGAGGCACTTCGAAGATAGATTACGGAACACCATTAAGGTGCAGGTAAACATATTTAGGTTTTCCTCTTTATCAAAGGTGGTGAATCAGGTGCTCATAGTCGAGGGTAACTTGATGGAAAGGTCCTGTTTGAGCTGATTAGAGGATTCAAGTGATGGTTCATATAGCAGGAAGCAAGATCAGGATGAGTTCCAACAGGGAAGTCAGACCAAGGACTCAGGTAGAACACCTCATGGTAGTTATTCAGTGGTTTTCTTTCAATGTGGGTAGTTAGGGCATGTATGAACTCAATGCGATAGGCCTACAAAGAAGTGTTGGGTATGTGGACAGGTCAGATGTATAGAGAGGTTCTGTAGGTAGCCTTCTTAGATAGCTGGAAGGCAGGTACCAGGATAGATGGTGGAATTCAGGGTTGATTCAGGATCGGTACCAAGTGAGGGTATCAGAGGTTTATATATATGTGGAGGATGTGGTAGAGAAAGTGGGACTCAACTCAAGGGTTAGTGGTGGGTGACTGGACCAGCACTGCTGGGAGGTCAGGCATCAGGCAGTCATACTTTAGGCCAGGTGCATGTCATGGAGCTACCATAGGCTGAGTAGGCTGGTGAGCCAATGAAGGTCATAGGTATTCCGCGAGCATGGCCATGATTTTTCTTGTTTTCTTTTTTTCATGGCCTATTGAGGCATGTCCGTTTTGATTACACAATGTGCATAGGATATATGTGGACTGACCAGATGTGAGAAAGTGGGATTGGCACCATTTCAGGTGTGTGATATATATATATATATATATATATATATATATATATATATATGAGATGTGTGGCATCAGGAGCATCAAGGATGCGGAATACTTGAGGTGATGTGGGCATCAAGACATCAAGGATGCGGGTTACTTGAGGTGCAAGGCACCAGGTTTTGTTTTGAGCATCCATGGGATGTAGGACCTTGTGAAGGTGGACACCAATGTGGTGTGGGATATGTTTGGGTTTCGGTAACGACACGGGGGGCACCTAATAGGGTGAAGGGGTGATGATGCATCATGGTAGGACCATGAGTCCGGAAATAGGTCATTGGACCTTTGTTTGATTTGAGTTTTGTCCAAAATTGTCTGAAGTTTTCTTCACCACCCTTGGAAGGGAAATCTGAGGATGAATTTCATTAAGGGGGGAAGTTTTTAAGAACCCAGTTCTTACTTTAAGGTAAGGGTTTCTTTTTTTCTTTCTGTTTTGAGCTAGTTCTTGCGAGAACAGAGGGAAAACTAGGTAGTTCAGGAAATTTCTATGTTACATGCCATGCACTCTCAAGTACACGTTGTGTGTATGTTAGGTGTGTACTGACCATGTTCTGACTAACTACATTCCATGTGGTGACCATGTAAAAATAATCTACTACACAGAGTGTAGTGTTCCTTAACATGTTGTGTATTTTACCTTCCTCATATCGGCCGAGTCCTGGGTGTGTTTTGACCCATGTGATGTATCTAAACTATGTGATGACCTAGAAACCCATCTAATTCGAAGTACGGAAATGCTATTACATAGCATGTAGTCCTTAATATACATCGTGTACTTTTATTTTTATTCATTTATATGGGAGAGTGTCATGTCTCATTTCCGAAAACATCTTCTTCTTCCCCATTTTCGGACTGTGATGCTCTAGGATGCCAAGAATGTTTCGTCTCCTAGATTCTCCATCTGACGTCCATTCTTCAATCCATCAGTGGTTGTGGGATCACATCAGGAAGGCTAAACCCACACACCCTATTATGTTCTTGTTCCTCTGTCTCACATGCTGTAGTTTCTATTCGAGTAGAATTGCAGGTATTTGACAGAAACATGGATCTACAAAGATTAGATTCAAATTGGACCTCGATATCAGATGTACCTACATCTACGAGTCTAAGGTAGGTGGTTCATACCCTTTTTTTTGTTTTTGTGGTAATTTTGGGGTTGCGTATTTTTAGTGAAACATCGAGTATTGAGTGAGACCCATGTTTCTTTATATTGAATTGATTGTTTACCTTATGGTATGTCTTTGGGCATTCCCTTACCTTGTTATGCTTTAGCAAGGCCGGGTTAGAGGTCATTTCTAATCTGGGGCATTTTGGCTGGGGATGCCAAAATGGTAATAATTTAATTGTTATGATTAAACTATTCATTTTAAACTATTTAAGCATGATTAAGTTTATTAGAGGATTTCAAGACCTCAGTGCTGGTATGGGACAAAACATGGCTATTGCAATTCAACTGTTTAAATTTGTTTGCCTGTTTAAAGTGATTTTTTGATTATATATTTGTGATTATTGATATTGCATATGCTGGAACCTTTGGGTTGTGTTGGGCATGACTTAGATATTCTTGATAGATGTTGATCATAGGTTGGGCTTAGCCCGGATTATTTGGGTGGTTTGACTACAGGATTGGGCGTCGTGGATGTCATATTGAGGCGGTATGATTGTCAGGTTGGGTATAGGTTGGGTTACTTGGATGGAAATACCATTGGATTATGAGCGACATGGTCGTAGGGGCACGAGGTGCCAAAGAGGTTGTGGCTTGGGTTCTAAATTTGGTGATTACCACTCACCCGTGATTTGGTTCATGTGCATGTATATGACTCTGTGATGAGGTGGCTTTGACCATTCGTGTGGGTAGAGGCCCCCGTAATTGTGGTTAGGTGATTATGGTTGGGGTACTTTCTGTGGAAGCCATGTGGGAGGTGAGGATCCTTCAAATTGTTTGGGCTTACCTACGATATTTTGGTACTAGAGACATGCGGTGTCAGGAGGCACATCGTGCTGGGATACTACTGCTTGGGCATGCCTATAGGACATCGATACTTGATACAAGAGGTGTTATGAGGAACATGGTGTCAGGTTACTATTACTTGGGAATGCCTTCGAGGTTTCACTACTTGAGACATGCGATTTTAGGAGTCACGTGGTTTCGATTTACATGACTAAGATTTTGGCATTGGCCAAAGTAGGTGACACTCCATGGTGGCTACTGAGCACCAGTAGAAGTTGTGTTTACATTATGCATGATACTATTTACTTTCCTTATAGATGCATGCTTGTTTAAACACCCATACTAGGTACACACCATTGGGTTATATCCTACTGATATTCATCTCACACCCTACATGGGTCCTTCAGGATGCGTGTAGAATTTATGGATTTACGTGATGGAAAGAGATCAGCTTCAGGAGCTGGATCATATTAGCTATTTCATGGAGATTTGGCATGGACCCTAAGGTCATGTATAGATGAAGTTTACTCTATTTTCCTTTCTTTCCAGTATCAATGTGCTTACTTTATTTTGTAGCTACTGTTGGTTATCCATGGGTTCCAATGTTTATTTACATGTATGACCTACTGTGGATACATGCTTTGTTGTTTCAGTAGTTATTATAAGTGGTGTTCAGCATGCTATTTTGTTTACACTCCACTACACTTCTTTCTATATTGCTTCTGCTGGTTTATCTGCTATTGATTGTGCTTCCTATATGCGGGTCTGGTTTAAGTTTTCAGAGTCATTTATTTCCACGGCATGTTATATTATTATGCTTGGACCAGTACCTTTATTTTCCTCCTTCCCGAAGGGTATAGTCTCCCCACTAGACTTTTTTACACTCTCGCTGCTATTCGGTAGCCTTTGGCATTCAGGAAGGTGTTCCTAAGGTCAGTAACACCCAACCCATTTACCACTGTTTGGGTGGTTGTTCAGGTCATAATGTTACAGTCACCTAAGATAACACATACTATGTTTCCATGTAGAAAAACATGGACATAGAAGTGAAAAACAATTATCAAGTTCTGATGTAGAGGGATATAAAATACGGTCTTTATAAATTTATCCATCATAAAATCGTAAATCTATGATGGGTTAACAGGTCATTGATTTCTTAGTGAGAAAATTAAACTGATAAAAATTTTGTTTTAGGATCCTTTTTATAGAATTGAGGAATTATTTTACTATCTAAGAATATAAGGAAATATTATTACTTTGTATATTTCCATTTCATAAGCACCATTTAATCCTTTTATGATGAATGTCCCTAAAAATAACTTTAATCACCAAAGATTATATAAACCATAAAGATTATTAATACCTTAAAACTCATGTCCAAAAGTAAATGCATACTTATCATTAAACTAAAGCCTTATATAAACATAAACCCAACTAAACATATCCCAAAATTTATTAATCACTTTATGATCACATCACTTAAAACTTCAGAAAGAGTGTCTAAAACCTTAAACATAGGTCTAACCTTTGAAAAATTATGAGATCCCTATAGCTTTCATTAATTCACCAGATGTATCAACATCAATTGTAGTAGTAGAAAACTATTTTTTTAAACCTTTTTGTTTCTGATCATGATGATTTGCACCCCAAGTAAGTAACTTCAGACACATGTTAGCATAATTTAACAACTTATTAAAACTATAACATCTTACTATTTGCTTCTCTTTGATTTCCTGATCATCTCCCTTATAGTCATGATCCATATGACAAAACATACCACATCGGAAGAACTTACCCATCTTTGAAAGACATTCTCTAGGATTATTTTTTCCACACTTCTCATAAGATGGTAGTTTAGTTTTCTTACCTTCAATTTTCCTTGTTGAATGATTTCAAATTTCCTACCAACTAGACCTCTTATTTTTCTTTTTTTCATAGGAAACATGATCATTAGAAAACTCCATTTCTACCTTTTCAGAACATCGAACAAGTTTCTCATAGCTTTTGAACTCATGAGAAGTTAATGCCCTTTGATATCTTGGATTCAATCCTAAGTAAAACCGATTTATATTACTATCAAGATCCCAGATAAAATTTGGGTTGTACCTTACCAAACAGGTGAAGTTTTATTCATATGCAACCACTGAATCTTCTTATTTTTACCTCAATTCCAAAAATTGTTTTTTCATCCTAAGTCAAACAGCCTTAGGAAAATATTTCTCAAGAAATATATTCTTAAATTCATCCAATTCCAAGGCATCAATCTCTTCACTTTCTCTAATATTCTTAATCATTGACCAACATTGGTCAATTCCACCTTCAAAATGATAAATTGAAAGCATTACATTTTTGGGATCTGAACAACCAATGACATCAAATATCTTTTCTAGGGCTTTAATACATCCTTCAGTTATCATGGGGGTATATGATCCTATGAATGATGGGGGTTATTGCCTCATGGAATTTTCCACTATAGACATATTCCTTCATGGTACATTGGGTTTCTCTCTAGAATGGATACCAACACTACTTATAGCTTGTGTCAACTTATCCATTACTGAAACAAATTTTTTTGTTCCAATTCCAACCATCTCAGGATGCTGATTTGGAAGGATGTTTTCCTCTCGATGCTTTCCCACCATAACTACCATGTTTACTCTGCGAAAAACCATTCTGAACAGAAATATCATAGATGAAACAATAAGGTAATCTAAAAATTCCACATCATTTAAACTTTACCATAAAGTAAATTTTTATAGGGTAATTCTATTAACACTATCATAACCTCTAAATTTGTTTAAACCTTTCCTCTGATACCAACTATAAGGCCCCAACCTTAAAAAATTACATAATCTTGAGTAAAGTCAAGAATTTTAATTTATTTAAAATTGAGGACCTTTTCAAGTTTAGAGTTTTAGAGAAATATGCCATAACTCATACATAAAAAATCATAAAATACAAAGTGGACACTTCCAAACAGTATCCATTTTTCCCATAATCTAAAACTTTCTAAATAAATCATGATCTCTTTTATGATACTATTCATAATATTCAACATGAATTATTCCCAAACCTTACTCATCCTTAAGTCCTATGAAAACCATTAAAAATATGGTATGAGTATAAAAAGATCAATAAGGGATATAAAAATAAGAAAATTATTATTCAATTAATAAACATGAAAACCCATGAAAACAATATCATATAGTAATAATTTTCACCCTTAAAAAGTAGTAAATACTTTACTTTGAAAATAAGATCATTTCATACCTTTTTTTTAATCACAATATTACCATAAAATATATATAAATCAAAGAAAATACATAAAGGTACTTTGATATATAATTATACTTGTCACTTTTATAAATGGAATAACCATACGGTCAACTTCCATACATTCCACTCTTATAAATGGAATAGTCATATAGCTGAATTCCATTCCCAATGCATTGGAGGTTATAACTTAACCATTTGTCATTGGTTTATCACGTAACCACCTATCAAATTTCTAAGTACCATTATATAATCATAACACATAAAATCTTTAAATTTTCAACATGTCACTATTAAAATTTCATTTGCACTCATAAGAAAACATTTCATGTAATAAAAATAATAAATACATTTTCAAAACTCATTTTTAATAATAAAATACCCAGAAATTTTAAATAGGGGTTTATTTTTCTTTTAAAAACATGAATACTTATATAGTAATCCAAATATCAAATAATGGTCATGGAGGAGAAGTTTTTATCATCGTATACCTTAAAAGGAACATTCCTTTTATCATTTGTAAAAGAAGTCAAACATTCTGTACATAAAACATAAAAGGATTAATTTTTGAAAACCTTCAAATGAAATTAAAAATAAACATAAAATTTACTTTATAATCCTTTTATTAAATAAAAATATAAAATAATATCAAGAATACTGACATGGAGAAAATTATTCTATGATTAAATCTTGAAACATTCAAGGTGTCTCATACCACTTTGAACATTTAAATAATAAGCCCCATGAAAGAATAAAATTTAAAAAATCATTAAATAAAATGATAATAAATAAATTCATGATATGATATGTCAATTTGGTTTTATATACACCTCATAAAATAATGTGGGTGTATAACATTAAGATATGCCTCAATGAAAAGATATTAAGACGACGACCCTTACCGTGAGTCTGATTCATCACATATGTTATTTGTCTTCTTAAATAATAAACTTATGCTATTTTTTTACTATATTTATAACCTTTTTCAATTTTATTATTCCTTTTATATCACTTAATATCAAGTTATAAAAATTACTTAATTATACAAGCTCATGTTGGATGTTTTGATGATATTCAGTGCGCGACTCCAAAATGACTTTGGTTTTATGTATATAGTCAAAATGGTATTAGTACATAATCTATAGAATAATATTAATGACATAATAATAACTTTTATTCATCAATTATACTTTTAAATCGAACCATTTATGTATGGTTATGAAAAATTAACAACATTGTAATCATGGAGACGGTTGGTTGTACGTACGAATGAGTAACGTTTCCATTTTTCAATGATCATTATGGAAAGAAGGTAATTATTATTTTATATTTAAATAATTTTAATAATACCATAAATATAATATTAATAATATAAATATACTTATATATATCATCCATGTGATGTGGTGATGAAAAATAAATCACATCACTTTGTGGAGGTGATCGTCATACGTACGCATGAACGACGTGATCATTTTTATGTGAATAGAATGGTAAGAATGTAAATGATATATTATAATTTAATAATTATAAATATTTAATTAATATCATATATATAAATATTAATTCCATCATTATAACCATTCTTGAGAGATGATGATGGAAAATGAACTATATCAGTTCGTGAGGCGGTAGTTCGCTGTACACACGAACGATAATTATCTTCTCATTTGATGGAAGTGGAGATTGATTTAGGTGATTATATTATCATAATAACATCTTATTATGTTGAGGATACTAGATTTATTATTTCATCATGTTTGAAAAATATTTTAAAGAAGTGGAAGAATAAATAAAATAGAAATACTTAATTAAAAATAATACCTCTTCTTCAGATGATTTCCTTTGATTAACACCTTAACACCTCTAAGGAGGGTGTTCTGCCTAAAGTAAGGCCTCTATAATGTGTGTAGTGATTATAGGAAGGTATATGGTCATATATTGTCCAATCAAAATAGGTTTTTAGGTGTTAAAAAAAGATAATAATGAGTTCCCTTTTATAGGAGAGGGGAGGGTCACTCTTGAAATTCTTCAAATTATTAAATTAATATAAATTAATTTTCTATTAAAAATGGATCCAAACTTATTTAATTAAAATATAGGATGATTATGGGTATAAATCCATTCATCCAATGGAAATTTGGAAAATTTTTACTATTTTTAATCCTTATCTTTTTGTTTTAACGCTTTTAATTATTACCGTGATATCATGTAATTTATACTTTGAGGGTTAATATAATTAATATAAAATTAAAAAAGATCGGTAAATGAGTAATTAATTAAATTTTAAGACATATTTAAATCATTTGGACTAATTTTATATTTTTATTAATTTTATATCATTTAATAAAATATTATTTATTTTAAAATATCATTAATGTTAATTTTCACATTATTTATCACTTGACTTTTAAAAAATATCACAAAAACATGATATATTCAAACCAAATATTTTAACTAATCAATAACATGTAAAATTAATCCATAAAATTAATTTATGATATTAAATCTCTAAAATTATATTTATTTTAATATTTTTAATATCATTTATTTGATATTTCCTTTAATTAAAAAATTACTACATCATAATTGCGTAAGTCGTTAAGTTAATTATTTATTCCCTAAAAATTAACACTAAATTATCATGATTAAGATAAAAAATTTATATTTTAAAATAATATTTATAGTCAAACATAACCCTTATATAACCCTGTATTAAAAATATTTCACTTGTTAAAAACAAAAGTATGACATAATTGACTTTTCTTTAAATATAATACTATAAATGGATTAAAGTCATCCAAGTGGATCCAATATCTCACAAAATCGTTCCAATGATGATTTAGGACTATAATAAATGATAAAATAAAATTAGGACAAGTTTTAGGGTAATTTTCAATTATTTATAATATTATTTTACCCTTAATAACTCAATTTACCCTTAACCGTGGTAATAAAAATTACTAAAATTACTATTAATTTTCTGTTCAAAAATAAAGGGGGAATATTTAATAAATTTAGACTTTATTATCCTAAATATTTAATTCATTTTTCAAGATTCAAAACACATAATTAGATAAAATTAATTTAAAATTAATCTCATTGGTGAAACGAGAAAACAAGTTTTTAAATTAAAAACATTCAAAAGATTGAAATGTTTTTATATCCAAATTCAATATAAAATTGATTCCAGTGACATTTATTGGATTAAATTATAAAATATTTATCTAAATATACTTTAAAACTAGTTTAAAATATAATATAACCATATAAATAAATCAGATGAAAAATAAATTTTCAATTAAAATATAGTATTTTTTCAATATTTAACAAAAAATGAATCTTATCAGAAAATACCAAAAAATAAACCAAATTAAATTTTTTACTCTAATTTCAAAGAAGAAGTTTATTTTTTCAAATATTATTTATAAAAGTATTAAAAACTATATTTAAAACAAATGCGCTATCAAATGGAGGCAAATATGCCTTTTAAGAAAAATAATTCTTTTATGTGTAAAATTGAATTTGTTCTTACATCATGTATAGAAAAAATATAAGATGGATATTAAATATTATATTTAATATATTATATATAAATTTCATTACTATCATCCAACAAGAGTTATTTTTTTATTACACTTTTCCACATTTAAATAGTTTTTCAGAAAAACATTTCCTTCTATTTTAAAAATGGTTTTATTTCATTTCTAATTAATTGATCACCAAATAATTAATTATATATTAATGTGTAAATCATATTTTCATAATTCAGTTAATCATTCTCATTTCCTCTATTCTAAGTACTGGGTTATAATGGTAACATTTAAATAATAATATTATGTTGTTTGCTTAAACTCGATGTGGTGTATCATGTACGCTATCGAACATAGTATTTATTTTTATTAAAACTCGGGATGTTACACCTAACATGTGATGAATTACTTGGGGGTAAAATAGAAAAAAATATATATGATTACTATTATTCCACACTATTTATGCCACTCCCTATGATATGTTCTTATGCTTATGATATGATCTCATGGATCATGATCTTTGATTCTTTGATGATTCAAGTCTTATTATCTACCAAATACTTATGCAATGATTGTGATCTAGGAGTTTATGGTTATGATTTTAAAATTTTAAGATCATATTTTCATACCCTTATTCTCATGTTATGCTTATATATGATCATTGGATGATATCTTCCATGTTTACCCTTACTGAGTATCTAAGTTTCCCCTTTCTTATGTTTCCATTCCCTGGGTTATGAAGAAAGGTTTTAAGTAGGGTTTTTTTAATAAGTGTATAATGTGAAAATAAGTTTTTGGGATATTTTGAAGATCTTTTATTAAATAATATGTTTATATATCTTGTCTCCAAATACACTAAACCATTATAGTTCAAGGGAATGTATTGTTTTGGTATATATTAACTATTCACCTAAAATGATGTAATAATTATGTATAAAATGCTTGAGTAGCCTCTTCAGCCATGGTAAATATATACCAGTACAACTTTACAATAAAGAAATGAATTTAAAACAACCATATCCTTATAGGTCCACGCGGTTTGCAGTAGGTCATGCACATCAAACTACACACGAGGCCAAAAATAGACTGAAAACTCTAGCTCACACCCAAAGCTCCTAAGCTTCACCTGAGAACCTGAGCTACCTCCCAATCCTCAAACCATAATGGAAACACTCCCAAAAATAGGTTATAACTCTTTAAATTTACATCTAAATCTAAATTAACTGAATGTCCCCTCAATGGGTCAAGAATTCAAATTTCCTCAGAAATTTATAACTCGTAACAATGTGGATCATTACAAACTCCCCTATAAATGATTCTCTCCCCCAAATATCCTATACAACATCATAGAATCAGATGATACTGAACGTTGCTCCGATCCTAGTGGGTATCATGGACTCAAGTGCATCTCCCCAAACACCAAAGTCTTCTAATTAGAAGTGAGGTCCTAGGTGTATTAGTGGGGAGACTATTCCCTCATTAGTAGAGGGTAACACATTGGAAATACAACAAAAATTTAATAGCGAAAGCAGTAAACCATACAATAGAACAAATAGTGGAAGAATGATAGTATAATAAAGCCAAAAGTCACATCATAACTATATAGTGATGCATTTCATATGTTTCTAATAAAACTGCCAAAACAACTGATAGTATAATAAATCCAAAAGTCACATCATAACTATATGGTGATGCATTTCATATGTTTCTAATAAAACTGCCAAAACAACTACATAATAATCATATATAAAACATGTTCCAAAATTAAAAAAGTACAAAAAATAATCCCAGTAGCATCACGAGCCTAAGCTTGGTCCCATGCTCTCCGGCTCCAAAGTAGCATATCAAGTACTTGTATTAGGTTGCTTTCCCTTTTTGACACATGTAATCATTGAATTTGTTTTGGTCACAAAAAGTGGTCCAAATAAGATGTGAGATAAAATTCTAGTAGGAAACCACCCAAGGTCTATGCCAATCAGTCAGTGGATATATATAGCACTTAGTGTGTAATAAAAAAAGTATTAAGAAAGGAAGTACTCAAAAGTAAACACCCTTCATGCAGTGGTTTTCATTCTCATTCATATTCATTTAACAATTCAATTACATTGAATTTATAAGTCTCGATATCTGTCTCAATCCCAACATCCCCCTTTTAATTGGAAGCACAAAAAATGCCTTATAAGGCCATTTAAACAATACAGGTCAAGACCGACTCCAAGATTATGCTTTGGCTTGGAGACCTGTCATAAGTCATTTCATTCATTTATAACCTGAGTCCTTCCTTGACATTCCTATATTCAAATTCAAGTATCCCTCTAGGTATAATATTAACCAAGACCCTACAATCCCATCCTTGGAGAACCTTAAAGGAACCTGGTATCACTCTATGTGAGGTATAAAGCCACTGCCAATCGAGTTCATCCTCGGTGGTCCACTAAGGGAGATCGAGTATCACCCATAGCATAAATAGTCAATGCCCATTTGAGTCCATACATGGAATTATAATATGAATCCATGTATCACTCAGCATATAAGTCAAACCTCAAAGAGTCCATCCATGGAATCCATCATTTGGATCCATGTATCACGCATGAAAATATCAAGTTAAATCCATTGAGTCAGTCTGTGGAATTCTAATTTGAATCCATTTATCACCTGAGGCATATAAGCCAATAGGCATCAGAGTCCATCCATGGAATTCTAATCTGAATCCATGTATCACCCTTTCCTATTAATCATTTAATCTATTCCATTCCATTTAAAACAATTCAATAAACATTCCAAGGTCAAAACCAAAGGCATTCAATATAACTCAACTAAAAAGGGTGACTCAATCAAGGACCAACATTAAAGGCTTGGCCTTTCATTTACTCATGTGGGACTTAAAGGTAATAAGCTTAAGATAAATCACATAAGCTAGCAACTCAAAGGACATTCAAATACTCACATGGACATTTTTAATATAACAATCCTAACAAGCCTATCAAACTATCACATGGATTAGTTATCATTTATCTCACATGGGAAAAGCATCACTAAGAGAAATTCAAGATTAAAAAAGCAATTCATGGCATAACCTCTATTTAACTCATATGGGTAAGGAAAAAATAAAAGGAATCATGCTTAGACAACCAATGGAATACATGGGTCAAGGGTAAATTCATCCATCGTATACCCTTAATTCATTTCACATATCAACAAATTCATAAATTGATTACAATTCAATTTACCCATTTAAACTGATGGCATACAGAGGCACATCTCAAAGGAATCAAGGGTCAAATGTACAAGTCATCAAAATGACATTTAAACCAACACACCCAAGGGGTGGTCCATTTAAGGTTCTAAACATATAAAAAGTATTGACAATATTATTCAATTACCTAAAACATGACTGTAAATAATAGGATTTAATTTGATTTCAAAATGATGCTCGGAAAATGGGTGCGCGACGCGACATCATATATAAACGGTCCAACATTTAGCGAAAGGAATGAGACCACCTACCTCTGGTCTGTTCTATTTTTCTCATCTAGTACCAGACTTCAATTCACCCCATATTAGAATAAATCTGAAAAATAGATGAAGAATGAGAAATTAGGGAATATGATCCTAAATCCAAATAGCATAGTTGATATCCAGAAGAATCGAGAAAGGATAGAAAAAAATTAAGGCCTTACCATTACAGATCCAAGGAGAAGAACCATGCTTGAATCAGAGTCTAAACAGATAAGTGATCTTAATTCTTACTTTAATATTAAATTAGAGCTTTTCCAAAACCATATTCGTTGTATGGGAGAGAAGAACCTAATTTTAGGTTTATAAAAGAATTTTAATTAAATTTAAAAAAAATATTAAAATTACACAATCACACGATTTACCCACATGATTTCCTATAGGCCAAGAGGCACTCACACGGTTTACCCGAACGGTTTACAAACTATGAAAAAACCATGCGAAGAGCCACTGTCATGATCTATTAAAAATGAAGACCTAGTTGCACAGTCGTGTGGCCCTACCTACATGGTTTTCACTAACCATGTGACCTCCTCTTTTCATCAATAACTTGGGTTATAGGCTCTAGACTAGCCCCAGACACCCCTGATCCCTTTATGATCTCAACGAGCATTCATATTAGGCCATATTTAAGAAATTAAACCAAGAACTGATAGAAAACCATGAATCCTTACCTCAATAAAGAACTAAATTCTTACAAGATTCCCCCTTAAATAAATTTATCCCTGAATTTCCCTTCCAGGGGCAGTGAATCATGATTTAAGAACAGCTTCAGCCACTATGATCATACATCAGCCTCCCTCTCTCAGGTATCGTACTATACACGGTCGTACTAATATAGAACATGTACTAAAGGAATGTATTAGCCTTATAGAACCTTCGTGTTACGATCGACAATACATATATGATGCTCCTTGAAGTATACATCCTCCTGCAACTCAACCTCCTCAGAATGAAAAGAGTGATATGGGTCTGAATAGTAGCACTGCAACTTAGAAACATGGAATATGTCGTGCATGGATCAGTACCTTTGAGGTAACTGCTGCCAATAGGCTACCAGACTGACTCTTTCCATAATCTCAAACGGCTTGAAATACTACGACTAATTCTTACCCTATCTTCTGATCCTCTTATTTCCCAGCCTCAGTGAAACATATAGGAAAACCTGATCCCTGACCTCGAACTCCATAGGCCATTTTTGGAGATCGGCGTATGATTTTTGACAAGACTATGCAGTATTCATCTACTTCTGAATCAACTGCACCTACTCTGTGTTCTCCTGAACAAGACGAGGTCCCAGCATAGCTATCTCTTCTTCCTCTAACCAACATAGGGGTGATCAGCATGGCCTACCATAAAAATCCTCATATGGAACCATTTTAATGTTGCATGAAATCTATTGTTGTAGGAGAATTCAACTAGGGGTGTATACCTCTCCCAAGATCCCCCAAAATCCAGGATGAATGCTCGCAACATGTCTTCAAGTACATGAATCATGCGCTCTAACTGGCCATCTGTCTAGGGGTCTTATGTCATGCTTAGAATCACCTGAGTAACTAGAGCCCTCTATATCACTTTCCAAAATCATGAAGTAAACTGAGCATCCCTATCTTAAATGATTGAATGCAGGACCCCATGAAGTTGTACAATCTCAAGGATATACAACCTCCCAAACTCATCAACTAAAAAGGTCTCCTTAATAGGTAGTAAGTGAGTGACCTTTTTGATCCTTCCAACAATAACCCATACAACATAATTACCTCAAGGAGGCCTCAGTAAACTAGTCATGAGATCCATTGTGACATCATTACACTTCAACTCAGGAATGGGTAGCTGCTGCGAAAGTCTGGTTGGTCGATAGTGTTCCGCATTCACCTACTGACAGGTGGAACACCTCATGAAAAAACTAGCTACATATCTTTTCATACCTGAACACCAATACTGATGATGTAAATATCAATACATCTTGGTGATATCCTGGTGCACTACCTATGATAAAGCATGGAAATCCCACATTATCTCCTTGTGCATGTCTGTTGAAACCCGTACATTCCAATGTCCTCACAAGATCTCATCATCACCTATGATCCATCCAGGAGGAGGGTCCTCACCAGCCATACTCTCTTATAGAACTAGGCCTTCTGAGTCTGATAACTACCTCATCCTCACTCTATCTAGAAGGTTAAAGGTAACAACTAAAGATGAAATGAAATTCTGCCCTGATTGTCATGAACCTCCCAATGCATCTGAAAGAACAAAGTCCCAGGCGTATATGAAAGATCAAAGTTGAAAGACTGAAGGTATTCAACCCACACTTGTTGCCTCAAATTCATATCACGCTGTGTAAATATATACTTGAGGCTTTTTTAGTTCATGTACACCACAAAATGACATCCTAGTAAGTAATGTCTCCAACTATTCAATGTGTGAACAACTAAAGATAACCCAAGGTCGCACGTCAAGTAATTCCTCTCATGTGACCTTAACTGTTGAGACCCATATTCAATGAATCGATCCCCCTATATAAGAACTTCTCCCAGCCTGATACCTAATGCATCAGATTACACAGTGTAACTTATACTTGGATATGGAAAAATTAGTATCGGAACTGAATTCAATCTCCCTTTAAGCTCCTAAAAGGCTGTCTCATAGGAATTTGAGAGTACATACTTCACACCCTTCTTAGTAAAGCCTATCGACGGTGCTGCTGAGCATGAGAAGTCATGTATAAAATTTCTTTAGTAACCATCCAACCCCAAGAAACTCCTCACCTGAAATAAATTCTTGGGATTCTACTAAGAAACTACAACTCTTAACTTCTATAGGTCCACTGATACTTCTGTCTTTGAGATGATGTGACCTAGGAAGTGAATCTGATTCATCCAGAAGTGGCACTTTGTGAGATTAGAATATAACTGATTCTCTCTTAGTGTATTAAAAATGATCTCAATATGGGTGACATGGTCATGTTGATTATTAGAATACACCATGATATCATCCATGAAAACCACCATGGATAAGTCCAGATAAGGATGGAACACTCATTTTATCAATTCCATGAAGACCGATGGCATGTTCGAGAGACTAAATGGCACAACCAAATACTCATATAGACCTTACCTGCTCTGGAAAGTTGTGTGAGTCATGTCTGATAGTCTAACACACACATGATGATGACCAGATCTCAAATCAATCTTTGAGAAGACCTGATCTCCTTAGATCTGATCAAACCGGTCATATATCCACGACAAGGGATATCAGTTCTTAATCTTCAGCTGGTTCAACTTCCAATAATCCATGCATATCCTAAGGGTGTTATATTCTTTTTTGAAAAATGGACCGATGAACCCTATAGATAAGTACTGGGTCAAATAAACTGCTTCGCCTCTAAATCCTCTAGCTACCTCTTGAGCTCCTACAACTCCATCGTAGTCATCCAGCAAGGAGAAATGAATATCGGTGCAGCTACTAGAACTAGAATGATAGAGAATTCCACCTATCTCTTGGGAGTAAAACCAGAAAATTCGCCTGAGAATACATCTCTGAATAGCTCAACTAAAAGGGGAAATTATGTCTTACTCACCCCCTAATCATCCAAATACAAACTGGCAATATGGTTTGTCATCCTACACAACCCACGATGCTCTAGTCCAGCTCGGCTCACCTAGACATCCTATTCACCCTTGTGTGTAAACATTTCACCCTATGGTGATGTGAAAGTCTCCCTCCGACGATAATAGTCAACATAATCTTGATTAGATACAATCCAACCCATCCTAAGTATGACTTCAAACCCCATCATCTCGAGGACATAAAGATCCCAGACGAAGTGACACCCACCACCTTCAAGGGGGGACTCCATGCACTGGTGCACATTCTTCATTCTGTTTCCCAATAGTGTGTCTAGAATCAAAATTCCCTCAAAAGACAAAAAAACAAGCCTGAGGATTTTTACCATTGGTGTATATATAAAACTATGCCATGCACCTGTATCAAAAAAGAAGATACAATAGTAGAGGCTACTAGGATTGTACCTCTCACTGTATATGGTCTAGAACCTTGCACCTCGAGGTTAGGTTGTACAGAATAGAACTGGACTACACCATGACCCTATGATATAACCTCAATGCTCGTAGTAGGCCCACTCTGATGTCTTGGAGTAACCGATGTCTTACTTCCTCCACCATAACCACCACTTCCTTGGCCTGATTTTCCAATACTGATCCAACTCTCTACTTGATATGGATATAATGAACCTACTCCTAAACCTGGTGTTGGAGATGACCCCTACCACTCACAACTGGAGGGAAGTTCCTACAGAAATGCTACATGTGGACTATATTATCATAATCTCGGCACTCGACTGGGTCGTAGTAGCACTGATTCTTTACATGGCCTCACTTTCCATAATGATAGTAGAATATAGAGCTACTAGTACTCACAACCTAACTGGTTCTCATATCACGGGAAGCCTCAAAATGGTGTTTCCTACCTGAAGATGTTGAACCACTAGGTCAAGAAATAGCACTTCCCTACACTACTCCCCTATCTTCCCTTAGGTTCTGCTATGTAATCAGTGCCTGATTCACAATCTCTATGATAGAGGGAAATCTGAAAATGTTGACCTGAGATCTAATAGAATGTTGTAGACCGTCCTTAAAGAAACTCACTCTAGATATCTCATCAGTAAGGTACATTGGCGTAAAATGTTGCAACTCTATAAAGCGTACTGAGTACTCCATAATTGTCACTGCACCCTGCTCCAGATGCATAAACTCACTATCACGTTCTACACGTAGAGTCGCGGGGTAAAAGTAGTCATGGAAGCGGGTATGGAAATTATTCCAACCCATATATCAGAGCCTATAAACTTGGTTCAGTACATCCCACCAATTATTTTCTTCACCATGTATCATATATGTGGCGAGCTTGACCCTTCTCTTAGGAGGCATCCCAAGATGCTTGAAGATAGCTAGTGTGGTTTCAATCCATAGCTTAGTAGCCTATGGACCACCATCCCCCAAAAATGTGAGAGGATGCTTCTACTGGAACACCCATGTCAGCTCATCCATATTCAAGTCAAGTTACAGTGCTCCCTAGAAAGTCTTCATGTAGCAAAGAAAAAATCCTCACTGAACTATGCCTCAACACTTGTGTTCGAAATAGCAGTTTGTGCCAAAACTGGAACTAAAGGATGATTAGTCAGTATCACATGGCCCACCACCTCTAGAGTGTGGTCATCACCCCCTCCTAACATGCGACTTGAGGTTGTCATAGTGGCATGCCTCTACAATGCCAAACATGCACCTAAAAAACAATTTCAAAGCTCACAACTCAAAAGCACGGGACAGGTCAAAACCCTCCTAAAACAAGTCATACCCCATAGCCTCCTCTTAAATTTAGGACTATAAAAATAAAAACCATAACACATCTAGAAACACTGCCTCTTTCCCACTCAGAATCCGGGTCTTGGTCGAGTTTTTATTTATCATCCCAAGTTTCCATTTCATTTTCATTTTAATTCACATTCATCTTCCATCACATTTCCATAACTCAATTATTCAAGAGATTTAACCAATAGTTCACCAATTCCAAATCCATGAGGTCTCATAACACCTCATGAACCCAAAATTCGATGCCCAATCAATCTATACATATCAAATTCACTTTAAAAATTGATTTTAAAAGGTGCATCACTTCCCAGTACATAAGGTCCCCTAAAACTTATGAACTAAAAGACGACATCACTTCTCTATACACTATACAAAATCTATCACAACAATAGATATAGCCATCACATCACCTATTACAACAAAATGCAATGAGTAATGCATTCTAAATGGCATGGAATAATGCATGGCATGTGATTTCTAATAAGTATTTATATAATGCATGAGATGAAATACCCTCATTTCTTCGGGTTGCAATAGAAATAGAACCTACAATTATATAAATAGTAATAGCATATATCAATTATGTCACCCAATGGTTAAATTGAATCAACCGTAATTGTCAAAATCCAGAATATAATAATTCCATTCGAGGCATTTTGGATTTTCCCCGTATACGGGGTAGCTACTCCCGGGCATAACTTATTACAAAATTTTATTTCTTTCTTATCCCTTTCTGTTGTCACCAAATAGTAATTCAACCAGAAAATACTGCTCTGATACCACTTTGTAACATCCCAGACCTAGATGCCACTGAATGGTGCTCTGATCCCGGTGGGTCACATGGCCTCAAGCGCATCTCCCCAAATTCCAAAGGCTACCGAATAGCAGCGAGGGCCTAGGTGTGTCATTGGGGAGACTATTCCCTCAGTATCAGAGTGTAACATAGTATAAATACAATAACAGTTCAATGGCATAAGCAATAAACCATACAATAGAACCAACAGTGGAAGACTGATAGTATAAAAAATCCAAGTCACATCATAACTAGATGATGATACATGTCACATGTTTCTAATAAAACATCAAAATAGGTACACAACAGTCATATAAAGTACATGTTATGAAAGTAAAAAAGACCAAAAAGAATCTCAGTAGTATCACAAGCCTCAGCTTGGTCCCATTCTCTCCCGCTCCTGAGCAACATATCAAGTACATATAATAGGGTGATTTCCCTTTTCGACACCTGCAATCATATAATCTGTTTAGGTCCCAAAAAGTGGCTCAAATAGGGTGTGAGATAAAATCCCAGTAGGTAACCACCCAAGGTCTGTGACAATCGGTCAGTGAATATATATAGCAGGCAGTGAGAAATAAGAAAAGTAGTAAGCAAGGAAGTACTCAAAAGTAAACATCTTATATGCACTAGTTTCCATTTTCATTCATATTCATTTAATAATTAAATTAGATTTAATAATTCAATTAAATTGAATTCATAAACCTTGGGATCCATCTCAAGCCCGGTATCCCATGTTTAACTGGAAGTACAACAGATGCCTTAGAAGTCCATCTAAACAAAACAAGTCAAGACCGACTCCACGCTTATGCTTGGGCTTAGAGATGCATCATAAGTCATTTAATTCATTTAGAACCTGAGTCCTTCCTTGATAGTCCTAAGTTGGAATTCAAGTGTCACTCCAAGTATAATTTCAACCAACACCCTAGAAGCCCATCCCTAGAAAACCTCAAAGGAACCTAGTATCGCTCTAGGTGAGGTATAAAGTCACTTCCAATTGAGTTCATCCTCGGCGGTCCGCTAAGGGAGATCGAGTATCACCCATGGCATAAATATTCAATGCCCTTTTGAGTCCATCCATGGAACTCTAATATGAATCTATGTATCACTCAACATATAAGTCAAACCTCAAAGATTTTGTCTTTGAAATCCCTCATTTGGATCCATGTATCACTCATGACAATATCAAGTTCAATCCATTGAGTCTGTCCATGGCATTCTAATGTGAATCCATATATCACCCAAGGCATAAAAGTTAATAGGAACAAGAGTTTGTCCATGGAATTCCGATCTGAATCCATGTATCACCCTTGCCTATTAATCATTTAATCAATTCTATTCCATTTGAAACAATTCATTAAACATGCCAAGTCCAAAACCAAAGGCATTCAATATAACTCACCTAAAAAGGGTGACTCAAGCAAGGACCAACCTCAAAGGATTGGCCTTTTATTTACTCATACATGCCTTAAAGGTAATAAGTTTCACATAACTCACATGGGCTAGTAACTCAAAGGCCATTCAAATAATCACATGTCCATTTTTAATATAACAAGCCCAACAAGCCTATCAAGCTATCACATGGCTTAGTTATCATTTATCTCACATGGGCAAAGCGTCACTAAGATAAATTCAAGCTTAACAAAGTAATTCATGGAATAGCCTCTATTTAACTCACATGGGAAAGAAAAAATAAAAGGAATTATGCTTAGACAACCAATGGAATACATCAGTCAAGGGGTAAGTCATCCATCCCATACCCTTAATTCATTTCACATATCAATCAATTCATCAATTGATAACAATTCAATTTACCCATTTAAACCCATGGCATTACAAAGGCACATCTCAAAGGAATCAAGGGTCAAATGCATAAGCCATCAAAATTGCAATTTAAACCAACACACCCAAGGGGTGGTCCATTCAAGGTTATAAACCTATAAAAAGTATTAACAAGACTATTCAATTACCTAAAACATGATTGGAAATAATAGGGTTTAATTTGATTTCAAAGTGACGCTCGGAAAATGGGCATGCAGAGCGACGACATATATAAACAACCTGACTTTGAGTGAAAGGCACGACACCACCTACCTCGGGTATGTGCTAGATAGTTCATCCAGTATCAGGCTCTGATTCAGCCCAAATTGGGAGAAATCTAAAAAATAGATGAAGAGTGGGAAATTAGGGCATATGAGCCTAAATCCAAATAGCGTAGTCGATAACCAGAAGAATCGAGAAAGGCTAAAAAGGAATCAAGGTCTTACCGTTATGGGTCCAAGGAGATGAACTAAGCTTGAATCGAAGTTCGGAGAGAGAAGAGATCTGAATTCCTACTTTAGGCTCAAATGAGAGTTTTCCTAAAACCTTCTTTGTTGTGTGGGAGAGAAGAACTTAATTTTAGGTTTATAAAAGAATTTTAATTAAATTTAAAAAATTATAAAATTCTTAAAATTATAAGGTCGTACGGTTTACCCACACAGTTTCCTATAGGCTAAGGGGCACTCTCACAATTTACCTACAGGGTTTACAAACCGTGTTCAAATCGTGCGAAGAGCCACTATCAAGATCTGCTAAAAATGCAGACCTGGCCGCATGGCCATGCGGCTCTACCCGCATGGTTTTCACTAACCTTATGGCCTCCTCTTTTCACCCAAGACTTGGGTTTTGGGCTCCGGACAAGCCTCGAACACCCCTGAATCCTCTATGACCTCAATAGGCATTCATATTAGGCCATATTTAAGCAATTACACCAAGAATTGACGGAAAACTAGGAATTCATATCTCAAGAAAGAACCAGGTTCTTACATCATAGGTGGTTATAAAACCAACAATCTTAACCTACCTCAATTGTCGCTTCTCCGATTAAAATCCACATTCAAACTTTGAACATCAAACAAACTTTCACCGCGCAACTCTAACTACTAGTACTAGACACACTGTCCCTTCTCCAAAAATCCTAATTTGATCCGAGAACAACTTGGACCACATCTTGAATGACGTTCCAGATGTGTGGTTTCCAACCCACCGCATCTGAAGCTACTCAAAAGGACCGTTGATACCCCTTCAGGAAGACTCCTCCCAAAACAACCAGCCTCAACTATTGAGGCACCCCAACCCTTTTCATTACAACGGTCACACCGACACCTTCTTGAGCTCGACGCAGACATCCAAACTTCCACCACTGCTGCGTCTAAATTTAAAATTTGGTGTTCACCAAGGAACCTGATCCATTCAGATCTACTTGAAGTCCAGTGTTTGAAACCCATAAAAACCAACTCATGGCGGGGGGATGCTCCCCACCATAGGAGTATCCTCATCATTACCTCACAATAAAACACCAAGATCCCTGGCCCACACTCCATCCACCACCAAACACAATGAATGTACATGGCCACTCTGCTTGTACTTGAACACCATCATGAAAATATAAACCACCACTCATTCCCAACACACTAGGAATGACGCCCTCTAATGAACTATGGAGGTCTCCCCTTCATAAGGATTCCCTTTCTCCGCTCCTTGAGTGACGACCTCAAAAAGTCCACCATGCAATGCCACTTGGGTTTTCCTGAGGTCCGAATAATTCTCAACGAGCCCACACATGGTTCACTCCATTGATACATGAAATGGCTGGCACCACATAAACCATCAAGTATGTTCCCCCATCTGCAAACTTCTCAAGCTCACCCAGACACAATGGTTGCAAGTTTCCGTGAAACCCAATCGCAAAACTAGACTCTCTATCACATGAGTAATGTCCTACTAAAACTAGGCTAACGTGCCCAAACCACTAATCATTCTCCACACATGGGCCAACTCCAACAAACTTATGCACCCTCGATGCTCCTTAGCCAAAAAAAAAAGCAAAAAAAGAGATAAAAGAAAAGAAATCACCTCACACTCTTACCAAGGCTGACCACATGACCCCACCCACCACTCGAGCAATCATTCAAACCATGAGTAGTGATGTGACTCTTATTTAATGCTTTTTTCAACATAGTTTTTTATGTTTTTAATATATTTTTAATGTTAAAATAGGTATTTAAGTGGTTAATTTTATGGTTTTAAAATCTTACACGCATGTGGATTTAAGGAAACCAATTAAAGTGGTGGCCGAGCCTTACTGAACTCAAACCAACAAACCAAGGGCATCCAAAATTCAACCGACCTTCTTTTGTCGAAGCCGAACCCGAGCCTGTGAGCGTTGATGAAGAAGACAATGGTCATGCTGTGTATTATCACCGGAGATGGTTATTTGATGAAGAAGAATAGGAAGCCTTCGGCCTGATTTAAAGAAAACAAATCGGCGCACGCAATGAATAGATGCCGCCATTGAGGAAGAATTTGAAGCTTCGTTGAGAGGAACCGAGGCCGAGTAGTGGTGTTTGAGATCTGGATCGAACCGAGTTCAGATTTGTTGAAGCCCGACTCTCATCGTCGTTCGCACTGCTGGAAGTCGAATCTGCTATTGAGTCGGTCGAAGCCAAAGGTCGACCGAGTCGAATGACCACCGATGAACCAAATGAAGAAGAGGAGTTCACCTGTGCTGATAGTTGAAGCCTTCGGTGGCCGAAGGAAGCCTCGAACAGTGCTAATCGAACCCCGATCGAGGCTGTGCTTCGTGGACGGAGATGATCCTGACTGAATTTTCCATCGAAGGAGATGACGCTGGTCTGAAATTTTAGGGGTTTCTTCAAACTAAAGCTTCCGTGTGAAGACGATTGAAGAATCCAATATGGGGTTGAGTCAATCTCATGGCCGGGCATGATTTATGGAAGTCGTTTCCAGATGATGCTGTAACTGCTTCTTTTGATTTTGAAGATCTATTTTGATCGTGACGCCGGTCGTTGGGTTCGCTGATTCCGAACTGTTGCATCCCCTCAAAGAGGAAGATCCATATGATCCCAGTTGTTGAAGATCAGTGTTACGTCGGAAATTTGGACTTGCTTCCTGTTTGCTAACTGGATTTGTCTTGTTTATAGGTTTTTGTTTTAAAGATTTGGGCGTCGAGCTCCCCAGTGACACGGTTATGGAGTTGAAGCCAAACACGCACTATGTTCCCAACGAAACACCCCAATGAAGCTCTGTTGTTGAGAGCTAGTCTGTTGAGTGCCAGTCTATTGAAGCTGTGACTGGGGATTGCATGTGGTCGAATAGATTTGTGTTAGAATTCGAAGCTGATGAGACTTCCAATGAGAATGATTTCGGCCAAAACATGTGTTCAGTAGACAAAGAAGATGAGCTTTGTTCTGTTGTGAAGACATTGTCATTGAAGAAAGCAGAGTGTTTGATGATGAATACTCGAATTGTTGAAGAAGAAGTTGTCTTGATAACGCGTGGATTTGTTTGCACCTTGAGTATTTAATGTACTAGTACTCACAATGTAAGGCTCTAATAAATAACCCACATGATTCAATGCTCAAATTAAATACATGTTCTAGAGGTCAAAAAAAAAAATTCAATTCTCAAATTAAATACATCATCCACTACTCAATGAGTATATGCAGTCTAAAAAACGAATCACATATCATATTTAATACAAGTAAAAGAAACTATTAATTGAGAAAAATAAAATGACTCACTGCTTGAAAATATACCCTTTTTGCTCTAGTCTTCCATGACGTTATATTTCTCCAAAATCGAGTGTTAGTCCACCATGTCACCTTGTAAGCAGGATCAAAACCCTGCATGAATATTGATTATATTGAATATATTGAAAACATAAATGTGTGCTACAAACTATTGCAATAAAGTGTTAAAAATTTACAAATTATTTTAGTCACTGCCTATAATTATCTATGTGTGGGCCTGTATAAGGTGAGAGAGAAATGCCGGCTTATGAAAAGTCACTATGTATAATTATCTTCTGTGCACATGACTTGTGTGACATTAACATTAGGTTAATCTTATGTGTTATGTGGTTAGACCATGTAATAATCATTAAGCACCAATCATAATGTCATAATACCAACTACTGCATCTTCTAGTCATATTTAACAATATGCACCATATCTCTTATAAAACATGGTGCTCTATTTTTCAACATCATGAACGATTCCTACAATTTCTTCATTTTAGAACATGATCTTTGAACCAAGCACACAACATAGGTCTAATACCGCTAAGGGGGTTGAAATGATCAAAAGACACTTATTTATCTTATAGGAAACAATTAGAATCCCAAAATCCTAAGAACATCATGCATGAAACCCAACACTATGATGTATATTAAATAAAGAACCAATCTGTATACCTTTCAGTGGACTATACTTGTACAAAATTCATCATTCTTATTTTTTATGAATACCCCTCCAAAGGTTTACATCGAACCTCCCTCTACA
Source organism: Viscum album (assembly GCA_963277665.1). NCBI lineage: Eukaryota > Viridiplantae > Streptophyta > Magnoliopsida > Santalales > Viscaceae > Viscum > Viscum album. The sequence goes on from OY728158.1 coordinate 328,975,646, forward strand.
GAGTGTATCTGTGGGCCAACATGAATAACTCAATTATCAAGAAAGATTTTCCAACATTCCACAATAAAGTGTTAAGAATATACAAATTATTTTAGTACATATGTGAAAGATGATTATTTAAGGATCAATATAGTAATTTTTAAAACCAACCAACCAAAGAAATTTTGTTTAAAAGTTACAACCTCTTTAACAAATTAGTGCACAAAGTGCATGTAGTCCAGCCAAATAAGTGCAGTTTATAGGGTAATTAGAGGGAATGTCTCTATGTAAACCTGTTATAATCTCAATCATCAACGATCTTTGGATCTTCACTATAGCTGTCATAGCATCTATCCCATATTGGGTGTCTGCAGACCTGTGTTAAAGATGGGGTGAGAAGGAATCTAATTAGCAAATTCGCCAATTAGCAATAGATTTATCTCAGCTCCTATGCGATTTGATGGACAATTTGATTTGGATAATTACAACTATACATGAATCAAATATGTACTGAATGGCGGTGTCTGACTACAAGAGTAGTTGCAACTACAATCTGCTTCAAAATTTCCAGATCCCTACATGGAGAGAGGCAGGAACACATTATTACTGGTTAAACACATATAGAACCCCTATTTCCCTATAGTAAAATCACACTGAAAGAGAATGCAGGTGAGAAGATTGTAAGAACCCGGGTTTTTAGAACGGGTCAAAATCTCAATCCTGTTTGAATTTTTGACTAGTTTCTGAGGAAACTGGAGAAAACGGGAAGTTTCTGGAAATTTTCAGACTACACGGCGTGTAGTTTTAAAAATGCCGTGTAACCCCGACCATGTGGTGGTCATACATGGCGTGTAGACCTGTTGGCCGGGTAGAACCAGATACACGTCGTGTCCCCCTTGGATACGCCGTGTAGTTGAGCCATGTATGAGGGATATACATGGCGTGTGGGTAAGTTGGCGAGGAAGAGAAAAGAAACCCAATACACGCCGTGTACCCATAGGTACACGCCGTGTACTCATGTCGGCAGGTTCGGAAAGTAAGTCGGTGGAATTCTAGCCGTCTTATGAACAGTAAAATGATATATATGGCGTGTAGTCCTAAAATACATGTCGTGTACTTTTTTTCACTAAAACGGGCAGTAGCCTCGTTTTTGAGGCAGAACTCACCTCCTTCGCCCGGTTTCGCGAACCAAGTCGACCGGACCTCTCTCCTTCCCCCGATCGTCCGTCTGAAGTCTGTTTCGATCACGGATTGTTCCATCGGAACCCCCTCAGTAAGGCCTCGATTCCTCTTTGGTCGTTTTGTCTGATTTTCATTCTAGAACGAGTTATAGGCGTTTGAGCGGTTTTGATCTACCGCGTTTTAGACCGAATTGGTGGTTGTTACCGGAGGAGTAGCATCGTACGAGTCTCAGGTAGGTGGTGCATACCTCATTTTGTGTTTTCATGGTTGTTTGGGCGACACGACCTTCGGCGCGTTTTCGGGTATTTTGAGCGGGACCCGTTTTATCTTCTTTTTCATACTGAATTGCTTATGGGACCTCTGGGATGCCTTTGGGTACGCCGGTTACCAGTTTTCTTGAGCGGGCCGGGTGAGGGGTCGTGGATCATCGAGGCATTTTGGCCGGGGAACGCCAAAATGGTTTTAATTGAAATTTTATTGTTATAAACTATTTAGTTTAATTTATTAATGCCTCATATAAATTGTTGGAGGCATTTAAGACCTCAGTGCTGGTATGAGACACCACCTGGTATAGTGCAATTCGACTATTTAGTGGGTTTTTCTTGTTTATGTTTTCTGTTTAAATATGTTATATATGCAATTGTTGAATTGCATTTGCTGGACCCTTTGGGTGGTGTTGGGCATGGCCCGGTTACGCTTGAGTGATGTTGATCACAGGTTGGGCATGACCCGAGTTACTTTGGGTGGTTTTGACCATGGGATTGGACTTCATGGACGTCAACTTGAGGCAGTACGACTGTCAGGTTGGGCATGGCCCATGATACTAGGGTGGCGATGTCATCGGACTTGAGCGACATGGTCGCAGGGACACGATGTGTCAGACGTGTTGGTGGCTTAGGACTATTTTGGTGATTACCGCTCACCCGGGACTTTGAGTAGTGTGCACACAGAGATACCCCGTGATGAGGTGGTTTTGACCACTCGTGTGGGTAAAGGCCCCCGTATATGTGCTTAGGTATTTTGGTTGAGGGTGCTTGCCGTAGAAAGCCACGTGGGAGGTGAGGAGCCTTCAGGGGATGGGCATGCCCTTGGGACGTCGGTACTTGAGACACGAGGTGTCAGGAGGCACATGGTGTCGGGTTACTGTTCTGGGTCATGCCTTCGGGATGTCGGTACTTGAGACACGAGGTGTTAGGAGGCACATGGTGTCGGGTTACTATTTTTGGGTGTGCCTTTGGGATGTCGGTACTTGAGACACGAGGTGTTAGGTGGCACATGGTGCCGGGTTACACGACAGAGATTCCAGCATTGGCCGAAGCAGGTGATACTTCATGATGGCTGTTGAGCACCAGTGGAGTTTGTTTTTATTTTTGCATTGTATTTTTTACTGTTTTCCTTAGAAATGCATGACTTCTTAAACACATATATTTGGTACGCACCGTTGGGTGGTATCCTACTGAGATTTGTCTCACACCCTGCACGGGCCCTTCGGGACGCGTGCAGACTTTATGGATTTACGTGCAGGAAAGAGGCCAGCTTCAGGAGCTGGGCTGCGTTAGTTGTTGCGTGGAGATGGTGTGGACCTTGAGGTCATGCCTAACTAGGGTTTACTTTGTTTTGTTTACTTTTCTGTATCGGTATGCTTACTTATTGTAGCTACTGTTGGTTAGCCATTGGCGCCTTTTTGTATTAAGTTGTGTATGACCTGCTTTGTATGCATGTTTTACTATTCGGTAGTAGTTACATGTTATCAGCATGTTGCTCTATTTACTTTCTGCTACTGTTGTTTCTATATTGCTTCCGCTGGTTTATTAATATTTGATATGCTTCCGCTCTGCGGGTCTGGTTCGAGTCTGCTGAGTCATTTATTTCCACTGCACATTTTAGTATTATACTTGGACCAGTACCCTTACTATGATCCTCCAAGAGGGTATAGCCTCCCCACTATACCTAACAGACCCTCGCTGGTAGTCATCAGCCTTTGGCGTTCGGGGAGGTGCGCCTAAGGTAGTAACACCCGGCCCGTTTGGCACTGTTCGGGTGGCTGGCTGGGTCCGGGATGTTACAAAGTGGTATCAAAGGAGTTCTTGACAAGGATTTAGTAGCAGTTTTTTTCTGGATACTAATGATATTGAGACTTCTCTTTTTATTTTATGCTAGTTTTGCTATTTGGTATATGGTAGACTGAAGATAGGTTGTTACTGGAACTGGGTTTCTAGCTTGTGCTTGGGTGCCTGCAGCCCCAAGTACGAGGGATGGACCAAGTTGCCATGGGTGGGAATTGCTGTTTGTTTTTGCTCAGATTACAGTTTATATGATTTCCACCTCGGTGGATCACTTGGTGTGTGAGGTTGTTGATTGTGATATGTGAACCTTGACCCGGTATGGTAAGGGAGAATTGAACCTTGGTCCGGTATGGCAAGACTACTTTGCTTGGCTTTTGATAGACACATTTTTAGGGTATTTCAATTTCATTATTGCACGTATTCTTTGTGAAGTGATAATGCCATGTGAATAAAAATAAATTTCCATGATTTATATTTTTGTAGAATTTCATGTTGCAGGATGTTTGGGTCTGACTCTTATGAGAGAAGGCAGGTATTATGGTTGAAGCAGTGTAACTGTCAGGATTGGGCGACTCGGTCATCGGCTTGAGGCAATGTGAGTTGTCGGGACGGGCATGGCCTGAGGTACTTTTGATACTTGGCTCTGTTAAGTGGGTAAGGAGGCCAAGAGGCTGGGATGTCGTGGGGCATGGGTTGCGGTGAGGGGGAGTAAGGGTAGTTGTTATGCACTGCCTTTTACTGCTTTCCTTATCTGCGTAGAATATATTGTTATATATATGGGTTGTCTGACCATTTATGGTATTCAGCGGGTTACTCCTTCATGACTCGATGGAGAGTTAGGCAGGAGATGATACAGTGCCGCAGGACCAGGATCAGAATTCGGTACAGGCAGAGCACGAGCCGCAGATACAGGCTCAGGGACAGGAGCAGGTTCAGGATCCAGTGTAGGCAGGACAGCAGCCGAGTTTGGCAACATTCGGACCGTGGCTTGACGAGCAGCTCCAAGATATCCAGGTACGTGTCTTGCAGGGGATTGAAAGAAGAACGCAGGGTATAGAGCCTTCTATGACGTATCTGATGCGGGAGTTCCAGTCGCAGCACCCGCCGCTTTTTCAGGGTGAGGGTGGTCCGCAGGCAGCTAAGAACTGGATAGAGAGTATGCAGATGATCTTCGAGCAGCTCGAGATTCCTCCAGGGCGGAGGGTCAATTTGGCGACGTACATGCTGAGAGGACCGGAAAAGCGTTGGTGGGATGTACATGTTCAAGCTCGTAGGCACAAGGGACTGGCTTAGAAGGAATTCGAGGATAGGTTCTTTGAGCACTTCTATCCAGAGACGCTAAGGGCAGAGAGAGCTCGGGAGTTCTGGAGTCTTCAGCAGGGATATATGTTCGTCATGGACTATACAGTTACCTTCACAGAGTTGTCTCATTTTTCACCTGGTATGGTAAGCGATGATGCAGCTAGAGTGAGGCGCTTCGAGGATGGCTTACGACACGCCATTCGGGTCCAGGTGAACATCTTCAGGCTGGGTTCCTTCTCTGAGGCAGTGAATCAGGTGCTCATAGCCGAGGGCAACTAGAGAGAGAAATCTCGTTTGGTCAGGGCGACAGCTATAGGTGATGGCTCAGACAGCAGGAAGCGAGGATGAGATGAGTTCTAGCAGGGCAGTCAGGCCAGGGATTTAGCTAGACCACCTCTTGGTAGTTCTTCGGTGATTTTCTTTCAGTGTGGACAATCGGGACATGTTCGGGCGTAGTGCGATAGACCTTTGAAGGAGTTCCATGCATGTGGACGAGATGAGCATCTGGAGAGGTTTTTCAGGCAGCCTTCTCAGATAGTCGGCAAGCAGGGACCAGGACAGACTATAGCATCTATAGTTGGTTCAGGTTCGGTACTCGGAGAGGGTAGTTGAGGTTCAACTATGCGTGGGGGTCATGACAGAGACAGTGGGACCCAGCTGAGGGGTCAGTGGCTGGTGAATGGAGCAGCATCGTAGGGAGGTCAGGCGTCAGACAGCCGTGTTTCAGGCCAGATGCACGTCGTGGAGCTGCCAGAGGCTGAGTAGGCTGGTGAGACGATGACAGTTAGAGGTACACCGCGGTGTGGCAGTGATCTCCATGTTTCCTTTTTGGCATGACCTGTAGAGGCATGTTTGTCTTGAGTGCACGTGGTGCACGGGATCTATGTGGACTGACTAGATGATAGTCAGTGGGATTGGCACCATATCAGGTGCGTGATATATATATATATATATGTATGAAATGTGTGGCATCGGGGAATCGTGGATGCAGGTTACTTAAGGTGCTAGGCACCAAGACCTCGTGGAGGCAGACACCGATTCGGTGCGAGATACGTTGGGTGTCGGGAGTGACACAGGAGCACCAATGAGGTGCAGGGGTGACGATGCGTCACTGGAGAACTATGCGTCCAGGAAACAGGTTAGTAAACCCTTGTTTGCTTTACGTTTTGTTGGGTTGAGACCAGGTTAGGCAATTCCTAAGGTGGGGATCCCCTTGAGTAATTTAGCCGGAACCTTGAGACTGGGGAAGTCCGGGTTGCTTTGTTCGGGGTGGTATGTGCGGTTCCATCTCCGGGTTTTGTTTGATAGCTCGGGGATGAGCTATGTTAAGGTGGGGAGATTGTAAGAACCCGTGTTTTTAGAACGGGTCAAAATCCCAACCCTATTTGAATTTTTGACTGGTTTCTGAGGAAACTGGAGAAAATGGGAAGTTTCTGGAAATTTCAGACTACACACCGTGTACTTCAAGTAAATACCATGTATATGTTAATCAAGTTTCAGCCATGTACTCTCCAAGTACATGTCGTGTGGTGACCATGTAGAATTCTCTTACTATACGGCGTGTAGTTTTAAACACGCCGTGTAACCCCGACCGTGTGGTGGCCATACATGGCGTGTAAGCCTGTTGGCCGGGTAGAACCAGATACATGCCGTTTCCCCCTTGGACACGCCGTGTAGTTGAGTCGTGCATGAGGGATATACATGGCGTGTGGGTAAGTTGGCGAGGAAGAAGGAGAAACCTGGTACACACCATGTACCCATAGGTACATGCCGTGTACTCATGTCGGCAGGTTCAGAAAGTAAGTCGGTGTAATTCTAGCCGTCTTATGAATAGTTAAATGATATATACAGTGTGTAGTCCTAAAGTACACGTCGTGTACTTTTTTTTCGCTAAAACAGGAAGTAGCCTCGTTTTTTAGGCAGAACTCACCTCCTTCACCCGGTTCCGCGAACCAAACCGGCCGGACCTCTCTCCTTCCCCCGATCATCCGTCTGAAGTTCGTTTCGATCACGGATTATTCCATCAGAACCCCCTTAGTAAGGCCTCAATTCCTCTTTGGTCGTTTTGTCTGATTTTCATTCTAGAACGAGTTATAGGCGTTTGAGTGGTTTTGAATCTTTTGTAGATCTACCTCGTTTTAGACCGAATTGGCAGCTGTTACCAGAGGAGTAGCGTCGTACGAGTCTCAGTTAGGTGGTGTATACCTCATTTTGTGTTTTCGTGTTTGTTTGGGTGACGTGGCCTTCAGCGCGTTTTCTGGTATTTTGAGCGGGACCCGTTTTATCTGCTTTTTCATACTGAATTGCTTATGGGACCTCTGGGATGCCTTTGGGTATGCCGGTTACCAGTTTTCTTGAGCGGGCCGAGTGAGGGGTCGTTGCTCATCGGGGAATTTTGTCCGGGGAACGCCAAAATGGTTTTAATTGAAATTTTATTGTTATAAACTGTTTAGTTTAATTTATTAATGCCTGATATAAATTGTTTGAGGCATTTAAGACCTCAGTGCTAGTATGAGACAACACCTGGTATAGTGCAATTCGACTGTTTAGTGGGTTTTTCCTGTTTATTTTTACTGTTTAAATATGTTATATATGCAATTGTTGAATTGCATTTGTTGGACCCTTTGGGTGGTGTTGGGTATGGCCCGGTTACGATTGAGTGATGCTGATCATAGGTTGGGCATGGTCCGGGTTAATTTGGGTGGTTTTGACCACGGGATTGTGCATCATGGATGTTGGCTTGAGGTAGTATGACTGTCAGGTTGGGCATGGCCCGAGATACTAGGGTGGCGATGCCATTAGACTTGAGCAACATGGTCGCAGGGACACGAGGTGTCAGACGTGTTGGTGGCTTAGGACTATTTTGGTGATTACCGCTCACCCGGTACTTTGAGTAGTGTTCACACAGAGATACTCCATGATGAGGTGGTTTTGACCACTAGTGTGGGTAAAGGTCCCCAAAGATGCGGTTAGGTATTTTGGTTGGGGGTTCTTTTCGTAGAAAGCCACGTGGGAGGTGAGGAGCCTTCAGGGGATGGGCGTGCCCTCAGGACGTCGGTACTTGAGACACGAGGTGTTAGGAGGCACATGGTGCCGGGTTACTATTCTTGGGCGTGTCTTCGGGACATCGGTACTTGATACACGAGGTGTCAGGAGCCACATGGTGCTGGGTTACTATTTTTGGGCGTGCCTTCGGGACGTCGGTACTTGAGACACAAGGTGTCAGGTGACACATGGTGCCAGGTTACATGATAGAGATTCCGGCATTGGCCAAAGCAGGTGATACTCCATGGTGGTTGTTGAGCACCAGTGGAGTTTGTGTTTATTTGTGCATTGTACTGTTTACTGCTTTCCTTAGAAATGCATGACTGCTTAAACACATATATTTGGTACGCACCGTTGGGTGGTATCCTACTGAGATTTGTCTCACACCCTGCACGGGCCCTTTGGGACACATGCAAACTTTATGGATTTACGTGCAGGAAAGAGGTCAGCTTCAGGAGTTGGGCTGCATTAGTTGTTGCGTGGAGATGGTATGGACCTTGAGGTCATTCCTAGCTAGGGTTTACTTTGTTTTGTTTACTTTTATGTATCGACATGCTTACTTGTTGTAGTTACTATTGGTTATCCATTGGCGCCTTTTGGTATTTCAGTTGTGTATGACCTTCTTTGTATGCATGTTTTACTGTTTAGTATTAGTTACATGTTATCAGCATGTTTCTCTGTTTATTTTCTACTGCGGTTGTTTCTATATTACTTCCGCTGGTTTATTGATATTTGATATGCTTCCGCTCTGCGGGTCTGGTTTGAGTCTGCTGAGTCATTTATTTCTACTGCACATTTTAGTATTATACTTGGACCAGTACCCTTACTATGATCCTCAAAGAGGGTATAGCCTCCCCACTATACCTAACAGACCCTCGCTACTAGTCAGCAGCCTTTGGCATTCGGGGAGGTGCGCCTAAGGTAGTAACACCCGACCCGTTTGGCACTGTTCAGGTGGCTGGCCGAGTCTGGGTCGTTACAAAGATGATCACCCCCAATATGATTCTCTATTATATGGAGACAAACTATGGAATCCACTGGTACCTCTATGTCCCAATTGAAATATACAATAATAAAAGGAAGGCTCAAAACTATATTGATATGTATAAGTGAGAATATACAGAATACACATATCATACCTGAAACTATCTCAAGAAGTACCTCATCATGTCCATCCCTTGTATGCATCATCATATGGTCCCAAAAAATGGCACCATGAGTTTGGAATAGACTACCTATAGCTGGTGGTGGGATTGGATTGAAACATTATCCATCTAAAGCTCTTCTTAATCTTGCAGCATCTCTTACTCCTCAAATGAATCCACCTCCTGAAGGAAAACACTATAAAATACAGGGATACCCCTAACTACAGTGATGCCTTTCTAATAGAGGTCCATCCACACTACTACCATGTTGGAGTTGGTGGCCTAGAACCAACTACTTTGTAATTTATTCATTAATAAATGCCTTATCACATCTTGATTGTTCTTCTGTGTGACAATGCATGTGATAATGTCCTAAGGACAGCTGTTTCATTAATGGGTCATAGCGGATCCCTGCTATGATGAGAACCCGAAAGTGCCATAACACTGTTCTTGAATATATGTTCTATGGTCGGATGATATTATTTGAGGGAAACAAATAATACAGGTCATTAGGTGTGAGGACTCATAAAAATTTGAGGAACCTTCTCATGGTGTGCGCCCTTGGTAATATCTAGGAGGATGTTATAAGAACGAGACCCGCCAGTAGGAAATCCACCTTTCATAGTGTCATTGGATGTTTCTATCTACGGACGTGTGTATTGGTTCTTAGACTTTAAGATTATTATTAATGGGTATTACAACTCGTGCACTTAGATGTATTGACGAAAACTGTGACGACACACTGTTCGCAACGAGGTAGGATACATTGGGTGTGTCACGAGTAATATTGCATTAATAGATAATGCGAGAAAGTATTTGTCCCCTATGTTCCATAACAGAAGTAGATATCTCAGGCCCTTTGATGGAATTGATATAGCTTAAATAAATCCATGGCCATGGTAAGGTATGGGCGAGTTCAATTCTGGGAAGTCAAAGAAAGAATAATCGAGCACATGGATTGATGGCACTAGCACGAAACCCGTTTGATTGGAGATATCGAGACAAAGGGATTATATTACACGGTAAGCATTCGTAGTAGGTGACACGTCATTGCGGCGTTAACTTATTTCTTTATGGGTGCCTTGGTGTGTTGCTAGACGCTAACCTTGGACTTTAGGCAGGTTCCACCTAATGCCACTGAGAAAGAGGCCTAGAGGGTCACACACTAAGTGTGTCCATGTATCTCAGTTAAATATTAATTTAACAAGTTAAATAAATATTATTCCCAACTATGGTTTAATAATTATTTAAGGATGTCTGATCGCATTTATTTAGACACTAGTTATTCAAGATAATATATTGTGGCTGAAATAATATATATATTTATTAGCGAGTAATGAAGTTACATTTATTTAAGAAATAAATAGCCATTACTTAAGGTCTAATAAATATGGTGGAGGAAATAAATAAAATGGAAAAATAAAAGTACATGCCATGTATATTTATATACACGCCGTGTAGTTTGTTTTTTCAGGATTCGTGAGAAAATATTGTTTATTTAATTAAATGATATTAAATGTAATATGTTGGGCACATGTCAAGTAATAATGATGGTCAACTGTCATTATTAAGACATGGGGTAATATTAATAATTAAATGAAATGATTAAATGTTTTGGGCAATTAATTAATTTCATTATTCTAAGTATTATAATCCAAAATTACATGATTCTCATTGAATAGAGCCATTGTTGTACACAACGAATCTGGAAATACTCTCAATCCAAGAGAGAATTCCCTTTCCACCAAGAACGCCCTCAAGTTACAAGAGCGAGATCCTCCACCAGATCAAGGCGGTTGAAGGTGGACATCGCAAGCGAAGGCACTTTTGTGCTAGCACCCAGAGATCCCTTCGGCGATGTCCAGAGATACGTGGAGCACGTGTGGATCACCGCTAGAGGAATCCTGTACTTGGGTTCTACAACGCAACGACGGATCACAGGATCGTGACCGGAGACTCCAACGAAGAAAGAATTACATCGAGGTAATTCTTATGAATTAATTAAATTAATTATAACCATCATATGATGATCATATCTCAAGGTTTCCGAGACTCTTCTTTTCTTGTTCATTCTTCGTTCTATTCTGAAGATTCGGCGTTTTAAATCGTGACGGATCTCGGATTGAACGTTGTTTAACGTTAAAATTAAAGTTGGGCAAACCCACCAACGCGCTTCTGCTACACCCGGAACCTACAAGTGGTATCAGAGGGGTCATATTGTTGATTATAATTATTTAGTTTTTCATTAGTTATTTACGCATTTAATAATTTAGTTATTTCAATTCATTTTTAATCGTTCTGGAAATCTGAATATCGAGATCTGTTCCTCCTCCCTCGTTTCTCTTTCACCTCATAGAAACAATTTTTTTCTTTTAATTTTGATTAAAATAAAATAGAGGAACTCGTCCGGAGGAGCCAAACGTTTCTGGCCGTACAACACCAGAATACACGGTGTGTATTCGGAAGTACACGCCGTGTAGTCTAGGTTCAATGCATTGACTGATCCGCCAAATCAGTTCGTGTATTGGATTCTTTCTAAGAATTTAAGACATCGTGTGTTGGCCAGAAACAGGTGGCACATGGTTTTCAGAATACACGTCGTGTGGTCCAATGAACACGGCATGTTGTCCCTTCGGGTTAGGGTTGGGCCATGAACTCCATACACGACATGCCCGGCTGGAAACCATGTAACGCGGAAACTACACGACGTGTGTCCCACTGTACACGTTGTGTACTCCGAAAATTTCGGAAGTACATTAACATGCCCTATCCCCGGGCGTGTACTTCGGATGGACGGTGAATAAAAGTACACGCCGTGTAGTCAGAACTACACGCCGTGTACTCACCCAAATTACGCAGATTTATTAAAATTTATTATTATATTATACAAACCCTTGATACATGTACCATGGTGCAGACATAAAGTTTAGGAAAAACACGTGATAGGTGTTTTATATATATGTGTTTAATTTAACATCTGTGTAATGAACGGGAATTCACCGGGTTGCCTCCAAGGTACAAGTTACATACAAGGATAATTTTAAATGAATTTATTTGTTTAAAATTATGATGGATGAGAATATCAAGGAAATTCAGAAAAAGGATTTAAGATAAAAGGATTGATTGATTAAATATAATTAATTGATTCGAGCGTGATTTATCTTAAACAAGAATGATTAAATAATTGAATGCTAGTTTTATTTATGCATAAATATCGTTGCATGTATGGATGATCATGAGCTAGACCTAGACCTTTTTATGTGAATGGTTTCTTTTAATTTATTTATTTAAATTAAATTTGTTGGTCTGCGAGCCATCTCCTCATTAATATGTAGGCCATGCGCGCCCAAGGATTCTTTTATGTAAAAACTCATTTCACCCCTCACCTGTGTGTGAGATAAATGCATATGTAATGGATGGATCTCCCAAGCTAGTGGAGGCGGCTCTAGTCGGGAGCCAAGGTGAAACCAATCCAAGGAGATACAAAGGTGGACAGGTGGAAAGCTGTAAACACAAACCCGAAAGGTTCAAGGTGTTTCTCACCTAGGTCTTGGGTTAGTTTATCAACCTCTAGATAAACTAACCAATAGAAAATCTCATGATCATATCATTTATTTTATTTCTGTCAGTTGCATGGTTTATTTATTGTGGGTGTGTTGTCATGATCACACATTTAATAAATTAAACGAGCATGCAAGATGGAACTAAAATAAAACTGGCTTATACGTAAATATTATCTTAGACATGGTTAATCACTTAAGTATATCCCACTTAATATTAACAAGCATGTAATCAAATATAATAAAATGGAAATTTACGTATAAGGATAAAATCCCTCAAAAGAAATATTAAGTCGGTATAGCCTTCCATAATCTTGGTTAGAATCGAACCATAGTTCAAAGTGCTTGACCAACCCTAGTTGGGGTGCTTTCAATTATCGGGGAATTCTAATTCAAGGTTTTGGGTTGACTTGACTTGGTTCACATCAAGGGTTGACTGCCACAGCAGGACTTGGTGTGACCAAGAGGCAAAGGTTGAGGAAATCCAAAATAAAAGGATTTCAGGATTGGTGAGTCCACTCAGCGGATCAAGGAGCTGCGAGTTAATGAAGTTGGCATTTGGAATGCCTACCTAAAACCCTTCAAGTTGCTTGACCAACCCTAGTTTGGGTAATGCGAAGGGAAATATGGATCCTTTCCACTAGAATATTCAGGCAACAAAATATTCCGAAATCAGTGGTGAGGGCTATTGGATTTCGATAAAATAGTGGGAGACTAATAAGTATTAATTTATTTATCTGTCTCAATTTTTTAAATAAAGTACTAAACCTTTGCTCATCTTAAATTGTAGAAACGAAAAGAAAATTACTTCAAACATATCATTGTGCACCATACTTGAAAAAGAAAACCTTCTCACCGGCACCAATTTCCAAGAGTGGCAGAGGTGTTTATGCGTCGTCCTTCACCATGAAAGGAAATTGTATGTGCTGGAAGAGTCTATTCCAGTTGCTCCTGGGAAAGAGGCTAGTGATGAGGAATTATCTCTCTATATGAAACACATGGATAATGCCACATATATCCAGTGTTTCATGCTATCATCCATGTCTAATGAGCTCTTGAAGCAACATGAAAACATGGACGTGTATAGCATGATGTCTCACCTTAAGGATCTCTACCAAGAGAAGGCGAGATAGGAAAGGTATGATATCTCCAATGCTTTGTTTACAACTAATCTTGGAGAGTCTGCACCAGCTGGGCCTCATGTAGTCAAGCTTATTGGCTACATTGAACGCCTGGACATCTTAGGGATTAAATTCCCAGATGAGTTGCGTACATATCTCATCCTATCATCACTTCCCAAGACCTTCTCTAGCTTTATTGTCAACTATAACATGAGCAGAAATAAGAAGAGTATGTCGGAGCTTCTGACCTTGATTCGCCAGGTTGACAAGGACATGGGGCGTGACAAACCCGCGGTCCTTATGGTGAACAAGAAAAGGAAGGACAAGGCAAAGGGTCCAAATAATTATAAACGGTCTGAAGCCCCCGAGCATCGTCCCTACAAGAAGGGGAAGATCCAGAGGTAGGGAAAGGAATGGGAAGTAGTGTGTTTTTCATGTGGCAAGCAGGGAAACTAGAAGAGGAACTGCACCCAGAAGCGTGGGGACGCTAAAGGTGCGTTCGTTATAGAGTGCAATCTTTCTATTTCTACACATTGGGTATTAGATACAGATTGTGGGGCTCACATCTGTATTCAAATTTAGGAACCAAGTAGATTTAGAAAGATTGCTAGAGGAGAGGTGGATCTTCGAGCTGCCAATGGCGCAAGGCTGGCTGCATTGGCTATTGGAGACTATCACCTCTCATTGCCAACTGGCATGATTTTGGTTTTAAAAAACTATTATTTTGTGCCTAGTGTTACCAAGAACATAATTTCTGTATCTTGTTTGGATATGGATGGATTTATTTTCAAGTTTGGAAATAAGGGTTGTCTCTTTTATAAGAACAACGTATGTTATGGTATGTCACATTTTAATAATGGTTTGTATGTATTAAATTACGAACACCAAGTGTTGGCAATCGATAACGAAACAAACTCACATGACTCATACATCACCCAGTTATGGCATCACCGCCTTGGTCATGTGAACGAGAAGAACTTGACAAAGCTCTGCCAAGATGGCTATTTAGACTCTACTGAGCTAAAACCACTTGATAGATGCCACGCTTGTTTACAAGGAAAAATGACCAAGCCGCCTTTTTGTGGACAAGGTGAAAGGGCCACAGAGCTTCTAGGATTGGTACACACGGATGTGTGTGGACCATTTCCAGTAGAAGCTAGAGGTGGATATTCTTACTTCATTACTTTTACTGATGATTTGAGTAGATATGGATATGTCTACTTAATGAGGTGTAAGTTAGAGTCCTTATAGAAATTTAAGGAATTCAAGAATGAAGTAGAGAATCAGCTTGGTAAGAAGATAAAGAAACTTCGATTGGATCGAGGTGGAGAATATATGAACCAAGAGTTCATTGATCTTCTACGGGAGTCTGGGATTCTATCTCATCTCACTCCTCCTTATACACCATAGTGGAATAGTGTTAGTGAAAGGATGAATCACACCTTATTGAACATGGTGAGGTCGATGATGAGTCATGCGGATCTTCCATTATCCTTTTGGGAATATGCATTACAAACTGCAGCATACACATTAAACCAAGTACCAACTAAGGCGGAAAATGGAATTCCATCTGAGTTATGGAATAGAAGGAAACCCACTTTGTCGCACACATGTGTATGGGGATGCGAGGCATTTGTTAAGGCCTTCTTAGGAAACAAACTATCACCCTGGGGCACGAAGTGTATCTTTATAGGATATCCCAAGGAAACGAAAGGATATTACCTATATAACCCTCAAGACAAGAAAGTGGTTGTCGCCAGACAAGTCGTATTTCTTGAGAGGGAGCACATCCTCAAGAAGGATAGTGGGAGCAAGATTGACTTCGACAAAGTTGATGCTCAAGATACACAGGAGATGGTACAGGAACAAGTTCCACAGGTCCCCGTGGAAGAGGTTCCAGAAACACAAGTACTGCGTAGGAGCACAAGAGAGGTAAGGGAACCAGAGAGATTTGGTTTCCTAGTCACCGAGGATGGTGAATCATTATTGTTGGACAATGATGAACCTCTCTCCTACAAGGAAGCAGTAAAAATATCAAAAGCTGCAAGATGGCTAAAAGCTATGAATTCTGAGATGGATTCCATATATCAGAACGAAGTCTGGGTTTTGGTCGATGAGCTAGTTGATGTAAAGAATGTTGTATGCAAATGGGTATTCAAGAGAAAGATGGACATGGAAGGTCAATTTATCACCTATAAAGCAAGGCTAGTGGCTAAAGGATTCAGACAATGTCAAGGAATTGACTATGATGAAACCTTTTCGCCAGTTGTCATGCTTAAATCAATAAGAATCATACTTTCCATAGCAGCTTACCATGACTACGAGATTTGGAAAATGGATGTCAAAACAGCATTCCTTAACGGGAACCTTCAGGAAGATTTCTATATGACACAACCAGAAGGGTTTGAGACACCAGGTGAAGCCAAACGGGTTTGCAAGTTGCAGAAATCCATTTATGGATTGAAGCAAGCATCCAGGTCATGTAACATTCGATTTGATGAAGACATAAAGGAATTTGGTTTCATTAAAAACGAATGTGATCCATGTGTTTATAAGTGGTTTAATGGGAATGTGGTCATCATCCTAGTGGTATATGTTGATGAAATATTTCTTATTGGAAATGACGTACCAACCTTATAGTCAGTTAAGTACTGGTTGAAAAAGTGTTTCTCCATGAAGGACTTAGGAGAAGCAGCATACATTCTAGGGATCAAGATCATTCATGATAGATCCAAGAGGCTGCTTGGACTAAGTTAGGGTACATACATTGACCAGATACTAAAGAGATTTAGTATGGAAAAATCCAAGAGGGGATTGGTTCCAGTGTCACGTGACCTACATCTTTCTAAGAAAATGTGTCCCCAGACACAATAGGAGAAAGATAGGATGAGTAAGATCCCATAATCTTCATCTATAGGATCCATCATGTATGTCATGTTATGTACCAGGCTTGATGTTGCCTATGCACTGAGCATGGTGGGTAGATATCAAGCAGATCTAGGAGAACAACATTGGACTGTTGTTAAGACTATCCTTAAGTATCTGAGAAGAACAAAGGATATGTTCCTGGTGTATAGAGGAGACAAGGAGCTTGTCATCAGAGGGTATGCTGATGCTGGTTTTCAAATAGATCAGAATGATCTGAAGTCGCAATCTGGATATATTTTCTGTCTCAATGGAGGAGCTGTGAGCTGGAAGAGCTCAAAGAAACCAGTTTTTGTCGATTCTACAGTGGAGTCCGAGTATATAGCGGCTTCTGATGCATCCAAGGAATCTGTCTAGATTCGGAATATTGTCCAGGAGCTTGATGTAGTGCCTATCAGTAAATATACCATTACATTGTATTGTGATAACACTGCAGCAGTGGATCTTGCAAAAGAACCAAGGTCACATCAATGGAAAAAACACATACTCCGAAAGTATCACCTCTTGAGGGATTTCTATCAAAGGGGTGAAGTTGCAATGAGCAGAGTGTCCACAGAAGAGAACATGGCGGACCCCATGACTAAAGGCCTATCTTAGCAGAAGCATGAATATTATGTGAGAGCTAGCGGGTTAAAGGTTGTTAGCAGTTGGCTCTAGTCCAAGTGGGAGTCTGTTGGAGTTGGTGGCCTAGAACCAACTACTTTGTACTTTATTCATTAATAAATTCCTCATCACATCTTGATTGTTCTTCTACGTGACAATGCATGTGATAATGTCCTAAGGACAACTGTTGCATTAATGGTTCATAGCGGATCCCTGCTATGATGAGAACCCGGAAGTGTCATAACACTGTTCTTGAATATATGTTCTATGGTCGGATGATATTATTTGAGGGACACAAATAATACAGTTCATCAGGGGTGAGGACTCATAAAACTTTGAGGCACCTTCTCATGGTGTGCACCCTTGGTAATATCCAGGAGGATGTTATGAGAACGAGACCCGCCAGTAGGAAATCCACATTTCATAGTGTCATTGGATGTTCCTATCTACGGACGTGTGTATTGGTCCTTATACTTTAAGATTATTATTAATGGGTATTACAACTCGTGCACTTAGATGTATTGATGAAAACTGTGATGACACACTGTTCGCAGTGAGGTAAGATACGTTGGGTGCATCACGAGTAATACTGCATTAATAGATAATGTGAGAAATGATTTATCCATTCTGTTCCATAATGAAAGTAGATATCTCAAGCCCTTTGATGGAATTGATATAGCCTAAATAAATCCATGGCTATGGTAAGGTATGGGCGAGTTCAATTCTGGGAAGTCAAAGAAAGAATAATCGAGCACATGGGTTGATGGCACTAGCATGAAACCCGTTTGATTGGAGATATCGAGACAAAGGGATTATATTACACGATAAGCATTCGTAGGAGGTGACACATCATTGCGGCGTTAACTTCTTTCTCTATGGGTGCCTTGGCATGTTTCTAGACGCTAACCTTGGACTTTAGGCAGGCTCCGCCTAATGCCACTGAGAAAGAGGCCTAGAGGGTCACACACTAAGTGTGTCCATGTATCTCAGTTAAATATTAATTTAACAAGTTAAATAAATATTATTCCCGACTGTGGTTTAATAATTATTTAAGGATGCTTGATCGCATTTATTTCGACACAAGTTATTCGAGAGAATATATTGTGGGCAAAATAATATATATATTTATTAGCGAGTAATGCAGTTACATTTATTTAAGAAATAAATAGACATTACTCAAGGTCTAATAAATATGGTGGAGGAAATAAATAAAATGGAAAAATAAAAGTACACGTCGTGTATATTTATATACACACCGTGTAGTTTGTTTTCCAGGATTCGTGAGAAAATATTGTTTATTTAATTAAATGATATTAAATGTAATATGTTGGGTGCATGTCAAGTAATAATGATGGTCAACTGTCATTATTAAGACATGGGGTATTACTAAGAATTAAATGAAATGATTAAATGTTTTAGGCAATTAATTCATTTTATTATTCTAAGTATTATAATCCCAAATTACATGATTCTCATTGAATAGAGCCATTGTTGTGCACAACGGATCTGGAAATACTCTCAAGCCAAGAGAGAATTCCCTTTTCACCAAGAACGCCCTCAAATTACAAGAGCGAGATCCTCCATCGGATCAAGGCGGTAGAAGGTGGACATCGCAAGCGAAGGCTCTTCCGCGCTAGCACCCGGAGATCCCTTCGGCGACGTCCAGAGATACGTGGAACACGTGTCAAACCCCGACCATACTTTATTTTCATTTAATTATTTCTGGTCTTTCTGTTGAGTTGCGGTTTGAATTGGTTCTAGTTTAAAAGGGGTTTGGGATCTTATACAGGTGTGCGTCCGTACGCGCGACTGTGCGTAGCACCAAATCGTATTTTGGACGATGTTTTATTATTAAATGTGTTTTTTTATTCGGGTGCACGACCTTGCACATGACCGTGCACGTTGCCGGACCTGACTTGGGTTGCTGCATTTTGAGGATAAATGAGCGTTTTGGCTTGGTAGTTTCAGGCGCGTTGGCAAGGAATGGGCGAAGCCGCATGGCTTCGTTAGATGTTCGTGCGCCTACTCAGTGCGATAGTAATCATTTAATTGGCGAGTTTAATAATACATTAAGTGAAAAATAAAATATGAAAAATGATTAATTAATTTAAAAGTTGTTTTAATATTATTATTATTATTATTATTATTATTATTATTGGGGATTATTCTTCTTCTTCTTATTATTTTAGTTATTATTTTAATTATATAGATAATATTAAAATATTTTAAATGGTTATAAAATTTCCGCCATGTCACTTTTGTCGTTACTATTATTATTAATTTTGTTAAGGTTTTAATTAGATTGTAACTATTGTTATATATGTGTATATATATATATATTTTAAGTTATTGTTATGATGTTATTTTACATTATGTTTGTTAATAGTAGTATTAATATTATTATTATCAATAATAATGTTCTATATTAGTTTAGAGTTTTATTTTAGGTTTTATCATATCCCTATTATTATTTCTTTTTATTTTTATTTTTATTATTTATTTATTTTTCTTTCCTTTATCTTTTTTTCCCTCTTTTCTCCCTACCCCTTTTCTCCCTCTCTCTACGCTTCTCCACTCCCCGCGCAGACCTCCTTTCTTCCCCCTTTTGTTTCGTGCAGCAATTCCTCCTCCCCTTCAAACCCTAGCGCGCCCCTCCAGCCGCGCATGAACTAGAGCCCTCCTCTCCTCCTACGAACATCATCTCCACGTCGTCGCTTCCTCACACTGAACCCACGCCTCCCAGCCTCCCAGCCAAACCACCTTCAAGCGGTGTTCTCCTCTCGTGGGCCTCCCTTCCGACGCTGTTTCCCCTCCCCCTCCTTTCTGATTTTTCCTCGCGCCGACTCCTCCTCCTCATCCCTCTCCGGCAGGGTAAGCCGACTCCTTGTTTTCCAATGCCTTCCTTGCTGCCACGCACCAAGCCGCGACCCCCTGTCCTCCTTCACCGCTCTCGCTAGCCAGCCGCTCAGACTTCTTATCATAGGTTCTTTTTACCTCGGTTGTTGGTTCATTCGTTTTTATTAAGTTGAGGTTATAATATAGTGTGGTAATTGGTTTGATTTTGATATTTTGGATTCTATTTTGGTCTGATTATGGCGTAATTGCTCCGACTTCTTGTTTTAGGGATTAATTATGTTGTTTGTGGTGTGGTCGTCGTGCGGCATAGTTTGCGTGCCGCGTTTGCGAAGTTTGGATACCGAAGGTATGTGTTTCCACATATATGTGTTGTTTGACAAATTAATTTTCTTATTTAATTAATTTAGTATACTCATTGATTATTTTTCTTGGTGCGAATATAGTTTCACTTAAAGTTTACTATGATTTCGATGTGTTTCGTAGTGTGTTCATTTAATATGAATGTTCTGATTTTGTGAAAACCCGTGCTGAACTTTTTGTAGTGTTTTATAAACTTTGTTGTGGGTTTATTTTGTCGCGCAAGTGCTGCAAAGTCTTTTCTATCATGTTTCTGGTGTTGCGTCATGGTGCGCTTGGTATTAGGAAGGATTTTTGAGTGCGTTGTTGGTATAAACCTTTAATGTGATATTTCAAATGCTTTATAAATTGTTTAAATGTTTAATTCCTTTATTAAATTATATGTATAGTGAATGGTCCCTTCCTCGGGGGTTCGAGTCGTCGGCAGTAAGGACCGGTGTATATGCATATGCATGAAAATGTATGGGCATGGCGGTGAAGCGGTCTCGGGTTACCCTTGTCAAAAGCTGTGTGTCTTGAGGTAGGTCCCCTATGCCCTAATCTTTAATTAGAATTTCCATTTTTTCTTGGTGTTCTTTAAATTCATATTCTGCTTTTATATGAAATTCACATGCTATATATATATGTGTGCATATACACAAATGGTCATGGTTCTTTAAAAGTGGTTTCCTTAATGATTTTAGTGTGTAATAAGTATTTCCAATGGTTTTTTTTAGATTTAAACATGTTTTCTAGCTTGCTTTTAAAGATATAGTACCTTGGTTGTTTAGTTTAACTTTCAAATGGTTTTCGAAACATAAGCATTGGGTGATTTTGTGTTTGAAAATGAAATGTGTTTATTGTAATTAATTAAGCTCGTCTGGCACTTTGAGAATGGTTTGCGAAAGTAAAACAAAACCCCTCTTAAGGCATGCCTCGTTGTTGTAGAAACATGATGTGTGTGTCAAGTGTGTGATTTGTGATATGTGTCTAATAAAGAGGCTTGTGTGAGGTTATGTGACATAAAAAGGGGGATGCGCTTAAGGAGGGAGAACGGTGGTGAGTGGTGAAATGGACTTTGGGTAAGAAAGTGTTATGTTCTTTATATGTTTTTCTTAAAACCTCACCACACTTTGAAATAGAGCACCTGGGAAACCCTGGGTACCTAGGTGGGCGACCAGGACTAGTACGTTAGATGACACGGCAGGGGTTCGTCCCGGGTTATCTAGCAGGATTGACACAACAACACTAACTAAACATATGAATTTCTGAGGGTCGTGGCCATCTAAGCCACGTTTTCTGAGGGTCGTGGCCTTCTAATCCACGTTTCACCAAGGTACGAGGTCTCTAGGTTCCCACATTTTCTAGCTACCTATAGGGGCTACCCATGGCGCTCCTTTGTGACATGCTGCTAGTGATGTAACTTTCTTTTCAGTTGTTTCATACTTACTGTCTCATTGTGAAAAACCCTGTTTCAAACTAAACTGTTTTTCTTACAATTTCGAAATGTGAATGCACTCTTGGAATCGATTTTGAAAATATTGTGGAATAGAAATGATTTTCATAAAAATGTCAACTTGTGATTTGGATTTGAAAAGAAAAAAAAAACATTATTTTATTATTTCTTATTTTCAAACTAGCATAATTGGATTTCTTTTTAAAGGTAAGGGCATAGGGCGTGGTTATTCCTTGGCTTTCCTACTGAGCATCTCGGTGCTCACGCCTACTTTAATTTTTTTCAGTTTCAGGTTATAGACTTGGATCACTCTTCGAGCGAGCGTGGTTATAAGTTTGGTGGTGACCCATGGGGTCACTTGGAGGTATGCCTAGTTGCCTATCTTTATTTTATTTTCCGCTGTTAGTGTTTAATTGTTTTGTTCTGTTTATTTTTGTTTTTATGTCTTTTATTTTCTGGGCTAAATCGTTCCCAACTGCATGTTTTGATGCCCGACACTAGTTGCCAGCCCGTGGGGATCGGGGACGCCCTTCGGGCCATGTCACAGACCGGGTCGAGCGCCGGGTCAGATGACGCACTGGCTTGGTTCGTGACAAAATGGTATCAGAGCGGAGGTTTTGTTCTTGTTATTTGGGGTATCAGGTAGATTGGAGATAGGATTGTCGGTACTTGAGTGGTAGGTGCGGGAAGAGCGTCGCAAACTCTTACACGTTCCGGTCCTCGAGTAACCAGGGGTAGTCCGAGATTTAAGTTTTGGTTTTGCTCTGTGTGGATGGGGATGACAATAGGGGTAAACCGGTACTGCGCGTGGTCTTACATGGAGTAGCAACCCATGTGATGCCCGAGAGTACGGCTCGACACTCCTAGTGGGTGGTGCTTGCCTAGGGCATGGTCTGCTAAACCATGTAGCCGGGTTAGACACGACCACTAGTCCTCCGCCCATGTGTTTTAATGTTTGTGATATCTTGCCCCAATTTTGGGTTGACGCGAAATTGTTTTCCTTTAAAAAGTGAAGCGGACTTTGTTGCTTCTCTTATTTGCGGTTGACATGATATTTGGGGTGCGTTTCTCTTGGACCTTGTTTTTGGAATTTGGTGTTGATTTGTCAACGTTGAATTTATAAAGGGATGTTTTGGGTCATCTGAAATTGAAATGGGCTGTTTTAGAAATGGAAAGCATTCTTGAAATTTTCCTTGAATTTTTGAAACGGGTTTGAAAAGAAGAAAAAAAGGTATTTTTTTTATATTGAGAATGTTTTGTTTTGAAAGCGAAGTAGCCTTGTTTCTTTCCAGTGGTATTCCTATGGGTGATCTCATGTGAATATGGACTTGATTAATGGATAGTTGATGGATCGTGTGGACGGGTGCCTGAGTGGCACGAAAATGCATACTTGCGAGGCACCATGGAATATCATTGGTAGTTTATTGATCTCTAAGGTTGCTTCTTGTTTCCTAGAAAGTGGTCCTTTTTCTTAAATGGGTTTTCATGCTCAAATGGTTTTAGAAATGAAAAAAAAATTACATTGCTTTTAAAGTAAATATATATTTTTAAAATAGTTTTTGGGATTATTGTGCAGGGCTTGGTCTTTCAAGTGAGTGTTTTCTTTGAAAATGACTGGATGTTTGAAATTGGGATTATTGGATTTGTTTTTGTAATGTTGATGTTTGTTTTATGATGTGTTTGGATTTGTGGAAGGCAGGTTTGTGTTTCTTATTTGCGATATGCCCCTAGAAACGTTCCATGGGTTCCAGAAATTCTCTCTCAGTTCTTGGCCTGACCCAGACTCTTAGTGGAGTGGCAGAGTTGGGTTCTGCTTGGTGGCGTCGACTGTTTGTAGACGTCGATGTCAGTTGGATGCCATTGAGTGATTTGGGAAAGTTGGAAGTGTCTCTGGTTTTGGAGGAACTCCAAATGTTGTGCAGATGTAATATTGTATCGAGTACGTCTGGTGGAGCGGGATTAAACTAGTGAATGTTGATCGTTCCGTTTTCGATGAAAATGGGGATGTCGTGAGCGATCCTCAAGACTAGCCTCATTCCACGGTTGTACCTAAAGAAGAGAAGGCAAGGAAGGTGGTTGATCTCGTAGGTGCCTGACCAGTCAACAGAGGGTGAAGGAGGTATGTTGACCTTTCTGATGAGCTTGTTTCTTGTTCCCCAGAGGTTGTGTGTAACGATCAGTTTAAAGCTCGTAATAGTTTTCCGTCCCGTTTATACTGTGGTAAATGAATGTTCTTCATCCATTGACGAGTGTGAACTAAAGGGACTTACTCTTGGAGTGCCCCTCTCTTCAGTTTTTGTCGCGCGTTTGAAAGACCGCTCAGTCCCCTATCTCTAGTGTGGTCAGTTAGACACTCTAGGTCGTTCGCTGCAATTCTAAGTTGGTATGTTAATAGAGTGGCCGCGCGAGACACGAGGAGAAGTATGCAGGCTGCTTTTCCAGCGGAGGAAGTTCCAGTTAGAAGTGGTCAGCTTGTGACTGCGAGGCTGGAGATGCTTCAGACATCAGTGCCCCAGCCATAGGTCTCGGGGTGAAGCTTGCGCGCAATCAGAACTCGTCAGATGTGGGACGGGCTTGGTCCGACTTTAGTCCGCAATGTCGGGACGGGGAAAACTTAAATTTCCCTATTGTGGTACCCTCTTCGAAGGCGTCATTCTTTTTGTCAGGGGAATGGATCCCTTGTCTACTTGTCGTGGTCTTATTTTATGGGAGTTCCTCTTGGGCCTTAAAGAGGTTCGGAAAAACCCATATTCTTGTAAAGCTAGTGGGTGTGCTTTGTGAACCTTCTTGCGGTCAGAGATACTCATGTATTGTGGAAACGTTGTGCGCCTGTCTGGTTCATCTCCTGGTTAGGGGTTTCTGCTATCAAAGCTATCTCACGTGGCAGAGTGTTGTCCACTATAAGAATGATCAGTGCGGGTCGGCCCGTGTGGCGGGTTCACGATGAAGGGTTCAATCGGTATTGCTTAAAGTAAACTAGGAATGCTCGCGCGGGTTTTGTGGTGTTATAAAATTTTAAAATGGTGGGGAGACCCTGTGCGGGTCTCGCCGATATCCCATCTTGTGTTAGTTCAACATAGGGAACTCTGAGGGTCAAGCCAGTGTTAGAGTTGTCTGGGTTTGGGAGTCGTTTTGGTTTGGAGAACAAATGCTTGCCGAGAACCCTAATATGGTGGGGAGACCACCATAAGACGGTCTTGTGGAAGGCTCTGTTTTCAAAGTGCGCTTGGCGGAGCAACCCCTTACTTCTGCTCCGCCCAACCTCGACCATGTCAGTTGGATAGCTTAAGTAGTGGGTCGCTTGACGAGCGTTCTTGAAGATCTCGAGCGGCCCGGGTGATCCCTAAGTCAGGGGTCGGGATGTTCCATATTGTAGTTCTACTTCGAGGTGAATTCCTTGTTGGTCATTTTGCATGGTGATTCTGTTTTTGAGATATTTGATGTTTCAGGTCATCGACATTTTAAATGCTCGGTCTTTGGGCGATTGAGGTTTTGTTTTAAGCATCTTTGTGGCCTTGCTTGGAACCCTTGGTTGACCTGGTATTTTGGGACTTTCTGGGGGCAGAAAGTGTCATGGTGGGGAGAATTGTCACACCCCGACCATACTTTATTTTCATTTAATTATTTCTGGTCTTTCTATTGAGTTGCGGTTTGAATTGGTTCTAGTTTAAAAGGGGTTTGGGATCTTATACAGGTGTGAGTCCGTACGCGCGACCGTGCATAGCGCCAAATCGTATTTTGGACAATGTTTTATTATTAAATGTGTTTTTTTATTCGGGTGCATGACCTTGCACACGACCGTGCACGTTGCCGGACCTGACTTGGGTTGCTGCATTTTGAGGATAAATGAGCGTTTTGGCTTGGTAGTTTCAGGCGCGTTGGCAAGGAATGGGCGAAGCCGCATGGCTTCGTTAGATGTTCGTGCGCCTACTCAGTGCGATAGTAATCATTTAATTGGCGAGTTTAATAATACATTAAGTGCAAAATAAAATATGAAAAATGATTAATTAATTTAAAATTTGTTTTAATATTATTATTATTATTATTATTATTATTATTGGGGATTATTCTTCTTCTTATTATTATTTCAGTTATTATTTTAATTATATAGATAATATTAAAATATTTTAAATGGTTATAAAATTTCCGCCATGTCACTTTTGTCGTTACTATTATTATTAATTTTGTTAAGGTTTTAATTAGATTGTAACTATTGTTATATATGTATATATATATATATATATATTTTAAGTTATTGTTATGATGTTATTTTACATTATGTTTGTTAATAGTAGTATTACTATTATTATTATCAATAATAATGTTCTATATTAGTTTAGAGTTTTATTTTAGGTTTTATTATATCCCTATTATTATTTCTTTTTATTTTTATTTTTATTATTTATTTATTTTTCTTTCCTTTATCTTTTTTTCCCTCTTTTCTCCCTACCCCTTTTCTCCCTCTCTCTACGCTTCTCCACTCCCCGCTCGGACCTCCTTTCTTCCCCCTTCTGTTTCGTGCAGCAATTCCTCCTCCCCTTCAAACCCTAGCGCGCCCCTCCATCCGCGCATGAACTGGAGCCCTCCTCTCCTCCTACGAACAGCAGCCCCACGCCGTCGCTTCCTCGCGCCGAACCCACGCCGCCCAGCCTCCCGGCCGAACCACCTTCAAGCGGTGCTCTCCTCTCGTGGGCCTCCCTTCCGACGCTATTTCCCCTCCCCCTCCTTTCTGATTTTTCCTCGCGCCGACTCCTCCTCCTCATCCCTCTCCGGCAGGGTAAGTCGGCTCCTTGTTTTCCAATGCCTTCCTTGCTGCCGCGCACCAAGCCGCGACCCCCTGTCCTCCTTCACCGCTCTCGCCGGCCAGCCGCTCAGACTTCTTATCATAGGTTCTTTTTACCTCAGTTGTTGGTTCATTCGTTTTTATTAAGTTGAGGTTAGAATATAGTGTGGTAATTGGTTTGATTTTGATATTTTGGATTCTCTTTTGGTCCGATTATGGCGTAATTTCACTGACTTCTTGTTTTAGGGATTAATTATGTTGTTTGTGGTGTGGTCGCCGTGCGGCATAGTTTGTATGTCGCGTTTGCGAAGTTTGGATACCAAAGGTATGTGTTTCCACATATATGTGTTGTTTGACAAATTAATTTTCTTATTTAATTAATTTAGTATACTCATTGATTATTTTTCTTGGTGCGAATATAGTTTCACTTAAAGTTTACTTGATTTCGATGTGTTTCGTAGTGTGTTCATTTAATATGAATGTTCTGATTTTGTGAAAACCCATGATGAACTTTTCGTAGTGTTTTATAAACTTTTATGTGGGTTTATTTTGTCATGAAAGTGATGCAAAGTCTATTCTATCATGTTTCTGGTGTTGCGTCATGGTGCGCTTGGTATTAGGAAGGATGTTTGAGTGCGTTGTTGGTATAAACCTTTAATGTGATATTTCAAATGCTTTATAAATTGTTCAAATGTTTAATTCCTTTATTAAATTATATGTATAGTGAATGGTCCCTTCCTCGGGGGTTCGAGTCGTCGGCAGTAAGGACCTGTGTATATGCATATGCATGAAAATGTATGTGCATGGTAGTGAAGCGGTCTCGGGTTACCCTTGTCAAAAGCTGCATGTCTTGAGGTAGGTCCCCTATGCCCTAATCTTTAATTAGAATTTCCATTTTTGCTTGGTGTTCTTTAAATGCATATTCTGCTTTTATATGAAATGAACATGCTATATATATATGTGTGTATATACACAAATGGTCATGGTTCTTTAAAAGTGGTTTCCTTAATGATTTTAGTGTATAATAAGTATTTCCAATGGTTTTTTTTTAGATTTAAACATGTTTTCTAGCTTGCTTTTAAAGATATAGTACCTTGGTTGTTTAGTTTAACTTTCAAATGGTTTTGGAAACATAAGCGTTGGGTGATTTTGTGTTTGAAAATGAAATGTGTTTATTGTAATTAATTAAGCTCATCTGGCACTTTGAGAATGGTTTGCGAAAGTAAAACAAAACCCCTCTTAAGGCATGCCCCGTTATTGTAGAAACATGATGTGTGTGTTAAGTGTGTGATTTGTGATATGTTTCTAATAAAGAGGATTGTGCGAGGTTATGTGACATAAAAAGGGGGATGCACTTAAGGAGGGAGAATGGTTGTGAGTGGTGAAATGGACTTTGGGTAAGAAAGTGTTATGTTCTTTATATGTTTTTGTTAAAACCTCACCACCCTTTGAAATAGAGCACATGGGAAACCCTGGGTACCTAGGTGGGCGACCAGGACTAGTACGTTAGATGACACAGCAGGGGTTCGTCCCGGGTTGTCTAGCAGGATTGACGCAACAACACTAACTAAACATATGAATTTCTGAGGGTCGTGGCCATCTAAGCCACGTTTTCTGAGGGTCGTGTCCTTCTAAGCCACGTTTCACCGAGGTACGAGGTCTCTAGGTTCTCACATTTTTTAGCTACCTATAGGGGCTACCCATGGCACTCCTTTGTGACATGCTGCTAGTGATATAACTTTATTTTCAGTTGTTTCATACTTACTGTCTCATTGTGAAAACCCTGTTTCAAACTAAACTGTTTTTCTTACAATTTCGAAAGGTGAATGCACTCTTGGAATCGATTTTGAAAATATTGTGGAATAGAAATGATTTTCATAAAAATGTCAACTTGTGATTTGGATTTGAAAAGAAAAAAAAACATTATTTTATTATTTCTTATTTTCAAACTAGCATAATTGGATTTCTTTTTAAAGGTAAGGGCATAGGGCGTGGTTATTCCTTGGCTTTCCTACTGAGCATCTCGGTGCTCACGCCTACTTTAATTTTTTTCAGTTTCAGGTTATAGACTTGGATCACTCTTCGAGCGAGCGTG
Organism: Viscum album; assembly: GCA_963277665.1. Lineage (NCBI taxonomy): Eukaryota > Viridiplantae > Streptophyta > Magnoliopsida > Santalales > Viscaceae > Viscum > Viscum album. Next base: position 329,004,100 of record OY728158.1, read on the forward strand.
GTTATAAGTTTGGTGGTGACCCATGGGGTCACTTGGAGGTATGCCTAGTTGCCTATCTTTATTTTATTTTCCACTGTTAGTGTTTGATTGTTTTGTTCTGTTTATTTTTGTTTTTATGTCTTTTATTTTCTGGGCTAAATCGTTCTCAATTGCATGTTTTGATGCCCGACACTAGTTGTCAGCCCGTGGGGATTGGGGACGCCCTTCGGGCCATGTCGCAGACCGGGTCGGGCGCCGGGTCGGATGACGCACTGGCTTGGTTCGTGACAGCACGTGTGGATCACCACTAGAGGAATCTTGTACTTAGATTCTACAACGCAACGACGGATCACAGGATCGTGACCGGAGACTCCAACGAAGAAAGAATTACATCGAGGTAATTCTTATGAATTAATTAAATTAATTATAACCAACATATGATGATCCTATCTCAAGGGTTTTAGAACTCTTCTTTTCTTTTTCGTTCTTCATTCTATTCCGAAGATTCAGCGTTTTAAATCGTGACGGATCTTGGATTGAACATTGTTTAACGTTAAAATTAAAGTTGGGAAAACCCACCAACGCGCTTCCGTTGCGCTTGAAACCTACATACCATAGTGACAGTGAATTATTACATTGGTTGTGAAATTTGGAACCATATCTTATCTAAAAATAGATGCATTTAATTTCCAAAATCCCTACTATATTAATCTGTACATAGATATTATGTAAATTTCTGGAATAAAGTTCAATATATGTACACAGACATTCAACAATATCTGTACAAATGTTTTAATATGTAGACATTCTGGACAGTCAATATCTGTACACATATATGGTGTTGAATCCCCCTAACATGCAAGCATCATATAAGATTTTTTTTCAGAAAATAGTATAATATTGTAAATTTCAGTTGCTTCATGTTCCTGATATAAAATGAACTCTGATGGCCTATCATGATTTAAATTGTTCGAAATCAATGCATATAACAGTGCAGACCCAATGTAATAAATTTACAAATAAAATAAGTGACCTAACCTGAAGAAGCATCAAAAATAGGTACAAATTTCAGATTTCTGGGCACATCTTGATGTGTTTATCAAATAGAATATCAAATTGAAATCATTAAAACAATTAAATTTTTAATAATTTATACTCTTCAGATTCACATGAAAAAAATCATAAAAACACAATTGAATAACAATGCTAATAAAAACAGTGATAAAAATTGATCAAAGCATAAAATTTAGAATCTAAATATAACTTTTGAAAAATTCAACTTGAGAGTAATTTTAGTTCTTAGCTTTAGAAAAATATAACATTCCAATAAATTTCTGAAAAATAATAATGAAGATAGGCAATTCCAATTGAGAACCTCACATGCAAGCATCATTTAAGCTTTTTTTCAGGCAAATAGTATAATATTGTAAATGTCAGTTGTTTCATGTTCCTAACATAAAATGAACTCTTATGTCCTATCATGATTTAAATTTTTTGAAATCAATGAATATAACATTTCATACCCAATGTAATAAATGTACAAACAAAAGAAGTGACCTAACCGGAAGATGCAGTGAAAATAGGTACAAATTTCAGATTTATAGGCACATCTTGATGTGTTTCTTGAATAGAATATCAAAGTGAAATCATTAAAGCAAATAAATTTTTAATAATTTATACTCTTCTGATTCACAAGAAAAAATCATAAAAAACACAATTGAATAACAATGCTAATAAAAATAGTGATAAAAAATGATCAAACTTAAAGCATAAAATTTAGAATCTAAATATAACTTTGGGCCAATTCAACTTCATTGGAATTTTAGTTAACTTTAGCATCATATAACATTCCAATAAATTTTCAAAAAATAATAATGAAGATAGGCAATTCCAATTGAGGACTTGTATCGAGAAGCGATAAACCCAAAAAGTCAAGAGGAAAAAATACAGTCATGTATACACATTTAAATCATGACTCTTTCCTAGCATATCTTTATAATTAATATAGAGTTTATCACCAATGAATAAATATATTTTATTGAAAGAATGGGGTTATTCACCTTTGTGTTTAATGAAATAAGAAAAAAAATTAACATAGGTGACACAATAGTCTTTTATATAAAAATGAAAATTTACAAACAACAAAATACAGGAAAACAATAATAGAAAATCTGTAACTAAATGAAAAATAATGTATATAAATGAATAATTTGAAGAATTAAACATGGAAATTATAGATTTCATAAATAAAATAAATTAAAATGGATTTGGAAAAAATAAAATAGTAAATGGATCCTAGAGAATTTTGACAATCTTAATGATTTTGATGGATAAAATTATAATAAATATTAATTTATAATTGAGAAATAGTTGAACTACATACCTTTTATACAATTCTCCCCACCCAACCCTTTTGTAAGGCACATTGCAATAGTGTTGTCAATACTATTTCCAATGATGCTTGTCCTGAAAGCATAAATCATATTAATGAAATTATAACTATACTATGTGATCATTAATTACAAGAGTATACATATTAATTTTAATCTATCAAATAATATGATATAGCAATTCCACCCTTTTCAATGCCATTGATGTTGGAAGATGAAGCAGAATCACCTAAACTGGAGAATTAAACCTGAAAATTATAGATTTCATAAATGAAATTAGTTAAAATGGAATTGGAAAATATAAAACATTAAATTAATCTAAGAGAATTTTTACAATTTTAATGATTGTGATGGATAAAATTACAATAAATAGTAATTGATAATTGATAAATAGTCGAAATACACACCTTTTATAAAATTATCCCCACCCAACCCTTTTGTAAGGCACATTTCAATGTCGTTAATACTATCTGTAATGATGCTTGACCTAAGTTCATAAATCACATTAATGAAATGATAACAATACCATGTGTTCATTAATTACAATAGTAGACATATTAATTTTAATCTTGCAAATAAGAGGATATCGCAATTTTACCCTTTTCAATGCCATTGATGTTGGAAGATGAATCAGCATCACCTAAACTGGAGATTTCACCCATACATTGAAAACATTAAACAACCAAACATGAAACTGCATCATATTATGAAAATGTGAGTCTGGGGAATGAGTAACTAATTCTAAAAAATGCACGTACCAAGCATGAAATGAAAAATGAATCACCTGTCACTCAGAAAGTGGGTTCTATAAATATTTAACCTATATCGAAGACAAAGGTCCTTGAACAATTTGACAATTTTAATGATTGTGATGGATAAATCCTATCATTTGACTAAAATCTCAGGCAACCAAGGTAAAGTAAGCAAAGGCGGAGTAGGCCTAGGAGGAGAAAGCGAAGGCAGAGGAGAAATAAACTACAAAATATGATGAAACACAATAATGAAACTAATGAATTATGGGAATGTACATTTAAAGAACAAACCTAAAACCTCTGAATTAAACACAATAGGTATAACAACTCAAACGTTCAATCACATGAATAAAATTGGAATGAGTTTTTTTATAACACATAAAATTTCATATTAAATTATTTCTGGTATAAAATTAAAACAATTCCAAATTCTATTATTAAAAAAATCATCTTCATAATGGAGTAATCATGTCAAAGATCATGCATGGACATTACCTAACTGTTTTTAATTTCAAAAATAATCACAATATTTACCTACTGAAATCCATGAAATTTAGAAATGAAAGAAGCGTAAACCACCGATGGGAGAATCCAGTATTATGAAAATAACATCGCTATGATGAATTCCATCTGTTGCACCCCCCCCCCCCCCCCCACGACTCTGTTATGAATTGAGGTTGCTGACACTGGTAAGCGAAGCCTCTAGATATATGACCACCAGCATAGATTTCAGCATTTCTGTAGAACTGAGTATGAAGATAAACTACACAGTTTAAAAACAAAGATTTAACACATATCATAAGATTGATCGTTGAGAAACAATTAATACCAATCGTATGAAAAATATCATTTTTATCCAGGTTCACCTAGCATAGATGGGAAAAACATAAAACACGATATTTTTAATGAATAGACCTGCAAAATGAGGGAATATAATCATAATAAATATTATTGATGAAACAATGGACCAGATGAATTATGGAAGGGGTAGTTGGAGTATCCGAATAAGATATTTATACTATGAATGTATTAGTAAATCATGTTCTACTACAAAATAAATCAAGATGGATAGACACTATTGGAAAATTGCCCTATACCCACTGTTTTTCCGAAAACCGTGGGTATAGGGCTAATATGGGAACCTATACCCACAGTTTTGCGAAACCATGGGTATATTTTTTTTGAAGATCTATACCCATGGGTTTGAAAAACCGTGGGTATAGGTGTTTTTTTTCAAGTCTTATACCCACGGTTTTGTCAAAACTTTGGGTATAGGTGTTTTTCTGAAGACCTATACCCACGGTTCCATGAAACCGTTGGAGTTGGGTTTTTTTGAAGACCTATACCCATGGTTCTATAAAACTGTGGGTATAGCTTTACCGCGTTATTGCGGGGAAAAAGAAATTGCGCAGGACAAAAAATTTATTTGGTGGGAAAACAATTTATATTAGTATATTTACAAAAATACAAATAAAAGTACATATAGTACCTATAGTCTGGTTGGTGAGTTTGTGTACTTGAAGTCTTCCGGTTTGGTGTTCGATTTCGCATTCAGTTTTTTATTCGAGAAATAAATTTTATTAATATAAGTAAATAAATGTATTTTTACATATACATAAAATGTTTCTTGCGTAGTTGGTTAAGCGTGAGTTTTGTATGCTGCAGGTACCGGTTTCGATCCGCGCTTTCAACATTTTTAGATACGTGGTATTGAATTAATATAATACCGCAAATATATATATATATATTCCAGAAGTGTAATATGATGGGTTGGTTAACGAACTTTGGTCCCCTGCTGGGTGTCGTGGGTTCAAAACCAGCAGACTGCTTGTTTTAAAAAAAAGAAATCCCTACGGTTTTCAAACCATGGGGTATTTCATTGCTAGCGTGTCCATGTGCATGCCACGTTGTGGCCATCCTATGCCCATGGTTTCTCCAAACCATGGGTATATGTAAAAAACCTATCTCGACGCCACTCAACCCCACAGTTCCAAAACCGTGGGTATAGCCTATACCCACGGTTTGTGGGGCTATACCCACGGTTTTGAACCGTGGGTATAAGGCAGTTTTCCAGTAGTGAGTAATCATGTCAAAGATCATGCATGGACATTTCCTAACCATTTTTTATTTCAAAAATAATCACAGGATTTACCTACTGAAATCCATGAAATTTAGAAATGAAAGAAGCGTAAACCATCGAGGGGAGAATCTAGTATTATGAAAACAATATCGCTATGATGAATTCCATCTATTGCACCCCCCACAACTCTATTATGAATTGAGGTTGCTGACACTGGTAAGAAAATCCTCTAGATATATGACCACTAGCATAGATTTTAGCATTTCTGTAGAACCGAGTATGAAGATAAACTACACAGTTTAAAAACAAAGATTTAACACATATCATAATATTGATCGTTGAGAAATAATTAGTACCAATCGTATAAAAATATCATTTTTATCTAGGTTCACCTAGAATAGATGGGGAAAACATAAAACACAATATTTTCAATGAATAGACCTAAAAAATGAGGGAATATAATCATAATAAATATTATTGAAGAAACAATGGCCCCAATGAATTATGAAAGGGGTAGTTAGAGTATCCTAATAAGAGATTTATACTATGAATGTATTAGTAAATCATGTTTTACTATAAAATAAATCAAGGTGGATAGAGGGTTGAAAATTTATACAAAATTAGGATAAGATACATGTTGAAGAGATGTGGAGTCATCCGCTTATGATCTAGCAAGGGTCTCGGTGGTTCGACATAAAGTGAGACATGCGGATGAGGAGGGATTCGAGGAGGGCAGCAGTGCTGAGAGGGGGAGTTGAGGATAGACGAATTCAGGGAGGAGGTGCGAAATTGAGTCGTAGGAAGTGAGGAGGTGGAGGTGGAGGCAAAGGTGTGGTTGGAGAGGTGATTCGGGGAGGAAGACGTGGATATTCAGGAACCCTAATAGGAATAGAGGAAAATCGGCAGCCGAAGGAGAAGCACGAAGCTTGCGGCGGGAACCCAAAACTGGCGGGAGGTCGCGGAAGGGGGTTTTGGATGAAACCATAAGATGGACAGGTGGAGGAAGAGGTGGAGTGATCGGTAGAGGCAGCGGGCGGTCAAGGATGAACATGCAGAGGCAAAGTAAAAATGGTTTAGAACCCTAAGCACAGTGGAGGGCAATCCCGAGCATAGAAACGCATGGGGAATTGATATGCGGATGACGGACGCGCGATATCAGAGGGAGGAATATAGTTTTTTAGGTGACGTGGAAGCATGGTAAGGTGACACGTAAGCAAGAAGAATCCAAGTTTAGTATAGATAATAGATGTGCTGGTGGAAAAGTTTATTGTTGGGAACTGTTAAAGCAATGGGGGTGGAAAAAGTAAAAATGAAAAAAACACTAGTAGTGATGGCAGTCACATGAATAGAGAAAATTAACTGGGTGATTCTTTAGGAAAATAAAAGAAGTTTCCCAAAGAAAAAAAGTTTGGTCTCCATATTTTTTTATGCACATTTCGAGAGACGGGAGACAAGAGCAGGCAACGCTATTAGCACGCATGAGCAGGACTTGATCAAAGCGATAAATTCAAACATGAAGCGGGGGAAGAATCTTGATATTTCTCTTTCCTTTTTCTTTTTCTATATATCAATTTCATACTCCTCGTGTGAGCTTCTTGAACTGAATATGGATAGTTATTTTTGTGCTTGAGGAATAAAAATTTATTAGTTCATTTTTAATTTCTTTGTTTAATTTTTTTTCTTTACATTTAATTTTTTTTCTTTACATCAAAGTCTTTAAACTAGATAGATTCTGATCATAAAATTGTTTGATCTTCTTGTGGTTGAATTTTATGTCATCATAATCTTTCGGTGAGATCAGTTCTAATGACATTTCTTCAAAATTTCAAGATTGGATGAATCTTGGAAGTGGTGAGCTATATGAATCATTCTTCCATAGGATAAACTCTTGGAAAGTGGGATTAATCTAAACAATTTTCACATATTCACATGAAATTATTTTTCCATGAAAGAATTAATTCATTTTTAACCAAGTGGTTAAAATTCCTCTTGCAATTTCTCACATAGTTAGTGCTTACTCTACTCACATTGCATTTATCACTTTCTTCTCTTACACTTTTCATAATCATCATCATTTTTTGTGATGTTTTCAATAGATCAGGTCATTAAATAAGCCCATAGAACATCTCACCAGTCTTGGATTTTTTTTATATGCGTGTTTTTAAAAAAAATCTAAAAAATGACTTAGGTTAAATTTTTTTTAAAAATACGTTACAAAGGCAGCATCGCTGATGCCGCCTTTTCTCCCCCATGCCGCCTTTGGCCCAAATCAATGACATGGAAAAGGCGGTCAGGGGGAGGCCACCTTGGCCTGAACTCCCTATAAAACCCCCCCCCCCCTCTCTCCTCACTTGATCCTTGCCTTCAACTCTCCTAAATTCTCTCTGTCTCTCTCTAAAAAATTCATTTGTTGTGTGGGCTTTTACAAAGCTTCATTTAGAGGTATGTTTATTTATTTAATTTAATGTTTTTATTTATTTAATTTAATTATTTTTAGTTTTAAATATTTCATTTTTAAGTAGTTTAGGTAGTTCTTAATATTTGGTTATTTAGTTTTTTTAATTAGTTATATTTAGTTTGAAATTATTATTGTTAGTAGTATAGATTAAGTATAGATTAACTTAGGATTAAGTATTTTGAAATTTTGGTATCTTAAAGATTATGTGGTTATCTAAGCAATTAAATTCCTGTCTGGATACAAACAAGTGGATGTGTCTTTGACATAGATGTACATATGGGTAAAACCCAAAAACACCGCTTTGAGCTAGACTCGAACGGGAACTGGTGCATGATAACGGGCCTTTCTGCATCCTAGTTTGACACTCTTGGGGGATATGCTTAAGATGATTCATGTTTTCTTTATAAACTACTAAAATATCTAAGAAAAGAAAAATCAAATCAGTATATTTATCAATGATAAAATGATAAATATGATGTTATAGAATGAAATAAGGACAAAAGAATTAACAAATTAAAGTTATTATTAGTTAATTATAATTAACTAATGAATATAATATGATTAACGATTAAAGAATAAATAATTAAATAATAACTTAATAATGATTAAATAGTGATTAAAGAATGATTGATTAGTTAAAAACTGTATTAAGAAAATTAGTTTAAAATGACAATTATAATTATTTAAAATGAAATGGAGAAGAAAATGTTTTAAAATGTAAAGATTATATATTTTAGAAATAATATTTATTATTACACATAATTAATTATAGAATAATTAATAAATAATATAGGATTAAAACATGGATCCATATAATGATTAGCTAACGATACTGATGAACATATAAACTGAAATGAAGAAGAACAAACACATTAAATAAAAAGGTGCCTTAAAATTACATTCTAATAAATATCATATTGTCAAACATCAGTAGCATATTTTAGGGTATAAAAAGTTACCCTAAAATTAAATTCTAATAAATATCATATGGCCAAACATCATTGTTAATATTTGTTACACTATCATAATTTTGATGAAAGAAACATTTTTGGCGTGGAGAGTCATGTTTGCCTGTGTGTACTACTATGGGGAGGTTATTCAAACTGAGCAAGGAGCTTCTTACAGTACACAACCAATTACGGTGGTTAGTACGGATGATTGTGTAACCATAATTGACCTTCAAGAGAGAATTCGTGGTTTTTTAAATCTGAGACCCGATCAAGAGATCATGTCTATGAGCTATAGACATTTGCAATTTCTGACAACACTGTGGCATCTAGCTTGTCCATTGGTTACTGATGCGTAGTGGGTCCAAGCAATTAATTTATTTTCTCAACGTTCAAATGGTACCATGATGGAGTTATATGTTGATGTTGCTACTGTACAACAACAACATCCAGTTGTACGAAGACGTAGAATTGCAAGAGTTGTTGAATACAGTCCACCACATGAAATTGAGCCTATTCCAAATGATGCAGTAGAAGAGGACAACCTAGATGATCTCCTGGATATTCCTGTCAATCCGAATTCCGATGAGGAGTTTTGTAATGATGGACCAGATGGTGACAACAGTGCTGGTGAGGAGGGACTAACAAAAGATAAGGAGGAGGTTTTGAGAAATGCATTAGTTGTACATCAACCTCGGCCTACAATAAATCATCCACCACTCTTTTCATCTTGGTCAGAAGCAATGACATGTGTGCCTGAATTTGAAAATACTGTTCTCACACCAGCAACTGATTTCCCTGGAGTTGTACCAGATAGGTTTAGTGAGGTGGACAAAACCTTATATATTGGAAGGAATTTTCCTAGTAAAGATGCCTTAAAAAGCACGCTAAAGATATTTCATATTGAGAGACACTTTAACTATGTAGTTCACGAATCATGTCGTAGTAAATATGTTATACGATGTGAGAAGTATGGGGATGATTGTAGATTTTTCTTGAGGGAGATTCAAAACATTACATTTGGAGGTTGGAGAATCTCGAGGATTGAGGCGGCTCATACTTGCGTTCAACTGAGCCTCACACAAGATCATACATCATTGGATGCAGAATTTGTGTCATCTATTGTTGTTGAGATGATTAGGACATTTCAATATGTTCCAATAGACCTTGTTCATGAGAGGATTCAACATACATTCGGTTATAAGATTTCCTATAATAAGGCATGGATGGCGAAACAAAAGACAATTTTTAAGGTCTATGGTGATTGGGATGACTCATATTGGGTGTTTCCACAATTGCTAGCCATACTGAGGCATCATAACCAAGTTTTATTCCATATGGATACAAACGAACATGTGTCTCATGATAACTGACTTGATCCATCTCATGTTCAATTTCATCAGTTTTTCTGGGAATTCCTTCCCTATATCTCCGCATTTCGTTTCTGCAAACAGTTTATTTCGATCGATGGAATATTTATGTATGGAAAATACAAGGGCGTATTGTTGATTGAGGAAAACCAAGATGGAAACCATTCACCTCTTCCTCTTGCCTTTACCATTGTAGAGAAAGAAAGCTATGAATCATGGAGTTGGTTTATGGCATGTATCAGCAACCATTTCACCAATATTATGGGTGTTTGTTTGACATCTGATCGCCATCGAGCAATTAATGAGGCAATCAATGAAAATCCTGATACATGGAGATACCCAAATTCACATCATCAGTTCTGTATTAGACACATTACTAGCAATGTGCATAAAAAATTCCACAACGAACCAATAAAGAAGACAATCACGAGGCTTGGTACACATTGTATTTGTTATTTTTTACTATTTAAACATAAAGATAAAATCAATTTATGTGAAATATCATTTATTCTATGTAGCATATGATTCGGACCAACGGTGGTTTAAAGAACTTTTTGAAGAAATCCACCAGGCTAATCAAGAAGTTTATGATTATATGATGCAGATTCCAAAAGAGAAATGAACATTGGCATATGATAGGGGGAAGAGGTACAGATACATGACGAAAAATATTGTGGAGTGCATAAATGGTATCTTCAAAGGGCTTCACAAGCTACCTATAACCGCCTTAGTTCAGGAGACATTATATCGATGTGTGAAGTACTTTGTGGATAGACAAAAACTAGCATCAGATGGAATACAACATGGGCTAAGATACAGAAGACACTTTCAACGAGAGATTTAAAATAATATTGAAGAAGCTTTTAGTTATCACGTCTGTATATTTTGAAGAGAAGACTCCCGATTTGAAGTTAAAGAGCATTTAGACCCCATCACAAATCGCATCGGTGAAAAAATGGTGGTATTACTAGAAACAAGGCAATGTCAATGTGGAAACTTTCAAGCCTTACGGTTTCCATGTATACACGCCATCACAGCATGTGCCTCTGTGAACATATCATGAGAAGAATATGTTGATCTAGTGTACTTGATGGATACTATTTCTAACTTCTATGTTGCACCATGGACACCTATTGGGGAGTATCGTTATTTCCCAATGCCCGAAGGCCAGATGATAGTGATACCTGACATGAATCAGTTACATCCTCGTGGGAGACCGAAGGCCAGTAGGATGCGTAATGAGATAGACTGGCCTCAAGAACAAGGACAGAGTTTGTGATGCACGATATGTCATAAAGAAGGTCATAACCGGAAACGACGCCCTAACATTTTTGGGTCGAGTTCACAGTCTCATCCATAATGATGTATTATCTTCATTGTTACATTCCCATATTGTAAACTAAATGTTGTTATCTCTTCTTTTTTCCTCAGTTTTCTAAAACCAAAAACATATTCCCTTTTCCACGGTTTTTGGTTAAATTATGTAGGATATTTTAGTAAACTATTCTATAACAAAATTATAGTATCATAATGATTATCATAAGTTATTCAATACATACAATTAGATAAATTCCAAAAACATCATTACTAATTGACATGGTTTATATTAATCCAATCCATAACATTATATTTACATAAATCTCTTCCAAAATATGTCTAACCAAATTCAAGACCCAATATTTTAGATAATAGAACTTATTTCATAATAATATTCTTGTTTTCAAGAAATAACTTTAAATATGAGATAATAGAATTTATTTCATAAATCCAAAAGCAGAACACTTAACCCATAATGTAAATTAAATGTTATTAACCTAGAAACATGTTTCCTAAACCTTAATATTAAAATTTGAAACCCTAAACCCTCCAACCTAAACCCCAACCCAAAAACATCTTCCCTTTTCCATGGTTTTTGGTTAAATTATGTAGGATATTTTAGTAAACTATTATATAATGAAATTATAGTATCATAATGATTAGCATAAGTTATTCAATGCATACAATTAGATAAATTAAAAAAACATCATTACTAATTTACACGGTTTATATTAATCCAATCCATAATGTTATATTTACATTTTACACTTACGAATCATTTCATTTGTTTATATGTAGATGGATGATACCATACTACTCACTCAGCAGCCTACCCATATTTCATAGGCCGTGTTAGAGGGTCATCCAGATTGATTGGTCAAGGTGTGTCTAGCGCACCATTTTCATCACAGGGAGCCTCCACATGCCATTAGACCTTACATGTGTCATTCTAGATTCTATGGCCTTGCCGTATCAGATTTGACATTTGTAGATCATTACCTACTTGCTGCCCTCGTTGAGAGATGGAGACCAGAGACACACACATTACACCTACCTGAGGGAGAGATGATCATCACCCTCGAGGATCTAGTAGTGCTTCTCGGTCTGCCTATCTAGGGGAGACCCGTTATTGGACTCACTCGTGCAGCTTGGCCAGACCTTGCTCGACGCTTGTTAGGCATTGATATTTTGTCCGACCGTAGGGCTACAGATGGATCGTCCATATCCGTGCCTTGATTGGAGTCACATATTCCACATTTACATGATGATGACAATGAGTAGACCGTCATGTGTTATGCTTGTGAATATATCTTACGGCTTATTGGCGGGACCATGTGTACTGATCACTCAGGGATGCACGTGCATATGATGTATCTACTCCTACTAGAGGACTTTAATCGGGCTGGGACGTACATCTGGGGATCATCCTGCTTGGCATACACATACAGATCATTATGAAGGCTATCCCATAGGGACCGTACAGGTCTCGGAGGATGCATCATCCTTATTCAATTATGGGCATGGGAGTGTATCCCAAAATTCCGCCCTGACCTTGTTGGTCTTCCGGTTGATATAGAGGTGTTGCATAACTCTCCGCGTGGATGCTGGTATGATAATTCATTTCTATTGGTTTCGGATTCTACTATGAGTTATTGACTATAATTTCTCATTATTTATCACTATCGTTGATGTATTTTACAGGTGGTGTCAGCGACACAATTTTGACGTGGTTCCAAGACAACATTTGGGCGTATATTGGCTACAGTTGGACTATCTCTTACCTGATTAGGTATGTATATACAATCTATCATTGTCTAACATATTTAATAATAGCATCAATTTTGGTTTTTAGTTAGGTGTTTTTTGACAAAATCACTTGTCATTTCAGATTTCATGGCTTCCATACTGGAGTATTACAGACCAGTTGTCAGCATACTGCACTGTTGGTCTTGAGGATGCTTTGGTTGTAGTGCCCCTCATTCACTTCCATATTATTGAGTGGCAGCAGCCTAACAGATTCATGAGCCATTTTTTCCATACTCATCCGATTCTATTACCATCAAGACAGACAGACAGACTTCATGGGATGAAGCTGATAGGGAGGCAGGATGATGACTGGTCCTGAGTACATGCCAATTTTTTTGACTGTTGGCACAGACGTGTAGAGTTTCATATTCAGGGTGTTCCTACGAATCAATTCTCTCTTTTAGAACATGTTGACTATACACCATGGTATAGACTAAAGTCTATACTGTATCTTACCCAACCCGGTATAGAGATGCAAAGGATGTCAAATCAATAAATTTCCATTAGTTTGTTTATTGAATTATTTTCTAATTCAATTTGAATCTATTTATAGGGAAGTCACACAGAGCAGCTTGTTCGCATGAGTGATGAAGAGAAGGAGGGGGTCTTTAGCTGGGCAGTCGTCCATGCTACAGCGCTGGAGGCGAGGGCATCTTTTTGTGTGCTTTCCGGGAGCATCTTCATCCGTCCGGATAGGAGAGAGGAGGTTACTGCCCTAGAGGAATATCTTGCAGCTGGTGATGGTGCTGAGGAGCCACGACCACAATGATGTAGACAGCGTCGTACTACACGTGAGGCCTCACCTGTTCCACAGGTAGAGGTTGGCCCTCTAGTAGTCCAAGATCATCTGATTCAGGATGTGCCTCAGGTGGCATGGGATCCGTCTTTCCTGATAGGATATTTGCAGTTCTCTCCATCTTGGGTTCCAGATCCTGTACAGCCTTAGGATCCATCGCAGCCTTGGATTCCAGATCCATCGTCGTCGTCTTGGGGTATAGCTCTATCGTAGGCTTGGTTCCCCACTGGGATGGAGGCAGGTCCTTCTACCACCCTAGTAGGAGAAGGATATGGATGTCAGTACGAGATGTAGTTGATAGCTCCTCCCATTGACACACAGATGGAGGATGCTCTAGTCGAAATTCCAGTGCCCGAGGACCAGCCTTCTCCAGGTCATCAGACTCCACTGCGCACTCGATGCAGACGTCCTATTCACAGACCACCATGTGGGATGGAATCTCCTCGCCACAGACATAAGAATTGATTGTACATTATTGTTTACATGTTTTATGTCTACTGAAATCAAAATACTATTATTTACTATTATTACTTGTTGGTCGGAGTGGAATCTCAAGAGGGGGTGAATTGAGTTCTAATTTAAAAAATGTTTAAAATTTCATGCATATCAGTCTTATAGTTTATATTATATAGGACAACAAAGTCACGTACTTAAAACATTTTTAACTTTCAAGTAGGTGGATTTGAAAGGTTATAAATAATTTTTCACCAAGATTTTTTAAAAGGTTATTTTTATTTTGGACTACTGGTTATATATTTAATAAATTTTTAAAATATCATTCATATCGGTCTTATAGTTTACATTATATTGGTCAGCAAAGTCACGTACTTGAAACATTTTTAAGTTTCAAGTAGGTGGATATGATAGGTTATAAATAATTTTTCACCAAGATTTTTTAAGAAATTATTTTTATTTTGGACTACTTGTTATATGTTTTAGAAATGTTTAAAATTTCATTCATATCGTTCTTCTAGTTTATATTATATAGGCCAGTGAAGTCACGTACTTGAAACATTTTTAAGTTTCAATTAGGTGGATATGATAGGTTATAAATAAATTTTCACCAAGATTTTTTAAGATATTATTTTTATTTTGGACTACTTGTTATATGTTTAAGAAATATTTAAAATGTCATTCATATCGGTCTTATAGTTTACATTATATAGGCCAGCAAAGTCACGTACTTGAAACATTTTTAAGTTTCAAGTAGGTGGATATGATAGGTTATAAATAATTTTTCACCAAGATTTTTTAATAAATTATTTTTATTTTGGACTACTTGTTATATTTTTAAGAAATGTTTAAAATTTCATTCATATCGGTCTTATAGTTTATATTATATAGGATAACAAAGTCACGTACTTGAAACATTTTTAAGTTTCAATTAGGTGGATATGATAGGTTATAAATAATTTTTCACCAATAATTTTTAAGAAAATATTTTTATTTTGGACTACTTGTTATATGTTTAAGAAATGTTTAAAATTTTATTCATATTGGTCGTATAGTTTATATTATATAGGCCAGCAAAGTCACGTACTTGAAACATTTTTAAGTTTCAAGTAGGTGGATATGATAGGTTATAAATACTTTTTCACCAAGATTTTTTAAGAAATTATTTTTATTTTGGACTACTTTTTATATGTTTAATAAATGTTTAAAATTTCATTCATATCAGTCTTATAGTTTATATTATATAGGCCATCAAAGTCATGTACTTGAATAAAAGATAAATTATGTTGAAAAATTAAGTTATATATATATATATATATAACCATACAAACATAATAATAAAAAATTAAAATTTTAAATATATAAAAAATATAAATAAAAAAATTGTTTTAGGGCAAAGGCTGCATTGTCGATGTCGCCTTTGTAGCGTATTTTTAAATTTTTTAAACCTATATATCTTTTCAGATTTTTTTTTAAAAAAACGCATTTAAAAAAAACTCCACCAGCCTTCCATGTTGATCGACCCTGCTTACCGCTATCTAGTAGTGAGTAGGAGAATATAATTTTTAATTTGATCGGTGTGTCAACAACTATGCCAATTTCAAATTTTGGCATCATTTTCAAGGAAGTCGAACACTGGATGTTTTATTGTTAGAAAATAAAAATAATAATATAATAAAAAATTATTGTGTGCACTTCTATTTTTGAAAACTTTTTGTATACTTAAAACACATCTTTGAATCTTCAGTAAATGCATATAATAGTTTTCTAGTGATGTAATAACTTTAGGTTCTTAATTACCAACTTCATTAAATATAATAAATAGAAATTTTGTGATGCATGGAATTGATTTAATGAATTCCTAGTTCAATTACATGTTCATGGATTTCATATGACAACATTGTTAGAGTGTTTCTTTAATGGATTTAATGATGAAGAACAATTTGAATTAGATAAACACACAGGGGGATTTCTGGTTCATCATAATGATGAAAATTTATGGAATTTTTTTAATAAATTGGAAAGTGAAGATAAGAAGAACTCCCAAACAATGAATGAAAAATCTTTATCTCTGGAGTCCTTTAATGAAGAATTGATAGAAATGGTGATCGGTGAAGGAAGCACATTCTATAAATTTATCAAAGTCGAAATATCTAAATTTAAATAAAGAAATTTGAACATGAAGATTTGTGAAATTAGTAATCAATTGACCAATTTTTTTTGGGACATAAATGATTCAATTCTTCAAAAAGATGAAACTAAAATTAATTATTTGAACAATCGATAATGTCAAATTTTTCACAAAATGAAATTTGAAGAGATTGAATTAAGTGATCATGTCTTGTAAGAAAAATCCACACACTGAAGCTTGAAATGGAAATTACCGGCCAATTTTTAGTGGAATTTGTTTTCATGGAGGTTGAAATGATCATATTTGATTACTTTTTAAATTTCAAAAATCCTTTGATTTCTGAATTGGAAATAGTGGTTTCTAAAATTTATTTAGATGTTGAGGAAAATATAGAAAGAATTTTACAACTAGCTTTAGATGTCTCACAAAATTTTTACACTAAAATCAAATCACCTCTTCCTCAAACAGAATTTCAGAACTCAACTATTTTCAACTCTTTTTCTATCCAATTTGAGAGTGATTTTTATTAGGATAAGATTGAGAGATATTCCACAAACTTTGTAAAACATTTTATTCCTCTGCAACCTCAAAATGACTTGAAATTCATCAATTCTTTCCTAAATGTTGGAGTGGACAGTGAGTATATTTTTAATGGAAAGCTGGATAGCATGCCTTCTATCTTTTCTAAAAGGATCTCTAAAGGAATTATAGTAGTTTTAGGGGTCTTGGTTTTCTCCCTAAAAGTTTAGGTGCCCATAGAACTTGGATTTGTTTTTCAAAAATCAATGGTTAAATCACCTGTGGTGGTTCCTACTTAGGAATCACATCCACCTAGTGATTATGGTTAGTTTTTAAGGAAATTCAGTTGGAGACTATAAAACTAATGATTCATGGGAAGCAACCCATGATTGAATAAATTTTTTGTTTTTATTTTTTTTATTTTATTTTTATTAAAAAAATCCCTCATCATCTTAGTGAATATTCACACTTTCATCCTACTTATATGGCCCCTTGCTTACTACCATACGCTCTCACCATTCCTTGGTCTCATATTTTTAATTTTTAAGGTATGGATGATTTTTTTCTTCTATTTGACCTTTAAAGGTAACTTCGTGGAGGAGACCAAGTGTCACTGACATGATAAAGGAGTTTTACTATTTTTATGAACTATGAAGAAATAAAGCAATAATTTTCATGGGATTTTATTTTTTCGTTCTTCGTTATTATTGATTTTAGAAATCTTTTCATGATTTCCAAAAATTTGCATTTATTTTTTTTCTTTCTTGGTAAATAAGTGTGGGGGATTGTTTTCTATTAGAAATTATTTATTGAGTCTTATTTAAAATTATGGGTGTCAATTTTTCTTTAATCTTCCTTGTTGAATATCATTTTTTTAAAAAAAATCTTGTTTGCATCCTTTTCAATACATTTGAACTCTGTACTTTGTATGAAGTGAAATCTTTAATAAACATGCTTTATTTTTTAGTTTAATTAAAAACTATTTATTCTGTTACAACATCAAACCATATACATTTTTAATTATGTTTTTGAAAAGTGCTATAAGTTTTTTGAAAACATGTTATTTTAATTTATGTGACCCTTAAAACATGTCATTGTACTATTGTATTGAAAATCTATTATGAATTAAACTACTTAATTATTTCCTTCACTTTTTAATTCAACTTTGAGAAAAATGTTGGGTTTTAAGTGTGGGAGAGAGGGTATTCTTAAATAAACTAAATTGTGCTTTAATGAAACCCCCTCGGAATCCCTTAATTTTTTTCAAAATTGTGAGTTTTTCAATATTTTACCTTCATTTTCAGTGGGTCATAGTTTTTCTTGAGTTTGAATATCATGATTCCACTTTGAGGTGATTAATTTCTATTACTCCATGGATTTAATTGAGCACATCATTTTCATTACCCTTTTGAAATATTTTTTAATATCGGTAAAATTTTGATGGAATGTTTTAAAAATATCATTCGATTTGAACTTTTTGGTTAAAATTAAACTCAGAAAATATGCATCCAAATGAATTATGAAATAAAAATCCTAATCCTAGTTGAGTCTCAATTTCTTCATTCATTCATTCTTAAATTCTTATGATATTGGATGGGTTATTTGTCTTATTTGTAATTATTAAACTGTCTCATCCAAATAGAGTGTTTATTTATTATATCTTTTAATTATGTGAGTTGATTTACCTAAAGGTAAATAGAAGTTTGGACTTTTATTTTGATTCAAATTGATGAGTGTTAAATTCTTTTCAGAATTTTAATTTTCAATCATTTTTGGAAAACAAGAAATAGTTTTGGCACTGAATTTGTTTGATTTTAAGGGAGAAAACACATTTTCCACTTGAGAGAATCCATGGGAAAAAATTATTTGAAGATTAATTCTTGGTGTCATTACAATTTTCACTCTTGAGATTTATTATTTTCCATTGAAATTGATTAAGTAATTGCTCGAGGATAAGAAATAAGTGTGGAAAAATTTGGTGTGTCTCTTATTTGATGCATTTCTCTACATCATTTTTGTTGTTTTTAATGTATGATTAATGCTAAAATGCGTGTCTAAGTGGTTAATTTCAATGTTTGGATTTATTTGTTGTTAATTTGTAAATTATTGATTTTTGTGTTAAATTTTTTAATTTAATGTGTCAATAATGTTTGTGTGTGCTTTTTTTTATTTTATTTTTAAATTCTAAACTTTGTTTTAAAATATTGATACTATGTTTCATAATTTAATCATTGATTTTAATTTATGATTATTATTTATTTTCTTAGTTTTTATTTAAATAATTAATGTTTTAGTTTAAATTTTAATTTTATCGTTTTAATATATTCTGTATTTTCATAAGAGAATTATTGGAATAGCCATAAACCAATTTACCCTATTATGCACCCATGGATTTAAGTGAAAACCGATTCAAGGAGAGGTTGACCCTTATTGAACTCAAACCAACAAAACAACGGTATCTGAAATTCAACCGAGTATCCAACGTCAAATCTGAACCTGATCCTATGAGGGTTAATGAAGAAGATGATGGTCATGCTGTGGGGGCCACTCCCAATGTGGGGTGGATTTTTTCAGCGAATGAAGTCTCTTCCGGCAAGGAGAAGGAGTCTCCTTTGGTGGGCGGTCAAGGTGGGTGAGCAGCTGGTAGGGAGGACTCCATGGGTAGATAAACTACCCACCAACCCTCGACCATGGTGGTTTTTATCATCTATTTAATGGGAGGTTATCCCATGTTTTGTAAGGGGTGTAATCTGGGTGTGTGGTGTATGTTTGTGATTCCTCCGATGAGATTCAGAGAGAAGAAATAGAGAACCGATCCCCTTCTCCCATGGATGTAGGCTTCAAAGCCGAACCACGTTAAATTCTTGTGTTGCTCCGTTCTGCTTCCATTTTGTGTGTTTTTGTACCACGCACCTCCGCTGCGCCCCAACAAGTGGTGTCAAGGGCGAGTCGGAGCGAGCGGAGTCAAGACGGTGAGGCGATGATGTTTTTTCCAGTGATCGGAAAATTGAAAGTGGTCGGAAAATTTTTCCGAGGCCAGATTCGTGAAGAGGACGGTGAGACGATTCCAAAGGCGCAAGTGGCGATGAAAACGGAGTTGAAACGAGCCTGGTAAGCTCGGTCAAAGTTTGGTCAAACCCACTGGTGAACAGTACCCTGTACCGGAGAAGACGGCACTGTTCACACCGCCGGCGAAAATTCCGGCGAGAGAGATTCCGGCAAGAACTCTGGCGTGCCACGTTAGCAGGTGATCTGGACCGTTGAACGTGTTTTGACCATATCTCGGTCAATTGGTGTCCGATTTCAGCGATCCAGGAGTCGATTCTGACTATTTCAACCGTTCTGGATGTATTCTTATGGTTAATTTTTCAAAATTCTTACTCTATCAGGTGGTTTCAGAAGGGTGTGACATCGATAGTGGTGATTGCGTTTTGCGACAATGACAATGGCTGGTGGTGGAGCACTACCAAGATTTGAAATTGAGAAGTTTGATGGTCGAAACAATTTCAGCTTGTGGCAAACACGATGAAAGATCTTTTGGTACAGTAGGGCATAATCAGACCGTTGATCAGAGAAAAGCCCAAGACAACCAGTAAAGATAATTAGGAAGAGCTCGAGATGCGAGTGGTCAGCACAATTCGCCTGTGTCTGGAAAATGAGGTAAAGTACTCGGTGTTGGATGAGACCTCACCGAAGGAGATCTGGAAGAAGTTGGAGTAGTGATATATGGCGAAGTCGCTCACCAACAAATTATTCCTGAAGAAGAAACTGTACTAATTGCGGATGGATGAGGGAACAAATTTGTTGGATCACACCAATGAATTCAACAAAATCCTGACACAGTTATTTGGGCTCGGTGTGAAGGTTGGAGAGGAAGACAAAACACTTTTGCTTTTGTCATCACTACCAAGCTCATTTGATGGGCTTGTGACTTCATTGCTCGTGGGGAAGGAGACATTGAAGCTGGATGAGGTGATGACGTCACTTCAAGATTCAGAGGAATTTCGAAGACCCGTGATGCATTCAGGCGAGCAAATCATGGTGATGCGAGATGATCAACGTGGGAGGAGCCGACATCGTGAGTCAGGAGGTAAAGAATGGCGGTCAAAATCCAGGGGGCGTGATCCTAGCGAAATCACGTGTTTCTGGTGCGAGAAGAAAGGTCACTATAAAAGTGATTGTGGAGAGCGCAAACGGTACGTTGCTGGGGAGAATAAAGTTGAAGATGGGGATGCAAACATCATAGAACTATCGACAGCTGATGAAGTCTGTGTGACAACGAGAAGTTTTCACTCAGACGAGAGAGTTGATCGGAAAGAAGTGCAATGTCATTACTGCTAAAGATACGGGCACATGAAGCGGGAATGCTGATTTTTAAAGAGGAAAAACGAGCGAGCTCAAAATCCAAAGGAAGACGGATGTGTTATGGATTCGGGGAGCTCGACACACATATGTACGACGAGAGGTGCATTTGATACTTTTCAGCAGGTGCGAGACTTAGTGAGACTTGGTGATGGGTCAACATGCGAGGTTCGAGGAGTCGGGACGGTGAAATTGAAGACACCCGATGGAGGAATTAAAAAACTGGCTGACGTTAAATTTGTTCCGAGGATGAGGCGGAACTTGATATCATTAAGTAGGCTCGATGCAAAAGGGTTCAAGATTTCCATAGCAGGTGGAGTGTTGGAAGTCTCATGCGGGGATGCAGGGAAACTTACTGGGAAGGAGTCCCAAGGGCTGTATCATTTAGTGGGGACCGCAGTCAGCCCGAGATCGAGTGAAGATGGTGGAAGTGCCACATCATCTGGCGTGAAGAAGCGTGTTCGATTTGCTGATGAAGTTTTCAACACCTGCAAGGAGACTGCAGGTCAAGCTTCTACCCCAAATTGTCGTGAGAGGGAGATTTGTGGGGGCCACTCCCAATGTGGGGTGAATTTTTTCAGTGGATGAAGTCTCTGCCGGCAAGGAGAAGGAGTCTCCTTTGGTGGGCGGTCAAGGTGGGTGAGCAACCGGCAGGGAGGACTCCATGGGTAGATGAACTACCCACCAACCCTTGACCATGATGGTTTTTATCATCTATTTAATGGGATGTTATCCCATGTTTTGTAAGGGGTGTAATCTGGGTGTGTGGTGTATGTTTGTGATTCCTCCGATGAGATTCAGAGAGAGGAAATAGAGAACCGACCCCCTTCTCCCGTGGATGTAGGCTTCAAAGCCGAACCACGTTAAATTCTTATGTTGCTCCGTTCTGCTTCCGTTTTGTGTGTTTTTGTACCACGCACCTCCGCTGCGCCCCAACACATGCAGTGTATTATGACCGGATATAGCGATTTGATGAAGAAAAGCAGGGAGGATTCGACCTCATTTGAAGAAAATAAATCGGTGCACGCAATGAATAGACACTACCATTGAGGAAGAATTTGAAGTTTCATTGATATAAATCAAGGCTGAGTAGTGGTGTTTAATGTTTTTATTTGACCGAGTTCAGATTTTTTGAAGCCCGACTCTCATTACCATTCAAACCACCTAAAGTTGAAGTTATCGTCGATTCAGTCGAAGGCAAATGTCAACCGAGTCGGATGACCACCGGCGAACCAAATGAAGAAGACGAGTTCACCCGTGCTAATAGTGGAGCGGTCGGTGGCCAAAGGAAGATGTTAATTTTAATTTCCATATAAAAATTGGTTTTATCTCTTATGCTCAATTTTATTATACTGGATTTATTTTATCTGCTTGGGGTTGATTATATTGGGCCAAGTTCTTTATCCAGCTCGGATTGGCTTCTTCCTGACACTACGGCAATCCACGTTTATCCTCGTTGTAGATGAGTACGGTCACCCCTTGAATCCCAGTCGTCCGCTTTAATTGAGCAGTTTCACCGGTGGCTGGGTAGTTCATTCGGCATGAACCTGTAGAAGCCACTGGTTGGGTACGACGGAACGTTCTGCACATTTTGCACTTGGATCATAACCTGCCACAATTCTCCGTATATGCACTAGTATACCTAATTTCGATCAATCATTTCATAAACTCCAAACAGAGCCCTCAGGGATTTTGTTAAACCCCTGCGAAGGCTCTGGTTCGATAAGGGAGATCCAGGAGAGATCTAGGGCCCTCATCTCTTGCTCGGTGTTCCAATCTGGCGAAGTCCTCCGGGAGCGAGACCTAACAGAGAGTAGCGGTGTCGGCATCCCAATCCACGATGAGGGTTCCGAGATCTACGGTTGTTATGGATGAGCGATCGCTTCTCTCAGTGCAAGAGATCCAGCAGGCCGATCGTGCGACATTCTTGGGATTTTTTCAAATCCACGGGAGCGCATTCCATTCTTGTACGATTTGAGTTTCGATGGAGAAGAACTTATCTGAATCCATATCTGGCGATGCAGGCAATGCAATACCTTCTTCCACAGTGGCACGTTCTTCTTTGATTCAATGATTTTCATCGGTGGAGGCTTGATTAGCTTTTTCTTCATCCACGAGTAGGCATAGTTCAATGAGCTCCAGCGACACGAGGTCTTCAAGCGGTGGCAGTCGGTCGTCTTCCTCAAATTCATCCATGTGGGCGTTTTGCAGACCCAGAATGAAGGAGGCTATTCGTGCATGTTTTCCAGATCTTGTTCCAGCATCCTGCGTGTGCGTTTCAAGAATCAGGGCCCTGCACATCGCCAGTCCAAGTCTTCAAATGAGGTACACCGAGTCTGGTAAGAAGACTTGGTTGCATATTCTTGAACTCATATTGTATTGAGTTATTTCTGATTCTATGTATTGTTGGTGATATGACTTTGTCTGGTATATGCCCGCATCTTATATTTGTTTTATTTTGAGCATAATAAAACACAGGAGTCGAGTGGTGTTCTTTTCACGCATGTAGGACCAAAAAGAAACATTAAATCACTATGTTTTTTACGCCTTTTTTTTTTTTCACTTTTAATTTGACCTGTAGATCGTTGTTCAAATTCCACTTCTTGAATATTAATTCAAATTCAAATTTTAAATTTAATGTGTTGCTCGGTTATTCATCATTGCTAATGCACCCTTAATTCTTACTTGGTGTTTGATTCTGGAAATGAATGTCAATCTGGAATTCATTTCACATATTCTTTGATTCTATTTTGTTGAATCATCAAGTACAAGATATTTGTATTTTTGTTTTATGAAAATTAATTGGAATGCTTGAATGTTGTAAGTTGCCACTGCCCATATGCAGTTTATATTTTCCATGTGTGACTTTTGTTCAACACTAAATTCATTTGATTTATTCCTTATTATTGGAATGAAATGCGAACATGTTTTATGTTTATCAGTTTGCATGTAATAAACTATTGTAGAATGGGAAATCCCCTTACCTTCAAGGTGAGGTGGGGCCCTTCTTTTATAGAATGAGAAGGCGGAATGTACAAAGGAGTATTCTGATGTGGGACTTAGAAATACCCATAATAATAAAAAAAAAGAGGGTTTAACACTCCCCCTCAAGCTGGACATGCCCAGCTTGGACAACGAGTCCCACAAAAAATAAAGATGACATCATACAAGACCAAGACACACTCCCCCTCAAGCTGGACATCAGATGCTGTGGAGCCCCAGCTTGGAACTGAGTGAGGTGAGGTGAGCACCGGAGAGACATTTGGTGAAGATGTCCGCAAGCTGGTCCGTCGTCGGAATATGGCTAAAGCTGACATGATTATGCTCCAGGTGGCGGCGAAGAAAGTGACAGTCCAGCTCAATATGCTTCGTGCGTGTTGGATTGGTGTTGCCCGATCCGGTTGGGCCGAATGCTTGTGGCCCGCAACTAACAAGGTGCATTTAATACGACGATTGTTCAACCTGAAAATGGTTGAAGGGAGAGCTGTTGCAGATCATATCAACGAGTTCAATACCATCATAAGTCAGTTGTCATCGGTGGACATTGACCTTGGTGATGAGGTATGTGCTCTGGTTTTATTATCTTCGTTACCTGAAAGTTGGGAAGCAACTGTAACAGCTGTGAGCAGCACTTCGGGGAATACGAAGATGGCTCTAAAGGATATAAGGGACCTAATCCTTAGTGAGGATGTTCGAAGAAGAGAATCAGGCAGATTCTCTGGTTCTGCTTTGAACATTGAAGGAAGAGGAAGGTACCCACAGCGGGACAATCGCAGAGGACGATCGAAGTCGAGAGGAAAGAGCAGAGACAAGGCAAAGGGGCCTGGTCCTACCTGCTGGACATGCGGGAAGAAAGGACATGTCAAGAAGGAGTGCAGAGAAAACCGGAAGGGACCTGAAACCAGTGGAGCAAACGCAGTAGCTGAAGGAACTGACGACGTGCTACTGCTGAGCGTAGACAGCCCGATGGAGTCTTGGATTTTAGACTCTGGGGCGTCTTTCCATTCTACATCGGAGAAGGGTTTCCTGAACAATTTTGTTTCAGGAAATTTTGGCAAGGTACATCTTGCTGATGACGAGCCCTTGCAGATTGTGGGGAAAGGAGATGCACGGATCAAGACCAACAATGGGAGTTTGTTGGTTCTGGAAAACGTGAGGTACATCCCTGGTTTAAGAAGAAATCTCATTTCTGTGGGACAGCTTGATGATGCAGGGTTGAGTACCACATTCACTGGTGGTGCATGGAAGATCACCAAAGGAGCTATGGTCATAGCTCGGGGAGCAAAGAATGGCACCCTGTACAACATGACAGAAACGTGCATGGACATGGCTGCATCACTCGAAGCTGTCGGAGGTTCTCAACTGTGGCACTACAGACTCGGCCACATGAGTGAAAAGGGGATGAAGGTGCTGGCAACAAAAGGATTGCTACCAGAGCTGAAATCGGTGGAAGTAGGCTTTTGTGAGGATTGCATCTTTGGAAAGCAGAAGAAGGTGTCCTTTGCAAAAGGAGGCAGAACACCGAAGGCCGGAAAGCTGGACCTGGTGCATACAGATGTTTGGGGGCCTGCACCAGTACCATCTCTCGGAGGGTCACAATATTATGTGACATTCATCGATGACTCAACGAGGAAGGTATGGGTTTACTTTCTGAAGAACAAATCTGATGTGTTTAAGATATTTCAGAAGTGGAAAGTCATGGTGGAGAACGAGTCAGGAGTAAAGCTGAAATGCTTGAGGTCTGACAATGGTGGAGAATATGGCAGTCAAGAGTTCAGGGAATTCTGTTCTGAAAATGGAATTCGGTGGGAGAAGACAATCCCAGGAACACCACAACAGAACGGTGTGGCAGAAAGGATGAATAGAACACTGAATGAACGTGCCAGGAGCATGAGGCTGCATTCCGGGTTACCCAAGACTTTTTGGGCTGATGCAGTGAATATGGCAGCATATCTCATAAACAGGAGTCCCTCTGTGCCAATGGGGGAATGTCTACCCGAGGAACTCTGGTCTGGTAAGGAGGTAAAACTCTCACATCTACGAGTCTTTGGCAGTTTAGCATATGTTCATGTTGATGCTAATGCAAGGGACAAGCTTGATGCAAAGTCCAAAAAATGTTTCCTTATTGGCTATGGTGGTGAGGAGTTTGGGTATCGCTTTTGGGATGATGTCAACAGGATGGTCATCAGGAGCCAAAATGTGGTATTCAATGAAGGTGTCATGTACAAAGATCGCCATGCAGTTGAAGATGAAAATGGGAACATTGAATCAGAATGCAAAAAGCAAGTGGAGCTTGAAGGTGTGTCTGAGCTTGAGAAGTCCGAACCAGTGGAACCTACTACTCCAGTGGAGTTGAGGAGATCATCAAGGGTGAGAAGGCCCGTGCAGAGGTATTCACCATCATTGCATTACCTTTTATTGACTGACGGTGGAGAACCAGAATGCTTTGAAGAAGCAATGCAGCTGAAGGAGTCGAGCAAGTGGGAGCTGGCTATGAAGGAGGAGATTTCCTCATTGCATGAGAACAACACTTGGGAGCTGACACCTCTGCCAAGAGGAAAGAAAGCATTGCAGAATAAGTGGGTCTACCGGGTCAAGGAAGAACATGATGGAAAGAGGAGGTTCAAGGCAAGGCTGGTGGTGAAAGGCTTTCAACAGAAGGAGGGAGTAGATTTCACTGAAATCTTCTCACCAGTAGTAAAGCTTACCACCATCCGGGTGGTTCTCAGCATTGTGGCGTCAGAGGATTTGCACCTTGAGCAGCTTGATGTCAAGACTGCTTTTCTTCATGGAGATTTGGAGGAAGATATCTACATGCAGCAGCCAGAGGGATATGTAGAGTCTGGAAAGGAAGACTTGGTGTGCAAACTCCAGAAGAGCTTATATGGACTGAAGCAGGCACCGAGACAGTGGAACAAGAAGTTTGATTCATTTATGTCTAAAAATGAATATAAACGATGTGGCATGGATCAGTGTTGCTACATCAAGTCTTTCGGTGATGAATATATTATATTGCTTCTGTATGTGGATGACATGCTCATTGCAGGATCATGTATGCAGAGGATTAATGAGCTGAAAGGGCAATTGGCTGAGGAGTTTGAAATGAAGGATCTTGGAGAAGCTGGCAAGATTCTGGGAATGAAGATCAAGAGAGACCGCACAGCTGGAACTTTAATGTTGTCACAGGCTGATTACATTGGGAAGGTTCTGAGAAGATTCAGCATGCTGGAAGCAAAGGCAGTCTCTATTCCCCTGGCGAGCCACTTCAAACTATCAAAGGAGCAATCACCGAAGATGGCAGAAGAGGTGGAGTACATGGCAAAAGTTCCATACGCATCAGCTGTGGGAAGCCTGATGTATGCCATGGTCTGTACTCGACCTGACATTGCTCATGCAGTGGGAGTTGTGAGCAGGTATATGGCTAACCCTGGAAAACAACATTGGGAAGCTGTGAAGTGGATACTGAGGTATTTGAAGGGCAGCAAGGAGGTATCTCTGTGCTTTGGGAAAGGAACTTCATTGCAGGGGTATGTGGATGCTGACCTTGGAGGCGATGTCGACAGCAGGAGGAGTACCACGGGTTATGTTTTTACCTGTGGAGGGACTGCGGTAAGTTGGATATCACAATTGCAGAAGGTGGTGGCTTTATCCACCACAGAGGCAGAATACATTGCTGTAACAGAAGCTGGGAAAGAGATGGTTTGGCTGAAGAACTTCTTGGATGAATTGGGAAGAAAGCGAGAGGAGAATGTATTGCACTGTGATAGTCAGAGTGCCATACATCTTGCCAAGAACCCAGTGTTTCATGCCCGGACGAAGCACATTCAGTTGAAGTACCATTTCATCAGAGGTTTGATACAGGATGGGTTGCTGACTTTGCAGAAGATATGTGGAACCAACAATCCGGCAGACATGTTGACAAAGCCTATGGTGATACAGAAGTTGAGGCACTGCTGTGCCTCTGTTGGTCTCCACTGATGAACGGAGGATGAGAGGCAGAATGATGGAGGACTTGATGGGAGCAGAAGAGGAAAACAGTTTGTATTTCATGAATCTGTGAAAGCACGCCACTGGTGAGTGAAGAAGAGGAAGAACTTAGATTAAGTAAGTTGTCTTCATCAGTTGCATCGAAGCATAGCAGTGCAGCGGATCAGGCTACAAGTGGGAGATTGTTGGATTGGTGTTGCCCGATCCGGTTGGGCCGAATGCCTGTAGCGGAGCTGACCGACCGACACCGACATGCACTGTAGCGGTGCGGACTTCGGGGTCAACAGTACTGTAGCGCTTTTGACTTCCAGCCGGCAGACACTGTAGCACTTTTGACAAAGTGAGCCGCCGATCACTGTAGCAACGCGGACTACTATTCAGAACAGTAGACCGTCTTCTTCATATGTAGCCCATTTCGGGCTAGGGTTTGTAATGTTGGAAATCCTCTGTAATTTCTGTGCTCCCGAATCATAGTGAAAATCTGCCTCTCCCGTGGACGTAGGGATTTTTCCCGAACCACGTAAATCGTCGTGTTCTTTGTTGCTTTTCTTTCTTTTGTTTTCTCGTTTTTCTGTCGTTCTGTCTCCCGGTGATTCCGCAACAGTGCGTTCATGGAAGACGGGATTCGAAGCAATTTTAGTGGCTACCTGATTATCACACCATATGTGAGCAGAAGTCTGCTGAGGAAAGCCAAGCTCCTGAAGGAGTTGCCGAAGCCAAAGGATCTCTGTAGTGACGGTGGCCATGGCACGGTACTCAGACTCGGCACTAGAGCGAGAGATGACCGTCTGTTTCTTGCTGCGCCAAGAAATGAGGTTGCCTGCTAAGAATATGACAAACCCAGAGGTAGATTTCCGAGTGGCAATGCAACCAGCATAATCAGCATCGCAAAAGGCCTCAATATGCTGATGAGGATGATGAGAGTAGCAAAGACCACGGGCAGGATCTCGCTTGATGTACTTGGCGATGCGGATGACAACATCCCAATGAGAGGTGGTCGGATGCTCCATAAACTGACTCACTTTGGCAACAGCGCAGGAAATGTCGGGTCTAGTCATGGTGAGATAGTTGAGTTTGCCCACCAATCGACGGTACCGCTCGGGATGTGGATATAATGCCGAGGAGGCATAAATAGACCGTTCCCCAGGCTCTAGAGGAGTGTCGACCGCAGTGGCCTGAGTCAGCCCAACATCCTGCAAGATATCCAATGCATACTTCCGTTGGCAGAGTGAGATGGTGTTCGAAAAATAGGAAACCTCGATGCCGAGGAAGTATGTGAGAGGACCGAGATCCTTAGTGTGGAAGTGCTGGTGAAGATGAGCCTTGAGATGGGTGATACCCACAGAGTCGCTTCCGGTGATGATGATATCATCCACATATACGACCAATAAGATGCAGCCATGGGTGGTCGTCCTGTAGAAGACAGTGTGGTCCTTTATACTGCGAGAAAGCCCAAAGTCGGTGACGACTGTGCTAAAGCGGCTGAACCAAGCACGGAGAGACTGCTTGAGGCCGTAAAGAGAGTGGCGTAGACGACAGACTTGAGATTCAGCGCCGGAGGCACAAAATCCGGGGGGCTGCTGCAGATAAACTTCTTCCTCAAGGAAGCCATGGAGGAAGTCATTCTTGACATCCAATTGATGAAGAGGCCAATGATGATGGGCGGCGAGGGAGATGAATAATCGGACAGAGGCCATCTTGGCAACCGGTGAGAAGGTATCAAAGTAGTCAATACCGTAAGTCTGTGCGAAGCCTTTGGCCACAAGGCGGACTTTGAGGCGATGAAGAGTGCCATCGGGATTCAGCCTGACGGTGTAAATCCATTTGCTGCCCACTGCCTGTTTGCCTGCTGGAAGGGGTACAAGATCCCAAGTATGGTTTTCCTCCAGAGCTTGCAATTCATCCCGCATTGCAGCTAGCCACCCGGGGTGAGATTTGGCATCACCAACTGTGCGAGGTATAAAAACTGTCTCCAGAGCGGACAAACCCCTGTATGAAGATACAAATAGAGGAGTATTTTGGCAGGAGCGGGTACCTTTCCGTAGGGCAATGAGCAAGTCCTCTGGTGGCGGAGCAGGAGCATCAGACGAAGCGGGAGCATCGGTGTCATTGGCCGGGTCGGGGGATACAGTCGATGGACGTCGAGAGTAGACCTGACCAAAATGGGTGTCAACAGGGGTTGACACCGGTGGAGGGTGGATGATGAGAGTAAGACAATCAGCGATGGCAGAGTCAGGATGAGAAGGAAGAGAGAACGGAGAACTCTCAACAAAAGCAACGCCGGCCGAGATGACATACTGTCGTAGGTCGGGGGAGAAACAGCGATATCCGCGCTGAGTGCGGGAGTAGCCTAGAAAGATGCAGCAGAGAGATTTGGGAGCGAGTTTGGAGAGACCTGGACGTGTGTCGCGAACGTAACAGAGGCATCCAAACACGCGAAGTGGAAGAGAGTGAAGAGGGAGGGAGGAGAACAGAGTCCGAAAAGGAGTCTCCCCCTGAAGGATAGAGGAAGGAAGACGGTTTATCAGGTAGGTGGCGGTGAGAATGACACCGCCCCAAAAATGCAGAGGTACCTGTCGGTGAAAGAGGAGGGCACGAGCAGTCTCCAGAATATGGCGGTGTTTCCGCTCGGCCACGCCATTCTGCTGGGGTGTATCAGGACAGGAGGTCTGATGAAGGATGCCTTTTGTCTGGAGAAACTGCCGAAAGGAAGTGGAGAGATACTCATGCCCATTGTCTGAGTGGAGACATTTGACAGATGTGGAAAATTGGTTCTGAATTTCATTGTAAAAGGTTTGGAAGGTGGAAAACACTTCGGAGCGTTCTCGAAAGAGGTAAAGCCAAGTCATTCGCGAATAATCATCGATGAAAGATATATAGTATTTATATCCCAAATGACTCGAAATGGTACAAGGACCCCAAACATCTGAATGAACCAGATCGAAAGGGTTTGAGGCCCGTGTATCCACCCGAGGAATGTATGTAGTGCGATGATGTTTTGCAAAAGTACATGACTCACAATGAAAAGAAAGACTCCGACTAAATTCTGGAAAAAGCTGATGAATGGTGGATGCCGGCGGGTGTCCCAATCGGGAATGAAGATCCAATGCTCGAGAAGAGGTAGACGAACAAGCGATGGGTGCCGGGCCATCGAACATGTAGACTCCGTCCCGAAGTCGGCCTCTACCAAGTTCCCGGTTCGTTGTCTGCTCCTGAAAAACAACACCAGAGGAGGTAAATATGGCAGCACAGTTATAATCTTTGGTCAGCTTACTGATGGAAAGAAGATTAAAGGAACTGCGGGGCACATGTGCCACATAGGGTAGGTGAAGCGACGAAGTCAGGGCGCATGCGCCGAAGCCCGCAATGAGGATAGTGGAGCCATCAGCGACAGTGATGGCTGAGGAACCGACATAAGGGCAGTAAGAGGTCAACATACCAGCATCACCGGTGAGGTGGTCGGAGGCACCAGAGTCCAACATCCAAGCAGGGGAGCGGCGGCCGACAAAGACAGCGGAACGAGCAGAATGAGCCAGAGAAGCCGAGGATGGCCTGGGGTCAGCATAGTCCCGAGGATCATGAGTCAGCCGGATGTCGGCCATAGACAGGTCCAGAGAATGAGGAAGAGTTGCGACGACCGACGACGCTTCCTGGACCGCTGTCTGTCCCTGCCGCGGGCGCTGAGATGGTCGTCCATGCATGACCCAACATCGGTCAATTGAGTGGCCAACCTTGCCACAATGTTGACAGAGGGGATGTGGACGACCCTCCACACGACCACGTCCACGAGGTCTCGAGGAGCGGCCATCGCCTCGACCGATGAGAGCTGAGTGGTCGATAATGGGGGCGGGAGGAGGAAGAGCCCGCTGGGCCTTGCTCAGCCGATGAAAAACCTGCGGGATCTCCAACGTTGAAGGGCTAGCGAGCAGCTCGGTTGCGGTGGTGGCAAACTCTGGTGTGAGGCCGCTGAGAAGAGTGAAGATGCAGAGTTGGTCCCGCTGGGTCTGAGCTTCTGCCGGTGTTTGTGGAATGAGCCACAACTCCTGTAATTCATCACGAAGCCCTTTCCCTTCCATGAAGTAGGCGGTAAAGAACTGGTCCTGCTGGCGAACATGAGACAGTCGCTGAAGGAGATCGGACACCCAAGTCAGGTTGTTGGTCTTGGAATACATGATATTCAAGGAGTCCCAGAGCTCTTTGACGGTATTCGCCGTGCGGGTGACATCTTTGACCGATCGTTCCATGGAATTGACCAGCAGAGCGAAGATCTTGCTGTCAACAAGCTTCCAGGTACGATATTTGGGGTCAGTCGAAGCCGGGGGAGGATCCTCAAGGTGATGATCGAGGTCCATCCCGGTCAGGGACATCACCACAGTCTTCCGCCAGATAGAGAAATTTGTGGAGTCCAGTCGGTCATCCACAAGGCGGGTAGATGCGGTGATCATCTGCGGCAGAGGGGAGGAGTCTGCCATGGAAGCGTCGTGTAGTTGGAGAAGACACAATGGTGGGTAGTGCTGGAATCAGAGAGACGGGCCGGGAAGCGGAGTACGCCGGGCGCTGGAAGAGCCGGGAGGAGCCCGGTCTGCTGGGATGGAGCCGGTGCGTCTGGAGGGAACAACCGGTGCCGGGTCTGTGGACCGGTTCGCCTGGACTGGTCCGCCTAGAGGGAGCCATGGCGGATCGGAAGCCGCCTGCAGAGGAGGTCGCCGGGGGTGCTGCGTGCAGAGGAGGGCCGCTGGGAGTTCTGTGCGCAGAGGAGGGCCGCCGGGATAGGCGGGACTGGCGTTGGAGGCGCGGTCTGGAGTTGACGGGGCCGGTGCTTGCAACCGGGAGGAGTCGTCTGGAGAGGGCGCCGGGATCCACGACTTGGAGGTGCGGCTGGAGGAGCGGGGTGTCGGAGAACCGCCGGAGGGAGATGGGTCGCCGGGAGGAGACGCCGGGCCGGCGGGAGAGGCGGAGCAGTTCCGTATTGCGCGCCTGGAGAAGCGGGAGCGGTTGCGGGAGCCGGAGTTACTGGGGCCGATGGGGCGATGGGATGTGCGATGGGGAGGCGTCGCGGGAATGGCGGCGCTGGGATGGAACCCTAGCGCGAGCGGGACGCGCGAGAGGAAGCGGGACGCCGGGGAGCCGCCTTTGGGAGGACAGGCCGCCGGGATGGAATCCGAGCGTGAGGGCGAGAGCGCCGCTGAGCGAGGGCCACCGGGAAGGAGGGCCGCTGGGGAAGGAGGGCTGCCGGGAAGGGGGTAGCCGCCGACTGGGGGAGCCGAGGAGGGTGGCGCTGCGTAGGGCAGAGCTCGGGTGGCCGCGTAGGGCAAACCCGCGGGAAAAAAAAATCTAATGGGATTTACCCTCTGATACCATGTAGAATGGGAAACCCCCTTACCTTCAAGGTGAGGTGGGACCCTTTTATAGAATGAGAAGGTGGAATGTACAAAGGAGTATTCCGATGTGGGACTCGGAAATACCCATAATAATAATAGAAAAGAGGGTTTAACAACTATAAATAAACATCATTTTCAAATTTCAGATTTTAACGAACCAAAACACCCAATAAATCCTTAGCTATTACATGGGGGATGCCTCATGCGTAGGGGCGCTCCCCACAACAGAGTGGTATTAGAGCCTAATTGAGTTTAAGTATTGTTGTGTTAAAATTTGAAATTATCTGTTCATTTCATTCAAATGATTTTCTAGTGGATTTTACATTGAAACATGAGCATTGGTCATTTACTTTTTTGGATATAATCTTGCAATCTGTTATTGATTGTTGTTTCCCTTGCCTTATTCCTATTTTGTATGCCCTAGTAGAGACCTTAGGTAGCTTTTAGTTGTTTGGTTTTGTGTCTTGGGTTCTAGGACAAGAGGGTTTTTTGCGAGGTTGGTCTCCGCAAGAATGTATCGATTAGCAGTGAGGTGTGTGGCAGGGTTAGTCTATTTGTTTGGTCTCCTAGTCCTGCCTTTTTCCTTAAGGGAGTGAGTTGGTAATTAGCTCAAGTTTGTTCCTCAGGTTTGTGTCCTGGTTTTGGGCTGGCGTCTCTAGGTGTTGACCAGTGCGAATGGTGATTGGGCCTAGGCAGTGTTTAGAGTGGCAGTGTCATGTGAATAGTTTGAGCGACGATCGTGCTTTATGGTGGTTCTGGCAGGATCTTTTTAGCAGCGTTAGGTGGTTCCTAGATATCATTAGGAAGCTATACTGGGATGGATTTTCATGGTCGGTAGCTAGCTGCCCTTGGATCACCGGTGTTCTTGTGGGTTTAGATATTGTCCTTAAGACTCTTGGGTCTGCATGAGATTTGTAGTGGTACCCGGTTGTTGAGGAACTTCTCCTATTGGATGAGTTCTAGGTAGTTTATTCCCTTTAGGTAGAGAGTTTTCTTAGTCTATTATGGGTTTAGGTGGAGACCATTTTTTCTTTTCTTCATGCTTGATTTCTCAGTGTTTATTTTATTACTGCTATTTGCATTATTGCAGTTTTTTTTGAGTTATATTCTTTGTGAATTGTCTCAGTTTGATTTTCCATGTTTTTTAGAGAATGGGTACTATTATGTTCTGCCTTGTGTTGTAGGTATTGGTGAGCAGTTTGGGACTTACTCATTGACATGATCTCAGAGGTCGAATCAGGTAAGTGCAGGTATGTGTTCTGTTTATGTTTAAAGTCATTTATTTTGAGCATGTGTTTCTGACGCTTTCGCCGGGGCGCGCGCATCCGTCTGTGGAGGACGCACAGCTGTTTGTTGCCCCGCATTCTCGCTTTCCAAAGGCGGGCGACATCCGTTGCTTGTTCAATGACGTTTGCTCCTTGATCGAAATGGGATGATGAGATGTCGGTTCTTTCTTCCGTGGATTCCTCCTCAGAACTCGTCACCTAGTTCGGGTTTCCCTTATAGATTTAAGACGTTCGTGAATCTCGTTCCCGGTGCCATATCTTCATGGACACCGATTAATTACACTGTTTCTGTTGGGACATTCCAAGGGGTCCGGTCAGGGCAGCATCCTTCGGGCGGAGTAGATGACAACATCAGGCATGTCGGGGCATCTCTGGATGCGTGGACATTGGGGAACCTGTATTCTTCCTCATAAGAGAGCATCTCAAGGGCGCATAACCCGAGACATCCCACGTCAGTCGCGGGGTATCTTATGTCGGAGGCATGTCTCTGAGGTTTTCCTTAACTTCCCATGTTTAATACGGGGTATGCCGCGAGTTTAACGTCTAGCGGAGACGGTTACACCAAAGGCGTGTCTTCTAAGGTTTTCCTCAGGCATCTCATGTTTAACATGAGGTAGGCCGCGAGTTTAACGTCTTGCGGAGATGAAATGAGAGTGATCAGAACGCCCCATAGAGACGGATCAGATTGGTACATCCCAAGGAGGGAACACCTGGAAGATGGATGGATCAGAACGCCCAATGAGGACGAATCTGAGGTGGTGCGTCCCATGGAGGGGAGATGTCACACCGTAATGGTTGATCTGAACACCACTGAGGGCGGATCAGGGAGAGTGCACCCCAGAATGGGGGCACCAAGGTTTACCATTGGCTGAGATTGCACCTCGTGGAGGCTTCCTACGTACCCTGTGTAGACGACAGGGATCAAAACCCACGTAGTTCGAAGGGTTAATGAATCGGGGTGTACACAAAGGACAACGACCCAGATACATGCTGGGGCTTACGCATGAAAAGTAGCCCAGGTGCCGCAAGGAGCAGAGCTGGGATGAATGACATGATCTCACCAGGATGTGGCGGCACGGGTAAGAATCAGGATGGATGGTGAAGAGTTTAATGAAGTGGAGGAGGAATGAGATGAAGCCGTCGTGAAGGTGACGGTAGTGTTGGGCTTGAGCCTCGAAGAGACTTCCTACGTATTCCCGTGGTAGAGAATCAAAGTCTGCGTAGTTCGGTGGAACAATGGGACACCTGAGGAGGCGACCTGTGAGAATGAACGCATGGATGAGATCTGGAGGAAATAAAACCTCCAGGTTGGGGCATGATCTTCCCGGAACACATGAGATCGAGAGGTAGATCAGGATGAGTCATGAGTGATGGTCTTGAACCTCAAAGAGCCTTCCTACGTATCCCCGTGGCAGGGAATCAAAGTCCACGTAGTTCATCTGAAGATGACTTACCGTCGATTGGGGACTTCA
This sequence comes from Viscum album, assembly GCA_963277665.1. NCBI lineage: Eukaryota > Viridiplantae > Streptophyta > Magnoliopsida > Santalales > Viscaceae > Viscum > Viscum album. The sequence continues at coordinate 329,040,586 of OY728158.1, forward strand.
ACGACTTACCGTCGATTGGGGGCACAACGACTTATTTCTGGATGGGGTCGCAACGGCTTACTCCTGGATGGGGTCGCAACGGCTTACCGCTGGATGGGGTCGCAACGGCTTACCGCTGGATGGGGTCGCAACGGCTTACCGCTGGATGGGGTCGCAACGCCTTACCGCTGGATGGGGTCGCAACGGCTTACCGCTGGATGGGGTGACAATGACTTACCGCATGATGGGGTGACAACGACTTACCGCATGATGGGGTCACAACGGCTTACCGCAGGATGAGGTCACAACGACTTACCGCTGGATGGGGTCACAACGACTTATCGCTGGATGAGGTTGAACCTCATAGAGGCTTCCTACGTACCCTGTCTAGGAGACAAGGATCAAAGTCCACGTAGTTCAGGTGGGTTGGCGAACCGACGTGAAGGGGGTCGGAACCAATGGGTGGTGGGTTTGAACCTTAGGGAGGCTTCCTACGTGCCTTGCCTTAACAATGATCAAAGACCACGTAGTTCAGATGAGGTTTGATAAACCGATGTGAAGATGGTCGGGACCAATGAGTGTTGGGCTTGAACCTTAGGGAGGCTTCCTATGTACCTTACCCTGACAAGGATTAAAGACCACGTAGTTCAGAATGGTGTTTGGTGAACCGACGTGAAGGGGGGTCAGAGCGACCAATGGATGGTGGCTTTGAACCTCAGGGAGGCTTCCTACGTACCTTGCCTTGGTAAGGATCAAAGACCTCGTAGTTCGGGAGGGTTGTCGAACCGACGTGAAGGGGGTCAAGAGCGACCAATGAGTGGTGGGCTTGAACCTCAGGGAGGCCTCCTACGTACCTCACCTTGGCAAGGATCAAAAGCCTCGTAGTTCAGGTTGGGGTTGACGAACCGACGTAAAGGGGGTCGGAGCGACCAATGGTTGTGGTGGGCTTGAACCTCAGGGAGGCCTCCTACGTACCTTATCTTGGCAAGGATCAAATATCTCGTAGTTCAGGTTGAGGTTGACGAACCGACGTGAAGGGGGTCGGTGCGACCAATGGTTGTGGTGGGTTTGAACCTCAGGGAGGCTTCCTACGTACCTCACCTTGGAAAGGATCAAAGACCTCGTAGTTCAGGTTGGGGTTGACGAACCGACGTGAAGGAGGTCGGAGCGACCAATGGTTGTGGTGGGCTTGAACCTCAGGGAGGCCTCCTACGTACCTCACCTTGGCAAGGATCAAAGACCTCGTAGTTCAGGTTGGGGTTGGCGAACCGACGTGAAGGGGGTCGAAGCGACCAATGGTTGTGGTGGGCTTGAACCTCAGGGAGGTTTCCTACGTATCTCGTCTTGGCAAGGATCAAAGACATCGTAGTTCAGGTTGGGGTGGGGCTTACGCTCTAGGCTGCCCGAAGAGGATGTCATGGTCGATGCTTACACTAAGCCCACGTGAGTCATGCTCGGTGTGAGAAACAAGAGGCAACAAAGACCTGATGATCACGTCGCAGAAGGTGCGTCCGTGGGTAGTGGAATGAGGGCTTACACGTGGTTAGCGGCCCAAAGAGGAAACAAGGGCTTACTCCAGAATGGAGGCTCGAGGTGATGGATATTGGGACTTACTCCAGGATGGAGGCCTGTATGGTGACAAAGCCCAACGAGAGAGGGATTTGACACCCAGGAAGAGAGGAGCAGAGATGCTACATCCTGCAAGAAAAGCTAGGGGCTTACACCAGGGTGGTTGCCCTTGCGCTGCTACAGAGCAGAAATGGTGAATGGGGCTTACGCAAGGAAGCTGCCCGTGTGCCGCTATAGAGCGACAATGGATGGATGGGGCTTACACAAGGAAGCTGCCCAGGTGCCGCTATAGAGCGACAATGGTGGATGGGGCTTACGCATAGAAGTTGCCCGTGTGTCGTTATGGAGCAGCAATGGTGGATGGGGTTTGCGCAAGGAAACTGCCCGGGTGCCGCTATGGAGCGATAATGGTGGATGAGACTTACACAAGGAAGCTGCCCGTGTGCCGCTATGGAGCGACAATAGGGAATGGGGCTTACGCAAGGAAGCTGCCCAGGTGCCGCTATGGAGCGGCAATGATGAATGGGGCTTACGCAAGGGAGTTGCTCGGGTGCCGCTATGGAGCGACAATGATGAATGGGGCTTACGCAAGGAAGCTGCCCGTAATGTCTTCCTCATGTCTGGCCATGAGGGCATCCCAACTCACTTGGGAGTTGAGGCATATGATTGAGGCGTACACTTATGCGCTAGTGCACAAGCGGGATAACGCTAAGGGCGCTGGAATTAGTCCGAACAAAGGGGGATGAAAAGTGTGAATCACATGCCCAACATTCGGAACGCGGTGAGGGTGGCGTGACGATGGAGGATAACTGTTGACCGTGTTCGAAACACAGGACCTGACTCAAAGTGTCGTCCTAAATCTTCCGGGGCATTGGCCCAGGACGGTAGGTGAGCCGATGCGGCATGGGACCATGCCGTTAGGGGGTCCCTTCAGACATGAAAGAGGATGGATGAGGATCCGAATGAAGGACACACAAAACGTGAGGTGGAGTGATGGAATGTTTGAACGGATTTCAACGCTCTTGAAATTACGCCACTGTAATCATGGCATGAGGTATCTTATGCTTGTCACATAAGGCATCTCTTATTTGGACAAGAGACATCCTATTATTGAATGATAGAGCATGCTAGAGTTTATAGTCATGTAGAGAGAACTGTTGGCATCTTATGCTTGGCGCATAAGGCATCTCTTGTTTGGAGCAAGAGACATCCTATGTTTGGAACATAAGGTGTATTACAGTTTAAAGTCATATACATAGAACTGTTGGCATCTCATGCTTGGAGCATAAGACATCTATTGTTTGGAGCAAGAGGCATCCTATGTTTGGAACATAGGGTGCACTACAGTTTATAGTTATGTGGATAAGACTATTTGCATCTCATGCTTGGAGCATAAAGCATCTCTTGTTTGGAGCAAGAGGCATCCTATGTTAGTTTAAAGTCATATAGATAGGACTGTTGGCATTTCATGCGTGACACATAAGGCATCTCTTGTTTGGAGCAAGAGACATCCTATGTTTGGAACATAAGGTGTACTACAATTTATAGTCATGTAGATAAGACTATTGGCATCTCATGCATGACGCATAAGACATCTCTTGTTTGGAGCAAGAGGCATCCTATGTTTCGAACATAAGGTGTACTACAGTTTATAGTCATGTAGATAGGACTATTAGGCATAAGACGCCTAACAATGGTTGGTGTTGGGACTTACGCAAGGGCGGCCCTTTCTGGTTCAACCTGGAATAGGAATCAGGTGATAGGGTTCGGATGAGTTGCTTGAGGAATGATTCAATTCAAGGTACTCGAGGGGGATTGATGACGAGAATCTCAACTCACAACATAGGAAACAGACCAAGAGGAATATGCTGACTCAAGGTGTTTCATGGTGTGCGGAGGAGTCTCTCAAATCATGGTATCCCATAGGTGGAAGGTGGATGCGCATAAGGGCGCAATGAAAATTGACGACGTCCCGACCCGAAAAGTTCCCGGTGCGACTCTCTATTTTTCATGGGGGTCAGTGACAGTAGTGAAGGGACCGACCTGTATGGACCGGTGGGCGCAAAGGTGAGAGCCTCGCAAAGGATAGGTCTTTGCGAAGTAGCTTCGCGGAGCAAAGGGGCTCGTGGAACATGGGGTCTCGCGAAGCACCTTCGCGATGGACTCACGGAGCAGCTTTGCGAAGGAAGCTGCTCGCGGAGCATAGACTCGCGGAGCAGCTACGCGAAGGAAGCTGCTCGTGGAGCATGGACTCACGGAGCAGCTACGTGAAGGAAGCCGCTCGCGGAACATGGACTCGTGGAGCAGCTACGCGAAGGAAGTTGCTCGCGGAGCATGGACTCGCGGAGCTCCCGAGCTCCGCGAAGTGGGAGCGATCGGCCGCCCAAGGGGCAACGTAACCATCCGTATGAAGAGGGGTGAGCTGAGTATTTATAGGGGGAGGCGCCGCGAAGCAGAGCTCGCTCGGCGCGAAGCCAAAGCTTGCTCCGCGGCGGGTTCGCGAACGTCAAAGGGGTTCGCGGAGCATCCCGCCTCCTTGCTCCGCGGCGGGTTCACGAATGTCAAAAGGGGTTCGCGGAGCATCCTGCCTTCTCGTTTCGCGGTAGGTTCGCGAATGTCAAAGGGGTTCACAGAGCATCCCGCCTACTCGCTCCGTGGCGGCTTCGCGAAGGAGGAGCTTTGCGTCGGCGCGGGGCCCCGGTCAAGTTCCCTTGCTCCGCGATCGCGGAGGGAGCTTCGCAAATGGGCTCCGCGAACCAGTTTTCCAACCCACACTACAGGAAAACGGAATATTTGCGACGACATCCCGTCGCAAATCGCCCGTTGTCGAAAACGGCGTCGCAAATAGGTGTTTTTGCGGCTGTCCCGTCGCAAAAATAGTATTTGCGACGGTATTTTTCCCCGTCGCAAATTGGTTTTCGTTTATATATAAAAAAAGTATTTGCGACGGGCCGTCGCAGATATATTAGTTGCGACGGGTCAGAAACCCGTCACAAATGAGAAATTTAAATAATATTTGCGATGTAGGTATTTGCGATGGGCCGTTGCAGAAATAGTTTTTACGACGGGTATTCTTCCCGTCGTTAATGGGACATTAAAAAAAGTTTTTACGACGGGGCACCCCGTCGCAAATACTCCCGTCGCAAATACTCCCGTCGCAAATACTAAAAAAAAATAATAATTAATACAAATCGTATAATATTATATAAAAATAATAATAATAATAATAATATAAAAAAATCTATTATTATAATATAAATAAAAAAATCTATTATTATAATATAAATAAAAAAATATATAAAATATAATTAATAAATATTAATATAAAATAATAATAATATGAATATAAATAATATAATATTATATAATAATACTAATATTAATAATATAAAAAATTAATATAATATTATTATTATTAAATTATGTATATAATAATAATATTAATATTAATAATATAAAGAAATTATATTATTATAATATTAATAATAAAAAATATATATAATATAATTATGAAACATTAATATCAAAAAATAATAATAATATGAATATAAATAATATAATATTATATAATAATAATACTAATATTAATAATATAATAATATTATTATTAAAATATACATATTTATGAAAAAATAATATTAATATTATTAATATTAATAAAATTATAAAATTATGAACTTCTCAATATTAACAATAAATATAAAATATTAAAAGTAATATTACTAAAATAAACAGACATTAAAAATAATACTGATAAATAATAAAATATTAAAAAAAATAAAAACAAATTAAATCATGCAATATTCGTACCAATATGAAAGATGAATTATAAATAGTTAATATGACAATAAACTATGAATTTAAATGTTTATTACATGTAAAAAGATCACTGGAGGTGGATAATTTGGAGGACCTGGAGGAGGTGGTGGAGGAAACTCCATCCCTAAACTATGAGTCAGACGACGCATATACTCCATCTGCTCCTGATGTTGCTCCTCATATCGACGCCTCTCCTCATCCTGCTGCTGACGCATCTGCTCCTGCCATCGACGCATCTCCTCATCGTTCTGCTGACGCATCTGCTCCTGCCCCTGACGCAAATCCTCTATAAGCTGACTCTGAGCACGCAGCTGCTCCTGATACTGTGAGGCAGAAGATGATGTCTCTCCATGAGCTCCTCTCGAGCCGGACGCCGACATCGCAGCAGTACCATAATAAGCTGCAGGAGTCAAATGAGAGCCGATACCAACTACTCGGCCCTTTTCGAAGCCATACTGGGTCGCCTGCATCCATGCCGTCTCATCAAAATGGTGGGCACTAGTCTGATCACCCGTCTCGTCTTGACTCTCAGCCTGTATCTGAGAAGTCGCGGCCTCATATGACTCCTTAAGTTTCAATTAGAAATTAAAATAATGAAAATATTATATGCATTTAATTTGCAAACTGAAAAGAAAATAATACTGACCACAATCTGACGCTGGCGGTCACCTCTAATCTCTCCAGTAGCTGGATCAGTGTACATTCTCCGATAAACGCCGTACGTCGTAATACCGGGCTGCTCGGCTTCCTATATGAATATAAAATAAACTGTTTATATTTAAAGTTGTATAAAATATTAAAAAAGAAGTACTTACCAGATGCTCTCTATGCGCACTGAATGTACGAATACTAGCTCGATGCGTCACCTCTTGTCTCCCCCGATTCTGTCGACCCAATGCAGATCTCCTCTGAAATCCACCACTCAACCAGTGTGTACATAATCCATCCCAAACGTGAGATGAAATGTACTCTGGTCGGTGGGCTCTACAGGACTCATCAAATTCTGTCACTCCGGCTTTCTTCACAGCCGCCTTTCTCAGATTATGCAAAAACTGACGGAAACGGTCACGCATAAAGACCACCCATGCCGCGTGGATAGTGGCACGCATGCTCTCGTCGATGGGATACCATAAACCCTAATATAAAGTTATTAATGAATTAATTTTCAAAATAAATAATATTTAATTACGTACCAGCCAATGATCGAACATGGCGGCCTGCACATCAGCGGGAATCTGATCCCATGTGAGCCAAGGCTGAGAAAAATAATTGCGCAAGATAGCGCTCTCCTGTCCAATAGCTATATGCGTAAAACTGTGGAAAAAGAACAAATAATCAAACAATTAAAATATAAATAAATTATAATAAAAGATAACTAAAATACACAGGTTACCATACCACCGCATGTGCGCATCGAATCCAAAAGGTGGACGTCGCTTCGGGATAGGATCTGGAATCATCAGTCTGGCAAAACCACGCCCCCTCCGAGTGCTCCCTGTAGTGCCAATAACCTGAGGGTCAGATGACTCAAGAACCTCGTCATCCATAGGTAGATCAGCCTCCAGCAACTGACGATACGTTTCTGAGTCAATCTGAAACATGAAATGATTGTTATTAGCAAACAGTTGAAAATAACTATTATGTATAGATATATATTTGTTATGATTCTAACCAGCATTTTACTGTGTCAATGTTCATCTTCATCATCATCTTCATAGTTGTCAATGTCAATGTCTTCACCTTCCTCATCAATATCATCAATTTCCATATTAGTTTCACTTTCATCATCTCTTGTCATTTCAAATTCAGTTGTAACATCATTGACAACATCGTCACCATCGACCCTTAACTGTGTGGTGTCATCCTCGATATTCATGTCTCTTTGTGAAAAAGATGTGTTTTGAGGAGTGTTCTGAAAAATTTCATTTCCTTGCACTTCAGTGGAATCACATTCAATTTGAGTAAACTGATTTTCTCGAGATTTAACTTTTATTATACTCCACAAATCATCCAACTCTTTTGCAGTAGCACAGTATTTTGCATAATAAATTTGATGTGCCTGATGAGCCAATAAAAATGGTTTATTTACTGTAAGAAGACTTTTATATTTAATATCAACAATTCCATGAGTCGGATGAATACGCAAACCTCTCTCAGTATCCAGCCATCGACATTTAAACATTGTTACATAATTCTGTTCCAAATAACACAGTTCAATAATTTCTTCAAGCATGCTGTAAAAGTCAACTTCAATATCTCTATGATGTGATCCCTTCAAACAAACACCACTATTCATTGTTTTCTTTGATTCTCCATATGCACGTGTATGAAAGCGATAACCATTCACCACATATGCATTATAAGATTTAACCATTTTGGATGGTGGACTACTCAATATACGCAATCGACTATCAATCTTATCAGCATGTACAGATACCTGAAAATTTGTAAAACATTTATCACTATTACAAGTAATAAATTGATTTTATATGTAAAACCAAAAAAGAATCTACGTTACCAGTTTTTGAAACCAGTAGGCAAATTTTTTTTGCCGACGTTCTTCTAAGCCAGCTGCTGTAATTTGTAGAAATTGTTTCTTGATATGATCATCATATAACCTACAAATACAATATGATTAATTTACTGTAACATAATCTATAGAATAAGGGATAAGAGCACTCACTGTACAATTGGTGACATTTCTTCACAGTTGAGTAGAACATATGTATGAGTTCTATGATGTTCATCATCTGAAAGCCATCTATCATGAACTCCACCAAAGCCAAGTTCGGGCTGATTGACAACTGATAATTGATTGTTCATATCATCATCAACATTCCCCTCGTTCCGGCCCATGCGGTTAAATTTTGAGGGATATTCGGATTCAAAATAATGAGAGCAGAATAAAGCAATTTCCTCTTGCAAATAAGCTTCAGCAATTGAGCCTTCAACTGATGCTTTGTAACGTACTTTTTTCTTCAATTTCTGCATGCATCTCTCAAATGGGTACATCCATCGAAACTGAACCGGACCTCCACATTTTGCTTCATGTGACAAATGTAATATCAAATGTTCCATTGAGTCAAAGAAAGCCGACGGAAAGATTTTTTCCAGTTTGCATATAATTACAACAACTTCTTCCAGTTTGCTTAGTGTATCGTAGTCTGTTGTCGCCGCACACATGTCTTGAAAAAAATATGATATATCTGTTATCGAATTCCAAATTTTAGAATTTAACAAACCTTTTAATCCAATAGGCATAAGTCTTTCCATTATAACATGACAGTCATGACTTTTTAATCCGGTAATATGACCATTTTTAACACATTTGCCCAAGTTGGAAGCATAGCCATCTGGAAGTCTCAAATCTGCAATCCACTGACAAAATAATAAGCGACTCTCTTTGGTCAGTGTATAAGCTGCTTTTGGCTTCATTAATCTCTGTGATCTGATATTTTCAAACAATTCAAGTTCTGGTCGCCTGCAAATTTGGGCAAGATCGTGCCTTTACATTATTTTTGGTTTTACCCGGTGTATTTAAAACTGTATGAAATAAATTATCAAAACAGTTCTTCTCAATATGCATGACATCCAACATGTGTCAGACCAACAAATCAGACCAATATGGCAGATTCCAAAAAATGCTCCGTTTTGTCCAATTGTGTTCTTTCCCAAAGCCATAAATTTTCTGTTGGTTTATTGTCGGTCCAAAAGTGATGGAAGGTAATGAAAATACAACTGATTGTAACTCTGTACCTGAGATCATTTTTGGAGGTTCATCTCTTTCAATTCTGCCTTTTCTGAAATGAGATTTATTCCTCCGAAAAGGATGATCGATTGGAAGAAATCTGCGATGACAGTCAAAATAGCAAGGTTTTTTTCCATTCACGAGCATAAATGCTTTGTTGTCTCCCATACAGTAAGGACATGATTTTGGACCATGTGTACTCCAGTCAAATAACATGCCATATGCCGGAAAGTCACTAATTGTCCACATCAAAACAGCTTTCATTACAAAATTCTGTTTCGCAGCAGCATTATATGTACCAACACCATGACTTCACAATAAATTTAACTCATCAATCAATGGCTTCAAATAAATATCAATATTCTTTTTCGGATGTTCTGGGATTAATAATGTCAAAAAGATATAAGGCTAATATCCATGGAGGTAAATTGTACGGAGTTATAAAGACAGACCAACATGAATACTGACTACCAAAAGATCCAAATGGACCAAAACCGTCAGTAGAAAGACCCAATTGCACGTTTCGGGATTCTAAAGCAAAAGACGGATGCACTTGATTAAAATGTTTCCATGAATCACCATCAGATGGATGAATCAAGCTTTTACCCTTTGAAATATTGGTTTTGTGTCATGACATCATTGTCGCTGTGTTCTGAGACATAAATAAACGCTGCAACCTGGGTGTAAGCGGGAAATATCTCAACTGTTTTACAGGAATCAATCCAGACTTCCCTGATTGAGCTTCTTTATACCTCGATTGTCCACATGCGGGACAACTATCCGACGACTCATTTTCACCAGAATATAAGATGCAATCGTTTGAACATGCATGAATCTTCTGATAACTAAGGCTCAGATTACGAACCAGTCTCTTGCTCTCATAATAATTAGCAGACAACACATTTCCTTCAGATAACAGTGCTTTAACCAAAGAAAATATCTGATCAAAACAGTTATTTGACATTTCATTATCTGATTTAATAGCCATAAATTTTGCAACTGCTTCTAATTTGCTTATCTTGCAACCAGGATATAATGCATCCTCAGCAGACCTGAACAACTCAGCAAATTCAGATGGTGCCAACTCGGGAGGTAAATCAACATTATCCTCGATTTCAGTTTGAACGGATGACCCTGCAACATCATGTACTAAATTCTGAAACCGTGATGGATCCGGAATCAAATTATCAGTATCTTCTCTGGAACTGCATTCACCGTGTTGATACCAAAAAATATAATCTGATTGAAAACCATAACGCAAGAGATGTTGCCCAACGATGTCAAATGTCTCAAACGTTCTCAGAGCACATTTTTTACAAGGACACTTAATTGTCCCTTCTGAAACAAATTCCGGGTTTGATGATGCAAATGATAAGAAAGCTTCAACACCATCAACATATACAGGATTTAAAATAGAACCGTTTGGATTTCTGCGCTGATTTATCCAAGTGCGATCATCTAATAATGATTGATGTCGATTTCCTTGTTTCATATTCATATATATGTTTCTACAAAATTTAAAATCATTACTGTTGTTAAATAATTTGATATAAGAAAAACAATATCCTAAAAAGAGAAGATACATAATTACAGTTATTTCTTAGGAATTACCAATAATTATAGGCGACACAGTTAGTTTGTAATCATCCCCACTAATTATTATTAATTTAGAAATACTTAGTAATACTTGACAAAATGAAATATGCTTGAATAATGAAATAAAATTTTGTAATCATCGTTGTGGATATTATATTACTAATTATTCTTATTTGTTTCCAGCGGATTGGCGGCAGCTCTTTTGCCTGACGACTCATCTCCTTGCAAAGAGATGAGTCGTCAGGGAAAAGAACCTATTTTGTCCGACGGTTCATCTCTTTTTAACTTTCTCCCGACTGAAATCAATATGAAAAACTTGCTCTGACATACGTTTGAACACATTTTTCATGCTGATTTCTGTGGGAGAAAGTAGCAAAGATATGAGATGTTGAACAAAAGGTAGCCGCCAATCCGCTGGAAATTGTGCCAATTTATAACCATGTACTCGAATTTATTTGATTTTTGATTAATTATTACTAATTATTATTAATTATTACAAATCTCAATATTTCCAACAAATTTTGCTATATTCTTAACATGTTCAAATCTTAAAGGGTCGTCAATTTTCAGGTCATGCCCAATAAAAAGTTTGCGTCAACCATGTCCAATGTAAACTCTATAATTGTCCTTACATGGTTGATCACCTCGCAAGTAGTGTTGCAATAGGATGACACAAGTAATGCCGTTCTCGTCTTTAAGAATCATTTCGCACGACTCTTTACATAGATCATTCTTCCTTGAAAAATTAAGAGAACTTCAGTATCTTTCCCTTAATTTTTCAAAGAAAGAATGGTCTATGTAAAAAGCCATGAGATATGATTCTTATAGATGAGAAAGACATGACTTGAGTTGTCCTATTGCAACGCTACTTGCGAGTTGATCAACCAAGCAAGAATAATTATAGAGTTTACATTGGACACGGTTGACGCAAACTTTTTATTGGACATGACCAGAAAATTGGCGACCCTTTAAGATTTGAACATGTTGAGAATAAAGCAAAACTTGTTGAAAATATTGATAATTGTAATATTTTATAAATTTTTTATAATTTTAATAATATCAATATTTTTTTGATAAATATTAAACATATAATAATAAAATAATTATATTATTAGTATTATTTAATTATTAATATTAGAGTAATATAATATTTTATATTATGTTACTATTTATGTTACTATTTATGTTACTAATTATATTACTAATTATGTTACTAATTAGAAATGCGAAAATATAGGTCGGGTGGTTAATCAATCATTGAATAGAAAAACAAACGTGATTGATCGCTCATCTACCTCAATTTTCTTTTCATTTGTGTGTTGAGGTTGACAGGAAACTTTTACCTCCACATGTAATATTTGCTTTTACTCTCAAAATTATAAACCTCCTCACCTCTATGCTGGCGAAGAGGTTGATAATTTTGACAGTAAAAACAAATATTATATGTGGAGGCAGAAGTTTCCTGTCAAGCCTCAACACACAAATGAAAAGAAAATTGAGGTAGATGAGCGGTCAATCACGCTTGCTAATTTTCCTAATTGTTTTTAATTCTTTTCTAATTCTTTTTAATTCTTTCCTAATTCTTTTTAATTCTTTCCTAATTCTTTTTAATTCTTTCCTAATTCTTTTTAATTCTTCCTAATTCTTTTTAATTCTTCCTAATTCTTTTTAATTCTTTCCTAATTATTTTAAATTCTTTCCTAATTATTTTAAATTGTTTCCTAATTATTTTAAATTGTTTCCTAATTATTTTAAATTGTTTCCTAATTATTTTAAATTGTTTCCTAATTATTTTAAATTGTTTCCTAATTATTTTAAATTGTTTCCTAATTATTTTAAATTGTTTCCTAATTATTTTAAATTGTTTCCTAATTATTTTAAATTGTTTCCTAATTATTTTAAATTGTTTCCTAATTATTTTTAATTGTTTCCTAATTATTATAATTGTTTCCTAATTATTATAATTATTTCCTAATTAAATCTAATTATTTCCTAATTATTGTAATTGTTTCCTAATTATTTTAATTATTCTAATTATTTCTAATCAATTAAATCTAATTATTTCCTAATTATTTGATAATTATTTTAATTAAATCTAATTAAATCTAATTATTTCTTAATTATTTGATAATTATATAATTATTTCTAATTAAATATAACTATTTCTAATTATTTCTAATTAAATATATTTATTTCTAATTATTACCAAAACATCCTCCGGGAGTGTCGAACCAAGAGTGCAGCAAGGCCCGTTGTCGTGTACCAGGTTACCCCGAGTCAAGCTTGAAACACCTTGTCAGAGTTTTCACTCCTAGGTACATCTGTGCCAGAGCCGCCTCTACTTATTCGTATCCAGACAAGGATTATTTGATACTACCACTTAATCTAATTATACTATATAACTACTAAACATTCTATTAAAAAAAATTAAAATTAACAATTAAAAATAAAATTAACAATTAAAAATAATTTAACAATTAAAAATAATTTAACAATTAAAAATAATTTAAAAAATAAAAAAAATATAAATACCTTCGATATTTTGAAGTAATTTGCGCCTTCTAACTCTTTTTCTTCTCGTAAGAAAAAATTAAAACGAAAGAAATTTTATACTTAGAACTGGAAGTTAGAGAGAGAGAGGAAGAGAGATCTGAATGTTTTGGAAAAAAAACGGGTGGGGTGTATATATAGGTTAGATTATTTGCGACGGTCGTATTTGCGACGGTATCCCGTCGCAAATACCTTCGCCCGCATTAATTACGGGCGGCCATTTGAAGGTTCTTCTCGATCTGGCTAGACGCCCTTCCCTATGGAGGTTCTGTGTAGGATTTCAATCGACTGTGAAAACAAATCAGACTCTAGGTATAGCGTTGCGTCTGCATCGTCTGACTTTTACTCTAAAATACAGTTATTGAGCCCTACGAGGAGTCTCCCCTATCTTATTCAACAACAAGGGTTTTTGCGACGGGCCCGTCGCAAATAGCTGCCTGTCGACACACCATTAGCGACGGACGAATATCCCCGTCGCAAATTCCTATTTACTGCCGTCAGTATTGACGATGGGTCCCGTCGCAAATACCTTCGCCCGCATTAATTACGGGCAGACATCCCCGTCGCAAAAACCTATTTACTGCCGCCGGTATTGGCGACGGGACCCGTCGCAAATAACACCTGGTGAATATTTTTTTGCGATAGAACAATTGACCTGTCGCAAATAGCATTTACCACCACCGGGTAGTTGCGACGGGTAGAAGGCGACCGTCGCAAATAGGCGTCCTGCGTTTTGGCGCGCAAACCGCGCCATAGCTATTGCGACGGGTCCTGTATTTCCGTCGCAAATAATTGACCATTTGCGACGGGAATATATTCTCGTCGCAAATACGCTTTTCGTCGGAGTTGTTGCGACGGGAATAAAGCCCGTCGCAAATACCTCGTCGCAATAAGCGGTTTTTCCCGTAGTGCCAACTCCAAGTCCGTAACTCCAAATCCGTAACTCCGTTTGGGCTCTACGACCTATCAAATCGAAGCTTGCAAAACGGGCTACGATCTTGGATCATGTATGGAAGCATTTGGAAAATTTTGGGGACGCGTTTTCCGGTGTCAACAGCATTTTTAGCAGTTGTTTAGATATCATTCAATTCGGGTGCATGTTTCACTGTAATACGTGTTGGGAGACTGTTTGATGTCGTTCCCTATAATGGTTTCCGGTTTAGGATGTGATGCCCTGGTTGATGGTAGTATGTGCAAGAACATCACCACTTTTTATATGAAAATGGTGGAGATTTGTTAATTTTAATTTCCATATAAAAATTGGTTTTATCCCTTATGCTCAATTTTATTATATTAGATTTATTTTATCTGCTTGTGGTCGATTATATTGGGACGAGTTTTTCTCTAGCCCGCTAGGATTGGCCTCTTCATATGTCACTGTGGAAATCCACGTTTATCCTGGCTGTTGATGAGTACAGCCGCCCCTTGCATCCTAGCCATCCACTTTAATTGAGTGGTTTCACAGGTGGCTAGGTAGTTCATTCGGCATGAACCCATGAATTCCACTGGTTGGGTATGATATAACATTCTGCAGATTTTTTCAAGGCTTTTGTTGAACCCCTGCGAAGGCTCTGGTTTGATCAGCGAGATCCAGGAGAGATCTAGGGCTCTCGGCTATTGCTCAGCGTTCTGATCATTGATGTCCTCCGGGAGTGTGACCTGACAGAGAGCAGCGGTGTCGGTCTCCCGATCCACGACGAGGGTTCTAAGATCAGCAGTTGCCATGGATGGGAGATCGCTTCTCTTAGTGTAAGAGATCCACCAGGCTGATCGTGCGACATTCTTGGGTTTTTTTTTCAGATCCAGGGGTGCACATTCCCTTATATCATGATTTGAGTTTCGGTGGAGAAGAACTTATCCGAATCTAGATCTGGCGAAGCAGTCAGCACAACACCTTCTTCCGCAGCGGCACATTTTTCTTTGATTCAGCGATCGTCACCGGTGGAGGCTCTATCGGCTTCTTCTTCATCCGCAAGAAGGCACGGTTCAACGAGATCCAGCGGCATGAGGTCTTCAAGTGGCGGCACTCGGTCGTCTTCCTCAAATTCATCCGTGTGGGCGTTTTTCAGACCCAGAATGAAGGAGGTCATTCACGCACATTTTCCAGATCTTGTTCTAGCATCCCGTGTGAACATTTCAAGAATCAGGGCCCTGTACGTTGTTGGACCAAGTCTTCAAATGAGGTACACTGAGTCTGTGGTAAGCAGACTTGGTTGCAGATTCTTGAACTCTTATTGTATCAAGTTATTTTTGATTTTTTATATTTTTGGTGATATGCCTTTGTCTAGTATATGCCCTGCATCCTGTATTTTTTTATTTTTATTTTGAGCATAATAAAATGCGTGAGTCGGGTGGTGTTATTACAATGCACGTAGTACTAAATAGGTCTGAAGCACGTTGAATCCCTGTGTCTTTTACTAATTTATTTCCACTTTTAATTTGATCTTTAAATCACTATTCAAATGCAACTTCTTGAAAATTAATTCAAATTTTGATCTTGAATTTAATGTGTTGCTCAATTATTCATCATTGCTGCAACAGCCTTAATTCTTGCTTGTATTTGATTCTGGAAATGAATGTCAATCTGGAATTCATTTCACATATTCTTTGATTCTATTTTGTTGAATCATCAAGTACAAGATATTTGTATTTCTTTTTTATGAAAATTAATTGCAATGCTTGAATGTTGTAAGTTTCCACTGTCCATATATAGTTTATATCTACCATGTGTGACTTTTTGTTCACCACTATATTTTTTTGATTTATTCTTTATTGTTGGAATGAAATGGAAACATGTTTTATGTTTATCAGTTTTCATGTAATAAAATATAAATAAATATCATTTTCGCAGTTCAGATTTTAACGAACCAAAACACCCAATAGATTTTGGGATATTACATGGGGACTGCCTCTCATGCAGTCAATCAAACCCTGATCGAGGCTATGCTTCATGGATGGAGATGATCCTGACTGAATTTTCCATCGAAGGAGACGACGCCAGTCTGACATTGTTGAGGTTGTTTCAAACTGAAGCTTCGGTGTGAAGATGATTGCAGAATCCAGTATGGGGTTGAGTCGATTCCATTATTGGACATAATTTATGGAAGTCGTTTCCAGATGATGTTGTAATTGTTGCTTGTGATTTCAAAGCTTGATTTTGGTCACGGCATTGGTTGTTGGGTTTTCTGAGTCCGAACTACTGCATCCCCTCAAAAAGGAATATCCATACAATCCCAACTATTGAAGATTAATGTTGCATCAATTATTTGGACTTGGTTCCTGTTTATTGGATGGATTTGTTCTGTTTTCAGGTTTTTGTTTCAAAGATCGGGGCATTGATATCCCCAGTTCTATGGTTATGGAGTCAAATCCAAACATGCTCTACATGATGAAACTCCCCAATGAAGCTCCCTTGGTAAGAGCCAGTCTGTTGAATCCACGATTGGGGATTGCATGTGCTCAAATAGATTTGTGTTGGAATTCGAAGGTTATTAGACTTCTAATGAGAATGATTTCAGCTGAACCATGTGTTTGAAAGATAGAGAAGATAAGCTTTGGTATGTTTTGAAGACATCGTCATTGAAGAAAGTACTAAAGTGGCAATATGTCAGAATCATCCTTCCATAGGATTAATCTCTTTACGAGGTAGATTCATCTAAACAAATTTTTGGTGATTCACATGAAATTAATTTTCTATGAAATAATTAATTCATTTTTAACCAAGTAGTTGAAATTCCTCTTTAAATTTCTCACATAGCTAGTGCTAACTCTACTTACATTGCATTTATCTCTTTATACTCTCACACTTTTCACAACCATCATCATTTTTTCCATGGTTTTCAATAGAACAGGTCATTAGATATGCCCTTAGAAAATCTCACCATCCTTCCACATGGATTGACCAAGCTTTCCGCTATGTAGTAGTGAGTAGGAGAATATAAATTGTAATTTTACTGACGCGTCAGCAACCATGCCACTATTAAGAACCTAACCATGCTCCAAACATACAACTGGAAGTACAAAAAGAAATAAGCGGGTCTATGAATCTGACCAAACCATCCCTCTCAAGTAACCTCGAGACCATGATTACTACTAGTGCTTAACCTTGAAACCATGGTAGCTCAATCCCAACCAAACATCTCTTAGGAATCCCATTCCCTCATCAAGCCACAACCATGGATTCTAAATCCTACACCATCCCTATATGGGACAACACCATATAGTTTTTTATTGACACTTCAGAAAATTGAACCTCCATATTAATGAAATTACACACAAATAGTCATATGTCATGTCAATCCTACAGGCCTAGAATGATGCATGTACATCAGCCTCTTGCCAATGGGCCAAGAGACAAAACCCATACATCCAAAAATTCACAAGAACAAGTGAATCATCGAAGGTGAAATCAAACAACTATATAAATTGAAAACAAGAATAAAAATCTAGTCACCTTAGTAAACTAGACTATGAAAACCACTTGTCTTCCAACTCACTAAATGAAAAAAAAGAAACCTTTGATACCATTTTATAACAAACCGATATGGGTTGACCTAACACGTCATATGATCTAAATTTCCACAAGAAATTAAGCATTCTTCCCCATAATCCAAATGATTCTGAATGTGGGAGAGGATTTAAAAATATACAATGGGGAGACTATACAATTGTTCAGAGTTCAATAATAAAAAAAATAACCGAACACATCCACATCCATAATCAACATCATAGTGCACAATAATAAATAAACAAATCAACAGCATATTATATCAAATGAAATATGGAAATAGATTTATAGACTCAAATCACGATAAACGGTAACTAATCTCCCATTAGGCCAATCAAATATACATATAGTAAATAAATAAAACAAAATACAAAGGATCTACATATAAGTCCGAGCCAGGCAGCATACCTGATCTCCAACAACTATCGAGCTGCTACAACATGATCATCAAACTTCACATGAGTAGTCCTCCTTGATCAAGCAACATTGGGCCTTAGTCCCCATCCACATCGTAACCTATGCTCAATCTGAATATAGATATAAGGGTCTTCATGCACACTAAGATGCACATACATTGGGTGAGAAATAAATCTCAGTAGTCCATCCCAATGATTAACCTATAATCCATTATCATAACAAGTGTATGCAATACGTGGTATACCCATCCTAGTTGAACAAAAGAAACTAGAATATAAAATAAACGATTTCATAAGTAAAGGGGGCTAAAAAAATAAAAAAACCAAACTTGGGTTCTAGCTTGATACCAAAGGTAAATCTACCCCTGCTCCATCCCATGCTGGAGGCCTTATAACATATGGATCTACCCAGCTACATGACATTAGGAACATCCACCAAATCTACACAAGATCTCCAAGATGTCTAACAAAGAAAAAGTCATCGACTCTATAAAATATACAATCAGGGAAAGGATCAACCTGAAACCCATGTCCTCTAAACTATCTGGGTAAATAGACACCCAACCCCTAGCTGGGTAAGCATTCGTTGGCATAGGGTATGGTTTCACTCTTCTAGATCATCTATTATCTCTCTATTCTCGTCTAACCATATGTCATGACCCCCTCCCTCCAAAGATACCACAATGAGGGAAGATAGATAATGACCCCTGAATCCCACCTCCAGTAGGCCCCGAGTTGGAGACTAGCACCGAAGGTATAAAAATCCCATGAAATGGAAGGCATTACCCTTTATAAAAATATATGATCAGGAGATAAGATGAATAAACAAAAAGAAACCCCATGATATAATATAAAAGAAATTTAAAATCATCCCACATGCATGTATAAATAAAACTGTTACAAATAAAAGTCTCTAAAATTAAATACCCAAAACAAAGCTAAACTAGTGACATTGTTGCTATCCAAGGTCTGAGCTAATAATGTCCATCACGTTCCATGTAATCCTCCTAGAAACCTAAAATCAGCTTATATATATAGGGTGAGAATGCATGTTTAATAATTAGGAAAGCCAAAGTCGCTTGTGAACATGTGGAAGAAGCATACTAATCCAACCATGAGAAAAAAGAGGAACCAACAACACCTAAACAAGTCAAATATCCATCCCAGCCTCACCAATACATGCTCATCAAATAACGGAATCCAAGTATAGTAACATAATAAAAAGCACATCGATAAAGGGTAACCTGCACCACTTTCCCACTAATTTTCCACTCTCACACCTCAACAACATATGTCATGGAGCTCCCATCTCTTCCAAATAACATATAGCACCTTCCCACAACACGGTCAAATCACATCACACCCACAAACACTTGGGCCACTACCCCACAAACCGATCACATCACATCACGCCTAAAATCACCTGATCCAACACATCACAACCATAACCAGAGTAGTGGGGTATTGTTAACATGAAGGAAATCAACCTTGTTCCCTCCTACCATGAACAATCCCCACCATAATCTGCCTCACTACATGGTCATATCACATCTCATCTAAAAACACCCAGGCCACCACCCCACAACACGATCATTACATGTCACCCAAAAACACCTGGGCTATTTCCCCACATCACGACCAACACATCTTTCCCAAAAACACTTGGTCCATCACCTAGTGCACTAACAGACCTTTGGCCATCACAACCTATTCATATCTACTCACCTGAAAGAGAGATCAGAGAAGAGTGGGTAACCATTCATCCATCCACATCACCAGGATGTTGGAACCCCCCCTCATGTGAATATATGAGTGTTGGCACATATTGATCGACACGGGTGGGGTGTATATAGAAATCACAAGAATCTACAATTATATACATATAGACATACACACGAACCCAACCTATGGGTTTGCAATTGCACGCTAACCAACTCATAACATTGTCACTTTTTTACCACCTCTAAATACATAACACCACCCAAGCCACAAGCCACATTTCACATTTCCAACCAAACACCTTAACCAGCCCATTTCAATAATTACTAAGTATCAACCACGTTTAAGCGCACATCCCATCATTTATTTGTTCATTAATCATTTCCATACCACTAACCAAACCAAACCCCTTTCAATTCAATCATTATTAATTAATTATTCCATTACTACCTAGGTATCTAAAACATAGAAACCAAACATCACAAGTATCTCATCATCTCCATCACACCACCACATTGCCACCCCAAAAGAACGGTCAAACAACCACCACTTCACGACCCCAAAAGCATGGCCACACAACCACTGCCTCACCTTCCCAAAATCACGACCAAACAACCATCGCCTCACCACCCCAAAAGCATGGTTTCATCTCACCCATAATCCACACGTCGCATCGCATACACACATCTTCTCCCTACAAGAAGGACCACACAAAACAACACATCAAGGATCATTTTACATATTTACAAAGTATATTTTATCAAATTCTACTTCATTTTAGGGGTGTTATCACACAAGCCATGATCATGGGGAAACCATTTCATTTGGAAAATATA
The DNA here is from genome assembly GCA_963277665.1 of Viscum album. Lineage (NCBI taxonomy): Eukaryota > Viridiplantae > Streptophyta > Magnoliopsida > Santalales > Viscaceae > Viscum > Viscum album. The sequence continues at coordinate 329,061,325 of OY728158.1, forward strand.
AGTGGTTCACCAATTTCCATTTTTTAGTGATATCACAACGATCACAATAGACACAATAGTCACAACACATATCATATAGTGCAAAAAATCCCCCAATGACCACAATTTTTAATGGGGCATCAATCCCATACAATCCATCATATCACAATAATAAAGACATGTGAAACATTCCCCTTTCCCCCTTCAATTTCAATTAACCAATTCTTTATCTTTGATTAATCCAGCACAACCATAACCCATAGATAAATAAGAGTAAAACTCTCCCACATGTTACACAATAAAGAGGAACGAGGGATTACCTACCTCAAAGAATCTTTTCCAAATTTTTGCGCACCGTAGGATGAAGAATAAATGCCCTCAAACCACAACCGCACACAGGAAACCATGAACCAACCTACACCACACCAAAGATCAATAAAAAAAGACCAAATCACAACCCAAACCAAAAAAACATCGCCAAAAAAATCCCCAAGGAAATACTAAGAGGAAATCACAGGGAAAAGAGAAATCACTCATAGCGGATCATCAACCAATAACCACTAGAATGGACAAATCAAAATGGGAGGAAGGGGATAGAAGATCCTCCAAAGGCACCTAGGGCTCATCCAGAACGAGAGGGGGAGAATCATTGGAAAAATCAAAATAATTAGCTGAGAAAAGGAAATGAAATCTCAGATCCTTCCATTTTTACATCGTGTAATATATATACATGATGTGAATTCCACAGGAATTCATAAAATTTCAAATTCACTAAAAAACACATTACCTTGAAATTTATTTATTACATGTTGAGAATTCCACTTACATGATGTGTAATCCATCTCATGGATCCCCCATTATCCATGTACAATCCATGAACTAGACGTCTACATAAGTTGTGAACCACCATTACACATCGTGTACTACACTTACACAATGTGAACTTCCTGCAGCAGCTCTTCTGTAGCTACATCCTCCACCAAAAACTCTCAGAACCTCCACCAAACACCTCCAACCACCAAAACTAGAAAAGTAACAGAATGAGAAGGAATGGAAACTTACATCAGATACCTCTCAAATGATTCTCACCACTGAGAATCCAAAACCAAGATCAGAAGGAAAGGGATCCAAATAACCAACCTATAGACCTCTCAAGGATCTCATCATACCTAAAATGCTAACACCAACCAAACATGCCAAACCAAACATCCATAAAACACCTCATACAACCTCATCAACATACTACCACATCACCACAACCATACAACCACCACACACCCCAAACCAACAACTTCCATAACAAAAAAACTGCACTGCCCTGAACAAAAAAATCAAGGAATTCTGTCCTCCATGTTAAGATAATATCTGGGTGACACTAACTCATTCACACATATTTCATCACATCATATTATAATTCATCTCAATTAGAAATCATATACTCCCCTTTTCATATGTATGAAATTTATCATACACCATACATCACAACCAAGGACAATAGCCCATTTCATAAAATAGAAGGATCCCAACATCACATCACAAAGAAAAACCAAGCTAATAAAAACATAAAACAACTCTGGTTACTAGGAACACATATGTATCTATCACTACCAAGTACTCTCCTTCAGGACACTATACCTCCACAACACACAAATAAAAGAAATGGTTTGTCCACACAATGCATTCTCTTGGTATTCTTGGATCTCTATTGGCTGCTCCAAAAATGATCCATCATCCTCGATATCTTACTATCCCTAGTCAATGACATTGGAGTTATTATGAAGATACCGATGAAGTTGAGAGGCGTGAAGATGTTTTGTATCCTCTCTAGTTTTGGTAGTAATGCCAACCTATAAGCCACCTCTTTAGATCACCCTAACACCTCAAAGGGACCAACAAACTTGGGAGAAAGTTTACTCCCTCTTCCAAACCTCTTCAACCCACATTGAGGGGAAACCTTTAAGAAAATGGGGTCCCCAAACTCAAACTCCAAGGGAATCCTCTAGCGATCAACATAAGACCTTTTCCAGTCATGCAATTATTTTATCTTTTCTTGAACCAACTAAAACTCTATTATGCTCTACACCACATTGGATCCAAGAAATATTGTCTCCCCAACCTTAATCCAAAACAACTGAGAATGAAACTATCTATTGTACAAAGCCTCAAACTGAGCAATGCCAATAGAATAATGATAACTATTTTCATAATAAAACTAAATCAAAGGATAGTTTTATACCAAATATCTACCAAATTTCAAGGCACCTGACCATAAAATATCCTCAAATATCTGGATGGTCCACTCCATCTTCTTGTCCAACTAAGGGTAAAAAGCAATGTTGGGGAATAAATAGATGCCAAAAGCATGTTGTGATATTCTCTAGACTCGTGAGGTAAAATGTGCATCCTGATATGATATAATGGACCTCATAAATACATGAAACTGAACCACCTCATCCACATACCTCTTATCCAAATCATCCACTTCACCTAACTCCTTAATCACTAAGAAGTGGGCCGATTTCATCAACTGATCCATGATCACCAAGATAGAATCAAAACTTCCCTAAGATCATGGTAACCATGTGATGAAATCCATCGACATTTCATCTCATTTATAATTGTGAACATCCAAATGATGAAACAAACCACCAGGAACATGATGCTCATTATTTACCTGCTGAAAATCCAAACACCTCACCATGAACTCTGCCACCACTTGTTTCATCTTGGGCCACCAAAACTGTATATTCATACCACAACACATCTTAGAAACTCTTATGTGTACCACCAACGTTGATCTATGAAACTCATGAAGTACTCCCTCATGCATCATTTCCAGAATAAACAACCTTCCATGAAACAACATTTGGTTTCGACCATCCCTCTAGAGAATCACCATGTCCAACATGATCACACATCACCTCTGCCTCTGAGTCTACCCACTGAGACTCCTCCACCAGATGAGTGAGAGAATACTTCACCATCATCTGAAACAAATAACCTATACCATCATCTACCCTTATATCTAAGTGAAAGGTTTCCAACTCATCCATTTCTCTCCAAGCATCCATAGAATCCTAAAAAAAATCCTTCCCAGACATCCTTCTCAAAGAATTGGCCTCAACATTCCCTTTTCCTAAGGTTTAGGAGATCTCAAAATTATAATCCTAAAGAAACTCCATCCACCACTTATAAATACCCAACCTTATTACATAAATAATCTTGAATTTAGTCAAGAAAACACTTCCTTTTACATTGAGGATATTTTAAAGTTTATAGATTTAGAGAATTAGGACAAAACATTCATAACATTACACATTATTACAGAGTGGATACCATAAAAACAGTTTCCATTTTTTTTCAAAATATAAAACATTAAATATTAAAACAAGACTCCTTGACAATTCTTCAACATTTAACATGGATTTCTTCATTGTCTTACACATTCATTAACCTGTGAAAATCATTTAAAAACTTGGTATGAGCACAAAATCTCAGTAAGGTATGAAAAAGGAAGGAAAGAGCATATTAGTCCATGAATACTTGTAACGTATGAAAACATTTTCAGAAGACATGCTTGTCACTCATATATACTTACTTTGTGTAACATGAGATTTGAACAAGATCCCCACAAAACATGAGAACATAAATATAATAATATAGGTATCTTGGGGAATTACTTACATAATCTTGTAACCATCTTGGCTACCCTATAATTTGTAACCCTCACGGCTACCTTACTTTTTGTAACAATCGCAATTACACTTGGAGTAACCATACAACCGACCACCAACATACACATACCCAATGAATTGGAGGGAAATATAGGTACCAACCTTCATCATAAATAATTCCCAATAACCAAAACATAATCATACAACATGAATAATTTCATAAAAACATTGCTTTGGAATTTCGTAAGACCGAATTTAAAAAGAGGATTTTTATAGAAAATCCCTTTATAAATATCATACAATTGAAGAGAGAATTAATAGAGTGGATGGAGTATGTATATATACTATAAATAAACATAATAAAACATAATATAAATATAACCCATCACACAAAAAATTTGAATAGCACATAAATAATGAAGTAGAAGGTTAACCCAAAGAATGGAAATCAGGTTAAGAATTCCCTTACCTCGGGTTTGTCTTACTTCCAACTTGTTTAAACCTCCTGTATAATGGTTAAAAGAGTATTATTAATATTTTAAAGAAACATGTTCATGTTTGTAACATCTTATATGATCATTTCATAAAATCATTTCACCCTTTAATTGTTAGTATTTTGCCCCTTGCATTGTTTTTGGGTGAATTCTTTACATGTTTCCCAAGATTGGTTCATGATGGATGTTCTTGTTGATTGGAAGTGAAAATCCAGAATTGGAATGGAGTAGTATTTACATATATACAATAACATAAATTATACCATTTATCATTTTGAATTCTTTAATGATGATGATTCATAAGTTAAAACATTAACGACGTTCGTTTAGATCATTTTAGTGGTTCTTTGATAATAACGACCTCATTTCGTTTTATAAATTAAAAACATGTGTTAAAAAAATTTCAGAACCATTGATGAGACATAATAAATATATTATAACCTGGTTCAACCATAACAATGGTTTCATGACCAGACTTGAAGGAATTAATGCAAATTGAAATCACATCGTCTACGATGTCGGTAATTCGACACATCACGAACAATGTTTTTAATTCCTTGAACAAGTGGGGGAAGAGAAGAAGATTGATGATGAATTTACCATGAACATGAGAAAATCCAGAATATACAAGATTATGGAGATTTCATGCCTCTTGGGTAAGAATATATGAATAAAGAATAAGAAAAGAACTCAAAATAAAAGAATAATTGTGAAATCGCTTACAAAAATTTGGCAGCCTAACGGCTACACAACATGGTTTTAGAAAATATTAAAAAGAGAGGGGAAAATGGTCACCCATATAGAAATGAATAATAATATATAGTAGATCAATAATAAGAATAAAATAAGAACATGGTATGGAAACTTGAAAGTTATACCACATAAAAGAGAACTTGAATGGAAAAAGAAAGAAATTGAGAATTTTCTTACCTTGTTGAGTAACCCTTAGAACTTGAAGGATGGGACCTTGGGGGCTTGAGGAAATCTTGGGAGGAATACTAGAAAGGTAAGGAGTCCATAGCTTAGTTGATGATGAATTGGGAATGAAGTTAATGAAGGAATGGGTTGGTATTTATAGGAAAATTAAGGGAATATTTTAATAATTTCTAAGGGACACCTCATGGGTGGTATTTTCAAAACCATGGGCATGCCCATGGTATTTGCCCATGGTATAATCCACTTGGGACACCTCACATCTTATTTAACTATTCACAAGTCGAACAGATTTATGACATCATTATTACATCATTAATGATGTCATTAACACGCCGAAACTAAAAAATGTATTTTTTACTATTCACCAAAAAATCAACTGTTTCAGAAGAATTCCAAAAATTTACCCCAACCATTTTTCGACGTGTAGAATTAAAAAATTAATTCCATTTTTTGAAAATAAATTTCTAAATATTTTTAATTTAATTTTTAAATAAAATCATACTTAATTCAAAAATTAACAATTCTAATTCTATAACAACTTCTATATCACGATGAAAAATTAACCCAGATGTTATTATCTTAAAGACTTAAGAAAATAAAATAATAATAAAATTTACTATTCATTAGGTTCATATTACCATTCATATCACTATTCATAAGGGTATGTTACTATTCACAAAAAACAAGTCAGTTTCATTAGACTCCAAATAACATACTGAACACAATTGTAGATGACAATTTCTTGAAATTCAAAACATAGAAGTGGAAAAAGTATGTTTAAAGGCTAGTTATAAATATCTACTTAAAACAAAGTTCCATGCATTTCTATTTATTTTTATAAAAACTTGGGGTGTTACACCACTACTGCCATAAATTTAGATCATTCCAAGAAAAGATATACCTCAAACTCTTGTGATCCGTGAAGAATACAAATCACTCTCCAATGAGGCAATGAAACCACAACTTTAGCACAATCACAACTACTACTAGATCTAGATAATGGGTGACAAAGTTACACTAATGGGGACATAAATTCTTTGTCCCATAAGAGATCACATACCTCTTCTTCATCAACATGAATCTCAAGACTATATGGGAAGTGTCACAAAAAACCCTCAAACATCACACACTCCTCCAAAAACTGAAGCAATGGAGCACTGACCAACTCCCCCTTCAAGTAACCGAATGCTTCCTAGCACTGATCAGTCCACAAAAAATTCTAGTACTGCGTGGTTAAAATAGTCAATGGGGATGTAACTCATGATAAATTAGGTACAAAACTCTAATATTCTATACACAACCTCATGCTGTCATCTTTATTATTAGAAAAAAACACTAGAGAACCCTATAATGACACACTAGGTGGGATAAATCCCTCCTACATCATATTATATATCTGAATCCTCAACTCTCGCAACTCATAAGGTCCCATCCAATAAGATCCATCAAAATCAGAGAAGCACCAAGCTGCAAGTCTATCCCAAACTCAACATCACATCGAGGGGGAAGCGTCACAACCTCCTCGAGGAAAACATTCAAAAACTCCCCAATGACCCTGGGAAACTCCACCATCCTAGACTCTATCGATTCCATAGAAAAATATTCCATCAAATAAATATGGGTCCCTATACACTGACTTCCCACCAAATAAATCTGCTCACTAATGAAAACCATATGCTATCCATCCACATCGAAGAACACGAATCTCCTATAGAAGTAGTTGACAACAGCATGCAAAAAATATAATAGATCTATGTCTAGGATGAAATAATATGGTTGATTCTGCAGTAATAAAATATCCCCATAGGATTGATAAGTTCTCATCATCAGTCTACACCCCTGGCATACATTAAAAAAGTTGGTCTAGCCTTCGACTAGCATAGTAAACACTAGTGGCATGAGAATCCTATCTATATATAGTCTTAAAGCATGAAATAAAGTGGGTGTAACAAAGGTGTATAAAGATACTAGATCAAACAAGAAAAAATAGGTACTAAACAAACTAATCATACCTATTATGATCTCTAACCCATCTAGCACTACTTCCTCCACTGCGTGCAACTGACCATGTCCAGCTCATCTACCTCTCTACTGATGACCACATCCATGAAAATTCTTGAGTTTGAGTCCCTAAACATGAGGAAAATCCTTAGTTTGGACTCTTCCTGATCCATCTCCCCTTGGTGGAGCGTAATCCTACTTCCCTTGTTGCTAAAATGGTCTCACTAGAAACTGCTGCTAAGGCTAACACTAAACCTATCCACCTCCAAAAAACTAAGACTATGGAACTACTGAGCACTAGTTATGATGATTTACATGAAACCCACAACCAAAATACATTGTCTTGATATCCCTAGGAAAAGTATTAAAACCAATGCCCCCAAAAGTATAAAATCAAAACTGTTAAGGTCAAATCCCCACTGGTCGAAACCTCAAAGGGCCTATTGTCTGAGACCTTCCACTAAAAATACTTCTCCTTGAGTAACCCTGATGATTCCACTACCATAATAAAATTCCTCATGAGTGTATCCAATCTATCACCTCTTCCTTATTCTAAACCTCCATATATGTTGGTGATAAAAAGAAGTAATTGTATACTAGATAGAAGGATGAAGTGCCTCCTCAAGACGTCTCGCACAAAACTCCTCTTTTGAAAAAAGATATGGGAAAAACAATGAAGGGACTTGAACTTGATTCCCAAATCTCACACTAACACACTTTCCTACTGAAGAGAAAGAATCTCATGCCTATTCACTTCCTTTATGATCGATGAAAAGAACTCTTCCTGGAACTCCTTCTAAAAGTTGACCCATGAAATATCTTCCTCCATTCACTCTCCCGGATACAACATCCACCATTAATGCACAAATATCTACATCTAGATGATTTACAAAGATACCCAATATCCCAATGGGGTTCAGATCAAACTGAAAAAGATCTCAATCTCCTCTATCCAGTTCTCTGTCTCCACATCTGAAACACTACCCTAACACTTCCCTAAGGCCAGGTTCTAAAAATATCACAATATCCTCTACCACTAATCCTCCTCCTCAACTAGATCAACCCCATGGTGATCTATAGGATCAAATTAGTGAACCTCAACTACCTGATCAACACATAGAAAATGAATGGGTTTCATAGATAAAATGAAAACAAGAACTTCCTGATCCTAGTAGTATGGAATTTTATTTATATTGATTTTTAATTCACATTATTCATTTTATCATTCCCAAAAAACCCAATTAAAATAATAACACAATTCATCATGATGAATGCACCACTCCTAGGTCTCTACCCTGAAAATAGGCCTACCTCACATGGTCATTCAATAAGCTCAAATTTCATGCATTGGATCATGATAGGACCGAAAATCTCATTTCCTAGATGGTATCTATGGCTTATGTCATGCAATATGGTCAATCAACACCATTTATATACCAACACATGAAATACTTACTATTAACAACTCCAAAATTCATCCTATCTCTCAAACATTAGTATTTGATACCACTATTTCATGAACCCCTTTCTAAAAAGATACTGCAATAAGGGGAGATAAATAATGAACCCCAAGTCCCGCCTCTAATAGGCCTCAAGTTGGAGATTAACACCGGGGGTATAAAAATCACATGAAATGGGAGGAATTACCCTCTATGAGAATATATGATTAGGTGATAAGATGAATAAACCACAATAAAACCCATGATTTAATATAAAATAAATCCAAAACCATCCCACATGCATGTATAAATAAAACTGAAACAAATAAAAGAATCCAAAAGTAAATACCCCAAAGAAAATCAAAAGTAGCGACACATCAGTTATCTAAGGTCCAAGTTATTAATGTTAAACACAGTCTATATAATACTCCTAGAAAAATTAAAATTGGTTTATATACATAGGGTGAGCATACATTTACACTCAGTAGGAAAACCAAAGTCTCCCATGCACATGTGAAAGAAGCATACTAATGAACCCATGAGCAAACAAGAGAACCAAAAACACCCAAACAAGCCAAATATCCATCCTAACTTCACCAAGGAATTCTCACCAAATAATGAAATCCATTCATAGTAACATAATAAGAACCATATCAATAAAGGGTACCCCACACCATTTTCCCACTGATTTTCCACTGTCACAACCAAATGTCATACACCATGAATATCCCATAATTTTTGAATAACATATACCATATCCCCACAACATGGTCTCAATACATCATTACCACAAAAACACATGAAACTTCCCCACATAATTTTCACATCACATCATTCCTACAAACACTAGGGATACCGCCCCATAGCATGGTCACATCACATCACATCACACCCACAAACACCTGGGACAACACATCAGAACCACAACCAAAGTAGTAGGGTATTGTGAACATGAATGAAATAAACCTTGTTCTCTCCTACTACCATGAACAACCCACACCATAAAATACCCCAAAAAATGGTCATATCACATCTCCCTCGAAAACACCTAGGCCACCACCCCACAACATGGTCATCAAATTTCACTGAAAACATCTGGGCCACCGCCCCATAGAACGTTCATTAAATCTCACTCAAAAACACTTGGGTCATAACCTATTTCACTAAAAATCATCTATAAATAAAATCCAATGCATATATACTCTCTTGGAAGAGAGAAAATGGAATAAAAGGTATCCAGCCATCCATCCTCATCATTGGGATGTTGGAAAAAACACCCCCTTGTGTGAATATATGGGTGTCAGCACATTTTTATCAATTTTGGTGAGGTGTGTATGGAAATAAAAAGAATATAAAAGTATATAAATATATCCACACACACAATACCAGCCTATGGGTTTGAAACCAAATGTTAACCAACTCACAACATCGTCACTTTTTCTTCCACCACTAAATGCATAACACCACACAAGCCACAAGACACAATTAAAATTTCCAACCAAACCCCTTAACCATCCCATTTCAATAATTATTAATCATCAATAACATTTAACCACACATCCCATCATTTATTTGTTCATTAATAATTTCTGATCCATTAACCAAAATATACCCCATCCAATTCAATCATTATTAATTAATTATTCCATCACTACCCATACATCTAGCATAAAGAAACCACACATCATAAGTAACTCATCATCTCTATCACACCACCACCTCGCCACACCAAAAGCATGGCCAAGAAACCACCACCTCACCACCCCAAAAGCATAGCCAAACAACCACCACCTCTCCACCCAAAAGTAATTCAAAAAACCACCACCTAGCTGCCCCAAAAGCATGACCACACAAACACCACCTCACCACCCTAAAATAATTCCCAAAAAACCACCATATCACCCCCCAAAATAATGACCACATCTCACCCATTATCCCCACATCACATCACAAATACACATTTCCACCCCACAAGCATGAATAAACATCACAACACAATAGGGATCATATTACATATTTATAAAGGGAATTTTATCGCATTACACTTTATTTTAGGGGTGTTATCACACAAGACATAATACTAGGGAAACTATTTCATTAAACAAATATAATTGGTCAACTAATTTCCATTTTTGGGTGATATCACAATAATCAAAACAGACACAACACTCACAATACATATCATCCAGTGTAAATAGATCCCCTAATAGCCATAATTTCATATGGGGTATCAATCCCATTCAATCCATCATATCATAATAATATTAAAGCTATACAAAACACGTGAATCATTCCCCATTTCCCCTATTCAATTTCAATCAACCAATTCTTTATCTTTTATTAAGTGATGAAAACCATAAACCATGGATAAAGAAGAGTAAACCATGTATGATACAAAATAAAGAGAAATGAGAGTTTCCCCACCTCAAAGAATATTTTCTAACTCATTGTGCACAACAGGGCGAAGAAGAAACACCTATAAACCACACCTGTACATGGGTAACCATGAATCAACCTACACTGCACCAAAGATCCATCAAAATGAAGTCCAACTCACACCCCAAAACAAAAACAATAACCACAGTAAATCCCTAAGGAAATAATAAGAGGAAACCATAGGGAAAATAGAAATAACTCACCATAGATTGGAAACCAACAAACCCCTGGAACCAAAAAATCGAAGCAGGAGGAAGGGGCTAGAAGATCCTTCCAAGGTTCCTAGTGGTCATATGTAATGATAGGGGAAGAATCCATGATTGAATGAAATGAATAGGCTAAGAAAAGGACTTAAAATCCTCAACACTACCATTTTCACATTGTGTAATATATATAAACGACGTGAATTTCTTAGAAATTTAAAAAATTAAAATTTATTTGAAAAATATGTCATCTCAGCCTTTATTTATTACACATCGTGAATTCCACTTACACGATGTGTAATCCATCTCATGGACTACCCCTTATCCTCATACAATACATGAACTAGTCGACTGAAAAAGCCATGAACCACCATTATACATCGTGTATTACACTTAAATGATGTGAAATTTCTAAATTAGCTATACTACAGCTCTAGTCTCCATCAAAAACTCCTAAAAACTCCCCCGAGCACCTCCAAACACCAAAACTAGAAATGTAATGAGGCACATATCATTACACCATAGCCTGATAATGGAGGATATAACCAAATAAAACTTAAGGCTAACACCCAATCCAAAGTTATCCCAAATATCACATCCTATATAAAAATATTCAGAAAAAACTTTCTCAAAAATCCTTTCCAAAGGATAATAAATCAAAATTAAATCAATACTCAAACCCTAAAAATGAAAACATAGCCCAAATAGGCTCAATGTAAATATCTTGGTTATAAAGGGACACCTTACACCTCTAACTATGAGTAAGAAACAACCACTCATTGGGTCACCTGAAAGCACATGGCTCCCATGGTCTCCTAGATCAAACCCATCTTAAAACTGTGGCCACACCCATAATAAAAACAATATAAACTAGTAACTTAGAATCCAGACCATCTAAATTCAACAACTCACTTATATGGGAATCCATAAGAAGCACCATGCCCACAAGGTCCAACCATAAGCAGCCACAAATTACACCCAACTGATCACTGATTAGAAATCCAACTAGAAGGTTTTCTTCATGAGTCTCTTAGAACCATTTCAAGATACAGATTAATGGAATCCTACCACACCCCAAACCCCCTGGTGTTAACCTACCCCAAGTCTCCAACTAAACTACACCCCAAGAAACCAGGTCTAAACCTCAACTGCTCACAGATCGAGAAACTGGCATTATCTCCTAAGGACCACCCCAAGAAACCTCATGTAAAACCCCATTATAATTCCCAAACTAGGTCACTATTCAACCTCACCTTCCCTAAATCATCCGAATAACCTAAATGAATCCCCTTGGAATCACCAGTGCTAAGTCGACCAAAAGACCAATAACACTCATATGGGTCATAACTATATCTCCCTAGGGGGAGATCTCAAAGATAACCTCTTTTCATCCAAAACCAATAAAAACATTGAACACATGACCCTCACCCAGATTATTTTATATCCAAACCCCTAGGGGTAATTTCTTATTCAACCTTGGTCAACCTAATGAAACACTCTATGGCCCCTAATTACCCACAAGCATCACCGTCACATCCCACTCAGGAGGTGACACTCAAAATTTACTATAACCAATAACTTTCACAGTTCAATGACTATGAGGGAATCCAAGATCCCCCTCCCCCCCACTGCCTATGTGCATCACCACAAAACAAACTAGGTGTGTTTTTGAAATAAAATCCATGAAAGATGAGGTTTTTGAACAAAACCCATCTTAGAGAAACACAAAACCCAATAATTTCCAAAAAACCAAACACAATAGCCCTCAAGGGGATCTTAATAGGACAAAAAACATTTAAACAAACTAAATGATTATAAATAAAGGATAAAACACCAAAACAAACCCCTTGAACTACCTCAAAGCATAACCTTTAAAGTTTCTAGACCTAACCTGTACTCTTCCAACAACCAAATCACCTAACTCATGCCATATAATGAAATTAAATTAATTTAAAAAATTAATGATTAATTAATTTTTTAAATTCAAAGATTCATAGAGATTATAAACTCAAAAAGGTTCATTTTCTCTTTAGATCCGCGGCCAACCATCTACGAAAGGACTGCAAGGTACCTTTGACACAAAAAGAGCAATATCCTTAACATATGATACTTAATTACATGGAAAATATATTCAATTTAATTAAAAATTAAATAAAAATACATTAGGCATCATACCTATAACGAAATAATGAGAGACGACATGCAAAAAACATCTTATGATGCATTCTTTACAAGACATGACAAAGCCTCATCATCCTTGGATGATTCCACTATGATCCAGTGGAATTAAAACTAAAACCCTATATTGAGACACCAAAAAATAAACCTCCTAGATGGATGATGAAAACATGGGAGGGTGCAGAAAGAACAAGACCTCTAAATACTAAATAACACACCTGATATCTTCCAAAGATCACGAGGTTAAAGGTAGAAAGGGAGAGGGAGAGAGGCTAGTCTGCACACAATACGGTAGGAGGGGAGGGAAATGGATAAATTAACAAGGAAAATTTTGCTCATTTCCCACTTATTAACCTAATTTAGAAAGTTTCATGGTTTGGTCACATGGTTTTACACATAATTCACAATCATGTTATAGGAACTACCCATGATAACTCCCCTCACACGGTTTGGTCACATGGTTTACTAACCATGCAACAAAAATTAAAAATAGCACCAAAACCCCTTTGCAAACCTTACATAGTTGACACACATTACTTTTTCAACTGTTCACAATGCATGTTACTTATACCTAAAATCCACTCACCTCATATGGTTAGATCTAAAACTCACACGGTTTAACCCAAACCATGTGCAAATCATGCCAACCCAATGGTGTGAGAACAAAATGAACCGAAAATTCCCTAATCCTCATAGGATCACACATTTTTCATTAAAATGTACACACTAAACCATATGTCCAACTAAAAAATCATGAAAACTCCAACTCTCACCCAAAGATCCCAATATTCACTCAAGAACCTGAGCTACCCCCATAGATCAAACCTAACTTCACACACTTTTTAAAAGACCCTATAACTCTTGAAATTTGGATCTGAATAAGAATTCACCAATAAAACCTTCAATTGGACAAAAATTCAAATTTATTTTGAATTTTATAACCCATAAAGATGTGAATTGTTACACTTACAAAACACATAGTCACCATAGAATAGACTAGGCCAATATAATCTAGAGTCTATGACATTAATAGATATCCTTTGGGGTAAAAAGTGTCCACCATAGGTGAGTGTATGAAAAAATGTAGAACAAACTTAAACATATGATTAAGAACACACCTCCTATTAACTTGGTTAATATGCATTCACCAGTGGAAGGTCTCAACCCAAACATAAAACCTAGAGTCACTTTTTTAATATTTTAACTTTGCGTTTCTTTATATTTTTAGGTATTTTATAGGTGAAAATATAGTTTAATAAATAATTATACCAAGGATGTGTACCTAAGAGTGCATAAAGATGCTCATAGGGAATTGTGTCCTAAAGTGATACATGGTCCAAAGTGTCATCCTTTGGTGTGTGAGTGATCCTACAATGAGGTCCACCACCAAGTTATATAAACCCTTCTTGTCCTTTATCTCTATTTAAAACTCTTGATGAAGTATAATCCAATGGATAAGTATGGGATTTTCATCTAGCTTCTACAAGAGGTGCCTCATAACTACATGGTAAAAAAAAACTACTTTAGAACCTAATAAATAAGAATGAAATTTATATAAAGAAAATATTATAGAAATAAAATCGTTTTCCATTGTTGTGTGGATCATTTGGTCTAAATACAAAGTCCTATAAGTATAGAAAATCATGTGTAGATGTCCCTACACCCTCTATGATAATACTTATCCAACTAAAATGTTTGAAGCATCACACATAAGATTTAATAGAATCTACCACCATGGGGGATGTATGATAATTTGAGTAGTGATACACTACTTTATCTCATCAAATGATGCTCTATAAGAATCATTACTAATGATGTCAATATATTTTTTAAACTATTGATATAAGGTTAGAGAAATATTACCGAAATATCTGATAAAGTATTGATACAACCTACATATCTAAGAAATGATTGAACTTCTAAAACACATGTAGAGAATGGAAAGGATGAAATAATTTCTACCTTAGATCTATCAAACTCAATGACATACTGTGAAACTAAATCACCTAGGAAAACTCCCTTATCTATAATAAAAGAAATTTTTTCAAAATTTAAAACAATATTTTTCTCAATACATCAACACAAATATTTTATCAATTATGAGAGAAAATAATAAAATAAATATGTATATACAGTATATTGACCCATAAATATCTCTATTCATGTCTCTAGTAAATCAAAAAAACACTCACCATTCATATTTGTAAGGTGTCTAGGGAATTATAATGTTTAAATTGAATCCTTTGATAATAAAATGTGTCAAACAGGAAAGTGAATGTCATATTATTATAGTCCTCTAATACAATGAGCAACCAAAAATAACTAGATAAACCATAAATGAAACAATAGTGTATCCTACCCACAAGTATCTCAAATATCTAGTCAATGAAGGGAAGTGGTAAATTCTACTCAAAAGTTGATTGATATAGTTTCCTATAATCCACGCACAATCACCAATTGTTTTTCACTTTTATGAGAAATAACTCATCATTTTCAATTTTAAAATGGTGAAACTAGTTTTATTTGGTATAATTTGGGCATGACTAACACACTAAGAGTTGGAAATTGGATAATTAGTACCCAAATCAAGAAAATTTTCCACCTTTTCTTTACAACTTCTAATAGTGTGGGGTTAAGTCTACTTTATGGATATTTAATAAGTTTCTCCCTAATCTCCAAAAGAATCCTATGCATTAAAATTAAGGGTATAGTAATTATTATATATACTAAGGTCCACTAAATTACATTAATATTCTCCTTAAAAAATATTTAAAAGTTCTGTTTCATGTTCAAAGAGGAGATGATTAGTAATAATTATAGGTATTTTTCATCATTCAAAAGGTATGAATAATTCGAATTTGGGGGAAATGGTTTGAGTTTTAGTTTTTGTGGGTGATATATTGATGGAAATATCATGAGAATTGAGATATGTGTATAATGTACATCATCAAAATTTGTTAATAATGAATCATATTCATCTGAAAAATCAACTACCATGTCATAATCAGAATGTATATATCTAGAACCAGAATAAAAATCTATAAAAGAATCAAAATTGAGAGTGGTTTGACTGTAAGAAATAGGTGTGAAAATGTTTCAAGATATCAATCCAGACCTAATATTCAAAATCTCCTCAATAATTGAATGATTCTATTTTTAAAAAATACAGAAAATCAATGTTTGTAGAATCATTATAGGATGGGTCATAATTTGATATGAAGATAGTGGAATAGTATTCCGAGGGGTAATTCCTAGAGTATAAAATATTAAATCTTATAATCTCATCTAAAAAATTCATATAAAGCATTCCCTCATAGACATTTATGACTTTATTTAAAGTTATGTGGATGTATCTTCCATGAATGATGGGAGCATGAAAAGTTACCTAATCATTCTCCATATTCAATATGTAAAAATAATAGGAAATATCATATTTATCACCCAAACTAGTACATAATTGAGGAATCTTACTTGGTATGTCACAGACCTATTTCCTAATTACACCACCATAATCATTGACTTCATCTCACCAATATGTAAATAATAGAAAACAGAGTGAGGCATGACATTAATGGAGGTTCTTAAATCACATAAAGAATTAGAGAAATGAAAATCCACTATAGTGCATGGAATAGTGAATGTACCATGATCCTTTAAATTTTTAGGAATCACCAAGGTGAGTGTAATGAGCATAGAGATATTACACTCAAGGTTGATCCACTCATTTCCCTCTGGCCATATTCTATTCATACATAATTTTTTCAAAAAATGCGGTATACCTTGGAATTTTATTTATTGATTAAAGTATAGGTATATTGATCTCAACATGCTTGAATGCATAAATAAACACTTTTTTAATTGCATATTTAGAAATATTCTTGGTTTGTAAAACTCTATTTGGGAAAGTAGGTGGTTTAGGAGGTAAACCATCAATATTTTTCTTACATTTGTATTTATCTTTTTGTTTCTCATTGGTTTGTCTTAAATGGGGATTCTCAGATGTTGAGGTAAATCCCTGTGGATAGATATAAAAAATTTCTTAGATATTTTATTCCCACATCTTAGTGTGATGGAACTAAAATTCCCCTTGGGATTTAGTGTAAGTTGGGAAGGATGATTTCTAAAGTTATTACTTACCACTTTATAGATAGAAGCAGTAATATGGATTATTTTCATCTTTATATCCCTCAAAATTATACCCTAACTCCGAAGATCATTCTATTGATTAAGAATAATTTGTTTCAAAATATCATCATTATTATAATATACCTTTGATTGGTAATTCCCTTGTTTTTGATAACTTATTGATTCTTGTGATTTAAATCTCTTTTGGGGATATTGAAATATATGTTGGTAAGATAAAGGCTACTAGAATTTTTTTTAAAAAGGGGGCCTTTTTTTTTGTTTTCCAGATCCATACCTAATGTTTGGTTTTTTTCCACCCATTTTTGTATATTTGTATGAAGTGATCTTACTATTTTTAAGGGGTGGTTTTTATTATTACTGAAATGGTCTCCCAAAGAATACATCTGCACAATCCTATATCTATTTTCATTATGGGAAATAATATAAAGGGTGGTCTTCTCACTCCCACCTCCATTGGTACCCCTTCTGGTCCAGCAGTGAAGAGAATGAGTGACCTCAAGTCCTGCCTCTAGTAGGCTTTGGGTCAGCATCTAGCATTGAGGGTATAAAACAATCAAATAGGGATATTAGACTCAATATCCCTGGGTTATAGTATAAAACCACAAAAAAATACACTATACTATAAATAAATAAACCAAAATATTATACAATAAACATCACACATGAATGAATATAAAATAGATAAACATCTCCAATGATAAAACAATACAAAAAGAAAATCCCAAGGCAACAACCACAACAAACCAAGTTATGAGCTAGTATTTACCAAATCAATCTCCAAATTCTCCCTAGAAACCTGGAAAATATCTTATATATGAATAGGGTGAGAATAATATTTATACTTAGTAAGATCATTCCCAATATCTCTCATGAAAATGTGAAAAAATCCTACTAATTCTCCAGTGAACAAACAACAAAACATACTTGTACCTACATAGTCCAATTAGTCCCCCAACCTCACCATGACTCCTTCACTAAATGAAACATCCAAGAGTAGAAATTAATATCATAAGAATTTATATAAAGGCATCCCATGACCACTTCCCCATTAATTTTCTAATCCGTCGAATGAGAATAACTCATTTTCTCCCATCCATTCCATATCCACCAATGAAAACACCAACCATGTGTTAAATATTGAAGAACCAACCACATTTCTCATATTAAGAAACCAGGGTACTAGGGTATCATGAACATGTAAGAAATCATCATGGTGTCCTCATCCTACTATACATAACCCCCATTACATATATCATCACCAACCACCAGTATCACCAAAGGTTACTACTAAAGGAAGAGCAGGGGAGTGGGGGTTGTTAGCCATTATACTATCCCTATCCTGAATGTTAGAGAAAACACCCCCATAGTCTCTCAGTGTTAGTTAGATTACCCTAATAGCGTGGAGTGTATATAAAATTAATAAAACAATATAAGTATATAATTGTCTCACTCAATATCACACCTATGGTTTTACACTAGAAACACCACCACAACCATCATCAGGTCACTACTGATATTGTGCACCTATCACTGCCTCTAATTCAGAACAACCAACCTCCAACATCACACAAAGGGTCACAACCCATATTTAATTACCTACAATTTTATTTAAAAAACCATCCACTGTGATTTATTTATCTATTTATTATTTTAACTTCACACTAATGAATTATTTATCCATAACCACTTTTATATATACCAAAATCATTCCATTGTTACCAAACCATTATGAAGCAACAACCACACCAAACTACTACAAAACAACCAAGATAACCAAGAAACATACAACCAAGTCCAAGAATAATATAGGTATATGAATTTTGTATTTTAATTTACTAACTTTAAGTATTTAACCATTTAAAGGGTATTCTCAAATGAATCCTCACTACAATGCATAATCCTATAACAAGAATATAGTATGAAACAACATCATCAACAAAAGGAAAACTAGTAACCACATGCACATAAAATTTTCTATTTCAATTACATTAGTTCAATTTATTATATTTATTATTCCAATTCATACCATCCAATTAGTGGGAATAAAAAATATGATAATATTATAGATTCTCATAAAAGAGATATAAATCAAATCCCCTACCTTAAAAGAATCTTTTCGATTCATTGAGAAAATCCAAAGCTAGAGAGGATAAACTGTGGGGCCACAACCACTCAAAGGATCCTCAAATTAATATAAAATGTAGTGATATATCATCAAAATCATATCCCTACAAACCTCCAACTCCAAAAAACACATTTTTTATGAGTTCCCTAAATAAACAAAGAGGAAATACAAGATAAATAGATAAAAAATCACCTTGAATCACCAATATCAAACCTTCAAAATCCAAGGGTGAATGGAAATGATTATATGTTGTTAGGGTTCCCAAATCCACCTAGTAATCATCATAAATTTGATAGAATTGAAGGAATAATTAGGAATATCAAAGGCCAGTTGGAATTTATAGATAGTCTGTAAATCACCCCATTCATAGAGTGAATAGACTATTCACACCGTGAACCCCATGTGGTTCACATATAATAAAAAACAAGTCATGTGATCCAAAAAACATGGAGGTATTTCATGTTGTGAATATATAATTTCACATCGTAAAACCTTGGAAGATAAAACCTATAAAAACTCTACCATGAACATTCATGATGTGAAAAATGTTTTTCTTCATGAATCAAACCAATATAGTACTCCATAAAAAAAGCACCTTATGAAACATTAGACACCATGAACTATAAATTCATGGTGTGAATCACCAAATGTAATTGCTTATTTTACTCCAACTCCTCCCCTCCCTTCCTCAAACCCATCCCAAGTCTCCCAACACCCAAAAATCACTATGTAATGGATCAAAAGGGTGTGGGCCATTACATTACATACCTCTAAAATGATTATATTTCTAGAGAATCAAAACCAACTAGATAAGGAAAGGAAACACCAACTTCTAGAAACCAATAAAATACCCCCTATTGATACCTCTTAAAGAAGGATTAAACCATGAATCAAAACATTAAAAAAGGTACTAAAAAAATAATATCAATAAGTTAAATAATCATCACAAAATTACAACACTAAAATAGAAAAAACACTAGGGAAGAAACAACTCTCAGTACCAGGCATGCATTAGTGACTCACACCCCAAAGTACTCTCTTCTAAACCATCATGCCTCTATAGGGATTGAACTAAGAGGATAACACACCCTCAAAACATCTTATCATGAAGGTACCAAATATTGATTAGTCATTCCATGTATGTCATGTTGTTCTTTATATCCAACTCCTACCAATCAAATATGTGGGAGTCATTATGAAGGCACTAATGGACCTAAGACACGTGGAAGAAATTGTGAACTCTTTCCATATATGGGGTGAGAAAAAACCGATAATCCACCACACCAACATTCTCCAACAACTTGAAGGCTCCAACAAACCAGGGTGAGATCTTTCTTCCCCAATTAAACCTCAGTTGAAATTACCAAGGGGAAACCATCAGGAAAACATGGTCTCTAAACTCAGACTCCATGGGCCTCCTCCACTGATCAACATAATCCTTATAGGGGTCTTACACCGCCTTCATCCTTTCATGAACCACGTGGTTCTTCTCCATATTTCTCTACACCACATCAAAACCAAGAACTATTTCTTATCCAATCTTAGTCTCACTCAATGAGGATCAACACAATATCCCTTACAATGCCTCAAAGGGGTACATACTAATGGATGAGTGATAGTTATTATTATAAGAAAACTCAACCAAATGTAGGTGTCATACCCAAGATCCATTGAAATCCAAGATGCATGGCCACATAATATACTTCAATGTATGGATGGTCATGCTTGTCCATCTAGGTTGGAAAACATAGCTAAGTTATAACCGAGAGCCAAATGAGTGTTATAATCCCTCCCATATTTTTAAAGTAAATTGAGAGTCTTGGTCAGAAATGATAGTCCTAATAGCTCCATGAATCCTCACTACATCATCCATTTACTATCTCACAAGTACAACCACATTTATCAAATCTCAAATATCCAGAATGTGAGATAACTTCATCAGTTCATCTATGATCCCCAAATAAAATCAGGTCCACCATGAGTCTAGGGTAAAATAATGAATAAATCCATCGACATTTCCTCACACTTCCACATGAGGATATTTAAGGGCTAAAAAAAATCATTGGGACCCAATTTTCTACCTTTACCTACTGGCCAACTAGATCACACCACAAACACCACCACTAACCACTTCATTTCTAGACACTAGAACTACCTCATCAACCCAACATACATCTTAGATATATACAGGTGAACCACCAAATAATATCTATGAAAATCTTTGAGTAAATCCTCATATACCATATTAGGATGAATATTCTTACCTTGATTATTACCATCCTCTGACCATCCCACAAATGCATCACCATGAATGATCTATTCACAGATCACCTCTACCTCCATGTATCCCACTAAGACTCCTCTACCAGGTGTAACAAGGTTGGATCTATAATAATATGGAACAAGTATCCCCAGCCTTCAATCTTCTATAATCTAAAATGAAAAGTTGTTAACTCCTACATTTCCCTTTAGACATCCTCGTATTATCAAATATTTCCTCACAACATTCTTACCATGGAATACGTTATGATGTTTCCCTTTCCAAGTGCGTAGGTGATCTCAAAATCAAAGTCATGGATAAACTCCATCCAACTCTAATTTCATATATTTAGGCCACGTTGGGAGGAAAAATACATTAAGACTTTGTTATTTGTAAATTCCACAAAGTGTTCCCCAATGAGGAAATGTCTCTATAGCTTCAAGGTAAAGACTATTAATGTAACACCCCAAGGTTTTCTAAAAATAAATTGTAATGCTTGAAATTTTGTTTAATGTAGATATTTAGAAGTATCCTTTAAACATAATTTTACTACTTCTATGTTTTGAATTTTGAAAAATTTTCATCTACAATTATTTTCAGTATGTTATTTGGAGTCTATTGAAACTAACTTGTTTTTTTTGATGAATAGTAACATACCCTTATGAATAGTAATATGACCCAAATGAATAGTGAATTATATTATTATATTACTTTATTAATAATTTAAGATAATGACATATCGATTAATTTTTAAATGTGATATAAAAGCAGTTATAGTTTTTAAATTATTAAACCAAAAATACATCAAATTCATTCTACAGTCTGTGGGTTTTTAAAAAATACCAACAATATTATAGCTCTTCCTCATACTTTACCATTGAGAATTGCTATCTAAAAGCTTGAGCCATTACATTTTCATATCCTCCTCCATCTCACAAATATCTCATAACATTGAATCATCTAGATTCGGACTACTATGCATACTGGTTATTACTCTAATGATATGCTAACCTATAGCTCAAAAAAATCAATATTTATCAAATGAACCAAGGGGGAATCATACACGAACCAGCGACATTAATTCAGACGCTGCAGCAGAGTCGGCAGCATGCTTCAGATGTAGCAGCAAGGTCGAGGAAACATGGGGAGACGACGCCGTGGTTCAGGACGGGGCAAGGAAACGTGGCTCAAAACACCAGACTAGGTCGACTGGCGAAATGATGACGTGACAACACAGATCTGGGACCATCATGAATCCTCGGCTCGGGTGGCCACGGATCTTCCGAGGCAAGGGGAAACATCGATGGGAGCAGTAGGCACCAACAATGACAGGGGTGGACGGCCCAATAGACGCAGACGCTGATGACGAAAGGATCAGGAGAACGCCATCACATCGAAGCTAGGAGTAGAGGATGTCACCTTGAGAGCGCATGATCTGTAGTGAAGACGAGGCGTCATATGGTTGACTTTTTACAGTTAAATAGGATGTGAGGTGTCCCAAGTGGCTTATACCATGGGAAAATACCATGGGAAAGCCCATGGTTTTGCAAATACCACTCATGAGGTGTCCCTTGGAAATTATTAAAATATTCCCTTACTTTTCCTATAAATACCAACCCATTCCTTCATTAACTTCATTTAAAATTCCTAATCAACGAAGATATGGCCTACTTACCTTCCTATTAGTCCTCCCATGTTTTCCTCAATCCCCCAAGGTCCCAACCTTCAAGTTCTAGGGGTTACTCTACAAGGTAAGACAATTCTCAATTTCTTTCTTTTTTCCATTCAACTTCTCTTTTATGTGGTATAACTTTAAAAGTTTCCATACCAAATTATTATTTAATTATTATTATTGATCTATTATATATTATTATTCATTTTTGTATGGGTTACCATTTTCACCTCTCTTTTTAATGTTTTTTAAAACCCTGTTGCATAGCCGTTGGGCTGCCGAATTTTTGTAAGGGATTTCTCGCTTATTATTTTATTTTGAGTTTCTTTTTCATTATTTCTTAATATCTTCTTACCCAAGAGGCATGAAATATCCAGAAATAATTTATATTCTATATTTTCTCATGTTCATGGAAAATAATCATCATTATTCTTCTCCTCTCCCACTTATTCAAGGAATAAAAACATTGTTCGTGATGTGTCAAATTACCAACATCGTGGACAATGTGATTTCAATTTCCATTAATTATTTCAAGTATGGTCATGAAACCATTTATATGGTTTAAACAAGTTATAATATATGTATTATTTCTCATACATTCTTCTATAATTCTTTTTTACACACGGTTTTAATTTATAAGACAAAATGAGGTTGTTATTATCAAAGAACCACTAAAATGATCTAAATAAACATCATTAATGTTTTAAATTATGAATCATCATCATATAAAACATCAAATTGATAAATGATATAAATTATGGTACTATAAATATGTAAATACCTTTCCATTACAATTCTTGAGTTTCACTTCCAATCGATAAGAACATTCATCATGAACCAATCATGGAAATCATGTAAGGAACTCACCCAAAACAGTGAAAGGAACAAAATACTAACAATTAAGGGGTGAAATGAGGTTATATAATGATCATATAAGATGTTATAAACATGAAAATGTTTCTATAAAATCTTAATAGCACTCTTTTAACTATTATACAGGAGGTTTAAACAAGTTGGAAGTAAGAAAAACCCAAGGTAAGGGAATTCTTAACCAGATTTCCATTCTTTGGGTTAAACTTCTAATTCATTATTTATGTGCTATTTAAATTTTTTATGTGATGGGTTATGTTTATATTATATTTTATTATGTTTATTTATAGTATATATACATACTACATCCACTCTGTTAAGTCTCTCTTCAATTGTATGATATTTATAAGGGGCTTTTCTTTAAAAATCCTCTTTTTAAATTCTATTTTACAAAATTCAAAAGTAATGTCTTTATGCTATTATTCATATTGTATGGTTATGTTTTGGTTCTGGGGAATTTTTTATAATGAAGGGTGGGACCTATATTTCCCTCCAATTCATTGGGTATGTGTAATTTGGAGGTTGGCCGTATGGTTACTTCAAGTGTAACTATGATGGTTACACAAATTGTAAGGTAGTCATGAGGGTTACAAATTATAAGGTAGATGAGAGGGTTGCAAGATTATGTAAGTAATTCCCCATGATACCTTTATGGTTATACTTATGTTCTTATGTATTTTGGAAATATCATGTTTCACAAAGTAAGTATATATATATACAGGTGATAAGTATGTCTTTTAAAAATGATTTCATACGACTAATGTGTTCTTACCTTCTTTTTTATATCCCTTACTGAGTTTTTGTGCTCATCACAAGTTTTAAATGATTTTCACAGGTTAATGGATGTGTAAGACAAAGAAGGAAGCCATGTTAAATGTTGAATAATTGTCAAGGATTCATGTTTTAAGTTTTAATGTTTTATAATTTGAAAAAAATGGAAACTGTTTTTATGGTATCCACTCTGTAAAAATGTGTAATGTTATGAATATATGATGTCCCAATTATCTAAATCTCTAAACTTGAAATGATCCTCAATGTAAAGGAAGTTTTTTCTTGACTAAATTCAAGATTATGTATTTAATAAGGCCGAGTCCTTATAGTTGGCATCAAAGGATGGTTTAGATAACTTTAGGGGTTAAGATGATGTTAAAATAATACCATAAATGATTTTTAATCTGATTAATTTGAAATGTTTTAGAATTTAAAGATTACCATGTTTCTTCATCTTAGATATGTTTGTTCAGAATGGTTGTCTTCAGAAAGAATAGGGATGATGAAGAGAAGAGGCACCGATAGAATGACATCCTTCCAAATCTATAGCCTGAAATGGTAGGGATTGGAACTGAGTAGTTTGTGACAGTAATGGCTCAGCTAACGCAGGCAATAAATGGTGGTGGAATCCATGAAAGAGAGAAAATGGAGTTACTATAATGGAACATGACAGTAGTGGAACATTTTATGAGACACCACCTTCCTGCTTTCAATGGATCTTCTAACCCAGTAGCAGCTGAAGGATTGATCAAAGCCCTTGAAAAGATATTCGATGTTATGGTATGTTTAGACAATCAAAAGGTAAGTCTTTCTATTTATCATTTTGAAGGGGAAACTGATCAGTGGTGGTCAATGGTAAGGAATATTAGGGGTAGAGAATATTTTTATGCCTTAGAGTGGGATGAATTTAAAAGTCTTTTCCTTGAAAAATATTTTCCTAAGGTGGTGCGACTTAGGATGGAGAAGAAATTCCTTGAATTGAAGAAAAATGAGGACGATTTAATGGCTGTGTATGAAGAAAACTTCACCCGACTGGTGAGGTATTCTCCAAATCTTATTCTATATCCTCATAGCAAAATCAACCGCTTTTACTCAGGATTGAAGCCAAGGTATCGAAGGGCGTTAGCCTCCCGTGAGTTCAAAAGTTATGAGAAACTTGTCTGATGTGCTGAGAGGGTATAAATGGAGTTTGATGATGATCATGTGCTTTTTGGAAACAAAGAGAAGAAGAGGTATAGATGACAAGTGATGGGTAAGAATCAACCAAAGAAATATGATGATAAGAAAATTCAATTTCCAGTTTGTGAAAAGTGTGGAAAGAAACACCCTGGGGAATGTCTTAGCAAAACTAGGAAGTGTTTTAAATGTTTTAAGTTTGGACATATGGCCCGAGATTGAAATGAAAATGATCCAAAAAATAATACTGATAAGAAAACTGTAAAGTGTTTTAAATGTGGTGAGATGGGTCATTATGAAAATGTCTTCCCAAAGAGAGATCTGAATGATGCAGATAAGCCGGACTATAAGAAGAATGGTGTAGTGAGATCCTTTGTGACTAAGTCAACAGATGTCGGTCCATACAATGAAGTTGTATCAGGTAATTTGTTTTTTCACTTATATTTTTCTAAAGTTTTGTTTGATACAGGGTCTACACATTCTTTCATATATGATAAATTTCTAGTAAATTGGAAATATCACCTCAACAAATGAGACCAAAACTTGTTGTTAAAACATCAAGGGAAATATTATAGCAAAAAGGAATTATAATAATATTTCTATTGTGGTCTGTGGAAATAATTTACCTTCAAACCTTTTTGTTTTTCCCTTAGTCAAGTTTGATGTGATTCTAGGAATGGATTGGCTTTCTGTTTATCATGCTAAGATTGACTATAGAGCTAAAGAAGTTGTTTTTTAGAAAGAGTTCCAGTTTGTATACAAGAAAGAACCCATTAAATTGATAACATATCAGGAAGATGAGAAACTGTTGAAATATGAAAATTAAATTTATCTTTCTCATATTTTTGAAAACAAGGGAACTATTCAGATTAATGATGTTCTAGTGGTAAATGAATACCTTGATGTTTTTCCTGATGAGTTACCCAACGTCATACCTGATCGGGAAGTTGAATTCACAATTGACTTAGTTCCTGATGCTAATCCAATTTCAAAACCCCCATATCATATGGATCAAATAGAACTTCTTGAATTGAAAAATCAGTTGCAGGATTTTCTTGATAAAGGATTCATTTGTCCTAGCACTTCACCATGGGGAGCTCCTGTTTTGTTTGTTAAAAAGAAAGATGGTTCCATGAGACTTTTCATTGATTATAGAGCTTTTAATAACATAACTATTAAAAACAAGTATCCTTTACCTCATATTGATGAATTTTTTGATCATCTCCAAGGAGATCAGTAATTTTCCAAGACTGACTTGAGATCCGGATACCATCAGCTGAAGGTGAAGAAGGATGAAATCCCAAAACAGCCTTTCGTACTAGATATGGGCATTATGAATTTGTTGTTATGCCCTTTTGGTTGACTAATGAACCTGCTGTATTCATGAATATTATGAATAGAGTATTTCATGAGTTCTTGGATAAGTTTGTGGTTGTATTTATAGATGAAATTCTAGTATTTTCTAAAAATAAATAGGAGTATGAAAAACATCCAAGGGTTGTTTTACAAACCTTAAAAGAAAAGAAACTATATGGAAAATTCAGCAAGTGCGATTTTTGGTTGCAATCGATTTCTTTTCTTGGAAACATTGTAAATAAGGATGGAATAATAGTTGATCCTTCCAAAACAAAAGTAGTTGATGAATGGACAAGACCCACAAATGTTACAAAGATTCGTAGTTTTCTTGGGTTAATAGGTTATTACTGACGGTTTGTTAATAACTTTGCATAGTTATCTAGCCCGATAACTAAGTTAACCTGGAAAGAGGTTAAATTTGTTTGGATAGAATAATGTGATGTTTTTTTTCAAAAACTAAAGAATAGATTGGTGAATTCTCTAGTTTTGTCCTTAAATTCCCAGAATGGTGAGTTTGTCATCTCCAGTGATGCTTCTTTGAAGGGAATTAGTTTTGTTTTGATGCAGAACGATCAGATAATTGCCTATTCTTTGAGAAAACTTAAACCTCATGAGATAAATTATCCCACACATGATTTGGAATTGGAAGTTATGGTTTTTAATTTTAAAATTTGGAGGCATCATTTGTATGGAGCCAAATGTCAAATATATACTGACCATAAAAGTCTAAAGTATATATTCACTCAGAAGGAATTAAACATAAGGTAGAAAAGATGTCTTGAACTGATAAATAATTATGATTTCACGATCAATTACCATCCTGGAAAAGCAAACAAAGTGGAAGATGCCTTGATTTGAAAACATCATGCATCATTAACCATGTTATGTTTGGAACATGATCTTTTGATTAATGATTTGATGAATTTTGGCTTAGAAGTTGTTGGTGCAGGAAATACCTCTGTTTTGTTTTAGGTTTTAGTGCAGTCTTCATTGTCATATAGAATTAAGAAAGTACAGAAGGAAGACCATGAGCTACAGAAAAAGGTATAATTGGTTAAAATGGGTAAGCTTCCATAATTTAACATTGATAAAGTTTGTGTTTTAAGATTTGGAAAAAGGGTGTGTGTGCCTTGTGATTCTTAGTTTAAGAATGATTTGTTGTGTGAAGCTCATAGTTCTCCATTTTCAGTTCATCCTGGAAGTACTAAGATGTATAGAGACCTTCGGGAGTATTACTGGTGGAATGGAATGAAAAGGGATATTGCTGATTTTACCATGAAATGTTTGACATGTCAGCAGGTTAAAGCAGAGCGGCAGTTATCGAAGGGGATGATTCAGCCTTTGTCAGTGCCAGAGTGGAAGTGGGAGAATGTATCCATGGACTTTGTGGTGGGACTACCTAAGACATCTCTAGGTAACAATGCAATTTGGGTTATTGTGGATTGGATGACAAAATCTACACATTTTATTTCTATTCGAGATACAATGTCTTTAGATCATCTTTCTTTACTGTACCTCAAGGAGATTTTCAGGTTACATGGAGTTCCTCTTTCCATTGTATCTGATCGGGATCCAAGGTTCAATTATAACTTTTGGAAGGGAATTTAGAAGTCATTGGGCACAAAGTTAAATTTTAGTATAACTTTTCATCCTCAATTAGATGGACAGTCAGAACGAACGATTCAAACTTTAGAGGATATGCTTCGAGCTTGTTCAATGGACTACTAGGAAAGTTGGGATCAACATCTTTCTTTAGTTGAGTTTTCTTATAATAACAGTTTTCATTCCAATATACAGTTGGAACCTTTTTAGACTTTGTACGGAAAGCGGTGTCAGACTCTAGAATTTTGGGATGAAGTAGGTGAGAGATAGTTGATGGAGCTAGAATTAGTGGAGGAAGTGGACGAGAAAGTGAAGATGACCCAGCAGCACATGAGAACAACTCAGAGCAGGAAAAAAATTTATGCATATAACAAAAGGAAAGACTTCTCTTTCGAGGTAGGTGGCTATGTTTTCCTTAAAACATCTCCTTTGAAAAATGCGATGTGTTTCGGTAAGAAAGAGAAGCTAAGTCCACGATTTATCAGTCCTTTTGAAATCTTGGAGAAAGTTGGAACAGTGGAATACTGTGTAGATTTTCCTCTGATTTTGTTTCAGGTACACAATGTTTTTCATGTTTTTATGTTGAGAAAGTATGTGCCAGATTCATCACATGTTTTGAGCCCAGAAGCAGTTCAGCTAGAAGAGAACCTTTCTTATGAAGAGAAACCAGTTCAGATTCTTGATCGAAGGGAACTGGTATTGCGGAATAAAGTAATCCACCAGGTAAAGGTTTTGTGGAGAAACCACATGGTTGAAGAATCAATATGGGAGTCTGAAAATTCTATGAGGTAAAGGTACCCTCACTTATTTAATAAGTAAATAAAATTGCGAGGATGCAATTTCTAGAAGGTGGGGATAATGTAACACCCCAAGGTTTTCTAAAAATAAATTTTAATTCTTGAAATTTTGTTTAATATAGATATTTATAAGTATCCTTTAAACATAATTTTACTGCTTCTATGTTTTGAATTTCAAAAAATGGTCATCTATAATTGTTTTTAGTATGTTATTTGGAGTCTATTGGAACCAACTTGTTTTTTGGTGAATAGTAACATACCCTTATGAATAGTAATATGACCCTAATGAATAGTAAATTGTATTATTATTTTATTTTCTTGAGTCTTTAATATAATGACATCTTGATTAATTTTTAAATGTGATATAAAAGAAGTTATAGTTTTTAAATTATTAATTTTTGAATTAAGTATGATTTTATCTAAAAATTAAATTAAAAATATTTAGAAAATTATTTTCAAAAAATGGACTTCATTTTTGAATTCTACTCTTAGATAAATGGTTAGGGTGAATTTTGGGAATTTTTCTGAAACAGTTGATTTTTCGGTGAATAGTAAAAAATACAGTTTTTAGTTTTGGTGTGTTAATGACAACATTAATGATGTAATAATGATGTCATAAATCTGGTTGACTTTTTTACAGTTAAATAAGATGTTAGGTGTCCCAAGTGGCTTATACCATGAGAAAATACCACGGGCAAGCTTATGGTTTTGCAAATACCACTCATGAGGTGTCCCTCAGAAATTATTAAAATATTCCCTTACTTTTCCTATAAATACCAATCCATTCCTTCATAAAATTCATTCCCAATTCCTCCTCAACTAAGCTCTGTCCTTCTTAACTTCCTAGTAGTCCTACCAAGGTTTCCTCAAGCCTCTGAGGTCCCAACTTTCAAGTTATAGGGGTTACTCTACAAGGTAAGAAAATTCTCAATTTCTTTCTTTTTTCCATTCAAGTTCTCTTTTATGTGGTATAACTTTCAAAGTTTCCATACCATGTTCTTATTTACTTCTTATTCTTGATCTATTCTATATTATGATTTATTTCTGGATGGTTTACCATTGTACCCTCTCTTTTTAATGTTTTCTAAAACCCTGTTGCATAGCCGTTGGGCTGCCGAATTTTTGTAAGGGATTTATCGCTTATTCTTTTATTTTGAGTTCCTTTTTCATTCTTTCTTCATATATTATTACCCAAGAGGAATTAAATACACATAAATAATATATATTCTGGATGTTATCATGTTCATGGAAAATTCATCTTCATTATTCTTCTCCTCTCCCTCTTATTCAAGGAATAAAAACATTGTCTGTGATGTGTCGAATTACCGACATCGTGGACGATGTGATTTCAATTTCCATTAATTATTTCAAGTATGGTCATGAAACAATTTATATGGTTGAACTAGGTTATAATATATGTATCATTTCTCATCCATGGTTCTAGAATTCTTTTGTACACATGGTTTTAATTTATAAGACAAAATGAGGTTGTTATTATCAAAGAACCACTAAAATGATCTAAACGAACATCATTAATGTTTTAACTTATGAATCATCATAATATAAAACATCAAAATGATAAATGGTATAAATTATGGTACTGGAAATATGTAAATACCTTTCCATTACAATTTTGGAGTTTCACTTCCAATCTACAAGAACATCCATCGTGAACCAATCATGGAAATCATGTAAGGAACTCACCCAAAACAGTGCAAGGAACAAAATACTAACAATTAAGGGGTGAAATGAGGTTATGTAATGATCATATAATATGTTATAAACATTAAAATGTTTCTCTAAAATATTAATAACACTCTTTTAACCATTATACATGAGGTTTCAACAAGTTGAAAGTAAGACAAACCCAAGGTAAGAGAATTCTTAACCCAATTTCCATTTTTTGGGTTAACCTTCTACTTCATTATTTATGTGATATTTAAATTTTTTATGTGATGGGTTCTATTTATATTATGTTTTATTATGTGTATTTACAGTATATATACATACTCCATCCACTCTATCAAGTCTCTCTTCAATTGTATGATATTTATAAGGGGCTTTTCTTTAAAAATCCTCTTTTTAAATTCTATTTTACAAAATTAAAAAGTAATGTCTTTATGCTATTATTCATGTTGTATGGTTATGTTTTGGTTATTGGAAATTGTTTATGATGAAGGGTTAGACTTATATTTCCCTCCAATTCATTGGGTATGTGTAAGTTGGAGGTTTTCCGTATGGTTACTCCAAGTGTAACTGCGATGGTTACACAAATTGTAAGGTAGCCGTGAGGGTTACAAATTATAAGGTAGCCTAGAGGGTTACAATATTATGTAAGTAATGACCCAAGATACCTTTATTGTTATAATTATTTTCTTATGTATTGTGGAAATCTCATGTTTCACAAAGTAAGTATATATATATATAGGTGATAAGCATGTCTTTTGAAAATGATTTCATACGACTAATGTGTTCTTCCATTATTTTCTATATCCCTTACTGAGTTTTTGTGCTCATCCCAAGTTTTAAATGATTTTTCAGAGGTTAATGGATGTGTAAGACAAATAAGAAATCCATGTTAAATGTTGAATAATTTTCAAGGATTCATGTTTTAAGTTTTAATGTTTTATAATTCGAAAAAAATGGAAACTGTTTTTATGGTATCCACTCTGTAATAATGTGTAATGTTATGAATGTATGATGTACCAATTCTCTAAAGCTATAAACTTGAAAATATAATCAATTTAATAGAAGTTTTTTCTTGAATAAATTAAATATTATATATGTAATAAGTCAGGGTCCTTATAATTAATGCCATCTTCAGGTCGTTGGTGTCATAGTTATGCTCATGGGGGTGTAAATTATAAGACACACATGAGATTAATACCCACTATTTCACAATGAAACACCCAAAAAACAAGTGGTAATCATCAAAAAACACCTCAAACATCATTCCCACCACCAGAAACTGATGAAATATAGTTCTGAACAACTACACCTTCAAGTAGTCGAAAGATTACTAGAACTAATCATTTAAAAAAAACCTTGTACTTCATAGTCAAGGTGTTAAATGTTTCTATAATATGAAATAAATCATATAAAAACCTATAAAAATAACCCATGATACCAATAAATTTATTATCTTTTGACATGTTCTTAGGTTATTCCTGGGAAACAACCACCTCAACCTTTTCTTGATCCACCACTACTTCATACTGGGACACCGCATGTCTAAGGAAATTCACCTCTCATGTCCATAAATTACACTTGGAAAGTTTCTCATATAACTTGTTTCACCAAAGATTCTGTAAAATTATCCTCTTATTCTCATCATACTCCTCCTATGATCTTGATTATATGAGGATGTCGTCAATGAACACAAATATGAACTGGTCTAGGAACTCATGGAATGAAAACTTCATGAGTCCCTTTAACATACCTAGTGTGTTATAGACACCAAATGATATGAATACAAACTCCAAGTGACCATACAAGCATTGGAAGGTAGTCTTTTAGATATCTACATCCTTTACACTTAGATAATGACATCTGAACCATAGTTCAATCATAGAAAACTAGTTATCTCCTATCAACTAGTCAAGGAGATCTTCAATTCTCAAAAGAGGTTAACAATTCTTGATTTCCACCTAATTCTGCTTCTAGTAGTCTATGAAAGACCTTAGAATACCATCCTCATTATTTTCAAATAAAAATGGATCTCTATATAGTGACACACTAGGCCTAATATACCCTTTCTATATACTATAATCAATCTAGATTCTCAAATCCCTTTTCTATAAGGGCGATATCTGGTAAAGAGACATCAAAATCAGTGTAGCACCCAGATTTAACTCTATTATAAATTCAAAATCTCATTGAGGGGGTGGTGTCACAACCTCCTCAAGGAAAACATACAAAAATCTATAACAACTCTAGGGGTCTCCACCACCTGAACCCACATTAGAACTATTGATAAATCAGACATCAAGGATATAAGGTGATTCATTTTACTACCACCAATTTGGAAACCTCACTTGCTATAGAACACCACACATCACCCTTCCACATCATAAAACTTAACTCTCCTCCAAAAATAATAAACCAATACATGAAAAGAATACAACCAATCTATATTGGGAATGAAATTGTATAGTTATATCTATAACATAAAGAAATATCATAATGACTAATGTTTCCCCATAATCATTGATCATCCTCGATGCACATCAAACAAGCTAGCTAGATCTATGAACAATGTGGATAACACTAGGTGTGTAGAAAGAATCTCTATTTTTAGTCTCAAAGATCAAATCATGGTTGTTTTAAAAAAGGAGTGTGAATTCCCAAAATTAAACTAAGAAAAATGTAGGGTAGGTGATAAACTAATCATACCATGAACAACCTATAGACCCTTGAGCATCTTCACCTCTATCGCTTACATATGGACTTAGCCATCTCCTCTTCCTCATTATGTATAATGTCCACATCCATGCTTTGGTCTGGGTCTCTAATAGAGAAGGAAATCCTAGGGATTCCCTCCACCAACTACACCTCCTCCTAGTTGAGTATAATCCTATTGAATAAGATATTGAACATAATCTTGGAGGACCTATTGATGAAAATACCTTGGGCGTAACTATCTCTCCTTCTGAAAGGGGGAATGAACACCTAAACCATAATAAATTTCCAGATCTAAAGGGAACTACTACTGGTAATGACCATGGCCTCTGCAGCTAAAGAAAAAAAAAATACACGAGAGATCCTATTAGACACATAGTAACTATCAACCCTCAAGAAATGTGATGTTGACTATTAGGGTTGATTCCCTACTAATAGGAACCTTGAATATTCCATCATTAATGATCCTCTATCTGATGTTATGTTCCTCATAGGTCCCTAATGACCCTTAACTAGGGGTTCCCCAACCCACTCATTCACCCTCTATATCACCTCCACCTTCTTCTACACCTCCAAATACATAGACAATGTAAATGGAGATACTATAGAACAAATGGTGGTGTGAAAATACTCCTCCAAGAATAATACTCAATACCCCTCAACTGGAAATATATTAGGGAAATAAAAAAATTTCCTTAAACTTAATCTCCATCTCTCTAACACTTCCTTTTGAAGGAAGAAAAATTATTACATCTTTATTTTATTTTCCATCATCCATAAGAACTTGACACTAAAATCCTTAAATAAATCAGTCCATAACACATCAATATCCTTCAACTCCCTAAAATACAACATCCATCATTGATGTGTTTCTCCACTCAACCATCTAACTTCTAGGGGAACCCAATACTCAGGTCGGGCTTGAATCATGCCAAAAGTGATCTCCAACTCCCCCACCACCACCAATAGCCCGAAGGCCTTCAAATTTTTATTATTTGAAAAATCCCCATTTTAAGGGAAGAGGGGGGGGGGGGACCCAAACAGACTCCATAGATATAAGAAAAATCATGCTCGAAGGACAAAAAAGAGTAAAAATCAGACTGAAAACAAGGATCTTCCCCTCCCTAGAAAATAATCAATGAATATTTCCACCGTTGCAAGGCTGTTCGACAAACAATTGTCCTGTGTCAAAGAACATGCCTGATCCGATGGCTAACACCATACCCTCTCAAACAACCAAATCCATAAAGCTCTGCAAAGATGATCCGTCAGCTCTAGATCCTCCTCTAGGGCCTGTTCCTAGTGGTCAATCCAACTGTACTACCTTTCTCCATCGGGATCAAACCAATAGAAGATGCAATTCCTCAAACCATGAACACGAAACAATGAAAAAATTAAGAATTTCACAAATCATCCACTACCAAGACAATAACTGGAGTGAACCCCATCGCGAGCCTCATGACTCCCAATAGCCACTGCAGTCACCAGAACAACTGGAAGATGATCCAAAGAACACGAAGCCAGGTCATCGTCACCCAAGAATGGATATCCCAACACCACACCAGAGGACGTCACTGGTGGAGGGATCTGAGCCGCTCTGAATGAGAAATTCCACTTTGGGCATGGATCTGCTCAGATATGGACCACAGACACACCCCAACCGGATTCCAGTGCAAGCAACCACAACAAACAGTAGAGAAAACATGAAGAATGGCAGAAACAAACCGGCCACCGCACATCCACAAAATCACAAATGCAACGAAGATAAAAAAAATGCAGAAACACTCAGATCAGACCTACTGAGAGGATGTGGGACCACCAGAAACCAGAAATCCTCCTCCCCTCCGTGTCACTCCAGGGCCGATGCCAATCCCACCAGATAGGACCAGAACTCCACGCCCGCCAAGATGCCATGCCCACCGACAACATACCAGAAATCGACACCGAGAAGCCTTCAACCCCGGCCCACCACGATGCCATCACCCTCCAGTTCTGGAGCTAATAACATCCCCGAATCCATCATCCGATGAGATGTACCAGATCCCACCACCCATCCTAAGCAGATGAAGCAGAAACCCAGCCCACTGAAACATGCCCGCATCGAGACGAAGAAGAAGTCGAAGCCGAGACGAAGCAGAAGCTGGAGCCGATCTGCAACACTGGTAGACATGCACACCATGTTGAGATAGAGTGCTAATGCCGAGCTGAAGGGACACACCGGAGGAATGGAGGAGAGGAGGGAACATGACCGGAGGGGGAACCCTAGTGCCACGAGAGGGGATACTTGATACCGCTCAGAGGCTTTTTCCCTCTAACTCCTTCAAATAGTGCCCCATCTATATATTATATATTCTTCCCTCATACTTTTCTAGGATTTTATTCTTAAAGGAATGAAACATCCAATACCAATGATCATCCTCCCAATAATTATAGAACCTTTAAAGGTCAACGTGGTCAACCTATTAAACCACCCAAACTCCAACCACAAGTGAGTGGTAAAAAATTGGAATCTCTACAAATAAACTAGAAACACCTAATTATTCTAGAAATGGATTTATTAAATTAATTAAATTAATTCATTTAATCTTTCCTATAACTATCCCTTTCAAAAGAAATCAATCAAGTATAATGTATGTACCTCTCCTATGTCTCTACCTCATAGGAAGTGTAGAGACCCGAAGCTTGATGTACATGGACATTACATTACTTTAGAGGAATACTTAATACATAACACAAACAGACACACAAGGATCGTAATAGTTTAGTGTCTTTGGAAACTCGTAATATAATCTTCTAATCGTGGTGAAAGATCTTCAACATCTCCCATAAGATCTTCCCCGTTTTTTTTTCTTACCTAAAACCTTTCTTTAAATCCTGGGGAAAAGAAAACATTAAAGGGTGAGCTCAAATGCTCAGTAAGGGTAAGCATGGATAAAATAAAACAAATCATATACATTTGAACATCAAAACATGAACAAAATATTTAAACATCAGAATCTTGAGCAATGACATAAATCATGGAAGTTCGAAAGGCATAGATGATAAGGAAACATTAATCATGATAAAATAGCATGGGAATTAATCATGTAATTGTGGAAAACCATTAATCACATGTAATGATTTCCATAGTATCCAAGGAATTGCTGCCATGACCATCTTAGTGGACAAAGTCCCTTTCTGAATCGAGTTCACCCCTCGTTTCAGTCCTATAATACTGAACCGGATTAACTTACCTTTCCATCCATGTATATCTCATGAGATATAAATCTTTACCCAATGCATTGGAGGGAGATATAGGTCCCACCCATCTCATAATGAAATCATTCTTACTTGTGCCACAAAATAAATATACATCATTCATAATAACCCAATAAATAAAATGGGTTTCATAAACATCATCTCATCATTACATAATACATATAAAATAAATGGATATAATTTCATAATAAGGAAAGTGAAACCATATAAATCATAGAGACATTATACTTTAAACATTAACATATGAAATAATTTCATCTTAGATGAAAAATGGTTTTGATAAAACACTTGAAATGAATTCTTGAGGAAAATATCCTTTCTTCTTCAAAATCATTTTATTTTCACAAAATGTCATGCAATTTTAAATTAAAAGGATTTTTTTGAGAATAGTCATGAAATATTTTGGAGTAAGATTCATGAAAATAAGGCTTTATAAAACCATAAAAATCCTTTCATGCCGTATATGTTTAAAAAAAACATTCTTCTCATACTTTTGTTGGAAAAGTCAAAAAGTACCTCGTAACGTAAACAAAAGAAAGATTCCTTACATACCATGTAGTAAAAGTAAAAAATGGGTAAAAATTACTTTAAACATACATGAAAACACTTTTATAAAACATGGACATGGATGATATAAATAACCCCGGTAAATACTTACGAATAAGCAATCTTGGATAAAAATGAGATTTGCAAAATTATCCCTTACCTTAGGTCCGATATGCTTCGTACGTATCCGAACCTCCTATATAATGATTTAAATAATGTCATTGACTTATTACAGAATCATATTCATTGTTATGATATCATATATGTTTCACTTACGACTTTATATTACCCGTTCTTTTGTAAATTCCATGTTAAAGCATCATTTTGGGTAAAATCATTTCATTTATCGTATGTGTTTCGACTTGTCCTTCTTGATATTATTACTTATATCCTGATTTTCATAATTCCAGAATGTAAAACATGATTTATATATAATATATATTCATCATATATATATATATATTATAGATCGATAAAAGGAATGAAATACACCGTTCATGGAGACGGTAGGCCGTACGTACGCATGAACGCTGTTTTAGTTTCCTTATTGAATTGAATGAAACTAAATAGATGACATACATATATATATATACATAAATCCAGTAGAATTATTATTTCATATATTTCATTATTATTCATTATATAAACTTTATGATCATTCATGTATGGTTAACATGGAGAATGAATATCATCGCGCCGTGGAGACGGTAGTCCGTACGTACGCACGAGCGATGATATCGTTCCCATAATTATTGAATAGAATTGGAGTGGATGATATAATATATCAAAATCAGTATGATGTTATAATAACCATATATATTTATTCTTTACACCATTATACCCATCCATGTAAGGTGTTGGTGGAAAAACAGATTTCACCACGGCGTGGAGACTGTATTCCGTACGTACGCACGCGTGGTGATTTCGTTTTCCGTAGGATGGATAGATGGTGAAATAGGGTTGTTTCATAATTATAATAACATATCATTATATGAGTTATACTTATGTTATTACTTCATAATGAAACAACTAAAGAAGAAGAAGTGGAAGAAGAAATAGAGTTGAAAGAATCGGTAACGGACATTGCCTCTTCTTTGAAGCGCCTCTTTGAGACCTCCTCTTAGGGAACTAAAATTGGTCTTTGAAGAAGACCATAACCTCTAGGATGTTTCTATGGAAGTGTATAAGAGAATTTGGCATGGGTTGGCCGAGTTTGAAGGCTTAAAGTGGTGTGAGGAAGAGAGGGAGGAGGTGCCCTTTTATAAGGGAGGAGAGGGGCACCTTTGGAATAACTAAAAATATTATTTTATTATAAAGTCAAATTCGGTTTTTAATAGCTCCAAATTGATATATTTCAAAGCTAAGGTGGGGATGGGTCGAAATACTCTCATAAAATAGAATTTAGACAAGTTTAGGTATCAATTTTAACCTTATCATTTAGATTTAACTTTAAGTTAGATAATTTAACTTTTACCGTGTCTTCTTGTTTTTCTTACACTACAAGGTTAATAAACTTACTATATCAAGCCAAACGAACCCCAAGTTGTTTATTATTAATATATATAACCTTATCTAAGTCATTTTTCCGAACCTTATATTTTTAGGAATAAAATAACAATTAATAATATAATATTTTTTTTAAAAACTATTTTATGTCAATTTTGACACTATTTGGTAATTGATTTTTGTGAAAATCATAACAGAATGATTAGTTCGAAAAAAGTTAATTAAATCAATACTAACATGTCATATTTACCTAGAAAATTAGTGGAATTCATAAAAAGTCTCAAATTAAATTTATTTGGGTATTTATAACATCAATTATGTCAATATTTTATTAATAAGATAATTACTGCATCATCTTTGTGTCATAAATAAATTAAATTATTTAATGTCTAAAAATTATAAATAAAATACCATTATGTAGGAAATCTTTTTAGATTTCTAATTAATATTTATAGTAGAATTTATCTTATGTATAACCTTATATTAAAAATTATTTACTTATAAAACTTTGATTTTAACTATTTTATCCCTTCTTTAAATAAATTAATAATAAATGTCCTAATCTAATCCAATTGGACCTAAATGGTCATATTTTATTCCTAAGGCTGTTTTTGGTCGAATTACACTTATCCAATATAATTATGAAATGTGTTAGGGTAATAATAATATCATTTTTACCCTTAATTACTCTATTTACTTTTAACCGTGGTAAAAAAAAGTAAAAAGATACTATTCACCAAAAATTATTTTCATCTCATTGAACCACATTTTAGTCCTTGATATTAACCGTGTCTCTCAGATTTTCGAAATTCCACTCACAGAAGCGGTAAAATTAAGTTTTATGAAAAATTCAGTTTTTTAACTACCACTTAGTGGTTTCACTATTCATCAAAAAATGAAAGTTTCCAGAAAAATACCAAAAATTAGGCCTAAGATATATTTGATATTATGAATTCAAAAATGATTTCTATTTTACCAAATTCAAAACATATCAGTTGCATTAATTAATTTAAAAATTAATTCCCATCGTCAAAACAAATCGCGTGTTTTTAAGAAACAATAACTATCAAAAGATTGATACTTGTTTATATCCAATTTCAAAGTGAAATTAATTCCAATGACCAACATTGGATTAAAT
The DNA here is from genome assembly GCA_963277665.1 of Viscum album. Classification (NCBI taxonomy): domain Eukaryota; kingdom Viridiplantae; phylum Streptophyta; class Magnoliopsida; order Santalales; family Viscaceae; genus Viscum; species Viscum album. The sequence goes on from OY728158.1 coordinate 329,102,286, forward strand.
GGTAAAAATATATTCTAATTACACTTTAAAACCAATTAAAAATATAATCTAACCATATAAATTATTGCAATGAAAAAAGTTGTTTTTAATTAAAATATAGCGTGTTTTTACTATTCATTAAAATATGAAAGTTATCAGAATAATATGAAAAATTTATCCAAAGTAAATTTTTATACCCTGATTCCAAATAAGAATTTTATTTTGTCAAATTGAACTTATAGACATGTCAAAAACAAGATTTAAGGTGGGTGCGCCATCAAAAGGCGGCAAAACTACATTTTTTGAAAAATACTTACTTTACCTGAAAAATTTATTTTGTTCTTATACCATGTTCTAGAAAATGTGTAAGATGAATAATAATGTTATAAAATTCAAAATTTATTTAATACTATTCATAACAGCTAGTTCATTATAATATTATAATAATATATCGTTGTTTAGTAAAACCCGATATTGCGTACAACACACGCTATCGAGAAAGGTCGCGATTACGTGTAATGTAAGACAAGTTAGGGTTGCGTGTTGTGCAAGACTCCTTTGTTGTTTCATATAACATAATCCAACCATTTTTTATTTATACATTGAATATATATATATATATATATATATAGACACACACACACACACACTCAATGTTGAGTAGAATGACTATTATCAAACGAACATGAAATTGTGTATAACACAATCTAAGAATAGTGTTGAATATACTGCAAGATAATACGGTGTTGCGTATAGCACAAGATAATCTTGTTGTAGCTTACAACACAAGAAATCAATGAAATTAAAAGAATATTTTTCATAAAATATCGGGGTGTTACATTCTACCCCCTTAAAATGAATTTCGCTCTCGAAATTCGTCGGGGTTATAAATAGTTTACTATTTATAGAAACCCACATCGTAAAAAGGAATACTAAAACTTAAATTTAAAAACTAAAGTATGAAATGTAACGATTACCCAAAGTAACTCATCACTGGGTTTGCATATAGGAGAACATAGGTGAAAATATGGATATGGAAGAAAAATCTAACCATCAAGTTATGATGGAGAGTGGTAGAGAACATGGTTATGAAAAAGCCATCAATCAAAAAGCCATAGATTTTTTATGATCTAAGGTACCATCTGATTCATCGGATATAAGGGCACTAGGACAACATTTTTGGTTTTCAAGATCATTTCCCTAAAGTTGATGAAATTGGAATTAGAAGAAATACTTTCGTGATTTTGGTACAGTCTCACTGTTGTTCGTGAATTGAACAATTTCCACTTCATCCCTTAAAGAAATGAAGTTGAATTTTTTATTCGTGATTTGTTAGCAGATCATGTGATAGAATGATGGGTCATTCCATCTGTTTCAAACAAAAGGTTATCAAAAGTTATAAGTCCATCTTATGGTTTGATTAATTGTATATGGTTCTAAAAATGAACTTATAATTCATATATCATAACGCTTAATAAAATAAAACTATTTTCTACTAACTAGGGACTTCTTGTAGGCTAGTGGTAGGCGATAAAGGCCAGTCGCACTTTGGTTGTGGGTTCGATTCCCACAACCTTGTCCGACGCGATGGGCTGTCGCCAGTCCTGCAGGTTGTCCTTTTTCTAAAACTACATTACTATGACATCCCATCAATAATATCGAAAAAAGTTATATCCTTAAACAATACTAACTTATGTCCAACATAATCCATTCCAATCTTTAGGATTATCTAAAATACTTCGGTCTAAGCTCATAGTATAAAGAAAATGATTACTTGAAATGTCACATAACAATCACGTGAATGCCATCATTTATGCCCCATATATCATAAGATATATCTTATTGGTCAAATTACAAACATGTGAATACCTTAATCATGTATTCTCTTGAAAAATTAATACCCATTTAACCTTAGTGAAAACATGAATGCTGTCAAAAGTTAACTCTTTCCACATACCAAAATCCCAAAATTTCTATATAATCAAACCATAATATCACTTAGTCCTTATATCAGTCATGAGCTCATGAATACAATCAAACATCTCATTATCTTCATATCCCTTCATTATGCGCATATCATCTACTTTCCAAAAATATCTGAATAACCTTTCATGGATACTGGTACCATTAATCATACACTTTCAAAACTCAAGGAAAGACAACAATGTAACAATCCTTAGATGTCTCTTTATTCCATAGTACCATGAGATTACTTATACAACATTACACTTGATAAACATGTAATCATTCCACTACCTTCTTAAACCATTGACCGAGCTTCAACAATTCTTTCATCTCACATATCATTTGTAGTCTCTTCATCATCATCAACATAAATACTACCCATACGGCCGTACTGATTCTCTTCATGAGACTTTCCCTTAGGGAATTGGTTTGCATAATTCCCATACATTCCACATTTAAAACATCTAATCATTGTTGATGTCGTAGCAATACCATTATCCTTGTCCATGGTGTTAACTGAACCTTTTCCTTTGCACTTACTGGATTTGTGTCCTTCTTTTCCACACCCAAAGCATCTTCCAGTTCCTTTGAAACAATCTCCCTGATGCCTCTTCCCACATGATTTACATGAGGGAAATTGAACTTTCTTTCCTCTATGATCATCATGAAACTCCATCTTTCTCTTATTATCTGAGTCAGGAAACTTACCAAAGTTGAGATTATTGATCATATTATGAGATTTCTGATTAGAAATAATAATGATGTTTGGACTTCCAAATCCCATTTCATTTGGTTTCTCATGAAGTATATCATTCCATTGTCCGTCATATCCTCCATTATCGTGAATCTTCCTGTTTCCAGCCATTTTCTAAAACCCAAAAAGAATAGTGTGAGAGGCAAAAATCATGCTAGGGAAAACAACATAGTAAAGGGGAAGTACCCTCAATATCTAACATCTTAGGTTAAATTATATGATTGTTACCGTAGTTCTAGGACTATATCCTATACGTATACTTATCCTTAGGGACATCCCTAGACATACCTTAGAAATATCTCTAGGGATCTCACTAATGTTTTCACATCCTAGTTTCCAAAGGTTGACTAAAAATTTCCTCTGATACCAACTGTAGAGACCTGAAGCTTGATGTACATGGACATTACATTACTTTAGCGGAATACTTAATACATAACAAAAACATACACACAAGGATCGTAATAGTTTAGTGTCTTTGGAAACTCGGAATATAATCTTCTAATCGTGGTGAAAGATCTTCAACATCTCCCATAAGATCTTCCCCCTTTTTTTTTCTTACCTAAAACCTTTCTTTAAATCCTGGGGAAAAGAAAACATATAAAGGGTGATCTCAAATGCTCAGTAAGGGTAAGCATGGATAAAATAAAACAAATCATATACATTTGAACATCAAAACATGAAAAAAATATTTAAACATCAGAATCTTGAGCAATGACATAAATCATGGAAGTACGTAAGGCATAGATCATAAGGAAACATTAATCATGATAAAATAGCATGGGAATTAATCATGTAATTGTGGAAAACCATTAAGCACATGTAATGATTTCCATAGTAGCCAAGGCATTGCTGCCATGACAATCTTAGTGGACAAAGTCCCTTTCTGAATCGAGTTCACTCCTCGTTTCAGTCCTGTAATACTGAACCAGATTAACTTACCATTCCAGCCATGTCTATCTCATGAGATACAAATCTTTACCCAATTCATTGGAGGGAGATATAGGTCCCACCCATCTCATAATGAAATCATTCTTACTTGTGCCACAAAATAAATATACATCATTCATAATAAACCAATAAATAAAATGGGTTTCATAAACATCATCTCATCATTACATAATCCATATAAAAGAAATGGATATCATTTCATAATAAGGAAAGTGAAACCATGTAAATCATAGAGACATTATACTTGAAACATTAACATATGAAATAATTTCATCTTAGATGAAAAATGGTTTTGATAAAACACTTGAAATGAATTCTTGAGGAAAATATCCTTTCTTCTTCAAAATCATTTTCTTTTCACAAAATGTCATGCAATTTTAAATTAAAAGGATTTTGTTGAAAATATTCATGAAATATTTTGGAGGAAGCTTCATGAAAATAAGGCTTTATAAAACCACAAAAATCCTTTCATGTCGTATACGTTTAAAAAAAACATTCTTCTCGTACTTTTGTTGGAAAAGTCAAAAAGTACCTCGTAATGTAAACAAAAGAAAGATTACTTACATACCATGTAGTAAAAGTAAAAAATGGGTAAAAAGGAATTTAAACATACATGAAAACACTTTTATAAAACATGGACATGGATGATATAAATAACCCCAGTAAATACTTATGAATAAGCAATCTTGGATAAAAATGAGATTTGCAAAATTATCCCTTACCTTAGGTCCGATATGCTTCGTACGTATCCTAACCTCCTGTATAATGATTTAAATAATGTCATTGACTTATTACAGAATCATATTCATTGTTATTATATCATATATGTTTCACTTATGACTTTATATTACCCGTTCTTTTGTAAATTCCATGTTAAAACAGCGTTTTGGGTAAAATCATTTCATTTATCGTATGTGTTTCGACTTGTCGTTCTTGATATTTTTAATTATATCCTGATTTACATAATTCCAGAATGTAAAAAATTATTTATATATAATATATATTCATCATATACATATATATATTATAGATCGATAAAAGGAATGAAATACACCGTTCATGGAGACGGCAAGCCGTACGTACGCATGAACGCTGTTTTCATTTCCTTATTGAATTGAATGAAACTAAATAGATGACATACATATATATAAATAAATAAAGTAGCATTATTATTTCATATATTTAATTATTATTCATTATATAAACTTTATGATCATTCATGTATGGTTAACATGGAGAATGAATCTCATCGTGTCGTGGAGACGGTAGTCCGTACGTACGCACGAGCGATGATATCATTCCCATAATTATTGAATAGAATTGGAGTGGATGGTATAATATATCAAAATAAGTATGATGTTATAATAACCATATATAGTTATTCTTTACACCATTATACCCATCCATGTAAGGTGTTGGTGGAAAAACAGATTTCACCAGGGCGTGGATACAGTATTCCGTACGTACGCACGTGTGGTGATTTCATTTTCCGTAGGATGGATAGATGGTGAAATAGGGTTGTTTTATAATTATAATAACATATCATTATATGAGTTATACTGATGTTATTACTTCATAATGAAACAACTAAAGAAGAAGAAGTTGAAGAAGAAATAGAGTTGAAAGAATCGGTAACAGACATTACCTCTTCTTTGAAGCGCCTCTTTGAGACCTCCTCTTAGGGAACTAAAATTGGTCTTTGAAGAAGACCAGAACCTCTAGGATGTTTCTATGGAAGTGGAGAAGAGAATTTTGCAGGTGTGTTCCAAGATTTAAGGCTCAAAGTGATGTGAGGAAGATAGGGAGGAGGTGCCCTTTTATAAGGGAGGAGAGGGGCACCTTTGGAATAACTAAAAATATTATTTTATTATAAAGTCAAATTCGGTTTTTAATAGCACCAAATTGATATATTTCGAATCTAAGGTGGGGATGGGTCGAAATCCTCTCATCTAATATAATTTAGACAAGTTTAGGTATCAATTTTAACCTTATCATTTAGATTTAACTTTAAGTTAGATAATTTAACTTTTACCGTATCTTCTTGTTTTCTTACACTATAAGGTCAATAAACTTACTATATCAAGCCAAACGAACCCCAAGTTGTTTATTATTAATATATATAACATTATATAAGTCATTTGGCCGAACCTTATATTTTTAGTAATAAAATAACAATTAATAATATAATATTTTTTTAAAAAACTATTTTATGTCAATTTTGACACTATTTGGTAATTGTTTTTTGTGAAAATTATAACAGAATGATTAGTTCAAAAAAAGTTAATTAAATCAATACTAAAATGTCATATTAACCTATAAAATTAGTGGAATTCATAAAAAGTCTCAAATTACATTTATTTGGGTATTTATAACATCAATTATGTCAATATTTTATTAATAAGATAATTACTGCATCATCTTTGTGTCATAAATAAATTAAATTATTTAATGTCTAAAAATTATAAATAAAATACCATTATGTAGGAAATATTTTTATCTTTATAATGAATATTTATAGTTGAATTTATCTTATTTATAACCCTATATTAAAAATTATTTACTTATAAAACTTTGACTTTAACTATTTTAACCCTTCTTTAAATAAATTAATAATAAATGTCCTAATCTAATCCAAGGTGAGATAAATGGTCATATTTTATTCCTAAGGTTGTTTTTGGTCGAATTACACTTATCCAATAGAATTATGACATGTGTTAGGGTAATAATAATATCATTTTTACCCTTAATTACCCTATTTACTTTTAACCGTGGTAAAAAAAGTAAAAAGTTACTATTCACCAAAAATTATTTTCATCTCATTGAACCACATTTTAGTCCTTGATATTAACCGTTTCTCTCAGATTTTTGAAATTCCACTCACAGAAGTGGTAAAATTAAGTTTTATGAAAAATTCAGTTTTTTAACTACCACTTAGTGGTTTCACTATTCATTACAAAATGAAAGTTTCCAGAAAAATACAAAAAATTAGGCCTAAGCTATATTTGATATTATGAATTCAAAAATGATGTCTATTTTACCAAATTCAAAACATATCAGTTGCATTAATTAATTTAAAAATTAATTCCCGTCGTCAAAACAAATCGCGTGTTTTTAAGAAACAATAACTATCAAAAGATTGATACTTGTTTATATCCAATTTCAAAGTGAAATTAATTCCAATGACCAACATTGGATTAAATGGTAAAAATATATTCTAATTACACTTTAAAACCAATTAAAAGGATAATCTAACCATATAAATTATTGCAATGAAAGAAGTTGTTTTTAATTAAAATATAGCGTGTTTTTACTATTCATTAAAATATGAAAGTTATCAGAATAATATGAAAAATTTATCCAAAGTAAATTTTTATACCCTGATTCCAAAGAAGAATTTTATTTTTTCAAATTGAACTTATAGACATTTCAAAAACAATATTTAAGGTGGGTGCGCCATCAAAAGGCGGCAAAACTACATTTTTTGAAAAATACTTACTGTACCTGAAAAATTTATTTTGTTATTATACCATGTTCTAGAAAATGTGTAATATGAATAATAATGTTATAAAATTCAAAATTTAGTTAATAATATTCATAACGGCTAGTTCATAATAATATTATAATAATATATCGTTGTTTAGTAAAACCCGGTATTGCGTACAACACACGCTATCGAGGAAGGTCAGGATTGCGTGTAATGTAAGACAAGTTAGGGTTGCGTGTTGTGAAAGACTCCTTTGTTGTTTCATATAATGGAATCCAACCATTTTTCATTTACACATTGAATATATATATATATATATACACTCAATGTTTAGTAGAATGACTATTATCAAATGAACATGAAATTGTGTGTAACACAATCTAAGAATAGTGTTGCGTATACTGCAAGCTAATACGGTGTTGTGTATAACACACGATAATCTTGTTGTAGCTTACAATACAAGACATCAATGAAATTAAAAGAATATTTTTCATAAAATATCAGGGTGTTACAGGAAGAGTCACTTTACCTAGTACATTCTAAGATCTTAAGGTCCTTAAATCAGATCCTAGGGGGCCTCAAATCCTATTTCCAAACCATTCTCCCTTATTTTCATCACATGTTATGTTTGGGTGACATTGTTTCATTACCAACCCATTCAGTCCTCAATAGTGACAAACTTCAATCTTTTCCCTATATTTTAACCAAATCCATTTATACTACTCTTTCATGACCCCTACCCCTCTATTGGCACCCCTCTTAGGCCAGTAGTGAATAGAAGGAGTATCCATTGATTCACTCCTATAGTAGGGCCCAAGTTGGTGAATTGCCTCAAGGGTATAAAACAATAAAATGTGATGAATTACCCCCAATATCCTTAGGTCATAACATAAAAACCACCAAAAAATACACCATGATATAATAAAATAAAATAAAAATTCATACAAGAAATATCCCACATGCATGAATATAAAATAGATACAAAATTCTCCAAAGATAAAATAGCACCAAAAGAAAATCTTGAGAAAACAACCATAACAACCCAAGATATAAGCTAGTACTTCCCATATTGATCACCAAAGTATACCTAAATACCTGAAAAATTAATTTACATATATGTAGGGTGATCATAACATGTATTCTTAGTAATATCATACCCAAGATCTCCCATAAAATTGTGAAAAGAGCATACTAATGCCTCAGTGAACAAAAAATAGAACTAACCCACACCTAAACAAGTCAACTAGTCCCCTAGACTCACCATGGATCAAATAACACATCCAAGAGTAAAAAATTAATGTTATAAGAATGTAGATCAAGGTTCCATACAACCACTTCCCCACTGATTTCCACAGTCTCCCAATGAGAATACGTTCTTTTCTTACACCCCTTTCATATCCACTAATGATAGAACCAAATATATGTCAAGTATCATGGAACTAAAAACATATCAAGTATCACCACACCAAGCATATATCTCATATCAAAGAACCAACCACATATCTCATATCAAAAAACCAGGGTAGTAGGGAATCATAAATACATAGGAAATCAACCTCATATCCTCCTCCTACCATGCATGACCCCCCACATATCTCATCATCCACCACTGATGTCACAAAAATCTACTACTGAATAGATAAATGTGGAGAGGTATTTTAATCCATCTCCATTATCCCCATCCTAGATGTTAGGAGAAACACCCCACACCCAAGATTCATTGGGTGTTAGTCAGGTTACCAGAATAGGGTGGGGTGAATAGAAAAGTAATAAAATAATATAATTATATAGTAGTCTCACACAAGAAAAAACATATGGGTTCACACTGGAAACACCACCACAATTGACATAAGGTCACTACTGATATCCTTCCACTAAGTGATGCCTCTAATGTAGAACAATCAATCTCAAATATCCCAAAAAGAATCATAACTTGAATTTAATTTCCCACAATTTTATTTAAAAAATAAGCCACCAAGATTTATTTATTTAATTATTAATTAAAATTAACACCAAATAATTATTTAGCCATAACCTATTTTATGTATGCCAAAATTATTCCATTTCTGCTAAATCGTTATCAAGAAACCACCACATCAGACTGATGTAACACAACCAAGTCAACAAAGTCATAGACAAGAAAAACAAAGCATAAAATAGGCATATAAATTTAGTATTTTTATATACCATATTTAATTATTTAACTATTTAAATTATATTCTCAAATAAATACATCACTAAAATCTATAATCCCATAACAAGAATATAACATGAAACAACATCAACAACATCAAGAAAAATGGTAACCACATGTGAATCACACTATTACCTTTCAATTTCATTAGTCCAGTTTGTTATATTTATTATGAAAATTCATTCTATAAACCCAATGAAAAGAAAAAATAATAATAATATCACATATTCATATAAAATAGAGATAACTCAAATCCCTTGCATTGAAATAAGTTTTCTCATTCCCTGTGAAAATCCAAAGTAAGAGAGGATAAACCAAGAGGACACAACCACACAAAGGATCCTTGAATCAATAAAAAAACATAGTGATATATCATCAAAATAAAATTCCAGAAAAATTACAAACTCAAAAAATATTCAATGCTAGGTCCCCAAATAAACAAAGAGTAACTTGGAGTGAAATTAAGGTAAAACTCACACAGAACCTCAAATATTTAAGATCCGGAAGCCTATGGTGAATGAAAAATATTAGAGGTTACCAGGGATCTGAAATTAAACCAGGAATAGACTAGAATTAAAGTGAATAAAATGATTAATTAGGAATAATGGAGGGTAGATATAATTTTTAGACAACTTATAAATCACCCCATTCATGGAATGAATGGACCGTTTATGTCCTAAACCTCATGCTGTTCACATCCGCTAAAAAACAAGTTACTAGATCCAATAAACCCAAAGTAATTTCAAATAATGAATATATATTTTCATGTCATGAAACCTTAAAATAGATAACCTATAAATACTTCACCATGAACATTTAAGAAGTGAACACCATTTCATATCCTCAATTAAACTAAACTAAAACTCAAGACCAAGCTATGAAGCCCCCCAACAAAACATTGCATGCCATGAACCAACAATTCTTAGTGTGAATCAACACTTGGAGTTAAATATTTTACTCAAGATCCACCTATACCTTCATCACATGAATATCGAGGCTCCCAACACCCAAAACTCAATATGTAATGGGTCATAAGGGTTTGGTACATTATAGGTCTGGTTCAGTAAAAATGCCACAAAACCTCATAGGAGTGGGTTGGGGTGTCTTTTGATCCAAAGCAATCTTTCTCATCATAAATTTAAATTTATCCAACTTAGTATCAATTAAATTATTTTCAATAGAATAAGTAATCATTTTATATACTCTTATAATAGTTGATGTACCATGATTACCAAATCGTTGAGAGTTTTTTTCCATCCTGTCAATCAATTCATGTGAAACTACTCGTGTTCTATCAGCCAATTCCCCACTTGCTATGATATACACCATGCTATTCTTCATAGATGTGAGATATTCATAGAAGTATTTGATGAGGATTTTATGACTGATTTTTTTATTTTTAAAGATTAAAAATTTTTCTTCTATCTCACTATAGCGACCCAGTCTTAAACATTACATGATCTTGAGTTTTAAGTCAATAATTATTTTTATTAAATTTTAGGATCTTTACAGTTTAGAGTTTTAAGTAATTATTCCATCACCCATATATAAATAAATATTAAATCAAAATGTGGGAACTTCCATTCAGTATTCATTTTTTTACAAAACAAATCATTTATGATATAACAAGTTTTCTTTTCATAGTATATCTATAAATTTTTTATCTTGACATCATCCTTGTCTATAATCAAACTTAAAACCCTTTGAAAAATATTTTAAAACATGGGATAAGAACAAAAATCTTAGTAAGGGTCATATAAAAACAAATTAATAAACTTGTTAGTTCATGAATACTTAAAAAATATTTTTCTTTTTCAAAATTAAACTATGGGCTCAAAAAAAAAATTATTACCCAAGAAATCAACTTTTCTGCCCAAAGTTTCTCATAAAACATTTCATAAGAAATATTAATAGAAAAATAAAACTCATAATGGTTCTTTTACAATCATGAAAAAAATACGAGAAATTATTCCAAAAAAATTATACATTTCACCCTTACAAAGTAGAAAATACTTTCCTTTAAATTTAAGCTCATGTGTAATCACATGTCACCATAACATAAAGAACATGGAATCATAAGATCATGAAAATATTAAAAATTTGGTAGAAAAATTAAACATGACATAATAAAAAATTAAGTATAACCTCCAAGACAACATCACATGGTGGAAAGAGTCCCATAGTGTATTTGGTTTACTCCCTAATCCCATATATAATGTCTCATGAGATGAAAACTATACCTAATTCATTAGAGCACTATATGGGTGAATATGCCATAAAATGTTCATGATTATGTGTTTTAAAAAATTAAGTCAATCATAAGTCATGATAATAAGAATTACCCATGTAATTAAATGGGTTGCATAATCTTTCCTTGTATCATAATCAAAGTAAATTTCATAATGAAGGTATTTTAGAAATGAACATAAGGCATGTATTACCCCATAAAATAATGGTAGAATAAGCTAGGTATATATGTGAAAGACATATATATCAAATTTTTAATAATTCCATAACTCTAATTAGAAATAGAAAGAGAGTTTGAGAGAAAAAGGTCATAACCCAAAGAAAAGGGTGGTTTTGAGAGATCCATTACACCCATAAGTAAAACTTTTCTAGATATCAAAATATCCATTTCATTTAAAACCCTTTTTTTAAAATAGTTAGAATAAAAGGAAAGATGATTTTTCTTTGAATAAAATAATGAAGATTATAAAGAAATAAAAATATCAAATAATGTTTGTGGTGGATGGAAAATCCATTAAAGTTTTATAATTTGAAATAAAACATTCCTTTTTCCTTTTTTAATAAATCCAAAACGTTCTATATAAAATTTATAAAAATATTCCTTTTAAAAACTTAAAAAAATAATATATATATATATATATAATTTCCTTTTTAATTCATTTCTTTCCATATAAATACATCACTAAAATAATTTTAAGAATATGGATATGGAAGATAAATATTTAGAAAATAAATCTTTAAAACATTTAAAACAAGGTTTTTAAAGTAAAGTGTCTCTTATATAAAACATTAAAATTTTTTTTTTCTAAAAACATTATAAAGAAAGTAAAATATGATAAAAGATGAAATTTATAATCTATTTAAGAAAAAAAATTCTTAAAAAAGTTATCATATCATGAAAATATAAGAAAAATAGTTGGAAGGGAAACTTTAAAACATGATTTTTTTTAAAGAAAACACCATTTCCTTAAGTCCTAATAATTACATAAATCCTTTGTATTCCTAAATAATAAACTCATGTTAATTGTTAAATTTATTAAAACCCCTTTTCATTATTATTATACATTTTATTTTATTTATTTTAATGATATATTCTATTACATAATCATTTAAGTTCACGTAAAAAGTTTTGATGATATTCATCTCATAAGTCTAAAATGACTTTAGAGGCTTAACTATGGTCAATGAGGTCTATATTTAATCATATATAGAATAATAATAATGATATAATTATAATTTTTATACATCAATTATACTTTTATAACCAACCCTAAAATATGGTTATAGAAAATTAACTATGTTATAATCAAAGAGATGGTTGGTCGTATGTAGTATGAGTAACATTTCAATTTTTCAATGAAAGTGATGGAAATATGGTAAGAGTTATTTTATATTTAAATAATGATAATTATATCCAAAATATTATATTATTTCTTTAAATACACTTATATATACCATCCATGTGATGTGGTAATGAAAAATGAATCACATCACTTTGTGGAGGTGGTAATCCACCTTTATGCATAAACGACGTTATCATATTCAATGAATGGAAAAGAAAGAAAATACATGATATAATAATTTTAAATAATTATAAATATTTAATATATTTATATATTAAATCCACCATCATAAATAGTTTTGATAGGTGATGATGGAAAATTAATTACATCAGTTCGCGAGGTGGTAGTCCACCCTACACACAAACGATGGTTTTATTTCCCATTTGATGGAATATGATATGGATTTAGGTTATTAAATTTACATAATAATATCTCATTATATTTAAGATAATTATTTTATTATATCATCATGCTTGAATAATATTTTAATGAGGTATAATAAGAAATAAAACAAAAAATCTCGGTTAAGAATGATACCTCTTCATCGGACAAATTCTTTAGGTTTATAACAAAATCCTTCTTAGTAGGGTTTTATAACAAAAACAAGGAATCTAGAACATGTTAATGGGATTAAGGAAGGTATTATTTTAGGTTTTGGATTAAATATAATTGTTTTTAAGTGTCAATAAAATAGGATAGGAGGTTCCCTTTAATAAGTGAGGGGAGGGGCACTTTTAGAATTTCATAACATATTAAATTAATACAAATTAATTTTCATGGATAAAAGGATCTAAAATGATATAATTAGAATATAGTATTATTATTACTCAAAATAATATCATCCAATAAAATTTTAACAAGTTTATAGTAGGTTTTTACCCTTGTCTCTTTATTTTAACTCTAGTTAACGCTTCTCGAAAATTATCGTGGCAATAAAGTTTTAACTATTTAGGGGTCAAAATGGTTAATATTAAAGGAAAATTCACCCATAAATGGACCATGGGTGATATTTTAAAACATATTTCAATCACTTGGATTAATATAGGATTTTATTAATTTTAAATCATTTAATAAATTATTATTTATTATAAAATAATATTATTGTCATATTTGGAACTATCCATTTAATTTGACTTTGAAAAAACATGACATTAATAGAATTAAAATATAATACTTTAATACATTAATAAAATTTTATATTTATATATTAAAATTTTGGAACACAATAATTCATTCAATTTATATTACTTTTAATATTTTTAATATCATATATATTATTTTTCTATTAATTGAATAAATATTATGACAATGTTGCATAAGAATTTAAGGTAATTATTTCATTAATAAAAATTATAAATAAATTACCATTATAAAAAATAATTTATATTTAAAATTACTATTTATAACCAAATATAAGTTTTTTTATCCCTATCACAAAATATTATAGTTATTAAAAGAAAAAATGACATTTTTATCTTTATCTGTTACTTAAATATTATAAAGGTAAAAATCAAATAAATATGGAACAAAGTGGCCATATATTATAGAATTATATGTAAATGGATTAAATATAGTCATAAAATAGGATAAAGGAAAGTGTTAAGGTCAATTTTTATTCCTTATTATATTATTTTTAACTTTAATTACCTGATTTACACTTAACATGGTGATAATTATCTACTATAGTTACTACTCATAAAGAAAAAAAAATATGGAACTATTTTCCAAATTTTGACCTCATGATTAAAAATATGAAATCAATTTTTTATGATTGAATTCAAATAATTGGCATAATTTAATTTAAAATTCGACCTATGAGACGTGATGGAAAATAGTTTTTCAGAAAAAAGCCTTTTAAGTATAAAAGTTTTTTATACTATATCAAAGTATGAAATTTATTCAAAGTAACATAATTAGATTATTTTTAATAAAATGGAACTAATTAAAATTTAAAACTAATCCAAAATAAAATTTAATTTCATAAATACTTGAAAATAAAATATATTTTTTAATAAAAATCAGCAATTTTCACTATTCATTGAAAAATCAAACTTTTCAGGAAAATTTAAAAATTTCATTAAAAGATAATTTTGATATTATAATTTCAAAAATTATATCCTATTTATCAAATAAAATTTCTATAAGTCTTGGAAATTAATTATAATATTTTCTCACGAAAAACAAAAAAATCCATTTTCGAAGAAAACATATTTTTTGAAGAATAAAACAACTTTACTAAAAATTGAGTGATTATTTGATGAGAATTTATCAATAAAATTATATTTATTAGGACCATTATATATATTTTATAAATAATTTAATCCTATTTATACCTTCTAGTTTAATGGGTTGGTTATAATGGTCATATTTAATTAATAATATTTCCTAGTTTATTTAGGCACAATATTGCGTGTCATATATGCTATTGAACACAATTTTATTTTTTTAAACAAATATAATTTGTTACATTATTACCCCATTTAATAAATTTCATCCTCTCAATTTGAACTCAGGCTCAGTGAATAAGGGTTTGACATATGAAAATACCTTTATTGAAATACCACATGGTAAAAAGGGTTCATAAAACATCCTCTTGAAAAGAGGAAAAATGGAATAAGATGGTCATAACATAACTTAATTTTCAAATAAGATAAAATTAGTGGGAAGTTAAAATATATACATGGAAAAAAACATAATGTCTAAATAATTATGGATAGTTATATGGATCATTTATCATAAGAAATTGAATAATCAAGAGAAATTTAACAACCACAAAACCATAAACTAATGTGGTATGAAAAAAGCCATTGATTCATTAGAAATGAAGGTAATAGGAATTTTTTTTCAAGATAATTTTCCTATAGTTAAGAAATTATATTACCATCTAGATGAATAACATAAATAAATATACCTACTTGATAAGTATAATTTCATCCTTTAATCAATTTCCACCCCAAACTTATATTTTTCTTCAAATAATGACTATTGAAAATGATTTTTTCATGCATGAAGCACTCAAATAAACTTATAATGAATTACATAATACAAAAAATGGTAAAAATTACTTCCTCATTTATTTATACATTAACCAAAACCAAAATTTTTATCACCAGATAGTTCTCAAAATGAATAAACCATCATATGAATAAATACAACATTAACCACAAAAGCTTCAACAATAACACCCAAATTTCAACTCAGATCATTAGATAAATAACTAACCTTAAATTTTTTCAAAATATTATAGACTAATATTGAAATCCAATGATTATAATCTTTTTATCAAATATTCTTCCAATATAAATTTAGAATTTATCTCTAAATAACATAAATCACTCTTAATGTATCACATCAAAAATGTATATTCCCTAATAATATAATCTTCATGATATGCTAATAATTTCCATAAATAACCCAAATCACCATAAAGATACATAAAAATCATATATTCCTACAAAATATAATTTAACTTTTATTCCAAAAATAATATCCCATAATGTTATGTCTACCTTAATCATATTAGGTTCCAAAAATAGTGAAATTCTTCTGAAATAACATTAATTACTCAATCACCAAATAAATTTTCAATCTCATGGTTATATCTATGATAAAACATATATTCCAAATTTCAAATTAATCTATATCTATCACATCATTTTAAAAAAAATGTCATAATAAACAAGGCATCATGTAGGCCAGTGGTAGGAACTACACCATTGTCTCCCTTTGGTTATGGTTTTAAGCCCCCGACCTTGCTGAATATGATAGGTTGTCCTTATTACTAAAACTATATTAATATAATTATTATAACACCCCTGAAAATATGATGAACATACTTAAAAATAACTTTAATCATCAATGATCATATAAACCCTGAAGGTCATTAATACCTTAAAACATATGAAAAGGGAATTATTCCTCAAATAATACTTCATGTTGAACCTAAGGTTTATATATACCTCAACCCAATAAAACATCTCTCAAAATTTCATTAATCGCATTAAAATATAATAACTTAAATCACAAAATTATGTATCTAATGATTTAAACTTATGATCACCATTAAACTCATAAATCAATGACGATACCCATAACTCTTAATTTGAACTCACATGAAAACATGATACTATACAAAGTTATCTAAACCTTTCATTTGATACCAACTATAGAGACCCAACCTTAAACATTATATAATCTTTAGTTTTAATTTAAGAATGCATTTTCTTACATTTTTGGATCTTTACGGATTATAGTTTTAGATAATTAGGTCATCACCCTTATAAAAACAAAAATTATATCACAAATTGGTCACTTCCACTTAATATCCATTACCTCCCCCCCACAAAAAAAACTATTATGATATAAAATGTTTTCTTTTCACTAAATATATTCACAATTTTTATCTTGACCTCATCCTTTCCCCTAATCATCCTTAAAACCCTATGAAAAATATGTAATGTCTCGGATTTTACATGTATTATTTTTAAATATTATATGGAATTATTTCAAGACCGAGTGCGAAGAAAACACATCATTCTAAGGCCCAGTGAGCCCGGAATGGTGGTTTGAACTTTTTTTAAGTTAAGTGAGTCGGCACTTGTGCGCGGTTGTGGAAGTTTCCAAACGAATGCTCGGATTAAAAATCTGAGGGAACTGTTGCATCCGGGGTGACGAATTTACCTATGAACGAGCCTAACCTTGACTGGTGCGGGTTGAGGGGAAAAGTTATTTTTTGGACATTTTAAGTAAAATAAAATAAAATAAATTCACAAGTTTATTTTATTTCTTTTATGGAAACATCCGCTGCAGCGTGACAACGGGGCAACTGTTTCCTTAATTAAATGTCACGTTATAATGACTCAAGAATTGAAAGTTGGACTCATTAATACCGCATCATTTTTTTGACCATCAAATACGTTTCCCTTTTTATTGGGATAATCGAACATTGATCGTTGGTGAAATATTGAGATAAACGCTGGAGAAAACTCTCTATGACGAACAATGATGGATTGAAGCTGAGAATCGTTGTGCCAACAAGGTTGGAGGATCTCTATGACAACGATATTATGGCCTCTTCGTCGGTGATCGATCCCTTCTTGAGGTAGGGGGTTTTTATTTAATTTTTCTTTTCCCCGATTTTGATTTAAACGACGAACGTGGATCAACCACAAACAAGTTGATCCAATGATTCATACGTTCTTGTAGGAGGGATTTATTTGGGAAGATTATGGGGGAAATTAATACATGTTGATTTTTTTGTTGATTTTTTGCTCCGTTTAAGCCTATTAATAGGAGCAGATCAACGCCATGATGAACGATGGTGGAGGTTCATTCCTCTTTTTGTTTGATTGGTTTTAATTCCCCCATTTTATTCTCATGAGTTCTTTGCATTATTCACAGGGCAACAAACAATGAATCATTGCGCATCCTTTCTGCGACACAATGATCCCAAATTGAAGAATCAACACCCCAATGAACTTGCGGTGGTGCGACGAAGATAGCGGATGACAAATCAGACCGGATCAGGAAGGTCCATTCTTCGTGCGGATTGATCGTTGTGTGTTTTCAGAGCTGATTGGAGGTACGAAAATAGCGGAATCGGCTTTGTGGTGTCGGGGTGACCAAAACCTAGGAGTTTTGTGGAGATCGGATGGCCGGATCAACGAACAAAGCATCACCGGAGGCGCGACGGCAGAGGTCCGCGTTTCTGGAAATTTCCAGAATACACGGTGTGTACTTCCGAAGAACATTCCATGTAGTACGGGTGGTGGCTAGGGTTTCGGGGGTCAGATAAGAATCACACGGCATGTGACCCTGGTCACACGACGTTTTGGGATTTCCCCGAAGCTCGACGTGTATTTTGGGAAGTACACGGACACGGGTTGGACTACATGGATTCAGGCGACACATCATGTACAACATGGAAGAGGCGGATACGTGGAACTCGGCATGTATCCAGGGGGTACACAGACATGGGATGGAGTACATGACCATGTACTCTATCACACGGCCAGGCGAGGCTAGTAACGCGGGTCACCCAGTGTACTGATTACATGGGTTGGAGTACATGGGTTGATGACCGTGTACAGGCACATGGATAGCATACACGGAGCCAACCCTAGTCACTCGGACATGGCGTGTACACCGTACTACACACCGTGTACTCAGTTTTCTACATGATCAGCCTTACGATACGGGACATTGTACACGAGCAATACCCGGGGCCAGACAACACGGCGTGTTACTTTTCTACACACCGTGTACTTTTTGGAAAACAACATGGTCCTCTTGTTCACCATATCTTGTACATATTTCATTTGGGTTAGTGCCCCTTATTCTCATTCCCCTGAAGGTCAGACATCATTTCCTTCTATAGGAGTATGATCCCTTCAGCAGGACATTCTGTGATAGAGTCAGGCATCCATCCGAGAGGCCCAGATCGAGATCCTCTATCCATTCTTGACCCTAGGTAGAGTCCGACATCGATGTGGCCAACTCTACTGGGTGTCGATCCTCTACCTAGCAGGTGAATTCTGGATGAGTCACGGTATCTGCCATGGCCCTGACAGTGATCCTCATCTGTGTATCGTGATCTTTCCCACTCAGGAGTGTGTCTCCTGTAATGAGTGCATCTATCTACCGTAACCTTCTCACTCAGGAGTGTGTCTCCCGTAATGGGTGTAACTACCTCTCGTGACACTTCCCGACGAATAGTACTTCTCGGACGGACATCATCAGAGCTATAAGACTCGTGGAGTGTGTTCTCCCGGAACGAGTGCTTCGTGGAAATCTTCAAGCTGAATCCCTAGACGGGGGTATGCGGTTGTGTGACTTGTCTCTAGACTACGGGTATAAGTTTTGAGTATATCTGGTTTGTGTTTCTCTTGCTATATGTTCTGTAGACATATACTGTACATAGCTGACTATACCTTTACCTTGTTTACTACTTTGTGGTTTTCGGGGTCCTCTATTGAGTATTGTTATACTCACCCCTGTACAGGATTTTCCTACATGTGTCGTGTCTTGTGCAGATGAACAACCTTTTGACAGAGTCCAGGGTGGACCAGGACAAGACCGAGCTTTCTGAGTTCCCTACAGGATGAGGTGTTTCTATGGCTATGAGCAGCAGTCCCATTACCTTTTATGTTTACAGGCTGGACTTTGCAGTTTCAGACTCTTGTTTTGGTGGTCTTGTATTCTGGCCCAATTTACTTTCAGTAATTTACCTTCTATCATACTCTGTTTATTGGGATTAGTCGTATTCATGCATTATCTTTTGTTCCTTAATGATTTTATATTTTAGCATTTGCGGGCTTGGAGATGTGTGCATGTGTACAGGTGATTAGAAAATGCCTCCCATGTTAGTAATATGCCTACACGGTGCTAGTCACCAGCCCCTGGCCTATTGGAGGTGGGATTAG
Source organism: Viscum album (assembly GCA_963277665.1). NCBI lineage: Eukaryota > Viridiplantae > Streptophyta > Magnoliopsida > Santalales > Viscaceae > Viscum > Viscum album. The sequence continues at coordinate 329,122,621 of OY728158.1, forward strand.
AGAGTCACGGCACGAGCCCCAATAAGACGGGTCATGACAGAGTGGTATCAGAGCTGGTCAGTTCTACCTTAGGACCAAGAGTCTGTGAGATTGGTTTAGGGAAACAGTGTTAAGTGTTTCGAGTTCGGCTTTCAGGCTAGGGACTCTAGTGTTGGTGCGGCGACCGACGTATCCATACACCAGGACTCTGATAACCTTCTTTTCGACTCGATACATGAAAAAACTAGTTGTGGGAAGTAAAATAATGGTACATGAATCATATAGTAATGGGTTGTGTTTTCTATGTCCTTTATGTCAGTTATCCAGATATACTCATTAACCATGGTATATCTTGTTTCCTTACAGGATGCCTCCACGGCGCATACCTGCTAGGATGCAGTAGCACGATCATGAGGATAACCCCCTCAGTGATGAGGCTTCGATACAAGGACTAGTTCCATAGGTGTTTCCACCAGGTGGTGCACCTGCTATACCACCACCAATGGAGTAGCCCATGGTACCCGCAGTGCTGACCGATGAGGAGCGTAGGCTGAGGGCTCTTCACGAGTTCCAGAGACAGAGACCCCTCAGGTTCCGAGTCAAGCCTGACCCTCAGGCGGCTGAGGACTGGATTGAGGTAGTGACTATAGTTTTTTTGTCTAGTAAGGACACTAGCAGACCAAATAGTGATCCTAGGAGTGAGCCTTCTTCAGGGTTCGGCGGGACGATAGTGGAGTCTGGCCACACAAACTCATGATGAGGAGACTCTTTCATGGAAGAAGTTCGAGCAGCTCTTTAGGGAGAGTTATCTCCGGTTATGCTGAGAGATGTGCTCATCCATGAGCTTCTATAACTCCAGCAGGGTAGTATGATAGTAGCTGACTATTCATCGAGGTTCACCAACCTCGCCTGGTACTTGATGGATATGGTCAGGGATCGGTACTTTAGAGCTTTGACCTTCGAGCTTGGACTATGGTGGGACATAGGAGATAGTGTCGTGCCTCTATTCATATCGACTTATGCTGGAGTGCTCGATCGAGCCTTGGTGATCGAGAGCTTCTTGGTAGAGCAGAGACAACCGACGACAGTCAACAACAGGTAAACAGGTGTGGAGACACCGACAATAGGGATCCGACGTCAGACACAAAGATTTGGATGCGGGAGGCATCATAGGAGGACCCAGTATAGAGGATCGATAGTCCAGGGCTCTCAAGATGGATCCAATCAGCCTAGGGAGAAGCGATGCTACACGTGCGATGGTAGGGGACATCTCACTAGAGATTGTCAGACCCTTTGAGCTGCTGACAGGGAAGCGGTGGATGGACCACCGAGGTAGAGGCAGAGAGTAGAGCAGATAGACCCGCCAGGCGGCGGATGTGGAAGAGGAGCTGGGAGAGATGCGGGTGGGGGTAGATGCTTTGACTTACTTCCACCATCACCCCCAGGAGGTCCGCACCAGGCTCAGGGAGCTGGGGGACAGGGATGGGGACAGATGCATGTGGTCAAGGCATATGACCCAGGGCATCCAGGGATAATTCGAGGTACAATCTGTGTCTTTTCTACCTTATCTTCCGTACTTATAGACATAGGTTCCATTCATTCCTTCATAGCGACATGTCTTGTACAAAACCTCGAGATTCCAGTAGAACCGTTGACTCGATCCTTATGCTTGGAGACACCTACGGGAGGAGACTCGACGATCATGAACCTTTGCAGACAGTGTGATATTACCCTTGGAGGTGATATTTTTGGTTGGAACCTCTTAGTGGTAGTGTCGAGGCCTTACGACGTCATTATCGGTATGGATTGGTTATCTTCAGTCCATGCCCAGATTGACTGTTTTAGGTGAAGAGTGCAGTGTGTCCGCCGTGATGGAATGAGGTTTTCCTTTGTCAGAGAAAGGGAAACCCAGGCAGCGCAGAATGAGATTATGCATAAGAGGGTGCATCCAATCACTCATGAGTTGGATAGAATTTCCCTCAGAGCAGTGGATGTTGTGAACTCCCAGTTCCCAGCAGTAGTGGCAGAGTATGAGGACGTCTTTCCCGAATATGTACCAGGATTACCTCCACACCAGGAAATCGACTTCTGCATCGACTTACACCCTGGGACAAAACTGATTTCCTCATCAGCATATTGGATGGCTCCCGCAGAGCTTCGCGAGCTAAGGGTGCAGTTGGAGGATTTGCAGATCAAGGGTTTTGTGAGACCCAACATTTCACCCTGGGCGGCCCCAGTCTTGTTTTCCAAGAAGGCAGACGGGAGTATGAGGTTGTTCATGGATTACCGGTGCCTGAACCAGGTGACGGTGAAGAACAAGTATCCAATGACAAGGATCGATGACCTCTTCGATCATCTAAGAGGGTCACAATGGTTCTCGAAGGTTGACCTTCGATCAGGCTATCACCATCTACGAGTGCGGGATGAGGATATACCAAAAATGGCTTTCAGATGCCACTACGGTCACTATGAGTACTTGGTGATGCCTTTCAGCATGAAGAACGCCCCTGCAGTGTTCATGGGACTAATGAACCGGATCTTCCAGCCGTACTTGGACCAGTTCATAGTGGTCTTCATCGATGACATCCTTGTGTACTCGACGTCAGAAGAGGAGCATGTGAGACACCTACAGATAGTTCTAGACATACTTCGGGAGAACTTATGGGAAGCTCTCAAAGTTCTAGTTCTGGATTTAGGATGTCCACTTTTTGTGACATGTCATCTCAACAGATGGATTAGCTATAGACCAAACCAAGGTGGAGGCTGTGTTATCCTGGGAGCCACCTCGGAGCGTGATGGAGGTGCGGAGCTTCCTTGGGTTGGCAGGATATTACTGGAGATTCATTTCCAATTTCTCCCGGATATCAGCACCGATGAGAGCCTTGACCAAGAAGGGGAAACCCTTCATATGGATGGAGAAGTGCCAGCAGGATCTTGAGAATTTGAGACAGAGTTTGACGAGCGCCCCAGTCTTGAGATTGCCGGAGGAGGGTGTCGAGTACATAGTTTTCTGCGATGCATCAGGGAACGGGCTCGGCTGTGTCCTGATGAAAAGGCAGGTGGTGATTGCTTATGGTTCGTGCCAACTTAGGCCACATGAGCAGAACTATGTGACCCATGATCTTGAGTTGGCTGCAGTAGTCTTCGCATTGAATATGTGGTGACACTACCTCATGGGCGAGCAGTTTACCATCTACTCTGACCATAAGGGCCTCAAGTACATAATCTCAGAGAAGGATCTAAATCTGAGACAGAGGCGTTGGCTAGAGTTCCTCTAGGATTATGATTTTGAGATCATCTATACTCCTGGGAAGGGGAACAAGGTGGAAGGTGCTCTGAGCAGAAGATCGAGCTCACAACTGTTGAGTGAGGCAACATAGCAGTTATTCACGTTGCAGTTGCCCTTCGTGGACAAGGAAGATGCATCCTACCTACAGTTGATGGTTTTTACCCCTCTACTCTTACAATAGGTTAGGGAGGCACAACTAGGAGATGTCGACTGTGTGGATTTATGTGCTCACTTATCCATAGGACATGCTTCTGATGGATATTCACAAGGTGGGGAGCACGTACTTCTTTTTAGAGGATGCACTATTGTACCAGTGGCATTTCAGGAGTAAGTCCTAAGGGAGTTTGATACATCCCCCTTGGTGGTACATCCTGGAGTGGAAAATATGTACCAAGATCTTCGACGACAGTTCTGGTGGTCAGGCATGAAGAAGGCAGTAGCAGAATTCGTTTCTCGATGCCTTACATGCCAGTAGGTGAAGGCTGAGCACTAGGTTCTAGCAGGATTAACTCATCACTTGGAAGTTCCAAAGTGGAAGTGGGATTGAATATAGATGGACTTTTTGACAGGATTACCATGTATGTCCAAGGGGAATGTTTCCATCTGGGTGTTCATTGACCGACTCACCAAGTCGTCCCACTTCCTAGCTATCAAGGTGCAGAGTTCCGTAGAGAGATTGGGATGCCTCTACGTGCAGGAGATAGTTTGGCTTCATTACATCCCCTCGAAAATAGTCTCAGACCGAGATTCCTGTTTTACATCCCGGTTGTGGAAGGGATTTAAGGAGGCTTTTGGGACTCAGCTACGCTTGAGAACAACATTTCATCCCCAGACAGATGGTCAGATTGAGAGGACCATTCAGGTTCTGGAGGATATGTTGCGAGCCTGTGTCTTGGACTTTGGTCCCAGTTGGGAGGACCACCTACCATTGGTGGAGTTTGCGTACAACAATAGCTACCACTCCACCATTAGTATGGCACCATTCAAGGCCTTTTATGGGAGACCCTACCAGTCACTGCTTTGCTGGACCGACCCCGGAGAGTCATCACTAATGGGTCTAGAGTTGGTGCGAACTACCATCGAGAAGGTGCAGATCATCTGGGAGCAGATGAAGACTGCACAAAGCCAACAGAAGTTTTATGCTGATAGGTGACAGAGACCTCTAGAGTTCGAAGAGGGAGACCACGTCTTTCTGCGAGTCTCACCTCGACAAGGGTTACAGAGATTTGGCCGAGCCGACAAGCTATCTCCGAGGTTCATCGGACCTTTCTAGATACTGTGCAGAGTTGGCAAGGTGGTGTACCACCTAGATCTAAAACCACAGTTGCATCGGGTACATGATTTCTTCCACGTGTCACAGCTGAGGAGGTACGTGCATAACCCATTGCACGTCATCGACTGGGGCGAGCTGGACATCGGGGATGGAGTGACCTTTGCTGAGTACCCGATGGAGATCGAGGATCGGCAGGAGAGGATCCTTCGTGGGTGATCGATTTCTTTGGTGCACGTCCAATGGAAGCACTGGAATCTTCAGGAGAGCACATGGGAGTGGGAGGCCCAGATCCGTGTCCAGTACCCACATCTTTTTGAGTAGCCTTTGTTTTGGCTTTTCGGGGACGTAAATCCCCAAGGTGGGAAGAATGTAATGTCTTTGATTTTCCGTGTATTATTTTTAAATATTATATGGAATTATTTTGAGACCGAGCACAAAGACGGTACATCATTCCGAGGTCCAGTGAGCCCGAAATGGTGGTTTGAACTTTTTTTTAAGTTAAGTGAGTCGACACTTGTGCACGGTTGTGGAAGTTTCCAAACAGATGCTTGGATTAAAAATCTGAGGGCACCGTTGTGTTCGGGGTGATGACTTTACCTAAGAACGTTCCTAACCTATACCGGTGCGGGTCGAGGGGAAAATTTATTTTGCAGACGTTTTAAGTAAAATAAAATAAAATAAATTCGAAAGTTTATTTTATTTATTTTATGGAAACATCCGCTGCAGCGCAGCAACGGGGAAACTGTTTCCTTAATTAAATGGAATTTCATAATGACTCAAGAATGGAAAGTTGGACTCATTAATAAATCAATGTATTTTTGCATGTCAAATATGTTTCCCTTTTTATTAGGATAATCGAACGTTTATCGTTGGCGAAATATTGAGAGAAACGCTAGAGAAAACTCACTGCGACGAATGAGGACGGATTGAATCTGTGAATCACTGTGCCAACAAGATTGGAGGATCTCAACGACGACGATAGCACAACCTCTACGCCAGTGATCGATCCCTTCTTGAGGTAGGGTTTTGTTATTTAATTTTTCTTTTCCCTGCTTTTGATTTAAACGACGAACGTGGATCAACCACGAACAAGTTGATCCGCGGATTCGTACGTTCTTGCGGGAGGGATTTCTTTGGGATGATTATGGGTAAATTAATCCATGTTGATTTTGTTGTTGATTTTATACTCCGTTTAAGCCTATTAACAGGAGTGGATCAACGCTGTGATGAACGACGGCAGAGGTTTGTTCCTCTTTTTGTTTGATTGGTTTTCCTTCCCCCATTTTATTCTCGTGCGTTCTTCGCATTCTTCACGGGGCGACGAAAAAAAAATCGTTGCGCATCCGTTCTATGACGCAACGATCCCAAATTGAAGAATCGACACCCCAACGACCTTGCGGCAGTGCAACGATGATAGTGGACGACGAATCAGACTGGATCGAGAAGGATTGTTCGTCAAGTTTTCTTCGCGCGGATGGATCATTGCATGTTTTTGGAGCTGATCGGAGGTCCGAAAATAGCGGAATAGGATTCATGGTGTAGGGGAGACCAAAACCTGGGAGTTTTGTGGCGATCAGACGACCTGATAGATGATAGGAGCATCACCGGAGGCGCGACGGTGGAGGTCCGCGTTTCTGGAAATTTCCAGAATACATGGCATGTACTTCCGTAGAACACGCCATGTAGTACGGGTGATGACGGATAGGGTTTCGGGGGTTAGATAAGAATCACACGGCGTGTGACCCTGGTCACACAGTGTGTTGGGATTTCCTCGAAGATCAACATGTATTTTGGGAAGTACACGGACATGGGTTGGACTACACGGCTTCAGGCGTCATGACGTGTACAACATGGAAGAGGTGGCTACATGGAACTCAGCATGTATCTAGGGGGTACACGGACATGGGATGGAGTACATGACCGTGTACTCCATCACATGGCCAGGCGAGGCTAGCAACGCGGGTCACCCCGTTTACCGATTACGCGGGTTGGAGTACACGGGTTGATGACTGTGTACAAGCACATGACTAGCATACACGGAGCCAACCCCAGTCACTCGAACATGGCGTGTACACCATACTACATGCCGTGTATTCAGTTTTCTACACGACCAGCCTTATGACACATGCCATTGTACACAGGCAATACCCGGGGTCAGACAACATGGCGTGTTACTTTTCTACACGCCGTGTACTTTTTAGAAAATGACATGGTCCTCTTGTTCACCACATCTTGGACATATTTTGTTTGGGTTAGTGCCCCTTCTTCTTGTCGATCCTCTACCTAGTAGGTGAATTCCAGATGAGTCGTGATATCCTCCATGGCCCTGACAGTGATCCTCATATGCGTATCGTGATCTTTCCCACTTAGGAGTTTGTCTCCCATAATGAGTGAATCTATCTACAGTAACATTCTCACTCAGGAGTGTGTCTCCCATAATGAGTGTAACTACCTCTTGTGATGCTTCCCAACAAACAGTACTTCTCAGATGGATGTCATCAGAGCTATAAGACTCGTGGAGTGTGTTCTCCCGGAACGAGTGCTTCGTGGAAATCTTCGAGCTGAATCCCTAGACGAGGGTATGCGGTTGTGTGACTTGTCTCTACACTACGGGTCTGAGTTTTAAGTATATCTTTTTTGTGTTTCTCTTGATATATGTTCTGTAGACATATACTGTACATAGATGACTGTACCTTTACTTTGTGTACTGCTTTGTGGTTTTCGGGGTCCTCTACTGAGTATTGTTATACTCACCCCTGCACGGGCTTTGCCCGCACGTGTCATGTCTTGTGCAGACGAGCAGCCTTTTGATAGAGTCTAGGGAAGACCAGGAAATGACCGAGCTTTTTAAGTTCCCCACAGGCCAAGGCATTTCTACGGCTACGAGCATCAGTCCCAGTACCTTTTGTGTTTACAGGTTGGACTTTGTAGTTTCAGACTCTTGTTTTGGTGGGCTTGTATTCTGGCCCAATTTACTTCTAGTAATTTACCTTCTGTCGTACTTTGTTGGTTGGGATTAGTCATATGCATGCATTATCTTTTGTTCCTTTATGATTTTACATTTCAACATTTGTGGGCTTGGAGATGTGTGCATGTGTACAGGTGCTTAGGCAATGCCTCCCATGTTAGTAATATGCCTACTCGGTGCTAGTCACTAGCCCCTGGCCTATTGGAGGCGGGCTTGGGGAGTCACAGCACGAGCCTCACTGGGATGGGTCGTGAAAAATATTTTAAAATGTGGGATGAGAATAAATAGATCAGTAAGGGACATATAAAATTAAAGAAAGAAACCTATTATTTCATTAATAATTACACAAGATTTATCTTTTTAAAAATTAAACTTTGGGATCAAAATAAACATTTTATTACCCAATAAATCAAACTTTTCACCCAAATATTTTTATAATTTTTTTTTAATAAATATTAAAGAAAAAATAAAAATCATAAAGGATCCTTTGTAATAATGAAAAATTTATGATTTTTTTTCAAAAAAAGTTATTCATTTATCTATTATTAAGTATCATATAATTTTCTTTTAATATATTCTCATGAGTAATCACACGGGAGTATAAAATAAGGAACATAATATCATAAGATCATGTAAACATCAGAAATGTGGAAATAAAAGAAAACTTGGCATAATCACAAGTCAAGGATAACTTCCAAGACAACATCACATGGTGGATAGAGTCCCATAGTGGATTTGGTTTACGCTCTAATCCTATACATAACATATCATGAGACAAAACCCTTACCCAATGCATTAAAGAACTATATGGTCACACCCATCATAACATTTTCATGATTATGTGTGTCATATAAGGAAACCAATTATAATGTATAATAATAAGAATTACCCATGTAAATAAATGGGTTGCACAATCTTGTCTCATATCATAATCAAATGAAATTTCATAATGAATTTATATGAGAAATGAATATAAGTCATGTATTACCCCATAAAAGGAAGGAATAATAAGCTAGGTATATATGTGAGACACATATATAAATAATTTGTAATAATTTTTTAAGTTTAAAGATATATATAAAGTGATTTAGAGAGATAAATTTCATAACCCAATGAAATTGGTGGTTCAGAGAGATCACTTACACCCTTAAATAAAACATTTCTACATATCAAAATATCTATTCCATTTAAAACACATTTTGAAAATACATAAAACAAAGTGAAAGAGGGTTTTTTATTAAAATAAAAAAGGAAGATTATAAAAAAATCCAAATACCAAATAATGGTGGTAGTAGTGGAAAAAATATTTGATTCCATATATGTTAAAATAAAACATTCTTATTGTCTTTTATTGAGAAAGTGAAAAAGATTCTATATAAAATACATAAAAAGATTCCTTTTAAAAACCTTTGAAATAAAGTAAAAATAGAAATAAATGTCCTTTATAATTAATTTATTTCTATATAAATACACCAATAAAATAATTTTAAGAATATGGACATGGAAGAGAAAGATTTAGAAAATTAATCTTTAAAACATTTAAAATATGCTTCTTAAAGTAAAATGTCACTTATATAAAATATTAAAAATATTTATTTTTAATTTTTTTAAAGATAGTAAAATATGGTAAAAAATTACCTGTATAATCCATTTAATAATAAATAAAAAATTTCTGAAAAATTTTATAAGAATATAGGCAAGGAAGAAAAAGAGTTGGAAGGGAAACTTTAAAAGAGTATTTTTTTAGAAAAGAAAACCCCCTTACCTTGAGTCTGAATCATCACGTACATCCTTTATCTTATTGAATAATAAAATATGTTAATTATTTACTTTATTAAGAACCATTTTCAATTTTATTATCCATTTTATATTATTTATTATCATGTTATATTCAATTACTTAATCATTTAAGTTCACATCAGTCATTTTGATGATATTCAACTCATAAGTACAAAATAAATTCAGCATGTTGAATATGGTAAATGAGGTAATTATTTCATAATATATAGAATAATAATGATATATATATAATTATTATACATTAATTATAACCAACCATGAAATATGGTTATGAAAAATGAACTACGTTACAATCATGGAGAGGGTAGGTCGTATGTACGCATGAGTAACATTTCCACTTTTCGATGACCATGATGCAAAGAAACTAAGTGTTATTTTACCTTTAAATAATTAAAATTATACCATAAATATAATATTATTTTTATAAACATAATTATGTATAAAATCCATGTTATGCGATAATAAAAAATGAATCACATTGCTTTGTGGAGGTGATAATCCTCATGTACGTACAAACAACTTTATCATCTTTAAATGAATGGAAAGTTAAGAAAATATATGATATATTAATTTTAAAAACGAGAAATATTTAATTAATATCATATATATACATTAAATCCATAATCATATACATCTATGAGAAGCGATGATGAAAAAAAAATTACATCAACTCACGTGGTGGTAGTTCACCGTACACACGAACGATGGTTTTGTTTCCCATTAGATGGAAGAGGAGATAAATATAAGTTATAAAATTAACATAATAACATATAATTATATGTTAGATACATATTAACTTATATATTAATGGTTGAATAATATTTTAAGGATTTGGAAGAAGAAATAAAATAAAACTTCTCAGTTAAGAATGACACCTCTTTATCAGACAACCTCTTTTAGTTTACACCAAAATCCTTCCTAAGAGAGTTTTATATTCAAAAAAAGGATTATATAACATGTTAATGGAAGTAAATAAGTTATTTTCATTGGTATTGGATGAAAACATACTTTTTAACTATTAAAAAAAGAGGAGAAGAGGTGCCCATTTATAAGTGAGGGGATGGCAACTTTTGGAATTTCATAAAATATTAAATTAATATAAATTAATTTTCAAGAAAAAAGAATAAAAAATGATATAATTATAATATATGATATTTATGGGTAGAAATAATATCATCCAATAAAATTTTAACAAGTTTAGATTTTGTTTTTGTCCTTATCTCTTTTTTTAACCTATATTAACCCTTCTTGACAATTACCGTGATAATAATGTTTTTACACATTAGGGGTCAAGATAGTTACTATAAAAAAATTGGCCAACAAATGGACCATTTTTGATATTTTAAACCATATTTCAAATCACATTGTTGAATGTATTAATTTTAGGAAATTTATATAATTTAATAAAATATTATTTATTATAAAAGATCATTAATGTCATTTTTGAACTATTCATTTTATTTGAATTTGAAAACAAAATGAAATCAGTGGAATTAGAATATAATCCTTAAAAAAATTAATAACATGTTATATGTATCTAAAAAATTCTTGGAACAAAATAATTCATTCAATTTATATTACTTTTAATATTTTAAAAATCATTTATTTTTTTCAATTAATTGAATAAATATTGTGCCAGTATTGTATAATAATTTAAGGTAATTATTTCATTACTAAAAATTATAAATAAATTAACCTAATAAAAAATAATTCATTTTTAAAATTACTATTTATAACCCTATATAATTTGTTTTTATCTCCACCACAATATATTATAGTTATTAAAAGCAAAAAAGTGAAAATTTTGCCTTTATCTTTTAATTAAATATTAAAAAGGTAAAAAACAAATCAATATAGCACAAAGTGGCCAAATATTATATATTTTGATGTAAATGGTCAAAATACAATCATCTAATAGGATAAAGAAAAGTTTTAGGGTAATTTTTAGTCCTTAACATATTATTCTTAACTTTAACTATCTCATTTTCCCTTATCATGGTGTTAATTATTTACTATAGTTATTATTCATAATGAATAAAGATAAATGGGGCCAATTTTCTAAAATTGGACCTCCTGATTATAAATATAAAATCTCTTTCAAGATTAAATTTATATAAGTGACAGAATTTAATTTAAAATTAGACATGCGAGATGCACCATAAAACAATTTTTCAGAAAAAATATTATTTTAAGTATAAAATGTTATTGTACTCTTTCAAAGTATAAAATTTATTTCAAAGACCATAATTAGATTATTTTTAATAAAGAAACTAATTACATGTTAAAAATAATCCAAAATATAATTTTAATTTGTAAATACATGAAAAGAAAATATATTTTTCAATAAAAATATATATTTTTCACTATTCATCATAAAATCAAACTTTTTTAAAAAATCTAAAAAATTCATCATAATATAATTTTGATAGTATGATTTTAGAAATTAACTTACATTTATCAAATAAAATTTCTAAAAGTTCATGAAATTAACTATAAGGTCATAGATTTTCTTAAAGTATGTGTTTATTTATGTTTTGTCTTGATACTCTTATTTTTGTTTAGATAAGTGTTTCCCAAGTCCTTGAGAAGGATCGAGGGTGTTTTGAGGGTTTGAGACATGAAGAAGGGGGGAAAGGGGCTTTCTGGGCACTCCGCATGGTTTGGAAAACAATGCTAGAGAAGGGCGTGCGGGCAGTAACCTCTGCACAGTTTGTGCACGGTTTGGAAAACCATGTGGTCAAACCATACAAGGGGCTATTTCTGGACAGTAGCATCTGCATGGTTTTTGCACGGTTCAGAAAATCGTGTGGGTAAATCGTGCGGTACATAAAATTTGGAAAATTTACAAAATTTCAATCCCAGGATTTTAAACCCCAACTTGGGTTTCTCCTTTATTTCACACCCTGAAACCCTAGTGATGAACTTGGATGACCAAAGCTTCCAATGGGATTTTTCGCCTTTGATTATTGGTTGTTTAGAGCGCCTTTGGTTGCGGATCGAAGCCCTGGGTAAGTCTAACGATCCTCTTGCTTCTCTTTTTCAAATTAGGGCTTGTGGTTTCTCCCATATTTTTCCAAAACCCTAAAACCCTATTTTTCCAGTGGAAACTAGGTTCGGGATTCAAGGGGTGATTGAATCCAGATCTAAGTCCATGATTGAGAGTGAATTCATCTTAATATTCGAGGTAGGTGGTCTATAAGTTATATCCCATAGTTTTGCTATAGATTTTTTCATGTGTGTTTGGATTTTACCCATCTCTTGTTGTGTATTAGTTTACTTGAGTATTATTGGGTAAATTGGGTGTCTAAATGATTTCCTTAAAACCCTCACGAACCCCGTGGGATGCGTAGGGGATGACTTGACCATTTTAGGGCCACCCATGGGGTGCACCGACATTTTTGGACCTAGAGAGTGGTAAGGGTTAAGTGAATGATTGATGAATGATAATGTGGAACCCATGTCAAACATGTTTTAACGGTTGATTAAGTTGTAAATGGAATGATGATAAATATGTCTAGGATGATAAGGGAATAATATGATGTTGGAATGACATGAAAATGGTTAATTGGGTTGAAATGGATTATGTCGATTGTTTCAGAAATTTTGGTTAGAAATGCCTAAGGGGATTAGGGAATATTAAATGGTGAAATTGTAATTGGGTAATGGAATGGGAAATGGGGAATGTGTTAATGGGATGTAATATGGGAATGGATGAATTTTTGGAATGGGTTAATACATGATATTTATTTGGTATACCTAAATGATTGAATGTAATGATGGGATTGTGTTATGTGATATGCGAATTGTACTTGAAATGCATAAGTGGGTAAATTCTTGTGAAATGATAAATGGGCTAAATGGGTTAATGAATGGTCAATGATGAATTTGGCTAAGGCATAGGGGTTTTTTGAATACACCTAATGGGTTAAGGCATGTGAATGGGAATTTGGATAAATGGATATGAATTGTAATTGGAAAATGTGTTAATGGGTTATGGCATAGTATTAATTCCCATGTTGTTTGCTATGAATTGTGAATGATGATTTCCAATGGTATTGGTTATGCTATGTTGTGTTATGTTATGGTTGTGGTGATTTGATAAATAAGAATGTGCACATGGCTTGGTAGATTGGAGTATTTACTTGAGGTTCTACGTCCACAGGTCAAGTTATACTGAGGCTCTAAACTCCACCCCAAAATGCACGGGTTAGGGAAGGGGACATAAGCTCTATTCCCCTAACAGTTTCATTCCACCCGAACTGAGGCTTCGAGGTGAGGATAATGTGTTGATGTGATATATGTATCCCTAGTGAGATAGGGATTTGATTTATTTCCCCTATTCATTGTGATTGATTTCCTTATACCCTTGTGTATATGATATTTATGCCTAACCCATGGAACATGTGATCAAAATGAATTAAGTAATGAAGTTGGTATAAAGATTCGAATTGGGATAAATACTAGTCATGAATGAAATGAACTTTGTTAACTTATGTAACCCACACTATTATTTGTTTACTTACCATTTATTTTGTACTTGCATGAACTATCTATTAGACTGAATATTTTGTAGACACCATTGGTGGTGGCCTACTGAGTTTTGTACTCACACCCTGCTCGGGCCGCCGTTGGGTACCCGGGCTGATCTCTTGGTTGCAGGTCAGGACAAGGGCAAGGTCCCTACACTAGGATGTTGATTTGGGCTCAGGATGTACATGGAGAAGGACCCAGACTTAGAGTCTGAACTATTTGGGGATTTGGATGTTTGTTTTATTTTGGGTTTTATTAACTTTTCACTACTAGTATGGAATGGCATGGTTGTATTTGATTTGTGGTTTGTACCCTATTTGGAAAACGTTTGGTTATACATGTTTACTTGTTGTTTCATATTGCTTTCGTTATTTTTTGGTGTCCTATTGTAGATTACTTTAATAAAGATGGTATAGTATCCCCATGTGACCTATTAGACTCTTGCCTCTAGTAGGAAACCTATGGTGTACGGGGAGGCGCACTTGAGGTCAGGTGATGACTTGGTTCGAAGAACCTGTTTAGTGTATTCCGAGGTCAGGGACGTTACAAATTAGTATCAGAGGGAGGTTCTTTTCTCTTTCTTACTCTTTGGGGATGGTAGACAGGAGATTAGGATAGTTTCTGGCCTTAGTAATGAGCTCGTTTTTGGGAGTATCTAACCCATGTATGAGGGAAAACCCAAGTCACCCTGGGTGGAAATTTTTGTTCTTGATGTGTGTTATTATAGTTCAATGATAATTCACCATTGGGTGATGCACATGTTGTGTGATTTGACTGATTTATGATATTTTTCTCATAGAAGGAATGGAATGAGGTTGTGAATTCATTCATCATTTTAGGCACCTAAGGATATATGTGGCATGCATTGTTCTAGGCACACACATGGGATGGGTGTGTGGGTCATAGAGAGTAGAATGAATTTTACTTCCCTGATAAATATGAATAAAATGATGCTTAATAATGGTAATGAAAGTGGGTGAATGAAAATAATGAAAATGAATAGTTAAGGAATAACATGTATACAGAGATGTTGTGACCGAGTTAAAATTTTGGGTTGTGATAAATTTTAAAGGTTGATTCAGTGTCTAAAAGAGAAGGATTGCATAATGATGATAAACTTTTCAATGAATTTTTCTAATGAATGGTGTAAATGAGTTAAAATGATGATTATAACAATCCATGAAATGGGAAATGTGCCTAAGAGTAATGGATTGTGTCATAAATGAAGAATTGGTTTGAAGATGTGTTGAAAAAAGACTTGGGTTCAATTGGATAGGTTACCCCATTTTGACCATGACCGCGATAGGTATGGTAGAGGGTGGTGTTATAAGTGTGATGATGACCATTTGGGTAGAGGATGAAGAATGGTTTGTTTAAGGTTGATAGTGTGAGATATTTCTATCTGGGGTTAAATCCTGTTGGTCATTCTTCAAATCATTGAGTAAATGATAATTTTAAAATGAGAATGTTTGAGTTCAATAGTGGGTATCCCTTTTGTTGTCAGTTGTACCCTTGTATGTGTGGGTTGGGGCAGTGAGAGTGATCTAGTTTGAGACTTTGGATTTGGATTGTGAGGCATTTTCGGTTGTGTTATGGCCTAGGTGGTGTGTTTAGGTAACTCTTGGTAGAGTTGTGGCCTTTGGGTTGCAAGGAATTGTTTAGTAATGTGAGTGAGGAAACCCTTATGGTTGGTTACTGTACGGAGTGCATGATGGACCCTAAGGATGGTGCCTTGGTCTTGGTGACCTTGTGAGTAGAGACCTTACGAGTTGTGTTTTGAATCCTGGGGGGGGGATGTTTAGCTCATAGTGCTGATGAATGTTTACACCTTTGGTGTGGAACCTAGAGAAAATGGTTGTTTGGTGCGCTAGGCACAGTGTGCATCAGAACTAGGGTGAGAATTCCATGAACAAGCATTTCTTTGTTCGTGTCATGATAAGTATGGTTTGGAGATAGGACCAATGGATTCTCCTAGTTTTGACTCTAGTATAGGGAGTTGGTATCATTTAGCCTTTAATATGACCTATAGAAGAGGTTGAACAAGGTTTCCAGTGATTTTGGGTGTGTGATGCACATGTAGATGTTTTGAACTTTGATAGTGGGATCCAGAGTGTTCCATGGTGTAGGATTGGACTTGAGGGCTAAGTGGGAAGGTTGATGGTTGGTTTTTCCCCTCGAGTTGTGGTTATGCGATGATAGTTTCGAAAAATCAAGGGTGACCTTGTGGGAGGTTAGCCCCATGGTATAAGTGCCTTGGAACACAAAGCATGGGAGATGATTTAGAGGCAGTTTCAATGTATGCTGAGTACCAATGAGTTTAGTAAATGGTGTAGTTATGCCTTGGATCTTTTATAAGGCCACCCTAGTGTTTGTGATAGGAGCTAAAGATTTTTTTGAAGGGTTGTATTGTATGAATGCCTGAATCACCTTTTTGGATGATACTTAATAGAGGTCTAGAAGTTGTTTTTGAATAGAAAAGACAAGGGTGGATGAAGTGTGGTTATATACCTTCATTCTATGGTGACACTGTGGTGTGGGTGGTCACATGGATGAACTTGTTGTATGAATGGTTGGGTTGTTTTGTGAGATGCAGAGGATGCCTCAGGGATGATGAGGCTAACTAACCAAGGGACATGGTTAGGTAAGTTAGCAGGTGATATGCTATATGCAAGTTAAGGTTGTTTTGTGAGATATTGATGGTTTGGATGGTGTGGTAGATTGTATGCTTAGGTTGTAGGCTATCAAGGACATGTTGGAAGAACTAGGACGGTGTGGTGGAAGTAGTGCCACATGAAATACTGGTTTACAACTTCTTGGAGGTTTGGTCATGGAACGATGGTTAAATTTGGTTGGCAACCACACCTAAGTGGTGATGGTTAAGTATTGATGAGATGCGTTCGACAGGGAGGCCTGAAATCCTTAGCAGGTCATGATGTTCTGTATTTTGAAAATCAGAAATAGATAAGTTGGTGATTGTATTCTTCGGTAACTTCTTAGCGTACCTCAACTAGTGACGAGCATGCCCAACACCTTGACATATTCCCAGGTATGTTGAGAATCTCTGTCACATGACAAGAGACATGAATGTGTTTGGTTGGATGGGGAATATTATAAAGTTTATTCTCAAGAAAACAATATATTTGATTGAGTTGATGTCCTCGGGATGGACCGAATGATGAAAAACGTCATGGGTGCCATTCACAGAATATGATAATGGGAACTGGGTGATGTTCATTTTCTTGTTTTGGGAAAAAGATAGATATCCATGTATATGTTTTTGGGGTTCGACTTGTGATTGAGTGTAAGAAATGGTTTTTGGAACCCCTCTTGAGAGCAGTGGTAACAACACTCCTAAGGTGGGAAGTGATAAGTCAGTCTAAGATGTAGACAAGAGAACATCAAGTCGACATAGTGGCACATGGGTTCCAATGAAGAACCTATGAGGTGCATGTTAGGTTCCTCAGAGAGGTATGTGAGCCTTGGATGTAGTGTCTAATGAGACAAGTGTTAGTTTGAGCTTAGGGTGGTTCCATGTGAATCTTGTGATATATGTGTTGAGTCGTAGAAGGGTGTGGTTGGTTATGATAATATGTTATGGAAAGAGAGGTTGGGTTCTATAACTCCAACAAATATTGGGGTTAGACTCAAGGTAATTTTCCCTTGTATGGTTTTGTAATTTCATGAAGTTGAGAGAACCTTGGCCATGTGATGTTGTGTCATGATAAGGGTGAAGCCTGATGATGGTCCGGAGAGCGATAATGCTGTGATGATGGAATTCTATTAGAATTCAGGGAACAAACTCAATGGGTGTGTGAGATGATAATTATAGGCTCCAAGTTAGTAAGCACCTTTGGAAGGTGAGATAAAGGGGTGGCATACCATTAATGGAAGGTGGGTGTTCTGGGACAAGCCATTCAGGTGTGGTCCGACCTGAGATGGTGAAATTGATTGGGTGTGGTGAGAGTGACCCACCTCTAGGTTCATGTTGTATAAAAAAGCGCCTTTTGAAATGAAGTTATACCTGAGTGAGGTCAAGTTGGTCTTAGTCCTTGGATGGATAGTGAAGAAATGTCCTCTCGAATGGTTTCGATGGTGTGGATGGATTCCAATATAGGGTAATGCCTTATGGATTCTTGGGCACAATGAGTTGGAACATGTTAGGTGATGGGAAAATTGGGTTGAGTTCTGGTGGTCCTTCATCGATGGTCATCGTTTGGGTGAGTTCACCTTGGTAGAGAGTTTTGGCACAAGTTTTTTTGGTCGAGTAACCGAGAGTTTTGAGTCATGTTTGGATGTATAGTTGTGGGATGGAATCTTTAAGAAACATGGTTGTAAGGATCATGTGTTTTCTTTTGGGTGATATCTAGTTTGGGTCACCATTAGAGTTTGAAAAATAGAGGAAAACTACGCCAAGTGATTTGGGTCATGAGTTGTATAGAGGATCGGGTTGATGAGGTTCCAATTGGTTCCTCCATAATGATGTGATGTTTTGTGTTAAGTTTACATGTATTTTTAGTTAGGTGTTGTTTCCTAAGTTTCCCCCATGAATTTTTCAGGGTGGGAATGGTTGAAGTGGATGCATCCTTGAGGAGTTTTCAACTCGTGTTGTGGTTGTAATGAGGAAGGATTGTGGGGAAAGTCCATGCCCTTGTTTCGTGTTTGATGGGATTTGTGATGTGAAATCAGAAACTTGGAAGGAGGAAATTCATAGGCAGGCTTGGTGGAATGGCCTTTAGTTACAGAATCTTAGTGATGCCTAGAAGAGCGTCTTGAGGATGAGCCGTTATAAGGTGGGGAGGTTGTAAGGTCCCATATTTTCTTAAAGTATGTTTTTATTTAAGTTTTGTATTGGGCCTCTTATTTTTGGTTAGATAAGTGTTTCCCAAGTCCTTGAGAAGGATCGAGGGTGTTCTGGGGGTTCAATACATGAAGAAGGGAGAAAAAGGGGCTTTCTGGGAAAGCCGCATGGTTTGTGCACGGTTTGGAAAACCATGCGAGAGAAGGGAATGCATGCAGTAGCTTACGCATGGTTTGCGCATGGTTTGGAAAACCGTGCAGGTAAACAATTCAAGAGGGATATTTTTGGATAGTAACATCTTCACAGTTTGTGCACGGTTTGGAAAACCATACAGGTAAACCATAAGACACAGAAAAGTTGGAAAATTTACAAAATTGTTATCCCGAGATTTTAAACCCCAACTTGGGTTTCTCCTCTATTTAGCCCCCTAAAACCCTAGTGACAAACTTGGATGACCCAAGATTCCAAGGGGTGGTTATACTTTGATTCTTGGCTTTTTGGAGTGCCTTTGGTTGCAGATCAAAGCCCCGGGTAAGTCTAACACTCCTCTTGCATCTCTTTTTTTTTGGATTAGGGCTTGCTGTTTCTCCTATCTTTTTCTGAAACCATAAAACCCTATTTTTCCAGTGGAACCTAGATTAGGGCTTCAAGGGGTGCTTAAATCTGGATCAAATTCCATGATTGAGAGTGCTTTCATCATCATATTTGAGGTAGGTGGTATACAAGTTATATCCCATAGTTTTGAAATAGATTTGTGCATGTGTGTTGGGATTTTGCCTATCTCTTGTTGTGTATTAGTTTCCTTAAGTATTATTGGGTAAATTGGGTGTCTAAATGATTTCCTTGAAACCCTCACAATCCCCATGGGATGAATAGGGAGTGACTTGACCATTTTAGGTCCATCCATGGGGTGCACTAGCATTTCCAAACCTAGAGAGTGGTAAGGGTTAAGTGAATGATTGCCAAATAATAATGTAGAACCCATGTCGAACATGTTTTAATGACCGATTAAGTTGTAAATGGAATGGTGATAAATATTCCTAAGTTGATAAGGGAATAATATGTTGTTGGAATGACATGAAAATGGGTAATTGGGTTGAAAGAGATTATGTTGATTGTTTCATAAATTTTTGGTTAGAAATTCCTAAGGGTATTAGGGTATATTAAATGGTGAACTTGTAATTGGGTAATGGAATGAGAAATGGGGAATGTGTTAATGGGGATGTAATACGAGAATGGATGAATTTGTGGAATGGGTTAATACACGAGAATTAGGTGGCACACCTAAATGATTGAATGCAATGAAAGGATTGTGTTATGTGATATGAGAATTTTACTTGAAATGCATAAGTGGGTAAATGATTGTGAAATGATAAATGAGCTAAATGGGTTAATGAATGGTCAATGATGAATTTGGATAAGGCATAGGGGTTGTTGAATACACCTAATGGGTTAAGGTATGGGAATGGGAATTTGGCTAAATGGATATGGATTGTAATTGGAAAATGTGTTAATGGGTTATGTCATAGTATTAATTCCCATGTTGTTTGATATGAATTGTGAATGATGATTTCCAATGGAATTGGTTATACTATGTTGTGTTATGGTATGGTTGTGGTGATTTGATAAATGAGCATGTGCACATGGATTGGTAGAGTGGGGTATTGACTTGAGGTTCTATGCCTATAGGTTGAGTTAGACTAAGTATCTAAACTCCACCCCAAAATGCACGGGTTAGGGAAGGGAATGGAGGCTCTATTCCCCCAAAAGTTTCATTCCACCCGGACTTAGGATTTGAGGTGAGGATAATGTGTTGATGTGATATGTGTATCCTTAGTGAGATAGGGGATTTATTTATTTCCCCTATGCATTGTGGTTGATTTCCTTAGACCCTTGTGTAGATGATATTTATGCCTAACCCATGTAACATGTGATAAAAATGAATTAAGTAATGAAGTTGGTATAAGGATTCGAATTGGGATAAATACTAGTCATGAATGAAATGAACTTTGTTAACTTATGGAACCCTCACTATTAATTGTTTACTTAATATTTATTTTGTACTTGAATGCACTATCTATTATGATGGATATTTTTTAGACACCATTGATGGTGGCCTACTGAGTTTTGTACTCACACCCTGCTCGGGCCACCGTTGGGTACCCGAGCAGGTCTCTTTGTTGCAGGTTAGAACAATGGAAAGGGACCTACACTAGGATGTTGAGTTGGGTTTGGTATGTAAATGGAGAAGGACCCAGACTTAGAGTTGGGACTATTTGGGGATTTAGACATTTGTTTTATTTTGGGTTTTATTCACTTTTCACTACTAGTATGGAAAGGCATGGTTGTATATGATTTGTGGTTTGTACCCTATTTAGGAAACATTTGGTTATGCATGCTTACTTGTTGTTTCATATTTCTATCATTATTTATTTAGTGTCCTATTGTGGATTACTATGATAAAGAGGGTATAGTCTCCCCATGTGGCATATTAGACCCCTACCACTAGTTGGCAACCTCTGGCATATGAGGAGGATCACTTGAGGTCATGTGATGACTCAGCTCGAAGCACCAGTTTAGTGGCTTCCGGGTAGGAGATGTTACATTAACTATAATATTTTCTGATTAAAATTAATAAAATCTATTTTTTATGAATTTTTTTTGAAGAATAAAACGAGTTTACTAAAAAATAAGTGACTATATACTAATAATTTATAAATGAATTTATATTAAGTAGTAAATTTATATATATATTTAATAAATGATTAAATTATATTAATACCTATCAATTTAATGGATTGTTTATAATGCTTATATTTAAAAAATAATATTCCATGGTTCATTTAGGCATGGTGTTGTGTGCCATATATGTTACCAAACATAGTTTTCTTTTTTCAATAAATATAGATGTGTTACATACTTCATTTTTTCATAAATTTACTCCCCTTGTACTTTCTATATCCCTGGGATCTCCTTCAGAATGGCAGTGACCCTCAATGCTGGAAAAACTATCTATAAAATAAATAACTTTCAAATCATTCCAACATGTTATGTATTAAGGATATAAATAATACATACTATATTTTTAAGTTCTATAGAGTGATAATGGGAATGTTCTTAGTTTTATTTTGTATTTAGATACATTCCTTGGTTTCATAGTTGACTAGTCCACATTAAATTCTTTTATAAATTTGTTTAGATCCTCACCAGAGAGGCCACAAAATTTAGTGAGATGGTTAATTAACCCATATTTTGGTTAAAAGTACAATTCTAGAGTTGTATATGAAATAAATGTTAGTAGATAATTAACATTATGTGCATCCAACTCTCAAATGTTTCTATGAAGTTAATTATTTTTATTTTGTATTTAGATACATTCCTTGGTTTCATAGTTGACCAGTCCACATTAAATTCTTTTATAAATTTGTTTAGATCCTCACTAGAGAGGCCACAAAATTTAGTGATAAGGTTAATTAACCCATATTTTGGTTCAAAGTACAATTCTAGAGTTGGATATGAAATAAATGTTAGTAGATAATTAACATCATGTGAATCCAAATCTCAATTAGAAATAAGTAATACTAAATATATATGAAATTTTTGAAATAAAAGTAAAAAATACCATGAATTATTTAAATTAAATTTGACCCCAAAAAAAGGTCTAACTTGAAGATCATTATCATGGGCTCTCTTAAATGATGTGTATTTTTTAGTACTTAGGTGAAATAGAGTGGATAACCAAGTTCATTATCTAAGGATGAATTACTCAAAAAAAAGTTTAGAGGTATTTTAAAAAATAAAAAATACTAATAAAAGTAATTTGGGGTTTGTTTTATGTTTATAACATAAGAAGTATGTTGGAAGAAGATTGTATTTATTTTCGTTTTCTTTTTGAAATTTTATTGATAAAACAAAAGGATGGGATTTTTTTATAATTTTTAAGGAATAATGGATATAAATATACCTATTCAATTACATATTAATAATTATCATTTAAATTAATATCCACTTAATTATGATCACCCATATGTTTTACCCTCTAACCCTATAATAATTAACATAAACACGAAGATGAAATGAATTAAACCCAAGACTTACTATAAAAATGTGAAATTGCATAACCCTATATTGATTTTCATTTCAAATATGGATTTTGTTTAGTTGTGAATTAGGACTCAAATCTATATTGGGATTAAGGATGAATAAATTTTAAAGGTTTTATTTTAACTTTACAAATCAATCACTCTTGGTTTGGTTTTGATGATTAAGTTTATAGTCTTACAATTCACACATTCCAGACCTCACATGTAAAATTCTTATCGATTAAGTTTCATATTTCAAATTTAAAACTAAATTCATAGATAATATTATATGAAGTATTTTAAACTCATTTATTCACGAAAAATAAATGTATAATTTAATAATTAGATATATTAATACAAGAAATATTCTCTTTCATGGGTGGAGTAGTCATTGTAAAAATTACATGTATATAAAAAGTTATAGAAAGGGTATAACCAATAAATTTTTTCATCTTTATGTATAAAAAAGATTAATTAATTAAAGAAGAATTATAATAGATAAAAAAAAGAAATATAAGATAAAAAGATATGTTTATTTTAGAAAACAAGTAACAACATGAAGAAGGAGAAAAATGTGTCATATAAGGGAACCTTACTTCATGGTATCCTCCTCTTGAAATTATTATATAAAGAAATTAAAAATACTTATAATCAACCCTTAATCTACTAATTAAATTTAAAACATCTATAAATGATAAAAACACACATTTATAGAGTTTAGGAGAGGCTAGAGTTTAAGAGTTCACATGTGTGAATAGAAATTCATCCAAATATTTTAATCTAACATACACCAACATGTTGGTATCTAAAATTCATGAAACAAATAACATTAAAAAATTATGATTTATATGTAATTATAACCTATATATAATTTCCAAATTGTATCCCAATACAAGCTCTAATTAATAAGATATAACCCAAACAGTGAATGAGTGTCCATTCTGATTAGTTTATCCAAGATTTGTCTTCATATCACATTTTATCCCACAAATATGTATTCCAAAAAGGATGATCCAAATGAAAATTGTGTCCCATAGAGTGAAGAATAATATCATGAAATTTCAAGTCCAAATAATTCATAGAAAAATTTATGTAAAAAAACTAGAATATACTTTAGAGGGTTAATACATGAATTTTTATCAAATTTTCAAATGAATGATCGAATTCATTTTTTTACATAATTAAACATATATAGAAAGAATTGGGAAAAATATATCATTTATTATCAATAAAATATTCAATAAAAATGTGTTTTATAAATAATATAGAGTTTCCAAACTCTATAATAGGCAATAAAGTCTAAACCTACAAGGCCTCTGATATGCTTCATGAACTCACATACCCAAGTTCATGCCAAGTTCTCACACCCATTTTTTTTAAAATAATTATATCATTCAAGAATTTTATCAAAAAAATTGTGGGAGAAAACCATATAATTTATTTCAAAAACCAAACCATAATGTGGTTTTCCAAAATAGATTTTCCCAAAAATCCCATTTATAAAACAACATGAAGAATAAGAAAACAAATCCTTCTAGTTATAGAAAGAGTATAATGGGAGAGAATCCACCTACCACCAACTATTTGATTCCAAATAATTACTCCCATGTATCATAGATCATGATTCTTACCAAATTACTATAATTAATCCCCCCAAAATCCCCATCAAAACCCATCCTCAACCAAATATGTTTTTATTACAGACATCATCTAGGGTTTCTTCTAAGAGAAAGAAATAAGAATAAGAAATAGGATGAGAAAAAAATATTATACCTTTTATTACAAGGACCAATGCTTATATATTTAAATATATAACACTCTATAAGGGAATTAATCACTCATATAACCTTGAATGTTCTTGTGGTTTGAGACCCCTAGCCATTGAAGGAAAAATTTGGGTTTCTGTGTATAAATTGAGTTTTAAACCCAAATTTCTAAATTAATTAATTATGGATTAAAATATTTCCTTGTGGTATGGTAAAGAATGAACCAAACATGTGGGTGATAAAATATAATACCCTGGTATGAATGGTATTTTAGCATAGTTTGTATAACCATTCACCTTCCCCTAGGTCCCTTTTCAAGTTTCACAGTTACCTGGGAAAACCACACAATATCTCCTAACCATGCGCTAACCGTGAACCCTCCAAAAAGACTCTAAAAACACTTGAAACCTAAAAAAATTCCTAAAATTCAACCCACGACCTTTAATTCCATAAAAATATAGTTTTAAATAGTAATTTACCTCAAAATTATGGTGTTACATTCTAAACACCATTTGGATTTCCATCCTTAGAAAGTTAGATGATTTAGATATTTTGGAAAAAATATTAGCCATTAGTATACCATATCCTTTTCCCATTCCCAATTATTTTCTTATATCTGACCATGTTTCCATAATTACCATACCATTTATATACATTATCCATTCAAGGCCTTGTCATGACTATCTATAATATGAACTGAGATGTGTACAAATGTTGTTTCAGAGTATAGCATAACACAGTCCCAACTAATTAAAAGGTCTATACTAGGTAGATAATTCATTAATTTAAATAAATGAATGAAAATTTTCAATTGATCTAATATTTTTAAGTGAATACAACTGATAGGAAATTTCACTAATTATTTTTAGAATTTTGAATGGTTCTACATATTGAGGAGTCAACTTTCCTTGATTTCCCAAATGAAGATGCCTCAACTTTGGTGACAATATCAAGAAAAAATGATTAATATAGCACACTTGGTTTTAGTAACTTTACCATTTTATTATTTATTTTGAATTTATATAATACTTTTCTTGAGTTTCAGGAGTTGGGGGGGTGGGTATGTCTTGGAAGGGTTTTTATGGGTTCATGGTTTAGAAACAATTTGGGGAAACCATAAAAATTATATAGGAAAACATGAAAGAGTTTATAGGAGTTATTGGGATTTTTCATGTTTATTACATGGTTTTTCCAAACCGTGTAGGTTCCAGGAGAAACTATGCAAGTGGAGGTAGTAGGGAAAAGTACAATTATTGCATAATTTTTCAACCCATGAGAACTAACCATGTTAGGTGGGGCTTAGAGGTAGTAACATGTGAATGTTTAGAATGTAGTTTCCAAAACCGTGAAACCTAAACATGTGATGTGAATAAAATAATAAAATAATTAGAGTTTAACTTATGTTTTAGCCCCCAAACCCCCATTTTTATCCTACACTCTTAGGCTCTTGAATTCCCCTCCTCTCCTCAGTGTTCTTGGAGGTTCTTTTTGATCGGGAACCTTTTTTTTTGTATTTGTAAAGAAATCATTCAATTATTTCTTTAAGGAAACCATTTTTATTTTATGATTTTGAAATATGGGAATCAGAATGGATTTTGGAAAACCTCTTAAAATTATTATTTTAAAATTATCATTTTGGATTTAACATAAGTAATATGTTTGATTAAAATTTTAAAGGCAAGAAATGTTTTATGTAGAATTATTTGATACAAGAAATTTCCATGTGAGGTATTGTGTATGTCTGTGTGTGTGTTCTTATGTATTGGACATGACCCTGTATAAGGGGAGTGGTTCCAACTATAGGTACCTAGAGATTTTTTCACCATGTGAAAACTTGGCGGATTGATGAGTTACCGTTGATGAGTATGGGAATGTCACCTAGAATGCATGTGTGTGTGAGTGGATGGATGTGATATTGGTATTTGAAGTGGTATAAATGGAAAAATTATTCTGATTCTAATTAAAATTGTTTTAAATTGAAAAAATAATTTGATATTCCATTTTTTTATAAATTATACTTTGAATTGTGATCTAACGTGTTCTTATCTTAGTGGAATGAGTTGGAAAGTATCTTGGAGAAATAAATTTAGTTATTATTACTCACCCTCTACACATGCACTCTATTATGCATGAAAACATTATTCTTCATGACACAGGTAAAGGAAATATATCATTTTTCTCGAGTGGATAATCATGATATTACTTACTCAGATGGTGTTTGTATTTGGAGTTTCTATCTTGGAGTTTTTAGAGTGAATTATATATTAGTATATTCTTTGGTTTCCTTGAGTTTCCTTTTATTTTTTATTTTATGTCATATTTTTCTTTCTATTATTACTTTTATATTTTTTTTGTTGGTTTTCATTTAAGTTTTAATATTTTTACTCATGCATCATATAGTGATTTTTTTTGTTTATATTTTTTTCTTAACATGTTGTTGTATTTTGAAAGTAAGAATTATCCCTTATTATTTAGGTAAGCCCCTATAATTTATTGTCAGCCTTTGGTGTCCTGGAGATGTTACCTAAGGTCAATAACACCTTTGACCTAGCCCAATCCAATGGGTTAGGAAAATATCAAGGAGATAATAAATGTAACAATTTTAAATGAATAGAATAAAAAGATGTATATAAACTTTTTATGCTAAACCTTATGTTACTAGGGTGGTTCAGGTGTAAAAATTATAGCGAGACACTTCTAGGTGTGTAGTTATCTCATCATCTTGGGTTTTTCCAATGAGTGTATCATATAATGAATTAGTAATGAGACTTCCCACTTAGATTTATTTGTTCATAATGTGTTTAATAATTTATAGATTTTTTTTATGATGATTGTTTTTTTAGGATTTTTAATATTCTAAGACTTCATTTTTCTAGTGAGTTTTGACTAAGTGGTGTTTTGTTTTATGACTATATAGAAATGTAATTGTTTATATGATGTATAATCCCATAAGAAGAGGTCGCAGAAAATGGGATGGCACCTGAGATACAGGTGAACCAACAACTTGTTCAAATCATTGTTCAATATTTTCAAGATGTTGATAAGGTAAACAAAAATGATGAACCATATCAAGTGAGTTATTCTATAAAATTTTAGAAATATAATCCACAAATATTTTAGGGGATTTGGAAACTAAATAGGTAGAAGTGTGGATTAATAGAATGAATCAAATTTTTGATTTCTGGGAAACACAAGCTAGTAGAAAGGACAAGTTAGTTGTTTATATACTAGAGGATTTGTCATGATAATAGTGGGATTTAGATTTTTGAAGCTAAATTCAACCAAGGCCTTATGTAGGATGACTTTGAAGAATTTTCAACAAAAAATTATAACCCCATACTTTCAAGATAGCTATAATAACAAATTTCTTCATCCTAAAGAAATAAAATCTATTAGTGACAGAATATACAACTAATTTTATGAACTTAGTTCGTTTTTCTCCCATGGTAACTAAATCTCATCCTTGAAGGCACCCATATTTTAGTCTATAATGTGACCAAAAAAAAATTCTTAGATAGTTGTGTTCTACACTAGTGATTATACAGACATGGTTAATAGAGAAACAATAGAAGAAAGAGATTTCACTGGAAATACAACTGCAAGAAATTTGTTTTTCTTCATGGGAATATGTGGAAACTATAATGTTGAAAACAATAAGAAAATGGACACATATTTCCAAGGTGGTGGAGCATCTTGGAATCAAACCACTAAATCAGTTAACTTTCCTCCACCACCCAAAAGTAAGAATGGATATTTCTAATGTGGTTCATTCAAGAATATAAATTGAGATTTTATGACACAAACCAAAGCATGTCTCAACTATAATAATATTGGATATCATTATTATAATTTCCATAGCACTAAAAATACAACTTTTGATAATACATATCATGTGTCTCAAACATATTATGCATTGATGGGATGATCACATTAGAATAGTTCTAATCCTCAGAACCAAGTGAGGTAATGTGATTCTAGGATAACCACAAATCCTTATATAATGAAACTATATAAAGAAATAAATTAACATGGGGGAGTGAGTAAGATGTTTTATGGTGAAAAACATGTGATGACAGAATTCCACTCTAGTCCTTTGACTTTATGAGGTACCATTATACTTAACTAAAATCTTACGAAAGTTTTTCTTGATACTGTTTCACACAACCCTTTTATTTCTTCATGCGCCATTAATAAAATGGTGTTTCATATCGAGATGATTCTATATGAGATTATTATTCAAGAACCTCTTAGGTAGTGAGAGTATATGGGATTTAAATGTTCATTTTTTTCTATAATAATAGATGGAGTCTGGTTTGATTGGGACTTTTCTGTTTTAAAAATGGATGTCTTTTAATTGATCATAGGAATTGATTAGTTGGTTTATTTCAAGGAACATATAAATTTTTATCCATGATGAGTAAAATTTATACCTCCTGATGGGGAAGTGCATAATTTTAAAGGATACTAGAATGTGAAGGCTGGAAAAGAAATATCTTTTGGACCAATGGTTGGAACTATTTTTTATCAATCAGAAGCAGTCAATTTTGGGACTAATATAATAATTGAGATTAGAAATTTTCCTACCATATATTATTGTTATCCTGATGTGTTTCCTTATGATTTCACTGGTATTCTACTTGAATGGGAAGTATATATTTTTATTTAAATAATTTTGGGGACAAATTCTATTTTATCCATCATATATAATTGTACCAATGAAATTAAAGGAGTTGAATATCCAATTACAAGAATAGGAAAGTAATGGATTAATAAGACCATTTATGTTTCCTTAGGCTAATCTAGTTATATCTTTTAAATAAGGTAAATGGTTTTTTATGACTCTGTATTGATTATCATAAGTTAAATCCGGTTACAATAAAGAATATAGATCCACTAACTAGGATAGAAAACATTTTTTTATAAATTTAAGGGATCCCAATGGTTCTCTAAAATTTATCTATCCTCAAAGTATCATAAAATCTGGGTTAGGAAAGAGGATATTTTGAAAAAAACATTTAGAAGTTGTTATAGTCATTATGAATATGCGGTTAGGCCCTTTAGTCTCATGAATACTCCAGTGGTTTTCATGGAATCGATGAATAATAATTTTCATTATTACCCATATTCTTTCACTATGGTATTTTTGGATGAAATTTCAGTGTATTCCTGAAGTTAGAAAGAACATGATGGACACTTAGAGACTGTGTTGAGCATTTTCTGAAAGCATTGATTATATGAAAAATTCAATAAATGTGATTTATAGATATAATAAGTTCACATTCTTGATAAAGTTGTATCAGTAGACCCTATAAAGATAGATGTTGTTGTATCTTGGAAACCATCGAAAATTTTCTTTATGATACACAGTTTTTTGGGCTTAGCTTGTTACTATCATTGGGACTTCTAATGACCCAAATATCCTATGAAATCTCTCAAAATAAAAGTAACTCCATTACATTGGATTGATTATTTTTAAGAATCCTATTTAGATCATAAACCAAGGATCCATTCCATTCCAATTCTTGTTTTTCTGAAACTTGAGAAAGGTCATGTGGTTTTTGTGACACCTATGGATCTAGACTCGGCTGTGTTCTCATGGAAGGAGATCATGTGATGTCTTATGGATCATGATAGTTAGTAATTCATGATAAGATATTTTAACTCATGAATTAGAATTAGTTTTAGTGGTTCATGACTTTAATACGTGGTGTCATTATCTTTTCAGTGATAAATTCACTATGTTTATAGACCATAAAATATTGAAACACATCATTTCACAATAATATTTGAACCTAAGGAAAATAAATGGATTAGATATCTCTAAATATTTGACTTTGGATTGGTTTATACACTTGTAAAAGGTAATTATATGTCTTATTATTTAAGATATAATTCATTCAATCATTAATCCAAAGAGGCTCATGAATAGTGGAAATAGATGAGTATCATAGCTGATATACATTTGGATTGGACTGATAAAAATGAAGTTGCAATTTTCTATATGGTGACTCTTATTCCTTAATTGGTTAAAATATTCAAATATTCTTGAAGATTGGATTCTATTCACCTCACCGTTATGTAAAAAATCAATAGTAGGGAGACCATTGATAGATGGAAACAAGATGGGGATTTCATGTTTCTTTTTTGAGATCAGATAGTTGTTTGGTTGTCATGTCAGGAAAAAATTCTTTCTGTATACCATCACATGAAATGGATTTTTTATCTTGTAATTCATAATATGTATAAGGTTTTTTGAACTCATTTCTGGTGGGCTGGAAAGAAAATAAAAGCACAAGAGTATGTCTTAAGTTGCCTCACTTGTCAGGTGGTTAGAGTTGAGCCAATGAACAGCTGGTATGTTGTAATCTTTACTAATACCCATCTATAAATGAGATCACATAGCTTTTTATTTTTTCATAAGAATACCAAGAATGGTTTGGAGACATGATTCTATTTGGATGACTATGGATCAACTCATAAATATAGATCACTTAATCCTTATTAGTGAATCCAATAAGGTGGAAAACTTGGAAAAAATCTATATTTGGGAGGTCATAAAGTTTTATAGAATTACAGTTTCAATCATCTCCGACCAAGATCCTTATTTTAAATCTCAAATTTGATTATCTTTATATAAATATTTCATTACCTATTTGAACATGAGCAAAACATATCATCCTCAAATATATGTAAAACCAGAATAGACAATCCAAATGTTTGAAGACATGCTCTGAGCTTATGTCATGGATTTCAGAGGCTCATGGTAGGAACCTATAGTATTATTTGAGTTTTCATAAAATAATAGTTATTAATACTTGATACATATAGATCCTTTTTAAGAATTTTATGGTTTTCCTTATCGATATCCACTTTGTTGGGTTGAGACCAAAGATACTTCACTGTTGTGACCTAGTCTTGTTCAAGAGATGACTAAGAAAATTCAAATTATCTAGAAAAGGATGTTGATGGATCAGATTCTTCATAAATATTATTTAGATCATCTTCCCAGGTTATTATTGTTTGATTTGAGAAATCATGAGTTCTTGAAAGTCTCTCTAAATCATAGTCTTTGGAATTTGTGTAATCATGGTAAATTTTTTCCTCAATACATCGACCCTTTTGAAATACCAGAATTAATTTGTGATATGGATTATTAGTTGGATTTACTAACATGATTAATCTCTATACATAATGTATTTTATATATATCAATTGAATAATTACCAACCTAATCCTGACCATGTGATTTGATGGGGCCAAATTGAACTTTCATCAGATTCTACTTTTCTATATGTGTTGATACATATCATGGATAGATAAGAGAAGTTATTATATGGAAAGAATATCTCTTTTGTGGGAGTTTTATAAAATCATGTTTAAATTCAAGAAGAGACATGGACACATTAAGACTCTATTTTAAGATTTGGTGTCCTAAAACCAACTGATTTTAATTTGATTACATGGATATTTAATGTATTATTACATATTGTTCATTGTTCTGTATGACTATGATGTAATAATGTCCTATAGTATTTGTTGCATTGATAAGGTCATGATAGTTCCCCGTTATGATGAAAACCTTGAAATTATATGACAATATTATTAAATATAGTTATGTGGTTGGATGACATACTATGATGGGACACATAACATGCAGACCATTAGGTGCGAGTACTCGTAAGAATATGATACTTCCTCTCATGAAGTTCGCACTTGGTAATATCTAATATAGGAGATTATGAGAACATACCCGCTGGTAGGAATTCCGCATGTTTTGGTGTCATCAGATATTTCTATCTGCAAGTGTGTGTAATGATCCTTAGACTTTAATGTTATCATTAATATAGGTCACAACTTGCACACTTTTATTTACTGACGAAAACTGTCACACATATAGTTGGCGGGAAGTAGGGTACGTTGGGTGTGTCATGAGTGTCATGTTATTAATGGATAAGTCGAGGAAGGATTTGTCCCTTCCATTTATAGAAGTTTATATCTTAGAACTTTGATTGAAATAGAACTGTCACGTGAAATTCCATGGCCATGGTGTAACGATGAGTTTATTTTAGGTAGTCAAAGAAAGACGTATCAAGCATAAAAGTTTATGACACTATCATGAAACCTGCTTGATGAGATATTGTGACAAAGGGATTATATTATATAGTGAGCGTTCGTATGCGGATGTCATTGTTGTGACTTTACATTCTTTCTCTTGGGTGCCTTGACCCGTTGCTAGACAGTACTCTTAGACTTTAGCAAGCCTGCCTAATGCCAACAAGAAATAATCCTAGAGGGACACACACTAAGTGTTTTTGGTGGTCTTGGTTAAATTCTATTTGAATTTAATTAATGAAATAAATATTATTCTCAAGACTATGGAATAATTTTATTCAAGTTAAAATGACCACATAAATTAAATAATATATATATATTTATTTTATTTAACATTTAATAAATATTTATTCACTAGTTTGTAAATAAAATATTCATTTAAGAGAATAAATTATTTAATTATTTATTCAGGTGTTCAAAAAATGGAAGTGGAATTTGAGAGGACCAAGGCCAGTTCGGTAGTAAAATAATTATTTTCAAGATGGTAAATAATTATTTAACTAGTTGGCACAAGTTAAAATAATAACAACGCTACTATTATTTTATAATGTGAAATTTTATTTATAATTCCATTTTGCGCAAGTTGGCACACCATAAATAATGACGTGGTATTATTATTATGAGCATGGGTTTTATCTAAGTTCATGAATATATTTAATTTATATTATGCAATTAAATATTGTAACTAAAGTTCCATGCATATAAATATACAAGTATGCCTATTGTGCCAAACACCACACGACACCGAATCGTACACCCGGTGAATTGAGAATTGTTGAGCTAAACAATTTCTCTCTAAAATCCTCTTCCCACCCCTCTCAAGAATGAGAGACATTCTTCAAGTCTAGAGAACAAGAGATCAATAAAAACTGACACAAGACACTCACTTCGTCACATTAGCACCCGGAGAACGAGTGGTGTCGATCAGAGGCCATCAGAGCATGTGTGGATCACCGCTAGAGGAATTCTAGTTTGTATCCTTACAAGAATAGTGAGATAATCTAGAAGGGTCATTCCAGATGATCAACATCATCAATAAAGAAAATACCAAAGATCCAGGTATTATTTTCTTTATGAAATTAATTAAATTAATTATAAACATGATGTGCATGATCCTCTCTAAAGGTTTCATGCCTCTTCCTCCTTTATCTAAATCTTTGATTCTATTCCATGGATACTGGAATTCATCATTGTATTGATCCCAGAATAATCATTGATCATGGTAAAAATCAATGTTGGGTCCCATCCCAACCATGCTTCCACTGCGCCCAAAACCTTCAAGTGGTATCAGGGCGGTTACATCATAGTTTATAATTATTTAAATATTTCATTTATGACTTACACATTTACTAATTTAGTTGTTTCAATTCAAGTTAATCATTCTACAAATATGAATCTCTAGATATATTCCTCCTCTTTCATTTCTCATTCACCTTATAGAAACAATCTTTTCTTTTAATTTTGATTAAAATAAAATAGAGGATCTCATTTGGAGGTACCAAAGCTTCCTGGCCGTACAACACTAGAACACACGGTGTGTATTCATCAGTATACACCATGTAGTCAAGATTCAATGCATCAGACCGGTCCACCAAACCAAGATGCGTGTTAGAGTCTTTCTAAGTCTTAAATGACTTTGTGTGTTGACTAGGAATAGGTGGCACACAGTTTCTGGATTACATGCCGTGTAGTCCACTAGACATGATGTGTAGTCCCTTCGGATTAGGGTTGGACCATGTACCCCATACACAGATTTCCCAACTAGAAACTGTGTAATGCGGATACTACATGGCGTGTGGCTCACTGAACATGCCGTGTACTCCAAATATTTCTGAAGTACACTCACACGCCGTTTCCCTGGGTGTGTACTTCAGATGGACGGTGAAAAATAGTACACTCCATATATTTGGAACTATATGTTGTGTACTCATCCAAATTACACATATTTATTAAACTTTATTATTATATTATACAAATCCTTGAGATGTGTACCATTGTGTGGGCGTAAAGATGAGGCACAACTTGTGATAGATGTTTTATATATATGTGTTTAATTTAACATCTACGTAATGTTCATTTCTACTCATTGGGTAGTTATGAATAGGAATTCACCAGGTTTCCTCCAAGGTACAAGTTACGTACAAATATAATTTTAAATGAATTTATTTGTTTAAAATTATGATGGATGATAATCTCAAGGAAATTTAAAAAAGGGGTTAAGATAAAAGGATTGATTAATTAAATATGATAATTAATTGATTCAATCAAGATTTATCTTAAACAAGAATGATTAAATAATTGAATGCCAGTTTTATTTATGCATAAATATCATTGCATGTATGGATGATCATGAGCTAGACCAAGATCTTTGTATGTGGATGGTCTCTTTTAATTAATTAATTTAAATTAAATTTGTTGTCCTGCGAGCCATCTCTCCTAATTAATATATATGGTCTAAGTTCCCAAGGTTTCTTTTATGTAAAACCCCTTTTTACCCCTCACCTACATGTGATTTAAAAAAAGGCATATGTAATGGATGGAACTCCCAAGCTAGTGGCAACAGTTCAAGCTGGAGCCGAGACGAAACCAATCCCAGGAGATATAGAGGTGGAAAAGTGGAAAGCTGTAAACATGAACCCAAAAGGTTCAAGTTGTTTATCCCCTAGGCCAGGGTTAGTTTATCAACCTCTAGATAAAATAACTATTAGAAAATCTCAAGATCATTTCTTTATTTTATTTCTATCAGTTTCATGGTTTATCATTATGGATGTGTTTTCATGATCACATAATTAATGAATTAAACAAGCATGTAATATAGTACTAAAATAAACCAGACTTATGCGTAAATATTATCAAGACATGGTTAATCACTTAAGTAAGTTCTACTTAATATTAACAAGCATGTGATAATGATAATATGAAATTCATACATAAGAGATTAAAATCCCTCAAATAAAATATTAAGTCAGACCAAGACTTTCGTTACTTGATTAAGGAAAAAACTCAATAAAACTATGTGTTTGACCAACCCTTGTCGGGATACATAATTTTATACTGGAATACCTTATGAAAGGTTTCGAGTTGACTTAACCATATTACATCATGAGGAGTATCCCTTGATAGACTTGGTGTAATATTGGAGGCAAGAGTTGAGGAAATCCAAAGTCATGATTTCAGGATTGGGGAGCCCATTCAATAGATCAAGGAGATTCAAGCCCATAGTTGGCAAAGACCTACCTACCTAAATACCTTCTAATTGCTTGAAAAACCCTTGTTGGGGTTATGTGAAGGGGAATATGGATCCTTTACACTAGAATGTCGTGGAGATTGGACATTCCTAGTTCAATTTTGAGGGATATTGGGACTTGATAAAATAGTGGGAGACTTAAATAAAATTTATTATTTCTCATAAAATGTAATCAAGAAAGTACTAATGATCTGCTCTTTTAAATTTTAGAATAAAAATGAAAATATCATCAACCACACTATATCTATAATAAATTATGGATAAAGACAACATCCTCACCAGTAGTAACTTCTAGGAATGGTTTAGACACCTTTGGGTTATCCTACACCATGAACGGAAGTCTTACATGATAGAGTCAGCATTACCTGATCTACCTACCAAAGAGGCGAGTGATGAGGATTTTTTGGTCTATGAGGAACATATGAACGACACAGTCGACATTCAATGTTTGATGTTATCATCAATGTCTAGTGAGGTCATAAAGTCTCATGAAAACATGGATGCTTATAGCGTGATCGATCACCTCCATGGTCTTTACTAGGAGATAGAAAGACATGAAAGGTTTGAGATCTCTAAGGCACTCTTTCAATGTAAGCTTGGAGAAGGTTCCCTAGATGGGCCTCATGTAGTCAATATAATTGGATACATTGAGAGCCTAGAGGTTCTAGGGTTTAAACTCCCTGAATAACTGGGCACCAATATCATTTTCGCATCACTCCCTCAGAGCTTCTCTAACTTTATTTTCAATTTCAATATGAACAACATTGAGAAGTCTCTATCTAATCTTTTTATCCTCATTCGCCAAGTGGAAAAATATATGAAGCATGAAAAGCCTTATGTCATTATGGTGAATAAGAGGATAGGGAAGGTGAAGACCTTTAAGCCCAAATCTTCTTCACAACCTTCCAAAAAAAGGGAGAATCAAAGGGGAGGCAAGGGAACAGGAGGCTGTTTGTTTCACATGTGGCAAGAAGGGCCACTGGAATAAGAACTGCACCCAGCCTAAGAAGCAAGGGGAAGATTCAGGTGCGTTTTTATCGAATGAAATCTATCTGTTCCTACAAATTGGGTATTAGATACAGCTTTTGGTGCTCATATATGTATCCAAATACAGTAACCAATTAGATTCAGGAAGATTGATTGAGGGGAGGTATATCTACGAGCAGCCAATGGAGCCAGACTTGCTGCTATAGCTGCTAGGGACTACCACCTCACATTGCTAATTGGGATGATATTGGTTTTAAAGGGTTGTTTTTATGTGCCTTCTATAACCAAAAACATAATTTATGTATCCATAATTGATATAGATGGATTTGTTTTCAAGTTTAGAAATGAATATTTCTTCTTTTATAAAGATAGCATTTGTTTTGGTAAGGAACATTTATAAAATGGTCTTTATGTGTTGGATTACACAAACCAAGTAATGGAAATCAATGACGAAGATACTTCACATGGCTCATACCACACCCAACTTTGGCATCACCAGCTAGTTCATGTAAACGATAAACACTTGAAAAAGTTACACCAATATAGATATTTAGATTCTTTTGAACTAAAACCACTTGACATATGTCATGCATGTTTATAAGGCAAAATGACCAAAGCTCCATTTGGTGGGAAAGTTGAAAGGGCTAAATAGATTCTTGAATTGGTTCATACCGATGTGTGTGGACCATTTCCAGTTGAATCAAGGTGTGGGTACTCATACTTCATAAATTTTACTGATTATTTTAGTAGACATGGATATATCTATTTAATGAGGTATAAGTCAGATTCCTTTGATACGTTCAAGGAATACAAGAATGAATTTGAGAACTAGATTAGTAAGAAGATTAAGAAACTCATCTTAGAATGAGGTGGGGAATATATTAATCAAGAATTCATTGATTACTTACGAAAGTTTGGGATCCTATCTCAACTCACTCCTCCTTACACACCTTAATGGAATGGTGTAATTGAAAGGAGGAACTACACCTTATTAGACATGGTGAGATCAATGATGAGTCATGCAAGTCTTCCATTATCCTTTTGGGGGTATGCATTACAAATATCAGCACATATACTAAACCAAGTACCATCTAAATCGATAAATGGTATTCCATACGAGTTCTGTAGTGGAAGAAAATCCATGTTATCAAATTTACATGTGTGGGGTAGTGAATCATTTGTTAAGGCCTCTTTAGGTAACAAACTCCCACCCCAAGGCACAAATTGTACCTTTATAGGATACCCCAAGGAAAAAAAGGGATATTACCTATACAACCCCTCAGACAAAAAGGTTATAGTGGAAAGACATGCCATATTCTTTGAGAGGGAGCACATCTCCAAAAGACATAGTAGGAGTGTGATAGACTTTGATGAATTTGAGGCTCAAGGTATACAAGAGTTGGTACATGAATAGATTCTACAAATCCCCATGGAAGAAGAATTTATTCCAGAGACATAAGTACTATGTTGGATTACAAGAGAGGTTAAAGAATTAGAACAGTACGGATTTATAGCTACCAAGGATGGTGACTCATTATTAGTTGATAATAATTATCCTCTAACCTATAAGTAATTAGTAAGTGGAACAGACGTTTCCAAGTGGCAAGAATCCATGAATTCTGAAATGGATTCCATGTACCAAAACCAAGTCTGTATTTTGGTAGATCCTCCAGTTGATGTAAAGCTTGTTGGTTGAAAATGGGTATTTAAGAAGAAACTAGACATGGAAGGACAAGTCAGTACCTATAAGGCACATTTGGTTGCAAAAGGATTTAAACAGCATCAAGTAATTGAATACGATGAAACATTTTTACCAGTTTCAATGCTGAAATCCATCAGAATTCTACTTGCCTTTATGGATTACCATGACTATGATATTTAGAAAATGGATGTAAAAACAACATTCCTTAATAGGAACCTTCAGGAAGATGTGTACGTGACACAACCTGAAGGGTTTGTGACTCCAAAGGATGCCAATAAGGTATGAAAGTTGTAGAAATCCATTTATGGATTAAAGAAAGCATTCAGGTCATGGAACATTCCTTTTGATGAAGCCATAACATAATTTGGTTTTATCAAGAATGAATGTGAGTCTTGTGTATACAAATGGTTTAGTGGGAGTGTAGTTGTTTTCATAATAGTATATGTTGATGACATATTATTTATTGGAAATGAGATACCAGTATTAAAGTCTATTAAGGCATGATTGAATCAATGCTTCTCTATGAAGGACTTGGGAGAGGCAACATATATTCTTGGGATCAAGATCCATCGTGATAGATCTAATATATTATTGGGCCTAAGTCAAAGTACATACATTGATAAGATACTGAAGAGATTCAATATAGAACAATCCAAGAGGGGATTGTTGCCAACATCACATGGCATTCATATTTCTAAGAAAATGTGTCCTAAAAAACATGAGGAAAGAAAGATAATGGAAAGGACTCCATACGCATCAACAATTGGGTTAGTCATGTATTCCATGCTATGTACTAGGCTGGATATCGCCTACACATTGAGTGCGGTAGATAGATATCAAGCTGACCCAGGTGACCGCCATTGGATGACAGTCAAGACTATCCTAAAGTATCTGAGGTGTACTAAGGATATGTTCCTGGTTTATAGAGGAGATGAGGAACTAGTCATCAGAGGATATATAGATGATAGTTTCTAGACTGATCAAGATGACATGAAGTCGCAAAAAGGATACATATTCACTTTGAATGGAGGTGCAGTGAGTTGGAAGAGATCAAAGAAGAGTGTGGTCACAGATTCTACAACAGTGTCTGAGTATATCACAGATTCTAAGGTAGCTAAAGAAGAAGTTTGGATGTGAATATTCATCTAGGAGCTAGATGTGATACCTAGAAGTAAAGATCCCATCACATTGTACTGTGATAATAATGCAGTGGTGGATCTCGCAAAAGAGCCAAGGTCACATTAGTGGAAGAAGCACATACTTCAAAAGTATCATCTCTTGAGGGATTTTTCTTAGAGAGGTGAAGTTGCATTGAGAAGTATTTCCATGAAAGAAAATGTGGAAGACCCCTTGACTAAAGACTTGACTCAACAGAAACATGATCACCATGTGAGGTCTAGCAGACTAAAAGTCATAGGAAGTTGGCTCTAGTACAAGTGGGAGTTTGTAAGAGTTGTTTTCCTAGAACCAACTGGTTTTACTTTGATTACATGGATATTTAATGTATTATTATATATTTTTCATTGTTCTTTATTACTATGATGTAATAATGTCCTAGAGTATTTGTTTCATTGATAAGGTCATGGCAGTTCCCCGCTATGATGAGAACCATGAAATACTATAACAATATTCTTAAATATAGTTCTACAGTTGGATGACATACTATGATGGGACAAATATCATGCATACCATAAGGTGTGAGTACTCATAAGCATATGAGACTTCCTCTCATGAAGTTCACACTTAGTAATCTCAAAGATAAAAGATTATGAGAAAAAACCCGCTAGTAGGAATTCTGCATGTTTTGGTGTCATCAGATATTTCTATCTATGAGTGTGTATAATTATCCTTAGACTTTAATATTATCATTAATATGTGTCATTACTTGTGAACTTTGATTTACTGATGAAAACTATCACCCATATAGTTGGCAGGAAGTAGGGTACGTTGGGTGCATCACAAGTGGCATGTTATTAATGGATAAGTCAAGGAAGGATCTGTCCCTTCCATTTATAAAAGTTGATATCTCAGCCCTTTGATTGAAATATAACCGTCATGTGAAATTCCATGTCCATGGTGTAATGATGAGTTTATTTCAGGTAGACAAAAAATGACGTATCAAGCATAAAAGTTGATAACACTATTATGAAACCTGCTTGATTAGATATTGTGAAAAAGGTATTATATTACATAGTGAGCATTTGTATGTGGATGTAGTTGTTGTGACTTTATGTTCTTTCTCTTGGGTGCCTTGACCCATTGCTAGACAGTACTCTTGGACTTTAGGAAAGACTACCTAATGCCAACGAGAAATAATCCTAGAGGGTCACACACTAAGTGTTTTCGGTGGTCTCGGTTAAATTATATTTGAATTTAATTAATGAAATAAATATTAATCTCAAGACCATGGAATAATTTTATTCAAGTTAAAATGATAGAATAAATAAAATAAAATATATATTTTTATTTTATTGAACATTTAATAAATATTTATTTACTAGTTTGAAAATAAAATATTTATTTAATAGAATAATTTATTTATTTATTTATTTTGGTGTTAAATAAATGGAATTAGAGCTCGAGTAGACCAAGGCTGGTCCGGTAGTAAAATAATTATTTGTAATATGGTAAATAATTATTTAACTAGTTGGCATAAGTTAAAATAATAATTACATTACTATTATTTTGTGATGCAAAATTTTATTTATAATTCCATTTTGAGAAAGTTGACGCACCATAAATAATGATGCAGTATTATTATTATGAGCGTGGGTTTTCTTTAAGTTCATGAATGTATTTAATTGTTGTTATGCAATTAAATATTGTAACTGAAGTTCCATTCATATAAATAGACAAGTATGCCTATTGTGTCAGACACCACATGACACCGAATCGTACACCCGGTGAATTGAGAATTGTTGAGCTAAACAATTTCTCTCTCAAATCCTCTTTCCACCCCTCTCAAGAACGAGAGACGTTCTTCAAGGATGAAGAACAAGTGTCAAGAATGACCGAAACAAGACACTCGCTTCATCGTGCTAGCACCTGGAGAATGAGCGATGTCGATCAGATGCCATCGAAGCACGTGTGGATCACCGCTAGAGGGATTCTAGTTTGGATCATTACAAGCATAATGAGATAATCTAAAAGGGTCATTCTGGATGATCGACATCATCGACAAAGAAAATACCGATGAACCATGTATTATTTTCTTTATGAAATTAATTAAATTAATTATAAACATGATGTGAAAGATCCTCTCTAAAGGTTTCGGGCCTCTTCTTTATTTATCTAAATCTTTGATTCTATTCCATAGAGACTGGAATTCATCACTGTATTGATCCTAGAATAATCATTGATCTTGGTAAAAATCAAAGTTGGTTCCTATCCCAACCATGCTTCTACTGCGCCCGAAACCTTCATCTATGACATAGTAATGGCCCGAACTTTTCCAAAGCACCATAAATAACAAACTTTCCAAGGATGGAAATCCTAATGTTGGGTAGAATGTAATAGCCCTAGTTTTAGGTAATTTAACCTTTTATTATTTATTTTTAAGTTAAATAATACTTTGATTTAGTTTTGGGAGTTTCTAGATGGTTTTGTTGTGTTTTGGAAGGGTTTTTAAGGGTATATGATTTGATCATGGGTTGGGGAGACTGTGTAGGATATCTAGAGAATCATGCACGAGTTAAGGGGGGTTATGGTAAAGTGCATAGTTTTCACACTGTTTTTCCAAAATATGTGGATTCCATGAGAAACCATGAATGTGGAGATAGTGGGAAAAAGCACAGTTGGACCATAGTTTGTAAAATCATGTGAACCAATCCAATGGTTTGGGCATGGATTTTACAATTAAATTTCTTAAAATATAAGGGTTAATGATTATGATCTATAAAAAATTTATGAAAATTGTGGACCATTTTCATTCTCTTCCTAATCATATATATCTTCTTGATAGTCTCACATATGATGCTTGGTCCAATTAATGACGTTTCTCTAGTATCTACCCAATATAGTAAAGAGTGACATAGAAAAACATACGATTCCACCTATGGGATCACATGTATTATTTTATAATAACTATTATTATAGGAAAACTCCACAAAATGAAAATGGTCTTCCCATGAACCACCAAAGTTCATGACACAAGCTAGAGGAATATCCTATAAATAATAAATTGTATTCTTTGACTAGAAATCCATTTTAGGATGATATATCACACTTATTATCAACTTGGTTTTATAGTCCAGTTGAAAGGAGTGCCGAAACCATGAGGTAAATCCAAAATCTCTGTAAAAGACAATATAAACTCATACCATATACAATTTCACCACTTCTCAAATATAGATATTTTTCAACTTGTCTACCATATTCATCACCCAAATTTAAATGAGGTATGAAAACATCATGTGTTGGTCCATAATCTTCCAAATGGTATGTTTACTTTGAAGTGTACTCTATAATCCAATGAAATAGTCAATGAAAATCATATCACACTTCCATACAGGTTTGAGAACCAATTTTAACATTTTAACTAGATGCTAATGTTCAGTCTTGACCTGTTGACAGGTGAGACATCACATAACATAATCATCCACCTTTTTCTTCATACTTGAGCACCTAAAATGGTGCTTCATTTACCTATACAATTTATGAATACCCATTTTTATATCTCCCTTTGAGTTTTTATAAGAATAAAGTAGTTGGTCATGGAAATATGGAGGAAATATGACTCAATATTAGAAGCATAACACAAAATTTACTTTTTCTATCCACCCCTCAATGGTCTTCCCACTAGTGAGGTTTGAAATCACTGTAAGATAATAAGGAAATAATTGTTGTAAATCATAGACTTATTCAACTAATACATGAATAAGAGTGACCGTAAATAAAAAAAGAAACATCATTCTACTTAGTACATTCTAAGATCACAACATCAATTACTTCTATAAGCGTCCATTGGTCTTAGGAGTCTCCAACCACTTGATTATATTGATTATAATTTCAAGCATCAACCACTTAATTTTCTTTCCCATATATATAAAACAATTCAAATTCAAAAATCTTGATATATTATACCCAATGTATTTTCCGTAAATTCAAGTCCCTCTATGAGAATATGTGTTTCAAGCTCTTGTGATCCATTAATATGGTGAAATTTTAACCAAATAGATAATGAAACCATGTTTTTAAGGCATGGATTACTATTGTTAATTACAATTTATGGTTTGGATATAACTTTTCATGTATTATTAATTTTCATGGTTCATAAACTGTGACACAATATCCCTACATGAGGACACATACTAATCTAGTTCCAGAAGCATCACAAATGACAATGTATCCCTCACCTGGTTCTATAAAGTTAATCATAGGTCATAAAGTGAGTTGATCCTTATTTTTTTTTGAAAGATTTATAACAATGATCACCCTAAT
Source organism: Viscum album (assembly GCA_963277665.1). Lineage (NCBI taxonomy): Eukaryota > Viridiplantae > Streptophyta > Magnoliopsida > Santalales > Viscaceae > Viscum > Viscum album. Next base: position 329,166,592 of record OY728158.1, read on the forward strand.
GGTATAGAGTACCAATCCTTATTAACTAATTCATGGGAGAAGCATGACATAAGAAATCACATAAAAAGATATGATAATATCTTACTAATCCCAGAAAACTATGTATCTCAAAAACATTCTTAGGTGGTTTCCAAGAAATAAAAACCTCAATTTTATCAGGATCAAATGATATGCCATTTTATAGTGACATGTCCAATAAAGATAATTTCTTATATACATAAGTCACACATTTATATTTTTTCATAGAGATGGAGATATTTTAATGTACTCAATATGATCTCAAAGTGACTTTCACGGTCATCCTTCATGTGATAATACACCAAGATATCATCAAAGAATACTACAATGAATGAATATAGGTTTCTATGAAATATAAAATTCATTAATTCCATAAATAATGATAGTTAATTTGGAAGATCAAAGGTAATGACCAAGTATTCATAGTAGTTATAACAAATTCTAAAAGTAGTCTTGGGGATATCCTCTTTCCTAAATCATAGTTGGTGGAACCTTGACTAGAGATAAATTTTAGAGAAATTATTGGATACCATTAATTAATCAAAAAAATAATCAATTCTAGGAATATGACATGAATCCTTTATCATAACTTGGTTCATCTTATTAAAATTGTCACAAATCTAGAGTGAACCACCTTTTTCATAAAAAATTGAACCAGAGGAGCAAAAGGTGATGTAATTGGTCTTATAAAACCCTTTATTTTCAATTATTCTAGTTGGACCTGAATTTATAATAATTGTTTCTATTATTTTGTATGATCAAATTGAAATAGTATTCATTATGGGAGTAGGTTGATATAAATTTCCAATTCCCTCTTAGTTAGTAATCCTGAAAAATTTTATAGAAATATATCAAGGTATCAATCAACTATATCAAGAAGAACTCGATATTTTTCTGCATCAATAGACCCCAAGGTGATCAATACTAATTGATATGATATTCTCCCAACCACTGTCACTAAAATTTTAACTTTTTTTTAAATTAACATCTCATTCCCTTTTGAATAACTTCAAAACTGCTTATAGTGATGTAAATGTTACCCGTTGAGAATATAAGTCAATGTTACTAAAATTTTAATTTTTTTTAAATTAACATCTCATTCCCTTTTGAATAACTTCAAAACTTCTTATAGTGATGTAAATGTTACCCGTTGAGAATATAAGTCAATGTTAGTATTGAATAGTTAAAGTTAATCCATTATAAAGATTTTATAGAATATTCACATATCTAATATAGTAGACTCCCTTATAAACTAGACTGATTCAGTGGTGACAAAACATACTAGAAATTTAAATCTCTTTCACTCCCATTTCCTGATAAGTGTCATGATGCTCATAACATGCAACATAATTTTCATAAAAAAGCCTGGGTTTTTTACCACATGAGAAGTAATAAAAGAATAGGAAGCACTAATTTTAAACAATACATTAATCAATCAAGAGTTATAGAGAATGGTCCCTCACACTATCCAGGGACCAACTTATTCATTTTTTGTACTTTCATTAGCTCCAAAGAGTTTTCAATCGACTCCCCCTGACTAATTTTGGCTCTCATGTCAAGGAAGTACCTAATGAGGTATTTAGGTAATTCTAGAATCATCCTTAGTACCACAATTTTAAAGATTATAATAACTATGAAGATAGAGTCCTAGTTGAATATGAGAATCCTATAAAATGCTAGAACCAACATCACCAATTGATTTTATAGGATTCGTACAATAGTTCCTAATATTTCCCATGCTACCATAATTATAACACTATTAATCAATTTATGTACATTACCTCTTATTGCATTCCAAAGAGAAACATAAAAAGTTTCCCAACTGATTTCTACGATGGTGAGGAAAAGAAACTGAACCAGTAGACTGGTTCTCTAGTGTTTTTCTACCATAGGAGAAACTCTCCCTCTTGTACTTATTCTTAAAATTGGATTTCCCACCCATTTCTGAGAGGAAAAAGTCATTTTTTCCACTAAGGTTCCTAGTGATGTATTTTTATTCCACCAAATAACTATTTATCATGTTCATGAAATTTTAAATAAAAAACATCACCCTCTAGAACACATTTCTAATCACAGACCTGCTTCAAACATTTGTGCCTTGAGTGGTTCACTAGTAACCAATTCTGATATAAAATGAGAAAGGTATGTAAATTAATCTCTATATTTGATAGCCAAAAGGTTTTCTTACTTGAGGTCTAAGAAATCTATTATTCATCATACATAGAAGGAATGTAAGTATAATTTTTTATTAAAAAATTCCTCAAATATTTTTCTAGTAAGGCCTTGGTCAACTTTTTCTTATACAATAAGGTCCCAATATTTTCATTCCAATCCTCAAGAATATACACCTAGCGATTCAATTTAATTTTTTATAGGGTAACCAAGAAATTAAAAAATTTATTCATTCTTCCAAGACATGTTTCTATATTCTAATGTCCTGAGTCACCCCAAATGATTGGTGGATTTTTCCTTTGGAATCTCATTGAGTTATCCACATAATGGGTTACCCTATATGAATTCTTTCATTTATAACATGAAAAATTCCATGATACTTATGAAAAAACTCTATTTCACTTGTGGTTTAGGTGGGGAAACATGCTCAGAAACATCATCTTATAGATTTCTAAGTATCCTATATTCATAGAAAAATAAAAACATAATTATAACATAATAATTTAATCACAAGACTTTTATCATAAAAAGAGTTATAAAATGAAGTTCATAAATATAAAATGAATGATGAAGTTTTAGTGGTAATTAGTTTTACTAATGGATAATACTAAAATCTTATTGTCTAAACCCATAATGATGAGGTGATAAAAAACCTAGATGATCTTAAAACACTTTTTTTACCCAAACCACCCTGGTAACTTGTTGTTTTGCATAAATAGGTTATCTATGCTTTTTTTTGATTAACATTTTTATCTCTACAAATCCTATCTCCATACCTAACACTTTTGATTGATAAACCATGTTAAATAAATACCATTTATAACTTCCTTGTCTGACCCATTAGCTTTAAAAGAACTAGAATTCCACTAAATTTATGTGACATACCCCAAAAAACAAATGATAAAATTAAATTCCAATGGTATATGTAATAATTTATGGATTATTTACCCACAAAAATAAAACAACCTACAATAAGATACCATAAGATTATAAAATAAACATGATGAATGAAATAAAAAATCTAAAATCATAATGAAAAAATATGACCAGAATTAAATATGTGGTGAAAAAAGTTAGCAACAAGACTAAAACATCCCAAGATCTAAAATACTCCAAGACACTGACATGGAATCATGATGACTCTATTGTAAGACACTTTCCAAGCTCCAAATCCCAATGGACATGAATGAAACATCAAGATAATTTTCTAGAAAAGTATAAAACCTTCCCCTTACTTGTTCCATGGTAAAAAACATATACATATACAACCGTGTGAATTTGTAAGGGGTGAGTGTACATCCTAGTAGGGAATCATAAGGATTCCCAAACATGCCACTAAGACTTGAAAAATTTAGTTCATATTAATATATATATAAACCAATATTGGATACAAAAACTATCATATAAGATACAATAAATCATTAGTGAAAATAACTCACACTATGAAGGCCTCCCATGTCATGAACACACACACACACACCCATGAAACTATACAAATAATAAAATCCCATTTCTTAATGTCCTCTAAATTATCCATACTTGTGAATGGTACCCATCCATAACCTAGTGAAATAATCTTGTGTTCCCAAACTCTAGAATAGGGATCCATGTTCAAACCAACAAGACCCCAAATATGCATCATGAGATCACACACTCATTTCCATGTTGAGTTCTCACACCCAAACATTTTTTGAAAATAAACATATCATTCAATCATTTTATCAAACATGTTTTTGGAGAAAACCATATCCTATATTTTCAAATACATATTGTAAGGTGGTTTTCTAAAATAGAATTTTCTAAAAATACCATTTTTTAAACAGAATCAAGATTTAGAAAAAACATTATATTTATAGAAAGAGTATTTTGGGAAAGAATCCACCTAACTAAAATGGGTTAATTTTGAATAATTTTTATGTGACATCACAGATCCTAGGTCTCACCACCTTTCTATGATGAATCCCCATGAAATCCCTATGAAAACCCATCCTCAACCAAATATTTAGTCCTTAAATCCCTCTTCTAGGGTTTCTTCTGAGATAAATAATGAAGTAGAAGAAATATGAGGATAAATAGAGATCACACCTTCAATTCAAAGAACTAAAACTTTTAAATTTAAAGATATCATATTCTAGTAGTAAAGGAATCACTAAAATTGTCTACATGATATTTATAGTTGAGAAACATGTCCAATAGTATAAGAGTGAGGGTTTCAAGGGATAAATGGGTTATAAAAAATATTTTTTTTAAATTAATTAATTACATCACACATTTTGGACACATGGTTTGGTTGACCATCCATAAACAATATGAGTTATATAGGAAGACATCCAAGGCTACATGGTTTAGTCGTAGTGTATAAAACTATGAACCAACCATGAAAATAAATATTATACAAGTATTTGAGAATTTATAAATTTACCATATGATTTACCCAAACCATGTTCCAATTTTGAACCTTCCCCTTGGTAGATTTTTCAAGTCACATGGTTACCTATAAAAACCACATAGTTTCCCTTAACTGTGCACCAAATGTGAGCCCTCAAAAAATCCTCGAAAAAATATTGAAACATCCCAAAAATAAAACCAATATATTTAATGAATTAAAATTATAGTAATATAAATTAATTTACCTCAAACTAGGGTTTTTTCAATATCCTACATATTTGTGGTGGAATTACCATATTTTTTCTCTAATGAGGTTTTGATGTTACACACTCGGCATGATATCGAGTTTGGGATAGAGTTGTAACATGGAGTCTCTCTAATTTTGATGGATCCTCATGAGATAGATCCTTCTAATTTGTAGGAGTTAATAACATGTATCAATTATATATTATATAAGGGTTTCATCTAACCTAGTGTGCCACCTTAGGGTACTCTATAGTTATTCATTAAAATAGTGGATTTTTGTCTCAGCTTATTCATAGAATAATAGAGTTTGAACCAATTGGTGATTAAGAACCACTATACCCTCCCATGGACTAATGAATAATTCAATTAGTTAAAGGGATTTATTTAGTTCTAAAATATTGATATAAGTTCTAGGTATCATCAGATGATGTTGATGGAGTAAGATATCCAAAATAATTTTTTCAAGTGTCATTAAGGGTGAATCAATTTCATAGTTATGTCATCTTGTGTCATAGATTCCCTAGATATATTTAAGGAATTAATAAACTTAGAATTCTATGATTTCATAGATCAATTCATGTTAATGTTTATCTATTTCATTCTCATGTATTATAGGTTATAGTAAGATCATGTTGAACATTTATGGGATGTTCTAAAATTACTTCTTTGATATAAGATCTATAGGAAGTTGTCTAAGTTTAAATTATAGACATGTAAGGTGTTTTTCTTTATCCATTGAATGCCACATAAAGTAGTTGTATTAGATCCTTAAAATATAGAGGTATTTACCACATAGATGGTTCCCAGTAACTTTATAAAGGTTCATAAATTCTTAACTCTTGCAAGATATTATAGGATATTAATTTCTATTATTTTAGATTTCAATACATTTGAAAAATTCATTCTGAAAGGATCAAACCTTTGTGTGGTTATATAATTATTAGGTGTGATTTTCATACCTAATAGAAAATTTTATTAGGTATCCATTTATTTGGTTTCCATAGAAAGGGATTATATTTTATGTATTCTATGACACTTATCATCTTATATTAGGGTGTGTTTTTATGCAGTAAAGAGTTGTGATCTCAAATGAATATTAGTAGTTACATCCATATTAGCATAACTATTCCACCTTAGAACTTGAGTTAACACCGATGGGTTTTTCTATAAATATGTGGTGGCATTACCTCTGCATAGAGTGATTTATGGTCTTCAATGATCAAGAAATCCTAAGAGACATTTTCTCACAATGATATTTGAATATACATCAATGATGGTGGATAGAGTTATTACATGACAATGACTTTGAGATATTCTATACACTATATAAAGGGAATGTGGTTGATGCTCCACTAATGTTAAAGTATCATGATGGTGTTGTTCATGACCTTGGGGATGTGTGAGGAGTGATGAAGTAAATTGAAACTTTGTACCTTAATTTAGAGGAATTCAATGATAATTTTTTAATGTACCAAATGATAGTGTAATAATCCTTGTTATATTAGTATGATGAGTCTTAGTAAATAGATATTATGGAGGATATTTGGCATGGCCATATCACTTGTGTAGATGATATTGAGTGATAGTCAGAGGGTTTCCAACATCAGGTGCTCTTCCATAGGAAACTCTTTTTTCCATATGGTAGTGAATGAGATGGTTCTCTATGATATTCATAGACCACACCATAAAATATATTCAAATATATCCAAGATGTATCATTATTTGAGGAGTAAGTTCTGGTAGATGGGGATAAAGATTTTGGTGGCTAAGTTAGTGTATTGATTCTTAGTTTGTAAGTCAATGCAGGTTGATCATCATGTTTTTGGTGGGTTATTACAACCATTGAATGTTCCCATGTTGAAGTTGGAGAAAATAATGATGGTTTTCACCACTGTTTTTTTCTAATATCAAGGAGTATGTGATGTTATTTGGGTTAATGTGGATTTGTTGAAAAAGTTGTCTTATTTCATGGTAGTTAAAGAGTTGATTCTCATGGATGTTTTAAATCTGTATATAGATGGAATAATAAAACTTTATGGGGTTATTATGATGATCATATCTAATCATTATCCTTGTTTTACATAACAATTATAGAAGGTAATTCATTTGGATTTTGGTTCTCAACTATACCTTAGCACTATGTTCCATCCACAGATAGACGGTTAGATGGAGTAGCCTATTCGGACAATAGAGGAAATATTTCAAGTGTGTGTTCTTTATTTTGTATGTTAACAAGTGAAACATCCACTATTTGTTTATTTATTATGTATTTGAGGGATTACAAATAGAAAAAACACACATTGCTTAGGTACACTAGTGGTTCAATCATCATCCATACAAACCAGGCTTGTCCAACACCCACCATTTATTGAGTTTTCTTATAACAATAGTTATCATTAATCCATTTTTATATATTTATTTGAAGCACAATTTCAAATGATAACAAAATATCCCTTATTTGGGGCTGAGGTTTGGGATTTATTTATTCTCATACTAGATATTGTACAAAGCATGAATGAAAAGTTACATGTGATTTATGATATGGTAAGGGATGATCAATCCCATCACAAGTCTTATTAAAATTTTAATAAGAGAGTACTAGAGTTTGAGTTTGGAGATCATGTGTTCCTGGATGTTTATTTTTTGCATGAGTAATGAAGTTTTATTTGCGGGATTAATATTTATCCCTAGTTTAATGGTCCTTCTTAGGTATTATTGGACATTGATGTGGTACTATATTAGTTATAACTTCCTCCATAGATGGATCATATTAGATCATGATTATATATATATATTATATCATTATTATTATCATAATGATAAATCCCATGTCATTGATTAAGGTGAATTATATTTTTAGGATGATGTGATGTTTTTAGAGTGGATGATTGAGATTTTAAATCTTTAGGAAAAGGTGTTATGTGGGAGAATAATTACTTTGGTCTATGTCTTATAGAGGAACATTGGATAGGAAGAGTGTATATTGAAGTGTGATCCAAAAATTCATTCTCAGTATCCTTAGTTTTTTTTAATACTTATTTTGATGATTATATACATAATTCCATTCTTATATGATTGATTTTTCTTCCATTCATAGGTTGTGTTATGATTTTGGAAATGATGATATTCATGTTTGAGAGGTATCTCATAGGGTTTTTGTTTCATTTTTTCTTTTTTTTATCCCAGGTTTGGTTTTGATTATCAATGATGAGAATAATTTGGAGGTGTTTAGAGGAATCTTGGAGGTTAATAGTGGTGGATAAGTGGGGTTTTGATGAATTTTTAATTACCAGTATGGATCAAACTTTAATTAGCTAACTAGAGGAGATGAGTTTTTTTGTAGTCTGGTGAATTGTTTCATGGTTAGTGAGGATATAGAGTTAAGTGGTTTCATAAGGTGTGGTACTTTGGCTATGAGATTTTGGTTTGCTTCATGTTATCTAGAATTTATTAGTTATGTCACGATTGTTCGAGTTATTTAATAGGGAGTCTTAGGGTGATTTTGGTATAATCTTACTTCAGTTCCATTGTAATGTGGTGATGGAAATTTCATCATGGAAGAATTAGCTATATATATATATATATACTTAGTTCTTCTATTTTTTTGGAATGTTTTTCCTTGGTTTTTGTGTTGTTTTGTGGTACTAGTTGGTGGATATATTGAGTTTGAGATGGACACCGAGGTTTTCACCATGATATTTGGGTGTTCAATCCTTACAGTGTGGAGGTCCTTTATGAAATATGGCCTTCCTTAGTTATATTGATTTTATAGGATTTTTAATCCTTGAGAATTGGGGAGATCACACCATGATTTATGGATCAGACCACCATTATAGCACGACCATTCTTGTCACCTTAATATGTTATGTTTAAAGGCTCCCCGACATAAAGAAAGTAGTCAGACCCATACCCAATAATGGAATACATCAACTTCTTTGTATTTTACCTCAGGACTAGATAAATAAAAACCCTAAAATCCAAAATACATGATCATCACATATAATTTATAATAAATTTATATAGATTAAAAATTACCAAGGTTTGGAATTATTTCTTCATTGAATATTTGGTAGACCACAGTTGGGTGGTCGGGTTTTTGGAATTACTTCTCACGCTCCGACATGGTGGTTGGGATTCGGGTCTTCGGCGGTGGGATTCAGGTATTCTATGGCTTGGTGGTTAGGATACAAGTCTTTCGCAGTGGGTTCCTAGACCTATGGTTGTTAGGGTCCTTCGAAGGGCAGTCTGATAGGGTTTCGATGCTATGGAGGGTTTGGTCTTCCATGACGTTGGGGCCTGTTTCTGTCTTTGATCATGCTCCAGTAGGGTAGTCATGTTACTTGTCTTCTGCGGTGGGGTTTAGGTCTTCCATGGTGAAGGATAGTCAAGTTCTATTCTTCCATGGCATTTTAAAGATCTTGGTCTTCCATGTTGCGCTCTGGCTGGGCGGGTGATTTGGGTGGTTTGTTGCGGTTCCCATGTATGATTTTGATGGCGGCGGCGGGATTTGAGGCAATTTGGGTTGTCAACATTGTTAGGGAGGCCCTGTACTAGGACCTCGTGGGTTCCCCTCTCACTTCCTGCATGTTTTCACGTTTTTTCCTCTGATTCAGGTTCTTTCCAGGCTTTGATTTACTCGGATTCAAGCCTAGAGTAGTTCTTCTGAACCAGATCAGCATGGTTCCCCTCTTCAGCGTCGTTCCTTTGGTGTGGTTACTGGGTCTTCCAACCCTGGGAGGTGTTGAATTTTTCTCTCACTTCTTAGAGTGTATGTAATCTTTGGGTGGATCGTCTATAGATACGGTTTTGTTGTGAGTCTTGAGGGTGGTTGTAGTGGGGCTGTCGTTCGGGGATGATTCTAGTGTATGGGTTGCTGGATTTGTTGTGGTTGATTTTCTGAATGGTTTATTTTTATATTTGTGAATGTTTTTTTTGTGGTGGTTCATATTTTCCTATGGACTGAGTTCAAGATCCAATGCATCCAATACTTCTTCAAGGGGTGACCTCAAATGAGGTTTTGAGTAGGAAGTTTTCACTAGCTCATAACTTTCCAGATTTGAACATTTGAGAGGGTATGCCTTTTTTCATCGGTACCAGGCTCGTATAGATATACACGAGATAGAAAGACGAGCAACGATGAGATGGTGGAAGACAGATGTAATTATTTTGATGTTGGGGAGGAGTTTTTCTTGTTGCCTTGTTATGGTTTTTTATGGTTTTTGGGATATTAGGTCACAATTTAATGTATTTAAGTCCTTGAAGTCCTATTGGTTTCCCCCCTTACCCATTAAAATGGGACTGTGCTAATAAAATATTAATTTTCAGTCCGTCATATAGAATTCATCTTCCATTCTGAATACACTTAGTGTGTGACCTTGAAGGAATTTTTCTCAGTGTAACTAGTTAGTAATAACTAAAGACCATGGTTAGAATCTAGAAACATGCCAATGGACCCATAGAAAATTAATTTAAATGTTTTAATTACAATAAACACCTACAAATTCACACTGCATACTGCATGTTGTTGAGAACGAGTGAACAAATTAAAATTTATATTTACTACTTAATACTTAGTATGTGGAAAGATAGGGTTGAACCACAGGGAGGATTGATGTTGTGCTTAAGTGACAAAATAAAAACAAAACAAAACAAAAACACACAAAACAAACAGTGGTGCAATCTGGCGGTGATAGTGTGAAGTAAATGAAATGGCGATTGAGTGATGATTTGTGTGTGAGAATGTGATGTGTGATCAGACAAGGAAATAAGGAATAGAACAAGTTGGTAATAGTGAAGACAATGAATGGATGAGTAGGGGGAGGTCTACTGGAAAGCTTCAAAATTGTTTTCCTTTGTTCACACGCTAGAGTTAAATTATTTGGTTCTAATTTAAGGTAGTTGGACAAATTTTTTATCTGGTCAACTTGTGACTAAGTTAATTCCACAGTTTATCAACTACAATAGTCACTTGATCGCCAGTAAAGAGACAATCAACAAGCATTGAGTTCAAAATGTCGGTTGAACTCAGTGTTACCTCTCTCTTTTGAGTATGATTTTCTTTCCTGTAAAAACCTCAGAATAAGAACAAAATGAATTTAGATTCAATAAATATCAGTTATCACTGATTCTTGATGTTTTGAAAAATATTTCTATCTAGAAAAGAGAGAGAGAGGCAGTCTAGTTGAGAATATAGCATGAACAAGAGAAAAAAAACTTTTAATGGCCTGACTTATTCCCCCCCAAAGAAAATTAGCCAAGCATAGATGTTGAATTAAAAATATTAACAAAGTTGAGCAAGGAAATGTTCATATCAAAGAATACAGAAAAATAGATAAGGAGAAATATGTTTGTATCCCTTCTTGATCTTTAGAATCTCCAACATTATGCTCTGCCCGATGGTGGTGAATAAGTGCTCTCGATCTCCCGCCCTGGGAATCTAGAAGTGTGCTGGTGATCTTTTCTGATTTGCTGCTCACTGGAAGTGGTGAATGATGGTCTTCTCCCCATGAGAAGTATGGAAGTGGTGGATGATCATGAAATGTTCTTCTCTCCACCACTACTCTATGAATGGAAGTCTCTCGAATCACACAGAAGTCTTCCCCCGACATCCACGCGATAATTTCACAATCTCATTTCCTCCTCAACTATCACTGAATTATATCCTCATAATAGGTTAAAAAAAATGTGTGCCACGAGTCATGATCCCCCCCTAAAATATAAAACAACAGAATTCAAACAAAAAAAATTAGAGAAATTTAAAACTATGTGTTATTATTACTAAAAATTATATTATAATATAAATAATTAAAAAGAGAAAAGAAATTAATTTATAACAAGTACAAATAAATAAATAATGAAAATATTTATTACAAGTATTATATTTATTACTTAAAATATGTATAAATATTTAAATAAAAATTAAAGTTAAATAAAATAATTAGAAGAAAAATAAATATTTATAATCAACAAGTGAATTATTTAAAAGAATTAAAATTTATTATTTATTATTAACGATTTTTATATTAAATATAATATATAGATGATATTAATTACTTATAATTTATAATAATCATAATTATTAAATAAATGTAATAGTTATAATATATATAATAAAATATATAACAATTAATATATAATACACATAATAATTATAAGTAAATAAAAGTATATTTATTATTATTAAGATATGTATTATTATTATTATTATATTATATATGTTATAATAACTATATTATATTATATATATATATATTATTATTACTAACAATAACTAAAGTAGTAATTATATTGACTAATTAAAATTAACTATTACTAATTACTTATAATAAATATATATATATTTAATATACTAATCTATACAAATTAATTATATTACTATTATAATAATATTAATTAAATAAATTTTATATATGCTATTATATATATTATATTTATAATAATTATTATTAGTATCTATATTATATTATAAAGTAATTAGAATAAAAATAAAAACAAATGAAAAAAGAAGTAAGAAATGGGGAGGGATTCGGGCACAAGTAGGGGAGAGGGTTGTATTGGTAGGTGAGGATAAGTGGTGACAGTGTTGGTGGCTTGGGTGTAATAGTAGGTTGTGAGATAAAGTAAGGCACGTTAGTGACTCATCTGAGTCACCGACATGGGTTGTCGGTGAGACAAGTCACCGACGTGAGGCGTCAGTAGGTGGATGGGGGTGATAGTGTCATCGACTCATTTGAGTCACTGATAGGTGATGCCGATAACTCCTGAACAACCCCAAAAAAGCAACAAAATTAATAACTTAATAAATATAAAATAAATAAATAAATAAATTAACTAACTAAATTAAAAATACAAGTTTAGCAATAAAATTTACTGCAACTTGCAACCGATAATTTATTCATAATTAACTTTAACAACAAAAATAATTAAATCTGTTTGCATCATTTAATTAATTAATAAATTAAAGAAAAATAAATAATCAATAAAATTAAATAACTAAATTAAAATTAAGTATTAAAATACTTAAATAATTTAATTAAATTGTTAACATTAAATTAATTATTTAAAGAATTATAAACTAAAGTGGAAAAATTTATTTATTTACAATCAAAAATAAAGAATTAATGAATCAAACATTATATTAATTAATTTAACATTATTAAATTGATAATTAATTACAAAATAAATTAATAAATTGAAAGAATTAATAAACTAATATATATATTTAAAAAAACAAAGTACACAAGATAATAATAGAATAAAAGATTAAAATAAATATAAAAATAAAAAGTGGAAGCATAATGAATGAACTAATTTTAAAATTATTTAAAATGACAAAAATAATCAATAAAATACATAGTTTACAAAAAATGATTATTTTACACTGAAATGTATAAAAACACAACAATTGTTAATTATTTAAAAAAATAAAACATTTTAAAATTAAAAAGTTAATAAACAAATATAAAAAAGGATGCAGAAAATTGCATTAAAAATGAGCCACATCAAACTCCCTCACACTTAAAACATTGTTTGTACTAAAAAAATGCATGATTTTGACTTTTAAAAAAGAAAAATGATTTGTGAGATTTAGTTCAAAAAGTGCATGCCTAAACTTTAACCACTTGTGGAATAGGACTAGACAATGGGTCAGGCTTTCCAAGAATGTGTTAAAAAATGAGGTCCTTCTTAGCTTCAAAAACTCATTGGAAATCAAAGTTCTCACAAAATCATATACTGTCAAGTATGTCATACCTCCTATATGAACTCATTAACTATTGTACTTCAATTATTAGTTCAATTTCTGATTCAAGGAGCAGTGAAAGGTTAAATTAAGTGGAATCAAAAGCTTAACCAAAGGCACCTTCGATTCTCACCTTCTCATAAGTTCAAAAAATCAAAGTCAATTAATTTCATCACTTTATTGATTCAACTCAAATGAATTTTTACTAAGTCAATTGTTCCCTTACTCATTTGGGTTCAAAATTCACCTCACCTTAATGAGTTCATTTTTGACAAGGGAACTTTATTTTAATTTTTCTCATCCATATTCCATGTGCAGAACACTATGCATATCACTTATTCAAATTGAAATTGGATTTTATTTATTCATAGAAATTCACCCAGTGCACCTTGTCTTAGAGACTCACAATGGGATCCCATTTTCCAATTTTACTCCAGTTTCAAAAGACTTAAATAATAATTATTTAAGTTGACTTCCTAAAGTGATTGAATAATTTTTTTTTAAAAAGTGAGTCCTCTAGTTTCTAGTGAAAACCTCTATTTACCTAAATTCATGATATTAATTCTACAAGAACTATCCTATCACACTCTCATCCTCAATTCCTACAGATAAATTCCATAAGACAATGAACTACTCCATTCAGTAATCACTCATCCTCAATAGTTTCTGACTATATGCAACTCCCAAAATCTAACAGGTAGTCATCCACTAAACATGATATAATTAAAGTGCCAACTATGCTCATAATGACCTTCAAGTGATGAAATAATTTGAAAATTTTGATTTTTTTTATTTTTTTTTGATTTTTTGACCATTTTTCTTTAAAAAAATTCAAGAAGGGGGAATTTGAAATGACCATCAGAATGAACCCTCTCCCCCACACTTAAAACTAAAAATTATCCCTAAATTTGAATCCAAATGTGGGAGACATTATACTATGTTTTAAAAAATAATTTGAGGGGTGAAATTAAGGTTCAAAAAGAATTATTTTCCACACAAAAAAGAAAAAAAAGAAAAAAATACAAAATAAAGAAAAAAGGGTAAGTTTTTTTGATTTTTTAAATGATTTTTTAAATGATTTTTTTTGAAAATCCCAGTAAGAGTATGACATGTGATGAATACACAATAGTATTTGAATCAAATTTAGTAATATGATGCAAGTATATTTCACTATTATGTTTAAATATCTATTCAACTCTCTAGATTAAAGCTGCAAGCACCCAAGAAGGAAATAGATTCATGATTTTTCACAATAATTTAATGGACTACCCCACACTTAAAACTATGTCGAATCCAGGTAAAAATTTAGCAGAAAATTAAAATTTGTAAAAAGCAGAGAAACACTTCCCTAACTATGTAAGCCTTTCCATTATTTTCCATTCAACAGATCCTTTTCTACAGCTCCAAGTAAATACTACTTTTAATATCTTGAAAGTTAAGAAAAATAAGAATAAGAAACCAGAATTGAAAGCTCAAAAAAAAAAAAAAAAATCAAACCACGAGATGAGTGAAATAAATGTTATCCATATGATGTATTGGACAGATCCCTTGGTTTTCCTTTACTGAGTTTCTAGAATCACTAATACACTCAAGCAGGAGCAGGTAATGAGACACCATCAAATAGACAAGTTTACAAACTGGATAATCAAGTAGAAGGAATTATTATTTTTTTTAAAAAATAGAAATAAAAGGAAAAAAAAACAAATCAACCATGGTTTAGTTCCCATGAAACACTGACTTTATATTCCTCAGTTAGACTTGAGATAGCTCATTCTTCCAGTAGAGATATGGCAGCCAAGACCTATGGATTCCCTTTAAATAAATGATTTATTCTGTAATTATTGACCAAAAATGGTCCGTTATTTTCTTTAATCAACTCCAAATCTTCATTAACCAAGACTTTGACAATGGTAAAGGGTCCTGAACACTTGGTCTTCAACTTTATAGGAAAAAGTTTAACTCTATAATTGAAAAGTAGGACCCTCTCACCAACCTTAAAATTCCTATTATGAATAATTGAGTCATAAAAATCCTTTGTTCTCTCCTTGCAAATCTCATAATTAGAATAAGACTCTATTCTAATCTCCTCCATCTCTAACAACTTTATCTCATCAGCAATCCTGAAATAAAATTTGATGGCCTTCACTGCCCAATATGATTTTTATTGTAATTCAATAAGTAGATGACATATTTTCCCAAATAGAAACATGTATGGAGACATCCAAATGGGAGTCTTATAGGCAGTTTTATAGGTCCAAAGGGCCTCATCCAATTTAGCTAACCAATCCTTCATAGATCTAGAAACTCTTTTCTCCAAAATCTATTTAAGATCTTTGTTTTAAACTTTTACCTGCCCACTAGACTGTGAGTGGTAAGTAGTATCTGTCCTATGTGAGCATCCATATTTCTCTATCAAACTCTTGAACTTGTAAT
Organism: Viscum album; assembly: GCA_963277665.1. Lineage (NCBI taxonomy): Eukaryota > Viridiplantae > Streptophyta > Magnoliopsida > Santalales > Viscaceae > Viscum > Viscum album. The sequence continues at coordinate 329,182,589 of OY728158.1, forward strand.
TCTTTAAGTGGTTACCATTGTCAGTGATGAATACTCTAGGCACACCAAACTTAGAAAATATATTTTTCTTGATAAACTTGACTACAGTTGAAGCATAATTGTTGGGAAGGGCCATTACCTCAAACCATTTCGAAACATAGTCCACATCAACTAAAATATACTCATTACTATAAGATAATGGTAATGTTACCATGAAGTCCAATCCCCATACATAAAAAATTTCAACCTCCAAAATTCATTTTTGAGGAAGCTCCTACCTTCTTCCTACATTTCTAAGCATCTGACATTTTTTATAGACAATGAACAAACTCCTAGAATCATTGAACAAAGTAGGTTACTATAAACTAGCCTGTAAGACCTTCTGATTAGTTTTATCTCCTCCATGGTGGACACCCCAAGGTGATTAATGGAAGCTCTCAAGTATGGAAAGCATCTCCTCCTTAGCCACACATATCCTCAAAATCCCTTTATTACACCTCCTAAATAGAATATAGTCATCTCAAAAATAATATTTTAGCTCAGATATTAACCTATTTCTTTGGTTCTGTGAGAGGTCCTTGGGAATGACACCAATTTCCAGAAATTTGGCATAGTCAGCAAACCAAGCTGACTACTACACAGAAGTAAAAAACAACTATTCATCAGGAAATGAAGTGTTGATCTCTTTTGTCTCCTGACTTTGGGTAATTGGCAGCCTAGACAAGTGGTCTTCCGCTAAATTTTTATCCCCTTCTTATCCTTGGTAACTAGATTAAACTTTTGAATTTGTAGGGTCCGTCTCATCAGCCTATGTTTTGAATCCTTCTTAGCTAGCAAATACTTAAGGGATGCATGATTAGTGAAAATGATAACTCTAGATCCTACCAAGTATTGAATGAACTTTTCCAAAGAAAACATCATAGTATCCGATTCCTTCTCAGTGGTGGAATAATTCTTTTGGGTATCATATAGTATCTTCATAGAATAATATATGACATACAACTTTATATCTTTCCTCTACCCCAAAAAAGACCCTACAACTAAATCACTCGAATCACACATTACCTCAAAATGGAGTTTCCAGTCAGTGGTAGTTATCACATGTGAGGTGGTCAAATTATCCTTGAGAATATTAAAGGACTCTATACATTTCTCATAAAAAACATATGAATTTTCCTTAACTAATATGGAGAAAAAGGTTTATTAATCTTAGATAAATCCTAAATTAACCTCCTATAAAATCCATCATGACCCAAAAAATCCTAATTCCTTTGGAATTTTTAGGTGGGGGAAAATTTTGGATAACCTAAAATTTGACATTATCGACCTCCAGCCTCCTCTTAGAAACTTTGTGACCCAAAACAATACCTTCTGTTTCCATGAATTGACACTTTTACTAGTTCAAGACCAGATTGGGCTCTTGGAACCTTTCCAACTCAAGTTCCAAATTTTCTAGAATATTCTCAAAATCACTTCACACAATAGAAAAATCATCCATAAACACTTCAATTATTCTTTTAATCATGTCTGAGAATATAGACATCATGCACCTCTGAAATGTGGTCGGAGCACCACACAAGCCAAAGGGTATCCTCCGGTAGGAGAATGTCCCAAACAGAAAAGTGAAGGTGGTTTTCTCTTGGTCCTCATGTGAAATGACAATCTGGTTGTAATGAGAATGACCTTCAAGAAAGCAAAAAAAATAATTACTTTCTAATCTCTCCAATATTTGGTCAAAATATGGAATGAGAAAGTGGTCCTTTATTTTGGTAGCATCCAACTTTCTATAGTCTATACAGACCCTCCATTTTTTCACTACCCTTGTTTGGATTTTTTCATTTTTCTCATTAGTGACCAATATCACTTCACTCTTTTTAGGGAAAACCTGGACATGACTTACCTAGGGGTTGTCATAAATGGAAAAAATTATCCCAACATCAAGCATCCTGATCACCTCTTATCTCACTACTTCCTTCATGTTTGGGTTAATTTTCCTTTGGTATTACACTCTAGGATTACACTTAGGTTCCATGAAAACTTTTTTCATACATAATAATGTACTTATCCTTTTAATATTAGTAATTTTACATCCCATGATAGACTTGTATTTCCTCAAAACACTCAACAAGTTTTCCTCTCATCATTTATCCAGATTTGATGAGATAATCACAGGTAGGGTGGAACTCTCTCCTAAAAAGAAATATTTGAGATGGACAGGGAGGGGTTTGAGTTCAAGAATGAGTGATGATTAAATTTAGGGAAGACAATTGGTCCAGGGTGACCCAAGGTCTTCATGTTTCCTCTTTAAGAAGGCAGCAAAGAAGGCTTCCTTTTTATCACTTAAACTACTAGAAAAATTTTCCCCACACTCAAACTCTTCTCCCAGGGACAAAATATGTTCCATAGAAAACTCATCCAGGTGTTCAAAAAACTCTCCCTCATACTGATTAACATGATCTATCTTTTTACTTGAGCAGATCCCCATAAAAGTGGTAGAAAGGATCTCTGGTTCATAGTTTATATCCTCTATCATCCTTAGAAAATCATCTTCCTCCACATCAATAGTACCCTCAGCAACTAGCATCTCATATTTGGGGAAAAATGGGTGGGTGGGTTATTTGATTTTCTTAAACATATTAAATTCAACTTTTTGTTCACCCAGGTTAAAAATTAATTTACCCTTAGAAACATATATCACAGCTCCCCCTATGGTTATGAAGGGCCTACCAAGGATTATAGGCACTTCCTAGTCACACACTATATCAAGAATGAGAAATTTATCAGGAAGAAAGAGTTTTCCTACTCCCACTATAAAATCATCAACCCTACCCATAGAGTGAGTAATGAATCTATCAACAAGCTGTAACACAATAATGGTGGGCTAGGGAACTCCTAATCTCAAGTTTTGAAAAGGTGAAAAAGGAATTAGATTTAAGACATTTCCAAATCACATAGAAAATTGAATTTACCACCTCTATCACCAAAGGTATAGAGAATGAAAAAGATACTTGGATCCTGAATTTTAGGAGGTATCGTATTTTTCAAAACAACACTACACTCCTCTATTAGACTATAGGTGGAAAACTCTTCCAGGGACTTTTTATTTGAGCAGATTTTCTTGAGTGATTTTAAGTATAATGGGATTTGAATGAGAGATTCCAGGAATGGGATTTCAATGTTAATATTTTTGACAACATTGAGAAATTTTATAAGTTCATAATCATGAGTTGTCCTTTTTATTCTTTTAGGAAAAGGAATTACAGGGAAAAAATTTATAACAATTGGGGGCAGCCCTAAAAATTACTCTTCAAGATTTTTCTTCTTTTATTTATTTTATTTATTTTTCAAGACATTTATCTTGGTTTTTAATCTATAATAGTAGGAACTGGAAGATTCCTAGTGCTACTGTCTAATTTTACAAATTCAGTTTTTTTCCAGATTCAAATTTCCAGATTCATCCATATTTTCCTTTTGAGTTGTTTGGGGTTATTTCCTAGGATCTTGGTGGTTTTGGAGAAAACTTATGGTGGTCATATCTATGGAATTATCTCTTTTATTTTCTTCAGTGGTACTGGTAAGCCTACCTTTTTCTCTATTGCTAGAATCCCTAGGAAATTGCCACATTTGAATTTCTAGATTTTTCATTCTTGCATCCATTTGAATTTTATCAAAATAATTTTTTGATCTTTTTCGCATCAAAACTCCCTATCAACTGATGAAAAATTTCCTTCACCTCATATTTGGAATTAGATGACTCAGCCTTGGGTTGGGGTTGGGGTTGGAACTGCTGCCTTAGAGGCTACTAGAATCCAGGAGGGGTGACAGGTTGAGGGACTCTCTGCTCCCTCCAAGACAGGTTTAGGTGGTTCCTATACCCCTAATTGTAGGTGTTTGAGTAAGGGTCTTACCTAGGATATATCCTTGGATCATATCCAACAAAACTCACATTATCAGGATATTGGGTGGGCATGCCATGTTTTGGACAATAGGTTTGTGAGTGCCCATAAATGCCACAGTGGTGGAACTATTCCCTAAGGGTGCTATGTGGGTTCTAATTAAAGAAACCAATAGCTTGGACTTCAACTTGAAGGAGAGGGGTGGTTTCCTTCCTAATGATGGTTCTTCTCCTATAATACTTATGCTGGGAGTTTTGATCTAAGGTGTTGAATTTTTTTAAGATCCTTAGTGGTCCTATCACTAAAGTCTCCTCCAGCAGACTAATCCACCAAGGTTTGGTGGTAAGGGGTGAGACTGTTATAGAAGGTGTCCATGAGGAATTGGGGGGTACACTAGTGGTTAGGAAATTGCCTAAAAGTCCCCTAAACCTATCATAGGCTTCATGAAACATCTATCCCTCATATTTCAAGAAGCTAGTGATCTTATGTCTAATCTCAGTTATCAACCTCCTAGGATAGAATTTCCTGGTAAAGGAATTGAACACTTGATCCCAGGTGACAAAGATCCCCCCATATAACTATTGGAACCAATTCCTAGCATTACCCTTGAGGCATAAAGGAAAAAATCTCAACTTTAGATTTTCCTCACTAAGCCTCCTAAGTGGCAGTTTCTGGACACAATAATAGAAATCTCTAATTAAGCCAATGGATTCTTCACTAGGCATTCTATTAATTGTAGGATGTTTAATCAAAATAGAATTCTTGATTTAATAGTTTCTTGATCTTAGAGGGATCCTAATGAAATAAGGGTTACTAGACACATAAGGAAATATGAACTCTCTAAAACTATTTATTTCAGCTACATCATTGCCTGGTGGGTTGAATTTTTTAGGTTGGTTTACATTTACAGGAGGTGGGTTGTTCTATTTTTCATTTTCAAACTCTCTTTTGACTTCCATTTTAACTTCCTTTTTGTTATTTTACAAATTTTTCTAGTGATTTTCAATTTCAAGATTGACAGGTTCTAAGGTTTCAAACCTAGACCTAGTTTTCATGTAGTAGATGTTTCAAAGTTTTTTTCTGAATTTTCTTGGTTTTTTTACATTTTTTGGTTTTTGTATTTCTGATTTTTTTTATTTTATTTTTTTTATTTTATTTTTTGTTATTTTAGATCGCATGAGGTCTCCCAAGTAACAATTCCAAAATTTTCATGTTGTGCGTCATTGAGAACGATTGAACAAATTAAAATTTATATTTCCTAATTACTACTTAGTACAGTTGTGTAATCTGGTGGTGGCGGTGTGAAGTAAATAAAATGGTGAGTGAGTGATGATTTGTGTATTAGAATGTGATGTGTGAGCAGACAAGGAAAGAAGGTAGATAAAAAGTAGGTAATAGTGAAGACAATGAATGGATGAGCAGGGGAAGTCCACTAGAAATATTTAAAATTGTTTTCCCTTATTTATTCACTAGAGGTGAATTATTTGGATATGATTTAATGTAGTTGGACATATTTTCTTCTGGTAAACTTGTGACTAAGTGACTTCCATAGTTTATCAACTATGGTAGTCACTTGATCACCAGTAAAGATCAAATCAGCAAGCACTGAGTTCAAAATGTCAGTTTAACTTAGTTTCACCTCTCTCTTTTGAGTATGATTCACTTTCAAGCAAAAAAATCAGAATAAGAACATAATGAATTTAGATTCAATCAAGACCATTTATCACTAATTCTTGATGTTTTGAAAAATATTATTTCCCAAAAGAGAGATAGAGAGAGGTAGTCCAGTTGAGAATCATGCATGAACAATAGAAAAAACATTAAACGGACCGAATTATTCCCCCGTATGGAATTATCCAAGAGTAGCTATTGAATTCAACATATTAACAATGTTGAGAAGGAAATGTCCATATCAAAGAATGCAGAAAAATAAAACAAGAGAAAGATGTTCTAATACCTGCTTGATCTCCAAAATCTATAAATCTATGATCTGCCTAATGGTGGTGAAGAAGTGCTCTCGATATCCTGCCCTGGGAATCTAGAAGTGTGCTGGTGATCTTCTCCAATCTGCAGCTCACTAGAAGTGGTGAATGATGGTATGCTCCCCATGAGAAGTATGGACATTGTGGATGATCGTTCAATGTTCTTATCATCATGGATTTTAGTACCCCCAATTTCTAGTATGTAACCCTTACTTGATTATTTTTATGTTTATAAATATTAAGGGTGATGGATGAGAGATTTAAGAGAACTTTGGAAGTGTTTTTTAGAAAAAAATGGAAGTCGCACGGGTGGTGCACGATTTGCCTAACCGTGCAGCCAAACCATGTGCAATGGTCCTCTTGAGGTAGTAGATCCAGCATGGATGGATAATAGTTAGGGAGACCATGAGAGGAATCCATGTGAGGGTGTGCCTAGTCAGTAGCTAATGCATGGTTAAATCACAGTTTGTCTAACCATACAAAATAACCATGCAGATGGTTTAAGTGAGATCCTAAAAAAGTGGATATCACATGTTTTTACCTCTAAGTGGATTGTTTTTTCTCCATATAACTCTATATTTCTCTTACTTTAAGGTAGGAGAACCTATCCCAATCATTTTGGAGTCAATCTGAAGGCTTTACTTGGTGAATAATGGCCAGATTCTTGAGGTATGTGATCGTTCTTCTTCGTTCTTGATCGAGTTCTTAGATCTACTTAGATATACTTCTCCTCTTCTCTTGGTTTCTTAGATATACACCCGTTATGGGTAGATATAGGTGTGTGGATTCCAAATATGATGAAATTTGGTCTTTATCTTACTAGGAGAAGAGATCTAAGGTAGGTTCTTGGAAAATCGACCCGGTTTTCTTATGCTCTCTTCGTTCATTGGGGTTTTCGTCAAAATATTCGAGGTAGGAGGCTTCTATCTCGACTCCACTTAGTAGAACTGATTGAAATTATTTAAAATTTAATTTTTGGTGTTGAATTGATTGTGATTTGGTTGTTTAACACTTTATGGAAACCTTCTTGAGTGATGGTTGTGAAATTTGGAAAATTAAGGATTTTGAATGAGTTCTTTGGTTCTTGGTTTTAAAATGTGGATTTTAAAAAGCGGATTTACCTAGATTGTTGGAACATAAATGAGATTATATGTTTTAAATAAAAGGTAAAGTTTAATTGAAATGAAATGTTGCTTTCAAATTGGTTGTGCTTTGGTTTTTAATAAAATTTCAGTTTTATTGAAGTGAATTATTTTGGTAGTGGAAATATTTGGTATAAATGGTGTTGGTGTGTAACGACCCGGAATTTTGAATAAATATTGTTTCCTAATTTTATGTGTTATTTTATTTTATTTTTATACTCAACAAAAATGTTTCATTTGATAACATGAGTATAATTAAAATGAGACTGTTGGGTTTTGACTGTTATATGACCGTTGGTCAATATGACCACTGTAAACTAAACGTTTCGATTATTGTCTCTAAATACAAGTAATCTTGGTTAATTATTATAGAAAGAAGATTCGATGGCCTCACCCAGTAGTCTTGGACCGATCGAAGCCCATCTAACATAACTTGGGAAGGAGGTAGTACCACTGGGCTTTGCTCTGGACCAAACCCAAGCCGAACTTCATCGTGTGAAGCTAGAATGGAATCGCCTTTGCGAGAAGTTCAAACTGATAGAAATTACTACTCGTGCAATGTTGGCCGAGCCTCCCTCAGATTCTCTCACCTTATCACACCTTACACCTAGGTCCTATGCTGGTGTGATAAGGGGCTATATAAGGAGACTGTAACTGCCTTGTGTAATCCTTTGTTTTAAATAAAAATTTGGATTTCTTCTTATGATGAAGTTTATGAATTTTCAAATGACCAGATAAATATAGTATGCATATTTTTGATGAATTTTAGATAAAAGATATTTTAAAAATGTTTATGTAAACCTTAAATCTTTAAAAATGTGTAATGATTTTCAAAAAATGGTCTTCTACAATTATATTCAGTAAGAAATTTAGAGTCTAATAAGATCAACTTGATTTTTGATGAATAGTAAATTATGAATAGTGATTTTATGTTTAGGATTAGTAATGTGACCAAATGGATTAGTAATCTCACTTAAATAAAGTATTAATATAATCTAGGCACCTTGATTAAGTAATGTGATTCAATAAAATGGTTAAATAACAGTTTCATAAATTATTATTCAAGTATTAGTTTTTTCAAGTGAATAGTGTTTTTTAATTAAAAATTAAATTAAAAAATATTTAGAAAAGTATTTTTATAAAATTCACTTTATTTTTGAACTTAGAGCACTGATATTATGTTATGGTAATTTTTGGGGTTTTTTCTGAAAAAATGAATTTTCGGTGAATAGTGTTTTTATTTAAAAATTAAATTAAAAATATTTAGAAAATTATTTTTATAAAATGAAGTTCATATTTTTAATCAAAGCGTCGATATTTGGTTAAGGTGAAATTTTGGGAATTTTCTGAGAAAGATGAATTTTCAGTGAATAGTAAAAAAAAAGCAGTTTTAGGGTTTCGGTATGTTTAATGACATCATAACTGTGTCATGGTGATGTCATGAGATATTTTAAGGGTTATACGACCAAAGGTGATGAATTATTGTATTGGGGGCCCCATGTGGCCTAACTTCATGGGAAATATCATGGGAGAGCACATGGTTTTGAGAAAACCACTTGTGGGGTGTCCCTTGGCCATTAATGCCTTGTCCCCTCACTTTCCCTATAAATACCAAGCCATTCTCTCATCCTTTGGACTCCAAAATCATTCTCAACGAAGTTCTGGTCTCCTTAACTCCCAAGGAGTCCTCCCAAGGTGCCCTAAAGCCTCTCAAGGTCCCAACCTTTGAGTTTTAAGAGTTACGTTTAAGGTAAGGGATCCTACCTCCCTCTTTCTTTTCAAGTAATCTCTTTTATGTCATTTATTTTATGCTCCATGATCTTATGTTGGAGGATGTTCTTTTATATTCATCCTACTTTCTTTTTAATATTCATATGATGAGATACCCCCTCTTTCTCTCATCATTTCATTTTAAGAATGTTAAAGTGGCGCCGTTAGGCTGCTGAATTTTTAAGGGATTCTTTCACCCTTCTCGTTTTCAAAGTTCTACTTTAATGTCAAGTCTTTCAAGTTCATTTTTATTTTATTGGGGTATTATCTCTATATCTATCATACTGAACTCTTATGTTAATATGATGAGAGACCCCATTTGATCTCTTCAATTCAGTATTTTGATGTTTTAAGTGACGCCGTTAGGCTGTCGAATTTTTAAGTGGTTCTTTCACCCTTATCGTTTTCAAGTTCTACTTTCATGTAAAGTCTTTCAAGTTACTTTTTATTATGTTGGGGTATGATATCTATATCTATCATACTGATATTTTATGTTCATATGATTAGAGAACCCATTTGATCTCTTCAATTCAGTATTTTGAAGTTTTAAGTGACGCCGTTAGGCTGCCGAATTGTTAAGTGGTTCTTTCACCCTTCTCTTTTTCAAAGTTCTAATTCCATGTCAAGTCTTGATAGTTCCTTTTTATTATGTTGGGGCATGATCTATATATCTATCATACTGTTATTTTATGTTCATATGATGAGAGACCCTATTTGATCTCATCAATTCATTTTTGGTTGAAGTTTATGTGATGCCGTTAGGCTACAGAATTTTCATAAGAGAAATATTATTTTTTCTTCCTTTCATGTTCTTCATTTCATATGGTATATTTTCAAATTTCATTACCATGTTCATATATCCTTCTTATTCTGTCCCTCTACTATTTTATGGGTTATTTATGAATGTTTTACCCATGCCCCCTCTCTTTTCAATGTTTTCTAAAGCCCCGAAACATAGCCGTTATGCTGCAGAATTTTCGTCTCAAAATGCCTCTCTCTTTTCTCAAAATTATTTTATGTTATTAAGTGAATAATCAAAGCTCTTATTTATACAGGGGTATTAACATATATATCAAAATTTTCTATTTTAAATTCTGGGATTTACATACATGAAACCCGCTTTTCCTTTCTGTGGGTTTAAAGTGACATAAAGATCATATCTTTAAAGCAGTTTTTAAAACGTTATGATTATGAAATGAAACCCATTTATTTTATGCTATATGGTTTGTTTATGAAATGATTGATGATGATATATGTGGCTCACATGATAATAAAGACATTTCAAGGGTGCGCCCAGATAGCGCTCCAATGCATTGGGTAAAGACTTAATCTCCAGAGATGACCTTTTAGACTGATACCTTGGTGAATAACCTTGGTAATTTTTAATGACACCTTGGGGATGGACCTTGGTGAAACGAAATGATTGTCAATATTAAATGTTTTAGCCACATCTTCAAGTTATGAAAAATGTTATTTTTTATTATGATATATCTCATGATTTCTTTCTCATGCCTTAAAGTTCTTTTCATGACCTTATTGAAGTATCTCAAGTTCACATGTAAAATGTTTCTCTTGTTTCCCTTACGGGGCCTTCTTCTCACCCTTTCTTTTGATGTATGTCCCCAGGTTATGAGATTCAGTAATGAACCTAGGATGAACATGAGGAGAATCTGTTCAAGTGTTTAAGAATAATGTTTTATGTTTTCATGTTTTAGGTTCCTGGTTTCCAAGACACTAAACCTTAAAGATACTCGATTTTTTAAAATGTAATGAAAGATTATGTGATAAAAAGGCGGGATGCTATAGTTGGTATCAGAGGATGGTTTAGTTATTTTTGGAAATTAGGATATGAAAAATTTAGGAATAATCCTATAGAAAAGTTTATATATAGGAAATCTTCCTGGTATTTTGGTGAGTATTGAGTAATGGTTTTCCAGGAAAATACATCCCTGTCTGGATACGAGCAGGTAGAGGTGGCTCTGGAACATATGTACATAGGGGTAAAACCTGAAAACACCGCTTTGAGCTAGACTCAAACGGGAACTGGTACACGACAATGGGCCTTGCTGCACTCTTTGTTACGACACTCCTGGGGGATATGCTTTGGTAAATTCATAAGCTTAGTATGAACCATTGTTAAAGGAACAAAGATAAAATAAAATAAAGATTCACATAAGAATATATGATCATGGATAACCTAGATGGGAACCTAGGGGATCACAAGTTAGGGTATAATTTTCTTCTACAAGTTATCCTTATATGATTTAAGTTCCTTTTCATGATTATTGGCTAAGTATTCAAGCCCCTAATTGTACTTTATTTTCGTAGTTAATGGCGGGAAATGGAAGAACATGTCCCAACAATCAATGTGATAGGAAATGTGACGATTGCCATATTAATATGAAAGAGATGATTAGGGGATTAAAAGATGATTATTATTTTGGAATACATTCACTATTTTGGGGACCCTATATGATCGAGGTAAATAGATTACTACGGTATTTTCATTGAGGAGTAAGGTTGACTTATATTTTGAAGAATCTATGAACTTAAGGTGGACTTATAGTAATTTATGTTACTTATGGGAATGATTAACCTATCTTGGGTAAAATATGTTTAGGTTAGATACTTTTGTTATAAGATGTTAGGAGTGGTTGATGTTGTTTGGAGATGAACAATGAAGTTTATTTTAGAAGACTATGTTATCAAATCCTTCTTGTATTTGGGTTTCAATCTTAGTTTGGTTTATTTTGAGGAATCTTAAGGACCGTTATTTATGGAATGGTCTATGATGAACTTTGGGTAGTAACATGGAACTTTGAAGATTTAAAAGTAGTTTCCATTCCTATGGGATTCTTTCTTTTTGAAGAGTTGTTTTACCTTACCCTTTCTGTTTTTGGGATAATGTTTAAAGATAGAAGAAATAGATAGTTAATATTTTGTGGATTATGTGATTCTCTAGAAGATGATTCTTGTGTTTTGATGAGACCAGGTAGTTTTGAATGCTCATCGTTTGGAGAAAAGATTATTTTTGGTAGAAACATATTAAAGGATGAAACTCTACTTGAAGGTAGGTGTATTTTCTTATGTTTTTGTTCTATGTAGTAAATGAATTCCTCAAAATTATGAAAAGGAACGTAAAACAAAAACGTTGTTGGTTTACGTTTCCTACTAGGTAATCAAAGACCATTTACACACATCATAAGTTTGGGATTTTCTTATGGTTAACTTTCTCCTAATCATGTTTTCTATCACTCTCCCTCAGAACTTGTCCCTTTGTTTTCTCCTCCATTTCCATGTTTTCCTACATGGAATTCTAATGTGGGTTAACTCGGGTGACATTTGTACTTACCTTTCTTTCTTTTAAAGTAATAGTTTTAACGACTCCTTTTCCGATGTGGGACTTTAAATGAAATTTCAAAACCCAATTTTAAAAATTGCAAGGACACAATTTCTTAAGGGGGGAAGAATGTAACGACCCGAAATTTTGAATAAATCTTGTTTCCTAATTTTATGTGTTATTTTATTTTATTTTTATACTCAACAAAAATGTTTCATTTGATAACATGAGTATAATTAAAATGAGACCGTTGGGTTTTGACTGTTATATGACCATTGGTGAATATGACCACTGTAAACTAAACGTTTCAATTATTGTCTCTAAATACAAGTAATCTTGGTTAATTATTATAAAAAGAAGATTCGATGGCCTCACCCAGTAGTCTTGGACCGATTGAAGCCCATCTAACAGAAATTGGGAAGGAGGTAGCACCACTGGGCTTTGCTCTGGACCAAACCCAAGCCTAACTTCATCGTGTGAATCTAGAACAGTATTGCCTTTGCGAGAAGTTCAAACTGATAGAAATTACTACTCGTGCGATGTTGGCCGAGCCTCCCTCAGATTCTCTCACCTTAGCACACCTTACACTTAGGTCCTATGCTGGTGTGATAAGGGGCTATGTAAGGAGATCGTAACTGCCTTGTGTAATCCTTTGTTTTAAATAAAAATTGGGATTTCTTCTTATGATGAAGTTTATGAATTTTCAAATGACCGGATAAATATAGTATGCATATTTTTGATGAATTTTAGAAAAAAGATATTTTAAAAATGTTTATGTAAACCTTAAATATTTAAAAATGTGTAATGATTTTCAAAAAATGGTCTTCTACAATTATGTTCAGTACGAAATTTAGAGTCTAATAAGATAAACTTGATTTTTTATGAATAGTAAATTATGAATTGTGATTTTATGCTTAGGATTAGTAATGTGACCAAATGGATTAGTAATCTCACTTAAAGAAAGTATTAATATAATCTAGGCACCTTGATTAAGTAATGTGATTCAATAAAATGGTTAAATAACAGTTTAATAAATTATTACTCAAGTATTAGTTTTTTCAAGTGAATAGTCTTTTTTAATTAAAAATTAAATTAAAAAATATTTAGAAAAGTATTTTTATAAAATGGACTTTATTTTTGAACTCAGAGCACCGATATTATGTTATGGTAATTTTTTGGATTTTTTCTAAAAAAATGAATTTTCGGTGAATAGTGTTTTTATTTAAAAATTAAATTAAAAATATTTAGAAAATTATTTTTATAAAATGAAGTTCATATTTGTAATCAGAGCGTCGATATTTGGTTAAGGTGAAATTTTGGGATTTTTCTGAGAAAGATGAATTTTCAGTGAATAGTAAACAAAAGCAGGTTTAGGGTTTTAGTATGTTTAATGAAATCATAACTGTGTCATGGTGATGTCATGATATATTTTAAGGGTTATCTGACCAAAGGTGATGAATTATTGTATTGGGGGCCCCATGTGGACTAACTTCATGGGAAATATCATGGGAGAGCACATGGTTTTGAGAAAACCACTTGTGAGGTGTCCCTTGGCCATTAATGCCTTGTCCCCTCACTTTCCCTATAAATACCGAGCCATTCTATCATCCTTTGGACTCCAAAATAATTCTCAATGACGTTTTGGTCTCCATACCTCCAAAGGAGTCCTCCCAAGGTTCCCTCAAGCCTCTCAAGGTCCCAACCTTTGAGTTTTAAGAATTACGTTTAAGGTATGGGATCCTACCTCCCTCTTTCTTTTCAAGTAATCTCTTTTATGTCATTTCTTTTATGCCCCATGATCTTATGTTGGAGGATGTTCTTTTATATTCATCCTACTGTCTTTTTCATATTCATATGATGATAAACCCCCTCTTTCTCTCACCATTTCATTTTAATAATGTTAAAGTGGCGCCGTTAGGCTGCCGAATTTTTACGGGATTCTTTCACCCTTCTCGTTTTCAAAGTTCTACTTTCATGTCAAGTCTTTCAAGTCCCTTTTTATTTTATTGTGGTATGATCACTATATCTATCATACTGAACTCTTATGTTCATATGATGAGAGACCCCATTTTATCTCTTCAATTCAGTATTTTGTAGTTTTAAGTGACGCAGTTAGGCTGTCGAATTTTTAAGTGGTTCTTTCACCCTTCTCGTTTTCAAGTTCTACTTTCATGTAAAGTCTTTAAAGTTCCTTTTTATTATGTTGGGGTATGATCTATATATCTATCATACTGATATTTTATGTTCATATGATGAGAGACCCCATTTGATCTCTTCAATTCAGTATTTTGAAGTTTTAAGTGACGCCGTTAGGCTGCCGAATTTTTAAGTGGTTCTTTCACCCTTCTCTTTTTCAAAGTTCTAATTACATGTCAAGTCTTGATAGTTCCTTTTTATTATGTTGGGGGCATGATCTCTATATCTATCATACTAATCTTTAATGTTAATATGATGAGAGACCCTATTTGATCTCATAAATTCATTTTTGGTTGAAGTTTATGTGACGCCGTTAGGCTGCAGAATTTTCATAAGAGAAATCTTATTTTGTCTTCCTTTCATGTTCTTCATTTCATATGGTATATTTTCAAATTTCATTACCATGTTCATATATCCTTCTTATTCTGTCCCTCTACTGTTTTATGGGTCACTTATGAATGTTTTACCCATGTCCCCTCTCTTTCAATGTTTTCTAAAGCCTCGAAACATAGTCGTTATGCTGCAGAATTTGCGTCTCAAAATGCCTCTCTCTTTTCTCAAAATTATTTTATGTTATTAAGTGAATACTAAAAGATATTATTTATACATGGGTATTAACATATATATCAAAATGTTCTATTTTAAATTCTGGGATTTACATACATGAAACCCGCTTTTCCTTTCCGTGGGTTTAAAGTGACATAATGATCATATCTTTAAAGCAGTTTTTAAAATGTTATGATTATGAAATTAAACCCATTTATTTTATTATATATGGGTTGTTTATGAAATGATTGATGATGATATATGTGGCTCACATTATAATAAAGACATGTCAAGGGTGCTCCCATATAGCGCTCCAATGCATTGGGTAAAGACTTAATCTCTAGAGATGACCTTTTAGACTGATACCTTGGTGAATAACCTTGGTAATTTTTAATGAAACCTTGGGGATGGACCTTGGTGAAACGAAATTATTGTCAATATTAAATGTTGTAGCCACATCTTTAAGTTATGAAAAATGTTATTTTTTATTATGATATATCTCATGATTTCTTTCTCAAGCCTTAAAGTTCTTTTCATGACCTTATTGAAGTATCTCAAGTTCACATGTAAAATGTTTCTCTTGTTTCCATTACTGGGCCTTCTGCTCACCCTTTCTTTTGATATATGTCCCCAGGTTATGAGATGCAGTAATGAACCTAGGATGAACATGAGTAAAAGCCGTTCAAGTGTTTAAGAAGAATGTTTTATATTTTCATGTTTTAAGTTCCTGGTTTCCAAGACACTAAACCTTAAAGATCCTCGGATTTGTAAAATGTAATGAAAGATTATGTGATAAAAAGGAGGGATGCTATATGGTGTGATTTCATGCTTAATGGTCACTTAATAAGGGATGAGTACCATTGGGGTACAAGGGACGTGACCCTGGATCGGGGGCGTTTGCCATTGGGAAAAAAGGCAATTGGACGAGAGACCGCTCATGAGTATGAAACTGTCAAACCAAGTATGCATGTGTGGGTGTGTTGTGAACTATGGAATGGATATGCCAAATGATAATAAGAATTGGTTTTAAATATTTGATTTTTTATTTTTCTAAAAAAATAACATGCTATAAATTGGTTTCATTTAGTTTTGTTTTCACTCGGTTGCAAACAGTTTTTGGAACTTGTTTATATTTGGTTATAAACTATTTTGGTAAATTGTTTTATATAAAATATTTTATATAAATGTGGATAAATTTTCTATCCTTGTGGAATGATTTAGGAAATCATTGGGAAAAAACTAATGAGTTTTATAATCACCCCTTCTTTGGAACTTTGGCGCTTTTGTTGATGATATCTTCCAGGATAGGGGAAAAGGTAACGTTTCCCACATTTTTTTCACTACCTCGTGATAGTTGGGCTGTTCAGTGACTGTGGATCTTGGAGCTTGTGGATCATGGAGTTTTGTAGTCTCTTGAGATTCTTGAGTTATTTATCCACTATTTAATTTGATACTGGTTTAGTCTTCCACTATTGCACACTTGGATGTGGTTTTGAGATACATGAAGTGGTTGAGTTGTCTTACTTTTTTTCATGCATATTTTAATGAATGTTTTGGTTATGGTTGGTTGGTTGATTGGTTTATTTCATAAAATATAAATCATCCCCCACTTGTATTAGAAACCCTTACGCATTTATTTCTAGCCTTTGGTATCTTGGGGATGTCTCTTAAGGTCGAGTAATGACTCATTGTGCTCTCAAGACAATGAGAATGAGCGGGTCATTACAAATGGAATCAGAGGCAGGTTCTTCCTTTATGGTAAAAATGTTATAAACATATTTGGTCCCTTATTAACAAGTTGTCATCAGTGTTCTTGGTCTTGGAGTTTAAATTACTTCTTTTCTATCCTTTGGGCTAAAATCTTAGATAGGAGTAGGATTTTCGGAACTTGAAATATATATAATAAAAGGATATAGCTAACCCTTTTATGTTGAACTTCACGTTTCTAGGGTGTTGGGTACATAAGTGTTTTAGAGACACTTCTACAATGTTTTAAATATAATTTTTATGGGTTTATCCAATGAGACTATCATGACATGAATTTTAGAGGAATGACTTCCCAATAGGATTTCATATTACATTTGGAGAAATGATTTATGATTTTGTGAAAAAGGTGTAAATTTTTAAAAAATGTAGAATTTGTTTTCAAATGAAAGATTTTGAAAAGCAGATATTTGGTGTATCTTGAAAATGGTTTGGTTTTCAAAAGCATGAATGAATGTTTCAAGAATGGTTGAACATATAAAAGGTTGTTTTTTTAAAACAATGTTGTGATAGTTTATGTGATAGAATTTGAAATTCTAAGCCATTAGTTGCTAGAGAGTGAGATTGACAGAGTTTTTTATTGGTTTAGAAAATGGAACCTAGTAGGAATTATTGAAAAAAACCTAAAAAAACAGTGGAGAATGTGGTTTCACCTAAACCATAGGTGAACCAAGATCTGGATCAAAATATTTTCCAATATTTTCAAGCTATGGATCTGGGGAACTGGAGGAATGGGCCATGACATGTGGATCATACCATCCAGTTCATGAAGCAGAATCTACCTAACATCTGGGGTGATTCTAAACTCGAGAAGGTGGAGGTGAGGCTTAGTAGTATGAATCGTATCTTCGAGTTCACCAGAACACTGGTGGAGCTAAAGGTCAAGTTGGCGACATACATGCTCGAGGATCTTGCACACCAGTGGTGGGATTTAGCAGTGTAGGATAAATTGGATAAAGACATTACATGGGAGGATTTTGAGGAATTGTTCAACAAATTTTTTTATCCTCATATGTTCAAGATCCAAAAAACAACAGACTTTTTAGCCTAAATCAAGAGATTATATCTGTCACAGAGTATGCAGCTAAGTTCATGAATTTAGTTCAATTTTCACCAGAAGTCATAACAAGTGCATCCTTGAAGGCACACATCTTTGAATCAGGGATAAGGAAGGAGATTCTATTGAAGATTACAGTCCTCTGTATTACAGATTATACATTGATAGTGAAAAGAGTGACTGTTGCTGAACGTGATATCTCGAGATCTATGGGAGGAGGTATGATGATACCTACATGAAATGGTGGGAACTCAAATGCTGGGAATAAGTAGAAAAGGGACACCTATTTCCAAGGTGGAAGTGGAAATAAGAACCAAATGGATGGATTAGTGAACCTTCCTCCACGACCCCAGAGCAAACCAGGTTATTTTCAATGTGGTTCACTTGACCACATAAAGCGAGAGTGTACGATACAACCTTGAGGATGTCATAATTGCAATAATATGGGACATCTTCAGTGATATTTTTGTATTGCTCTAAGGTCAGGTGCTCAAGACACTTCTCAGGCGTCGCAAGCGTTGTATGCTTCGACAGGGCTAGGACAACAAAAACCAGTCTCTTCAGTAGAGAAGAGCTAGCCATGGTGATTCTAGAAATACCATGACTCCTCAATCAGGTAAATATCAGCAAGGAAACAAGGAGAACAGTGCAATGATGAAGCAATTGTATAGAGATAAGAAGGTGATTGTTGATGATCAGGATGGACCATATACGGTGAGAGGTACGATTATTTTGAATTCTACCCTTGTGAAAGTGCTCTTTGATACTGGTGCATCACATTATTTCATTGATTCTCATAATGTTTATTTTCTATGTTTAAATTTGGAAATGATGCCTTCTGTTTTAAAACTGCAAACTCCTCTAGGTGAAAGAGAATGTCAAGCCTTTGTGTGTAGAGAATGTGCTATAAATGTTGATGGATTTGAACTAAAATGGGACTTAACAATGTTGGACATGGATGTCTATGATGTAATCCTGGGTATGGATTGGTTGAAAATGTTCAAGGATCACATTGACTGTTATAGGAGAACAATTAATTTCATGATTGAGGACGACATCGAGCATCTCTTCAGAGGAGAGAGGATGGTAAAGAAAGGTGAAAAGAGCTTGTTGGAACCGATGGTGGGAATGATATATTACCAGTTAGAGGTGTTGGATTTGGAATCAATGGAATAGATAGAGGAAAATAGTTTTCCATCAATTTCGGATAAATTTACAGATGTATTTCTTGATAGATTCTCAGTGTTACCACCTATAAGGGAAGTGGAGTTTATAATTGATCTCCTTCTGGGGAATAGTCCTATTTATCTTTCGTTTTATAGGATGGAACCAGTAGAATTAAGGGAATTTAAAGTGTAGTTGGAGGATCTGGAAAGAAAGGGTTTCATTCGACCCAATACATTTCCATGGGCAACACCCGTTTTGTTCATAAAGAAAGCAGATGGAACTCTTCAGTTGTGTGTTGATTATCATAAGCTTAACCAAGTTACGATAAAGAATAGATATCCAATTCCATGCATTGATTATCTATTTTGATAAATTAAAGGGAGATCATTGGTTCTCCAAGATTGACTTGCGATCAGGATATCATCAATTGTGAGTTTGGAATGGGGATATTCCAAAGACAACTTTCAGAAGCAGATATGACCACTATGAATATATAGTCATGACTTTCGATCTAACAAATACACTAGCGGTCTTCATAGATTTGATGAATTGGATATTTCAAAAATATATTTATTCTTTTGTTTTGGTTTTTGTGGATGACATCCTAGTGTATTTAAATACAAGGGCTGACCATGAGGAGCATCTGTAAGCAGTGTTACAAATCTTGAGAGATCACCATCTGTATTCCAAATTATCAAAGTGTGATTTTTTGATATAGGAAGTACGTTTTCTTGGCCATGTCATTTATGAGAAAGATGTTTCTTTTGATCCTAAAAATATAGAAGTTGTTATCTTGTGGAAACCACCGAAGAATATCTTTGAGATACAAAGTTTTCTTGGTCTATATGGTTACTACCGATGCTTTGTACATGATTTCTCACAACTAGATTCACCAATTATAGCTTTAAAAAATAATAATTCTCTATTCCAATGGACAAAGAAATGCCAAAAGTCTTTCTAGGTGCTGAAAATTTGGATTACATCGATAGCTATCTTGATTTTTCCAGAATCAGGACATGGGTATGTCATGTACTGTGATGCTTTAGGATTGGGGTGGAGCTATGTTCTCATGAAAGGAGACCGTGTGGTTGCTTATGGTTCAAGGAAATTGAGGGTTCATGATAAGAATTACCCCACATAATATTTGGAATTAGCTACAGTTTTCCATGCTTTGAAAAAATGGAGACATTATCTCTTTGGTGAGAAATTCACTGTGTTTATGGATCATAAAAGCTTGAAACACATTTTCTCACAAGGATATTTGTATCTGATGTAATGGAGATGGATAGAGTATCTCAGGATATTTGACTTTGACTTGATGTAGACACCAAGAAAGGGGAATTCCGTGGTAGATAAATTGAGCATAAAATCACATGCTTAGTTGGCAAAAGAAGCTTTAGATGAATGGAAGTTGATGTCGGTCCTAGACGACATGCATGTGAAATGTGAAGATCGAGGTGATGTTTTAGTTTTCTTTTCATCTATGCATGTTCCTCATTTGGTAAATGTGGTCAAAGAGGAACAAAAATCTGATGTAGAATGTCTGGTTATGAGTTCAAAACTCAATAGTGGGGAGACCATTGAGGGATGGAAACTTGATGGGAGTTTGATTTTGTGCTTTGGAGATCGGATTGTTATACCTATGGATTGTTAGAAAAAACTCCTTCATGCTTACCACCATTTGAGATGGGCTGTACATCCAGGTACATAGAAGTTGTATAAGGCGTTAAAGGCACAGTTTTGGTGGAGCGGTATAAAAAGAAAGGTGTCCGAGTTCATCTCACGATGCTTAAATTGTCAGCAGGTTGAAGAAGAGCATCAGATACCTGAAGGTATGTTGTAGTATTTACCTATCCTAGTGTGAAAATGGGAGAATATTGCGGTGGATTTTGTTACAGGTCTTCCAATAACGGTTCAGAAACATGATTCCATATGGGTGATAATGGATCATCTTACCAAGTCGACCCATTTAATCCCTATTCACAAAACTCATATGGTGGAGGATCTATCAAAAATCTATATCTGAGAAGTGATAAAGAGTCATGGAATACCAGGGTAAATAGTATTAGATAGGGATCCAAGGTTAACTTCTCATTTCTTGAAATCCTTACAGAAATCCCTTGGCACTCAGTTGAATATGAGCACAACATATCATCCTCAGACAGATGGGAAGTTTGAGAAGACGATACAAACATTAGAAGACATGTTCCAGGCTTGTGTAATGGATTTTTGTGGATCATGGGAAGATCATATACCCTTGGTGGAGTTCTTATACAATAAAAACTATCAAGACTCGATACATATGTCTTTTTTTGAATCATTGTATGAGTGTTCTTGTCATTCTCCACTATGCTAGGTGGAAATAGTTGAAACTTCACTAGTCGGGCCGAGACTTGTACAAGAAACAACAAAGAAGATCCAGTTGATTAGAAAGAGGATAGATATAGATCAGAGTCGTTAGAAATATTATACAGATCACCATTGAAGACCATTTTCATTCGCTGTGGGTGATCATATCTTCTTGAGGATATCTTCAGGGTTTGGACATTGTCATTTAGGGAAGAAGGGAAAGTTATCTCCTCAATACATTGGCCCTTTATATATACTGGAATGGGTTGGAGAGGTGGCATATTAGTTGGAATTACCACCATAGTTTAGTTCAGTGCATAATTTGTTCCACGTATCTCAGTTGAAAAAGTATCAGCCCGATCCAGACCATGTGATCAGATGGGATCATGTCGACCTAGATCCAGATGATTCATTGGTACATATACTAGTGAGGATTGTGAATAAGAAAGAGAAATTCTTGCAAGAAAAAATAATCAGTCTAGTGTTGTTTTTATGGTAGAATGGTCATACTCAGCAAGATACTTGGGAACACAAGCAGGAGATGAAAGAGAAGTGGCCGGAACTCTTTCAGATTGGTGAGGGTTTTCTACTTTCCATGGATGAAAAAACCAATGGTGGGGACAATTCAGTACCCCCAGTTTCTGGTATGTAACCCTTACTTGATTCTTTTTATGGTATAAAGTTTAAGGGTCATGGATGAGAGAGTTGGGAGAACTTTGTAAGTGGTTTTGGGGCAAAATAAAAGTCGCACGGGTGGAACACAATTTGCCTAATCGTGCGGCCGAACCGTGCACAATAGTCCTCTTGAGGCAGTATCTCCAGCATAGTTGGAGCATAGTTAGGGGGACCGTGTGAGGATGATATGTGAGGGTCTATCTAGGCAGTAGATAACACACAGTTAGAATATGGTTTTTCTAACCGTGTGATCTAACTGTGCGAACTAACCATGCAGATGGTTTAAGTGAGATCCTAAAAAAGTTGATCTCACACATTTTTGCCTCTAAGTGGCTCATTTTTGCTTTTAAGTGTCCATAACTCGGTATTTCTTTTCCTTGATGGCGAGATAACCTCTCCCAAGAATTTTGGAGTAAATTCGAAGGCTTTCCTTTGTGAATCGAAGCTGGATTCTTGAGGTATGTGATCGTTCTTCTTCGTTCTTGATTAGTTTCTTAGATCTACATAGATCTACTTATCCTATTCTCTTGGTTTCTTATATCTATGCCCATTATGGGTATATATAGGTGTGTGGATTCCAAATATGATGATATTTGGTCTTGATCTTCCTAGGAGAAGAGATTTAAGGTGATTTCTTGGAGAATTGACCTGGTTTTCTTGTGCGTTCCTCATTCGTTGGGTTTTTTGTCAAAATCTTCAAGGTAGGAGGATTCTTTCTCAACTCCACTTAGTAGAAATGATTGTAATGATTTAAAATTGAATGTGTAGTGTTTAATTGATTGTGATTTGGTTGTTTAACACTTGTTGGAAGCCTTCTTGGGTGATGGTTGTGAAATCTGGAAAATTGGGGATTTTGAACGAGTGATTTGGTTCTTGGGTTTAAAATGTGGATTTTAAAAGGGGAATTTTCCTAGATTGTTGGAACATAAATGGGATTATATTTTTTCAAAAAAAGGGAAATTTTAATTTAAATGAAATGTTTCTTTGAAATTGGTTTTTCTTTGGTTTTCAATAAAAGTTTAGTTTTATTGAAGTGGATTATTTTTGGTAATGGAAATATTTGTCATAAATGGTGTTGGTGTGAGTTCATGCTTAACGGGACCTTAATAAGGGATGATTACCATTGGGGTACAAGGGATGTGACCTTGGATCAGGGGCGTGTGTCATTGGGACACAAGGGAATTGGATGAGAGGCCGCTCATGGGTATGGAACTGTCAAACGAAGCATACATGTGTGGGTGTGTTGTGAACTATAGAATGAATATGCCAAATTATAATAAGAATTGGTTTTAAAGCTTTGATTTTTTATTTTTATGAAAAAATAACTTGCTAGAAATTGGTTTCATTTAGTTTTTTTTTCCTCGGTTGCAAATGGTTTTTGAAACTTGTTTATATTTGGTTATAAACTATTTTGGTAAATTGTTTTATATAAACTATTTTATAGAAATATGGCTAGATTTTCTATCCTATTGGTGTGAGTAGGAAAGTAATTGGGGAAAACCTACTGAGTTTAATACTCACCCCTGATTTTTCACTTTGGTGATTTTGAAAATTCTATCTTCTAGGATAGGGGAAAAGGTAACGTCTCCCATGTTGTTAGCACCACCTTGTGATAGTTGTGTTGTTTAGTGATTATGAAGCTTCGATCTTGTGGAGCATGGAGTTTTTTAGTCTATTGAGAGTATTGAGTTGTTTATCCAATGTTTACTTTGATACTGGTTTAGTCTTCCATTGTTGCACACATGGAAGTGGTTTTGAGATACATGAAGTGTTTTAGTTGTATTCCTTTTGTTCATGCATCATTTAGCTAATGTTTTGGTTATGGTTGGTTTGTTGATTGGTTCATTTCTTAAAGGTTAAATCGTCCCTCACTTGTATTAGAAAACATTTTGCATTTATTTCCAACCTTTGGCATTTTGGGGATGTCGCTTAAGGACAAGTAATGACTTTTTATGCTCTCAATCTAATGAGAATGAGCAGGTCATTACACGACTACTCCATGAATGGAAGTCTCTCGAATCATGTAGAAGTCTTCCTGTAACCTCCACATGGTGCTTTCACAATCTCATTTCCTCCTCAACTATCACTGAAGTAGATCCTCCTAACAGACTGAAAAAAATGCGCGCCACGAGTTATGATCCCCCCTGAAATAGAAAAAAATAAAATTCAAACAAAAAGAATTAGAGAAATTTAAAACTATGTGTTATTATTACTACAAATCATATTATAATATAACTAATTAAAAAGAGACATGAAAATAATTTATAACAAGTACAAATAAGTAAATAATGGAAATATTTATTACAAGTATTATATTTATTACTTAAAATGTGTACAAATATTTAAATAAAAATTAAATGTAAATAAAATAATTAAAAGAAAAATAAATATTTATAATCAAAAAAAGATATTTTTAAAATAATTAAAAATTATTATTTTTCTATTAGTGATTGTTATATTAAATAATATATATATATATGATATTAATTACTTATATTTTATAATAATAATTGTTATTAAATAAATGTAATATTTATAATATATATAATGAAATATATAACAATTAATATATAATACACATAATAATTATAAGTAAATAAAAGTATATTTATTATTATTAGTATATGTATTATTATTATTATATTATATATGTTATACTAAGTATATTATATTTTATATATTATTATTATTATTTCTAAAAATAACTAAAGTACTAATTATATTGACTAATTAAAATTAACTATTACTAATTACATATATTATATATATATATATATATATTTAATATACTAATCTATACAAATTAATTATATTACTATTATAATAATATTAATTACATATATTTTATATATGTTGTTATATATATTATATTTATAATAATTATTATTAGCATCTATATTATATTATAATGTAATTAGAATAAAAATAAAAACAAAAGAAAAAATAAGTAAGAAAGGGGGAGGGATTTGGGAGCAAGCAGGGGAGAGGTCTGTGTCAGTAGGTGAGGGTTAGTGGTGACGATGTCGGTGACTTGGGTGTAATGGTAGGTTGTGGTATGAGGCAAGGCATGTCGATGACTCATTTGAGTCACCGATAGGTGACGCCGGTAACTCCTACACAACACAGCAAAACAGAAAAATTAATAACTTAATAAAGCTAAAATAAATAAATAAATAAATTAACTAACTAAATTAAAAATACAAGTTTAGCAATAAAATTTAATGAAACTTTCAACTTACAATTTATTCATAATTAACTTTAACAACAATAAAAATTAAATATGTTTGCATCATTTAATTAATTAATAAATTAAATAAATATAAAGAATCAATAAAATTAAAGAACTAAATTAAAATTAAGTATTAAAATACTTAAATAATTGAATTATATTGTTAACATTATCTTAATTATTTAAAGAATTTAAAACTAAAGTGACAAAATTTATTTATTCACAATCAAAAATAAAGAATTAAAGAATCAAACATTATATTAATGAATTGAACATTATTAAATTGATAATTAATTACAAAATGAATTAATAAATTGAAAGAATTAATAAACTAATATATATATATATATATATATTTAAAAAATGAAGTACATGAGATAATAATAGAATAAAAGATTAAAATAAAAAGAAAAACAAAAAGTGAAAGCATGATGCATGAACTAATTTTAAAATTATTTAAAATGAAAAAAATAATCAATAAAATTCATAGTTTACAAAAAATTATTATTTTGCACAACAATGTATAAAAACACAAAAAATAATAATTATTTAACAAAATAAAACATTTTGAAATTAAAAATTCAATAAAAAATATAAAAAAGGATGTGGAAAATTGTATTAAAAATGAGCCACATCACACACCTTGTAATACAACCCCTTTATCTTGATATCTCTAATCAGATAGGTAATATACTGGTGAAATCAACCTATATACTCGATGTCTCTTTCTTTTATTTTCCAGAAATAAAAAATGTTGATAGAAATCCATGACAATAAACATTATCAGTAAATTTTATTTCCATCAAAGGGCTTGGGATATAAACTTATATAAAAATAGAAGGGATAAATCTTTTCTCACATCATTCATTAATATATATAAATTTTGATACAACCAACATTCCCTACTTCTTATGAACATATTTCCTCATGGTTTTATTAAGTACATCAAGTTATGTGACTCATAATATGAATTAATAATAATCATAAATTCTAAGGACCATTACACACATCCAATGATATGAACATTGAATAACACATATAAATGTGGATTTCCTACTGGCTGGTCAAGTTATCATAATCTTATTTATTGAAATTTCTAAGGGAATACTCCGTAATAAAGTGTCTCGAAGTACTATGAGTCTCATCCCCTAATAGTCTGTATCATTTGTGTCCCATTAAATTATATCACACAACTATAGAATATATATTTAAGAATATTATCATAAAACTTCTAAGTTCTCATCGAAATAGGGAAATACCATGAACTTTTAGTGATACAGATACCTTGAGGATAGTAACAAATATAATTTCTAAAATAAGAACAATAATTACATGAAAAGAACATTATTATTATTAAAAAAGCATGAATATACTTAATAATAAAGTATATAGAAGTTTTTTTAAAGGAACCAAATCCAGTAAACTTCCAGTCCTACTAGATCTAACTGCTAATGACTCTTAGTCTACTATCTCTAACATGATGTTCATGATTCTTTTTAAATAAAGATTTATTCAAATGGGTCTACCACATTCTAATTTTTGGAAACTATACTCATCGTGGAATCAACCCTTTGAAAAAAAATCCCAAAAGATGATATTTATAAAGTATGTGATTCATCCTTTGATGTGACCTTATATAATTCATGAAATCCATCACTATGGTATTATCATAATACAATGTGATATCATATTTACTATTGGGAACCACATAAATCTCTTTTAAGAAGTTGTTTTACCAAAATACTTCTATAACTACAGCATAATCCCCAATTTTATCGCATTTCATTGTATAATCAACTATAATTTTATACTTTGAACTCTTATTTCTCACAAATCCTTTTTGAGTATAGATATATATCATGACTGTGACTTCAGGTAATTCTATTTTTTTAAAACTAGAATCTATATTTCTCATGATGTCTAGTTCTTTATCTCCTCTATATACCAGGAACATATCCTTTGTATGCCTTAGGTACATATGGATATTTATTATCATACCGATTTTGTTCTTATTTATCAGCATAATATCTTTTGACCATGCTAATGTAATTGGAAAATAAATCTTACTACATAACATGGTATACATGATTGATCCTATCATGGATGTGTATGGGATCTTACTCATCATATCCATCTCTTAAATTATGTATGTGAACAAATTTTCTTAGTGATATGTATTCCATATACTTATGGAACTAATCTTCTCTTGGATTGTTCTATATAGAATCTCTTCAATATATGGTCAATATATGTACCTTGACTTAGTCTAATAAGTCTCTTAGATCAATCACAAATGATCTTGATTCTATAAAAGTAGGATATTCCTCCAAAGTCCTTCATTGAAAAATACTTGTTCAACCAACCTTTAACTATCTGTAAGACTGAAATTTCATTTCCAATAAGTAATATTTCATTGACATATACTACTAAGAAAACAATCTCACTCCCACTAAACTTTTTGTATAAACATGGTTCAAATTCATTCTTTATAAAACCAAAATTCTCTTCTAGATTAATTGAACAAAATTTTCTATGACTTGGATGATTTCATCAATACATAAAAGGATCTTTGAAACCTTTATACTATTATAATATCCTTTTATGTCACAAAACCTTTTGTTTGTGTCATATAGACATCATCTTAAAGGTTACCATTAAGGAAGGCTGTTTTAACATCCATTTACCAAATCTCACAGTCAGGGAAATTTGTTATCTCAAGTAGAATTATAATGGATTTAATAATGTAAACTAGGGAAAATGATACATCATAATATATGAATTATTTATGCTTAAACCCTTTATATACTCTTCATAATTTATGAGTACTCACATTACCTTACATATTTAGTTTTCTTTTAAATATAAATTTACACTTGGGGGAAGTAACATCAATTGAAGGATTGAATAAAACCCACACTTTGTTTTGATACATGGAATCCATCTCAGAATTCACGGACTATTTAAATATTGTATTTTCTAAGATCTATACTATATCTTTATAGGAAAAGGGTCATTATTTTAAACCAATAATGAGACACCATCCTCAATGACTTGAAAACCATATCTTTTTGGTTCTCTAAACTCTCTAGTTTTCTAATGAATTTTTTATGTTTTAGGAAAAAAATATCCCATGGGGACCTATAGAATATGTTCCTACACCAACTATTGTGATCCTTAAGCATAAAATTCACTTAATTTAATATTTCTTCTACTTTAATTTTTGAGGTTTATCCCCCTCTCAAGAAATAATGTATTTCATGTGATGGTTACCTTCTTATATGAGGGGTTTTATAAATAATACTCCCTTATTACCTTGGGATACCCTATAAAGACACACTTCATGCATCTAGGTGATAGTTTATTGATAGATTTAGGCTTAATAAACCACTATCATCCCCATACATGTAATTTCAACAACATGAACTTCTTTCTACACATTAACTTGTATGGTATGTTATTTTATACCTTTTTTGGAACTTAGTTTAGTGTGTATGTTCTAGTATGTAATGAATATTCCCAAAAGGATAATAGAACATCTACATGACTCATAATTGACCATTCCATGTCTACTAAAGTGTAGTTCCTATTTTCACTAACATCATTCCATTATGATGTATAAAGATAAGTGAGTTGAGATATAATCCCAAACTATCATAAATAATTGAGGAAAAGTTAGTTAAGATACTCACCAACTCGATCAGATCGAAACTTCTTTATCTTATTACCAAGTTTATAATCTAATTTGTTCTTGAATTATTTAAATTTCTAAAAGGATTCAGGATTATACCTCATTAATTAGACATATCCATATATTCCCATGTTATTTATAAATGTGATAAAGTAGTAATTACCACATCTAACTTCTATTAGAAAATTTCCACACACATCAATGTGTACCAATTCTAGAATCTATGTGTCACTTTCACCATATCCACCAAAATTTGGTTTGTTCATATTTCTTTGTAAACAATCAAGACATATATCAAGTGGATTTATCTCAAAATAATCTAAATATCCATCTTGATGGAGATTTTTCAATTACTTATCATTTACATGACCAATCCAGTGATGCCACAATTAAGTGTGATATGAGTCACATAAACCTAATTCATTATCAATTATCAATACTTATTTTTTTCAATATAATAAATAATGATATTTATTTAAATGTGTCAAATTGTAACATATGTTATATTTATAAAAGAAACACATTAAAATTTTAATTTTAAATTAAAACCATTTACGTCTAATTAGGATAAATAAATTATTTTTTCTTAACTATTGGTGGATAACAAAAAATCATTCAAAACCAAGGTCATGCATATTTGAAACAGAAGGTGTAAGTATATTATAACCAATGCAGCAACTCATGCTCTATTGTCTACTTGAATATCAACCACTCCTCTGTCCATATTTAATAATCCACTTGGTTCTTAAACTTAGATATAGATGTGAGTACTAAAGGCTCTATTTAATACTTAATTTTTAGGTAAGTAAAGACTTCACTTGATAATGTATACACCTATAGAATTACCTTGCTTCCATAACTGGGTGTAATTCTTATTCTAGTGGCCTATCTTTCCATATGAAAAATATATTATGTATTTTTTACATCATCTATCTTTGGATTTTCCTTTTACTAGAAGGAATATTCTTAGGGACTTTAGAATTGGATGGAATATTTGGGACCTTTTCTAGGTTCTTCCTTTTATTCACTATAAAAAATATAGGTTTTTTACACACCATGTCCTTATGATCATAGAGAATTAAGGTAAGGAGTTTCAAAATAGAATTCTCATTATTTCTCATAATATAATTAATAAAAAACGAGATAATCACTTGGGTAATTTTTTTAGAATGATATCTTTTTAAAACTCATTAGGGATATTAAAGACCAAAATATCCAATCATTCTATATAGCCAATAAACTTGACTAAATAAGGCTTGATTGGTGTTGAATCTATAAGATTATAATGAATAGTGAATTTTAGATCTCATATCTCTCTTATCATACATTCTCTTGATAAATATCATGAAAGTGAGACATTATGCTATACACATCTAAATCCTAATATTTATTTATATTCTCATTGGATATAAATGAAACATTAAACATATGTGGCATTATCTAAATGGTTCATGTAGAGATAAAATTATTCATCACTAGCCTCTTTACTATTCTCTTTAGAAAAAGGGGTTTCTATCACATATGGTTTTAACTCATGGTGTAGTAAATTTTGTAAGAACATATTCCATTCCTTTAAATTTGATCTAGTGAGAAGGTTAATATTCTAAAATATTTATTATAGCGATATAGTCAAAGTCTCATGGATTTATATTTATACAAAAAATAAGAGCATATTTTTTAGTACTTTATCTATATTACAAAATTACATAATAATATTGATTTAATTTATTAATATCCCATTATTTTATAAAACACCATAGTCCTTGTTGTTAGTTTTATAATATCCAGTTATGTGGAAATCCTAGTGGAAATGATACATATTTCCATTCTCATAACCTAAGTGAGGGCCTGTTCAATCACTCAATGGTCTTTAGGTAGTTATGTATTTACCAACTACATTAACTCATTACTCCTCGATCCATTGAGTGAACTCCCCAATATTGAAATCCTAAACTTGAAATTTCTTCAATAGTTTCCTCTAAATTTACACCAAGTCTAACACGTACTACTCCTCTTGATGTGAATATCATTAAGTCGATCCAAAACCCTCTTTATAACTCTCTGTTAAATGGAAGTTCCCCAATGAGGGTCATATCAAACACTATGATCTATTGGTTCAATTCTAATTCAATTAATTGAAGGCTATACTAAATTAATATTTTCATTTTGGTACTTTTATATTTATATGAAAAATACACATTTTTATTTTATTTCATACTTGTTAATATTAAGTGGATTTTAATTAAGTGATTAACCATTCCATGAATAAATTTATGTATAGTGTAATTTATTTCAATTACATCTTACGTACTTGTCAGTTTAGTTATTAAGTGATCGTAATAAATAATCCATAAATAATTCACGGTATAACTAATAGAAATTGAATAATAAATTTGTTTTATCATGATATTTTCTAATGGTTGGTTTCTCTAGCAGTTGATAAAACAACCCTTTACCCTAAGAGAAAAACTCTTAGAACCATCCCTTGTTCGAGTCACAACATTCCACCTATGTTCTATTTATGTATTGGGTTCAGATAACCTCATCCATAATCTTGGACCACCTCTATTCTCCTGGGAAATTTATCCTTTACATATTCTTTTACTCACATGTAGATGAGGGGAACCAAAATTTTGGCTAAGGAGGTTTACCTAAAATAAACCATGGACACATAGTTACTACATATTATAGAGAAGAGGGTGACAAACAGGCCATCATTTTAATTTAATAATAATAAATTAAAATAAATCAGTCACATACATTGGTTGGTCTAATCTCATGATCATCCACACATGCAATGAATACACATTTGATATACTAGTATTCATACTACTCATTCTTAATTAATATAAAAATTGCACAAATTAATTAATTATCTTCAGTAATTAATTAATTAATTTATTTTAATTTTCATCTATATGGGCCTTGATATTCTCATCCATTATAATTTTAAACCAATTAAATAAATTAATCATATCTAAAATTAACTAAGTACATAGAATATACTTGGAGGTGACACGGTGAGCACCCGTCTAAACTACCCAACATGCATTATGGTCATGTATTATATACTCTTACATAATTATGTATGCACATTTTTCATTTAATTATATGAAATGTAATGTTATTAAATGACACACTGAAACGTATTAATTTATATCATGTTTAATGATTTTAATGAGCATGGAGTAGTTAGCATATTATGAATATACAAAATATTTTTTTTGAATATTACAAAAAAATTATTTAATAATTTAATATATATATATATATAACCCATTAAAATGTTTTTACTATCAATAAATGACACATGAACATGTTTTTATTATGTTTAAATAGAATAATTAATTAATTTTACTTTATTTATAAACATGCATGATACATTGTGTGTATAGGCTAGGTACACACTATGTAGAAGGCTTCAATGCCTATCAAGGACACATACCTAGGGACAGGGTGTATCGGGTGGCCATAAAAATTTATAATGTACACAAAGTGTATAATAGTTACACATCATGTGACCTCTGAGTTACATGGTTGTTAGTCACATAAATTATGCAGTAAATACATGATGCATCTTTTACTATGAATTTAACACCATGAAAATGCACAAACTACATGATGCGTGTCATCCAGAAAACAATGTACCACCACGGTCTATTCATCACATGGTGTTTTAATGATGTTGTGTGTGATTCAAGACATTATTCTATGAACTAAATTCAAGTTTTTTCATAGTGAAATGAACATGGGTACATGGTGTGTACCTTTGGGCTACATGCTTTATAGTCCCATGTCATCTAACCAAAATTATTAGCACCTTTAGATGGGTTCTTCAAATGTTATTCATAAACTATTTACCCATTTTTTATTATTTTGGTGAGAACAAAGAATAATAAGAGAACATATTGACATTAAAATTTAAATAATTATTAAATAAAAAATGAAAACTAATAGAAAATGTGTATAATCGATCAACAGTCAATATATAGTTATTAATTAACATGTGACCATTCTGATACCACTTGAAGGTTTCATGAAATAGTGAAAGTAGTTGGTCCCATGAAAAACTATAGAAATACATCAAATTATTTGGATTTATCCTCAAAACTAAATTAATAGAAACCCTAAAATCCACAAGATAGGGTCACCAAATTTAATATAAAATTAATTCATGATAATTAATAATTACATCACATTAGAATTATTTCTTCATTGAAGATTTGGTATACCAATTTTTGTTATACCATCATTATGGAAATAGTATTTAAGGGTGGAGTCCATCTAGTGACAGTTGATTCTCAATTCTTACTTGTTCTTATGCTTCATTTGTTAAATATTTTATTGTGGTTTTGGATTCAGGATCTCTCTCCACTTTAATTAAGAGTGAAAGAGGAATTATAATGCATATTTTTTAATGGGTAGATGGTTAGTATTGGCCTATTAAAATCAATAAATTGGATTAAGGGAATTATAATGGAATATGATAATAGCGTTCATTCTGTGAATTTATATGTTATTAATTGAATTGAGAATTTTTTATGATTGACATGTGTTTTTATGAAGCCCTTGTTTCCTAATATTGATATTCCTATAACATTTAATAACAAAACAATTACTGAATAATTTTGTCACGACTTAACCTACCAGGGCTCATTGTTCCAATTAAAAGACGAGTGCAACACCCCAATCCAGCATCTAGTAGGCCAAGGGTTAGAAACTAGCACTGAGTAAGCATATAACAAGCATAAGAGGCATTGGACTAAGGTACATATAAATTTTCACACATCTCCAAACACCAATATAATGTGGAAAGGAAAGAAGCAACTGATACCAAATATACATGAATACAAATAATCCCACATCAGAGCACAACACAAGTAAGGGTAAGAAAAAGGCCAAATACATACCACTAAAACCAAAAAAGAGTCCAACCTTCTAGTAAAAATAAGACTATTGTAAACATGAAACTCATATAATTGATTGCGGTCTATCTAGCACAAATAAACTCAACCTAATCCTGGTCCTATTATGACTCCATCAAAAGGTCACACATCTACCCAATACATGACATGTGTGAGCAGATCCCATGTAGGGTTGATTATAAACATACCCAGTAGGACACCCTAAACTCACCCAACATAAAGCATTAAATAGATTCATATCAAATGAAAGGATGATAACAACCCAAATATGCTCAAAGATAGACACAAAGTCTCAAATTAAGTTAATGTCCACACTTCCAACCTAGGGTTCCACTCAAGGATACAAGTTAACACTTGTTTGAGATAAATTATTCCTTAGGTCAAGATAACACTAAAGGTGCTCATATGAGAGGTCATAATTTTTTACCTCACTAATGGAGAGGTACATGATGGAACTTAGGATATTCCAATTCATATGTAGGGGATCACACCCATGGTTTGTGAGGGATACCTAACCCAATCCATAATATCCCACTAGGATGGAGATCACATGACTTAAAAGTCAATAACAGGATACCTGACCCAACCTAGGGAGGAATGATAGAGGATCACACTCTGGGCCACATGTATGGATACCTGACTCTAAAAAAATAACCTGTAGAGGGGATCACTCATCGTATTCTTAGTATGGGATAACACATTGTACCCTAATAGGTATTAACCAAGGAAATATACCCAAATGATACTCAACTAGAATAAAGAGTGTGGGGGATCCACCAAACCTTTAAAGTAGTACATGGTGTGTATAATGAATACAAGGAATGTCATGCTATTCCCGGACTTCCCTAAGTATGTTTCTATTCACTTTATCTAGTGCCTATGTACTATGGTCATGCTTGTGTACACTGTTCATGCCCATGTACAATGGTTATGCCCGTATACCCTGGCTGTGTGTGTGCATGTGTACCCAAGGTTACATACCGGGTTGCTAGCTTCAGGTAACATGACATGTGGAAATGTCACATAGTGAGTGATATTTATCTATGTACATAACACTATCCACCATGTAAAGTGATCCAAAAAAAGTGTGTTCTTAAAAAATACATGCCTTGTATATAAATATTTCACAAAAATTCCAAAACTCTCATGTGTCTTCGCTCACACCATCACCACCAATAATTACTACACAAAATCTACCATAGATCTCGGATCTGAGTTGAAAGAACTAGTTTCATCACCAGTAGCTATATTTCTGCCACCCATCAATTAGAAAATGATCCTCACCTTACTACATTTCTAATATGCTAGATCCAGTGGAACATAACTCCTTTTATCTATTTATCAAACATATATCATCATCAAGCATCCTTCGTCACACCATTAATGACACCTTAGATCAAAATACCAAAAACTATATAATCAAAAAATCGATTTAACAATGAAATGGGTACCAGGTTGTATTTTTGAATCACTAATTAACCGAACATTAGTAATGAACAAAGACTGAATAATTAAGGGATAAAATCATGAAATATAAAAGTGAGAATATAACAATGGTTGTGTTTGGTTTGACATCATTGATGAAATCTAAAAAATGGGATGTAAAAATAATTTTTTTTAAATTTATCAACATCATATTTATAATTCTAGGAATTTATAACTTAATGAAAATTCCATAAGACAATATTCAAATTAATATTAACATGAATTAATTTTCATTTTTCATAATAAACTAAGAATGGGGATTAACCAATAAATCAAATGTCCTACCTCAAAATTGCATCGATCACTAATGAATAATTATTTCTTCATAATTTTAATTGGAAATATCTAATAGCTATATTGATGATGAGGAACTCCTTGGAAAACTGATCATTGATCCATGATCCCATTGTCATCCATTAAATATCTCCTCTATGGTTCTCTCTAATATCTAGGGTTATGTGGATAACCATAGATTTTTTCCATAGTCATGATTTAATGGGATATGATTAGTTCATGGAAAATTAATAGATAATAAATTATTTAATAAATTAATTTTTATAATATTATGCTTGCGACTTCTCTTAAACAAAACACCTAATGTTCACTAAGGTTAGTTTGCACCTAGGGTAAAAACAATATCCTTATTTTAATGGTAGTCTTAGTTTTCCCATATAAAACACAATTCATAAGATATTTCATTATTTTATAAAAAACTAAATGTGCATGAAATATTATGTTCAATATTTCTATTATATCAACATTGAGGCTTCTATAGCCCTGGAATCTCATGCCTACTCTATACCTTACTCCAAAAATATTCTCCAAAATATTCTAAATTGTTACAAAGAAAAAACAGAGTTGTTACATTCTCCTCACCTCATGAATCTTTGTCTGAATAAGTAAAAAAAATTCTCAAAAAGATAAGGTTACTAAGATTTCATATGAGTTTCTCGCTCATGGGTGCTCTCCTAAATATTCCCATGTTTCCATAAAACACACACCAAGAGAATCACTCTCCCACAAAGGATCTTCTCATGTCAATAATTGATCTTTATTTAGAACTCTATGAAGGTAACTTCATCCTCAATGTCTAGATCACCCTAGTTGATAAAATTTTACCGTTATTATACAAACCTTCTCAGTTATGACATGTAGAAGACATCATGAACTCATTTTCACTATGATGGTAGGGATAAGTGGTAAGACACCTCTCCAACCCTATATATTATCTAGAAAGGGACAATAAATCTCAAATATAACTTTCTAACCTATCCAAACCTCCACAATTCTCACTGAGGTAATACCTTCAAGAAGACATGTCCATCTTTATCGAACTCCAAAGGCCTCTATCATCAATACACATAAGAGTTTTTAAAAAATATAAGAAATCCTAATGAAATCTTGGATGATCTTTATATTATCTATTGTTGCTAACACCAAATTCAAACCCATGAGTGATGAATCTACTGGATTGATTCAAAACAATGATGACCTGAAGGGTATCCCATAAAATTTCTAGGATTGTGTTATTTTCATGGTGGAGGGGCACCTATTGTTTTATAAAAAATCCACCAAGGGTAAGTGATCCTTCCAATTTTGGCCAAAGTCCAACATGAAAGGCTGAAGCATGTCCTACTGAACTCGAATGGTTTGATCTATCTGAATGTCTCTATGGGGTTGAAATTTCATGATCAACCACAAATAAGTCCAAAAGGCCTCTTAAAATCCTCTCCATAATCATGACATGAAGTAAGGATCATGGTATGAGATTATTTTTGAGGGAACTCCATGAATCCATACCATCTCCTTCATGTATGGGCTTATTAAACTCTCTACTGAACTACACTCTCATATGAATAGTAATTTAGAAGACTTGGTGAGTCATTATATGATCATCCATTTGGCATCATGACCTCTATCTGATCATGGGATTCCTATCATAACTTATATGGAGACACTATTCTACTTTCACTCTGGCACGTTAGGGGGTTGATCCAAACCCGCTCGAACCTGGTGCTCAACCTTCACCTACCGGTATGTGAGACATTGAGAGACAAACTCAACTACACACCTATTCATATTAGTCCACCATAACTAACATCTAAGGTCTAAGTAAATATTTTTCACTCCTTTATTTACGGCTAAGGGGGGTGTATGAAACTCCCTTAGTGCCTCCTCTCATAGTGTGACTAGTATGATAATATTTCCTCAGAAAAGAATGATGTGCTCCCCACATTCATAAAATCCATCAAGACCAGATCTAGTGGATATCTAACCATGAAAGTCCCTATAATAAATATATCTAACTTGAGTCTCCATAAAACAATGAATAATATTATGGGTAACAATTATTGACTAGAGGTAAGTTGCACCATCATTTTCCACTAAGGACAACTGAAATGAGTCCATATGCTTGGAATCCTTAGTCAATAATTTTATATAGGACATCCTTATAAGATAATGTTTCATTGTGTTCCCCTTTCTAGGGGTATA
Source organism: Viscum album (assembly GCA_963277665.1). Classification (NCBI taxonomy): domain Eukaryota; kingdom Viridiplantae; phylum Streptophyta; class Magnoliopsida; order Santalales; family Viscaceae; genus Viscum; species Viscum album. The sequence goes on from OY728158.1 coordinate 329,220,272, forward strand.
TACGATCTCAAAGACATTGTAACACCCCGTACCTAGATGCCACTCAATAATGCCCTAAGCCCAATTGGCAACATGGCCTCAAGCACATCTCTATAAATTCCAGAGGCTACCGACTAGAAGTGAGGGACCAAGTGTGTCTATTGGAATACTATTCCCTTTTACCATATTTTAGCACTGCATAATATCAATAATAGATAAATATCATAAGAAGTAAACTATAAAGACAATAGATACACAATAGGAATAAATAATAATATCAAAAGGAAGCACATATAATTTGATGATGGTACATGTCATATGTATCTAAAAAAATAGTGAAAAATGTATACATATTATGTGTACAATACATGGAATAAAAATACAAAGACGCCAAAAATATCACATCTAGAATCATGATCCCTTTCTCAGTCACATTCTCCCCTGATCCCAAATAGGAATCAAGAACCTATAGAAGGGAAATTGACCTTATCCATACCTGAAATCATATAATTTGTTCAGGTATCCAAGGTGACCTGAATAGGGTGTGAGACATAATCCTAGTAGGAAACCACCCAAGGTCTATGCCATCCAGTCAGTGAATATATATAACAACAATGTGTAGAAAAAATTTAACAAGTAAAGGAAGTACTCAAAAGTAAACATCCTATAAGTCCATGTTCACATTTTATAACCAATTCATTTAATAGATTATATTTAATAAAGAAGTCTCTAATTTAATATTTAGGAATGTACCAATTATAATAATGTTTATTTAAACATTATATTTATTTAAATATTATGTCTTGAGACCCAACACATATCTCAGCATCCCCCATGATAACATAATCAAGGATTCCTAAATAGGCCATCTGCAAAGTATAAACAAGACTGAATCCAAGATTCTGATTTGTCTTGGAAAACATTTCATATAAACCATTCATTCATTATTCATTTATTAACATGATCTCATCCATTGAATTACTAATCTGGAATCCATGTATCACTCTAGGTTTAACATAAACAAACACCCTATAAGCATGTCCATGGAGATCCTCAAGAACCTAGGTATCACTCTAGGTGTGGTGTAACATATCTACTATTTGAGTATGTCCTTTTTTGCCCACTAAGGGAGCCCAAGTATCGCCCATGAAAAAATAATCAAATTCCATTTGAGTCCATCCTTGGAAATCTCTATGGATTCCAAGTATCACTCAGCATATAAAGGTCAATCCTCAGAGTCTGTCCTTAGTAGTCCACTAGGGAGTCCAAGTATCACTAAGGCATATGCATGGAAGAACCCAATAGAGTCCATCCATGGCATTCTCATTTGAATACATATGCCACCCAAGGAATATACCATTCCATAACATTTAATCAATTTAATTTATTCTATTCAAGTTAAAAACCAAGAACATTCATTTAAAACTCACCTCAGGAGGTGACTAAATTAATGGGATAAAATTAGAAGTCTTTCCTTAAATTAACTCACACGATAATTTATTTGAAGAACCAATTTAATATTTACAAGAAATTGCCTAGAATATCCAAGGGAGATGTCATCCATTCCCTTTATTTATTCAATTCCAACATGAAATTCATATCACAATTTCATTTAAAATTTAACTCATCAATTGAAAATTAAATTAAAAATATCAATTTAATATTAACTATCCCAAGATAATGAGTAAAAGGAAAATCTAAAGGGTATCAATCCATAAATCATAAAAATGGTCATTTAAGTAACAATTAACTCTAAGGGGGAAGTTCCATTCAAGGTTATAAACCTATAACCAAACATCAAATAACTCTTTAACTACATAGTCCATGAATAATAATTTTATTTAAGAATTAAAACCCATTCAAGGAGATTCCTAAAAATTGGGCATGCTACAGAACGACATATATAAAAACCTCAACATTTAGTGAAAGGCACGATACCACCTAACTTAGGTTTGTATTTGATATCTCATCCACTATTATCTTCTGATTTGACTCAGATCAGGATAAAATCTAAGAACTTAAAAATAACCTAATAATAGGTAAAATTATTTTTCACATAAATAGTTCATCTGATATCCAGAAGAATGAAGAATGGCAAAAAAAGAATTAGGAACTCACTAATACAGATCCAATGAGATGAGCGATGCATGAATCAAAGATTAGACGAAGGATTTACCTCAAATCATAGAATACGATTCAAATGGGAGATCAAATTTTGTTGATATACATTGGATAGAAAGAGTGAAATAGGTTTAGGTTTAAATTATATTTTAAGGAAACAATTATAATTTTACCCAAAATAAAAAGGCCACATGGTTTGTCCAAACCATACGACAACCGTGAACACTTAGCTATAGGGAGGGGAACATCGCATGGTTTGTATGCACATTTTGACTAACCATTTGAAAATTGTGCAAAACCCCACCGTCAAAACTGTAGACCTGGCCACATGGCCATACGGCCCAAATTGCACAGTTTTCACTAACCATGCACTAGGCCATTTCACCCCAAACATGGGTTCCTGGCTTTGAACCAGCCCCATACACATCCGTTATCTCTATAACCTCAAAAGTTATTAAAATTAGGCTATATTTAGATATTTAAACTGTAAATTGATGGAAAATAGAGGATTTTTACCTCAAAGAAGAACCTGGTTCTTACAAAATTCCCCTTTAAAGAAATTCATCCCAAAATTTTCCTTCCAAGGGTGGTGATGCATGATCTGTGAAAAACTCTAGACACTGAAATCATACATCAGCCTCCAACTCCTAGTTCTCATCCTGTAATCAATCATGATGTTATAACACCCATACTAGAGGAACTCACTATCCTCATAGAACCTTCATGGTACAATCCAAAATAATAAGATGGTCCTCGAAAGATGCATCTACCTGTAACTTAACCTTCTCAGGATAAAAGGCATGAGACGGGTTAGAATAATAACGGTGTATCTGAAAAACTTGGAAGACGTCATGTATGGACCGATACCTCTAAGGTAACTAAAACATATAGAATATCGGCCCAACTCTCTCTATAATCTCAAATGGATCCACATAACATGTTGAAAAATTACCCTATCTTCTGATCCGCATATGTCCCAACCTTAGTGAACCACATACAAAAACTTGATCCCTGACCTCAAACTCTAGAGGACATATGCGGTGATCAGTGTATGATTTATAATGAGACTGTATAGTATCCATCTACTTCTAAATCGAATGAACCTATTCTGTGGTCTTCTAAACAAGATGAGGTCTCAGCATAGTTGCCTCGCCTACCGCTAACCAACATAGGGTTGATCAGCATGGCCCACCGTACAAAGCCTCATAAGGTGCCATATAAATATTATTATGAAAACTATTATTATAGTAGAATTAAACCATGGGTATATGACTCTCCCAAGAACCCCAAAATTCAGGACGCATGCTCACAACATGTCCTCAAGCACTTGCATCATATGCTATGACTGGTCATTTATTTGAGGGTGGTATGTTGTGCTCAGAACCACCGATGTAACTAACACCCTCTATATCCATTTATAGAATCATGAAGTAAATCAAGTGTCCCTATCTAAAATAATAGTGAATGGGACCTTGTGAACACATACTATCTCATAGATATACAACTTTCTGAGCTCATCAAAATTTAAGGTCTCCTTTATCAGTAGGAAATGAGAGACCTTTGTGAGCCTACCAACACAAACCCATACAACATCGTTACCCCAAGGTGACCTTGGTAAACCTATAATGAAATCCATCACAATGTCAAACCACTTCCACTTAGGTATGGTTATCTACTGTAAAAATTTGGATGGTTGTTGGTGTTCTACCTTCACCTGCTGATAGGCGGAACACCTCATGAAAAAAAGCTACATATCTTTTCATACCTTACTAATAATACTAACAATATAAATCTTGATAAATCTTGGTGATGCCGGGGTACACTTCCCACAATGAAGCATGAAATTCTCATATCATCTCCCCACGCATGTTTTAATAAACCCATATGTGGCCATGAACTCGTAGAATTTGATCCCTGCCTACAGTCCATCCAGGAGTAGTGTCCTCACCTGCCACACTCTATCATAGTACTAGGCTCACAGAATCCGATGTCTTCATCATAATAAATATATATAGTCGAGTAGAGGTAACATATAAGGATGATAGAAAAGTCTTCTCCTGACTACTGTGAACCTCCAATTGAATCTCAACGAACAAATCCATGAGCTGCCACTTGCTACAAGCCTACTGGACTGCATGTATCTGATTTCTCCTACTCAGTGCATCAGCTACTGCATTTCTTTAACTAGATGTGTAGGTAAGATCAAAATATAAATACTGTAGTTATTCAACCCACCTCTGCTACATCAGATTTAGATCACGCTATGTAAATATATACTTGAGTATTTTGTGGTCCGTTTACCCCACAAAATGCTCTCCAAGTAAGTAATGTATCCAAATTCAAAAAGTGTTAACTATTGAAGCTAACTCAAGATTGTGCATCAGATAATTACTCTCACGTGGCATCAAATAACGAGATATATATTCCATGACTCTATCACCCTACATAAGAACTTCTTCTACCCTGATACATGATGTATCATTGTAAATAGTGTATCTTCTGACTGTATCTGAAAAAATCAGTATCAACACTAAATTTAATCTCCCTTTCAGCTCCTAAAAGGATTTATCAAAGGAATATGACCATTGGAACTTCACACCCTTCTCAATAAATCCATTAAGTTTAATTTTTAAGTGTTATAAATCTTGTATGAAACTATTGTAGTAATCAGTTATCCCCAAGAAACTCTATACCTCAAAGATGTTCTTGGGATGCTCCCAAGAAACTACAACTCTCACATTCTATGGGTCCAATAATACTCCTGTACCTGAGATAATGTGACTTAGTAATTGAATTTGATCCATATATAAGTGTAACTTTATAATCTCAGAATACAATTTATACTCTCTTAGTGTATTCAATATGATCTCAAGATGTTTGGTATAGTCGTGTAGATTAAGAGAATAACCAAGATATCATCCCTGAAAACCACAACTAACAAATCCAAATAAGTATGGAACACTTGGTTCATCAATTCCATGAAGACCACTAGAACATTTGTGATACCTAATGGCATAACCAAATACCCATATAGACCACACCTACTACGAAAATTTGTGTGAGGTATGTCTGATGGTCTAACACACACCTAATGATAAACGGATCTCAAATAAATATTTGTGAAAACTCTAGCTCCTTGAATCTGGTCAAAGAGATCATCTATACATGGAATATAATACTGATTCTTAACCTTTTATGGTTAATTTTTTGGTAATCCACACATATATTGAGTGTTCCATCCAGCTTTTTTGGAAAAAGGATCGGTGAAACCCACAAAGAACTACTGGGTCAGATAAACCCCTTTGCCTCTAAATCCTCTAGTATCCTATTGAGATCCTTTATCTTAATAGTATCCATCCTATAAGGAGGAATGAATATTGGTGTATCTCCTAAAACTAGCTTGATATAGAACTCTACCTATCTCACTAGAGGTAATCCTAAAAATTCACCCGAGAAAACATCCCTAAATATATCAACCATTGGAGGGAAATTTTCCCGACATGTTCCCTGATCATCCAAATATAAACTTTCAATTTGAGCTGTCATCCTACCCATCCCATGATACTCGAGTCTATATTAGCTCGTCTGGACATCCCATTCCCCGTTGTGAATAAATTTTCCACCCACTGGTGATGTGAAAGTTGCCCTGCAGTGATAGAAATCAATGAAATAATGAAATGGAACCAACCAATCCATCTAGATAATGATTTAAAAACCTTTCATCTTGAGGAAAAAGAGGTCTCATACGAAGTGAAACCCACCAACCTCAAGCTGGAATTACCTGCCCTGACGTACATCAACTTTTATAATCCGTAATAGAGTGACATGTGTCATGAATTCATAAAAAATAGAAACACTAAGCCCAAGGCTCTCTAAAATGGGAACAAAAATAAAGCTATGTGAAGACCCTATATAAAAAAGTGCATAAGATAAAGTAGAGACTACTAGAATAGTACCTATAATAGTATAAGGTCTGAGATAATACTCCTCAAGGGTCTATTGCACTACATATATCTCACATGAACCGTGGCCTTGTGATACTACCTGGATACCTTGAGGAGACTCGCTCTACTATCACTATAAAATTAGGGTCTGACTACCATGTCCATGACCACCACCTTACCCCAATTAGAAAATTTTACTCCAAATCCCTTCTTGATGAGAAGATACTAACCCCACTTCTGAACATAGAGTCGATGAAGACCCTCTATTACTAGTTTCCAGAGGAAATGTTCTATAGAAGCACTATAGATGACCCACCTTTCCACAAGATTGGAACACAACTTGGTCTCTTGTACACTGAGGTCTTGTATGTCCTGATCTACTGCACTGGTAAAACCTCACATAAAAACCTAAGTATGTTCTCTGACTACTAATATCACCGCATGGAAGATCCAATCGACACTTCCTACTATTGTTTGAGGTAGTACTATATCTAGATACCTAACCTCCCTAGATCGCACCTCTAGCCTCTCTCATGTTACTCTTTGTGATAAGCACTTGATTCACTATTCCAAAAATATTAGTAAGATGAAATACGTTCACCTATGATCAGATTTTATACCTGATACCATCCTTAAATCGCCTAGATTTAGATAAATCATCACCCATCATAGTAGTTATGAAGCACTGAAGCTCAATAAAACATGCTGAATAATCCATCAGTGATACCACTCCTTTATCTAGGTGAAAAAACTCCTGGGCACTATTAGACCTCAATGTCTCAGGGAAGAATTAATCATAGAAGTTTTTATGAAAATCCCTCCAATATATTTCTCGATGATGGTCTGTTTGACTAATAAAATACCACCATCTCAAGGTTGAATCAAGTAGCATATATATAGAAATATTTATACTCCTCTCAGGTGTCATCTCTAAATGCTCAAAGATAGATAGCATGGCCTGTATCTATGAATCCATAAACTATAGTACTCCATACCCTGAAAACATGAGAGAATACTCCTGCTGGAACTCACACGTCAACTCTGCCATATTAAGGGTAGGTCTTCGTGCTCTCTAAATGATCTACATGAAATGTAAGAACCTATCACAAAACTATGCCTCAGAGCCTATGTTTGGTACAACTACTAGTGTTGCAACTAGGACTACTGGAGGATCCAATGTTATCCCATGGACCACCACCTCTGGAGTATGATCATCTCCACCCTCCTGGTGTATGTCTGGAGGTTGTCAAGGTGGAATGCCTCTACAATGCCAAAAACATGCATCAATCTGAGATTACTATCAAAGTTTTGTAGCTCAAAAGTGCATATATTGAAATAGGATAGGTACAATCTTTTCTATATAAGAACAAACCCATCTTCTTAATCCTTGATTCAGGTCTGAGTGTCGTACAGATCATATATAAGTAATAGATACTACCTACTTCCCAATACTAAGGTGGGTTATGGGTAAAGTTATCTACTATAAGAAGTTTTAGTTTCCATTTTATTATCATTTATTTATTTACCATTTCATTTTAATCCATACTCATTTTACATTTATATCACATTTCAATTTCAAATGTTAAACCCATGGTTTACCAAATTTTGATCCATGAGGGCCCATAATCTTCAAGAATAAAATTATGTCATCTATCTAATTCACACAATAAAATGTTCTATAATACCTATCACATTAGTAGGTATATATGTCATGACACCTACCACACCAGCATTCAACGAGTAATGCATCCTAAATGGTATAGCATAATGCATGGAATGTGATTCTTATAAAGTGACTAAAATAATGAATGAGATGGAATACCCTCATATCATTTGGTTATAACACAATATAACCCACAATCATATCAATGATAACATCACAATTCAAGTTAATCTCCCAACGGTGGAATCAAATCAACCGTAGTAGTCAAAATCTAGAAAATAGAAATTCTATTCGAGGCAATTTGGCTTTTTCCTGTACGCAGGGTAGCTACACCATGGCACAACTCATTAACAAATTCCATTCCCTTAATATCCCTTTATATTGTATAAAAATAATAAAGAAAACTAGAAAAGAAAATACTTTGATAACACTTTATAAAAACCCAAACCCAGATTCCACTCAATAGTGCCCCGAGCCTGGTTGGCCACATGGCCTCAAGCACATCTCCCCAAACACCATAGGCTGCCAACTAGAAGTGAGGGATTAGGTGTGTTTTTAGGGATACTATTACCTATTACCAGAGTGTATCATAGTGGAATATCAATAACAACTAATTAGAGGAAGTAGTAAACCATACATACAATAGATACACATCAATAAAAAATAACAATATCAAAAGGAATCTCATATACTATAATAATGGTACATGTCATATGTCTCTAAAAAAATATCCAAAACATGTATACGTAGCACGTTTCCAATACATGGAACAAAAATAAAAAAGTCCAAAAAGTATCCTAGTTAGCATCACAAGCCTCAACTTGGTCCCATACTCCCCTGCTTCTAAGCAACAATCAATAAACCATAGAAGGGTGATTTCCCTTATCCATACCTGCAATCATATAATCATTTCGGTTATCGAAGGTGGCCCAAATAGGATTTGAGACATAGTCCTAGTAGGAAACCACACAGGGTCTGTGTCATTTAGTTAGTGAATATATATAACAATAGTTTGTGGGAAAAATATTACAAGTAAAGGAAGTACTCAAAAGTAGACATCCTATAAGTACACGTTTTCATTTTATAACCAATTAATTTAATCAATTCCATTTAAGAAAGAAGTCTTATATTTAAAATTCAAGACTGTACCAATTATAATCATTATTATTTAAACATTAATTTCTGTTAAATATTAAGTGTCAAGACCTGACGTGTAGCCCAACATCTCATGTGATAATATGATAAATGATTCTTAAATAGGCCATCCATAAAGTATAAATAAGACTAAATCCAAGGTTTTGATTTGGGTTGGAAAATGTGTCATATAAACCATTAATTAACTATTTATTTATGAACTTGAGCCCATCCATGGAATTCCTAATTTGAAATCCATGTATCACTCTATTGTAACATAAATCAACACCCTACAAGCCTGTCCATAGAGATCCTCAAGAACCCAAGTATCGCTCTAGGTGTGGTGTAACATCTCTGCCATTTGAGTTCATCCTTGGATGTCCACTAAGGGATCCAATCTATCACCCATGGAAAAATGATCAAATTCCCTTTGAGTCCATACTTGGAAATCTCTATGGATTCCAAGTATCAATCAACATATAAAGGTCAATCCTCAGAATCCATCCTTGGTAATCCTCTAGGGAGTCCAAGTATCACTCAGGCATAAGTAACACACAATACAATTGAGTCCATACATGGTATTCTCATTTGAATTCATGTGTCACCCAAGGATTACAACATTCCATAATATTTAATCAATTTCATTTAGTCAAGTCAGAGTCAAAAGAAATAACATTAATTTAAAACTCACCTCAGGAGGTGACTAAATTAATTGGCTAAGCTTAGAAGTATTTACTTAACTTAACTCACATGGGAATTTATTTAAAGAAACAATTCAATCTTTATAAGAAATTGCATAGCATATCCTAGGGACATTTCATCCATTCCCTTTCTTTATTAAATTCAAACTTTCAATTCATATCACAATTCTATTTATAATTTAACTTATCAATTGAAAATTCATTTATAGTTATGAATTTAATATTCAACATCCCAAGACAAAGTATAAAAGGCATTCCTCAATGGTATCCATCTATAAACCATCAAAATGGTCTATTTAATTATCATATCACCCTAAGGGGGTGGTTCCATTCAAGGTTATAAACCTATAACCAAACATCAACAACCTCTTTAACTATATAGGCCATGCATAATAGTTTAATTTAAGAATTAAAACCCATTCAAGGCGATACCTAGAATATGGGAGCACCACACAACGACATATATAAACACCTTGAATTTTAGAAAAAGTCATGAGACTACCTACCTTAGGTATGTAGTTGATAGCTCATCCAATATCAACACCTGATTCAAATCATATCAAGATAAAATTAAAGAATAGATGAAGAACTTAATAATAGGAAAAATTAACTTGCACCTAAATAATGAATTTTATATCTAGAAGAATGAATAGAGACTAAAAAATAATTGGGAAATCACCAATATGAATCCAACAAGATGAGAGGTGCTTAAATCAGAGCAGATGAATGATTTACCTCAAATCTAATAATAGGCTTCAAAAGGGAGCTCCCAAGTTATTGTTTTTAGCTGGAGAGGAAGAGTGAAATAGGTTTAGGTTTAAATTATATTTTAATTAAAAATTTTAATTTTACCCAAAATAATTAGGTTGCATGGTATGGATGCACAATTTGGAAAAATTGTGCAACATCCATGCATGATTAGCTATAGAGAGGGGCACATCACACAGTTTGACTAACTATGTGAAAACCATGAAAACCCCTAATGTAAAAACTGAAGACATGGACACACGACTGCACAACCCAAATCTTATGGTTTTCATTAACCATGCACCAATCCATTTCACCCTAAACTTGGGTTTAGGGTTCCAAACCACCCACATAAACCCCCATTATTTCCATGACCTCAAAGGGAATTCACATTAGGATATATTTAGACATTTTATCTAAGATTTTATGATAAAATAAAGGATTAATATCTCAATGAAGAAACAAGTTCCTATAAACATAATCCTATAGGAACTCTAGTCATCACCTATGACTCAAGTTATTATATTTCCATGAAAATATATTTATGAGGATCTTGTGGTTAGAATATATGATAAATCATTCTCCCATAAGGTAGTGACTCTACATATTTAGGGTGAAGACTAATACTGTAAGCTCCAAATCATGGGTTATGTAGTTATTCTAATGGGATATCATACACTGGGACCCATAAGAAATCACCACCTATATCTACATCAAAACACATCCAATCCTAGTTCCAAAGGAATCATAAAACATCACATACTCAATACCCTCCTTTGGAAGTCTCAAGATGGGGAAACTCTTCAACCTTTTCCAAAACTCCTAAAAACCCTAATGACATATCTCTATACATATGAAAGGCTACCCCTTTCATGTCAATGTAGTTAAAGGTGCTTAAATCCTAGATAATTCAAGAAAAAATATTTTATAGTTTCCTTCCAATCTAATTAATCTTCGTACCTCACTCACACTCTTGGGTGGCTCCCCAGAAAATACTTCTTGAGCCTTTGTTGGGTCTACTGCTACTCCCTATTCTAATATGACATGTATCATGAAGTAAACATCTCAAATATAGAACTTAAACTTTGAGATATTCCCATAAATTTGGTACTCTTAGAGTATGTTCAGAACCATCCTCAAATTTCTCACATGCTCCTAATCTAATGTTGAGTATAAAAGGATTTCATCAATGAATACTATCACGAATTGGTCCAAGAATAGAAAAAATATCTGGTTCATAAGTCCCATAAACAAAACTAGGTATTTAATCACACAAAATGGAATCACCAAATATTTACATTGATCATAGCAACATCATAATGTCATCTTCGGTATACCCTCCTATCGAACTTAGAGCTGGTGATATCCTGACCTGAGGTTAATCTTTCAAAACCACCACATCCCTTTAATTTGGTTTAATAGGTAATCGATTCTCAAAATTGGATAATTATTCTTAATTTTCACATGAATTAGGCTATGATAATCCACACATAACCTCAAGTTCCAATCCACCTTCTTGTAAAACAACACTGGGGATGCCCAGGGGGACACACTGTGTCTCACAAATCTCTTCCTCTACAAATACTCCAATTGAACCTTCAATTATAAATTATATTTATGGTATATACAATATTAAAGAATATATATCATGTTAGTACCTTGGTTTAGGCTTATACATAAATTGATCTCTCAGTGGGGAGGTGACCCTGACATGTCCTCAGGGAAGACATACTCATAATCCTCCACTACTGCATGAAACTGAAATCTAATAAAATCTACTTATACAAGGGTAATACTAACCAATTTATTATTAATTGTTTGTATCATACTATATAAAGGACTACCATACTCTTTATTTTCTTCTAAAAAAATAAGGAAAATATCATCCCATCAACTCGGATGCACAACATACTTTTCCTAAAACATTAATGTTGTGCATGAAACTCAAAGAGCTATTCTATAAATATAATAATGTCATAAGGCCTCATCAATAACATGAAAATATTAAAAAATAATCTATATACTCTAAGAGTTAGGTTAGACTTTCAAAAAATGTGTGTGATCACCGAATCACCCTCAATAGGAGTCTCCAAATGCAAAGGTTGAGCCAAAGGCTCCACTAGAATATCTAGATCTCGAACAAGGGATACAATAAGAAAATATTTTCTCATATATGTTTCTATAAATACTATAGAAAAATTATATAAGAAAAATATTATACCTCAAATCATCCATGGAGCCTCTAGGTGATAAGTCTCCACTTCCTACAGCTTCCCACATCCCAGACCACCAGCTCCTTAAGCCTAGTATGGACCACTTGGTGGTGGTGGTGATTGAAAATGGTCAAAACATCATCCACCACCCCCTGCTCTCTCAAGTACTATGACATGTCTTCCACTATGTGGACCTCCTTACTCTAGCGACTACCTTTATCTTGGCGGTCCATAATCCATCTCTCTATATACTATACATTGGGTCATGAAATCCTACACAATATGTCCTCACCCATCACAAGAGTAGCAACACCCCTCCCTTGGATTATTGGAGCAATCTTGATATCCCTAGATGGTAGACCCTTAGTACTAAAACTATCTCTAGAAATTCCTTGCATTCTTAGATCCATAATTTAGTCATCAACTACCAATATCCAAAGTCTTAGCTCCAAGTTTCCCACTCTGAGAACCAATTATCAGTGACTACCTAGCTAAAAATCTCACCACCACCAGGGCATGCTGCAACACCCTAACATTGGAAGGGACACCAAGATATACCGCTCTAGATCAAATATCTCAATAAAGGCTATGTTCAAAGGTCAATACTTGAAAGTACGCATCATTAAACATGTAAAATGAGTAGTGTGATAGATTAGTGAACCTATTAACATAATCTATGACTAACTTTTTTACTCACTAGAGCTCCATAAGCTATTTTATATGTACTAATTTCAACATCACTGGATAAAAATACTCTATAAAGTGGTGATAAAACTCTTGATGATCCTACTTTGTGTTAGAGTTGTATTTGTGGTCAATAATTAAACAAGTAATTAATCACTTGATGTAAATATAAATTTAATAAGAACATTATTTTAAAATATTATTTTGGTGTTACAATTATTATTAATATATGAAGTTGATGTTCTCAAGAAATTATGTGCATTTATTTTGAATGTTTTAATGAGGTTAAAATGTTCAAAAGCTGATTGAAGAATATTGGATATATTTTGGTAATGACAATGGATATTCTTAGAATATCTCTTAATGATCGGTAAAGAATCATTTGAAGCAGTTGAATCTTAGAATAAGATCTATCCATGAAAAGTTCAAATGGGCATATCATATTTTGGAATAATTGGTGATGCTTGTTGAATTGTTATGGAATCATTTTATAGCATTGGATGTTATTCTTGGCCAATTATCTTAGTAACTCTAACAATTTTGGAACTATTCCTAATGTTATAAACATATGAAAGAGGTGTTTGGAGATTTCATATATTGACTACATATATTTAAGTTAATAATTTGAGGACCATGAAAATATTTATATTTTTTCATGTTTATTTATTTTTAAGAAGGCTTGGAAATTTCAAGCTTAGTAATTACTAAGTATTTGAGTGGGATTTATCAAAAAGTGGAAAAACCCTTACCAAACAAGGACCCTCTCAATGAAACACATGGGACCATAGGGTAAACTATGTGGGTGAGGGTAAAATTGGACACCATGGGTGAGAGGTTTGAGAGGGTGAAAATATCAACCATAGGGAGAATGCATGGGGTGTGTATGGTGCGCATAAGGTTCCTATGGACCACACAAGGGTGTGGAACAACCTATATGGTTGAAGTGCGTGTAGTGTTGTGGGTGATGAACCCCACTTCCAGCTCGAGTTACTAATGGAACAGACTTTTTTATTAAGTAAAGGATGAACAAGTGCAAAAGAGATGTGGGAAAAATCAAAATGTGGGTACTATTTACCCATTAAAAAGATATACATATAAGTTGGTGCACCCGATTAAATGCATATCTTCCATCCAATCGAACCCATGCATCTTATTCTACCTTGATACATTGAATATCTACAGTACACTATAATTTCTTCATATTAGTGTTTTTAAAAAATTATTCCAACCATCACTACTGATCAAACTAAAGGGAATAAGATATGATCAACATCCCAAATCCATGAATGTAACTTTATCTTTCATGCATGTCATTATTTAAAGAACTAATCCATCACACGAAGAGGCAATCATGTATCCATGAATTGTCGCGTTAATCCATCGTGAGAAGTACTATGGATTATGAAATCATATGGTGAAAATCACTAAAACATTGCAAGAATACAACCTTGATGACATGATGTGTTTTCATAAAAAATAGTATATCTTCCATCCCAAAAAGATATTTTCACTTAAAGATTTCTTCAAATGAATATTATAGAATTTTATTGAGTGTTTTTCCACTGAGGTGTTGTGTAATCAAGTGAAATGATCATACAAAGCTCTCACATGATCATGTGATCATTTTGGAATTTCATAAAGTAAAAAATTCTGATTGTTTTGGCATTCAATGGTACACTAATATCTTTAAGTGTCTCAATATTTGGGCTCTCCATTTTCATCGAACATGGAATTATTTTTGTAATAGAGGCGTGGTTCCTTATCTATAAGTACCAAGAAACTATGTATAAGAGTGGTTTCTAACAAACATGAGATCTCTCATGAAAACAAAGTATTTTCATACATTTATCACGTGAAGGGGGAGAGCATGTATGATTCATTCATGTGAAGAAAACCCATGAGCTTCATAATCTCATGAAGGTGGTCTAAGAACTACCCAAGTTTCACAAATATTGAACCATTAACCTATTAGTTATGAAAATGAAGAACCCATATACTTGTTTATATGAATTATAAGATACCATTGGATACCATATTAATGAAAAGTATAAGAATATTCATGAGCATTATTCATGTGAAGAAGTACATGAAGAAGCGATAATCTGTTTATATTGATACACGAAGAAGAATGAGACATCTATAAACCCACTTATTTTGTAAATTAGAAATTATATGATCACATGGGATAACCTAGTCAAGAAAAGAAGATAGTAAATGATCACATGATCCAATCATGTGAATCCCTTATGTGAATGGAATTAATCCTTGCATATTTTTTTTATGAGAATCACACTTGAGATCACATGAAGATACTATTTTTGAAAAAGACATGTCACATCAAACAACTACTATAGAACCTACAAAATATTTGCACATAGTACATGAATTCCATGAATTCTATGGGTCATAATAGGAACAATATTAGAGTTTGGAAGAAAAATACAAAAAGAATATTGAGGGTGCTTATAATATTGAGTCATTAAATAGAATTGAAACATCACTTGAAATAATAAGAATAATATTTTATATGTGCTAGGGTTTAAAATATTTAGAATCCCTTAAATTTTTTTATACTTGTATTAAGAAAATTAAATTGACTATAAATTAGTTATTAATAATTAAAAATTGTGATTTTTATCTTAAATTCTATGTTAAATATCCCTCTAAGATTATCGGTCCATTACACATTGATATTATTTTTACCAAAGAAGAATACAAAGATGAGTCCTTTTTATTGATATATATATTAGAAAACCATTTAATTACTATGAAGTAGAGGCACCCAAATATTTTTTTACATAGAGGAAGCTGATCAGAGTTCATTGGTGTCTACTGATGAAGACCTATTCTATATTGTTGATCACTTCAAAAGGGGTAGGATGCCATCATGTATCGTGAGATTCAATGTTTAAGATTTCATTGTACCTGATTGGTGTCAAGAAAATAATTTAAAGGCTATTACATTTCTCATTCTTTTATTGATAAAAGAAGAGAAGTTTTGGGGGGAGGGGATAATAAATACCATGCACGGAGGAAATATTCATCCACACTAGTGATGAACCTCATTAAAAATCCTAGTGTTATTTTTGATTTTATATTTTATATGAATTATTTTTAATTATATTTGGAGACAAAATGGTATACATTTACTGAATAAGTAACATAATTAAAGAAAGGGATAAAATTTTTAACATCATAAATAGTCATCCCACACTGATTCCCCCCACCTTTCAGTGTGGTCACTCAAAGTGATCCTAACCATTATTATTAGAGGGATAGGTCACACATATGGTTGGATTATCTAATTTAATGATTCTTTAAGACTTTAATTATCTTCTCAATTCATAATGGAATTAAAACTTAAAGGATCTTTATCTATTTCATATCATAATTCTATCTCAACCAAAACTATAAAGAACAGAAGAAAGAAAGAATTGGGAAAGTTGAATAAGACATCCCTCTCATGGAAATATGATGATGAATAAGTTTTCTAATTTATTTTAAATGAGAAAGATAATTCATGAATGGGTGTTGAAGATCTGGTATTTCAATTTAATACCAAAGAAATAGAAAAAATTTCTTCCTCCAATGCTGATGAAGAGGTATCAAATATGTTTTTCCAGGATTTTCCAACAAAAGAACCAAATAAAAGTGATGAAGATTATTCTGAAAACAATGATAGTTATATAATTAATAGGAATACCTTGAAAGAAGTGATCTCACATATATAATAATAATATAAGAAAAGAGTGAGTGCATTGGTGCAATGGGTGATGACACGTGTTGTTCTTAATAAACAATGCAATTTTAAATATTCTAAAATCAATGAGCTTGGAGAAGCATGTTCCATAGTTGGTAAGGATTGGTTTGAATTAATCCTAAAGAAAGATTGGACCATTGAGAGACTTTAAGAGAATTTACTTGTATTATAATACAATCAAAATAATATAATTGATTACATGAATTCTCAACTTGATATAAAATAATATAAGATCAAATAGATTGACACTTTGATACAAGAGAAGAACAAAATGAATGATGATGAAGTTATAAAGATAAAGAAAGAATGTGAATACATATTGAAATTAGTGGAGGATGATAAGTTCATCATAAATATGAAATTTATTGAACTTGGATTATAAATGGAAATCATTGAAAATGATTGAATTGGATCTTCACAAAAATATGAAAGAAGAGATGTTATTATAATATTTACGACCACACAAACCTATAAAGAGGATTATTATCCTAAAAGACCCTCATATGGGGATAGGAAAATATTGAAATCATATAATGATCAATGTCAAGTAGTCTCTAAGAAAAAATCACCATCCATATATGTAAATAAATTCTCTACTAATTCTGGTTTTGTTAATAGTGTAGGTTTAAAATAAAAACCGGTACAAATGTGGATGAAGAGTGGTGACGAATTTCTTACCACTACAAATATAGTGAATAATGATAATATTAGAAATAAATTTTCTTTTAAATAATCCCAATATAATAATTAAAATAAATAGAATCAACATGTATCCCAATCTAGCCAGACTGTTATCCAAAACAAGAGATCAAGATTTTTTATTCATTGTTGGTATTATGAAATATTTGGGCATAGTGCATTAGATTTTTGGTATAATATTAATCTATCTAAAAATAAAAATATGACTATATCTAGGTGGAGAAAATAAATGATAAAACAAATTCCACATAAGTAAAGGAAGAATCTGACTATTACAAATAGATATGAAATTTTGAATAACCTCTGTGGTATTTGAAATAGAAGTGGTCACAATGAAGAGGTATGCTGGTATAAACCATTAAAGAATGAAACTAAAAAAATTCAGAATAAAATACCACATGAATCCTTGGGAAATAATCATGATAAAATATATAAAAATAAAATTACCAAGAAGTCTACAAAGAATACAAAAAGTCACCCCTGGGTAAATATCAAAATAAGTCTGACAATAAAAAAAATCAAGAAGATCAGAAAGAATTCTACAAAAAAAAGAATATGCTGCTTCTTTTTTGGAATAAGATGTCACACCATGGATCATTTTAAGAATAACATGGATATATCAATGAATAGAATAAATATTAAGAAAAAAATGTTGAAACCAGTCTAAGAGAAAAATAAAATTACTAAAGGGGTAAAGATAACACATGAGAATCCATGTGGATATTACAAGAAATATATGCATATTACAAATGAAATACTAGTAATTTTATTGATTTGGAAAGAGAAATAATATTTTAAGAATCATAGATGAAGGAATATTCTAAAGGCAAGAAGAATATTCTAGATCAAGAAATCAAAATTAATGAGATGTTTTCAATAAATAATAACCACAGAATATCATAAGTATTGTGTGGAAGGTTCAAGATGGCTAGAAAAATTTATAGTTATTATTTTTTATAACCCCATATTAATAAGAAACATTAAAGAATAACAAAAAATAACCTGGTGGAAAATTTTCCTTGACGATCAATGAAAAAAATTCTAAAAAACGTTTTTATTGAAGAAATTAGGGATTCTATGTTTCCCAAAAATGACACTTATTTCAGAAGAGTTTGTATGAATAGTTCAATCTCACATGTAGAAGGAAATAATAGAGTTTAATGGTTGATAAAAAATTATCATCATTATTGATCTCATTGAAAATAAAAGGAGATACACAGTATTCCCATATACTTTTTGTTTGATCATTATGTAGGGAATTGAAGGTGATGCACATACTTAGGGAGAGAAATGAGTAGAAGAAATTATATTTCCATATCTTCATAACCAAAAATTAATTTGAATATTTATGTAAATATCCATACTGGTTTGATCAATCTGCTAATATCTTCAATATTATTTATTTCAAAATATCAGAGATCAACATTGATGAAGACGATAAAGCTATTATGGTATTTTAAAAAATTTGATTCCACCATCATGGATGTGAACAAAAAAATTGATATCCTTATCAATAATTATTCATATGAACAACTAATGAAAATATTTGTCTTGATGAAGTGAAATAAGAGATCATCCCCTAGGGGGTATCCAAATAAATTTCCAGAGCCTTATATTTTATCCAAATTTGACATCTTTGGAAGGTACTTATTGAAAAACTCATTCATGAAGAATGTTGGAACACTCTTTTTTACTTATTAAAAAATGAAATTTATCTTAATATTAAGGGGAAAAACATAAATGAATCAATAAAATAAATAAAATATTTTTGAAGATGTTTCAAGACTTAATTCAAGCACATAACCTTCTAAGCATACTTGAATGTTTTTAATATGTGTGTTGAGATGAGTAAAGAAATTTCAGGTTGAATGTTTCTTGAGGATATTTTTTTCAACAACTGGTATCATATTCTAAATTGATAATGAAAAACATTGATGTCTAAATTAGACTCTCTTGTTTTCTACATTGGGGTTTCCTATATATACTTAGCGTGGAATAAGTGATGGCACATTTCTTAAGAAATAAATGATACCATCCTATCTCAGGTAATTATTATTTTTCATAAATTAGGGGGAGAGATTAAAATGAAAAAAATAACTGGAGAGAACATATTGACATCATATTTTGTACATTGGTATTGACAAAAAATAAAAAGGAAGAGATTGATGATCCTTATTTTTAGTGTTGTATTTTTTCCCAATAAGTCAGTAAGTGATGAAGGACTTGATGTAAATATGAATTGAAGAATAATACTAGATTGAAATACTATTTTGGTTTTCTCAAGATTATTAATTTATTAAATAGATGTTTTCAATAAATTATATTCATTTCATTATGAATATTTTTATGATGTTCAAAAGTTAAAAATTTGATTAAAGAAGCTTGGATGTGTTTTTGTATTGCTAATGAATATTATTAGAAGATCTCTTCATTATTGGAAAAGAAACATTGGAAGTGGTTTAAGATTTTAAAAATATCAATATAGATAATTTCAAAAGGGAATATCATCTTTTAGATGAACTAGTGATGCTTGGAGAATTTTTATAGATTCATTTTATGAAATTGGATTCCATGCCTGAGAAAATATTCTTGTAACTTTGATGATTTTTTAACTATTCCTAATATTTTAAATATATGTAAGAGGTTTTTGGATATTGAATATTCTTACTACAACTATTTAAGTGAATAATTTGAAGACCATGAAAATATTTGTATTTTTTCATGATGATTTAGTTTGAATAAGTCTTGAAAATTTCATACTTAGTAATTAAATTTGAGTGGGATTTTTAAAGAAATAGGCTATCCATTAGAAACCAAGGACCCCCTCAACCAAACATGTGGAACCAAAGGTTAAACAATGTGGGAGATCATAAACCTAGAAACCGTGGGTGGTAAGTGTGAGAGGGTGAGTATAATTCCCATAAGGAGTACACATGGCATGTGTAGGGTGCTTGTGAACCATGTAATGGTGCTGCACGAATTATATGGAAGAGTGTGTGTAGTGTTGTGGGTGTCAAACCTCACTAAAGACTCAAGCTTCTGATGGAACAAAGTTTTTATTAAGTAGATGTATAACAGGTGAAAAAGTGATGTGGGACGAAGCTGAATGTGGGTACTATTCATTCATTAAAAAATATACACATATAAGATAGTCATCCTAATCAAATGCATCTCATCCATACAATCGATATTGCGCATCATATTTAACATTTATCCACTGAAGAGATTATACATGCTAGAATTTATTTATACTAGTGTTCTTCAAATTCCATTTTGTCCATATCTATTGATAAAAATAAAAGGAAGAAGACATTCTTGACATCCTAAAGCCATGCCTGCAACTCCATCTTGCACACATTCAAATTTTCAAAGAACTGAGACATCACATTAAGAGGTGAACATGTATCCCAAAATCATAACATGAATCCAACATAATAAGTACTATGGATTAAAAGATCATATGGATACTATACCATAGCCACTGCAAGAACACATCCTCGATCGTGTGATGTCATCACATAAAAAATACTATATCTTCTATCACAATAAGATCCTATAATTTACAGCTTTCATCAGATGAATCCTATACAAATTTGTTGAGTTTTTGTCCAACAAGGTGCCACATGATTAAGTGAATTGATCATGAAAATAGATCACATGATTTCATTATCATTTTGGCATTTCATTAAGTTCAAAACACCAAGAGTTTTTTTCATTCAATGGTATTCCATGATATTAGGGAATTTCAAGATTTGTGGCTCAAAATTTTTATTAGAAACAATATTATTTCTAAAGTAGAGGTGTGGTTACTCATCTATAAATACCAAGTAGCTATGTATAAGATTGGTTTCTGAAAAACATGAGAGATCTCATGAAAATAGAGCATCCACGTGCATTGATCGCATGAAGGAGAAGAGCCTACATGATTCATTCATGTGAATATGACCACTGAGATTCCTGATCTCATTAAGGTGATCTATGAACTACCCCAGTTTCATGAAGATATAAGCAAAAAATTCTTGTTTACATGAATTAAGAAATCACATACATGTTTACACAAAGGAAAGGAGACCATGTTCTACCCTAGTTATGAGAAGAAGAAGAAGATTCATGTTCATTATTTACATGAAGAATTAGAGGAAGAGGTGAGAACCTATTTATATTAATACACAAAGAGGAAGGATATATTGTGAAGCCTACTACTTTTGTGAAGTGGAAATTCTTAGATCCTATAGGCCAACCTAGTCACACAATGATGAAAGTAGAGACTCGCATGATATGATCACATGAACCCCTTATGCAAACAGGATTGAGACATCATGTATTTGTTTATGGGAAGTACACTTGAGATCATGTGAAGCTAGTTTGTTTGAAAAAGTTAGTTCATGTAAAACATCTACTGTTACACCTACAAAATATTTTCATGCAGTATATGCATTCCATACATCCAATTGGTCATCATTAAAATAATATAAAAGTTTGGAATGCAAAGGTAAGAAGAATATAAAGGGTTATTGATATATTAAGGAATTAAATATAATTGAAACATAACATGAAATAATAATAATAATAATATATTATATGTGATAGGGTTTACAATCTTGATAATCCCATGTAATGTTTCATACTTTCATGAAGACAGATGAGTTGATTGTATATGCATGATTGAGAATTTGATACTATGATTTTTTACCTTAAATTGTGTTTTGAATATAAATTTGATATTAACACTCCATTGCACATTTACAATATTATTAATGAATACGAATAAGAATAAGAATAATAATAAGAATAAGAACATGAAACCTTTTGATTAATACATATATGAGACAACCCTTTAATTGCAGTGAAGTAGTGGAAGCCCAATAGATTGTCGCATACAGAGGAAGATAATCAGAGTTCATTGGGGTCTACTAAATAATACTTGTTCTATATTCATAATCACTTTAAAATAAAGTATGACATCCTTAATATTATTCTTCAAATTTTAATATTTCATTGTACCTAGTTGGTTCTAGGAGAACTAGTTCAAGGTCAATCCCTTGCTCATGATTTTATTGATAATAAAAGAGAAGTTGTGTGTATGTAGGATAATAACCACCATACACTGAGAATGTAGTCATCCACACTGGAGGTGAACCTCATTAAAAATCTTTGTGTTCTTTGGGATTTTATATTTTATGTGAATTATTTATAATTATAGGTGAAAATAATAAAATATGCATTTACTAAATAAGTAATAGAGGTCAAAAAGTGATAAAAGTATTAAAGTGATAAAAAAATCTTCCCATAATGACCCCCTATTGGTGTGGTCATAAAAAAGTGATCCTCACAACTATTTCTAAGTGATATTTGCCTCATCATGCATCTGTGTGACTAATATTCACCATCACCCTATAGATACAGTGAGAAGGCTCACTGTTAGGTCCACCATTTAATCGGAAGGGGTCCTAACAAGGTATAAGACTCACCCAACTTCCTTGAGACTATCATTTATCACCAGGGGATCTATATCACCCCAAAACCTAGGAGTATCTTCCTTTGGAACTCATGAAGTACGATCATCCTACGAACACCATCTTCCAATATTGTCGGCAAAATGGCTGATCGATGCAATACTGGAAAACTACATGGAGGTAACACCTCCTATACATTATTCTGATTTGAAGCCTCATCAATAAAAATATCATCATCATAATCCCACTATGAAATCCTAGCTGTCTGTTATTAGGGAGGCATCCTGTAAAAGTTAATAGGCACCATGGTCCAAGAGAATATCTAGGGAGCTAAGTCCAGAAGGACATGGAAACCAAAAAACAATCTTATATTATGCATGTATTGATGTTTTAACTACATATATTGCCTACATATACTAACTTAACAAATAGGTTATCATAGTCATGGTGAATGGACATGTCAATCATCTCACCATCATTGGGTTCATAACATGAGAGCCAAACTTGATACACTTTAACAATATCAACCTAATTACTAAACTAATACTCATATCTAGACTATCTCCAAATTATGGTCCTAAGACAAACTAAAATACTATGATACCACTCTATCACAACCCAATCCATCAGGGGAATCCTAGACAACGACAAGATTATTGTGACACCCCATGACTACCTTCAGTAGGCTAATGACTAAAAAATGATGCCAAGTAGGCATATCAAATATATGGGAGGCCTTTTCCTAAGGCACTTGTATACATGTACACATATTCAAACAAAAATATAATGAAAAATGGAAGTAATAATCTGATACCAAATTTTCATGCATAAAACTAATCTCATATCAGTGTATGAAAAAAGTACAAGAAAGCAAAAGGTCTAAATATAAGCTCACCAAAACCAAAAAAGATTCCAACCTACTTGTAAAAAGGATATTGTTGTCAATATGAAACTTCTAAAACCTTCTATAGGCCATATAGTGGAACTAAAATTCACTTACTCCTAGTCCTCCTAGGAATCCATTGAAAGAATCATTGTCTACACAATACACAACATGTGCAGGAAGAACCCATATAGGGGTGAGTATAAACATACCCAATAGGGCACCCTAGAATAACCAAACATAACGAATCAAAGAGATTCATCTCAAAAGAATGGATGATAACATCCCAAACATGATTAAAGATAGACACCAAGTCTCAAAGTAAGGTCACATTCACATTCCTAACCTAGGGTTCTGATTGAGGCTCTAAGGGAATGCCTATCCGAGTGAACTCACTCCTTAGGTATTGCTAATACTGAAGGTTCTTATCTGAGAGGTTGATCTCTTCAACCTTTTCAATGAGAAGGTACATGCTTGAACTTAGAATATTTTGATATAAAGGAAGGGGATCACACCCTAGGCCTATGGGAGATATCTATCCCTATCTGTAATATCACACTAGGATGGGGATCACATGACCTACAAGTCAATAATGGGATACCTAACCCAAACTAGGTAAGAATTATATAGGATAACACCCCAAACCACATGGAGGGTTACCTAAATGTATCCATAACTATCCCATGTAGTGGATCACTCATCCTATTATCAGGACATGATTCCTCACTGTACCTTTTAAGGGATGAACCAAGGGGACATACCCTATAGATACTCAAATAAATTGAAGAGAATGGGGGATACAAACTGCCCTATAAGGAGTATATGGAATGTATAATGAATACACAGAATGCCACAATAAGCCCAAAACTTCCTGAGTTTGGGTTCATATACTCCATCTCATGCCTTTGTACTCTTTTCATGACCATATACAATGTTTTTGCCCATGTATATTGGTCATGTATGTGTACCCTGGTCATGTTTGTGTCTATGTAACCAGGGGTGTACATCAGGTCCCCAGATATAGGTCACAAGTCATGTGGAAATTTCACATGGTGTTTGATATTTATATCAATATATAACCCTAGCCACCATAAAATGAGGTCCACATGATGTGTGTTCTTCTAAACTACATATAGTGTATATCAGGATTTCATAGAAAGTCTTAAACTCTCAAAAGTCTTCACCCATGCTTCTGCCACCTCCGATTCCACCACATAATCTACCATATATCATGGATATTAGATTAATAAACTGGTGTCATCACTAGTATCTAGATTCCTTTTACCAATTAATCCAAAAATGGTCATCTCCTCACCAATTCACCCATGCAATGGATCCTATGGAATCGAAATACTTTGATCTATTTATAAAAAATTCATAATCATTATAGATCCTCCATCACACTGAAAAATATCATGAATTCGATCCCAATACCAAAACCCATATAAACCATGAGTCAATCACACCATGAAATGAGTCCTTGAGATTATTTTTGAATCACCAACCATTAAAACATTGGAAATGAATGAAGAATGAATAATGAAGGGTGAAAATAATAAAACACAAAAGTGAGAATCTAACAAATAATGTTTTTGGTTTGACATCATTGGAGAAATACAATGAATGAGAGATAACATCAACTGTGTCAAACCAATTAACTTCATATTCCTAACTATAGTAATTTATAAATTAAGAAAATTCCATAATATGATCCGTGAATTAATATTCACAATAATTAAATAATATTTTTCATAATAAACCAAGAAAGAGGATTAAACCAAAAAATCAAACATCCTACATCAAAATTGGATCAAAACTGATGAAGAATAATTTTTATGTTATTATTTTTGGTGAGATCCAATAAATCCATAGATGATGACAAACTCCTTGGAAACTTGATTGTTGATCCACGATCACATTGTCATTCGCCAAATATCTCCTCCATGGTTCTCTCCAATATGTAGGGTTATGTAAATAACACTATTATTTTTCCATATCCATGATTAAATAGGATAGGATTAGGGAACATAAAATTTTATAGCAACCCTATCATTTTACACATAATATTATATGACTTTAAGCATAATTAACCATCAAATAGAAACTAGGGATCATAAATTCTAGTGTCTTTGAAAGATTAGGTACATAATTAGAAAACATGAAACCAAACTATAACATCTTTTACATAATGATCTCTTAACTCTATTCTAGATCCTACAACTTCATAGGATAACCTAGGTAATAAAAGATAAAAGTGATGAGCTAAAAGCCTAGTAAATAAATAAACATGGGAATATAGCATAGGGAGAGATCCATTGAGCACCTTTCTCCCTACCCTATGATTTCTTCCCCTCTCGCAACTAAGAGATTTTCAGACTCTATTTCCTCCTTCCTTTCCACTACTTCTTCTCCCTTTTTATTCATCCTCAGGCCCTTCCTTTAGGGTTGATATATCCTCTTCACCGATCTGGTTTTCTAACGCGCTTCCTTGTTTGTGAATCACAAATGCTCTGCTGAACAGAACCACCATACTAGAATCCATTTTTGGTCTTTCTCAGTGTTATTCACAGTGGTTTGGGATGTGATTGGGTTTGCGGTCATGGTTTGCTACTAAGGCTTGGACAGTTCTTTCGTTCTTCTATTTTCTTCTGGTATTTGGATATTTTTTATCCCTTATGTCAACGACTTCAACTGGTGATAGTGTTTTTGCATGTCCTCTTTGGAATTTTATGCTTTTTGGTTCTTTTCATCTCAAATGATCTATTTTTTGGTTTGGTCTCCTTGGAAAATGTGGATCTCTGTTCTACCCATCTTCTGCTCAACTCTATATATACAAAATCCAATGCTCCTGTCCAAGTTTTCCTAGTGTGTTGGTTTCGATGGATCTTCAGGAGGTTTTGTTCGAGTGGTCGATGACATTTCAAGATCTTCTCTAGCAAGGGTTTTCATTTTTTATTCTTTTCTAGTGGTGTCTCTGGACTGGTTTGACTCATGGTGGATTTTTAAAGGTGAAAAGGTTATTTTTCTAGGTTATTTAATTCATGTTTTGTGGTTTTGAGTTGATGATAATGGTTTTAAATGCTGAAAAAATGGATTCCGATGGTTTTTGGTGGCCATAAAAGCTATTTTGGTGTTTTTAAATGGTGAGGTTCTTCGGCAAATAGTGTGGTATGTGATGATAGTGGGCCTCGTTACTCCGAATGTTGGATATTATTATAGATGCCAATTCAATTCAAAGGTGATAAGACGATGTCAAGTTTGATAGTGTTTCTGATGATTGTGGTTTGAATATTTAATAGGTTGATGAATTGTGGGATTCACTGTCATCTCTAGATCCAATGGATTTTGGGTGTCAATGGAAGCTAATGGTAATAATTGCCTATGATGTGTTTTTATTGATGATGATGATTCGTGTTAAGGAGCGTGGATTGAGGCTCTCACTTCCCAAGAATGTTTAGGTGGTGCGGGGATCAAGTAGTATTTTAAAATTTTGAATTTAATGGTTTGACATCTTTAGTTTGAATAGTGAATTTGGTTTAATGTCAATTTTCTGTTTAGTTTTGTTTTTGGAAATGTACGATTACCATTTATCCTCAAAATGTCTATTTGAAAATACAAAAAATATGGATTTGGAGGTGGAGGTGGGAATATAGAATAACACATGAGTTAGAAGACATAACATGATAACATAAAAGGAATGACACATGAATAATAATATGGAAGAATAACACATATAACATGGAATAATATGATCATGGAAACATAGGAATGTTGCAGAAACATATAACACAATATAAACATGAGTCATGGATCACTGCCAAGACTATATCACATGGTGGACAAAGTCCCATAATGGATTAGGTTTTCTCTCTAATCCCATACATGACATCTCATGAGATTAAAAATTACCCAATACATTGGAGCACTATATGGGTGCACCCATAATAGCATATTCATTCATATGTGTGTCACATGAAGAATCAATACATAAGGAATAAACATAAGGGTTTCCCATAGAAAGAAGTGGATATCGTAATAATGTCATAAGGCATAACCAATGGGTGTATCATAATGATATCCATAAAAGAATGTATTTAAATCATATTTAGACATTCATAAGAGAAATTAGGAATATATCATGATTAATTATGATCAAATGAAGTGAAAATATGTAAAAAGAGTGTTTAAGAAACTTTAAAAGTGAGACACTTTAGTGAAGTTTAAGGAAAATATTAAAGAGTATTTAAAGAGGAAAAATGAATAATTGTTTGTATAAAACCATATATTAACTAAGATAGTTTTTCATTATAAAATTATTTATTTTATAAAAATAATTTTGGATTAAAATATTTTATGGAGTGTACTTTAAAATTAGTAAGGAACAGAGAAGTTCCCTTTAATTAGGCTTGCTTATCGAGAGAAATTGAGAAAGGAACCTATTAAAACATGTATCTCCCCTTAAAGGAAGGATGAATTTTATTGGATGAATATTTTTGTAACATTTACATATAATTTATTATAATTATAGAATAATAAATAATAAATACATTTTGTTAAAGAGAGATAAAGCATAACCTGAAGGAAAAATTGGATGTTCGGAGAGATCCCTTACCTAATTCTAAAAGCATTCTAAAATTTCACTTAATATCATTGATAATAAAATTATATCCATTAATTAATTAATTCAGAACCACTTATACATGAATTATATTTATTATAATTTTATTAAGTACATTTATGGCTATTTTTATGAGTTATAGTGTTTAATTTCGTCATTCCAGAAGCATTCACTTTGTGATTTTATAGTCAGTTCCCTTGAGTATAATTATGAGAGTTCTTGTCAAATGGAATAAAAAATCTAAAAGTTTAAGGATATGGTATTAATATAATTTTATAGTTTAAAAAGGTCCCATGTATCATTCTATTTTCAGATATGAGAATGATTCATTAGATAAAATGTTAATGATTAACTTTTTATTTGTTTTTGCGGTTTTTCGATCATTACGAACTAGTTTTGTTTTATTATTTAATATTATGTATATATGATAGTTATAGAACACAAAACAAGATATAATATAAATATTTAAATATTATTTAACCATGATAATGGTTTTATGACCAGCCTTGAAGGCGGCAATGGAAAACAAAAACTCATCGTCCATGAAGGCGGTGAATCAATACATCACGGATGATGTTTTCATTTTTAGAATAAAAAGAGAAGAGAGGATATTTGATGATGTATATTACATTAAATAAATAAAATTATAGTATATATATATGATACTATAGTTATCATGAATCTTTGGATGGTGGAGGAAAGGATGAGGTAAAAGAAAGAAATAATTTAAAAGAGAAAGGTGGAGGATTTTACCTCTTGAATATCATCTCCTTGAGAACCTCTTTAAGGTACTTGGGTTTGGTATTGTTTTGAGATCATAAGATTATAGACATGGGGAATAGTCCTGGTAAGGTAATTGGGTATAATTTAGAAAATATTCATGGATTTGGAGGTGTTAGGGTAAGGGGTAGTGAAGGGTGGTATTTATAGTTGGAGAGGGGTGTTTTTTATTATTTTATTTATTTGTTTATTATTTTGGGTCAAGACTATAAATAGTGTTGATTCATATGAAAAAATACAGTAAATGGTTCTGTAGAGTTTAAAAAATGGACTCCATTTTAGAAAATAATTTTCTAAATATGATAAATTTAATTTTTTATTAAAATCATCATTTATTCAAAAAATTCTGATTTTTATATTATAACCGATTTTATGACACTTTGAAAAATTAATTAAGGTCTTATAAAAATATCTTATAATTAAAATAAAACAAAATATTAATTTATAAATCTATATTATGAAAATAAATTCTTTTTTAAATCATTATATTAATTATAAAATTGTAAATAAACCTTTAAGTTTCACACAGATTTCAACACTTAATTTATAATTTTTTAAACATTTATTTACTTATTCCATGATATAAATATATCATATTTTCATTTATAAGATACAAAAATTTTATTTATATTTTAAAAGGTGATTTTATTATTCAAATGTAAAGATTATTATTCCTAACAGTTACATTAATATTCCAACGATCATGTTATTATTCCAACGATCATATTTATAATGATCAAAAGGGTTTATTACTTTCTATAAATACCTCTTATTTCCTTCATCAGTCACTTAAATTTTCTCCCAATGTTATATATATAATTTTATATTTTAAATAAATATTTTATTATTACCGTTATGTTTTATTTCTATAGTTTTTTTTATGAGTGTGGTTTTCCTATTATTATTATCTTATTTTCTACATATTGTCCCGCTGTAGCATTTGGAATTCTTATTAGTTTATATGATAACTAAAATATCATTATTCATTTATGAGAATAATATTTTGTGGTTTCTCTATATGATTTTTGAGCTTTATAATATATTCCCTAATTATAATAAGGGAAAATTTCATTGATGAAATTCTAGGTCATTGTAAATTAATAGACAATTAATTAATTAATTAATTAATTTTTCTATTATTCCACACATGACTGATCTTAAATAAACACCCAATTCACATAAAGGTTATGTTGCACCTATGGTAAAACTCACTTTTCAAATTTAATGGAGGCCTCGATTTTCCCATCTGAAACACTGTTCAGGAGATATTTCATTATTTTAGAATCATTTTGCACACATGATATATTGTATTTAATATTTCTATTATATCAACATTGGGGATCCACATTCCCCATAATCACACACCAACTATGCACCTAACTCCAAAAATATTATTCAAAATATTCCAAAGTTTTGTAATGAAAATAAAGAGTCTTTATAGATAGTAATAAAATGGAGTATTGAAAATCTATAATTTGTATTAATGTTGGTTATGAATGTAGTATTGGATTAATATGGAGGCATGAATAAAAAATCTTGATTAATGTTATTTGATACGGTAAATGGTATTTTTTTTAATATGTTTGTGAGATTATTCTTGTTGTGAATGTTTTTTGATGCTGTGGTTAGTCATGTTATTCCTAAAGGTGGAAACAATACTTATTGGGATGTGTTTATGAGGAAGTGACATTTTTAGTTATAGTAACAAGTGTAGTGTATTGTGAGTTGACACTTAGGATGGCATTTTATGATATTTTATACTCATTTTACATTACTTGTTATTTTGAATACACCATGACTCATGTTAGGTGACCTTAATAATAGTCATGTGATGACATGGGTTTTGGATGTTTTCCTAAAAATCTAGGATGGATATGACATAGGTGAATAAGAACTTACATTTCCCCGCTCTCTATTCCAGACATAGTATATGTTGTGATGGTATGAGGACTAAGATAGTTAGTAATTCCCTAAGGATGGTATGGAATGATGAGGATGCATGGTGGGGGCGTACATGGAAGGGGGAGGGAATGAGGTCGATGTCTTTCATGTTTACAACACCATACTATGATGAGGGTGTGACATGCAATTGTGGTGTTGTGATATGAAATGTGGTAGTCTTGGTGGTATGTTGTGACTGTGTTATAAGGTATGTGTTTGTGGATATGAAGTTGTGGTATGATATGTTTATGTGGACACGGAAGGGATGAGAGCATTATAATGTATGTCGTTAGGGGGTGAGAGGAACTAGATCAGTGAGGAAGTGGTTGTGTGGTACCCTCTTCATGTGAATTTGTTTGATATTACGATTATATACATTGATATGATATTGAATGCATGATATGTGGTGAGGTTTTATGGTAGTTAACCTGATATAGGTGTCAAATTGGTTCAGTTTTTTATTCATTGAGACATTAGTATACTTCTTACGTATTTTCATAAGAGGTTTCGGGCGGGATCTAACTAAGTATACTTATATAATCATACATATGTGTGTGTTTATTTTTTCAGGTTTCTTGGAGGGAGTTGGTGATTGGGATGGGTTGTACTAGCTCCTTGGTGATTGTTGGTGTCCAAGGAGTAGTTTTCATAGGAGTTTCATTTTGGTATATCATTTTGGAGACCTTAGATTTTGTATAACATTTACATGCATTGTAGGATAATGGGTTATTGATTATTAATGTGATCGAGTTGATTGGTTGTTATTCCTTATGTTCTTGGGATTTATTAGGGTACCTCCCTTATGTGAGTTTGTATACTCTCAACGTTAGTCACCAACTTATTACCTATTAGAAATGGTATTTGGGGGGTTACTTTGGTTTTCTCTATTAGCTTAAGATGGGTTCTAGTGGGGGAGTGTCGTGAAATACGATACATGTTTGGATCAAGATATTTGAGCAGTGAAATATTTTTCATGGGTTGATTTTCAGAGGGACATCAAAGGCATATAGGGTGATATTTTCACAATTTTTTTTTCTGCTTTGTCTTTGTAATTCAAATTTAGATATAAATTAGAATTTCATCTTCTTTGTTTTTTATGAATTTATCTACATTTCATTGTGTTTTTTTGATCCTCCATATTAGAGGGGATTTCAAAATTAATTATTTTCATGATTGTTTATTTTCTTAGAAAATTATGTTTCTTCTATTTTAATTGGATTTGACTCACATGTATTTGTGAAAATATTATTCTTAGAGTGAATATGTTTGATAGACATGTACCATAAAATGAAAATTTCCAAATAACATTGAAGATAATGACCATTCACCTTGAATAATTCATCCCCCCAATTTGAGTCACAAATGCTCAATGATTAAATTCACAATGGATAGTGACCAATCCTGACTATCTTGACTTCAATTTTCATAGGAACAAATGAAACTGAAGATTAGTTTTTTTTATCATTTTTAAAGTTTATGAATTTTAAGGGAAAATAAACTAATTAATAACTAGATTGTACAATTTTTTTTTCAAACAAAATATTTCTGATTATTTTTTTTCTTAATAATAATATTATTTTAGGTAAACTAATTATTTTAGATATTTTTGAGATAAATTATTTTTTATCATGTTATTGTATTTATATTATCTTTGATAAAATAAATTTATAATTTTTTTGGGAAATTCAAATTTTTAATCAATTTAGTGATCATTAAGATGTATTATTAACATGAAGTGATTTTCATATTAATTTAACCATCATATGCTTTGTTTTATATAAAATTTGTTTCAAGTTAATATGACATGTATACAATGTTTATGACCTTTAAATGGTTGGAAATTCATATATATAGAATATTAGTGTTAGGATTTTTTAATTTAATTTTATCCTACTTAAAGGATTAAACAAAAAATGCATTAAAGGATTCGGAAATTTTATAAATTAAAAATCAAGTGATTTGGAGGTATACAGAGCATGTAGTGATATATTTATATCTTTATTCACGTGTGATGGAAATAAGAATATTTGTTATTATTATTATTATATTTACATGATATATTTTATTTATATATTTAATTTTTGATAATTTTGATGAAATTTGAAGTTCATTTAGTGACCGGAGAGAGGGAGTTCAAAAAAATTATGTTCATGCTAATTTTCCACTAAAGGAATTGATTTCACCCCATCCTTTCACATAATTTCTGTCTACTCCATTGGGAAGAATAAAGTATTAATATTTAATATTACATCAAGAAAGGTCCAATATTTAATACTTTAATACACTTATAATCAAAAAATTAAATATTTAAAACACCCAATAATTAATAAATAATTAAAACATTCCATTATTAAAAAAACTAGTTGAATTATTAATAATATAATAAAAGTTTTTTTTTAATTTTTGATAGTTTCATAATTTTTTATTGATTTTTTTAATTGAAAAATTCATATGTGACACAGGGAAACCATATTGATCCCTAAACACTACCATAGTCTATGATTTATGCTGCAATGGATTTTATCAATGCTAAACGTAAAGTGGTGATAAAAGGTTAACTTTTATTAGCACTAAAAAACACTCATAAAAGTATACTGTTTATCACCACATTTTTTAGAACTGATAAAAGTGTATATTTATGATCATTTTTCTTAGCACTATTTTTATAATAATTTTTTTTATCAATATATATAAAATTTTCATATTTATATAAAAAAAATTAATGTTTATTTATATACATTAATTAAGAAATGTGTGTATATAATTAATATAAATATGATATATATATATAATAATTCAAACAATTATATAAATATAAATGAAGTATTGTTAATGTGTGATATTTGAACTTATATATATATATATCAATATCTTTGTGCATATATGTGAATGCATTATATTATGTGTGTTTGTTTTGTGTATGTGTATATATAGATGTTGTACATGAGATATTCGCACATATGTTTTTTTAAAAGGTTGGGGTTTAAGTCTCTTTTTATCATGGAACCAAAGAAATCTTTATGTTTGGGTAGAGGAAGACCCATTACATAGCCTATAGGTTCAAGGCCATGCGTCCCATGAACATAGACCAAAGGCCCAATGCAACGTCATGCTTACATCATCTTTTCTGCATCACTAGACTCGCATCATGTCTGCATCACCATCTGCCTTAATCATGTTCACGTCACCGTCTTCCCATATCATGCTTGTGTCGCCCCTTACGCCATAAATCCCCCAAGGGGCTTGTCAAGATTCAAACCCTATTATTTTGAATGTTGGATTACGGGGTTTACCACTCAGTCACCACCCCAACTACTGATGCACATATATTTATAACACGTGTACACATGTTTGTATGAAATGTACCTATTTCACATTTGATGTATATTTTTTTTTCCATTTTTGATATAATATTTTTGGAATTTATTCATTTTTTATACACATTTTCTAATTATTATTTTTAATATGTTTTTAATTTATATGATTAATATTTATTCAATTTTACTTATTAAGTTTTAATGTAAGACCCCGATATTTCATGGAGGTACGTATCTGTTTAATTTTTTGGTTTTACTCCCTTAAAATGGTATATAGAATGTTTATCGGGAATAGGGAAGGTATTAGGGGTGTCCTGGGTGTTTGAGACTTGGAAAAATGGAAAAGAGGTCAATCTATTCTGAGAGCACGTTTGACAAACGATTAGTAGTAACTATGTCTCGTAATCGTGTGCCTTGTATGAGGGGTGTGTATGATTGGGGAAATCGTGCTGGGTGGCCCAGGAGACTATGTGGCTTAAGTTATCCTCAGATAGTGGAAAACACACGATTACCGCATGGTTTATCAAATCGCGTGTGTTGTTGCCAGCCAGACCATGCATCATGTTTCCCTTCTAGACAAAAGGAGACGCATGGTTGGCGCATAGTTTGACCAACCATGTGGCCAAACCGTGTGTCTCATTAAAATGGATAAATTCCCATTTTACCACTTAGGATTAAATGTTTCTTACATGAATTTCTCCCCCACCCGACCCCCTCAAATTTTTCTAACAAACCAGAACCCCCTACCATGGGTGTTTCTCCTTCAATTCTTCGGTGTTCGGAGTGCCGTTGGGTGTGAATTGAAGCTCCAGGTAAATCTTCGACTTAGTTTCCTTCAATGTGATGGAATATTCCTTGTTGGTTATTATCTCCTTCTAAAACCCTAAGACCTTCTTTTTTAATAGATTCTAAGTTTTTTTGTTGAAGGGTTTTTGAGTTGGAATCAATGGCTAAGATTAAGCAAGAGGTTTCCAACGAACATGAGGTAGGTGGTCTTAAAGTTTTTTTTCATAGTCCTAATTCTTTATATGTGTGAGTGGTTGTTCCAATTCAATGCCTTGTTTAGTTTTATTTTCTTTGACCAAGGAATGTAATTTGGGCCTTACATTGAGGTGAAAAACCCATCATGAACTCTATTGGATTCTTTGGTGACATGAGATTGAAACTAGGGCTACCCATTCTGCATTCCAAACCCTTGAAATTGGAAGAATGAGTTAGTAAACATTGAGGTATGGTAATTATAAATTTTAATGGGCTGTGAATTGTAATTTGGTATGTGGGAATGGGTAATTGGATGATTGGTGGGTTTAAATGTTTTCTTTTGTAAAATTATTAAGAGGATTTAGAAATGGTTAAAATTATGTGTTTTAAATTTTTATCTGGTTATAGTTTTTAGTGAAGGAAAATGATGCTTTAAAAGTGGTAAATGTTTTAAAGGGAGGTGTTGGCCTCAATGTGATTTAAAAAGTGGTTCTCCTTATAGATTTAAAATGATGAGTTGAAATGAGGGCGTGGTTTCCCACTTCATGAAAATTATTTAATATTTATTTGAAATGGTTGTAAATGAAAATGAAATACTTGGGGAATGGTTTAGTTTTTAAAAGAGGAAGACCCATGTTTTAAAGGGTGGATTCAAGATTGTTTTAAATGGGTATTTTTATTTGTGTTTTATGCCATGATTTTTTTGAGGGCCCATTGGGACCTTAGTAATTAAAATGATATATGATTACGTGTGATAAAAGATTAAAGAAGCATGTCCATGTGGTAGGTTGTTTGAGTGGGGTATTGGATCGAGGCTCAACTCTCACATGTTAAGCTATATTAATGTTCTAGGACCCACCTATGTATTGTTGGAGTTTAGATGTGAAATTGAAGCTCTATGCTCCTAACTTATGGATTGAGGATCCTAATTTGTGTTGGGTTGGACTGATGCTCTAGGCCCACCAATGTATTTATTGAGTTAGGATGTTATATTGAGGCTCTATGCTCTTAACTTATGGACCGAGGCTCCCCAATTGGGTTATGCTAGACTGATTATCTAGTCCCAATAATGTATTTCTTGGGTTAGGATGTCGGGCAAAGGCTCTATGCCCCTAATGTATGGACATGGCTTGGTAGTCGGACTGAGGTTATAGGGTTAGTTGACAAATGGTTTTTTTAGTGAACACCCCCTTGTGATTAAGAGTATGTAACCCCTTTATGTTATGACCTAGGATTCCAGTATGACCAGAGCTTGTTTTGTTGTTTTGTCAATACTATAAAACCTACAAGATAAGAATGGATAATTAATAACTTTGTAGATGTGAAACATGTTTTTTTCCTTGTTTATTTATTACACCTTGAATCTCTGCATACACTATTTTTTAGACTGATTATTTTTTAGACACCATTTGTGCTGGACTACTGAGTTTTACTCACACCCTGCTTGGGCCACCATGGCACTTTGGTACCTGAGAAGATGATACTTGTTTTCTTGTAGAGGTTCAGGATAGGGACCTGGTGTTTGGTTTATACAAGGGATAATGGGTTGGATCATGGGGGTCAGAACCAAGTTGGGACTCGATCCCTTGTTCAGTATCTTTTAGTTGTTTTGGTTTTGTAATTTATTTGTAAGACTTTCTGACATGTATTTTATTCATCATATTGTTATATCAAGTGTTACTTGGTTATTTATTGGATTATTCCATATGATGTAAAATTATTTTTCTTATTTTTTATTATACCCATTTGTATTTTTTTCTACTATGGTATTACTTTAATAAGTGTGTATAGTCTCCCCAATATATCTCTATAGACCTGCACTGCTAGTCGACAGACTTTGGCATATGGGGAGGCACACCTGAGGTCATGTGGAAACCTGACTTGGGGCACCAAATATAGTGGCTACTGGGTTGGGGATGTTAAAAAGTGGCATGAGAGGGGTGTTTTTGTCTTACTATTTAGGCATGGTATATAGGATACTAGGATCTTGTCGGGGATTGGTAATGAGATCCTAACTAGGTTCCTACAACCCCACGTACAAGGGAAAACCCAAGTTGCAAGGGGTGGGAATTGATGTTCTATTTTGTGATTTTATGGTTGGTTAACACTTCCACTTTAATTGGTGCACTCGAATGTGATGTTAATGATTTATGAAGTTTATATCTTGGTTGTGTATGGAAAGAGAGGGTGTGAGAGTTCATGCATCAAGCTAGGAACATATGATTGATAGGACGTTTGTATGTTGCCTATGATTGATAGTTCTTTGGGAATCACATGTTAGCAATATAATTTTATAATTTTGGTTAAATTATGTAGATATTTCCTTGAAATATATGTTAAGGGAAATGTATTGAAATATGAAATTGATAAAATTAGTTATTTTTGAAATGTTGGGTTAATAAAAAATGAGTTTTTGAAAGTGTAAATTCTCAGGTTTTGAAAATAGAAAGTTTTGAAATGTGAAATATTGGTTTTAAATGGCAAAGTTTGATTAATAAGGGAAATGAGAAATGATAGAACCTGTGGGGACACTGAAAATGAGTATCACTAGTGTTGTGTTTTGACCCTGTGTATGGGTGGTTTGGGCATTGAGAGTGACCTAGTTTGAGACCATGGTTATGGGGTGTGAGCTTTATTGGGTGTTGATTTATGGTAAAAGAGATGTGACTGTCATACCCTTAGTAGAGATGTGTCCTTTGGGTCATGAAAGAGCACTATCGTGGGTTCCCTCAAATGATTAGTGTGATTTTGGGGTACTTAGGTGCATCAGAGTGGCTGACCAAGGTCGTCTCTCAAAGGAGGAAGTGAATTAAAACAACCTTTTAGAGGTATTCTAAAAATAAAATAAAAGAGAATGAAAACACTACTTGAAATGATGGGGTTTGGTATAGTTTATAAATCTAGAAGAATTTTGCTGGAAGAAGATTGTGTTTTTTTGTTTTTAGTTTTGAAATGAATTTTGATTAAAATGACACAACAAGAAGATGTTTTTTAGACAATATTTAAAAGACGTAATTGATCTAACTCTACCTCTTAAATCAATTATTTATCATTATCATTTAAATTAACATCCAATTAATTATTATCCCTTAACTTGTTAACCCCCTAACCCTACAAGAATTAACCATACCACAAATATGAAGTGAATTTAACCCTAGGATAACTTCGGAACATGCAATCACAAAACCCTACTTTGATTGATGTTATAAGATTAGATTATGGTCAGTGGTAAATTAAGGCACATTTCTCCTCTGTAAATTAGAATTAATTGAGTTTATGGATTATATTTGAATATTACAAATTCATCCTGTATGGTTTTGTATAACCGATACAAAATATCGTCCTCGCGTGTTTTTGTGTTAATTGTTCAATTGCTTGCTTAGTTTCAATTAAATTAAAAACTCAATTAATTGATCATATTATGTTAATTACAGTATATCATTGATTCAAAATAAATGAATGTAGAATGTAAGAGAAAGACCGATTACTAAAAGAGTACTCTTCCATGGGTGGTGTAATCATCGTAGAAGCGAATTGCATTTGCAACGGTTTATAATTGGTATACCCCAATAACGCTTCTACTCAAGAATTCCAGCCCAAAGAGGAAGATTAAGAGAAGAATAAATTTGAATAAAACATAAGAAAAGAGAGTAAGTAAAAGAAGAACAATGAAGTTTAAAACACATATGAAAATATTACAACATGAAGAAGAGAATGAGGCTTCGATGAGGGGATCCTTGCTTCAAGAGATACCCATATTACAATGGTTGGAGAATTTGGGTGAAACCAATTATTATATGCCTCCAATCTCCTAATTAACGTCCCAACCCCTCCAAATGAGAAAAACACTAATTTATAGAGTGGAGGGGAGGCTAGGTTAAAAGAGGTTTCAAGTGTGAATGGGAAATCTCGGTCAAATATTTTATTACAACTTTAACCGCCCATTTGACCTCTAAAAATCGTGAACCAGCTCTCCTTATAGAAGTATTATTTGTGATAAATTTAATCCCCGAGCTCCTCTCAAAATTGGGGCCTAATAAAATTAAGTATGAAGAAGTTATGGCCAAAATACAGAACTTATGTCCATTCTGGCGAGTCCAGCCCAACTTTAACTTCATGGCCCATTTTCAACAACCAAATGCACTCTTTATCTCTAGTGTCCTGAATAAAAGTTGTATAAAATTAAGTTAGGAACTCATTTAAAAAATTTAAATTTCAAATAATAAATATAAAAATATTTATCTTCGAAATACTATAGTGCACTATAAAGGGTAAAACTGAAATTTTCACCAAATTTTCAAATGAGTGATCAAATCCCAAATATTTTATAAATAAACATATTTAACACAATGTGAGGAAACTATGTAATTTATTACCTATAAAATATTTAAAAAAATAGTGTTTTATCAACTCCCCCACACTTATCCTTTTGTACTCCTGGGAAAACCTCATATCAAGTAAACATCAATATCAAATCAAAACAAATTTTAAAACACATATCATTGAGATCCATCAATTCCACACCAAGAATCGAAAGATATCATGCCTCATAAAAAACCTTATTTCAAGTTCTCCATTTATATCATTCAATATATTTCCACTTCATTTATCCTCCCATTCACAAAACACTTACCTCCCTTGAATTTTCTCTCATCACTCAAATATCATTTTTTTTGCAATGTCTTTATCATCAAAACTCATACAAGGGTCACCATAGGCTTGATAAACTCCTAAATCGCCACTCGATGTGAGTCAAGGACATATGTATATCATGAGGACTTTTCAGGGTTGTTCTGTGGATTTCGGTTGGTAGGATTTAGATGTGAAAAACTCTGAGGCTGAATGAGGGGGGCTTGACTCTTTTTGAAGCAAAATTGCATTAATCTAATTTTCACTTAAATATGGTCTCCTCATTAATCCCCATAGTATCAATTCAGCTCCATCATTGTGAAAAGTCATAGAAATTTTACACCATTCATCATTCAGCAACTAAAATGTCAATCTTCTCAAACATGATTTTCTTGAAAGCTCCAGATAGGCACAACTTTCTACATCAATTATAAACTCCAAAAAAGGCACAAATTTCAATATAATGATTTTCTTCAGTAGCAAAAAAATATCTTCAGAATTTAATTTTCCACCCAAAGTATCATATAATGTGGTAGAACAACACAAGATAGCTTCCCTCACACTTAAGTTCAACTAGATTATGCAATTTCACTTCAAGAGTTGGCGAGATAGGGAAAATTGGCTTGTAATGTGGCTAACCTAACAGGTTGTGCATGGATTCTAAGGGATAAAAGGATTAAATGTTCAAGGTAGGACATTATAAAAAGGATTATTTAAAATAGGGGCTTTAATACCAAACAAATGCCTCAATAATTTAAACATAAGTACCTCAAACCCTCAAGTTTTTACAGGAATAAATAAAATTTTGGTTAAATCAAACATGGTTTGGTTCTCTCAATAAGTGAGGTGAATGTAAAGAATATTAAAATAATGGTTTAGAATCCTCACAGGAAAGTGGTTTCAAATATAAAGATAGTGAGATGTGGCATGAGATTCAAAATTTAGTGTACTTTTCATGAAATTACTAAATATTTGAACTTGAAACAAAGTCATTTCAGCATTAATTTAAGCTTAGTTTCAAGGGAT
This sequence comes from Viscum album, assembly GCA_963277665.1. Classification (NCBI taxonomy): domain Eukaryota; kingdom Viridiplantae; phylum Streptophyta; class Magnoliopsida; order Santalales; family Viscaceae; genus Viscum; species Viscum album. The sequence goes on from OY728158.1 coordinate 329,261,548, forward strand.
ATATTGTTTAACTTATTGATATGGATTTCAAAATGGTTTTTGAGAATCATTTCAGCTCAAAATTTTAAAAAACACACATAAAATTGAAAAATAAACACACAAAATTTTAAAAACACACAATTTTTTGTTTTTTTTGTTTTTTGTTAATAGGAAAACAATTGAAATTACTAAAATAAAAGGTTCCCTCCTCCATACTTAAAATATTTCATTGTCCTCAATGTGAACCCATGAGATGATATATTCACATGAAATGTATAATTTCAAATAGGATAAAGAATAAAAAAGTTAAAGGGTTAGGAACAACCTGACGTGCTCAAGTGATGATGGGGTCATGCAGTGTGATAAAATCCACTGCATCAGTAGGAAGTCCCTCAATGTATCTCTTCAAACATTTCCCATTGACTGTAAATCTTTTTCTTGTGTTCTCTTATGTGATCTTCCATGCACCATAAGGAAAAACATTAGTCACAACATAAGGACCTAACCATCTAGAACGCAACTTACCAGGCATCAGCTTCAGTCGTGAACTGTAGAGAAGGACTTTCTCTCCAACATGAAACTACCTTTGTTGGATCATTCTATCATGAGATGCTTTTGATCTTTCCTTATAGAGCCTTGAGTTCTCATATGAAGAAAATCTAATCTCCTCAAGCTCTTGAATTTGTAGCTTCCTTTGTATTCCAGCTTGGGCCAAATCCATGTTGCATTTATTTATAGCCCAATAAGCCCAATGCTCAACTTCTACTGGGAGATGACATGATTTCCCAAAAACAATCCGAAATGGGGACATACCAATGGGGGTCTTGTATGCTGTCCTATAATCCCACAATGTATCATCCAAGCGCTTTCTCCAATCCTTTCTATTTGGTTGCACAGTTTTCTCCAAGATTTGTTTCAACTCACGATTTGAAACCTCAGCCTGAACATTTGTTTGGGGGTGGTATGGTGTTGATGTTTTGTGTGTCACCCCATACTTTGAAAGGAGGGAAGAAAAATTCCTATTGCAAAAGTGTGTCCCTTGGTCACTGATGATGGCCTTCGGTACTCCAAACCTACAAAAAATTTTCTCTTTGACAAAGTCCACAACAACATGAGAATCATCAGTCCTAGTGGACTTCGCCTCCACCCATTTACTCACATAATTGAAAAAAACAAGGATATACAAGAAACCAAATGAACTAGGAAAAGGGCCCATAAAATCAATTCCCCAAACTTCAAAAATTTCACAGAATAAAATGGTTTGCTGGGGAATCTCGTGTCTCCTTGAAATGTTTCCAGTGTGTTGGAAATGAGAGCATGACTTACAAAACACATGGGAATCATGGAATAAGCTAGTACAATATAATCCAGAGTCTAAGACTTTTCTAGTAGTACGTTGGGGTCCAAAGTGTCCACCACAAGCAAGTGTATGACAGAAATGCAAAACAGACTCAAACTCATGATCGGGAACACACCTCCTAATGAATTGGTCACTACACATGCGCTAGAGGTAAGGATCATCCCACACATAAAACCTAGACTCAATTTTTAATTTTAGGACTTGATGCTTCTTCAAGTTTACTGGGATTTTAGAGGCAACAATGTAATTAACTAAATCAGCATACCAAGGATGCATACCTGAGATGGTATAGATATTCTCATCGGGGAAAGTGTCCCGAAGTGGTACCTGGTCCAAGGTGTCACCCTCTGGTGTGTGAGTAAGCCTACTCATGTGGTCTTCCACCAAATTCTATGATCCCTTCTTGTCCTTTATCTTGATGTCAAACTCTTGAATAAGGAGAATCCAACAGATAAGTCGTGGATTTGCATCTGGCTTCTTTAGGAGGTACCTCAAAGCTACATGGTCAGAAAAAACAACTACTTTAGATCCCAATAAATATGAACAAAATTTATCTAAAGAAAATATAACAGCAAGAAACTCCTTTTCTATTGTGGTGTAGTTTTATTGGGAAGAATCCAACGTCCTCGATGCATACGAAATCACATGTGAACGTCCCTCCACCCTCTGAGATAAGACAGCTCCAACAACAAATTTGGAGGTGTCACACATAATATCAAATAGAAGGTCCCATCGCGGGGGCTGTATGATCGGTGGAGTGGTCATACAATTCTTTAGTTCATAAAATGATACGCTTCATGAATCATCAAAATCGAAGTCAATATCTTTTTGAAGAAATCGAGATAAGGGTAGAGAGATCTTACTAAAATCTCTGATGAAGCGTTGATAAAATCCAGTATGTCCAAGGAATGATCAAACATCACACACACATGTAGGATATGGTAGGGATGAAATAATGTCTACCTTAGATTTATCAACTTCAATGCCATGTTGCGAGACTATATAACCTAAGAAAATTCCCTTTTCGACCATGAAATGACATTTTTCAAAATTCAAGACCAGATTTTTCTCAATACAACGATGCAACACATCACCCAAACTAGAGAGACATTCATCAAATGAGGATCCATAAACTGTAAAATCATCCATAAATACCTCCATGTAGGTCTCAATGAAATCTAAGAAAATACTCACCATGCATCTCTGGAAGGTACCTGGGGTATTTAGAAGTCCAAATGGAATCCTTCGGTAAGCAAAGGTACTGAATGGGCAGGTGAATGTCATATTCTCCTAGTCCTCTGCTGCAATGGGAACCTGAAAATATCCAGAGAAACCATCCAAGAAGCAATAATGTGTCTTACCTACTAGTCTCTCAAGCATCTGGTCAATGAATGGAAGTAGGAAATAGTCCTTATGAGTGGATTGATTTAGTTTCCTATAATCAATACACACTTGCCAACTGTTTTGTACTCTCATAGGAACTAACTCATCATTTTCATTTTTTGTAACAGTGAAACCAGTTTTCTTTCGTACAACCTGGACAGGGATAACCCATTTTGAGTTAGAAATAGGGTAAATTATACCTTCCTCGAGCAAATTTTCAACCTCTTTTTTAACAACCTCCAGAAGGGTTGGATTGAGTCTCCTTTGTGGTTACCTCACCGGTTTAGCCCCATCCTCCAAAAGAATCCTATGCATGAAAATGGAGGGGATAATACCTGATATGTCTGCCAATGTCCACTCGATTGCCCTGATGTTCTCCCTCAAAAGATTCAAAAGTTTTTCTTTATGTTCAAAAGGGAGATTTTTAGAAATGATAACAGGTAATTTTTCACCACTTAACATGTATGAGTATTTGAGATTTGGTGTAAATGGCTTGAGTTCCAGTGTAGGGGAGTGGTGTATGGATGGAGACATAGAAGGAACTGAAATATGTGCACAAAGAGAATCCGTATCTGAATAGAAATCATTACAATCAGATAATAAAGCATCAAATCCATCAACATACTCAACAACCATGTCATAATTAGAGTTCACATGATCAAAATCAGAATATGATTCCATTTCAAAATAAAATATTAGAGAGTCTTGTTCCTTAGAAATGGGTGTGGAAGTACTCTTAGACATCAAACTAGAACCAATACTCATAATCTCTCTAAGCATAGGACAATCCAATTCCATGGTGTTTTTACTTGGTGGTTCAAAATGGGAGATAACAAATGCAGAATGATCCTCTGAGGGGTACTTCATGGAATCCATAACATTAAAAATTACAACTACATCTCCAAACTCCATGGAAAGTGTACCCTCATGAACATTTATGATAGTTTTTGTAGTTTTGAGGAAGGGTCTACCTAAGATAATGGGGGAATGAGAACTTACCTGATCATCATTTATGTTAAGCACGTAGAAATCTACTGGAAAGATCATATCTCTTACCTGGAAAAGTACATCCTCAAGGACTCCCGCTGGATATGCCATAACTCTATTCACCAACTACACCACTACTCTCATCAGTTTCACCTCACCAACTTGCAAAGAAGAGAATACAGAGTGAGGAATCACATTTATGGAAGCTCCCAAATCACAAAGTGCATCAGAAAAGTGCAACTCCCCTATGGTTCATGGGATAGTGAATGTCCCTGGATCCTTGCACTTTGTTGGCATTTCTAGAGTTGGTGTAATGAGTGTTGAGAAACTCCTTCCAAGGTTGATCCTCTCATTTCCCTTGAGCCCTATTTGATTGGTACAAATTTCTTTTAAGAATTTTGCATACCTTGGAATTTGATTAATGGCTTCAAGTAGAGGAATGCTGATCTCCACACGCTTGAATGTGTCCAAAACCTCCTTTTGCATTGCTTCTTCATCCATCTTCTTGGTTTGAACAACCCTGTTTGGAAAAGGAAGGGGTTTATAAGGAACATCGTTAATCGTTTGCTTACCTTTACCTTTCTCCTTGGTTTTCTCATCAGTTGATGTGGAATTGGGCTTTTTTGGAGTTGAGGTAAATCCCAGTGGAATGGTAGGTGGAGAAGCATCAGTTGTTTTCTTCCCACTTCTCAATGTGATGGCACTGATATTCCCCTTTGGATTTGGAGTAGGTTGGGATGGTAGATATAATGACCCATACTTTAGATACATTTTTATTACTTCAGAATTTAAGCACACTTATTACAACATATAACAAAACCAGGAAAGGACCGTATAAGTATAGAGTCTTTAGAAACTGGGAAACATAAACAACTGGTTCATAAAGGATCTACTTTGCCTCCCATTTATTTCATCATATCTAGAGTCCCTTTTGGCATATCCTACTTAATAACCTTCTTCCTGACCTGGGGAAATAAAACATACAAAAGGGTGAGCTCAAATGCTCAGTAAGGGTAAACAAAAGAAATATCAATCACACCATATACATAAGAACATAACTTTTTGAAATCTTAACCTGCAAAAGAGATCATAATTTCATAATATGGGATAAATCATAGTAGTGAAATGTAATCCCAATAATCATAACTTAAAACATGAAACTTTGTGGCATACACACATAATCATAGAGAATTATTTCTTATTAGTCAAGACTCATTTCCAATACTATCTTAGTGGACAAAGTCCATTTCTGAACCGAGTTCACTCCTCATTTCATTCCTGTTTCACTGAACCGGTTTAACCTGCCGTTCTAGCCATGTCTATCTCATGAGATATAAAATCGTTACCCAATGAATTGGAGGGAGATATAGGTCCCACCCATCTTATAATGATACCATTCTTATGTGTTCCACAAAATCATAAACCATACATCATAGCATAACCCATGTAATAAAAATGGGAATCCTAAACATCATGACATCATAAAACAATTCATATAAGATAAAGGAATTTATAAAAATATTTCCATCACAACATAATCAAATCAATATAATAATATGGATAGAAACAGAACCCTATACTATCTTAGATGGAAAATAATTTTTGATAAAACACTTGAACTCCATTCTTGAGGAAAATATCCTTTCTACTTCAATTTTTTTTCCTTTATTAACATGTCATACAATTTTAAACTAAAATAAGTTGATTAAAAATAAACATGAAAACTTGTAAAGGAAGATTCTTGGAAATAATGTTTTAAAAATCCATTCATTCAGTATAAGTTAAAAAAAACATTCTTCTCGTACTTTTTTCGGAAAAGTCAAAAAGTACTTCGTACGAAAAACGACAAAAGATTCCTTTCATATCCTTTACTAAAATCTCACCAAAGGGTAAAATTGGATTTAAACAATTGTAGGTGGATGGAAACAATATTACATATTGAGGAAACATAGATTTGGATCATAAAATACACCCCAGTAAATACCAAAGTATAAAAAATCTCAGATAAAAATGAGATTGTGATATTTTCCCTTACCTTAGGTCCGATTTGCTTCGTAAGTGTCCGAAACTCCTGTATAATGATTTAAATAATGTTATTTACTTATTCCAGAATCATACATATTTTTATGATATCATATATGGTCATATTCTTAGCTTCTTATTAGTAATATTTCATTACTACTTGTTATTCGGGTGTTTATTACTTTTTGTTCTTATGCGTGTTTTGTCGAATAAATTCTTATTCTTCTCTTTAGGTTATAGATAACTCATTTACATAATGGTATTAGTGTAATATATATCATATTCATTCATTCAATTCATTTATATAATCATTATGCATTGAAGATCATGTAGAATGAGTCGCATCACATTGTGGAGACGATATTCCGTACGTACGCACGAGCGATGATATCGTTCCCATGATCGTGAAATTGTAATGGAGTGTATGTATACTATTTCAGAATCAATATCAATTTACAATAATCATATATAGTTATTATTTACACCATTATATCCATCCAAGTAAGGTGGTGGTGGAAAATAGATTACACCACGGCGTGGAGACGGTATTCCGTATGTACGCACGCACGGTGATTTCGTTTTCCGTAGGATGGATAGATGGTGAAATAGGGTTGTTTCATACTTATAATAACATATCAGTATATGGGTGATAATTATGTTATTACTTCATAATGAAACAACTAAATAAGAAGAAGTTGAATAAGAAATAAAGTTGAATGAATCGGTAACGGACATTACCTCTTCTTTGAAGCGCCTCTTTAAGACCTCCTCTTAGGGAACTAAAATTGGTATTTGAAGAAGACCAGGTCCTCTAGGATGTTTATAAGGAAGTGGAGAAGAGAATTTTTCAAGGGTTGGACAATTTTTAAGGCTCAAAGTGGTGTGAGAAAAAGAGCGAGGAGGTTCCCTTTTATAAGGGAGGAGAGGGGCACCTTTGGAATAACTAAAAATATTATTTTATTATAAAGTCAAATTCAGTTTTTAATAGCTCCAAATTAATATATTTAGAAGCTAAGGTGGGGATGGGTCTAAATACTCTCATCAAATAGAATTTATACACGTTTAGGTCATTATATTAACCTTATCGTTTAGTTTTAACTCTTAGTTAATTAGATTGACATTTACCATGTCACTTTGTATTTTTATATTATATAGTTAATAAAATTACCATATACATCCAAGATACCCCCAAGTGGTCCATTAATGATACAACTATCATTATATAAGTATCTCGGCCGAACCTTATATTTTTAGGAATATAATAAAAATTAATAATATAATATTTGTTTTAAAAACTATTTTATGTGAATTTTGACACTATTTGGTAATTGATTTTTTTGAAAATTATAACAGAATGATTAGTTAGAAAAAAAATTAATTAAATCAATACTAACATGTCATATTAACATAAAAAATTATTGTAATTCATAAAAAGTCTCAAATTACATTTATTTGGGTATTTATAACATCAATTATGTCAATATTTCATTAATAAGATAATTAATGCATCATCATTGTGTCATAAATAAATTAAATTATTTTAAGTCTAAAAATTACAAATAAAATACCATTATGTAGGAAATATTTTTATCTTTCTAATGAATATTTATAGTCTAATTTATCTAATGTATAACCCTATATTAAAAATGCTTTAGTTATTAAACTTTGATTTTAACTATTTTAACCCTTCTTTAAATAAATTAATAATAAATGTCCTAATCTAATCCATGTGGGCCTAAATGGTCATATTTTATTCCTAAGGTTGTTTTTGGTCGAATGACACTTATAAAATAGAATTAGGACATGTGTTAGGGTAATAATAATAACACTTTTACCCTTAATTACCCTATTTACTTTTAACCGTGGTAAAAAAAGTAAAAAGTTACTATTCACCAAAAATTATTTTCATCTCATTGAACCACATGTTAGTCCTTGATATTAACCGTGTCTCTCGGATTTTCGAAATTCCACTCACAGAAGCGGTAAAATTAAGTTTTATGAAAAATTTAGTTTTTTAACTACCACTTAGTGGTTTCACTATTCATCAAAAAATGAAAGTTTCCAGAAAAATACCAAAAATTAGGCCTAAGCTATATTTGATATTATGAATTCAAAAATGATTTCTATTTTATCAAATTCAAAAAATATCAGTTACATTAACTAATTTAAAAATTAATTCCTGTCGTCAAAATAAATAGCGTGTTTTTAAGAGATAATAACTATCAAAAGATTGACACTTGTTTATATCTGGTTTAAATGTGAAATTACATCCAATGACCAAAATTGTATTAAATTGTAAAAATATATTCTAAATATACTTTAAAACCACTCAAATTAATAATTTATCACTATTAATTATTTCGATTAAAAAAAGTTGTTTTTAATTAAAATTTAGTAATTTTCACTATTCATCAGAATATGAAAGTTATCCGAAAAGTACCAAAATTTCACCCTAAGCTAATTTCGATATTCTGAATCCAAAATGAGGTCCATTTTGAAAAATAAAATTTACAAAATTTAAAAAAGTGGTTATTACTATTCATAACGGCTAGTTTTAATAATATTTTAATAGTATAGCGTTGTTTAGTGAAACTCGGTATTGCGTACGACGCAAGCTATCGAGGAAGGCCGCGGTTGCGTGTAAATAAAGACAAGCTAGTGTTGTGTGTAGTGAAATATTCCTTTGATAATTTATATAACATAAAAACAAAATATTTCTCATAAAAGTCTCGGTTGTTACATTCTACCCCCCTTAAAATGAATTTCACCCTTGAAATTCGTCACTTTGTAACAAAAAGATGAGGATACCTCTCCCTCATCATATCCTCAAGATCCCATGTAGCTTCTTCTAATTGGTGGTTCCTCCATAAAACTTTCACCAAGAAAGTGGTCTTGTTCCGTATGACTTTTTCGCTACGATCCAGAATCTCTATTGGCTGTTCTTCATAAGAAAGATCTTGCTCCAGCAGTACAACTTCTGAGCTGAGTACATGTGAAGGATCAGGTATGTAATTTCTCAGGAGAGATACATGGAACAAATCATGAACTTGGGAGAGATTCGGTGGAAGCACCAATCGGTAATCTACCTTCCCAACACGATCCAGTATTTCGAAAGGACCGATATATCTAGGGCTCAACTTTCCATTCTTTCCAAATCTCATTACTCTCTTCCAAGGAGATATTCGTAAGAACACTTGATCACCCACTTCAAACTCTAGGTCTTTTCTTCGGTTGTCGGCATAACTTTTTTGTCGACTCTGAGCTGCTCTTATGTGTTGTTGAATAGATCGGACCTTTTCTGCCATCTCATCAACAAGATCAGGTCCTAATAGATTTCTTTCCCCAACTTCATCCCAACAAGTTGAAGTCCTGCATTTCTTTCCATAGAGAGCTTCATAAGGAGCCATCTGAATACTGGAGTGAAAGATATTATTATAATAAAATTCCACCAAAGGTAGGTGTTGATCCCAACCACCTTTGAAATCCATAGAGCAAGATCTCAACATATCTTCTAGAGTTTGAATTGTTCTCTCAGAATGATCGTCTATCTGAGGATGATAAGCAGTGCTGAAACTCAGCTCTATATCCAGAGTATGCTAAAGACTTCGCCAGAACTTCGAGGTAAATCTCAGATCCTGATCAGATATAATAGAAAGTGGTAATCCATGCAATCTTACCACTTCCTTTACATATATCCTAGCAAGCTGATCCAGAGAGAAATCCTCTCAAATAGAAATGAAGTGTGCAGACTTTGTAAGACGATCAACTATGACCCAGATAGAATTTTTGCCTTTGGATGTTTTAGGAAGTCCTGTGACAAAGTCCATAGTGATGTTTTCCCATTTCCATTCGGGTATGGGTAATGGTTGTAACATCCCCTTAGACTTCTGTCTCTCATCTTTAACTTGCTGATAAACCAAGCATCGAGAGACATATTCAGAAACATCTCTTTTCATGCCATCCCACCAGAAGTACTCTTTTAGGTCCCTATACATCTTCGTGCTTCCAGGATGAATAGAGAATTAAGAACTATGAGCCTCATCCAGTAGCTCCTTCTTTAATTCGGGGATGGGAGGAACACAAACCCGATTACTGAACTTTATTATCCCATCACAATCAAGGTTGAATTCAGGAACATTTCTCAACTTCTTTTGTAACTCAACATCTTCTTTTTGTGCCTCTTGAATCTTCACATGTATATATGGTTGAACATTCATTTGAGAAAGATAAGATTTCTCCCCTTCCATTAAAATTCCAAGATCTATCCTTTGTAAATCCATAAATATTGGATCTTTTGTGATCCTCATCATGGATAAGCTAGCATGGTCTTGTCGAATTAATGTGTCTGCTACCTTGTTTGCTTTCCTAGGCTGGTAATGAATTGAGCAGTCGTAATCTTTAATCAGCTCTAACTATCTTCTTTGGTGCATATTCAGCTCCTTTTGTGTGAAAATATACTTTAAAATTTTATGATCAATATAAATGTCACACCTTTCTCCATAAAGATAATGCCTCCAAATATTTAATGCAAAGATTACCGTAGCTAACTACAAATCATGAGTTGGGTAATTTTGCTCATGGATTTTCAACTGTCGTGAGGCATAAGCTATCACCTTATCATTTTGCATAAGAACACACCCCAATCCCTTCTTGGATGCATCACTGTAGATCACAAACCTTTCTCCACTACAAGGCAGTGTGAGCATAGGTGCAATGGATAACCTTCTTTTCAACTCCTTGAAATTCTCTTCACATTCCTCTGTCCATACGAACTTAACTCCTTTTCTAGTCAACCTGGTGAGTGGATTAGATAATCGTGAAAAATCTTTCACAAAACGTCGATAATATCTAGCCAAACCAAGAAAACTTCAGATCTCAGTTACTGTTGTTGGTCTTGACCATCTTTCGATAACCTCTGTTTTTGATGGATCCACAGATATCCCCTATTTTGAGATTATGTGACCCAAAAATGAAACTTTTTGATGCCAAAATTCACACTTGGTAAATTTGGCATAAAGCTTCTCCTTTCTCAGGGTCTTCAATATAATTCTCAAGTGATCTTTATGTTCTTCCTTTCTCTTTGAATAGACACGAATATCGTTTATAAAGACTACCATAAACTGATAAAGATAGTCTATAAAGACTCTATTCATCAGATCCATGAAGATAGCAGGGGCATTAGTAAGACCAAATGGCATCACTATAAATTCATAGTATCTATACCTTGTACGGAAAGCCACCTTTGGTATATCCTCCCTTTTGAACCTTAATTGATGACACCCTGAATGAAGATCAATCTTGGAAAAGTATTGAGCTCCGCGTAGTTGATCAAATAAGTCATCAATGCATGGGAGAGGATATTTGTTCTTGATAGTGATCTTGTTAAGTTCTCGATAATCAATGCAGAGTCTCATTGATCCATCTTTCTTCTTAACAAACAGAATAGGTGCTCCCCAAGGTGACGCACTAGGGCATATGAATCCCTTATCAAGATTCTCTTGGAGTTGCTTCTTCAATTCCTGCAACTCAATTGGGGCCATTCTATAAGGTGTCTTTGAAATAGGCAAAGCACCCGGTATGAGTTCTATTGAAAACTCAACTTCATGATTTGGTGGAAGACCCGACAATTCCTCTGGAAAGACATCATCAAACTCCCGTACAACGGGCATATTCTTAATTGTGAGTTTCTCTCCAGCCATTTGAGATAAATAACCCTCATTTAGTGGGATCAAGACCCATAAGATGGAAGAAATTTCCACTGGAAGGTTATGTTCATCCTTGCATCGATAGACGATCATAGATTGATCTGGAATATGAAATGTGACTTCCCTTATTTGGAAATTGATATGAGCCCCATATAAAGAAAGCCAATCCATTCCAAGAATCACATCAAATTCCACTATAGGAAGGATCACAATATTTTCAGGAAGCACTTTCCCACAAACTTCAATCAGAGAAGAATTATAAACTTTTGATGCGGCTGTTGTTCCATTAGGGGTTGTCACAGCTAACTCAACATCTAATTGTTGAGGTAATATAGTGATACTCTTAGAAAATTCTTCAGAAATAAAAGAGTGGGTGGATATAGAATCAAATAAAACATTTTCTACTTTAGAGTGGATGGAAAGTGTACCTTTCACCACATCGTTATCGTACTCCACATCGCTGATAGAAATTGCATGTGACTTTCCTTTGTCTTTAGCCTTAAGAGTTTGTTGACGTCAACCATCATCATCAACCCTTGGATTTGGGCATTAATTGGCATTATGCCCCATCTCCTTTCACTTGAAACATTGAAGTGTAGTAGGTTCATTCTGTGTATCCCTTCCTTTATTTGAATCATTAGACATCTTCTTCCCATCATTGCAGAATTTAAATGCCCGATGACCTTCCTTTCCACATTTGAAACATTTACTTGTCCCTTTAAGACAACTCCCTCCATGTTTCTTTCCACACTTTGAGCATAAGGGAAAGCTCATCTTATTTTCAGTGTGCTCTTTAGATTTTCCTTTGAATTCCATTTTACTCTTCTTATCAAACCCATATGACTGATGGGTTACTCCAATCTCTATCTCAACTTTGAGAGCACATTGAACGATTTCCTTGTAGCTATTTAATTCCCTTATGGATAAGGCCCTTCGAAGACTTGGTTTTAAGCCACTAAAGAATCGATCGATCTTACTCTCAGGTTGGATAATAATACCAGAAGAGTACCTTGCAAGTATTGTAAAATTTGCTTCATATGTACCAACAGATTCATCATCCTTTTTCTTTAGTTCAAGAAACTCCTTCTCCATCTTTGTTCGGAGAATACGAGGGAAGTACTTATTGAAAAATAAGTTCTTGAACTCGTCCCATTCCATGGACTCAATTTCATCCCTTTGCCTCGTATTCTTAATAAGATTCCACCATTTATCAGCATCTCCTTCCAAACGATACACTACTAGGATGAATTTATTATGTTAAGAACATTGAATAACTGAAAATATCTTTTCAGTCATACTAATCCATTGTTCAGCAACTAATGGATCAGTAGACCCACTGAATGAAGGTGGACGCTGCCTGATGAAGGATTCAACAGAATGTTTCTCCTTCCTTTGCTCGTTTGGAAGTCCCGCATGATTCATAGCTTGAAAAAGTTGTGTGAGCATGGTTACAAGATTTTGAATTCCAGCTCCCATAACATTTGGTTGCTCAGGGGGACAATCATTGCATTGCCCGTCTCATTCCGCATTAACACGGTTCCTTCGGGTTCCAGCCATTGACTAAAACCAAGAAGAATAGTGTGAGCAACACTAATTATAATAGGAAAACCACATAATCAAGAAAAAATTTCACACTTAAGGTCTTATCCTAGGTTATTCATGGACATTTCTAAAACACTAAGATTGTGTTCTATGCTTAGACTTATCCTTAGGGTTCTTACTAAGGCTTTCACATCCTAGTTTCCAAAGGTTGACTATACCTTTCCTCTGATACCAACTATAACGACCCATACTTTACGTACATTGTTATTACTTCAGAATTGAAGCACACTTACTACAATATATAACAAAACCAGGAAAGGACCGTATAGGTATAGAGTCTTTAGAAACTGGGAAACATAAACAACTGGTTCATAAATCATCTACTTTGCCTCCTATTTATTTCATCATATCTAGAGTCTCTTTTGGAATATCTTACTTAATAACCTTCTTCCTGACCTGGGGAAATAAAACATACAAAAGGGTGATCTCAAATGCTCAGTAAGGGTAAAAAAAGAAATATCAATCACACCATATACATAAGAACATAACTTTTGGAAATCTTAACCTACAAAATAGATCATAATTTCATAACATGGGATAAATCATAGTAGTGAAATGTAATCCCAATAATCATAACTTAAAACATGATACTTTGTGGCATCCACACAAAATCATATAGAATCATTTCTTATTAGTCAAGACTCATTTCCAAGACTATCTTAGTGGACAAAGTCCATTTCTGAACCGAGTTCACTCCTCGTTTCAGTCCTATTTAACTGAACCGGTTTAACCTTCCGTTCCATCCATGTCTATCTCATGAGATATAAAATCTTTACCCAATGCATTGGAGGGATATATAGGTCCCACCCATATTATAATGATACCATTCTTATGTGTTCCACAAAATCATAAACCATACATCATAGCATAACCCATGTAATAAAAATGGGAATCTTAAACATCATGACATCATAAAACAATTCATATAAGATAAAAGAATTCATAAAAATATTTCCATCACAACATAATCAAATCAATGTAATAATAGGGATAGAAACAGAACCCTATACTATCTTAGATGGAAAATAATTTTGATAAAACACTTGAACTCCATTCTTGAGGAAAATATCCTTTCTACTTCAATTTTTTTTTTCCTTTCTTAACATGTCATACAATTTTAAACTAAAAGAAGTTGATTAAAAATAAACATGAAAACTTTTAAAAGAATCTTCTTGGAAATAATGTTTTAAAAATCCATTCATGCAGTATAAGTTAAAAAAACATTCTTCTCGTACTTTTGTCGGAAAAGTCAAAAAGTACTTCGTACGAAAAACGAAAAAAGATTACTTTCATATCCTTTACTAAAATCTCACCGAAAGGTAAAATTGGATTTAAACAATTGTAGGTGGATGGAAACAATATTACATATTGAGGAAACATGTATGTGGATGATAAAATACACCCCAGTAAATACCAAAGTATAAACAATCTCGGATAAAAATGAGATTGTGATATTTTCCCTTACCTTAGGTCCGATTTGCTTCGTAAGTGTCCGAACCTCCTGTATAATGATTTAAATAATGTTATTGACTTATTCTAGAATCATACTTATTTTTATGATATCATATATGGTCATATTATTAGCTTCTTATTAGTAATATTTCATTACTACTTGTTATTCATGTGTTTATTACTTTTTGTTCTTATGCGTGTTTTGTCGAATAAATTCTTATTCTTCTTTTTAGGTTATAGATACCTCATTTCCAGAATGGTAGTAGTGTAATATATATCATATTAATTCATTAAATTCATTTATATAATCATTATGCAATTAAGATCATGTAGAACGAGTCACATCACATCGTGGAGACGGTATTCCGTACGTACGCACAAGCGATGATATCGTTCCCATGATCGTGAAATTATAATGGAGTGTATGTATACTATTTCAGAATCAATATAAATTTAAAATAATCATATATAGTTATTATTTACACCATTATACCCATCCAAGTAAGGTGGTGGTGGAAAATAGATTACACCACGGCGTGGAGACGGTATTCCGTACGTACGCACGCGCGGTGATTTCGTTTTCCGTAGGATGGATAGATTGTGAAATAGGTTTGTTTCATACTTATAATAAAATATCAGTATATGGGTGATACTGATGTTATTACTTCATAATTAAACAACTAAATAAGAATAAGTGGAAGAAGAAATAAATTTGAATGAATCGGTAACAAACATTACCTCTTCTTTGAAGCGCCTCTTTGAGACCTCCTCTTAGGGTACTAAAATTGGTCTTTGAAGAAAACCAGGTCCTCTAGGATGTTTCTAAAGAAGTGGAGAAGAGAATTTTTCAGGGGTTTTCTGAGATTGAAGGCTCAAAGTGGTGTGAGGAAAAGAGGGAGGATGTGCCCTTTTATAAGGGAGGAGAGGGGCACCTTTGGAATAACAAAAAATATTATTTTATTATAAAGTCAAATTCGGTTTTTAATAGCTCCAAATTGATATATTTCGAAGATAAGGTGGGGATGGGTCAAAATACTCTCATCCAATATAATTTATACATGTTTAGGTCATTATATTAACCTTATCTTTTAGTTTTAACTCTTAGTTAATTAGATTGACATTTACCATGTCACTTTGTATTTTTATATTATATAGTTAATAAACATACCATATACATCCAAGAGACCCCCAAGTGGTCCATTAATGATACAACTATCATGATATAAGTATCTTGGCCGAACCTTATATTTTTAGGTATATAATAACAATTAATAATATAATATTTGTTTTAAAAACTATTTTATGTCAATTTTGACACTATTTGGTAATTGATTTTTGTGAAAATCATAACATAATTATTAGTTCGAAAAAAATTAATTAAATCAATACTAACATGTCATGTTAACATAAAAAATTATTGTAATTCATAAAAAGTCTCAAATTACATTTATTTGGGTATTTATAACATCAATTATGTCAATATTTCATTAATAAGATAATTACTGCATCATCATTGTGTCATAAATAAATTAAATTATTTTAAGTCTAAAAATTACAAATAAAATACCATTATGTAGGAAATCGTTTTATATTTCTAATGAATATTTATAGTCGAATTTATCTTATGTATAACCCTATATTAAAAATTATTTAGTTATTAAACTTTGATTTTAACTATTTTAACCCTTCTTTAAATAAATTAATAATAAATGTCCTAATATAATACATGTGGGCCTAAATGGTCATATTTTATTCCTAAGGTTGTTTTTGGTCGAATTACACTTATCCAATAGAATTAGGACATGTGTTAGGGTAATAATAATAACACTTTTACCCTTAATTACCCTATTTACTTTTAACCGTGGTAAAAAAAGTAAAAGTTACTATTCATCAAAAATTATTTTCATCTCATTGAACCAAATTTTAGTCCTTGATATTAACCGTGTCTCTCGGATTTTAGAAATTCCACTCACAGAAGCGGTAAAATTAAGTTTTATGAAAAATTCAGTTTTTTAACTACCACTTAGTGGTTTCACTATTCATCAAAAAATGAAAGTTTCCAGAAAAATACCAAAAATTAGGCCTAAGCTATATTTGATATTATGAATTCAAAAATTATGTCTATTTTATCAAATTCAAAACATATCAGTTACATTAACTAATTTAAAAATTAATTCCCGTCGTCAAAACAAATAGCGTGTTTTTAAGAGATAATAACTATCAAAAGATTGACATTTGTTTATATCTGGTTTAAATGTGAAATAAATCCAATGACCAACATTGTATTAAATTGTAAAAATATATTATAAATATTCTTTAAAACCACTCAAATTAATAATCTATCACTATTAATTATTTCGATTTAAAAAAGTTGTTTTTAATTAAAATTTAGTAATTTTCACTATTCATCAGAATATGAAAGTTATCCGAAAAGTACCAAAATTTCACCCTAATCTAATTTCGATATTATGAATCGAAAATGAAGTCCATTTTGAAAAATAAAATTTACAAAATTTCAAAAAGTGGTTATTACTATTCATAACGGCTTGTTTTAATAATATTTTAATAGCATATCGTTGTTTAGTGAAACTCGGTATTGCGTACGACACAAGCTATCGAGGAAGGTCGTGGTTACGTGTAAAGTAAGCCAAGATAGTGTTGTGTGTAGTGAAATATTCCTTTGATTATTTATATAACATAAAAACAAAATATTTCTCATAAAAGTCTCGGGTGTTACATTAGATTTCCATAATTCTTACTTACCAGTTCATGGAGGGCAGTGGCAATCTAGCTCATTTGTGTCTTCAACTCCCTTAGCTCCGAACCTTGACTCTTCAGCTCATTCTGTTGATTAAGAACAATTTGTTTCAAAAGGTCATCAGTGTTAGAATCTACCTTTGATGGGGGATTCCCTTGTTGTTGGCTTGTTGAGGCTTGAGATTCAAATCTCCTTTGGGGTTGTTGGAAACCCTGCTGGTAAGGTGGAGGCTGCTGGAAGATTTGTTAAAAGTGTGGCCTTTGTTGTTGTCCAGAGCCATACCTTATGTCTGATTGGTCCTTCCACCCTTGGTTTTATGTTGGATCAAACTTCTTTTGGGGATATGGTTGTTGTTGTTGCTGCTGATATGGTCTCACAGGGAACACTGCTGCACAATCTTCTGTTTCTTGGAGTTGTGGGAAACAGTCAGTTGGGTGGCTTGTCTCACCATAGTTTTCAATTCTTCCAACTTGGTATCAATCAAATGACTTTCAAGAGAAGATGGACTTACCTGATGTACTCCCCTGACATGTGGTGCACCTAGATCGCCAAATTATTGGGAGTTTTGGGACATTTTGTCGATCAATGCACGTGCAGCTACTGGTGTCTTGTCCACCAATTCTTCTCCATCCGTGACATCCACCATTCTTCTATTCATAGGTTTTAGTCCTTCATAGAAGTATTGGATGAGGAGTTTCTCACTAATTTGGTGATGTGGGCAGCTTGCACACAACTTCTTGAATCGTTCCTATTACTCATACATTGACTCCCCTTGGGCTTGCTTGATCCCAGAGATCTCTTTACGAATGGAAGTGTTCCTTGATGTTGGAAAAAATCTCTACAAGAAAAGATGTTTTAAATCGTTCCAACAAGTTATGTCTTCAGGTTGTAAATATTACATCCAATCCTTTACAGCTCCATAAAGTGAAAATGGGAATGCTCTTAATTTGATTTGATCTTCAGATACATTTCTAGGTTTTAGGGTTGATCAAAACACATTAAATTATTTAAAATGTTTATTGGGATCCTCACCAGAGAGGCAATGAAACTTTTGAAGTAAGTGAATAAACCCAGATTTTAGTTCAAAGTCCGATTCGAGATTTGGGTATGCAATACAATTTGGTTGATAGTTAATATCAGGTGAAACCAATTCTCGAATGGTTCTATTAAGTTTATTTCCATTATTGTTAGCCATTGGTTCTTTTTTTATGGTTGAATTTGAATTGCTTCCAATTTCAATGTTTTGATATTGGAGTAATTCTATAATTGGTTGAATGTTGAAACTTCCCGTAGACTGAGAATGTATGATTCATGCCCTAAGGCTACATTCAATCTCAGGGTCAAGATCTAAGAGATATTTGGTATTAGTTCGTGTCATAAATCAAATAAAAATGAAAAGAAATAAATTGTACCATAGTAAAATAGAAATAATAAGTTTGAGTTGATGGTCCAAAAAGAAGTAGGAGAAAATAAAAGAAGAAGAAGAAAAATCATATTGGGTAAAGAAGGAAGAAAGAAGAGAGGAAGAGAATAAAATGTAAAATAAAATAAATACCTAAAATTGGTTGAAATAATTACTTGCCTCCCCGGAAATGGTGAAAATTTGAAAGAGCACTGTCATGGGTGCCCTCAAATGATTAGTGTGATTTTGGGGTACTTAGGTGCAGGAGAGTGGCTGACCAAGGTCGTCTCTCAAAGGAGGAAGTGAATTAAAAAAACCTTTTAGAGGTATTCTAAAAATAAAATAAAAGAGAATGAAAACACTAATTGAAAGGATGGGGGTTGGTTATAGTTTATAAATCTAGAAAAAGTTTGCTGGAAGAAGATTGTATTTTTTTTGTTTTTAGTTTTGAAATGAATTTCGATTAAAATGACAGAACAAGAAGATGTTTTTTAGAAAATATTTAAAATATGTAATCAATCTAACTCTACCTCTTCAATCAATTATTTATCATTATCATTTAAATTAACATCCACTTAATTATGATCCCTTAACTTGTTAACCCCCGAACCCTACGATAATTAACCTTACCATAAAGATGAAGTGAATTTAACCCTAGGCTAACTTCGGAACATGAAATCGCAACACCCTGATTTGATTGATGTTCTAAGATTAGATTATGGTCAGTGGTAAATTAAGGAACATTTACCCTCTGGAAATTAGAATTAATTTAGTTTAGGTGTTATATTTTAACACTACAAATTGATTCCGTATGGTTTGGTATAACCTATTAAGTTCGCACTCTCACAATTTACACAAAATCTCGTCCTCGCGTGTTTTTGTGTTAATTGTTCAATTTCTTGATTAGTTTAAATTAAATTAAAAACTAAATTAATTGATCATATTATTTTAGTTATAGTATATCATTGATTCAAAATAAATTAATGTAGAAGGTAAGAGATAGATCGTTTACTAAAAGACTACTCTTCCATGGGCTGTGTAATCATCGTAGAAGAGAATTGCATTTGCAACGGTTTATAATGGGTATATCCCAATAATGCTTCTACTCAAGAATTTAAGCCCAAATAGGAATATTAAGAGAAGAATAAATTTTAATAAAACATAATGAAATAGAATAAGTAAAATAATAACAATGAAGTTTAAAACACAAATGAAAATATTACAACATGAAGAAGAGAAGGAGGCTTTGATGAGGGGATCCTTGCTTCAAGAGATACCCCTCTTAAAATGGTTGGATAATTTGGGTGGAACCAATTATCCTCTTCCTACAATCTCCTACTTCACTTCCCAACCCCTCCAAATGAGAAAACACTAATTTATATAGTGGAGGGGAGGCTAGGTTAAAAAAGGTTTCAATTGTGAATGAGAAATCTCGGCCAAATATTTTAATACAACTTTCACCGCCCATTTTACCTCAAAACGTGTGAACCAGATCTCCTTATAGAAGGATTATTTGTTATAAATTTAATCATAGATATCCTCTCAAAATTTGGGCCTAATCCAAGTATGGATGAAGAAGTACGACCCAAATACATAACCTATGTCCATTCTGTCGAGTCCATCCCAACTTTCACTTCAGGGCCCATTTTCAACAACCAAATGCACTCTTTAGCTCTAGTGTCCTGAATAAAAGTTTTATAAAATTAAGTTAGGAACACTTTTAAAAAATTTCAAGTTCAAATAATAAATATAAAAATATTTATCTTCGAAATACTACAGTGCACTATAAAGGGTAAAACTGGAATTTTCACCAAATTTTCAAATGAATGATCAAATACAAAATATTTTATAAAGAAACATATTTAACACAATGTGATGAAATTATGTCATTTTTTATCAAGAAAATATTCAACAAAATAGTGTTTTATCAGGTCGTGATATGTTGTGAAATAATGTGAGTGTGTAAACCCTTGTGGGTTGTGATCGTGTAGGTTATATGTTATACCATAAAGATGGTACTAGGGTTATGGAAACCTTTGTGATTTGTGACTGTGATAGTTATGTTTTTGACCCTATATTGGGTGTTTGTCTCATAGTGCTGATTTATTTGTGTGGGTATCCTTGGTGTGAAACCTAAGAAAAAACGTTTCTTGGGTGCATTAAGTGCAATGTGTTTTGGATTTGGGGTCAAAAGTGCCACCCGTGAGTAGTGAGTTGTTTAAGGTTTGATGAGTATTTATTAAAGAGAGATTCAGTGGCCTTTGTTTGTAAGGACACTAGTTTAGGGAGTTGGTATCGTTTGAATTTCTAGGTGACCTGTGAGAGGGGTTGATTAGGTTTCTCATGTCTTTTTGGGTGTGTATGGCATAGGTTGACATTTGGACTTTGAAAGTGGCATGCATAGAGTGTTTCCTAGTGTGGGTTTATCCTAGAGGTATATGTGGGAAATTTAATGGTTCTGGAGATGCAACTCGAGTTGTGAATATGAGTTTATAGTCTTGTTAAAATTAAGGGTAGCCTCAAGGGAAGTTGGACTAGTGATGTAGGTGCCTTGGAATGTGAAGCATGGGGGGTTGGTTTAGAGGTGGAATTGATGAACGAATTATGCCATCAAATTTGGTAAAAGTGCATAGTTATGATTTTGTTTTTTTATTAGGGAGATATATGAGTGTTTATGGTCAATTGTGAGGTTGGTTTTGATGGGAAAGGGTTGTTAGGGTACCTAAACCGGTGGCGTTAACAATGTTTAAAATAATATTCAGGTTGGGTTGAGAAAAAAAGACAAGGTTGATCAAAGCATGGATGAAAAATTTTGATATGGAATTGAAACCTAGGGTGAGGGGTGGTAAAATTTTTAGTATTTTTTTTGATAATGGTTAGGTCTTTGAAATAGAACATTGAGAATTCCTCAAGTTCAATTGGGATGATGGGATAAGAGGTATGGTTAGTGGTATGAGTGGGAATTTGGGCCTAGATCTAGAGTTATAGGTTTCATGAGATCATGAGATGAGATCTATGGGTGACTGTAGGGAAGTGTGTGACCTTGAGGGTTTTGATGAGTTCCAGATGTGTGCCCATATTTGGGAAGCCATGATGCTGTTTGGCATGGGTGAACATGCGGATCAGGATAGACGTCTGCCATTTTCTATAAAACCAATGTGAAGTGCTGGTTATGTGAAAGACCGATTGGGTTTGGATTAGTGTGATGGATCATTGTGTTTATTTTGTGAGTCATTAGAGTTGTTTTGGAAGAGCTCAAGAGGTTTTTCAGTGGTAGTTACATAGGAAGCATTGGTTCATGACTGCTTGGTAGATATTTGTGAAGTAATGGTGAGTTTGGTTGGAAATCCCATATGAGTTGCGGCGATCGAGTGTTGGTGAGATGTTGGAAGGTAGGGAAACCTGATAAATTCAATAGGTCAATGTGTCTCCAGAGTGGGAGGGGACATTAGTGATGGATTATTATGGTGGTGTTTTTCAATGAATTCTTAGTGTACTTTTAGCGAGTGACCATCATGTTAAATATCTTGACATTATCCCAGGTATGCTAAGAGTGCTCTAGCTTTATTCCCAACTACCAAAATGTGTTTTTCTGCATATGGGGTCTCTTAGAGGTCACTATCATGGAGTGGTATATGTGGATATGGATGGTGGTAAGTACACCATCGAACATTTGTGGGTTAGGTCCTTAGGGTGGACTAGATGTCAATGAATGATGAGGGTTCCATTATCGAAAGATGGGAATGGATAGTGGTTGATGTTTGTTTTGTTGATATAGGAAAAGATAGGTGGACACATCCAAGTCGTGGGGTTCATATTATGATCGAATCATGGGCCATGGTGGTTGGAATTTCTTGAGTAAAGCAGTGACAAAGACACTCCTATGGTGGGGAGTGATGTGTTAGTAATAGATGTGTGGAGAAGACTGTGGAGTGGATGTGATGGAATCAGGGTACCAATGAGAATCTTTTAAGGTGCACATTTGGGTTCCTTGAGAAATACTAGGTGTTCCTTGGATGTAGTGGTTTATTGAGCCAA
This sequence comes from Viscum album, assembly GCA_963277665.1. NCBI lineage: Eukaryota > Viridiplantae > Streptophyta > Magnoliopsida > Santalales > Viscaceae > Viscum > Viscum album. The sequence goes on from OY728158.1 coordinate 329,284,236, forward strand.
GAATTAGCTTCGGGTTCAGGGTGGTTCTAAAATAAATATAAGATGACTATGTTAGGAATGTTGATGGACGTTAAAAGGCATGAAAACTATTCATGGAAATAGAGGTTTGGTGTTAGATCCTCATCAGATGTATGACATGTACATAGGTAGGTTTGTTTGGGTGACCTTGTAATTTCCTTAAGTGTGAAGGCATCTTGGCCAGGTTAGGTAGTGGCATGCTAATAGTGAAGCTAGACGTTTCCAGGATGAGTCAGTCAGGGACATATTGAACCATCTAGGAAAAAAGAATGAAAGTGGTGTGTTATAAACCACCTTTGGTGGATGTTTTGAAATAATAAGTACATTTTGAAAATGGGAATGAGTTTTTAGGAAGAACTAAATTGTCTTTAGTTGGTTTATGGATGATTGTGGTGCTCATTTTAGGAATGTTGGTGGGTGTGGTTGAGAATGATGATGACTTGGAGATTAGTTTATGTTTTTATAGTGGAGCTATAATGGAAGTTGGGTATTGAAAATGGTATGTGATTCTAGTGATGGTGGTAAGAGTTAAGTGAGAAGGATTCATGGGTAGGTGAAAGGGGGGAAACACCCCTAGTGGAAGATGAGTGTTTTGGGACAAGACAATCGAGGATAGTCCAATATGGTAGGGTAAGATGAATGGATGTGGTAAGTTATAAGCCACCTCCAATTTGAGGTTTGCAATAGCTAGTGATTTTTTTAAATGAAGGTGAACTTGAGATATGCCAAGTTTTTATTAGCTTGTAAATGGATGGTGGATGCATGTCCATTCCAGGTGGTTTTGATGGAAAGCTTGGACGCCAATGTTGGATGGAATTCTCATGGATGTTTGGGTAAGTGTGTTGGGAAACATGCTGAGTATGGTGTAAATGTTGAGTTGAGGTTCTGGTGGTCTTTTTCATTAGTGGAGGTTCTAAACACCAGAAGATGATGGTGGTAAGATAAAGCCTATAGTAGGTAGCACCATAGCTCTAACTAGTAGTTGAGGGATGGCAAGATCAGTGTTATGGGTTGGATGAGATGGGTTGGTACCATCTTGGTGCTTTTGGTTTGATGATAGGAAATGGCTCAGGGTTTGACCAATTGAGTTCCTTGAGATGAAGGTTGTGCTGAGTTGTGTTTTGGGTGTTCAGATGTGGAATGAAGCCATTGGTCCTCGATTTGTGGACTGATGTAGGTTGGGAAATATGGTGGGAAAATCGTGTATTCATTGGGTGATGCCAAGTTTGGGTCACATTGGAAATTTTAAAAAGGGGGAAGATGTCGCTAAGTGATTTGGTGTATGAGTTGTGTAGAGGATCAGGCCAGTAAAGTGCTAATTGGCTCTTCCACGACACTATTAGTTGTGGCCTACTATTTTTTACTTACACCCTACTCAAAACGCCATGTCACTTGGGTACTTGAGAAGATGTTACCTATTTTCAGGTATAGGTTTAGGATAGGGAATTGGTGTTTGGTTTGTGAATGGGATGATGGGTTAAAGCATGGGGGGTCAGTACCAGGTTGGGAATTGGTCTTGTGTTAAGGATCTTTTGGTTGTTTTGGTTTTTGACATTATTTGTAAGACTGCCTGTCATGTAGTGTATTCATCTTATTATTATAGAATTTTTTTCGCCATTATTTGTTAGCTTATGACATATGCTATCCATTTATTATTCTTATCGGTTATTATACATGTTGGTATTATTTATGCTACAGTATTACTCTGATAAGAGAGTATAGTCTCCCCAATGTATCTCTATAGACCCACACTACTAGTTGTGAGCCTCTGACATATGGGGAGGCATGCTTGAGGTCATATAGTGACTCATCTTAGGGCACCATATATAGTGGCTACCAGGTCGGGGATGTTACAAGTAATATTTTGAAAATATTTTAAATTTATATAATCAAGTTATTTAAATGATTTTTTAATACTTAATTCATTTCTTCATGTGTTTAAAATTCATTTAGTTAATCTTATATGAATTCATTTTTTTAAAATAGTTTTTTCTATTAAATTCTATATATTCTTTTTTAATATCTATTTCATTTAATATTATTTATTCATTTTTAATATCTATTGTGTTTTTAATTTTTTTTGGAAATTAATCATTTTGAAATATTTATTTATACATATGTTTATTTACTATACATGTAATATTTTCAATATGTTTATAACTTATATGAATAATATTTATTTATATTTATTTACTAAGTTTTAACATTTAAAGTTTGTTTGAAATTTATATAATTAATATATTTAAATTATTTTTTAACAATTTTTTATTTTAAATAGATAATTATAAAATTATAAGTATATATAATGTTTTAAAAAAGTATTTATAAAATTTTAAATAAATAAATATATTTAAATTATTATAAAATTATAAAAAATACATTTAAAGAATAAAAATATTTATCATATTATAATTTTATATATTTAAATATTTATATATATATATAATTATATAAATATATATAATTATATACCAAGATGGAACATACCATGGGTTAAAGTGCATGGTCCTAAAATTTATTAAAATATAAATAAATGAAACATACAAGAGAGAGGTGAAAAGTGAAAACCAGTGATAAAAAACTGCTATAAAAAGAAAATAAGACACACCTAAGAACCAGGAGGTCATTATCTATGGGAATGATGGCCACCAACCCGGTCTTGTAGATGATGAAACCTCCTCCATGTATTAGGCTACTACCATTTCTCATCATCCACTTAAGGCTCAATATTATCATTTAGTGATTTGGGAACCTCAAGTGGCTGAGTATCATGTTGTCTAATCGGCCCTACCTTGATCATCTCAGAGCCTAAGGATTTACCTTTAGTTTGAATAGGTCCATGATAATTCCTAAATTATTCATAGAATACCACCCTTTCGTTAGATCTTTTAAGGATATTAGGATAACTAAAAACATTTTTACTTGAGCCTAACACATTATTCTTGAAACCAATCACCCCTTTATCAGGTGTGACTAATTTCTTTATAGGAGCTGTATTAGAACTAGTTACAATTGTGAGAGTTTGGGCATTGTCTTCCAGCACCTCCCCTAACAGATTATCCTCATTCTGCATAGATGATTTCACCAAGTGTTCCGATTCACCCAATTTGCATGCATCCTGAATAGTCTCCAATGGAGCTGCTACCCAATCAATTTTAGCCTCTTTGGGGCTTCCCACATCATTAAATCATATAGAAAAATCTATAACCTTGGTCACCTTCATTGGTATGGGAGATTAAATCCTCATTTTCCCCTTCTTATTTTTAGAAGAGTTTTGTTCCACCCAAAGTTGGGAGTCATCATGTAATTGAGCGTCAAGCTCTAAATTAGAATCACCTAGCCGTTCTTCAGAAAAGGCTTCAATACATGTAATTAGTACATCATGAAAGGAAGTAGAAACATTATAATTTTCCTTACCTCTTACATTGTCTATGCATAATACCTATATATGTGTAGAACCATATGGAGAAGGGGTCTTCCCCATTCGAGCACAGTCAGTATAAGTTTCATTAACCACCCTACATGACTTCTAGTTTAGAGATTCCCATACCTGTACCTCTTCATGCCAACAAGATGACCAAGATACACTAAATGTTCTAGTTATTTCAAGAAAATATCATGATTTATAGTGGAATAAAAATGATCTTACAAAGCCTTAGAATTAGATATCTTCTACTTGTGGACTACATCTTGGATCATCCCCTTGAATTCAATGTCAACAGGTTTCCTCACCTTTCCCATATTGAAAGAGTTAGGGTGTTTTTTATCATGGGAAGGATTGGAGGTGGTCTGAACCTTAATCATTTGAATTTTATTCACATTTCTACAGTTAGATATGTCATACCACACTAAACTATAAAAAATGAAAAATTTAGGGATGTACTAGTATTAAAATTCAACCTCTATTTTCTCACTATTAGCCACAAAAGTGACACTGTTAGGTAGAGTTTTTAGTATATCCACATCCACTCAAACTCTAGAGAAGTATCCAAATTTTCTTTCCATGGTGTTATCATCCATATTCACAGGCACACCAATACAGGAAACTAGATTATTTAGAATTAATGGATACTAGATCACCCAGATAAGACCATGATTTCTCACCCAAATCTATGAATTTGAGTTTTTATGCAAGTAGGGGTTTAAATTTAGCTCCTGATAAGAGAGATGAAAGACACAAGGATTAATAGAGTAGTACCGAGAGTTCCATGACATTGGTATATCCTTTGCATATAATAAAAAGAGGAAGTAACCTCTGCCAATGGGGACAATCTTCCAATTTGATGTTCCCTAAAACTAAAATATCTTGGTCTTCAACTCCTCAATGCTCATGGGTTTATATCACTTAGAGAGGATTAAACACCCATTAAGAGAGAACATGTAGGCTTCATGACTTTACTTGAGCAAAACCAGATAGAAAATTACTATAAATTTATCATCTTCAGATTTGGAAATCTGAGGATCCTAAACATCATGAAAAAATGACAAGATTCCTAAGATGTAACTTTAGAAAGGGCTTCCATGAATGAAATGCCTTTGCACATGGATTTCAGAGGAGATCACAGTGAATACTCTAGAGTCTTCTTTGCATCTAATTCCATCAAACCCTTATTGCGATGGTTGGAGTAAGACATAAGATCAAGCATATTTGATGCTCAATTTGAAGGATCATGTCCAAGACCATGATATTCCTATAAGGTCGAAGCTATCTACTTCAATTGAGAAACCCGATCTTGATCACTATTATAGTTTCCAAAATCACGGCTGCGTTCTTTCACCTCCATCAAATCAATATAATTATATAAAAATATATAATTATATAAATATATTTATAATTATATATAGATATTTTAAATATATTTATCATTATATATAGATATTTTAAATATATTTATTTATAATTATACTTATAAATATATATATTAAAATAATTATAAAATTATAATAAATATATTTATTATATTTATAATTATATATATATTAATAAATAAATATAAAATTATATAAATATATAAATACATATTATTATATAAACACATTTATAAATTTATATAAATATTTTTAAATATATTAATTATAATTATAATTATAAATAAATTTATATATTTAAATAATTATAAAATTAAAATAAATATATTTCATTAATAAATATATTTCAATAATAAATATATTTATTATATTTATAAATATATATTAAATATATATATATATATATTTATAATTATATACAAAAAATTATAAATATATTTATTTAAAATTATATATATATATATATATATATAAAATTAAAAAATTAGCATATGGGGTGTTAGCCGAGTGGTGTGACACACCCAAATAACACTACATATGAGTAGGCAGCTAGAGTTCAAATCTCAGTTGCTGTATTTATTTTGCCCCCAATTAAAAAATTGGGGTGACTTTTACATTGCTGGCATTGCCAACATGTAATGGAGCCTAATTAATTAGGAGATTAATGTGTGAGAATTAATGGTGTTGTTGATATGATGGGCCCACACATAGTTGTTCATGACATTGTGCATGCATATGGAACTGGAGGAGTAATGGATGATACAGGTTGGGAACCATTCAGGGATGATAGAACCGACATTGATGGTGATAACAATGAGGGGACACACGATGCAGGCTTCTCTCGGTGGTCTCAGAATGATGGAAGGATGATGGAATGACAGTGTGGACCTCTCATGAAACCTTTTGACAACATGGGATATTGTTGTTCAAGGAGAAGGTTGGCGGTATGGGATGCCAGCTTGTGCGATGTTCTTGGTTCAAATCAGCTGTCAGTGGTATGGGCACCAATAGGTTGTCTGAACAACTATCTTCAATGATGTGGTCGAAACTATGCTTAGGTGATGGTCATTTGGATGAACTCAATCACTATATCAGTCAGACATGTGAGTGAAAAAGATTAAGGGGATAACGAAGTCTACAGGTGAACGAACCCTTGGCACTTAACCGTGAAAGTCGATTGACAACTTTCCTCTTTGTCTGAGAAGATGGCCTTGGGAGATGTTTTCAGTTATAAATTAAGATGTGGGCCTTGGGTGCTTGTGGTCTTCAATGGGTGGCAGATGATAGTTTGAAAGAGGGGGTACTGCAATAAATGGGGTTATGGTGTGCATTGTTGTCCTTAGGATAGTTTTTGTGGGCCGTTGGGTCATGATAAAAATGTGGGTTTGTGGGTCATGTACTGTGGGTCTTTCAGACACAAATATAAAAAAAGCTAGATGGGTGGGTTATCCCTTAGGGGGGCTATAACATGCCTTTTTGGTCTATGGGTAGGGTGTCTATGTGCATTTCATTGTAATTATACCCCAAATATCTAATAAAAAAATTATAAAAATATAATAAATATATTTAAATAATAAATATATTAATATATTAATAAATATATATAAAATTATAAAATTATATATAAATATATATAATTATATACCAGGAACAACATGAAACATGGGTTAAAACCCATGGTCCAAAAAGATTTATTATTAAAAATAAAATTAGAAAATAAAAAAAGATGAGGGGATACAATGAAAAAAAGTGGCACAAACAATGCCACCAAAAGTAAAAAATCTCAAAGAGTCACCTTTTTTTAGTATACCACCCCTTCCTTGCAAGCCACCTCGATATCTCGGGTGCCTACCTCTCTTACACTGATCAGAAGCCTACCAAATATTAGCCTGATAATCCATAACCAATGATTCATCTTTCTTATCAAGAGGCTCAATGTATTCACCTCTAGTGGAATCATTTTTTAATATCAAAACAAGGCTATCTTGATTTGATGCATTACCCATTAGATCAAATATTCCCCTTTTCATAATAGTATCAGTGTCTGAGTATTTTACTTCAAATTGAAAAGGTCTATGAATATTTCCAAAATCTCATGGAACACTTCACTTTTATTAGATCTATTGAAAATATCAAGCAAAGTAAATTAATTTTTACTAGGACTAGAGTTCTATGTGATAATGGAAACCTCCATGACTACCACCTTCCTTTCCAGTGCACCAAATTCTTCATTATTTTATGTACATTAAAAATTAATTAATACCTCACTATGGATGGGGGGTATTAAATGTATCCCATAGTAGCCTAAACATGTTTGGGGTTAATGTTGAGAACCTGCTCATAATCATGCCTTCAAGGTTCATAGTTGAATCCTACCTAGTCACAGGTGAAGAAGTCTTGGGTTTTCTATAAGTGACCAATTGATAGTCATATTTATCCACCACATTTAATTTCCCCTTTATTTTGGTATTAATTAGTAATTCTTTTCACAGATCATGACCAACTTCCCCTAGTTACCAGCCTCATGGTCAGACAGTTTAGAGGAATCCTCATTCTCCATTTCAACTTCAGTGATCTTGTAAAGAGCATCTTTAAAATAAATATTCTCATGAGAAACCTACACCTCTACCTCTTATTTAGCTGCAATATCATCCCATGATGCCTTCAGATCCATATTTGAGCTACAACCTACCTCATTTACACCTTTAGGTCCATTAGTAGACTCAGTGATGCTACCAACATGAATCCTTCCCATGTTCATATCTAGAACCTCAACCTGGTTTTCTCTCCCAGCATTAGTCTGACCCATTCCTATATCTGGATAAGAAACCATACCCTCCATGTGTATAAAGTTATTTGATGTTAGAAACATTATAATTAAAACTAGTGATCACTGAACTAGGATACTGAGTCCCAGTACCAACCCCATCAACCTTCCCAGTGTCAGGTGAAAGAATAAGGTTATGGTCTGGTCACAACAAAAGATCCTATTTCCAGACTGGTCCCATCCAATTCTATGAAATTATTTCCATAATAGATAACATTATTGACTCTAGATAAATATCTGAAGTCACAACAGATGTGAACAACCTTCCTATATAAAGATCAAGAAAATTTTTTATGACACTTATCAGGAAAGTGTTTGACGGAGTTATAGATTCTATAAAAATACAATCATCTCTCATAATCAATATAGATCTCAATTCAATGTTCAACAGAAATCAAAATAACAGATTCAATCAAGGTATAAGAGAAATCAACCTCATCTAGAAACCTTGAAAATCATCCATGTTGGGCATGCTTAGTCTCCTTGTTGAATTTCATTGGGACACCAATATCCAAAGTAATGCACCATAAGATTTCATGATTCCATAAAACCAACTCAAACCATAGATGTGAACCCAAGATTAGTCTATTGATTTCTCAACCTTCTCAGGATCAAAAAATGGATTATAGTCCTGTATTCTCAAAAAAATTGGTTTAAGAGGGATAAGGACATGAACCCAAGCATTGTTATTGAGACCCTCTAAGTGGAAGACAACATGATACAAACTTTTCCCAATATAAATGATGTTTCACTCATCTAATATCAAAATCTGAAGAATCTAGGTCCACAAATCATTGAGATTCCATGAATTTTCCTCCTGTGAAATATCCAATCATGCAAGGATCAAGTACTTACATTCATTGATTCGAGATTCCAGGACATTGGGATTTTCTTTAACAAAAACCAATGAATCATTGCAAGTTATTTAATATTGTGGAGATCTAGACTCTCCCCCAAGCTCTGAGAAGAAGTTGTGACGATCAAGCTCTTTCACCACATGGTTTAAAGGCAACTATGCCTCATTCTTCTTTAGAGGTCAAAAAAATCATTGGTTGGATTGAAGTTTCACTCCAAATTGAATCCCATCACAAACGAAAGCCCTATGCACCATGGGGTTTTAGAGAGAGAATCTCCCGAAACATTACAGGTATATATATATATAAAAGTATATAATTATTTAAACATATATAATTATATAAATATATTTATAATTATATATAAATATTTTTAAATATATTTATTTATAAATATAATTATAAATTAATAAATATATATTTAATTATTATAAAATTATAATAAATATATTTAAATTGTAACGCCCTAACCCTAGTTACCCATAGTCGGTGCATTATTACATAACATTGGCATGATAAAAAAAGATCAAGTCTCGAAAGACCGATTATTTTAGTAGCCTTGGAAGTACTAGATACATTCATAAGTTTTACATTACATTACAAAATGAAAAACTACAACATCATAGTCTCCATAGGCCACACTCATATCACTTAGACTATACCTTAGGTTATTCATAATATACTTCTTCGTATCCCGAGAAAAATAAAACATAGAAAGGGGTGGGATCAGATGCTCAGTAAGGATAACAATATAATGGAAAATTTCATAAATAAACATAATCATTTAAGGCAATGTAAGGCTAAAACAAAAGCCTTTTAAACTTGAACTTCAGAATAATATGGAAAAGATAAAATCAAAAAATTCCATTTACTTATTCACATGGATATTCTACTAGTCTAATTATCACATGTAATATCAATAGAAACTTTCATAATGATGGAATGCATGCTGCCGGACTTCATAACCACATAGTCAAGGCCTTGTTCTAAGACTACAAATAAGATTTTATCAAGGACTTGTGATAAGACACTAGTTTGTCTCATGAGACCTACTGATGCATTGAGGAGCTATAGAGGGCTCCACCCATCACTTACTAAGTCCAATGCATTCCTCACATGAAAAGGTTTAAACATAACATAAACATTTGTATTAAAACTAGCATACAAAATGTCAATACTTTATCCATAAACCATGAATGGTGTAAAAATAACACATCCACAATCAAACATATCAAAAAACCTTCAATACAATATGTATGTTTTGTATCATAATAAATTAACTTCAAATAAGCTTAAAATCCATCAAAGGATGTTGACATAGATGGAATCAAAACCTTTTTTTAGATAAATATCTATTTCTATTTTGAAATCATTTAAAAGTCATATAATTATAAAAGAAAAAATTTATTTTGAAATTATTCTTATAAGCTTGTAAGGGAATCTTCTACGATGTTATAATGAAGGAAAATATCCTTACCCACCGTATAAGTTAAAAAACATTCTTACATTAATTTTTTTCGAAAAGGTCATAAGGTGCCTTGTTTGGAAAACGACGTAAATATTCCTTTCAAAACATTTTATAAAAAGTCAAACAAGGGTATAAATGAATTTAACCCATAGTCTAGTAAATATTAAAAATATTTTGGAATACATTTTTAAGAAACATTGATGTGGATGATAAAGAAGTCCCAATAGATACTTACGTAAAAACAACCTCGGATAATAAATAGATTGTGAAATTAACCCTTACCTTGTACTTTTCCTTGGCATAGGGTAGGTTAAAATCCTATATAATGGTGAAATAATTGTTATTAAATTATACAAGAACCATATAAATTAATATGATATCATATATGATCTTCTAATATTGATTTGTTAATGATATTTTAGTAGTATCATCGTTTTGGGTGTTAACTGATTCGTTTTCCTTTTATGCTTGGTTACTTAAGCCATGTTTGTTATGGATAGGATGTATTTGATTAATATAAAGAATGATACTATGTTCCTAAAAATTATTTTTAATCATAAAATGAAAATTATTCTTGAATGATTACGATGGGGAATGAATCTAATCGCGTTCGTGGAGACAGTAATCCAAACGTACGCACGAGCGACAATATCATTCTTTTGTAATTAAAATCATATGTAAATGGATGGTATATCATATATACAGAATCCTTAACATTTTATATCTATTATTTAAATAAATTATACATCATTATTATACCCATCCAAATAATAATGTATTGAATAACAACTACACCAAGACGTGGAGACGGTAAGCTGTACGTACACACATATGGTGACATGTTATTCATAGGATGGATAAAATAATGAATATGGTTGTACCATTTTTATAATAAAATCACAGTATATAGAAGATACTAGAGTTATTATTTTATAATGTAAACAACAAATAAATAGGAAGTGGAAGAAGAAAATAACTTGAAAGAGGTGGTGAGATATTTACCTCTTCTTCGGGTTATTCCTTTTGATTTGATCAAAAGGGCTCCTTAGGTTGGATTTATGATCAAACTAATGCCTCTAAGATGAAGGTGGGATATCTGGGAGGATATTTGGGTAGGGGTTGGCTGATCCAAATGGATTTGGAGATGTGAATTTGAGATAAGGGGAAGTGCCCTTTTATAAGAGAGGTGACATGCACCTTAGGGAAAGATTTAAATATTATTTTATAATAAAATCATTTTCGATTTCTAATGGCTCTAAAATAATTTATTTCAATGATAAGGTGGGTAAGGGTTGAAAAAAACTCAAACAATAGGTTTTAGACAGGTTTGTATCACTATATTAACCTTATCTTTTAGATTTAACTCTTAGTTAAATAGTTTGACATTTACCATGTCTCTTGGTATTTTTAGATTATACAGTTAATAAACTTACTATAAACTTCAAAGAGAAACTAAAGTGGTTCATTAATGAAATATATAATATTATTTAATCCGTTTTTCCTAACCTTAGTTTTTTAGGAATATAATAACAATTAATAATATAATATTTGTTTTAAAAACTCTTTTATGTCAATTTTGACACTATTGGGTATTTTGTTTCTGTTAAATTTATAAAGGCAATATTACTTTGAAAAAAATTCATTTAATCAACCCTAAAATGTCATATTAACCTATAAAATCAATGTAATTCATTAAAAGTCTCAAATTAGATTTATTTGGATATTTATAATATCAATTATTTTAATCTTTCATTAATAAGGTAATTATTGCACCATAATTGTGTCATAAATAAATTTAATTATTTAATGTCTAAAAATTAAAAATAAAATAACATTATGTAGGAAATATTTTTATATTTATAATGAATATTTATAGTTGAATTTATCTTATGTATAACCCTATATTAAAAATGGTTTAGTTATTAAACTTTGATTTTAACTCTTTAACTCTTCTTTAAATAAAATAATAATAAATGTTCTAATCTAATACAAGTGGACCTAAAGGATCATATTTTATTCATAAGGTTGTTCTTGGTCGAATTACACTTATCCAATAGAATTAGAACATGTGCTAGTGTAATTATGATATCATTTTTACCCTTAATCACCCTATTTACTTTTAATCGTGGTAAATAAAAGTAAAACGTTACTATTCACAAAAAATTATTTTCATATTATTGAACCAAATTTTACTTACTAATATTAACCGTGTCTCTCTAATTTTAGAAATTCAACTCACAGAAGTATTAAATTATGTTTTATACTAATTTTCAAATGGTCCTAGGAGGTGGGTAAAAGACGGTAAATAGTTCGATAAAATTTTATATATCTAAAATTATTATAAAATGACTCCAATGAATTATGTTGAACATATATATATATATACTATGTATCTATTTTTATGTAAAATAAATTAAAATAAAATAACTAATTATTTAAATAAAAAGTCAGTTTTAACCAATATCACAGTGTTTTTTAACTATTCATCAAAAATTGAATGTTTTCAGAAAAATAAAAAGAATTCACCCTAAGCTAATTTTGATATTCCAAATCCAAAAAATGAAGTCCATTTTAAAAGATAAAATTTATAAAATTTCAAAAAGTGGGTGTTAGTATTCATAACGGCTAGTTTTATTGGTCTCGGTGTGTTAGAATCTCGAAGTTGCGTACAATGAAAGCTATTACATTATTCAAAGGGAAACGTACCGTGGAAGCTTGAGGTGTTACATTCTTCCCTACTTCAAATAATTTCATCCTCAAAATTTCTATAATATTACCGCACAAAAATATTCGGGTGGTTCTTCATCATAAGTTCCTCTGGTTCCCATGTTGCCTCTTTTATCTTATGGTTTCTCCATAGAACTTTTACCAGACAAGTCATCCGGTTTCTCAGCACTTGTTCTCTTGTATCAAGAATTTTAACAGGATCCTCACAATAAGACAAATAAAGTTCTAGTTAAATTTCCTCATAGGTGAGTACATGCGTTGGGTCATGCATGTATTTTCTCAACAGTGATATGTGGAACACATCATGAACTTTGGAGAGACTTGGAGGCATTTCTAAACGATAAGCTACAAATCCAATTCATTCTAGAATTTCGAAAGGTCTGATGTACCTAGGACTCAATTTACCCTTCTTACCGAAACATATAATACCCTTCCATGGGGATACCTTCAAGAAAACATGATCTCCTACCTGAAATTTAAAATCCTTCCTGCAGTTATCGGCATATCTCTTTTTCATACTTTGACCTACTTTGATGTAGGTTTGGATAACCTTAACCTTTTCCATTGTTTCCTCAACAAGTTTTGTGCCTATGATTTTTTTTCATCAACATCATCCCAACAAGTTGGTGTGCGACATCTCTTTCCATATAACACTTCATATGGTTCCATATGAATACTTGAATGGAAGATATTGTTATAAGAAAATTCTACCAAAGGTAAATATTGATCCCACATACCTTGAAAGTCAAGTGAGCAAGATCTCAACATGTCTTCTAAGGTTTTAATAGTCCGTTCTAATTGTCCATCAGTTTGAGGGTGGTAGGAAGTGCTCAAAAGAAGTTTGGTATCTAGGGATTTCTGAAGACTTTTCTAGAATCTTGATGTAAAACAAGGATCACGATCAGAAACAATCGATAAGGGTACTCCATGAATTCTTACAACTTCATTAATATATAGTATTGCTAGATGTTCAAGTGGTACATCTTCTCTTATATCAAGAAAATGTGCTGACTTGGTAAGATGATCAACAATGACCCATATTTCATCATTCCTTCTAGGAGTCTTTGGTAGCCCTATGACAAATTCCATCATAATATTATCCCATTTCCACACAGGTATGGGAAGAGGTTGCATGACTCCTCTAATCTGTTGAATTCCAACTTTCACTTGTTGAAAAACCATATATCTTGACAAAAAATCAGAAATCTCCCTCTTCATGTTGTCCCACCAAAAATGTTCTTTCAAATCTCTATACATCTTGGTGCTACCAGGGTGTATAGAGAAATTGGAGCTAATAGCATCATCTAACAATTCCCTTTTTAGATCCGGTATATTGGGAACACAAAGTCTCTTCCCAAATTTTAAAATCCCATTTTCATATATGAATTCACTCAATCTACCATCATTCACAGCTTTAATATTCTTTTGAAACTCCTCATCATCATCCTGAGAAATTTTTATCCTTTCTAGTAAATATGGTTTGGAAACCATTTGAAAAAGTATTGATGTTTCACCTTCCATGATTATTTCCATATACATTTTCACTAGATCCATGAAAATATGATCCCTTTCAACTCTCATCTTGTTCAAAACTCCATGATCCTTTCTACTAAAAGAATCTACCACCTTATTTTCCTTCCTTGGGTGGTAATGTATTGTGCAATCATAATCCTTGAGTAGTTCAAGCCATCGCCTTTTCCTCATGTTGAGTTATTTTTGTGAGAAAATATACTTCATACTCTTGGGATCAGTATAAATCTCACACTTTCACCATAGAGATAGTGTCTCCATATTTTTAGAGTAAAGATTACAGCTTCTAACTCAAGATCGCGAGTAGGATAGTTTTGCTCATGTTTTTTTAGCTGTCGTGATGCATAGAAAATAACTCTATCATTCAACATAAGGGCACAACCAAGTCCTTTCTTTGAAGCATCACTATAAATAAAAAACCCATCATTCCCTGATGGTAGAGTCAAGATAAAAGTATTGACTAATCTTCTCTTCAGTTCTTCAAAACATTCTTCACACTCTTTTGTCCAAACAAACTTAACCCCTTTATGTGTGAGCTTGGTTAATGGGTTAGCCAAACGGGAAAAATTCTGGAAAAAACGCTGATAATAACCTGATAAACCAATAAAACTACGTACCTCAGTTATAATCATTAGTGATGAAAATTCTTGGACTACCTTGGTCTTTGAAGGATCAACATATATTCCATCCTTAGAGACAATATGGCTAAGAAAAGAAATCTCTTGAAGCCAGAATTCACACTTTCTAAACATCCCATATAATTCATTTATTCTGAGGGTTTTCAGAATGGTGTGCAAGTGATTTTCATTATCTTCATATCTTTTGTATTATATCAGGATATCATCAATAAATACCACTACAAATTCATCAAGATATTCCTTGAAAACTCTGTTCATTAGATCCATGAAAACAGAGGGTGCATTAGTCAGCCTAAAAGGCATTACTGTAAACTCGTAATGCCTGTACCTAGTTCAATATACTCTTTTCGGAATGTCTTCCTTCTTCACACACAACTGATTATATCTAGATCGAAGTTAAATCTTTGAAAAATATTGAGCTCCATGAAGTTGGTCGAATGAATCATCAATGCGAGGTAGGGGATACTTGTTCTTTATTGTTATAGCATTGATCTCCCTGTAGTCAATGCACAACCTCATAGATCTGTCTTTTTTCTTAACAAAAAGGACAGGGGCTCCCCATGTAGAAACACTAGGGAGAATAAATCCATTATTACTCAATTACTCTAGTTGTTTCTTTAGTTCCACTAATTCCACAGTGGCCATTCTATAAGGGGTCTTCGATATGGGCCTTGAACCAGGAATTAAATCAATGAAAAACTCAATTTCTCTTTCTGGAGGACGTCCAGGTAAATCCTCTGGAAATACATCAACTTATTCTATCACAATAGGTACGTCCTATATTCTAACATTCTTTTCCTCACCCATAGTTATTTCATTCTCTTTTTCCCCAATAATTGAACTTAGTAGAGCTACTTGGGGTGGATGTAGATAAGAATCTGGTGGTGATGTTTCTGCTCTAAAGATAAGGTACTCCTAATCATCATCGAAAATTGTAACCTCCTTCTTCTTATAATAAATTTTCGCATCATGGTCCGAAAACCAATCCATTCCGAGGACTATATAAAATTCAATCATGGGAATAATGATGAGATCAGCAGATAAAAACATTTATATTCTCTAATGGGAACTGATTCACAAAACTTTATTGTGATGATACTTCCCTTAGAATTTTTGACTGATAACTCCCTTGTTAATTAAAATTGAAAATATCTAATTTTCTTATCAAACTGGGAAGATATGAAATAATGCAATGATCCAGAATCAAATGAAGCATTTTATAAACTTGAGGAAACCATTAAATTACCTGCCACCATGTCTTTCGGAGCTTCAAACTCAGCAGTAGTGATAGCATAAGATTGGACTTTCTCCCTTGGAATTTTCTGAGGTAAGTTCACTTAGAACTTAGAACATTCATTTTCATAATGCCCCTTTTCTCTACAATTGTAGCATTCAACATTTACAGCCTCTTTCTTCCCCTTGCAATCACGAGTTTGGTGGCTTTTTTCACCACACTTGTAATAGACTTCCATTCCCTTCAGGAAAGTACATGGGTGTTTCATCCCACATTTAATGTAGGATGGATATTCAACTTTTCCCTTCTTCCCCTTATTTCCATTTCCAGAGTGTTCAATAGATATATTCTTCTCCTGCTTTGCTTTAAAGTCATAAGACTTAGCGAATTATTTTTCTATCTTGATAGCACATGATACAATATCTTTGTATGACAAGAAGGATTGTGAGAATAATGATCACTAAAGAAATGGTTTTAACCCATAAAATAAATGATCAATATTAATTATTGGGTTACATATATAATCTGCATCATTTCATACTAACCTTGTAAAGTTAGCCTCGTATTTAGCGACTTTATCATCCTCCTTTGTCTCAGACTCAAAAATTTCCTTTCCATATTTGATCGATGGTCATGAGGAAAATATTTTTCTAAGAACAGGTCTTTAAAATCCTTCCATTTCATATTTGATATTTCATAATCTTCCTTTGTGTTTTGAATCAATGACCACCATTGATCTACATCTCCCATGAGGCGATAAACTACCATAACAACTTTTTCCCTTTCACTACTCCCCAGAGTATGAATTATTTTCTCGAAGGAATTTATCCATTGCTCAACTACTAATGGATTTATAATACAATTGAATATTGGTGGTTGTTGCCTCATGAAGTGGTCTAACATTGATCCTCCGCGTTGTGGATCAGGGTGCTCCATATGGGTAAGGTTATTATTCATAACCTGAGTGAGTTTTCCCAGTATGGTGATAAGCTGATCAACACCAGTTGCTTCACCAGCTCTAATATAATTATCTTGAGTAGGAGGGAAATCATTACATGGATTACGTGCATTGATACGGTTTCCATTCCTTCCACTAGGCGCCATTTCTAAACAATGGTATACACTAGATTAGTTTATGAATCACAATACATAAATCCAAACTTGTAAAACACATAACATAAATTGAACAGTTTATGGATATAATCCATAATCATAAAAATGTTTTCTTTGAGGAATTATATACTTATAAACCCGTCATAATGGTTTGTAAAGAAAATGAGAATCATCCTAAGCATATCACCCGAGAGTGTTGTAACCAAGAGTGCAGCAAGGCCCTTTGTCGTGCACCAGTTCCCGTTCGAGTCTAACTCAAAGCGGTGTTTTTGAGTTTTACCCTTAGGTACATCTGTGCTAGAGCTGCCTCTACCTACTCGTATCTTGACAGGAATATATTTCTTGGAAAACTCACAAAATCTCTACAGTACCAAATGTTGGTCGAAGTGGATATTAAATAGGGGGGGTGAATTGAGTTCCAATTAAAAATTTCTGTTAAAAACTTTAGGATTAAAATCCCCCAAATTACATATAAGTTAAACAGTAGTGAATTTGTAAAGGTTATGAATTTTTAATTAGATTCTCAAAGATTGATTATTTCTCAGTCAATTTAATCTGATGATTAATTTGACTTTTGAAATTAACTTACTGGCTTACAACAATTACAAACACTTGTTAATTTAACTATCAGAGTTACTTTAAAACAGATTTGAATCTAAAGTAATTAGCAGCGGAATATAAAATATAGTTTGAAATAAAAAAGCAAGGTTAACCAAGAGGTTCAGTCTCAAGATAAGACTTAGTCCTCTCAAATAGTTTATATAAACTTTTGATCCGCACCCTGGATTAGGGGTAAACACCAGTACACAGACTATCCAAGTCCTAATACCTCTACCACCGTTCTTCGTGGGAAAAAAAATATCACGCAGGCTATCCAGGTCACACTCAACCTTTACCACTATCCACAGTGGGAAAGAAGAAGGTGTAGACAGTTTGGAATGAGGATTTAGTATCCTCCAGTTCAGCATAAGAGACTGTGTATGTTTAAGAGAAACAGAGACATGCACATATTACTCAAAAATATATGTAAATGAAACACAACAGAATGAATAATATTTTAGATGAGTTTAGAATGCTCTATGTGATAGTAATTTAGCTCTGGAATCCTTCTGGTTTGAGCAGATGTGGTTTTTGAGTCCTTATGTGATTTTGTTGAGAAAACAGAGTGTCGTGGTTTCTCTTCTAGACTCCTTCGTGAATCAGGTTTTCTTGAGGTTACAGTAGGATATGCAGCTTAGCACTTTTCCTCGGCTTCCAAAAAAGTTCTTTTCTTTTTGGTTGGGGCGTACCTTTGTGTAACAGCCTTTCACGACTATGTCTCCACTTTTTCACACATACTTATATGTGCTCCCTTTGTCTTTATTCTTATAGCACATGTGGTCTGACAAAGAGGATTATTTCCTCTGTAGGTACGAGGTAAGGTTTCTTGACATTCAGCAGACAACATTTAATTAATAGCAGATTCATTAAAAGCATAAATATGATTGTTGTTAGATAAAACAAAGATAAGTATAGTTAAAGAAACGACGACTGTTATTCATCAGTAGCTCATTGTATCAATGTGCTTTCAACGATGGACTTGTGTCTGTAGGTCTGTTGTTGCGTCGGTAGTTGTCACTCTGTGTAGCAGTAGTCTCTGTGTATCAGTAGAAGTTGTTGTGGTAGATTCCTTGTATCAGTAGCTTCATTGAATCAGCAGCTTCCCTGAATCAGTAGATATGATGTGTCAATAGCACTATCCATTGGTAACTGGATTGTATCGGTAGCTATTTTATATTGGTGACTCGGTCTGTTTGTATCAGTAGGCTTGTACCAGTAGCTATCTGTCAGTAGCTCTGTTTGTATCGGTAACTTTCTTGTACCGGTAGCTTTTGTTATAAAAAGTAGACTGTCTATATCGGTAGACTTAGTGTATCGGTAACTCTGTACCGGTGACTATGTGTCATAGAACACTTACTCTAACGGTAACCTTTGTCTATCGGTAGCTATCTGTACTGGTGACCTTTTCATATAGGTGAGCTTTGTAACGGTAGACCTGAAGACTTGGTCTATCAGTGACCTAATCACTTAACATTTATTCGTTCTATGCAAGATAATTATAAATTAAGTTTGAAAAATTATAAACACATATGAACATTGGGAAAACACATTCCAATGATTATTTTGATATTCTTATTAACTCAATATCATTATGAGATTATAATTAATAGAAGAATAGATGTTATTTGAGATTATCAAAACATATTAAAGCATAATTGGGATTATCAAAACAGGTGAGGTCAACAATATCCCCCTTTTTGATAATCACAACGTATGATATTATAATCCAAAACAATCTGTAAAGTATCAGTGGTGATCCAAAATAATTATTAAGGTATCAGAGGAAAATCATAATAATTAGTGATATAACAGAGGTAATGCACAAAAAGCATTGATGATCAGAGGTAAAATATAATAGGTTCTCAGTATGAATAATTAGAGAGTCAAATGTATCAGAGAAGAAAAAAATTAGCACCATTAGAAAATATAGGTATCAAAGGTAGACTATATATCATAGGTTTCTCTCCCTTTGTATCCATATTATAATGAATATCATGATGATCATTATTACTCTCCCCCTTTGTGATTAGCAAAAAGAGATAAACAATGGAAAAGGGTAGAAAATGGTATGTGTTACTTGAGTCAAAAAGGTACAAGTGAAATAAAAAAAAGGATCCCTATCAAAATTCTAAGCCACAATCAATCCACATCCTCATTGGTTTCTTGGGAATTTCCTTTAGGATTAGAAGGTTTGGGTGCTGTAGAGGCTGGAGAAGGCTTAGGGACTCCAGTGATAACCACAGGTGCCCGAGCTACTGAAATTGTGCCTGGCTGGTAATTAGTAGGTTTCTGAGGGATCATAGGTGAAAGGCTCTAAATGTCTTGGACTGGAGTCATCGGAGGAACTGAAGCAGACTGAGCTAAAGCTGGTAAAGTTGGACGAACTATGACAGGTGTACTTTCCACATGCAAGAAAGGTAGTAGAAAATTCCTGAAGTCAATAATGATTCCACCTCTCCTCTCCATAGAAAATAAAAAATCATCTTTATTATCCAAAACATTATCCAAATCAGAGGTCAATTCTCTCAGTTTGAGGACCTTCTCCCTGAATGCCTGAGTCACTGGAGGCAGCTTCATATTCTCTATCAAAAGCTTGAAGTGGTTGGTCATTTGTTGCTTGGTATAGATATTCTCAAAGTTAGAATCCACCTTATTCTTAATGGATTTCTGAGTAGCATTAGCTTCTCTCAAGTGTTCACAAAAATAAATGTTGACTTCCCTGGTGGTAGCAATTACCTGAGAATAAGAGGTTCCACTGGTAGTGGCCTTAGCAAGATCTTCCTAGATCACATTTCTGATCTGGTCAATGTTCACAGAGGTGCTAGATGATGGAAGGGGTTTAACCGAGAAAGCTCTCTTTGAAAGACTAATTCAAATTACCAATCACCTTCTGAAAAAGTGCATCATGACTGTTCATATGTTCTTTTACTGATGTCTTAAAATCCTCAAAAACTTCTACAAACTGCTTGAATACCTCTTCGATGTATTGAATCTCAGCATTCATGTGGTTTTGAGAACTGCTCATCACAGTCAATGAATCAACCGATTGTCTCAGGGTGGCTACAACTACTGTCCAACTTTCAAATTGAGTATGGCTCACTCTAGACTCATTCAACAATTATTTCACTAGACTAGACACAACACATCCCAGAGATATCTCTAGGGATTGCTCCACATTCCTCATCTCTTTAACAAGGCTATTCTTCAAATCTTCCACTGATTCTCTCAGGGCCTCTTTCATTTCAACCTTTAAGGACTCAAGGTCCTCCTTGGTTGCCAAATGTTCAGCCACAAATACTGGAATACTTTCAGGTAGGATAACAGAATCTCTCTGAGGCTGGTCTTCCTCATCATAATCTCCATAAATGAGTCCAAGTACCATGTACCCTGGATCTGATGACCAATCCTCTATGTCATGCAGCACAAAAACTGAACCAAGGGAAGCAGGTTTCTCCCCCTCAACTTGAGCTTCCTCTACTCCATCTTGATCTTCAACCATCTTTTCTTCCTCAACATCAACTGATACTGCAACCACTGCCTCTTTCTCATCAACGACTACCACTTCAGTCACTTCATATTCTGATGAATCATCAACCACTTATTCCATATCAGTTGGAACTGTTTGGGGTATCTGAGAACTAACAACTGGTTTGACTCAGTCAGTAATTTCTTCAAGCTTATCTGTCTCAACCTTTTCCTCATGCCTGTCTTCTTTTGCGATCTCTTCTACTAGAATAAAAGTATTCCTTATCAAGGGACCGAGACTTGATGAAATTATTTTGTTAGGACTTTCAAATCCTGATCCTTTACTTTCTGAATCCTCTTTTGCTTCACTTCCTTGATCAGTCTCTTCAGGGTTCAAGTTGAGTTGGTCTTCCACATCACCAACAGTCTTTGCTTGAGAAACTATTACAGCCTTAGGACTGGGAGGCAGGTCTGGATCTCCTCCATCTCCTGCAGATCCATCCTCCTCATCTGAGTCATCAGACTCATTACTATACTCTGTCTCTTCCTCATCAAATCCTAGGTCTGGATCTCTCTTATCCCTTGGCCTACTTGGGTGATCCACTAGATTGAATTTGTCATAGACTCTTCCATCATCTGACACCCACTAATTTCTCCATGGGTTCCAGCTTATCTTCATGTACTTGAAAGTGATGCTAGTAATGAAAAAGTTGTCCTTAACCACTTCAGTCTCATCCTGAGGATCAACTTCATCCTTTCCTTTGATCATGACTGAAATAAACTTATCATAGAATAGTGCATTTGTCTTTGATTTTACCCTGGTCATATCTTCCATTTGGATCATAATCAGTCTACACAGGTTGACCTTTACTCCATGCCTCAACAGATGTAACAGGTAAATGTCCTGATACCTTAGGTTTGCAAAATCTCCCCTTATTGGACTTACAACATGTTGAATAAATTTGAATAGTAGCCTGTTCTCTCCATTCATTTTAGAAGCTACCACCTTCCTTTTCTTTCCACTACCATTCAGCTCTTCTAAAGCAACATCATAGCTAAAAACATCACTGGAAGGAGGAATGGTTTTGGATGAATAACTATAATCTCCCTCATGTGGGACTTTCAAGCTCTCTACCCACTCATCCAAAGAAAATGCTATCTCTTTTCCTTTCACTAAGGATATCATCCTGTTCTCCTCATCAATTCTTTCATAATGAACATTGGCATAAAAATCCTTCACTAACTTTGGGTAGTAATGCCCATTATTGTTCAAAAAACAATCTAACCATACTTGCTCCTCCAGTACCTTTATAACTAATGACTTAATGGTCATCAACCACTCTGCACATAGCTCTCTTTCGATGACTATTTCTCTATGTAACAGATGAAGGTTCACTGCATCCTTCGCGGCACTTGTTCTAACTCCACTGATGCCTGCTTCAACGGTGGTCTTCTGCTTCTTCACCTTCGGCTCATCATTGGTATCTCTGACATTAGGAAGCTTGGTTTTTTCCATATCAGGATTGAAGGGTTTAGGGTTTCCGCGCGGGGATTCGAGGAGTTGGGTTTGAGAGAGGAAGAGGAGTAGAGGAATCAGTGGATTGAGAGATGACTTAAATCTCGTTTTTATCATTTAGGGATCTCAAATCAACAAAAACAATATGTTTAAAATAATAAGAGTTTCGTCTTAGGTAATCAAAAAAATTAAAATAGAATAAAGTCATAATGGTGAGCATTTTATCGGTGAGGTCTACCTATCAGCGAGGTCTATCTATCGGTAAGGTTACTCTACCGGTGAGGATTCCTAAAGTGAGGATTTTACTATCGGTGAGGACTTCTAATAGTGAGTATTTCTAACAGTACGGTTTCTCTATCAATGAGGTGTACCTAACGGTGAGAAAAGCTAACAGTGAGGTCTCTCTCTAACAGTAGGATCTGGCTAACAGTGAGGTCAGCTAACTGTGAGGATTTCTCTTATTCACAGTTAATCACTCCAAGTTCATGCCTAATGAAGCTTAGACTTTCTGAACTCAAGGGTTTGGTGAAAATATCAGCCTACTGAAGTTTAGTGCCTATAAATTCAAGAGTAATATCACTTTTTTGGTAATGATTTCTTAAAAAGTGGTGCCTGACATCAATGTGTTTGGTCCTAGAGTGAGATATAGGGTTCTTTGAGATATTAATCGCACTAGTGTTATCATAGTTGATAGATACATGTATAAATTGATAACCATAGTCTAGTAATGCGTGTTTCATCCACAAAATCTGTGCATAACAACTACCAGCAGCAATGTATTCTGCTTTAGTAGTAGATAATGCAATAGAGTTCTGCTTTTTACTACACCATGATACTAGAGACTTACCAATAATGTGACATGTTCTAGAAGTTCTCTTTCTATCTAACTTGCATCCAGCAAAGTCAACATCTGAATAACTTATTAATTCAAATGATTGTCTTTTTGGATAAAATAGTCCCAAATTCATAGTATGTTTAAGATACTTAAAAATTCTTTTAACAGCAAGCAAGTGTGACTCTTTTGGATTAGCTTGAAATCTAGAACACATGCATACACTAAACATAATGTCTGGTCGACTAGTAGTAAGATAGAAAAGACTCCCTATCATACCTTTGTAATTGGTTTTATCTACTGGTTTCCCAGTTTCATCAGCATCCAATTTACATGTGGTACTCATGGGTGTGCCATTACCCTTACTTCTATCCAGACCAAAACGTTTTAAAAGATCCTTTGTATACTTTATTTGATTTAATATAATACCGTTTTCCTTTTGAAAAACTTGAAATCCAAGAAAATATTTGAGTTCTCCCATTAAACTCATTTCAAATTCATTTTGCATACTTTTTGAAAAATCAATACATAGGGCATGTTTAGAAGATCCAAAAATAATATCATCTACATAGATTTTTACAATAAAAACATCGTTTGAAATTATTTTGATAAATAAGGTTGGGTCAACAATTCCTTTTGTAAAACATTTTGAAATAAGGAAATCACTAAGTCTATCATACCAAGCTCGTAGAGCTTGTTTTAAACCATACAAAGCTTTAGAAAGTTTAAAAACTCTTTTTGGAAAATGTGGATTTGTAAATCCAGGTGGTTGTTCAACAAAAACATCTTCAACTATAAAACCATTTAGAAAATAACATTTAACATTAATTTGATATAACTTGAAATTCAGATGAGCTGCATAGGAAAGTAGGATCCTAATAGATTCTAGTCTAGCTAAAGGTGAAAAGGTTTCCTCATAATCTATTCCTTCTTCTTGACTATATCCTTGTGCAACTAGCCTAGATTTGTTTCTAATGATGTTTCCGGATTCATCAACTTTGTTTCTAAAAACCCATTTAGTGCCTATGGTCAAAGTGTCCTTAGGTCTATTAACTAATTCCCAGACTTTGTTTCTTTCAAATTGATTTAATTCTTCTTGCATAGTCATTACCCAGAATTCACCATTGATTGCATCATTGATATTTTTAGGTTTAAGCTGTGAAAGAAAAGCTTGATGTTCAACCTGATTTCTTAGAGAAGCTCTAGTTTGGGTTCCTCTACCTAAATCTCCCAGAACAACATCCAAAGGATGGTTCTTTAGAATCCTAGTTGGCCTGATCAAGTTAGGACTAGAAAACTCAGGTTCTTCTTTAGGTTTGGTTCCAATAGAATCGAGTTCTGGAAATTGTCCAGAATTGCTTGGTTTCACAGCAGGTCCACTGTTTTTGTCATTAAGGTCCAAAACAGAGAGGACTTCTTCAATATTTTCAAGAGATGTTTTAGGCTCATGTGGATTAGTCTCATAAAACTTGATATGCACTGATTCTTCCACACATTTGGTCATTTTATTAAATACTCTATAAGATTTACTGGATATGGAATAACCTAGAAAGATTCACTCATCACTTTTAGAAGAAAATTTATCCAGATTATCCTTTTAATTAAGAATAAAAACTTTGCAACCAAAAACTCTGAAGTAACTAACTTTAGGTTTCCTATTATTTCATAACTCATAAGGGGTATTTTTAAGAAAAGGTTTAATTAAGACTCTATTAATGATGTGACAAGCTGTATTTACAGCTTCTGCCTAGAAATAAATAGGTAGGTCATACTCATTTAGAATAGTTCTAGAAATTTATTGAAGGGTTCTATTCCTCCTTTCAACTACACCATTTTGTTGAGGTGTCCGAGGGGCAGAAAAGTTATGATTGTAGCCATTATGTGAGCAATAGGTTTCAAAATCTTGATTCTCAAACTCATGGACGTGATCACTTCTCAGGGTCTTAATCTTAAGTCCACTAAGGTTCTCTACAGACTTGGAGTATTTAATAAAGTAAGAACAAGCTTCACTTTTGTGAGCAAGAAAGTATACCCAAGTATATCTAGAAACACTACCACAAAATTGGGCAAGGCATGCGCCTGCCTTTATCAGCGCTAACTGAAAAGTGCTGATAAAGGGCACATTTATCAGCGCTTTAAATATCCCTTTATCAGCGCTTTTACTAGCTCTGATAAATGTAAAATTTATCAGCACTTTTCTTAGCGCTGATAATATTTATTGTATACATTAAATAAAAAGAAAATGTTATAACTAAATATATATATATATATATAATTAAATAATTATAAGATTAATACTAAATATATTTATTAGATTTATTAATTCATTATATATTTATTAGATTTATTAATTCATTATATTTATTAGATTTATTAATTCATTTATTAGATTTATTAATTCATTATATTTAAAATATATATTTATTATATTTCTTTATATTTAATGTATTTGTTTAATTTATAAATGCGTTCTAATATATATGTATAATTGAAATTATTGAATATATATGTGTTTTCCAATGAATTGGGGTCAATGAATATATAATACATGCGTATATATATGTGCATATTGAATAATGTTCATTTATAGATTATAATTCATTATGTTACCCATATATAATATATATATATATAAAATTTACACTTAAAATTAAATTATATTTAAAAAATAAATATATATTTTATTATATTTTCAATGATATATATATAAATATACCTTTCAAATAATTTTATAAGTATAAATAGAGATATAAATATTTAGAGTTAAATAAATATATAATAATATAAAGAAATTATTAAATTTATACATTTATCAGCGCTTTTATTAGCGCTGATAAACTACGTATTTATATATATAATTAAATAATTATATATATATATATATATGTAATTAAATAATTATAAGATTAATAATAAATATATTTATTAGATTTATTAATTAATTATATATTTATTAGATTTATTAATTCATTATATATTAATTTATTAGATTTATTAATTTATTATTTTTATTAATTCATTATATTTAATATATATTTATTATATTTCTTTATATTTAATGTATTTGTTTTATTTATAAATATATAATGCGTTCTAATATATATGTATAATTGAAATTATTGAATATATATGCGTTTTCCAATGGGTCAATGAATATCATACATGCATGTATATATATGTGTTTTCCAATGAATATATCATACATGCGTATATATATGTGCATATTGAATAATGTTCATTTATAGATTATAATTCATTATGTTACCCATATAATATATATTTTATAAAAAATGTACACCTATAATTAAAATTAAATTATATTTAAAAAATAAATAAATATTTTATTATATTTTCAATGATATATATATAAATACACCTTTCAAATAATTTTATAAGTATAAATAGAGATATATATATTTAGAGTTACAAAAATATATAATAATATAAAGAAACTCTTAAATTGATACATTTATCAGCACTGATAAACTATGTATTTATCAGCGCTACAAAAGCGCTGATAAAGAGTGTCTTTATCAACGCTAAAATGAAAAGTGCTGATAAAGGTGGTATTTATCATCGCTTTTCATTTTAGCACTGATAAATACACCCTTTATCAACGCTTTTTACTAGCGCTGATAAAGGTCCACGCAGGATTTATAAAATCCACCGGGTCCTCTTTCTCCTCCCCACACCCTGTCAAGCTTTCGTGGAAGCCCTCCTCTGCGCCGCTGCCGCTGCCGCCGCCGCCTCCTTCTCCTCCTCCTCCGCCGCGGCCGCCGCCTCCTCCTCCTCCTCCAGCGCCTACTTCTCCTCCTCCACCGCTAGTCCTCCTCTTCCTCCTCCTCCTGTGCCGCGGCCTCCTCTTCGCCACTGTCCCTCCTACTCTTCCTCCTCCACCACGGCCTCCTCCTCCTCCTCCTCCACCGGCGCCTCCTCCTCCTTTTCCTACTCTACTGCCTCTTCTCCACCGCGGCTCCTCCTGCTCCTCCTCCACTGCGGCCTCCTCCTCCTCCTCCTCTTCCTCCTCCTCCTCCTCTGCATCCACTGCCTCCGAGCTACCTCTGATCTGCCTCTGAGCTACCTCTGCTGCCTCCGCACTGCCTCCGCGCTGCCTCCGTGCTGCCTCCGCGCTGCCTCCGCTGCCTCCGGTGCCTCCGCTGTCGACGCCTCCTTCTCCTCCACCACTGGGTCCTCCTCCTTAAGGTGAGTAAAATTTAATTTGCATGAATTAATTATGTTTTCATTTATTGTCAATATTGAGATTAATTATGATTTGGCATGATTCTTGTGTGTGATGATTGTGTGTGTGACACATGTATATGTGGTTGGTTACTTGTTTGATCTTGATTAGCTCTCCCCACTTACGGCTGATTTACTTGTGAATTGATCTTTTTGAATGGGTTTTGGTGCCTTTTATTTTTTGGTTCATTGTGTGAACCCTTGTGGTTAATTATAATTCCCCTTGTGTTTATTTAATTAGAATTTTTTTATTAGTTTGGCCTCCATAAGTGAACTATTGGATGTAGGCATATTCATATGTGCACCAGGTGAAAATATGGATTGGTACACAAATGATAATGGGTTTATAAAATGATGCTCACTTCTTGAGGTGTGGTTTGGTTTCTAAATGGAATAAAAGCCCGTTTGGAATCTTCAGAGCTTACATTGTTTTTCCCCTTGGTTTTGAAAATGTAATTTGATTTGTAAATTTTAAAGATCTATTGGTATTTTTTGGTGTTTTGGAAATTGGTTTTGAAACTAATGTGATGTATAGGCCCGGTTGGAACTTGTGTGTTATTGGTTTATACCGTGCATGTGATGGCCTCTTCATTCTCTAGTATACTACTATAATGGAGCATCAATGTTGGTTGTTTACTATGGAGGTACACCATATGTCGGTAGGTGAGTCTGAACCTAGTAAGTCTAGGGATTTCTTCTTGGTATGTTTAGGTAATTCTAATGATTACCTATCTATATGTTATTCTTTATTTTTCTGCACTTTCGTTATCTAGTTTTCTAGTATTTTTCTACTTTTATTATTTCAATTAATTTCATCATGGCTCTGTGATCACCTTGTTTGGATTCTTATATTGAATTTTGAATTCATTTTTTAAACTAGATATCTATTTTAAAAAGGGAAGTCATGATTTACCTACTAAGTTGTTTTATGCTCACACCCTACTTGTGACACTCGGCATCAGGGGACCCAAGTTATTTTTAGGTCTGGGTTTCTTGTTTAGGTTTCCTTTAAAGCAGGTTGGTCTTATTGTTAGTGGTAACCCAAAGGTCATGGGGATATCTGGTCAGGTTCTGATTTATTATATCTCTGTTTTTAGTTTCTTTTTTGTTTAGTTGACGCTGTATATGGATCATGTTTATGTATTCTTTATGTTATATGCTTATGGATCCTCATGGATTTTTTGTGTGCTCTATTTAGTTTATATATATCCCCATTTTTTATATCTCACATCATATTATCACACCATGACTCTTAATATCATTAGGAATAATCTTTTAAAAACTCATTGGGAAACACAGCACCACCTAAACCACACAAAACATGGTGCGTTCATCATAAAAGGATAACCTCTATCCAATACAATCAAAATCTACATCATCTGAATTGATTTGAAGATGATATAGTGAAATCATCACACAAATCCTAGTTAAAATCATCCCAAATCATAGGAAAGTAAAGGATAATAGTAATGGAAGAAGTATTAGGAAAAAAATCACTAACACGCTATAAAAAACTCCCAAGAACCACCCCTCATCAGGGGGGGATCGAAGAGAGAAAGAGATTGGATGAATCCAAGAACCACCCAAGATTTGCTATTAATGAGCACGCCCCCCACCATTTTTGAAGTATCTAGTTTTTTTATCTAAATTACAATCATATTCCTTCTCCCCTAACCTATATACTCATCCAATGGATTTCAAATAGGATGAATATAAATAAATAATGGATGAATGCCAATCGGTTGACAAAAGAGTATGAAGAAGGCTTGAAAGAGTTTATCAAGTTTGCAAAAGATCATGCATGTGACTCTTCTTAAATCCTTTGTCTGTGTTTATGCTATTATTATTCAAAACAAATTAGTCCAGAGGAGTTGGAAGAACACTTGATCTGTCATAGAATAGATCAGAGTTATACATGTTGGAATAAACATGGGGAAACAACGAATGTAGGTAGTGACTGGGATGAAACTGCGTTTTATGGATCATCTGATATGATTACAAACATGAACAATGAAGATGACTATATGGAGGATGTGATTACAGATGTGAATGATGATGAAGATCGTATTGAGGAAATGACAAGGACTGTTGAAGATGAACTTCGTGATTGCCCAAAATTGTTTGAGAAGTTAAAAAGTTGTGCAAAGATGCCATTGTATGATGGTTGCACTAAATATACTGAATTTTCAGCCGTACTAAAGCTGTATAATTTAAGAGTAGACAACGGGTGGAGTGACGCCGGTTTTACGAAACTACCTGATCTCATGAATGAAATGATCCCAGAAGACAATGAGCTCCCGAGCTGAACATACAATGCCAAATGAATGCTACGATCGATGGGTATAATCTCTGAAAGAATACACGCCTACCCGAATGACTATATACTGTTTCGCAAAGACCACAAATCACTTAAAGAATTCCAAAAGTGTGGTGATTATCGATACAAGAAAGATGAATCCAGTCCTACTAAAGTTGTATGGTACTTTCCAATCATTCCAAGGTTTAGGTGCCTATATGGAAGTGAGGATACTGCAAAACAATTAACATGACATGCAGATAAAAGAATTAAAGATGGGATACTACGTCACCCGACAGACTCTCCTCAGTGGAAGAGAATCGATCATGAGTATCCTGAATTTGGAAACGAGTTGAGAAACCTTCGTCTTACGTTATCTACAGATGGAGTGAATCCTTTTGGTTTTCAAAGCAATAGTCACAGTATATGGCCAGTTATGTTGATAAATTATAACTTACCACCGTGGTTATGCATGAAATGAAAATACATCATGTTATCTATTCTTATATCAGGACCAAAACAACCGGGTAATGATATTGATGTTTATTTAGCTCTATTTATCGAAGATTTGAAATTATTGTGGGATTAAGGTGTTACATTGTATGATGCTTACAGAAAGGAAGATTTCAATTTGAGAGTCATGTTGAATAGGACGATAAATGACTTCCCAGATTATGGAAATTTGTCAGGATATATCATTAAAGGAACTCAAGGCTGTCCCATTTTCAAAGAAGGTACACAATCAATTAGGTTGAAACATTCATCGAAAACCGTGTTTCTAGGACATCGCAGATTTCTACCGCGACGACGTAAGTACCGTTCTTGGACGACATCATTCGATGGAAGTTCAGAAGAATTTACAACACCGTCTCCACTAATAGGTGATCAATTGTTTGAGAAATTTAAAAATGTGGACACTACTTTTGGTAAACTGGCATCGAAAAACCTTACAAAAATCGGTTGGAAAAAGTGAACAGTTTTTTTTGAATTACAATACTGGAGTTGTCTGTATGTAAGAAATTTTCTTGATGTTATGCATGTAGAAAAAAATTTATTTGATAGTGTCATCGGCACGTTGCTAAATACATCTGAAAAAAAATATGTAATTAAGGTTAGGTTGGACATGGTTGAGATGGGAATACAAGAAGAGTTGGCACCAGTGAAGGGTAAAAAATGAACATTTCTTCCTCCTACTGCTTACAATCTTTCCAGGTAGGAGAGATATCAGTTTTTCAACTTCTTGAATGATGTAAAGGTTCTAGAGGGGTATTCGTCAAATTTCAGTAACCTCGTGTCAATGAGAGACTTGAAGTTAAAAGGTCCGAAATCACATGGCTGTCATGTTTTGATTCAAGATCTCATTCCAATTGCTTTACGTTGAATTTTTCCCAAGAATTTCCACCATACATTAACGAAAATGTGTTTCTTCTTCAAAGATATATGCAGCAAAGTTATAGACCCGACGAAATTTCCAACTATGGAAAAAGAAATTACCATCATATTATGTGAATTAGAAATGTTCTTCCCGCCTTCATTTTTTGATATGATGGTTCATTTGATGGTCCACTTGGTGAGAGAGATTCAATTATGTGGTTCTGTACATTACAGATGGATGTACCCCGTTGAACGGTATATGAAGATTTTGAAAGGGTATGTCAAAAATCGAAGTCGGCCAGGGGGTTGTATTGCAGAGTGATATATTGTTGAGGAAGCCGTTGAATTATGTACTGAATACTTTTCTGGTGTGGAAAGCATTGGCCTACCAAAATCTTATCACATTGGGCGGCTTGAGGGTGAAGGAATTTCTGGAATACAGGTTATCACAGTCAATATTACAGATCAGGAGCAGACCCACCTTTATGTTTTTCATAACAGTTTCGACGTTGAACCATATGTTGAAATCTACAAAGAAATTTTTAGGCATTTGAATCCATCTAGTGCTGAAAAATGGTTATCAGATACACATAATCGACAGTTTATAGGATGGTTTCGAGATCATATTTTTAAGAAGTCAAATGAAAATCCAGAGTCAATTTCGGAATGACTTCGATGGCTAGCCGGAGGAACAAGTGTGTATGAATTATCTTACAATGCTTATGTAGTTAATGGTTATAAATTTTATACTAATGAACATGATGAAGACAGTACCATAAAGAATAGTGGGGTTACACTTGTGGCTGAAGCGATGCATGTTTTCCGTACTAAGGAAATAAATCCAATTTATGCGAATATGTCATACTTTGGCATCATCAAACAAATATGGGAGTTGGATTATACGGAATTTCAAGTTCTGATATTTCAATGAAAGTGGGTTGATAACATGAGTGATGTTAAAATAGATGATTTGGGATTCATGAAAGTTGATTTCAGTAAGGAAGGGGAGAAAGACAAACCATTTATAATGGCATCACAGGCAGTGCAAGTATTTTATGTTTCAGATCTCGCAAACTGAAACTGGTCAATCGTTCTGTTATCGACCAAAATAGATGAAGGGTCAGATGAAAATTCAAAGGAAGATGACCCTTTCATGAGGACTTCACAATCATTTCGCAGTGGTCTCAATGTATACCACATTTTGTATGTCATAGGATACCACAATGAAGGGATATGGATAGTTGATAGAGGGGTCAAATACCTTCAGCCTTTAAAAAAAAGAGAGTTCAATAATCAGGTTATTTTTTATTGTAATATAGATTGTGTTACATTATGTTATTATATGTTCGCTGCTGATTTTATGTGATATAAATTAAATATTAAACCAGTTATACAGATAATTACTTCTTCACATACTGATGCACCCAATCCTGAGACACAACAGGTCTCTCAACCTGTTGCAGCTGGTCCCACTACTGAGGTACAACAAGTCTCTCAACCTGTTACAGATGGTCCCACTACTGAGGTATAACATGTCTCTCAACCTATTGCAACTAGTCCCAGTACCGATGCTAGAGCTTTAGAGAAACATAATGATGATGCAGAAACCAAGGAAATGGTAGGCGATGAAACCCCGACGACACAAAAAAAACAGGTGCGCCGTAGTTTGACAGTTTTAGCCAAAATCCTTAAGGAAAAAGAAAAAGGCATCAAATATGAGGTGGGATGGAATAAACGAGGCCATCATGTAAACCCCAATAAAGCCATGTTTAGTAGCTACATTGGAATCGTCACTCGGCAATGCGTGCTGATTGATGTAGAGTCGTGACACCATGCTGTCAGCGGGATGAAAACATTAATGTGGGAAGATATTATAGTAACATTATGATATCATATATTTAATTTATTAAAATAAAATAAAATAAAATACTGAAATATTGACTAACTCTTCATCATCTCTTACAGAGTGCATTTATATTAGATGTTTCGCACAAAGAATATGTATTAAGACTGACAGGAAGGATTCATAGAGGCTTTCACACCATTTTAACGAAACATCATCTCAAAGATGCTGAAGGGAAAATCAAGCCACACCCGCCTCCTCTTTATGCACACTTGATATCCCAAGGAGCGTGGGATGCGTTTTGCAATCATCGTGCAGAACAGACTTTTTAGGTACATTGTGTTTGGTTACACATTGTGTAACGTTGCTTGTATTCATCACGTTGATTGACATGTTTTTTATTTATGAAAAAACAACTAAGTTCTGAAAATAAAGAACGGGCAGCAAAACCAGTGTACCCCTATCGTAAAGCAAGGCTGGGGTACACTTCAATTGAAAAACAATTGGTACATATTTTAAAAGTACTGTAATAATTTTATGTGACATAAAACAACACTGTAACCATGTTTCTCTGTTTATATTCAAATTGATGAAGCAAAATCCCAAGCCACTTCCATTCTACGCCATGTGCTATGGAAGGAGGCTCGTGTTAATAAAGAGGGGAAACTGGTAGATGAAAACACACAAAGAGTGTGGGAAACATGTGTAAGTATGACATAATATAAACTTGTTTTGCTTTAAATCAATATTAGATAATGATGATTACCTATTTTTCCATATTTTCTATTTGACATAGTCTTAGGAATCAACAAAACCCGCACCGGATGTAGACATACTTTCAGCGGCCTTGAAACAGCCAGAACAGTATGGCCGCGTCAGAGGTGTGGGTTTTGGGGTGTCACCCCAGGCATATTTTCAGAAAAAAAACAAGATGATGAAAAAACTAAATAATTCCAAGTAATGAGAGATAGACTAGTCACCCTTGAAGAAAAATTTCAATTTCAGGGAGAGATGCTAGCAACTTTGATGGAGGATAGGCGAAGAGAACAAACAACTCAAGAACAACCTACGCGAGAAGATCCCACCCCACCCCCCACCAGCTTTGAGGCGATCCATTCCCCTCAAAGACCTGAATTAACTGAGGTAATAAATGGTCTAATATTCGTTTCTGTGAAATGTGAATCACATATACACTGATACCTTTAATGTAATGATATTCTACAGGGTGAAAATGACTATGATTTATATCTATCAACTCCCACCCATCACCTTGTAGAGAGGGCTACTGTGTTCAATATGCAGAATGACAGGCTACACTCAAGACCACTTCCAACCAGTCATGTCAAAGTGTCGATTAACATAGCTCATGAGCCGAGCGCCGAGCTACCAGTGCCAAATGACGATGAAGACATTCATACGGTGGAAAAAGCTATTGGAACATTCATTGCATGGCCGTCGAATCTTGAAAAAAAAACATGTCGACCAGGAGGTATTCATTTCCAATTCATTTTTCAAGCAGAACCTTTAACATTAAATTATAAAATGGATGAACCGATGAATGTTATTATAGAAGGAAAAAATGAAGGGGCTAAAATGAAAGAGCGGCTCCAAATGACCAACCAACCGATCAAAATGATCTACTGAGAGCACGTTCACCCCACCCGTTCTATATACACATTTAATATCATTGCAAGCTCATGTGGATACAAAAATGATTGGTGGAAAGAGTCACACAATTGTTTTTGAAAAATATATGTACGGAGAGGAAACATTAGATTTCGTTAGTGCTGATGCTGTTACTGAGATCATCACATACGACTAGCTAGGAGCCTCACTTATAAATGTATACATGATTTATGTTTTCATGATTTGATTTTACAGACGATGATATACTATGATAATTATGGATAAATGCATTTCATATTTTTCACAGGCGTATATATGAAAAACAATTGAAGGGATTTTCCCATGAATAAAATTTTTGACTTGTTAGTCCTCACACCATTTCTACACAATGAGAAGAAATAGATTCTGATTTTTATGCTGAATTAATGTAAAATCTACTCAGAACATTTCAAAACAGAATTACGACTGACATACTCTTTTTAATACCAACTTTTCAGGGGTAAAACTCTACATTTTAATCATATCAATTATATTTTCATTTCTATTAGTACTTATTACTTTTTGTGTTTTTAGGGAACATTGGATGCTCATTGCAGTTAATTTTTATACTCCAAAGATTTATTTTCTGGATTCACTGCATGGATATCCAACAAACCAACCACACATGATGGCGATTTTCAATTTTTAATACACTATATCCAACATTTTAGAACTAAATATCTAGTTATATAATTTATATTATCTTTTAATGAGGATTTTTTTATGATAGGGTGGTGTATGAATATCGTCTAAAGGCTGGAATGAATCCAGGGCATAAGGATGAAAATTCCCACAAGATCTAAAAATGGAGAATTATCTGGGTATATATAATTATATTTCACTATCCAAATACATATCAAAACAAATTACTTATTTTTATCGATGTTTCTGCAGTGTACAAATCAAACAAACGATAAGGACTGCTGTTATTATGTTTGTAAATTTATGAAAGAGATCATATTTCATGAAAAAACTAGCATCCCTGAAGAGGTATTTTTGAAAATAATTACTAATTAGTTTAAAATAATTATTAATCCTTTGTGTATTTATATTTTTTCAGTACTACTATGACTGTCACAAAAACTCATATTCAGAAGATGATATAAATGTGTTTAGAAATGAATGGGTAGCGTACCTGATGGAAGAATGTAAACAAATAGGACAATGAAGGTGAATTACTAATAATTATGTTATCTTTATATGGTATTTGATATCTCCCTTGTATAAAATTATTGAGCATCTATGATCTCCCTTTATTATGTTTCATATCCTTAGATTAGTGAATTCCTACTACTCAGTTTAAAATTGACATAAACTTTAGAAAACAAAACAAGTGACATAGGAAAAACTGATCAAACGCGTTCGGATTGTTTTGATACTTTAGGAAAATGATCCATTAGTCATTTTTGACGTTTACGAAATGACCACACCTCAATCCGATGCACGGTGTGACCAGCATGGCTAACAGTGTCTGATATCATTTTGAAATTGACATAACTTTAGAAAACAACACAAGTGACATACGACAAGCTAGGCAAACACATTCGGATTGTTTAGATTCTTTAGGACAACGATCCATGAGTCATTTTTGACATGTAAGAATCGACCACACCTCAATCCGATGCACGGTGTGACCGGTATGGCTAAAAGTGTCTGATATCAGTTTGAAATTGACATAAACTTTAGAAAACAACACAAGTGACATACAGAAAACCAAAAAAACGCGTTCGTATTGTTTTTATACTTTAGGAAAACAATACATGAGTCATTTGTGATGTGTAAGAATCGACCGAACCTCAATCCGATGCACGATGTGACCGGTATGGCTAAAATTATCTGATATCAGTTTCAAATTGAGATAAACTTTAGAAAACAACACTACTGACATACGGAATACCGAGAAAACGCATTCGGATTGCTTTGATACTTTAGGACAACGATCCATGAGTCATTTGTGACGTGTATGAATCAACCTCACCTTAATCTGATGTACGGTGTGACTTTCATGGCTAAAAGTGTCTCATATCATTTTCAAATTGAGATAAACTTTAGAAAAAAACACTAATAACATACGAAATATTGAGCAAACACGTTCAGATTGTTTTGATACTTTAGGAAAATGATCCATGAGTCATTTGTGATGTGTACGAATTGGCCTCACCTCAATCTGATGCACGGTGTGACCAGTATGGCTAAAAGTGTCTGATATCAGTTTGAAATTGACATAAACTTTAGAAAACAACATAAGTGACATACGAAAAACTGATAAAATGCATTCTTATTGTTTTGATACTTTAGGAAAATGAACCGCGAGTCATTTTTGATGTGTAATAATTTACCACACCTCAATCCAACGCACGATGTGACCGATATGGATAAAAGTGTCTGATATCAGTTTCAAATTGACATAAAATTTAGAAAACAACACAAGTGACATACAGAAAACTGAGAAAACGTGTTCGGATTGTTTTGATACTTTAGGAAAACTATACATTAGTCATTTGTGACATGTAAAAATTGACCACACCTCAATCCGACGCACGGTGTGACCGACATGGCTAATAGTGTCTGATATCAGTTTGAAATTGACATAACTTTAGAAAACAACACAAGTGACATATAGAAAACTGATCAAACACATTCATATTGTTTAGATAATTTAGAAAAAAGATCCATGAGTC
Organism: Viscum album; assembly: GCA_963277665.1. NCBI lineage: Eukaryota > Viridiplantae > Streptophyta > Magnoliopsida > Santalales > Viscaceae > Viscum > Viscum album. Next base: position 329,321,965 of record OY728158.1, read on the forward strand.
ATTTGTGATGTTTAAAAATTGACGACACCTCAATCCGATGCATGGTGTGACCGATATGGCTAAAAGTGTATGATATCAGTTTGAAATTGACATAAACTTTCGAAAACAACACAAGTGACATACGAAAAACTGAGAAAACGAATTCGGACTGTTTTGATACTTTAGGACAATGATCCATGAGTCATTTTTGATGTGTACAAATAGACCGCACCTCAATATGATGCACAGTGTGACCGGTATGGCTAAAAGTGTCGGATATCAGTTTTAAATTGAGATAAACTTTAGAAAACAACACTACTGGCATACAGAATACTAAGAAAACGCGTTTGGATTGTTTTGATACTTTAGGAAAATGATACATGAGTCATTTGTGACGTGTACGAATCAAATGCACCTCAATCTAATGCACGGTGTGACCAGTATGGCTAAAAGTGTCTAATATCAGTTTCAAATTGACATAAACTTTAGAAAACAACACTACTGACATACGGAATACAGAACAAACACATTCAGATTGTTTTGATACTTTAGGAAAACGATCCATGAGTCTTTTGTGACGTGTACTAATTGACTTCACCTCAATCTGATGCACGGTGTGACTGGCATGGCTAAACATGTCTGATATCAGTTTCAAATTGACATGAACTTTAGAAAACAACACAAGTGACATACGAAAAACCAAGAAAACGCATTCAGATTGCTTTGATACTTTAGGAAAACGATCCATGAGTCATTTTTGACGTGTAAGAATTGACCTCACCTCAATCCGACACACGATGTGACCGGTTTGACTAAAAGTGTCTGATATCAGTTTCAAATTGAGATAAACTTTAGAAAACAACACTACTGACATACGGAAAACCAAGAAAATGCGTTCGTATTATTTTGATAATTTAGGGAAACGATCCATGAGTCATTTGTGACGTGTACGAATCGACCACACCTCAATCTGATGCATGGTGTGACCAGTATGGCTAAAAGTGTCTGATATCAATTTGAAATTGACATACACTTTAGAAAACAACACAAGTGACATACAAAAAACCAAGAAAATGCGTTCAGATTGTTTTGATACTTTATGAAAATGATCCTTTAGTAATTTGTGACATGTACAAATCGACCGAACCTCAATATGATGCACAGTGTGACCGGTATGGCTAATAGTGTCTGATATCAGTTTGAAATTGACATAACTTTAGAAAACAACACAAGTGACATACAGAAAACCGAGAAAACTTGTTTGTATTGTTTTGATACTTTAGTAAAATGATGCATGAGTCATTTGTGACGTTTAAAAATCAACTTCACCTCAATCCGACGCATGGTGTGACCGGTATGGATAAAAGTGTTTGATATCAGTTTGAAATTGACATAAACTTTAGAAAACAACACAAGTGACATACGGAAAACTGAGTAAACGTGTTCGGATTGTTTCGATACTTTTGGAAAACGATCCATTAGTCATTTGTGATGTGTACGAATTTACCACACCTCAATCAGAGGCACGTTGTGACCGGTATGGCTAAAAGTGTCTGATATGAGTTTCAAATTGAAATAAACTTTAGAAAACAACACTACTAACATATGGAATACCAAGAAAACGCGTTTGGATTGTTTTGATACTTTAGGAAAATGATCCATGAGTCATTTGTGATGTTTATGAATCAACCACACCTCAATCTGATGCACGGTGTGACCAGTATGGCTAAAAGTGTCTGATATCAGTTTCAAATTGACATAAACTTTAGAAAACAACACAAGTGACATACGAAAAACCAAGAAAACGCATTCAGATTGCTTTGATACTTTAGGAAAACGATCCATGAGTCATTTTTGATGTGTAAGAATTGACCTCACCTCAATCCGACACACGGTGTGACCGGTTTGACTAAAAGTGTCTGATATCAGTTTCAAATTGACATAAACTTTAGAAAACAACACAAGTGACATACAAAAAACTGAGCAAACATGTTTGGATTGTTTTGATACTTTAAGAAAACAATACATGAGTCATTTGTGATGTGTACGAATCAACCACACCTCAATCCGACGCACGGTGTGACCGGAATGGCTAAAAGTGTCTGATATCAGTTTCAAATTGACATAAAATTTAGAAAACAACACAAGTGACATACGACAAACTGAGCAAACACGTTCGGATTGTTTTGATACTTTAGGACAACGTTCCATTATCCATTTTTGATGTGTACGAATCAACCAAACCACAATTTGATGCATGGTGTGACCGGCATGGCTAATAGTGTCTGATATCAGTTTTAAATTGACATAAATTTTGAAAACAACACAAGTGACATACGAAAAACTAAGAAAACCCGTTCTGATTGTTTAGATACTTTAAGAAAACGATCCATGAGTCATTTTTGATGTGTAATAATCGACCTCACCTCAATCCGACGTATGGTGTGACTGGTATGGCTAAAAGTGTATGATATCAGTTTGAAATTGACATACACTTTAGAAAACAACACAAGTGACATACAGAAAACTTAGAAAACACGTTCATATTGTTTTGATACTTTAGTAGAACGATCCATGAGTCATTTTTGACGGGTAAGAATCAACCGCACCTCAATTCGATGCACGGTGTGACCATTATGGCTAAAAGTGTCTAATATTAGTTTCAAATTGAGATAAACTTTAGAAAAAAACACTACTAACATTCGGAATACCAAGCAAATGCATTTGGATTGTTTTGATACTTTAGGAAAACGATCCATGAGTCATTTGTGATGTGTAAGAATCAACCACACCTCAATACGACACACAATGTGACCGGTATGGATAAAAGTGTTTGATATCAGTTTCAAATTGACATAAACTTTAGAAAACAACACTACTGACATACAAAATACTGATCAAACACATTCAGATTGTTCTAATACTTTAGGAAAATGATCCATGAGTCATTTGTGACGTGTAAAAATTGACTGCACTTCAATCCAACGCACAGTGTGACCGACATGGCTAAACGTGTCTGATATCAGTTTCAAATTGACATAAACTTTAGAAAACAACACTACTGACGTACGAAATACCAAGAAAACGTGTTCGGATTGTTTTGATACTTTAGGAAAACGATCTATGAGTCATTTGGGATGTGTAATAATCGACCTCACCTCAATCCAATGCACGGTGTGACCGATATGGATAAAAGTGTCTGATATCAGTTTCAAATTGAGATAAACTTTAGAAAACAACACTACTGACATACGGAAAACCGAGAAAACACATTCGGATTGTTTTGATACTTTAGGAAAATGATCCATGAGTCATTTGTGACGTGTATGAATCGACCGTACCTCAATACGATGCACGGTGTGACCGGTATGGCTAAAAGTGTCTGATATCAGTTCGAAATTGACATAAACTTTAGAAAACAACACAAGTGACATACGGAAAACTGAGAAAACGCATTTGGATTGTTTTGATACTTCAGGAAAAAAAATCCATTAGTCATTTGTGACGTGTACGAATTGACCACACCTCAATCCAATGCATGGTGTGACCGGCATGGCTAATAGTGTCTGATATCAGTTTGAAATTGAAATAACTTTAGAAAACAACACAAGTGACATACGAAAAACCGATAAAACACGTTTTGATGGTTTTGATACTTTAGGAAAAAGACCCATGAGTCATTTGTGACATTTAAGAATCGACCACACCTTAATCCGATGCATGGTGTGACCGGTATGGCTAAAAGTGTCTGATATCAGTTTGAAATTGACATAAACTTTAGAAAACAACACAAGTGACATACGAAAAACCGAGCAAACGCGTTTGGATTGTTTTGATACTTTAGGAAAACAATCCATTAGTCTTTTTTGACATGTAAAAATTGACCACACCTCAATCCGACACATGGTGTGACTAGTATGGCTAAAAGTGTCTGATATCAGTTTCAAATTGAGATAATCTTTAGAAAACAACACTACTGACATACGGAATACTGAGAAAATGCATTCAGATTGTTTTGATACTTTAGGAAAACGATTCATGAGTCATTTTTGATGTGAACGAATTGACCTCACCTTAATCCGATGCACGGTGTGACCGATATGGATAAAAGTGTCTGATATCAGTTTCAAATTAACATAAACTTTAGAAAACAACACAAGTGACATACGGAAAACTGAGAAAACATGTTCGGATTGTTTTGATAATTTAGGACAATGATACATGATTCATTTGTGACGTGTAAGAATAGACCGCACCTCAATTCGATGCACGGTGTGACCAGTATGACTAAAAGTGTCTGATATCAGTTTCAAATTGACATAAACTTTAGAAAACAACACATGTGACATACGGCAAACCGAGTAAACACGTTTGGATTGTTTTGAAACTTTAGGACAAAAATCCATAAGTCATTTGTGATGTGTACGAATCGACTACACCTCAATCCGACGCATAGTGTGACCGGTAAATCTTTTCATTAGATAAAGAATCAGTATTTAATAAATGAGATAAATCATCCAAAAACATATTGATTTTATATTATTCACTTTCATTGTTATCAGAATGAAAAAATTTGAGTTTAAAATTTCATATTTTAGTTTCAAATTTCCATATTAATGTATTATTTCATTTTACTGTTTTAATTTATTTCATTATTGCATTACTAACATAATATTTGTTTTCTTATATAGGTGAATTGTTTTCCTTGAGTTCGGATGCTTTTTTCGGCAACAAATACCGTAGACGACAATTTTTGAGAGCGGATCATGGATATCAAAGGATGAAACATTAATGTTTATAACAGTTGTTGAATAATTGTAATTTTAACCATGTAAAACAATGTTTGAAATGTATGTATCAGTTTTTTTTGTATTCATGATGTTAAGTAAATGTACATACCATTGTCTGTAAAAATATTGTGTGCGGGTGCTATTTTGTACAGGTGTGCATGTGCTATTTTGTGCAGGTATTCTGGTTTGTGCAGGTGTGCAGGTTCTGTTTTGCAGGTGCATGGGAAGGTGCCTTTATCAGCACTTTTTTGAGCATTGATAAAGGAGAGTTTTAACAGCGCTAAAAGAGCGCTGATAACGGACCCCCTTTATCAGCGCTCCTAAAAGTGCTGATATAGGCTACCTTTATCAGCGCTTTTCAGAGCACTGATAAAGGGGACCCCCCCTTTATCTACGCCGGCATTAACAACGCTTTTCTAGCGCTGTTAATGTCAGTTTTTAGTGCTGATAAAAGGCCAAGTTGTAGTAGTGAAAATTCACCTACCAAGACATAAACATAGTGCTTCCCATTCAAACTATAAATCCTAGATGGTCCAAAAAAATCCATGTGAACCAACTCTATAGGTTGAGAAGTTGAAACTTATTTCTTTAATTGGAATGAAACTTTATGTTTCTTTCCCTTTTGATAGGGAGTACAAAATTTGTCTATTGGGAATTTTAGTTGAGGTAGGTCTCTAACTAAATTCTTCTTAGCCAATTTATTAAGAGAATGAACATTGCGGTGTCCTAATCTTCTGTGCCATAGCCAAGACTCTTTGTGAAAAGCATTTAAATAAGTAACATTTTGTTCAGCTAAAGAGTTCAAATCTACACCATATACATTTTCATTTCTTAAAGAAGTAAATACTAAAGCATTTTTAGAATTAAATACATTACAAGAGTCATTTTCAAACTTAACATTGAAACCATAATCACATAACTAAGAAATACTTAACAGATTATATTTAAGTCCATCAACAAATAAAACTTTAGAAATTAAAACTGAATCAGTGTTACCAATCTGGCCTAGGCTGATGATATTTTCTTTAGAGTTATCACCAAAGGTGACATGGCCTCCATCAACCTTTATTAAGATTTTAAATAATGAGTAATCTCCAAACATGTGCCTTGAATATCCACTGTACAAGTACCATGTTTTCCTACAAGAACTCTTTAAACAGTTTTCCTACAAAATATATTTAAATAGAGAATGATTTTGGTACCAAGATCTTCTTGGGTCCAGACAGGTTAGCAAGCAATGCTTTAGGTACCCAGATTTGTCATATGGGTCTCATATAATTAATACATTCAACAGATTTTGAAAGATATACTCTATTTGATCTATAACAATGTGAGTAACTAGTTGAATCATATGAATTTCCAGAACTAGAACTAGCATAATTTTTTCCAGATTTAGGAATAAATCTAGTTTTAGTGATCTATCTCTTTCCTGGCTGATAGCCTAATCCAGTAGTATACTTTGGTGCCATTTTTTTCCAAGAATTTGAGTTAAGGTGTTATTTCCATTTGTAAATTTCTCTAAATCCTTTTTAAGTTGCTCATTTGATAGTTTGAGTTGAGCGTTCTCTTTCAACAGTTGATCATTCTTTTCTTTTTCTACACTTAGATCTGTTTTAACATTACTAGTCAAGGCATGCTGTTTCTTCAATGATTTATATTTATCTTTTAGTTCATTGTAGGTATCTTCCAGCATGTTGCAATATTCAAACAGTTCAGCCTTAGATACATTTTCATAATTATCTGAATCACTGTTATTTCTATAATAATAATCATTTAGAACAGGGGAAACAGGTACCTCAGATATGTTAGTCATGAAGCACATGTTGGCATGATTCTTTTCAGAATCAGTAGCTTCTGATTCACTTGTACTGTCTTCTGAAGCACTCCAGGTTGCTTTCATGTCTTTCTTGTACTTCTTGTCCTTATAATCATATTTATTTTTGAATTTCAACTTCATACAGTTAGCCTTGATGTGTCCTTTCCTCTTGCCTTCATATCATACTATATCATCTTCCTTATCAGATTTCTTCCAATTCTTATTCCACTTACCTTGTTGATCATAATTACCCTTGTAGTTTGGTTTTCTGAAAAATTTATTCTTCCTATAGAACTTCTTAAATCTCCTAGCTATTTGAGCCATTTCTTCATCACTGTATGAATCTGAATCTTCACTGGTTGAACTTTCAGTAGGTACATGTATTTTCTCCTTGTCTTTGATCTTTCAAGTAGTAGACTTTAATGCCATAAATTTTCTCTTGGGTTCATCATCTTCTTCTTTTTTCACCTTTAGTTCTTCTTCATACATCATTAATTTACCAATCAACCCCTTAACAAGTAGCTTGATGATGTCACATGACTCTCGAATAGACACAGAAGTGCCTCTCCTTCTATCTGGAAAACATCTCAATATTCTCATGATCTGCTCTTTCTCTGGAACAAATTTTCCCAGTGAACTCATGGTGTTGAAAATCTCATTAAACTTGAGGTACATGTCAGAAATGGGTTCATCAGGTCTCATCTTAAAATTATCATATTTAATAGTATAAGTATTTAATCTCATTTCCTTCATGTTGGTTTTTACTTCATGAGAAACATCCAAGGTGTCCCATATTTCATGAGCAGTTTTACATGTAGAAATTCAGTTAAATTCCTCATCTCCTAAAGAGAAGTAAAGGGCATTCATAGCTTTACATTTATTGTTATAGTCAGACTTTGTAGCATCATTCCAGGTAGATCTAGCAGTTTTGGGGATCTCATATTCTGATTATATAGAAGACCAAATATCAAAACCAATACTTTCCAAATGAATTATCATTTTCATTTTCCATTGAGCATAATTCATACCATTAAGGAAAAGTGGTATGTTGGTAGCATCACCTTCTAGTCTATTGTCCATAACCAGATTTTAGAAAATATATTTAAAGAGATAAAATTTAGAACTAATAGAAATTTAAGATTTTTAAATATGAAACTTAAATCACAATTGAAAAAAAGAGTGTTTTGAAATCCTGTATTAATAAAAACAATTGAATTTAATGATAACCCCTCTGATACCAAATGTTGGTCGGAGTGGATACTCAAGAGGGGGGTGAATTGAGTTCCAATTAAAAATTTCTGTTAAAAAATTTATGATTAAAATCCCCAAATTACATATAACTTAAACAGTAGTGAATTTGTAAAGGTTATGAATTTTCAATCAACTTCTCAAAGATTGATTAGTTCTCAATCAATTTAATTTGAAGATTAATTTGACTTTTGAAACTAACTTACTGGCTTACAACAATTACAAACACTTTCTAATTTAACTATCAGAGTTACTTTAAAACAGATTTGAATTTAAAGTACTTAGCAGCGGAATATAAAATATAGTTTGAAATAACAAAGCAAGGTTAAACAAGAGGTTTAGTCTCAAGCTGAGACTTAGTCCTCTCAAACAGTTTATATAAAATTTTGATCCATACCTTGGATTGAGGGTAAACACAAGTACACAGTCTGTCCAGGTCCTAAGACCTCTACCACAGTTCTTCGTGGAAAAAACAATAACACACAGGCTATCCAGGTCACACTCGACCTCTACCACTATCCACGGTGGGACACAAGAAGGTGTAGACAGTTTGGAATGAGGATTTAGTATCCTCCTATTTAGCATAGGAGACTGTGTGTGTTTAAGAGAAACAGATACATGCACACAGTACTCAAAAATGTAAGTAAATGAAACACAACAGAGTGAATAATATTTGAGATGAGTTTAGAATGCTCTGTGTGATAGTAATGTAGCTCTGGACTCCTTTTGGTTTGAGTATATGAGGTTTTTGAGTCCTTCTGGGATTTTTTTGAGAAAACAGAGTGTCATGGTTTCTCTTACAGACTCCTTCATGAATCAGGTTTGCTTGAGGTTGCAGTAGGATATGAAGCTCAACACTTTTCCTCGGATTCCAAAAAATTTCTTCTCTTTTTAGCTTGGGATTACCTTTGTGTTACAACCTTTCACCACTATGTCTCCACTTTTTCACACACACTTATATGTGCTCCCTTTGTCTTTCTTCTTATAGCACATGTGGTCTGACAAAGAGGATGATTTCCTCTGCAGGTACGAGGTATGGTTCCCTGAAATTCAGCAAAAAACATTTAATTAATAGAATATTCATTAAAAGAATAAATATGATCGTTGTTAGATAAAACAAAGATAAGTAGAGTTAAAGAAACGGTGACTATTATTCATAAGTAGCTCATTGTATTAGTGTGCTTGCAATGGTGGACTTGTGTCTGTAGGTCTGTTGTTGCATCGGTAGCTGTCGCTCTGTGTAGCAGTAGTCTCTGTGTATCAGTAGAAGTTGTTGTGGTGATTCCTTGTATTAGTGGATTCATTTAATCAATAGCTTCCCTAAATCAATAGCTAGGATGTGTCAGTAGCACTGTCCATTGGTAACTGGCTTGTACCGGTAGCTGTTTTATATCGGTGACTCAGTCTGTTTATATCAGTAGGCTTGTACCAGTAGTTGTCTGTCAGTAGCTCTGTCTGTATCGGTAACTTGCTTGTACCAGTAGATTTTGTTATAAAAATAAGAATGTCTATATCGGTAGACTTATTGTATTGGTAAATCTGTACCGGTGACCATGTGTCACAGAACACTTACTCTAATGGTAACCTTTGTCTATCAGTAGCTATCTGTACCAGTGACCTTTGTATATCGGTGAGCTTTGTAATGATAGGCCTGAAGACTTGGTCTATTAGTGACCTAATCACTTAACATTTATCTGTTCTATGTAAGATAATTCTAGATTAAGTTATAACAATTATAAACACAGATGAACATTGGGAAAACATATTCCAATGATTATTTTGATATTTTTATTAACTCAATATCATTATGAGATTATAATTAATAAAATAATAGATATTATTTGAAATTATAAAAACATATTAAAGCATAATTGGTATTATCAAAACAGGTGAGGTCAACACCAAAATTCTAGGAAGTTATTCTATAATAATCCTCAAAGTCTATCTTAGGGTAATGTTATCTAATTAGAGTTTTTCTAAATATAGCTTCCAAGGTTTGTAATAAACTTTCTATGATACCAACTATAATGCCCCGACCCTAGTTACCCAGAGTTGGTGAATTATTAAATAACATTGGCATGATCACAAAAGATCATGTCTCAAAAGGCCGATTAGTTTAGTAGACTTGGAAGTACAAGATACATTCATAAGTTTTACATTACATTATAAAATGAAAAACTACAACAACATAGTCTCCATAGGCTGCACTCATATCCCTTAGACTATCCCTTAGGTCAGTCATAATATACTTCTTTACATACTGGAAAAAATAAAACATAGAAAGGGGTGAGCTCAGATGCTTAGTAAGAATAACAATATAGCGGAAACTTTCATAAACATATATAAAAATTTATGGTAATATAAGACTAAAACAAAACCCTTTTAAACTTGAAATTTATCATAACATGGAAAATATAAAATCAAATAATTCCATTTACTTATTCATATAGATATTATACTAGTGTAATAATCACATGAAATATCAATAGCCAGTTTCATAATGATGGAATGCATAATTCCAGACTTCATAACCACATAGTCAAGGCCTCGTACCAAGACTAGAAATAATATTTTGTTGTGGCCTTGTTCCAAGACAATAGTTTGCCTCATGATACCTACCAATGCATTGAGGAGCTATAACGGGCTCTAGCCATCACATACTAAGTCCAATGCATTCCTCATATGAAAAGGTTTAAACATAACATAAAAATTTGTATTAAAACTAGCATATGAAATATCAATACTTTATCCATAAACCATGAATGGTGTAAAAATAAAACATCCACAGTCAAACATATCACAAAACCTTCAATACAATATGGAAGTTTTGTATCCTAATAAATCAACTTCAAATAAGCTTAAAATCCATCAAAGGATGTTGACATAGATGAAATCAGAATTTTTTTTAGAGAAATATCTCTTTCAATTTTGAAATCATTTAAAAGTAATATAATTATAAAAGAAAACATTTATTTTGAAATTATTATTATAAGCTTTTAAGGGAATCTTCTATGATGTTATAACGGTGGAAAATAGCCACACCTGCTGTATAAGTTAAGAAAAACATTCTTACCTTAATTTTGTCGAAAAGGCCATAAGGTACCTTGTTTGGAAAATGATGGAAATATTCCTTTCAAAACATTTTATAAAAAGTAAAACAAGGGTATAAATGACTTTAACCTATATTCTAGTCAATAGTAATTTTTTTGGAATACATTTTTAAGAAACATGGATGTGGATGATAAAGAAGTCCCAGTAGATACTTACGTAAAAACAACCTCGGATAATAAAGAGATTTCAAAATTAACCCTTACCTTTTACTTTTCCTTGGTTGAGGGTAGGTTAACCTCTTGTATAATGGTGAAATAATTGTTATTAAATTATACAAGAACCTTATACATTAATATGATATCATATATAATATTCTAATATTGATTTGTTAATGATATTTTATTAGTATCATCATTTCGGGTGTAACTGATTCATTTTCCATTATATGATTGGTTACGTAATAAATGTTTATTATGGATAGGAAGTATTAGATTCATATAAAAAATTATATTATGTTCATAAACATTATTTTTAATCATAAAATGAAAATTATTCTTGAATGATTACGATGAGGAATGAATCTCATCGCATTCGTGGAGATGGTAATCCGTACGTACGCATGAGCAACAATATCATTATTTTGTAATTAAAATCATAAGAAAATGGGTGGTATATCATATATACAGAATCCTTAACATGTTATATCTATTATTTTCATCAATTATACATCATTATTATACCCATCCAAATAATAATGTATTGAATAACAACTACACCACGACGTGGATATGGTAAGTCGTACGTACGCACGTATGGTGACATGTTATTCATAGGATGGATAACATAATGAATATGGTTGTACCATTATTATAATAACATCACAGTATATAGAAGATACTGGAGTTATTATTTTATAATGTAAACAACAAAGAAATAGGAAGTGGAAGAAGAAAATAACTTGAAAGAGGTGGTGAGATATTTACCTCTTCTTCGGGTTCTTCCTTTTGATTTGATCAAAAGGGATCCATATGTTAGATTTATGATCAAAATAAGGACTCTATGATGAAGGGAGGATAGTTGGGAGGATATTTGGGCAGGGTTTGGTCAATAAAAATGGCTTTGGAGGTGTGAATTTGAGAGAAGGGGAAGTGACCTTTTATAAGAGGGGTGAGGGGAACCTTAGGGAAAGATTGAAATATTATTTTATAATAAAATCATTTTCGGTTTTAATGGCTCAAAAATGATTTATTTCAAGGATAATGTGGGTATGGGTCGAAAAACACTCAACCAATAGGTTTTAGATAGGTTTGGGTCACTATATTAACCTTATCTTTTAGATTTAACTCTTAGTTAAATAGTTTGAAATTTACCATGTCTCTTTGTATTTTTATATTATATGGTTAATAAACATACTATAAAATTCAAGTGAACCTAAAGTGGTTCATTATTGAATTATATAATATTATTTAATCCCTTTGGAAGAACCTTAGATTTTTAGGAATAGAATAACAATTAATAATATAATATTTATTTTAAAAACTCTTTTATGTCAATTTGACACTATTTGGTATTTTATTTTTGTTAAATTTATAACAGCATTATTAATTCTAAAAAAATAATTTAATCAACCCTAACATGTCATATTAACCTATAAAATTAATTTAATTCATTAAAAGTCTAAAATTAGATTTATTTGGATATTTATTATATCAATTATTTTAATCTTTCATTAATAAGGTAATTACTGCATCCTAATTGTGTCATAAATAAATTTAATTATTTAATGTCTAAAAATTATAAATAAGATAACATTATGTAGGAAATATTTTTAGATTTCTAATGAATATTTATAGTCTAATTTATCTTATTTATAACCTTATATTAAAAATGGTTTAGTTATTAAACTTTGATTTTAACTCTTTTAACTTTTCTTTAAATAAAATAACAATAAATGTCCAAATCTAATCCATGTGGACCTAAAGGATCATATTTTGTTCCTAAGTTTGTTCATGGTCGAATTAAACTTATCCAATAGAATTAGGACATGTGTTAGGGTAATTATGATATCATTTTTACTCTTAATTACCCTATTTACTTTTAGATGTGGTAAATAAAAGTAAAAAGTTACTATTCACCAAAAATTATTTTCATCTTATTGAACCAAATTTTACTTACTGATATTAATCTTGTCTCTCAGATTTTAGAAATTCAACTCACAGAAGCAGTAAAATTATGTTTTATACAAATTTGCAAATGCTCCTAGGAGGTGTGTAAAAGACGGTAAATAGTCCGATAAAATTTTATATATCTAAACTTATTATAAAATGACTCCAATGAATTACATTGAAAATATATATGTATTATGTATCTATTTTGACCTAAAATAAATTAATATAAAATAACTAATTATTTAAATAAAAATTCGGGTTTAACCAATATCGCAGTGTTTTTTCACTATTCATCAAAAATTGAAAGTTTTTAGAAAAATACCAAAAATTTACCCTAAGCTAATTTTGATGTTTCGAATCCAAAAAATGAAGTCCATTTTAAAAGATAAAATTTATAAAATTTCAAAAAGTGGGTATTACTATTCATAATGGCTAGTTTGATTGGTTGCGGTGTGTTAGAATCTCGAAGTTGCATACAATGCAAGCTATTGCATTATTCAAAGGGAAACGCACCATGAAAGCTTGGGGTGTTACGTAAATAACATTTATATTTATTATATTTATAATTATATATAATTATATATTAATAAATATCTATAATTATATAAATATATATTTAAGTATATATTAATATTTTGAAATATATTTATTTATAATTATAAATTTAAATAAATAAATAAATATATCTAAATATTTATAAAATTTTAATAAATATAATTAAATAATAAATATATTTATTATATTTATATTTATATATATTTATATATTAATATATATAATAACATAAATATATATAATTACATAAATATATATAAATATATAAATATATTTATAATTATATACAAATATTTACAAATATAATTATTTATAAATATAATTATAAATAAATAAATATTTTTTTAAATAATTATAAAATTATAATCAATTTATAAATTATATTAATAATTATATATATTTATATTATAAAAAATATATACTTATATAAATATATATAAATATATATAATTGTATAAATATATTTAAAATTATATAAAAATATTTATAAAAATATTTTTAAAAAAATATAATTATAAATAATTATATATATTTTAATATCTATTTATAATTAAATACATTTATATTTATTTATAATTATATACATTTAAATATTTTAATTATATTAATTATATTTTTAAATTAGGCCTTTATCAGCGCTTTGTTTGCACTGATAAAGAATTATTTTTATTAGCACTAAAAAAGAACTGATAAAAAATATATTTATCAACACTAGAATTTTAGCGTTGATAAAGATTTTTTTACTAACACTTTTTTAGCATTGATAAAGATCAGTTTTACTAATGCTTATTATTTTATCACTGATAAAACCGCTCTTTATTAGCATATTTTTGAAAGTGCTAATAAAAACCTTCCCGATATTTTAAATAGAAATCTAACCAAGTTCTTCTCACTCATGCCGTTCAATCCCTTATGAAATTGAATCTCTCTCTTGCACTCCCCTGATCATTTTAGATGAATCAAAACTTTCAGAAGCCAAGGTATGTGATCACTTGTGATTTTTGTCTCCCTCAAACACTTTTTTTTGTTTTTAATTTTTCCAAATGGTTTGAACGAAATGCAAATCAATCTTATTTATTCTTGATCTAATTCACACCAAAAAACTAAGTCATGAAGTTCCAACATGTATATAATAATTACAGCTATAGGAAGAAAATGTCTTTTTTATTTCCTTCTTTCATACAAACACAAAACACATATTGTACTCGTGCATCTCATGATGTTTGAGATATTTTCCCTAGTTGCGTAATAATAAATCTCATGAGGAAATGACATATCATGGAAGGGCATGATAAAGAAGACATATTTTGCTGGTAATATCTAATAAAACACCAAAATCATATTGTAATATTATTTTCATAACACATAAACAAAATTCTACATTACACACATTGCAGGAAACCATACATACGAGGCCAATATTATTTCTATTTATGAAAATTTTATCTTCTTACGCGATATACCTCCTATCATATGAATATAATCTCTCTATATTAAATTTTTTGTTTATTTTTTTAAAGGTTGGAGCCGAAGCCTCAATTTATTATTTAAAGAAAATACCTCTTTAGACTGGGTAGAGGGAGACCCATTACATAGCCCGAAGGCCCAAGGCCAAGTGGCCTGAATACAAGGCTTGAAATCCCATTTTTGGCCCAAAAGACCCCTCAGTGAACAATACTACTATAATACCCACGCTGCTACAGTACCTGCTATGTTACAGCCGCCGTTACAGTACCTGCTACAGTCCCTCCGCCGCTACAGCGCTGCTGCTGCTACAGTTCCACCGTTGCTACAGTACTACTACAGTGCCCTGCTACAGCACCCAAAAATTCACCCTTGCCCGGATTTTATCCTGGGTCTTTTGTTTATTTATTTACAAAAAGTTAATTTATCAATCACTACCCATACTTCTTCCTCATTAACATATTTCTATTATAGTCTACATATTTTCATTTCTTATATATTCACATATGAAACATAATTTTATAATTGTTTTTGTAATTATTGTTTTATAAAAATTATTTCTATAAGAATTTATTTATTAGTATAATTTTATTATGATGATCATATATATATATATAATTTTTAATTTTCATATCAAATTCTCCACCCAATCACCCTTTCCTCAATCCATTATTGGTTCACCCTCTCCCTTGCCTTCATGTTCATTTTCACTCATTCATCATCATTTCTCACTACAATTTGATGGATCTCCTAGATCTTCACTACAAAAAACCATGCCCACTTATCATATAAGTTATTGACTAAAAATGATAAGTGTGTAGAGTTTTTTCAGTTCATATATATTAATAGGATCAAATTTCCAAGTATCCCTCATACTCCCATGGATTTCAATGAAATTTTTTCCCATTTGCTTCCATTACCAGGTAGAATAACCCCAATCATTATAATATCTCCTAATTTGTTGGTAATTTTTATAGGAATTATGAAATGAGTTTAATTTAGCTTGTATGATTTGTTCCAATTTTTTATATTTATAGTTCTTTAATTTTTTCTCATGATACTTTTGATACTTATATATATATTTTTTATTTATATGCTTTATTTTTTGTTTTAATTTTATTCTTAATAATTTTATATTTTTATGAAATTAATAATTTTTTATATATTTTTATATTTTTTAATATTTTTTTAACATTCTTATTATATATATTTATTATGGATACTGATTTTTTTATATATTTTACACATGTTATATGGAATGAACACATGGGTTATGCACATGGGTTATGGATGCAGAATGAACTATCACGTATGAAAGAATATAAAATTAGGATATAACTAGATCATGGGTGGCGTCAATTGCTTACATTCCATCATAAGTTTACATTACATAATAACCCAACACATATTACATTACCACCAATGGAGTATGCCTATGTCAACACAAGATATTCCATTAGTCCATTGCCAATGTAGCTAACAAAATCAATCCAACACAATGAGAATTGAGATGCTCATCTCCCCCACTACTACAAAACAATATGAATACCCATAATTTGACTCTTATTATCTTATAATAAAAAATTTATGTATATTAAATGATTATTTAATAATGACCTTTTATGGGTTCCAAGATCAGACTTTTTGTGTATTTATTTATTTTGTTAAACATTAAAATTACATAATCAAATTGGATGGATATGAATTGAAAATGAATGGATTATAATCGTATGAAAAAAGTGTATTAGGATGGGGTAAAATAGTTCCTGAAGTTTAAAAAAGATCATGCATATGAACCTTCTCAAATCCTTTGTCTTTATTTATGCAGTCATTATTCAAGACTAATTAGTCCATAGGTGTTGGAAGAACACTTGATCTATCACAAAATATATCTAAGTTATAAATTTTGGACTAAACATGTGGAAAAACATAATGTAGCTAGTTACTAGGATAATATTGCATTTTATGGATCATCTGATATGATTAGAAGTATAGAAAATGATGATGGCCATATCAAGGATTTTATTATAGGTGTGAACGATGATGAAGATCACTTTGAGGAAATTATAATGACAGTTGAAGATAAAATTCATGATTTTCCAAATTTTCTTGATAAGTTAAAGAGTTCTGCAAAGATTCCATTATATACTAATTGTAATAAATATATAGCATTGTCAGCCATACTGAAGATGTATAATTTAAAATATGGAAATAGATGGAGTGATACCAGTTTTACTAAACTAAGTTCTCTCTTGAATGATATTACCCTAGAAGATAATGAGATTCCTTACAGAACATATAATTATAAATGGATTATATGTTTAATGGGTATGATCTTTGAAAGAATACATGCATGTCTAAATGATTGTATACTATTTTTCAAGGACCAAAAATCACTTAAAAATTCCCAAAGTGTCATTATTATCGATACAAAAAAGATGAATTGGGTCCTATGAAATCTATATGGTAATTTAAAATCATTCCAAGGTTTAGGTTCATATATATAAGTAATGAGACCCCAAGGTAATTTACATGTCATGTAGATAAAAGAAATAAATATGGGTAACTTCATCACCCAACAAAATCTCCTTAGTGGAAGAGAATTGATC
The DNA here is from genome assembly GCA_963277665.1 of Viscum album. NCBI lineage: Eukaryota > Viridiplantae > Streptophyta > Magnoliopsida > Santalales > Viscaceae > Viscum > Viscum album. Next base: position 329,339,645 of record OY728158.1, read on the forward strand.
ACAAGTATCTTGAATTTGGAAATGAGCTGAGAAACCTTTGTCTTGCGCTATCTATAGATAGATTGAATCCTTTTAGTTTTCAAAGAATATGTCATAGTACATGACCAGTTATGTTGTTAAATTATAACTTTCTACTTTGGTTATGCATGAAAAAATACATTATATTATCTCTACTTATATCAAGACCAAAACAACCAGGTAGTGATATTGATTTTTATTTAGCTCCATTAATTAAAGATTTGAAATTATTGTTGGATTGAGGTGTTACATTGTATGATGATTACAAAAATAAATGTTTCATGCTGAGAGAAATATTGTACAATTAGGATATAGCATTAAAGGAACTCATGGGTGTCCCATTTTGAATAAGGTACATAATCAATTATATTAAAACATTCATCAAAGAAAGTGTTTCTAGGATATCATAGATTTCCACCCCAATGAAATAATTACTAATCTTTGATGGAATCATTTGATTGTTGTTCAGAAGAATTTACAACATAGTATTCACCAACAGGTGATCAAATTTTTGAGAAAGTAAAAGTTATAGACATTTATTTTGGTGAATCTTTTTTTAAAAACCTTAAAAAATTTGGTTGGAAAAGAGATAATTTTTTTTGAATTACCATACTAGAATTATTTATACATCAGAAATTTTCTTGATGTTATGTAGGTTGAAAAAATATACGTGATAGCATCATTGGCATGTTACTAAATACACTCAGAAAAACAAAGGATGTGACTAAGGATAGGTTGTACATGATTAACATTGGAATACCAAAAGAGTTGACACCAGTGAAAAGTAAAAAACAAACATTTATTCCTCCAATTACTTACACTCTTTCTTGGAAATAGAGATATTAGTTTTTTAACTTATTGAATGATGTAAATTTTCCAGAGGGGTATCCATCAAATATCAAGAATATCATGTGAATGATTGATTTAAAGTTAAAGGTTCTAAAATCACATGAGTGATGTGTTTTGATGAAAGATCTAATTCTTAAAGCTTTACATTTCATTTTCCCAAGAATTTCTATTATAAACTAACCATGATATGTTTATTTTTTCAATATTATATGAATAAAAGTTATAGAACCTAAACAATTTACAACTATGGAAAAGGAAGTTGTTGTCATATTATGGGAATTGGAGATGTTATTCCCACTGAAATTCTTTGATATGGTGGTTCAATTGGTAAGAGAGATTTGACTATGTGGTCTTATAAATTATAAATGGATGTAACCCATTTTATGGTATATGAATATTTTGAAATGGTATGTCAAAAATCAAAGTTGCTGAGAAGGTTTTATTACAGAGTGATATGTCTTTGAGGATTATATTGAATTCTATACCAACTACCTATCTAATGTGGAAATAATTAGAGTACTAAAATATCATCACATTGAGAATCTTGTGGGTGAAGAATTTTTTAGAATTGATATTGTCACAATTACTATTATAGTGTGGGAGCATACCCAAATTTACATTTTGTAAAATAGTTTAGAGGTTGCGCCATATGTTGAAACCCAAAAAGTAATTTTTAAGCATCTGAATCCATTAAGGGATGGAATATGTATATCAAATACACATAATTTATAGTTTATAAGAAGGTTTCAAGACCATATTTTTAAGGATTCAACTGAAAATATGGATTAAATTTTAGAATGACTTCGATGGATAGCCATAAGACCAACTATGCATGTATTATCTTATAATGGTTATGTAATTAGTGGTTATAATTTATATTTAAATGAACATGATGAACAATATACCATGAAAAATAGTGGAGTTACACTTATGGATGAAGCGATGCATGTATCTGATACCTATTACATAAATCAAATTAATGCAAATATATCATACTTTGGAATCATCAAAAAAATACAAGAGTTGAATTATGCGACATTCCAAGTGCATATTTTTCAATACAGGTGGGATGATAATATGAGTGAAGTTAAAATAGATGAATTGAGATTAATGAGAGTCAATTTCAGTAAGGAAGGGTACAGAGAATAATTTTTTATAATGACATCACAAGAAGTAAAAGTATTTTATGTTCCATATCTTACAAACTAAAAGTGTTCAATTGTTCTGTTATTAACCAAAACCACTGAAGGGTCATATGCCATTTCAATTGAGGATGACCCTTCCATTAGGTCACCAAAATCATTTTTTAGTAATCCCAATGTAGATAGGGTCTTGTATATTATAGGAGACCACAACTAATGGATTTGGATACTCAATAGAGGGGTTAAATCCCTTCAACCTTTAAAAAGAGAGAGTTCAATAATCATGTTATATATTTTTGTAATATATACTGTATTACCAAATATTTCTATCTATTCAATGCTGAATTTACTTAATCTAAATTGAATATTCAACCCTTATGAAAATAATGACTTTTTTCATATTTCAATGCTCATAATCCTAAGGAGAAATACATTTATCAATATGATGGTGCACCCATTGCAGAGGAGAAACAACCTTATGATTATTACGGTGCTACCAATATAGAGGAACAATACATTGATGATGTTGAAGCTGAATAAATAGTAGATGGTGAAAAACCTATGTCATAAAAAAATCAGGAGCACTGTAGCGTGACAATGTAAATAGAAGTTATTAAGGTGAGAAATAAAGGCATCAAATTTGAGATTGGATGGAATGTACAAAACCATCCTATTAACTCCAAAAAGGACATGTTCAATAGTTGTATTGGGCTCACCACTCACATGCACATTCTGATTGATATACATTCATGGAATTTTTTTCCCATGCTTAAGACACTAATTTTGGAAGATATTAGAATAAAATTATGATGTACTTTCTTTATTTTACTAAATAATAATAATAAACCATTGATTTACTCTTAATTATCCCATTTAGATTGAATTTATAGTAGATGAATCCTAAATAAAATTTGTATTAATTCTCACTAGAAAGGCCCATAGTGGCTTTTAGATAATTCTTATGATGTATCACCTCAAAGATGTTGAAGGGAAAATAAAACCTTACCAAACAAAGAGGTATTCACACATGATAAACTAACAATCATGTGATGTGTTTATTGGTCATAATGAGGAGACATCTTATTAGGTATATTTTGAATGGTAATAAATTTATATAAAATATGTGTATTAATCACTTTGATTAAGAATTTTTAATTTATTAAACAAAAAATGAGTGCTAAAAATAATCAATGAGCATCAAAACCAACGTACCCCTACCATAAAGTAAAGATGGGGTATGATTCACTTGAAAAAAGTGGTATGTATTTTAAATCTACTATAATAAATTTATGTGACATGAAACAATAAAAAAATTATATTCCTTTATCTATATATATATTGATATATTGAAATTCAAATCCACTTCCATCTTACATCATGTGTTTTGAAAGGAGGCATGTGTAAATAAATATGGGATACTAAAAGATAAAAATGCACAAAAAGTGTGGGAAGCATATGTAAGTATGACATAACATTTTTTTTGTAAATTAGTATTAAATAATAATGATTAAATATTATTATATAGTTTTATACAACTTAGATACAAGAATCATCATCAAGTGCACCCATTGAAAAACTACTATCAGTAGCTTTAAATCATCCTGAATAGTATGGCCACACCAAAGGTGTGGGTTTTGGGATGTCACAACGAACATATTTTAATAAAATAAATGAACATGGGGATAAAAATAATAAAATGGAAGAGTTTCAATCATAATTAGATACTCTAGAAGAAAAAATAATTGGTAATCAGAGTTGATAGAGAATTTTATGGGAAAGAATCAAAGAGAAGAAACAACACAATAACAACCACTATGTAAAGACCCCCACCCCACCAGCTTTTAGGTGAGATATTCCCCTCAAAGATATGTATTAGAATAGGTAATAAGTATTGTCATAATTGTTTTTATGAAATGTGAATCTGGTAGACACTAATACCTTTCATATACTGATATTTTATAGGATTAAAATTATTGAGATTTATATCTATCAATACCCACCCATCAGCTATTTTGAGCGGTACCATGAACAATATCCAAGAAGATATTTTACACAAAAAAACATCCAAAAGGTCATGTGAGATTGGGGATTCACATAGCTTTCAATCCAAGCATTGAGATACATTTTCCACTTGATGATGAAGATATTCATATGGTTGATAAATCTATTGGAACATTCATATCATGGCTATTAGATCTTTTAAAAATATATGTTGACAAGGAGGTATTAATTTTCAATTTATTTTTTAATGAAAAAATTTAACAATTAATTAAAAAACCTAAATTGATGAATTTTATTATAGATAGATAAAGGGAAGGGGGTGAAATGGAAGGTCGAATAAAAAATGATCTAAAGGACTAAAAAACTAGTTGAAAATATCTTCAAAAATACCTCACCCTTTCAACTTATGCATTTACTAACATTAAAGGTTCATAAAGATACATTGTTAGTAAGTGGTGATGCAAACATAATTTATTTTTAATAATATATGTACGAAGAGGTCATTAAAGAATATATTTTTCTTGAGAATGTAAATGAAATCCTAAAGCATGAATGGATAGGAGTCTTAGTTGTAAATGTATACATGAGGTGTGTTTTCATGATATGTTTGTCTAATAACTAATCTACTATGTTAATTATGAATAAATACAATTCATATTTTTTGTAGGTGTATATATCAATACTATTTTAAGGAAAAATCATTTGAATATAAATTTAGACTCATTAGTCCTCACTTCACTTATACACATCTATTATCACTAGAACCAAAGAGAAATCAAGTAATAGTTGATAAATTGGAATAAAGTGTTTGAAAGGAAAATTAAAAATGATATAATCTTATTAATACCCATTATGCATGAATAAAACCCTACAATTTAATCATATCAAATATATTTTCATTAATTTCATTACTTATGCCTTTTTATTTTTTAGGTATCATTGGTTACTCATTGCAGTCAATTTGGATACTCCAAAGATTTAGTTTTTGGATTGAATGCATGGATACCCAAAGAACTGACCACATGTGATGATTTTTAACAATTCTTAAGACACTAAATGAAAAATTTTACAAATAAAATTCATGTTAAAAATTTTATATGATGTATGAATACAAATTCTATTATGATAGGGTGGTGTTTAAATATCATCAAAATCATTGAATGAGGATAGTACATGAGCTCCAAAAGCTTATTGACTTATAAAAATGGATAAGTATTAGGGTATATATAATAACATTACACTATCCAAACACACAAAAACACACAGATATATATATATATATAATTACTTATTTTTATTAATGTTTCTGTAGTTCATGGAAAAAACTAATCGTAATTATTTTGGTTATTATATTTTCAAATGTATGAAAGATATCTTATTCCATCAATAAAATAGCATCCCAAAAGAGGTATTTATGATGATAATTAAAATTTAATTTAAAATATTTATCAATCCTTTATTTATTTATATTTTTCTAGTACTACCAAGAATATCGACAGTCCTCGTATTCACAATATGAAATAGATTTGTTTAGAAATGAATGGAAAAAATACATAATGTTAGATTGTATACTGAAATCATGAAGAGCCTACTTACAAATACTTATTTAGTGAATTTTATCACCATTTTATCTAATTTTTTCTAGTTAATATCCTTATTATTTTTATCTGATACTTTTTTTTTAATTTTTATAGCGGTCATGAAGAAAGATGATACACTCTTGATGCACTCATGTACTATGATTATGCATGAAATGAGGTTGATGCACTCATAATGATACAATTTTAAATTTATTATAAAATTAATTCAACATTATAGGTTATCAAACAACAATATTGTTAGATAACCCAGAATATTGAATGCATTGAAGAATAAAAAGACACAGTGTGGTGTGCAGTGATCAACCACAACTCAATCCGATACATGATATGCCCAATATGAATTGAATTTTATGTTATTAGTTTAAAATTAAAATTTTAGTTCAAAACACATGTAATATAATCAATATCTATAAAACACATTCAGAAGGTTTTGATACTTTAGGAAAATTAATTATAAGTTATTTATGACATTTAGGAATCAGACACACCTCAATCCAATACATAGTGTTCCCATTATGAAAGAGATAGTAATATGTTCAAATATACTCATGCCCATGAAGGAATATTCCACACCTCAATCATATGTACCTCAATCCAATACACAATGTTCTTGGTATTAATGAAAGTGTGTTCTTTAGTTTAAAATTTACATTTTAGTTAAAAAAAACATTATACACTCAAAACTGAGAAATCAAATTTAGATTATTTTGATACTTTAGAATAATGATCCACATGTCATTTGTGACATTTTTCAATAAAAAAAACCTCATTAAAATACTTGGTGTGTCTGATATGACTCAAATTGCATGTTTTCAGATTAAAATTGGCATTTTAGTTAAAACAACGCATCACATAATCAAAACTGAGATTTTTTTTGGATTTTTCGGATACTTTTGTAAAATGATCCATAATTTATTTTTATATGTATGAATCATCCACACCTCAATCCAATACACAAAATGCTTGGTATGACTTAAAATAACCATATTTTAGCTTAAAATTGACAATTTTGTTCAAAACACATGTCACTCAATGAAAACCAAGAAAACATGCTCAAATTGTCTTGATAGTTTAGTAAAATGATTCACAAGTCATTTTTGACATGTTGGAATCAAAATCATGTCAAACCAACACACGATGTGACTAGTATGACTCAAAGTGTGTGTTTTCAGTTTAAATTGACATTTCAATAAAAGACATGTGACATTTTCAAAACCAAGAAAACACATTCTTATTGTTTTATAATCTAGTAAAATGATCCATATCTCATTTTGATGAATATGAATCATCCCCATGTCAATACGATGCACAGTGTGACCAGAATGTCTCTAAGTTTTTCTTTTTATTTAAAATTGAAATTTTATTCAAAACACACATAACATACTCAAAATAGAGAAAACACATTTTTATTAGTCTAATACATTAGGAAAATTATCCAAAATTCATTTAGGATGTGTAAGAATGAGATGCACATCAATCCGATACACTGTGTACTTGGGATGACTCAAAGTGTCCGTTATTATTTTAAAATCAACAATTTAGTTCAAATTGTGTGTCACTCACTGAAAATAGATAAAAAATGCTCATATTTTTTTATAATTTAGGGAAATGATTCATAATTCATTTTTATCTTGTTTAAATTAGTCTCACATCAAACTGACACATGATGTGATCAGTATGACTCAAAGTGCATGTTTTTAGTTTAAATTGACATTTTTATAAAAAAGACATGTGACATACTCAAAAATGAGAAAACACATTCAAAATTTCTTAATTATTTAGTAAAATCATAAATAAATCATTTTTTACTTACAGGAATCAACTTCACATCCATCCAATGCATGGTGTGACTAGTATAACTCCAATTGTGTCTTATTTATTAAAATTGAAATTTTAGTTCAAAACACACATAACATACTCCAAACCAATAAAACACATTCATATTGTTTTTATACCTTAGTTAAAAGATCCATAATTCATTTTTGACATGTAGAAATCATCCTAAACCCAATCCGATACATAGTGTTCCTAGTATAATTCAAAGTTTCTGGTACCAATTTAAAATTGACAATTTAGTTCAAAACATGTTCACTCCTTGAAAATAAATAAAAAGTGATTGTATTTTCTTGATACTTTAGTAAAACAATTCATAATTCATTTATGACATGTAGGAATCAATATAACATTAAACCAATACACGATGTGACCTTTATGAATCAAAGTGTGTGATTTTAGTTTAAATTGACATTTTAGTAAAAAAGACACATGACATACTCAAAAATAATAAAACACATTTGTATTGTCTTGATACTTTAAGAAAAATATCCACACTTCATTTTTTACATGTTGGAATCAAAAACACATTAATTTGACACACGATGTGACCAATATGACTCCAAATGTGTCTTTTTGTTTAAAATTGATATTTTAGTTCAAAACACACATCACATAATCAAAACCAAGAAAACACATTTGGATTATTTTGATACTTTAGTAAAATGACTCATAAATAATTTTTGATTTGTAGAAATCAACCACACCTTAATCCGATACATGGTGTTCTTGATACGACCCAAAGTGTTTGTTATCGGTTTAAAAATAAAAGTTTAGTTCAAAACATGTGTCACTCACTAAAAATGAGAAAACGTGATCATATTATCTTGATAATTTAAAAAAAATATTCACAAGTCATTTGGTACATTTATAAATTAGTATCATATCAAACTGATACATGATGTGACCGGTATGAATCAAAGTGTGTGTTTTGAGTTTAAATTTACATTCTAGTAAAAAACAAACATGAGTTACTAAAAAATGCGTAAACAGATTTCGATTATTTTCATACTTTAGAAATTTTTTCCATGATTTATTTTTAACATGTAGGAATCATATTTACGTCAATTTGATGCACGGTGTGACCGGTATGACTCTAAGTGCGTCTTTTTATTTAAAATTTACATTTTAGTTCAAAACACACATCACATAATCAAAACCAATAAAATTAATTCAGGTTGTTTTGATAATTTAGAAAAATAACCCATATGCCATTCGAGACATGTTGGAATCTGCCTCACCTCAACCTGATACATGATGTGCTCGATATGACTTAATGTGTCTTTTATTAGTTTAAAATTGATAATTTAGATAAAAATGTGCCACTCTCTAAAAACTGATAAAACACACTCAGAATGTCTTGATATTTTAGGAAAATTATTCAAAAGTTATTTTTGATGTATAGGAATATATCTCACATCAAACCAACACACGATGTGATCCGTATGACTCAAAGTTATTGTTTTCAGTTTAAATTGACATTTTACTAAACAGACACAAGACATACTAAAAATAAATAAAACACATCTAGATTATCTTGATACTTTATCAAAATGATCTTTAAGTCTATTTTTATGTGTAAGAATTATCCCCATGTCAATCTGATGCATGGTGTGAGTAGTATGACTCATAATGTGTCTTTTTATTTAAAATTGACATTTTAGTTCAAAACACACATCACATTATCAAAACTAAGAAAACAAATTCAGATTTTTTTATACTTTATTAAAATGATCCATATGTCATTTTTGACATGTCAGAATTAGCCACACCATGATGTTCTTATTATAACTCAAAGTGTTTGTTATCATTTTAAAATTGAAAATTTAGTTCAAAACATGTTTCACTCACTAAAAGCCAATAAAACACACTTATATTGTCTTGATACTTTATAAAAACGATTCATAAGTAATTTATATGTGTAGTAATAAGTATCACATCAAACAGATACTCAATGTGACTTATATGACTCAAAGTGTGTGTTTTTAGTTTAAATTTACATTTTAGTAAAAAATACACGTGACATACTCAAAACCAAGAAAACACATTTATATTTTCTTGATACTTTTGGATAATGATCCTTATGTATTTTTTGATGTGTATGAATCATCTTCATGTCAATCCAATGCACGGTGTGACAGGTATGACTCTAAGTGTGTTTTTAAATTTAAAATTAACATTTTAGTTCAAAAAAATGTCACAAACTCAAAACCAATAATTTTTTTATTGTTTTTTTACTTTAGAAAAATGATCCATAAGTCATTTTTATGTGTAGTAATCAACTGCACCTCAATCCGATAGACATTATTCCTGGTATGACTCAATGTGTCCGTTATCTATTCAAAATTGAAAATTTAGTTTAAAAAGTGTTTCACTCACTGAAAGACAAGAAAATTCACTCATATTGTCATTATAATTTAGTAAATTAATTAAAAAGTCATTTGTGATGTGTAGGAATCAGTGTCACACAAAACCAACACACGATGTGAACATTATGACTCAAAGTGCGTGTTTTCAGTTTAAATTGACATTTTAGTAAAAAAGAAACATGACATACTCAAAACCAAGAAAACTCATTCATATTGTATTGATACTTTAGGATAATGACCCTTAAGTATTTTTTAATATTTTTTAATCATCTTTACATAAATCTATTGAATGATGTGACTGGCATGAGTCCAAGTTTGTCTTTTTATTTAAAATTGGAAGTTTAGTTCAAAACACATGTCGCTTACTCAAAACAAATAAAACAAATTTTTATTGGTTTGATACTTTATGAAAATGACCCATATGTCATTTTTGACATGTAGGAATCAACCATACCTCAATCTGATACATAGTGTTCTCGGTATGAATCAAAGTGTCCGTTATTAGTTTAAAATTGAAAACTTAATTCAAAATGTGTGTCACTCACTGAAAACCAAGAAAAAAATTCTCCAATTGTCTTGATACTTTAGGAAAATGACTCATAATTCATTTGTGATGTGTAGTAATTGGTCTCATGTCAAACCGACACATGATGTGACTAGTAAGACTCAAAGTTCCTGTTTTCAGTTTAAATTGAAATTTTAGTAAGAAAGGAACATGAAATACACAAAAATAAGAAAAACATTCATATTGTGTTGGTACTTTAAAAAAATGATCCTTAAGTCATTCTCAATCGGTAGGAATCATCCTCATGCCAATCTGATGCACAGTGTTACTCTTATGACTCAAAGTGTGTCCTTTTATTTAAAATTGACATTTTATTAATATTTTGTTTCATATTTATGTGTAATTTATTTATTTATATTATAAATATCATAATAATTGTTTTCTGATACAAGTGGATTCTTTTTATTAACTTATGGTGGTTGTTTCGGCAATTGATATCAGGATTAAGTTTTTTTGAGAGGGGGTTGGGTGATAAAGACAATGAAACAATTGATGTTTTTGAATGCTTGTGATAACACTTGAAAATGTAATTGTAAAAAAAATGTTTGAAATGTCTATTATATAGTATTTTTTTCTTTTATTTGTGATGTAATTTTTATTTCCATTAAATTATGAATTTTCCATATATAGGTGAATTTTTTGGTGTAGTGTGTTGTTATTTTAACAGAATACTACACCAGTATAACCTTTATGCGTACTTATTTTAAAACTAATATAAGACTAACTTTATCAATGATTTTTTAGCACTGAAAAAGGACCCCCTTAGCAGTGCTTTTCTAGAACTGATAAAAGCTTCCTACTTTTAAAGGTGATTACATCAGCAATGTTTTTTAGTGCTGATAAATGCTTTTTCTATCACTTTGAAATCCTATTCTTTATTAGTGAAGTAATTTGTAAAGACCTGGAATTTCCATGTAATTTTTTTTAATTAAATGAGAATTTTACAAGTCTTTGAAAATTGATGGCATGTGATTCCGAGGCCCAGAGTGACCGGAATGAATTTCTGAACTTTTTTTGGGTACATTCAGTAACCGTACGAGTGGGTTTTTGTAACTTTTGAACCGATGCTTGGAATTGAAATCCGAGTACACCGTTGAACTTGTAGCGCCAGAATTCTCGTAAGGAGGCTTTCACCTTGATGACAATTGGTCAAGAGTGAAAGTTAGTTTTTTTTTTGTTTTTCGTGAAAGAATAAAATAAAATAAATTTTTTTAAAATTTTTATTTGTTGAAACCTCCCATGTGGATGTTATATAGGTGGGGAACACCTGAACTAAAACCTCCCACATGGGTTATGGGGGTGGGGACCACCCGAGCCTAAACACCGCAATTTGAATTCCTAAAGGTGGGAACCACCTGAACCCTCATAATAGGAGAAACCCTTAAACTCCCTCTTAAATGTGGGGAAGCCTCTTGAACTTCCCCCACTTTAATTCCACCACTCCCATTGATTAATTATACTGACTAATCAATTAATTAATTAAGACAATTTGAAATTATGACAACAAAATTATTAGATAACATATTTTATTATGTTGGATATTTCATTTTTGGTGGGGATTGGGGGAAAGTATTTGGAAAAGGAGAAGGGGAGAGATTTTGGGAGGATTACACTTCTCCAATGAAGAACGCTTCTCCAAACGAAGAACGTTGACGTTCTCCAAAATCTTTGACTCCTTCCTCATGACATCCTCCAACAGAGGACATCTTCTACAATGGAGAACCACCTCCATCGAAGAGCATTTATCCAACGAATGAGCTTGGGATCAGAGGCATGTGGAAGGAGTGACGAATGTCGACATCTTCAACTTCTCTCTCACAACTCAACAACAAACCTTCGAGGTAGGGGTGTGTTTTAAATTGACCAATTTTAATTTTCCACCCCACATTGAATCATCCCCCTTGAGCCGATTTCTACGCCTATAACACGGAGGGTGTGGGACAAACAAACATGGCCCGACCCCTCCATCGTTCTTCATGAATGGTGTGTTCTTCGCGATGGAAGAAGGCAACTTTGTGCCATGGTGATGAACGAAGAGCAGCCAGCTGAACCGGCTACCGGAGAAGGCGCGGTGCGCAACCGCACCATGCAGAGAGGACGGTAGGCCATTTGTCCAGCCGCAGTGGACTGCCACACCGTGGCCACCCCACCGCACCATGGCTGCCCCGTCGGACCACGGCCTCCGCGCTGCCTCATGCCGTGCCACCGGATCGTGACCTCTGTGCCGCCTCGCGCCACCCCATGTCCTCCGCTGCTCCACAGCCCTGGCGGCCTCCGCTGATCCGCAGTCCCCACAGCCTCCACCAATCCATGGCCCCGAGTCGACTACGGCCTCTGCGGCACCCGCGGATTTCGCCGCTCTGCAGCTCCGTGCTGCCCGCGGCCACCATGACACCCGCGGCCTCCACCGTTCTGCGGCCCCTGCGACATTCACCGCTTCACGGCCCCCGTGGCATCCTCTGCTCGGCAGCCCCCGCGGCCTCCATCGCTCCACGGCCCCTATGGCCTCTACTACTCTGTGGCCCTTGTGGCCTCTTCCACTCCGTGTCCCCACGCCGCCTGCGGCCTCCGCGGAACCCGCAGACTCTGCCTCTCCGCAGCCCCCGCGGCATTCTCCGCCCCGTGACCTCCATGACCTCTGCGGCCCCGTGCCACCCACGAACTCCGTAGCCACCCCGCCACCCCGTGAGCCACTTCCCAGGCCGGGCCACCCAACGCGGGCTGAGACAGATCTAGTGGATCGGGCTGGTTCGGTCTGACCGGTTCAGACCTGACCCAGACCCACTTCGACCCATTTACGCTCTTTCGACCTTAAATTTGGCACGAGACGTCCATTTGAAGAACTGTCTGTGGTGCCAGAAACCTTGGACAAAGATGATCCTTTTTCTATACCCCACTTGAGATTTGTATAAATTTGGGATACGGTTGGGTTGGATCGAGTAAGAATCCAACCAGGCCCTGGGGACTAAAAGGCTAATAACTTACAGACCGGGCGTCCGATTGATGCACCGTATGTTGCGTTGAGACCCCTATGAAGTGGAGATACTTTGGAATACTTCTTCATGGGAATTAGTGGCTGTTGGAGTATTGAACAATATATTGAGAAGTGGACCCTCTCGGAGATGAGAAAACTTAGTGCGGGAACCCAATAGCTGGTTGTGACGTGAAGAATGAATAACAATCATATGCGGGTCAACACTAAGAAATCCTATGTGGGTCAGCACCTATCAATCCTATATGGGTCAGCACCAAGAAATCCTATGTGGGTCATCACCGAGCGATCATGTGTGGGACAACACTGAGCGAACCTGTGTGGGTCAGCACCTAGTGATCCTATGTGGGTCAGCACTGAGCGATCCTGTGTGGGTCAACACCAAGCGATTTTTTGTGGGTCTGCACTAAGCGATCCTGTGTGGGTCAGAACCGAGCGATCCTCTGTGGGTCAGAACCGAGCAATCCTATGTGGGTCCTGAGTGGGTCAGCAGCAGAGACTCTTGACAGAATAAGATGATCTAACTTTATAACTAATCATTTGTACTTTTTTACTTAAGTTATACATGGTGTGAGCTGAGTCAGTACCTTTGTGGTATTCTTCTATGTGGTGTACCTATGTGGTATTACCTTCATGGTATTCCTTCCTTTGTGGAATAGTTGAGCTTTTGGATTTTGATTTGGACTCTGTGTTTCCTCATGATTAAGATGGGTATACTTGATAACTTAGGTATATGTATGGGCATATACCTAAGTTGGGTTGTCAGTTGATTTCATGCTTTGTGGTTTATCCTCTGCAGATTTTGTGACACCTTGAGGGTCTCAGGGTCCCTACTGAGTATCATTATACTCATCCCTACATGGGATATGTCCGCACCTCGTTGTGTTTGGTGCAGATGGAGGACGACGCTGACTGAGGACGAGAGTACCGGGACTGGAGGTAGCTTGTAGGTGCACCTTAGATGAGGCGTACCATAGAGACAACCTTTTGAGAGCTATACCTACCCTTCAGGTAGGATCCTTGGCGGGTGATCACAAGATCTGTTCCAGTTTACTTTTACTATTAGTTTCTTGTACTTTCCAGTTAGGCTTGTATTCTGGCCCCTTTTACTTACTGTACTCACTATATTTACTATTCAGTTTACTTGAGTTCGTATCTTTCTATGTGCTTGGTTGCATGTGTTTACAGGTTATAAATGCAATGCCTTCCTAGTTTTAGGGAATACACCTTCGTTTCTAGTCGCCAGCCCCTAACCTATGGAAGTTGGGCTTGGGGTAGTCACGACACATGCCCCAGGGGACAGGTCATGACAAATTGGTATCAGAGGAGTCGGTTCTTCCATAGAACATAGGACTCTGATCTTTATTTTTAATGGAAATAGTGTTAATTTTAGTGAGTGTGGTTATCAGTTTAGGGAATCTAGTGTTGGTGCAGCGACTGACGTATCCATACACCAGGACCCTGACTTCTGATTTCTAACTCAGTGCCCAAAAAAACTGTTTGCACATGTGTTTTGAAAAGTATTATTTGTGATATCTTTGAGTTAGCTCACCAGGTATAACTTATTGACCGTGTCACACCTGTTTCTTTTTAGGATGCCTCCACATAGACAGCCAGCTAGGGTTCCGAGTATAGTTCGCACTGATATCCCACCAAGCGATGAGGCCTCGGTGTAGGGCCCTTTTCTAGTAGAGGCACCAAAGAAGGAACCAGCGGTACCATTACCTATTGGGTCACTGATTCCATCAGCCCCAGTAGTAGAGGGTGCATGCCACTTGAGTGCACTGCATGAGTTCTAGCAATAGAGGCCACCCAGGTTTAGGGGGGAGATGGACCCACAGACGACTGAGGATTGGATGGAGGCTGTGGTGAGAGTCTTTCAACTGGTAGGGACACTAGCTGATCTCATGGTGATCCTTGCCTCCATCCTTCTACAGGCAGCAATAAGCAGATGGTGGAGCTTGATGCTCCAAGTTCACGACGAGGTGACGCTTCTCTGGGAAGACTTCGAGGGCTTGTTTTGGGTAGTGTTTGTTCCAGTGACTCTTCGCACAGTGCGCATATAAGAGATACTTCATCTGCACCAGGGAAAAATGACTGTGGCTCAGTACTCAGCAAGGTTCACTAACCTCTCACACTATTCCACTGATATGGTTCGGGACCCATTCTTTAGGGCCCAAAATTTTGAGAAGGGACTCAGGCAGGAGATCAGGGCTTCGATGATTTCTCTTAGTATCCCGACACAGGCGGGGATGTTAGAGAGAGCCCTATTAGTGGAGAGTTTTCTTACTGAGCACTCACTAGCAGCAAGACCCACCACCAGACATCATGTAGCGGAGTATTTTGCATCTATCAACATAAATATGTAATTGAGATCCAAGAGGACTAGACCTACATGTGGACTACTGCATGATTTAGGGTCGGTTGTGTGGGGCACCTGAGAAAGAGGCAGTCATGCGAGGAGCGGGCAGTGTTACGCATGCGGAGGGCATAGTCACATGGCTTGTGAATGTTCAAACCATCATACGGATGATCAGAGGACGGTTGAGGGAATTCCCATGCAGAGAAAGAGGTTCGATCGAGGAGGTCCATAGGGAACAGGTGGACGTGGAATAGGAGTTGGCCGAACAGCTGGCGGTGGGCGATGATTCAAGATGTTACCGCCACCACCACCAGGTGGTCCATCCCGACCACAGGGAGTAGGAGGATAGGGGAAAGCACAACTCCAAGCAACTGAGTCCTATGATCATGACACTCCGAATATGATACGAGGTATGATCTATGTCTACTCTACCTTAGTTGTAGTACTTATAGACACAGGTGCCTGCCATTCTTTTATTGTAACTTCCCTCGTTCGGAGTTCAGATATTCCGATGGAGCCGTTGGCTCGATACTTACGGCTAGAGAATCTTATAAGAGAGGATTCAATGATTACGAACTGGTGCCGATAGTGTGAACTTACTCTAGGAGGCGAGAGCTTCAACTAGGATCTCATAGTAGTGGCATCGAGGCCTTATGACGTCATCTTGGGTATGAACTGGTTATCTACAGTACATGCTCAGATTGAATGTATTAGGAGGAAAGTGTGGTGTGTCCGCACATATGGGACCAGTTTTACCTTCACTGGTGAGAAGGGAGCCTTTATATCACAAGATGGACTTACCTGGAGGAGAGTGTATCCGATCACTCATTAGTTGGATAGCCTTACCCTTGGAGCAGTTGATGTGGAGAGTCCGAGTTATCTTGTAGGGGTGGACCAGTACGCAGATGTTTTCCCTGATGATATTCTGGGTCGACCTCCTCACAGAGAGGTGGACTTTTACATTGACTTGTCCTCCGGGATGACACTGATATCTACACCAGCATATCGTATGGCTCCCAATAATATTCGTGAGTTATAGGTACAACTAGAGGACTTACAGGGGAAAGGGTTCATTTGGCCCAGTGTTTCTCCTTGGGCAGCCCCGATTTTGTTCTCCAAGAAGGCGGATGGGAGCTTGCGACTTTGTGTCAACTATCGGTGCCTGAACCAGGTGACTGTGAAGAAAAAGTACCCACTTCTGAGGATTGAAAACCTCTTTTATCAGCTAAAGGGATCACAATGGTTCTCGAAGATATCCCTCACATCAGGCTATCACCAGCTCAAAGTATGAGATGAGGATGTGTAGAAGACGACTTTCAGATGTCGGTACGACCATTATGAGTTCTTGGTTATGCCATTTTGCTTAACCAATGCTCCAGAAATGTTCATGGGACTCATGAAAAAGATATTTTAGCCATACCTTGATCAATTTGTGGTGGTATTCATTAATGACATTCTTATCTACTCGGCTACCGAGGAGGATAATGCCTATCATTTGTAGGTAATTCTAGACACACTCCGAGAGCACCAGATTTAGGATAAGCTCTCAAAGTTCCAGTTCTGAATCCAAGAGGTTCACTTTCTGGGACATGTCATCTCAGAGGATGGATTTTCAGTGGATATAGCGAATATTGAGGTGGTACTTTCTTAGGATCCACCTTGGAGTGTGACAGAGGTACGCAGTTTCTTGGTTTTGGCCAGATACTACCAGAGATTTGTGCTAGATTTCTCTAGATTTGTATCACCACTATTAGCGTTGAAAAAGAAGGGTAAACCCTTTGTGTGGTCAGAGAGATGCCAGTGGAGTTTTTAGGAGCTGAGGCAGAGGCTGACTAGTGCCCCCATCTTGAGGCTACCAGAGGATGGAGTAGATTACATAGTCTACTGCGACACATCGGGGACCGGGCTCAGATGTGTCCTAATGTAGGAGAAAGTAGTTACCACATATGGTTCTCGATAGTAGAGACAACATGAGTAGAACTACACTAACCATGAACTAGAGTTAGAAGTAGCAGTCTTTGCCTTGAAGATGTGGAGGCACTATCTAATGGGTGAACATTTTTTAGTCTACTCTGATCACAAGAGTCTCATGTATATCTTCTCTGAGAAGGACTTGAACCTGATACAACAATGTTGGCTTGAGTTCCTCTAGGACTATGACTTCGAGATAGTCTATACTCATGGGAAGGGGAACATTGTAGCATATGCACTCAGCAGAAGGTCTGGTATACAACTACTAGGAGAGGCGATGAAGCAGCTGGCCGCTTTGCAGATATCCTTTGTGGATCGGGATGGAGAATTGTTTCTTCAATATCTTATAGTCACTCCCCCACTTATTTAGTGAGTTAGGTAGGAGCAGTGTGGGGACGCTAACTACGAGGCTCGACGTGCTCAGATATCCACAAATTATGCACCTGATGGATTTTGTAAAGGTGGGGAGCACATCATCCTCTTCAGAGGACGTACCATGGTTCTAGTATCACTTCAGGAGGAAGTGTTGAGGGAGTTCCAAACATACCCTCTAGTGGTACATACAGGAGTGGAGAAGATATACCAGGATCTCCGAAGATAGTACTAGTGTCCGGGAATGAAGAAAACAATAGTAGAGTTTGTCTCTCGCTGCCTCACTTGTCAACAAGTGAAGGCGGAGCATCAAGTACCAGCATACATGGTTCTGAATTTGAAGGTCCCAGAGTGGAATTAGGATGGGATATCCATGGAATTCTTTATATAACTTCTATGTACATATAAAGGTCATGAATCTATCTGGGTGATCATCGACCGACTCACCAAGTCGACCCACTTCCTACCGATCAGAGAGAAGGGTTCAATAGAGAGCTTGGGATGCCTCTATGTGCATGAGATTGTGTGGCTACATGGAGTACCATCAATAATTGTCTTTGATTGTGATACACGTTACACATTCCAGATATGGAAGGGGTTGTAGGAGGATTTCAGGATGCAACTTTGTTTGAGCACCACCTTCCATCCTCAGACGGATGACCAGACTGAGCAGACCATTCAGAACCTCAAGGACATGCTGCATGCTTATGTCCTCGACTTCGGTCGTAGTTGGTAGGATCACTTTCCTTTGGTGGAGTTTTCATACAATAATAACTATCACTCCACCATTGGGATGACACCTTTTGAGGAATTGTATAGGCAACCTTACATATCACCTTTGTGCAGGACTGACCCAGGGGAGTCAACACTAGTGGGACCAGATATGGTACGAGCTACCACAGAGAAGGTGCAGATCATCCAGGAGTGGATGAAGACTACACATAGTAGGCAGAAGTCTTATGTTGACAGGATATGGAGACCTCTAGAGTTCGAGGATGGTGACCATGTATTTCTACAGGTCTCACCTCGATGAAATTTGCGGAGATTTGGCCAAGGCGACAAGTTATCTCCGAGGTTCATTGGACCCTTCCAGGTCCTCAACAAAGTTGGAGAGGTGGCTTACCGCCTAGCTCTTCCACCTCAGTTGCACTGGGTGCACGACATCTTCCATGTATCCTAGTTGATGTGATACATGCATGAACCTTCTCACATCATAGACCACGGTGAGCTGGACGTCGATGATGGGGTGATTTTTTCAGAGGTTCCAGTAGAGATTGAGGATCTACATGAGTGGGTCCTTCATGGGCGGTCGATACCTCTAGTGTACGTTCACTGGCAACACGAGAACCTCTAGGAGAGCACATAGGAGCGGGAGGCTCAGATTTGTGCTCAGTACCCCCAATTGTTTTCCTAGTTTTGTGATGTGGATTTCAAGGATGAAAATCCCTGAGGTGGGTAGAATGTAAAGACCCAAAATTTCCATATAATTTTTTTAATTAATTGAGAATTTTATGAGTCCGCAAAAATTGACGGCGCATGATTCAGAGTCCCGGAGTACCAAGAATAAATTTTTGAACTTTTTTTTGGGTACATTCATTAAACATGCAATCGTGTTTTTAAAACTTTTGTACTGGTGCTCAGAATTAAAATCCAAGGACACCGTTGAACTCACAGCACCTGTATTCTCTTAAAGATACTTTCACCTCAACGATAGTTAGTCAAGAGTGAAAGTTAGTTTTTGTGTTTTTCATGAAAGAATAAAATAAAATAAAAATGTTTAACATTTTTATTTGTTGAAACCTCCCATGTGGATGTTATAAAGATGGGGACCACCTAAACTAAAACCTCCCATATGGGTTATGGTGGTGGGTACCACCCGAGCCTAAACCCCCCAATTTGAATTCCTAAAGGCAGGGACCACCCGAACCCTCATAATGGGAGAAACCCTTAAACTCCCTCTTAAATGCGGGGAAGACTCTTGAACTTCCCCCACTTTAATTGCACCACCCCCTTTGATTAATTATACTGACACATCAATTAATTAATAAATCCAATTTGAAATTATGCCATAAACTAATTATATTACATATTCTAATATGTTTTCTATTTCATTTTTGGTGGGGATTGGGGGAGAGTATTTGGAAAAGGAGAAGGGGAGTGCTTTTGGGAGGATTACACTTCTCCAACGAATAATGCTTCTCCAAATGAAGAATGCTGACGTTCTCACACATCTTCGACTCCTTCCTCATGACATTCTCCAATGGTGGAAATCTTCTACAACAAAGAACCAACTCCATCGAAGAGCGTTTATCCGATGAACAAGCTCAGGATCAGAGGTGTGTGGTAGGTGCGACGAACGTCGGCATCTTCAACTTCTCTCTTGCAACACAACAAAAAACATTAGAGGTAGGTGTGTGTTTTAATTTGATCAATTTTAATTTTTCCCCTCATATTAAATCACCCCCCTTGAGCCGCTTGCTACCCCTCTAACACGGAGGGTGCGGGCCAAACAAACATGGCTCAACCCCTCCACCGTTCTTCATGAATAACATGTCATTCGTGATTAAAGAAGGTGACTTTGTGCCATGACGATGAACAAAGAGCGGCCGAACGAACTGGATTCCAACAAAGGCACAACACGCAACCACGCCACGAGGAGAGGACGATAGGCCATCCGGCCAGCTGCGGTGGACCACCACACCACGACCGCCCTGCCGCACCACGACCGCCCCACCGGACCGCGACCTCCGTGACGCCCCGCCAGACCGTGGCCGCCGTGCCGCCTCACAGACTTTGTCGCTCCGCGGCCTCCACCAATCTGTGGCCCCTGCAACCTCCCCCGCTCCGCCCGCGGCCTCCACTACTCCAAGTCCTAGCATTGCCCACGGCCTCCGCGACACCTGCAGCCTTCACCGCTTTGCAGCCCCCGCGGCCTCCGCCGCTCCGCGGCCCCACGCTGCCCACGACCTCCGTGGAACCCACAACCTCTTCCAATCCGCAGCCCCCGTAGCCTTCACCATCTCACGACATCCGTGGCCCCATGCCACCCAAGCCTCTACGACTGCCCCACCGCCCCACGGGCCACTACCCAGGTCGGGCCACCTAGTGGGCCGGGCCGAAACCAACAGGCTAGGCCAGATCCAGCGGGTTGGGTCGACCCGAACTGGGTCGGCCGAGGCCGGGTTGGATCGGACCCAGATCCATTTCCACCCATTTATGCTCTTTAGGCCATAACTTTGGCACCGTACGTCCATTTGATGAACCATATATAGTGCCAAAAACCCTGGAGTGAGACGGTCCCTTTGGTATACCCCACTTGAGATTTGGATAAAGTTTGGATATGGTCGGGTTGGATTGAGCAAGAATCCAACCAGGCCCTCGAGACTAAAACGAAAATAACTTACAGACCGAGCTTCTGATTGACACACCGTCTATTGCATTGAGACCCCTATGACATAGAGATCCTTTGCGATACTTCTTCGTGGGACTTCATGGTAGTTGGAGTATCGACCAGTGGCTTGAGGAGAGGACCCTCCTAGAGACGATAAAGCGTAGTGCGGGAACCCAGTAGCTGGATGTGATGTGAAGAATGAATAACGATCCTATGCAGGTCATCACGGAGAGATCCTGTGTAGGTCAACACCTAGAGATCCTATGTGGGTCAACACTGAGTGATCCCGTGTGGGTCAGCACCAAGCGATTCAGTGTGGGTCAGCACCGAGCAATCCTGTGTGGGTCAGCACCGAGCGATCCTCTGTGGGTCATCACCTAGAGATCCTGTGTGGGTCAGCACCGAGTGATCCTGTGTGAGTCTGCACCAACAAATCCTGTGTGGGTCAGTACCGAGCGATCCTGTGTGGGTCCTGTGTGGGTCAGCAGTAGATCCTCTTGACAGAATAAGATGATATAACTTGATGACTAATCGTTTGTGATTTTGTACTTAAGTTATACCTAGTGTGAGCTAAGTTAATACCTTTGTGGTATTCTTCTGTGTGGTGTACCTGTGTGGTACTTACCTTCATGGTATTACTTCCTTTGTTGAATAGTTGAACTTTGGGCTTTTGAGTTGGACTCTGTGTTTCTTCATGATTGGGATGGGTATACTTGATAACTTAGGTATATGTATGGGCATATACCTGAGTTGGTTTTTCAGTTGATTTCATGATTTTTGGTTTATCCTTTGTGGATTTTGTGAGACCTTGAGGGTGTCAGGGTCCCTACTGAGTATCATTATACTCACCCCTACACGGGCTATGCTCGCACCTCATTGTGTTTGGTGCAGATGATGGACAACGCTGACTGAGGACGAGAGTACCGGGACTGAAGGTAGCTCGGAGGTGGACCTTTGATGAGGTGTACTATAGAGACGACCGTTTGAGAGCTATACCTACCCTTCAGGTAGGATCCTTGGCAGGTGATCACAGGAACTGTTCCAGTTTACTTGTACTTTCAGTTTCTTGTACTTTCAAGTTGGGCTTGTATTCTGGCCCCCTTTACTTACTGTACTCACTCTGTTTACTATTCAGTTTACTTAAGTTCGTATCCTGCTTTGTGCTTGGTTGCATGTGTTTATAGGTTATAAATGCAATGCCTTCCTTGTTTTAGGGAATATGCCTTCGGTGCTAGTCACCAGCCCCTAGCCTATCAAAGGAGGGATTGGGGTAGTCACAGCCCATGCCCCAGGGGACAGGTTGTGAAATAATTGATAATTAAATATGTATTTGAGATTTATTTTGGCGGGGAAGAAATAAAAATAAAATGTTTATGAGGTTTAGGGATAGGGGTAAATACAATTAAATTTATATTTATACTCATTTTATAATATCAAATTAAAATGTTTGATATGGTAATTGCAAATTAATGACCCATAATTTATTTAAATATCAAAGAAGGTTGATTCAATATTTTTTTTCTCTCCCTCTTTAATAACTATTATATAAAAAAATATCAAATTTATTGAATTATTTAACTAAATCCCCCCTTTGTACTTCTTCTACTGAAGGTGAACAACAAATGATGATCATATATTGTGGATCAACGGTAAGGATTATCGATCTTCTTTTTTTCTTCTGAAAGAATTACAATTTATAATCATGATTTCATCTAATATATATTTTTTTATTTTGATTTTCACTTTTTTTTGATTCAATCAATTAAAATAAACACGTATATCACCAATATTATTAAGCTAAATAAAGGATATGTTATATAAAATTGGAATTAAGATTTCATTTCATCAAAATATTGTTTTTCGAAATATATTTTTTTCAACGTACTATCTTATTCAGATTTATTTTTTATCTTTGATCATTAATCTCTATGAACATGCATTGGAATGGCCTTTTAATATGGATTATAACCTTGATATTTCATCATAACATGTTTTGTGGTTTTCTCTAAACTTTCTTCTTATTCAAATTCTGTTTATATGGTCAAAAATAGGGTTTTAAAATTTAATTCTTGTTTTAGGAGTTCTTTGTTTCTATTTTAATACACTAATATTTTTCATTGATGTTTTATGAATATTTTATTTTTTTTACAGGAATTAAAGTTTACTAGGACATTGGGTGATAATTTATAAGAAGGAGATAAATTTTTATGTGCAATGATGAAACACTCTACTCATGAAATCCTCCTAATAACTAAAGTGATGAGATTTATTTCTAGATAATATGGATGGAAATATTATTGAATTTAAGTGTTGATTAGGGGAAATCTAAGACATGGACCCTAACCATTAAATAGTATGAGGTGTCTACTCAAGTGCTATCACTACTCGAGCAACAAGACATATATGCTCAGGTGGTCAAACCATTCATGTTTAAATGTTATGGTTTAGTATAATGGAGGATCAAATTCAATATTAGAGAAGACAATGATATCTATAGCACAACATTGATAAAAAAAACTAGAATGATTAATTTTAAATTTTATTTTATTAAACTAGTAATGATAAAAACAAATAAAACAAAGATCCTTTATGATATGAATTTCTATGGTTGTAATTTAAATTATAGTAATTATGATTATTTGTAATAAATTAATGAATACCTTAATATTTCATGAAATGTTTCTAAACAAGTTATTTGTATTCTCCAATAATCAAACCCATTCAATCTTTGGGATTTTATTCTAAACAATTTCAATAATTATGCGACCTAAAACAATATTTATTCATATATTTACCCTGCTTATTCAATGTCCATGAATAAAATTTAACAATATAGTCATAATGTTGGATTGTAAATAATAAATTAATTTCCAATGAAATGTGAATAAAAATAATAATTTTATATAAACTAGGATAATTTAATAATCAAACACAATTTAAATATAATTAAAATGAATCAAAAACTATAAATCCA
This sequence comes from Viscum album, assembly GCA_963277665.1. Classification (NCBI taxonomy): domain Eukaryota; kingdom Viridiplantae; phylum Streptophyta; class Magnoliopsida; order Santalales; family Viscaceae; genus Viscum; species Viscum album. The sequence continues at coordinate 329,364,085 of OY728158.1, forward strand.
ATTGTGTTTCTATTAAATCCCTAGTGCAAAATAAATAGTCACTCAGGCATCTATGAATACTCATGGAAAAAAACAATCTCATAAGAATGAATAAACAACTCCATTATGGCTTTTAATCCTCTCTAGATATGAACCATTGTTAAAATATCCTTCATTAAACATAATTTTTTTTGATACCTATAGTAACCACTGATACATTTAATTTATAAACTGTTTTTATATATGTACTCAAAATTAAATGATGAAAGACCAAGGAATTTATCTTTTTCATATAAAAAAATAATCATATAACCATGGACCATCTTCCCATATTTCTTCCATCTCAAATATTTTAAATCTACAAATATCATTTCCATAATGGGATATCTTTAAAACATCATTTTTCTCTTTATCTTCATATCTATGTTTGGATCTTTTATATCTAAAATATTTTTTTCTTCCTCCTAATAAAACTATTTAAAATGTATCTTATCATCACTAAAAATGACACGATTATTATAAGATGGATTAAATATACATTACCTATAGATCATGTAACGTACCCAACCCGAGACCACTCACTTGTGTTTAAACTAGTGATGCTAAATGAGCTTAAGTGCTCCTCCCCATACATTATAGGCTATAAATGAGAAACAAGAGTTTAAGGTGTCACCGTGGGGACATTATTCCCTCATATCAGAGTAACATCAGTGGAAAAATAACTAATAACCCCCCCAAAACAATCAAAGTATGCAAAAATATAATAAAATAGAATTATACTATATAATTAAATATAGAATACAACAATACATCCCATTAGATCACTTATTAGGTTGATTACATATAAAAAATAAATAAAATAAGTAAAATACTAGGGGATATACTACTATCCTTGGGCCTCACCTAATTAAATCTCTAATTGTTCATTGATCTACTCTAGCTTGATCATGAAACACTGGGCCTCTATCATACTTGAACATATGATCATGATATCTTATTGGGTTCCAAAAATGTCATGGTCACCCAAGAAGGGTGTGGGTAAAAATTGTAATTCCACCACCAATTGTGTCTTGAAGATAACTTATGAAACAATGTATGACCATATGATATTCTTAGAAAAAATACATCATGAAAGAATAATAAAATAACCACTATCAAATCTCAGGTTCGAAGGTGGATATAGTGAACTGACCAGAGGCACCATCCGAAATAGTTCCTCAACTAATCTTCCACTAATTTGAGAGGTATCCCCAATCCCCCTCAGTATGATGATAGACATAAAGGGTATCAAAAATAAATTTTGGGGACAATTTCACCCCTAAGAATCTGAATAAGGACTTCCAAGAAGTGAATTTCCAAAATTAAAAAAATAACAAATTATAACAAAAATTATTAATAAATAACAATTTAGTACAAGATATAAAACACTATAAACTAAAACTAAAAACTAAATAAAATTTTGGAGATATTGGATTCAAACTTGATCCAACCAGTTCTATAACACTAATGAACCAACCACTATCTCCATGTGACTTATGTGTCACCACCATGATCCCAACAACCATCTACTTCTTAAGGAATGTAGCACTGAACCAAACCCAACAACCATGAAATAAAGAAACCTGGATAATACATGAAGACTACATACCCACCAATGTGATTATATAGGGTACGAACCAAAGTCTAGTAAGATACCACCACAAGTCCATTCCATTTAATTTTTAAAGAAACCAAAATCTATAGTTTTAAAATAATATAGAAAAATAGATTTTCATTTCCTTTATATGATATAAGTGCAAACAAAATATGAAAACTACACTTTCTCAAAGCACACTATTTGAACATGGCATTTCAATGTTTTCCCAAAACCCATCCAATTAAAATACAAAAATCTATCTTTAAAACATCACACATTTAAAGAAGAAAGTTAAATAAACTTTTTTTAATTTAAAACCAAAATTTTGAAAGAAAACCCTCTCATAGTTTAAATAATTTTTAAGGAATTTCTAGTAAAGACTAGAACTTTGAAAACAACTTCCCCCTTTTTACTTTAAAATATCTAATACATAAAACAAAAATTTAACAAGTAAAAAACATAAAACATAATGAAAAAATAACCATAGGATGTATTAAGGAATGAAAATAAATGGATGGAGAAAATTACACACAAATAATCATATTGGAAGGATAGATGGTTCATGAATTTTGGAGGCAAACAAGTTAGTTCATGTTGGATTAAAGTACTTCACCGAATTTCCCATTCACACTTGTAATGTATTGAAACCCTATCCTCCCCTCCACTATATAAATTTGAGTTTTTACCATTTGGAGGGGGTTGGATGTCAATTAGAAGATTGGGATTAGAGGATAAGTGGTTCCTTCACATTTTTATACATCATCAGAGGAGAGAATCTCTCAATCTAGGATCTCCTCCAAAATACACTTCTTTTCATCTTCTTTGTTATAATGCTGTTGTTCTTACAATAAAATATCCATTTATCTTCAATTTATTATGTTATTTTAAATTTAATTATTCATTATTTTACTTATTTGGGTTGTAACTCAAGAATATAAATATTATTCAGTTATAGACTTTCTAAACATTTTTACATGCAAAATGTTTCTATGGTTACTACACCACCCATGAAAGTGTAGTTTTTATTAGTAATTGATCTGATTCTCACCACATTCACATATTTTTTTGAATCAATGAGATAATATAGTGCATATAATATGATATATGAATATATTCTTGAAATTAAAATAAACTAAGTAATAAATTTAACAATTAACACAAAACATGCGAGGTCGAGTGATGTTTGAATTGTGAGAGCATGATTTTAATTGGTAAAAAAAAATTGGATCAATTTTTAGAGTTAAAATATAATCCCTAAAATTAACTCATCCTAAATTATATTATGAATATGATCCTTAATTCACCAATGACCATAATCTAGCCTTGTAATGACAATCAAAGTATGGTGATACGATTACATGTTCCGAAGTAAGCATATAGTTTAATTCATTTCATATTTTTAGTTGAGGTAAATTCTTATATGGTTTAGGGGTTAAAAAATTTGGGCATCATAATTAATTGGATGTTAATTTAAATGATAATGATTAATAAATAGGTGAATAAGTATAGTTATATCGATTATTCCTTCGAAAAAATATTTTCTAAAAATAATCTTCTCGTTGTGTCTTATCAATCAAATTTCAAAAAAAAAAAAAAATTCTTCCAACATACATCTTTATGTTTTATAAATATTAAAAAACTCCACCATAATTTTATGTAGTATATTTGTTTTCAAAATACCATTAATTTTTTTTATTATATACTTTCTCTATAGAGAATGACCTTGACCAACTACTCTTCTCCACCTAAAAACAAAAAAACCACACATCATTTGAGAGCACCCATGATAGTGTTTTTCAAATTGGTTCTATTTACAAGGAGCAAAGTAATTTATTCAACCATTTAGAGGTATTTTTTTATTTTCATTTTTTTCTCTCCTTATCTTCTTCTTTCCTTTTCCCCATTCTCAAATTTTCATTCTTTTCTTGTATTTATTTAGACTATAAATTCTAACTTCTTCTATTTTTATTATGGAATATTTTTCCATTATTTATTTTTTTTGATGTATGACAAGAAATAATACTAAGAATATCTTAGATCTTGACCCTAAGATTGAATGAAACCTTAGATATTGAATCATAAAATCTCAATCTATGAGAAGTTTTAATAGTCAACCATCTAGGGAATTACACCATTCAAGGAATTTTGAAATAGTAAGTACATATGAAACAAATATAAAACTAGATCCAATGGCCAAAAATGATAAAAATAAACATGATAGAACCATTCCACAGTTGGATGCACCTGATATTAATTATTAATCTACATGCATTTCATATCCAACTCTAAAATTATACTTTAAACTAGAATATTTGTTAATTCAACTTCTCCCAAAATTTCATGTTTTATCTGGTGAGGATCCAAATAAACACCTTAAATAATTAAATCTGGTTTGATCGACAATGGAACCACAAAATATCTATGAAGATCAAATCAAACTAAAAAAATTCTCATTTTTACTTTATGGAAGTGTAAAGGATTGAATGTATTATTTACTACTTGAATATGCAACATGTTGGAATAATTTGAAATGTAGTTTCTTGTAGATATTTTTTTCTAGCATTGATGATTGTCACTTAACTAGACCACTCAATTGATTATTTCAACCAATTACAAGAGATAGAGGATTGTCTAACTATATTCCATGGGAGACCTTATCAGAAACAAAAAAAACCACATCCCCAGAATAAGTATGATTACTTCACTGCAACATACAAACAAGGGTGGAAATATCACTCAGACATGAGGTATGGATTTGTAAAATAATAAAGGCCCCATTTTAAATAAAACTTCCAACAACATCCACCTTACCAATAGGGTGTTCAATGAACCCAAAGGATATTTGAATCAAAAACATCAAAAATACAAAAAAAAATGCTAATTCTAAACTAAAGGTAGATTCTAATAATGATGTAATTTTGAAACAAAATTTTATTAATCAAAAAAATGAGAAAACAAGTCAAGGTTTGGAGTTTAGGGAGTTGAACACACAAATGAGTTAGATTTCCTCCACCCTCCATAAACTAGTAAGTAAGAACTCTTGAAATCCACCTTCCCAACCTACTACAAATACCAAGGGTAATGTTAGTTCCATTGAATTTAGAAGTGGGAAGAAAATGACTAATACATATTCACATACCATTCCACTGAGATTCACCCCAACCCTAGAGAATCCCTATTCAAGACCAATTTATGAGAAACCAAGGGAGAAAAAAATTTAAGAAAAAAACTGATGATGTTCCTACTAAACAAATTCCATGTTCAAATATATTTATAAAAAACAAAAATATGAATAAATAGGTGAAGAAAAAAATAGGTTTTGGATATATTCAATCATGTCGAGATCAAAATCCCTCTACTTGAAGTAATTAACCAAATTCCAATATATTCCATTTTTTTGAAGGAAATATGTACAAATAGAAGAGAAATAAAAGGAAATGAGAAGATCAAAATTGGAAGGAATGATTCTGTAATCATCAAACCAACCTTGTTGATCCCTAACAAGAAAAAGGACCTTAATAAATTTACCATTCCATGCACCATAGGAGAGTTTTATGTTTCTGATTCATTATGTGATTTGTGTTCCTCCATTAATGTCATTCCTCACTTTCTTTTCTCTTCTTTGTAAGTTGGTGACCTAAACCCAATAAGGGTGGTGGTGAAACTAGAAAATAGGGATACAACATATCAAATGTGAGTAATCTTGGATGTATTTTTTTGGGTAAGGGACCTGATCTTTCATGCGGATTTCTACATTTAGAATATAAATATGATTAGGTAAGTTCTGATACTCCCATTATTCTTGGAAAAACCATATTTAGAACTATTAATACAATCATAAATGTCAATGAGGTTACACTTTCAATGGTGTTAAGAAATGAGATCACATGATTTAATAATTTAAACTCCTTGAAGTACCCCTTATATTACCATTATTATTTCTTCTTCTTCCATTCTGACCCATCTTGTAATGAATATACAAATTTTGATTTTCAATATTTTCCAAATTAGGGATCATCCCATGCTTAAAGAGATATTATGGATTGGTTCTCATTTAATGTCAAAAAATACTATCACACATATTTCTCGTGACCAAGAAACACTCATTTCTGATTTTGATGTGGATTCTTATTATGATTCTGGGCATATAATTTATAATTATAATATAGGATTTGATTTTTTAGATAGATTTGATTCACTATTATCTGATGTTGACGATTTATATTCATAACAATAAATTCATTGTGCACATATATCAGTTACCACATGATTTCATCAATATAGAACACACCCAAAATGGAACTTAAACCATTAAAACCAAACTTAAAATATTCATTCCTATTTAATGATGAAAAATTTCCTATAATAATTCCTACTAATATCATACATGAAAAAGAAACTCAACTTTAAAATATTTTATAGGAAATATTAGGGAAATTGGGTGGACTATAGTAGAAATACCAGGTATTATTCCAGCTATTTGTATGCACATGATTATTTTGGAGGATGGGGAAGAACAGTTAGGAAACCAAAAAATAGACTTAACTTAACACATTTAGAAGTTTTTGAAAAAATATGAGGAAAAGTTTCTTGAGGTAGGTATCATTTATCCTATTTCTAAATCACATTGGTTCATACATATCCAATTTGTAGCCAATAATTTTTTTTCTCTATTATAAAAAATGAAAATAACAAGTTAGATCCTATGAGAGTCACTAAAATAGAAATTTACTTTAGTGGCGGTTTTTAGCGGTAGTTTTGGGAACCGCCTATAAACCCTTATTTAAAATGGTATCGTGATAGGTTATAATAAACTACTGTGAAACAATATTTTTTTACACCACCGACCCTTCCCCCCCACCCGACCCCCCTTCTCACCCCGCTTCCCCCACTTCCCCCGCCCCCCCGCTTCCCCCGCGGCCCCGACCCCCCGCGACTCCAGCTACCCCGCGACCCCGACAACCCGAAAACCTCGGCAACCCCGCAACCCTAGCAACCCCAGCCCCCCACGACCCCGGCGACCCCGCGACCCCGGAAACCCCGCTTCCCCTACCCCCCCGTGACCCCGATGACCTATATGAACCCTAAGGTTTGAATTCTTGTAATTTTACCTCAATTATTGATTTTGAATTCTCCAATGAACCAGAATACCCATAAGGAATATATTTATGGTTTTGGATGTGTTTAATCAGGAGGTTTGGTAGTTTAGGGTTAGTGGATTTCATTTACTTGTAGTGTGGTTCTTCTATCATAGAAGTATATTTGTTTCCTCTTGGACATGGCATTTGTTTTTATGAAATTACTTAATTTTTAACATCATGAAATTCTTGTGTGGCCTAACGTTTCTTTTCTTATTAAGATATAAATTTTTGTGGTTCATGTAATTGTTTTTTAAGAGTGGTTTGTTTTTTTCCTAGATTTTGGTAAAAGGGTATTATAATTTATATCTATTTTTGATATTAAAATTAATGATATTCATGTAATTTATTTGTAAAAATTACAATGAGGCTCCTTCTAAGGGATTTTTAATTTTATGGAGATGATTAACCCCAGTTTTTATATTACAAAAAGATGCTTTATTTTTTAAGGTATGGTCTATAAAAAGGTGTGTAATTAGACTATGTTTAATGGAAACAAGACATATATGTCTTATAATTATTTTAAATTGTTCTTAATGGAATTTATTGATTTGTAAAATTATTTAAAAATGTGATTTGATTAAAATTTTCAATAGTTATAAAAATGGATTGGCATCCAAATATTTAATTAAAACCATGGTTGGAATCTTAATAATGAATGTTTTCCATGTGATTTTTATACCCTCATTGTTACCTCATTGGATATTTTATGTTGTGTGGTGACATATTCCTTTATTAGGAATAATTTTATAAAAATTCAATTCTTGAGATGATATAAAAGAGAACTCTTTCTTGGGAGGTTTTTGTAAGTTAGATAAGGTTTATTTAAAGTGTAATAATATAATATATTTTATCCTCATATAATTTTTTTTCACTCCCCCAATTATTGAATTATTGGGAAACCAATGTCATAAAATAGAATATCTTGATTAGTGTTAAAATATTAGAGATTATGAAATTTCTAGTTCACCTAGAATGACTTATTTCTATTTGGGGTTACCTCCCCATGAGACTAAGAGGATCAGCCAGGGTTTGGTGGAGTTTAGTTCAAATAGGGTTTTCTGATAAAAATGTTGGCGTCCATATGTGTGTTCCAATATCCTTCATGTTATAACCCAGTGAGTTACACATAATTCTTGGTTCCCATTGATGATTACTTAGTGTATCCCATTTCCTACCTAGATTGAACCCATAGACCTTGCTTTTTTAATTCAAAACCATTTCTTGGTGGATGTTTATATAGTTATTTAGTAATATCTTGGTGCATTTATGTTCATTTCTTGTTTTAGTTATTTTTTTGGTTTAATGTTTACTATATAATGTGTTAATTCTACCCATGTTTTAGATAGGATTTGTAGATTTTTTACTAAAATGGCTAAATCATGTGATTTATGTATTTTAAAACTTATATATGTGAATAATATAATCTATAACTATATTTAAAATAAGTATTTTTGAATCTTTTTTATAAAATTATTTACAACGAATCTATGGTGAAATATTTCTATGACTATTTATATCACACTTTTCATACACATTCATGTGTGTGTGTAACTTCTATATTTTCATTATAATTCCAAGATTGTGATTTCTAGTTATTCGTTTCATCTTGTTCCATTAATGGACATCGGAATGTTGTGACTTTTCGGGGATCACATGGAGATGTTTTGAGTTGTGAATATGGTTGTGACTTTTTTTGGGAAATTTTATTGTGAGATAGTTCAACTAGGTTTATTTTGTATTTAAATTTTATTTTTATTTTCTTTTTCTATATGTTATCCAAAATAGATGTTTTTTCATTAATATGTATAGTCTTGGATGAAAGTAATCACTTTTATTGAATATGTATCCTTGTATTTTTCATTATTTTTTGAAATGGATAACCTATTTATTTATAAGGCCTACTTGACTATAATGAATTATGACACTTAGGTATGGAGTTACATATACTTTTGATACTCGATAATGGAGTCCATCAAACATGTGTTACTCAAGATTAGCATCCCTTCACTTTGCATACATTTCTTTTGTGTGTTGAAGTGAATGGTATTGAATTCATTCTAACTTACTATAGTGGTTTGGATGAATATAATTCTTCCAAGTTCCCGAATATAATGTTTAGAGAGAATTCCTTCGGGGATCTATTTCCACCTATGTGATTCTAATTATCTTATTATGTTTTCTTAGAGGATAGTACCAACACCCCAGATTTCATCTCTAAATTCCCAACACGATTCTACTATGAAACTCCAAACACCAATCCCAGACCCATCAACTATTCTTCAAATACCCTAGTTTGATCCCCAAACCACATCAGCCACATATTGAATGACATTTCTGATGTGGTCTCCACCTTTCCACATCATTTTTTATGCAACAACACTAGTAAGTCCTTCTCTAGATGAATTATACCAAAGGCGCTCAATCCCACCCACCAATGCACTATAATATCCCAACCATGATGCCTTAAAACTCAAGGAATAACAAAAATGTTCAATGCTCACACCGAAGTCTGAATCTGACTCTTAGTTCAACTCCATGGTCAGATCCTTGATCATCCCATTTAACCATAATTATCCACAAATGCGCACTAAAACATATATGATCCAAATCACCCTCAAGTCACACCACCACTCTTTTCTATGTGAATACTCCAAAGAGAGGTCTAGGAATTCAATCCACACAAGGTTCATAGAACCTCAAAACCTAATCTCCAAAGTTATTTCATCATGCATTTTCATGAACACCACCACTTATAATGCCTCATGACTACCATCCCTCTCATGGTTTTTGCCACTCTAAGGAACAAACAATGAATTCATACAAATTTAAGGCCCCGACCCCCATGACCCTGCGACCCCGACGACACCATGACCCTGGAGACCTCACTTCCCTTGGCCCCCCGCGACCCCGACGACCCCGTGACCCCATCAACCCCGCTTCCCCCGCCCCCCATGACCTTGCAACCCCGACGACCCTGGTGACCCCGGCCCCCCGCTTCTCATTATGCATTATATACATTTTAATGATTTATTTATATATATTATAGGTATTTTTGGTTATTTTTCATATTGAGGATGCATATATATTAAAGGTTATTATAGGATATGACCTCTTTAAGGTTGTATGACCATATCTAAGAATGTGTTGAGTTTTTTAAGCATCATAAGGTTTTCCATAAACATTATTTATAATAGATTTATTCGATATTAGAGTTTTATATGAAGACTCTATAGAGAACATAGGTTGGGGTTATTCCAAATTAACAATGTGCTTTGGTTTTAATGGTAAAGTAGCTACCATGTTGTTAGCACACCGTTTCTCTATACCAAAGAAACTTCCCCTATCCCAAACACTAGAGGGTTCATATCTAACTCAGGGTATCATCTTTATTATATTATGTTTCTGTAATCTTACACTATCATATATATGAATCTATTTATCTATTTATTAGTAACTATGTGTTTTAATTTTTTTATTATTGTATAGGCACATTGTGATATACATGGATAAAAGCTGGATCACATTACCGAGGAACACACCTCAGTAAGTTAAGGGTTTGAATGAGTTTTTATATTTTTCGATTTCTAATCAATCCATTGAAGGGAGAATATGATGTCCATGTACTAAATGTAAATTTAGAACATGGTTGAAGAGAGATGAAGTTTATGAACATTTAATACTGAAGAAATTCCCTGGTAAATATTTGTGTTGGATTTGGCATGGAGAATTGAATGTTATAGAAAGATTGAGCACAGATGTTAATCCACAGAATGAGGTCCCAATTTCATCGACAATGGAAAATGAAATGCAAAACCTCATAAATGATGCATTCGGCACTGCAATACACCACTATCAGCATCAAAACATATCAGAACAACCAGAAGAGGGTGCTACAAATTGCAACGTGACAAGTGATGTTTTTGAGACTGTAACACAAGCAGATCAAGATTGTAACATATCATTGGATCCTCCTCTTGATTCTGTGGAGCCAAGTGTAAGAGAAAACTTCACTAAGGAAAATGCGTTTCATGATTTAGTTGATGATGGAAATAAAGAGTTGTATAGTGGGTGTTTGAAATATTCAAAGCTTTCATTTTTTATGAAGTTGTATCATATCAAATTTCTATGTGGAATTACAAATAAGGAAATGTCCATGATATTGTAATTGATTCGTGATGAATTTCCGGAAGAAAAAAAATCCCAAAATATTTTTATGATATGAAAAAAGTTGTTAACAATCTTGGTCTTAATTATACAAAAATACATACGTGTCCCAATTATTGTATGCTTTATTGGAGAGAGGATTCAAGTAGACATAATTTCAAGAAATTTTCTTCTTCTAGATGGCAGTCAAAGGGTGATGTTGGAAGTCTTAATGAACATAATTTCATGGAGAAGAAGAAAAGCAACACACCTGCAAAGGTTTTGCATTACTTTCATTTGAAACCTCGATTGCAAAAATTATTCATGTGATCTAAAACCACTGAACACATGAAGTGGCATTATGTATATAATAGCAATGATGGGTTAATGAGACATCCATGAGATTACAAATCATGGAAGACATTTGATTCATTAAATCAATATTTCTCAGCTGATCCTAGGAATGTTCGATTGGGATTGGATATCGATAGATTCAACCCATTTGAGACTTTGAGTACCAGTTATAGAATTTGGAAAGTTGTTTTGATCCCTTATAATCTACCTCCGTGGATGTGTATGCAACAAAAATCTTCTATCCTTTCGATGATTATTCCTGGAAAATAAATGCTTGGAAATGATATTGATGTATACTTGCAGCCTTTGATTGACGAATTGCCGGAGTTATGGAGCAACGGTGTTGAGACATTTGATGCTTCTTCTAAAACAATGTTCAAAATGCCTGATGCTTTAATGTGGACCATTAATGACTTTCCTGGGCTTGGGAATTTATCAGGTTGGAACACTTACATGGGTTTGGCTTGTCCCATTTGTAACTTTGATTTTGAGACCAAACGACTACCTCACTATAGAAAATAGAGCTTCTTGTGAAATCAAATATTTATGGATGAATCTCATAGATTTCGGCTGAACAGATCAAAATTTAATGGTTCCATTGATCGTAGACCACCTCCAAAGTTGTTAACTGCTTTTGAAATATTGACACAACTTGAAAATGTTGAAACTGATTTTGAGAAGGTTCATCATTTGAATGATAGTGGAAAACGGGTCCGAAGTGCATCATCAAGTGAAATCAGAACACAACGATGGAAGAAAAAAAGTATATTTTTCAAACTTCCGTATTGGGAATTTAATTTGTTGTGGAAAAATCTTGATGTGATGCATATTGAGAAGAATGAATATGATAATTTTATTTTCACATTACTTAATGAGCATCGAAAGTCAAAGGATCATCTCAATGCTCGCAAAGACTTTTAAGTAATGAACATAAAATGTGATCTCTGGCCAGATGAGAATGAAAAGTATGCTCCGATCATTTTTGCAATGAAAAATAGGGATAAAGATACATTCCTTCAAATTTTAATGAATGTGTAGGTGTCTGATGGGTATTTGAGTAACATCTTGAGGTGTGTTGACTTGAAGAATCATAAGTTACATGGCTTGAAAAGTCACAATTTACATATTTTGTTACAACATTTACTACCTTTGACAGTGCATACATTATTACCTGAAAAAGTTACTGTTGTTGTACTCCAATTCTAAACATTTTTCAGGCAATTATGTGAGAAATATCTACATCCATTTCAGCTTGAAAACCTCCAGGAGAGGTTTGTATTGACCCTTTGTTAAATAGAGAAGATATTTCCTCCATTTTTTTTACTATCATGATGCATTTAAATGTGCATTTGGTTGAGGAAGCTAAATTAGGAGGCCCCGTTCATTATCGATGGATGTATCCAATTGAGAGGTATTTTATTTATATTTTTTTCAGTTATGTAAATTTTTTTTAGCATTTAAATAAATGCATAATATTGTTATTTTATTTCACAGATATCTTGGGCATTTGAAAGCATAGGTGAGAAATAAAGCTCAACCAGAAGGCTCTATTGCTGAAGGCTATTTGGTTGAGGAGTGTATTACCTTTTGTTCCAGATATTTGGATGATATTGAGACAATATTTAATTGAGTTGGACGTGTTGATGACACATCAACTCAATCTAAAATGCATCAGAAATCAAAAATATTTTCTGCTATTGGCCGATTAGCTGGGAGGACCTCAAATGTGACACTGACAGAATTGGAATTATTACAGGCTCCTAGATATGTGCTGTTGAATAGTGAAATTGAAGATCCATTTATTAAAGAGTTTAGGATACAAACAAAGAGATGAATGAGAGGCTAAAAATGAAATGAGAAATACATAACCAAAGATGTGAATAAAGAGCTTGTAGAATGGTTTACACAATGTGTAAGTTCACAAATACTGTAATAAATATGAATATTAGTTTGACACATATATTTTTTTAAATCTATTAAATTATATTTGTTTTTTATAATCATGAATACTGATACTCGAACAAACTTGTCAGGTGATTTGAAGTTTCTTTCTATAGGTCCTATAAAACAAGTTAGAAAATTCGACACTTATAATGTGAATGACATTAGATTTCGTACAGTCGATCGAGAAGTGGGTTTGAAAACACAGAATAGTGGTATATTTACATTTGCTGAAGTGGGATACTATGGAAATCTGCATGATATTATTGAATTAAACTACCATGGACATTTTGTTGTTGTTTTATTTAAATAAAAATGGGTCGATATTATCAGAGGTGTTGAAAGAGATTCCTTACAATTTACTTCTATGAACTTCTATCGCTTGATGGATGTTGGTGATCATGAACTCCATGATCCATATATCTTAGCATTGCAAGAAAATATTGTATATTATGTGAATGATGTTGTGGATTAAGGGTGGAGTATAGTTTCTCACGTAATACAAAGAGATTTGTATGATATGGGTGATGAAGTGGAAGATTTGACCTCTAAAATTGAATTTAATCAACAACAGAAAGCAGAATTATTTATCCATCATGATATTGAAAATATTAGTCTAGAAATGATGAATGAATATGATGAATTAATGGAGTAGGAAACCGACATGATTAAAGGGGAAAATGATTTTATGTACAATTATTTATTCATTCAGCAACCACTTGTTTCATATCTGCAGTCATTCATTATCATTGTTATGTATATTTTGTCTGTTAGTACTGGGCATATATTATCATTTTTAATTTTTTTTCTGCATAATTTTTTTGAAATATATATTCTGAACTTAATTTTATTTGATTAAATGATAGGAATTCCAAGGATGAAGTGGCACACTATTTCATCTAGTTCTGTGACAGATGAAGATCCATCTGTCTCCCTCCCAATGACATCTGAGGCACCAGCTGCCTACACCCCTGCACCATCTCTCACACCATCTGTGGATGTCCCATTAGAGGCTGAATCATCGACTCCCCCTTCAGGAGCCACAGTAGTGGTGCAGCGACACACCCCTTCCAGTTTATCACAGACATACTGGAGTGTCACTGTCATAGGTACAAATTTTAATTAAATAAATTTTTTGCATTTTGTTTATACTAATTGTTTGAACATTGAAGATGAAAAAAATGCAACCATGGAGAAAAACATAAAATGTTCAGATGTTTGGAATATGAATGGTGAGAATATAGTCTTTCCATTTTATTCTTATGGGGTCCCTACAGATGATGCTGTGAGGTTATTTGGCCATATTCTAGGCCAGCTGGTAGTGGAGCCCATTTCCCTTCCTATTTCTTATGATGATTGGAGACATATGCCTCCAAGATGGAAAAATGAAGTTTTTGATTCCCCAATAAAAGTATTTTTATTACATTATGGTTTAATTGAATGTAAGGTTACTAATATGTTCAAAATGAATTTCTGTATACATATGTTCTTCCACTTTACAGTTGCTGATGTGATTGCATAGAAGTGGATGTTGAAAAATATTAGTAAGAAATGGAAAGTTATAAAATGGAGATCGTGGTGTGATATCAATGATACTTTATTTACCATGCAACAAATGTATGATAAGCTACCCAGTGGGGTACCGAAAGAATAATGGAAAGTTTTTGTTGATAGACATCGTGATGAGAAGCGGATGGTATTGAAATATATATTATTATATTATCCTCATTTTAAATTTATACATGTATATGAAGAGGAGATGACATTGAATACATTACTATTAAATTGAATTTTATTTATTTTAGGATCTCTCAAGACAGAATGCATCAAACCAGGCTAAGAAAGTCATCCCTCACACCACATGCTCAAAAATCTTTTCTAGAAGCTGAATGACATTGGTAATCTTTTAATTAGTTTAAATATTTATAAGAAAATATTATCTATTTAATATATTGAATTGTTGATTTATCTTTGATTAATTCATTCACAGAGTTTATGGCACAAAGCATCCCGAACTGAACTATGGTTGGATGTTCACAAAAAATCAGATTGAAGTTTTGTTAATGAGCCTGCTAAAGAAGTTGGGGTATGAAGTCAATTTTTTATTATAATAACTTGTTATCATTTTTTATTATGTTAATATATATTGATATTTGATTTATAGGTAAAAATTAAAGAACTATGGGATACCAATGCTGCACAGTCCTACTCAGTCTCCTAGGATGATCCAGTCGCTAAAGTCCTTGGGAAGGAGCATCCTGGTAGAGTGCACGGGATGGGTTTCAGACCCGTACCATCTGAGGTCTTTGGCATGCCATCAGGGATTCTAGCTACATCTACTTCTAGTTACAGTCAGTCCATAGTCGAAGATTCTCAGAGGGAGATTGCTTCTCTATGAACCACAGTTCAAGACCATGGGGTTCAGATATCCACTTTGCAGAAAGCAATGACTGATATACATTAGCAGATGATCAGATATGCCCCCGATGGAAGTGCATCTAATGGTGGTATATAGGTAAATGACAAAAATTCAAAATCATTTAGTTTCCAAAGTTTCATTGGTTTTAATTTTTAATATAAATATGCAACAATATTTAATTTTCAATATAATGTTCTTACAGGTGACAACAGAAAGTGGAGATAGAGGTGGAGAGGGTGACGATGCATCATCAGACCGTGAGTAGTTGTATTTTTTTTGTGTTGAACAAATATGGAAACAGTTGGTTTGTATATGTAATATGTATGGCACATAGTTTCCACCAAACATTTTCATGTCCTAACATTTCCTTGATTTCTCATGTTTCCTTTTATGCATTTTATTGATTTCTGATGTTTCCTTTTATGTCTTGATTTCTCGAGTGTGGTATACATCATTCCATTTAGGCCTGTGTTTGAATTGGAAGTCGAGATTTTGGATGACTAGGATTTAAACCCATTGTTGATGTGTTGAATAAATTGGGTCATTTCATAGTGATCAAGGGGATAGTGTTGTAGACACTTTAGTGAGGCAGAATGTGTAGATAGTGAATCTTCATGCATTATTAATGGTTATCATATTCTGTTCATGATGATAAAATTTGATCATACCCCATTTAAAACCTAGGTTCCTCTTAATGGGAGATGGTATTAAACCGTATAAAACTGGGATTAATTGTACGATGTGTATTGGATGATCTAAAAGTCTTACACTATATAAAATTTGGATTCCTCTTATGATAATTATGATATTTTCAAAAACATTACCTCATATAAAACATGGAAGCATCACATTATGTGAGATGAAAAAAATCATTTTCTTCAAGACATGACATTAAATTTTTCATCATGGTCTTGGTTGTATGATCTTACACTGTGTGCAATCATATTCAGGATTTATTCATGGGTTGAAGGGCCTATTTTATCCTATAACCCCAGGTTTTATTCACCACAACATTCTAGAACTATGGGTGGATTGATTCCCATTTCCATGGGATACTTATTGATGCATATATCTTCTATCATTGAGCCTATCTGATGATTCACCATATAATAATCCATTACATAAGGTATCGTTACCCCAAAACACTCACATGAGCCTCTTTTTTAGCAATAATATCCTTTCATTTATGTTGACACATCAATGGGACAAGATTCTCTCATTTCCTAATATTTGGAAGTAA
Source organism: Viscum album (assembly GCA_963277665.1). Lineage (NCBI taxonomy): Eukaryota > Viridiplantae > Streptophyta > Magnoliopsida > Santalales > Viscaceae > Viscum > Viscum album. The sequence goes on from OY728158.1 coordinate 329,380,938, forward strand.
ATAATGAGTATATAGATGAAAAAGACCTTCTAAAATCCAAATAAGATTAATTTAAACTATATGACTACCCCATGTAAAATATATATACCTATTAATGATAGATAATTTAACCCCATAAAAAATTTATACATCTCTTAAAGAGAGATAATTTCACCTCTTAAAAATTCTCGATGCCTAATATTATAATATGTAATTATTCAATATCATCATCCAAGAAGGTAAACCCTTCTAGCGTTGGTATCCTATGACACCGTGAATCATAAAAACATGTCGATTGACTCCAATAATCATGATATAGGTAGTTACATAAAAATATCTAATCTAGGGAACAACCCTATCACCGACTCATTATAGGTTTCTCCCTTTCCTATCTACTTTGGTCAAAGCTTGGAGACCTTTAACTCAAACCTATTTCTATATTTGGAGCTCTAGGAATTTAAACTAGTTGTATTTATAGTCCATGTTGTATGATTTTAAACATAAAAGCCCAATGTCCTCAACAAACAATGTTAGTTAACAACCATACCCTATTAAATGAAATACGGATGCCTCATCCGATAAGTGTGGGATGATTATAAAAATAATTACCACATATAAAACTAAGATTCCTCATATGATAAGTATGAAATGAACCACACATTACCCGTATAAAACTTGTATTTCTCCAAATATGAGATGATATGGTATCTTTTCCAGAGATGAAATCACTCCACCAGAAATAGTCTCTTACCATGTCACACCTCAAAACTATGTTTGTCTTGATGCCCATTATGAGGAGATACATATTGATGCATGTATATTACATCTCAGTCCCATCCCTACCAGCAACTCATCATGGGGACGTTTCCCTCTAGGCCAGACTTGAATCTTCTCAACCCACATGTTTAAATAGAACATTTGAGCACATGAGGAAATATCTCCCATGGAACCTAATATTCTATATGGTACATTCCTACATACACTTGTGCGGTTCACACATTCTACTATTTGGATAATCCTCACCCTACTAATCTGAAAAGGATCTCTAATGAAATGATTCATGGACATAGTGTCTTACATACTATCTCATGCTCATTAAATGAAGTACATTTACCGATAAAAAGAGGATCTCATGCTTTGATCTCCATAAATAGTAGATAATGATATTTTTCATCCTATCCTCAACTAGCTCAGGTATCCTATGTTTCAAACATAGTCAATAATAATTCTATTTCGGTCGATTACTCCCATTTCACTTCCCAGTTCTCAAAAGTTGTAATTGTCATCATGATATTTTTCCGGTCACTTCTTCCCCTCATTGGGTTCACCCCTACAATCAATTATAACTATATAAATATCCTTGATTCTTGAATCAATCATGGCTCAGAAGGGCTTAGGGGTTGGGAGGAAGTCTACCTCAAGCATGGTTGAGTTGCATGGCCACCACATGGTTCTAATTCTATAACCTAAATGAGTATTCCATGTCCATGAATCACTAATATAAACTAATTTTAAATCAACCTCAGAATGTGTTGTGTGGTGTTGTACCCATTCTCTATCAATTTAGGTCATGTGTTTTACTCCTCCTCACTACACATATCCATTTATGATGTTCCAATATATTTTCCAAGAATCACGACCATTAATTTTTTACTAGTCGTCTCCATTATTTTTTAAATTTTGTGTGCATTAATCTGTTAGGCTATTGGTATTTCTGGTTTGATTTGTTTTTCAGGGTAGTGGTGCAGTGGAAGTAGATTTTTTTTTCTGGTCAGCTTTTCGTGGTAGTTTTAACTACCGTGAAAAGTAAACAGGTAAGACATTAGCGGCGGTTAAAACCACCGCTACAGAGTCGCATCACACACGTTCATTCCACGATGGTTATAGTGACTTTAGCTACGGTTTTATGGCCACTCGATTTTATTTTATTTGCGGCGGTTATAACCGCTGCTAATAAAATAAAATATAGGGCTCATAAAAACCACTACTAAACTCAGTAAAACCACCGTGAAATAAGACAACTACGACAATTCCCGTAAAACGCCGCTAAATGGAAATAACCATCTCTAATAGATTTCCGACACCTAATTTAGCAGCGGTTTCTGTAAACCGCTGCCAAACCATGTAGCGGCAGTTTAAACCGTCGCTACATGCAAAAATAATCGCCACTAAATGGCGGTTTTCTTGTAGTGAGGTAACAATAGTTGGGGAGTGTGAATAGATTATAGGAAACTGAATCAATCCACTCATAAGAACCATTTCCCACTTCCATTCATTGACCACATGCTTGAGAGAATTATAGGAAGGACATACTATTTTCTTCTTGGATGGTTTTTATAGATATTTTCAGGTTACCATTATAGCATATGACTAGGATAACAAGACATTCAACTTCCCATTCAGTATATTTTCTTATCGAAGGATGCCATTAGGACTTTTTAATGCCTCAAGTACCTTCCCAAGATGCATGATAAGTATATTTTATGATTTAAATGATACTTTAATGGAGGTATTTATGGATGGTTTTACTATGTATGGTTCTCCATTTGATGGGTGTCTCTTTAGTTTGGGTAATGTGTTTCATTATTTCCTTAAAAAAACATGGGTTTGAACTTTGAGAAATGACATTTCATGGTAGGGAAGAGTATTTTCCTAGGACATGTAGTGTCACATCATGGAATTGAGGTTGATATATCTAAGGTAGATATTATTTAATACTTTCTATATCCATCATGTAACACCCCAAGCTTCCATGGTAATTTTCCCTTTGAATAATACAATAGCTTGCGTTGTACGCAACTTGGAGTTTTAACACACCACGACCATTCAAACTAGCCATTATAAATAGTAATACCAAATTTTTGAAATTTTATAAATTTTATTTTTCAAAATTTAATTCATTTTTGAATTCGGAATATCGAAATTAGCTTAGGGTAAATTTTTGGTATTTTTATGAAAACATTCAATTTTTGATGAAAAGTGAAAAACACTACGTTATTGTTTAAAACCGACTTTTTATTTAAATAATTAGTTATTTTATTTAAATTTATATTAGGTAAAAATAGATACATAATACCTATTTATGTTTAATGTAATTCATTGGAGTCATTTTATAATAAGATTATAATAATTTTTGGTGAATAGTAACTTTTGACTTTTATTTACCACAGTTAAAAGTAAATATGATAATTAAAGGTAAAAAATGATATTATAATTACCCTAAAACATGTCCTAATTCTATAGGATAAGTTATTTCGACCAAAATCTACTTTAGGAATGAAATATTTTCTTTTTGGTCCACATGGATTAGATTAGGATATTTATTATTATTTTATTTAAAGAAGAGTTAAAAGTATTAAATTCAAAGTTTAATAACTAAAATATTTTTAATATAGGGTTAAACATAAGATAAATTCGACTATAAATATTCATTATAAATCTAAAAGTATTTCCTACATAATGGTATTTTATTTATAATTTTTATACATTAAATAATTAAATTTATTTATGACACAATGATGATGCAGTAATTACCTCATTAATGAAGGATTAAAATAATTGATATTATAAATATAAAAATAAAAGTAAATTGATACTTTGGATGCATTAAAAGAATTTACTAGATTAATATGACATGTAAGGGTTTATTCAATGAATTTTTTTCGAAGTAATCATGCTGTTATGACTTTCACAAAATCAAAATACCAAATAGTATCAAAAATGACATAAATGAGTTTTTAAAACAAATACTGTATTATTAAATGATATAATATTCCTAAAAATCTAAGGTTTGGAAAAAATATGTATATAATAATATATATGTCATTAATGAACCACTTGGGGTTCTCTTGGATTTTTATAGTATGTTTACTAACTATTTATTATAATAATACATGAATAAATGGTAAAAGTTAAACTATTTAACTAAGTTTAATCTAAAAGATAAGGTTAATATGGTGACCTAAAACTGTCTAAAACTTATTGGTTGAGAGTTTTTAGACCCATAACTACCTTATCCTAGAAATAAATCATTTTGGAGCTATTATAAACAGAATATGATTTTATAATAAAATAATATTTCAAGCTTTTCCTAAAGTGACCCTCACCTCTCTTATAAAAGGGTAATTACACTTATACTAAAATAACACCTCCAAAGCCATTTGTCTCGGCCCAAACTTGCTCAAATATCCTCCAAACTACCCTAAATTATACCTAGAATCCTTAATTTGATCAGAAATCCAACACAAGGAGTCCTTTTGATCAACTCAAAAGAAAACACCCGAAGAAGAGGTAATAATTTCACCACTTCTTCTAGCATTATTGTTTCCATAACAAAATAATAAATCCAGTACCTTATACATACTGTGATGTTATTATAAATATGGTACAACCATATTCATTATTCTATCCATCCAATGAATGACATGTCACCATACGTGCGTATGTACGACTTACTGTCTCCACATCATGATGTAGTTTATTATTCAAACACTTCATTATTTGGATGGGTATAATAATGAGTATAACTGATGTAAATAATAAATATAACATGTTAATGATTCTGTATATATTATATATCATTAAATTACATATGATTTCACCATCAATATAATGATATTTTCACTCCTGCGTACGTACGAATTACCGTCTCCACGAACGTGATGATATTCATTCTCCATCATAATAATTCAAGAATAAATTTCATTTTATGATTAACAATAATGGTTAAGAACTTAATATAATTATATATATGAATAAATTAAATTCTATAAATAACAAACATGGCTTACTTAACCAATCATATAAAGGAAAACGAATTAGTTAACACTCGAAACAATAATACTACTGAAATATTATTAACAAAGCAATATTAGAAGATCATATATGATATCATATTTATGAATGCGGTTCTTATATAATTTAGTAACAATGATTTAACTATTATACAAGAGATTAATGTACCCTCAATCAAGGAAAAATACAAGGTAAGGGTTAATTCTACAATCTATTCATTATCCGAGGTTGTTTATATGTGAGTATCTAATGTGACCTCTTTATCATCCACATCCATGTTTCTTAAAAAATGTATTTCAAAACATTTTTTCTATTCCTTAGACTATGGTTTAAATTAATTTATACCCTTTTTTTACTTTTTATGATATTTTTATAAAGGAATATTTTCGTAATTTTCCAAACAAGGTCCTTTACGACCTTTTCGAAAAAATTAAGGAAAGAATGTTTTTTAACTTATACGGCGGGTGCGACTATTTTTTGCCATTATAACACCTTCGAAGCTTCCCTTACAAGATTATAAGAATATTTCCAAAATAAATGTTTTATTTTCTAATTATGTGACTTTTAAATGGTTTCAAAATAGAAAGAGGTATTTCTTTCAAATAGTTTTCATTTCATCTATGTCAACATCCTTTGATGGATTTTAAACTTGTTTGAAATTGATTTATTATGATACAAATATTATATATTGTATTGAAGGTTTTGTAATATGTTTGACTGTGAATGTGTTATTTTTAAACCATTCATTGATTATAGATAAAGTATTGACATTTCATATGCTAGTTTTAATATGAATGTTTATGTTATGTTTAAACCTTTTCATATAAGGAATGCATTGGAATTAGTAAGTGACGGGTGGTGCCCCCTATAGCTTCTCGATGAATCAGTAGGTCTCATGAGGCAAAATAGTGTCTTGGCACAAGGTGTTTACAAAATCTTATTTGTAGTCTTGGCATGAGGCCTTGACTATGTGGTTATGATGTCCGACATTTTGCATTCCATCATTATAAAATTGTCAATTTGATATTAAATGTGATTATTCAACTTGTAGAATATCCATGTGAATAATTAAATTGAATTAGTTGATTTATATTTGCCATATTATTATAAAGTTTAAGTTTACAAGGATTTTTTTAGTCTTATACATTGTCTTAAATGTTTATGCTTATTTAAGAAAGTTTCTACTATATTTTTTTCCTAAATGAGAATCTGATCTCACCCCTTTCCTTGTTTTATTTTTCCCAAGATGTGAAGAAGTATTTTATGGTTGACCTGCAGGGATAGGCTAAGGGATATAAGTGTGTTAAAAAGGGTACAAATATTTTTTTTTGTTTTTACTTCATGATGCAATGTAAAACTTATGTATGTATCTACTACTTCCAAGGCTACTAAACTGACCGGTCTTTCAGGATTTGATCCCTTGTGATCATGCCAATGTTATGTAATAATGCACTAAATTTGGGTAACGAGGGTCGAGGTATTACACAACATACGTGAATCATTTTCAATCATTCTTTGTAAATGTTGGTTTTTATCGACGCTTCATCAGAGATTTCAGTAAGATCACTCTACCCTTATCTCAATTACTTCAAAAAGATACCAAATTATTTTTTGATGATTTATATAGGGTATCATTTTACGAGATAAATATGTTTATGACCAATCCAATAATCATACAACCCCAAAATTGGGAGCTTCTATTCAAGCATATGTGTGACACTTCCAAATTCACATTTGGAGATGTCTTATCGTAGAGAGTAAAATCACATACACATGTGATTTCCTATTATTAGAGGACATTGGATTAAGCCCAATAAAACTAAACAATGATTAAAAAATAGTTTCTTATAATTATATATTCTTTAGATAAATTCTGTTCATATTTTTTGGTCTCTAAAGTAGTTACTTTTTATAACTATATAGCTATGAGGTACCTCTTGAAGAATCCAGATGAAAATCCCATACTTATCTGTTGGATGCTCCTTCTTTAAAAATTCAATATTTAGATAAAGAAAAAGAAGGGGTCATAGAACTTTGTGTTGGACTATATGATTATAATTACTCACACACTAGAGGATGGAACCTTGGACCAGGTACCACTTTAGGACAAATTTCCCGATTAGAATCTTTATTCACTATCAGGTAAACATCCTTGGTTTTTTTTGATTTAGGTGACTACAATTTTACCTCTAAAATTCCAAAAAAATTAAATAAACATAAATTCTAAAAAATGAATAGTGATTCTAGGTTTATTTGTGGGATGATCCCTACCTATACACATTTTTAATGATAAAGTTATTAGGAGGTGTGTTCCTGATCATGAGTTTGATTCTATTCTATATTTCAACCACACACTTTCTTGTGAAGGATACTTTGTAACAAAAAGGACAGCTAGAAAATTCTTATACTTTGGATTATATTTTCCTAGCTTGTTCCATGATTCTCATGTGTTTTTAAGTCATTATAACATTGCTAACACATTGGAAATATTTATAGGAGACACGATATGCATCAAAAACCCATATTATTATGCAAAATTTTTGATGATTGGGCATTATTTTTATGATAAAATTTTCATGTTCATTTAATTTTTTGTACATTTTGGTTGTTGTTTATTATTTTAGTAAATGGTTAGAGGACAAGGATAGTAGGACTAATGATTCTAATGTTGTATTTGATTGCATCAAGTGATTGTTTTACAAGTTTAATGGAGTACATAATCAATGAAAAGGGTCACAATTTTACAATAATAATTTTCATTCCATATTTCAGAAGTATGGGTTTATATATAAAACTTCTACTCCATACCACCACCAAAACAAATGGCTAGTCTGAAGTTTCAAATTGGGAGTTGAAACAAATTTTGGGGAAAACTATGTAGCCAAATATAAAGGATTAGAGAAAGTGATTGGATGATGAGATATAGGCTTATAGGATAGAATAAAAGACTCTCATAAATAATTCCCCATTTTATATTGTTTTTGGGAAACATTTCTATATCCCCATGGAAGTCATGTGTCAGAAATTTTAAGTGATAAAGAAGCGAAAAATGGATTTATACAAAGAAGGGGATTAATGGAAACTATAAATTCAATAGATTATAAAGATATGATTATAATCATATGATAGATCAAGGATCTATAAAGAGCGAGAAGAAACACATGACAAGATGATCCATAATAGGGAGTTTCAAGATGGTGAAAAAGTACTTCTCTATAGTTCACAAATTAACCTGATTCCTGGTAAGTTATGTTCCATATGGTTAGGTCTTTATGTTGTATCTAATATTTTTACTTATGGTGTAGTGGAGATCCCACAAGAGGACACATGAGGGATCTTTATAGTCAATGTGAAATGTTTTAAGTAATAAATTAAGGTACTTCTCACCCATGTAGTTGATTTAATCATACTACATGACCCCATTATCACTTGAGAATATCATGTTATCCCTAACCCTTTCAATTTTATTTTATTTTTCCTATTTAAAATTATAAATTTCATGTAAATTTATCATATAATAGGTTCACATTGAATAAAATGTAATATTTTAAGTGTGTGAGAGGATATAACTTTTTTGGGTATCTTCTTTAGGTTTTTTCATTTGTATTTTTTGTGATAATTTTTTTAAAAGAAAAACCATGTACCATTCTCATTTATTTGTGGAACATATAAAAAATTAATGTTTTAAAAATTCATTGGTATCATGATGATAATGAGAAATAATTAATAATTAATGGTTTATTTTTATTTATGGAATTTATTGATGATATGACTGGTTGTGTCATTATACTATATTTTATATTTTGACACTATTATTTGTGAAATTTGTTCATGTAATTTTTTTATTGATTTATCTACACAACATCAAATAAAATAAGGAATTTTAAAAATTTTCTAACTCAATTGAAGGTATATCCAAGTTAGGTAAAAATATTCATCTTACATCAATGGTTGATATATATGTTCATTTCTATTTTGATCGATTTCATTACTGTACTAAATTGACCTATGTGTGTGTACATGATATCTGATAAAAATATATATTTTATTTTATTAATAAATATTGGAGTGATGAAGTGTACAATATGTGGGGATATCTAGGTCAGGAGTTTAAGGTATGAATTTTAGGAATGATAAGTGAGTGGGTCTTGAAATTTGATTATAAAGGAATGTATAACATGTTTGGTGGAATTAAACCTGGTGATAAGAAATTTTTTACTCAATCTGAGTATACTGAAGAAAGGGTGGATATATGATCTTTAAATGGTTGTCACACACACATGGGGGAATTAATGGCATGGTAGAACCACAACTTATTTCTCTATGATCAGTGTTATTAATATCACTGGATTTTGTTTTGAAATAATTTATGAGATGATGAATTTAAAATTTATTGATATTGACTTGATGAGATTCCACATTTCTTAAATTTCCACTATGTATTAGAAAATATGAACATGTGTATCTTGTCACAATTTTTTGAAATACAGCTTATGTGACTTTTCCTAGGGGTGCCAAAGGGTACGTGTGGGGGAGTTGATAAAATGATTTGTTTAGAAAATTTTATTGATAATAAATTTCACAATTTCCAAAAATTATGTTAAATATTTTTATTTATAGAATATTTTGAATTAGATCATTAATTTAAAATTTTGATGAAAATTCATATTTTGACCCATTAAACTATTGTATTTTATTTATAAATATTTTTATATATATTATTTTAACTTGAAATTTTGTAAAATATTTCTTCACTTAATTTTATACAAAATTCATTAAGATCATATGAGTTGGATCATGTATTTTACTGGAGTAAATGGGCCATGTCTCAAAACCAGGCTAAACTCACCAAATTTAAAACCACTTCACAATTTGGTCTATATATTCTATATATGGGATTGTATTGGGATACAATTTTTATAATATATATATGAACCAGTGATAAAAAAATAATCATTAAGGATGATTTTTTATGCATTTATAAGGTCAAAAATATATATCAAGTTAGATTAAAATATTTTTCCAAATTTTCTATTCACACTTATAAAGTCTTGAAAACCTATCCTCCACACCACTCTATAAATATGTGTTATTATCTTTTGGAGGGGGTTAAAAGAGAATTAAAGGATTGTTTCAGAGGATAATAGGTTCCATTACATTTAAATAAACCATTGGAGGAGGGAAGCTCTCAAGTCAGGATCTCCTCCAAATGACTCTTATTTTCATCTTATTTATTGTAAAATTATTGTTCTTGTAAAAAAATCTCCATTTATATTTTATTTATTCTATTATTTTCAATTTAATTATTATTTCATTTACTTATTTGGTCTAAAAATCAGGATTGGAAACATTATTTGGTTATACCCTCTCTAAACCTTTGCGCATGCAAAATGTTTCTAGGATGACTACACTGCCCTTGGAAGAGAAGATTTTATTAATATTAGATCTAATTATCACCTTATTCACTTATTGGTTTTTAATAAATGAGCTACTATAATTAAAATAATATTATCTATGTATTTTTTTTAACTTATAAGAAACTAATAAAGAAATTTTACAATTAACAAAAAACATGCGAGGTCGAGTGATGTGTGAATTGTGAGAGCGTGATCTTAATTGGTAATAAAAAACAACATTGGATCAATTTAGAGTTCAAATATAACCCCTAAACTCAATTCATACTCACATAAAATATGATTATGATCCCTAATTCAACACTTACCATAAGTTAGCCTTGGAATGAAAATCAAATCACGGTGCTACTATTTTATGTTCCAAAGCTAGCCTAGGGATTAATTGATTCCATCTTTGTGGTTGAGGTAAATTTTCATATGGTTTATGGGTTATAAAATAGGGGAAAATAATTACATTTATTCTAATTTAAATGATAATTATTAATAATAAAGTTAATAGGTAGAGTTAGATCAATTACATCTTCAAATTTTTTTTTAAAAAATATTCTCATTGTGTTTTATTAATAAAATTTCAAAAATAAAAAAATATAATTCTATTTAAACAGAAATATTTTTGTTTTATAAATTTTAAAAAACCCCATCCTTTTTAGTAGTGTGTTTCTTTTATTTTATTTTAGTTTTTAAAATACCTTAAAGATGTTTTATTAAGTACTTCCTCCTTAGATAATGACCTTGGTCAGCCACTCTGTTGCACCTAAGAACAAAAAACCAACACATAATTTGAGAGAACCCATGAAAATTTATTTTAGGAATCAATTACCAATCAATCAAACATCACTTCCCAAAATTACAACTGGGCCTTTCAATTATCACTTATAAAATATACATTCTGTAAATCCCTTTACAAAACCATTTGGAATCCAAACAGAAATCCAAGGGTAATCAAGATCAAAACCAAAACACATCAAAAAAAAAACTAAAAGGAAAATACATTTAATATCAAAAAAAATCTATTCTCTAAAACATGATAAAAATTTATATCCGAATATACAACCCACTTTATAAATCACATTTGTCTTAAACACCATGAACAAACATTTTTCTTAGAGGAAACCACCATTTTCTTTTTATCAAACTTATGGAATGTATAAAATGATAATTTATATAAAAGTTACATTTAATTATGAAATTATACCCATTATGAAAAATTGTAATCAATATAAGTTATAGAAAAACATTGATAAAAAAAACTTAAATTACCCACATCATAATTATCCAGATTAAAAATGTAGTAATAAATACAAGCATCTATAGAACTCTTAAATAAAAGACACTGAAATGGAAACAACTACCTAATGTAGTTGAATCATATTGAATTTGATGAAAACCAATAGATTAGGTCTTAATAGAGGGCTCACAACCCCTTGAAACGAAATAATTAGTTTTAGAACAATTCTAAATATGGAAATTAGGAAACCATTGACATGAGGGTTAAAGGAGAAGAGAAAAATGGGTGAAACACAATAAAGAATGGGAAGGGGACCATTTCCATTAAATCTTAGTGAATAATCACCAAGAGGCCATAAGAAATCCATCATGGATGGATTGGATAAAAATGTAGAAGGTTGAAAGAGGTATTTCCATCATTTGGTTTCAAGTGGGGAACTAAATGGAGGAAACCCCAATTTAAAAAGATCCAAAAAGACAAAAATAACCATTTTTGAGTGGGTTTCTTAGTTTACACACATGTTTTACCAAACCAAGGGGTAATAAAGTATATTTATAGTATTAAAAGGTTTTATAATTTTTGCACTTTGGCTACAGAGTTTTTAAAACCATGCACAAATTGTGTGATCTAACGAAGTCCGAAATTTTAATATTTTTCATTCTAAAACACCTCAAACTCAATGGGCCATTACAAATAATAAATAAAGACACATAAAAGTGACATTGGGGTGTCACAATTCTCCCCACCATATCTTTTTCTACCTCTATAAAGTATTATACAAATTATCACAAGAGGGAATTCCAAGAATAACTTCCCTCTAATGAAGACTCTATCACTAAACCACCTCTTGAACCTAGAAAACAAGGACATGAGACAAAAACAACCCACTACCTTAGAAAACCATTACTGAATGATTTGAAATACATCAAATGACAACATACTAAGAATCACATGTAACAGACTCCTCACTGAATGAAAGTGAAGAGATAACAAAAAAAATATGTTGATATAACCACTCATATAGTATATTTTAAAATTAGGAGTATCAAGAAATCTACCATTACTCATAATACCCAATTTAATACCAAACCATATAAAAGGAACAAACATAAAAATAAAGTATGGTACATCTGAGGTCACCTAATCTATATTCAAAGACACATCCCAAATGAAAAGAATCATGAAAGGTAATAATAAAAGGGAATGAAAAAAACATGGAGACCTGAAAAAAGTCTCCCTAGAATTTAGAATTTATATGAAGTGGTGAAACATCAAAAAACTTCCCAAAATAATGATCATCACCAAAGAGATCGGAAAAAAAATCCTCAACAAACCAGCATAAAACAGCACAAGAGAGAACATCCTCGAGAATGACTGAAAGGTATCTAGACTTGATCACCTAGAAAACACACCCCATGAAATATTAGGGTCACAATCAACATTAAAATACCTAGACATGGAATAGAATGGTTTCAAACTCAGGCCGCAAAACTGATGAAGAGTAACTCATGACAACCTCATGGAACACCCACTCAGGGTGATATTGAATAAAATATCAACCAGATAACTCTGGATCTAACTGAAAACTAATATGTTATACCAATTACACTATCCCACACACAATATTTACCCATTTCTCCCATCAAATAAACCTAAACTCATGGTCCACACTTTGAAATGTTGATAACAAACATCAAGAATTTACATGGTATGAACATACCAAAAGATACAAAAACTATATTAAAATTAATTTAGTCCATTATATATAATTAAAAATTATAAAAAATTGATAGGAAAAGTATCAAACAAAAATAAAAATTGCAAAAAAGGAAAAAAAACACCATGCCTCCAACTCTCTGCTAGAAGCATCACCACATAAAATCAACCGATTCAAGGTCGGTTCTGAGAATTTTTCTTATGATGTCTGATTATCTTGGAAAAAATATAAATATGACTCTGATGGCCACAAAGATGATATGTTTTTAAATTTTATGGAAAATATGGATTAATAATCCAAGACCCCCATCACTGAAAATAAACTAATGGGCTGCACTTTATTGAAATGGAAATAGTTGGTTGAGAAGATGGCTTCCCATTATCATCAATTTCTTAATACCCCTCATCTATGATAGGATCATCCTTACTTGATATTTATATATTCAAAGCCTCATATAAAAAATATTTCATTTCTAAAATTTCCCCACCAATGATGTCTTTATAGCGTACTTCAATATAGGTTTTCAGGCCAGACTGAAACACCAACAAATGATGATTCGGATGAAAGCCTCTAGTAAAGAACCACACCTTATTAAAATCATCAGTATACAACACTAGAGATAAGAGATACTTTCCAATTTTTTTTCCAAAATAGTCTTTTAGTTATTGATCACCATATATAATACCTAAAAATTCCATCACCTTCTCAAATATTAATTATTTCAGATAAAACCACCGTATAAAGGTAGTAATGAAATATCCACAATGTTTCCCCTCAAATGGTTGTTCATGAACAATGCATTTCCACTATCCGAATCATTAAAATAGGGGAATGGTACACCTCACCCTAGAGGGTTCATGAGTTTATAGCGAGTTAGAAATCTATTCAACCTTATCTAGCCACTCAATCGCCTTATGGGATCCTCAATCACCACTGAAGGCTAGAGGATTCCAACTAAAAAAATCTCATTCATTATATATAAGCTGAGAAGAAAAAGGTTATACAACCCCATAATGAGTCTAGGTAGAGTCATAGACCAAAAATAAAAATCCTAAATCATTAGAAAAACTAAATGAGACATTCCCTTCTTGACTTACTGGTTCCTTCTCAGGGTTCATTTAACTACCCAGAGTTTATAAATAATACATGTTTCTTGAAATAAATGTGTGTTATATTATATAAGTATTATAAAAATATATCACATAGAGAAACTAACAAAAATTTAATTAATTAATGAATATCATTATATTAGTCAATGACTAAACCCATTAAAATTCAAAATATTATAAGGGAAAAAAATTTAAAATAAAAAAACTAAAATGGGAAAATATGGATCACCCTAATTAGATAGAATCATCTCTCCCATGAAAAAAACTGAGGAAAAGAAAAAATACCAGTAAAACAATATAAATTTTATAAAATGGAAATATTGAACCTTGAGAATTTTTTTAGTGAATTATAAATGAAAGAATGAAGTGGAATTTATAGGATGTAATATAACCATTGTGAATAATAATCCAACTATTAGAATAGTAATTTTATCTAAAAATAATAAATTATAATTTAAATAATATTTATTATGAGTAATTTAAAAATATATAAACATTATAATTTCATAAAATTAATATAAATGTTAAAAACTCAAAGAAAATTAAAAAGATTTTTTAATAAGCAATATTTTAATATATTTATTTAAAAATAATATATTTTATATAAAATATTAAAATTACCTAGGTTATAAAATTATTCTGATAAAATTAATTTAATTTTTGAAACAATAATGTTTAAATTTTCCAAGGGGTTTTTTTCTTGGCAATTTTTTGAAATACTTCAATTTTCTGGTGAATGGTAAAAATAAAGTTTTTTCTGTAATCAGTGTATCTTGAATCAAATCATTCATGTTATAATAATGAACTAATATTTTATAGAAATTTAGGTTCAAAAAAATATATTTAAATTTAAAAATGAGCCAATAAAATATAATAACATGATTTTCAATCCTAAAAATTACTTTCCAATGTCTAAAGTCAAAAGTATTTCTTTAAAAAACAATTTTCTCAATTTTCCACTTTCCACTTTCCTTTTTAATAAACTATTGAATTTAAATTATAAAGGGGGTTAAAGTCATAAAGGAATTATATTATATTTATATATGATTAATTATGTCAAAAATATTACTATTATAAGGTTTACCCTTGATATTGTATTTTATTTAATATTATATTCTAAAAATACCCTTCTCCTCAAGTATATATAACCCCTCTCCCTCCGCTTGAAAAAAAAATTCACTATAAATTTTAAAATCCAAATATCTATCAAAATAAAATATATTAATCCCATTATAATCCTTGTGTAAGTTATATAGTAATCAAACTCTAATATTCCAAGAATTTAAGGATCATAGAAAAGGGACCACTTCAAGAAAGTGGTAATGTTCGTTCATCCTTTTGTTCCATTTTCATTTTCTAATTTCATATAAATTATCTATTTTCTAATTAAAAATTTATTAAAATAATGAAAAAATATATTAAAATTATATTTATAATTCAAATATCAATTAAATTTTTAATTTTTATATATAATCATATATTATACATACCACGCCTCCACTTCGGGCAATGTCCCGTTAACGGCTGGTTAACCTCCAATGAGGATGTTTCCAATTCTTTTCTTATCACCCAACTTATGGATGGTTATAATAAATTATTTATGATATATAAATATAAAAATATATGTATTATAATATTCTATAATTAATTCTACTTATGTATAAATTACCTTAAAAAAATAGCGAAATCGAAGCAAAACGAGAAATTTTTAAGTAAAACAAGATATAAAAATACTTCAACATTAAATAAGAAAATTAAGAAATATAATAAGATGATTATAATTGATAAATAATATAAAAATGAAAATAATTCACTTTTTAAATTTTTTTAATAAACCCAGGTTTATTATTCATAAGGCAGAAAATGATTAAATAAAGAGGGATTTAAGGTAAGGAGATTCTCGAACACAATTTTTTTATTTTGGGTTATCTATTATTTCACATTGATTTCAGTATGAACATTCATTTAATACATAAAATATGTTATTTAAATATTATTTTTATTTTCTTTTAGGTATGTACATGTTTTTATCCTTCCAAAATGTTATCTAATCCATTTACAATGTTTTTTTTTCAAAAACACTTCAATTTCAAAAAAATATCTTGAATCCTATTGAGTTTTTTTTCCTTTCAAATAAGAAAAATATATTTTATTTTTAATTATGATATAATTTGGGAATATTAATGTTCATTTATTTAATTATGATATATAAAATCTTTTATGAAACCCATTCCTTTCCATGAGTTATTTCATGACTACAATTGTTATCCTTACATGTTCCATGCATGATTATGATCATTTTATGATGTGATGGGTGGGCCAAAAATTATATATCCCTCCAATGCATTGGGTAATGTGGTATATATTAGGAGATAATTTTTATTATGAATTAACATGATTATATCTTTTTTCATAATGATGATGATATGATTTATGCACATATGTTATGCGTGGACATGATGCTAGCTTAGTTCACAATAATGATGTTATGATTTATGAACATATGTTATACATGGAAATGATTCTATTTTTGTTTAAAAATATGTTTGGTAATTGAAAACCAAGTTATGATGTTTCATTATTATGCATATTTCACATTCTATACCTTTATAAAATATTTCACTCATGCTTATATTTATGATCCTATGTTTATGATATGATGATGTCAATTATTCTCACCCATGTACCATTAATTCATGTCCATTATTCCATTACTTAATGGGACTTTAAACCACCCCATTATTTGATGTATATTATCATCTGAATACACATACTAAGAAGATCATGAGATCTTTATAAGGATAAAGTAGAATAATTTAAATAATGTTTAAGTTTTATTTTTTACAAGTGATGTATATTCCTAGTTAGCGCAAGATACTTAAAATTTGGATCTTGGATTTGTATTACTATTATGTTATTTATATTTAATGTGATGTAATATTAATATAAGGAAAATTTTATTCACTGTAGTTGGTGTCAGAGTAATAATTTTGGTAATTTAATAATTATGATTAGAAAATGTTAGTGAAAACAATAAGTATAAGTCTATAAATAGGTAAATATTTTAGAAGAATTATTTTAGAAAAATGATAAACATAGGGATCCCATAAGTTATTCCTTTAGAGTTAATATACACATAATAATAAATTATTTATTCATTATTTGTTGACTTATGATTTTTTCAAACCTTTTATATTTTAAATAATGGTGTGAACTGGGATAAACCATACCGACAACCTATTTGAGGGACAATGAAATTATTGTCCAAAAGACTTCCCCAATGTCATGGGAGGTGGATTTCAAAACTTCATGGTGATTATTAAACATTTGTCTTAGGATATGAGTAATAACCTGAACAATGTGATACATCTACATTCCCCCAAGAAGGAGAAACTAGCCATTGAGTCATTTTTCAGAAACTACCTCCAATATTTAGTGGGTCTGCCAATCCACATGTCACTGAATAGTGAGTTGACCCAATAGAGAAGATATTTTACGTGGTTCACTATTTTGAGAAGGAGAAGGTGACTCTAGCCATGTATATTTTAGATAGAGAAGCCGATCAATGACTGGAGTTGATAAAGAACACCAATTAAAATTATTAAATGGAAGAGATGGAGTGGGAATACTTTAAAATAATATTTATTTATAATAATTTCCCTAGAACTCTTCTAAAAAATATAAAGAGATAATTACTAGATCTTAAGTAAAGGGTGGGTGAATCAGTCATGGATTATGAGGAAAACCTTAAAAGGCTTGAAACTTACACCTCATGTTTTTATTTCAAAAATGATAACAAAATAGACCGATTATTTAGTGGTTTAAAACTAGAACATTGAGATTCTATAGTTATATAAGACATTTAGATTTACAAAGAATTATATTGTTGTTCTCTCAAAGTATAGGTGGAGTTTTTTGAATGGTACTATGTTTATGGATATAAGAAGAGAATAAAAGAGTTTCAAGATGATGGGTAAAATAAAAGAGGAGGAAAGAGGATCCAACCACCCACATGTCAAAAATGGGAGAAGAATCATTATAGGAATTTCCAAAAAGGGATGGTAAATGATTTAAGTGTGTGTGAGAAGAAAAAAAAGATCATGAATATTGAAGATACATGAAGAATACAATCAATATGATGGGGGAAAGGTAAGAACCTCATAATGCACCACCCATGGAACAATTTTTCAACTTTAGGGAGCAAGGGAACTATAAAATCTAGTGCTCTAAACCATGTGCCCTTGAGGTTAATCAGTATTAACAACCACCAAAGCCAAATGTGAAAGGGAAAGCATATTCCATCACTATAACTAAATTAGAGAATGAAAATAAAGTCATATAAGGTAAAATTACTATTCAACCAACAATGGGAAAAATTTATTTTATTTTTTCTCTATAAATTAATTTATATCCTAAAAGTTTTTTATATTTTTTTGAATCACAACCTCAATACCTTAAATTATAGATATCCATAAAAAACCTAGTGGTGCGATCAATGAAACCCAAGTATTCGACTCTTATTATAAGGACCTGACCATATTAAATACATAACCTTGAATTTAGTCAAGAAAACCCTTTATTTTACATTTAGGATATTTTAAAGTTTAGAGCTTTAGATAATTGAGACATAATACATTCATAACATTCACATTTTTATAGAGTGGATACCATAAAAACAATTTCCATTTTTTTTCAAAATTTAAAACATTAAAACTTAAAACATGATTCCTTGAAAATTATTTAACATTTAACATGGATTCATTTTTTGTATTACACATCCATTAACCTGTGAAAATCATTTAAAACTTGGGATGATCACAAAAACTTAGTAAGGGATATAAAAATAAGGAAAGAACACATTAGTCCATGAATACTTGTAACATATGAAATCATTTTCAAAAGACATACTTATCACCAGTATATATATACTTACTTTGGGAAACATGGGATTTACACAATACCTAATAACATAATTATAACCATAAAGGTATATTGGGTAATTAATCACATAATCTTGGAACCCTCTCGGCTACCTTATAATTTGTAACCTTCATGGATACCTTACTATTTGTGTAACCATTACAATTACACTTGGAGTAACAATACGACCGAACTCCAAATTACACGTACCCAATGAATTGGAAGGACATATAGGTCCCACCCTTCATCATAAATAATACCCAAGATCTATAACATAATCATACAACATGAATATTAGCATAAAAATATTTCTTTTTAATTTTGTAAAATAGAATTTTAAAAGAGGATATTAAAAGAAAAGTCCTTTATAAATATCATATAATTGAAGTGAAACTTAATAGAGTGTATGGAATATGTATATACTCTGTAAATATACATAATTAAACATATTATAATCAGAATTCATCACACAATCAATTTAAATACCACATAAATAATGAAGAATAAGGTTAACCCAATGGATGGAAATCAGGTTAAGAATTTCCTTACAAACATTCAGTAGCCTAACGGCTATGTAACATGGTTTTAGAAAATATTAAAAAGAGAGGGGAAAAGGTCACCCATCAAAAAATGAATCATAATACAAAAAAACTAAGAATAATAATGAAATAAGAACACAGTATGAAAACTTGAAAGTTATACCACATAAAATAGAACTTGAATGGAAAAAGAAAGAAATTGAGAACTTTCTTACCTTACAGAGTAACTCCTAGAACTTGAAGGTTGGGACCTTTGGGGATTGATGAAACCTTGGGAGGTATACTAGGGAGTTAAGGAGTCCATAACTTCATTGATAAGAAATTTTAAAGGATATTAATGAAGGAATGGGTTGGTATTTATAGCAAAAGTGAGGGATTATTTTAATAATTTCTAAGGGACACCTCATTAGTGGTATTTGCAAAACCATGGGCTTGCCCATGGTATTTGCCCATGGTATAAGCTACTTAGAAAACCTAATAACTTATTTTACCGCAAAAAAGTCTACCAGATTTATTACATCATTATTACATCATTAATGATGTCATTAACACACAGAAACTCAAAACATTATTTTTTACTATTCAACGAAAAATCAACTAGTTCAAAAAAATCCCCAAAATTAACCTTAACCATTTATCGATGTGTAGAATTGAAAAATTAATTCCATTTTTTGAAAATAATTTTCTTAATAATTTTTAAATAAAATCATACATAATTCAAAAATTAATAATTTAATAACTATAACTACTTTTATATCACATTTTAAAATTAATGAAGATGTCATTATCTTAAAACCTTAAGAAAATAAAATAATAATACAATTTACTATTCATTAGGATTATATTACTATTCATAAGGGTATGTTACTATTCACCAAAAACACAGTTGGTTCTGATAGACTCTAAATATCATATTGAACACAATTATAGATGAACATTTTTCAAAATTCCAAACATAGAAGCAGTAAAATTATATTTAAAGGCTACTTATAAATATCTACATTAAACACATTTTCAAGCATTTCAATTTATTTTTAGAAAACCTTATGGTGTTACATTATCCCCACCTTCTAGAAATTGCATCCTTACAGTTTTATTTAATTATTAAACAAGTGAGGGTACCTTTCCATCATAGCATTTTCAGTCTCCCATGTTGCTTCTTTAACCATGTGGTTTCTCCACAAAACCATTACCTTGTGTATTAACTTATTTCACAATACCAGTTCCCTTAGATCAATAATCTATACTGGTTTCTCTTCATATAAAAGGTTCTCCCCTAGCTGAATTACTTCTAGGCTCAAAACATGAGTCGAATCTGGTACATACTTCCTCAACATCGAAACATGAAAAACATTGTGTACATGAAACAAACTTAGAGGAAAAGATACTCTGTATGAAACTAGTCTAACTTTCTATAGTATTTCAAAAGGAACAATGAACCATGGACTTAGATTTCCCTTCTTACCAAAATTCCTAACACTTTTCTAAGGAAAGATTTTAAGGAAAACATGGTCACCTACCTCGAAAGAGAAGTCGTTACTTCTATTATCTGCATAACTTTTCTGCCTGCTCTGAGCTATCCTCATGTGCTATTGAATCATCTTAACTTTATTAGCCACTTCCTCTACTAATTCTTCCCCCATCAACTTTCTTTCACTGAATTCATCCCATAACACTAGAGTCTGACACTAATTTCTATACAAAGCTTCAAAAGGTGTAATCTGTATACTGGAATGAAAACTGTTATTATAAGAAAACTAAACTAAAGAAAGATGATGATCCCAACTTCCCTGGTATTCCATTGAACAAGCTCGAAGCATATCCTCCAAAGTTTGAATCATTTTTTCTAACTACCCATCAGATTGAGGATGAAAATCTGTACTGAAATTTAACTCTGTTCCCAATAACTTCCGAAGTCCCTTCCAAAAGTTATAAGTGAACCTGGGATCCCGGTCAGATACAATAGAAAGAGAAACTCCTTGTAACCTGACAATCTCCATCAGGTTTAATCGAGAAAGCTGATCCAAATACATTTCATCTCGAATAGAAAGAAAATGTGAAGATTTTGTCAGCCGAAACACAATAACCCAAATTGCATTGTTACCTCAAGATGTATTAGGTAGTCCCACCACAATGTCCATGGATACATTCTCCCACTTCCACTCCAGCAGTGGAAAAGGTTGAACCTTACCCTTCGTTAACTAATACTTTGCTTTAACCTGTTGAGATGTCAAAAATTTCATGGTAAAATCTGCAATATCCCTTTTCATTCCATCCCACTAGTAATATTCCCAAAGGTCTTTATACATCTTAGTACTTTCAGGATGAACCAGAAATGGAGAACTATGAGCTTCACACAAAAAATAATTCTTCAACTGATAATCACAGGGCACACACAACCTTTTTACAAATCTTAAAACACAAACTTTATCAAGGTTAAATTCTGGAAGCTTACCCATTTTAACCAATTATACTTTTTTCTATAGCTCACGATCTTCCTTCTATGCTCTCTTAATCTTGTTTGACAACAGAGACTGCACTGAAACCTGAAACCAAACAAAGGTATTTCATGCACCAACAACTTCTAATCCAAAATTCATCAAATCATTAATCAAGGGATCATGTTCCAAATGTAACATGGTTAATGATGCATGATGTTTTTGACTCAAGGAATCCACCAGTTTGTTTGATTTTATAGGATGGCAATTGATCATGTAATCATAATCCTTTATCAGTTCAAGCTATCTTCTCTGCCTAATGTTTAATTCATTCTGAGTGAATATATACTTAATACTTTTATGGTCAGTATATATTTGACATTTGGATCCATATAAATGTTGCATCCAAATTTTCAAAGAAAAAACCACAAATTCTAATTCCAAATCATGTATGGGATAATTTAACTCATGAGGTTTTAGTTATCATGAAGCATAATAAATTACATGATCATTCTACATCAAAACACAACCAAGTCCCTTCAACGAAGCATCACTGTAGATGATGAAATCACCATTTTGGGAAGGCAAGGCCAAAACTAGAGCATTTAACAATCTCTTCTTTAGTTCCTTAAAACAAACATCACATTCTTCTGTCCAAACAAATTTAACCCCTTTCTGTGTTAACTTAGATATCAAGCTAGATAACTGAGAAAAGTTATTTAAAAAACATTAGTAATAACCTATTAATCCAAGAAAACTACAAATCTATTAAACATTTGTGGGTCTTGGAAATTCATAAACCACTTTTGTTTTGGCAGGATCAACTGTTATTACATCGTTAATTACAATGTGCCCAAGAAAAGAAATCCGTTGCAACCAAAAATCCCACTTGCTGAATTTTACATACAGTTTCTTTTCTTTTATGTTTTGTAAAACAACCCTTAGATGTTTTTCATGCTCCTCTTTATTTTTAGAAAATACCAGAATGTCATCAATAAATACAACCAAAAACTTATCCAAGAACTCATGAAATACTCTATTCATAAGATTCATGAATATAGCAGGTGCATCAGTTCACCCAAAGGCATAACAAAAAATTCATAATGACCATATCTAGTACGAAAGGCTATTCTTGGGACATCATACTCCTTCACCTTCAGCTGATGGTATCCGAATATCAAGTCAATATTGGAAAAGTACTGAGCTCCTGGGAGATGATCAAACAAGTCATTGATATGAGGCAAAGGATACTTGTTTTTAACAGTGATGTTATTCAAAGCTCTATAATAAATGAAAAGTCTCATGGAACCATCTTTATTTTTAACAAACAGAATAGGATCACCCCAGGGTGAAGTACTAGGACAAATAAAGCCTTTATCAAGAAAATCGTACAACTGATATTTCAATTCAAGAAGTTCTATTTGAGCCATATGATATGGGTGTTTTGAAATTGGATTAGCATCAGGAACTAAGTCAATTGTGAATTTGACTTCCCGATTAGGTATGACACCGGGTAACTGATCAGGAAAAATATCAAGGTATTAATTTACCAAAGGCACATCATCAATCTAAATAGTTCCCTTATTTTCAAAAATATGAGCAACATAACTTTCATTTCCATCTTTCAACAGTTTCTCATCTTCCTGATATGTTATCAATTGTATGGGTTAATTCTTATATACAAACTGAAACTCTTTCTGAAGAACAACTTCTTTAGCTCTACAGTCAATCTTAGCATGATAAATAGAAATCCAATCCATTCCTAGAATAACATCAAACTCGACTAATGGTAAAACAACAAGTTTTGCAGGTAAATTATTTTCACAGACCATAATAGAAAGATTCTTATAATTCCTCTTTGCTATAATATTTCCCCCTGGTGTTTTAACAACAATTTCAGGTCTTATTTGTTGAGGTGATATTTCCAATCTAACTGAAAATTTCTCAGAGATGAAGGAATGCGTAGACCACGCATCAAACAAAACTTTAGAAAAATCTAAGTGAACAAAGAAAGTACCTGATACAACTTCATTGGATGGCCCGACTTCTACTGATGTAGTCACAAAGGATCTCACTACACCTTTCTGCTTATAGTCTGGATTCTTTGTGCCATTCATATCTCTCTTTGGGCATGAATTTGCTTAATGAATCATCTCACCACATGTAAAACACTTTACAGTTTTCTTATCAGGATTAGTCATAGGATCATTTTCATTACAATATCAGGCCATATGTCCAAACTTACCACATGTAAAACACTTATTAGTTTTGATAAGACATTCCCTAGGGTGTTTCTTGCGACACTTTTCACAAACTAGAAACTGGATTTTCTTATAATCAGATTTGTTTGGTTGATTCTTACCCATAACTTGCCACTTGGACCTATTCTTCTCCTTGTTCCCAAAAGGCATGTGATCATTAGAAAACTCCATCTCTACCCTCTCATCACATCAGACAAGTTTCTCATAAATTTTGAATTCACGGGAGGCCAATTCCCTTCGATATCTTGACTTTTGTCTTGGGTAAAAGCGGTTGATTTTTCTATCAATATCCTGAATAAGATTTGGAGCATACCTCGCTAGTCGGGTGAAGTTCGCTTCATACACAGCCATTGAATACTCCTCCTTTTGATTCAATTATATGAATTTCTTCTCTAACCTAAGTCACACCACCTTAAGAAAATATTTTTCAAGGAAAAGACATTTAAATTTATCCCACTCTAAGGCATCAAAATCCTCTCCACCACTGATATTCCTTACTATTGACCAACACTTATCAGCTTCACCTTGAAAACAATAATTGGAAAGACTTACCTTTTGATTGTCTGAACATCCCATAACATCAAATATCTTTTCAAGGGATTTGATCCATCCTTCAGCTGCTATTGGTTCAGAAGATCCATTGAAAGTAGGAGGGTGTTGTCTCAAAAAATGTTCCACTACTGTCATGTTTCATTGTGGTACCTATAGTTGTTCTATTGCATGGATTCCACCACCATTTATTTCCTACATTAGTTGATCCATTAATATAAAAAACTTCTTGGTTCCAATCCCTACCATTCCGGGCTATAGATCCAGAAGGA
Organism: Viscum album; assembly: GCA_963277665.1. NCBI lineage: Eukaryota > Viridiplantae > Streptophyta > Magnoliopsida > Santalales > Viscaceae > Viscum > Viscum album. The sequence continues at coordinate 329,406,158 of OY728158.1, forward strand.
TGTTGTTCGGTCAGTTCCTATCCTCTTCAGCACACCTGTTCCTTCTGTGGAAAACCATTTTGAACAAACATATCTTAGATGAAGCAAAATTTTAATCTTTAAATTCTATAACATTTCAATTTAATGATAGAGTAAAAATCATTTATGGTATTCTTTTAACAACATCCTAACCCCTAAAGTTATCTAAACCCCCCTTTGATACCAACTATAAAGACCTGACCTTCTTACATACATAATCTTGAATTTAGTCAAGAAAACACTTCCTTTTACAATGTGGATCTTTTCAAGTTTATAGATTTAGATAATTGGGACATAATACATTCATAACATTACACATTGTTACATAGTGGATACCATAAAAACAGTTCTATTTTTTTTCAAAATTTAAAACATTAAAAATTAAAACAGGATTCCTTGAAAATTCTTCAACATTTTACATGGATTACTTATTTGTCTTACATATTCATTAACCTGTGAAAATAATTTAAAACATGGTATGATCACAAAAACTAAGTAAGGGATATAAAATTAAGGAAAGAACACATTATTCCATGAATACTTGTAACATATGAAATCATTTTCAAAAGACATACTTATCATCTGTATATATATACTTACTTTGTGAGACATGAGATTTCCAAAATACCTAAGAACATAAGTAGAACCATAAATATATATTGTGGAATTACTTACATAATCTTGTAACCCTCTTAGCTACCTTATAATTTGTAACCCTCATAGTTACCTTACTGTTTGTGTAACCATCACAGTTATACTTGGAGTAACCATACGGCCGACCTCCTACTTACACATACCCAATGAATTGGAGGGAAATATAGGTACCACCCTTGATCATAAACAATTCCCAAGATCCAGAACATAATCATACAACATTAATATTAGCATAAAAACATTTCTTTTTAATTTTGAAAAATAGAATTTTAAAAGAGGATTTTAATAGAAAAGTCCCTTATAAATATCATATAATTGAAGTGAGACTTAATAGAGTGGGTGGAATATGTATATAATCTGTAAATATAAATAATTAAACATAGTATAATCATAAATAATCACAAAAAAATTTAAATACCACATAAATAATGAAGAATAAGGTTAACCCAAAGAATGGAAATTGGGTTAAGAATTCCCTTACAAAAATTCGGTAGCCTAATGGCTATGTAACATGGTTTTAGAAAATATTAAAAAGAGAGGGGACAAGGGTCACCCATCCAGAAATAAATTATAATACAGAATAGATCAAGAATAAGATGGAAATAATAATATGGTATGGAAACTTAAAAGTTATACGACATTAAAAAGAACTTTAATGGAAAAAGAAAGAAATTGAGAATTTTCATACCTTGTAGAGTAACTCCTATAACTTGAAAGTTGGGATCTTAGGGGCTTGAGGAAACCTTGGTAGGACTACTAGAAAGGTAAGGAGGCCAGAGCTTCATTGATGAGGAATTCATAATGAATTTAATGAAGGAATGAGTTGGTATTTATAGCAAAAGCAAGGGATTATTTTAATAATTTCCAAGGGACACCTCATTAGTGGTATTTGAAAAACCATGGGCTTGCCCATGGTATTTTTCCATGGTATAAGACACTTGGGGAACCTCATAACTTAGTTTACCGTACACAAGTCATCCATATTTATTACATAATTATTACATCATTAATGATGTCATTAACACACAAAAACTCAAAACTGTATTTTTTACTATTCACTGAAAAATCAACTACTTCAGAAAAATCCCCAAAATTTACCCTAACCATTTATCGACATGTAGAATTAAAAAATGAATTCCTTTTTTTGAAAATAATTTTCTAAATATTTTTAATTTAATTTTTAAATATAATCATACTTAACTCAAAAATTAATAATTTAAAAACTATAACTGCTTTTATATCACATTTAAAAATTAATCAAAATGTCATTATTTGAAATCCTTAAGTAAATAAAATAATAATAAAATTTACTATTCATTAGGGTCATATTACTTTTCATATTACTATTCATAAGGGTATGCTACTATTCACCAAAAAACAAGTTGGTTCCAATAGACTCCAAACAACATACTGAACACAATTATATATAACCATTTTTTAAAATTCAAAACATATAAGTAATAAAATTATGTTTAAAGGATAATTATAAATATCTAAATTAAACAAAATTTCAAGAATTTCAATTTATTTTTTGAAAACCTTGGGACATTACACTTATCCTATTATCATCTATGGGAATATTCTTCTAGTGAATCTCCTAATCCTTCCCCTAGTCAAATTTGATATTATACTGGTCATTGATTGGGACTTGTTATTTATATCACACATCAAATATTGAGAAAAATAAATCTTTTTCTACATTCCAAACCATCCAATTATATTAAAAAAATTAAAGGTAGATCATGATTCTATTTTATAAAATACCTTAATGTTGTGGGTTATGATACCCTTTAAAGAAGAATACATTAAATAAATGGTTGAGTTGAAGTAAAAAATCAACCTTGAAGAAATTATCATTTTAAGGGAATATACTGATGTATTTATTAAATATTTTCCCAGACTTCCAAAAAATCATGAGGTAGAGTTATCAAAATATATTATACCTTGTGCCACTCCTATCACTAATTTCTCTTATATGATAGACCCTATTGAACTGGAAGAGTTAAATAAATAATTGCAAGAGAATTTGAAAACATGGTTCATAAAACCTAGTGCATCACCTTAGGGTGCACTAGATATCATTGTAAAAAAATGTTGGATTAAAAAATTGGTTTACCCATAGAATGTTTTTATAAAAATTATGGATCAATGTGATTGCATATTGATTACCAGGAGCAAAACAAGTTTTCCATAAATAAAGTATCCCCTTCCAAGGATTGATGACTTGTTCCATCAACTAAGATAAGATCAATAATTCTAAAAGGAAGATATGCATTATAGATATCTTTAGTTGAAGGTAAAAAAGGAATATAATTAGAATAAAACATTCCTTACATGGTATAAAAACTATGATTTCATAGTGATACCTTTCAGACTTACTAATTCCCCAAAAATATTTATGGATTTGAGGAATAGTCTTTAGAGACCACCTAATAAAATTGTGGTAGTATTTATCAATTACATTCTCATTTACTATAAGAGTAAGGAGGATCATGAAAATCATCTAAGGATTGTTATGGTGTCATTAAGGAAGGAGAAAATGTATGCTAAGTTTATAAATTGTGACTTTTGGATGTATAAAGTCACATTCTTGGGTAACGTGATCATAAGTGAGGGACTTTTTGTGGACCCTTCAAAGACAAAGTCAATGGATGAATGACCCAAACCCACCCATGTCAAAGAATTCCATATTTTTATTGGAATAGAAAGGTACTAATGATTTTTTGTGAGAAATTTCTCACAATTTTATACCCCACTAACTAATATAACACGAAAAAGGGTGAAGTATGTCTATATGAAGAAATGTGAGAAATGATTTGAGAACATCAAGAAGAGAAAAATCACTATTCTTGTACCCACACTAACAAAAAATAGAGAAGATTTTATGATATAGAATGATTCTTTAAAGAAAATATTTGGTTATGTACTCATGCATAATAATAAAGTGATATCCTATTTCTCATTATTATTGAAGATCCATGAGAAAATCTACACACCACATGATCTAGAGTTAGAAGTTGTGATATTATCTTTGAATATTTGGATTCACTAACTCCATGGTGAGAAGTGTGACATATATACCAATCACAAAAGTCTAAATTATATATTCACACATAATTAGATCAATATGATTCATAAAATATGGTTATATCTTATCAAAGACTATTTTTTATCTATTCACTACCATATATGAAATGTGAACAAGGAAGCTGATGATCTTAGTAGAAAAGAACCTACTAATCTATCCATAATGAAAATTGATAAAGACCATATCTCCATGGAAATAAAAAGGATATATTTGGAAATCATAATAATGGGGAATAAATCCCATCTTTCTCTAATTATTTTCCAACCATCCATCCAAGAGAAAATCAAGGCCACACCAAGGGATTATCCGGAACATTAAAAAATGGTGAAAGATATTAAGGAAGGGATTCTTAATTAATTAAATATAAATAATGATGGTGTTATTTGGTTTGGAAATAGTCTTTTTGTGTATTCATCACCAATTACAAAGAATGATCTACTGGATAATGTGCATATTTTATCCTTCTACATCCATCCTAGAAGCACCGATATGTACTGTGATCTCAGAGAGCACTTCTGGTGGGACAACATGAAGATAGAGATCACTAAGTATACCTAAAAGTGTTTGGTATGTTAGAAAGTTAAAGTAGTGTAATAAAAGTTCAATGGGATGATTCAATTATTTCATATACCCCACATGGAAATGGGAGAACATCAATAAGAAATTTTTCATTAGTCTTACAAATATATACAAAAGAAACAATGTGATATGGGTTGTGGTGGATTGACTCACCAAGACTGCCCAATTCATCTCTATTTAGGAAGATTTATCACTTAAAAATCTTAGTAAGAAATATTTAAGGGAATTAGTGAGGCTACACAGGGCACTGATTTTGATCATCTTTGATTGTGATCCAATGTTCACTTCTAAATTCTGGATAAGTCTTAAATATTCTCTGAATATTGAATTAAATTTTAGTATGAACTATCACTAACAAAATGATATACAATCTAAAAGGACTATTCCAACACTTGAGGACATGTTGAGATCCCACTCAATGAAATTTAAAATAGGATGGGATCAACATCTCCCATTAGTTGAGTTCTCATACAACAACTTCCACTTGACTATTCAAATGGATATATATGAAGATCTACATGAAAAGCTATGTAGAACTCCTACTTATTGGGATGAAGTTTGGGAATGAATGCTACTTGGAGATGATCTTGTACAAGATATTAAAGATAAGGATTAATCCATCCAACAACATATAAAATATGGTCATAGTTGTAAGAATATCTATACTGAAAACCGTTAAAGGGTCTTGGAGTTTGAAGTTGGAGAGAAAGTTTTACTTCAAATACCACCATGGAATAAAGTCTTTCTATTTAAAAATAAATTTAAGATTAGACCTAGTTATATTGGCCCCTTTGAGATCCTCAATCACATAGTTCTAGTAGACTATTCTCTTAGACTTCCAAAAAATATGGCTGAAGTTCTTGACATGTTCTATGTTTCTCTCCTAAGTACTGTAATGACCCGAACTGTTATAAAGAAAATCCCCATTTAAATTTTATTAAATATATTATTATGTAATATAGTTAGATTAAACACATGTAATTACTTTTGATTTAATAAAAAATTCCTTAAAGTATCATTTTTGTTGATAATATAGACATTGAAAAGTGATCACATGGTTAGTATAAATTTAGGGTTTTAAAAAATCCAATTGACATCGACAAATGAAGTGATAAACTAAAGAAATAAGAGCATACCCTATGAATTCCATTTATCAGAGAATCTGAGGGAGATAAAATCTCTAGGATTTTCCTTGACCAAGTCCAATTTGAGATCAAACAACTTAAGCATGTGAGAAACCATTTACAGAAGAAGTTCAAGCTCATCAAGATCATGACCCAGACCATGTATGCCAAACCACCCCTGAAAGGATCACCATCACACACCTTAATATTAAGAAATTTGTGGGTTTATTAAAAGGATATGTATCAAGACCCTAGTGAAATACCTGAATAGCCCGAAGGTCTTAATTTTTTATTGATTTTTTGATAACCCCCTTTCAAGGGATGAGGGGAAACCCGTACAAGTCCTGTAGGTTTAGAGATTTCATTGCCCGTAGGCTTGGAGACATTACAGGAACTGTAGTTCTTAAGGAACTCATACAGACTATGACTACTTAAAACCACCCCTCCCCAGTATCAGCATCATGATTAGATCTCCACCATTACATGGATGTTCAACTAGATTTCCTGTGAAGGGATGCACAGGCTCGGTACTGATGGAAATTCTATACACTCTCATTCTTTTGAATCCATTAACCCTACTCTAGTGAATTCATATTGCGATTGAATCCCCCTCTAGAGCTCGTTCCTTATAGAATCTGTCTGGGAATTTTCATATCAAGTGGCCCTGAAGGCCTTGAGGTGGCCCAAAGGCCTTGAGGTGGCCTGAAGGCCTTAAAGGTGTCCCAAAATCCTTACTGACCCAAAGGCCTGGGTTGCCTAAAGGACTTAAGGACTCCAAGACCAAACCAGTGGCCCAAGGTGAATAGTTCCAGTTGCTATAGTATTGAACAATAACCTCTACATTAACTACTATTGTACCTGCTATAGCACTGCTACAATACATGCTACAGAACCCCATAATTACGCCTCTACCTGGTTTTGAACCTAGGTCTCGTGAATTCACTTAGAGAGACCTCACCAACTAGGCTGAGGCTCATGTGCCCCTAGTGATATGAGTATGTATATTATTATTTTTATAGAAGAATGGATATATTTTCACCCTATTATTATTACTTCATAAATGATTTTTTTTATTTTGATATAATAAAACACAAATTGTAATTTTGGATAATATTAAAATTCAATTAAAGAATTTATTTTGATGAATTAATGGTTTTTTAAAATAGATCATATTTTAATAAAATATTATTATTAAATATTTTTTATTAAATATAAATTATTATATAATTTTTATGAAGTAAAATTTAATTTTTAGAAGGGTTTGAAAATTATTATTGTCAAAAAATCCATCATTTCTAAATAAATGTACATTTTATTTTAAAAGTGAAAATTCAAATATTAAAAAAAATATTTAGTTAAATGAATATTATTTTTTATAATCAGAACATCAAAATTATCCAGCAGTGAATTTTTTATAATTTCTTGAGATAATTGAATTTTCGGGTAAGAATTAAATACTGTATAAATATACTTTGTGTATTATGACATCATAATAACCCAAAAGTGATGTAATAAAAACTATAAAGGTATTAACTAACAAATATTTGTTTTTAATTTAAAATAATTAGCTTTTATGTTTATTTTATTTATTTTATAAAGCCATTATGAATCCTACCACACTTATAATATACTTTATGGGTTTTAAATCATTTCTTTTAGTGTTTGACTCAACTTCACATAAAAAAGGGAATTATTTTATTAAGTTTGGACCTTGGAATTATAATATAATCATAACCAATCCAATTTTTAAGAAACTATCATTAGAAATATTATGATGGATTGTGCTTTTGGTAATTTTATTATGTATAGTCCAAAACCTAAATAATAAAAAATCCCTCTTTTTCCTATATAAACATACCCAATATCCCATTTATATTCACCAAAACTCCTTGTATAACATCCATACTCTTCCCTACAATCTATAGATTTCTCTTAAGGTTACCCCAAGTTCTCAAGGAGCCCCTCCCAAGAATTTGGAGTTACACACTCAAGTAAGAAATTTCTCTCTTCTCATTTTTATTCTAGAACTTATTTTGTGTTATCTATCTTAAATTAAATTTTCTTATATTAGGATATTTTCTTCCATATTCCCCTTAATTTCCATTTATTTTATAAATGATTATACCCCCTTTCAATATCATTAATCCACCCATGATTCTTTATGTACACACCTTACCATGCCGAAATATAGTTAGGATTTTTTTATCCAAGTTTCATCATTAAATTATGCCTTCTATTTCCAATTTCTAAAGTTGGGATATGTTTTTCCATGTCCCCATCACTTAAAATTTTATACCTATGTTATTATATACCCCCTTATATCTCATCAACCCATTTTTATTAATCTTTAAGTGATGTTGTTATGATACCAAAATCTCACCATGATTTTCCATGCCAAAACTATTGTTTAGTGAATACCATACCCATTTCCTATTATGGGTGTTCACATTTATTCACATATAATTTTTGATTTAGTACTTATATAAATATATTCCACACTCCTTGATCACGTAATAAATTATGATGATGAATTAATCCTTGTTGTATGATCTATGTGGCACACTTAAACATGAGAATGAAATGAATGTGTGGGGTGCTTCCAAAATTATATCGTTATCCAATGAATTGTGTAATGTTTAGTCTTAAGAGATGTCATGTTGGGATAAGGAGTGAAATTGATTCCTTTATGTGACTTTTTCCGCCATGATTTCTTAGCGGTTTATCCTTGATCAATGATTGTGATGTAGTGTTTTAAGTTGTTTCCACATTTCCATTATTTTGATTATCATGCTATATCACATATAATTTTTCATGTTTATGATTCATACTATTTTTATTCCCTATTGAAATGCCTATTGTCTAACATGTATCACTTTATTCCATGTTTTTTCCCTTAATGGGCCTTGTATCTCACCCCTTATGTTTTTCCCCAGGTTATACTGTGCAGTTTTGAAAGCCTTCATATTTTAGAAGAATGTTAAGGAAATTTTCAATAATGTTGTTGTATCCCATGTTAAATATGTTATTATATGTATCTAATTCCCAAATAAACTTTAATTATCAATCTTTTGAGTTGTGTTATGTGTACTTTTATGTAATAAATCATAAAATAAGGTGTAATAATGAATAGGGTTGTTATAGTTTGTGTCATAAGAAAATTTTAGTTATATTTGGGATTAGGATTAGAAAACTACAATGAAAGCATTATGGATAATTTTAAGTATAAGAAAAAATACCTAAGATTTGGTAATTATTGAATAAGTGGTTTATCAAGAAAATACATCCCTGTTTGGATAATATAAGTGGACGTGGTTTTGGAATAAATGTACCTAGGCGTAAAAACTCTGACAAGATGTGATGGGTCTGACTTAGTGTAACTTGGTACATGAAAACATGCCTTACTGTTCACCTTGCTTGAAACAATTTGGGGATATGCTTTAGTAAATTCATAAGATATTTATGAAACATTATTATGGGAACACAAAAATTCCCATAAGAATATATGTTAGGAAATAGATCATGGATAACATAGATTGATGCCTTAAAATTTATAATTTAAGAAATAAATGTAATTTATAAGTTATCCATTTAATGTAATTTGATTTTCCCTTTATGTGTTTAATAGTTTAAAAGAAATAATCATATCTAATTTTACTTTTATTCTATCCAATGTACAAAAATAAGGGGAACCAGGTAAAAAATAAATGTGAAGAAAAATGTTATGACTACCCCAATGAGATGACCAACCCGATGGGAGTAGGAATCAAGAACTTCATGACAATACTATCTTAGCTGACTTAGGATCTAAATAAAAACCTGGTTCATGAGAAGATTCCAAATCCTCCTAATAGAGAACAAGATACAACTGAGAGATTTATATGATAAAGGCCTATGAAATTCAATGGATAATTTGATCCCTTAATAGTGGAATAATGGATCAACTCCATTGATAAGATATTCTCCATCGTTCATTGTTCTTAAAAATAGAAGGATCTACTGGCTGTTTATCTTATAGAGGGAGAAGCTAATCATTGATGAACATTGATCAAGAATAAAAATCTTGAGGAATAAATCAAAGTGATTGAGTGGAATAAATTCTAGAAAATGTTTTCAATAAATATTTTCCTCACACTCTCTGAATTAAAATGGAAAGGGATTTCCATGAACTCCATAAAAAAGATGATGAGTCTATCAGGGCATACGAGGAAAACTTCACAAGACATACCTGGTACACCTCCAGATTTTTTACCCCTAAATACAAGGTTTACCACTTCTTTGATGGTTTAAAACCTAGTCTAAGGAAATACCCAGTGATTCGTGACCTTGATAGGTATGAGGAAATTGTCTGATGTACCCTCAACGTTAAAATAAAGGTCAGTGAATCTCAATGGTATAATAGGGATAAGAAGAGGAAAGAGGAATTTAATTTTGTTACTTTTATGGATAAATCTAATAGTTCAAATAAATTTCATCATCCCACCTTTTCAAATGTGTGGAAAGAAGCACCCCAAAAATTTCCTAAGGGGGGTGAGGAAATGCTTTAAGTGCGGCAAGGAAGGGAACCTAGCTAATGATTGCAGATAGGAGAAACCCACTAATGAGATGAAGGAATGGAATGCTCCAGTCAACCTTCAACACATTATTTAATTATACAACTACAAAGAACCATATCACTTTTCAAATCAATTCCTTAAGACAAGGTTTTTCAGAGACAACCAACAACCTCCAAGGTAGGAAGGTAGATATTCTTTCTATCACAACCACTAAGGTGGATCCCAACAATGAAGTGGAGATAGGTATACTAGTTATTAATTAAAGGATAGAAAATATACTTTTTGATTTTGGTTCAATGTATTCCTTCATATGATGAAATTTTAGTAGAACTATTCAAACACTACCAAAAATCATGGAAGTGGAGTTATCGGTGAAAATGGAAAATGGAGAAATTATTGTAACTTTAGTATATAACTCATCCCATATCCCAATTTTTGGGATAAACTTCCCATAAAAACCTGTCATAATAACTTTTGTGAAGTTTTATGCAATTATAGGTATGGATTGTATTTCCCTGTATAGATCCAACATATATTTCCACAAGAAGTAAATCACTCTCTATATTGTGAATCAATCCTTGATTCTATACAAGTGCATGGAGTAGGATGAATCTTATTTATCACCAATATACCAAGAATGGATATTATTTCCCTATGAGAAAGATTATCTATCTCAAATGATATAGTTTAAGGAAACAACCATCCTAGAAGACATTCCTATTGTTAGGGAATATGATGATGTCTTTCCCGAGGAATTGCTTGGTCTTCCTCTTAGTATAGAGGTTGAATTTTTAATCTAAATTATACCTGGGGTGTTACCATTATCCAAGAATCTATATATAATGTCTATTTTGGAACTTGAGGAGCTAAAGAAAAAACTGCAAGAAAATTTGGATAAATGGTTCATACTCCCAAGTGCTTCACCATGGGGTGCACCAGTCAAATATGTAAAAAAGAAGGATGCGTCAATGTGCCTTTCCATTGATTTTACTGATCTCAACAAGATCACGATAAAGAAAAAGTATCCTTATCCACAGAATGATGAATTGTTCGATCAACTATTCAGAGAACAATACTTCTCCAAGGTGGATCTACGATTGAGATATTACCAAGTTAAGGTGAAGAAGGAGGATATCCCCAAGGATATTTTTTGTACAAGGTACGAGCACTATTAGTTTATAGTATTTCTATTTAGAATCACTAATGATCTAATAATCTTCATGGAATTCATGAATAGAGTTTTTAAAGATTACGTAGATAAATGTTTGTTACTATTTATAGATGATTTTATAATATAATCCAAAACCAATTAGGATCATGAGGAGCATCTGATCACCATGATGAAGACCTTGCGAGATAAGAATATTTTTGAATGGCAAAAAAAAATGTGAGTTCTGGTTGAAGGAAGTATCATTCTTGGGACATATCATCACAAGAAATGAAATATCTATAGACCCTTCAAAAATATAAGAAATTGAAGGATGGTCGAGGACATCATCTATGAAAGATATCCATAGTTTTCTTAGTTTTGTTGGGTATTATCATTGATTTGTGATAATTTTCTCACGATTGTGAAATGCTCTAAAAAACTAACTCAATAGGGAGTCAAGTTTTCTTGGAATGGTGAATGTGAAGAGAGCTTCAGGGAACTAAAAAGGAGGATTATCACTGAACTTATTCTCACACTACCCGCAATTAGATAACTTTTCATAGTATTCAGTTATGCTTCAATGAAGGGATTGGGATGTATGTTAATGAAAAATGAACATCATAGCTTGTTATTTAATGAAGTTGAAAGATCATGAAAAGAACTAACCAACACATGATCTGAATTTAGATGTGGTGATATTCACTTTGAAAATATGGAAGCATAGTATCTTTGAGGAAAACTGTGAAATATATATGGATCACAAAAGTCTCAAATATATATTCACATAGAAAGAGATGAATATACTCTAAAGAATATAGTTAGAGCTGATCAAGAACAACGACTAATAAATACACCACCAATATGGTAAATAGAGTAAAGTGGTGGATGCTCTAATTGGAAAGGATAAAAAAATTCTATCATTTTTAGAAATTTATATGTATTCGATATTATTAGATTTGAAAAAGATGGATATGGTAATCATAAAGGAAGGAACATCATCAATCCGTTCATAAATTATTTCTCAACCATCCCTTCAGGAGAGGTTAAAAGATTCTAAAAAATGATATGGGAACTAATAAGAAAGTGGAAATTATAAGGAAAGGGAAATCCTTGGAGTTCAATGTTAATGAAGAAGGTGTTGTGAGATTTGGGACATGACTATGTGTACTATCATTTTTTGAGTTAAAGAAGGAAATGTTGGATGATGCACATAATTTGAATTTATCCATTCACCTAGAAAGCAAAAAGATGTATCGATATCTCAAAGAGCACTATTGGTGGGATAATATGAAGAATGAGATCACTGAATATACATCAAAGTTCCTTGTATGTCAGCAAGTGAAGGATGAAAGGCATAAGTCTAAGGGGATGATAAAACCATTACCCATACCTACATGGAAATGGGAATATATTACCATGTACTTTGTCACTAGTCTTTAGAATACATTAAGAGGGAATAATGATATATGGTTTGTGGTGGACCATCTTATAAATATTGTAAACTAAATTGAGATTCAAGAGGATTTATCACAAGATCAACTTTCATAGATATACATTAGAGAAGTGGTGAGGCTTCATGGAGCACCACTATTGATTTTATTTGATTGAGATCTAAGATTCACCTCCATGTTATGGAAAAGTATTCAACATGCTTTGAAAACTAATCCGAACTTCAGTATGACCTATCATCCTCAAACATATGGCCAATATGAGCAGATTATTTAGACACTATAAGAAATGTTGTGAGCATGTTTTATGGAATTTAAAGGATGATGAGACCAACATTTACCTATGTACGAATTCTCCTACAATAACCTTTTTCAATAAAGCATCAAAATAGCTCCATATGAATCCCCTTATAGGAAAATATGTATAACACTAGAATGCTGGGATGAAGTTGGTGAACATAATATGATTGGACTTGAAATGGTTGAATAAATGGTGGAGAAGGTGAAAACTATTCAACAACATATCAATGCCGCCAAATGCTGACAAAATATATATGGATAAAATCTTAAATGAAACCTAGAGATAAAATTCTATGAGAATGATCTTTCCTATGAGGAGCATCCAGTGAAGATCTTAGATCGTAAAGACAAAGTTCTACAAAATAACACAATGCACCTTTTCAAAGTGTTATGAAGAAAGAAAAAGTTTGAAGAATCAATGTGGGAACGATAGGAAGTAGTGAAACAGAGTTATCATCATCTATTTCAGTGTGGGAAATGAAAATTTTATGGGAAAAATTTCTTAAGGGGGGAAGATTGTAACAACCATAACTATTATAAATAAAACCCCCATTAAATATAATTAAATGTATAATTATGTAATATGGTTATAGAAAAAACATTCAATTATTTAGAGTTTAATAAAAAAACCATTAAACTGTATTAATATTGATAATATAGCTATTGAGCAGTGATCACATGGTTAGTATACATATAGGGTTTTAACTAATCCAATTGACACATATAAAGGATGTGAAGGCCTCAACCCGTAGGATCATACCCTATGAATCCAATTTATCAGATCTACTTAGGGAGATAACATCTATAGGATTTTACCTTGACCAAAACCAAGATAATATACAACAACTTAAGAATGATCGAAATCATTTATGAGAGAAGCTCAAGCTCATCAAGATCATGACCCAAACCATGTACACTGAACCACCCCATGAAAGTATCACCATCACATACCTTACACTTAAGGTGTATGTGGGTGCATTAAATGGATATGTATCAATAAACTAGCGATAAGAGTATGTAAATTATTTTTTACAGAACAATGTTTATATTTTCATCTTATTATTGTTACTTCATAAGTGTTTTTTATTTTGATATAATAAAACAAAAATAGTATTTTTGGATAATATTAAAATTAAATTTAGAAATTTATTTTGATGAACTAATGGATTTTTTAAATAAATAATAATTAAAAATAATAATATTATTAAATATTTTTTATTTAATATAAATGATTATATAATTTTTATGAAGTCAAATGTAATTTTGAAAAGGGTTTGAAATCAGTTATTTTCAAAAAACCCAAAATTTATTAATAAATATGATATTTATTTTAAAAGTGAAAATTCATATAATTAGAAGAATATTTAGATGAAATAAATATTATTTTTATAATAAAAACATAGAAAGTATCCAATAGTGATTTTTCATAATTTTCTAAGACATTAAAATTTTCAGGTAAAAATTAAATACATTATAAATATACTTTGTTGATTATGACATATAATGACCTAAAAGTGATGTAATAAATACTATAAAGGTATACATGACCGAATATATGTTTTTTAATTTAAAATAATTTGGTTTTATGTTTATTTTATTTATTTTATAAATCCATTATGAATCCTCCCAAACTTATAATATATTTTAAGGTTTTTAAATCATTTATTTAAGAATGTGACTCGCCTCCACATAAGAAAGGGTATTATTTTATTATGTTAGGTACTTGGTCAAATAATATAATTATAACCACTCCCACATGGTATAAAAAAAGGACAAAAACCATTGGATGGTTTGTTTTTTTTGTGGTTAGTTTTTTTATATAGAGTCCTAAACCTAAATAATAAAAAAACCCCTCTTTTCCTATATAAACCCACCCAAGATCCCATTTCTATTCAATAAAACTAATTGGAGTATGTACACACTCTTCTATACAGTATATATAGTCCTCCTAAGGTTCCCTAAGCTCCCAATAATCCCCTCCTAATAATTTGGAGCCACACACTAATGTAAGGGATTTCACTCTTCCCATTTCTATTCAAGACCTTCTTTTATGTTATGTATCTTAAATTACATTTGCATATATTAGGATATATTCTTCCATATTCTTCTTACTTACCATTTAATTTATAAATTATTAAGGAACCGGGCATGCAGGGGAAGCCCAAAATAGGTGGTATTTTAAAAATTTTCACTGAAGATCAATGTAATCTTGTCAATGTCGGTGAACAGATGACCAGTTTAAGCTGAGGATATCGCGAGAAGGGTTTTAAGCACAAAAATAAACAATAAAATACCTGGTTTAAATCCGAATATATGAACTAAGTCTTCTCATCACTGGGAATCACTAATCAAAGAATCAGAATTCTAATTCCTCTAGATCATACACACGTGCTTCAAGGAATCCGCAGAAGAACTGTTCATTGTAATTCGGGTGCTTATGTGTAATTTTGATGATGCCTTCAACGATCCAAAGATCACCACATCACTCTTCTTGCAACACCTGAGAGAGAGCTATATCTGAGCTCCTTGTATCCATATCAACTCTCTCTAGAACATGGGAGATATAAGAGGAGAGATAATTCCCATGAATAATCTTTGAAAAACTCCTCTCCTCTTCTATTTATAGTGTCATGTAATTACTCAGCAATTCCAACCCGACCCCTGAATAATCAATGCACTATTAATGACATATTATGACTACTAAACCGAGTAATAAATATTATTATCATTCTCTTATAATATATTAAATATATTACATGACAATAATTGGGTACAAAACATGACTCGTCATTCCCATAAATATAAATTGAACCTTGAATATTTATAATATTCATAAATTAATACTTTTCATGTATTTACTTAAAACTCATAAATACATTTAATAAATAAATTCAATGCTCATTATACTAAATTTGAATAATATAAATTTATTTATTGCATTAGTGGTCATTTTTCCTTGGACAAATCTCGAACAAAAATGGTGGGTCCCACCATGCCCAAATCTCCCATTGAACTGAATAGGGCAGATTCTCGAATACTCTATAGTGTGTGAACCTCTAGGCCCTTATTTCGATAGCAATGAATATTATTCACAGACCAAGAGTGGGATCTAGCAACCCATTACGGCCCCTAATGAGATAAGGATTATCAGAATAGTGTCAACCAACCTGTGAACTCATACTATGTAATATGATCTCTTTGTCTAAAATATCTCATAAAGAAAGATGCACTCACATGTCATCTCCCATTTATTGATTTATTGTTTGTTGATTGAACTGGATGGATTTACCTTTAACTGGCATGGCCATTGTCTTATAAATATACAACCATCCTTATCAACATGGCTTGAGATATATTATTTCCATAACCTGGAATCGACAAATAATTTCTTGAACATTCAACTAATGCAATTCCACCAATGATGCACACAACACAAACTACCTCTCCACAACTTCATTTCCATGGTTTTCATCTTGCATCAAAGTACGAAATCAATTGACATACATTGGTAATGATCTTATGTTATGAGACCACTACACATGATCGTAGATAAGAACATTCAATGACACCTGAAACATGTGGTGTTCCTATTGGCAGGTCTGTCCTCATGATCTCACTACTATATATCACCAAGTTCAAACTTCATAAGAAGAAGTCTCAATGCTTATGATCCCCCAACAACTGATATCCAATTATCTACTGTGTCCAATTAGTAATATGTATCTAGACCATAGAACATATATTTAAGATTAATGTCATATTATTTCAAAGTTCTCATTATAGCGTGGGATCTGCTATAACCTTTAGATATGATAATTGATCTTTGAACATTACCATTTCAATAGTGGATACAAAAAATTCTACACTATAATGGTAAGATGACATCGTGTATAGCTCACTGTATACATGATATGGTAATCAAAAGCACTAAATAGTTGGGTCTAGGGCACCCGCTATTTCAACACTTCCACTTGCACTAGAGCCAACTTTCGAACCAAACTTGTTAGCTACTCACATGATAAAGATCATGTTTCCACTGAGTAATGACTTAAGCTATTGGGTCTTCCATGGATTTTCCACGTGGCAATTCTACTATAGCGAGCTCATCTCCTTGAGTAAAACTTCTCAAGTGATGGTATCCTAAGTATATCCCACCTGTACACTATCATAACTTGATATCTTAGCTAGTAAGATTATCATAATTATGATAATACTTTTCTTACTAGGTGTGATTCCAAGAACTGGAACAAATCATTGCATTTAATAACCGCTTCTTAGCTTCCTCAAAAGTTGTAACGTACTCGGTATTTGTTGGTATGGATACCACTGGCTTATATGAGTTAGACTCACTCATCTTATTTAGACTAACTATGATATTATATCACTATGAAATATGGAATACTAGTTTTTATCCCCAAAACTAGTATCCTTTCTTCTCTACTTACTAGGTACATATATTTTGTACTTACCAAAGTACAATTAGATAGATCTAACTACATCCCTTACAGTTATCCTGGATATAACTAATATTTTCTTATTATAAATCATATCCTGGAAATATCAATTCTTATACAAATCATATCATACATTATTAATCCATCGCCTAACAATATGGACTTCAACATACCATGTTTATCTCTTTCCATGTCCCAGAAATGTCAACCTAAAGAGATTATTCCCTATGACATAGGCAATAATTCATCTTTTGAATTGGTCCAACTTGTATTTTTCAATAAAATGTCACTATATGTACAATTTACTGTGACCAAGAAACAAATAGATCTACCTTAGTAGATCTCATTCCCTAGAACTTAGGTTTCTACTTTAAGTCAATCAATGGAGTATGAATTTTATTTTGGTCTTAGATAACTGTAAGACCAATCTATTTTACTTATGTTGTAGAACATATTTTACTTGGAAAATTGTGGTTCTCCCACTAACCTTTGGTAGACACATGATAACATTCATTCCAAATGAATTTTCTATGATCCTGCAGCTTACTTCAATCCTAAACTATATTTCAGTAACTTGCAACATCTATTCGTTACCATCCCTTTATAGTTGCGTCGTATAGAGACCATCCATGATTGGTGGTCATGACATCTAATGCTAAATAATTTTATCATAGTTATTAGCTATGATAATTAAAATTATAACTAATTTAGGCATAAAAACTTGGTGAAACCAATTGAGCCTTATTGGTACTACTCTTATACCATCCATGTATCAACTCACTTGAATACCCACCATAGTATTCAAAATAATAAGCACTTTTTTTACTTTGATACAGGGAATCCATTAATTGAATTTTTAGTTGGTATTATCAATTTTATCTAATTTCCATACACTGATTACTTGTAGAAAATATTACTCACATTGAATAATAGATCACCGATCGTGGTGAATATAAAAACCATCACCATGGTTTTATCCTTCCTATGCAGTATGTGTCTTTGGAACATACTCTTTTCCACATGAACATGTGGAACTAGTTCCTATTCCAACTATTTGTGCATCTTGAGCATTGACTAAACACAAGTCAACATAGATCGCACAATCTATGATAGATATGTGCACCCACTTATATAATGCAGTCTATCACTTGACTGTAACTTTTTTAGATTTGGGATTTATGTTATATTCTTAGCGACCGTTATGATAGTTACATAGATGCACCGTGTGTTTAACTTGATGCATGTTTTTTTATGTCCTAACAAACTCTTCATATCCAAACACATGTCCATATGATATAATGGATACATCATCATACTATGACTCGTATGATATCCATTTGTCATTTTAGTTGGCATATGGTTATGGGATATCACCGTTATTTTCAAATCATTTCATGAAATATATCCGAAGTTTTTGCAAGTTACAACATTGATATTACTTACATCAATACTCTGATGTATAAAATGTGTGTTTAGAAAGTACTCCATGCTAAATTTTGTTGATCAATGTTAACATGTAAGACTTAAAAATCAATTCTCATCATTAACATCAATGTCATGATGTGGATAATGTAATGTGATTTTAGGAATTACTCTATGCTACATTATTATGATCGATGATTACACAATAAAGACATTCTTCAGAATGTTGACTTAAAGAAGTTCATATCTTCTGAACATGCATATACTTCACTTTATTATTCCTTAATTACTTATATTAATCTTATGAAGTATATTTATACCTCTATTTTACCCTTGGAATAGTTCACATTCACTTGTCGAACTATTTCCAAAAGCTTTGTGACATACCTTTATTTATAAATGTTCCTTTTTCCGAACTAAAGACTTCGATAATACCAAAAGTATTTAGTTGTGCTAAGCCTAAATACCATACTTGTTATATTCATGAATTTCACTTTAATATTACTTGACAAAGAATTATCTTGTTACAAATGGTTATAAGTCTTACATTTATATTAATCACTCATTGCCTATGATTCATGTATTACTGAACTATTAATTGAGTATTGTATTCCAAAAACAACATTTATTCCTGAAACCTAGAATAATGTATCCTTGTGTCAAAAGGGAATGTGAGATAATTTTTTTTGGTTATACTAAATAATAGTTCTACACAAATCTGTCAGTTGGAAATAAAGAAGTCGTGTACCTCTCACCATTGGCCTAGGTATCACCCTGTTACAACCACTTAGAGAATACACCTGACTTCTAGTAAGGTTTATATACTTACTTGGTTACTATAATAGAATACACATATGTCATCTGAATATTGTATTTAATACCCAACTAATAAAATTGAAACATTACAATGATTAATATTCCTATAGAATAAGCAAGTAACTTGCTTCTTTAATTCAGTTTATTTCTTTTAAAATTCCATTTTTTTATTTTATAATATGAAATGAAAATAACCTATGTTAATACCTCATTCATTGAAGGACATCATGAATGTGCCATTGGAATTACTTTCCTTTTGGCCTTTTCATATTTTTTTTCAATTTATTCATCATAAGAATTAAAGATAAAACTATCTTTGAATTCTTATTCACTTGGAAAACCCTACATGGATAGGTAATGAAGAATTTACTCAACCCCTGTTCATTTTATAACATAAAACAAAACTTGAGTAATGGGGTGAAAATGATATTAGAAAGGGATCCATTTAATGATCATGATCCATATTTCAATTTATACATGTCGGTGTAACCATCGCCTTATTCATATAATTTATTTTCTTTCTACATGAAAACTTCTCAGAGACTAGACTGCATGTTTTTCATCCATTTCACGGTGTAGCGAATGCTACTGAAACAAGATGTTGATGAAAGAATAATGATATAACTATCATATTATTTGTACATTAGTCTCCTGTATGTAGTTTCACCCTCGCTTCTTGAGGTAGTTTAACAGTGTTGGAGACACTGGAACATTGAGTTTCTTATATCATAGTACTATGTGCAAGAACCTGCATTATTCTTGGATAATCATTCTAGTGTGTACATTTACTTTTTATAAAATAATATCTCAGTTTTTAAACTTGTGTTTTAACTTTCCATTTTTTATAAAAGTAAACTTTTGCATATTAGTGCCTTTTATCTGGATTATAAGTTTTGACATTTTGATTAAAATAATTAATTAAATTCTCTCACTATTTTATTAAATTCTACAAACCCTTTGTGCTAGAATAAGAATAATCTATCGCTTGAGTATTCCAGTGGCAAGGATCATTGAATCACCCCTCATAGTCTATAAGCTATGGTTACAACACTACTTAGAGGGCTCAAGGCGGGCATTTGGTAGGCTAACCGCTTTAACATGTAGTTCCTTGATCTATTGAGTGAAGTCCCATATTCTAAAATCTAAACCTGATTTACTAAATGGTTGCCTCTAAAATGATATAATTTTAGATATGAATAATCCTTACTACCACTTTAGTTAAGTTAGCCGACCATTCTTATAAGGACTCCCGGTAGTAAGAGACACCCTCAGCTATGGCATGACCGACTCCTCAAACAACCAGTTTTGTCCAAATTTGATTGATGGAAGGTGATAAAGGATTAATATATCTTTGAAAGTTTTATTATATTTAATGCGATGAAAGAAATAATTTACTATTTTTACTTTTAAAATGTACAATGTGAACAGACTCAGAACTGACTATGCTTTAAATAGAAAATTCATCACGTCACATGTTCATTTTTCCTAAGCATGCTTGTTTATTATCATTATATGTGATTGAACATTGACTATAAATTCACAAAAATACTAAACCATGAAGTAATAAAATGATGACCTGATCATGAGCCAATACTAATGGTTGATCCGTTGAGTGAACAACGAACCAACCTAAACCCTAGGGGTAATACCTTGAGTCGCGTAGCTGGAAACTCGTACTGTAGTGTCATACCTAGTAATTCATCACATTTCATGGCTGGTTCACCATTATGACTCAGAAAAAACTACATCACTTGTAATCTCATCATTATACAACATTACTCGCACATAAGAGAGGGGATCGTAGGGAGTAAAATGTACAAATCAGAATGGGTGCGCATTCCCTTATACATATAACGACTCTGAGATGACACACATATCACCTTTTTTTAAATAAAATAATTATTACAAAATTGCATGAAATAATTAAATAAATAATTAAATAAAAGGCACCATACATGTATTTTTCAGTCTCAAACTCGTGATCATCATGGGCATTAACCCGCGTATATAAACAAAATGCAGAATAAAATCAAACTTGAATTAAATAATTCATGGGCATTATTTTATTGAATTAAAATTTCACCCTAATTTTAATTCAATATAAATACTTCATTAGCCCAGTTCAATTAATTTAATTTGAAAAATAAAAATTAAATTAGTTATTCACTAAATTAAATTAATTTTGATTTATTAAATTTTAATAACCAGAAATTAATGTTTTATTAATTTAATTCTCAGCTGAAAGTAAATAAGTTATTTTAATTAATTTTTTATTAAATTAAATCACCCATGCCCATAAAACATTGGGTAGGGCCTGTGCGGGTTGGGGAGAACCTGCATAGGCCCAATCCCAGAAATACCGACACTGTGCCAGGGCGTTTCGGGCTAGGAAGGTCAGCCCAAGCCCGTTTTGTGCTGGACAGACCCACCCAGACCTGTTTCAGGGTAGTGAAAATACCTGCCCATTAGGAGGACCGGGTGGTGGCCAAAAAAATTGATATTTTGTGGTGGTGAGGGATACCTGGAGGCGGTGGTGCACGCCGAGCTGTGGGTTCCGACGAAGTAGAAAGTGCTTTGGGGAGGTGGTCAGGGGTTCCCTCCCGGTGGATGAGGTGGTCCAGTGTAGTCCAGCACCACTACTGGTCCATGAGATCCCAACCACAGGAGGGCCGCACAGTTGTAGTGGAGCTCGCTGCAGCCGGTGAGGGCGGTAGACCGTGGGTCTGAGATGATGACAACACACTATGGCTGAAGTGCGACAGGGAGGAGGCATCCTTGCACGGTCACCGCTTCGAGAGGGTGGCACGCTGAGGAGAGGGCACCAACTTAAGGGGCCCCAATGTGTAGGAGATCATTGGCCGAAGGGGTGCGGGGCGCCTATTGTTGGTTTGCTCTACAGGGAAGATGAAGTGGGACTAGATAGGGGGAAGGGGATTTGGGAGAAAAATAGACCTGGCGCAGGGCTGCACCACGGGAGGAGGGCAGCTTAAAAGGAGACGATGCTGACTATGGGTGCGCGAGGAGGTGTCCGCCAGCATGGCATTTCTGGGTTGGTGCGGGGCACCCACTACAGTGCATCTCTGCAAGGAAGACGACTAGACGGGGGGGGGGGGGGTGGTGAGGCTCAGCCCCCCAAACCCCTTTTTTCTATTCTTCCACCTTTTTTGTTTTTGTTGGAGACCTAAAAAGTTGGTCTCCCCTCTTATTTTTTTTACAGTCTTCTGCATTTTTGTTGTTGTTGGAGACCTAAAAAGCAGGTTTCCCCTCCTTTTATTTTATTATTATTATTGGAGACCTTCAAAGCAAGTTTCCCCCACATTTTAATTTTTTTTATTTCGTAACACTATATTTATACTAGAATTTATAAAAGATTATAAGAATAAAATATTATTATAATAGAATATTATAATAATAAAATTATATATATAATAAAACTATTATTATATTAAAAAATTATCATAATAATAAAAATAATTCAGAATCATGGGAAAATACTATTCTAGTAGTCGGATGTCCACACGGTGATCATTTATAAATCATCATAAAATAACCGGTTTAACTTAGATTTTAAACTTCAGATGACCATAGATGGGTTATCCAATATCGGATTTAAAGACAGTCTGTGGAATTGAGACTGTAACAATTCAATCTTCATAGATTTATGCAAACATAATTCTATTGGATTAAATTGACACGCACTCCCAATAATACCACTTGAAGGAACCAAGCATGCAGCGAAAGCCCCAAATAGGTGGTACTTTAAAAATTTTCATCTACGATCGATGTAATATTGTCGATATCAGCGAACAAATTCTCAGTTTAAGAAGAGGATCTTGCATGATGTGTTTTAAGCACAAAAATAAACCATAAAATACGTGGTTTAAATCTGAATCCATTCACAAAGTCTACTCATCATTGGCGATCATTGTTCGAATAATCTGAAGTCAAATTCTTCTAGACCATCCACACATGATTCAAGGAGACCACATGGGCATCTTTCATCATAATCCTGGTGCTAGTGTGGAATTCTGACGATTCCTTTGATGCTCCAAGGATCACCACATCACTCTTCTTGTGATTCCTGAGAGAGAGAGATCAATACAATCTCCTTGGATCTAGATCATTTCTCTCTAGAACATGGGAGAGAGGAGAGGAGAGAGAATTCCCATGAATAATCTTCTACAAACTCCTCTCCTCTTTTATTTATAGTTTCATGTAATTACCTTGAAATTCCAACCCAACCCCCAAATAATCAATGCACTCTTAAAGAAATATTATAATTACTAAACTGAGTCATAAATATTATTATCATTTTCTTATAATATATTAAATATATTACATAACAATAATTGAGTTCAAAAAATGGATTTTCATTCCCATAAATATTAATTTAACCTTGAATATTTTTAATATTTGTTAATTAATATTTATCATGTATTTACTTAAAACTCATAAATACATTTAATAAATAAATTCAATTCTCATTATTCTAAAATTGAATTATATGAATTTATTTATTGCATTGGGGATTATTTTTCCTTCGACAAATCTTGAACCCTAGTGGTGAGGCCTTCCAAGTCCAAATCTTATATTCAACTGAATATGGATGATTTTTGAATACTCTATTATGTGTTACCCTCTAGGACCTTATCTCGATAGCATTGAATATTCTTCACAGGCCAAGAGCGGGATATAACAACCCATCATGGCCTTTAAAGAGATAAATATTGTCACAGTAGTGAAAAATAACCTACAAACACATACTATGTAATATAGTCTCCTTGTATGTAATATATCATAAAGTAGGATGCACTCATGTGTTATTGAACTTTTCTTGCATTATTGTTTATTTATCTAACTGGATGGATTTACCATCGATTTCCAAGGCCATGGTATTATAAAGGTACTTCCATCTTTATCAACATGGCCCGAAATATATTACTTCCATAACCTGGAAGTGAAAAATCCTTTCTTGATCATTCTACCAATGCCATGGTACCAATGACACACCCAACACAAACTAACTCACTACAACTTCATTTCCATGGTTTTAATCTTGCATCAAAGTACATAATCAAATCACATACATTGGTAATTATCTCAATTCAGGATACCATTACACATGACCATAGATAAAAACATCCAATGACACCCAAAACATGTGGTGTTCCTATTGGTGGGTCTATCCTCATGATCTCACTGCTAGATATCATCAAGTGAAAACCTCTTGAGAAGAAGTCTCAATGCTTATGATCCCACAACACCTAAAGCACAAATATCTACTGTGTCCAATCCGTAAGATGTATCTAGACCATAGAACATATATTTAATATTAATGTCATAATATCTTAAGGTTCTCATTATATCCTGGGTTCTGTTATAACCTTTTGATATGCCAATTGATCTTTGGTAATTACCATTTCAATAGTGGATGCCGAAAAGTCTACACTATAATGGTAATATGATATCATGTATAGAAAACTGTATACATGGTATGGTAATCAAAAGCACTGAGTAGTTGGGTCTAGGGCACCCAATATTTTAAAAAATTATGAGATCCCCCTTTCACATTCATCAGTCCTCCCAAGATACTTTATGTACACCCCTTACCATACCAAAATATAGTTAAAATTATTTTCTTTATTAAAGTTTTTTCATTAAATTATGCCTTATATTTCAAATTTATAATGTTGGGATATGTTTTTTAATGTCCCTATCACTACCCATTTGATGTATATGTGATGTGATACATCATTATCTCTCATCAACCAATTTTAATGAATCTTTAAGTGACATCGTTATGCTGTTAAAATTTCACCATGATTTTTTATGAAAAAATAATTATGTACTGAATACCATACTCATTTCCTATCAAGGATGTTCATATTTTTGCACATATACTTTTTGATTGGGTACTTACATATATTTATCCCACACTCTTTGATCATGGAATAAATTATGATGACGAATGGATCCATGTTGTATGATCTATGTGGAACACTTAAGCATGATAATGAAATGAATGTGATGGGTGAACCTGAAATTATATAGCACTCTAATTCATTGGGTAATGTTTAGTCTCATGAGACTTTATGTTGGGACATGGAGAGAACTTTATTCCTTTATGGGACATTGTCCATCATGATGTCTAAGTGGTTTAGCCTTAATGAATGTTTATGATGCGGTGTCTTAAGTTGTTTCCACATTTCCCATGTTATGATTATCATGCTATATAATGTCTCATTGTTCATGTTTATGATTCCTAATCTTTTTATTCCCTATTGTTATGCCTATTTTCTAACATGTATCACTTTATTCCATGTTTTTTCCTTTACCGAGATTTGTAGCTCAACTATTTCTTATGTTTTTTCCCAGGTTATACTGTGCTATTTTAAAATCCTTGGAATTTTAAAAGCATATTAATGCAGTTTTAAATAATGTTGTTGTATCTGATTCATGCTCAAATTTACCCAAGAGATGAAGGTAGAGTTGTCCTTGTAGTCTAGCTTGGGTTGTCGAATCCACTGAGACATAAAAAGATACCTAAGATACAAAACCTATTAGATGGATTTTTTGCTATGAAGTTTCCAACTTTGGGTTGATTTTAGATTCATTTAATGTATCACTAATAGATTTAAGTTAATTCAAATTAAGATAATTAGTTGATCCTAGGTTATCGCTCGGGGTGGATTGCATGAATTCCTTTTTTAATGATTTCAATTTCATTAACTTGAGAAGGATTCATTCAATGAATTCAAACTAACCTCATCACCTACTGGTTAAACACCCTCAAAAACACATTCTTATCACCTATACACTTGTTGGATCATTTTCATGATCACTCCAAGGTAAAGGATCTTATTATCACATAAAACTGGGGTAATTAAATTCAATATGGAAGAGGAAGAGAGAAAATCATTGAATAAAAGAAACTAAAATAAAAGAAATTAATAAACATTTAGAGAGTGAGAAATAACATTCACTCCAGCCCCTTGATACTCACTTGGATCAACCCATAAAAGAGTTAGCCCTCCATTGATGAAATTTCCTCAACAGAAGCAGGAAGTAGACTTATGAGGGTGGAATTGAAGAAATAAAAACAAAAAAAATAATGATCACTCCACCGTTTTGTGATAAATTTCATAAGGTATGGTGTGAATAAATTCACAACCTTAGTCAACAGTATCAACGTGATAAGTAAAAGAACAGAATAAGAGGAAATGAAGAGAGTTTATTAATAACTAAGGTGAATTTAACAACTTACATGGGAAAGAAATGCGATTACAAACACAAAGTTGTAGCATAACACTACAATGAAACTAAGAACCAAAGATGCGCAACTCCTCCACCAACACTTTCTTAAATTGGAATTTTTGGAGACTTGGGTCGAGACTATAATAGTGGAATTCATCCCACTTGATTATGGTAGGCTTAGGGTGGTGGAAATCATGTAGAACTTGGACTTTTCCACTCTTGATCTGAGGTGGCAGCCAGCTGGCATCCACCGAACAAAAGCGCCTATATGGCCATCTAGATGGAAGAATTGGAGTGTTCAATAGAAGAACAAAGTTACTCTTCCGATGTCTCCTAGCTCTCTGTAAAATCTTAGCCCAAATTAATTTATGGTTTCAGAGATATGATTAAATTGGTGGGTTGTTTTTCGGGGCCATAGTATCAGGCCCAGAATTGTATCTCTTACTTGGTCTTCCTGAATAACCACCATGGAGGCCGAATTAGAAATGTATCATGAATAATTATATGTTTCTATATATTTATTCTATTATCCCACGAAATTTGTGCTTCATTGGGTCTATATTGTGGGCCCCACATTCTTATCAGTGGGATTGTGTCCAATGTGCCTTTTTTAGAATTGTTTTCTTTCATCACAAAATATCCCCATCATACTTTATGAATCCTCCATTGATCAATTAATAGAAAATGCTCATTTTAAAGTGTATATACATATACACAAATATCAAATTATAATATGGATAATTACATTTTTTAAAATCAGATGAATCATTGGGCCTAAATTGGTGTACATTAGGTGAAGAATCAACGTGGGAACCAGAGGAAGTAGTGAAACCAAGTTATCATCGTCTATTTTAGTGTGGGAAATGAAAATTTTGTGGGAAACATTTCTTAAGGGGGGAAGATTGTAACAATTAGAACTATTATAAATAAATCCCCCATTAAATTTAATTAAATGTCTTGTTATTAATATGGTTATAGAAAAAACATTCAATTATTTAGAGTTTAATAAAACATCCATTAAAGTGTATTAAGATTGATAATATAGCTATTGAGAAGTGATCACATGGTTAGTATACATATAGGGTTTTAACTAATCCAATTGACACATACAAAGGATGTGAAAGCCTCAACCCGTAGGATCATACCCTATGAAGCTCATTTATCAGATCTACTTAAGGAGATAGCATCTATAGGATTTTAGATTGACCAATACCAAGATAATATCCAACAACTTAATAATGATCAAAATCATTTATGAGAGAAGTTCAAGCTCATTGAGATCATGAACCAAACCATGTACACTGAACCACCCCATGAAAGTATCACCATGACATACCTTACACTTAAGGTGTTTGTGGGTGTATTAAATGGATATGTATCAATAAACTAGCGATAGGAGTATGCAAATTATTTTTTATAGAATAATGTATATATTTTAATCTTATTATTGTTACTTCATAAATGTTTTGTATTTTGATATAATAAAACACAAATAGTATTTTTGGATAATATTAAAATTTAATTAAGTAATTTATTTTGATAAAATAATAGATTTTATAAATAATTAATATGTTAATAAAATAATATTATTAAATATTTTTTATTTAATATAAATGATTATATAATTTTTATGAAGTCAAATGTAATTTTTAAAAGGGTTTGAAATCAGTTATTTTCCAAAAACTTAACATTTATTAATAAATGTAAAATTTATTTTAAAAGTTAAAATTAATATAATTAGAAGAATATTTAAATAAAATAAATATTATTTTTATAATAAAAACATAGAAATTATCCAATAGTGATTTTTCTTAATTTTCTGAGACATTCAACTTTTCAGGGAAAAATCAAATACAGTATAAATATACTTTGTTGATTATGACATCTAATGACCTAAAAGTGATGTAATAAATACTATAAAGGTATACATGATCAAATATATGTTTTTTAATTTAAAATAATTTGGTTTTATGTTTATTTTATTTATTTTATAAATCCATTATGAATCCTCCCAAACTTATAATATATTTTAAGGTTTTTAAATCATTTATTTAAGAGTGTGACTCGCCTCCACATAAGAAAGGGAATTATTTTATTAATTTAGGTACTTGGTTATATAAAATAATTATAACCACTCCCATTTGGTATGAAAAAGGACAAAAACCATTGGATGGTTGTTTTTTTGTTTATTTTTTTCTATAGAGTCCTAAACCTAAATAATAAAAAAATCCCCCTCTTTTCCTATATAAACCCACCCAAGATCCCATTTCTATTCAATAAAACTAATTGTAGCATGTCCATACTATTCTATAAACTATATATAGTCCTCTTAAGGTTCCCTAAGCTCTCAATAATCCCCTCCTAATAATTTGGAGTCACACACTCAAGTAAGAGATTTCTCTCTTCCCATTTCTGTTCAAGACCTTCTTTTATGTTATGTACCTTAAATTCCATTTGCATATATTAGGATATATTCTTCCATATTCTTATTACCTAAGATTTAATTTATAAATTATTAAGGAACCAGGCATGCAGAGGAAGCCCCAAATAGGTGGGATTTTAAAAATTTTCACTGACGATCAACATAATCCTGTCAATGTCGGTGAACAGATGATCGGTTTAAGCCGAGGATATCACGAGAAGCGTTTTAAGCACAAAAACAAACCATAAAATACCCGGTTTAAATATGAATAAATGAACTAAGTCTTCTCATCATTAGAAATAACTAATCGAATAATATGAATTCTAATTCCTCTAGATCATACACACGTGCTTCAAGGAATCTGTAGGAGAACCGTTCATTGTAATCCGGGTTCTTATGTGGAATTTCGATGACGCCTTTGACTCTCCAATGATCACCACACCACTCTTCTTGAAATGCCTGAGAGAGAGCTATATCTGAGCTCCTTGGATCCATATCAACTCTCTCTAGAAAATTGGAGATAAGAGAGGAGAGATAATTCCCATGAATCATCTTTGAAAAAATCCTCTCCTCTTCTATTTATAGTTTTTATGTAATTACTTAGCAATTCCAACCCGACCCCTGAATAATCAACGCACTATTAATGACATATTATGACTACTAAACTGAGTAATAAATATTATTATCATTTTCTTCTAATATATTAAATATATTACATGACAATAATTGGGTACAAAACTTGACACGTCATTCTCATAAATTTTAATTGAACCTTGAATATTTATAATATTCATAAATTAATATTTTTCATGTATTTAATTAAAACTCATAAATAAATTTAATAAATAAATTCAATGCTCGTTATACTAAATTTGAATAATATAAATTTATTTATTGCATTAGTGATCATTTTTCCTTGGACAAATCTCGAACAAAAATGGTGGGTCCCACCATGTCCAAATCTCTTATTCAATTGAATTGGGAAGATTCTTGAATATGCTATAGTGTGTGAACCTCTAGGTCCTTATCTCAATAGAAATGAATATTATTCATAGACCAAGAGTGGGATCTCGCAACCCATTATGACCCCTAATGAGATAAGGATTATCACAGTAGTGGCAACCAACCTGTGAACTCATACTATGTAATATGATCTCTTTGTCTACAATATCTCATAAAGAAAAATGCACTCACATGTCATCTCCCATTTATTGATTTATTATTTTTTGATCTAACTGGATGGATTTACCTTCAACTGGAATGGCCATTGTCTTATAAAGATACTTCCATCCTTATCAACATGGCTTGAGATATATTATTTCCATAACCTGGAATCGACAAATCCTTTCTTGACCATTCAACTAATGCAATGCCACCAATGATGCACCCAACACAAGCTACCTCTCCACAACTTCATTTCCATGGTTTTCATATACATCAGTGTACAAAATCAAATTACATACATTGGTAATGATCTGAAGTTTTGAAAACACTACACATGATTGTAGATAATAACATCCAATGACACCAGAAACATGTGGTGTTCTTATTGGCAGGTCTGTCATCATGATCTCACTACTATATATCACCAAGTGAAAACTTCATAAGAAGAAGTCTGAATGATTATGTTCCCCCAACACCTAATATACAAACATCTACTGTGTCTAATCAGTAAGATGCATCTAGACCATAGAACATATATTTAAGATTAATGTCATAGTTTCTCAAAGTTCTCATTATAGCGTGGGATCTGCTATAACCTTTAGATATGATAATTGATCTTTGGAAATTACCATTTCAATAGTGGATACAGAATATTCTACACTATAATGGTAAGATGAAATCATGTATAACTAACTATATACATGATATGGTAATCAAAATCACTAAATAGTTGGGTCTAGGGCACCCGATATTTCAACACTTCCACTTGAACTAGAGCCAACTTTCCAACCAAACTTGTTAGGTACTCACATGATAAAGATCATTGTTCTACTGAGTAACAACTTTAGCTACTGGGTCTGCCATGGATTTTCCATGTGGAAATTATGCTATAGCGACCTCATCTCCTTGAGTAAAACTTTTCAAGAGATGGTATCCTAATTATTTCCACTTGTACCCTATCATAACTTGACATATTGTCTAGTAATAATATCATAATTATGACAATAATTTTCTTACTAGGTGTGATTCCAAGAACCAGAACAAATCATTTCATTTAATAACCACTTCTTAGCTACCTCAAAAGTTGTAACGTACTCGGTATTTGTTGGTATGGATACCACTGGCTTATATGAGTTCGACTCACTCATCTTATTTAGAATAACTAAGATAGTATATCACATTGAAATATGGAAAGTTTGTATCCCTAAAACTAGTATCCTTTCTTCTCCACTTACCAGGTACATATCTTTTGTACTTGCCAAAGTACAATTAGATAGATATGACTACATCCCTTACAGTGCTCCTGGATATAACTGATATTTTCCTATTATAAAGCATATCCTGGAAATATCAATTCTTATACATATCATAGAATACGTGATTAATCCATCGCTTAAGAATATGGACTTCAACATACCATGTTTATTTCTTTCCATGTCCCAGACATGTCAACCTGAAGAGATTATGCCCTATGACATAGGAAATAATTCATCTTTTGAATTGTTCCAACTTGTATTTTTCAATACAATGTCACTATATGTACAATTGAATAGAACCAAGAAACATATAGATCTACCTTAGTAGATCCCATTCCCTAGAACTTAGGTTTCTACTTTAATTCAATCAATGTAGTATGAATTTCATTTTGGTCTTAGATAATTGTAAGACCAGTCTATTTTACTTATGTTGTCAAACATATTTCACTTGGAAAATTGTGGTTCTCCAACTAACCTTTAGTAGACACATGAAAAAATTCATTGAAAATGAATTTTCTATGATCCTGTAGCTTACTTAAATCCTAAACTAGATTTCAGTAACTTGCAACCTCTATTCGTTACCATCCCTTTATAGTTGTGTCTTATAGAGACCATCCATGATTGGTGGTCGTGACATCTAATGCTAAATAATTTGATCATAGTTATTATCTATGATAAGTAAAATTATAATGTATTTAGGCATAACAACTTGGTGAAACCAATCGAGCCTTATTGGTACTACTCTAATACCATCCATGTATCAACTCACTTGAATACCCACCACAATATTAAAAATAATAATCCCTTTTTTACTTTGTTACAGGGAATCCATTAATTGAATATTTAGTTGGTATTATCAATTTTATCTAATTTCCATACACTGATTAATTGTATGAAATATTATTCACATTGAATAATAGATCACTGATCATGGTGAATATAAAAAATATCACCATGGTTTTATCCTTCCTATACAGTATGTGTCTCTGGAAGATACTCTGTTCCACATGAACTTGTGGAACTTATTCCTATTCTAACTATTTATGCATCTTGAGCATTGACTAAACACAAGTCAACATAGATCCCACAATCTATGATAGATATGCACACCCACTTATATAATGTAGTCTATCACTTGACTATAACTTTTCTATATTAGTGATTTTTGTTATATTCTAAGCGACTGTTAGGATAGTTACATAGATGCACCATGTGTTTAACTTGATGTATGTTTGTTTATGTCTTAACAAACACTTCATATCCAAACACATGTCCATATAACATAATGGATACATCATCATACTATGACTCATATGATATCCATTTTTCATTTTAGTTGGCATATGGTTATGGGATATCGCCGTTATTTGCAGATCATTTCATGAAATATAATGGAATTTTCTGCAAATTACAACATTGATATTAATTACATCAATACTCTGATGTATAAAATGTGTGTTTAGGAATTACTCAATGCTAAATTTTGTTGATCAATGTTAACATGTAAGACTTCATCATCAATACTCATCATTAACATCAATGTCATGATGTAGATAAGGTAATGTGTTTTTAGGAATTACTCCACGCTACATTCTTATGATTGATGATTACACAATAAAGATATTCTTCAGAATGTTGACTTAAAGAAGTTCATATCTTCTGACCATGCATATACTTCACTTTATTATTACTTAATTAATTAAATTAATCTTATGAAGTATATTTATACCTCTATTTTACCCTTGGAATATTTCACATTCACTTGTTGAACAATTTCTAAAAGCTTTGTGACATACCTTTTTTTCTAAAGGATCTTTTTTCCGAACTAAAGACTTCGATAATACCAAAAGTATTTAGTTGTGCTGAGCCTAAATACCATACATGGTATATTCATGAATTTCACTTTTAGTATTACTTGACAAAGAATTATCTTGTTACAAATGGGTATAAGTCTTACATTTATATTAATTACTCATTGCCTATGATTCATGTATTACTGAACTATTAATTGAGTATTGTATACCAAAAACAATATTCATTCCAGAAACCTAGAATAATGTATCCTTGTGTCAAAAGGGGATGTGAGATAAATGTTTTTGGTTATACTAAATAATAGTTCTACACAAATCTATCAATTGGTAATAAATAAGTCGTGTACCTCTCACCATTGGCCTAGGTATCATTCTGTTACAACCACTTATAGAATACACCTGACTTCCAGTAAGGTTTATATACTTACTTGGTTACTACAATAGAATACACATATGTCATCCGAATATTGTAATTAATACCCAAGTAGTAAAATTGAAACATTACAATGATTAATATTACTATAGAATAAGCAAGTAACTTGCTTCTTTAATTCAATTTTTTTTTAAACGTCTATTGTTTTATTTTATAATATGAAATGAAAATAACCTTTGTTAATACCTCATTCATTGAAGGACATCGCGAATGTGCCATTGTCATTACTTGCCTTTTGGATTTTCATATATTTTTTTCAATTTATTTATCATAAAAATTAAAGATAAATCTGTCTTTGAATTCTTATTCACTTGGAAAACCTTACATGGATAGGTAATGAAGCATTTAATCAACCACTGTTCTTTTTATAACTTAAAACGAAACTTGAGTAAAGGGTTGAAAATTATATGAGAAAGCGATCCATTTAATGATCATGATCCATATTTCAATTTATACATGCTGGTGTAACCATCACCTTATTCATATAATTTCTTTTCTTTCTCCATGAAAACTTTTCAGAGATGCGACTTCATGTTATATCATCCATTTCCTGGTGTAGCGACCGCAACTGAAACCAGATGTTGATGAAAGAATAATGATATAACTATCATATTCTTTGTATATTAGTCTCTTGTAAGCAGTTTCAAGCTCGCTTGTTGAGGTAGTTTAACAGTGTTGGAGACACTGGCACCTTGAATTTCTTATATCATAGTACTATGTGGAAGCACCTGCATTATTCTTATATAATCATGCCAGTGTGTACATTTACATTTTCCAATATAATATCACAGTTTTTAAACTTGTGTTTTAACTTTCCATTTTTTACAAAAGTAAACTCTAGCATATTAGTGCCTTTTATATGGATTACAAGTTTTGACATTTTGATTAAAATAATTAATTAAATTCTCTCACTATTTTATCAGATTCTACAAACCCTCTATGCTAGAATAAGAATACTCTATCGATTGAGTATTCTAGTGGCAAGGATAGTTGAACCACCCCTCATAGTCTACTAGCTATGGTTACAACACTACTTAGAGGGTTCAAGGTGGGAATTTGGTTGGCCAACCACTTTAACTTGCAGTTCCTTGATCTATTGAGTGAAGTGCCATCTTCTAAAATCTAAACCAGATTTACTCAACGCTTGTTTCTAAAATTATAGAAAGTTATCTATGGATAATCCTTACTAGAACTTTAGTTAAGTTAACCCATCATTCTTATAAGGACTCCCCGGTAGTAAGAGACACCCTGAACTATGGCATGATCGACACCTCAAACAGCCAGTTTTGTCCAAATTTGATTGATGGAAGGTGATAAAGGCTTAATATATGTTTGAAAGTTTTATTATATTTAATGTGATGAAAGAAATAATTTAATCGTTTTATTTTTAAAATGTACTATGTGATCAGACTTAAAACTGACTATACTTTAAATAGAAAATTCATCACGTCACATGTTAATTTTTCCTAAGCATGCTTGTTTATTATCATTCTATGTGATTTCACATTGAATATAAATTCACAAACATAATAAACCATGAAGTAATAAAATGAAAACCTGATCATGAACCAATACTAATGGTTGATCCGTTGAGTGAATAACAAACCAACCTAAACCCTAGGGGTAATAACTTGAGTCACGTAGCTTGCAACTCGTACTATAGTGTCTACCCCGGTAATGCATCACATCTCATGGCTGGTGCACCATTATGAATCGTCACAAACTACATCACTTGCCATCTCATAATTATACAACATTACTTGCACATAGGAGAGGGGATCTTAGGGAGTAAAATGTACAACTCAGAATGGGTGCGCATGCCCTTATACATATAACGACTCTGAGACGACACACATATCACCTTTTTTAAATAAAATAATTATTACAAAACTGCATCAAATAATTAAATAAATAATTAAATAAAAGGCACCATACACGTATTTTTCAGTCTCCAACTCATTATTAGAATAGGCATTAACTCGCGTATATAAGCAAAATGCAGAATAAAATTAAAATTGAATTAAATAATTCATGGGAATTATTTTATTTAATTAAAATTTTAGTCTAATTTTAATTTAATATAAATATGTCGTTAGGTCCTGTTTAATTAATTTAATTTTAAAACTAAAAATTAAATTAATTAATTAATTTAATTATTCACCAAATTAAATTAATTTTGACCTATTAAAATTTAATAACCAAAAATTAATGTTTAATTAATTTAATTATCAACTAAAATTAAATCAATTATTTTAATTATTTTTTAATTAAATTAAATCACCCATGCCCATAAAACTTTGGGAAGGGCCTGTGCGGGTCGGGGCGAACCTGCGCAGGCCCAATTCGGGCAGTACTAACACTGTGCCGAGGCGTTTTGGGATAGGAAGGTCAGCCCAAGCCTGTTTTGTGCTAGAAAAACCCACCTGGACCTGTTTCAGGGTAGTGAAAATACCTACACGTTAGGAGGACCGGGTGGTGGCTGAAAAAATAAAGATTTCATGGTTGTGAGGGATACCTTGAGGAGGGGATGCACGCCGTGCTGCGGGTTCCTACAGAGCATAAAGTGCTATGGGGAGGTGGTCAGGGGTTCCCTCCTGGTGG
Source organism: Viscum album (assembly GCA_963277665.1). Taxonomy (NCBI): domain Eukaryota; kingdom Viridiplantae; phylum Streptophyta; class Magnoliopsida; order Santalales; family Viscaceae; genus Viscum; species Viscum album. Next base: position 329,442,705 of record OY728158.1, read on the forward strand.
ATGAGGTGGTCCAGTGTAGTCCAACTCCACTGTTGGTCCAGGATATCCCAACCAAAGGAGGGCCGCACAGTTGCAGTGGAGCTCACTACAGCCGGTGAGGGTGGTAGACTGTGGGTCCGAGATGACGACATCACACTGCCGCTGCAGCGTGATAGGGAGGAGGTAGCCTTACAGGGTCACCGCTTCGAGAGGGTGTCATGATGAGGAGAGTGCGCCACTGCAAGGGGCACCAATGTGTGGGAGATCGTTGGCTGAAGGGGTGCGGGGCGCCTATTCTTGGTTTGCTCCACGGGGAAGATGAAGTGGGACTGGACAGGGGGCAGGGGCTTTGGGGGAGAAACAGACCTGGCGCAGGGTTTCACCAATGGAGGAGGGTAGCTTAAAACGAGACTATAATGACTATGGGTGTGTGAGGAGGTGTCCTCCAGCATGGCATTACTGGGTTGGTGCGGGGCACCCACTACAGTGCGTCTCTGCAAGGAAGACGACCATATGGGGGGGGGGGGGGGGGTGAGGCTCAGCCCCCCAAACCCTTTTTTTCTATTCTTCCACCTTTTTTTGTTGTTGGAGACCTGCAAAGCAAGTCTCCCCCACCTTTTAATTTTTTTTATTTCTTAACACTTTATTTAGACTAGTATTTATAAAAACTTATAAGAATAAAATATTATTATAATATATTATTATAATAATAAAATTATATATATAATAAAACTATTATTATTATAAATAAATTATCATAATAATAATAATCATTAAGATTCATTGGTGTTGGTCGGAGTAGTTAACTCAAGAGGGGAGGGGTGAATTGAGTAACTATATAAAAAATATCTGTTTAAAAGATATTAATTTTACAAATAATGATTTACCCAAAAATAGATACAACCCAGTTAATCAAGGTTATACTCTTATAAGAGTTTTACTATTTAAACGACTTCTTAGAAGATTGATTAATTCTCAATAATCTTAATTGGTATTATTAAAATTAATTTTGATGTTATCCTACTAAGAAAAATCAGATATAACTTCTTTCCAAGACTAACTATCAAAGTGAATTTAGTGTTTTTCTGGATTATGCAGTAAAGCTGTAAAACAGAGTAGATTAAATTTAAATAGAAACAGTGGATATAAAATAAGTGGTTCGGTCTCAAGCCGAGACATAATCCACTCCACTTGGTGATCACCTGCCACTAAGCAGTTTATATAAATAAACTCTGATCCACACCCTGGATCAGGGTTAACAACAGTACATGGACTGTCCAGGCCATACAGGGACCTCTTCAACAGTTTTTGTGGGTAAACAAAATAATGACCAGGCCACACAGGGACCTCTTCCATAGTTGTCGTGGGTAAACAAGGGTAAAAAATTTGGTGTGAGGATTTTGAAATCCTCCAGTTCAGCGTAGGAGTCAGTGTGTGTGTAAAATATACAGAGTACAAACACTTCTCAAAAGTAAAATAAATAAATCACTGAGAGAGAGTGTAGATATGAGTTCAAAATTATATAGTGATTAGCAGTGTAGCTCTGGACTCCATGGATAAGACAAAAATGATTTTAAGTCTGTCTCTGGTTTTTGTGTTGAAAAACAGAGTGTCGCGATTCAACTTTTGTTCATCACAAGTAAAGATGTTCTATGAATTCCAGTGTACTTTGTGTGTTCTTCAGTTATAACGACCCATACTTTACATACATTGTTAATACTTCAAAGTTGAAGCATACTTATTACAACATATAACAAAACCACGAAAGGACCGTATAGGTATAGTGTCTTTAGAAACTGGGAAACATAAACAACTGGTTCATAAAGCGTCTACACTTTCTCCCATTTATTTCATCATATCTATAGTCCCTTTTGGAATATCTTACTTAATAAACTTCTTCCTGACCTCAGGAAAGAAAACATACAAAAGGGTGACCTCAAATGCTCAGTAAGGGTAAACAAAAGAAATATCAATCACATCATATTCATAAGAACATAACTTTTGGAAATCTTAACCTGCAAAAGAGATCATAATTTCATAACATGGGATAAATCATGGTAGTGAAATGTAATCCAAATAATCATAACATAAAACATGAAACTTTGTGGCATGCACACATAATCATAGATAATCATTTCTTATTAGTCAAGACTCATTGCCAAGACTATCTTAGTGGACAAAGTCCATTTCTGAACCAAGTTCACTCCTCATTTCAGTCCTGTTTCACTGAACCGGTATAACCTACCGTTCTAGCCATGTCTATCTCATGAGATATAAAATCTTTACCCAATGCATTGGAGGGAGATATAGGTCCCACCCATCTCATAATGATACCATTATTATGTGTTCCACAATATCATAAACCATACATCATAGCATAACCCATGTAATAAAAATGGGAATCTTAAACATCATGACTTCATAAAAAAATTCATATAAGATAAAGGAATTCATAAAAATATTTCCATCACAACATAATCAAATCAATGTAATAATATGGATAGAAATAGAACCCTATATTATCTTAGATGGAAAATAATTTTGATAAAACACTTGAACTCCATTCTTGAGGAAAATATCCTTTATACTTCAAAAACATTTTCCTTTCTTAACATGTAATAAAATTTTAAACTAAAAGAAGTTGATTAAAAATAAACTTGAAAACTTGTAAAGGAATCTTCTTGTAAATAATGTTTTAAAAATCTATTCATGCCGTATAAGTTAAAAAAACATTATTCTCGTACTTTTGTCAGAAAAGTCAAAAAGTACCTCGTACGAAAAACGACAAAAGATTCCTTTCATATCTTTTACTAAAAACTCACCGAAGGGTAAAATTGGATTTAAACAATTGTTGGTGGATTGAAACAATATTATATATTGAGGGAACATGGATGTGGATGACAAAATACACCCTAGTAAATACCAAAGTATAAATAATCTCGGATAAAAATGAGATTGTGATATTTTCCCTTACCTTAGGTCCGATTTGTTTCGTAAGTGTCCGAAACTCCTGTATAATGATTTAAATAATGTTATTTACTTATTCCAGAATCATACTTATTTTTATGGTATCATATATGGTCACATTCTTAGCTTCTTAGTAGTAATATTTCATTGCTACTTGTTATTCGGGTGTTTATAACTTTTTGTTCTTATGCGTGTTTTGTCGAATAAATTCTTATTTTTCTCTTTAGGTTATAGATACATCATTTCCAGAATGGTATTAATATAATATATATCATATTTATTCATTCAATTCATTTATATAATCATTATTCAATGAATATCATGTAGAATGAATCACATCACATCGTGGAGATGGTATTCCGTACGTACGCACGAGCGATGATATTGTTCCCATGATCGTGGAATTGTATTGGAGTGTATGTATACTATTTCAGAATAAATATCAATTTACAATAATCATATATAGTAATTATTTACACCATTATACCCATCCAAGTATGGTGGTGGGGGAAATAGATTACACCACGGCGTGGTGACGGTACTCCGTACGTACGCACGCGCGGTGATTTCGTTTTCCGTAGGATGGATAGATGGTGAAATAGGGTTGTTTCATAATTATAATAACATATCAGTATATGAGTGATACTGATGTTATTACTTAATAATTAAACAACTAAATAAGAATAAGTTGAAGAAGAAAGAATTTGGAAAGGATCGGTAATGGATATTACCTCTTTTTTTGATGCGCCTCTTCTTAACCTCCTCTTAGGGTACTAGGGTTGGTATTTGAAGAATACCAGAAACTCTAGGATGATTCTAGAGAAGTGGAGAGGAGAAAGTGTCAGGGTTTGGCCGAGCTTGAAGGCTCAAATTGGTGTGAGGAGGAGAGGGAGGAGGTGCCCTTTTATAAGGGAGGAGAGGGGCACCTTTGGAATAACTAAAAATATTATTTTATTATAAAGTCAAATTCAGTTTTTAATAGATCCAAATTGATATATTTCGAAGATAAGGTGGGTATGGGTCTAAATCCTCCCATCCAATAGAATTTAGACAAGTTTAGGTATCAATTTTAACCTTATCATTTAGATTTAACTTTAAGTTAGATAATTTAACTTTTACCGTGTCTTCTTGTTTGCTTACACTATAAGGTTAATAAACTTACTATATCAAGCCAAAAGAAACCCAAGTTTTTTATTATTAATATATATAACCTTATATAAGTCCTTTGGCCGAACCTTATATTTTTAGGAATAAAATAATAATTAATAATATAGTATTTGTTTTAAAAACTATTTTATGTCAATTTTGACACTTTTTAGTAATTGATTTTCGTGAAAATTATAACAGAATTATTAGTTCTAAAAAAGTAAATTAAATCAATAATAACATGTCATATTAACCTATAAAATTAGTTTAATTCATAAAAAGTCTCAAATTACCTTTATTTGGGTATTTATAACATCAATTATGTCAATATTTCATTAATAAGATAATTACTGCATCATTGTTGTGTCATAAATAAATTAAAATATTTAATGTATAAAAATTACAAATAAAATACTATTATGTAGGAAATCTTTTTATATTTCTAATGAATATTTATAGTCGAATTTATATTATGTATAAACCTATATTAAAAATGATTTACTTATTAAACTTTGATTTTAACTATTTTAACCCTTCTTTAAATAAATTAATAATAAATGTCCTAATCTAATCCAAGTGGGTCTAAATGGTCATATTTTATTCCTAAGGTTGTTTTTGGTCGAATTAAACTTATCCAATTGAATTCGTACATGTGTTAGGGTTATAATAATAACACTTTTACCCTTAATTACCATATTTACTTTTAACCGTGGTAAAAAAAAGTAAAAAGTTACTATTCACCAAAAATTATTTTAATCTCATTGAACCACATTTTAGTCCTTGATATTAACCGTGTCTCTTGTATTTTCGAAATTCCACTCACAGAAGCGGTAAAATTAATTTTTATGAAAAATTCAATTTTTTAACTACCACTTAGTGGTTTCACTATTCATCAAAAATTGAAAGATTTCAGAAAAATACCAAAATTTCACCCTAGGATAATTTCGATATTCCGAATCCAAAAATGAAGTCCATTTTGAAAAATAAAATTTATAAAATTTCAAAAAGTGGTTATTACTATTCATAACAGCTAGTTTTAATAATATTTCAATAGCATATCGTTGTTTAGTGAAACTCAATATTGCGTACGATGCAAGCTATTGAGGAAGGCCGTAGTTGCGTGTAAAGCAAGACAAGCTAGTGTTGTGTGTAGTGAAAGATTCCTTTGATAAAAACAAAATATTTCTTTTAAATGTCTCGGGCGTTACATTAGTAGAGTCTGATTGCATGCATGAGACAATTCTTTCTTTTAAGATCTTGTAATGTGTTCTTTGTGGTTATGCTCAGGCTTGATTTTCTGTTGAGTACAATGCACTCGTGGTTCTTGCGTTGTTGTATATTTCTTGCTCTTAGACACTCTGCATTCTTTATCTTCGAATGCACGAGGGTTAGCCGACATGTTCTATATGTGTCGCACCTCATACCTTGTACTATGTATACAAAGAAACATTAATTATGTCAGTGCATTAAAGACATCAAATATGACTGTTAAAAAGTTAAATTGAAAGATGACAAAATAGGTTAAGAAATGGTGTCATAGTATGTTATGAAAACAGTGTCTTCTCTTCACGGTATCTCCTTGTCACAGTGTCTCCTTCACTGTGTCTTCCTGTCACAGTGTCTTGCTTACAGTTTCTGGCTTCCGGTGCCTTGCTCATAGATTCTGGATTCACGGTGCCTTGATGAATGTGTCTTACTAACCATGTCTGACACTTAGACAAACAGAGTGTCTGGATTACGGTGTCTGTTCTTAGTTTCTTTCTTCAAGGTGTTAGGCTTACTATGTCACGGTGTCCCGTGGTCACAGTGTCTCATTCGTCACAATGTCTGAGACTTAGGCTTCACGGTGTCTGCTTCATCACAGTGTTCTTGTTCACGATGTCTGTGTCTTGCTCACAGTGTCTAACTTACTGTGTTAAGCTTCACGATGTCTTTCACTTAGGAAAATAACTGTATTCAGACTTAAACAGTAATATGCATAAAATGAATTGAGCTTAGCCATTATCAAGTATGAGATAACTTGAAACATAAATACACTTGATTGATAAGATTTGTGAGATTTTTGATCATTAATAAGATTTGTAATTATTATTGAGATTTATGATCCTTAAAACATGATTAATACATGAGGAGTGAAAAAATGGGAAAATACTATTCTAGTAATCGGATGTCCACCCGGTTATCATTTATAAATCATCATAAAATAACTGGTTTAACTTATATTTTAAACTTTGGATGAACGTAGCTGGGTTATCCAATATCGGATTTAAACATAGTCTGTGGCGTTGAGACTGTAACGATGCAATCTTCATAGATTGATGAAAACATAATTCTATTGGATTAAATTGACACACACTCCCTATGATACCACTTGAAGGAACCAGGCATGCAGCGAAAGCCCCAAATAGGTGGGATTTTAAAGTTTTTCATCTACGATCGATGTAATCTTGTCGATATCAGCGAAAAACTACTCAGTTTAAGAATAAGCTATCTCATGATGGGTTTTAAGCACAAAAATAAACTATAAAATACATGGTTTAAATCTGAATCCATTCACAAAGTCTTCTAATCATTGGAGATCGTTGTTCGAAGAATCCAAAGTTGAATTCCTCGAGATCTTCCACACATGATTCAAGGAAACCACATGAGCATCATTCATCTTAATCCAAGTGCTAGCGTTGAATTCTGATGATTCCTTTGATGATCCAATGATCACTACATCACTCTTCTTGTGATGCCAGAGAGAGAGAGAGATCAATCCAATCTCCTTGGATCTAGAGCATTTCTCTCTTGAACATGGGAGAGAGGATAGGAGAGAGAATTCCCATGAATCATCTTCTATAAAATCCTCTCCTCTTCTATTTATAGTTTCATGTAATTACCTTAAAATGCCGATCCAACCCCCGGATAATCAATGAACTATAAACAACATATTATAATTACTAAACTGAGTCATAAATATCATTATCATTTTCTTGTAATATATTAAATATATTACATGACAATAATTGAGTTCAAAACTTGGATTTTCATTCCATTAAATATTAATTCAACCTTGAATATTTTTAATATTTGTCAATTAATATTTATCATGTATTTACTTAAAACTCATAAATACATTTAATAAATTAATTCAATGCTCATTATTCTAAACTTGAATAATATGAATTTATTTATTGCATTGGGGATTATTTTTCCTTGGACAAATCCCGAACCCTAGTGGTGAGGCCAACCATGTCCAAATCTTCTATTAAACTGAATATGGTTGATTTTTGAATACTATATTATGTGTGACCCTCTATGACCTTATCTCGATAGTAGTGAATATTATTCACAGGCCAAGAGCGGGATATAACAACCCATCATGCCCCTTAAAGAGACAAATACTGTCACAGTAGTGAAAAACAACCTAGAAACACATACTTTGTAATATAGTCTCTTTGTCTGTAATATCTCATAAAGCAGGATGCACTCATGTGTCATTGCACTTTTCTTGATTTATTGTTTATTTATCTAACTAGATAGATTTACTATTGTTGACGCTCCTTTCATCACAGAATCTAAAAATCGGAAAAGGGGAATATCTGAGCTCAAAGTGATTCAACCTTTGAAGAAAATATCAAAAATTGACAAAGGCATGAACAAAGGATCAAAAGCAACTACACCGCGCAATTTATATCACTGTCATGCAAGTCCACTTGCGCGACCTAAGTGATAACCGCCCGGTAACTGCCCGGGGTCTTCTCCTGCCTATAAATAGACCCTGTGGGCCCCCCATTCGAGAGGATCTTTTTCCAGAAACTCGGATTGAAGCTCCCGATGCCCAAGTCTCTTCTCAAAGCTTCCAGAACAGTTCTAAGGTAATTTCTTACCTAGAACAGAAGATCTAAAGAGAGGGAGTAAGGACTAAGTGTTGAAAATCATCAACACTTGCGCGCCTGAGTGGCCAGCCCTTAAGGGAAGTGGTCCCACTTGCGCACCGCCTTATTCCTTCGATAGAACTTGCGCGTCCTTTTTTTGGAAGAACCTCAAGAGAATTCTAAAGGCATTAAAAAAGATTCGCTCAAGTATTTCAATGCTGGTTGACCATCGCGCAAGTACATCACATGTTGCGCAGGTATACCTGCACGACCAATACTTGCGCGCCGCCGCAGTACCTGCGCGCCTTCCAAGACTTGTGCGCCCCTTCCTTTTTGGGTGCCTTTCTTGCCCATTTCACCCCTCTTAAGCCACTAAACCTTTCCTTTTCAAGATTCAGTCTTCAAGACACTCTTCAAAGCCATTTATGGAAAGATTTCTTGATTTGACTTCCTTATCTGAAAGGAATTCGGTGGAATATCTCTCAAAACCTAGTGATTTAAATATCTTTTTGTCACTAAATATGGAGAGTTCATTCATTCAACCTCATCCTTTAAGATGAGAGAAATCCTTAACCTCGGTCTCCTTTTCAGGAATAAGTCCCAGTCATAAATATGGGCATCCTTCTTAGGAGTAAGCCCCAAATCCTCTAATATGGGCATCCTTCTTAGGAGTAAGCCCCAAATCCTCTAATATGGGCATCCTTCTTAGGAGTAAGCCCCACGTCCTCTAATATGGGCATCTTTCTTAGGAGTAAAACCCAAGTCCCTTAAATATGGGCATCCTCCTCAGGAGTAAGCCCCAATCTCAAATATGGGCATCCTCCTCCGGAGTAAGCCCCAATCTCAAATATGGGCATCCTCCTCAGGAGTAAGCCCCAAACCTTAATCCTTAACCTGGGCTTCCTTTTTAGGAATAAGTCCCAGTCATAAATCTTGGGCTTACTTTTCAGGAGTAAGCCCCAAGTCCCTTAAATTCTCTTTAACCAGTCCTAATTTACGTTTGATATGGGATTCCTTCTCAGGAGTAAAACCCAGTTATCAATCCTCTCCTAATTTGGGATTCCTTTTCAGGAATAAGTCCCAAGTTAGAGTATTCAAATCTCCATGAAGCACATATACCTTTATGGACCCTGTTCCTGGATTTTCTCCCTAAAGTAAATCCTCTGGGAAGTCATACATACATAAGCCCCAAACCATTTCTTATGATTGCATCATTCATGGCACAATTGTCTAAATTTTTACCAATACCTCTTGTTTCTCACACCGAGGATGACTCACATGAGCTTAGAGTGTAAAAGTAATTGTGACATCCTGCTTTGAGCCATCAATCATAAACATCATACCCTTATTTCGAACTACGTGGGTTCTGATTCCTTTTCCAAAACAAAGGATACGTAGGTAGCCCATCTATGGGTTCGATCCCAACTTTGAAATAATTCATGTCCTTCTGAATGACAATAAACTTCAAGTGCCCCACTGAGTAGCTTTAAAACCAGCCTGGTCATCATAATGACCAAGAGACTTTTATATGAATATTTTGAAGGTTACCATTGACCAATAATCTCTAAATAGATATAGATGATTCTCTATTGATGAAGAACCTCGAATACATATAAAAGATTCTCTAAATTTCTTACATATTTAATCATTGATTGTCAAAACTGAAGGAAAATCTCATTTTATACTTGGTAATGTAATAAGGATTCACGAACATAACTTAAATCTATAAAGAGAGTCCCGGAATAGACAATAATTCCCCTCAAAAAGGTGTGATGAGTCCGACCTCTCATCCTCTCGACCAATGCAAATTCCTAAGTCTCATCATTCCACAAGCTAATGAGCGCCTACCTTTGGAAAGTAGGTCCAAATGGATGTGGAATCATTGGATGTTTCTGGTTCTACGAACAAACCCACTAGAAACCGATCAGAACGTTTGAATCTCCCATCCAGGAGGTCATCCCCGAATTCTGAGGGAAACAAAAAATGGTGAACCCGACGTGAATCCTTAACCAAGTTAAAATGATGTTTTACCTATTTGTTAAGCCCCTATTTAAAACTCAATAGGAGGGCTAACAAAAAACAATCATTGACATATGTGCTCATCCAAAGGATGAAGTGGCTGAATTTTATCTTGATTACGTCTGTTATATCAAACAAGCACTCTTTTCCAAGATCTTATGTATTTCCATAATGGCTGCTCTCAAATTCACATCTGTGAATACTGCTGCTGCAAATACCACTGCTGCTTTTCCTACTGGATCGTCATCCGATCTGAGGATGACATCACCTACTCAGTGTCTTCAACGCTGGGTATCAAATGCGCTGGTTAAAGAGTACCGTCAACACGGTACCATCCCAACTCTGGAGGCTTCCCGACAGGACCTCCAAGTGAACAACTCACACAGGTCGTCCGGACAACGACGAACAGTGATCAAGAGGCAGGCGGTGCTGACTACCGTCTCCAACCGTTTTGGGTCGTTATCCCCGGAACGCAATTTCCATTCACTCCCTTACTTTGTGGAAGTGAATGAGAAGGTCCCTCCGGGCCTTAATTCAAAAAGACAGGAGTCCTTCCCGAGGTCTCCCATCAACAATCTCCGCCAGACTCGTGCGGCAGTGCGCCCTCAACATGATGAGGGTACCAACTCCAAGCATTCAGCTCAGGTTCCTCGAACCCGAGCAGGCAAGACGAACCGCCAGAGATGGAATCCGGTTAACAATGGGCAGGTTTTCATCCCTACCATCTCCGGAGAAGTCCACCAACCTAACTTGGTGGCAAACAACGAACAGGCACACACACCTGTCCATTTTAATTCAGCTGTCCAGCAGACTCGTCTGGCAGCATCAATCCATTCCCGCCAGGCAATTCCGGCGGAGTACTATAGGCAGGAACATACACCTGCTTATACATCATCAGTTAGTCAGCAGGCTCGCCTGACTACATATGATGGATCTCGTCAACCACCTTTGGCGAAGTTTAATCAACAGGAACATACACCTGCTAGTACTAATCAAGCCTACCAACAGTCTCTCTTGGTAGTGCACGGAGAAGTCAGTCAGAAAGCTCTGACGACAAACAGGAGGCAGACTCAACTCTCTGCCTCCACACTTGAGTACTGTCGGGATTCACTGACAGGAAAAGGAGGATAGGAGCAGGCACATACACCTACTCCAAACCCGGAATGGACGTATATTCCCGTTCCGATGGCTGAAGTCACCAAACATATTTTGTCAATGGTGAAAGAGCAGAAGCAAATTCCTGCTCATATTCAGGATGCTTGCCAGGATATCATAATAGCTTCAGCATCGTCTCAGGGAAAGACACATAAATCCATCCCTAGCAATGGAGTGACACATCAACGATTCACTCCGGAACAGACACACACATCTGTTCCAGTCCAAGAGGGTTACGGGGCATACTCCCCCATATCATACGGACAACCAAGTCAGGCACATACACCTTATTTGAGTGGAGATCGTCAGCCTAACCTGACCATCTTTCCTGATCAGGCACATACACCTGCTCAGAGCAATCACTTTCATCATCAAGTGGTTTCTAAAGAGAGTAAGAAGGCATATAATAAAAAGATCCACCCAACACAGTCAGGAGATCAAAGGCCAATCTATAACAAGGCCTTGCTCAATGCTGGAGTTCTTGAAGCCCTCAGACATTTATCTGTCGGAATTCAAGATTCTACTCCCTCAGTTCCCAATTACGGGAACATTAATTCTGAAGGTCTTCAACAGATACTTCCTCATGAAGGCTTGCTTTATGAAAATTCGGTCAATCTTGAAGTTTCTTCTTCAGATGAGAGCCACAGGAACCCTCTGTGTGGTCAGAAGAAAAAGGAGCAAGAGATCTCATCTTTTGCTGTAACCCATTATGGTGGTCCTCCCCATGATGATGAATTTCACTGCGAAAGTCCTCTCTGCAGTAGTGATTCACATTACCTGGAAAATACTCCAGTGGAAAATGTAGTGCCGAGAAATCCCTCTTATCTTGAGGCACTTGCAAATGCGAAATCAGTCATGTATGATGCTTTATCGCTAGCAAGTGAAATACTTTCTCAATCAGAAGATAGCCCAGGGTGTAGGTCATTCTCCGAACCACCCCTAAGTCATGCATATTCTAGTTTGATCAATGATCTCTCTACCAATATTGTTGAATCCGATGAAGCAACAAGGAAACACCAACTCTGGTCAAAACAGGTAGAAGAATCTTCATTTAATGATAAAGAGGAAATGCTGAACATGAGGAAAAACTGGCGAAAAGTGAAGTACTAGTCATGTTTTGGCCTTTGGCTGACTCCCAGTATGATATTCCAAAAATGTTGACGGAATATGGAGTCCATGATATTCGTCTCAAAATATGGAAAACTATTTTTCAATTGAAGAAGAAGGTATTATCTTATGATGAATATGAAAATCATCTTAAGATAATAGAAGGGCTACAACGTCAGATTGATTTGGCATCTCTATCAGTCTCTCGGTATCCGAAGGCTGAAAAGAAACAGAGAACCCTTCAATGTTCATGCCTTGGCACACTAAGAAAATTGCGTCAGTTAATTGCCAATGCTCCATCTGGTGTTCATATCAGAGGATGGGGTGTTCACGGAGCACTACATTTCACAGTGCTTTCCAGTCAGCAAAGCCCACCAAAAATGGTCTCATGCAATGTTATTGCCCATGGCCGGCCACTGTCAATGGGATTTGTTCATAATCAAAAGCCTGCTCATGAACAAGCTTCAACTAGTTCATCTCAAAATCAAGAATATAGAGAAAAAGTTGTTGAATTGATCCTACATCAAGCAGGCGAGAATATTACACAAGCCTCTCATTTGGAGCAAACAAATCATCAAATGACAGAAGTCTCGGAAATCATCCAACGGTCTGTTAAACCAGGTGATAAAAGTGGATACATGTTAATGCATCCAGCTAATTTCCGAACTAAGATTCGCAAGATCAAGAGATCTTTTAAGAAAGTCTCAGACATATCATGTCAAGAGCCACCCCAGCTTGTCAGACTAGGGACTCCTTTAACCCAACCCTCAGAGTCAACAAATGGGATTTGAGGAGTTGAGCGGAATCAGCAGGAACATCCCCAGTTTACAGGACTGGGGACTCTTTCAAGTCATCATTCCCCTTCTCAGAGAATATCAGTCTTTTCTCGATTGGGGAAGAAGCCCCAAGAGGAACGAAGAGCCAAATTATCAGGATATTCCCTCCAAATTATAGCTCGTCAAGAAGTTCCTAAAGGATTTAATCAACAAAAGGCAATGTCTCATCAAAGATATGAAAGAAGACAATATCACAGAAATGTTGATATAAGGGATGCAATGAATTATGCATCAATCAATGTCATCAATGCCGTTGTTGCTAATCCACCAGAGGAGACTCACTCAGGGGACTCAGATGAAGAGCGTCCTGCTCAAGAAAATGTACGCGCTGATACAAATGAAGAAGGTGTGCGTACACGAAGTCAAAGGATTACTCAAAACCTAGGTAATCCGCTTCCCTCTCTCCAAAAAATATTCAACAAAAGGGAGGGGAAAGAATCAGGTTACATATCCTTCCTCTGGAAAAGGTAAATCACTCTCATTAGAGCAAAGGTTTGCACAACAGGAGGAAGAAATGAAAGAATTAAGAAGATTGAATGCCGAACTACTTCAGAGTAGTCTTCTTCTTAAGAATGCTGAAGTACGACAGCCGAAGAAATTTGTTGCAGTTACTGAGATGGATCAAGAATATCCTCCTTTATCACCCTCAGAGGTCTAATCCTGTGGGTCAAGCGCAACAACGGTTGACAGTGCTACCATCAGTTGCAACACCAACCACCACATCTGTCCAAGCTCCATTCATTGCACCTACTCAAGACCAGATTCAACCAGATGTTTCTCAAAAGTTAATAACTACTATTGAGTCATTAACAAATTGGTTAGAAACTATAGAAGGGAAACGGGCGCAAGTTCAACCAGAAAAGAAAGTTTACCCTGAATGGGTAGATTCAATTTCTCCTCCATCCAGTTTTGGAAACCCTGTTTTCCTGACTTTCAATGGATCAGGCGACCCTGAACAACATTTGACGCATTACGTGTCTTGTTGTGATCCTATGATGGGAACTCCAGAGCAGCAAGAAGCAGTGAAACTCAGATGCTTCGTGCGAACCTTGCAAGGACCATATTTTGTCTGGTATACAAGCTTGCAATCCCGATCAATCATCGGATGGGAGGATCTTCGTCAAAAATTCCTTCTTCAGTTCAGCTCAACTTTGCCAAAAATGACAGTTTTCGATCTTACAAACTTCAAGAAAAGGGAGAATGAAAGAGTCTATGATCTCATTGCTCGCTGGAAGGGATTAACGTATTCCCTTAGTTTAGCACTCCCTCAGGAAGAGCTGTTACCAATCTATGTGGAAAATTTGCGTGACGAATTACGCACGCCATTGATCCCTGTGAAATACACAGGAGGGTTTCGAGACCTTACTTCAATCGCTCAGCAGATTGAAGATTCCCTTATACAGGCTAAGGTTAAATCTCTTGTAATTCCATCAACTTCAGGAAGGAGAATGGGTAAAGAGGAAACTGCTACAGTTATGCTTAAACAACCACCTGTGCCTATTTCTACTTCAAAACCTTCATCTTCTCGAAGGGCTATACCTCTTGAACGCCAACAACAAAGGCCGTTTCATATAAATGATCAAAGAGATCAACGACGAAAACAATTTGAGGATATGAAGGGTAAAACATACTCCTTCCGAAGTGAGCAAGTTCCTGGTTACTTCATTTCATCTCTGGAAAATAATTTGGTTCAATTACCAATGCCCAAGAGGCCAAACAAGGAAGGAGATGAAGACCATCCCAATTATTTTCCCTTTCATGAAATGTTAGGGCATCCCATCCAGGAGTGTTTTGTCTTCAAAGACCTCCTGCAAAAGATGGTCGACTTGGGACAAGTCAAGTTGAAAGGTTCTTCAACTCAGGTAGAATGTGTTACTGCTACAGTTCCAGAGGAGGAAGGTGAATGGCAAGAAGTCAAAAGCAGAAATGCACAGAAATATGATGATTGGATGGTCAGAAAGACAATCAATCGGACTCATGCCATTTTTCTAACACAATTAAAGAAACCAATTGTGTCTTCTTCCATGAATATTGTGGTAAAACCCTCTTCATTAGAGGGAAAATCCTCAAAGAAACGGTTTGATTCAAAGAAGAAAAAAGAATCAGAAGACGATGAGTATGTGTCAAAGCCTAAATTGTCTTTGACTCTGGCAGACTTTATGCCATCTACTTCAAAACCACGGGCACCGCCCCATCAAACGGCACAACCTAAACAGGCTAGTCAGGAAAAGTCTTTATTAGATGAAGAGTTAATATTCGTTTCTGTTAATATGATTCAATTAACAGATCCTTACTCCAGTCGTAATTTCAATTTTGATGAGCCTGAATTCCATGTATCAAATAAGGAAATCTGAGGAAGTTCCATAGGTTCAGGATACAGGGGAAGACATGGATCTTTCTGAAGCCACTACTCCAATTCTACCCCTGCTAGCACTGTGTATGCAGCAGAAACTCATGGTAGAGCCCTTCAGCAAGCTCAAAAAGAACAAGAAAGTTCTTCTGCCAATAGTCAACTCAGTCTTGGCACAATTATTTTGGAAGACCGATTGAAAATTCCATCTTATTTATCTCAGCAAGTAAATGGATCTAATCGGTCTAATCTTCCAAAACCAAGGATGTTGCCAACTTCTATCCCAATACAAGATGCATCAGCTTCCAAAGCATCTGCTTCCAAGGTACCTGCTAAACCACATATTCCTATTGGGAAATGCAAACCTTTAGATCAAAAGTATGATATATTGAAACACTTGGCCCAAGTACCAGCCAAGTTATCTATTTTCGATGGTTTGAATCTGTCAAAAGATCTTCGGGAAGCACTCATCGAAGCTTTGTCAAGTCCTCAAGAGTTTGAAGCTGAAATTGCTGCAGTTGAAGTCTATCACATAGAGAATAATCCTACAGAATGCCATGCATTGATATCTTTTACTGATAAAGATGAAGATGATGTTGTGCATGGGCACATAAAACCTTTGTACTTATCTGGCAAAGTCAATGGTGTGGATATCCGAAGAGCTTTCATTGACAATGGTTCAAGAGTCAACCTCATGCCCATCCGTACACTTCGTCGATTGGGCCTCATGAAATCTGATTTATATCCTTCTACCATGATGTTACAAGGATATGATAAAAATGAACAAGAACCACTGGGCGAAGTTACACTCAGAACTCAGTTTGGAGATCTTGTATCCAATTCAGATTTCATGATTGTTGATCAAGACTCATCTTTCAACGTCTTGCTTGGAAGACCCTGGCTACATCAGCATACAACTATTCCTTCATCAAACCATCAATGTCTCAAATACTGTTTCAATGGTCAAGTTGGAACATTGTATGGTGATAAGGCCCCGTTCAAGACATGTGAGTCTCAATACATTGGGGCAGAATTTTATCACATGAAGGGAAGAGAAAAATCTACAATGAAGGAAATTACCAAAGTTAATGCTCCATATGGTTTGGAGAAAATTCCAATAAATCCATTTACACATGTGAGTACAGATTATGTGTTACCTATCAGTCAAATTGAAAAAATTGGCCCAAATCAAAATACTCTTATGGAAAGATCCATAATGTCAATTACGGCAGTTGAGCCAGACAACATGGGAGAAATTGGTAACCTACCAAACAGTAATGAAAGCACAAGTGGTAACGTCTTCATTTCATCTACTGAAATCCAACAGTTCTATACTTTTCCAATCAGGCCAGAAGAAGTTATAGCAACATCAGAGGTGAATAATGATGTCAATTCTCAATCCACCATCTCCTCTTTATTTCCCAAAGAAGTCCCTTTATCACCAATAGGGTCGGAAATGGAAGCGTCTTCTTCAAAATGTGAAAATTTTGAAATCTCTTATGATCATGAAAATTTCATTTTGTCATCTACTATGCAAGTAGAAATGGAAGAAATAGCACATGATGAAGAGAAAGAGGAAGATCTTAGAGATGCTCCTCCAGCATTTGAAGAAGGTATCTCTACCACTGTGGATGAACTCAGAGAAATAAATCTGGGTACAGAGAAAGATCCACGCCCCACTTTAATTAGTGCGGCCATGACCCTTGAAGATCAAGAGATTTATATTTCTTTTCTAAAGAAAAATAAAGATATTTTCGCTTGGAACTATACAGAAATTCCTGGGCTTGATCCTGATATTGCTACTCATCATTTGGGTTTACCAAAAGAACATCGAGGATTTAAGCAAGCCGCGAGAAGAACACACCCAACCTATGCTTCCAAAATTTAAGCTGAAGTGGATAAGCTGATCAAATCTAACTTCGTCAGAGAAGTTCAGTATCCCAAGTGTTTGGCTAATATTGTCCCTGTAAAGAAGAAGAACAGACAAATTAGGGTTTTCATCGATTTCAGAGATCTTAATCGGTATTGTCTTAAAGATGATTTCCCAGTTCCGATTACAGAACTCTTAATTGATGCGACGGCTGGCTATGAAGTACTTTCCTTCATGGATGGATATTCTGGATATAATCAGATCCGAATGTCCCTAGAAGATGAGGAATCTACAACCTTCAGAGCCCCTCAAGGTGTGTTTTGTTAGCAGGTGATGCCCTTTGGTTTAAAGAATGCAGGTGCAACATATCAACGCGCCATGCATCGTATCTTCAAACTTTTTTTAGGGAAGTTTGTTGAATGCTATGTAGACGATTTGGTGGTTAAATCCAAACAACGTTCTAATCACTTGGCTGATTTGGAAGTCATATTCCACGAGCTTCGACAACATAATTTGAAGATGAACCCCTTAAAATGTGCTTTTGGGGTAACCTCAGGAAAATTCCTCGGCTTTGTTGTACGCCATCGTGGTATTGAAGTCGATCCTGAGAAGACCAAGTCAATCCTTGGTATGTCACCTCCCCATAATTTGAAAGAATTAAGAGGATTTCAAGGACACATAGCCTATATTCAGCGTTTCATCGCCAATTTGGCTGGCAAAAGTTTACCCTTTACCAAATTATTGAAAAAAGGAGTCACTTACCAGTGGACTGAAGAATGTCAAGAAGCGTTTGATGTTCTCAAGAAATACCTCTTGAGTCCACCAGTACGCATGCCACCTGTTGAAGGTAGACCACTTATCCTCTATGTGACAGCTCTAGAGAGATCATTGGGTGCCTTTCTCGCTCAAAAGAATGATGTTGGGAATGAAAATAGCTTCTACTATCTCAGTAGAACTATGCTTGAAGCAGAAACCTGGTATTCAAGTATTGAGAAGTGCTGCCTGGCATTAATCTTTGCAGTTCAGAAACTGAGACACTACCTGCAACATCACGAGGTCCAATTGGTATCTCGTAATAATCCGCTCAAATTCATCCTCAGTCGTCCAATGCTCACAGGACGTCTAGCAAGGTGGGCAGTTATTTTGTAGCAGTTCGACATTCAGTATGTATCTCAAAAGGTAATAAAGGGCCAAGCTCTGGATGATTTCCTAGCTGAACATCCTTCACTGGAAGACACGTCTTCAGATATTGAACTCCCTGATGAGGAAGTTTTCTCTATTAAAGAGAGTCCTCAAACATGTGAAATGTATTTTGATGGTGCTTCCAGAAGTCCAACAGGGAAGAAAATGGAAAATCCTAAATTCAACAAAGATGGTTTAGGAATTGTACTCATTTCTCCAGATAAGGCATTGTTACCTTATTCCTTTTTATTGTGGGAAGGTGGTACTAATAATGAAGCCGAATACCAAGCTCTTATCACAGGCTTGGAGTTAGTGCTTCAAGCACAAGTGAATCACTTAAAGGTGAAAGGTGATTAAGACTTGGTAATCAAACAAGTCAATGGGGATTATGCCATCAGAAAAGAAGAGTTAATACCTTTGTATGATTACGTCAGAAAGTTAATGGCGGAATTCCCATCATAACCGACATTTTCTTATGTCCCAAGATCACAAAATGCTCAAGCTGATGCACTGGCTAATATAGCCATAGCTCTAGCAGATCCAAATCGGGACGAGACAACCATCAGTATTTCCCACCGTCGTGCAATTTCACCTTATGTTCAAGCCATAACAGAGGAAATTAATGAAATTAGTCCCATTCCTGAACCGTATGGTCATACTACAGGATGTATGTCACTTATCAGGGAATACATTCAAAATGGAACACTTCCACCTAATAGAGCCGAGAAAGAACAAATCCGGCGACGTGTGGTCAATTTTACTCTTTATGATAGCCCAAACCACCTAGAGAAAATTCTCTACAAATGTGGTTTTGATGGAGTTCTCTTCAGATGCATTGATGGTGAAGAGACAATGGATGTCATGAAAGAAGTACATGCAGGAGTCTGTGGTGCCCACCAGTCTGGACATAGATTGTCTGATCAAATTCAAAGGCTTGGATACTTTTGGCCTTCAATGATACACGATTTTGTTGATTTCACAAAGAAGTGTCATTCATGTCAAGTACATGCCAACTTCATTCATCAACCTCCAGAGTTGCTTCATATAGCTAAATACTCATGGCCATTTGCCACATGGGGAATGGATGTGGTGGGACCTTACCCTTCAGCTACAGCCAAGCAGTTTAAGTACATTCTTACTGCTACTGATTTCTTTTCCAAATGGGCAGAGGTAGTACCTCTCAAAGAAGTCAGTTCTAAATTCATTGTTAGCTTCATCAATTCTAACATCATTACTAGATTTGGTGTCCCTCATACCATATTGATGGACAACGACACCAACTTCTGTTCTTCTGAGGTGAAGAAATTGTATCAAGAATACAACATTAAATCCAACCATTCATCTCCGTATCATGCGACAACCAATGGCCAAATAGAAGCCTTTAATAAGACTCTTTCAAATATACTGCAAAATATGGTGGATAAAGATAAGAGGTCATGGCCTGATAAACTCTTTCATGCTTTATGGGATTATCGGACTACCACCCGCAATGCAACGCAGTCAACTCCATATTCGTTGGTATATGGAACAGAAGCAATATTTCCAATTGAAGTTCAATTGACCTCACTCAGAGTATCCATTTGTGATCTATTATCTACAGATGAGCAATCCCAAAAGCGATTGAATGAATTGGAATGGTTAGATGAAAAAAGATTGTGCACTTTGAACCACTTGGAAATCTTTCAAAATCAAATAGCACAAGCTTTTAACAAAAAAGTTCATCTTCATTCATTCATTCAGGGAGAATTGGTATTAGTTATCAGAACTCCAATGATACCAAGAAAGAAACCTCCCAAGCTTGAGCCAAAATGGGAAGGACCTTATTCAATACATAGGGTCTACTCCAATGGAGCTTATTCATTAATCTCGATGGATGGAGAACTCATTACTACTCCAACTAATGCCAGATTTTTGAAGAAATATTTTGTATAAAATACAAGGTATTCACCTTAAATGTCCCCGCAACATGACACTAAACTGTACATCACCAGAATGTCCCCGCAACATGACACTAAACTGTACAGTACCAGTTCGTCCTTGCTATATGACGTTAAACTATACAGCAATGGTCCTGTATGACTTTAAACTGCAACTTCGTCCCACACGACGTTAAACTGTGAAAAAGTTCCCTAAATGGTCCAGTATGACCTTAAACTGCATCATCCATGGTCCATGCATATGACCCTAAACTATTTAAAAGTCCCTTACGTCCCGCAAGATGTTAAACTGTGATGTCCTAACTACATGACGCTAAACTGTATAAAAGTACCTTACGTCTGGAAAGACGTTAAACTACAAAATCATCAAAGGTCCTATATGGCCGTAAAACAACAACACCGTCCAGAAAGACATTAAACTGCACCATCCACGGTCCATGCATATGACCTTAAACTATTCACACTTTCGTCCAACATGATGTTAAACTGTGAAAAAAAATCCCCAATGCGTCCAACATGACGTAAATGGTGTGTTATTTTGTCCTTACTGCATGACATTAAACTGCGTAGTCCCCCTTTCGTCCAACATGACGTTAAACTCTATTGTCCTCATCGTCCTAACTACATGATGCTAAACTGTACAAAAAATTCATGATACGTCCTACATGACACCGAACTGTATTTTGTCCCTGCTACATGACACTAAACTGCGCAGCACCAATAGTCCTAACTGCAAGACTTTAAACTGCATAGTCCCTTTATATGTCCTACATGACATTAAACTATGCATCGTTAAGGTTGTTGTTACCTCTTGTTTATCACACCGAGTATGAATCACGTGAGATTAGAGAAAACCTCAACCGTAACACTCTCTTTGGGCCGCTAACCATGTATAAGTCCCAACAACATTTTCCATTATTTTTTATTATTAGATCGTTGTCCCCAAGAACAACTTGATCATTAATTCATTCATTAATTGAACTACAAGGACTTTTATCCTTGACTTCCAGGCTGGGTACATAGGCAACCTCCCAAGGTTCAAGCCCAAAAACAATCTCTTCACATCGGTTCACCACCATCTCATATGATGTTGATTCGTGAAACCGCCCCTAGAATCAATATCTTTACATTGATTCACTTTCGTCCTTGTTATATGATGTTAAACTATGCAACACTTTTGTCTGGTATGACAATAAACTACAATACTCTTTGATTTCCTCATTTGAGAGAGAACTATTATTGACATTGATTTTTTAATCATGTTTTCATTTCAAAAGACTACGTGCATACATGGTAATACCTAAACGTTTTGTCTCAGGTTAAACCATCATTGCACTAAAGTCCCCTTTCACCCTTCACATGTACGAACCAAATTTGTACAAAGGGTAGTTCTAGAACTACGTGGACTTGATTACCATCCTTATGGGATAAGTAGGAACATTCGAGTGTCCCTCGAATCCAGTCCCAAGTATTTTGGGCCTAGCCCCAAATTTCACTTTCAGTCCCTTGGCTGAAAAGTCCTCATGAAAACACACACTGTGTATTCATTATTATGGTCTGAATTCTATGACCCTAAACTAAGATCTCTCATACTTTCGTCCTGCACGACATTAAACTGCATTTCAAGAACTACGTATGGCTTGATTATCATTCTTATGAGATACGTAGTGAAGTCCAAAATTTCAATTCAGGACCCAGCCACAACATGATTATGGTTATCATTGACCTATGTACCTCTATATACATTGGACAATACCCATATTTATGTGTTATAATACTAACCTTAAATATTTTCAGATCTTCATAACCCTTTTCATTACTTTTAGTCACAAAAATGTCAAACTTCTGAGAATTCTTTTGCCTGACTATGTAGCACGTGCCCATAGGTGGCCTTGCATAAACAGTCCACATAACAGACTTGTCAGCCAAAAGATACTATTTATTTGACCATGCAGCCAATGCCCTTAGGTGGCCCTGCATAATTCAACCCCCTAATGGGTTTTTAGTCAAATAATAGTAACTTCATTCTTGGGAAGAATGCCTCTTTTGTCCTTATTTGTCTTAAATGACGGTATGTAGGGATCTTCAAAAAAATAGCCATCCTTAACATATTTGTCCCATGTCCTTTTTCATGATCCGAAAATATTCAAGTCTATGGTTTATACTCTCCATATTCTCTTTCCCTACGTTTGGGTTAGACCTTCGTAGGAGTGATATTCATTCAATTCTCCGATATTCTTGTTCGGAAATATCTTCTCCATATTCAAGTACCTCTTTCCATACAACAAACTCTATACTTTAAAAAATTTGAATCTCCATAAACTTTCACTGGCTTTTAGGACTAGGAAAGTAAATTTTTGAGAGTTCTTTTTCCTGACTATGCAGCACGTGCCCATAGGTGGCCTTGCATAAACAGTCCACATAACAGACTTGTCAGCCGAAAGATGCTATTTATTTGACCATGCAGCCAATTCCCTTAGGTGGACCTGCATATTTCAACCCCCTAACGGGTTTTTGTCAAATAATAGTAACTTCATTCTTGAAAACTACTTCTTCTAATGCCTTTTAGCTCTTTTTCATATCATTCCTCAGATTCAAATATTCTTAAGCCATAGTTTACATATTATCCCTCATACTTGAGTATGGTAATATGTTTTCAGAATAATTTGTCAATGAATTGAATCAATTTTAATCCATTTTGGTCAAAGCTATTTCGACCTTAAACATTAGCCCCTTTATGTCTGGCATGCATGACTTTAAACTGCCCACAAAAGACAAAGGAACTCTGAATAAAAGTCAAGTTCCAGCTCACTAAACATACATTCTGTATGATTTAGGTAATATTAAGCAATTAAAAGGTCCAAAGTTTGTAGGGTTATTTGTAATAATCCTAGTAAAGATCAAACTATGATTACTAAGCCCATTGGCTTAAGTAAATTTGAAGCAGGTAGTGAAAGAATGCAGGTACAAATGATTGAAGATAAAAGTGTTTTTCATTGATACACAAGAGTTAGAAGGACATCCACAGACTGGAGTCTCTTCTCTTTTTCAAGAATTACAGGAGGCTTTCAACATAACACTTCATTTGATTTACGGCATCCCGAGCTTCATCAGCAACCACCTGAAATTCATTCATTAAACTGGATACAATAAGAGATGCAGTGATACCAGCTCTTCTTGGAACAATTGTAAAAGGATGTTCTTGAGTGCGGTTTGAGAAAATTTTCTGCTGATCAAACAGTGACTCTGTTTCTGTCCAAGAGACTTGGAATATGGATACATGGATCTGAGAATGGAGCATTGGAAGTAAAGAGCCATTTGGAGAGAGTACTCTTTTCAGATAATGCTATAATACCATGTTTGTCTTCTCTCCACCAACCAGTAGTGGAAAACATTTCAGCCCATGGGTTTTCCATTTTCATATCTGCAAGGAAATGACATGGAGGAAGAATTTGAAAGTTCACACCATTGTTGTTGCTCTTAATGCACAGCATAACCGAAATGAAGGAGTAGCAGTGCAGCTGCATTTCAGGTGTATAGTTCTTTGCATCTGGAACATTGACTCCTTGCAGGTGACCATGACCATATAGAGGCAGGTAGATGCTCTGTGGGAAATTAAGATGATATTTCTTCAAGTACTTAGCCAAATCTGGGAGAGTGCTTTCGCAGATATCATAGTAATCGTGGCCAATGATGTTTATCATGTCATCAATCCGCTTGCTAGCCAGTTCATCAGACGTTTTAATTCCCTTAGGATCCATTGAATCTGCACAAAAGTTGAATAAATTAAACTCTTAAATGGGTTTATTTTTCATAAATTTTTTGAAAGATTTCAAAAAAAATGGCTAAAGGCATTAAGGCGCGCAAGTCTAAAAAACAAATGGCGTGCAAGTATTCGTGTGACGCGCTAGTTTTTGACGCGCAAGTATAAACCGTGCAAGTAAAAATGCCTTTATAGTAGCGCGACATCAAGGAAAACTCTGGAAAACAAAACAACCTGCGCGGCTAAGGTGACCTACGCGGCGAGAGCTCGAAGGTATGAAGTCCGGAAATCCGGATGCTTGTACGAAAGTGAGGCCCTCTATTTATAGACGCGGCCGAGACTCTGCGCGCCGTACCCAGTGCGCTTAAGGCCTGCGCGGAGAGAACTTGCACACCGCCTCTACGCCATGAGGACTTGCGCACCCCCTTTTCCTTTGGATGGATTCGATTTCCTCAGAGTCAAATCCTCATTTCTCTCCGGATCCAACTCTGAGGGGGGAATTTTGTTGACGCACCTTTCGTCACAGAATCTAAAAATTGGAAAAGGGGAATATCTGAGCTCAAAGTGATTCAACCTTTGAAGAAAATATCAAAAATCAACAAAGGTATGAACAAAGGATCAAAAGCAACTACACCGCTCAAGTTATATCACTTTCGCGCAAGTCCACTTGCGCGATGCACTTGGTCGCGTAGGTGACTTGCGTGACCTAAGTGATAACCGCCCGGTAACCGCCCGAGGTCTTCTCCTGCCTATAAATAGACCTTGTGGGCCCCCCATTCGAGAGGATCTTTTTCCAGAAACTAGGATTGAAGATCCCAACACCCAAGTCTCTTCTCAAAGATTCCGGAACACTTCTAAGGTAATTTCTTACCTAGAACGGAAGATCTAAATAGAGGGAGGAAGGCCTAAGTGTTGAAACTCATCAACACTTGCGTGCCTGAGTGGCCATCCCTTAAGGGAAGTGGTCCCACTTGCGCGCCGCCTTATTCCTTCGATAGAACTTGCGCATCCTTTTTTTGGAAGAACCTCAAGAGAATTCTAAAGGCTTTAAAAAAGAGTCACTCAAGTATTTAAATGCTGGTTGACCATCGCGCAAGTACTTCACATGGCGTGCATGTATACCTGCGCGGCCAATACTTGCGCGCCGCCGCAGTACCTGCGCGCCTTCCAAGACCTGCGCGCCCCTTCCTTTTTGGGTGCCTTTCTTGCCCATTTCACCCCTCTTAATCCATTACACCTTTCCTTTTCAAGATTCAGTCTTCAAGACACTCTTCATAGCCATTTATGGCATGATTTCTTGATTTGACTTCCTTATCTGAAAGGAATTTGGTGGAATATCTCTCAAATCCTAGTGATTTAAATATCTTTTTGTCACTAAATATGGAGAGTTCATTCATTCAACCTCATCCTTTAAGATGAGAGAAATCCTTAACACGGGTCTCCTTTTCAGGAATAAGTCCCAGTCATAAATATGGGCATCCTTCTTAGGAGTAAGCCCCAAATCCTCTAATATGGGCATCCTTCTTAGGAGTAAGCCCCAAATCCTCTAATATGGGCATCCTTCTTAGGAGTAAGCCCCAAGTCCTCTAATATGGGCATCCTTCTTAGGAGTAAGTCCCAAGTACCTTAAATATGGGCATCCTCCTCAGGAGTAAGCCCCAATCTCAAATATGGGAATCCTCCTCAGGAGTAAGCCCCAATCTCAAATATGGGCATCCTCCTCAGGAGTAATCCCCAAACCTTAATCCTTAACCTGGGCTTCCTTTTCAGGAATAAGTCCCAGTCATAAATCTTGGGCTTCCTTTTCAAGAGTAAGCCCCAAGTCCCTTAAATTCTCTTTAACCAGTCCTAATTTACGTTTGATCTGGGATTCCTTCTCAGGAGTAAAACCCAGTTATCAATCCTCTCCTAATTTGGGATTCCTTTTCAGGAATAAGTCCCAAGTTAGAGTATTCAAATCTCCATGAAGCACATATACCTTTATGGACCCTGTTCCTAGATTTTCTCCCTAATGTAAATCCTCTGGGCAGTCATACATACATAATCCCCAAACCATTTCTTATGATTGCATCTTTCATGGTACAATTGTCTAAATTTTTACCAATACCTCTTGTTTCTCACACCGAGAATGACTCACGTGAGCTTAGAGTGTAAATGTAATTGTGACATCCTACTTTGAGCCATAAATCATAAACATCATACCCTTATTTCGAACTACGTGGGTTCTGATTCCTTTTCCAAAACAAAGGATACGTAGGTAGCCCATCTATGGGTTCGATCCCAACTTTGAATTAATTCATGTCCTTCTGAATGACAATAAACTTCAAGTGCCCCACTGAGTGGCTTTAAAACCAGCCTGGTCATCATAATGACTAAGAGACTTTTATATGAATGTTTTGAAGGTTACCATTGACCAAGAATCTCTAAATAGATATAGATGATTCTCTATTGATGAAGAACCTCAAATACCTATAAAAGATTCTCTAAATTTCTTACATATTTAATCATTGATTGTCAAAACTAAAGGAAAAGCTCATTTTATACTTGGTAATGTAATAAGGATTCACGAACATAACTTAAATCTATAAAGAGAGTCCCGGAATAGACAATAATTCCCCTAAAAAAGGTGTGATGAGTCCAACCTCCCATCCTCTCGACCAATGCAAATTCCTAAGTCTCATCAGTCCACAAGCTAATGAGCGCCTACCTTTGGAATGTAGGTCCAAATGGATGTGGAATCATTGGATGTTTCCGGTTCTACGAACAAACCCGCTAGAAACTGATCGTAACGTTTGAATCTCCCATCCAGGAGGTCATCCCCGAATTCCGAGGGAAAGAACTATCAACTGCCAAGGACATGGTCTTTAAAAAGGTACTTCCATCCTTATCAACATGGCATGAAATATATTACTTCCATAACATAGAAGTGGAAAATCCTTTCTTGATCATTCTACCAATGTCATGCTACCAATAACACACCCAACACAAACTAACTCACTACAAATTCATTTCCATGGTTTTAATATTGCATGAATGTACACAATAAAATCACATACATTGGTAATGATCTCAATTCAGGAGACAATTACACATTCCCATAGATAAAAACATCCAATGACACCCAAAACATGTGGTGTTCCTATTGGCGGGTCTATCCTCATGATCTCACTACTAGAGATCATCAAGTGAAAACTTCTTGAGAAGAAGTCTCAATGCTTATGAGCCCACAACACCTGATGGCCAAATATCTTCTGTGTCCAATCAGTAAGATGTATCTAGACCATAGAACATATATTTAAGATTAATGTTATAATATCTTAAGGTTCTCATTATAGTCTGGGTTATGTTATAACCTTTTGATATGACAATTGATCTTTGGAAATTACCATTTCAATAGTGGATGCTGAAAAGTCTACACTATAATGGTAATATGATATCATGTAAATCAAACTATATATATGGTATGGTAATCAAAAGCACTGAATAGTTGGGTCCAGGGAACCAAATATTTTAAAAAATAATGAGATCCCCCTTTCACATTCATTAGTCCTCCCATGATACTTTATGTACACCCGTTACCATACCAGAATATAGTTTAAATTATTTTCTTTATTCAAGTTTTTTCATTAACTTATGCATCATATTTCAAAATTATAATGTTGGGATATGTTTTTTAATGTCCCTATCACTACCCATTTTATGTATATGTGATAAGATACACCATTATCTCTCATTAACCCATTTTAATGAAACTTTAAGTGATGCCATTATTCTGTTAAAATTTCCCCATGATTTTTTATGCCAAAATAATTATGTAGCGAATACCATACTCATTTCCTATCAAGGATGTTCATATTTTTGCACATATACTTTTTTTGGGTACTTACATATATTTATTCCACACTCTTTGATCATGGAATAAATTATGACAACGAATGGATCCATGTTTTATGATATATGTAGAAAACTTAAGCATGAGAATGAAATGAATGTGATGGGTGAACCTGAAATTATATAGCACTCTAATGCATTGGGTAATGTTTAGTCTCACGAGACTTTATGTTGGGACATGGAGTGAACTTGATTCCTTTATGGGACTTTGTCCATGATGATGTTTAAGTGGTTTAGCCTTAAGGAATGCTTATGATAGAGTGTCTTAAGTTGTTTCCACATTTCCCATGTTATGATTATAATGCTATATCATGTCTCATTATTCATGTTTATGATTCCTAATATTTTTCCCCATTTATATGCCTATTTTATAACATGTATCACTTTATTCCATGTTTTTTCCATTACCGAGATTTGTGGCTCAAACCTTTCTTATGTTTTTCCCCAGGTTATCCTGTGCTGTTTTAAAATCCTTGGAATTTTAAAATCATATTAAGGAAGTTTTAAATAATGTTGTTGTATCTGATTCATGCTGAAATTTACCCAAGAGATGAAGGTAGAATGGCCCTTGTAGTCTATCTTGGGTTGTCGAATCCACTGAGACCTAAGAAGATACCTAAGATACAAAACCTTTGAGATAGATTTTTGGCTATGAATTTTCAAACTTTGGGCTGATTTTAGATGCGTTTAAAGTATTAGTAACAAATTTAAGTTAATTAAAATTAAGATAATGATTTGATCCTAGGTTATCACTCAGGGTAGATTGGATGAATTCCTTTTTTAATGATTTCAATTTCATTAACTTGAGAAATATTCATTCAATGAATTCAAACTAACCTCATCACCTACTGGTTAAACACCTTAAAAAACACATTCTTATTACCTATACACTTGTTGGATCATTTTCATGATCACTACAAGGTAAAGGATCTTATTATCACATAAAAGTGGGGTGATTAAATTCAATATGGAAGAGGAAGAGAGAAAATCATTGAATAAAAGAAACTAAAATAAAAGAAATTAATAAACATTTAGAGAGTGAGAAATAAAATTCACTAGAGACCCTTGATACTCACTTGGATCAACCCATAAAATAGTTAGCCTTCCTTTGATGACATGTCCTCAATAGAAGCGGGAAGTAGACTTATGAGGGTGGAATTGAAGAAGTAAAAACAACAAAATAATGATCACTCCACCGTTGTGTGATAAATTTCATAAGGTATGGTGTGAATAAATTCACACCTTTATTCAACAGTATCAACATGATAAGTAAAAGAACATAATAAAATGAAATGAAGAGCTTTTATTAATAACCAAGGTTAATTGAACAACTTACATGGGAAAGAAATGCGATTACAAACACAAAGTGGTAGCATAACACTACAATGAAACTAAGAACCAAAGATGCACAACTACTCTACCACCACTGCCTTAAATAGAAATTTTTGCAGACTTGGGTCTATAATCTAATAGTGTAAGTCATCTCACTTGATTATGGTAGGCTTAGGGTGGTGGAAAGCTTGTAGAACTTGGACTTTTCTACACTTGACCTGATGTGGCAGCCAGCTGGAATCCACCAAACAGAAGCGCCTAGATGACCTTCTAGATGGACTAATTGGAGTGTTAAATAGAGGAAAAAAGTTAATATCCAGATGTCTCCTATCTCTCTGTAACATTTTATCCCAAATTAATTTGTGGTTTTAAAGATATGATTAAATTGGTGGGCTATTTTTCTGGGCCGCAGAATTAGGCCGAGAATTGTATCTCTAACTTGGACCACCTGAATAACCACCAGAGAGGCCGAATTAGCAATTTATAATGAATAATTATTTGTTCTTATATATTTCTTCTATTATCCCATGAAATTTGGGCTTCATTGGGTCTGTATTGTGGGCCCCACATTCTTATCAGTGGGATAATGTCCAATGTGCCTTCTCCAGAATTGTTTTCTTTCATCACCAAATATCCCCATCATAATTTATGAATACTCCATTGATCCATTAATAAAAAATGTTCACATTGAAGTGTAGATCCATTTAACAAAATATCAAATTAAAATATGGATAATTACATTTTTTAAAATCAAATGAATCATTGGGCCTAAATTGGTGTACATTGGGCATGAAGTGCACAAACGACGAGAACATATATTCAAAATTAAAATCCACTAAATCAGGACGATAAGATCAAAAATGAACATTTAATACCATTAAAATGTAATTAACATATGTGTTTTAATTGTCTAATCAGTATCCCATGTTCAATATGTTATGATATGTGCCTAATTCCCAATGAAACTAGACTTATTGATCTTTCAGGTTTTATTGTATGTAATTTTATGTAATAAATGATGAATTAATGTGTAATAAAGAACAAAATGTTTATAAGTACATACCTAACCCATAAAATATACTAAATTTTATGGGGAAAAAATAGATAATGAACTCTCACATTAAAAAAAACTTGTAATTATCTTGGACCATAGAGGCAAATTTCTACACAACAAGATAACTAACCTTATTAAAGAACTGTAGAGAAACCATAAGTATGAATAGGTGATATGGGAACCAAAGGAGAAAATGAAACAAATTTACCCTCAAATATTATCAACAAATAACATGAGTTGAAATTTCAAGGATGAAATTTATAGAAGGTGGGGATATTTTAACAATCCAGAGTTTATAAATGATATTTGTTCATTTAAATAAATGTGTGTTATATTATATTATTATTATTCACATAGATCACATATAGAAACCAAGAGAAAATATATTTTATTAATGAAAATAATTACATTATTATTTTACAAAACCCATTAAATTTCCAAATATTACAGGGGAACAAAAAATAGAAAATAGAAAAACTACCATATGAAAATTTGGATCTCCCTGATCGGCTAGAATCATCCATCCCATGAGAAAAACTATGGAAAATTATTGAAATATTAGTAAACCAATATAAATTTTAGAAAATTAAAATATATAAAATTGAAATAAATTATAGTGAATATTAAATAAAATAATTAAGATGTATTTATAGAAGGTAATATGGATATTATGAATAGTAACATGACCATTGAGAATAATAAACTGATATTTGGAATAGTAATTCGACTTAGAAAATTATAAAATATAATGTAAATAATATTTATCAAGATTAATTTAAGAAAATATAAATATTATAATTCTATAAAATAAATATCAAGATTAAAATACTCAAAAAAATATGCACATTTTTTAATAAATTGTATTTTAATATATTTCCTAAAAATAAAAAATTTTAAATTAAAAATTAAAATTACCTAAGATCTAAAATTCATTAGATAAAATTAATTTCATTTTTCAAAGTAAAATGTTTTCTAAGGGTTATTTTTTGCTAATTTTCAGAAATACAACAATTTTTAGGTGAATAGTAAAAATATAGTTTTTTAGTAACTGGTGTATCATCATGATGTAATAATTACCTAATAATTTATAGAACATAATGGTCAACCAAAATATATTTAATTCGATAAATTATAAAATAAAATACAGTAAAATTGATTTCCAAACTAAAAATTGCATTCCAAATTCTAGAGACAAAATTATTTCTTAAAAAGACAATTTTCTCATTTTCCACTTTCCTTTTTAATAAGCTAGTTAATTAGAATTATAAATAGGTTTAAAGACCCAATAACATTATATTATATATATATGTGATCAATTATGTAAAAATTATAACTATTACAAGGTTTACCTTTGATATAGTTTTTAATTTAATTTTTTATTCTGTAATACCCCTCTTCTAAAGTATAAATAACACCTCTCCCTCCACTTGGAAAACACTTTAAATTTCACTTTAAAAAGATAATTATCTAACAAAATACTCTATATTAATCCCATTATCATACCTAGGGATGTTATTGAGTAATAAAACTCCAATATTTTAAGATATTAAGGGTCGTAGGAAAGGAACCACTTCAAAAATGAGGTAATACATTTTTGTCCTTTTATTCCATTTTCCTTTTCTAATTTCATATACACATTCGATTTTCTATTTAAAACATTATTAAACCAATTATAAAGTATTTTAATATTATCTTTATTATTTTAATATACTATATAAATGTAATATTTTATATAATCATATATTATACTTCTTGAGCCTCCACTTTGAACAATATCCTGTTAATGGTTGGTTAACTGCCAATGAAGATGTTTCCAATTTATTTTATTATCACAAAACTTATGTATGGTTATAATAAATTGTTTTTGATATATAAATTTATAAATATATTCCTTCTAATATTCTATATTTAATTTTACTTATGTGTAAATAACCTTGAAAAAAATAGAGCAATCAAGGAAAAACATGATTTTTTAAAGAAAACATGATATCAAAGTGATTCAACCATAAAAATAGAAATTTAGAAATATAAAAAATTATTATAATTGATAAATAATTAAAAAATGAAAAAAATTTAATTCTTCTTAAATGTTTTAATAAACCTGTGTTTATTATTCCAGCGACGAAAAAATGATAAAATTAATCAGGATTTAAGGTAAGGAGATTTTCAAACCCAAACTCTTTCTTTTAGGTCATCTACTATTTCAAATTGATTTCAATATGAAAATTAATATAATATAAAAAATATTTCCTTTAAATATTATCTATTTTATTTCCTATATATACATTTTTATACTCTTCCAAAATGTTATCTAATCCATTAACAATGTGTTTTCTTTAAAAATAATTCAACATCCAAAAAATATATTGAATCCTCTTGAGTTTTGTATCCTTTGAAATAATAAAAGTGTATTTTATGCCAAGGTATGATCTCCATTAGGAACTCCCTTGGGAATAATAATGTTCATTTCATGAAGTGTGATATGTAAAATGTTTTATGAAACCCATTTCTTTCCATGTGTATTTCATGACTTTGATTTCCATCCTTCCATGCGGCATCCTTGATTATGACCATTTTATAATGTGATGGGTGAGACCATATTTGTATATCCCTCTAATGAATTGGGTAATTTGATATATCTCATGAGATAATGTGTATTATGCATGAACATGGTGCTAGCTTTGTTCATGATGATGATGTTCTGATTTATAAACATATGTTACATATGAAAATGATGATAGCTTTGTTCACAACTATGTGGGGTATATGGGAACTATGCTATGATATTTAATTATTATGAATATTACACATTCAATTCCTTATCAAATCTTTACATCATTATTATGTTCATGATCCAATCCTTATGATATGATGACGTCGATTAGGCTCACCCATGTACTATTGATTTATATCCCTTATTCCTCCTCTTACTGGGATTTTAGATCACCCATTTCTTTTATATATATCCTTAGTTTAATACAAGTACTAAGGATATCATGATATATTTACAAGGATAAAAAAGAATTATTTAAATAATGTTTATGTTTTTTATTTTTATAAGTGAGTATATTTCTAATTATCCCATGATACTATACCTTTGGATCCTGAATTTGTATTACTATTATGTTTCTCATATTAAATGTGATGAAATAGTCATGTAAGGAAAATTTGGGTTCCTATAGGCCAAAATTTTTAACTTCACAAGAATTATCACTCAACCAAATTACTGTAAAATTTAACACAAAGAGAACTGTCACAAGCTGAACAAATAAAAATTAAAAAACCACCATAGAGCCCCAAAAATGGGAATATAATACTAATGTTAGAAAATCAAGGTCACAAAGTCTCTTTAAAAAATTTACCCAAAATATTTTAAAACATTTCATACAACACACGAAAATAATTTTAAAACTAACAAAACCCCAAAATCACTTCATTTAATCAAAACTCCTCTAATAAGATTCAAAAAATATAACAAGAACACCTAAACTCACATAAAACATTGTTTTTCAAACAATAATAACTAATTAATCATAATTTTTTAAAACACATTCTATATCCTCCACATTCTATGAAATCCCATTCAAATACTCATAAAAAACACCATTAATCAAAGAAGAAGCCAAAATCATTAAAAAATATAAATGAAAAAATTAAAAATTTCCGCTACTGCATAAGGTTTGACCAAACAGTTTTTTTGACCGTACACCAACCATGATAGTTCCATTTTAATCTTTATAGAGTGTTTTATGCCATATTTTCATGGTTTGATAGTCTATGTAGCTTAATTGTGCACCCAATGAATTTCTTCTAATTTCATTCCAAAACTAGGAATTTCATAATTCAAATACCAATATCTCTCTGCCACTCATTAACATAACATAATATATCAAAATTTACCAAATATAAACCCCAAACTCAAAATAAAACCTCCAACCACCCATGGAAACTCAAGATCCGACATAAGGGAGAGCTAGCCAAGCACTTCTCTAGACCTACCATTCAAGTCCTATCAGTCTGAAATCCTATATTCCACTAAACCTCAAATAAAATAACCATATTTGATACCATTTATAGGGAAATAACCTATGGAAATATCCAAATGAGTGACCAAAATAGTCTTCCACTGAATCGAGGGGCTTCACCTATAACAACCCATAATTTTCAATCATAAAAATCACATAATATTAGATCAATATCTGTGAAATAACTTTAAAATCCATCCTAGAACCATAAAGGTTTGGTGTATTTGTATATTAGATAAATAAAAAATCTTATCTCATAAATGATATTATACATTTCCAATAATGTTCTCCTCAAATTATACCCTTCTTTGACATACCCTACTTAAAAACTTTCTTTATAACTCAGGGAAGGAAACATAAGAAAGGGTGAACTTAGATGCTCAGTAAGGGTAAGCATGAGAGATAAAAATCAATGATCATATGTAATAATAAGATAAGAATAAGGGTATGATATCATGATCAAAACTTAAAGAAGTTAATACCTAATATGTCATAGGTCATAAACATGAGTCACAATATAAAACTTTTTCATAAAAAATAAAATATTTATAAGAGCACAAAATCATCAATAACCAGTCATGATCTATGATAGAATAATATAAACATAGAAATTTGAAAAAACATAGTCTTATTACATGGTAAACATGTATAAATAAAAACAAGTTCACTAATTAAGTTAAGTACATGAAATTATGTCCTCACATAAACTTATAGAAATAAAACCAGGTTCATACATAATCTTGTGGGCATGAAACTAGGTCTGCACATCAACTTAATGATATGAAAACATTTCCATGGATAATATTGGGAACATGAAATCAAGTTCAATCATAGCATAATTAACTAATGAGTTATCTGACATTACCCAATG
This sequence comes from Viscum album, assembly GCA_963277665.1. Classification (NCBI taxonomy): domain Eukaryota; kingdom Viridiplantae; phylum Streptophyta; class Magnoliopsida; order Santalales; family Viscaceae; genus Viscum; species Viscum album. Next base: position 329,478,049 of record OY728158.1, read on the forward strand.
CATTGGTAGGATATATAATTCCAAGACCACCAGTCACATAATCATAATCCATTCACATGCATGCCACAAGATCAAAAATCATTCATCAGATAATCAAATCATAACCCGTGGAAAAGAAATGAGTTTCATAAACATCTTATAATCATAATAATAAACCATCCATATAAATAATAAGTATGTTAGAATTAGTTCATTCCCACTAGTGAAGAATAATTAAAATCAAATGATGTTATCATGCATGAAAAATTCCTTTAGAAGATCATTGAAATTATTTTTGAGGAAAACACCCTTTTCATTTTGAAATCACTTATTTAAAATAAAAATATTTCCAAAATATAAAGGAATTTTTTTTCTTTGAAAATAAATATTTAAAAATAAAAAGGAATCCTTAAATCATTGATTATTCATGACGATGGTTAATTCTATTGATACTATAATTGTAAAAATAAAGATCATGTTCACACCTTCGGTAAAAAGTACACTATTTAGAAAAAAAGAAGATTCTTTTTAAAACTTTTTTAAAAGTTAAAAATTATTTAAAAATTTCGTTAATTAATTCTTTATGAATAGTGAAAAACATTCTTTTATTTTTATTAGAAAACATAGAAAGGGAAGAAAAAAAATTTTCTGGTCGAAAGAGGAAAAATAAAGTCAGATATTCATAAAAGCATTTTATGAAAAATTTTGATTACCAAAAAGAAAATAATGGTATTAAAAATTAAAAATTATATAAATAACCCGAAGTTAATAAAAATTAATGGGTTTTACCAGATAATAATTATATAATTTCATCAATTTAAATTCAAGCATAAATTATCTCGTCAAAAATGGGATTATAATATAAATCCATTACCATTTTAGTAACATTGAATCATAATTCCAATGAAATAATAACTTAAAATTAAGATTTAAATATAATAAACATAAGTATTTTCATGAAATAAAATTTAAAATGGTATTTATATACACCTCATAATGTAAGATAAAAGTATGACATTATATATGTCTCAAATAAGACAATTTGAGATGATAAACCCTTACCACTTTGGTAATATATAAATAAAAACATCTTGAAAGATAAAGTATTATATATATTTGTCAATCCAATTAATTTTGAAGATAATAATCATAAAATTATTTCTTGGTATTTATATACACCACTCAAAAGAAAAAAGTTTTTAATATGGTATATGTCTCATAAATATAAAAGTTGGATGAGAAATCCCCTTACCTCAAATTTCATCTTGCATCATATGCATTTGAACCACATGTATAATAAATAAATATTTCATATACAACTATTATAGAACCATAACAATATATATAATACCATATATGATTTACTTATAACATATTATCACCCATTTATTAACAATAATTTATTTAAATCACTATTCTAGGGGATAACTACTTCATTTTTCATTTATGTTTCGATTCTATAGTCCAGATCCTTATACTTTGGTCATGGTTCCATCACATAAAAAATGTTATTCATTTCATGAGTATAATATGTAATAATTTTATACCCTTTTAGAAATATTCATATAATATGGGAATGAAAAAATTACATCACTTCGTGAAGATGGTAGCCCGTACGTAAGCATGAGTGATGTTTCCATTTTTTGAATTAATGAAGTGAAATAAAGGTGAATAATAATTAAACATTACATAAAAATAATAATATCATAAATATAATATATAATAATTAAATCCATCATTATAAAAATTAATTTTATATTTTTATGAAAAATAAAATGCATCGCTTTGTGGAGGTTGAAGTCCACACCTATGCACGATGGACACTTTCATTTACCATTTGATAGAAAGTAAGTGAATAATGGTTGTTCCATCATCATAATAAAAAATTAAATATTTTCAATATAGTTAATTCATTATCTTATAATAGATACCATATATTTATAATTGGTAAAATAAAAACTAAAATTGAAAGTACTCAGTTAAGAGTTATACCTCTTTGTTGGGAAACCTCTTTTTATTACACCTTAATACTTTAAAAGATGATATATTAGAAAGAAAAGAAGCTATAATATTTGGATAAGGAATATAATAATGTATTATTTTAGGGATTGGTCAATATAGTATGATCATTATGTGTGGAGAAGAGAGGATAAGTGGCATCCTTTTAAAGGAGAGGGAAAATATACACTTGGAATTACTTAAAAGATTAAATTATATATATATAGTAATCATGTGAAGTGGAAACAATTCACTAAATGTTTGAATATAAGATTTATAGTGTCGCAATAAACTCATCTAATCACATTTGGGAAAGTTTTGGATAAATTTTAATCCTTATCTTCTTGTTAAACCAATTCAAACTCATTTTAATCTTAACCGTGGTAACTTATTTTTTTACTATTGTAACTTAAATGTATGACCAAAATTAAAAGGGCCATTCTATTTTTTTACATTATGATTCAAAATTTGGAATCAATTTTATCAGATTTAGTATTTATTTGTGGTATAAATTTCTATATGAGAACAGAAAACACATGATTTTTTAGGAAAACACAATATTTAATAGTTAAAATAACATTACCATAAAATAAATTAATAAATTGGCTTCCATGTTTTTTTGGAAAAATAATTAATAAATGAATGTTTTTATAATTTTTTAGAAATAAAAAATGGAATGGTATTTTCTAACCATTCTGTTAAATTCAAATACCCAAAAATAGTTTTTTATTTTAATTAAATATAACTTATTTCACAAAAGTCAGACTTGGGTTCCCAATTTCAAAAAATGTTTCGAAAAACATTATTTAATATATATATATAGTTTTCTGAAATAAATTATAAAATATTATAAATTAATGTTTAGAGAGATTTTAAAGCTTTACCCCATATTTTTAACCAAGTTTTTCCTCTTTTACCATGGTGGAAATATTTATATGGTTACTATTCATAATGAAAAAAAAATTAATTTTAACTTATCACATTATATTAATAATACGGACTGAAATTTTGGAATCAATTTTATAGGAATCAATTTCTATAATTGGTTGAAATTAATCTTAATATGAATACGTAAAATGCAATGAAAAGTAATTTTCTAGAAAAATGCATTTTTAATCCCCAAAATGAACTTATAAAAAAAGTATAATGTCAATTCATATGTAATAAATTTGATTATTTATTATAAAAGAAGATTATGTTAATTTGGGATCAAAATTAAATAATTATGATACTTTTCAATGAAAATAATTGATAATTTTAGAAAAAAGGTATTCTTCACTATTCACTGAAAAATCAGAATTTTTAGAAAAATACTTAAATTTCATCCTAATATAATTTTGTAATGATGATTTTAAAAATTTTATCCTTTTTATCAAATACAATTTATAAAATTGGTAGAAATTAATTATAATTTTTAGTCACGAAAATAAATAAAAACCATTTTTGGGGAAAATGTATTTTTAAAGCAGAACATGATTTTACTAAAAATTGATTATTGATATATTATGCCTTAATAAATAAATTTTAATTAATTAAAACATGTATACACATATATATCTCATAATGCGATTAATCCTATTATTACCCATCAATTTAACTGTTAGGTTATAACATATCAGGCTTTATTTTATGCTCAGTTTTGCGTGTCAGGAAATCTATTGGACACTTAAAATTTATTTAAAACAAAACATATTCTAAAATATTAGCGTGTTACATCCCATATCTCCTTGATATGAAGAAATTTGTTAAGGTTATCAAGAATAATCATTAGGGGTGGTTCAACCCTCAAGAATCCAAACAAGTACATCCAAACAGGGTATGATTAAAAATAAATAGTAATAAACTATAACAAAGTCATTACCAATGAATAACCATTTCGTACAAGATTTAAAATAATACAAAACTAAAATTAAAAACTAAAAATAAAGTTGAATAGGAAGAATTTCAACATGATATAACCGATTCCATAATACCAAGAACTAGCCACCATATTCTGATGACTTCCAAGTCACCACCATAATCTCAACATCCATTAACTTCCTAAGGAAAGTGGCACCAATCCAAAACCAAAATCCAAGACCCTAAAAATCCTACCTAAGACATAAAATTAAGATTTTTTTTCCAAAATACATCCAATTTAAAACCAAACAACTATTGCTAAAACACAACACTTCTAAATAAATAGGTTAAACATCCTTTTCTATTTTAAACATCACTTTTTAAAGAAAACCATTCCACAATTAAAAAAATTTCAAAGGAATTTCTAATAAATACTTGAACGTTGAATAAAACTTCCCCTTATTCTATTAAAATATCTTATACACACAAAACAATTTAATAATGGAACAAAAATAAATTATAATGAAAATATATCCATATGAAGTCCAACGTAATTCCATTAAACAAATCGAGAAAAACAAGTTTATAACTAGAATAAATCAGAATAAGATCAATACTTCAAAGAAATGTCCATCCAAAACCATAAAAATCACATATTCTAATTAATAATGGAAAGTAATAACATAAGATACATATAATGATTCAAAAATAAATGAAATAATGGGAAAAGTACTAGATTCTCAAGGGTAGACCAGCTATTGTAAGGTTAATGATCTCACTTCCCATCACACAAATCACTCTCAACTAATCTCATTAGGACCACCCTTGCCACGTTATAACATTCAACTGTATGATACTATCTAGTTTTTATATATCATCTAGTAAATCTATGTCCCAATTACTCCCCAATTAGTATCCTAAGTATCCTAATGAAATAAAAAAATGAAGCAATCCACTTATAAGAAATGTCTCGTGCATAAAAAAATGGATGCCCAACATCACAATAATATTCTTCCAACCTCTTAGATTTACCTTAATATGAGACTGAATCCTATAATAAATTAATGAATCAAAATTGAAACATCTATCATAAGTAATTATATAATAATTATCAATACTTACAATGGGGATCAATAAGGGAACAACCAACCAATCAATAAAACATCACTTTACAAAGGACAAAAAGGGATTTTAATTATCACTTATAAAGTATAAATTTTGGAAATACCCTTAAAAACATTTGGAATCCAAAATCCAAAAAATAAAAATCAAAACCAAAACACAAAAATGATAACTCAAAAGGTATACTATTTCATTTCGTAAAGAAATTCCACCCTAAAAAATGTGAAAAAAAATTTAAATCCAAAAAGGAATGCCAGTTTAAAAATCACATTCATCGTAAAACACCATAAACAAACCTTTTTCTCAGAGCAAACCACCATTGTATTTTTATCAAACACGTAGAATGCATAAAATTAAAATTTACATCAAAACACCATTGAATTATGAAATTACATTAATCATGCCAAATGAAATCTAGATAAAGTTTTGAAAAAACTTCGAAAAACCAAACCTATATAGACCAAATCATAACTATTTAGATGAAAAATGGATTTAGAAAGACATTCATCCATAGAACTCTTCAATAAAAGAAAATGAAATGAACTACCATCCTCATGTGGTGGAATCATATCACCTATGATAAAAACCATAATATTAAGTCTCACGAGTGGGATCACAACTACTAAAACACAAAAGATTAATTTTAGAACAACCCTATATGTGGAAATCATCCAACCATGACAAATAGAGTAATAGGAGAAGATACAAATGGGATAAAACAAAATAATAAAGATAAGGTGACTAAAAAATTTCAATCTGGGTGAAGAATCACTAAGAAACCACCCTAAATCTATCATGCAAGTCATAGACAATAAGGGGGAAGGATGGGAGAGGAGTTTTGGTTGATTGGTTCAATATAAGGAACAAAATAGAAGAAACCCCAATTAAAAAGGATACAAAAGAAAAAAAGTACCACTTTTTAAGAGGGTTTCATGGTTTATATGCAGAGTTAACCAAACCATGTAGTAATCATGATGATTTCCATGGTTAAAATATACAGGAAGATATATGTTTAGTATCCATGGGTTTCAAAACCATACAAAAATCATAAGTACTATAAAAATTATATATTTTTATATTTTTAGGTCTAAAACACCTTGAACTCAAGGTACTTGGCCATACAATAAATACCTACACATAAAATTGACATTAGGGTGTCATAGTATCACTCAATTTTTACCATACCCACTTAATAAAGATCCATATATCTTTAATTTTTCCACAAAATAATTGAGGGGATATAATTCCTACCATGGAATATCATAGATATATATAAATATATAAGTATATACGATAAGTCTAGGGGGGAGGATCTACACTCATATCATATCATACATACAACAATCAAGGGGAATGGTGATCAATCCTTAGATATCATATCATATTAGGAAGAAAACTTACCCCACACTAGAAACATAATATATACTAAGGAGAACAACTCCCATCCTGTAAATATCATATATAGTCATCAAGGGGATAAGTAATCATCCTGAATATACCATCATATAATCATCAGGATGACATATAACCACCTTATAATGTATTTTATATTCATTAGGTGACCCACACATACCCTATAATATCTCATGTAATCATTAGGGGCAATATACACCCAATAATATTTCATATAACAATAAGCAGCAATGTTCACCCTGCAATATCTCTCATAATCATTAGCTGGCCAATGACCACCCCATGATTTCTCATATTAAAATTTAGGGATCTATAATCCACCCTATAATATCTCATATAATCATTTGGGGGATAATATATACTCCATAATATCTTGTATAACAATCAAGGGGCCAATTTCCACACTGTAATATCTCATAAAATTATTTTGGGGGCCAATGTAGACCACAAAATATCTCATATAATCATACAAACAAGGTAGAATACTTTTTCCTTAGGACCTCTATGTGGCATAATGTAACAATGTATTGTAACCCACCCACATGGTCACCAGCTCATCACTAGGGAACTAGCCACTCATACTTATCCCCACATATCAAGGAATGTACAACCATCCATTTATCCACTCATTTAATCTATTAAGAACATCTTATACTTATAATCACTGCATAAAAAACCCATCAACATCCTTATCTCACTCACATGATCATTCATTAGGGTCCTTTGGATCCACCTCATCTTATGGTCATGGGCATCAAGCCACATCTACCACCCTCATGGTGTTCTCAAAGACCATAGACTCTTACCAGACCCAATATATGACAACCCAAGTAATTTTAATAATAAATAAATTTCATGTCTTATTAAAATTTATGATTATATTATATGGATTTATATTCCTTATGATAATTTTAAGTAATTTATAAATGAAAAAAGTTATATTCCAACCAAATTTCTTTCCATGCATTATATGTTTTTATTTTACAGTTATTTTTTTTTAATTTCAGAACATTAATTTTATAAAATAGAATTAATTTCTGATATCAAATATTCACAATTATCTTAGGGGTTTTTTTTGGATTTTTCAGAAATATTTTATTTTTTGGTGAATAATGAAAAATAACTATTTTACAAATATTGTCACTTTTATGAAATTATCATGATATAAGAATGACTTGAAAGCTTATGAAACATTTTTATTGTACAAATATATATTTAATAAGTAATATAATTCAGTTAAAATTATATTGATAAACTTATAAATATATGTTTTAAATTTTGGTAATCTATGTAATATTTTTATTATAACAAAAACAAATTGTAGATCTTCTCTTTTAGTCAAGTATTTACAAGTTTCCTCTCAATTTCGGTTTGGTTTTAAATTAAAACAAGTCTCCTTTTATTTATACAAATAAAATTAATTCCATTTGATTCAAAATTATAATTCATTTTTGTTTAAAATAATTTTTATTCTTAAAAAATGAATTTTTCTAAAGATGGTTTTTCACTGTGTTTAAAAAAATTATATTAAAAATAAATTTTACCACTTATGGAGATTGAATATTATAAAATGGACTCCAGATTTTTAATCCTCATCTTCAAATTGTATTATGATATTAATTTCATTTTTAGTCATAATTAATTGTTACCATTATAAAATGTTTTAACCACGATAAAGGTTAAAAGGGTTAATGAGTGCAGTTAAACTAAGATATAAAGCTTCAAATATCTCTAAAACTTGTCTAAATTTGAATTATTGAGTGTATAAGTATTATAAAAATATTTATATTTATTCTTCTACCTCCTTAATATTTTTTTAACCATTTTATCATATTGAAATCAATATACTTACTATACTAAAATTTTATAATGATGATGTAACAACTATTTTCTATAACAACCTTTTTCTTTAAAAACCCATAAATATTAGTTTAATAGAAATTATTTCAATTTTTTTACATTTCTAAAATAGTTTGGGTTTAGAGTTTTATATAATTAAGAAAAAATTACATAACAAAGCAGAAACTTCCACACTATGATTTTTTTCCCAAAAAAATAGTGCTTTAATTTTACACCATGTTTCATTCAAGAAAATTTAAATTCTATAAATATGAACATAGAGAGGAATTTTTGAACTTAATATAGTTCCTATTCATCATTAGATCATTTGAAAAACATTTGAAAACATCAGATGATCACAAAAAACTTAGTATGGGTTATAAAAATAAATCAATCTCTTTAGTCCAGTAAAAAAATGAAAACCCATGAAAATGATTACCTTTTTGCCAATAAAACCACGAAAACATAAATTATAAATTTCCACATATGAAAATAAAAAATTTATCAATACAAAATTTTAGAACCCATTATTAATCATAGAAAAAAATTAAGGAATTATGAGGATAATGGGAACTCATGAACACATTTCTAAACCTTTCACCTTTAAAAGTGTATAAACTTTCCTTACATCATGAAATAAAAGGATTTCAATAAAACCAATTTTTTAAGTATAATATAGGTATCTTATAGCATCATATTAATAAAATAGGTTCACTCAGGTTTAACCTATTTTAGAATAACTTACTCCCAATTAATTCTATTGGAGTAACCAACCCAGATATCACCCTCATTTTTACCTTCACAGAATACATCATGAACCAATGCATTAGCGAGATATATCTAGATCATCCATAATTATGAGATATATCAGAACCACTCATCATAATATATAATTCTCAAGTAATTTATCATTAAAAAAATTGTATGCATATTTTTTCATTAAAAAACTCTTGAAAAATTCATTTTAACCAATAAGAAAAACACATTAAATCGTCTGATAATCATATATAGAAATATCCTTTTTATTTAAAAGCTATTAAAAATGAAAAACTCACATAAGGGGGGAGGGTAATATTTTCTACCTTTATTTTTTTAAATTTTAGATTAATTATGATAACAAATAATGGTTATGATGGTGGGAAAATGTGGTTATGACATATTTTAAAAAAACATTTTTTTTCACATTTGTAAAAAAGTGAAAAATAACACACATCGAAAATGTTGAACAAATTTATTTTTTTAATTTTATTAAATTAAGTAAAATATAGTTTAAAATTAACATTATAAAGCTTTTATTAAAAAATAAGAACATTATTGAAACATTTAAAAGAACCTTGTCATAAAAAAGTAATTAGGAGCAAGCCTTTAAAATATGATTTTTAAAAGAAAGTCCCTTACCTTAAGTACCACTTAGCTTAATACATTATCCAAATCATAAATAATAAAATAAAATTAGTTATTTTGTTGATTAATAAAATTTTTCATGTTCATTACAGAATCATTAACCCCTTTATTTCATTTATTAACAAGTTTTATTTAGTCATTAAAATGGTTAAGTTCATGTTGGATGTTTTGGGGTCATTCAATTTATTCCATCAAAACAAAATTGATGCATTGTATTTAGTCAAAGGGGTTATGGTTACATTACCTCCATAATCATATACATGTTATAATTACTATATTCATATATTAAATTGAAACACCACATGTTTTTTTAAAAATAAATTGAAATGATTGAAATTTAGTTTAATGTAGATATTTATAAGTATCCTTTAAACATAATTTTACTGCTTCTATGTTTTGAATTTCGAAAAATGGTCATCTATAACTGTGTTCAGTATGTTATTTGGAGTATATTGGAACCAAATGTTTTTGGTGAATATTAACATACCCTTATGAATAGTAATATGAATATTAATATGACACTAATGAATAGTAAATTGTATTAGTGTTTTATTTTCTTATGACTTTAAGATAATGACATATTGATTAATTTTTAAATGTGATATAAAAGCAGTTATAGTTTTTAGATTATTATTTTTTGAATCAGGTATGATTTTATATAAAAATTAAATTAAAAATATTTAGAAATTTATTTTCAAAAAATGGACTTCAATTTTTAATCCTACTCGTCGATAAATGGTTAGGGTGTATTTTGGGAATTTTTCTGAAACAATTGATTTTTTGATGAATAGTAAAAAATACAGTTTTTTGTTTCCGTGTGTCAATGACATCATTAATGTTGTAATAATGATGTAATAAATCTGTTAGAATTGTGTACAGTTAAATAATATGTGAGATATCCCAAGTGGATTATACCATGGGAAAATACCATGGGCAAGCCCATGGTTTTTCAAATACCACTCATGAGGTTTCCTTTGGAAATTATTAAAATATTCCCTTACTTTTCCTATAAATACCAACCCATTCCTTCATTAACTTCATTCAAAATTCCTCCTCAATGAAGATATGGCCTCTTTACCTTCCTATTAGTCCTCCCAAGGTTTCCTCAAGCCCCCAAGGTCCCAACCTTCAAGTTCTAGGGGTTACTCTACAAGGTAAGAAAATTATCAATTTCGTTCTTTTCCCATTCAAGTTCTCTTTTATGTAGTATAAATTTAAAAGTTTCCATACCATGTTCTTATTTCCTTATTATTCTTGAACTATTATATATTATAATTAATTTCTAGATGGGTTACCATTGTACCCTCTCTTTTTAATGTTTTCTAAAACCCTGTTACATAGCCGTTTGGCTGCTGAATGTTTGTAAGGGATTTCTTGCTTATTCTTTTATTTTGAGTTCCTTTTTCATTATTTCTTCATATAATATTACCCAAGAGGCATTAAATTTCCAGAAATAATGTATATTATGGATTTTCTCATGTTCATGGAAAATTCGTCATCATTATTCTTCTCCTCTCCCACTTATTCAAGGAATAAAGACATTGTCCGTGATGTGTCGAATTACCGACATCGTGGATGATGTGATTTCAATTTCCATTAATTCATTCAATTCCAGTCATTAAAACATTTATATGGTTGAAACAGGTTATAATATATGTATTATGTCTCATCCATGGTTCTGGAATTCCTTTTTACACATGATTTTAATTTATAAGACAAAATGAGGTTGTTATTATCAAAGAACCACTAAAATGATCTAAACAAACATCATTAATGTTTTAACTTATGAATAATCCTCAGATAAAACATCAAATTGATAAATGGTATAAACTATGTTATAGGAAATATTTATATAACTTTACATTACAATTCTTCAGTTTCACTTCCAATCGACAAGAACATCCATCATGAACCAATCATGGAAATCATGTGAGGAACTCACCCAAAACAGTGCAAGGAACAAAATACTAACAATTATGGGGAGACATGTGGTTTTGTAATGATCATATAAGATTTTATAAACATGAAAATGTTTCTGTAAAATATTAAAAACACTATTTTAACCATTATACAAGAGTTTTGAACAATTTGTATGTAAGACAAACCCGATGTAAGGGAATTATTAACCCGATTTCCATTCTTTGGGTTAACCTTCTACTTCAATATTTATGTGTTATTTAAATTGTTTATGTGATAGGTTCTGTTTATATTATGTTTTATTATATTTATTTATATTATATATACATAATCCATCCACTCTATTAATTCTCTCTTCAATTGTATGATATTTATAATGGGATTTTCTTTAAAAATGTTCTTTTTAAATGTTGTTTTAAAAAATTCAAAAGTAATGTCTTTATGATATTATTCATGTTGTAGGGTTATGTTTTGGTTCTTTGGAATTTTTTATGATGAATGCTGGGACATATATTTCCCTCTAATACATTTGGTATGTGTAAGTTGGAGGTTGGCTGTATGGTTACTCTAAGTGTAACTGCGATTGTTACACAAATTGTAAGGTAGCTGTGAGGGTTACAAATTATAAGGTAGCCGAGAGGGTTACAAGATTATGTAAGTAATTCCCCAAGATAACTTTATGGTTATACTTATGTTCTCATGTATTGTGTAAATCTCATGTCTCACAAATTAAGTATATATATATACAGGTGATAAGTATGTCTTTTGAAAATGATTTCATATGACTAATGTGTTCTTCTATTATTTTTTATATTCCTTACCGTGTTTTTGTGATCATCCCAAGTTTTAAATGATTTTCACAGGTTAATGGATGTGTAATACAAAGAGGGAATCCATGTTAAATGTTGAATAATTTTCAAAGAGTCATGTTTTAAGTTTTAAAGTTTTATAATTTAAAAAAAATGGAAACTGTTTTTATGGTATCTGCTCTGTAACAATGTGTAATGTTATGAATGTATTATATCCCAATTATCTAAATCTCTAAACTTGAAAATATATTTAATGTAAAAGAAGTGTTTTCTTGACTAAATTCACGATTATGTATGTAATAAGGCCGGATCCTTATAGTTGGTATCAGAGGATGGTATAGATAACTTTAGGGGTTAGGATGATGTTAAAATAATATCGTAAATGATTTTTACTCTATGATTAATTTGAAATGTTTTAGCATTTAAAGATTATCATGTTGGTTCATCTAAGATATGTTTGTTTAGAATGGTTGTCTGTAGAAGGAACATGGATACTGAAGAGGAGAGGCACTGAAAGAATGACATTCTTCCGGATCTACAGCTCGAAATAGTAGGGATTGGAACCGAGAAGTTTGTGACAGCAATGGATCAGCTAAAGAAGACAATAATTGGTAGTTTCATCCATGAAAGAGAACAAATAGAGTGACCAAAATGGAACATGATAGTATTGGAACATTTTATGATACAACACCCTCCTGTTTTCAATGGATCTTCTAACTCAGTAGCAGCTGAAGGATGGATCAAAGCCCTTGAAAAGATATTCGATGTTATGATATGTTTAGATAGTCAAAAGGTATGCCTTTCAATTTATCATTTGGAAGGGTAAGCTGATCAGTGGTGGTCAATGTTAAGGAATATCAGGGGTAGGGAAGATTTTTATGCCTTATAGTGAGAAAAATTTAAAATTATTTTCCTTGAAAAATATTTTCCTAAGGTGGTGCAACTTAGGATCGAGAATCAATTCCTTAAATTTAAGAAAAATGAAGAGGATTCAATGGATGTGTATGAAGAAAAATTCACCCAACTGGAGATGTATGCTCCAAATATTATTTTGGATCCTGATAGAAAAATAAACCACTTTTACTCAAGATTGAAGCCAAGATATTGAAGGGCGTTGGCCTCCAATGAGTTCAAAATTTATGAGAAACTTGTACAATGTGATAAGAGGGTAGAGATGGAGTTTGCTGATGATTATGTTCATTTTGGAAACAAAGAGAATAAGAGGTCTAGATGGTATACTATGGGTAAGAATCATCCAAATAAATCTGATGGTAATAAAATTCAATTTTTAGTTTGTGAAAAATGAGGAAAGAAACACATTGGGGAATGTCTTAGAAAAACTAGGAAGTGTTTTAAATGTGGTAAGTTTGGACATATGTCCTGAGATTGAAATGAAAATGATCAAAAAACTAATACTGATAATAAACCTATAAAGTGTTTTAAATGTGGCGAGATGGGTCATTATGCAAATGCCTTCCCAAAGAGATATCTGAATGATGCAAAGAAGCCAGACTATAGGCAGAAAGGTGTAGTATGATCCTTTGCAACTACGTCAGTAGATGTCATTCCATCCAATGAAGTTGTATCAGGTACTTTGTTGGTTCACTCAGATTTTTCTAAAGTTTTGTATAATATGAGGTCTACACATTCCTTCATCTCTGATAAATTTTATGGTAAATTGGAAATATCACATTAACAAATGAGTCCAGAACTTTTTGTTAAAACACTAGGGGAAATATTATAGCAAAGAGGAATTATAATAATCTTTATATTGTGGTCTTTGTAAAGACTTTACCTTCTAACCTTGTTGTTTTTCTCTTAGTCGAGTTTGATGTGATTTTGGGAATGTATTAGATTTCTGTTTATCATGATAAGATTGATTATAGAGCTAAAGAAGTTATTTTTCAGAAAGTGTTTTAGTTTGTATATAAGAAAGAACCCATACAATTGATAACATATTAGGAAGCTGAGAATCTATTTAAATATGGAAATGAAAGTTATCTTGCTCATATTGTTGAAAACAAGGGAACTATTCAGATTAATGATGTGCCAGTGGTAAATTAATACCTTGAGGTTTTTCCTGATGATTTACCCAGTGTCATACCTGATTGGGAAGTTGAACTCACAATTAACTTAGTTCCTAATGCTAATCCAATTTCAAAACCCCCATACCGTATGTCTCAAATAGAACTTCTTGAATTGAAAAATAAGTTTCAGGATTTTCTTGATAAAGGTTTCATTCATCTTATAACTTCACCATGGGGAGCACCTATTTTGTTTGTTAAAAAGAAAGATGGTTCCATGAGACTTTGAATTGAATATTGAGCTTTGAATAACATCACTATTAAAAACAAATATCTTTTACCTCATATTGATGACTTGTTTGATCAACTCAAGGAAGCTCAGTAATTTTCCAAGATTGAGTTGAGATCCGTATACCATCAGCTGAAGGTGAAGGAGAATGAAATCCCAAAAATAGCCTTTTGTACTAGATATGGGCATTCTAAATTTTTTTTATGCCCTCTGGTTGACTAATTCACCTACTGTATTCATGAATCTTATGAATAGAGTATTTCATGAGTTTTGGGATAAGTTTTTGGTTGTATTTATTGATGACATTTTGGTATTTTCTAAAAATAAAGAGGAGCATGAAAAACATTTAAGGGTTGTTTTACAAACCATAAAAGAAAAGAATATGTATGAAAAATTCAACAAGTGTGATTTTTGGTTGCAACCGATTTAGTTTCTTGGGTACATTGTAAATAAGGATAGAATAATAGTTGATCATGCCAAAACAAAAGTAGTTGATGAATGGACAAGACCCAAAAATGTTATAGATATTTGTAGTTTTCTTGGCTTAGTAGGTTATTACCAACGATTTGTTAAGAACTATGCACAATTATCTAGACCAATAACGAAGTTAACCTGGAAAGGGGTAAAATTTGTTTGGATATAATAACGTGATGTTTGTTTTTAAGAACTAAAGAGGAGATTCGTGAATGCTACCATTTTGGCCTTACCTTCCCGGAATGGTGAGTTTGTCATCTACAATGATGCTTCTTTGAAGGGACTTTGTTGTGTTTTGATGCAGAATGATCAGGTAATTGTATATGCTTCAAGAAAACTTAATCCTCATGAGATAAATTATCCCACACAAGATTTGGAATTAGAAATTATGGTTTTTGCTTTAAAAATTTGGAGGCATCATTTGTACAGAGCCAAATGTCAAATATATACTGACCATAAAAGTATAAAGTATATATTCACTCAAAATGAATTAAACATGAAAAAAATAAGATGGCATAAACTAATAAAAGATTATGATTGCACGATCAATTACCATACTGGAAAAGCGAACAAAGTATAAGATGCCTTGAGTCAAAAACATCATGCATCATTAACAATGTTACGTTTGGAACATGATCCCTTGATTAATGATTTGATGAATTTTGGCTTAGAAGTTATTGGTGCAAGAAATACCTTTGTTTAGTTTCAGGTTTTAGTGCAGTCTTCGTTGTCAAACAGAATTAAGAGAGCATAGAAAAAGACCATGAGCTACAGAAAAAGGCAGAATTGGTTAAAATGGGTAATCTTCTAGAATGTAACCTTGATAAATTTTGCGTTTTAAGATTTGGAAAAAGGTTGTGTGTGCCTTGTGATTCTCAATTGAAGAATGATTTGTTGTGTGAATCTCATATTTCTCCATTTCTGGTTCATCATGGACGTACTAAGATATATAGAGACCTTCAAGAGTATTACTAGTGGGATGGAATGAAAAGAGATATTGCTGATTTTACCATGAAATGTTTGACATATCAGCAGGTTAAAGCAGAGTGAAAGTTACCAAAGGGGATACTTCAGCCTTTTTCATTTCCAGAGTGGAAGTGGGAGAATGTATCCATGGACTTTTTGGTGGGACTACCTAAGAAATATCGAGGTAACGATGCAATTTGGGTTATTGTGGATCACTTGAAATAATCTTCACATTTTCTTTCTATTCGAGATACAATGTAGTTTGATTAGCTTTATCGACTGTACCTCAAGGAGATTGTCAGGTTAATGGAGTTCCTCTTTCCATTGTATCTGATCAGGATCCCAGGTTCACTTCTAACTTTTGGAAGGGACTTCAGAAGTTGTTGGGAACATAGTTAAATTTCATTACAGCTTTTCATCGTCAATTAGATGGGAAGTTAGAATGAATGATTCAAACTTTGAAGGATATTATTTGAGCTTTTTCAATGGACTACCAGGGAAGTTGGGATCAATATATTTCTTTAGTTAAGTTTTCTTATAATAACAGTTTTCATTCAAGTATACATATGGAACCTTTTGAGGATTTGTACGAAAAGAGGTGTCAGACTTCAGCATTTTGGGATGATGTCGGTGAGAGAAAGTTAATGGGGCCAGAATTAGTAGAAGAAGTGGCTGAGAAAGTGAAGATGATCTAGCAGCACATGAGAACAACTCAGAGCAGGCAGAAAAGTTATGCAGATAACAGAAGGAAAGACTTCTCTTTCGAGGTAGGTGACCATGTTTTCCTTAAAATATCTCCTTGGAAAATGTGATGCGTTTCACTGAGAAATGGAAGCTAAGTCCACGGTTCATCGGTCCTTTTGAAATATTGGAGAAAGTTGGAACAATGGAATACCATGTAGCTTTGCCTTAGATTTTGTCTCAGGTACACAATGTTTTTCATGATTCGATGTTGAGAATGTATATGCCAGATTCATCCCATGTTTTGAGCCCAGAAGAAGTTCAACAAGAAGATAACCTTTCTTATGAAGAGAAACAAGTTCAGATTCTAGATCGAAGGGAACTGCCATTGCGGAATAAAGTAATCCACTAGGTAAATGTTTTGTGGAGAAACCACATGGTTGAAGAAGCAACATGGGAGTCTGAAAATGCTATGAAGGAAAGGTACCCTCACCTATTTAATAAGTAAATAAAATTGCGAGGACACAATTTTTAGATGGTGGGGATAATGTAACACCCCAAGGTTTTCTAAAAATAAATTGAAATGCTTGAAATTTTGTTTAATGTAGATATTTAAAAGTATCCTTTAAACATAATTTTACTGCTTCAATGTTTTTAATTTCGAAAAATGGTCATCTACAATTGTGTTCAGTATGTTATTTGGATTTTATTAGAACCAACTTGTTTTTTTGGTGAATAGTAACATACCCTTATGAATAGTAATATGACCCGAATGAATAGTAAATTTTATTATTATTTTATTTTCTCAATACTTTAATATAATGACATCTTGATTAATTTTTAAATGTGATATAAAAACAGTTATAGTTTTTAAATTATTAATTTTTGAATTAAGTATGATTTTATTTAAATATTAAATTAAAAATATTTAAAAAATTATTTTCAAAAAATGGTCTTCATTTTTGAATTATACTCATTGATAAATGTTTAGGGTGAATTTTGGGAATTTTTATGAAACAATTTCTTTTTTGGTGATAGTAAAAAATACAGTTTTTAGTTTCGGCATGTTAATGACATCAAGAATGATGTAGTAATGATTTCATAAATCTGGTCAACTTTTTTATAGTTAAAGAAGATGTGAGGTTTCCCAAGTGGATTATACTATGGGAAAATACCATGGCCAAGACCATGGTTTTGCAAATACCACTCATGAGGTGTCCCTTGGAAATTATTAAAATATTCCCTCAATTTTCCTATAAATACCAAACCATTCCTTCCTCAATGTCATTACTAATTCCTCCTCAACAATTATCTGGACTCCTTACCTTCCTAGTGGTCCTCCCAATGTTTCCTCAAGCCCAAAAGGTCCCAACTTTCATGTTCTATGGGTTACTCTACAAGGTAAGAAAATTCTCAATTTCTTTTTTTTTCCATTCAAGTTCTCTTTTATGTGGTATAAATTTCAAAGTTTTCATACTGTGATCATATTTCCTTCTTATTATTGATATATTCTATATTATGATTCATTTATGTATGGTTTACCATTGTCCCCTCTCTTTATAATGTTTTCTAAAACCCTATTTCATAGCCGTTGGGCTGCTGAATTTTTGCAAGGGATTTCTCGCTTATTCTTTTATTTTAAGTTCCTTATTCATTATTTCTTCATCCCTTCTTAAACAAGAGGCATTAAATCTCCACAAATAATTTATATTCTAGATGTTATCATGTTCATGGAAAAGTCATCATCATTATTCTTCTCCTGTACCACTTATTCAAGGGAAAAAAACATTGTCCATGATGTATCGAATTACCGACATCGTGGACAATGTGATTTCAATTTCCATTAATTATTTAAAGTATGGTAATGGAACCATTTATATGGTTGAACCTGGTTATAATATATTTATTATGTCACATACATAGTTTTGGAATTATTTTGTACACATGGTTTCAATTTATAAGACAAATTGGTGTTGTCATTATCAAAGAACCACTAAAATGATCTAAACAAACATCATTAATGTTTTAACTTATGAATAATCGTCATATAAAACATCAAAATGATAAATGGTAAAAATTATGGTACTAGAAATATGTATATACCTTTTCATTACAATTCTGGATTTTCACTTCCAATCGACAAGAACATCCATCATGTACCAATCATGGAAATCATGTAAGGAACTCACCCAAAATAGTGCAAGGAACAAAATACTAACAATTAAGGGGTTAAATGAGGTTATGAAATGATCATATAAGATGTTATAAACATGAAATTTTTTCTATAGAATATTAATAAAACTGTTTGAACCATTATATAGGAGGTTTAAACAATTTGGAAGTAAGAAAAACCCAAGGTAAGGGAATTCATAACCCGATTTCCATTCTTTGGGTTAACCTTTTACTTCATTATTTATATGCTATTTAAATTGTTTATGTGATGGGTTCTGTTTATATTATGTTTTATTATGTGTATTTACAGTATATATACATACTCTATCCACTCTATTAAGTCTCTCTTCAATTATATGATATTTATAAGGGGATTTTCTTTAAAAATCCTCTTTTTAAATTCTGTTTTACAAAATTCAAAAATAATGTATTTATGCTATTATTAATGTTGTATGGTTATGTTTTGGTTCTTTGGAATTTTATATAATGAAGGGTGTGACCTATATTTCCATTCAATTAATTGGGTATGTGTAAAATGTAAGTAAGCTGTTTGGTTACTCCAAGTGTAACGACGATGGTTACACAAATTGTAAGGTAACCGTGAGGGTTACAAATTATAAGGTAGCCAAGAGGGTTACAAGATTATGTAAGTAATGCCCCAATATACCTTTATGGTTATACATATGTTCTTATGTATAGTGTGAATCTCATGTTTCACAAAGTAAGTAGATATATATATAGGTGATAAGTATGTATTTTGAAAATTATTTCATATGACTAATGTGTTCTTCCCTTCTTTTTTATATCCCTTAATGAGTTTTTGTGACCATCTCAAGTTTTAAATGATTTTCACTGGTTAATGGATGTGTAAAACAAAGAATTAATCCATGTTAAATGTTGAATAATTGTAAAAGAGTCATGTTTTAATTTTTAATGTTTTATAATTTCAAAAAAATTGAAACTATTTTTATGGTATCCACTCTGTAACAATGTGTAACATTATGAATGTATTATGTCCCTATTTCTAAAGATCTAAACTTGAAAAGATATTTGATTGAAATGAAGTGTTTTCTTGACTAAATTAAAGATTATGTATGTAATAAGTTCGGGTCCTTAAATAAATACACTTTTAAAACCAACCATGTAGAGCATTCATGAACAACGAACCACATAGTTTCATGGGGAAGGTAGTTCATACATATACATGAACAATATTTTCATTTTTATATTGGGTAAAAAAGAAATAAATTAGATGCTATTTTACTTCAAATGAATCATTAATACATTATAAATTTCATATTTATTCATTAATTCCATATTTATAACCATACTTTTAAGGTGGAAATGAAAACCGAATCACATTGCTTTGTAGAGGTGGCAGTACACACATACAAACGAGGAACATTATCATTGGACAATGGATTTAAGGGTAATGAGGTAAGTAATATACTATTTTTAAAAAATAATAATCATATCATAAATATTATATATAATCATTTTATCCATAATTTTAACCATCCATACGATCCAATTATGTAAAATTAAACACATCACTTCATAGAGGTGGTAGTCCACACATATGAATAAGTGATGTTTTCATTTCCCATTGGATGGAAAAGAAGATAAAAAAGAGATGAAACCTAAAATTTATTGCATTTTAACATATTGAAGATACTAGTGTTAATATTTCATCATGGTTAAAGAATATTTGAATGAGGTATAATAATAAATAGACATAAAATACTTGGTTAAGAATTATACCTATTATATGGAAAACCCCCCCATGGATTACACCTTAAGACTTATTATGTAGGTACTTTGGTGGTACAAGGACCTCTAGGATGTGGGTAGGGATATTGAGAAGGTATATGGGTAGGTATTTGTTGATCTAAATAGACCAATGTTTGTGAAGAAGTAAAGAGAGGAGCTGCCAATTTATAAGCAAGGGGATTGAAACACATGTAAATACTTAAAAAATTTAAATATATTATATGTATTTATCAAAGGAAAGTGAAAAAAAGACATTTTTGAATCCAAGATAAGTTAATTTTAGGGGTATAAATCTGGCCAAGTAGCCCCAAAGTCTGTCCTACCTAGCCCAACCCAAAGAATTCTGATCCAAAACAGGATTAGGGTGATAGGTTGTTCGTGTAGGGTCTGGGCCACTGTATTTTGGCTCAACCAAGCTCAAAATAATGACCCTTAGGGCCTTACCAAAATCCTAACCCAGCGGCCCGCCCTGTAGGTCCAAATCTCACCTGAAAAAAGCAAAAAAAAAAAAATCCCAAAAAAACTCGTGGCAGGGAATATTTGATCCCTATACCCTTTTCTTCCAAGGATGTTCCTAGATCTAATAGTGCAGTAATTGCAACTTATTTATTTATATGATAACTATAGTAATATATTCATTATATAAAAATATTATAATGATGATTTTGAATAAAATATTATTTTTTTACTTTGATATTAAAGGAATGATCACTTAGACTTGTGGCCCGACCTATAAATCCTAACCCAGCCTAAAGAATTATGTTGGCCCATGGTTATGCCAAGGATAAGCTATAACACTATTTAAGTCAACCCAACCTAACCTAAATAGCACCTTTCAACTTGAAGTTTTTAGGGTCAAGCCCAGCATAGCTCGGATCAAGAGGGATAAGGTTGGGTAGAGATGTGCCACTTTTATAGCTTAAGTTAATATCTAAATCTAATCAACCAATTATATTAACTAATATATAGAGATATTTTATACCTTAGCTCTTAGTTTAACCCCCTCTTTAACTTTTTTAACCTTTACCAGGGCGATAATGTTTTACCATAATAACTATTCATTATGTAGAAATATGAAATTTTTCTAATTTTCTAATTTAGACCTCAAAATTCCAAATATAAAATCAATTTTAAATATTTAATTCATAAAAGTTATATAACATAATTTTTAAATAAATTCACAAATCACAACGAAATCAATTTTTAGAAAACTTTCTTCTTAAGCATAAAAATGATTTTATACCAAAATCAAGTATAATTATAATTAATATAGCATTAATTAGATTATGTTTAGTAAAAGGTAGCTATTTTTACTATAATACAAATCCAAAATATAAATTTACTTTTTAAATACTTGAAAAAATGATAATTTTAATAAAAATCAGTATTTTCACTATTTGTCCAAAAAATAATCTTTTCCAAAAAATCCAAAAAAATCACTCTAATAATATAAATCCAAAATTAAGTCCTTTTTATAAAATTAAAATAAAACAATATATTGTATGAAAAAATAATTTTGTAAAATATAAATATTCCTTTTTCAATTGAAAAACCATATAAAATTATTTATAAAATATTTTTGAATATGGATTCATAGAGTTAAAACTTATAATTTATAAGATTAATTTATTTATAGGATTAACTATGTTTCCACATTCCCCCCCTTAAGAAATTGTTTCCTCAGGATTTTATTCATTACTTAATAAAGGGTTGGCCTTTTTTCCTCACAAATTTTTATGATTCCCATGTTTCTTCTTCTATCATGTGATTATTCCATAAAACCTTTACATGGTGAATCACCTTATTTATATAAGAACCCATTTTAAGTTGTATAAAAGTATATTTCATTTCATTTTTCTTATTTTTTGGGTAACATTAGACTGGTGATTAGAAATTTATCAGGATTTGGCAATGAGTTGTGGAAGGGTGTAGCTAAACTGCGTATAGGGAAAGTCCAAATTAACTAGGTTGGGACACATTGTTCTTATATTATAACTATTATAGTTGATTTGATTCCATATTTGGTGATGATCATTCTATGTTATGGTTATTGTTATTATGATTTAGGTTTACCTTTCATCCTTGGCACAATGTGACGAGGGAAAAGAATAATCAATCACGCATCATTTCAGGCACCATGTCGAAAATTAAGAGGGCATTCATAAGAAATTATGATGTAGAAGTGTTTTCACACTCTTTTCCACATCCTTTTTGTATTTTCTATTGATTTTTTTATATTAAAATTATTATTTTTAGTCAATATTTGATAACTGTTGTGTTTTTGTTCTTGCTGTATAAAATAACCTGTTTTTAGTTTAAAACATGTGTTTTAATGTACATTAGTGTCATTTTAAATAAGTCTTAAATTAACTTAGTCTTGCGAATTAGACTTTTATTTATTTATTCTTTTATTTTTATATTTTTTCATTCTAGTTAGTTTACTAATTCATTTATTAAATTAATTAATGATTTAAATTATAAATAAATAACTCTTTTTGGTTTTTAGTCTTTTAATAATTTAAGTAGTTTTAAAAATTTAGTTTATTAAATTAATATTTTTATTCTTAAATTTAATTAATTTTTTAATTAATTGGTTAAATAATGTAAGCTAGTTACTATGAATATTTTAATTTGTGCTTTAATTAAATTTGATTATTTTTTTTAACCCAAATTAATTCATTTGTTTAAATAAAGTTTCATTAATTTTATTATTTAACTTTGTTGTTTTTAATTCCATTCTTTTTAATTTAATTTATTTATTGATTCATTTATTTTTTAGTTTTATTAAATTATTTTATTTATTGAATTTCCTTGGTTACGTTTGTTCACAGGTGTGGCGGCCGCACAATCCTGTTCATTATCGGTGACTTCCTCACCAGTAGTGGTGACCTCACCGTTACCCAACTTGCACATCCTAACCTCCTCACTGTTAGACCCACTAATCCTCACCGATATGAAAATCGTCACCGATACACAAAACCTCACCGATATGAAAAACCTCACTGATACACAAATCCTCACCGATAGCTCGCTGCTTTTTCTCACCGCCAGGCTAAGTTCACCGTTACACCTTACCTCACAGCTACTCCTCACTGTTAGCCCAGCTCATCCTCACCGATACATATTACCTCAGTGATACAGTTTACCCTCTTCATTTCCTTTTTTCCTCACCAATACACCGTTCTTTTATTTCCTCACCGATACATTTTCCCCCTTTTTCCTCACGGATACTCTCACTGTTATACTTCAATTTTTCCTCACCGATACATCCCCACCTCTCTTCCTCAATGATACTCCTTACCTCACCATTACTAAACCTTCCCAGATACATTTACCTATCCCTTCCTCACTGATACCTCGCTGTTAACCCCTCCTCATTGTTATGTTTTATTACCTCACCGATACAGCTAACACCTCACTGTTATAGTTTCCCTCACCGATACACCCCTGTCTCTAAACCTCACCGATATAACAATTCTCATCGATACTCCTTACCTCACTAATACGTCTCCCTCTCCATTACCTCACCGATACACACACCGTTACTACTCCCCCTCCCATCCTCACTATTATACTACCATAAATCCTCACCGATATGTCTCCCTCTCTAATCCCTCACCGATACACATCTCTCACTGATACCCTGTCGCTGCTCCTCCTCTCCTCACATCATCGATTCACACACCAAATCAATAGCAGCAAATTACAAGAAGATCAACGCAACAGGGAATTCCAAAACCACAGCAGCAGCAGATTCAAATCAGTAACAAGATCACCCAACTGCAACTTGGAAAATTTAATTCAAGAAATCAAGACATTAGAAACACTGTGAAAACTCAGAGCTGAAAATTGGATTTCCGAACGCCATGTGTTGTTGAATTTGAGCATCCCCACTCCGGCTGTCCACATGCCTTTTCCAAGCATGCAGAACCCTACCCGAACCCCGATTCGCTGCTCCTCTATTCTAGCCAGCCTCACACACTCGTTTCCCCTGCAGTCCAGGTCTCCGCAAAATGAAAACCCCAATAAAACCCTTGCCTTCACATCCACTGGTAGCCGGACTCCTCGCACCGCCTCCGTGACCCCAGGACCACACCGTTGTACCTGCTTCGAACCGCCACCACCTCCCCTTCCCAAAACCCCATCACCCTCCTCTCTCCCTTCACTTCCCCAAACAAAATCATGCCCCCCCATTTCAGCTTTTATTTTCATTTTTCGTTAATATAATTATAATATTATACTAATTATAATAAAAACATCATAATATATATAATACACTATATAAATAACATATAATACTTATATATATCAATTAATTTTGTTTTATAATAAGTAAAATATTAATAAAAATAAATATTATATTTACATATAATAGTAATAATAATATTTGGTATTATATATATATATTAATAAGTTTTTTCATTAACTAATCTAAGTAATAATATTAATATATAGTTTTTTTAGTTTCATTTTATTTGTTTAATTTTTTTTGGTTTTTCTCTTTTTTGTTCTAGGGGGAGTCACTCGTACTTCCGGGGATTAAAAGAAGTTGTTCGTGGGAATAGCACGTGAAGATTCTCAAAGTCATTGTAGGGGTTGTATGCGCTTACATGGAGTTCACTTAAAGGCTGGTGACGTGCACATGAAGACGTGCTGCGTGGATTTACAATTTGCCTCTTTTTTAGTTGAGTTTTTTAGAATAAAAGAACCCTCGACTCCTCAAGGGTCGAAAGGCCAAGGGCCAGAGCAGAACAAGGACCAGGGGGCATCATTCAGTAGTGGTGGAGGACACTCCACCACCGTTCACGCACCATTCCATACCACTTCATCGGACTAGAACTCATCTTCGACCTGAAGACGGGTTCCCGCTCCTCCATTTCATCCATCCTCCCTACTCTGTTTTTGGTGTTTTATTGAGTGTGTAAATAATCCTATAGTATTTCATGTTTTTCTAATTTAATTGTGATATTTGTTTCATTTATCTTGTGTCGTTCATTCTTCTCGTCTCGCATTGTGATCTCGAATCTTCATAAATGGAGATCTCATTTGTGGGGTAGGATCCAGTTTATGAAACCCAACACAATCTGGAGGTCCACACATCAACGCAATCACATTCTTTTTATTCTCCTTGGTAGATCGCGTCTGCGAGTTAGATTTAGCGAGAGAAAGATATTGCATAGGATGATTTGCTACTTTCTTGTTTAATTTCTTCTCCCCTTCCTATCTTGATTTCTCGAACTGAGAATCAAGATTGGTTGTGCAATGTGACGATCTTAGTGGAATCATTCTGGATTGTGATAAATTCTTTCCAGAATGACTTTGCTGGGTGAGTCACCTTACAGTTCGGAGTAACTCTTGAGTATTGAAGAACTTAGATTCTTGAGTGTTCAATTTATAGGCGAGACTGGTGTGTGATCCGAGACATCGATCATGAACTGTGTGAATTTGAGAATTGTTCATGTTGATCTAGGATAGGGAGAAGATGGTGAATTAACCCGGGTCCAGCCTCTGTCTCTCTAACTATTGTCTTGTCCTAGAGTCATCTGTTTGTTATGTGTCTTGTGTTCTGTTCATGCCTGCTTTAGTTCCCTGGTTTTTGTTCTGTGTCCCTTTGTTGTTTTGTACTTTTTCATCACTGTTTCCCTCTCCACTGTGCTTATCAACACTGATTAGTGTTTCCGTAGGATTGTGTTTTTATGTTTTCAAAGTATTTAAAAATACAAAAAGATTTTTGGAACGAACACTAGGGATCTCAACACTTCTTCCTTGAGAGAAACCTCGAGGTTAGCCACTATGCTATATCTTGGGTCTTTATAAATGTAAACTTGACCATCCTCGCGACAAGGACGCCCGTCACATTACATTGAGGAGGATTTTTTTCTTGCATTTCCTATAATTTCTATGAGTTATTTGACTATAATAAATAGAATTGAGTAACATTATATATATAAATTGAGAAATATGATTGGTACCTAGAGTGCCCTCTATAACAAAAATAGTGTCTTCCTCTGTAGACTACAACATATACCCTAAGTAGCCAATCATGCATGTTGAGTCATGGACCATTGGTTACATGGAGTGGAATGTGTTATGGTTTGTATTGAGTGTATTTTATACTTTGGTTCATGAGGTGTATTAGCCCTTATATATTGGGCGTGGTTAACCATTCAGTTCAACCATTCAAATAGAATTTTAAAATAAATATGAATATATATAAAATGAAATTTTCAAAACACAGATTTTAACCCAGACCTGAACTTATTAGTGGGAATTAGGTAGCATATACTGTGTTATTCTAAATCAATTAAACCAACCAAACCTGGTTTTATGAGCAGGAAGAGGGGTGCGTTTGTTATATAATGTCTTTTTAGCTGTTCTATTCCTATATTTGTGGCTTACATGGTTATCAAATTTTATCTGAGGTGTGTGTTGTAAATTTATAGAGAAATTACACTATGAAATCCTCTGGTTGTATTCCAAGAGGGTGGTAACAAACATGCTCTGAAATTAGTGTAACCTAAGCTAATAGTGATACCTATAGTAGTTCCACCTATGTAACCTCTTACTCTTCCCAACATAGGTGATGATTCTAGTTTCAATATAATTATTTATATCTTATGAAGATGATACAGGTTGCTCTGTTCTCTACCCCTTTTATAGGAGAGTTTACTCAGGAGTTCTAGTAGTAGCATCCACCCACATTTTCGAGGTATGTAGGAACACATGCTACAAAACTATGGATGGAGATAATAATGTTTATTTTTGAGAATCTGGAGAAACATTCTGATATGAGAGTGAAAATATCTACTTATAAGCTTTGGGGATCTTCCAAATGCAGGTGGGATATTATAAACTAGGCTGGTCAGTATCACGAAGTGGTTTAGAGAGATTTATAATTTAGATTATTTGATTATTTCTTCCCCGATACCTTGAGGAATGATTGTGATAGGGACTTTATAAACCTACATCATGGTTTTATGAAATTTTTGGACTACTAAGCTCATTTTATAAAGCTTTATCACTTTCTACCTATCTATACTACTGATGATCCAGTGAAGGATAGATGGTTTGAGGATGGCCTTAGGTATACTATTCATTCATAGGTGAATATTTTCCGGCAGACTACCATATCTATTATAGTGAACTAAGATCTTATCATCAAGTGGAACCTATAGGAAGTAGACAATATGTGATAGGGAAGTTCAGAACTGAGACAGGTTGGTGGTTTGACTAGTAGTTGGAAGAGACAATTTGAGACCATGAGCATGACCAAAAATAGCTAGATGACACCCATAAACAGTTACGTGGTTGGTCATTAGTGTGGAAAAAAAAAGGTATAAGAATACCTAGTATCCTAGATACCCCATAGAGTACTGAGGCTGCAGTATATTAGGAAATCTATAGTGATTTTGTAGGACCTTACTATCCGTGTAGAGTGGGAGAGGATCTGTGCTAGCTCTACCTTTTGGATCAAGTGTAATAGCACCTTTCCAGGAAGGTAGAAGAGGAGGTCATGGATGAGGTATCCATACTTCATATTTAAAACACCCATAGTGCGGACTCGCACTGGGTAGTAATGTTATATCACATGGACATGGATCAGGCCTAGTTTATTCAATGAAACCTATACCAGAGGAGCAGGGTGCTAAGACAACTACTCTTTGAGTTACTATTCTTGTCACCTCTATTATTCCATTTTTTGATAAAGGTACATCACATTCACTCATATTTGATCATGTTGTGGAGAACCTTGGTCTTGGTGTTGAGTAATCTAGTGGCATTAGGATGATTGATACACCTTTGGGTATATGTTTAGAGAGTATACACCAGTGAAAATACTTTCATATTGAGGTAGGCTTCCATCGTTTCTTATAGAACCTCTTCATCTTCAAGATAATAGGCTTTGATATAATTATCAGGATGGATTGGTTGGTTCTTTATCATACCTATGTGGATTGGTATCACTGAATTGTGTTGTTTACATCACCATGGGATGGTATGTATATTCACAAGGGAGAGTAGGATGTCTAGGTTGGTAGAGTGATACTAGAGAATGTTGAGCTTGGTGGAGTGACTGCATATTATTCTAGCCTTTATATGGATGATTAGGGATTACATAAGACTGAGTTCCCTCCTATAGTCAGTCGATTTAGGGATGTTTTCCCTAAAAACATTTCTATACTACCTCCTAAGGGGTAGGAAAAGTTTACTAAAGAGCTAGTTCTTAGAGCTACACTGTTATCTAGTCCTCCTTATAGGATGGTTACTACTAAGATATAGAATCTCAAGAGGTAGTTGGAGGATTTATAGGCCAAGGGTTTTATATGGACTAATACTTTTCCCTAGGGTTCAACATTCCTTTTCACCAAGAAGGTTGAAAGAACACTCAATATTTTCATATATTAACAGAAATTGAATTAGATTAAATTAAATAACTAATATCTCTTACCTCATATAGATGATATCTTTGACCAGATTAGAGGAGTGAGGGTATTATCATTGATTAAATTGAGATCAGGTTATCATCAAGTTTTGTTTAGGCCTTCAGATATTCCATGTATGAATTTTCATAGTCGGTATAGTTTTTTTGAGTATCTCATTATCGGTCTTATGAATTCCCCTACCGTTTTCATGTATTTGATGAATAGGGATTCCCATACCTCTTTGGATTCCTTTAGGTGGTCTTTGTATATAACATCTTAGTGTATTATCATAATCGAAGTGAACATGCCAATTATCATGATATAATTTTAAATACACTAAGAGAGCATAAGATATATGATAAGATCTATAAATTTCATTTTTGGATCGAAAAATTTCACTTCTTGGGTCATATTATCTCAGAGGAAGGAGTTTCAGTTGACCCAAAGAAGGTAGAGGTTGTAGTTACCTGGGAGCATCCCAAGAACATCTTTGACATATATAGTTTCTTTGGGATAAATGGTTATTGAAGGCATATCATACAGTACTTATCATGATTAGAAGCACCTCTTACAAGCTTTGATAAGAAGGATATGAAATTTATATGTCCAGGAGCTTGTGTGATATCCTTTGAGAAGCTAAAAGGGATATTGACTTTAGCGTTGATCCTAATTCTTCTAGAGTTGGGAAGAAGCTATACAATGTATTATGATACATAGATTATTGATATAGGAGAAGATTTTATGCAATAAGATAGAGTCATTGCATATGGTTCATGACAGCTGAGGCCTCATCAGTGGAATTACCCGACACACGATCTTGAGTTGGCAACTGTTGTAGACACCTTGCGTTTTGGGAGTTATTACCTAATGGGAGATTGTTTTGTGGCGTTTATGGACCACATAAGCATTAGGTATATTTTTACATTGTGTAAATTGAATACTAGTAAGTGAATATTTCTTAAATACCTATAGTAATTTGACTACAAGATGAACTATATGCTTGGTTAAGGAAATTCTATTATCGATGCTCTGAGTAGGAGGACTCAGATATAGAAAGTTCAGGAGGCTAGTAGTTAGTTGAGGCTTATGAATCTATTTTATGTGATGTATAGAGAGGTTTAGGACTATCATGGGAAGTATATACTTTCATCACTATTAGATACCTCTTCACTTTTTGAGAGAGTGAAGATGAGGTAGTTTTTAGATATTGAAGGCTTGGTGCAACAAGAGAGTATTTGTGGTGAAGATGCACCTTTGAATTGATCTGTTTATGGTGATGACATCCTATATATACATGGGTGTATCTAGGTTCCCACAAATACGATGGAGGATATGGTACAAGAGTCACATGCATCACCGTGAGAATTTGAGATAGGTTTCTCAAAGATGCAATGTGATATTCATTGACAATATTGGTGGTCAGTGATGAAACATTAGATATCTGGTTTTATCACTAGGTGTTCCAACTATCAGCAGGTGATGGCTAAGAACCAACGACCTGCTGGATTATTACCACCATTACCAGTTCTAAAATAGAAATGGGAATATGTTTCGATTGATTTTTTCATCATCCTACTAAGGTTTAATTTAGGTAGTGGTGAGGTTTGGCTATTCATGGATCGACTAATGAAAGTATCCCACTTTCTTCCTATCCAAGCGATTTTCTTAGTTGAAGAGTTTGCGAGACTGTATGTCTGTGAGATCATTTGACTACACGGGGTCCCTTGTACCACTATTTTAGTCAGGGACACTCATTTCACAACAAAGTTTTATATAGGGTTACAAAGAGATATGGGTATATAGGTGCTTCAGAGCACATCTTTTCATGATCATATGGATTTTTAGTCCGAATGAACAATACAGATGTTAGAGGACATTCTTCGAGAATACATCCTTGATTTTGGTGGTTCTTGGGAGAATAATGTCACTCTTATCAATTTATACTATAATAATATCTTTTAGGTGATGATTTAGATTACTCTTTATGATGCCTTATCTGGTAGGCTGTTCTGTTCACCCCTGTGGTGGTTAGAGGCAAGAGAGGTAGTGCTATAGGGTCCTCATCTCATTCAAGAGACTTCAGAGTAGGTTTAGTTGATTAAGAAACGTATGTATACCACTCAGTCTAGATAGAAATCATATGTCAATTACCATTTATGACCTATGGATTTTGAGGTTGGGGATCATTATTTCTTATGAATATCACCAAAACGTGGGAATATACAGATACTGAGGAAAGGGAAGCTACAACATCATTATGTCAGGTCATTTGAGATTCTAGAGAGAGTTGGTTCAGTAGAATATTAGTTACTATTACCTCATAGGTTTCATTCCATGCATGAAATCATCAATAATTTATAGCTTCACCATTATCATGTTGAACCATATCATACTTTTTATCCTGAGGTTATTGAGTTAGATATTTATTCTTCTTTTGAAAAGTATCCAATACACACTGTGTACTAGACAAAAAAGTATCACTAAGGATAGTATATCCATTTAGTATGGGTTCTATAGAATTATGATTGGGGTGAGGATGAGACTTGGGAGCATGAGGCTGAAAAACAAGCTCAGGGGGTGCTGTTTTTCTTAGATGAAGTTTTCCTACCCTTGGAAGAGAACTCAGGGATGAGTTCCTTCAAGGGGGAAAGAATGTAAAAATTGGATTTTTCTATGTGTTATGGATCATTTAAGTTTTGGATAATTCTTATTTTGGACATTTTTATGAATTCCTAATGAGTTTATGGATGTTTGAGGAGGGGGGTGGGGGTTTACGAGGTTGTTCTATCTTAAGACCCATGTCTATGGGAGAAATCATTGGGTCACATGGTTAGTAGAAACTGTGCGAACCCACCCACACAGTTTCTCCTAATTGTATAGGGAATATCAGAAGGAAAATAACTGAACAAAATATTCCCTAACCATGTTCCAGGGGTTGCAAAACTGTGTGGGTTGTCTGAAATTTTTAGTAGAGGCATACAACAGGGTTTTCACATAATTTCTCAAACCATACAGCCTAAACGTACTAATTCCATCTTGAGGTAGTGAGGTGCACACGGTTTGGAAAACTTTGTGGCCAAACCATGTGACCCTATAATTTTTGGTAATATTTAACATGTTTACCTTAAAATTATTTTAACTTGAAATTACTTATCCTTTCTTCATTCTAGTAGATAAGAGTACTTCTTCTCACCCAGTGGATCTCCCAATCACCTCTCTATAGGTTTTGATCTTGTTTTATCATTCAACCTCTGTTTCAAGCATAGATTGTCTCATTGGATCCCTATCAATAATATCTCAAATCCATAGGCTCATTTATCCATTATTTTTCCTAATGGATGTTCTATTTTGGTGAGAGATCATATTCCTTATTTCCAGGGCATTCATCCATTCTTCAGTTTTCTCTAGATCCAGGCCAAATGAAGTGTCAATACTAGATGAGGAGAGTTCTTCAAGATTGAGGTAGGTCATCTAGTTCTTATCTCTCAAAGTTGAGATGTTATATAATACATGTCATTTTTCTAAACCCCAGTTTCACCATGATTTTCTCCATAATTTAATCCAACTTTTTATGGTAGCCTTAATTGAGAACCTTATGACCTTCTTAGGTCCCCTTCAGTTGTGACCACCCGCTACGGTGTTTCGATCATATTGCCAATGTGGATATAAATAGATAAATGGTCAAACCATCAACTAAATTATTTTGGAATAACTTCAAATTTGTGATAAAATTAATTAAACATATAATTTTATGGGTATAGAATTTATAATAAACATATCAATTTAATATATATTGAATAGAGTTGAGTGGTATACCCACATCGCCTAATCAGATTGAAAAATGGTTACACCATTGTTATTATCAAATACTAATGAGTAATAGATTTTCTATTGGTTTTTATTAAATCCAATGACTACTTATCACTGTTATGATGTATTTGAATGACAACCTTTGTTAATTATTGTAAATAGGCACAACATCCCTTATACATGTTGTATATGGGCATGGAGACCCTTTATAATGTCATTCAAGATTGGTGACCCTTAATGATATGAAACAGTCATGGAATACCTATACCAAGACATGATCAAGGTATACCTATATGTGATATGGATATGGAGACCCAATAATGTGATTTGGGCATGATGTCCCTTAGAAATGTGATCTGAGCATGATGTCACTTAAAAATGTGATACTGGGCATGATGTCACCAATGACCGTGATACTAGGAATAAAATCCCATATTCTTGTGATATGAATATGGTGACCCTATGATTATGATATTAGGAATGGAGACCCTTAAAACTGTGTTAGTGGGCATAAAATCCCCTTATCATGTGAAACTGGGCATGCCATCCCTTGATCCTTGTGATACTTATGTTACAACTTATGGATGCATGACTTAAAACTTAGGTCTATGCTAGTAGTAGAATCCATATATTTTTATATAGATTCAACTATGTATCTAGTCCATATATGTGTATATATATTGTTATTTGTTCAGAGATATTATATAATAGACCGAAGAAGGTAGTGTCAACCCAGTGTCCTTCTAGAACCAGAGATGAACAATATATTTTTATTTAATACTTACCATATTTTCTATACACTTACATATTATATGCACTAATTGGATATTTATAGACACTATTGGTGGTGGTCTATTGAGTTGTTGTCACACCCTATCTAGGCTGCCGATGGTACCCTTGAAGAATATATGATTATAAGTGTAGTTAAGGGGAAGCATCCACTTATAAATGATTGAATTATTTCATGACTTAGGATGAGAGATTTGTAGAAGATTACTGGGAGATTGATCGGGATGCTTGGATATATTTTGTCCGTTTTTTTTGTTATTTATATTATATACTGTATTGACTTCCTATTTCCATGTACATATGTTTTCACTATTTTGTAGATACATGACAATATCATATTTTTTATATGACTCAGTTTACATTGTTTGATTATTATTTAGTACTTGTATGTTTATACATATGTTGGTGGTGAAATTAAAGCTAAATATTCACATGTCAAACTTTGGGAAATTGAATCCATCATTCGGATCAAAGGACCACACTGGGAATAATAAGGGCGGAACACACAAGTTTCAATGTGTGTACTCAAGATCAAAATCCATGAGAAATAAGGTTATGTTCCCAATATGATGAAATTTCTTTTTTCCTTCCTTGAAGACCACTCGAACAACCAAGGAAACCATGAACAAGATATTGGTGTTTTGTACAAGGTACGCCAATCCACAAGAAAATCACATAAACACAAAAGGAGACATCAAACCAATGCCCTTCCTAGATGGATGTCATGCTAAAGTATAGAGTTACATAGAAGGAATCTTCCATGACCATAATTTGGAATTCCCATCACTAAAGATTTAAAGTATAAATAGAAGGTCACCCCTTATTCATGATGACTCTCTAAAAGAAAAAGTGTTTCTCTATTGAGCATAAGGATGATCTTCTGTAACATCATAAAAGCATGGAACCCTCAACGTAGAGACTCTTACGTGATAGCTTCCCTATGGGAACTCAATTTACTAGGATTATAGTGGAGTAATCCTCACCCATAATCTTTCAACCCAAGTTGGGTATGAACAAAGGATCCTCCTGCATGGCACCCTAGTCTTGAGTATAACCCCAATCTTGCATGCACCCATTATTTGATGCTCCATGGCCTATATTTGTGTTAGAGTACCATGTTCGAGAAACCTTTCCATGAAACCCTCATACCTTGCGTGCACCTATTTCACAAAAACCTCAAAAATTATGTTCAATTATTTCATGGTTCTTAACTTGATGCCTCTTGGGAATTTGTTACATTACCTATTGCTTCTTAGAAAATGTATGCTAACGCCTACTACTTCTCACCATAGGCATACTAATGTGGACCTTGTGATTAAACACTCCTAACCATATTCATACCTTATAATTGATAAATCCATGCCTTTATTAGAGGTTCATGAGCTATGGTTATGTAATTCCAAGGTGTATGGAGTGAATCCCTCACGTCCAAGCTGCATTATGTAAAACTGACTAGTCCCAACGTCCTCAATACATGACATTAAATTGTAACCTCGCCCTATGAAATAAGCACATGATGCTCTATGTGTGAGTGGAATGGGATGGTATCTACAATACCCACCCTAATAGGGAATGAGATCCTCCTTATTTGGAATGAGATCCTCCTCACATGGAATGAAAACCTCCTTGGGAAATTCCATGCATAATCCCCACACCATCTCTTGTTGAAGCATCTTTCACAGCACGAGCATCAGGTCTACTACTTCCTCTCATTTCTCACACCATGCATGAATCACATGGGATTAGAGGTTATTAGAGACCATGTAATCCACCCAATAACCAACTATGGGATGATTTTACATGTAAGCCATAACCTCCACTCCAATGGGATGCTTTTACATGTAAGCCCCAAACTCCACTCCAATGGATCAATTTCATGTGTAAGCCCCAACAACATGTTTCTGTGGGACTCCTACTTAGGTATAATCCCCATACATTTCTGAACTACATGTGATTTGATTCCCAACCAACTGGGATATTTATGAAGCCTCCCTAAGGTCCAAACCCAATATCTTCATGCATCCTAATTTTCCCTAGACCACATCCATAATAAGATCATGCCCCTCACCTAGGAGACCACATATCCTATTGGTCCCTTGGATAGATTAATGAATAAGTGAACAACTAAATTTAACCAAGTTAAATCCTTTTTATAAGGTCATATTACATGTATATTCTCCACACCATACCTTATCGACACTCCCTTCATGACGCGAGCATCCTTACCGCACGACGTTAAATTGCATATACCATTCCTGTCACATGAACTTAAACTATGGCATCAGACTAAGTGGGTTTTGATTTCTTCCTCCTAGATAGGGTAAATAGGATGAATACCTGAGGTTAAATCCTGAACAATTGGAAACCTTTCATGTGATCCCTCCTAGGTATGTACCTCCTTGATCCACCTCTAGGGGTGTTTCGATCAACCTTCATGGTGTGGTATCTTACCTTTATGGGAAAATCCTCTAAGATATGTCTATATGAGGAGTTATGATCCATATAATGGTAAATATTTTAGATGAACCCTCCTAGGGATGTTCCTATTTGATCCACCTCTAGGGGGTGTTCTAATCAACCTTCATGGTGTGACATCTTACCTTTATGGGACACACATCTTAGATCTACCCAATGGGGTGTTCTAATCCATATATAATAAAACCATTCAGGTTAAATATTTAAGGGATGTACCACATTGATTCACCACTAGGGGTGTTATGATCAACCTTCATGGCATGACATATTCTCTTTATTGGACACACCTCCTTGATCCGCCTCTATTGGGAATTGTGATCCATCAATCGGTAAAAATTCCGGTGTAATATCTTCCCATCCCAGGGACTCACCTACTTGATCTGTCTCCTTAGGGTATTCTAATCATCATCTTCCCATCTCCACAAGATGTTAAACTTGTGACCCCATACACATACCTCATGAAAACCATGGTATGCTTGAGATGAATTACTTGGAAGATATGATTCTATGGCGTCAGCTACCTCATGGAAATCATTGGATGCTTGGGGTGAAAGACTTGGAAGATATACATCTTAGGAATTAGATAATTTATGATCAAAATGTGATGCCTTAGGTTTTATTCCTAACATTCCTCCATGAGATCACCTCCTATGAGGAATAATATAGATTACCAATGTTCCTAGTGTCTGGACATTCCAACAATGCATAACATCATGACCGAAGGTTTATACTCTATCAAGACCCAATGTAATGTACATATAGAAGTAGTGTAATTAACTAGATTATGCAAAAAGATGGTACCAAGAATGAGTTTCACGAACACGAATTAACTATATGAGGGATAACTGAACTAGGCGATAAGTTCCATGTAGAAATCCATGGAATGAGTAACCGACATCCCATCATCTTAGATCAAGGAACAAAAATCACTATTGAAAGTAATGAAAGCTACCCACCTTTGGAAAGTGGGAATGTGGGGTAACAATGCATGCCAACACACATTAAATCATAAGAAAGTGGACCTAGTGAAAACATCATAAAAATAAAACGATGAACTTGATGTG
This sequence comes from Viscum album, assembly GCA_963277665.1. Lineage (NCBI taxonomy): Eukaryota > Viridiplantae > Streptophyta > Magnoliopsida > Santalales > Viscaceae > Viscum > Viscum album. The sequence goes on from OY728158.1 coordinate 329,515,306, forward strand.
ACACTTTTATTCTTCAACCTTGAATATTAGTCATGTTAATCCATAGATAATGGATTGGTGTTAGACGTTGTTGGCTTTGGGATTCACTAAAAAAATAGTAAACCCGACATGAAAATATTCTCCTTAATATAGGGACTAGTAACATTCAAGAAATAAATAGATTTTAATGTAACTATATCTAACTATCTAGTACCAGGACCCACCAAGAAAATAGTGGGGCCAAAATTGAACTCACCAGAAATTAGGTCAGTTAAATGTTGTGCATCCCGATCCATGAAATTTTCAATGAAGATCTCTCTTTCCATCCATAGAAGATTTGACAACTTTGGTGCATTGGGAATTGTTTTACATGAATCTGTAATAAAAACTAAATAGACCTTATTTTTAGGACCCAAGCTAGAGAAAACCAGCCACCCAATGCCCACAGATATAGGGGATGGAGAAATAATGTGGCAATCCCACACGACACCACCTCCACCATGAATGTTTTTGTGACTAAATCTACTGTTTGACCATGAATTTTATCACCCTCATAGATCATCCATTGGGTGATGGAAACCCTCATAAATCAGTATGAGAATAAGGGGATCATTCCCATAAGGGAGATGGCCCACCTAGACCTGGAGGCTTCAATGCCTCACCAACACTACTATCCCCATGGGACGGGTAGGGAGAAAAACCTCCCCATTCCAAAAATGAACCACTTTGGAAGATTATCCTCTAAGAGATCCTATGAAGCTCTCCCCTATACCAAGGCATTGTGGGATGCTCGAGTCACCAAAACTGTGACTACTACCCGGTACCCACTAAGAAGGGATCCTACAGGGCTCTGTGAGTGCCATAAATGATCGGTAATTCAAGATGAAGAACAATTGGACTATACACCCACTATGGTGGCCTTAGTCTAGACCACCTGGTGTCAACATTGGGTAAAAGACTAGTACAATGCCCGACAAGGGACATCATTTTCCATGGTTTTAGTGGCCCCTGCCCCCACCAGCACAATCCGCCTAATTCCTAAAACAAATTAGTAGGTATCCATCCATGCCCGATTATGATTGAAACCTAATACATCCTAAAGGTAGGATGGTTTTATTCTATCAATCAACGGTACCAAAAATATCCATTATAGGGAAACCCATGATGATGAATTTCAGTGCGAAGGTTCTCCCTGCACCATCACTAACCTATATAGAGGTCCTCGTCAATATCACAATCAAAATGATGGTCCTCCCCATGTTCCCACAAATAAAAGTAGAGGTCCACCCCACTTCTTCAACAACAAGTATGGATTCTATCCCCATGATTCTACCACCATTCAACATAGTGGCCCTCCCCATGTTAAAGACAATCAGTATGAAGGTCTTCATACCTTTCCCATCTCAAGCGGAGATCCTCCCCACACCACTATAAATCAATGAAAAGGTTCTCCAAACTTCATCAACAATTAGTATGGAGTTCTTCCCCATGCTATCACTATTATCTAACATGGAGGTCCTTCCCATGCTACACCAAGTTAGAGCGGAGGTCCTCCCCACTCATCCAACAGTCAACATAGAGGCCCTCTCCATATTACCGCCTATCAAAGTAGAAGTCCTCCCCTACATGTAGAACATTTTATAGAGGTCTTCTCAATATTCTATCTCCTAAACACATAGGACCTCCCCATGTCCATTTCAATCAGTGAGAAGGTCCTCCTCATGCTTTGAATCCTCAACATAGAGGTCCTCCCTGTTCCATTACTATCAGTCAGATTGGTGGACCTCCCCATGCTATCACCATCCAGCATGGAGGTCCTACACATCCTCCATAAATCATACTCTAGAAAGAAATTCTAGGGTAGTAGGGTGAACGACCAATGCCAAAGGAAGAATTCCAGGAAGTTCCTTATCATTTTCAATCCCATTCAACTCTCAAATTCTAAGGTAGAATGTGATTCATTGATGGAACCATCAACCACATAATTATTATTTGAGTTTGGGGTAGGAGCCTATTAGGTGAAGTTAATCATCCCATAAGGTGAAATTCATAGGATCCCCAAATCCCTCCATAAGTATATGTAAGTGGAGGAAGTCATAGATCCCTTTAAGGGGCTCATGGTGAAACCATATCTATCATCATTAGTTTCTCTCTCCACCTCTACCCAGGATCATGAATAACAATTATGAAATGGTATAGACGATGAGAATATAGTTGAGACACCAAGGGGAACCACTGCCCTTGCACATGAGGCCATGGTGAGAACCCAATCTTATAAGGATGTGATGATGTAGTTGGAACCACCCCCAAGAGACGCTATAACATGCAATGAATAGTTGAATCATGAAAAAACTCCTCCATAAGATAGCCAACAACCACAATAATCCACTTCAATTTCACCACCAATATTCTAGAAATATTCAAAAAAATTATAGACCAACCAAGAGCAGGGTCCCACTTTTGAGTAAGAAATACTATGGGAGACTCTGGATGCTGATTAGTTGTTAGTGATATTCTAGATGAATGAAACTTATAAATCCGATATCTTAGTGTCACCCACTAAGGGACATGTTTCATGCTTCCACTAGACAATATGGTGACTCTTCATCACCTCTATGACCATCAGTTGGTATACCAATGAATACAAGATAACTTTAATGACATTGATCATTAGTGGTGAATGGTTGAGTTGGTAGAAATCCTTGTGGCTCAACAACCTATGTTTCCCGACTACCACTAGACACTCTAACTAAGATATGTAAAGTTCCTAATAGTTCTCTATAGAATAACGAATAGCCATCTCCACTTGTATAGATTCAAGGATGTTTATAGTACACAACACTTTAATTAATCCCTATCCTATAGAAACCAGACATATCAGTTGATATTGAGGATTTTCCTCCAAGTATAGTTATGATGAACATGGTCATTCTTGAGTTACCCAAAAATAGGGACTTCGATGCATGGTCTAACAAGGAAAAGCCACCCACTAGGGTAGAAAAGAATCAGGTAGAACCTCACAAAGGTGTTCATAACTACTATAAAAGGCATGCACTCAACCTCTGGGATCTATCCACATCATTTCCCACTGGTCAGAATGTCTAAAATTCCAAGTAACATTTTGATCCCTATGATCCATATGATATTACATAGAATACAGAGGCCAATCCTGTGATTTAAGCCTTTCTCTAGTAGGCCACATATCATAATAGGATCATTGATGATATCATTTCTAAGAAGATATACAATTATGGTAATCCTTGATGTGATCCTATTCTTCATCCTTAGGGTAATCCACAAGTCCTCTTTGTCCAGTTACTCCAAGTTGAGCCTGGTGATCTTGCGCATCCAGACAGTGTAGAGGAAAGATTTTATAACAATAGACTTAGATATGAGTCACCAAATTCTCCTGATAAGTGTGATAATATTTCCCAGAACACATATCAAGCTTCTCAAGAAGCCTCTAAGATTACCTACCAAGTTGATGATCCTCTTGATGCATTGGTGGTCAGGGATCCTCATTATGAAAGGAACCCTCACCAAGATGATTTGATAACCACTCTCACTACTCACCTCGAATCCTTGGGGATGTGACAGGTGGTTATACCACCTGAAAAAAATATGTATCTATCATGGGTGGATGATATGTACACACCCCTAGTTGTTAGGAATCCTAGGTTTTCCTTTTTTCATGATATAGGACACCCAATTCAACATTTGGACCACTTCATTTTGAGGTGCGGGACCATGTTAGGAACCCTTGAGTAGTTTGAGTCCGATAAGCTCCAATGTTTAATATATACATTGGAAGGGACTAAGTTCATCTGGTACAACCGGTTCCCCATTGAGTCTATCATTGGTTGGGAAGATCTTAATTGGTAGTTCCTCTACTAGTTCACATATACCATGAAAAATAAAAGCATTGTAGACATCTTCAAGTGAAAGAAATTGTATGAAAATCTCATCAAAAACTTCTTCACCCAGTGGAATGGCCTCACATATTCAATAAACATGCCTCTGACTCAAGAGGAACTGTTGATGATGTGCACAGTGAACATCATGACTGAACTAGTCCTTTCCCTCATCACATAGAACTTCCCATGTGGGTAACATGATTTATCTTATAAGGATCAACGCCTAGAGGAAGCCTTAAAATAGGATAAGTAGGAACATAAATTTCCTCTCCCATTTCCTACAATAAGGGATGCCAAAGATAATGCTGCTATTGCCATATAGGTAGAGGAACCAAAGCTATTAGAGTTTTCCCCCCATTACCAGAAGAGCCTCCCTAAGTGCAATCGCCTCATTGAGCTCAAAATCACCCAGTACAGAATCAGTAGGCACCTCCCCACAAAGTGTATCCACATAGATGAGAGAATATGGATCTAGCACCCCGTTATGCACCAGCCCCATGTTAGGTCCAAGATCCTAGAGTTCCCTTAACAGATAGGATAAATCAGGTCTATTCTTTCAAAGATGTGTAGGTTCTTGGTTATTTCCTCAGTTCCCTAGAAATAAGGATTCTAAAGCTGCCAGAGTGCAAGAATCCCCATGAAGCTGAGTGTACTAATTACCATGGCCATTTCCTTTACCACAAGATCGTTGTACATGTCATCAAACAATTTAATTTTTTCAAAAATTGGATCTAGGACCAAGTGGATAATGATATGGTCAAGTTGGGAAACGTCCAATTATAGGTGTTACACATCTCCACCTAGATCTAAAGTGACAATAAAGGTGAATGGAGGAATCTTGACCAACTATAGGACTTAAAATTATGATGAATGGATGGCCCATAGAGTAGTTTTTTATGCACATAGTGTCATCTGCAGCCTCTTAAGCTGGAAAAAACATTCTAAAGTCACTACTCCATCTCCAAATGATGCTTCTATATCCACATCATGGCCCCCCAAATCTCAAAAGAGCAGGATATAATGGCACAAGGGAAATAAAATTCCGCTTCTAGTGCCAACACCATCTCATACCCTTGGTGATTTCATGCCTCTAGATATGTGTATCTCCCCTAGGGTTCACATAGATTTGGAATATTCCTTTTATGATGACCAAGAGTATTCCTTTTTTAACACTTTCATGTTAGTGGATCTCTTTATAGTCCATGATGATGAGAATCACCATGAAAACCCCCTGAGTGCCTCCAACAGACACTGTTAAAGGAATAGTCAAAAGAATGAAAACTGAAAGAATGATCAGGCCAATACATTGATCCAATCCATGCATGATACTGAATCTAGGTAGTAGGTCTTTCATAGAGATTATAAAGAACAATCCTCACAGTTTGCTTCATCAGAAAAGACCCCAAAACTGACTGTGCTAATAGATCGGGTAGAATATCCACAACAACATCGTGATTAGTTTCATCCATCTAAATCCATGCCATAACCAACTGAAAATCAGCCAGTATTGGTTTGGGGTGAGTTAGATAATGGTTTGGGTAATATTTCTAGCACTAACTATAATTTAGTGGTATAACCGACATCACCCATTACACCTCCATCTAAAAAAAGACCCCTTGTAGGAAGAAATATGAATCTGATATGGATGTACGATGTGATGAAACACCTTTACATCATATCTTTGAGGATCTTGATTCTCAAGGCCCTCCATTTCTTTGAGGAGATGTGCGGAGCTCTCATAGAGGCCCTGAAAATCCCTCTCTAGTTCAAAATAGAGGTAGTGGCCTCATAGACCTAGAATATTGAGGAGTTTGATTAAGAAGAATTTCAAGCCGACATCTCATTCACCAAAGAAGATGGGGGATCCCTCATTCAAGGGAAAATACACCCACTATACATCACAGGAAAGTTCAATGGCATAAATATACATCATTTTCCAGTCGACACATGTTCTAGGATTAATCTATCCCATCCTAGAAAATCCTCAAGCAAGGACTGACAGGAGAATATTTGAGTCCCTCTGAATTGAAGATCCAAGGATACGAAGAGAACAAGAATAGATAGTGTGATATAATCCAATTGAATTTATAGTTTAGAGGTTTGGTAGGAAGTGTTGATTTAATGGTTGTCTCAAAGGATACCACCTAAAACGAATTGATGGGTAGGCCTTTGACTCATCTTCATGAAGTAGTACATTTCTCATATCACCAATTATTCAAGTACTCTCTCAAAGGTTGAGTATGTATACTTCATGGTGACGAATCCCCCTTTGAATCCTATGAATCCCTCTATCTAGATGTAATATATTACAATACAAAAGAAAATAAGGTTCAAACCAATGAGTTTGAGTGCATGACCATTGTATCTGGACCATCAGAAGACTTGTACAACACTTTCAACCTCCCGTTTCACTGATTGGAGCCAAAACAAAAAACTTTGGAAATTTATTTATCATTTATGAGAGGAAATTGTTCCATGTACCAAAGTACAAAGAATGACTAATGATTACCTTTTACTCCTACACAGGACAGGATTAAGTGATACCAGAAGCCCCTAACCCTATGAGATATTGAGATGTTCACACCATAGCTACCATTATATGTCGTAATCATATGTTTCACCGATCTGGGTTGAACTAAAAAAAGTTTACCCACCACCATTTCTTTGATATCAGTAATGGAACTCATGGTAAAAGGCTTGATGGGATTGGCTCGATGGAATCTGCCACTATGGATTTAGCAGATAAGGAGTCCCCTAGAGGATATTATGTATCCTCCCAAGTAGGCACCAATATTCCCCCAGAATCACTCATCCTGGATGAACCATCTCCTCCCACTAATTCCCCTTCCACAGATGATGAAGAGGATTTGGAAGATTCCCCTACTGCCTTCTAAGAGGGTGACTCTACCACTATCATTGAATTTATTTAGTTGAATCTTAGCACCGTGGTGGATCCAAGGCCAATGATGATTAGTTCAACCATGCCTCAAAAAAAGAAACAATAGTTTGTGGATTTCTTGAAGTAACATCGTGATGTATTTTTCTAGAGTTATGAAGATATTCAAAAACTATACCCTCAGGTCTTCATCTACTGTATTGGACTTCTGGTGAGTCAACATGGGTTCAAAAATTCTCCCAGGAAAATGCACCCTTCTCATGGTTCTATGTTCAAGGATAAATTTTATAAGATTTTCTAATTAAATATCATCAAGGATGTTTAGTACCCCAAGTGGATATCTAACATCATTATAATTAAAAATAAGAATTGGTAGATCGTAGTCTATATCAAATTTCAGAATCTCAATCACCACTACCCAAAGGATGATTTTCCCCTACTATTGATAGAACTATTGATTCATGTTACAACTAGGTTTTAGGATATATCTTTCCTGGTTGGATATTATGGGGAAAATCACATATATATGGCCCCAAAATATGAGGATTTTACCACCTTTAGAGCATCGCAAGGAGCCTTTTTCTATCAATTGATTCATTTCGGTCTAAAGAACTTCAAACCCACTTATCATAGATCCATGCACCACATATTTAAACCGATTCTCAAGATGCCAGTGGAATGTTATGTGGAAGATTTGGATTTCAAGTCCCACTAATGTCAGGAAAATATCAAAGATCTCAAGAAAGTGTTTGGATTCCTATGCTTCCATTATTTGAAGATTAACCCTTGAAGTGTGAACTCAGGGGTACCTTTGGGAAGTTTCTCAGCTTATTTGTCAGATAAAGAGGCATTGAGATCAACCTAGAGAAGATCAAGGCCATCATCTATATACCTCCTCTGAAAAACCTCCAGGAACTTTAAGGACTTCAAGGCCACTTATCCTATATATGCCAATTCATTATGAATATGATTTCAAAGTGTAATACCCTTTCCAATGACATGAATAAAGGTATTTTTTACTAGTGGGATGAAGGGTTCCATGCCTCCTTTGAAAAATCTAGAATTATCTACTACAACCCTCGGTTATGATGAAACTCATCTTAGGGAAGTCTATGGTCCTTTATGTGACCACCTTTTAATGAACCCTCAGTGCCGTTCTCACACAGAAGAACAATGAAGACAGAAAAATTTATACTATCTTAGTTTCGTGCTCCTCAATATGAATGATGGATATTCCCCTATCAGGAAAAGTGTAACGACCCGGACCGGAACAACCACCCGAACAGTGCTAAACTGGTTGGGTGTGACTACCTTAGGTGCACCTCCCTGAACGCCAAAGGCTGCCGACTAGCAGCGAGGGTCTAATAGGTATAGTGGGAAGGCTATACCCTCTCGAAGGATAATAATAATGGTACTGGTCTGAGTATAACATTAAAGATGCATTGGAATAAAAGACTCAGTAGACTCGAACCAGAACTGCAGAGCAGAAGCATAATCAATATAGATAAATAGAGGAAGAAATAAATATAACAACAACAGTGAAAATTAATACAACAACATGCTGAACACATGTAACTACCACTGAACAATAAAATATGCATCTAAAGCAGGTCAGACATATCTGTATATAAAAAGGGAGCCAATGGCTATCCAACAGTAGCTACAACAAGTAATCATGCTAACAAAGTAAAGGAAACAAAACAAGATAAACTCCAGCTAGGTAAGTCCTCAAGGTCCATACCATCTCCATGCAACAACTAACGCAACCCATCTCCTGAAGCTGGCCTCTTTCCAACAGGTAAATCCATAAAGTCTGCACACGTTCTGAAGGGCCCGTTCAGGGTGAGAGAAAAATCTCAGTAGCATACCACCCAATGGTGCGTACCTAATACAAGTGTTTAAACCGGCATGCATTTATAAGGAAAACAGTAAATAGTACGATGCACAAATAAACACCAACTCCACTGGTGCTCAGCGGCCACCATGGAGTGTCACCTGCTTCGGCCAACGCCGGAATCTCCGTCGTGTAACCCAGTACGATGTGCCCCTGAAACCATGTGTCTTAAGTACCGACGTCCCAAAGGAATGCCCAAGAATAGTAACCCGGCACCTTGTGCCTCCTGACACCTCATGCCTCAAGTACCGACGTCCCGAAGGAATGCACAAGAAGTAACTCGGAGGAAAAGTGATGCTTTTCCTCAAATAAATAACCGGAGGGACAACGATGTCTTCCCTCCAATAAAGTAACCAGAGGGACGATGATATACTCCCTCAAATAAGTAACCAGAGGGACAGTGATACCTTCCCTCAAATCACGGTGAGCCTCAACCCCTAACCCAATAGCCTCAAAGCTATCCCCTAGAGGCTCCTCACCTCCCACGTGGCTTTCTATGAAAAGCAACCACAACCAAAATACCTAAACCGAATATACAGGGACCTCTACCCACATGATTGGTCAAAACTAAAAAAACGACCCGGAACCAAACAGCCACCCGAACAGTGCTAAACGGGTCGGGTGTTACTACCTTAGGCGCACCTCCCCGAACACCAAAGGCTGCCAACTAGTAGCGAGGTTCTGATAGGTATAGTGGGGAGGATATACCCTCTTGGAGGATAATAATAATGGTACTGGTCTGAGTATAACAGTAAAGATGCAGTGGAATAAATGACTCAGCAGACTTGAACCAGACCTCCAAAGTGGAAGCATAATCAACATAGATAAACAGATGAAATAATAAATATAACAATAGCAGTGGAAATAAATACAACAACATGCTGAACACATGTAACTACCACTGAACAATAAAACATGCATCCAAAGCAGGTCATACATATCTGTAGTTAAAAAGGGCACCACTGGCTATCCAACAGTAGTTACAACAAGTAAGCATGCTAACACAGGAATGGAAAAAAATCAAGATAAACTCTATCTAGGTAAGAACTCAAGGTCCATACCATCTCCATGAAACAACTTACGCAACCTAGCTCCTAAAGTTGGCCTCTTTCCTGCACATAAATCCATTGAATCTGCACACATCCCGAAGGGCCCGTGCAGGGTGTGAGAAAGATCTCACTAGGATATCACCAAACGGTGCATACCTAATATAAGTGTTTAAGCATTCATGCATTTATAAGGAAAATAGTAAACAATACGATACACAAATAAACACCAACTCCACTGGTGCTCAGCGGCCACCATGGAGTGTCTCCTACTTCAGTCAACGTCAGAATCTCTTTCATGTAACCTGGAACCATGTTCCCCTGACACCGTGTGTCTTAAGTAATGACTTCTCGAAGGAACGCCCAAGAATAGTAACCTGGAACCTTGTGCCTTCTCACACCTCGTGCCTCAAGTACCGACGTCCCAAAGGCACATCCAAGAAGTATCCCGGAGGAACAACAATGCCTGTCCTCAAATAAATAACCGGAGGGACAACGATGTCTGCCCTCAAATAAAGTAATCGGAGGGATTACAATATCCACCCTCAAATAAGTAACTGGAGGGACAGTGATACCTGCCCTCAAATCATGGAGAGCCTTATCCCCCAACCTGATAGCCTCAAAGCTATCCCCTGGAGGCTCCTCACCTCCCACGTGGCTTTCTATGGCAAGCACCCCCAACAAAAATACCTAAACCGTATCTATGGGGTCCTCTACCCACACAAGTGGTCAAAACCACCTCATCATAGAGTATCTCTATGTGCACACTCCTCAAAGTTCCGGGTGAGCGGTAATCACCAAAATAGTACCTAAGCCACCACACCTCTAACACCTCTGACACCTCGTGCCCCTACAACTGTGCCGCTCAAGTATGATGGCCTCAAATCGAAGTAACCCGGGCCATGACCAACCTAAAAGTCATCCTGACTCAAGATGATGTCTATGACACCCAATACCGTGGTTAAAACCACCCAAAGTAACCTCGGGCCAAGCCCAACCTGACAGTCATAACGCCTCAAGCCGACGTCCATGACGCCCAATCCCGTGGTCGAGATCACCCAAGTAACTCGGGCCATGCCCATCACAACCCAAAGGTTCCAACATATGAAAAATCACACATCACATATAAATCGCATTTTAACAGAACACATAATAGGAAAAACCATGTAAACAGATGAATTGCACTAAGAAAGTGGTTTCCCATACCAGCATTTATGTTTCTAAGGTCTCTGACAATTCATATCAAGGTTTAAATAATTGAACCTAACATTTTAAACCAATACGTTTCAAGTATTATCATTTTGGCACCCCTGACCAAAATACCCCATGTGAGCAACAACCTCTCGCCCGACCCTACTCAATCAAGTCAGGACAAAGGGCATACTCAAAGGTGTCCCATAGGTGTAATAAAAAACTTAATATGCAATATCAGATAAATTAGGGTCTCTCTCAAAATACTCTAAAATGCACCATAGGATGTACCACATCGATGTCCATGAAAACACGAAAGAAGATATGCACCCCCTACCTCGTACTAGTACGATGATACTCTGTCGATATCAGCCTCCAATTAGGTCTAAAACGTGATAGATCTACAAAGGAAATAGAACTGCTCAAACCCCAACAACTCATTCTAGGAAATAAATCACGAAGAATGGCTCAAGAGGAATTAAGGGATTACTGAGGGGGTTCCAATGGATCAAACGGTGCTTGAAACAGAGTTTGGATGAAGATCCGTGAGGGATTTGAAGGTTCGGCCGGCTCTCCTCACGTAGCTCCAATTAGAAGGAAGAAAAAAAGGAGAATGAGAATTCCCGGGTGGCCCAGAACTTAGAAACCCTAATTTTAAGTGGTTGCACGGTTAACCTGTGCGGTTTAGAAAACCATGCGCCAACTGTGCGTTTTCCACTACATCACCCAAGAACTTCTCATGGCCAACCCGCATGGTTTGGCAAACCGTACGTCGCCCATGCGGAGCCCACTTTCTCACCCAAAGACTTCACACGGTTTTTCCACATGGTTTGTTCAGACCGTGTTCCAACCATGCACACCGACATGGACTCCCCAACTTCAAAAGTTTAACCCATAATTGTCCAATTTCATTAGTTTTCTCAGAATCAAGTCAAAATTCAAACAGGGTCGAGATTTTTAACCGATTGTAAAAACTCGGGTTCTTACAATAAGCTTCCCCGCAATTGTTTTCATAGTGAAAAAGTTGCAACATTATTTTCTACATCATGAGGTGCAATTTGTGTCCCATGTAGATTGACTAATGTATATCCTAAATTTCATGATTTTTATAGGATGACTAGAACACTAGGTAGTGATCCTTCAAAAGTTCAAAATCAGGTTTGTTTCATAGAAATACATCAAGGGTCAAGTTCTGGAAGACTTCCTAGCCGCTCATCCATCCCATGAAGAGTTTCCCATGGATGTAGACTTCCCAAAAGAGGCCATCATTTCAGTATACTAGGCTACACCATGATGGTATATTCATTTTGATTGTACCTCTCTGAGCCCAACTGGTATATTTCTCAATTATCCCAACATCAATAGATTAGGTCTACGTATTATCTTAATCACCCTTGTGTAGGATATTCTTCCATACTAATTCTTGCTATCATAAGGATGCACCAACAATGAGGAAAAGTATCAGCCTCTCATTAACAGTCTCAAGCTAGCCCTTGGGGTTGAGATACCCAACATTCATGGGAAGGGATACTCTAAGTTAGTCATCAAATAGATCAACAGTGACTATAGCATTAGGAATCCAAAGATAGTTCCCTTGATAGAGGGAATTTTCCAGCTGATAGCCCTGTACCCCTCTCATCCAAAGTTGCCTGATGTTCCCCGGTCACAAAATAGTTGAGCCAATAACTTATCCAATCTAGACACCTATCTAGTAGAGTCTAATCAGGATGATTTTTTAATATATATATATCATCAAAGATTCATCACCCACATCATTCTATATAATTATGACTGCCAGTAGGTAAACTAACTGAAAACTATTTCTTCTATGTTAGTAACCCCCCGAGTTCCCATGTAGTAGATGAAACCTCTAACTGGTCAACCCCTTTTGTCATGTATATCCAGCGAGACCCTCTACTTCCATATCAAGCTTAACATGAGTGAATCCATTGGTGTACATCATAGTTTATCCTCCAAAATGGGATTAAAGTTAAGAAGACTCTCTATAGAGATGGGTTTGATGGAATAATCCTCCATTACATCATAGGACACGAGATTCCCTAGATTATACAAAAAGTTTATGCTAGGTATTATAGTCCCATAAGGAAGGGTGAAATATCTCCCACTAGATTTGGAGGTTGGGATACTTCTGGCCCACCGTGGTCTATGACTATGTCGAGCATTCTAAGAGGTGTCATGAATGTCAGATTCATGTCAACATAGTACATATACTGCTAGAGCCCCTTCATAGTACCAAGTATTATTGGCCCTTTGCAGTATGGGGAATCGATATTGTGGGACCCTACCTACCAGCAACTGGTCGTTAGAGTAGGTTAATTATGACCATGAAAGATTTGTTTCCATGTGGGAAGAAGCGATTCCTCTCAAGGAATTCAAGGCCCGATACATGATCAAGATCATGTTTAGGGTAATTATTATCAGTGATTTTTAATTGATGTGAGTCATATGCAATTAACCAATAATATTTCATTAAGACACAACCAATACCCTTCAACGAAGCATCACTGTAACTAACAAATTAACCATTTATTTTTGGAAAGGATAACTATAGATACCCCACCTAGGAGACACTAAAACAGTGCCTTGATGTGGTGCACTATGTGGCCACAAGTGTGCCTCTCCATACACCAAAGGCTGCTGACTAGCAGTGAGGGTATAAAGGTGGTATAATGGGGAGACTATACCATATGGATCAATTATAATTATAATGTAAGTATAAATAAATGAAATGTGTTGGAAGATAAAATAATTCTAATAATCTCTAATAAATGAAAGAATCATCATGCATGAACATGTTACAATTCAAAAGCAGTAAACAATATAATAGAAGATACACCTAGAAGAAAACATACAATACAATATAGATGGCCAAAATAACAAGGGAGAAGAATAAATAATAGACTCAACAACTATCTTAAATAGAATTATGAGAACTATATTGGTCCTCTAATCCCTTACTCCATCCTATCCTAGAATGATAACAACATCCAAGAACAATCCATGATCCTAAACCTGAAAACAAGAGGTTTGTCTAAGTACTAATCAACCAACTGAACAAGGTGTGAGATATTCTCAGTATGCCACCAACAACAATGTCTATAAAAAATCCAGTCTGCACATATAGTCTTTACTAGTGTGAATATATATCATGAATAAATCTGTAAAGATAAGTGGCACAATCTAGTTTATAAGGACACTCTATTATAAGAATTATATAAATGATGAATAATTGTAAATAGAGTGAAGAGATAACTTCAACCTATGTCAACTTTTGATGTATAAAAAAATGATAACATATGCTTAATAATCTTGTATTGGACCTATGAGGTTCAAGACCCATTTCCAATGACCAAGTCATCATCTTCAATTCCACAGAGCTCATACATAGAAAACATAGTGTAGTGAAGTCCTACATGGGACAAGAACCTGGGGACCATGGACATTCCATCCTTTTTTAGTATATATTTCTCATCCATATCAAACTCAGTAAAGACTCAGGTGGAGCCCAAGGAGCATGTCCAAGGCGGTCCAAGAAACCTAGATCCAAGTTTACAATATAATACATTCCATGTAATATACGTAAGTGGGTCATCAGTTCCATACTGTGCTATGAGAAAATGGCTCTATACCACGCAATCCATTTCAAAAAAATCCATATAATGATTAAAGGGACCATGTTAGTGTCCAAGCCAATATTAATTCAATTTATCACATTCAATTCTTAATTTAATTCATATAAATGAGTTAATAAAGAGGGCCATGTTAATGTATATTTAGTTTCATTAAATAACTACATAGTTATCATAAGTAAAGGGGATATTAAATTCATTAAAAAACTCCCATTTAATCTATATAATTATTACTTTCAGTTATAAATGACTAGGTTCTAACCAAGTTACTCAAGCTTTAACATTTCTTTCAATTGTATTCAAAACCCTTTAATATATGGAAAGACCAATTCCCCTTGTGGTTTGTGTGAACATGGTAAAAATCACGAACCCAAATCTAGGGTGGTTTGGGTTGAGGTTTATGACCTCCAAACTTACATATGAGAGTCATAACATGTTTAAATCATGGTTTAAAAATCAAATTATTATGTTCTATTTACGTAAGGAGCAACGCTAAGAATGTCTAGTGTGTGGAACAATGATTCAATCTATAAAAAAACCCAAGATTTTAGTGAAAGGTATAAAATACCTACCTCATTATTATGATGATCCACTTATCAAATATTATAATTTTATTCTAGTAAAAATGAGAGAAATCATTAGAAATATCAAATTCCCTAAAAAAAGTAAAAAAGAGATCACATGAATTTAGCATTTCGTAGGATGATATATTTGAATAAAAGAAGGAAGAGGAGTCTTAGGCACACCAATAAACTTCCAATTCACTTGAAAGTTCATGAATTAGTCCAATAATGAAGGATATTCACAATGGAGGAGGAGAGGAGGAAATAGGAATGTATGGGAGAGATACTAAAGAAATGGGGGGGTGGGGGGAATGGGTAAAATCCATTTAACATCAAAGGGGAAAAAGTTAATTTTTCCCCTTTTAGTGAGGAACACAGTTAGGCTGCATAGTTTTGATAACCATGTATCAATCATGTAGTTCACACTTCCCAAGAGACACACCCCACATGATTTGGTAAAATGGTTTGGGATAACCATGTGATGATACTGATTGAGTGACACTAACCATGTGATTAGATACATGGTTTGGAATACTATGCACATCCCATGTTCCCACCTATGCAATTTACTATAGAAAATATGCATATCCATGTAACCCACCTTACATAGTTTAGTAAATTTTACGACATCCATTACAAGGATATACAAATTCTATTGAGGGGATGTAATGTATTAACAAACTGTATGCCCTATCAGTTTCTCCTGAAAAGTTATCTTTCAGAGCTCAGTTCTCCTAAAACTCATCCAGACTTATGGGACACCACTCGAGTATTAAAACTCATCCAAAATTAAGAATTTTAGGTTTTATAACTCTCATAATTATATTTTGAGACTCAATTTAATATTTATCCAGATCACTAAATGAATAGTTCGATTTCCCTTGAAATTTTGAATTGGTTTAAAATGTGGGACGTTACAACCTCCCCACCTCAGAACTTCTCATCCTTGGTAAGCCTTGGAGAATAAAGAAAAAATCACTAAAATTACTTGGTTTGTGATTTTTTTTCAAAAGGTCAATTTTCTTTTATAAGATCCCTACACATATACAAGAACTATATTAAATACAAGGTTCTTAAGACATTAAAACTTGAACCAAAACTCATATTCAAACTGAAACATCAATAAAATTTCTAATGAATCCCATATATATAAATAAATGATAACTTTATCATCTCTTTTCTTATCTATATTATGGATCTCCACACTATAATCTCTAGCCTTCCATGACCAATTCCAATCCATTATACTTCCACCATTAGAATTTTCTATCAGAACATATACATTGTTTCATAATGATGATTTTGGCATGATATCAAATCAAGACACTAGATAAAATATGAGAAATATTCTTATATTACTTAATTATATTGAAACAATTAAGTTTCCCAGTCATCCATGATTTAACAAGTCATGATGAATTTTCCTTGATAGCCACAATCGACTCATTAAACAGAACCTATCTCATCCCATTAGTGTGACCAAGGTGATTTCTCACCAAGAACATCCAAATATTTGAGAGAATGAAAGTTGAACTACCTCTAGTAACCTATTTAAAAGACACCCATTTTCTATGAATGCTACTTCACAGAACCAGAACCTGAAGCCTTATCCCAAGACGTACTGAGATCATTTTGAGAAATTTCACCAAAGCACTTACCCAACTTCTAGTGATGTCTCCTACTCAAAACTATCATGCTATAACACCATCACCAGAACTATTCTGATCTAATATCCTTTAATCTTCATATGGTACTATGGGCTTAACAACCACATCTAGATTTCACCCAAATCCATTTTCGAATTGTACTTGGAATTTACCAAGGATTACAACATACATTATTTCATCTATTAAATGAAACACAAGTACCAAAATGGCCATCACATGACCGATATCAAAGTCCCATGACCATCAAATCCTAAGGTTCATAATTTTAGACTGACATATCACTCCTCACCTTTGGATCATACTTATAATCACATCAAAGAATATAAAACTAATCACCACATCCCATACCCTGTCACTACTGGATGTAACAATTGTAGTGGTTAGGAACCAACACATCCTGAGTGTTAACATAAATGTAAACTATCACCCATTCCCAATTCTAGAGAATGTTTCTCGTGGATAAATTCAAACTTGAAATATAATGAGGGCTAACACCGTATAACGACCAATAGTGTAACACCACTTTACTTATCATAAAATGTATCCTTGAGTTTAACTCCCAATGAAACAACCCAAGTTTTTTTTGATTTTTTATAATAAATAAAATTTATTTGATATCTTGAGTTACAAAAAACACCATGTTATGATTTTATTACACACAATACCAAGTTAATATTATATTAAAAACAACATTGGGTTATCCTGTGTTACACACGACACTATGTTATAACAAAACTATAATATACTACCAATATTATTATTAAAACATGACTGTTATAAAATACCTATTAAAATTTGAGATATTAATAGTAATATATTATTTTTAAATATTACTTATAATGGTTTTATATAAATAAAACATATTTATAAAAAAGTACTTAATTTTCCTTAAAATCTTTATATGTTTTTAAAATATTTTTTTCTCAGAAAAATGTTTTTTAATATAACTTTTGTGAATAATAAAATTAAAATTTTATTTTTTTGAAAATTAATTAGATAAAATAAAATTTATTTTTTAAATAATTATGTTAAAATTATATAATGGTTAATTTTTGATATTTTTATGAAAATTTTCATTTTTTGTTGTATAATGAAAAACACTGAATTTCAATTGAAAAATTAATTTTTTATTTTAATTTATTATAATGTTAAATTATATATAAAATTAAATTTAAAGATAAATTTGTTCAATTTTACATCAATTATTCTAATTTAGTTCATTGGAATAAATTTTATATTGAATTTTGATATAAAAACGTTGTAATCTTTTAAATATTTTTATTTAAAAACCTGCTTTCTCATCACGTCCATGAGATTAATTTTAAATTAATTTTTTTTTCTACTTTTGCGAATGGAAATTGAAAAAATGGATTCCATATTTGAAATCATCATTATTTATATTATCTAATAATTTAAACATTACTTTTGACCAAAAATAATAATAAAATCTGGAGAAATTATTTAGAGTGGTTATGGTAAAAATGTTTTTACTGGGGGGTGAAACTAAAAGGAAAAGGGTTCAAAATAACCAAAAAATTGTCCAAAACAAACTTTATAGCTATATTTATATATTATCTATTCTATTATCTAGAATGATCTCTTATTGGAGCCTTGTGATAGGAAACAAATGTGGGTGGGATCGTTTCTTTAAAAACATTACAGGTGTGTCAGTCACCTCACATATAAAAGGCCACCCCTATTCTCTCTTATTAACACCTTTATAACCTTTTAGTTCATCAAATAACAAAAAAAATCACTTTCCAAATTCCATAATATGATCCTAGAATCCTAATTTTTGGTATAAATCTATCATAGTAAAGGTTTTGGTACAAACCTAAGGGTGATACCTGAAGAAGAGGTAACATTATTGAATGAGTGTTTTTATTTTATTTATTCCCACCTCCTATAATTATTATTAAACCATTATGATATAAAAACCTAAGTATATTTAGTATACTGATAGGTTGTTATGTTAAGATAATTACTAACTGTTGGCGCTAAAATTTGTGCCACTTGAGGCACAAAAAAAGTTGTTTCCGGTTCAAAGTAAATATGGAATCAAAATGGCTTTAAAATACATCAAAACTATCCCAAATGGCCTAGTCCATGAAGACCATCACATGTTTGTCCCACCTCTTCGATCATCCTTGACAGACCCCTATGATTCTGATGAATCTTGATGACCACGCGATGTCACATTCTATCAATGGCCCGCTCTGCGATGGTTGCCTCTGCGATCCCCCACGCGACTCGATGGAGACCTTCCTCTCCACAGCGTCCCCTTTTCTCTATAGACAGCTCTATGATCGTCATATTCATGGACCCTCTGCAAGTATAACCAAGTCCGACACCTTCCCTTTTGCTTCATAGCATCACATTCTCTTCGCGCTACCTGTATTTTCTCTACGGCGAGCTCTATGACCCTCATCGACCTTTTTTACATATAAATAGAAGACTCACCCCTCTTAGACCACTATTACTCTTCCATTTCTCCTTCGAAGCTCCCATTTTGAAAATACCCTTGCAAAGTTGAAAAATGGATCACCAAAGTTAGTTGGCCTCTATGAGCCATGCCTCATTGTGCTCTTCATTCCCCCCGCCTATGGTGGGGATGCCCTTTGAAAAGGCCTATGCCCTTTGAAAAGGAGGGATCCCCCTCGGGGTGACCATGTCTTCACGAAGAATTAATACTTCATGAATTACTATCCAAATAAATATTCCTTTTATATGTTGAATCTTTTTTAGATGAAAACCTCCCTTTGCGAAGAATGAATCCTTTATGAAGACCCTTTCCTTTGTTAAGACCATCCTCTTCACGAAGAGCTAGAGATTCATGAAGGCCATCCTCTTCATGAAGAACCAAATCTTTATGAATAACCTCTTTGAAAGGTCTCTTGATTTGAAAAATCCTCTCTCATTCGGCCATTCAGGCTTGTACAAAGTCATTTCAACGTCCCTTGAGTGGTGCTTCATGTTGTGTTGACCGGTCTTATGCTTCTTCACATAGGCATGCTAATGACTATTACTTCTTTGAATATCCATGTTAACGGTGACCCCCAATGGATCACTTCACAACCACGTTAATACATGGACTTTCTTATGAATTCTCTTCCCCATGTGTGGGTTCATTTAAGTTATTTAAGTCTTAGGGTTGGGGAGTAAGTCCTCACCATTTGAGATGAAGGACATTAAACTTCCAAGAAACCCCACATCCTCAACACATGACGTTAAACTATGATCACTACATGAGTGACAGGCTAGAGGGGACCATGAGGAGGATAGGAACCATCACCCTCTCACTCCTCTCCGGTTTCAATTTGTCGCCATGTGCACCTCAGGAAGCCCTTGTGTAAGCCCCGACACTCCCATATAGGGTGATCCATGTACTCTGGTCATATCCTCCTTGTACATCTGAAACCATACTCGGGATTCCCTTTTGATGTAAGCCCCTATTTCCACTTTGGGTTTCTAATTATGTGTAAGCCTCACTTTACTCCTCGCTGATGCAATTTTTCTTATGCAATCATCAGGTCTATTGCCACCTCTTATTTCTCACACCAAGTAAGAATCACGTGGGCTTGGAGTAAGAATAGACCATGGAATCCTCTTTGGTCCACCTTAGCGTGTAAGAACCATCCCTCTATCAACTGAAATACATGGAATTTTATCCTTTCCCTTTTCAAGAAAGGTACATAGGAAGCCTCTTTGAGGTTCAATACCATCACCCATCGATCCTATCCACTTTATTTCAGTCCAACCTCATCCCGCATGATGTTAAACTACATCCCCCTTTCATCACACATGATGATAAACTGTATGCTTTCTAACTATATGGTTTTTGATCCTTGTCTCTTAGATAAGGTACGTAGGAAGCCTCCCATAGGTTCAACCCCAAACACTTGTCAACTTTGGTGTCCCCTTTGTTGGGACCCACATCCTTGGTCCACCCCTTAGTGGTTTCAGATCAGTTCTTGGACTGTCTCAGTGTATAATTCTCAAAATCAATCCATGCTCCTTCTACTAAGTGTGTCCCTCTAACGATGGGTTTCTAACCACACATAATCCCCAACATGTCTTTGGGTTGCTGTCCTTTGGATACACACTGATTCTATGCCCCATTCCTAAACTACACAGACTTTGATATTTTCCTTTTTTGAGAAAGGTATGTAGGAAGCCTCCATGATGTGAAATCCCAACCTACTCTTCATCATGTTCTCTCCCTCAAGACATTGTGCCTTGAAAAGATCATACCTTAACCCATTGGTTCCATTTCCTTCAGGTCCCCATCCATGAATCCATTCTCATTAGTTGCCTCTACAAGTGACTAATTTCCCCATTCCAGAACTATGTGGAATTTGATTCCCTACCATTGGGATATTTTAGAAACCTCCATGAGGTTCTAGGACAATAAAATCATGTTCACACAATTTCTCGATTCCATCCCCATTCATTACACCCTTTAACACTTCATTCATATCCATCATGATTTTACACAGGCCACCACATCCCAATGAGATCATGCCATCCATATGGGCACAAAACCATGTGTAATACCCATTCATCTCATTTCTCAATGTATCACCCGAGACGCTAACTATCTGTAAGCCCTAACATGCTTCTGGGTTGTTGTACATTGTGTAAACATTGATCCTATGACACCCCCTGTCAAACTATGTGGGTTTTGATCCCTTTCTCTTAAATAGGGTATATATGAAGCCTCCACAAGGTTCAATCCCAACCAATGGTAAACCTTATTGTCCTTTTTTTGGGACCCACTATCCTTTGATCCACCCTTTGGGGTATCCAGATCATCCTTCATAGTGTGAAACCTTCCCCTTTACAGGACACACCATCCTAGGTCCATCCTTATTGGGAATTATAACTCATCAATCTGATAAATTTTCTAGGTTCTCCCTTATAGGGACGTACCCTTATGGTCCACTCCCATCAGTGTTCTGATCAGTCCAATCTGTCTTCTCCAGATGCTAAACTCATAGAATAATCCATGTTAAACATGGGAAGCCAAGAAAATATTGGAGACATGCATCTCAAATACAATTACCTGTATTCGACATGGGTTGGATCGAGCTTCCACACCCTCAAGAATCCCTATTATAATGGAAAATTCAGGTGTACCAGTTTTCCAACATCCAAACACACCAACGATGCAAAACGTGACTACTTCCCTGACTGGATCCATTTGTAATGTCCTGATAGAAGCAACACAACTAACTGACGTAAACCAAGACATGGCACCGAGAAGAGTTTCATGAAAAATTTATTAATATTTAATAGTGGTTCAGACTAGGTGATGAATTCTTAGGAGTAATCCACAGAAGGAGAGACCGACATCCCATCATCCCATTTTGTTCACAGAGAAAAAATCTATGAAGAAGTGATGAATGCCACCCTCCTTTGGAAAGAAGGAGTGTAGGGAAATGATCACCATGTAACCAATAACAATGTGTGCCCTGGAGGAAAAGAATTTGAAACACTGATAACCACATCCACTTCTATTAAGTGGGTTACAAAATCATCAATTGTGTGTATGGTGGACTACCACCTCATGAACCATTGAAATTCATTTTTACATTAACACATCTCAAAGATGGGTATTATGATGAATATAAAGTATATATATGCGATTTTTAACATAATTATACCTATGGAGTCATTATATCATATATAACATTTTTTACTTTACATTCTGTAGGAGATGCAACATTGTTGTTCATGTGTATTCCAGATTACCGCCTCACAAAGCGATGCGATTCCTTTTCACTAACGCTTTATATGGAAGATAATACAGTTAAATTTAATAAATATATATGATATAAATGAAATAATTATGTTATTAATGAAATATTTATCATTATCAAAAGATAATATATCATTTTTTTCTTACCTTTGCACTCAGTGAAATATAATAACGTCACTTGTGTACGTGTGGACTACCGCTTTCACGAAGTGACATGAATCGCTATTTTCATCACCATATCACATGAATGATATATATAAATATATTTAACGAATTAATATTTTATTTCTTATATTATTATAATTATTATAAATAATATATTACTTACCTCCTTTTCATAATGATTGTTGAAAAAAGGAAACACTACTCAGGCGTACGTACGACCTACTATCTCCTTGATGGTAACATATTTCATTTATAAAAACCATATTTCATGATTTTTATTAAAATTATAATTGATGTATAAATATGATAATTATTTCATATTATTATTCTATATATTAGGTAACCATGATCAATGTAATAGGACCAAAATTTACAAATCAAGAGATATATAAAAAAGAAAGCGGTTATTACCCGAAATTTGACGTTAACATGGAATTGTTAATAAAGAGGTAATAAAAGGACATAAGTAAATCATATATTGCATGATATAAGTATTATTATGTAATATATTTATAATAAACTTATATTTATTATAAATTATATTTTAACTAGTTGGAAGGTAGTCGAGACTTACAGTAATAGGATTTCTAGTATCACTTGTATTTCTGATAGACTCATGCCATATTCACCACTTATTAATTTTTTGTGGTGTCTAAAATATCATATGAAATTATATATCATGAATATACCACATTTAATGATAATTAAAGTTTATATTGATCTTATTCTTTCATTGGGATTATGATTTAAAAGTTACTCAAGTAGTAAGGGATTTCCATCTCATTTTTATTTTCTATGAGAGACAAGCCATATTCACGATTAATTTATTTTCTGTGGTATATATACTAAACATTAATGTATTTTATGATTATTTTACTTAAAATTATTAGGATTTAAATATATATTTTAGGATATCTCTTTCATGGATTTTATAATTCAAAATTTACCAAAGTGATAAAGGATTTCCAGTTTCTCTTTTATTTCGGGGAGATATATGAAAAATCACCACTCATTTATTTTTTGCGGTGTATATAATTATCAATTTAAATTTTATATAATGAAACTAATTATTTTCATAATATTTAAATATTAATTTGATGTTATTATTTATTGGGTCTTTCATTTCAAAATCTACTAAATCGGTAAGAGTTTTTTGTTTCAATTTACCTTCTTTGTGACATATGTTATGTTATGCTTCTATATTATTTTATGAGGTTTATATATAGACCATTTAAAATGTAATATCATAAATTTATTTTTACTCATGATATTTTAAGTTTAATTTTATGTAATTACATCATAAGTATTATGTTTGGAATTTACCAAATTGGTAATATTTTTATGTTACAATCTCATCATTTTTCAAAACTGTTTATGATTTAGATTCCAATAATGAAATATTATGATATATATCTCAATAAAATCATGAATTATATTTTAATATGACTATTTCATGATAATACATGTTTTAAATTCATTTTTCTCTCTTTATGTACTGAAGAGTTCAAAAAGAATGTTTTAAATAAAAACTATCTTTTTGGGTGAACAATTTTTTTCTTCAAAAATAATGTTTTCTAAAAATAAATTAAATTTTTTTTCTAAAATTTATTTCAAATAATTTCTTACATAAATTATTTCCAATATTTTCTTTATATTTTTTTAAAAAATAACTTTCATATTAAATTAAAAAACAATGCCTATTTTTCTTTTACCAGAAATGTGAAAGGATTATTTGTTTTAACATGTACACACGAATATAATTTCCCATTTTCATGACCATTATTTACTTTGAATCGTCAATTATATGTTTTCATGTTTATTTTAAAATGAAGGTATTTCCACAAAGTTTTATGTTCTAATTTTTTTTTCAAATTAGAAGAGACATTTTTCTAAATAAATGATTTAAATGATTTTTAAAGATTCCTTTATATATTTTCAAGTATATTTTCAAAGAAAATAATTTTAATTTTTTTTATGTTTTAAAAAACATTTTTCAAAGGAAAAATGATATTTTTCTCAAAACAAATTTTAAATGAATTTTAAATATTCCTTTATATATTTTCAAGGTTGTTTTCAGAGAAAAGAATTTTGGAATGGTTTTATGATTTAAAAAGTGATTTTCAAAGAAAGGTTATTTTACTTAAGAAATGTTCCAAGTTATCTTTGAAAATATTTATCCATCTAAGATGATATCGTTTATTGTAACTTTTTATTTTTTTTGGTATATGAAGAAAGGATACCATTGTATTTATTTCATTGAATGGTCTATCATGAAAAGATTTTTAAGAATCCAAATTCTCTTCCATGGGTTATACCATAATAAAATTCTTATGAAACAAACTTCTTTTTCCACGTCTTATGCTATGATGAAATGATGAAATTATTATGAAACCTGTATATTTTCTATTGGTTTTGATGGGATGAAATGATTACTAAACCCACATAATTTCATGGGTTATAATGTGATAAATGTTTTATAATCTTGTGGAATACATACATATGATTTTCATTATGTGATGGGTAGGACCTATTTCCCCATCCAATGCTCTGGGTAAATATTTATATCACATGAGATAGACAGGACTAGACATGGACTGAATCAGATTCAGTAAGGGACTTTGTTCTCTATTATGGTCTTGGGAGTGAACCTTGACTACTATGATGGT
Organism: Viscum album; assembly: GCA_963277665.1. Taxonomy (NCBI): domain Eukaryota; kingdom Viridiplantae; phylum Streptophyta; class Magnoliopsida; order Santalales; family Viscaceae; genus Viscum; species Viscum album. The sequence continues at coordinate 329,540,695 of OY728158.1, forward strand.
TTGGGGATTGAAAAAATTAGACTTAGAGGAAATGGATTCCATTGGGGATGGTGGTTTGTCCCTCCTAAGAGGTGTAGACACCCATGGAGTTCCCTGATAAGTTCTGAAAATGATCCTTAACTATTAATAAAATTACTTTCTGTTATAAAATGTATTATATAATTCCATGTTTTATGATAATGTTATGTTTTCACGGAAAATTTTCTTTGATTTTATTATAATTCATGTATTATGAACTGCCAATTATTATTCCATGACTCAAAATTATGATCATTGATTTGTAGGGTATGATTTTAAAATGATATGTTCATATTATCATACCCATATGATCATGTTATGCTTATGTATCTCCATTTTTTACCCTTAATAAACATCTGTGATCACCCTTTATTATGTTTCCTTTACCTAGGTTAAAAAAATGGTTTTAAGTAGGAGTAATAAAGGGGAAGATGTATTTTTTGGAAATATTGAAAATATTTTATAAATTAAGAATACTTTGTTCCAATTTTCCAATGTCACTAAACTATTACTGTCCTTAGGTATGTGTTTGTGTAATGTATTGAATACTCATATAAAATGATGTAAGATCAATATATGAGAATCCTGGGTCACTATAGTTGGTATTTAAGGAAATGATTAGTTAACCTTTCAAAACTAGGATTATAAAATTGTAGAAAATTAACTTTGGGTATCTATAAGGATATTTTTAGATACTTATCTAAGGATAAATTTAAGGATGAGTCAAAGTATAGGAAAATATCCTATGATTTTGGTAAATTATTGAGAAAGTGGTTTCTAGGAAATTATATCCATGTCTGGATACTATTATTGGAGGTGGATCTAGCATAAATATACCAAGGGGTAATAACTCTCAAAATAGAACATTGATATAGACTTGATCATCATATGGTGAACGACAATAGGCCTTGATGAAAACAATGTTTAACACTCATTTGGGATATTCATTAGAAATTGAAAAAATATTTATTAACTATCATAAAGGATTTAAATAAATGATGACTATGAATAACCTACATGAAGACTAAGGGTTCATATATTAAAAATAAGGTGTCATGATTTAGTAACCCTATTAGTGATTTTTTATGATGACATGGCTCCCCACTCTAATTTGTGTTGCTCACACTATGATTTTGGTTTTAGTCGATTAATGGAACCAGAAGGATTCATGTTAACACTAAACCAAATGTAAAATTTAGTGACTACGAGAAAAAAATTGGATATTGTTCAAATAGATAGATATTGTGATTACTCCTAATGATCTATCACGATATATGATTAACAATGCGTTATGTGTGGGAAACACAGTAATTATCCAACTGAATTCATTATTCCAAGAATTAACATCTAGATAGAGGAAAAACATATTCTATGTTAATCATTAATTTAGGAGGACTGATGTATTTATGTATTGGGATTCAAGGATTATGTTTAAGTAGTTTTTTAAATGGTATTTGGGTTGTAAGAATCATAAAACATATAAGGTCTATTTTATTTTTGGAATCATATTTGCCTCCATGTAAGACTAACATAAGAGTTATAGATTCCTTCATGGGTTTATAAGTTTGAGGTTTCTCATTAGTTAAAATTATTAGACACCCCTCACGAGGTTCTACATGATAGGTGTTTATCAAGATAAGGATAACTTAGGATATATTTATAGAAATCAAAACATATTTTGAGGAGGAATTCCTTATTATGGACATATGATTAATCTTATTGGTAACATTTAGAGTTTATATTATATTTTATGTTAACATAATTGTTTTTTTTTTCAATTTAAAAATGTTTTATTGATATAGTTTTAGAAAAAGGATAACAAAAAATATGAGTAACAACCTGTTGCATCTGGCATGGCTATGGGACTTGAACCCATAATCAAAGAGAGAAAAGGGTATAATACCTACCAATGAGCTATATAAAATATTAATTATGATGTGAAAATATAAATAGAGATATTTATTAATCTGTATCTCATTTATTAGTAAGTCATCAAGTCAAGGATAAGAGAAAAAGGTCTAAAAGTATTCAACGATCATTATCCATACTCGAAAGGAAATGGGGAGGCATCACTATTGGTTTTTTCATCACAATGCCCAAATGAATATAAAGGTAATAATGATACATTGGTTGTAATTGATCATTGTATGAAGTCATGAATCTTTATATATATCATTGAATATTTCACTTGGGATAAGTTTTATAGGATATACATTAAGGATGTGATAAGGTTTCATGGAGTACCACATTCTATTGTATCTAATCTAGAAATAAAGTTTCACTCAATATTTTGGAGAATTATTTATAAATGTCTTGATATAGAGTTGATTTTCAGTAAATACTATCATCCATAGACATATGGTGAGTCTGACAGAATAATTCAAACACTATAGGATATTATAAGATCATGTTCAATGGATTTAAATGGTTGTTGGGATCACACCTTCCACTTATTGAGTCTCCTTAAAAAAATATCTTTAACTTGAGCATTTAAATGGTTCCTAATGAAGAACTTTCTACGTAATGGAATGGAGTTGTATAAAAAAATCTATTGGGGACCAAAGAATGATAATGAGATGGTAGAGAATGTAACTTGTAAGAACTATTAAAAGATGATAGAAATTTTATAAATATAGTCATAGAAAAAATATAGAATTTTATGTTGGTAAGAAGGTATTTATATTAATTTCTACTTGGAAGAAAGAAGGTAAAACTAATCCCTAACTATATTAATCCCTATGAAATTATTGATTTTATCAATAATGTATCTTATCACATAGATCTTCCACCATACCTTTGTCAAGTACATATTTCTTCCATGCATATCTCTTGAGGAAGTATATAACTAACCCTTCACATTTATCAAAATCAAAGGTCATACCATTCAAAAAAGGTCTTTCTTATGAGTAATAAATGATAGAGATTCTAGATCATACATAGAAAGTATTATGAAATAAGACTACTCACCTAGTAAAAGTTTTGAGAAAAAAAAACTAGTTTTATGAAGATACATGGGGACTTGAATATATGATAAAACATAAGTATCCTCATTTGTTTGAATCAGAGCGACAAATTTCGAGGGAGAAACTCATTTTAAGGGGGTAGAAAGTAACACCCTGTGTATTTGTGATTTTTTCAAATAAATTAAATTTATTTGATAGATTTTGTTACATGAAATAAAAAGATAATCTGGTGTTACACATAATACCGAGTTAAGCTTGTGCTACATGAAACACTGGGTTATCCTCTATTACACATGACGAGATGTTTAAAAAAAACCAAAATACACAGTTAACATTATTATTCAAACGTGACCATTATAACTTATAAATTGAACATAAAATATTAATATTAATATTTTTTAAAATATTATGTACAATGTTTTTATATAAAGAAAGCATATTTATAAAAAAGTACATAATTTTCTCTAAAATCTTTATATGTTTTGGAAATAAATTTTCCTTGAAAAATGTTTTATTATTATTCATTTAGTAAAGAGTAATACCATTAAAATTTGAAGCATTAAAAAAATTAATTTTATAAAATAAAATTTATTTTTAAATCATAATGTTAAAATTATCTTAGGTTTTTTTTGAGATGTTTTTGAGAGGTTTTATTTTTTTATGAATAATCAAAAATACTAAATTTTAATTGAAAATCAAATTTTAGTTTAATTTATTTATAAAGTTAAATTATATTTTAAATTAGTTTTTATGTAAAATTAGTTTAATTATACATCCATTAATCCTATTTATGTCATTGGAATTAGTTTCATATTGAATTTTTCTATAAAAACATTGTAAACTTTTTAACATTTTCTCTTTAAAAACATGTTTTCTATCACGTCTGTGGGATTAATTTTTAAAAAATTGTTCCAATTTTTTGAATGGAATTTGAAAAAATGGATCCCATATTTTTAATCAGTATAGTTTATATTATTTAACAATTTAAAATAATTTTTTTACAAAAATTAATAGTAAAAAATTATAAAATATTTACCGCAGTTGAGGTAAAAAGGATTTTACTGGGGGTTAAACTAAAAAGACAATGGTTAAAAATAACTCAAATACATATCCAAAATTAATTTTATGACCATATTTTTACCTTATATCTTTTATTATTGACAATTTTCCATTATTAGTGTCTTATGACATGAAAGGAATGTGGATTCAATTCTTTCTTTCAAAAAATTACAAGTGTGCCACTCACCTCACTTATCAGAGGCCACATCTCTCCTCTCTTATTCACACCTTAAACCCATTTTTTATCCAATAAATACCATAATAAATTCCAAAACACCCTCCTATCATCCTAGAATCCTTATGTTTCACAAATTTACAACCTAGGAAGGCTTTTGTTTAAAACATAAAGAGGATACCTGAAGAAGAGGTACCATTCTTCAATAAATGTTTTTATTTTATTTCTTCCACCACCCACTTAAATTATTATTAAAAAATTATGATATAATATCCTAAATATATTCTATATAAATATATGATTTTATGAATAGATAATTAATTAAAACCACCTCCACTTCCATCAAATGGGTTATGAAATCATAGCTTGTGTGTACGTCGAACTACCACCTTGTGAACAATTATCATTTGTTTTTTCATTACCACATATCATGGTTGGGTATGATGATAGATATAAAGTATATATATATATATATATATTATATTTATAACATAATAATACCTATATTTTTATTATATCATATATAACATTTTTTTATTTCCATTCTGTATGGGATACGATAAAGTCATTCATGTGTATGATGTACTAACGCCTCACAAAGCGATGTAATTCATTTTCACTAATGATTTACATGAAAGATAATAAGAATAAAGTTAATAATTATATATGATATAAATGACATAGTAATTATATTAATGAAATATTTATCATTCTTACAAGATAATATATCATTTTATTTCATACATGTTTAGCAATTGAAAGATGATAACATCGTTCATGCACGTGTGGACTACCTCCTTCATGAAGTGATGCGACTCTCTATTTTCATAAAAACACAACATGGATGATAAGTATAAGAATATTTTAAAAAATAATATGTAATTTATGATATTATTATCATTTTTATAGATAATATATTATTTAACACCTTTACATAATTATCGTTAAAAAATTGAAACATTACTCATGTATATGCACAATCTACTGTCTCCTTGATCGCAATGTAATTCATTTATCAAAACCTTATTTAATTTTTGGTATTAAAAGTATAAATTTTGTATAAATATGATAATTATTTCTTGATTATTATTCTATATATTATGGAATCATAATAAAATTAATAGTACCAAAAATAATAATCCAAGACATATAAAAAAAATATGTTATTATTGAAAACATGACTTTAATGTGGAATTGTTAATGAAAAGGTAATAAAAGGACATAATTAAATTATATATGGAATTATATAAGTATGTTTATGTAATATTTTTATAAAAAACTTATATTTATTATAAATTAGGTTCAAATGAGTATTAAGTAAACTAAGGCTTACGATAAGGGGATTTCTATTCTCACTTTTATTTCCAAGAGACTTACACCATATTCACAAATAATTCATTTTGTGTGGTCTATATAATAAAATAGGACATGAGATATCCTTAATATAACTAATTTAATTAGAATTATTTTTTATCTATATTATTATTTCATGGATTTTAAGATTCAAAAGTCACTCAAGCAGTAAGGGATTTCCGTCTCACTTTTATTTTTTGTGGGAGACAAACCATATTCACCACCTTATTAGTTTATGTGGTGTATATACTACCCATTAAATTATTTTATTATTCTTATACTTAATATTATTCAGACTTAAATATCCATTTTATGATCTCTCTTTCACGTGGTTTCAGTTTAAAAGTTACCAAAGTGGTAAATGATTTATATCTCTCATTTATTTCGAGGATACAAATGAAAATACCGCACCCTTTTATTTTATGTGATGTACATAATACCCCTTTGAAATGTTATATCATGAATCTAATTATTTTCATGATAACTGATATTTCATTTGATTTTATTCTTTATTAGGGTTTATAGTTCAAAATATTCCAAATTAGTAAGGGATTTTTGTCTCAATTTTCCTTCTTTGAGACATATGTTTTTTAGGAACATATATTCTTTTAAGAGGTGAATATAAACCCCCTTTAACATTTAATATCATTAATTTGTTTATAATCATGATATTTTAAGTTTAATTTAATATTACTCCTTTACGGGGATTATGTCTCAAAGTTACTAAAGTGGTCATAGTTTAAAACTACAATCTCATCATTTATCAAGATTATTTATGATTATGATTACAGTGATAAAATATTATGATATGTATATAAATAAACACATGATTTTTTTTATCCTCTATTTATGTCAAGAAAATACATATTTCCCTACATGTTTCTCACTTTATGTACTCAAAAGTTTAAAAAGAGTGTTTTTAAGAAAAATCATCATTTTAGTCGATTTTGATTTATTTCATAAAAATGTTTTCTATTTTTTTTAAATTTTTAACATTTATTTTAAATTATTTATTAAATAAATTATCACCCGTGTTTTAATTTTTTCTAATAGTTTTAAAAAGAACCTTAATGTCATTTTCAAAAACAATTCTTTTCTGGATTTTACCAAAAATGTTAAAGGAATATTTTTTTAACGTGTATAACATGAATGGATTTTCCTAATTCCATAAATATTATTTTATTTGAAGTTTAATTTGTATGTTTTATGGTTATTTTCAAAGAAAAGGATTTTAAAAATGTTTTATGTTTTAAGAAGTGTTTTCAAAGTGGAAGGAATATTTTCTTCACGACACATTTTAAATTATTTTCAAAGCTTTCTTTATAAGTTTTCAAGATTATTTTAAAAGAAAAATATTTTCCAAATATTTTATGTTTTATTTTTTTCAAATTAGAAATAATATATTCCTAGTGAATTGTTTCAAATGTTTCTTAAAGCGTAAATTATACATTTTTATGTTTATTTTTAGAGAAAACAGTTTTGATTTTTTTTATGTTTTAAAAATAAATTTTAAAAGAAATATTATTTTACTTATGAAATGTTCCAAGTGATATTTCAAAATCCTTATCCATATCAGATGATACCCTTTGATTCAACTTATTCTTTGTTGTAGATATAAACCAAGGATACTATTCTTATTCATTTTCAAAACGGTTTATCCTGAAAATATGTTATTGAAACCTGATTCACTTCCCCAGGTTATACCATTATAAAATTCTTTTGAAAACCTATTCTTTGTCCATGGGTTATATTATGATGAAATTATGAAATTATTATGGAACTTGTATCTTTTATGTAGGTTATGATATGATGAAATGTTTATGAAACCCAATTTATTTCATGGGTTATGATATGATGAATGTTTTATGATGATGTGGAACACATATGTATGATTTTTATTATGTGATGGGTGTGAAAAATATATACCTCTAATGAATTAGGTAAAGATTTATATCAAATGGGATAGATAAGACTAGAATGGGGAGTGAACCCATTTTAGTTAGGGACATTGTTCTCTATGATTGTCTTAGGAGTGAAACATGAATACTATGATGGTTTTGGGAGTGAACCCCCTCCACTATGAGGAAGGAGATTCCACTGAGGATGGTGGTGTGTCCCACCCAGGAGGGGTATCCACCCATGGAGTTCCCTGATAAGTTTTGGAAATGATTATTGTCTAGGGAGGAAATGATTTTCTATACTTATGTGTACGCCAAAATTCCATGTATTTTGCCAATGTTATGTTCTCATAGAACATGCTATTTTATTTTCTTTTGATTCATGTCATATAAATTGCCTATATTTATGTGATAAATCAATATTATGATATTTATTTGAAGGTTATTCTTTTAAAATGTAATGCTCATGTTCTCACACCCTTATTCTCATGTAATGCTTACGTATCTACCTTTTTTACACTTACTAAGAATCTAAGATCAACATTTCTTCTGTTTCCTTTCCCCAAGTTATGATGAAATATTTTAAGAAGGTGTTCTAAAGGGGAAGATATTTATGGGAGACATTATAGATATTTCATGAATTATGAAGATTGTGTTCCAAGTTTCCAAAGGCACTAAAGTATTACGGTCCTAAGATATGTGTTTTTTAATGTAATGAATTTTCATCTAAAAAGATGTAATATCTATATATGATTTGACTAATCACTTTAACCAAGGATTAATTTCATTAAAACATACTAACTATTTAAATAGGTATATCATCATATTTCCAATTCTCTCTTATCATACACCGGGCGATGTCAATATATTGGGCATAATCACCACTAATAAGTAGTACTCCATGATTCCATCAACATGAATGTGTAGATCTCCTAATCCATAATCACTTCAAATAAGACACATTTACCTTAATTAACACCTGATACTACATCCCTTGACCATGTGTGTCTGGGTCTATTCACGGGTCAACTGTATCACATCACACGATCCATTTTTGGTTTAGCCCTCATACTGGATACATAATTTTAAATTCACCCACGATCCATGTCATCCTAATTTAAATTTTAATATATTGAAACCATAAATCCTTAACCCTTAATTATATACTCATAGATGTTCAATTATAAAAATTTACCATGCGTAATAGGTGAGATCTAAACTCACTATACACATAGGGTGTACATCATGTACCATCCAGTTCAAACCTAACTAACCCTACCAAAATTTTTACATCAACAAGGTCTAACTAACCATTCTAGATGGAACATCATTTTACATTAATCCACAAGTTCCCTTTTAACTCATTATTGAAATTGGGAATCCTATCTGTGCCATGATTTATCGAATGAATGCTCACATCATAGAATTGTTTCTAAGAAGAAAGCATTAACTACATAACCCCTATTGTTCAACTGGGTGAGGTACCCAAATAGTCTTACCCATTGAAATCAATTTCAGAAAACAATCACTAATAATTTTTTTTAAAATAAAACGCATAACCATGCTTAAATAAAATTACTTGATTGTAACGTCCCGACCCGGAAGCCACTAAACCAGTGCTTTGAGCCGGTTCGCCACAAGGCCTCAAGCATGCCTCCCCGTACGCCAGAGGCTGCCGACTGGAAGTGAGGGCCTAGGGTGTGATAGTGGGGAGACTATGCCCTCATACCAGAGTAAGAAAACAGCGGAAATAACTAAGTATCATACACATCAGAAAGTAAACAGAGTGCGGAAGTAGTAAACAACTGAAATAGAACAAGTTGTAATAGTAAAATGATGTAAAATCCCGAACAGCTATGCAATACAATACAAAACTGGTCACCCACCAGTCCGACCATAAAAATAAAAGTACAAAAGAAACTAAAACTAAAAGTACAGGGCTCTGCTACTGACTCCGAGCCAATCCAAATACCTGATCTCCAGATAATATCGAACTGCAGCAGCCCAATCAGCAGAACCACTCGAGCAGCTCCGCTCGATCATGCAACACTGGGCCTAATACCTATCCACCATGCAACCTGTGCTCAACCTGAAAAGAAGAAATACGGTCTACACGTACACCGAGGTGCATGTGAAGGGGTGAGAAATAATCTCAGTAGGGCACCCCGACAAGAAACCTACAACGGTGCTGCTAAAAGTGTATGCAACAACAATGTGCTCAGCCTAGCTGGAACACAAAAAAAGAAAGTAAACCAAACATTCAACCATAGTTGAACTCATGGTGTATAATCACTATCAACTGGAAAAGTTCCACCATGGATGTTCATATCTATATACGTACACATGTATAGTCCCATACCTATACACATATACATAAATATGAATATTCATGATTAAGTGATTCAAATAACAAGAAACAACATCAGCAGTCGATCCTTGGGACCATAAGCCCGATCTCCTGGACATCCTGTGCAAGTGAATTGAGTTGGACGTTGTTCCACTCAAGGCGTGTATCATTAAGTCGATCTATGGGTCCGTAATCCCATCGACATATACCTACTTCATCCAACACTGAAAAATATGTCTATGAAGAAGATAAAAAAACAAGTAACCCTAGGGGAAGTTCTCACAGCCTGTCCCCTCTGGTTTGACCAAACAAACACAAGGAAGCAGATAACATAAAAGGTAACCCTCTGGAAATTACTCATAGCTATCCCCTCTGATCCAACCTAACAAGTACCAACAATCCTATGGGAAGTGAACTCAGCCTAAGCCCTCTGGTCCTATCCAAGAAGTACCAACAACCCTCTGGGTAGTGCACTCAACCTAAACCCTCTGGTGTGGTCATATGAAATTATAAGACTCTATGGGGAAGCTCGCTCGGTCAATTCCCCTTATAGTCTAGTGTAGTCTGGGACTCTCTATGGAAGATCACGCAGTCTAACCCTATTATAGCCCCAAGGTCTAGAGACTCTCTGAGGAAGCTCACTTGGTCAATTCCTCCTATAGTCTCAGGTCTATCACAGACTCTCTAAGGAAGCTCACTCAGTAAATTCCTTCTCTAGCCTGGAAAAGTTTTAAAGAAAATCAAACAAGCAAAGGCACTCTGAGGAAGCTCACTCGGTCTACCCTCCCGTAGTCTATAATATCCAAGACTCTCTGAGAAGCTCACTCGGTCTGTCCCCTCTAGTCTATAATTTCCAAGACTCTCTAAGGAATAACACTCGGTCTACCCTCCTGTAGTCTATAATATTCAAGACTCTCTAGTAAGCTCACTCGGTCTATCCCTTATAGTCTATAGCACCAGGTTCTCACAGTCCCGTTCCAGTCTGTGTATAATAATGCTATAAGGTCAAAGTAAACCTATAGAGATACTTGGATAACCAGTCTACAGAAACAAGCATGTTAAGAACAACACTCTATCCTACAATATCAAGGTATGGAAAACAAGGCAGCCAAACTGGCAAGCTAGACCCAACGGTCAAAAATCAAGAAACATGGGCAAACATATCCAAAAAAGGTAAAAATACACTATTTACAAACAAGCCACCTATACTCAGAAACACAAGGAATAGTAGGCATCCAAACAAACAAGAAAGATGCATCGCGTCAGGCTTAGAAGCCACCAACCAAGAAGCACCTCTAGTAAACACTACATCATCAGCAAACCAAGTCAGATATAAGCAAATAGTGAGGGTGGCCCAAATGCCCAACCCAACAATACATCCAAATCCCCATGGGATTACTAGTTTAGCATGGGTTCTAGGTGACACCCGATCACCATATCTTCCCAAACCTGACATAACAACTCATGGTTGGTCAAACAACGGGCACCCACTGGGTCCCTCAGGTCAAACACTGAGGAGGCATCATGCTCGGGATCCTCCAGGTAAACACGAGCGAATGAATCCTACGCGGGATCCTTAGCAAAGAGTAAGGGAGGAATCCTACACGGGATCTAAAAAATAAGGACAACATAGGTATTCCATAACATAGTTCCTATCAAATGAAAAACAAGAGAGAGAGATCCTACAAGAGACTCCCTAGGTCAACACACAAGCAAAGGCATCCCTCAGGGGATCCTTAGAAGTACCTGGTCTCAAAGCCTCAAAGGCCAGAAGGGAATGTCTCACAAGGGAAAACGTACTATAAATTATGGGTTATGGGAGATATATCATAGCTCATATCCTATTAAAAGTCTCATGTAAGTTGGTACGAACACCCAACCTATCATCCACCCCAAGTCTCACTTTCTGGTGACAACTGAACTCAAAGAGTGGAGGAAGAACCCCTCCATTTATATGGAACCCCCAAAAAATCTTTTTAGATTACCTCTAAATGTAAAAAGGATTCCACAATTGTGATGTACATAGAAAAAAACTCAGAATTGACTACTCACACGCCCAATTATGACTTCCAGACCCCAAGATATCTCAAAATTACTAAACTGAAGCAATAAATGGCTAGAGTACATGGCCGGAGAACAAAGGGCCTGCCTGTGTAATAGTACACGGCCTGTACTTTACTGTACATGGAATGTAATGTTCAAAAAAAGTTACGTCGTGTCCATTTTCACCCGAACACAAGCCCATGTACCACTACATGACGTGTACATAAAGTACACAACGTGTAGTCCTTAAAAACCACTATTCCGTGTTCTATTTCACACGGCCAGCCACACGACCACCGACTACACGGCGTGTACTCAAGGTACACAGAGTTTACTTAAGAAAACTTCTTTTTCCCCGAACAGGAAGAAAACATGATGTGTAGCCCTGGAATACATGTCGTGTATTCTGGGTTTTCAGACGGGAAAACCCTGAAAACACCCGAAACACCTATTTTTGCCCCCGAAACATTAGATATGGCCTTATGAGGCCACAAGAAAGCAATATAAGGATTAAGAGACTTAAAAAAACATGTTTAAAGAGGATCTGTGGAAAAAACATAAATAGACCTACCTTCGGGCGGAAACCGCCGAAGCTTTGGTTGATTTCATGGGTCACGGTTGCCGCACACCGACTCAACGCATCGAGAGCTTCGAATCGGTACCACTATCACCTTTCTTCTTTCCCATTTTCTCAATCTCAAAACTTTTCCATAGGTCAAGTCCAAGGAGGAGCGGCATAGGAGATGTGTGCAAGGAGGAGGAGGAAAGAAGAGAGAAGAAGAGAAAAGGAAGGAAGAAAAGAAAAGGAAGAAAAAGGGGCCCAGGCCGGCCCCGACGCCCGACATGAGTTTATGCCTTCCCTAGGCTAAACTCCCCATTCCAGACTCAACAGAATAGAAAAAATCTCAATCCGAAGATCCGTTTAAAAGTTATTTCCAAATGAACCTACACGAATAATTTAATATTTAATTTAATAAAATTAAATATTAAATATTCTGCCAAAATTTGAACAGCTCAGATTTCCTCTAAAATCCTGTCCTAGGGTAAAATCCCTATTACGAGACCAACAGAGTTGTCATAAAAATTATCTGAGATCATATGGTAAGGAAAAAATGACAATTTTACCCCTCATGAGCATCCAATAGCAAAAATTCAAATTTCTACTCAAAACGACTATCCGGAAAATCACAGGTTCTTACAAACTCCCCACCATAAACCTTCTCGTCCCCGAGAAGCCCAGAAAAAGGACCAGCTGTAGGACTAGAAGGCATGCCCCAAAACTGAGAATCTACAAAACCAAGCTACCTGGACCATCCAACGACTAGCCTTAGCATTAACAACCACCTTCTACACAGAAGACCTTAAACTACAACCAACTGGTACTCCCCACCATAGGATTACCATTTTCTTCGTCTTAAAAGAAACCTCTGATCTCAAAATCCCACTGGAAAACACCTAAGTTTAACCTAAACAAGGAAAACCACCCTCAAGAGGAAAATTTTTCACTCCCCACCATATATATTTCCTTACACCGCTTCAAGATCGCAACCCGAAAAGGTTCCATCCACAACAGGTATGAACATTAGGAAAGAAAAAGGAGCTCGATGTAGGGTCGAAGCTCTTTCAGCATACTCAAGACGAATCAAGATAACACATGATCATATCTAACAGGAGTACACTGAGATTCACCAAAGGCGTGTCCAGCTCTCTCCAAGCCATGCTAACATCCTGCCAAAGCCCGACTAGGATTCAAGCATGGGTCAACCATTTTCACACAGGTTCCCCTAGAACGGAACAGACATCGACCTATAAAGGTTCGAGTCAAAACCAAGGGTTTCTTGGTCTTTCACCTAGGCCAAAAGATCAAAAACCACTCAGAAGACGGTAAAGATCATAACAACCAAAGAAAGTCAAAACTGAAACACAACCAACAAGGGCCCTGATCCTCTCCGAGCATCCTCAGAAGGAACTACTTCCTGGAGTTCACAACCCAAGCAGAAGAGGAACTGAACTAACACCCATCAGGCATTCGTATACGAGAATACCCCAAGGAGGTAAAGTTCACAAGAAATTCCATGGTATCTATCGACATTGTTCTCAATGATCTGACTAGATAACCACAAAATCGAGAAACAACACCAAAAAAAAGGTTAAACATAAAGGAATCACGTTCCACCTCGACCAACTAGGGTCACCACACCACCTGTGAACGAGGATGGAGTCATCATCCTCACACCAACGCCTCACCGTAGATCCACATAACCTGCCATCAGAGTAAAAATAATGTGTAAGAAGATCCAAAGGTCTCAGTCTTCAGTAAAAGAACACACTAGCAGGCCTATATGATGTCAATCCTAGGTGCCTAGTATGATGCATGAGACACCTCTTGCCTTTGCCGGCCAAGAGTCAAAAACTATCCCTGACATCTTACCAATGGCCAAGAACCAGATATCCATAGTAAATCAAAACACCACACAACATGTGAGTCGCTCAAGGTGAAAATCATATACAACCGTAACATCGCAAAATCAGAACAACAATCCCAAACCCTGGAAACCAGGACTTCTTACCGCAACAAGTGTTTGCGACGCACTAGCCCGATATCCATCAAAGATTCCGACACATTCCTAATACTCATATATACCATATCCAAAATAGTAAAGACCAAGAAGGAAAAACTCCTCTGATACCACTTTGTAACGTCTAGACCCGGAAGCCACTAAACCAGTGCTCCAAGCCGGTTCGCCACAAGGCCTCAAGCGTGCCTCCCTGTACGCCAGTGGCTGCCGATAGCAGCGGGGCTCTAGGGTGTGATAGTGGGGAGACTATGCCCTCATACCAGAGTAAGAAAACAATGGAAATAACTAAGTATCATACACAGTGGAAAGTACACAGAGTGAGGAAGCAGAAAACAACTGAAATAGAACAAGATGTAATAGTAAAATGCTGTAAAAGCCCGAATAGCTATGCAATACAATACAACACTGGTCACCCACTGGGCCTAACATACAAATACAAGTACAAAAGAAACTAAAAGTAAAAGTACAGGGCTCTGCTACTGACTCCGATCCAATCCAAGTACCCGATCTCTAGACAGTATCGAACTGTAGCTGCCCGATCAGTAGAACCACTCAAGCAGCTCTGCTCAATCATGCAACACTGGGACTTAGCCTATCTACCATGAAACCTATGATCAACCTGAAAAGCAGACATAAGGTCTACACGTAAACCAAGGTTCACATACAGGGGTGATAAATAATCTCAGTAGGGCACCCCGACAAGAAACCTACAACTGTGCTGCTAAAAGTTTATGCAACAACAATGCGCTCAGCCTAGCTGGAACACAACAAAAGGAAGTACACCAAACATGCAACCATAGTTGAACTCATGGTGTATAATCCCTGTCAACTGGGCAAGTGAAACCATGGATGTTCATATCTATATGCGTACACATGTATAGTCCCGTACCTATATTCATATACATAAATATGAATATTCATGATTAAGTGATTAAAATAACAAGAAACAACATCAGCAGTCAATCCTTGGGACCATAAGACCGATCTCCTGGACATCCTGTGCAAGGGCATTTAGATGGACATTGTTCCACTCAAGACGTGTATCATTAAGTCGATCTATGGGTCCATAATTCCATCGACATATACCTACTTCAGCCAATGCAGGAAAATATGTCTCTGAACAAGATAAACAAAAACAAGTAACCCTATGGGAAGTACTCACATCCTGTCCCCTCTGGTTCAACCAAAAAAACACAAGCAAGAAGATAACACAATAGTTAACCCTCTGGAAATTACTCACAGCCATCACCTCTGATCCTACCTAACAAGTACCAACAATCCTCTAGGCAGTGCACTCAGCCTAACCCCTCTGGTCCTATCCAAGAAGTACCAACAACCCTCTAGGCAGTGCACTCAGCCTAACCCCTCTGGTGTGGTCATACGAAATTATAAGACTCTATGGGGAAGCTCGCTCGGTCAATTCCCCTTATAGTCTAGTGTAGTTAGGGAATCTCTGAGAAAGATCACGCGGTCTAACCCTATTATAGCCCCAAGGTCTAGAGACTCTCTAAGGAAGCTCACTTGGTCAATTCCTCCTATAGCCTCAGACCTATCACCGACTCTCTAAGGAATCTCACTCAGTCAATTCCTTCTCTATCCTGGAAAGGTTTTAAAGAAAATCAAACAAGTAAAGACTCTCTGAGGAAGCTCACCCGGTCTACCCTCCTGTAGTATATAATATCCATGACTCTCTGGGAAGCTCACTTGGTCTATCCCCTCTAGTCTATAATGTCCAAGACTCACCGAGGAATTAAACTCGGTCTACCCTCCTGTAGTCTATAATATCCAAGACTCTCTAGGAAGCTCACTCGGTCTATCCCTTATAGTCTATAACACAGGGTTCTCACGATACCATGCCAGTCAGTGCATAATAATGCTATAAGGCCAAAGTACACCTATAGTGATACTTGGATAACTAGTATATAGAAACAATCATGTTAAGAACAACACTCCATCCTACAATCACAAGGCATAGAAAACAAGGAAGCCTAACAGTCAAGATAGACCCAACGGTCAAAACTCAAGCAACATGGGAAAACATATCCACAACAAGGTAAAAATAAACTATTTACAAACAAGCCACATCTACTCAGGAACACAAGGAATAGTAGGCATCCAAACAAACAAGAAAGACGCATCAAGTCAGGCTCATCAGCCACCAAACAGGAAGCACCTCTGGTAAACACTACAATATCAGCAAACCAAGTCAGATATAAACGAACAGTGAGGGTGGCCCGAACGCCCAACCCAACAATACATCCAAAGACACAAGGAATTACCAGTTTGGCATAGGTTCTAGGTGACACCTGATCACCATATCTACCCAAACCCGACATAGCAACTCAGGGTCGGTCAAACAACAGGCACCCACTGGGTCCCTCAGGCCAAACACTGAGGAGGCATCATACTCGGGATCCTCCAGGTAAACATGAGTGAATGCATACTACATGGGATACTTAGCAAAGAGTAAGGGAGGAATCCTACATGGGATCCAAAAAGGAAGGAAAACATAGGAATTCCATAAAATTGTTCCTATTAAAGGAATAACAAGAGAGAGAGATCCTACAAGGGACTCCCTAGGTCAGCATACAAGTAAAGGCATCCCTCAGGGGATCCTAAGAAGTACCTGGTCTCAAAGCCTCAAAGGCCAGAAGGGAACATCTCACAAGGGAAAACTTCCTCTAAAGAATGGGTTATGAGAGATTTCTCATAGCTCATATCTTATTAAAAGTATCAACTAAGTTGGTACGAACACCCAAACTATCATCCACCCCAAGTCTCACTCTTCGGTGACAAATGAACTCAAAGAGTGGAGGAAGAACCCCTCCATTTAGATGGAAACCCACAAAACTACCTTTATATTACCTCTAAATGTAAAAAGAATTCCACCATTGTGATCTACTTAGAAAAACGCTTAGAATATACCACTCACACACCCAATTCTGACTTCCAGAGCCCAAGATATCTCAAAATTACTAAACTGAAGCAGTACATGGCTATAGTACATGGCCAGAGCACAAAGGGCCTACCGGTGTAAGAGTAAACGGCGTGTAATTTAATGTACATAGTGTGAAATGTTCACTAAAATTTACGCCGTGTCCGTTTTCACCCGAACACATGCCCATGTACCACTACACGGTGTGTACTTAAAGTACACGACGTGTAGTCCTTAAAAACAACTATTTCGTGTTATATTTCACACGGCCAGCCACACGGACACCGACTACACGGCGTGTACTAAAAGTACATGGCGTATACTTAAGAAAACTTATTCTTCCCTGAATGGGAAGAACACATGGCATGTACCCCTGGAATACACACCGTGTATTTTGGGTTTTCCGACGGGAAAACCCTGAAAACACCCGAAACACCCGTTTTTGCCCCTGAAACATTAGATCCGGCCTTACGAGGCCAAATTCATGAAATATAAGGTTTAAGAGACTTAAAAAAACATGTTTAAAGAGGAACTATGGTGAAAACATAAATGGACCTACCTTCGGGCATAAACCTCCGAAGCTTCAGTTGATTTTACAGGTCACGGTTGCTGCACGCCGACTCAGCGCGTCGAGAGCTTTGAATCGGTACCACTCTCACCTTCCTTATTTCTCGTTTTCTTAATCACAAAATTCACCCATAGTTTATTGACAAGGAGGAGCTGTGTAGGAGACGTGTGCAAGGAGGAGGAGTAAAGAAGAGATAAGAAGAGAAAAAGAAGGAAGAAAAGAAAAGGAAGAAAAAGGGCCCCGGGCCGACCCCGGCGCCCGACATGAGTTTATGACTTCCCTTGGCTAAAATCCCCATTCCGGAATCAACAACGCAGATGGAAGATCACTCCGACACTCCATTTAAAATTTATTGCCAAATGAACCTACACGAAGAATTTAATATTTAATTTAATAAAATTAAATATTAAATATTCTGCCAAAATTCGAATAGCTCAGATTTCCTCCAAAATCCTGTCCTAGGGTAAAATCCCTATTTCGGGACCAACAGAGTTGTCAGAAAAATTATACGAGATCAGATGGTAGGGAAAAAATGACAATTTTACCACTCATGAGCATCCAATAGCAAAAAAATCAAATTTCTACTCAAAACGATTGTCTAAAAAAACACGGGTTCTTACCTTGATCACCTACCATGTATTGGTCTAGAAAAGAGTGTAAAAGAAAGCTTACAAAAAAAAACGTATCAGTGGACCAATATATTCCACAGGTTGTTTCTAAAAGAAAATTTTCATTGACGTACTAGGTTTTAAATCAATGGTGAGGTCTTCTCATCCCATCCACCCATCCTTAATGTTTCTAGATTGAGAACCAAATTTCATTTATGTGATTCAATTAAACAACATCTAACACACTTATCAACTATACATAGAAAAGGTAAAACTGATGTAGGTAATGAATAATCAACACATGAGGGATAGAACCTATAAAAAATCTTTATTAAATCACTTTACAAGACCTGGGATACCTGGACCTGATCATCTCTATTAATTTAAATATTATAATTATTACTAAAGGGTTATAACACTAATGTTAAGTTGAAGATATGAAACTCATTGGATATCCATATTCAATAATAATCCCTTGAGATTTAACTTAATATAACATAACCTGTCTACCCAGGATATTGTTTTATCAATAAGGGTTTTACTCGACTAAACTGGATAAAATTGACTATGCTCACCATTCATAGAAACTTGGCTCAGGGATCTACCAATTTCCCATTTCCAAGTGTTCTACTACATTGAAAACCCTTCATTTTAACAAGAATTTAAGATTTAGAAATTAAATTCATGCCTAAAAATTTACTAGGATCTATCACCTAATCTTTATGTTTAATTAACAAAAGGTCAGAAGATAATTGATACATATGGGAAATACACACATTCCCACTCCGAGAAAGTCTAAATTTACCCATTACATGAATGTTCAGGCTTTAAAAACCAATAAAAATTATCATTTTAAGGTAATTTAAATTTATTTATTTCAAAATCTAAAATATTTAATAAATATAAGGGATATAAAGTAAGAGTTTCAAAAGAAACTGTACTATTTTTTTTATTTAACTGATTCCATAAACAAATTGGTGAATATATCAAAATTTTATTTTTTAACCCATCATTTAATCTACCCATAAGGTTTTTAAAAATGTTCCCAGTTCATGAAAATTTCAATTCCCAACTAATAGATGAAAATAATATTTAGTTTTTAATTGGAATTTTAATTAACTAATACCTCATAATAATACGGGTCAAAAGAATAGAAACAATATTCTATTAAGAAAGGGTAATTGGTTAAATAAGATGCCACCATATGCCTATATTTAACAACATATAATCTGATTCATAACCCATATATAACTATCCAATTGACATAATCATACCTCCATGGGGTTAATAACCAAGGAATAAAAGAGTATGGTAACCTAAAAGGGTCCCTTAAAGTCATCCTGGGTTCAATCATATGGATAACCATTCCCAATTTATGGATTTAATGCTTCGAAATTTATAATTGGAATCCCATTTAAATGCAACCCATAATAGTTATTTTATTCATGGTTTAATATATCCTTAATGGGTTTATCTCATAAGTTACAAGCCCCAACCAAACCACTTGGGTCCAGTTGTTCATTTTTGGATTTAGTAATATGGGTTGACATGACCAAATGATAGAGGTATGCACATGTATAAAAGTATCCATTTTTTTAAGAATTCTAATTTTCATATATCAAGGTTTAGTTACATTAATTACCATTCCCAAGTTATTAAAGTACATTAATTTATAAGTATTATTGGTATTCATGTAACTGAATCCATGTTTTTATCTACAGTATCTGAATACAATAGTCTATATATGGTGGTTTAATTACATGGATCACCATTCTACAATTTATAATGTCCCATAAACATTATAAATTGGACCATTGGATCCAATTTAATTGAAACCATATTAATACATTTTAATTTAGAATATAACAAGTGTATATGTGATGGTTCAACTATATGGGTTACCATTCCTAATTTATAGAGTGCCCATACACTTTATAAATTGGAAAATTGACACCCATCCAACTGAAACCATTAATGTTTATGCACAAAAAACTAATGGACATGGCTCAAAAATATCCAAATTGGTTCATTAAATATAATGTCACCATCATGCTCTATGGGAAAAACCATTTAGGTTTATGCTGACACTTTATTTAATCATCCATATTTCATAACTATAACTTGGCATGATATTAGAGGGGAATAAACCAAGGTAATAAACCAAGAATGTCATATAAATACAGATGATGATAAACCACACATCATGGTATACATATAATCATGCTAAATAATTTCCAAAACCGGGTATACAAATAATAAACCACTAGAAAATCTATGATAAATCCTATATGGAATGGAAAATGAATGGAATGTGAATTCTATGTGCCTATAATGATTCATGCAATGATACTTATTTTCCTTAACAAGCCATGTGTAAAATCTCACAAACTAGTAACCAATGAAGGAAAAAAATTACCCCAGGTGAAATAATAATCAATTGTAATATCTAATAGCATGAGAAACATTCCCATCCTTGGAAACTAGATCTTTCCCCCATGCTTGGTTTAGATGGACCCATACATAAGCTATTTACTAAGTGCCAAATATTTCATAGTCTCATATAAACCATATTAATATAGTAAGAAAAAAGGAAAATAAACACCTATAATAACATTTCAAGATCCATGAACTAGGAGCCACTAAAATGGTTCCCTGATCTGTTGTGCTACATGGCCTCAAGTTCCCCTCACCATACGGTAGAGGATAACTTCTAATAGCTAGGGTCTAAAGGTGGAACAATGGGGATATCATATGCTAAAGATCAATATTGATTACTATAGAAGCATAAATAAATAAACAAAAGAAGAACATAAAATACTACTGATAGTCCATAATAAATGAAAGAATCATCATGTATGAACATTTTACAGAATTAGTAAACAATACAAAAAATGATACACATGGAAACAAACACATAATACAATACACTAGGATAGAATGAAAAGGGATAATAATAAAAAAAATACTCAGGATCTATCTTTAACAATAGAACAATCACTAGCTTGGTCCTGTTCTCCCTTACTCCATCTAAGCCCAGAACAATAAGAATATGCAAGAAAAATCAATCATCCTGAACTTACAAACATGAGGTATATCTGCATACCAATTGGTAGTCTAAAAAGGGTGTCAGACATACTCATTAATCCACCACCAAATGTGTCTATAACAAATCCAATCTATGCATGTAAACTATAAGAGTGTATAGATATAATAAAAATAAACATGTAATGATAAGTTTTATAATATAGTCTACAATCACATGGTATAACAAGAAGTCTATAAATGATAAAAAATTTAAATAGAGAAAGGTAATAACTATGGAAAAAATGGAATATCATGTATCAGGAGAGTATAAAATATGTTGAATAATCATGTATCAGGACTATGAGGCCTAGGACCCAGGGATAACGACCAAGGAGTCCTCTTCGAGTCCATGGAGTTTTTCTATAAAAAACTATATGTATTTTATACCTACATAGTCTAGGAACCTATGGCCCCTGGCCAAGAAATCCCTTTTGAGTCAATATAGATCGTTTATAATAAACACGATGAAGATTTGGGTGGAGCCCAAGGAGCATGCATGAGGTGGTCTAAGTGATCCATATCCAAGGTTATAATTCAAGGAATCTAATGTAAAATACATTAGTGGGTTATCAATTCCATACAAAATTATGTCATACAAATTCCATACCATGTACTCAATTTCAACATAAGTCATATAATGATTCATGGTACCATGATAGTGTCTATTCACATATCAATTTAATTTATCACATTCAATTCATAATTTAATCAATATACATGAGGTAATAAGTATGACCATGTTAATGTCTACGCTATTTCATTAAATAACTACATAGTTAGAATAATTCAAATGGATTTTCATTTCATTCTAGAATTCCCATTTAATCCATTCATTATTCCATTAATTTGTAAATTAAAGGGTTATAACTCAGGTACTCAAAAATTATCATTTCTTTTAATTGTATTTGAGTACCTTTAACATATGGTAAGCCTAACTCATCTAGTAGTTAGTGTAAACTTGGTCAAAAGGACAAAACCTCCGAAAGGGTGGTTCAGGTTGAGGTTGAAGACCTCTAACCATACATAAGAGTGTTATAAAATTTTTAAATAATAATTTAAACATATTTTTTAAGGTCTATTAATTTAAGTAACAACACCTGGAATGTATATCATATGACACAATGACATAGGCTATAAACTACAAAATATTTGAGGGAAAATTTATAGAACACCAAACATATTCTTAGAAAACTTTAGTCATCCAATATCGGGCATTAATTTGAGTTGAAGTGAGAGAAATTGGAAAAAAAATCTACCAACTTAAAAATAGGAAAAAAGAGATGGCATGGATTTAGAATTTTGTAGGGAGAGATATTTGATGAAAAGATGGATTAGGATTCATAGAATGAGTGATAAAATTCTAACACAAATGATGGTGTTTTAATCATTCTAATAATTAAGGATATTCACCAAGGAGGTATAGAGGAGGATGTAGGTGCACTTGGGGGAGCTATAGGAGAAATGGGAGAGGGAGAAGAGGTAAAACCAATTTACGTTTAGAGGAAAAAAATGATATTTTACCCTTTTAATGAGGCACATGGTTAGGACACACATTTTTTCTACCTATGCACCAACCGTGTAGATCACACTACCCAAGAGTGATACCCCATACATTTTGGCAACACAATTTGGGATAAACTAGAATTGCTACTAGTTAAGTGGAACTAACCTTGTAGTTAGACACATAGTTTGAAAAAATATGCACAAACAATAAAAACACCTCTATAATTTAGTACAAAAAATCTACACAGGCTTTCACTCCACCTTTAATAGTTTATAAACCCATGAGACACCCCTTACAGGGTTGCATAGTTTCTCCTGAGGGGATGAATGCTTTAAAAAAAACTTAAACCCCATCTGTTTCTTTGGGAAAGTGATATTTCAGAGATCGATGCTCCCGAAACTCATCCAAAATTCTAGGATACCACCTGAGTCATAAACCTCATCCAAAAACAACATTTTGGAGTGTTGCAACTCTCAGAATTACCTTTTGAAACTAAATTTATTTTTTGGCCTGACCACCAAATAAAAATTACAATTTCCCTTGGAATTTTCAACTGGTTTAAAATGTGGTACATTATGACATCCCACCTTATAAATTCTTGTACTCAAGAGTCCATGGAGAAAAACGAAAACATAACTCTACCTACTTATGTCATGAAGTTTCATTCAAATGTCTGCACTGTATTTCCAAATTCCCAATATAGCTTTAAGAACTACTTCAAATATGTGGTACCTAAGAAACTAAAACTTGAGGAATACTCATATTCAAACTAAAACTTCAAGATGATTCTTACTCAAACATATCTTTCCTAAGGCATGATCACATCCTCAGATATTTTCTCATCCAACCTATGGTGCCCCCCACCATAGGCTCTAGTCTCCCATGAACAATTCTGAGCCACAATACTTCCACTATCATAATTGTCTATCAAAAAAGGACCATGAATATTAATGATTATTTTGGTATGATATCAACTCATGAAACCTGGTAAAACATGATAAACCTACTCATGCTCCTTGATCATATCTAAATGTTCAAGTTTCCTAATCGACCATGCTTTAATTGGTCATGTCAGTTTTTATTTGAAATCATTGATCAACTATTTAATTTACACCTATCTCATCCTGACATTGTTCCTAAGGTTATTTCTCATAAATTACATCCAAATATTTGAAATAATTATTGTTGAACAACTTACATTTTACTATTTTGAAGATGTATGACTCCTATGACTGATGCATCCCAGAACCAGATATTGTTGACATATCCCAAGGTGTACTGATATTGTTTCAAACACACTCACCGAAGCTCTTACCCAACTTATAGTGATGTATTCTACCCAAAACCATCATTCTATAACACAAGTATCAAAACTATTCTAATCCATCATCTACTGATTTTCATTAGGTACTATGGGATTAATGTATGCATCTATCTTTTACCCAAATCCATTATCAAATCATACATTGAATTTACTAAGTATTATAGCCATATATTATTTCATCTATTAAATGGTATATGAGTTCTAAAATGAAAATCACATAATCGATCTTAGGGTATCGAGGCCCTTCTCTCACAAGGGTCTCCCCCGGTGACCAATTTCCAACCCCCCTTAAGGGCATAGTTATCACCACATTAATGAAAAAAGCTAATCACCATAGTCCATTCCCTATCTTTATTGGATGTAAAAATTCTAATTTATAAGAACCCACTCATCTAGAGTGTTAACATAAATTTTAACCATTACCCGATCCCATTTCCAGAGAGCAGTTCTCATGGATAAATCCAAAATAGAATCATAACGAGGTTCATCAACTTTTAATGGACAATGGTGTAATATACACCATTTATATTATCATAAATCATATCCTTGATAATAACTCCCAAGGAGTCCTTTCATCAAATCTTAATAGCTATTTAAATAGGTAGCTTAGTAAATATCTAAAAATATCTCTATATACTTTTGTTGATGTTAAGATATTTGGCACAGTTTCTTCTAACATGGAGTAAAATAATATTCCTTAAACAACCATGTATATATATCCATATCCATGATCACTTAAAATAGGATAAATTTTAATTAATTAACCTCTAGTACCACATCTCCTGACCGTGCATGTCTGTTTCCATTCACGAGTCACCTATCTCACATCCACTGATCCATTTCTGTTTTAGTCCTCACCCTGATCACATCCTTTTTAATTCAACCATGATCTAGGTCACCCTACCTAAAAGCATCAGATTTTGAAACTATTGATCCTCAAGCCTAACTCAACTGATCACTGATGATTAATTCTAAAAACATACCGCATGAAATAGGCATGAGCTAAATTTACCATACATAACAAGTGTACATCCCACACCACAAGGTTCAATCTAAACTCATGCTATTATGAGTTTTCTATCAATAATGTAAAACTGATCATGTTACATAGAAGGTTTGTTTAGTTTAGGCTGAAATTTCCTCCAAAAATTCTCTTTGAAATAAGGAATACTATCTATGACATGATTTATTGAATGACCACTTACCTCATGACACATTTTTTGAGAATAAAGACTCATCTGCACAACCACTATTGGTCAACTAGGACACAAACGTGAATAATATTTCCCATTGAAGCCAATTTTGATAATCAAGTAATCAGGGTGCTTTTCAAAAGAATGGTAATCACCATGCTCGAATCGAAAGACTCGAACAAATACCATGCATTGGTTTAGAATAGAGTATAAAACAAAGATTATATCCAAAATTTAAATCTACTCATGGACCAACCTCTTTAATAGATTTTACTTAATAGAACAATTTTATTGACATATTCGGGTTTTAATCAAAGGTGAGGGATTCTCGGTTCATCCATATATCCCTAAGGTCACTATTATGAGATCCACATCAAATTTATGGAAATCCTTTACATGATGTATAAAGTTCATATTATATATATTTGGAAGAGTTAAAACTAAATTAGGAAAATAATCATTGACCTATAAGGATTAAAACCTATCCACAATACCTAAGACATCACTATGCAAGAATCGGACCACTGGGACCTGATCATCTTTAAACACCTGAAGAGGGGAATGATTTCTAAATGGTTACAATGCTAATATAGAGTATGAAGATTTAATAATCATTGGGTATCCATATTCATTAATAATCCCTTGAGGTAAAACTTACTAGAACACTACCCGTATACCCTATATATTTCTTCATCAATATGTGTTCTACCAGAATCAACCATACCAAATAGATAGCACTCACCGTTCTTTGAAACTCAACCCTGGGATCTATCAATTACTCATTTTGAAGGGAGTTTCTGCATGACTATACCTTTATTTTAACTTAAGGTATCAAATTTATACATTAGATTCATCCATAAAATGTTACTAGGATCTACCATCAAACATTTAGGTTCATGAAACAATAAGTTAGAAGGTAACTAAGCCTTACGAGAAAAACTCATGTTCTTGCTCAAGGAAATTATAAAGGTAAACCTTACACAAGGGTTCACTCTATAAAAACAAATACGAGATTTCATTTTAAGGAATTTAAACTAATTTATTTCAACATTTAAAATAATTCATACATATAAGGGATATTATATACCAATTTTAAAAGCAACTATAACAAGTAATTTATTTAACTAATTCTATATAATATTAGGTGAATATCTTATAATTTCATTTTTATCCAATAATTTCATCTACCCATATGTTTTTAGCAACTAGGTTTAGTTTATTAAAATTTAATTTTCCAACTTACAGGGGAAAAATTATTTTGTTGGTAATTAGAATTCCAAATAACCAACACCTTATAATAATAAGGATCAAAATCAGAGAAACAAGCTTTATTTAAGAAAATATTATCAATTAAATAATATGTTACCATAAATTTATAAGTAACACCATATAAGTGTATATATACACCTTAAATAACTACCCCATTAACATAAGAATACCTCCATGAGGCAAAGTTCCAAGGCATAAAAGTGTAAGATAAATTACGAGGTTCCCATCAAGTCATCCTGGGTTTAATCATATGGGAAACCACTCCCAATTTTTGGAGTCAACATCGTGTAATTTACAGTTGGAATCCCATTTAAATATAACCCATACGATTTATTTCATTCAAGGATTAATGCACCCTTAATGGTTTATTTCATAAGTAACATGCCCCAACTAACATACTTGGGTCCAGTTGTGCATTTAGTGATCTAGTCATATAATTCATCACGCCTAAATGAGAGAGTTATAATCCTTTATAAAGGTAACCATTTTCTATAAGAATTCAAATTTTGTATATATCAGGGTTCAATTAAATGAATTAATATTCCCAAGTTATAAAGGTGCATTCCTTTATAAGTATAACTAACATTCATCTAACTACAACCATGTTTTTATTTGTGGTCACAGAATACAACAATCCATATATGGCGGTTCAATTACATGGGTCACCATTCTCCAATTTATATAGGCCCATACACTTTATAAATTGAACCATTGGTTTCCATTTAATTAAAACCATTTTACTACAGTTCATTTCAGAATATAACAAGTCTATAAGAGATGGTTTGACTATATGTGTTACCATTTCTAATTTATAGAGTACTCATACATCTTAAATATTGGAAAATTATCAACCATTAAACCACAACCATTAATGTTTATGTACATAAAACCAATGTACACAACATAAACATATCCAAATCAGATAGTTAAATATAATTTCCCCATCAATATGATAGGTAAAACAACATTTAGGTTGATGAAGATACTTTATTTAACCAACCATATTTCAAAATTATAAACATACATAGTCTTATAGGGAAATAAATGCAGGCAATAAACCAATCATGGAATAAATATAAGAATATTGATAAATCACACATCACAACATGCATGTATGCATGATAAATAATTACATAAATGTTTTATTCAAATAAAAAACAACAGTAAATCTATGATGAAACCTACATGGAATGTAAAATTCAGGGAATGTGAATTCAATGTGATAATAATGATGCATGTATTTATAATTCCTTTTCATACCATGCTAAGGGTAAAATATCCTAAATCATTAACCAAAGAAAGTACTAAAATCACCTATGGTGAAATAATAGTCATATGTAATATCTAATAACATGAAAAAAGTAACATCCATGGAAACGTGATCTTTCCCTCATGATTGGGTTAGAAAAACCTAGAAACAAGCTATTCACTAAGTTCTAAAACTTTCCTTGTCTCTTGTCTACCATACCAAAACAATAATACAGAAGTAAAAGTAACACATTTGATAGCATTTTTAGATCCCCAATCTTGGATACACTAAAACATTGACCTAATTCAGTATACTAGGTGGCCTAAAGCATGCCTCCCAGTATACCAGTGGTTTCTGACTAGCAACAAGTGTCTAAAAGTGGTACAAGGGGATACTAAACCCTCTGGATTAGTAATAAGTACAGAAAAAGTATAAATAAATAAATAATAATAGAATATAAGATACTACTAAATGTCATTAATAAATGAAATAATTATCATTATTGAACATGATATGATGTACTATTAGTAGAAAAATACCATATATTATATAAATTGTTAGAGACATATAATACAATACATATGGTTAGACTAACAAGGGAGAAGAATAAGTACAATAATTGATAGCTATCTCCAATATCATCATGAGAACTAGATCAGTCCTCTTCTCCCATACTATATCATAGCCTAAAAGGATAAAAACATGAAATCACAATCCATGATCCTAAAACAGAAAACATAAAGTATGTTTAGGTACCAATTGGTGACCTGAATAGGGTGTGAGATATACTTAGTAGGCCACCACTAATAGTTTCTATAAAAAATATAGTCTATGAATATAGGTTGTAGTAGTGTGTAGTTATAACATGAGAAAATCTATAATGATAAGTGGTAAAATCTAGTCTATAAGAACATTCTATAACAAGGAGTATATAAATGATGAATAATTTTAAATTGAGAAAAGCACTAACTATAGCCTACACTAACATATCAAGTATCGATAAAGTAAGTAATACACTAAATAATCATGTATCATACCTATGAGAGCCATGAACTGGGGATAATGGATAAGGAATCCTCTTCAAGTACAGAAAGATCATCCATAGAAATATTGATATAGTGTAGACCAACATGGTACATGTACCCAAGGACATGTTTGTGGCATCCTATTTGATTCCATAGAGATCTTCCATAGAATAATTGATAAAGACTTAGGCAGATCCCAAGGAATATGTCTAAGGTGGTTTAAGAAAGCTGGATCAAAGGTTACAATCTATCGAATCCAATGTAAAATACATAAGTAGGTAATCGGTGCCATACTTCATTTCATCATATCAGTGCCATACCAAGAAATCCATTTCAAACTAAGTCATATAATGATTCAAGGGAACATTTTAGTTTCCATACACATATCAATTTAATTTATCACATTCAATTATTAATTTTATTCACATACATGAGATAAGAAGGAGGGACATGTTAAATTCCTTTTCATATCATTAAATAACAATATAGTAAGCATAATTAATGTAGTTTTCCATTTCATTAAACAATTCATTTTATAACCCATTTTATTATTCCTTTCATTAGTAAATGACAAGTTTATAACCAAGGTACTCAATATTTATAATTTCATTTAATTGAATTTGGATTCATTTAATATATGGTGAGACTAACTCACTCGGTGGTTGGTGTAAATTTGGTCAAAATCATGAACCTACCTTAAAGGGTGCTTCATGTTGAGGTTTATGACCTCCAACATTTCATATGGGAGTACTAACATGTTTAAATCATGGTTTAAACATCAAAATTTCAAGGTCTATTAATTTAAGGAGTAATGCCTGGAAGGTCTAGTGTTATTTACAATAATGTAATCTATAAAACACACAAATTTTTTTGGATATGGTATAGAATATATAAATCATGTTTATAATGATTCACTCATCAAATATAAAGATCTAATTTGATTCAAATTAAGAGAAATATAAATCAAAATCAAACATTTTGAAAATAGGGAAAAAGAGATCACATGGATTTAGCATTATATAGGGGGAGGTATTTGAAGAAAAGGAGGAAGTGTAGTCATAGACTCACCAATACGATTCCAATTCACCTAAAGACACTTGAATCACTCTAATTATGAAAGGAATTCAGAAAAAAGTAGGATTGGAGGATGTATGGGTGAATGGTGGAGCTATTATTGAAATGGGGGAGTAAAAGTTGTAAACCCCATTTAATCTTGGATGGAAAATGGTTATTTTCCCATTTTAATGAAGCACATGATTATGCTGCATGGTTTGGCCAGTAATTCCACAAACATGAAGCTAAAACGTCCCAAGATCCACACCCTAAATGGTTTGGTCACATGGTTATGGATAAATATACACCAAACATTTGGTTCTGATGGTTAATTTACACTAACCATGCGACTAAGAACATTGTTTGGAAAATTGTGTTTATCCTATACACCCACCTCTACAATTTACTACCGACAATCTGCACAATAATATGGACACCATGTGTGGTTTATAAAACCATTCTACACCCCTATTAGGCCCACACGTTTTCTCTTGAAAGGCCACATAGTTTAAACAAACCATTCACCCAATAAATTTCTCCCAGAAAGTGATATTTCAGAGCTTGCCGCTCTTGAAAGTTATCCAAACATCAAGGGAAACACCTGATACTTAAAACTCATCCAAGAAACAAAAATTTTAAGTGTTCCAACTCTCATAATTATGTTTGGAGACTCAACTTAATATTTATCCTGACCACCAAATGAAATGTTCTATTTCCCTAAGAATTTTCAACTAGTTTAAAAGATGGAACGTTACACCAACATTTTTGAATTAAACAATATTCTTTTAAATTACTAGAAACATTCATCACATTCCTGTTCCCAAATTAATTTAACTACTTTTTGAGTTTACTTAGTGAGTGTTCTAGATAACATAGAAATGTTTTCAAATAACCCTCGATAGTAACCCATTAAAATAATAAAATATGAAATCATAGTGAAACTTATATTTTATTGTCATGCTTCTACTATTATGTTTTAACAAGATCAATAGTTATGAAATATTTAGAAATAATATTACCAAGTAATGGAATTTAATGTATCCAAAATTTAAATTTATTGGATTTTACATACAACTTATTTTTATTAATGTCAATAGATTAACCCTGAGGTATTTATCATGTTTCTTATAACTTTTAGAATTAACAAAAATGTAATAAATGAAAAATACTAAAAATTTATCCAAATAATCATGTAAAAATATATTTATAAGATCAAAAAATACAAAATGTGAATTCAAGAAACTAAAATGAATAACTAAAAACTCACAATTCTCATACCTAGTATATGAAACCATCTTCAGAATGTATTCCTCCTTTACTTTCATCCAATGAAAACCAATCCAAAGGTAAATATTTCAAAAATATAGAGAACCATAGAGTTGAAAAACAAGTCACTGAGATGAGGTAAAAAATAAATTCTATTCATAGTGATTTTATTGAGTGCACTATAATCAATGAAAAATATCATGGAACCATCCTTATTTTTAACAAACAAAATAGGATCAACCCAATGTAAAGATCTAGGGAATATGTAACCATTATCAAGAAACCCTTCTAATATCCTTTTCAATTCTAAAAGCTCCACTAAACCTATTCAATTATGGGGTTTTAACATTTTCATAGCATCAAGAACTAAGTCAATAAAAAAAACCAACCTCTTAATTAGGATTAACACCTATAAAATTATCAGGAAACACATAAAAATATTCATTTAATACTGTAACATTACAAATTTTAATAGTTCCTTGATTTTACCAACATTTGAAAGATAAATTTCAATTCCACAATTTATAAATTTATTATCTTCTTAATATGTTATCCAATGTATTAATACATTATGAAAAATAATTTATTTAGCTATCCAATCGTCTTAGCATGATAAAATGAATTCCAATCCAAACCCAAAATTTAAGAGGGTGTTTCTTCATAAAATGATCCACTATAAACATTTTCTTATAAAGATAATTCAATTTTTATCTTTCATGGTTTCCACCATTAATAACCTATGTTATCTAAGTTATCATTACCAAAAACTATTTTGTTCTAATCATTTTATGTTACTGATTGGAAGGTCATAATCCTCTTATTACATTCATACTTCAGTTTCCCTATTTTCACTATAGAAAACCATTATAAACATACATTCATTATATTAAAAAACATGTAAATCCTCAAAATATGTCTCATGATAAAATTAACATAAATTTTAATTTCTTTAAAGTGCATTCCAACATTCTACTAACATCTAAAGGTTTATAAACCTTATAATGATAACAACTATAACAACCCATTAAATTAACAAACCATCAATAAACTTTTAAAAGAAATAACGTAAAATTTTTAAATTACCATTATCTTTTTGTTTATAGTTTTAGATAATTAGAAAAATATTAGAAAAAAGTGGACACGTTTATAAAATGTACATTTTCCCACAAAAACAATGCTTTATGTTTACACCCCTGTTTCATTTAAGATTCATTTACTTCTTATAATAAATAATGTTGTACCTTTTTATACTTCATACTCATCCTTATATACTGTGAAAAACATTTGAAAACATGGTATGAGAAAAAAAATATTA
The DNA here is from genome assembly GCA_963277665.1 of Viscum album. Lineage (NCBI taxonomy): Eukaryota > Viridiplantae > Streptophyta > Magnoliopsida > Santalales > Viscaceae > Viscum > Viscum album. Next base: position 329,573,523 of record OY728158.1, read on the forward strand.
GTAAGGTACATAAAAATAAAATAATCAAGTTATTCCAATGAAAAGAAAATCTCATGAAAAAGTTTTACTTTTTTCCAATAAAACTTTAAGCACATAAATAATACATTTGAACATAAGAAAACAAGCCTTTAACAAAATAAAATACATGAGAACTCATTATTAAGAAAAATAAAACCATGAAGGAATTATGAAGATCATGAGAACTCTATAAACCATTTCAAAACCATTCAACTTTAAATGTTTATAAACTAAAATTACCTCCTGAAATCAAAATATTTCCACAAAAACAATTTTTTTAAGAATAATATATATTGTGACCTACGATTTAAATATATTGATTGAAAATTTTAGTGGTTGAATATTCAGTAAAAAAAATAATCCATACCATAATTGTATACAACTTGTGCCTTTGGAAACATGAACATTTAAACCACTAGTTTATAAAGGATCTACATTATCTCCAACTATGTTCTTCATAACTAGAAACATTTTTAGAAATTTCATACTTATTAGCTTTATTCATAACTTATGGAATGAAAACATAATAAAGGGTGATATTATATGATCAGTAAGGGTAAATAATGGAGATTTAACTGATCATATAATCATAACATGAACACAATTGTATGGGAACATGAGAATACAATTTTAAAATCATAGCCTACATATCATAGATAAAAATTTTGATCCATGAAAATAAATCTTGGTTGTTCATAAGACATGAATCATAAAATAATCAAAGAACCCAATCCATGAGAGCATAAAATTTTCATAAGACATGGAATTATGTTATAGACATAAGAATAAAGAATCATTTACTTAGTAGTAAAGGCTCAATGAATATACTATAATAGTGGATTAGGATCACTCCCCTAACCATTTTAGTAGTCAAGGTTCACTCCCAATACTCTTATAGTGAAAACAATCCTTTACTGAACTAGGTTTACTCTCTATTCCAGTCCTATTTATCCCATGAGATATTAATCTTTACCCAATTAATTAGAGGGAGATATAGGTCCCAATTGTCAAATAATAAAAAATATACATATGTGTGCCATAAAAATATAAAAAATTCATAATATCATAAGCCATGTAAAGAAATGGGTTTTATAATCACTTTATCATTTCATAACATGTGGAAAATAATTAGGATTCATAAACGTTTAATCAATTAATCATGGAATAACCCATTATGATGGAATGAGTTTCATAAAAATAATACAATAATTATTATAAAATATAAAGATAAAGGATAAATATGGTATTATTGGATCATATCCTCAGTAAATCATAAGTAAAATCAAGGGATATTTTCATTGATGAATAGAAATACCATTAAAATATCTTTAAAATATTATTGAGAAAAATATCCTTTCCACTTTGGAAATCAGTTTTTAAAATCTAAAAACCATCAAAAAAAATTAAAATAAACAATTTTATATGAAAATAAATTTGTAAAATTATAAATTAATTTTCTAAACATTTAGTGTTCATGATGGCATAAAATTATACTAATGTCATATACATTAAAAAACATTCTTTGGACACTTGTAAAAAAAGTCAAAAAGTACCCCATTTGAAAAATGAAAAGAAGATTAATTTTAAAACATTTAAAAAAAATTATACATGGTTAAAAAGTACTTAAATAAATCCTTGGATACTGTTAAATACATTCTTGAAAACATTTTTAGAAAATAAGAATGTGGAAGAAAAAGAGTTTTTGACTCAAGGGAGAGATAAAATCAGTTTTCCTTAATTTTTTTGGTATTTTGAGTAACTTAAGAGAGGAAAATGAAAAGAAAAAATGTATTAAAAAAATATAGTAGAATTAAATTCATTAGATTCATGATATATGTATATATATATATATCATATTATTTCATTATTTAAATCTTTATTATATATAATCTTGATAAACAATGATATTGTAACATAAAACCCTTACCTCGAGTTACCCCTATTTTGATAGCAGTATAACCTACTGTAGAATAAATTTAAATTTATTATAATTATATAAAAGAATAGTAAAAATACTTATAATATCATATATGATCTATTTATAACATTTCAACACCCTTTTTTAATAATTCCATAAAATCAACAATTCTATGTTTAACTGTTTTGTTTATCATGATAATTTCAATTCAGAAGATTCAGTCCATATAATTTTATCATAGTTAAATAATATTCAATATTATAATAATTATATAAATATAATATTTTATCATTATATATATATATTTATATTCATACATATAATTTAGAGAAATAAAAATAAATTACATCATTCCTGAAGATGGTAGGCCGTACGAATGCATAAACGTTATTTTCACTATTCATAAGATAAAAATAAACAAAGGTAGATAATCATTAACTTTTAAATAACTATTATACTTTTATATACATCATATATATTCATAAAATCTATCCTTTTTATTATCCAAGTAAAATGGAAATGAAAAATGAATCACATCACTTCATGGAGGTGGTAGTCCAGTTATACGCACATGCGACACTACTATTTTCCAAAGGATTAGAAGGTAAGGAGTTAGATGTTATGATATAATTATGTCATAAATATCATATATAAACATTAAACCACCATAATACTCATCAGTATAATCTTTTGATGAAAAATGATTAGTGTTGCCTATGTGGAGACAATAGTCCCTAATCACACACGACCAATACTTTCACTTCAAATTTGATAGGAAATAGGGTGGATACTGATGGATTAATAATAATAATAAATTTTATGTATATTTTATTAATTTATTATTTTATTATAAATAACTTTTATTTATAGGAATTCAATAATAATTTGAAAAAAAGTGATTGGTTAAAGGGATTACATATTTTTGAAAGAACATCATTATATCTCCTCATAAGAAACCTAGAGTTGGTATTTTGGAATAAAAAAACCTATAGATTATGAATAGAGAGGTTTATAATAAATATTGGTATGGTATGGTTGAGATATAAGGCTCAAAGTTGTGTAAACAAGTTAGGTAGAAGTTTTCCTTCTGTAATTGAGGAAGGGGAACTTTTGGAATTTCTCAAAAGATTAAATTATAATAAATTAATTATCAATCCAAATTCCACAAAATGGATATTTATTCGAAGATAATATATGATAGAGTTTTAATATCATCTACCAATATAATTTATAAAAGTTTTTTGGACATTTAAAACCTTATCTTTTTGATTGAAACATGGTTTACCAATTTAGATTTTAACTATGATAATATCCTTTTCAATAATTAATGGTTGGAATTTTTAGTTATAATGTAGTAAATGGACTATAAATGGTCCTTTTATGAAATATTTGACCATATAATTTCAAAATTATCTTATTTCAGTATTTTTATGTTTTTTAAATAATTTAATAGTATACTTTTTTTATACAATATCATTATTATCAATTTTGACACAATTCATTTAATTTGACTTAAAATAACTAAGGAACAATTCAGAATTCAAATAAAATATTTTAACACAATAATAATATGTCATAATAACCTATAAAATTTTGGAACCCTATAAATTACTTAAAATATATTACTTTTAATAATTTTAATATCATTTACTATATTTTTCTATTTATTAAATAAATACGATTTTGCGGTTATGTAATCATTTTAGGTAATTATATGGTACCTAAAAATTATAAATAAATTATAGTCAGGAATAAAATTTCATTATTAAAAATATAAATATAAATATTAATTCATTAGTAGTTTTTGTCCCTATATGAACACATAATGGTTATTTAAAACTAAGAGAGTGACATTTGTAAGTTTCCTTGATTTAAATAATATATAAGTCATTTTCATGGAAACGTTTCCACTAAAAGAATCAATTTCCATCCTAAGTCAATAAGGGTAAAATTAAATTCATCTATTAAGAAATAAGATAAATGAATTATGACCTTATCACTTAGTTTTAACATAGATTTATCAGATTTATCCTTTACTGAGGCGATGCATTTTACCAAAGTTACTGTTAATATTTTTAAAAAACTGGGGCATATTTACTATATTTTAACCTCCTAATAAAAAATATTAAATCCATTTTATAGAATTATTTGCATACTATTGGAAGAAATAAATTTCAAGATAAGAACACAAAATGCGACAGAAACCAATTCTTACAAAAATATATTTTTAAGAATAAAACATGGTTTATTATAATCCCATGTTTAGAAAAATGTTAAATGAATGTTTAAACATATTATTAAATATATAATATATAAATTTAATTAAAATAATCCACCAAAACTTATTAATTTAATTTATTAATCGAAAAATACATTTCATGCATAAAAATAGTTTTTTTTTCAGAAAAATATATCTATTTCTTTCAAATGATTTTTATTATAAATTGATGACCAATAAATTAATTTTATAAATACATAACCATAAATATTTCATAATTTAGTTATTAATATTCATACCCACCAATAAAATGGGTACTTTATAACTATAACTTTAAATAATAATATTTTAATAGTATATCATAGTGAATTTAAACTTGGTATTGCGTGTAATGCCAGCTATCGAAGAAATTAAATTTATTGAAAAAAAACTATGTCATAAAATCTTGGTGAGTTACATTATACCCCCTTAAAATAAATTTTATGTTTAAAATTAGTTACTATAATATAAAAATTAGGATATATTTGTTTCATTACATCATTAGTTACACATATAGCTTCTTTGAATTTGTGATTTCTCCTGAGAACTTTCACCCCGTGCATTGTCTTGTTCTATAGCACTCTATCTCTATGATATTAGAGTTATAATGGGTTTTATTCAAAATAAAGATTATTTTCTAGTGGAATTACCTCTAATTTTAGTACATGTGATAGATCAGGTATATACATCTTCACAAGATATACATGGAACACATCATGAACTTGAGAGAGCTTCAGTGGAAGTTCTAAGAGATAATCTACCATAACTACTTGATCAAGTATATAGAAAGGGAAAATATATAAAGGGATCATATTTACCATATTTAGGAATCTCATAACCTTATTCTATGGATAAATTCATAAAATAAATATCTCATCAACTTTAAATTATTGGTTACACTGATGATTATCAACACAACTTTTTTACAACTTTGAGTTGTCTTGATGTGCTACTAAATGAATCTAAATTTTCTATCATTTCCTTAACTATATGAATACCTAATATATATTTTTTCTCCAGTATCATTCTAGAATGTTGTATTTATAGACTTATTTCCATATATAAATACATAAAGAACCATTTTAATGCACAAGTGAATGATATTTTTGAAAGAAAACTCAAGTAGAAGAAGGTTTTAATCCTAAACACCATTGAAATCCATATAAATAGATCTCATAATTTCATATAGGGTTTGAATCATTTTCTAAAACTGACCATCTATATTAGGATGATACACTATACTTAAACTCAACTCTCTATCTAGATATCTTTGAAGACCTTTATATAACTTCAAGGTAAACCTTATATCCTGATTAGATACAATAGACCGTGGTACTCCATGTAACCTTAACACTTCATTAAATATAAATTACATTAGGTTGATCTTGAAGAAAATATTATCTAATTTAAGTGAAGTGTGATGAATTCAAATGAATATGGATGACAAACAAAATTTTATTGTTCCCCTTCAATGTTTTGGGGGATTCCAAAGATAAAATCCATAGTGATGTTTTCCCATTTTCATTTTGGTATGGGTAGCGGTTGAAACATCCCATTAGAGTTTTGTCTCCTAGCCTTAAACATTCTGACATACCAAGAACCATGTTACATAATCAGTAATATCTTTCTTCATGATATCCCCCCAGAAATACTATTTTATATTTATATACATCATTATGATTCTAGGATGAATAGAGAATGGTGAGATGCAAGATTCATAAATAAAAATCCTTTAAATATGGTATGGACAGAACAAATACATTGTTCTTGAACCATATCATTATATCACAATCATGGTTAAACCTAGGAACATTTCTCACCTTATTTTTTATTTCTAGATCTTCCTTCCCCACCTATTTAATTTTTACTTGGATATATGGTTGAAAACTCATTTGAGAAAGATAATATTTCTCCCATTCCTTAAAGATTTCAAGATCTACACTTAAAAAATATAGAAATACTAGAACTTTTTGTGATCCTCATAATAGATAAGATTGCATTATCCTTTTGACTTAGAGTATCTACCACATTATTAAATTTAAAATGATTGTATTGTGTTATGCATTCATAATATTTAATTTTCTTCAACCATCTTCTCTGGTACATATTAAACTCTTTCTATATAAAGATAAAAATTAAACTTTTATGACCAATATATACATCACACATTTCTCCATAAAGATAATTCATCAAGATTTTTGTTGAAAAAATTACTACTTCTAAGTATAAATCATGGGTTGGGTAATTTTTCTCATGAACCTTTTATTACTATGAGTTATAAGCTATCACTATGTCATTTTTCATGAGAATACATTCTGATACTTTATTTGATGCCTCACTATTGATTAAAAATCCTTCTCTACTATAAGGTAAAGGAAAAACAGCTGCGCCAATTGACCTTCTAATGCATTCTATGAAATTTTCTTCACATTTATATGTCCAATGGAACTTATCTCCTTTATTAGTTAACTTGCTGAGTGGATTACATTGTTTAAAGAAATTATGCAAAAGGAATCAATAATATCCATCCAAAACAAGAAAAGATCTCAGTCATAGTGGTTGGTCTTGGATAATGTTTAACAACAATTTTCTTTTAAGGATCTACTAATATATAGTCACTTGAGATTGTATAATTCAATAATAAAACTTCCTGAAACCATAATTAACACATGGTAAATTTTACATAAAGCATCTCATTTTTCGTGGTCTTCAATATAATTTTCAAGTTATCTTGATTATATTAATTTCTATTTAAATACATAATAATATAATCAATAAATACTATAATAAAATGTATCTATGTAATCTATAAAGTCTATATTCATTAAATCCATTAAGATATCAAGGGAATTAGTAAAACCAGATAGAATCAATTCAAATTCACAATGTCTATACCCTGTACATAATGATTTTTTGGGTATATTCTGATTCTTAACACTAAATTTATAATATAAGAAATGAGGATCAATCTTAAAAAATTATTTATATCCATAAATTTGATCAAACAAGTCATTAATGTAGGGAAAATTATATTTTCTCTTAATAATGATCTTGTTATGTTCTCAATAATCAATGTATAGTTTCACTGAATTACAGTTATTATTAAAAAGGAACTGGTGAACTCTATGGTGACACAATTGTATGAATTAATCCCATTTCAATATTCTCTTGGCGTTTATTCTTCATTTCCCACAAATCAATTGGATAAATTCTATATGTATTCATTAAAATAGGTATAGAACCAGGTATGAGTTCTATCAAGAACTCAATTTCACAATTTGGTGGAAGAATAGGAAATTATTAGGGAAATAAATCCAAAACATATCTTATAAGAGGAATATAATTGATAATGATTTTTTTACCAACCATTTGAGATAAAAATCCTTTTTGAATAAATATAATTACCAATAAAATGGTTTTAATTTTCATTGGAAGATCTTGTTTTTCATCGTACTCATAGATAATCATAGGTTGGTTTAGAATATCAAATATAACTGACCTTATTTATAAATTGATGTTGGATTTATATAAATAAATCCAATACATTCCAATCTAACATCAAATTAAACAAGAGGAACAATAATGATATTTCATGAAACACATACCCAAAAACATCAAACAGAGAAGAGTTATAGACTTATGATGAGATAATCTTACCATTATTTTTTTTACTAATAATTAATCATCTAACCATTTATTTCATACTGTGATACCTCTAGAAAATTCTTTAGATATAAAATAGTGGGTAGATCCAAGATCAAATATGACAATAGCAATTTTAGAGTGGATAATAAGTTTACTTATCACCACTTAATTATTGTACTCAACACCACAAATAATGATCACATGAAACTTCCATTTGTCTATAGTCTTAATAGATTATTGATGTTTATCATCATAATCAACCTTTTTTTGGGAATTGGTTAGAAAAATTCCCATATTCTATTCATTTGAAATACTAGAGTATGGGTTGTGTATTCATTGGAGATTTCTCTCAATTTTTTTCATTACCTAACTTCTTCCCATCACTTTGTAATTTTATTTCCTAATGATCTTACTTAATACACTTAAAAAATTAACCATTACCCTTATGAGAATTTCTACCATATTTTCTTTTACACTTTGATAAGAAAGAAAATATCATCTTCTTCCCTCCATGTTTTTTTAAATTCAATTTTAATTCCATATTTATTTTCTTCTAAAAACTATGAGATGGATAGGTAACCCCAATATACATCTCCAACTTTATGTAACATTGAACAATTTATTCCTAGCTACCAAAGTCCCTTATTGATAACACCCTTTGGAGACCTATTTTTAATCAATAGAATAATTTTTCAACCATACATTAAGGTTGGATGATAATGCCAGAATCATACATCATAGGTCTTGTAAAATTTTCCTAAAAGGTAAAAATAGATTCATTATCCTTCTATTTTAGCTCAAGAAATTTCTTCTCCATTTTAATGTGAATAATATGGAAAATTTTATTATAGAAAAATATTCTCTTAAACTCATTACAATCCATAGATTCAATTTCTTCATGTTGTCTCAGTTTGTCTATAAGATTCCACCATTGATCCGATTTTCCTTCTAGATGATAAACATCAAGAATAAATTTATCATTCTCTGACCACTAGATAATGGAAAATGACTTTTCAATGGTAGTGATACGTTAATCATAAACTAGTGGACTGATAGATCTAATATGAGAACGTGGATATTTTCTTATAAAAGACTCAACCTGATTTTGTCCTCTCCTTTTCTCATTTAGATGCTCATCAGGATTTATAGCTTTTATAGGTTTCATGAGTATAAAAATGGTATTTTTCATTTTAGCTGCTATAAAATCTGTTCTCTTTGGAGGAAAATAATTTCATTATCCTTTGAGTTCAACATTAACATAGTTCATGTAACTCCCCAACCCCAGTTACCTAGAGTCGGTGCATTATTACATAACATTGGCATGATCACAAGGTATCAAAATCCTGAAAGGCCGACCAGTTTAGTATCTTTGGGAGAACTAGATACATTCATAAGTTTTATATTACATTATAAAATGAAAAACAACAACAACATTGTCTCCATTGACAACATTCATCCCTTAGACTATCCCTACAGGTCAGTCATAATATATTTTATCACATCCTGGAAAAAATAAAACATAGAAAGGGGTGAGCTCAGATTCTTAGAAAGGATAACAATATAGAAAAATCATTCAATAATAAGCATAGAAATTTAATGCAATGTATAAGACTAAAACATGAGCCTTTTAAACATAAAATTTATCATAATATGGAAAAGATAAATCAAATAATTCCATTTACCTATTCACATGAATATTATACTAGTCTAATAATCACATGTAATATTAATAACCAATTTTATAATGTTAGAATGCATAATGCCAGACTTCATTACCACATTGTCAATTCCCTATACCAAGAATAAAAATAATATTTTGTCAAGGCCTTATGCCAAGACACCAGTTGGTCTCATGAGAACTACCGAGGCATCGAGGAGCTATAGTGGGCTCCACCCGTCACTTACTAAGTCCAATGCATTCCTCACATGAAATGGTTTAAACATAACATAAACATTCGTATTAAAACTAGAATGAGAAATGTAAATACTTTATCCATAAACCATTAATGGTGTAAAAATAACACATCCACAAACAAACATATCAAAAAACCTTCAATACAATATGAATGATTTGTATCATAATAAATCAACATCAAACAAGCTTAAAATCCATCAAAGGATGTTGACATAGATTAAATCAAAACTTTTTGTAGAGAAATATATATTTCTATTTTGAAATAATTTAAAAGAAATATAATTATAAAATAAAACATTTATTTTGAAAATATTCTTGTAATATTGTATGGAAAACATAGAAGATGTTATAATGGTGAAAAATAGACACACCCACCGTATAAGTTAAAAAAGACATTCTTACCTTAATTTTGTCGAGAAGGTCATAAAGTACCTTGTTTGGAAAATGACGGAAAGAAACCTTTAAAAATATATGTGGTCAAATAATGGTATAAATTACTTTAACCCATAGTCTAGTAAATAGTAAAAATGTTTTGAATTATATTTTTAAGAAAACATAGATGTGGATGATAAAGAGGTCCCAGTATATACTTACGTATTAACAGCCTCAGAGAAGTAAAGAGATTATAGAATTAACACTTACCTTGTACTTTTACTTAGTTGATGGTATGTTAAACTTTAGCATAATAGTTAAAAATTGTTATTAAATTACCAAGAACTATAAATATTATATCATAAATTATCCTATAATATTTCTTTGTCAATAATATTTCTTTATTAATAATATTTCAGTAGTATCATCATTTCGGGTGTTAACAGATTAATTTTCCTCTATATACTTGGTTATGTAATTTGTGTTTTCTCTGAATAGGATGTATTTTATTTATATAAATAATTATATTATGTTCATAAGAATTATTTTTAATCATAAAATGATAATTATTCTTGAATGATTACGATGGGGAATGAATCTCATCACATTCGTGGAGACGGTAAACCGTACGTACGCATGAGCGACAATATCATTATATTGATGGTGAAATCATATGTAATTGGATGATATATCATATATACAGAATCATTAACATGTTATATTTATTATTTACATTATTTATACTCATTAATATATCCATCCAAATAATGAAGTGTTTGAATAACAAACTACACCATGATGTGGAGACGGTAAGTCGTACGCACACACGTATGGTGACTTTGTCATTTATAGGATGGGTAGAATAAATAATATGGTTGTAAAATATTTATAATAAAATAAAAATATGTATAAGTTACTATAGTTATTATTTTGGTATAGAAAAAACAAATAAATAGGAAGTTGAAGAAAAAAAGAACTTGAAAGACGGTGGTGAAATTATTACCTCTTCTTCGGGTGTTTCCTTTTGAGTTGATCAAAAGGTCTCATTAGGTTGGATTTCGGATCAAATTAAGAACTATAGGTTTAAGGGAGGATATTTTATAGGATATTTGGGTAGGGGTTGGACGAGGCAAATGAATTTGGAGGTTTGAAATTAAGAGAAGGGGATGTAACCTTTAATAAGAGAGGTGAGGGTCACTTTAGGAGAAGATTGAAATATTATTTTATAATAAAATCATTTTCAGTTTCTAATGGCTCAAAAATAATTTATTTAGAGGATAAGGTGGGATGGATCTCAAACCTCAAAACCAATAGGTTTTAGACTGGTTTAGGTTACCATATTAACCTTATCTTTTAGATTTAACTCTTAGCTAAATAGTTTGACATTTACCATGTCTCTTTGTATTTGTATATTATATGGTTATTAAACTTACTATAACAATACAAGAGAACCCCAAGTGGTTCAGTAATAATATATATAACCATATCTAAGTCCTTTGGATGAACCTTATATTTTTAGGAATATTATATCAGGTAATAATATAGTATTTGTTTTAAAAACTCAATTATGTCAATTTTGACACTATTTATTATTTGATTTTTTGAAAGCCATAAAGCTTTATCACTTCAAATAAAATTTATTTAATAAACTATAACATGAAATATTAACCTATAAAATTAGTGTAATTTATCATAAGTCTCATTTTACATATATTTAGATTTTTATAATATCAATTATTTTAATATTTCATTATTAAGGTAATTACTGCATCATCATTGTGTCAAAAATAAATTACATTATTTAATGTTTAAATATTATAAATAAAATACCATTATGTAGGAAATATTTTTATCTTTATAATGAATATTTATAATCTAATTTATATTGTGTTTAACCCTATATGAAAAATGGTTTAGTTATTAATCTTTGAATTTAACTCTTTTAACTCTTCTTTAAATAAAATTATAATAAATGTCCTAATCTAATCCAAGGGGGCCAAAGAGAATAATATTTTATTAATAAGGTTTTTTTGGTCGAATTACACTTATCCTATAGAATTAGGACTTGTTTTAGAGTAATTATAATATCATTTTTACCCTTAATTACCATATTTACTTTTAACTGTGGTAAATAAAAGTCAAAAGTTACTATTCACAAAAATTATTTTCATCTTATTGAACCAAATTTTATATACTGATGTCAACCATGTCTTTTGGATTTTATAAACTCAACTCACAGAAGTGGTAAAATTATGTTTTATGCAAATTTGCAAATTCTCCTAAAAGGTGGGTAAAAGACGGTAAAATGTTCAATAAAATTTTATATATCTAAACATATTATAAAATAACTCTAATGAATTATATTGAGAATATATGGGTATTATGTATCTATTTTGAACTAAAATAAATTAAAATAAAATAAATAATTACTTAAAAATAAAAATTCGGTTTTAAACAATAACACATTGTTTTTCTCTATTCATAAAAAATTTAAAGTTTTCACAAAAATACCAAAAATTCACCCTAAGCTAATTTTGATATTCCAAATTCAAAAAAAAATTCTATTTTGAAAAATAAAATTTATAAAATTTTAAAAACCGAGTATTACTATTCATAATGACTAGTTTGATTGGTCATGGTGCATTAAAACTACATGTTGCATACAATTCAATCTACTGCATTATTCAAAGGGAAATGTACCGTGGAAGCATGGGGTGTTACAGTTCATTTAGGATCCATCCATTGACTAAAAATAAAAGTCATAATGTGATCAACAATAATAATAGTAGAAAACCACATAATCATGGAAAATCATTAATTGGATGTGTAAATCATGATAAATGTTTCTATGAAACCTTCGATTTAACCAAGACTATTCGTGATACTAGTAAAAAAATTAGGATTTTATCCTATACTTTGACTTATCCACAAGGTTCTCATTAATATTTTCTCATCCTTGTTTTCCAAGGTTAACTAAACCTCACTCGGATTCCAACAATAGAGACGTATGATTTTCATATATAGATATAACATCTTAGTAGATGAATAATCATTACATAACATAATGATCCACACTATAATTGTATACGTCTTGTGATTTTGGAAACATAGAAACATAAAGAACTAGTTCATAAAGGATATACATCAACACCCACTATGTTCTTCATAACTGGAACCATTCATTTACATACTATACTTAGTACATTTTTTCATAACCTATGGAATATAAACATAATAAAGGATGAGTTCAAATTCTATATAAGGGTTAACAAGAGATATTTCAATGATAAAATATGTATAACATGGACATAGGGGTATTAATAAATGATCATAACATTCTAAAATCATAAACTATATATCATAGATCATAATTTTTAGTCATTGAATAAATATTGGTAGTTTATAAGTCATGAATCATAAAGGAATCAAAGGACATGATCCATGAGATGATGACATTGGATTAATACATAGAATTATGTTATACAAACAAGAAAAGAAAATAATATACATAGTAGTCAAGGCTCATTTCAAAGACTATCATAGTTAATTGGGTTCACTCTCTAAATCATTACAGTAGTCAAGTTTTACTCCCAAGACTATGATGGGGTAGAAATTCACTTAGTAAATGAGGTTCACTACCCATTATAGTCCTATTTATCCCATGAGATATCAATCTTTACCCAATTCATTAGAGGAAGATATAAGTCCCACATGTAACATAATGAAAATAATACATAATATTCCCTAAGATAATAAAACATTCAGAATATCAAGACCCATGGAAATAAATGGGTTTCACAAACATTTCATCATTTTATAACCCATGGAAAAGAAATGGGTTTCATAAACATTTCATCAATTCATCATGGCACAACCTGTGGAAAAAGAACACGTTTCATAAAAATATTCCTATAATTATCATAAACCTACTAGATAAAGGATAAGGATGGTATCCTAGGATCATTTCCCTAGTGAATCATATTAAAAATCATGGGTTGTGGTTTATGATGAATAGAAATGACATTAAAATATTTTTGAAAACTTCTTATGGAAAATACTATTTCCTCTTAAAAAAATAACATTTTAAAATATAAAAAAATTTAAAAAAATTAAATAAAACATTTTATTTTATTATAAATCTAGAAACTTATAAAATAATATTCAAATCATTGAGTTTTCATGATGGTGGATAATTTCATTAATGCTACATAAATTAAAAAAATAGTCCTTCTTCACTTTTACAAAAAAATAAAAAAAACCTCATTCAGAAAATGAAAAGAATATAAATTTTAATCCATTTAAAAAAAAGTAAAACTTGGTTAAAAATAAAATTAAATAATCATTTATTTATAGTAAAAACCTTTGAAAACATTTTTAAAAAACATGTACATGTAAGAGAAAAGTTTATTCGACCAAAGGGAGATATATATTTGTATTTCTTTAATATTATTAGTATATTGAGTACTTTAAGTGAGAAAAATGAAATTAAAACATGTATTAAAAATAAATAAACATACTATAAGTAAATTCATGATAATATTGAGATATATATAATAATATTTCAATATTATAAACTTCATCATAAATAATCTTTATAAAAATGAGATTGTAACATAAAACCATTACATTGTGTTTCCCTGGTTTGGAAATCACTAAAAACTATTGTATAATAACTTTAAATTTTTTATACATATGTGAAATAATAATATAAATAATTATAATATCATATATGATTAATTTATATTATTTACACACCCTTTTTAGCAATAATTCCAAAAAATCATCATTTTCAGATTTCAATTGTTTTGTTTGTCATGAGTATTTCAGTTTGCTAGTTCTGGTCCATATAATTTAATCATAGTTAAATAATATTAAATATTTTAATAATTAAATTAAAAATAATAAATATTAATTATATACATATTTATACACATCCATAAAATTTATTGATATAAAAATGAATTACACCATTCATGGAGACGGTATGTCGTATGTATAGACGAATGTTGTTCTCAATTTTTGAAAGATGAAAAAATTAAGGTAAGTAATAAATCACCTTTAAAAAATCATTATAATGTTATATAAATCATATATATTCATTAAATATATCTTTATTACCATACATGTAAAATTTAAATGAAAAACGAATCACCTTACTTTGTGGAGGTGGTAGTTGACATATACACACGAGCGACTTTATCATTTTCCAATAGATTAAAAGTTAGGAAGTCAGATGTGATATTATAATTACAGAAGTATAGATAATTCATGAATATAATATATATATTTTTAACCCATCATAATACTCATCCATAAAATATGGTGATGAAAAATTAATAGCATCTCTATGTAGAATTGGTAAGCCATTCATACACACGAGCGATACTTTCACTTCCCATTTGTTGGGAACGAAGGTGAATAATGGTGGATTAATAATAAAATCAAAATTTTAGTATATTTATTATACTTAATTTATTATTTTATGATAAAAACCCTATATTTATAGGAGGTAAATAATAAGTATAAAAGAAAGTGGTCAGTTAAGGTGATTATATATTCTTTGAAATAAATTATTTAGATCTCCTCCCAAGGACTCAAGATTTGGTACTATAGGAATTAAAAAACCTATATAATGTGTATAGGATATTTTAGAGAGTATTTTTTCATGTTATGGTCGAGCTTGTAGGATCAGAGTACTGTAAAGTAGTGGGGGAGGAGGGTCCCCTTTATAATTAAGGCAAGGGGCAGTGTTGGAATTTCACAAAAGATTAAATTATAATTAATTACTTCTCATAAACAATTCCACCAAATATCTGGGTATTTAAAGATAATATAGTATAGTTTTTTAATAAAATAAATAATTATAATTTATATAAGTTTTGGTGACACTATAAACCTTATATTTTTGATTTCCCATGGTTAACTATTTTTTAATATTATAGGGTATTAATTATTAATTATAATGTATAAATTTGACCATAAATGGAAAATTTAAGAACTTTTAGACCATATAATATCAACCTTGTATTATTTCATGATTTTTATGATTTTTAAATGAATTAATAAACTAGTGTTTTGATAAAATAACATTATTGTCAATTTTGACACTATTCCTTTAATTTGTTTTAAAGGACACAAGGAAGGATTTTTTACTCTAATAAAATGTTATAAATAATAATAATATTTCATATTAACCTATTAATTATTTTAACACTATAAATTAATCAAAAGGTAATAATTTTAATATTTTTGATATTATTTATTTTATTTTCCCATTAATTGAATAAATACTATGTTGGATTTTTGCAAGCATTTAATGTAATTATATAATAACTAAAAATTAAAAATGAATTAATTTTTTTAATATGATTTAATTATTCAAAAAATTACAATTAAAATTTATTAATATCTAGTTTTTCCTTATGTGAACACATAATGGTTATTTAAAAATAAGAGAGTAACATTTTGTAACATTCTTTGATTTAAATAATACATCAGCAATTTTCCTGGAAACATGTCTATTAAAAAACTAAATTTATAGAATAAGGTGATAAGGTTTGAATTAAATTCATCAAATATAAATTATGATGAAAAATTTAAGGCCTTGTCACATAGCTTTAACCTAGATTAACCAGATTTACCCTTTAATGAAGTGATAAATTTTATAACAATTAGCATTCATATTGTTAAAAAATAAAAGGGACCTATTTACCAAATTTAAAAATATAAATTAAAAATATGGAATAAATTTTAATAAATTAAAATCATATATGTGAAAGAAATTAATTTTATATTAAGTTCCCAAAATACCACGAAAACCATTTTTTAGAAAAATATATTTTTATGCAAAAAAACATGAATTATTATTATAAAATGATAGGACAAGAAATAAATTAATGTTAATTTTTTTATTTAATATATAATATAATCATTTAATTAAAATCATTCACCTAAGAGATCAATTTAATTTATTAATACAAAAATAAATTTCACGCACAATAATTTTTTTTCAAAAAAAATATTTATTTTTCTTTCAAATGACTTTTATAATCAATTGATAAAAAATGAATTAATTTTATACATATGAAACCATAAATTAATCATAAATTAGTTATTCATATTCATTCCCACAAATCCAATGGATAGTTTATAACTATCAATTTAAATTTTAATATTTCAATAGTATATCAAAGTTCATTTAAACTTGGTGTTCCATGTAACACAAGATATCAAAGAAATTAAAATTATTTGAAAAATATAGATTATAAAATGTCAGGGTGTTAAATTATACCACCTTTAAAATTAATTTAACAATATAAAATCATCACTATTATACAAAAAAATGAGGATATATTTGTTTCATTGCGTCCTCAGTTTCCCATGTAGCTTCTTTGAATATTTTATTTCTATAGAGAACTTTCACCAGGTGAGTTTCTATGTTCCATAGAAATTTATCTCCATGATCCATGATTTTTTATTTTTGTTTCTCGTAAGATAGATATTTTTATAGTGATATTACCTCTGATTTTCATACATTTCATGGATAGGGTATGTACTTCAATAGGATAGATATATGGAACACATCCTAAAATTGAGAGATGTTCTATGGAGGCACCGAGTGATAAACTACCATCCGTAATAGATCAATAATATCAAAAGGGTAAATATATATAGATCTCAAATTTCCTTTATTTTTTAATTTCATGACCCTATTACCTTGATAAATTCACAGATAAACACTCTCACCACCTTTAAATTCAAGGTTATGATGATTATTGTTAGTATAACTTTTTTCAACTCTACACTGTCTTGATGTGGTAATGAATTGATTTGATATTATCATTAATTTCATCAACATTATCAATTCCTAATAGATTTATTTCTCCAATATCATCCCATCATATTAGATTTTTACACTTATTTTCATAGAGTTGTTTATAAGTATCCATCTGAATTCTCAAGTGAAAGCTACTGTTGTAGGAAACCTCAACTAGGGGTAGGTGTTGATCTTAACCAATGTTGAAATCCATAAAAAAAGGTCTCAGTAAATACTAAAGGTTTTGAATCATTCTCTCAAAATAAACATCCTTCTAAGTATGATACAACAATTTTAAGTTCAACTATATATCCAAATCGTGTTGAAGACTTCACTAGAATTTCTAGGTAATCCATAGATCCCAACTAGATACAAAACAATGCAAAATTCCATGAAACCTTTCCACTTTCTTAATTTAAATTATGGAAATATGATCCAAGGGGAAGTATTATTTATTGGAAATTAAGTGTTCTAACTTATTAAGGTGATTGAATACATCCCATATATAATTTTTCCCTTTTGATGATTTAGGATGTCTAAAGAAAAAATGAATGGAAATGTTTTCCCATTTCCATTCTAGTATGGATAGTGGTTGTAAAATACACTTACAATTTTTTATCGCAAACTTACATTTTCAATACACCTATTAATATGATACAAACTCGACAATATCTCTCTTCATGTTCTCCCACCAAAAATACTCTTTTAGATCTATATACATCTTTTTACTTATTGGATGAATATAGAATGGTGAACTGTGAGCTTCATACAGTAGCTCCTTTTTAAAATATAGTATGGACAAAACACATACATGGTTTCTAAACTTTATCATTATATTATTAACAAGGTTAAACATATGAATATTTATCACCTTCTCTTATGTTACCATATCTTTTTTATGTTCCTATTTAATATTCACTTAGATAGATTGTTAAACTCTCATTCAAAAAAGATAATATTTCCACAATTACTACATGATTTAAAGATCTATCCTTTGAAAATTAAGAAATATTGAATGTTTTTTGATCCTCATCATAGATAATATTGCATAATACTTTTGGATCAGAGAATGTTCCACCTTATTTGCTTTCCAAAGGTGGTAATCTATTCAGAAGTCATAATATTTAATCACCTCCAACCATCTTCTTCAAATAATATTCAACTATTTTTCTATAAAAATATACTTTATCATTTTAATACCATTATATATATCACATTTGTCTTTTTTAAATAAAATACCTCCATATATTTAACTGAAAATTTTCCATAGCTAACTCAAAACCATGAGTTGTGTAATATTTCTCATGAACCCAATTGACATGAGGTATAATCTATCACCATATCATTTTGTATAATAATTCATAAAAATAATTTATTTCCGATATTAATATAAATTAAATATCCTTCTCCACTTTAGGATATAGTAATAATATGTGTACTGACTAAAATTATCTTCAGTTTCTTGAATTTTTCTTCAAATTCATCCGTCAAAAGGAACATATCTCCCTTATGAGTTAATCTGGTGAGTGGAATAGAGAGTGATCATAAATTATAAAAAAATCACCAATAAAATATATCCAAAACAAGAAAACTATGGGTCTCAATCATTGTGGTTTGTATGGTACAATGTTAAATAACTTCTTTATTTGAAGGATTAGCTGATATAACTAACTTGGGATTATTTGACCTAAGAATAAAACTTTCTGAATACAAAATTCAAACATTGAAATTTTTTCATATACATTATCCTTTATTAGGGTCAACAGTATAATTTTCAAGTGATATTCAGGCTCTTCCATTATTTTTAAATATATAATAATATAATCTTTAAATACTAACACAAACTTATTAAGGTAATATCTAAATAATAAATTCATTAAATTAATAAATATAGTAGGGGAATTAATATGAACAAATGGAATCACTATAAATTCATACTGTCCTTAACTTATAATTAATGATATATTCAGTATGTCTTACTTCTTATGCCTCAATTTATGACATGTATAATAAATATCAATCTTAGAAAAGTATTGAGATCAATGAAGATGATCAATAAAGTCATCAATATGGGGTATATGATACATTTTATTGATAGTGATATGTTTATGTTCTCAATAATCAATACAGATTCACATTGATCCATATTTATTATAAAAAAAGAACTAATGCACCCCATAGTGATGCAATAGTCCAAATGAATCCCTTATCAAGATTTTATTGAAGTTATTTGTTAATTTTATACAAATCAATCAGGTCCATTCTATATGGAGTCTTTGAAATAATTGTTGAACCATGTATGAGTTCATTCAAGAAATCAACTTCATGATTCAATTTTAGAATAGAAAAATTATTCTAGAAATATATACACATAGTCCCAAACAATAGACATATAATTGGGGTTGAGTTTCTCCCAAAACATTTGAGTTAAAAGTCCCTTCTGAATAAGGATCATAACCCATACAATAGATATAATTTCTATTAGAAGTTCTTGTTTTTAATCACATTGATAGATGATCATAGTATAGTTTAGAATAAGAAATTTAATTTCAATTCCTCAACAATTTATGTGGGGTTTATATAATGAAATCAAATTTATGCCCAAAATAACATTAAATTCAACCAGGTGAAGTATGTTGAGATTTTTTGGAAGAATATTCCCAAAAAACTCAATAGAAAAATATTCATAGACTTGTGATAAAATAATCATACCATTAGAGGTTTTTACTTATAATTAAAAATCCAATAGTTGAGGTGGTACTACGATACCGTTATGAAATTACTTAAATATAAAATAGAAGAAAGAAAACTAATTAAATAAGACATCAGCAGTTATAAAATGGATGGTAAACACACCTATCACCACTTGATTATCGTACTCTACATCACCAATCATGATCCAATGAGACATCCCTTTATATCTATGATTAAGTGGTTTCTAACTTTTATCAGCATCATTAACCATTTGGTTAGGAAACTCATTATAATAATGACCACATTCCTTAAATTTAAAATGATGTAGTATGGGTGGGGAATTATATGATGCTTTCTCTCTATTAACATAATTTAATAGCTTCTTTTAATCAATTAAAAATTTTATTTCCTGATGACCTTCACTTCCAAAAATAAAAAATTTACCACCCCCTTAATAAAACATCCAATGTGTTTCCTTACACACTTCAAGAATAAATGAAATCTTATATTCTTCTTGCCATGATTTTTAGAATTCCCTTTGAATTCTATCATTATTTTCTTCTCAAAACTATGAAATGAATAGGTAACTCTAATATTCCTAACCACCTTGATGACACATCAAATAATTTCTTCATATATACTAATGTACATTTTGGATAACAGCCTTTAGACACTTGGTTTTAAGCCACAAAATAATTGATCAACCTTAATTTTAGGGTTGGATGATAATTCCAGAAGCGTATATTATAAGTCTTGTAAAATTCAACTCACATGAATTAATTTATTTACCATCATTATAATCAATCTAAAGTAATTAATCCTCCATTTTCATGTGAATAATATAAGGAAATTTCTTACTGAAAATTAATCTATTAAACTCATCCCACTCCATGAATCCAATTTATTCTAGTTTCCTTTTGTTCTTGAAAAGATTCTACTATTAATCTACTTCACCTTTTAAATTATAAATAAATAGATCAATTTTTTCATGTTTTAAACATTTTATAATGTAAAATATATTTTCAATGGTACTAATCCATTTCTCAATAACTAATATATTATTGTATCCACTAGAAGAAGGTGGAAGTTTCCTTATGAAAGACTTAATAGAATGTTGGTACATCCTTTTCTCATTTGGAAGATCAACATGATTCATAACTTTAGAATGTTATGTGATAATATAAATGAGATTTTTTATTCTAGCTCCCATAATAGTTGTTTTCTTGTATCATTCCTGCCGAAGTGTTATTTTTGACAATCTAAATCTTATTACCCGAACAAGTACAGTACTAGTAAAGGGTTGATTGAAAAGGATAGGGAGTTATTATTGTTTTGTTTATCTATTTTGTAATTGGTTTAGTGAATTTTAATAAAATTTAGAGTCTATTCTTTAGTGTTTTGATAAAAAGGTGCTTGGATTTCAATTTCTTAACAAATTACTTGAAAGATAAAGAAAAACAAAGAAATTTCGTTTGGATGAAAATTTGTAGAGAAATGCATTGGGGTATGGATTATAATAGTTGTTATTAAATCAATTTTCTTATAAGGTTGTGTTGTTCATGATAATTAACATCTTGGGGTTTAAAATGTAACAAAACCCCTATGGTCTGATGAGTTTTTCTAAATCAATAGAAACCAATTTGTTGGTCTGGAATTTTATTTCTCTTAATTTTATTAATTTCAGACCTTTTGAGATGATTAAAACACCAAATGGTCATGGATTTTCTTAATCATAATTTCTTAAAGGATCCCTAGAAATCCAATTCTTGGTCTGATACAAGTTTTCTATTGATATTTATAAAGAGGTAATAAGTAATTATGAGAAAGAAGAATAAATAACATGATTACAATATCATAGTTGACAAATTACAACACATAATTGTCCATATCCCCAAAACATAGGGAAGTTAGATACCCATGGAGTAGCTAGTAACTAAACAACTTGTAGTAGCAAAATTCATCTTCATGAAAGTTTTGGAGTGAATGTTATCAGGAAGGTAGCATGGAATCACCTTCTCTCCCCTCTTCTCTCATCTTCTTTCTCTATCTTCTCCTTTCTATGGCCGACTCTGGAGTGAAACCCCTTGGAATATCTCAGAACTAATTAAAACTGAATGACTCTTGAACTTATAGGGTTTTCCTCATATTTATAGGTTTTAGTAGTACACAGCCTGTACTAGAATGTACATGGCGTGTACCCTAGTCAATGTGTTTTGGCCATATTTTCTTTTCTAGATGGTGAGCTAGCATGCCATCTTTGACTTGGAACATGACGCTATCTGGTAGGTGGAAGTAAACGACGCGTAGCACTTCTGTACAACGCATGTAATATCATTCATCGACCACCAACCACTTCTAGAAAGTCCACAAGGCATGTATATGGGAAGTACATGGTGTGTAATCTTTGGCTGAAAACACGGGATTGCATCCAGTCATCCCATTCCATGTTGTAGCAGTAGTAGACGACATGTAGCGGGAAGTACACACCGTGTATATTATAATTTTTGTTATGTCCTTTCTTGATTTTTGAATTTGTATGTAAGACACCTGAAAATCAGCATAATCAACAATATAAATAATTTTATCCTCAAAATGATTAATATTTGGTGAAAAAAAGTTTTTATGCTCATTAATATATATAAAAAAGTCTGCACAAATTGGGCACATCAAATTCCTCCACACATATTCATTTTCATTTCCTCAAGAAAGATCTCAACATCAAATCAATAGAATCCATACTTAAAAAAATAATTTTACCAAATTATAACTGTAAATAATATAGCCATATTAGAGGATTTTTAAAAGGAACAAAACAGATTTCAATTCCAAAGATATTATAATCATTCCTCATATATAAGTTAATTGAAAATTTGTATCCTCTTTTACTCACATTGTTTAACTATTCATAAATAAACATGCCACTTGATGATTTACGTCACCAAAAGTACCATACTCATCACTCAAGATTATTTAATCAGATTTATGCTCAATCTTAAGTATATAACTTTTATCCATAGTCTTGAAAGTGTTCCCATTATGTAATTCAGAAATCAAATCAAAAAAATCATGAGGGCTTTCAATAAGGTTCAAATTTTTCTGAGGCTAAGGGTTGGTAGGTAATGACAAAAATTAATCTCAGAGTCTTGAAAATGAGGCTGAATTATTAAACAATGATTCCTGATATTCAAGATAAATCTTAATGAAAAATGTGCCCCAATCAAGAACCCTCAAAGGTATCATCACCATGACATTCCCTTTCAAATATAGCCCCATAAAAAATCAATAATATCTAATAAAGAATCTAGTACATCTTTTTCATATTTCACTTTTTATAGGGACCACTAAGAATACAATGAATAGTGGTTTTGGAATCGTTCTACCCAAATGAACCAGAGATAAACTCCCCCACACTTAAATGCATGGTTTGTCACAAACATATACCATGAATGGCTAAAACCCCTCTATAAATATCAAGTGAATAATCATGAAAAATTATAAAAGAATTAGGGTAGGAAGGGAAAATAGGCTTGTAATGTGGCTTCTTATCCAGGAAGTTCATGGTTTCTAAGGATTTACAAAGTTTAAATGTAGGGTAGGTCTCAAGGCCAAAGGGGATGAAAAAAATTAACTGCTTCAATCATTTTAATGTGATTCAATAATCATCATGTTTTAAAGAGAAAAACAAGAAAGTTTTCGTAGTTATGCATATCCCAAGAGTCTCTCAAGAAAGAAAGTATAAAAAAATATGTAAAAAAGGTTTAGAATAAATCTAGGGAATGGAAAAAATACAAGGGTTAATCATGTCATGACATGGGTACAAAATGATCAGTCTAATAAATGTAAATGTCAAAGGCTTAAAATCCAGAATAAACTATATCTATAATCATTTTAAAATTATTTTAAAATTGAAATAAGCATGTATTTTTTTTTTACAAAATTCCCTTTTATTCCTTGATTATTTATAATTATAATTAATAAAAAAATATTTACAATTTAAAATATGTCAACTGTTAATGATGTCTCATAAACTAGTTCAAGGTGAAGACTAGCCCTCCCCCACACTTAATAAAACACAGGGTCCCCCAAATGTAATACAATGGAAGAGGAGGGAATATGGGGAAACAATGGGCGTGAGATAAGGGGAAGTAGTGGAATAAGTAAAACCAAAGGAAAAAATGGAAAAGAAAAACATAGAAAAATACTCCACTCATGGTGATATGACAAAGTGGGGAAGTAGTCATAATAGATATGCCCAAGTCGCTCTAGTGTACCTGTGACGGTCGAGGGAAGGGAAAATAAATCTTCAAAGACATACAAAATCGAATCCCAAGAATATCACAATATATATATATATATATATAATGGAAATAAATGTGCCAAAAAACTAGTAATTGGGTTGCCACAGAAGAGCCATCATCTACTATAGAATAATCTGGTAATGGCGAAGCAGCCACAACAGAGACTGGAGGTGCGGGATCCGTGGTCAGATGAGTAGTCGTAGAAGCTGGAGCCTCAGTGGAAGGTCTTAGAGTGGGAGGCTTTTTAGTGATTCCTAGGCTAGCAGTTGGAGTAGTGGCATCTGGGATAGTGGTGAAGAGGATAATGGAATCAGTGTCCAGAGCTAAAAGTTGTAACTGCAGGGTCGGAGGTGGAGGAGCAGACTCAGGAGCCGGCACTGTAGGTACTAAAAGGCCCAGGTGCTGAAGGATGAGGCCCAACATCGAATCCATCCACATCTATGTCTAAAGGAGGGAAGCCTGGACATACTTGAGGTAGCCCAGATGGTGAGTGATGTCAGCCAGGGAGTGGTTGGTATGAAGCCGAGGGTGCATGGGGAGGTGGGGCAGTAGATGGAATAAAATAATAAGGAATATAAGAAGAAGAAGGAAGGCTAGAGGAATTGGGGTGGAGTTGGGAGGGTACATCCACAATTTGATGGGATAGATCCTGAGTAGTAACACCAGTGAAAGAAGGTGGGTCATCTCTCATCCCGGTAGGAGCAGGGGCACCCTGCACTAGCACAAAACACTCGCCCCAATGCTCGACTAACCTCATACAGATAAGCATGAAGAAGTCCATACATTGAGGAGAAATCAAGTGGTCTTGAGGGATATATGGCTCAAAAAATCCCAAATAGTGTGCCAATCAGGTGGCATAGACCCAACCATTCATGTTGACCTAATGACCATGGATCATAGAATGAAAATAAAAAGAATCAAGATAGGGGAGGTCTAGGTAATCGTGCAGGACGATACATGTAAGATGCTCCATGTCCCATCCGGACACAACACCCATATCCTCAAGGAGAGGAAAAAGAATAGAGATAAAGAAACAGTGAAGGAAATGAAGGGGAGGGTAAATGATTATCGTGCTATTATATGATGTTGGGGTATACCTGTGGCCATGCCCTGTAATCTCCCGCCACATCACAACAAGATCAGAGTGCTCGGGTAGGGTCTAGGTGGAGATAAGAGGTGGGGTGGAAGGATGGGGATAAAAGCCACAACCTTGGTCAAACTCAGCCATAGTGAGGGAAAACGATCTTCCTCATAGCTGAAAGTGAACCAGGAGAGCGATATCAGTGGGCATCTAGTGGTAGGCTGGCCCATCAAACTTCAAAGTGGTCATGAACTGAAAAAATAAATCCTTGTTTGTATGAGTTATAACCTTTAGTGTCTCAATGAGATGTGTATGTCCCAAGATCTCCTCAATCTCCTTAAAAATTACCAGACATTAGGGAACGCTCACGTCTAGGTAGAGGATTCTCAATTGAATAGTTTGGTAGGAGAATTGCCACAATCTCTCTACCGTAGGATAACCCTCAGGAAAAACCAGGCATGAATATGGCAGAGGGCGGGCAACAGTCGGTGCAAGCGGTGGTGGAATGGCTGGTGCCAGAGTTGAGGCTCCTTTCACAGTAGTATATGGTGGATTAGTGGATACCATAGTGGTATCATAGGGATGTATAGTACAGGGAGGAAGTGTTAGCTTGGTCAGGTCTACTGCAGGTGTGGATGGTAGCACTGAGGGGGTGGATCCGGAAAGAGTGGTAGCACCCGAACTTTCGACCATCATAGATGATGAAAAAGATGAAGCTATAGGATTAGTAGTATCTATATAAGGCTCCATAGGAAAGCTTGGATTAGTAGATGGTGCAGATGGAGGTGGCATACAAAGATAAGTAAGAGTGGCCAATGCTGGGGTTGGATAACAGGGAAATCCAAATCCAACCGCTCGAAATGTCAAAGACGAATCTGTTAGTGAGGAGGCCACTCACCCTCAGAAGTGGAATAATAACACTTCTCACTAACATGATATCTATCGTCCATACCTAGAAGAAAATAAAACAAAACAAAATAAGAAAAAAAAGAAAAATAATAAAAAGTGAGAAAACTAAAAATATAGTAGAACACGACGTTTAGATCCAGGGTACACGACATGTAATTTGAGATGTGGAAGAACCCATGGACTATAGATAGAAACACTTCATGGGAATGTGTTCAGAACAATGAAGAACACAGTGTGTATCATAGTCCACACACCGTGTACCCCAATATGGTGTGATTCCCATGTAAGGATCTAGACACAACACGACGAGGGCAGGGGAAAAGGGAATGAAATTCCATGTGGAAACTGGTACACATCGTGCATGTAAACATGGTGTGCGAGGCATGTATACCATCCAAACAAAGTCTTACGAAGGGTCTAAGGACACAATGTGTCCTGAAAAACACACCGTGTATGGTGACATGGGAAGGGGCCATGTCCTAGTAGACATGGTATGGGCCAAAAGGCTATGGGAAACACGGTTCATGGTGTGTACCAAACGCACATTCCATGTATCATCCAAATGATGAAATGGTGCCATGTGTGTCCATGTACAAGATGTATATGACATGTTTTCTTCGTACACCTCGTGTTCTTCATGGGAAGTCAAACGGTCAGCCGATCCAAGAAACGCCGTAAATGCTTTGAAAACAGGGAAATATAGGGTGAGGAAGTGTGTACCTTGTGTGAGGATCGTAATGTGGAAGAAATATGGACCAAAAATGAAGAGAAGTGAAGGATTGGAGGTAGAGGAGGGTGACTGTGTGTGGATGAAGAAAATGGGGAGGGAGGGGGGTTGCACAACACGAGATCAGGCCAGGTAGGGTTCATGCCTTTATAGCCGCGGTACACAACATTTACCAGGACCCACACACCATGTATCATTTTTTCTTGAATAATAATATAATATAATTATTATTGTAAACTATAAAATAATTAATATTAATAATTAAAATAAAAAATTTATTATATATATTATTATTTACTAAAAATAAATCTATAAACGTAATGTATTGGAAAATACACTTTGTGTGTCCTAAAATTGGAAAAGGAGAAGTACAACCTTCAGTCTGGTGCTTGGGGAAAGGTTCAAACCAGTGATAATTTGATCCAAAGGCAATCCATCAACCGCTGGAGTGATGGTTGAATCACTTATCATGTTTATTAATTATATATATTTAAGGTACATGGTTAATACTACATGGGATTAAGAAAATGTATGACATGTGGTTTTAATTTGAATAAAAGGGATGAATCAGGGAGATTAACTGAGTTCGATCCCGGGTCTTTTGAATCCAGGCCTAGGACTCTGCCAATCTACCAACTTCACCCACATGTATTCATTTATTTTAAAAATATTTTCTGTTATTAATGAAAACATGGATCACACGACGTATATGAAAATTCATGCCATGTGGTTTTATTAAAAGGACAAATGATGGAAATGGTCCAGTTTTCAGGATTCAAACCCGAGCCTTTTGAAAATAGTTTATGAACTTGGAAAATGAGTCCATCCTCATCCTGGGTTTTCTTGTATTTAGAAAAAATTGTATATTATTTTGAAAAATAGCACACATACCGTGTAATTCAATATAGGTATAAAAAGTATGAACCTTGTGTCGAAGGTAGGTATAGAGGGATTCAAACCAGTGATAGCTCAGATATATTCTAGTGACCTTACCATTAACACAAACATCATCCCTATTAATTAACTTAATTAACACATAGTTATAATACTGGTTTTATTAATATATACAACAAAGGAAAAGTACACTCAGTGTGGATGAGTGGTACACGATGTGTAATCTTTGGGTTGCCTCCCAAACAATGCTTTGTTTTAGGTTATTGGCTCAACCTACCTATCTTCTGTTACCTGAAATGAGTGGCAGTGATTGAAACCACCATATCCTCAATGTGATGGTAAAGCTTTAGGTGTTTTCCATTCACCATGAAAGGTTTTCCGTCTTCACCAACAATTACCACCGCACCATGGTGGAAAACATTGATCACTTGGAATGGTCCCGACCACTGGGACTTCAACATTCCTGAAAACAATCTCAAATGGGAGTTGACGAGAAATACCTGATCACCATGTTGGAAAGGTTTTCAAGAAATTATCTAGTTGTGGATCGCCCATGCCTTTTCTTTTTATAGTATAGCGTTCTCATACTCCTCCTATCGACTCTCATCAAGCCCCATCAGCTAGAACTTGTGCTTCGCTTTAGCAGTATTTAAATTAAAATGCAGGGCCTTGATGGCCTAGTAGGATTTATAAATCAACTCCATTGGTAGGTGGCATGGCTTCCCATAGACAAGGAGGAATTACGATATCCCCATAGTTGTCTAGAAGTCCGTTCGGTATACCCATAAGGCATCATCAAGCTTTTTGGACCAATCCTTTCAAAAAGCTCCCACCATTTTTTTCAAGATTTTTTCCAGCTCAAGATTTGATAATTCCATCTGCCCACTAGATTTGGGACGATAAGGTGTTCCCATGTGATGCCTCACCCCATACATAAGTTAGACATTATTTATTAAGGCATTGTCAAACTGGGTTCCCTTGTAACCGATCAACACTCATGGAACGAAAAATCTGGTGAAGATATTTTTCTTCAAAAAGAATTCAACTACCTTGTCTATGCCATGTCCTGTAGAAGAAGATTCCACCAACTTGGAGACATAGTCCACACAGATGAGTATCTAAGAGTTCCCATATGATGGGGTAAATGGCCCCATGAAGTCAATTCCCCAGATGTTGAAGATTTCAACTTCTAGGATAGGGTATTGAGGCATCTTAGCCCATCATACCATATTATCTGTCCTATGATATCAATCACACTTGGTAACAATGTGACGAGAATCCCTATGCATGGTAGGCCAAAAAAATCCAGATTGTAGGATCTTCGCTATTGTATGGTCTTGGTCATGATGTCCTCCAACTGGTGAGGAGTGATAGAACTCCAAAAATCCTTGAACTTCATTCTCTGGTATGCAAGAGAAAATCATCCCATTTCCACGTGATTGAAAGAGTAGAGGGTCTTCCCAGAAGTTCCTTTTCACATCAGATAAAAACCTCTTCTTCTTCTTGTAAATTAGATCGGGGTGAACTTCTCCTATAACCAAATAATTTTAAATATCTGCATACCTAGGTTGAAGTTTTATTTTGATTGAGAAAAGTTTCTCATCTGGGAAGTTTTCCATAATATCTATGTCCTCCTCCTTCTACAAATGATGTAGTTCTAGGTGGGAGAGGTGTTCAACAATAATTTCTCACTATCCTTCTTATCGTGGATCTCCAAGTAAAAATATTGGAGGAGAAGCAACCAACGGATGAGTCATGGATTTACATCCTTATTGTTCAAAAAATAATTGACTATTGAATGGTCAGTATATACAATAACATTAAACAACAAAAAATAAGTACGAAACCTATCAAATGAAAACACTACTACGGGAATTTATTTCCATGTGGTAGTGTAGTTCACCTGCACTTGATTCAATGTTTTTCTAGCAAATTAAATTGGTCGAAATATGAAATCCAACAGTTTACCTAGTACCGTGCCCACCGCATAGTTTCTAGAATCACACATCACTTAAAATTGCACCTCCAAATTTGGATAAATCATTAATGGATGATCCACCAATCTTTTCCTTAGATGATGAAAAGTTGTGGAACATGTCTCATCAAACTCAAAGATAGAATCCTTGGAGAGGAGATTAGTGAGTGGCTGGGAAATCTTCGAAAAGTCTCTAACAAACCATCTATAGAAACTAGCATTCCCTAGAAAACATCAAATGGATCTGAAATAAGTTGTAATGGGTAGATTTAAAATGAATTAAATATTTTCAGAATCAAATTCTATCCCTTTTATAAAGATCTGGTTTTCTAAGACGATACCACTCTACACTATACAATGACATTTTTCGTAGTTTAAAACTAGGTTAGTGTGCTCACACCTTTCCAAAAACAGTTCCATACTCCTTAAACAAGTGCTGAATGATTTTCTATAGATTAAAATATCACCCATAAATACCTAAAAGATTTTTTCATAGGGGAATATGAAGGTGATCTATTCTTGATATTTAGAGGAAATAAAGATTTGGTTATATCTAGAATAACCATCGAGGAAGTAGTAAAACTTGTCCCCCACTAGTCCTTCCACCCTATGATCCATGAAGGCCAGTGACTAGTAATCTTTCATTGTTTCATTGTTTAGCTTCTGATATTCTACATAGACTCTCCAACCCTTGACTGTCCATGTAGGTTTGAGTTCATTTTTTATCATTGGAGACCACAATGAAACCCCCCCTTTTTGGCACCACTTGTAGAGGGCTCACCCATGGGCTATATGAAATGGGGTATATGATTCCCGCATCTAATAATTTGATTAACTCCTTCTTCACGAATTCGTTTATTGGAGGGTTCAGTCGTCATTGTAGTTGCTGAGAGCTCTTTTATCCTTCTTTTAGTAGCAATATATGGGTGCAAATGGTGGGACTAATTCCTGTCAGATCTGCAACTGTCCATCCAATGGATTTATTTCTTTGCTTCAGAACTAAATGAAGTGAGTGTTATTGCTCTTGATACAATGCTACATTAAGTATAAATGGAATTGTTTGTTGATCCCCAAAATATCCATATTTTACAGATTAAGGGAGAGGATTTAGCTCAAGTTGAGGTACCTTCAGGATCGAGGGCACAATTGGTTGCATGTGTGTTCACTAAAAAATGTATGGAACAACTGTGTGTTACCATTAATAACCATCATGGCCTTCGAGAAATTACAACTCCTCGGGTTCATCTTGGATACCTGGGAAGAGTGGGTCATCAATGATAAAAGAACATACCAGACCATCTTCCTTGAAGATTCAATGCTCTTCTATTTCTGTTACAGTATAACAGTCCTCATGTTCCAGTCGTGATGCCTTCTTGACAACCTTGAGGATGTTGTAGAAGATTCTTTCATCTCCTAATCTAAAGATCAGTTCTCATTGGTGGACATCGATCAATACCTTACCAGAGTCCAAGAAAGGCCTTCCCAGAATCAAAGGTGTCTCCTTGACTTCCTCTATATCAAGAATGATTAAGTTGTCAGAGATATTTAACCTTCCTACCTTCACCGACACATCCTCGAGCTGACCCTTGGGATATTTGATAGAGCGATCTGCTAGCTGGAGGGCTACTCGGGTGGGTTTGAGGTCATTGATCCCTATATTCTTGGAGAATCTAAAGAAAATCATGTTAACACTGGCTCCTAAGTCACAAAGAGATTTTTCAAACTCACTGGATCTAATGGTACATGGGATTGTGAAACTACTTGGATCTTGGAGTTTTGGATGAAGTGAGCATTGTACCACTACCGAGCATTCCTTATTCAGTGAAATGGTTCCTAGATCCTCCTTATTTCAGTTTTGAGAGAATCTCCTTCATGAACTTTGTGTACGTCGACATCTGATTTAAAGGTTCAGCAAAAGGGATGTTTATGTGAAGCTTTTGAAATACCTCCATGAATTAACCAAACTGGCGATCCAGCTTCCTTTGTTTCATCCTATCTGGAAATGGTAAGGTGGGTTCAAAAGGCCTGACCACCTCTTTTCCCATACCATTGAGGCTTCATTCTCATTTTATGGTTGTTTTGATGAGGAGGGATCCTTCATTTGTGTTTCTTTAGCTGAAGAGGGTGATGGTTGATCAAGATTGTTAGCCTCACATTGCTTCGTAGTTGGTGTTTGAGGGATATCCTTCCCACTTCATAATGTGACTGCATGTGCCTCTTCTCGCAGGTTCTTCTTAGTGTAACCCAGTAGTGTATCAGGTTTCATTGAGAAGAGTTGGTTTTCTAGTTACCCAGTTTGATTATCTAGGATTTGAATGAAATATTCATGGTTTTTAAATCATGTTTTAGCTGTGGTGATAAATTTTTTCATCATTTTTCATGTTTTGATGGGGGTTCTTGCAGATTTTGATGTGTAGCTAGTGGATGTGGTGGCTACCTTGGTGGTTGCCGGTGAGGGTTTTGAATACCCTTGTTTTTTTAATTTCCCTACTCTTGTTGTATTGGATATGGGTTTTGGTACAATTTTTGACCATATCTAGGTGGTCTCTGGGGGGGAGGATTTTGTTGTTGCTGTTGGTAACCCATGTTTGTATGTTCTTGCCATGCTGTGTTCTAGTACTAAGGGTATATATTTGGCACCCAGTTCTATGAAACTTAGATCAAATCACTTTTTAAGGGTTTTCAGTTGACCCCAGGAATTCAACAATGATGTGGTTGTCACCACATTCACTGCATGCAAGATGGTTTTCTACTTGAACTTAAGATGTGTTCTTCAGGTTAAACAAATCAATCTTCTTATACACTTCATCCAATTGATTAGAGAGCATCATGGTGGAGTCCATTTTTTGCATACCTAGATTTTTATTTCCCTGCTCTGAGTGCGACTAGAAGATTTTGGAAAACATGTCCTCAAGGAGGTCAAAGATTTCCTCTGAAGATTTCCACATTACCATTTCTCCAACAAAGACATCTACCATGAATTTAGTGTTTGTGGTCAGGCCACTTTAGAAGATTTGTACTTTCATCTAGAGTAGAATTCTGTGGTGAGGAAATTTTCATATAATCTCTTTGAAGTTCTCCCAGGACATGTGTAAGGATTCCAAGTCATGCTACTAGAATTTTTGGATGTCATCTGCAGTGTCAACGTCTTCGATGGAGGAAAGTAAATGGACAAGAATGACTGGGCTAACGCCTCGTAGGTGAGGATGGACCGTTGAGGCAGTCCCTTGATATATTCTTTCACCTTATCCCTTAATGAGAAGGGGAATATGTGAAGACAGATGGAATATTCTGACACTCTATGGTAAGAGAAGGTGTCAAGGATCTCTAGGAAGTTGGAGAGATGAGCATTCAGGTCTTCACTTGGTAAAAAACTACATTACACTGTGTTTTGGATTACCTGCATAATTACTAGTTTGATTTCAAATTGATGGGCCTGCACTAGAGGTCTGAAAATCCCCATGTCTACCCATTGAATGGAGGGAATACCATTCTCTATAAGGATACAATGTTGGGGTAGTTGATCTCGAGCAGTTGGGGGCACAAATTATTGCTCAGGATATAAATAAGTCCCCTGACCTGGCTGTAGGTATGAAAACCACTATGGTTGGAACTATTGGTGTTGCTGCGGGCCATACCCTAGAACAATTGCATCTTTTTGGTTCCGATTGTCATCTGGACCAAATGGATGTCCAGCTCCATGGAGAGCAGCTCAATCTCCCTCTTCAATATGCACCATGGGGGAGTTTCAGTTGTGCTTGCCCATAAGGGTATGTCGTCACCTCAAGAGTGTTCATTCGATCTCCGGGTCAATTGTAATAATCTATGATGACTCATCACTCTTGGAATGAGTGATCTCACCACTCATACACCTATGAACCTGCACAACACTTAACATACCAAGCATAAAAGAGGAAGATAAAAAGTAATAAAAAGAGAAATGAGAGCAAGAATAGAATTTTCATAATTTTTGATTTTTATTTTCACTAAAATTAATACAAACATGATTTAAACAATTTTTTTAATTTTTCTCCCTAGAAAGAACACCAAAACATGGTATCATTCCTACCAATGTGTTATTTTCAGCAATCCAAATTATATTTCCCAAACAAGTATAGTACCATTAAGGGATCGATCCATAAGGAGAGGGATTTATTGTTGTTTTTTTTCTAGTTTGTAATTGTTTTATTGATGTTAACTGAAATTTAGAGCCGATTATTTAGTGTTTTGATAAAAAGGTGATTGGATTTAAATTTCTTAACAAAATACATGAAAGATAAAGAAAACAAATCTAGTTTGGATGAAAATTTGGAGAGAAATTCATTGTGGATGAGCATTTTAAATGTTGTTATTAAATAATTTTTGTTATGAGGTTGTGTTTTTAATGATAATTCACATATCTAGGTTTAAAATGTAACAGAACCCCCTTGGCCTGGTGAGTTTTTTTTTGAAATTAATAGAAACCAATTACTTTCTCGGGAAATTGATTTCTCTTATTTTTATTAATTGTATCTCTTTTGAGATGATTAAAACACCCAATGGTCATGGATGGTTTTAATCATAATTCATAAAGGATCCCTATAAATCATGTTCTTGGTCTGATATGAGGGTTTTATTGATATTTAGTATGAGTTAATAAGGAATTATGAGAAAGAAGAAAAAATAACTTGATTAGAATATCACGATGGAAAAATTACAACACATAATTGTCTACAACCCCAATATATAGGGAAGTTAGCTACTCATGGAGTATCTAGTAACTAAAAAAATTGTAGTACTTGAATTCAACCTCTTGAAATATTTGGAGAGAAGGTTATTGAGAAGGTAGCACAGAAGCACCTTCTCTCATCTCTTATGTCCTCTTATTTCTCTCTCCCACTCCCTTCTTGGTCGACTCCAAAGTGACCCCCTTGGAATATCTTAGAACAAATGAAACCTAAATGACTCCTGAACTTGGAGGTCCTGAATCCTATTTGTAGGTTTTAGTAGAACACGGTGTGTACCGGTAAGTAAAAGATGTGTACCCTTGTCAATGTGTTTTGGACATCTTTTCTCCGCCGTTAGGTGACCTAACACACAGTCTTTAACTTGGAAGATGGCTCCACCTGGTAGGTGGATGTACACGACGTGTAGCGCAACCATACATGGCATGAAATATCATTCATCAGCCACCAACCTCTTTTATAAGGGCTATATGACATGTATATGGAAAGTACATGGTGTGTAATATTTTTTTGGCAACATGAGAATGTATCCAGTCTTCTCAATCTGTGTTGTGGCAATAGTACACAACATGTAGTGGGAAGTACATGCTATGTATATTGGGATTTTTTTTCCTTTCCCAATTGGTGACTTTGTATAGAAAACACCTAAAAATCAGTGTAATCACCAATATAAATAATTTGGTCCAAAAAAGATTGATATTTAGTAAAAATGAGTTTTTATGCTTGTTAATATATATTAAAAAAAATGCACAAATTGATCACATCAGTTACTTAGAACGAAAATTATTTCATTGTCCATTGCATTTAGCATTAACATCATTCCCTTGGGTTTCATCCATTGAAAGAAGCAAAAAAAATAATAATGTGATAAATAATAATCCTAGTGGAAAACCACATAATAATGAAACATATTTTATAGGATGTCTAAATCGTTACACCTTATTCTGTGACACCTTAGGTTTAACCTAGGCCATTCATGATAATTATCAAAAAAATATATATGATTTTATCCTATACATAGACTTATCCTTAGGGTTATCACTAAGGTTTTATCATCCTAGTTTTCAAATTTTATCTAAAACTTAATCTGATACCGGGTTTATAAACATACTCTTTTCATACATAAATATCACATCTTAGGATATTAATAATCATTACATAACATAACAATACATTTTATAACTATGTTGTTCTAGTTACTTTTGAAAAATAGATGCATAAACTGTTGGTTCATAAAATATATACATACTCACCCATAAATTTCTTTTTAACTAGAACCCTTATAAGAAATATCATAATTAGGACAATTATTTATAACGTTGGGAATCGAAACATAAGAATGGGGGAGCTTATATGCCCAATAATGGTATAAAAGGAGATATCAATGATCACATAAGCATAACATGAACAGAAGGGTATGAAAACATGAGCATAAAATTTTAAAATCATAACATTATTATAAAATATCATAATTTTATGTTATTTAATAAATATTTTTAGTTTATAAGTCATGAATCATTATATAATAAAAGAACATGAGCCCGAGATCAAAACATTGGCACAGGACATGGAATTGTGGCATGCACATAAGCATAGAAAAAATTTTCCTTAGTAGTTATGGATTATTTATAAGACTATCATAATATATTGGTTTCACTACTTAAACTATAATTGAAATTTAGGTTCAATCCCAAGACTCTCATAATAGACATTGTACCTTATTGAACCGGGTTCACTTTCCATTCCTTTTATATTTATCACATGAGACATCAATCTTTACCCAATGCATTTGAGGGAGATATAGGTCACACCTATAACATAATTAAAATCATAAAATGGTGTACTAAAATATAATAAAACATTTACCATATCATAACCCATAGAAATATATTGGTTTCATAAACATTTCATCATTTCATTACCCATTGAAAAGAAATGGGATTCATAAAAATTTCATCAATTCATCATGGAATAACCCATGGAATAGGAATGGGTTTTATCAAATGATAATAATAACTATCATAAACCATCTATAGAAAGGAAAAATATGTTATCCATGGATCATATCCCTAGAAAAGCATAATTAAAATTAAGGGATATTATTTTTTATGAATATAAATAACATTAAAATATCTTTAAAACCTCCTTAAGAAATATACCATTTCCAGTTTAAAAATCAAATTTTAAAATATAAAACAATTCACAAAAATTAAATAGACCATTTCATTTTAATATAACCTTGTAAAATTATAAATTAATCTTTAAATCATTTAGTTTTAATGATGGTGGGAAATTCATTTAATGTTGTATTTGATAAAAAAACATTCCTTTCACAGTTTTGTAAAAAAATTCAAATTCAAAAAATGACAAGAAGATTCCTTTTAATTTTTTTAAAGACATAAATCTTAGATAAAAATGAATTTAAAAAATCATTGGATAATATTAAAAAAATTCTTGAAAACATTATTATTAAACATAGATATGAAAGAGAAAGGGTTTTTGACGGAATAGAGAGATAAAATCCATTTTACTTAAGTTTTTTAGTATCTTAATTAATTTAAGAGAGGAAAATGAAAGGAAACCATGTATTACAAATAAATAACTATAATAAAATAAAAATCATGAGATTATCCATATATAGATCATAACATTTCATTATTATAAACTTCATCATGAATAATTCTGATAAACAATGTGATTGTAACACAAAACCCTTACCTCTAGTTCCCCTTGTTTTGAAAGCAATATAACTTAATTAATAAATATATTATACTTATAAAAATTTATCTTCTATATAATTATTTGATCCCTTTATAATATTTTAACACACATTTATATCTATATTTATTCAAAATCATCATTTTCAGGTGTTTAATGTTTTTCACTTGAGCCTTATCCCGGTTGGTAAGGACTCCATAAGTGCATCCAAGTGACCAGGGATCAAATCCAGGCGGAGGAAGAATTTCCAGGCACTATAGTAGTACTGTAGCAGTACTGTAGTAGTACTGTAGTGGGAACTGTGCAGTATTGTTGTAGGAACTGTAGCGGGAACTGTAGCTGTAATTGTTTGGCACTGTAGTAGTCAGGAATATGCCCCCATTTGGGCCTTTGGGAAACCGATTTGGTCCCTGAGTCCTTTAAGGCCTTCGAGACACCTAGGCCTTCAGGTATGTAAGGACTTAGGGCCACATCAAGGCCTTCGGGCCACCTTTAAGTGCAGATGAAAACCATACTACCTAGAAGGAACAAGCTCAACAAGGAGGATGAGAAATGAGTTTTCACAACAACAGAAGCTAAATGGATTAAAAGAATGATAGGTTATGGCACCTGCCATCGGGACAAGCCTATGCATGCATTGGAATGCCCAGCCGAATAGCCATGCGAAGGTGGAGAGCTGATTTCACGAAGAAGATGCTGGGGAGGAGAAGTTTTAAGTAGTTAGTCTTGGTTCTATGTAATGTTTGAAGCCTACGGACAATGAATTCCTCCAAGGCCTTCAGGCCATGTAATACTTATGCCTATGGGCCTTGTAATGGTCCCACCTCACCCCTTGAAATGTGGATTATCAAAAATCAATAAAAAATGAAGGCCTTTGGGCCATTAAAGGTGTTTACAGTTTCATTTATCTTGAGTATTTTAGTTTTTAGTTCTTGTCCATGTACTTTGATCATAGTTCTATCATATTAAATATATTAATAATGATAAAAATATAATATTTATTCATTATATACATATATATAATCATCCATAAAAGTTATTGATAAAAAATTTATTACATCATTCCTGAATATGATAAATCATGTGTATGCATGAACACTATATTCACTTTTCTTCAGATAGTACAAAAGAATGGTAAATAATAATTAACCATTAAATAATCATTATAGTGTTATAAAAACCATATATATTAATTTAATCTTATATTTTTACCATCCAATTATAATTTAAATGAAAAACAAATCACAACGCATCATGGTGGTTGTAGTCCATGCGTACACACGATTGACATTATAATTTTTCAATGAATTGGAAGGTAACAAGGTACATATGATATTATAATTATAGATGTATAATTATTTAATAAATACCATATATAATCATTAAACCTATATTAATACTCATCCATAAAATATGGTGGTGAGAACTTAATAGTATTTCTACGTGGAGAGGGTAAGTCGTACCTACGCACGAGTGATACTTTCACTTCCCATTTGATGGGAAAGATGGTGAATAATGGTGGTTTAACAATAATAATAAAATTTCAGTTTATTTAGGATAATTATTTTTATAATTTTATGTAAAATACTATATCACTAGATTAGGTAAATACGAAGCAGAAAAGAAAGTGATCAATTTAGGTGATTAACTCTTCTTTCAAAGAACTTCTTTAGATCTCCCCAAAGGACCCTAGAGTCGGTCTTTTTGAAAGAAAAATTCTAACCTCTATAATTTGTATTCATAATTTTAAAATGTATTTTTTAGATTATGTTCTAGATATATGGATGAAGGTGGTGTAAATAAGGTAATGAGTAGGTTCCCTTTTATAATTGAGGTGAGGGAATCTTTTTGAATTTAAAATAAGATTAAATTATAATAAATTAATTATCAATAAAAATGAATCCAAATGGAATAGTATTGTAAAATAAGTTAAGATTTTGTTGTAATAACATAAAAAAATATAATTTATAAAAGTTTTTATATCCTTTTAATCCTTATAATTTTGATTAGCCCATGGTTTTCCAATTTTAATTTTAACTATAGTAACAAATTTTCTAATATTAAAGGGTTGTAATTTTTAATTATAAGGTAGAAATTAGACCATAAATAGAAAAGTTATGAAGTTTTAGACCATTTCATATAAAAATTGTCTTATTTAATCCTTTTAATAATTTATAAAATAATTTAATAAAATATTATTTTGAAAAATATCATTAATATCATTTTCGGCACTATTTATTTAATTTTCCTGAAAATACATAAGGAAAAAGTTTTTATTCGAATAAAATGTTTTCAAAAAACACTAATATTTCATATTATGCTATAAAATTCCTGTAAAAATATAATTTTTTTAAAATATATCACTTTAAATATTTTTAATATAATTTTTTTATTTTATCAGTAATTGAATGAATATTTTTTTGGCGTTGTGTAAGAATTTAATGTAATTATATAACAAGTAAAAATTAAAAATAAAATATCATAATTAATATAATTTAATTATATAAAAAATTACTATTAATATTCATTCATAACTAGTTTTTTTCCCTATGTGAACACATAATGGATATTTAAAACTAATAGAGTGATAAATTGTAAATTTATTTGAATTAAATAATATAATTCATTTTCATAGAAAAATGTCCATTAAAAAACAAAAGTTCAAGAATTAGGAGATAACATTTTTATTTAATTCATTCAATAATAATTAGGATGAAAAAAATTATACCCTTATCACTTAGATTTAACCCAAATTAACAGGATTTAACCTTTACCGAGGTGATAAATTTTAACATGATTACTATTCATATTGGTCAAACATAAAAGAAGCCTATTTAAAAAATTTGAAACTCATAATTCCAATTATGGAATAAATTTTATCAAATTCAATAAATATAATGTAGGAAATTAATTTTAAAATAAGTGTATAAAATGTGATCAAAACCACTTTAAAAAATATATTTTAAGCATAGAACTTGGTTTTCACTTATCCCATGCTAAGAAAAATACTAAATGAATGTTAGAAAATTTGATTTAATTTACAATATATATTTCATAAAAATAATTCACCAAAATTGATTAATTTAATTTATTAAGATAAAAATACATTACACACAGAAAAATAGTTTTCAGAAAAATATCACTTTTTCTTAAAAATTATTTTTATAATAAATTGATAACTAATGAATTATTTTTATACATATATAACCATAATTTTTTTAATTTAGTTATTAATATTATTACCCACTAATCTAATAGAAAGACAATAACTATTAGTAAAAATAATAGTATTTTAATAGTATATCACGGTTTTCTTAATCAAGATATTGTGTGTAATGAAACCTATGAAATAAATTAAATTTATTATAAAAAATATTTCGTAAAATATTAGGGTGTTACAATATGGGTATATTGTGTAAATAAATCAACCCCAGAATCCTAGAGCCTGTGATTACTGTATTATATTAGCACCAGACACAAGTGTCCACATCCTAAAGGACCTTATAGTTTAGTAGTCTTGGGAAACTAGATACATATTTGAATCTCACATTTCATTTGAAAACATAAAATAAAACATAGTATTTTCTATGATCACACAATTATTATCATTAACATATATATACATGTCAATCATAAAAAACTTCCAAGCATCCTAGGTAAAGGAAGTATAAAAAAGGGGTTAGCTCAGATGCTTAATATGAGTATACATACAATGGTAGCTGTCATGAATAAATAAGGAATAATCAATATTTCAAGTTAAATATATGAAAAATCATTTCATTTATTCAATAACTTGAGCATAAAGAATAATATGACAGAAAAAAAATGATGATCAAATAATTCCATTTAATAAGAACATGAGATTGAAACTTTTTCCTAGATGTCACAAACAATAAAATAATCAAATGGACATCAATAAATGATCTCATAATGATGAAATTAATAATTTCATACATAATAAAAAAAATCAAGGACTTATGACAATACATCTTATATAAACAGGTAAGGTTTCCACCAAATACCCAAGCTATTTTGTCTCATGAGACCCACTAATGCATTGAGGGGATATAGCAGGCCCTATCCATCACTTCATAAATCTAATGAATTCCTCATATGAATTGGGTGAAACATAATGAATGTAAATATTAACATTGAAAAATAGCATACAAAATATTAATACATCCCCCAATAAATAAACATAATCATAAATCGTCCAGAGTAATATAGTGAATGATATCAAAATAGTGAATCCCCATTAAAAATGATCACAAACCATTTGATGAAATATTATTGATGGTATCATTAAAACATATCCTTAGTAAAGCATAATTAAAATTAGGGGTTTTTATTGATGAATAAACATACCATAAAATCATTTTTGATGAAAATACCATTTTCAAATTGAAAATAACTTCTGAAAACTTATTTTTTTTAAACATTATGAAAAATATTTTCTTTGAAAATAACCATATAAAATTTTAAAGGAAACATAAAAACATTTATCAGTCATGATGGTGGGGGTGGGGGGAATTCTGTTCATGTTATATAAGTTAAAAACATTGCTATTTGTAAAAACGTCAAAAAGTACATCATTTAGAAAATGAAAATAATATTCCATTTAAAACATTTTTAAAAAAAATAAAAAATCAGTAAAAATTTATTAAATTAATTATTGTATTTTAGTGAAAAAAAATTATGTATAATATTTTTAGAAAATATGGATATAGAAGAAAAAGGATCTTCAACCAAAGAGAGAAATAAAGTATATTTTTCCATAAAAATATTCTATTATTTATTGAGTACATAAATAGATGAAAATGAAAAGAAAATGACTATTTTGTATAAATTTTCATAGGATAATAAAATAAATTAATTTTAATATATAATGATCAACTAATACTACCAACATAGACTTTAACAAAAACAATACTAAATAATTATGATATTGCGAAATAAATCCACACGTCAGGTTCGAGTTTCATTGTATGTGTTAAAAAATATAATATAATAAATATTTATTTACCATAAATATTTTCTAGAAATATAATAATATATGTTATTCCATATATTATTTAATTTCAATCTTTTATTAGCTATTTATTGATAATTATTTATTAAAATTACTATTTCAATTAATAACTGCTTTGTTTATGATGTATGTTTTGGTTTGGTAGTTTCAATCATTTTAATTTTATCATGGTTGTAAAACCCCAAGAATTTATAAATAAATTTAATATTGAAATCATGAAACAATTAGTCTCTACAAAACACCACTTTTTTATAACCTTTACAATAATTGTTTTCCACCTTTGTGATTTAATTTTCAAAAAACTGATATACACGGTTGCATTCAACAAGATATTTAAATTCTGATAATAAAAAATTATTTATTGGTGAATAGTAACATACCCTTATGAATAGTAACTTACCTTTATGAATAGTAATAATACCAATGGAGTAGTACCCTAATATAAGAATGTTTTAATAAATTTTTTGTTCCATCATTTTTATTTTGGGTTTAGTTTTTCTAAAAAATATGATGAATTTGATAAATTGATAAGTGGAGATGGAAACCTTCGCTCTCCACTCTCCTCTCACTCCCATATCCATCCCAACCTCCTCCTAGGGTTTCCTCCTGAAATCCTCTAATTTGGGGTTGGAAACACTCTGTTTCTTTCTTTCTTCCCCTATTTTCTCCTCATCCATCCTTCTATTGCTCTTCCAGCATGTGTTTTATTTATTTTCTATACTTTGAAGTTTATTTAATGGTTGGTCCATGCCTCATTTTCTTCCTCCATGGTCTTTCTCCTCGCTCTCTCTCTGGTTAAGGCACTTTGGAATTTTCTTAATTACTTTCAACTTATTCTTCTTCAGGAGGTCTTGGAATCTCGACGGGTTGTCTGATGATGAAGCTATTAGATACTCTCTCTGCATCTCCTACTTTACATTCTTCTGCGACTCTCCAGGTCAGATATTGAGTGGTGGTTCAAAGAGGTTTTTAGTTCTTTAGTTCGACATTTGATGGGTCTAAAGGTGCTACTTGAGTTATCTTACTTTATTTTTGTAAGGGTCAAAAATTTCTGCATCGTCATTGTTGTCATTGTTCGGAGCTCTTGGGAACTCAAACCACATCTATGAACTTACAATTTACTATTAATATCCTATTTGGATCTAGAGCAGTGTTACCAATGGGTTTTTAGATGTTTTTGTTTTGTGGCTGGTAGTGTTCCCAGTGCGTGGCCTTCGATGAGTGTTTTGGTTTTTCCGTTTTTTCTCAAGTATTCGGTAAATGTTTATTTTCTTATTTTGGGAAGTTAATCAGTTTGAAGATTGTTATAAGGTGTTTTTATCTATGGTTTTGGTTTGGTTTCATTCATGATTGGGGTTTATAATACTGTGATGTTTGATGGCATCTTCAAGGGACTTCGACGCTCTCCGGTGCTAGTGGTGCATGCTGGTGAAAGGGAAACAGTGATGCAGTCTGTAGTGGTGGAAGTGAGTGTTGAGATGATGAAGATGTGATTCTATTATGGTGCTGATGTGTTTTAGGACATCTACTATTCTCCTCAGGTGAATCATGGTATATGCTGGATCTTCTGTGATAGGGTTCCCTTTTGAATTCTAGAATAGGTGGCTTGAAGATGGTTTTAGCGCGGTGATGCTACACTATTTGAATTTTTTTTGAATTTTTAATTCAATCATGTGAGATGTATATTTTCGAGGGTGTGAGAATATCACTTGATTCTATAATGGATGTATTTGTTGTAGGTTCACACTTATCCTCAATGTGGTTTTTTAATAATATAAAAAACACATTGGATTGATAAATTTATTTTTGAGTTAAAAATTGAAATTGTATAAAGATTTAAATTATTATATAAAAATAAGGTT
Organism: Viscum album; assembly: GCA_963277665.1. Classification (NCBI taxonomy): domain Eukaryota; kingdom Viridiplantae; phylum Streptophyta; class Magnoliopsida; order Santalales; family Viscaceae; genus Viscum; species Viscum album. The sequence goes on from OY728158.1 coordinate 329,618,375, forward strand.
TTATTAATGATTATAATAATAAAATAGTCTTATAAAAATGCTCTTACTTAATTACAAATGATAAAATAATTGTTTTAAGTGTCAAAAATTCTACTATGCATTTTATGTCCGCTATTATTTTTAATAAATTTGTATATTAATAGAAAAAAGTTAAAATATAAATATTTATAAAATTATTATCATAAAATAAATTTCATTTTTTAATTCATAATGATGATATTTAGTTATGCTTAATTTATGATAATTTTATAAAATACTTTAGTTTTTTGTGAATATTAAAAATACTATTTTTAGTTTTTAGTATTTTTAATGAAATCAAAATTATATAATAATGATATAATAATTCTAGTCCACTATTGGGTAATAAAATATGGTATGAGGTGTCCCAAGTGTCTAATACAATTGGAAAATAACACGAGAAAGCTCATGGTTTTGCAAATACAACTAATGAGGTGTCCTTGGAAATTAATAAAAAACTCCCTCTCCTTTACTATAAATACCCAACCATTTCATCATTTTCTTTCATTCCAAATTAATCATACTCTAATATCAGGTATTTTTACCTCCTTATGAGTCCTCCCAAGGTGTCCTCAATCCCCCAAGGTGAATACCTTCATGTTTTAGGAGTTACTCTACAAGGTATGGGAATCTATCACCCTTATCTTTTTCAAGCACACTTATTATGTTATTCTCTTTTAATTTGAATTGGATTATGTTGGGATATGAAATTAAATAACACATTTCTATCCAGATTATGTAATAATGATGATATACCCATTTTTTCTCTCATCAATATACTATATGAATTTTTAAGTGATGTTGTTAGGATGCCAAATTTTTGTAAATAGACTTCTCAAATTCTCTTTTATTTCAAGTTCCTTTCTTTTATTTTTCTTTACTCAACACATTTCATCCAAATGTTATCATAACTCCAGTACCCTAAATGTACTATAATTTTGTTGTAACAATGGAAATATTCAACATAATATCTCCTTTATTTTTCTTTTACACTAGAAATGAAAACACTATCTGAGATGTATTAATTTATCACATTCAAGGATGAAAAGTTTTCAATTTATATAAATGTCTTAATTTTTTGTCAAGAAACAATTATTATTATTGAAAAAGACTATAATATATTTATTATAACTGAATTAAGGTTATGGAATCTTTTTTTACCATGATATTAATTTATAACTAAAAATGAGTTCATTGTAATAAAAACACCGCCAATTAACCCAAACAATTATCATTAAAATTTTATATAATGATTCACATTCCTTCCCAATAACCAAATAAATTATATAAACATGAAATATTATATATGTTAACAAGTAAAATAAAACATCAATTATGGATAAACATTATCATATTACATGTTTATCCTTACATGTATATAAGTAAACCAGTCATGAATACCAAGGAAGAAAACGCTCCCAAACAATAAAATTGAACCTCTTAAACCCATAAATATGGCCATGAATGAACTTAATAAGGCTATAATAATTCAATTATATATAGAATAGGTTATTTAAATATTAATTAATGAATTTAATTTTTTTATCCAAGACACTAAGATCAATTAAAGAACACCATCAGAGTTAAAGTAAGGGTTTTCTACCCAAACCTCCATTTTCTTTCGGGTTGCTCTTATAATCTACTAACCTCAATGAAATTATTAAATAATTTTATTTAATATTTATAAATTCTGTGTTAATATTCTATATATATATATATTTACAATACATAATACTTCTTTCTTTTATAGAGTTACATGTTTTAAAAGGATCTTTCAAATATTCTCCCCAATAGACAACCCCGTTTCAAGTGAACTTCTTTAATTCTTACATATTTTCAAGGGAAATATGTAATATATTTTAAGACATTATTTTTTTAAAAATAATAAATTTAATCATTAAAAACCATATTGGTTAATTTATGGTTTTATGAAATAAAAAAATTCTTTTCGTTTTAAAACCTCTTTAATATTTTTCTAAAACCGCGCTAAAATGTTTTATTTCTAAAGATTCTATAAAAACTCTTTTTACATGATTTCCCTTTACTGAGAAAACATTTATTCATAAAATATAATTTGAAGGTTCTTCCATATTATTTTATGGGATATAATTTTTTATAAACTGAATTTCATGAAAAATAAAAATTATTTTCAAAATATACTCTTGTTTCAAAAGAAAAAAGGAATTTTCTCATCTCAATTTATATTTTTTGAGATATAATCCTTGTTCACCACTTATTCCTTTCATGTGGTGTATATACTGACATTTGGTATATCATATCAAGAGTCTAATTATTCTCATGATATTCTGTTGGATTATTATTGGAATGTTTCATGTTGGTGTGGGACACTTTAGAATGTTTAAGGATTATTTCCTCAAGAGATTTTCAATGGTATCATTTAAAAGTATCTTCATCTATGTCAATATACTTTTTTAATATTGTACTTAATTGTGGTGTATATTTTATGATAACATGTACCATATTTAATTGAATGGTTTATGATTAGTTTGATTGTGGATGTGCTATCTTTAAACCATTCACCAATTTACTCTGAATGGTTAGTGTTTATACTTAATGATTTGGGAAAGTATTAAATTTCATATGTTAGATTCAGTATGAATTTATATGTTTATTTTGTTCACCCCATTCATATGAGGAATTAATTGGACTTAGTTAGTGATGGTTTGGGCCCACGATATCCCCTCGATGCATTGGTAGGTCTCATGAGACAAACTATGATTTGGCACAAGGCCTTGACAAAATGATTATTTATGGCCCTGGTATGAGGCTTTGACACTATGTTTATGATGTCCAAAATTATTCATTCCCTCATTGTAAAAATAGTAATTGAAAGTTCATGAGGTTATTCGACTAGTAGAATACACATTATTATACTTTATTATGTTATTATTTATTTATCTCTTATTCCTACCATAATATGTTTAGGTTAATTTTTTAAATGCATGTGTTTTTAGTTATTCACTATACCTAATGTTTACATTTGATATATCTTTCTCTATATTGTTTTCTCTTACTGATCATCTGATCTCACCCATTTCACATGTTTTATTTTTCCCCAGGTTATTAATTTTTATATTTTGAATGACATGCAAGGTTGACCTATGATTTATAGATTTTGTTAAAGGAGTTCTACATTGTTTTTTCTTTCAAGTTTTAATGTTGCACTTATATATGTTTTTGGGTTTCCAAAACTATTAATCTTTTCATTCCTTCAGGATTTGATTCCTTGTAATCATTCCAATGTAATGAAATAATACATCAGCTTCAGGAGACTGGGGTTGGGGCGTTACAATTGGCATCAATGGATGTTTAGTAAAAAACATAGAAGCTATATTTAAAAAAATAGATTAAGGAAAAAAACCCTAATATAGAATTGACAATACATATACAAGAACATCCTAGAATTTTGGTAAGGAATATATTATTTGGATCTTCCTAGAAAATGAATCATTGTCTAGATAATACAAGTGTATGTGGTTCTAGAACAGATATATCTAGGATTAACAACTCTAACGAGGTGTTTCAGGCTTGAACCATGGTAACATTGTAAGTGAAAATGTTCCATACTACACACCTAGTTTGACACTCCCAAGGGATATTATTAGGATAATTAATATTTTCATTACAAGCCATTATGAAGTATTTATGCCCTAAAAGTAACTAGAGTATATGGTTCTAGGATTTGTGTTGCATATATTTATGTTATGTGCTATATAATTTATAGAGTTATATATACTTATTTTATGAGATAATATATATGTAATTGATTAGAATTTATGCCTAGTAGAAGGAATTATAACTTTACCAATGCACATGATGCAAAGAGTAAGATGGATGATATATCTTATGGTCTTAAGACATCATTTTGAAGGAAGATAGTCTCCCAAGTAAACTTATCATATGAGGAAATAATATCATGTGTTGAAAATATATTTAAAGAATTATCTATGTCCTATGAAAATGAATGGAAGAAAGAAAAGAAGTAGATAGATGAGAAAAATATAGATATAGAAAAGAAGTGTTTTTCCACATGTGAGGAATGTGGAAAGAATAATCCTTGTAAATTATTTAAGGGAATGAGAGTTTCTTATAAGTGTGGAGAAAAATACACCAATTTAATGATTTAAAGGGACACAAAAAGTTTTCCAAATTATAATTCTTGAATTTCAAGGAGATGATACAATATGTGAATCAATGTCCTAAGTGTTAAAGGAATATTCCCCAAATGATGTTATCAGATAATGATCAGGTCATGATACTACTGCAGATGAAGTGGAAAGATTAATATGGTTATTAAAGAATCATTTAATTTTAATATTTTATAAAAAATTTACTAGTTATAAGAATTATATAATATATAAGGATTGTACTGCAGTACTATTTCATAAAGTATTTGAGGTCATATTATGAATTGTACCAAGGATAAGTGACTCAGTTGAAAGTTAATATCTTGAAAATGTTTATAGTTAAAGGAAAGAAAACCCTAAATATATTCCTTTTTATTTAGATAATGATGATGAAATGATTGATTTGGATAAGTATTGACTACCTAAAAATCTATTGTTTACTTTTTGACAAGTTGTCCATACTATCATTGATGGAGATCACAACATTTTTTGATATAAAGAACATATCCAATAGCATGTGTAATGATGAATTCATGTTTACAATAAGGTTTTATGATAATTTGAGTTATTAATATATTTCAAGGGGAGACGTGATGAAGATATTGACATGTTTAGATTGTAAAAATTTAGGACTTCTTCATGTTGATTAAAGGAAAACTAGGTTGAAGATGCATTGAGTAGGATATATCATTGAGTTCTAAACAAATGAGGATTGATAAGGACAATATGTACATGTTTCTAGCAAGGATGGATATGTGAATGATTCTAAATTATTGTATAATGAACTTTTGTAATGTTAAAACATTTATTAAATGGTTTATGTTTATCATTATATGAGGTTTTAGAGTTTAGTGTCACCACATGAAGCAACCTGTGATAAGAGATGATGTATAGATAGTTCATGGCACAAAAAATGGATAAGATTGTGATTATGATATATAAATGTATATTTATAATCTTATAGAGTGGAATAATTTATCAACTCTAGTAAAATATACTTAAATAAAAATGTTGTCCTATTATCAAATTTTTATCATGATATAAATGAAAATTATCATAACTGTATTTTATGGTTTGGTGGTAATGATCTTTCGTCTGAGCATGTTCTCTACCAGTTTCCATTAGCACATGATGGTTTGATTATTATTCCATGATAATGTTTTCTAATTAGAATTCGAAGTTTTGTAGTAACTAATGAATTTCTTTTTACCTCTTATTGTAAAGACCCGTAAAATTCAAGGGAAATTTTTTCTTAATTTTCTTTAGAGTTTTACAAGAATGCGGTTTCAGACGGCACCTGATTCCGAGGCCCGGAGTGCCCGGAATCAATTTCCGAAGTTTGGCTCGGGTACGTTCAGTGAACGAACGAGCGGGTTTTCCTAACTTTTGATCCGGTGCTCGGAATTTAAATCCGAGGGCACCGATGAACTCGCAGCGCCGAAATTCGCTAATTGAGACCTTTTCGGAAGTTGCGTTTGTTGCGGGTTGAAAGTTAGTTTTGGGGATTAAAAGATAAGTAAAATAAAATTGTGTGTGAATTTTATTTTATTCGTGGTGGTTAGACTCTCTCATGGGAAGTTGTTGGTGGGGCCCACAACCACCCAACTTCCCATGTGTGGTTATGAGGGAGGTGGGGCCCACACGAGCCCCCACCTTTTCAAATTCCCTAACCCCTCTAAACCCCCTCTTAAATTATGTGGCTCTCCCCTACATTAATTCTTGCCAACTTATCTCTTCATTTATTTTTTTGACAACTCTAGATTTTAATTAATGTAATGAATTCAACTTTTGAATTTTGAAAGGTTGGCAAAGTGAAAATAAAATAAGGTGTAGCTTATTTTATTTTGAGAGTTGCTGTGTTGTGTGGAGATTTGAGAGAAGAAGAGTTCTACACTTTGAAGAACTTCATCTTCCTCCTTGAAGAACGCGAAGAACACCGACACGCCATTCTATCTTCTCTCCACGTCAAAGAAAGGGAGACACCGCTTCCTCCTCGGTTTTCCTTCGTCGACTTGAGAAGTTTCGCCAACGACGTATCGCATCGGACGCATCCCTTCATCAACGGATTTGACGAACGACGACCGCGACGCCCGACCTCCGTGACGTCGTCTTCCGCGGAACGTAGACAAATCTTCGAACCTTATACCAAGGTAGGGGTTGTTGATTTCTTTTTGGTTTAATTATTTTATTCTTGATCATGAATTTAGCAAGTCTAACGTGTGGCTTTGAATTATCTAAAGTTGCATTATTATTTTAACGTGAGGGGGCCGGACCGCACGAACACGGCCGAACCCCCTCCATCGTTCTTTTTTATTCTTGCGGGTGGAAGCAAGTGGCGTGGTGCCGTCGCACCACGCGAATAATCGTGCAAATATTTTGCGCGGCGCCGTCACGCCACGCCGAGGAAGAATCTTCAAGAACGCGACGCCGTCGCGCCATGTTAAAAGGAATCAAGGCACGACGAAGGGGCGCGGTGCCGTCGCACCGTGCCGGACGACGAACACCGCGGCCGGTTCCGGGCCGCGGCGGGACGAAGAGACCGCGGCCGGTTCCGGGCCGCGACGGGATGAGAAGACCGGCGGCCGGGCCGCCGGCGTCGGAAGCCGAAGAGGGGACCGGAATTTCCGGTCCCGTTGGAGAAAACCGGCCGGCCAGCTGGCCGGCCGGATGACGTTAAACCGGGGGAATTAATCCCCCGGCCAGCGTATAAAACCCCCCTCTTTAAGAGGGGGGGCGGTTCCATGAAGGGGGGGGGGGGGGGGAAGCAGCCCCCCGGTTTACTTCTCCCAAACCGGCCCCCACGTGGGGGGCGTTTTGTTGCAAAGGCGCGGAACAAAGGCTGCGCCGCCTCTCAATCAGCGGGGGCTTAGCCCCCCGCGTGCCCACCTCGTGCGGCGCCAGGCCCCAGGCCGCCGCGGCCGCCGCGCCGCCACGCCGCCGTGCCGCCGCGCCACCGCCGTGCCGCCGCACCACCGGCCGGCCGTCCGGCCGGGCCGCCCCAGGGGGGCGTCGGGCCGGGTCGGCCCGGACCCGGACCCCCCCGTTTCGAACCAGTTCCGGTCTTTTGGCCATATCTTGAGCCTCGGACCTCCGAATGGCGAACCGTCTGCGGCAACGCGATCCGTGGATCGAGACGGTCGTTTTGGTATATCTCACCCAAGGTTTCGGTTTACTTTGAGTTCGGCCGGGTTGGTTCGTTCACGAAACCAACCGGGCCTTCGGAGCGGAAACTCTCATATCTTAAGCTACGGACGTCCGATTGACGTGCCGTCAGCTGTGTTGTGTCCCTCTTAGTGAGACGAATCTTTTGGCATACTCCGCCCAAGGTTTGGACGCAGGTGGAGTACGGTCGAGTTGGTTTTGCCTTAAAAACCAACCGGGCCCCGGAGACGAAAATGCCAATAACTCTCAGACCGGGCGTCCGATCGACGCGCCGTCTGTTGCGTTGAGTTCCTGTTGACGATACGGAACTTTTGGATACATCAACTCTGGTCTTCGTGACAGTTGATGTATCAGCCTCTCGGCTCGTGGAGCGGATCCTCCGAACGAGCTTGCTATGTGCGGGAACCCTAGTGCTGGCTGCGACTGTTCTACTGCTACGAATACTACTGCTACTGTGACTGCGACGACGACAGTACAGAGATCCTGTGTGGATTCGACGACGACGACTTCAGCACTCAGCGATCCTACGTGGATCAGTGCTACAGGTCCTGTGTGGGCCCGATCCTGTGTGGGTCCTTGCGCTCAGCGGTTCTGTGTGAGCCAGCGCCTACAGGTCCTGTGTGGGCCCGATCCTATGTGGGTCATTGCGGGGGTTAGTTACCTATCGATCCTTCGTGGGTCCGACGACTTAGATGGATCAGTGATCATCTTTATCGTCCTCTGAAGAAGTATACCTGTGTGAGATGAATCCTATTGCTTTCCTGTGTGGATTGTGTTGTGCAATCCTGTGTGGATTACGTTTTGCTTTCCTGTGTGGAATACGTTTACTTTCCTGTGTGGACTGAGTTGTACTTGGGCTCGGAGGTTAGAGCGTATTTGAATTGATGACTTAGGTATATGTATGGGCATATACCTAAGCAGTGTCGGTTATTACTTCGTGATTGTTACTTTTATTCGTGGTTTATCCTTTGTGGATTTGAGAGACCTTCAGGGGTCTCGGGGTCCCTACTGAGTAGCTTATACTCACCCCTGCACGGGCATTGCCCACACTACGTTGTGTTGGTTGCAGACGACGGACAGCGTTGACCTTAGCTGAGGCTTGCAGAGCGGGACGGTACCCGGAGGTGGTCCACTGGGCGGGACGTGCACGGAGCGGACGGCGGGACCCGTGGAGCAGAGGAGCTATCTGTACCCACCCCTCGGGTGGGATTTCCAGTGGTCAGCTCGGTGTAGCGGCTTTTACTTTTCAGTTGCTGTTTTCCCTTTCGAGTTGTACTTTACTTTTAGTTTGGGTTTGTATTCTGCCCATTTACTTTTCCGCACTTTCAGTTGTACTCTGCTTTGTTTAGTGTTTACTTTCCGCTTGCTTACTCTGTGGTGTTTGTTACTTTTCAAAGGTAATGCCTTCCCTTTTTACCGGGATTTACGCCTTGGTGCTAGTCGCCAGCCCCTGGCCTATGGAAGGCGGGCTTGGGGTAGTCACGGCACGGACCCCGAGGGCGGGTCGTGACAAATTGGTATCAGAGGAGTTCGGTTCTACCGCGAACTCTGATCTTTCTATGTGAAGCAATAATGTTTAGCGTATTGAGTGTGGTTATCAGACCAGGGAGTCCAGTGTTGGTGCGGCGGCCGACGTATCCGTACACCAGGACCCTGACTTCTGATTTCCGACTTAATGCACGAAGACATTGATTGCGTGTGTGTTTCAAAGTTTTCTTTGTGATTACTTATATCAGCTCACCAGGTATACTGTTCTAACCGTGGCGCACCTGTTTCCTTTTCAGGATGGCCCCACGACGACAGCCAGCTAGGGTTCCGAGAGTCGAGCGAGACGACAGCCCACCGAGCGACGAGGCCTCGGTGCAGGGCCCTTTTCCAGTAGTGGCACTGGCGGTAGCTTTACCCGCCGAGCCCCCGATGCTTCCAGCAGCAGCCGCTGACGATGCACGTCGCCTCAGCGCACTGCATGAGTTTCAGCGCCAGCGACCGCCCAGGTTTCGCGGGGAGACGGATCCCCAGGCAGCAAAGGACTGGCTGGAGGCAGTGGTTCGAGTGTTTAGGCTAGTGAGGGCACCAGCAGACCTCATGGTGATCCTCGCTGCGAGCCTACTACACGCAGCAGCGGGACGATGGTGGAGCTTGATGCTCCAGGTGCACGATGAGGCATCTCTTCTTTGGACGGACTTTGAGAGCCTTTTCCGCTCGGAGTTCGTCCCAGCCACCCTTCGTGCGGTGCGTATCCAGGAGCTTCTACAGCTGCGGCAGGGCAGCATGACGGTCGCTCAGTACTCGGCGAGATTTACCGATCTCTCGCGCTACTCGACCGACATGGTACGGGACCCATTCTTCCGGGCCTGGATCTTCGAGTAGGGTTTGAGACACGAGATCAGGGCATCGCTGAACTCCCTCATCATACCGACTCAGACAGGAGTACTGGAGCGGGCCCTTCTGATCGAGAGCTTCCTTGCTGAGTCTACACCAGCACAGCGACCCACCGCAGGGCGGCACGTGGCAGAGTCATCTGCAGCAGGCAGTCGACGGATGACTCAGGGGTCCAGACAGACCAGACCTTCGGGCAGACGATCTCAGGGCACTGGCTCAGCAGTGCGGGGCACACAGCTAGGAGCCAGTCTTACGAGAGGCAGACAGTGCTACTCGTGCAGCGGGCAGGGCCACATGGCTCGTGACTGCCCGACCCGCCGTGCCGAGGAGCAGCAGACGGTTGAGGGACCACCGAGGCAGAGGCAGAGGGTCGACCGTGGCGGTCCGCAGGGAGGAGGCGGACGAGGCAGAGGAGCTGGACGAGCAGCCGGTGGTGGGCGACGCTTTGAGGCTCTGCCACCACCACCACCAGGAGGTCCACCCCGACCATAGGGAGCTGGCGGGCAGCGACATGCACAGCTCCAGGCAGCAGAGGCCTACGACCACAGCGCACCCGAGATGATTCGAGGTACTATCTGTGTCTACTCCACCCTTGCTGCAGTTCTTATAGACACAGGAGCGAGTCACTCTTTCATAGCCGCTGCCCTTGTTCGGAGCTCGGAGATTCCGACAGAGCCGTTGGCTCGATCCTTACGGCTAGAGACTCCTACGGGAGCAGACTCGACGATTACGCACTGGTGCCGGCAGTGTGAGCTTACTCTAGGAGGCGAGAGCTTCGGCTGGGATCTTCTTGTAGCAGCGTCGAGGCCTTACGACGTCATCTTGGGCATGGATTGGCTATCTACGGTCCATGCACAGATTGACTGTTTTAGGCGCAAGGTGCGATGTGTACGCACCGACGGGAGCAGGTTCACCTTCACCGGCAAGAAGGGAGCCTTAGCAGCACAGGATGGACATCCGCGGAGGAGAGGACAACCCATCACTCATCAGTTGGCTAGCCTCATCCTTGGAGCAGTTGACGTGCGGAGTCCTGGTTTTCCTGCAGTGGTGGATCAGTTTGCGGACGTTTTTCCCGACGACGTTCCAGGGCTACCTCCTTGCAGAGAGGTAGACTTTTATATTGACTTGTACCCCGGGACAACCCCGATATCCACTCCAGCATATCGGATGGCCCCCGCCGAGCTTCGAGAGCTACGGGTACAGTTGGAAGACTTGCAGGGCAAGGGGTTCATCCGACCCAGTGTTTCACCCTGGGCTTCCCCGATATTGTTCGCCAAGAATGCGGACGGGAGCTTGCGACTTTGTGTTGACTATCGTCGCCTGAACCAGGTTACAGTGAGGAACAAGTATCCGCTACCAAGGATTGATGACCTCTTTGATCAGCTCAAGGGAGCACGGTGGTTCTCGAAGATAGACCTCAGGTCAGGCTATCATCAGCTCAGAGTCAGAGACGAGGATGTGCAGAAGACAGCCTTCAGATGTCGGTATGGCCACTATGAGTTCTTGGTTATGACTTTCGGTGTAACCAATGCCCCAACAGTGTTCATGGCTCTCATGAACAGGATCTTTCAGCTATACCTCGATCGGTTTGTCGTGGTCTTCATCGACGACATTCTGATTTACTCTACGACAGAGGAGGAGCACGCCTATCACTTGCGAGTTGTTCTTGACACACTCCGAGAGAACCAGATTTATGGTAAGCTCTCGAAGTGCCAGTTCTGGATACGTGAGGTCCACTTTTTGGGACACGTTATCTCTGAGGCGGGAGTTGCGGTGGATCCCGCGAAGATTGAGGCTGTGTTAGCTTGGGATCCACCCAGGAGCGTGACTGAGGTTCGGAGTTTCTTGGGACTAGCTGGATACTATCGGAGATTCGTGCCAGACTTCTCTAGAGTTGAAGCATCACTCACATCTTTGACGAAGAAGGGGAAACCCTTCGTGTGGTCAGACAGATGTCAGTAGAGCTTCCAGGAGCTGAGACAGAGATTGACCTGCGCACCTATCTTGAGGTTGCCTGAGGAGGGAGTAGGGTACGTAGTCTACTGCGATGCATCAGGGACCAGACTCGGATGTGTTCTGATGCAGGAGCGGGCCGTGATCGCCTATGGATCACGTCTGTTGAGGCCGAATGAGCAGAACTATGCTACCCATGACCTGGAGTTAGCAGCAGTGGTCTTCGCTCTGAAGACATGGCGACACTATCTGATGGGCGAGCGCTTTACAGTCTTTTCCGATCATCAGAGTCTCAGGTATATCTTCTCGCAGAAGGACCTGAACCTGAGACAGCGGCGATGGCTCGAGTTCCTCCAGGACTATGACTTTGAGATAGTCTATACTCCTGGTAATGGAAACGTAGTAGCCGATGCCCTCAGCAGGAGGACGGGCATTCAGCTACTTGAGGAGGCGACGGAGCAGCTAGCCTCTTTGCAGATATCCTTCGTGGATAGAGATGGAGCAGCCTTTCTTCAGCCTCTCACAGTCACTCCTCCACTACTGCAGCGGGTCAGAGAGGCACAGCGTGAGGACGCTGACTGTGAGACACGGCATGCACAGATATCCTCGGGACAGGCACCTGATGGTTTCTCCCTTGGAGCAGAGCACGACATCCTTTTCAGAGGACGTACCATGGTACCAGTTGCTTTGCGAGAGGAAGTACTGAGAGAGTTTCACACTTCTCCTTTAGCGGTACATCCTGGAGTGGCGAAGATGTACCAGGACCTCAGACGACAGCACTGGTGGCCGGGCATGAAGAAGGCTGTAGCAGAGTTCGTTTCTCGATGCCTCACCTGTCAGCAGGTAAAGGCAGAGCATCAGGTACCAGCAGGCTTGGTACAGCCCTTGGAGGTTCCGGAGTGGAAGTGGGATGGCATATCTATGGACTTCGTGACTGGACTTCCACGCACTTCCAGAGGTCACGACTCCATCTGGGTGATTCTTGACCGACTCACCAAGTCGGCACACTTCTTACCCATCAGAGAGCAGGGCTTAGTAGAGAGCTTGGGACGTCTCTACGTTCAGGAGATTGTGCGGCTCCACGGCGTGCCATCATCTATCATATCCGATCGAGATGCCCGCTTTACTTCCCGGCTTTGGAAGGGGTTACAGGAGGCGTTCGGGATGCAGCTACGTCTTAGCACCGCTTTTCACCCTCAGACGGATGGTCAGACGGAGAGGACCATTCAGACACTCGAGGACATGCTCCTCGCATGTGTCCTCGACTTTGGTCGTAGCTGGGAGGACCACCTACCCTTGGTGGAGTTTTCGTACAACAATAGCTACCACTCCACCATCGGGATGGCACCGTACGAGGCGTTGTACGACCGACCATGTAGATCTCCTTTGTGCTGGACAGACCCTGGGGAGTCAGCACTCGTGGGACCGGAGATGGTCCAGGCCACGACAGAGAAGGTCCAGGTCATCCAGGAGCGGATGAGGACAGCTCAGAGCCGGCAGAAGTCATATGCTGACAGGAGGCGGAGGCCACTGGAGTTCGAGGATGGCGACCACGTCTTCTTGCGGGTCTCACCTCGACGTGGTATTCGGAGATTTGGCCGAGGCGGCAAGTTATCTCCGCGCTTCATCGGACCCTTCCAGATTCTCAGCAGGATTGGTGAGGTGGCTTATTGCCTGGCTCTACCACCTCAGTTGCACCGGGTGCACGACGTCTTCCACGTATCCCAGTTGAGGAGATACGTGCACGACCCGACGCACATCATTGATCATGGGGAGCTTGACGTTGACGATGGGGCAACTTTTGCGGAGGTCCCGGTGGAGATAGAGGATCGACAGGAGCGGGTCCTGCATGGGCCATCAATTCCTCTTGTGCGCATCAGATGGCAGCACAGGAATCTCCAGGAGAGCACATGGGAGCGCGAGGCTCAGATGCGTGCTCAGTACCCTCATTTGTTTCCCTAGTTTTTGATGTATCTTTACGGGGACGTAAAGCCCTGAGGTGGGAGTAATGTAAAGACCCGTAAAATTCAAGGGAAATTTTTTCTTAATTTTCTTTAGAATTTTACAAGAACGCGGTTTCAGACGGCACCTGATTCCGAGGCCCGGAGTGCCCGGAATCAATTTCCGAAGTTTGGCTCGGGTACGTTCAGTGAACGAACGAGCGGGTTTTCCTAACTTTTGATCCGGTGCTCGGAATTGAAATCCGAGGGCACCGATGAACTCGCAGCGCCGAAATTCGCTAATTGAGACCTTTTCGGAAGTTGCGTTTGTTGCGGGTTGAAAGTTAGTTTTGTGGATTAAAAGATAAGTAAAATAAAATTGTGTGTGAATTTTATTTTATTCGTGGTGGTTAGACTCTCTCATGGGAAGTTGTTGGTGGGGCCCACAACCACCCAACTTCCCATGTGTGGTTATGAGGGAGGTGGGGCCCACACGAGCCCCCACCTTTTCAAATTCCCTAACCCCTCTAAACCCCCTCTTAAATTATGTGGCTCTCCCCTACATTAATTCTTGCCAACTTATCTCTTCATTTATTTTTTTGACAACTCTAGATTTTAATTAATGTAATGAATTCAACTTTTGAATTTTGAAAGGTTGGTAAAGTGAAAATAAAATAAGGTGTAGCTTATTTTATTTTGAGAGTTGCTGTGTTGTGTGGAGATTTGAGAGAAGAAGAGTTCTACACTTTGAAGAACTTCATCTTCCTCCTTGAAGAACGCGAAGAACACCGACACGCCGTTCTATCTTCTCTCCACGTCAAAGAAAGGGAGACACCGCTTCCTCCTCGGTTTTCCTTCGTCGACTTGAGAAGTTTCGCCAACGACGTATCGCATCGGACGCATCCCTTCGTCAACGGATTTGACGAACGACGACCGCGACGCCCGACCTCTGTGACATCGTCTTCCGCGGAACGTAGACAAATCTTCGAACCCTATACCAAGGTAGGGGTTGTTGATTTCTTTTTGGTTTAATTATTTTATTCTTGATCGTGAATTTAGCAAGTCTAACGTGTGGCTTTGAATTATTTAAAGTTGCGTTATTATTTTAACGTGAGGGGACCGGACCGCATGAACACGGCCGAACCCCCTCCATCGTTCTTGTTTATTCTTGCGGGTGGAAGCAAGTGGCGTGGTGCCGTCGCACCATGCGGATAATCGTGCAAATATTTTGCGCGGCGCCGTCGCGCCCCGCCGAGGAAGAATCTTCAAGAACGCGACGCCGTCGCGCCACGTTAAAAGGAATCAAGGCACGACGAAGGGGCGCGGTGCCATCGCACCGTGCCGGACGACGAACACCGTGGCCGGTTCCGGGCCGCGGCGGGACGAGGAGACCGCGGCCGGTTCCGGGCCGCGGCGGGATGAGAAGACCGGCGGCCGGGCCGCCGGCGTCGGAAGCCGAAGAGGGGACCGGAATTTCCGGTCCCGTTGGAGAAAACCGGCCGGCCAGCTGGCCGGCCGGATGACGTTAAACCGGGGGAATTAATCCCCCGGCCAGCGTATAAAACCCCCCTCTTTAAGAGGGGGGGCGGTTCCATGAAGGGGGGGGGGGGCAGCAGCCCCCCGGTTTACTTCTCCAAAACCGGCCCCCACGTGGGGGCCGTTTTGTTGCAAAGGCGCGGCACAAAGGCCGCGCCGCCTCTCAATCAGCGGGGGCTTAGCCCCCCGCGTGCCCACCTCGTGTGGCGCCGGGCGCCAGGCCGCCGCGGCCGCCACGCCGCCGCGCCGCCGCGCCGCCGGCCGGCCGTCCGGCCGGGTCGGCCCGGACCCGGACCCCCCCGTTTCGAACCAGTTCCGGTCTTTTGGCCATATCTTGAGCCTCGGACCTCCGAATGACGAACCGTCTGCGGAAACGCGATCCTTGGATCGAGACGGTCGTTTCGGTATATCGCACTCAAGGTTTCGGTTTACTTTGAGTTCGGCCGGGTTGGTTCGTTCACGAAACCAACCGGGCCTTCGGAGCGGAAACGCTCATATCTTGAGCTACGGACGTCCGATTGACGTGCCGTCAGCTGTGTTGTGTCCCTCTTAGTGAGACGAATCTTTTGGCATACTCCGCCCGAGGTTTGGACGCAGGTGGAGTACGGTCGAGTTGTTTTTGCCTTAAAAACCAACCGGGCCCCGGAGACGAAAATGCCAATAACTCTCAGACCGGGCGTCCGATCGACGCGCCGTCTGTTGCGTTGAGTTCCTGTTGACGATACGGAACTTTTGGATACATCAACTCTGGTCTTCGTGACAGTTGATGTATCAGCCTCTCGGCTCGTGGAGCGGATCCTCCGAACGAGCTTGCTATGTGCGGGAACCCTAGTGCTGGCTGCGACTGTTCTACTGCTACAACTACTACTGCTACTGTGACTGCGACGACGACAGTACAGAGATCCTGTGTGGATTCGACGACGATGACTTCAGCACTCAGCGATCCTACGTGGATCAGTGCTACAGGTCCTGTGTGGGCCCGATCCTGTGTGGGTCCTTGCGCTCAGCGGTTCTGTGTGAGCCAGCGCCTACAGGTCCTCTGTGGGCCCGATCCTGTGTGGGTCATTGCGGGGGTTAGTTACCTATCGATCCTTCGTGGGTCCGACGACTTAGATGGATCAGTGATCATCTTTATCGTTCTCTGAAGAAGTATACCTATGTGAGCTGAATCCTATTGCTTTCCTGTGTGGACTGTGTTGTGCAATCCTGTGTGGATTACGTTTTGCTTTCCTGTGTGGAATACGTTTACTTTCCTGTGTGGACTGAGTTGTACTTGGGATCGGAGGTTAGAGCGTATTTGAATTGATGACTTAGGTATATGTATGGGCATATACCTAAGCAGTGTCGGTTATTACTTCGTGATTGTTACTTTTCTTCGTGGTTTATCCTTTGTGGATTTGAGAGACCTTCAGGGGTCTCGGGGTCCCTACTGAGTAGCTTATACTCACCCCTGCACGGGCTTTGCCCACACTACGTTGTGTTGGTTGCAGACGACGGACATCGTTGACCTTAGCTGAGGCTTGCAGAGCGGGACGGTACCCGGAGGTGGACCACTGGGCGGGACGTGCACGGAGCGGACGGCGGGACCCGTGGAGCAGAGGAGCTATCTGTACCCACCCCTCATGTGGGATTTCCAGTGGTCAGCTCAGTGTAGCGGCTTTTACTTTTCAGTTGCTGTTTTCCCTTTCGAGTTGTACTTTACTTTTAGTTTGGGTTTGTATTCTGGCCCATTTACTTTTCCGCACTTTCAGTTGTACTCTGCTTTGTTTAGTGTTTACTTTCCGCTTGCTTACTCTGTGGTGTTTGTTACTTTTCAAAGGCAATGCCTTCCCTTTTTACCGGGATTTACGCCTTGGTGCTAGTCGCCAGCCCCTGGCCTATGGAAGGCGGGCTTGGGGTAGTCACGGCACGGACCCCGAGGGCGGGTCGTGACACTTATTAAGAGGATATTTTAACCATATTCTTTATGTGGGTTTCCCACAAGGTAATTTTCTAGTATCAACCATTAACATTAGAATTTCAATTTCAAATTTCAAGGATGAAATTTTTTAAATAGGGGAGAATGTGACACTCTAAGGATTTATAAATAAATTTAATATTAAAAAAAGGAAACACCCAGTCTATATAAATCACCACTTTGTTATAACTATTCCATTAAACAAAAATTTTCTCCCACTATGATTTTATTTTTGAACAACTGACATACACAGTTGCATTCAGTAATATATTTAGAGTCATATAAGAAAAACATAATTTTTGGGGAATATTAACACACCATTATGAATATAAACTTATTCATAGGAATATTTATATGACCAATCAAGTAGTAACCCCACCTATGAAATTAAAAATAAATTTTTTGTTCCGTCATTTATATTTTGGGTTTAGTTTTTCTTAAAAATATGATGAATTTGATAAATTAAATTTTTCGGTAAAAATTTTACATTTCAATGAGATTTTAATTATTATATAAAAAGGGTTTTATTAAAGTTTATAATAATGAAATAGTTTTATCAAAACACTCTTCTTTAATTACAAAAGATAAAATATTTTTTTTAAGTGTTGAAAATTTTACTATGTATTTTACTAGGCATTTTATGCCCACTATTATTTTTAATAAATTAGAATTTTCATAGATAAAAGTTAAAATTTTAATATTTAGAGAATTATTATGATAAAATAAATTTAATTTTTGAATTCAAATTGTCGATATTAGGTTACACTGAATTTATGAGAAATTTATAATGTTCTTTAGTTTTTCGTGAATAGTAAAAATACAGTTTTCAGTATTCATTATGTTAAATGACATTATTATGATGTAATCATGATATAATAATTCTAGTAGACTCTTGGGTAATAAAAAATGATATTAGGTTTCCCAATTTTCCAATACCATGGGCAATCCCCCAGTTTTGAGAATACTACTAATGAGGTATCCTTAGAAATTAATAAAAAACTCCCAGTTTGTTACTATAAATAACCACCCATTACATTATTTTATTTCATTACAAATTAATAATACTCGAATATATTGTATTTTTACCTCCCTAAGAGTCCTCCCAAGGTGTACTTAGCCCCCAAGGTCCCATCCTTCATGTTTTAGGAGTTACTCATCAAGTTAAGGGAATCTATCACCTTTATCTTTTTCAAGAACTCTTATTATGTTATTCTCGTTTAATTTCAATTATATTATGTTAGGACATGTCATTACATATCCACTTACTGTACATATTATTTAATAATGACAAGATACCCCTTTTTCTCTCATCAAAATATTTTATTAATTTTTATGTGATGTCATTTGGCTGGCGAATTTTCATAAGGGATTTCTCAACTTTTATTTTATTTTGAGTTCCATTATTTTCCATTTCATTCCACAATCCCTTTAATACAAATGTTATGATAACTAAAATACATTACGTGTACTAGAATATTTTTTTCAAATTGGAATAATTCATCATCATATCTTCTTTATCCTTCTTTTATACTAGAAATGAAAATACCATCCGAGATGTGTTAATTTATCACATTCAAGGACGACATGTTTCCCATTTCTATTCCCGTCTTCAATTCTGGTCATGAAACAATTATGATGGTAGAAACAGACTATAATATATTTATTATAACTTATTAATATTCTGGATTATTTTTTTACACATAATATCAATTTATAAATAAAAATGAGTTTTTGTGATAAAAACCACTAATTAACCCAAAGAATTATCACTAATGTTTTATATAATTATTCATATCCACTCCCAATAACCAAATTAATTAAATAAATATGAAATATTATGGATGTTATAAAATAAAATACAAATTCTATTCTTTATAACCATTCTCATCTTACATTTTTATCCTTACATGTATATAAGTAAACCAGTCATGAATACTAAGAAGAAAACGCTCCCAAACAAAAAAAATTGAACCACTTAAACCCATCAAGAAGGCTATGAATGAACTTAATAAGGCTATACTAAATCAATTAAATAATGGATAGGTTCTAGAATTATTAATTAAGGAATTTAATTTGGTTATCTAGGACACTAATATCACGTGAAGAACACTGACATACATAAGATAAGAGTTTTCTACCTGAACCTCCATTTTCTTTCGGGTTACTCTAATAATATACTCACCTCAATAAAATTATAAAATAATATTATTTACTATTAATAATTTTTGTGTGAATTATATATATATATATATGAAATATAATCCTTCTATATTTTATGGAGTTATATGTTTTAAAAGGATCTTTCAAAAATTCTCCCCAACAAACAACCCAGTTTCAAGGTAACTTCTTGAATTCTTACCTATTTGGAAGGTTAATATGTAATCTATATTAGTAAATTATTATTTTCATAAAATAAATTTTTTTATCATTTTGAAGCATCACATTTAATTTATGGATTTATGAAATCAATCACACGTTTCCATTTTAAAATCTCTTTAATATATTCTTAAAGTCGCACTAAAATGTTTTATTTCTAATGCTTTTTTAAAAACTCTTTTTACATGATTTCACTTCAGTGGTACAAAATCTATGAATAAAATATAATTTTAATGTCCTTACATCTTCTTTCTGAGGATATAAATTTTTAAAAATCTGATTTCATGAAAAATACAAATTATTTTCCAAAATAACTCTTCTTTCCAGAGTAAAATGGTTTTTTCTCATCTCTATTTAACTTTTATGAGATATATGCCTAGATTAACACTTATTCCTTAAATGTGGTGTATTTAATTAAATTTTTTATATCATCTCAAGAGTCTAATTATTCTCATGATATTATAAGGGATTATGATTTGAATGTTTCAAGGTGGTATGAAACACCTTGGAATGTTTAAGGATTATTTCCTCAAGAGATTTTCAATGGTATCATTTAAAAGTATCTTAATCTATGTCAACATCCTTTTTGAATATTTTACTTCATTACAGTTTATATTTTATGATATAAAATACTATATTTAATTGAATAGTTTATTATTATTTTGACTTTGAATGTGCTATTGTAAGACCATTCACCAATTTACTTCGAATGGTTAACATTTATGATTAATGATTGTGGAAAGTATTTAAATTTCATATGTTAGTTTAAATATTATTTTATATTTTTATTATGTTCAACCCATTCATATTAGGAATTAATTTGACTTAGTAAGTGATGGGTGGGGCCCATGATAGATCATCTATGCATTAGTAGGTATCATAAGACAAACTATGTTCTTATCACAAGGCCTTAACAAAATTATTATTTATAGTCTTAGCATGAGGCCTTGATGGTATAGTTATGATGTCAAACATTATGAATTCACTTATTATGAAACTAGTAATTGAATGTTCATGAGGTTATTTTACTAGTAATACCCATGATTATAATTTATTATGACATTATTTATTCATCTCTTGTTCCTGGTATAATATGTTTAGGTTCATTTTTAAAGGGATTTGTTTTTTCTTATTCACCATGTGTAATGTCTATTTTTATGATATTTTTAGCTATATTGTTTAAACTTACTAAGCATCTGAGCTCACCCCTTTCACATATTTTATTTTTCCCCATGTCGTAAAGAAGTATATTATGAATTACATATAGGTATAACCTATGAGTTAGGGATGTTGTCAAAGTAGTTATATATAGTCTTTCCTTTAAATTTTTAATTTTAAACTTATGTATGTTTATGGTTTTCCAATACTACTAAACCTTTCATTCATTTGGGATTTTATTCCTTATAATCATGCCAATGTAATGAAACAATGCACCGGCTCCGAGAAACTGGGGTCAAGGAATAACAGTGGTTCAATAATTTATATAATATTAACCATGATAAAGATATCATATATATTCATTATATATTAATTTTTATTAATCCACAAAATATAAAGATAGAAAATTAAATTACAAGATTTATAGAGATGGTAGGCCGTATTTATGCATAAAAGTTGTTTTCATTTTTTGAATGGAAAGAAAGGTAAATAATAATTTAGGTGTAATAAATTATTATTATATCACATATATCTTATATTTTGATTAAATATATCATAATTAACACCAAAGTTAATCCAAAATGAAAATGAATTAATATCGCTTCATGGAGGTGGCAGTCAACATGTACCGACGAGCGATGTTATAATTTTATAATAGATTTAAACGTAAGAAGTTTGATGTGACATTATAATTAGAAAATTATAATTATGTCACAATAATCATACATAAACATTAGAACCATCATAATAACGATCTATAAAATATGGTGGGGGAAAATTAATTGCATCACTACGTGGAGACGGTAAGCCGGACATACACATGAGCGATACTTTCACTTCTCATTTGATGGAAAAGATTGAATAATGGTTATTTAACAAACATAATAACACTCAGGTATATTTAGGATATTTAATTTTTTATTTTATGATAAATATAACTGATTTAAAGGTGGTAATAAATAATTACAAATAAAGTGAAAAGTTAAGGTGATTACCTCTTCTTTAAAAAAATCCTTTAGATATACTCTTATTAATTCAATGATTGATATTTTGGAAAGAAAATAACCTCTATAATATTTATTATTCATTTTATAAGAGTAATATTTAGTGGTTTTTTGAGATATATGGCTCAATGTGGTGTAAAGAAATGAGGCGGGGAGGTTCCCTTTTATAATTGAGTTGAGAAGAACTTTTGGGATTTATTAAAGGATTAAATTATAATAAATTCATTTTATAGAAAACATTCCTCCAAAAAAAATAATTATTCAAATATTAGAAATTATGGGGTTTGAATATCTTAAACAATTTAAAATTTGGAGAGGTTTATATGGGTTTTAAAACCAATATTTTTTTAATCTCTTAGTTAAAAAATTTAACCACGGTAATTTATTTTTCACTCTTAAAGGGTTATAATTTTACATATAAGGTAACTATAGACTCAAAATTGGAAGAGGTATGATATTTTAGAACATATATTATCCTACTTGTCCTCTATAAATATTTTAATTATTTTTAAATAATTTAATCAAATGTTATTTTGATAATTTGTTATTAATGTCAATTTTGACGCTATTCATTTAATTTGACTTAAAAGATATAAATAAAATGTTGGAATTTGAATATAATACTATAAAACAACAATAAAATGTCATATTAATCTATAAAATTCATGTAACACTATAAAACAATAAAAGTTTATTACTTTTAATTTTTTTAAATCGTTTATTGTTTTTCTATTAATTCAATAAATACTATATTAACATTGGAAAGAATTTAATGTTATTATATTATTAAAAATAATTATAAATAAATATTTATTTTGAAAAAAAATTCTTTAATATAAAATTAATTTTTTTTATATATTTATATATTTTTTTTTCTCTACACGAACACACAAGATAAATTTAAAACTAACAGAGTGACATTTTGTAACATCTATTGATTTAGATATTATATTGGTAATTTTAATGGAGAAGTTTCCCATAAACAAATAATTTTTGAGCCTAGATCAATAAGGGTAGAATTTAATTTATCCAATAATAACTAAATTGAAGTATTATGACCTTATTAATTAGTTTTAGACTAGATTAACCCGAATTACCCTTTACTGAGGTGATAAATCTAAATATGCTTACTTTTCATATTGATGAAAAATAATTGGGATATATTTTACAACTTTAAAAATTCTAATTAAAATTATGGAATAAATTTTATCAAATTAAATTTCTATAAGTGGGATAAATTATTTTAAAATAAAATATCAAAACGCAGTGAAAATGTTTTTTAGAAAAAATTGTTTTTTGCGTATAAAAATGTTTTTATACCAAATTTAATCATGAAATTGATTCCATTGAGATTAATTGTATTTTTATTAATATAATATAAATAATTTTACTTTAAATATTTTTAAAACAAAATGTAACATTGTAAATTCTTGAAAAAAATATAGTTTTTAAATAAAAAATGATATTTTCACTATTCACTAGAAAAACATTTTTTCAGAAAAATAAAAAAAATTCACCATAAGATAATTTAGATATGATGATTTGAAAAATGATATTATTTTTATTAAATAAAATAAATAAATATATATAAATTCTCCATAAATTTAATATTATGTTTTCTCAAAAAATCAATAAAATTTATTTTTGAAGAAAAGTTATTTCTAAAACTAAAAATAACCTTAAGGAAAATCAAGTACCTATTTTATAAGAATTAAAAATGAATTTTTATTGAGTAGTGACTTTATTTAAATTTCATAATTCAGTTAAAACTATTCATACCAAGAATTCAATGGCTAGGTTAGAATAGTCTTATTTAAATAATAATATCTTGTTGTTTATTTATGGTTAGTGTTCCAGGTTTTATATGTTATTGAAAATAACGTTGTTTTAAAATCAAAAGGTGTTTAAGTCTTCCCCATTCAATAAATTTCATCCCTGAAATTTGATATTTATGTCAAAAATCAATGGTTTTACTTTTTAAAATACATTTTTTAAAATACCACATCGTAAAAAGGGACAATTAAAATTCCTCTAGATAAGAGAGAAGAAGAGGTATGAAGGTTATATAGATTAACATATAACTAGGTTTCTATGTAGGGAAACCTTTCTTGGAATTATAAATATGGAAATATAAGAAAAACATAATGCCTAAATAATTATGAAGAGTGATAAAGATCTTTGATCATAATAAAGTGAATGATTAAGAGATAGTTAATGATTACAAAAATTTAAGCTGACGAGGTGTGAAAAATACCATTTGATTCAAGAGAAATAAAATAAAAAATATTACATATTTATTTCAAGATAATTTTCCTAGGTTATATTTAAACTTTTACAACCATGAAAATTTACTCAAGAAAATATACTTACTTGATTTCTCTCCATTTTATAAGTTCAATTACTTCCTTTGGTTAGGATTTGATCAATTTAAAATTTATCTATTACTCTAAGAAATGAATATTCAACATATTTTTTATTACATTGGAACTAAAATTAAAATTTAATGGATCATAGGATCCATAAAAAATTACAATTCATTCCTCTTGTCTCTAAATATTTTCTTAATGTTTTTGGTGATCATGAGTTTTCCAATATTGTAGTAATCTCTAAAACCTCGTCAATAACCCCCAAAGTGAAATTTAATTCATTCCAGAAATTGTTAACCTTAATATCCTTCGAAAATATGTCTGCAAATATCAAAATAAACTCAACATTAATCTATAAAGTATCTCTTAATTTCCACATACCAAATATGTGAGTAACTTGATCACATATTCTGATGAAACATGGTAATTACCAAACATCATTAGTGAACACATAAAATCTTCCAAGAATTAAATCTATCCTCTTTACTTAAATAAATTATTATATTATGAAGTATATTTCATAAATCCAATTTTTTTAAATCCATTATAAATTACTTTAACCATTTTCATGGTCACTAAAACTTTCCCAAATATCCATTATTAACTCAACATCAGAAACATATGAAGGGTTATCTTTCTATTATTCATGTATTCTCCAAAATATCAAATTTCCACTGAATCACATCTATTGGTTAATGATACCATTCAACATATGATTCCAAATACATAAAGAAATTTTTTTTGTGGTACAATCATTATATGTTTCATGATTATAATTAATAGAATATTTTTGATAAAATATTTCTACAACATAATTTTGGAATCAAAATACACAGGTAATTTAATCATTTTACTTCGTTAGTAGTAATAGAATAATATTGAACTTAATACATTATATTATTCAAAGGTATATTCCCTTAACACTTGGATCATTATTTTTTATAGTGACCCATTTCATTATAGCTGACACATATATCATTAATGGTTTCTTTCTTACCCTTATATTCACATTGTGATTTGTCTCCAAACTTGAAAAAAATTCCCATAACCTTCAAGAAAGTTATATGATGTTTCTTTCTTTAATTATCACATTTGTCAAAATACTTATTTCTTACTTCCCTGTATCCATTATTTTATCTTTTGTATTATTCTTCTCTTTACTTACTTCAATTCTTTAAGATATTGAGAATTTTATCCCTTTCTTGATAGCACAAGATACTATATACTTATATGATGAGAATGTTTGGGATATTAGTGCGCTTCTATGGATTAGATTATACCCATGGAATAAAGGGTCAAAATTTATCTTTTTATTAAATAAATACACTATATAATTCCTTGATATCATTGTAAAGTCATCTTCACAATTTTAAATATTTTCCTCCTCCTTCTATCTTATAATCCGTATTTATCTCTCCATATAATCTTGTCATTCATTAGGAAAATGTTTTTATAAGAATATTAAATTGAAATCCTCAAAAACCACATTTTATATTTATTATTAATCCTTAGTGTTTTGAATCAATTAACACCATTGATACACATTATGGCAACCCTTATCTTTACTACATATTAATCCATGACTTATTACATAAGAATGCGCATAATATAACCCATAAGATCAAAAATCCTTGTGTCTATGGTTAGTTATGTACATTAAATTACAAATTAAAATAGGTATGGGTGTGGGTACATTGGAATTATTTAAAACTTCCTTAACATTCCCATAATATTCCATGAGTCTTAAAAGTTCATGGGAAAATATGTAAACATACATAAAAAAGGGGTGAGCTATAAATCCCAGTATTGTAATAAACAAATCATAACATGAAGAAAGTATTACATGTTAAAAAAGTAATTTTAATGGTATATAAAGGGGGCGGTAATAATAATCATGAATAATGAGGCCTGATATAACATGATAACTTAAAGGTAATAATGGAAAGTAGAAACAACTTTAAACATGACATCATAAATGTAAAAAAATGGATAACCGCCAAGACATCATAACATGGTGAAAAAATTCCCATAATGTATTAGGTTCAACACATAATCCCATAAATGACGTCTCATGGTATTAAAACATTACCCATTACATTAAAGTGCTATGTAATTCAGGACACACTCGTTACTTTCATATCATGAACATGAAAAAGTGTGTCACATAAATAATTCAACATATGATAATTTTTCGTTACATTTAATCCCATAATTGAGGAGTGTGGGTTACATACATAGAATTCCCAAATAAATGATGTATAGGTACATCTAGGTGACTACCCTTGAGTGTAAATATTAGTGGATATTAAAGGCACAATTGTTTGGTATGAAAAATCATAGCAAAATTTATACAACTTAATAAGAGTAATTATATATTTACAAAATAGTTTAATGAGAGTTAAAGGAGTACCACATCATTTTTATTCCAAAATTAAATTATTATGAATGTGGAAAAAATATCCAAACCTTAGGAATTGGAAATCAAAAGGCATAAAATAGGGAAGATTCTTGAATAAAGAGGAGAAGGAGAGGATCCCTTACTAAATTTTTGAATAGGTAAAAATTAGGTAAATGTTATAATGAGATAGGGGTAAATGATATTTAATTATTATAAAATCAATTGTATAATAGGGGTATCTTTATAAAGTCATTAAAACACAACCAATTGATATTCCAAATTCTAATAACAAATAAGGTTCTTGAATAGAAAAGAAGAGAAATATGTCCCTTACCGTGAGGGGGAGATTAAAAAAGCTCTATAGAAGCTTCTTAAGATCTTGGGGGAACCTTGGGAGGACTCTAGAGAGGTTTTGATATATTAAAGACATTATCAATGTTTTTTGATTGAATATGAATGGGGTAATAGGTGGTTTTATATAAGAAAAAAGTGGGAAGTTCCTTATTATTTCCAAAACATAGGTTTTGGACTCTATATATTAATATAATAAAAACCACAAAAAATTAGATAGTTTTTTTCTAAATAGGATTGGTTGTAACTATTTTATAATTCCAAGGGCCTAACTCAATAAAATATTACATGTGGTTTCGTGGAAGTGAGTCATGTTTATAAATAAATGATTTTAAAACCTTAAATATATTATAGGATTTGGAGGATGCGTAATGGCATTATAAAATTTAAAAAAACAACCTCAAAAAAATTATTTTTAATGGGAAACATATCTTTGGTCGTGGATACATTAATTAGTAATTATTACATCACTTTATGGATTTTATGGTGTCATAATACACACAGATTGTTTTTTATATTTAATTTTTAACAAAAAAATTCAACTGTCTCATAAAATTATGAAAAATTAACCATTAAATAATTTTTATGTGATTTTTATAAAAATATTATTTATTTTATCCAAATAATTCTCTCACTTTCTACATTTTTTACTTTTAAAACAATAATAGACATTTATTGAGAGATGTTGGTTTTTTGACAATAACATTATTTGAACCCTTAAAAAAATTACATTTGACTTCATAAAAATTATATTATAATTTATATTTATTATTTTTTTATTTAATTGTTATATTAAAAAAATTATTTTTAAAAATCTATTGAATTCATCAAAAAGTAATTCTATAATTGAAATTGCTTATGACACAAAAATACATTTGTGTTTTATCGTAAAAACTAAAAATAATTTATAATGTCCTAGAAATAAGTAGTAAATATAACCATTATTATATACAATATAGATATTTCTATTAAAAGGGTATTATCACATATACCTTTATTTGACTATCAAATACCCTAAGGGTAAGGTGTGTGACAATGAGATTTTCAAAGAGTGGTTCAACGTTCATAGTTTGGGATATGATCTCAATGTGATTGAACTTATCCCATAAATAGTTTTGATCATACTCTAGTTATTGGATATTAGACTGGTATTGGAAACGGGATAATTCTAGTGATTCTATCTCCCTCATAATCTCTGATAAATGGAATTCATAGTGTACAATCCTACTAGTCTATTCCATAACATCCTTTTTCTTTTAAAATTGGATTTATGAAAACTCTATATTTATAATAATCATATGATTAGTATTCAACAACTATGTTATCAATATTTATGATTCTTAATGGTATTTTAAATTTTATAGGATATAATATTCCAAAAAATAATGATGTTCATATGTTTTTATAACCATAATACATAATAGTGAATTTAATTGAAAGGTAATTATATATATAAATGTTAAAGTCGTTAATACATTCACCATTTATAAATTTTAGACTAAAAATTTTCATTTCATACACTAAAATAGATGATGGTAATTTTCATTTATCACCTCGTCCAGTTACCACATCACTTCTATAAACTTGTGGTTTCTTTATAGTACTTAGACATGGTGCATTGTCTTATTTCAAGGAACCTTTTATATACAATCTAATATATTCAACGACTACTCCTCACATGGAAAATCATTCCCCAACAGTACAACCTATGGACTCAACACATGTGACAGGTCTATTATGTACTTCATCAAGAGGGATACATAGAACACACCATGTACTTGAGATTGGTTAGGTGGGAGTGGTTTTCGATATTCCACCACTCCAATGCGATCAAGGATTTCAAAGGGACCAATGTATCTTAGAGTATGATTTCAATTCTTCCTAAATCAGTTGAATTTTTTTACATGGAGGTATGTATAGAAATAACTTATCTCTAACATAAAACTGTGGGTCTTGTTGAGAATTGTCCGTATAGATCTTCTATCAACTCTGAGCATCCCTGATGTGTTGTTGAATGGTCTTAAACTTTTCCACTAATTCCTAAACCATTTCAGGACCCAGTGGTTTACATTCACCAAATTCTTTCCTCCAAACAGGTGTCCCGAATCATTTACCATAAATATTTTCAAAAGGATCTATTTGGATGCATGAGTGGAAACTATTATTGTATGCGATCTTGACCATAGTAATATATTTATCCCATACTCCATTGAAGTCCATTGAGAATTCTTTCAACATGTCCTGTAGTTTTTGGATATTCCTCTTATATTTTCCATTAGTTAAAGGGTGATATGTCGTGATTAAGATAGAATAAGTATTCCAAGAATGTTGGAGACATTCCAAAACATGAAGGTAAACCATGTATCCCGATCAGATATAATCGACAGTGGTGTTCCATGCGGCCTCAATACTTCTCTAATGTATATCCTTGTAAGCTGGTCGAGTGAGAAGTCCTCTCAAATTTCAATAATGTGAGAATTATTTGAAATATTATCCACCAAAACCCATATAGTATTATTTCCTCTTCATCTCATTAAAATTCCTATGAAAAGTCTGTGGTTTTGTTTTACCATTTTCTTATAGTCATGGTTAATGGTTGCATCATCCCCTGGGATTTTTCCCTTTCTTCCTTCAATTTTTGACATATAAGGCACCTTGATGTATATTCCATGATCCCCTTCTTCATATTATCCCACCAATAGCGCTCCTCGAGATATAGATACATCCTTATTCTCTCTAGATGAATGAAATGGGTCAATCTATGTGAATCATCCTAAAAATCACTCTTCAACAACATATTTTATGGTAAACATAGTCATAACCCAAATATTACAACTCCTTGTTCATTGATTTTGAACTTTAAGGATTTCCATTTTCTTATAACTTCCCATGTTCTTCTAAATTTCCACATTATATATTTGAGAATATTTTATCTTCTCTAGAAATTATGGTTGAGAAATCATTTGTGAAAGTGTTGATTATATTCCCTACTTGATGATTCCTAAGTTAATCCTTTTCTAACATAAGAAGATCAGATCCTTCTAAAATCTCATCAATGATAAAATTTCCAGATCCTTTCTCCTTATAGAATCTGCCAATTTATTTTCTATCCCACTATGGTAGTGGATTGATATTTCACAATCCTTGATTATCTCTAACCAAATTCACTGGAACATATTAAGTTCTTTCTATGTGAATATATTATTTAGTCTCTTATATTAAGTATATATTTCACACTTTTCCCCAAAGAGATAGTGCCACCAGATTCTCAAGGTGAATATTACAGCATCCAAATCTTGATCATGATTCGGGTAGTTATATTCATGAAATTTCAATTACCTAGATTCATAGGATATCAAATTTTCATTCTTTATTATTACACATCCCAATCCCATATTCAAATCATCACTATATACCACAAATGTTCCCCCCTATGGGTAAGATAATTACAAGTGTAGTGTTAAGCTTCTTTTTCAATACAATAAAAATATATTCAAATTAATTATTCCAAAAAAATTAACTCCCTTTAGAGTTATCTTAGTTAGAGGATTTTATAATCATGAGAAATTTATTATAAATAATTTATAATACCAAGCCAGTCCAAGAAAACTATGAATATCTTTCACAGTTGCTGGCCTTAGACATCCTTCAATTTATTATATCTTTGAAGGGTCCAAAAATATCCCTTTTCTAGTGATAAAATTCCCTATGGATGTTACATGTTCTAGTTATAAGTTCTATTATGAACTCAATGAATTTTTTAGAAGGGGTACCAATAAATTCTTTAGGAAAAACATCTCTGTATTCTCTCACAGTGGGAATGTCATCAATAATAATTTTTTTTCTTAGTCTAGAACATTTTATCTTGATATGCTATTTTGTAGGGAAATAATATCCATTATTGAAATGATTATTTGAATGAAGATTCATCCCCCTCCTTGAACTTGTATAGATTCCAAGGGTGATTCATGGAATAAAGTGTAAATTATTTCTCCATTCAATTTATGTTGGATTTATAAAAAGAAAACCATTACATAACTAGGATAAAATCAAATTCAATTATAGGAATACTGATCATATTTTCCAGAAGAACATTCTAAAAAACTTCCAAATGTGATACAATAATCATAGAATTTTACCTGGATGATATGAAGTCATTTTAAGTGGTGATTCAATATTCTTAGAAAACATATAAGATATTATAATAGGGTATAAATTGAAATACCACATGACATAAACTAATTTAAAGAAGATGTTACATGTACTTCAGTCATCCTTATCCATCTTAGCATAGGAATTTCCTTGTTCCCTTAGTATTGGTGATTTTTGATTCCTATAATTCTTGTTTTCCCGAAGAATAGAGAATTGACTTGGATAATTCCTAACTTCTCAACATTTACGACAAAGAACATTGTATGGAACCTTATATTGAAATTTATTTCCATCCATCATGCTATTCATTTTCAATGAAAATTGGAAACTTTATTCCCTATATTTACCCACTTAAAACATCTCTTAGTTCCTTTATGACACTTCCCTAGATGCCTCTTTCCACATTTTTTTCAAAATGGAAATTGGGTATTATATTTTTTATCACCTTTGCCAGGTAAAGTTCCATAAAACATCACAATCCTTATCTTTGATGTCATTATAATTTCAATTATGTGTGTTTATGTTAATCACAATTTTTGATTGTCGGTTTACCATAATCACAATATTTATTACATGATATCCCATCATATTAGGCATCTCATTTGACTATTAGCACATTTCTCTTCACATCGATTGTTTACTCGGTTCCTCCTATTTCCAGCCACTAGCTAAAATAAAGAAAAAATTTGGGATGATTATTTTTAAACAATTAAATACATAAGTATGAATCTAAAAAAATTAAAAGTATAATGAATAAATTCCATTAATACCTTAACTTATGAATTTATTGGATTAAATATATGTTATGTATGATATATTTTCCAACATAAACTCTTATTTATTTTTCCCTTAATAATGGTTGGTAACAAGCTTATGAATATAACAAATAATATACCCTTTAAGTTTCAAACATGGTGTTAAACAAGGCCCATTATCACGCACTAAGTGATAATAAAGTCCAGCTAAAATTTACCTTTTTGAGATTATTACACCTAGGTACCTCTATGCCATAGCCACATACACTTATACTATTCTGAAAGGGATGAATTTTTATGGAAACCACTTAATCTAAAATTTTAAAAAATTTAGGTAGGTTTTATTTTTTATATTATTATCCCTATGTCTTTAACTAGAGTTTCCTAATCTTAATTTCCAAAATAACTAGAGTTTCCTCTAATACTGACTATGATGACCCTTGTCTTTATTACACATTAATTCATGATTTAGTACTTAATAATGAATATAATAAAACCTAGAATATTGAGAAGACTAGTTTATTTGGGTAATTAGGTATACTACACAATAACATAAAATTGGGGTAGGGGTGTTGTAGAGACCCAAACTTTACATACAGGGACATTACAATACTTTTTTGGAATACTTAATAAATGAAAAAATACCCAAGAACCGTATTAGTTTAGTGTCTTTGGAAACTTGGAACATAATATTCTAATCATGGGGAATGATCCTCAATATCTCCCATAAAGGTCTTCCACTTTTGGTTTCTTACCTAAATCCTTCCTTTATATCCTGGGGAAAAGAAAACATAGAAAGGGTGAGATCGAATGCTCAGTAAGGGTAAACATGGAGAACCTAAAATAATCCATAAACATTTGAACGTAAAAACATGAACATAAAATCTAAACCTCAAAATCCTGAGCAATGACATAAAACATGGTAGAACACAAGGAATAGATCATAAAGGAACATTTATCATGATAAAGTATCATGGGGATAAAACATGTAATTGTGGAAAACCATTAAGCACATGTTATGATTTCCATAGTAGCCAAGGCATTGCTACCAAGACCATTATAGTGGACAAAGTCCATTACTGAACCAGGTTTACTTGCCATTCCAGCCTTGGATTACTGAACCAGATTCACATGACATTCCAGCTATGTCTATCTCATGAGATATAATTCTTTACCCAATGTAATGGAGGGAGATATAGGTCCCACACATCTCATAATGAAATCATTCTTTTTTGTTCCACAAAATAAACATAAATCATTCATCATAACCCAATGAATAAAATGGGTTTCATAAACATCATCCAATCATAACATAATCTATATAGAATAAATGTATATCATTTCATCATAAGAAAAATGAATCCATGTAAATAATAGAGACATTATACTTGAAACATAAACATATTAAATAATTTCATCTTATATGGAAAATGGTTTTGATAAAACAATTTAAATTAATTCTTGAGAAAAATATCCTTTCTTCTTCCAAATCATTTTCATTTCTTAAAATTCCATGAAATTTTAAAAGAAAACGATTTTTTTGAAAATAATACTGAAATCGTGTAGAGGAAGCTTCATGGAAATAAGTCATTATGAAACCGTAAAAATCATTTCATGCTGTGTAAGTTAAAAAAATATTCTACTTGTACTTTTGCCGAAAAAGTCAAAAAGTACCTTGTATGGTAAAAAAAAGATTCCTTCTATACTATGTGGTAAAAAAATTGTAAAAATTAATTTAAACATACATGGAAGAATAGTTAAAATTTTAAGAAAACATTTTGAGAAAACATGGACATGGATGATAAACATAACCCTAGTAAATACTTACGAATAAATAATCTCGGATAAGAACAAGATTGGAATAATTATCCCTTACCATTTATGATCGGTGAAATCATACCTGTCATAAAATAAAGAAAATTACATGAATATTTAAATATCATATCCTTAATAATAAAAATCATAAAAAATTCATGGATAACATAAACACCATACAAAATAAATAGATGGTGATTAAGGAATATGACTCAAAAAAATAAAAGAGAGACGAAATAATCCCTTACTTTATGTCCAATTTCTTTGTATGTGTCCGAGACTCCTATATAGTGGGTTTAAAAATATTATTAACTTGTATAAGAACCATAAAAATTCTTATGATAACATATATGATTCACTTACGACTTTATATTACCCATTAATTTGTCAATTCCATGTTAAAGCAGTATTTTGGGTAAAATCGTTTCATTTATCGTACGTGTTTTGACTTGTAATTATTCATATGATTACTTAGATAATGATTAATTACTTCCATAATGTAAAACATTATTTATATATAATATATTCAGAATATAATATATATATATATATATATAATAAATCAATAAATGGAATGAAATACACCGTTCATGGAGATGGTAGGTCGTACGTATGCATGAACGCTATTTTAATTTCCTTATTGACTTGAATGGCAGTAATTAGATGAAATATATATATATATATATATATATACATAAATATAGTAGCATTATTATGTCACATATATAAGTATTATTCATTATATATACTTTATAATCATTATTGAATGGTTAACATGGAGAATTAATCTCATCGCGTCGTGGAGACGGTAATCCGTACGTACGTACGAGTGATGATATCAATGCCATAATTATTGAATGGAATTGGAGTTGATAATATAAAATCTCATAGTTAGTATCATGTTATAATAATCATATATAGTTATTATTTCCACCATTATACCCATCGAAGTAAGGTGGTAGTGGAAAAAACAGATTACACCGCAGCGTGGAGACGATATTCCGTACGTACGAACGCGTGGTGATTTCATTTTTTATAGGATGGATATAAAGTGAAATAGGGTTGTTTAATAATTATAATAACATATCATTATATGAGTGATACTGGTGTTATTAATTTATAATGAAACAACTAAATAAGAGGTAGTAGAAGAAGAAAGAAACTTGAAAGAATCGGTAGAAGAGATTACCTCCTCCTCGACATGCCTCTTTTAAACTTCCTCTTAGAGCACTAGAGATGGTATTTTGAGAAGACCAAAACCACTATAATAAAACTATAGAGGTTTAGAAGAGGAGTTTGTAGATTTTGGACAGGCTTTAAGGCTCAAAATTGAGTGAAGAGAAGAGGGAAGGAGGTGCCCTTATATAGGAGGGGAGAGGGGCACTTTTGGAAACCTCAAAAATATTAATTAATAATAAAATCAAACCCCACATAAAAACTTTCAAAGTGACTCAAATTCGTATATGAGGTAAGATAAGGTTGTAATATCATCAACCAATAAAATTTAGAGATGTTTTATGTTTATTTTAAACCTTATCATTTGGATTTATCCTTATTTAATCTATTTAATTTTATTTGTCGTAATATTATTCTAAATTTTAAATTGTTATAAATACATACTTATGTATTGTGAATTTTATATAATTGGATACTTTATGACATTTTCGACCACATAAATTTCATTTTTTAATTTGTAAATATCTTTTTTATTTTTATGAAATTTAATAATATGTTATTTTTATAAAATATCAATAGTGTCAATTTTGACACTATTCATTTATTTGAATTTTAATAAAATACACACAGAGGATATATTAGAAAAAAAATATTTAATAGATTCCTAAAATTTCATATTCATCTAGAAAATTTGTGGATCACATTAATTAGTTCATATAATATTTATTTTAATATTTTTAAAACCATTTATTTGATATTTCACTTAATAATATAATTACTACAACATTTTTTATGATTATTTAATATAATTATTTATTTCATAAAAATTAAAACTAAAATACAATGATGAAGATAAATCTAATAGATTTCATAATAATAATATTAGTCGAATTTATCTTCTAAAACACTCAACTTTTAAAATGTTATGTTTATTAAATTATGAAGGTGACAACTTTGACATCATTTAAAATAATATAATATAAATGTACTAATCTATTTTATAAGGATCCAAATGGTCCACAAGTCTACACTTAGATTATTATGTTGTATATATACTCTACAAATATGTTTTGGTCAAGTTTTTGGGTCTTTTTTGGGTATTATTATTTTAGTAAATAATATATTATTGATTTTTCACTAAATAAATAATTTCTACATCATTAATTTATAAGCTATTAAGGTAATTAAATATTTCATAAAAATTACAAATAAATTACCATGATAAAGAAAAAAAAATAGATATAAAATTAGTATTTATAATCGAATTTATATTTCGTATAAACTTATATTATAAATACTTTAATTATTAAGGTTTGAGTGAGAGATATTTAACTTTCCTTTATAAAAATAAATTAAAGGTCTTAATCCTATAAAAGTGGGTTATAATAGATACCATTCAGACCCAAGTATATTTTAGGAAGAAATATAATCATCCAATTATATTAAGACAAGTGTTAGCGTAATTTTATAATATTATCTTTACCCTTAATTACCCGATTTACCTTTAACTGTGGTAAATAAAATTTACCATAGTTACTATTCATAATGCCCAAAAATAAAAAATAGACTATTAACATAATTTAGACCTACTGATTCGAAATACAAAATCCATTTTTCCAAATTCAATACACAGAAGTTGCAGTATTTAATTTAAATTTAATCCCACTATTGAGAAAATGGGTTTTAAAAGTTAAAACATTATAAAAGATTGAAATGTTTTTACTTATGAATTCAATGTTAAATTAATGATAATTACTTATATTATATTAAATGGTAAAAATATATCCAATTTATACTTTCAAAACATTCAATATTATAATTTAACTATATAAATTATCTCGATGAAAAAAGTTGTTTTTAATTAAAATTTATCGTATTTTTACTATTCATCAAAATATGAAGGTTATCAGAATAATGTCAAAAATTAATCCAAAGTAAATTTTTATATCCTGATTCAAATTAAGAAGTTTAATTTTTCAAATTTAACTTATAAACTTGTCAAAAATTTTATTTAAAATGGGTGCGCCATAAAAATACGACAAAATTGCATTTTTTGAAAAATAATTCCTTTATACGAAAAATTGATTTTATTCCCATATCATGTTATAGAAAATGTGTTAGATGAATTATAATGTTATAAAATTTAAAATGTGGTTAATAATATTCATAACAGGAAGTTCATAATAATATTATAACAATATATCGTTGTTTTGTAAAACTCAACATTGCGTACAACACACGCTATTGAGGAAGGTCGCTCTTGCATGCAACACAAGCCAAGAATAGTGTTGCGTATACTAGAAGATAATACGGTGTTGCGTATAGTGAAATCTAGTCTTGGTGTATCATACAACACAATACATAAAATTAATTAAAAATATTATTCTCATAAAATCTCAGGGTATTGCATTCTACCCCCCTTAAAATGAATTTCACCCTCGAAATTTGATGGGGGTTATAAATCGTTTATGTAACACCCCAGGTAAATAAAGAATATGACATTTTCATATTTATATATATTTGTGAATAAAGTATTAATATTACTTTAAAGGGTTGCTATGTTCGATAGCGTACCCGATACACAACAAAGAGTTTCATTGAAATCTTACGTTGCACACTAGTAATAAAACAATATTATTTTAAATGGTAGTTAACATGTAGCTGTTGTATTGGAAAGAATGGATAGAAATAAATAAAATATTATTATATATGTTTTTAAATGTTTTTACATTTATTCAATAAAAGATAAAGGCTTAAAATACGGAAAGAATTCAATTTTAGGCATATATGCCCTACTTTTCACTAAAGGTTCACTTATCGCCTTTTGATGGAGAACCGTCATTAAATATAGTTGTGTTCACTTATATACATTCTATTGGACCGAAATAAAACTCTTCTTAAGAATTGGGACATCAAAATTTACTTTGTGTAAATTTTTGGTATCTTTCCGATAAAGTTCATTTTTTTAATGAATAGTGTAAAATGTTGTATTTTAATTCAAAACCTCTTTTTAATATAATTTATTTATATGATTAGATTATCTTTTTAATTGGTTTTAAAGTGAAATTAGAATATATTTTTACCATTATATCCAATAGTGGTTGTTGGAATTAATTTCACTTTGAAATCGGACTTAAACTAGTGTCAATCTTTTGATACATATTGTTTCATAAAAAACACGCTATTTGCTCTGATAGCGGGAATTAATTATTAAATTAATTAATGTGACTTATATGTTTTGAATTTTGTAAAATAGACTTCATTTTTTAATTCGGAATATCAAATATATCTTAGGGTGAATTTTTGGGATTTTTCTGAAAAACTTCAATTTTTGATGAATAGTGAAACCACTAAGTGGTACTTATAAAAACTGATTTTTTGTTTAAATGAAATTTTACCACTTCTGTGTTTTGATTTTCAAAAATCCGACATACATGGTTGTAATTAAGAAGTAAAATGTGGTTCAATGAGATGAAAATAATTTTTTGGTGAATAATAACTTTTTTTCATTAATCGCGATTAGAGGTAATTAGTGTAATTTAAGGTAAAAATGATATTATAAAAATTTGAAAACACCATGACACTTATACTACCCCTATTGGATGAGTCATGGCCGACCAAGACAACCCATGGGTCGATTTAGGGGACCCTATGGAGCCTCTTTGGTGAGATAATGACTTTAATGCCTTTTTTTATATAAAGGAGAAAATGACACTAACATAAATTGTTTTACTAAAAAAATTTTTATAAGGGGTTATACTAATCATACTTTTGTCTATAAATACTATTTGGAAAGATAAAACTATTTCCTACATCAGGATAGTTTTTTTATAATTTTTAGAAATTAAATAAATTAATTTAATTATGACATCATGATGATGCAACAATGATCTCATTAATGAACAGTTTAAATAAAATGAAACGATAATATAAAATCTAAGACCTACACTTGTCCAAAAACTATTTTATGGGAATATTTAGAAGCCTTATCATATTATATTAGAAATATATAAATGTGGGACCTTATAAATTCGAAACACTTTTGAAAATAAAATAATAGCTTCATGATTTCCAAAACTGCCCCTCCTCTCCTCTTATAAAAGGCCACCACCTCTACCTCATTTCACACACTCCTCAAGCCTTTGGCTCGGCCATACCCTGCCAATTTACTCTCTCCACATCCCTATCATCATCCTAGAGGATTAAATTTGGGAATAATCCTTTCAAAGGAGGCCTTTAGGCTCAAATCAAAAGGAGTTACACTTTTAAAGGTAATTCATTCTCTCATGTTCATTTGTTTTATTTTTCTTCTCCAACCCCCTAAACTCTTTTTATTTACTTATTTTGTAACAACCCCAGTATCTTCAATATACTAGGATGTTTTTATAATATTTATTCGAGCTACACTCTCACACAACTACATCAAATGGTTAAATAACATACGGTTTCCGTGGATGGCGAAATTCTGCCTCCCGAAACGATGATTGTTCAATACTCATTTAACACCTTCAAAGGTGGCCATTATGATGTCACTATTTTTATATATGATATATAATATGTTTATTATTTCCTTAAGCTTATGTATTTTTTGTTTATGACATACCATTATTGTTTCCATTATCGGTAAACACGATATCTTCATTTTAGGAAGTGCGGACTACCGCCCCCTGAAAGTGATTTGATTTGTTAATACCATATGTGGGATGTGTAAAGGATAAAGTTAATGATATTATATTTGTAATTATACTGGAATTATAATATACTCTTATATCATTATTATTCCATTCCAGAAAATACGAAATAGAAATGGAAGTAGCGTTCATGCGTACGTACGGCTTACCGTCTCCATGAACAGTGCATTTCATTTCTTACCTCTAAATGTGATGTAATATTATAAATACATGTATATAATGAATATATATGATATATATGTTATCAAAATCATTAATATGATTCTGGATATAACGAACCTTTGACCAAATTAACAACATGTAAGTGTAAGAAGTCTATTTTTGACTCAAGAACCAAATACCGAAACAATGAACATTATTAACTTAAATGATTACATGATGTTCATAACATGGTATAAAAGGAATAATGAACTTGAAAAAGGTTCTTAAGCAAGTAGATATTAACTCAAGTTTATTATTAAGGACGTTAAAGAATGATCGAGTCACATCGGACCCGAGGTAAGGGATCCTACTCCTCTCTTTCTTTTTAAGTACGCTCTTTTATGTCATTCCTTGTAAAGCTCAACTTTATTTTTATTGGGATGTTCTTTTATATTACTATTACTATAATTTTTATATGATGAGAGACCCTATTCTCTCTCATCAATCCATTTTGGAAGTTTTAAGTGGCGCCGTTAGGCTGCCGAGTTTTCGTAAGAGATTTTTCATCTCACTTTTATTCCCGTGAGATTTATGCTACATTTTCCACAATTTCCTTTGAGTAGTTTATGTACTGCCCATTATTACACTACTTTTGTAATATAATTCCATTTATGGGTATTTACATATTAGTTGTATGACACTTCTTCAATGGGGTGTACTTTTCGAAATTTACCCAAGTCGGTAAGGGAACCTTTCACCCTCCTCTTTTTAAAAGACTCCATTTGTTATGTCTTTTAATTCACATACGATTATGTTGGGATATGTTCTTCTATATCCTGATTGATGTAAATTTTATTTCCAAGTTATGAGATTCCCTTTTTTTTCTCTCATCAACTCATTTTTTTAATTTTTTATGTGACGTCGTTAGGCTGTCGAATTTTACCAAGGGAACTTTTTAACCCAATTTCGATTTCTTTGGGTTCAACATGTTGTTATTGAATATGTCATCCTTTGAATATGTGTGAATGAACTTTTATTATTTTACACTTAATATCCAATTATATTGGGTGTATTTATATTTTTCACACATAACTTTGAGATTGATTTATCCTTAATTTAAGGATGCCTTTTTTATAAGGGATTTCATCACATTTTACATCTCTATTGAGACGTCATTGTTGATATGCACCAATTCACTCTTATATGGTGTATATACTGTCCTTTGGAATATTATATCATGAATCCATTTATTCTCATGATATTATAAAGTTCTGATTAAATGTTATTCCTCAATTGTTGTATTCAAGTGTCTCTAATTTTGGTAAAAACCCTTTAACCAAAATATCGCTTTAAATGTTTTAATGATTTGTTCTTATTAATATCCATGTTTTCAAAATGGTTTTAAGGACTTATTTATATGGATATTAATGGTTTAAAATGTTAAAATCTTCAAGTTGGTATGGGACACTTTGATTCAAAAGTCTCTTTATTAAATGTTTTAAATGGTTTCGAAAATGGTTTTTTTATGGATTCATTATTTCAATATCCTAAAATGTTATATTGTGATTGAAATGTGGAAATGTTATATTTCCTTTATGCATGTTTTATGTGATACATTTATGTTATGGTTCTTGGGCATTGTTATGAAAACGGGTGGTTCCGTGATAAACTAAGGGCGGGTGAGCCCGATATAGCTCTCCAATGCATTGGGTAACGCGAAGGAGTGAAACGTTAAGGTTTCTCCGAAGAGATTTTGGGAATATACTGTGATGGGTATTCCAAACGTAACCAAGAGGGTTACTCCCTATGTAAGAATGTTATGAATGCCTCAAGTTACCTTTATGTCTTATGATTTCTTTGATTTATTCATGGTTTGATGAGGTATGTTAAAATGCCTATGTTTTATGGGTAAAGTATGATTTCATTCTTATGTATATATGAACTCATGTTTCCTTTCCATATTTTTATAACCCTTACTGATCTTTTTATGCTCATCCCATGTTTTTGAAATGTTTTCACAGGTCAAGGTAAAGGTACAAGATGTGATGATAGTGTCAAGGATGTGTCAAGAAAGAATCCATGTTTTATTTTCAATATATTTTCGTTGATGGGAAGAATGAATATTGTCTTTTATGTAACCACTTTGTTTAAATGTGGAATGTAATTCAAGTTTCATGATCTAATTCTCTAAAACTCTAAACCTGAAAAGATCCTCAACGTGTAATCTTGTAATAACTC
Source organism: Viscum album (assembly GCA_963277665.1). NCBI lineage: Eukaryota > Viridiplantae > Streptophyta > Magnoliopsida > Santalales > Viscaceae > Viscum > Viscum album. The sequence goes on from OY728158.1 coordinate 329,660,092, forward strand.
AAGATTAAGTAAGGTTTAAGGCTGGGGCCTTATAGTTTACTACTTAAAAGTTTATTTCATCAAAACCCACATTGTAAAAAGAAATACCAAAGCTTAATTTTAAAAAGGAATGTTAGAAACATAACGGTCACCCAAAGTAACTCAACACAAGGTTTTCACATAAGAGAATATAGGTGAAAATTTGGATATGGAATAGAAATCTAACCATCGTGTTCTGATGAAGAGTGGTAGAGAACATGGCTATGAAAAATATAACCATAACAAAGCCATAAATTTGTGATTATATTAGGTAGAATTTGATTAATCAGATATGAGGGTATTAGGACAACATTTTTGGTTTTTGTGATCATTTCCCTAAGTTAGATGAATTGTTGCATAAGGATAAATACTTACTTGATTTTAGTGTAACATGAACGATGGTCATTCCATGAACAACTTCCACTTAATCACTTATTTAAAGAAATGAAGTTGAATTTGTCATTCTTGAAATATTAGTAGATCATGCGATATAATTATAGGTCATTCCATCTGTCTTTATCACAAAAAAAATCACAAGATATTAAATATACATAAGTCCATATATGGTGAGGTTAATCATATATGGTTCAATAAATGGACTTATACTTCATCTATCATAATGATTAATATAATTAAACTAATTTCTACAAACCAGGGACCTCTTGTAGGACAGTGGTAAGCGATAAAGGCCTATCTCACTTTGGTTGTGGGTTCGGTTCCCACATCCTTGTCCAACATGATAGGTTGTTTCCCATCCCGCAGGTTGTCCTTTTTCTAAAACTCTAATATTATAACATTCTAGAAAGAAAAATTTATCCTTAAAAAATAGTATGAGATATCCAACTTAATCCATTCCAACCTTTAGGATTATCAAAAATACTTCTGTCTAATCTCATAGTACATAGAAAACTACTACTAGAAAGGCCATCTACCAAACATTGAATACCACCATTTATCCCCCATATATCCAAAGTTATATCTTGTTGGTCACATACCAAATATGTAAATTCCTTAATCATGTGTTCTCTTGAAACATTAATTACCATATAATCATTTTGAAAACAGGAATACTATCAAAAATTAACTCTTTCCACATACCAAAATCCAAAAAATTTCTATATACCCAATCCATGTTATCACTTTGTCCTTATATCAGTCATGAGCTCATTAATACTATCAAACATTTAATTATCTCTTTATCCCTTCATTATGCGCATATTAGGTGCTTTCAAAAAATATTTCAATCACTTTTCATGGGTACTGGTACCATACAATTATTAAAAACCACAACAAACCAATACATAGATATTCCAATATTCCATGATACTATAAATGAGATTCCACAACACTATTTTGGAATCCCATTACATAAAAATTTAATCATTCCACCAGTTCGTTGTCAAATTCAACATCTCTAATAGTGATCGCATGTGACTTCCCTTTGTCCTTTTCCTTAAGAGGTTGTTGATATCGATCATCATTAACCCTTGTATTAGGTCATTGGTTAGCACAATGCCCCATTTCACTGAACTTGTAGCATTGAAGTGTTGGTGGTGCATTCTCTACAGTCTTTTCTCCATTCACATCATTAGCTACCTTTTTCCCATTACTTCAGAACTCAGCTGCTCGATGAACATCTTTTCCACACTTAAAACATTTTCTAGTCCCTTTAAGACAATCTCCACTATGCTTTTTTTCACACTTTGAGCATAATGAAAGATTTTTCTTCTTTTCACCATAGTTTTGATATTTTTCCTTGAACTCCATCTTTCATTTCCTGTCAAAAATATGAGATGGATATGTAACAACAACTTCCAGTTCTCCCTTGATATCACAACACACAATATCTTCCTAGATACTGAACTCTCTTATAGATAATGCCCTTCAAAGACTTAGTTTTAAGCCACTGAAGAATCTATCAACATTACTTTTAGGTTGGATGATAAAGCCAGATGCATACCTTGAAAGCCTTGTAATATTCACCTCATATATACCAACAAATTCATAATCATTTTTCTTATGCTCAAGGAACTCCTTTTCCATCTTCGTTTAAAAAATATAAGGAAAGTACTTATTTAAAAATAAGTTCTTGAACTCATCCCATTCCATGGATTCAATTTCATCTTGGGGCCTCGTATTCTTAATTAGAGTTCACCATTGGTCTTCTTCACCTTCTAAATGGTAAAAACCCTGAATGAATTTTTCATGTTTCGAATAGTGAAGTATGGAAAATATGTTTTCAATGGTACTGATCCATTGTTCAGCAACAAGTGGATCAGAAGACCCACTGAAATAAGGTGGACGTTTCCTCATGAAGGACTCAATAGAATATTGTTCCCTTCTCTTCTCATTTGGAAGTCCCGAATTATTCATAGATTGTGTAAGTGTAGAAATAATATTTTACACTCCATCTCCCATTACATTGGTTTGTTCAGGATTACAATCATTGAATTGTCCATTACATTGATCAACATGGTTCCTTCGGGATCCAACCATCATCTAAAACCCAAAAAGAATAGTGTGAGAGGAAAAAATCATGCTAGTAAAACAACATAATAAAGGGGTATTACCTTCAATATCTAACATATTAGGTTTAATTATAAGATCATTACCATAACTCTAAGACTATAACCTATACTTATACTTATCCTTAGGGATATCCCTATACATACATTAGAAATATCTCTAGGGATCTCTTAAAGATTTTTCATCCTAACCTTTCCTCTGATACCAACTGTAGAGACCCAAACTTGATGTACAGGGACGTTACATTACTTTTGCGGAATACTTAATAGATGAAAAAAACACCCAAGGACCGTATTAGTTTAGTGTATTTGGATACTTGGAATATAATCTTCTAATCATGGTTAAATATATTCAACATCTCCCATCAATATCTTCTCCTTTTGTTTTGTTACCTAAAACCTTTCTTTATATCCTGGGGAAAAGGAAACATAGAAAGGGTGATCTTGAATGCTCAGTAATGGAAAAATGGAGAACATAAAGCAATTAATAAAAATTTGAATGTAAAAACATAAACATAAAATCTAAGCATCAAAACCTTGAGAAATGTCATAAAACATGGCAGTACACAAGGCATATATCAAAAAGGAACATTTATCATGATAAAGTAGCACAGGGATAAAACATATAATTGTGAAAAACCACTAAGAACATGTTATGATTTATATAGTAGCCAAGGCATTGCTTCCAAGACCATTATAGTGGACAATGTTTATTACTGAAATAGGTTTACTTGCCGTTCCAGCCCTGTATTACTGAAACAGATTCACTTGTCGTTCCAGCCATGTCTATCTAATGAGATATAAATATTTACCCAATGCATTGGAGGGGGATATAGGTCCCACCCATCTCATAATGAAATCATTCTTTTGTGTTCCAAAAACTAAACATAAATCATTCATCATAACCCAAAAAATAAAATGGGTTTCATAAACATCATCCCATCATAAAATAATCCATATAAAATAAATAGATATCATTTCATCATAAAAAAAATTAAACAATGTAAATAATAGAGTCATTATAATTGAAACATAAACATATTAAATAATGTCATCTTATAAGGAAAATGGTTTTGATAAAACACATGAAATGAATTCTTGAGGAAAATATCCTTTCTTCATCAAAATCATTTTCTTTTCTCAAAATGCCGTGAAATTTTAAAAGAAAAGGATTTTATTGAAAATAATCATGAAATCATGTAGAGGAAGATTCATGTAAATAATTCATTATGAAACCATAAAAATCCGTTCATGCCGTATACGTTAAAAAACATTCTACTTGTACTTTTTCCAGAAAAGTCAAAAAGTACCTCGTATGGTAAACAAAAGAAAGACTCCATCCATAACATGTGGTAAAAAAGGGTAAAAATGACTTTAAACATACATGGAAGAATAGTAAACTTTTTATGATTTTTTTGAGAAATCAGGGACCTGGATGATAAATATAGCCCCAGTAAATACTTACGAATAATCAATATCGGATAAGAACGAGATTGGAGTAATTATCCCATACCATTTATGATCGGTGAAATCATACATGTCATAAAATAAAGAAAATTAAATGCATATGTAAATATAATATCCTTCATAATAAAAATCATAAAACATTCATGGAAAACATAAACACTATACAAAATAAATTGATGGTGATTAAGGCATATGTCTCACTTAAATAAAAATGAGACGAAATAATCCCTTACCTTATGTCCAATTTGTTCTATATGTGTCCGAGACTCCTGTATAGTGGGTTTAAAAATATTATTAACTTGTAATAAAACCATAATAATATTTATGATATCATATATGATTCACTTATGACTTTATATTACCCGTTCATTTGTCAATTCCATGTTAAATAAGCATTTTGGGTAAAATCTTTTCATTTATCGTATGTGTTTTGACTTGTAATTATTCATATGATTACATAGATCATGATTAATTACTTCCAGAATGTAAAACATTATTTAAATATAATATATTATGAATAATATATATATATATATATATATATATAATATCGATAAATGGAATGAAATAAACCGTTCATGGAGACGGTAGGTCGTACGTAGGCATGAACCCTGTTTTCATTTTTTTATTGACATGAATGGAAGTAATTAGATGACATATATATATATATAAATAAATACAGTATCATTATTATGTCATATATCTCAGTATTATTCATTATATATACTTTATAATCATTCTTTAATGGTTAACATGGAGATTGAATCTCATCATGTCGTGGAGACAGTAATCCGTACGTACGCACAAGCGATGATATCATTCCCATAATTATTGAATAGAATTGGAGTGGATGATATAATATCTCATAATCAGAATAATGTTATAATAATCATATATAGTTATTATTTCTACAATTATACCCATCCAAGTAAGGTGGTGGTGGAAAACCAGATTACACCACAGCGTGGAGACAGTATTTGGTACGTACGCACGAGCGGTGATTTAGTTTGTTGTAGGTTGCATATAAGGTGAAATAGGATTGTATCATATTTATAATAAAATATCAGTATGTGATTGATACTGATGTTATTTATTTATAATGAAACAACTAACGAATAGGTAGTATAAGAAGAAAGAAACTTGAAAGAATCAGTAGAAGATATTACCTCTTCCTCGACGTGCCTCTTTTAAACTTACTCTTAGAGCACTAGAGTTGGTCTTTTGAGAAGACCAGAACCTCTATAATAAAACTAGATAGGTTGAGAAACATAATTGGTAGAATTTGTCCAAGCATGAAGGCTAAAAATTGAGTAAAGAGGAGAGGGAAGGAGGTTCCCTTATATAGGAGAGGAGATTGGCACTATTGGAAACCTCAAAAATATTAATTAATAATAAAATAAAACCCCACATAAAAACTACCAAAGTGACTCAAATTTATATATTAGGTAATATATGGTTGTAATCTCATAAACCAATAAAATTTATAAATGTTTTAAGATTACTTTATACCTTATCATTTTGATTTATCCTTATTTAATCTATTTAATTTTATTTGTGGTAATATTATTGTAAATTTTGAATTGTTATAAATACTTTCTTATGTGTTGTGAATTTTCCATAATTGGATACTTTAAGACATTATAGACCATATAAATTTCATTTTATAATTTTTAAATATCTTTGTTATTTTTAAAAAATTTAATAATATGTAATTTTTATAAAATATCAATAGTGTCAATTGTGACACTGTTCATTTATTTGAATTTAAATAAAATCCACACAGAGGATATAATGGAAAAAATTATTTAATAGATTACTAACATGTTATAGTTTTCTCTTAATTTTTTTAGAATATTAATTAGTTCATATAATATTTATTTTAATATTTTTAAAACCATTTATTTGATACTTATCTTAATAAATTAATTACTACACATTTTTGTATGATTATTTAATATACCTATTTGTTGCATAAAAATTAAAAATAAAATAATATGATTAAGATAAATATAATAGTTTTCATAATAATAATTTTAGTCGAATTTATCTTCCAAAACACCCAACTTTTAAAATGATATGTTTATTAAATTATGAAGGTGACAACATTAACATCATTTAAAATAAAGTAATATAAATGTCCTAATCTGTTTTATAAGGCTCCAAATGGTCCACTAGTAGTCAATTGGATGATTATGGTGTATCTATACTCGACCAATAATTTTTGGTCAAGTTTTTGGGTATTTTATGGGTATTATTATTTGAATAAATACTATATTATTGATTTTTCACCAAATAAATAATTTCTCCATCATTAATTTATAAGCTATTAAAGTAATTAAATATTTCTTAAAAATAACAAATAAATAACCATGATAAATTTTTTTTTCTTTCAAATAATTATTTATAATCGAATTTATATTCTATATAACCTTATATTAAAAATACTTTAATTAATAATGTTTGAGTGAGACATATTTCACTTTCCTTTAAAAAAATAAATTAAAGGTCTTAATCACATACAAGTTGGTTATAATTGATAAAATTTCGACCCAAGTATATTTTAGGACGAAATATAATCATACAATTATATTAAGACAAGTGTTAGGGTAATTTTATAATATTATATTTACCCTAAATTACACGATTTACCTTTAACTATGGTAAATAAAATTTACCATAGTTACTATTCACAATGCCCAAAAATAAAAAGTAGCCTATTAAAATAAATTAGAAATACTAATTCCAAATATGAAATCCATTTTTAAAAATTGAATACATAAAAGTTTTAGTATTTAATTTAAAATTAATCCTGCTGTTGAGAAAACTGGTTTTAAAAGTTTAAACATTGCAAAAGATTGAAATGTTTTTATCTATGAATTCAATGTAAAATTAATGATAATGAATTATATTATATTAAATGGTAAAAATATATTATATTTATACTTTAAAACAATTAAATATTATAATTTACCCATATAAATTATCTTGATGAAAAAAGTTGTTTTTAATTTAAATTTAGCGCATTTGTACTATTCATCAAAATATGAAGGTTATCAGAATAATGTCAAAAATTTATCCAACAAAAATTTTTATATATTGATTCAAAAGAAGAAGTTTACTCTGTCAAATTAAACTTATAAAATTGTCAAAAAATTTATTTAAAATGGGTGCGCCATAAAAATACGGCAAAACTGCATTTTTTGAAAAATATATCCTTTATAAGAAAAATTGATTTTGTTCTCATACAATGTTCTAGAAAATGTGTCAGATGAATTATAATGTTATAAAATTCACAATGTAGTTAACAATATTCATAATTCCAAGTTCATAATAATATTATAACAATATATCGGTTTTAGTAAAACTCATAATTGCGTACAACACTAGCTATTGAGGAAGGTCGATCTTGCGTGCAACATAAGCCACAAATAGTGTTACGTATACTACAAGCTAATACGGTGTTGCGTATAGTGAAATATAATCTTGGTGTAGCGTACAACATAAGGCATCAATGAAATTAAAAATATTATTTCTCATATAATCTCGGGGTGTTAGAGGTGTGGTGGGGGGTATGGAAAATTTTGAAAACTTACTTAACATTCTCACAATACTCCATCATTCTCAAAAATACATGGGATAACCTTGGGAAAAACATAAGAAATGGGTGAGATATAAAGCCTAGTAAAGGAACAAACAAAGAAATAAATGAATAAATTATTACATGCTATACAATTAGAATTTAAATAGTACATAAAAGGACTGAGAATCAAAAGCATGAAAAATGAGGCATGATAAGGCATGATAACATAAGGGTAACATGAGAAAGTGGAAACACATTAAACATGAAATCATAAATATAGGTTAAGGATAACCAACAAGACATTATAACATGGTGAAAAAGTCCCATAATAGTTTTTTTTACTTCCTAATCACATAAATGATGTCTCGTGAGACTAAAATAGTAACCAATACATTGGAGAATTATATAATTTTGGGTGCACCTGTCAGCTTCATATCATGTACATGCATAAGTGTACCACATAAATCATTCAAAATAGGATCATTTTTATAAAATTTAATCCCATGATTATATAATATGGATAATAAAAATGGAATTACCCAATAAATAAAGGATAGGTACATCTAGGTGAATGCCCTTGAGCATACATGGGGGTGGATATTCACAACACAATCATTTGGCATGAAAATCGTAGTGAAATTTTTGCAGCATAATGGATGTTTTAAAGATTCATAAAATGGTTTATTGAGAGTTAATGGGGTATCATATAATATTAATATGAGAATTAATGTAATATATATGTGTAAAAATACATAAAAAATTAGGAATCATAAATTAAAAGGTGTAAAATAGAGAAGACACTTGAATAAAGTGGAGGAGATAACCCCTTACAAAATTTTGGCACAGTAATGAATTAGGTAAATGATAAAATGAGGGTGTATAAATGATATATAATTATTAGGATATAAATTTCATAGTATATGGGTCTTTATAAATTCATGGAAACATAACCACTTGATATTCAAAATCCAAATTACACAGAAAGTGCTTTAATGAAAAAAAGAGAAAGAGGTCCCTTAAAATGAGAGGGTGGTTCCAAAAGCGTGGGGGGATATTCATAAAATATTTAGGGAACCTTTTTAGGACTCTATATAGGGAATATAAAAGTAATTAAATTATCCATTGTTTTCTATTGAAGATTAGTGGGGTATTTTGTTGGTTTATAAAGGAAGAGATAGGGGAGTTCTTCATTATTTCCCAAACGTAGGTTTTGGAATCTATAAAATAAATTAAAAAAAACCCAAAAACCTTCCTATGGTTTTACCCTTATTTTCAACCATATAGAATTGGTTTTAATTATTTTATACGTAAAATTGTTGAAATTAATAAAATATTACACCTGGTGAAGTGGAAGTGAGTCATGTTTCTAAAGAAATGATTTTAAAACCTTAAACTATAGTATAGGTTTTAGAGGATTCAGAAATGAATTATAAAATTAATAAAATAACATAAACACCACATTATATTAGAGTTGAAATATAGATTTGTTATTTTATACCTTTTATAGAATTTATTATGTCACTTTTGGGATTTTATGATTTCATAATAAACATCGAATTTTATAAGTATTTAATTTTTAGCAAAAAATACAATTATCTCAAAAAATTATGAAAAATTCACCATTAGATAATTTCAATGTACTGATTCCAAGAATAAAATTAATTTTATTCATAAAAATCTATAAATTAATGAAGTTTTACTTTTAAAACAAGAATCAATATTTATTGAGAAATGCTGTTTTTTGAAAATAATAGTTTTCGAACCCTTAAAAAATCCATTTGAATTCATAAAAATTATATTATCATTTCCTTTTAAAAAATTATAATTTTTTAAATTCATTAATTCATCAAAAAAGAAATGTCTTAATTGAAATTTTATATTTCATAAAAATATGATTTGAGTTTTATCGTAAAAATTAAAATCATTTATAAAGTAACAAAAATAAAAGTAAATTTAAACATTATTACATAAGATATACATATTAATATTAGTAGTCTATTAATACATATCCCTTTATTAAAATATAAAACACTCTAATGGTATGGTGCATGATAGTGGGATTTTTATTGGTTGGTTCTACATACATGTTTTTGGACATGATATCGATGAGATTGAACTTATCCCCCTAAACAGTTTCACTCATGCTTTAGTTGTTGGATATTGTCTTGAGATTAGTAAAGGTAAAATCCTAATGATTATATATACCTATGAATATTTAATAAATTATATTCGTAGGGTTCTATTCTACTGATCGAGGCCACCACTTTCTTTGTATGTGTCAATTGGATTTATCTAGACCCCATATTTATACAAATAATATGATAATTATTCATTAGATGTGTTATCGATTGTTATGATTTTTAATGGTCCTTTAAATCAAAAAAAGACATATATGTGTATATTCTTTCTATAACCATAATACATAATAGGGTATTTAATTAAAGGGAATTGTATTTATAAAAGTTCAGGTTCTTACACACATCCACAAATATACAATAAAATTACATGACATTCTTCTCATATTAATTACTTACCAAAGAGATAAATATATTCGATAAAGAAAATATCCATTTCTCAGTTAAAATTGGATCTATAGTTCCATTTATTTATAGAGTTTTAGAACACATGAAGCTGTATAACACTGTTACACTTCATTGTGGATCTTGATACTGATCCCTAAAATCTAGTCTTTTGGTCATAACCTGAGTAAGATACCCCGAAATAGTTATAATTTTTTCAGTTTTAGATTCATCTTCATTATATTTTTAGGAGGTCAATATCTTCATGGATTGCATACATATATACAATTTTCATTCCTTTCTCTAGGCTTCATTTCTAAATAATGGAATACACTAGATTAGATCATAAAATTATGAATCATAATGTAAATTTTAAAAACTAGTGAAACACTTATGATAAATTGAAAATTTATGTATAACTAATATCAAAATCAAAATCTTTGTTTATTTGGGAATATTCTCAATATTTATCATAGGATTATGTTCCCTAATCTATGGTTACCTTAATCAATTTCCAAATGTTTCTACTAAAAATTATATGATACCAACTATAAATACCCAAGATTGAGTAGCCTAGAGCAGGTGGTTACATTATTACGTTGACATTGGATAAAAGTGATCACATCCCAAAGGACCTAATAGTTTAACAGTATTAGAAAAATATTTACATACATGAATATAAAATTACATTTCAAAATATATAATAAAACATAGTATTTTATTTGAGAACAACATTACTTTATTTTCATATCCCCAAATATCAATCATAATAAACTTCCTAGGATCCTATGGAAATGAAACATAAAAAAAGGGGTGAGCTCAGAGTTTTAGTAAGGGTATGTTTGCAGCAGAAGAAATCAAGAATAAATAAAGAATAATCAATATAGATTTAAATATTTGAAAAACATTTCATTAAATAAATAAATTGATAATGTAGAATCATATAGTAAGAATAAGATATGATCAAATAATTCCCTATAAAAAATCACATGATATTGAAACATATCCATGGATATAATAACTAATAAAAATAATTATATGGACATTAATAACTTATCTCATAATAAGTGAATGTATAATGTCAGACATAAAAAACATAATTTCAAGGAATCATGCCATGAAATATTATATAAATAGGTAAGGTCTCGACTAAATACCGAATATATTTTGTCACATGAGACCCAATGATGCATAAAAGGACAATAGATAACCCCTACCTTAAATTACTATGTCTAATTCATTATTTATATGAAAGGGGAGAAATATATTCCATATAAAAATTCATATTTAGAAAATAACATTTAAAATTTTAATAATTTACCCAATCAATAAAAATTATCATAAACCATCTAGTGTAATACGATGAATGGTATCAAAATATTATATCCACATTAAAAATTATCATAAAATATATTGAAAAATAATTAGTATGGATTCATTACAATATATACCCATTAGAGAAAATTTAAAATGTGGGTCACTGTCGTTGATGAATAGAAATTCCATAAAACTATTCTTGAGGAAAATACCCTTTTCAATTTGAAAATAACATTTAAAAACTAAAAAATTGTAAAATATTATGAAAAATATATTTTTTGAAACTAAACATGTAAAATTGTAAAGTGTGACTAGTATCATTGATCAGTCGGGATGGTGGGAGATTCCACCTATGTCATAGAAGTTAAAAACATTCCCTTCACAATTTTATAAAAAAGTCCAAAATTTACATCATTTAGAAAATAAAAATAAGATTTTTAGACGATTTTTTAGAAATTAATTTTTTTTGAAAATGTATTTAATTAATTATAGGAAATTATTCAAAAAATTCGTTAAAACAATTTTATAAAATGTGAATATGGAAGAAGAAGTATATTCGACTAATGATATAAATAATGTTGGCTTTACTATTAAAATATTATTTTGGTTTCCTGAGTACATAAAGAGTGGAAAATGGAAGGAAAATAATTATTCACAAGAAATAACTAGTGTATAATGAAATATATTTGGTTTAAGTTAGGACGATTTACTAATACTCCTAGTGTGGACTTCAACACAAACAATCATGAATAACAATGACATTGTGAAATAAACCCTTACCTCAAGTATGATTTCCTTAAATTGTGAATGAAACTACTTTATAATAAATATAATTTTTTATACATATATTACATAACTTTAATCATATATATGATACCATATATAATTTACTTATAATATTTTATTTACAATTCTTTGATAAAATCACTGTTCTAACTGCTTCATTTTTAAGGTGCGTTTTTGTTTGGTAGTTTCAATAATTTTAATTTTATCATGGTTTTATAATATTCAGAATATTAACCATGGTATAAATTTAATATATATTCATTATATATGATATTTAAAGAAATACATAAATTATAGATATTGAAAAATAAATTATATCATTCATGGAGACAATAGGTCGTACGGACGCATGAACACTATTTTTACTTTTCAAAGAATGAAATGAAATGAAAGTAAAAAATAATTAAACTTTAAAGAATAATTATTATATCATATATATATATTATATTTACATTAAATATATCATTATTACAATCTATGTTAAACATAAATGAAAAACAAATCACATCACTTCGTGGAGGGTGTAGTCCACACATTAGAACGAGCGACATTATCATTTTACAATAGATTGGAATGTAATAATTTAGTTGTTATATTATACTTATAGAATTATAATTATGTGATAATAATAAATAAACAATAAACCAATTATAAAAATAATCCATGAAATATAGTGGTGGGAAATAAATTGTATCACTATGTGGAGACGGTAAGCTGTATGTACCCATGGGTGACACATTCCATTATCATTTGGTGAGAAAAAGGGTAGATAATGGTAATTTAATAATAATAATAAGATTTACGTATATTTTGGATTCTAAATTCATTATTTTATGATAAATACCATATATTTAGTGGAGGTAAAGGAAGAAGTAAAAAAAAGAAAGTGATTGGTTAAGGTGATAACCTCTTCTTTGAAATAAAGACTTTAGATCTCCTATTAAGGATCTTATGGTTTGTCATTTTAAATACCATAATCTATAGAATGGGGATAACGAATTTTATCAGAGAAATGGGTAGGTTTTAGTTAAGATAGATGGATCAATGATGAGTAAATAAGTGAGGGGAGGGAGTTCCATTTTATAATAGAGGTGAGGTGTACTTTTGAAATTTATTAAAATATCATTTTTAATAAAGTCATTATCTTCATAAAATTACTAAAAAAGTATAGGAATTAAATGATAATATATGATTTGATTTAAATATATCAATTTTTTTTTTGTAGGTTTATGTGGTATTTTAAACATTATATTTTGGTTTAAGGACTTAGTTAACATATTTTAACACTAATCACTGCTACATTTCTTTCATTCTTAAAGGGTTATAATTTTACATATAAGGTATATATTGGCTTGTAAATGGAAAAATAGAAGAAATATAGACCATATATTATCACCTTTTTCATATTTCAGATTTTAATGATTTTTTAGATAATGTTATAAAATGTTATTTTGATAAATTATCATTAATGTCAATTTCGACACTATTCATTTAATTTGACTTAAACAACATAATTTTTTTAATTATAATATAATAATTTAAGAAAAAAATAATATGCTGAATTCATATATGTATATATATTGGAACACTATTACTAAATCAAATTATATTAATTTAATATTTTGTTAAATCATTGATTTTATTGTTATATTAATTGAATAAATATTATATTAGCACTGCACAAGTATTTATGGTAATTATAGAATTACTGAAAATAATAAATAAATTTATATTATGAAAATAATTTTATTAATATCAAAAAATAAATTTGGATTCATTTATAAATTGTTTTTTTCTTTATATGAACACATATGAGATATTTAAAATTGAGAGAGTGGCATTTTGTAACTTTCTTTGATTAAATATTATATTGGTCGTTTTTAAGGAACAAATACATCAAAAAAATTACTTTTTAGACTAATATGATAATGGTTGAATTAATTTCTGATAATAATAATTAATATAAAATATTATCATATTATCACTTAGCTTAAACTCTAATTTACCTAATTTACCTTTTACTGTGTTGATAAATTTTTCCAAGGTTATTATTCATATTGAAAAGAATAGAATGGACCTATTTAAAAAAATTTAAACTCCTAATTAAAAATATGGTATCCATTTTATATAATTAAATTAATATAAGATATATAAATTAATTTAAGCTCAAAATGAAAAACATAGGGAAAAACAATTTTTTAGAAAAATTGATTTTTGTGTATATTAATGTTTTTATACCGAATTCAATCATGAAATTTATTCCTATGAACTCAATTTAATTATTAATAATATAATGTAACTATTTTTTATATTATTTTAAAATAATATGTAACTTTTTAAATGCTTTAAACAAAAATATATTTTTCAAATAAAAATAAGTATTTTTTACTATTCATTGGAAAATTAATCTTTTCAGAAACATCTAAAAATTATACCCAATTTTTTTTAAAAATTATGATTTAAAAAAATGATAATTTTTTTAGAAAATATAATTTAAAGAAGTTCTAGAAATTAATTTTATTTTTTCCTCACAAGAAGTAATCAAAATATATTTTTGAAGAAAATACATTTCTAAATAATAAAACATCTTTTCTTAAAATCGAGTACATATATCCTAAAAATTAATAAATGAAATTTTATTGAAAAGGTAATTATTGTATATTTCATAATTTTATTAATAGTATTCCTACCTACAAATTCAAGGTCTAGGTTATAATGGACATATTTAAATAATAATATTTTGCGGTATGTTTAAGATTAGTTTTTTCTGATGTATATGCTATCGAACATAGTGTTGTTTTATAATTCAGGGGTGTTAAATATTATAGAATAATATTAATGACCTATGTTCACTTGTATTTAACCCATATTTTTTTACTTGAATCCATGTTAATTCCATAGGAGTAACAAACATGATTTTCTCTCTCATTTTTACCTTCAAAGACTACATCAGTACATAATTCATTGGGGATTTATATCGGGATCACCCATCATCATAAACTATACTGGTACCACTATTCATAATATATAAGTATAAAGTAACATATCATAATTTTTTACATGTTTTCACTTTTTCATAATAAAACAATTGAAAAACTCTCTTAAACCCATAAACAAAAGACATTCCATTTTCCCATATTCATAAAGAGAAAAGTCATTTTTCTTTAAAAACTCTTAAAAATGAAAAATTACGAAAGTAGTGGGAATATTATTTAATTTTAAAAACCATGTTAACATGAAGGGTAATATTTATAATGATTTAATATTAAAAAATTGGAAAAATATGGTCAATCCTTATTCATTAGAAAAAAAATTCTTTTTTCACTTTTGTAAAAGAAGTAACAAATAACCCATATAGAAAAAATTGAAATGATTCCTTTACAAAACTATTTAAACAAGGTTAAATATTTTAAAAAATAAACTTTAAAAACCTTTGAATACTGGATAGTAAAATTCTCAAGAAGTTTAATTAACCTTTCTATGGAAAATAATTGGGAGGAAAACATTAAAACAAGATTTTTAAAAGGAAGTACCTTACCTTAAGTCCCATGTAGTTTCATACATTCTCTAAATTTTGAATGATAAAATTATAATATTAATTTAATTAATTAAAAAACTTTTTAATTTTAATTTCATTTATTTCATTTATTACCATGTTTTATTTTGTTATAAAAATGGTTATGTTCATGCTAGATAATTTTGGGATGTTCAGTTTATACCAGCAAGAGAACTTCAGTTTGCTAATTGTGGTAAAATGTTTTTTGATTCAATTAACAATAGAATCACCAAAACTTTATATTTATATTATCTATAAATTTAATAAAATATTAAAACCAACCATGTAAAGTTTTCATCAAAAGTGAATCATGATATTTAATGGAGTCAGTAGCCCGTACAAACGCATGAACATCATTTTCATATTTATTCTAGATGAAAAATAAATAAATTATATATTTTTTATAATTTTATAAGAATAATAGATAAGGTTTAAATTTAATATTTATTAATTATTCCAATCTTTATGACCATCCTTTTATCTTATAAATTGAAAACCAATCACATCATTGTATAGAGGTGGTTTTCCACATGTATGCATGCGTGATGTTATCTTGAACCAATAAATGGAAAGAAAATAATATAAGTAGTATATTATCATAAATATATCATAAATATCATGTATATTCATTTAATAGATTATTTTATCTATCCAAATAATCCAATGATGAAAAATGAAACTCATGACATCATGGAGTTGGTAGTCCACATGTACACACAAGCAATGTTTTCACATCCCATAAAATGGAAAAGGAGATAAAAATGGGTTCTAAGATAATAATAATAAAATTTTAGTGTATATAAGACACTAATTTTTTATTTAAAAATGGTTAAATACAATTTTAATGAGGTAGAAGTAGAAATTAATTTGAAACACCTGGTAAAGTATTATACATACTCTTTTTAAAACCTCCCTTTGCTTACACATTAAGCCTTATTATGATGGTATTTTTTTAGACCATGAAATATAAGACATAGTAAGGGATTTAGGTAAGGTACTTGGGTATGGATTGTTAGATGTAAATGTCTAAATATTGTGAATAAGTGAGGTTATGTGGTGCCCTTTTATGAGTGAGGTAAGTTGCACACTTTTAAATACTTAATTTTTTTAAATATATTATATGAATTTCATAATGTAAAGTGGCGTATAATTACCAAATATTTAATCCAATATAGTTTAAGGTTTAAATACACTAAAATTATCATATTTATCTATGTTTTATAGATATTTGATACCTTATCTCTTAGTTCAACCCTCACTTACCTTTTTATTCTTTACTGATGCGTTAAAGGTTTACCATATTAACTAATAATGATGACCAAATATTTAATTGGCCATGTTATAAAATATTATAAATCCCAATTCCAAATAAGAAATATTTTTTTCAAGATTCAATTTTTATAGGTGGAAGAATTTAATTTAAATATAAATATGAAAACAATAATGAAATTTTTTTAGTGAAATATCCTCTTTATGGAAAAAATGATTTCATAAAAAAATTGAGTATAATTGTGATTAATAAAAAAATATATGGATTATTTTTTTGAAAAATAATTAATATAATTTATATTTTAAAATACTTGAAAATAAATTCAAATTTTAATAAAAATATGTATTTTTCTCTATTCTCATAGAAATTAATTTTTCATAAAAATTAAAAACCTTAAACCTAATGTAAATTCATTAATATGATATAAAAAATAATTCATTTTTATCAAATTAAAATTCCAAAAATTATAAATTTAACATTAAAATAAAACCATATGTTACATAGAAAAACAATATAGTTAAAAAAAAAATTTTGATTAGAAAATTATGTTAATTTATTTATAACAGTATAATGAATATGAATCCATAAAATAAATCACTATAAATTAAAACATTTTTATGTTTCTAGGAATACCTTGGTTGTCACATCTTCTACCTCCTTTCCATCTTATTGGACATGAAAACATCACTCGATGAATTTTTTTTATCACCACCTCACATGGCTAGTTATAATGATGGATTTCACAAATATATATATGATATTTATAAAATAATAATCATATTTTAAGTTAATATATTATCTAGAATCTTCCCCTCCCATCATTTAGAAAATGATAATTTTTATCATGGGTATGTGTAGATTACCACATCCACAATGTGATGTATTCTGTTTTTTATTTTTGACTCACATGATTGGTCATTAGAATGTATTTAATGAATAAATATTATATAAATTATTTTAATTTTATAATTAAAATTTAACCCATTATCTATTTATTTCCTTTTAATAGATTATAAAAATGGAAATGCCACATGTGTGTACTTGAGGACTATAACCTCTATGAATTGATGCATTTCATTTTTTATGACTGATTTACATGAGTGGATTTAAAAGTACATTTTATATATAAACATGATAATTATAACATGTTTAAAATTTTTAGATTATGGAACCAATACACATTTGAAACTATTTAACAATCCTAATATGTTTTAAAGGCTAATGATCAAATGACATCAAAACATTTGATGCTAACATAACTGATTTAGTAACAAAATTGATCATGTTAATAAATGAAATAAAATGAATAATAATAATTAAATTAACATGAAAAAGTATCTTCAAAAAATAAATACTTATCAAATGTTTATTATTCTATAAAGTAAAATTTCTTCATGACAATTCAAGAGATTATGTAATGATTTTTCTTTAAAACACTATTTTAAATGTTTTAAAATAAATTTCATTCATATTAATTATTTTAAGGGTTTAAGAATGTAATTATTTATAATACACTAAATTTTAATGTAAATTTCAAATATTTTTGACTTTATTTAAACAATATTAAAATTTTTACTTTTCAATGTTTAACATAAGGGTTATTTTTAATATTTTTTTCAAATTTGAAAATGATTATTTTTTAATTTTTACTTCATATATTCATTTTCCTTCTATAAAAAAATTATTCTCAATCAAGTATCCTCTATAAGTTTCAATATTTTTGAAAAGAATAATTTTTTTTACTATTATGGGATATTTTTTATTTTCAAAACATTTTCAAGGGAAATAAAAATTTATTCTCATTTTATGGGGCACCTTATAGTGATACAAAATTTTTATATTGTAAATTAAAAATTTTATGTTTTTATTAATTTTTTGGTATTTTTAAAATTTATATGTTGAAGGGTTGGTCGACTATAAACCTTCGATGAATGGGTTAATGATGTGTTCTCAAGAAGAGAAAAGTTGATTTAAGCATGAAATATATTCTTTTGTAAGTGTTTTTGTATGTATTATTATAATTGTGAATATCAATTTAATTTACCGAGATTACTATATGGGTTTTAAACTATTAATTTGAGTTTAATGGAAATATTTTGATTTCATGAGGTATGAAAATGGTTTTATGAAAGGCGTTTACCTTCTAAAGGTAAATGGTTTATTTTGAAAGGAAAACTTTTTCATCAGTTATTATATTTGATTATCAAACTATCATGGTTATGATTTGTTCCTTTATAGTTTCTAAAAAATATTTTTTAAAAAAATATGGGAAATAGTTTTGTTTTTATGAGTACGTAAACCATTATTTGAGATCAATGTTTATTTTGTAAAATGAAAAACCTCCCTATATACTTTCATGATTTTAAATGGACTAACAATTTTAATTTCTTTTTATACCCCTTATTAGTATTTTTTTCTCACCCCACATTTTCAATTTTTTCATATGGCATACATATGAGTAATAACTTTAGAAAGGTCAATGGTAAAAAAAATTAATGAAGAAAAGGTGTCATAAATTAAAAATGAATGAAAAAATAAGAACTTGTTTTTGTGGAAATAATATATATTATATGAAAATACATGTTCTTATATAATTTGTAATGTCTCGAGTTTCTTAATTGGGTTAAAAAACTCTATAGTTTTTAATTTTTAAATTAGTGGGGGTTTCCTTTTCTTTTTTGATGACTGAGACCAAATTCTGAGAGTTTCAATAGATTTATATCATTTTTTACATGGGTTTGGGGGTTTATCTGAAGCCTAGGGTGTCCAGATGAGGTTTTGGGAGCATTACAGGCTTTAAGGATTACTTTTGAGTTGAGGCCAGGGTGCATGGTTTAGGGTAAAATGTGAAGTCTTTTATAGATAATCGTGCACTCTGATTTGGACATAACACACAGTTTAGGTAAACAATGTGAGGTGCTGCATGGGTATGCAACCTTCTCTTAACTTTGGAATGAAGATACCACATGGTTTGTGAATTAGTTAATATAAAATCAGATGTTAAGACACATGGGTACCACCACATAGGTAGTGTATATGCACAATATCCTACACAGTTTGTGAACAGTTTGAAAAAATGTGCATGATAGCCATACATACTAGTAATGGTAGGAAATTACCTTTTTTTAACTCCCCTTCATTTATCTTTTCTACTCCTTTTACCCACTATTCTATCATCGGTTATGCACAATAACAAGGTGTAACTCCCCCTCCTCCTCGATTCCTTGGATTTTCTACCATATCTTATCTGAACTCTATTTTGGTCGATGTTAGTTGCAATATAACCATATCAGTAAGGATTATCACAACATAGCTTCTCTTCCATTTTATTTTTTCCTCATGGATTTCTAAATCTGTTTGATCCATTTTACCCTATTTTCAGGGAAATTGACTAAAAATATGATTTTTTAATCGCTTGGAGTTAGAGGCTAGTAATAGACATGCCTATGTCTAGGATTCCAGGAATACAGCTCATACATTTTTTTTGGTGTTTTCATGGTCAATTTGGGGGTTCAGATTTTATTGTGCTGGTGGGTAATTGTTATAGACCCATTTTTATATTAAATGGATCATGTGACCCTATGAGATTATATTGGGCATGGATTAACCTCATTACCTTATGAGAGGAAGGGCTAGAGTCCATTAAAAACCTTGGTTATTTAGTCTGAGTTGTGTTTTAAATTAATTGGATTTGTTTTGATTAATTGAAATAGTATAATTAATTTACATGAATTTCTTGTCCAATTATATTTTTTTATATGTATGTGGAATGTTGGTTATTTGAATTGGACTTAAGCAATTCAATTATAAGGACTTGATATGTTCGTTTAAATTACACAATTCAATACTATTCAATTGAAGTTATTATTTTATTTTAAATTATTATATAAAATGCTTGTGATATACTATTGAGACCCATAGGGTCATGATAGGCTTGGCCTGAGCAAATTGGGATGGTATGATCATCATGATTGAGGTGATTTTGATCATATGTATGGGATTATACTAGGTTAATTGGATGGTGTTGACCATAAATTAAGCATTAATGATGTCGGGTTGAGGCGGTGAGGCCATTAGGAAAAGGGAATGACCCAGAATTAATTGGATGACAAGGAAATTAGTTTGAGTGACATGGTCGCATAGGCATGAGGTACTGGTTGATGGGGAATAGTTGATTTATTTAGAGATTTTTGTTAACGCATGATGGCCAAAGCACCAATTGGAGTCCTGTGCAAACAATAAGACTCACTTGTGAGGTGTTCTGACCACTCATGTGGGTAGATCCCTTATAAAGATAGACTTAGGTATTTGGTCTGGGGGTGCTTGCCATATAAATCCTCAGGGAAGTCAAGGAGTCTTCAGGTGATAGAATTGAGGTTATTGGTTGGGGGATGAGGCTCACTGTGATTTAGGCTGATGGTCCTGGAATTATATTGGGGTTGGATATCTTTATTCCTCGGGATTTCTAGATATTAGAAAACATTGATGTTTATTTGAGGATAGATCTCTCCATGCCTCCAGTAGTTGGGCTTCAAGCTGATGTGAGATTTTAAGTAGGGTCTGGGGGACTGATTACATGAGTTTGGATGTGACTTTGGGATGTTAGTAATTTGTTGAGACTTGTAGTGTCTAGTGGCACATGGTTTTAGGTTACTTTATGGAGGTGGAACTTGAGGTTTCACCTGGGATGTTTGATATAAGGGGATACCATGGGCCATGGTCCAAGTATCCTCACAAATTCAGTGATTCCAGCATTGTCTGAGGCATGTAAAAGCTTCCTTATGAATTTTGAGTACCACAAAATATTTTTTTAATTGAATTTCACTGAACTTATTTACCTTTTATTATAGTTCACTTCGGATTAAACACTCATGTTAGGTACTCAACGTTGGGTGGTATCATACATATATATGTTCTCATACCCTACACGGTCCCTTCGAGACATGTGTAGACTTTATGTTATTGTGTTTGGGTAAGGGACCATCTTTAGGAGCTAGTTTATAGCACTGTTTAGCATGGGATGTTTGAAAGAACCTTGAGGTATTTCCTCAACAAGATTTTTACATTAGATTCCTTTTTTTCAGCATAGTGCTTGTATACGTATATAGATACTATGGTCAGCCAAGGGAGACATTGTTTATGTATATTGATCTGTAAGACCTATTTTGTTATACATGTTCTATTTGGGGATATAAGTGGTATTTTTGACATGTTTCTTTACTTCCTCTAATTTATTCAATTATTCTTCCTCTATTTATTATTATTGACTATGCTTCTGCCATTGGAGAGTAGTTCAAGTATTCTAGGTATTTATTATCTTCTTATGAATGCTATACATATTTTTAGACCATTATTATATCTCTTATATAAGGGTATAACCTCCCCAATTTCCTTATTTACAGCCTCACTACTAGTCGGTAGCATTTGGTGTTCCAGGAGGTGCGACAAAGGCCAATGGCACCTGGACTGACAACACTATTTGGGTTGATAATCGGGTCAGGGACACTACATAATGGGTTTTCTATTTCTCTAAAACAATAAACCTAAAAAACATTGGAAATGTAAGAATGTGAAAAAATTGTTATAAATTATGTAATTATGGGTTGTTTATGACACCAGGTGTTATAGTTTTTATCATAGGATGGTTTTAGATAAATTTAAAAGTTAAGATGAATTTAAAAGATATTTTTAAGAGATTATAAATTGTGGTTATATTATGATGATATATATTTTGAGTATTTCCATATTTCTTCATCATATCCACATACATTCATAATAGTATTGCATATATAAAATAGTATAACTAAGGTATGGAGGCATGTGGAGGATGATATCCTTCCAAAACATGGTTGGAGTTGGAGATCAAAAGTTTATGGATCAGTTAACTAAATTGATACATGATATTAATTATGGTTCTCAATCTAGATATCCAAAAAATTATCTATAAAGAAACAAGTATATAGGGTATCATTTAATGAAACACCACACAATAACTTTCTTTGGATCTTTATACCAAGTGGTTTTTGAAGGATGGATCAAGACTTTGGATAAGATATTAATTTTTTTTGGGATATTCAAAGCATACTAAGGTAACTATTTACATTTACTAATTCTAATATGACTTCATCCATTATTATTCATTAGTCAATAATATTAAAAATTTAGATGATATTAACTCCATGGAGTAGAAAAAATATGAGGATATATTCCTTGATAAAAAAGAACAAAAATTTTCAACATAGAATAGAAAGGTAATTATTGTTATTATAGAAAAAGGAGGACTTGGTTTCCACCTATAAAGAAAATTTTACTAGATTTTATAGGTTTGATTTTTTTTATTTTAAACCATTATCGTAAAATTGAAATATTTTATTTAGGTTTGAATAAATGTTTGTGAAGGGATTTGGTGACTCGTGAGTTTTGAAGTTATGAAGACATTTTTGTATGTGATGAGAAGGTTGAGATGTTTTCTTATGTCAATAAAGAAATGAAGTGGTCTAGGTGAAATGAAATGGGGAAGAATCAATTGAATAAATCTAAATGATTAAAAATTAATCTCCCGTCTTGTGATAGGTGTAGACAAAATCATCTTGGTGAATGGATTATCTGATTTGGAAACTGTTACCGGTGTGGTATGTTGGGAAATATGGATCATGACTAAAAATAAAATTTAAATGGTAATGGTCTGACTAATGATGATTATCCATTACTAAGTTATTTTAATTATAATGAGATAAGAAAATTTTCAAGTTCATGTCAAAATAAATATATAAAGGATATAGATCATCAAAAACATAAGAAGAAGGGTGTGTTAAGATCATTTTCTAATACCCTAATAAATATTGGACCATCAAATGAAGTGGTGTCAGTTACATTACATGTTTATTCTGATTGCCTCTATTATTTGTTTTATTTAGGGTCCACATATTATTTTATTTTTTAGAATATTTCAAATAAATTGAAAATATCTCCTCAAGAAATTAAGATAATTATTTTTGGTGAAAAATCACGGGGGAAGTATTAAAAAAACAAATATTTATAGAAAACTTTATATTATAATCATATATGGAATATTTTTTCTAGAAAATATTTTTTTCTTTTCCATAATATAGTTTGAATTTGTTTTGGGTAAAAATGGATTTCATTTTATCATGTTATTATATATTAGAGTGATAAATAATTCATATTCAATTTTTAAAGTGATTTTCAATTCATATATAAGAATGATTTATTACTTATGAAAACATATCAAGATGTTAAGAAATTTATTAAATATATGGGTAAATTTTATATTGCACATTTTGTTGAAATTAATGGAATTATTAATCTTAGAGTTGTTTCAATTGTAAATTAACTTATGTATGTATTCCTTAATGTTTATTCCTGGTGTAATTCTAGACCAGGAGGTTAAATTCACCATTGAATTAATTCATAATGCTAGAAAATTTCAAAAACTCATTATCGAATGAATCCAATGGAGATGATGGAATTAAAAATGTAGTTCCAAGAGTTCCTTGATAAGGGTTTAGTCCAACCTATCAAATCATATTGGTGTGATCCTATTTTTTCTATTAAAAACAAAGATGATTCTATGATACTTTTCATAGATTATAGAGAACTCAATAATTTTATTGTTAATAAAAAGTATCTATTGCCTCATATTGACAAATTGTTTGATCAGCTCAAGGGTGATTAGTATTTTTCAAAGAATTAAATTCGATATAGATACCACCAGATAAAAGTGGAGGAAGAATACAACATGGTGATAATATTTTGTACTATTTATGGACATTATGAGTTTTGGTTTATTCTTTTCTAGTTAGAAAATGCACCATCTATATTTATTAATCTTATCAATTGAGTTTTATGTAATTATTTGGATATGTTTTTGGTGGTATTCATTGATTATATTCTAGTATTTTATAAAATTTAGAAAGATCATTAGAAACATCAAATGATTTTTCAACTTCCTTAAAAGAAATGAAGTTGTATTAAAATTTTAGAAAATATAATTTTTAGTAAAAAAATATTTCATTCCTTGGGAATATTGTTTCTAAATATTCCATAAATATTGATCCTAATAAAATTAAAGTTGTGAAATAGTGTATAATAATAAAAAATGACACGAAGAATCAATGTTTTTTTGGATTAGTGAGTAAATATTGACAGTTTGTGGAAAACGTTTTCTAACTAACTAGCCTACTAATGAAGTTAACTCAAAATAGAGTAAAATTAATCTATATAAACGAATGTGAACAGTGTTTTTAGGCATTGAAAAAAATTTTAAAGGGAAAGTATTATCCATTCCATTAAGAAATGGTGATTTTTTTATTTTGAGTGATCCTTTATTGAAGGGACTTGGTTGTGTCTTGAAGCAAAATGATTAGGTAATTTTATATACATCACTACAATTGAAACTCCATTAATGAAATTTTATAATTCATGATAATGAGGTTATAAGAATGTTTTTTCTTTAAAAATTGGTTGGCATATTTTATATGGGGAGAAATTTTAATTATATCAGGACTGTAAAATTTTGAATTATATATTCATCCAAAAAGAATTTAATATGAGGAAAATTAGATAGTTAGATTTGATAAGGGACTATGATTTCATGATTAACTTTCATTAAGGTAAATTGGAAAAGGTTTCTAATTATTTGAGAAAAAAATGCATCATTAAGCACAATCCATTTAAAACATGATACTTTAGTTGATGATTTAGTAAATTCGAGACTGGATGTTTTATAATTAGAAACTCCACCTATTTTGGTTAAGATATCAATAAAACTATCCTTGTTAGAAATAATTAATAAGTCATTGAAGGAATATCATAATTTTCAAAGAAAGTAATTATTTTTAAGGAATGTATATTTCCTTAGCACAATGTTGAAAAATAAGGCATTCTTAGATTTCATAATAGGTTATGTTTTTGAGTGATTTTCAGTTGGAGAAATAATTTATGAGTGATGATCGAAACTCTCCATTTTTGTTTCATCCTATCAATAATAATATATACAAATACCTTTAAAAATTTTATTGGTGGGAAGGAATAAAGTAATATATTACTAATTTACCATGAAATATTTGACTTGTTAATAGGTTAAGTATGAGATAAAATTACATAAGCGGGTACTTTAGTCATTGTATGTGTATGAATGGAAATGATAGAATATATCCATGGATTTTTTTTCTAGAATTAAAAAGTATATCATAAGTTAATATTGAAAATTGCATTATTATTGTCCGTTTGAATAAATTTATTCGTTTTTTCCTATTTGATATTTTATTTATTTGGATCAACACACTTGAATAAATATTAAATTGATAGTTAGGTTTTATAGATTTCATATATCTATTGTATTCGATTGTGATCCAAGATTTAAATCTAATTTTTAGTATGGACATTAAAATTCCTTAGGTACTGAGTTATGTTCCCACATAACATTAGACCCTCAATTTAATGGACACTCAAAGAGAAAATTTATAATTTTGAATGTATTCTCTATGTTTACTCTCTGGGTTATCAAGGAAGTTTATATTAATATATTTAATTTGTGTAATTTTCCAAAAATAACAGTTTTAACTCTTGTATATAGATGAGACCATTTGAGGCATTATATGGAAATTAGTTTCAGACTCTAGCATTTTGGGAATAAGTTGGAGTATGAAAGTTAATAAGACCAATGTTTATATAATAGATAATTGATAAGGTAAGGATGATTCAATACCCTATGAGTATATATTATAGAGGAAAAAAGATTCATATACATAACCAAAAGAAAAATATTTCATTTGAGGTTGGAGACCATGTTTTCCTTAATGCATCTCATTGTAAAGGTGTTATGAATTTATGCATGAAAGTAAAATTAATTCTTTTATTTTTAGTTCATAATAAATTATTAATAAACTAGGATAAATTTACTACAAATTACACATACCTACAAGTTTATCACCGGTATATGAAGCATTCCATGATTTTTATCAAGGAAATATATACCCATGTAACTCATATTTTGATACTAGAATTATTTCAATTGGAAGAGAATATTACTTTTGAGGAGAACCCAGTTTAGATTATAGGTCACATGGACCATTTATCATGGAATAATGTAATTCAATTGGTCTAATTTTTATAGAATAACCATAATATTGGGTAACCAAAATGGGAATCTAAAAAATTTATGTGAGAAACGTATCCCTAATTGTTTACCGATTAATAAAATTCCGAGGACACAATTTATTTAAGAGGGGAATAATTTTATAACCTAGATAATGTTAATAATTAATTAATATAATTTCCTATTAAAATATAATATAATATTTTATATTAATATTCACTAGAATAATTTTATTTAATTTTTTAATCGAAAAAGAAATAGTTTTATTCTAAGGAAATTGTTATCTATATATTATATAGTAAAACATAAAAGTTAAAAATATATATTTTAGATTTTAAATTGGATTATATGATATTTATTGTTATATCATATTGTAAAAATTATCATATGGATATTTTTTTTGGGATTTTTGAGAAATACATGACTTTCAAGTGAATAGTAAAAAATAATGACTTGATAAATGTTTTCTCCTTTATGAAATTATCATGATATAAAAATGAATTAAAAGTTTATGAAATTTATTTCTTGTCCAAATATTTATTTAATATGTAATATAATGCATTTAAAATTATAATTTTGAACATTTAAATATAAGTTTCACATTTTTGAA
This sequence comes from Viscum album, assembly GCA_963277665.1. Classification (NCBI taxonomy): domain Eukaryota; kingdom Viridiplantae; phylum Streptophyta; class Magnoliopsida; order Santalales; family Viscaceae; genus Viscum; species Viscum album. The sequence continues at coordinate 329,687,860 of OY728158.1, forward strand.
ATACACTTAATGATTTTATTATAATAAAAACTATTTTATCAATATTATCTTTTAATCAATTATTAATAAGATTCCATTAAGTTTTGGACTATTTTTAATAAAAATAAATCTCATTTTTTAACCCAATACAATTTTTTTAAGAATCAACATTATACTTCATTTTGATGTAAAACCATTTTTTGCTTAAAAAGGTAATTTTTGAAAAATCACTATTTCATTTCTTATTTTAATATTATATTAAAATTAATATTTACCACTTATAGAAATTGAATTATAGAAAATGGATTCAATATTTGGAATCATCTTGTTAATTGTTTTAATAAGTTCAATTTCATTTTTTATAATAATTAGTTACCGTGGAAATTTTTTGTCACAATAGTAATAGTTAAAAGAGTTAATGAGGGGTTAAACTAAGAGACACAAGTTAAAATATATCTAAAACAATCCTAAATTTTACTTTTTGAGTGAGTTTATACTTTAAAATATCTTATATTTGAAATGGGGTCACATGGTAACAACTTGTCTTGACAATTAGATTTATGATATCTTAATATTTTTAATATTTATAAGGGTTCCACTTCTATAACTTATAAATGTGAACCCCTTATAATCTCTTATAAACAAAATTTAAGCACTTTATATTGACCATGATCTACCCTAACTAATAAAAAAATATACTCCTCACATCATATAATTCCAGGTCTCACCAAAAGACAAATCTTAGAAGTCTTAATGTGTATGACAAAAGAAGATAACCAAGAAGGAGGTGTAAGTGTTAACTGAATTATTTCAAGTTAATTTATTATTATACCTCTATAAAATATATTATAATCATAATAAAATAATTATATCTTAATATTTACAATATATAAATTATATTATTAAGATGGAACCACTATTTTCTACTTCCTTTCTATCCTATGTAAAATGAATACGTCTCTCCTGTGGACGTGAAGAATACCACCTCCAAGAAGCGACATGTTTCATTTTTCATCACCACCTCACATGGATGGTTATAAATATATATTTATGAAATATATATTATTATTTAATGTTATGATATCATCTACCTCCTAACCCTTAAATCTGTTAGAAAATTATAACGCTTCTTATGCGTACATGTGGACTTCCACCTCCAAGAAATAATGTAATCCATTTTTCATTTTCATTATCATGTGGTTGTACATGAAGATGGATTTAATGAATTAATATGAGATTTATAATATATTTTGATTATATAAAGTTTAAAATATTACTAAATTATTTCCCTTTTATCAATTAGAAAAATGAAATTGTCACTTTTGTTTACATGAGACAACCGTCTCCATGAAATGATGCATTTGAATTTTAAATAGATGGTTTTAAAAGAATAATAAAAATATATACAATAATATTATTACATTTTTAATATTATATAGATTATTTACCTAGTACCCCTTTTTCCAAAAACAACACACTTAAGTTGTTTTAATGGTTAAGGACCACACAATCTCAAAATGTCAAATGTGAACTTTATTAATCTAGTATATAAATAGAACCTATAAAAAATGAAATAAAAGTAATAGTGATTATTATATGAATATAAATTTTTTTTCTTAAGAAGTTAAATTATTAATATAAATTTATTGTTTAGGAATATAAAAGACTTACATGATGAGTGATAACATGATTTAAGATAGTTTTCTTTAAAACGTTGTTTCATATGTTTTAAACTATTTTCCATCCATATACATGTTTTTATAAATGTTTCATGGTTGTTAATATTTATAAATAAAATATTTTTAAAGTTATTTTCAACTATTTTTTACATTATTTTCATGATTTTAAAAATAAACCTTTTAAAAATTTTCTGTATGGATTATTTTGGACATTTTTTTAAAAAAGTTAAAAAATAATGTTTTTAACATTTATTGCATGAATAAATTTTCTCACCCCCATAGATGAAATTATTTATCAATATTAATCTATTTTTTATATTTTTTTCAAATAACATTCTAATCCTATTGTTCTAGGATTTTTAAATTTTTAAGAGAAAATGATATTTTTTCTTATTTTATGAGATATATATAATTTTTCTTGTCTGATGTAATGTAAAATTTTATAATAATATTACAAATATAGAAAGTTTTATTAGATTAAAAAATATTCTATTCCAAAAAATTATGGGAGGATTAAAATAATGAAAACAAAGGGAATCTACCCTCACCATGTCTACACACTTAGGGGGAAGGGAGCCCAAGATAGAGAAAGAAATGAAATGATCCTCTTAATTAATTCAAGAAGAAATAAAATTCACAACCATATTTAATTTTATCCATATGGGAAGGATTTTTATCCAATCATTAAAAATATTGATTATTCTTCATATGTTGTAGCTGGTGATCCATGGGATAGAGGCATGCTTGTGCAGAGTGATATGAATGATCACTGAGTCTGTTTCCACCAACTCTAGGATCACGTTCTTAACTATAGAGAGATGAATAATAGTTCGTAAAGAAGAAGAATCCCCCTAGTTGGACTCATCATGACTATAGATAGTATAGAAATATATAGTAACTGAACCTATTGAGTCATGAACCACACACCTCTTAATATGATCTCATTCACGCAAAATCCATCAATGTAAGTTTGATGTTATTTTAGGAGTAGTCCTTTTAATGCATGTTCCTTGCATAACCAGACTTTGAATTGAATAATGGGATGATATGGAAAAAAATCTCATGGAAGGATTCTTATCCCAGTGCTTCAAGATGACCCCAAATTAGACCTCTATACACATAGATCTATTAACTAATTCCATTGATGAGATGAGGGTTCCCTAATAAAGTGCCTTCAAATTTTATAGGGTTTATAATAAAAATTATTGATTTTATGTGTTTTATTCAAGTTATTGTACTTTAAAATTTTATATGATTATATGTGGTTTTTCTATATCCCCCCAATAAATTGGGTAATGATATTTTATTAAGAAGAGACATGTGGATTTATCAATAATGGTTATTCCATTATTGGATTTCTTGAACAGGTGATTGTAAGGATAATGTACCATGATAACAAATAATTTTTCAATGAGTAATATGAATTTTAATGTAAATATTTTGATTTCATGACGTTTGTAAATGAATTTATCAAATGTTTTTAAATTCCAAAGGTAAATTTATTGTTTTTAAAGGAAATGAAGTTCCTATGTTCATATATTTACTATAGAAACTTTCATGGTTATGATTTTTTCCTTCATTATTTATACAAAATGTTTTTGAAAAAAATTGAGAAATAATGTTGTTTTTATGAGTAAGTAAATTATTATTTAAATTAAAAGAAATTTAAAAGAAAAAATTTGGTATGTATTTTCTTGTTTTTTCAAATGTACTAATGGTTTTATTTTCCTTTTATATATGTTAACATGATTTTTTTGATCATCCCTCAATTTCAAATATTTTCCAGAGGGCCCATAGATGGGTTGTAATTTTAGAATGGCTGAAGGTTGTGCATATTGCATGAATAAAATGTGTCATCAATGAAACACGAGTGTTAATATAAGAACTTATTCTTGTGGATTTTTTGTCATTTTGTGGAAATGTACACTTTGTTATGTAATTGTATTCATATTTATCTAAAACAATAAACCAAAAATGTAATGACCCGCCAATTATCATTGTCTTGAGAGATCAACGAGTCATTACTAAGCCTTAAGCGACATCCCCAAGGCGCCAAAGGCTGGAAATAAATGTCGAAGGGTTTCAAATACAAGTGGGGGACGATTTACCCTTTAAGAAATAAACCCATAAGCCAACCATAACAAAACAATCACTATATGATGCATGAACAAATGAAAGATCAACTAAAAAAACTTCATTTATGTCAAACCACATCAGAGTACACAAAAGCGGAAGACTAAACCAAGTATCAAAGTGCACAACAGATAAAAAACTCAAGACTCTCGATGAACACTAAGACTATGTGCTCCACAAGCTCCAAGCTCCACAACATCTCCCAAGCATCACCACGAGCCACTAGCAACAAGATGCTTTACGTTTACCTGTGTCCCATAACACTACATTTGCAAAAGCACAAATGTGCCAAAGCAGGGGTGAGTATAAACCTCAGTAGGTTTTCCCCAATGACTTCCCGACTCATGCCACTTGGATAGAAGAGTTATCAACAATTATATAAAAACAGTTTATATTAAACATTTTCTCAAAAGTAGTTTATAACTAAATATAAACAAGTTTCCAAAACCATTTGTAACCAAAAGTATCCAAGAAAAATTGAAACTAGTTTTCCAACAAGTCAATTTTCCAGAAAAATAACAAATCCATCTTTAGAACCATTTCACAAACACCCCATTTTGGAAACCCAACCATTTTACAAACCCGTGAAATCAACCATGCATGCTTTGTTATGACATTTCTATACTCATGAGTGGTTTCTCGTCGATCTACGAAGTCGTCACAAGGTAATTATTCCCCATGTTCCATTACACCTTTGCCACCGAGGACAAGGTCATATTTCAACCAAGCCTCATACAATTAGCTACCATGTGCCAGTACACCTTTGGCACCGACCACAAGGTCATATTTCAACCAAGCCTCGTATATGCAACATGAACACACAACCCACATTCACAACAATCATGCGAAAACCATCCTTTCAATAAACACCTTTTATTGAAAACCATTTTCATCAATACCAAGTGTGTTCAACCAATTCAAACCATTTCAATAAAGATGCCTTTTTATTGAAAACCAAATCCATCAAAACTATTTCAATAAAACACCCTTTTTATTGAAAACCCATTTCTCATCAAACCATTTAAAATTTCAGAAATTTCATAATTTAAAATCAATATTTTAAATTCAAATAGCCAAATCACTTTTCACAACAATTTACCAAGATTTCACAATTTCATCAAAACCATAAATCATCACCAAAGAAAATTTATTCCATTCCTTGCACAATAAATTTCATTTAAACAATCCAATTTGAAACTAATCCAATCAATTCTAACAAGAGGAGTCGAGAGTGAAGCCACCTACCTCAACACTTTAGGCGAAACCAAGCCACAAACGAAGAACACTCAATAACACCAGGTCAAAACTCCAAAAACTCTCCTTAGATTTCTTCTCCTAACACAAACAAGACCAACTCTTGTCATATTTGGCATCCACACACTAAGATCTACCCATAACGGGCGTAGATCTAAGAAAATGAGAGAAGAGGAGAAGTAGATCTAAGTAGATATATGAAACCGATCAAGAACGATCACAAACCTTAAGAATCCGCCTTCGAATCGCCAAAGGAACACTTCGGATTGCCTCCGGAACGCTTGGGAGAAGTCTTCCAACCTTAAAGGGAGAGTAATCCCAAGTTAGGGCTACATAGGTGGTTTAAACAAGGAAATTAAAGGAAAAACGAGTTAGATCCACAATTTTAGGATCTAACTTAAAATGACCGCACGGTTAGTCCGCACAGTTTGACAAACTGTGTGCTAACTGTGTGTTGGATACTACCTCGGCCAACCTTCTCACATGATTTGGCCTCACGGTTAGACAAACCATGTGCCAACTGTGCAGAAGCCTATGTCTCCAAGATCAACTGTGCATGGTTTTGCCGCACGGTTAGACAAACAGTGTGCAGACCGTGGGACTTCCCCTTTGCCTCCAAACATCATTCCAAGTTCTCCTGAATCTCTCATTCAACACCCTTAACTTTAAAACCATTAAAAGCATCAATAAAGGGTTATATACCAGAAACCGGGGGTACTACAAAAAAATATTGGAATTGTAAGAAAATTCAACCCTTTTTTTACAAATCATGGTATTATGGGTGGGTTGTGATATGGGGTATTATAATAGCCTCAAAATATTGAAAAATTCCTCCTTTAAATTTTCACCTCAACTTGGTCCTGCATAGTAGGGACTATCATGTGCAGTATATTACAAAATATATTTGTAATCCCATGATGGTTATGGACATATCTGAAGTGTGTGTTAGAAAAATGACCAACTATAATTTTTATATTTTATGGACCATTTTTATTGTAAAATATGTAAATGTCATGTCGAATAAATATTTTTCTAATGAATATTGGAAAGTAAAATGTTTTAACCAAAAGAAGATTTTTTTTCAAATAAATTTATAATTAATTGAATAGAATGAAGAAATAAATTGATCATGTGTTATTTCTTCTATGTTGGTGTTTATCATCAAAAATACATTTGGATATTTTTTCACTAATTTAATGTGGAAGCAAGGTGGATCCCTTAAAATAGTGATCCACACATTCTACTTTGTTCTCAAAATGTCACTGATGGTACTTTGTGTGATGGAATGGGGGGGGGGTACCATTCATCTTGAATCAGTCCCTTGATCAAAACCACAGTCCATTTAGTATAGAAAGACCATCTACTAATTTTTATAGATTGAGGGAAATAATGGAATATAGAATCTATTGATCTTGAGAGAAAACCCTAGAGACTTTTTTCATTGAGAGAGAATCCTCTAGGGAGCATAATATTGCATAGAAATATCAACCAATAAAATTATAATAATACTCTATTTATAGACCCAGGGATATGGTTTCATAATTATCAATTTCACAAAGGTTATTAACAATATGTTAAAACCAAATAGAACCATGTTTAATGTAAAATTATAAATAATTATTTTATTCTATGGTGTGTGCTAACTGACACAATGATAAATATTATTTTATGGTCTTAAAAATAAATATTTATCATAAAACCTAGTCATAATATAGTCATCCTCAGTAGAATTTATTGAATAATCTAATTAATATATTGTTATTAAATTTTTATTCATTTAATAGATAAATAAATATTTTATGTATAGGTTGGAGAATAAATATTTATGTAATATTCACATATCTAAATAAATTATTTATTAAAAAAATATTTATTTATTATGGAATGAATAAAAATAGATAACATAATATTATATATTCTTGTAATAAAAAAATTACCTTGAGAATAAATATTTATGTAATATTTGTGACCATTTAGTAAATCTTGAAAAAATATTAACTCTTGTTTTAGTGAATAAAATTTATTCAAATTGTTAAACATAATTAATATTTTTTTGATATTAGTTGAAAAACTTTGTGTGTGATGCTACATGACTCTTACTTAGTGGGATTTGGATTTCTAGACTGTATTCAAATATTATTGTCTATAAATGGGTCAAGAAACACGTAGTAGAAGGAGGTATGTCTCAATGAAAAAATCCACTTATGAATGCTCATTATTTAATATAATCTCTTTATCTGACTATCTCATCAATAAGGTTGAATACCCTTATCATCAACCTATATTCATGATATATATTTCTTTAACTAAATTAAAAAATTTATCATTACACCATGAAAATTGAATTTAATGAAATGGTTCAATTTAAATCAAAGGGATGAGATAAAAACTTCAATAAAATTTTAAGGGACAAAACCTTCTTTGAATTAATCATTAATAGCTTTTAATTCTTGGCAGACCGAACACACCAACATCGCCATGAACTGTATTTTCATGGTTTAAGAAAATACATCTAAGAGAGAAATTCATGATATGAATTAATAATAATCTTAGATTATATGGATTGCTAATACATAAACATGTGGAATTCATATATGCAGGTCTGTTCTCATAATCTCCTATCTTATAGATTACCAAGTAAAAACTATATGAGATAAAGAATAATCTTTTTATAAGTTCTCAAAATTGATATTCAAAATACTATGTGACCCATAAATAATTTCATCCCACTATTGAAGAAATATTTAAGATATATCATCATAGTATCTCAAGGTTATGATCATAGTAGGGAATTTATTTGACCTTTTGTTACTTGAAATATACCCCATGACATTATCACATTAATTTTATATAAATAAACAATAAATATGTGATAAATAATTTATTAATATTCATATTCATGAATATACATGAAATATAAACTAAAAAGTAGTCGGTTCTAGGGAACCAACTCTAATATCCTAGGCCTTGTCATCAAATCAATACCAGAACCCTCACCGAGTTCTAATTTAACATATCCTTTTTGAGAGGTCTCAACCCATTATCTATATTAAAATATTATAATTAGTAACAAATGGATAATCATAATCATAGAACTTATTAAGAGTCGAAACAACCTAATAATTATGTTTCACATTATACATGTGCCATACAACCAGATTACCCATCATTATAAAGAATGTGCCTCTAAATCCAGCCCTAAGATTCCCTAAAACCTATTTCAATCAATGCATATATAATTATTATTTTGAGGCATAACATAGGTATATCACATCATAATCATCATCTCTTCCCATTAGTGACTTATTCTTTAGATGATTCTACTTTCCATAACACCAAAAAAGTACACACTCTAAACATAAGAGGCTCAAAGACACAATATATCCAAAACCACCATATTCATCAATTTTAGTTATTTTAAACCCCCAAGGGGTTTGATTATTAATTGGAAAATATTTTAAATCAATACCTTGGAAATCAACGGTTAAGCCATCATACAAGTGTTAAAGGATTTATCATGGCCCGTGACACTTTGTTCATTCCATGGAAGATTAATAAAAGAATTTCTTTTATATATGAGGTCAATTGAACATCATTGGTTAGACCACATATCAAATTATACATATAAAAAAATAATTATGTTGATGTATAAGGACTACCTTCCATATACGTGGAGTTTATCCCAATAAGTCAACTTAACCATTACCCCTATGCTCTTTTAATCCTCATCGAATGTTGTTTAAAATTTTGAACCCCTATTAAAAATCATATCATACAAATTATTAATTATAACTACTTATTATTTAATTTTTATTTAAATCAAATAGGTATAAATGATTAAAAACTCAATGTTAAATCTCACGACAATGAAACTATGACCAACCACACCTAGATGGTCCATGGCCTACCCCTGATACTATCCTGATTAAAATACCTATCAAAATATACTAAATAAATTTCTAATTTTATCAAATTTCATAAAACACCTAGAAATGTTCATAGGTACACATTCCTCCCATTAAATAGTGAGAATTTGTGTGTGATTTTATTCCCAAGACTTTTTATAGAAATACTGATATGAATCCTCTTCATCTTGAATGATTTTCATCGCACTCCAATGATATTTTTCACCAAAATCTATTTTAAATTATAAAAATTTAAATAAGAAAAAAATAGAAAAATGATAAAAAGAATATAGAGTATGAATGTAATGTAAATCTCTTTGAGATCATTTCTAAAACACCCTTTTCCATGGGAAATCCAATGAGGAAGAGGGTTAGGGAGGTCTGACTGAAATGGTCCCCCAGATCCTATTTTCACTAAAAATACTAAGGGGTAACTATAAAAATATTAGTTTTCCCTTGTTAAAAAATGTTGGTATCTCATTCATGGAATTACCATGGGGGTTAGAGTATGATGGTCTTTCTGTTGAATAGTTCATAGAATATCACTCCTAGGTTTTGGCAAGAACACTCTAGGTAGAGTGGATGTCCATCGAACAAACACTATCATAGTGTGAACCTTATGGTTCATGAAATTATTCCTCCAGAATAGAAAGACACATGTGGTCCCCATACCTCATTGTGTAACCTTCTCTAATACAAGGAACGATTACCCATGCTCCCTTATTAGGTGAGGAACTCTCACCATGACACCACTTGTGATTAATCCCTTTCATTGAGAGTCATCACTTGCTGCAAAAAATAGTACTGGGTTCACATTGAACCTTCTCCAATGATCACCCAAAAAATTTATTCACTTTCTAGGTCTCTTACTTTTTTTAAAAACATATTTTTAAGGAATTAAAATGCTCATAATACCAATAAGAGTCCCAATTATCAAAATTTCATTTTATATGGGACACAAAATTCAAATTACTCATGAATTTTGAAAACCATAAAGACTAAGATCATTATAATATCTTCACCATAGAATGTATCATCCCTAATAAGTCTCAGTGTTCTTTAAAGAAAAATCCCATCTTACACTGATCATTAATTCATATTCAATTAGATTCATTCTATCCAAAAATTCCTAATACTCTATTATTGTGAAAATCAAAATACTAAGTCATTATATTCACTAAAGGAAAATCTACCGAAATTTCACCATTGATAACACCAATATGAAACATAACCACAATATTCTACCTAGATACACTAAATTCCCATAAGCCAATTTATCCCCTAGATTATGGTGCTCCCTCACTATAATACACTTCTGAAAAATGATGATTCCAAGATTTAAATACCCCAACCATAGAAATCACATAACCAAAATAAATTCCCAATAACTTATCAAAACACTAATTGTAGTTTCTAACACACCAATCCAAATTATTTGAATAAACACAAGTCATAGCTCCTTTGGAATAATTCCCTTGAAAACATTTAGCTATATTTGCTGACACACTATCTCATCACCCAAACATGTTACCTAGATTACTTGAATGTATCAAAATATCATATAAATACCAACATTGAATTCCATACAAGACATGTTATAATTATAATGTTGTGTAGTAAATAAACCTCAAAAACCATCATAATATCTCCATTAGCCCTTGTGATCCTCTGATCCAACTCACTCTTAGATCACACCCAATTCTATCCTGATCCCAATACCAATATCTAGACACCCTTTGATGCCACATTCGTGTCCCAAATAATGTATTAAACAAGGAACTAGTTCAACTAGATCTACTATATCAACAAAATCATGATTCCATATCAATCATCCATCATCAAGTCTGACCACATCAATGACCCTTCTGACAAAAGGTTCATACATCCATGACCAATTTGATAATCCCCCAAAAAGGAGCATTGTTATTACCTACATAGTGAATCCAATAAATGGCCTCCATGACCCATTCTATTTATATTACCATACATATTTATTGTATGTGTCTATCCATCTCATACTCAATATCTAATTAAAAACATAAATTAATACATATTACGATGTAAATAAGAATTCCACCATCTGAATCCACCAAAATACCATCTATAATGATGGTCACACCCTCTAATCATCAATGGTGTGATCCCCGCCATATGGATTTCCTTAAAATTTTTCTAAAGTGAAATGGCTGATATATTTGAAACACCACATGCATACCACCCATCCCTTGTCACACTCACTACTCATTTATAACCTATGTCACGGTACTAGATTAGATTGAATGTATTATAGTACCTTAATCCTTCTATGATAATCCTTCCATTACTAAGGAAACACCTCCAATTATTAATGAATTTTTATTTTGATATAAATGCAAGCATCCCATAAAATCCACTGGTTCTAAACTCATATGTAGGTTCTCATCGATCAAAAACTAATGAAACCATATACAATTAATTCATACTAACTTTAATACATCCAAACCCAATTGGTTCATTCTCTCGTACCACCTAATAACACAACTTGAATCAAACTCCCATGAGTCACACATCATCAAACCTAGGCTCATGTGATTAAAAATATATTCTACTCTACCCTCATTCCAATCATGTCTAACTAGATTCATTCTCACTGCTTCCTTCAAATAATCCTTACATATCACTTATACTAAGGCCAACCACATGGTCACTCACAAACCTGGGGTCATTATAGAACCAATATCATCTACCCGTACTCTACCCACCCCATACCTAACCATCTTGGTTCACAGTCTTCTATTACACTTGGAATCACACCTAAATTAAACATGTTTAGGCATCAAATAGATACTTCATTAAAACTATGTCCTCAAAACCAAATGCACCTCAAGATCTCTACATCATAAATTTTGAAGGCATATCCATTCCCACACCATATATCTAAAAGAACTTCCCATGATTCAATTTCAAATTTAAAGAATCTACCCATAGTTTCCATTTCTAAGGGTAATCTAAAATATAATCTAACCTCTCTCTTGGTTACCCTCACATGTCACAACACATCTGAATAATAGTAGGAGAATCTCTTGGGACATAATTAGGGCCCTAAGCTCACCAATATATTGAGATAAATCTCAAATTTACTAGGATATCCCTCATAGTAAATAAAAAATATATCATAAAGGTCACAAACTATTAGAAAAAAATCACTTCACTTGTTTTTGGTTTCTAAAGGAAAATAACATAAAAACACAACACTCTACACATATAACATCATATAAAGAATCAAACACCCACTATAGGGAACCCATCATTACTAGGAATTTGTATAGAAAATAACCACTAGTGGATAAGGTTACATTTATGTACATATAATGGAATCTTTGAATGATAATATTTAATAATTAAAACTATAGTCATATGGTTTGGTTAAGTAGAATGATACCAAGAAGCTATATGAGGAAAAAAATAATCTTGGTTTTTATTGAAACTTTTTAAAACAAAACCTCTTTTCCTTTGTCCAAAACCAGTATCAAGACATACAATTCATAAAAAAACCCACTCAATGTCACCATATATCCCTTACATGGAGGGTATGTCTATCCATCATAAGATAACACTTCACCATAATTATAACGACCCATTCTTATCATACATAGATGTTACATATTCTTAGATGAATATTAAATACATTACAAAATACCCAAGGACGAGGATCATAATAGTTTGGTGCATTTGGAAACATAGAATAAGAATTATTAATTCATATAATATATTCACTGTTTCCCATAAAGAGATTCCCCTATTAAATCTTTTTAAAATCCATTCTTCATAACTTGGGGAAAGTAAACATAAGGAAAAGTGAGCTCAATTCCTCAGCAAGGGTAAAAAAGGGAGATAGATAATCATAAAATGAGAATAATGGTATGATAACAAGATCATAACATTTGAAAACCATACCCTTTATCTGAAATATCATAATATTTAATCATGGAATAAATATTAGTATTTCATAAGACATAAATCATAAGGAAATTAAATTACAAGAGCCATGAGAGTATAACATTGGAATTAGACATGGAATTGTGGCATACACATTAGCTTATAAAAATATGAACATATGTAAATATGAATAAGTTCAATTATTAAGTTAAGGACAAGAAATCATGACCTCACAGAAACTTATTGACATAAAACTAAGTCCAAACATAACATTATCAACATTAAAGATAATTCTGGGCATAACACTATGGACATTTGATCAGGTTTATGCATAAAATTTTGAACATGTAATTAGGTTCACACATTACATTATGAACATGTAATTAGGTTCACAAATAACTTTGTGAACATGTAATCAGGTTCACACATAACATTATTCACATGTAATTGGGTTAACACATTACATTATTAACATGTAATTAGGTTCACACATAACATTTTAAATATTATATAATGTTAATGAATAGAATTGTAAATATATAATTAGGTTCACTCATAACATTGTATACATGTAATCATGTCCACACATAACATATTTTATAATGATTTATCCATATTCATCCTATAATGACCCAACCATAAACATTATATATTCAACTGAATTTTTACTAGATTTAATTTTATTCCATTAAAAAAGATACTTCTAGGTTTATAGTTTTAGAGAACTAGGAAAAACCACAATAAATTTCATGTGGAAACTTATATACATTATCTATTTTTTTTCATAAAATAAATGTATTTTAAATAAAACATGATTTATTTTCATGAGAAAGCAGCACAGATTTCCCCTTTATCTCATCCTTGTCTTTACTCTTACTAAAATCACGCAAAAAACATTTTAAAACTTGGGTTGAGCCTAAAAATCATAGTGAGGGACCAAAAAATAAGGAAAACCATTAATCAAATGAAAAACATAAAAACTCATATAATGCTTACCTTTACCTTTAATTTTCTTTGAGTGTATGAAAGAAAAATTTTACTTGAAAAACACACACATTTTTATTAAGGAAAGCCTTTAAAACCCTTAATAAACAATTTAAAACCTTTTTTGGGTAACTTTGAGTATCATATTCCTAAAACCCTTTCAAAACCCTTTTAATTAGAATATCCATATGAAAAAATTATAATATAATCACTACCAATAGAATTAGATATCTATAATGGGAATCACCCTTCATATATTCTGTATTGAGATAACTCATGAGCTATAATGGCACTCTACCATTCGTATAAGATATATCGGGCTCACATGTGAGATATATTGGGGATCAACCCATCGTTTACTCTATATTGGGATCATCAGTTTCATATAATTCTCTATTACCATATCATGAATTAAACCCTTGAAAAATCTTTAAAACCCATGTATAAATCCCTTTTAGATATCAAAATAACCATTTCTTGTAATGGGAGTGTTCGGCACTAAGTGCTCAACATGGGTGGGGTGCGACAAAACACAAAGATACAGATATATATATATATATACCAAACACACATCCCAACCTATGGCTTCTAAACAGATAAACTGAGCACATTCCTCGGCACTACTACCACGAAGCATGCATACAACAAACAATCCCAACCCCATTTAGGCTTTCATGTTTCAACAGAAATAGTTTATTAGTTCCTTAACTACTGGGCAACCATCAAACCAGATCAAGCGTTTCATAGAACGAAACCCTTCCGACCACAAATAATGTTATATAGAACACAAAACCAACCTTTTTATCATCAACCAAACCCCATAAATTATTTCCACGTTTAATTCATTATCATTCCCCACAGTTCATTTATCAACTTCCCACTTTCTTTTAACATCACAACCCATCATTGGATCCCACCTTCCAATATAACCACATCTCCACAACTGTATCACAAAACAAGGCTCATGCCACATTATTACCCCTTTAATATCATTTACCACATCCCCACTGCCCATCTTATTCGTAACAACCCCGGATTCACCCACCTCTAACACACCACATAACCAAGCCAACACCCACATGTTCATTATTCCATTTTGTTCAACTGGGGTGATCACACAAGGGTTCCAGATTTTAATCAGCCAACTTTACGTGATTAACCAATTTCCACATTCAATAAAATTTCCATCTATAAGAAAATCTAGAAGGAGAGGGAATCATTTTATTGCATAAGAAAAGGCCCCCAACGACCATGATTTTCAGTAGGCAAAATCCCATTCAATTCACAATATAATATCACAGTATATAAAAAAATATAACTGCATTCACAAACTTCCCATCCCCGATATATAAGCTAGTTATTATCTTTATTAAACCGGTTCAAATGTGTTTCATGTAAACAAGAGGACACCCACCCTGCATGATGCACGATTTATAGAGATGAAGGTAAGATCCCTACCTCAACAGGTTTTGATCACAACGCTCCCCCATATCAACTTTAGAAGACGTCCGTCAGCCTCCGTCGCTTCTGTCAAAACCCAGTAAAACCACCTCGGGTGGAATATGGGATGAAAATTTCAAAGGGAAGCAATAGATCCAAGCTCAGAAGTTCCGCCTCATCGTTATGATCTCGTGGCCGCTGACGGATCGTAAATCGGAGCTCGGAAAAAGAAGTTATGGAAGAAATGAGCATTGGAGTCTATTGGGAGAGCTCTACTCGGAGGAATGGGGAGGAGAGGAGTGATTTGAAAAGGAGGAGAGGTACCCTCCTTTTATAGGCAATAAAAACTAAAGTACACGACGTGTACTTCCCAGTACACGGTGTGTACTAGGCCATTTCACACGGTCTCCACACGGCTTCCAACACGACATTCAACGCGGCACACGGCCTTTGACTGGTCAACACACGGTTTGAGCATAACATGTACGCGAGGAGGAACTACACGTGTAGTATAGGCTACACAGCGTGTAATCATTTATTTCACGCGGAACGGACACACCTTCAACACGGCACACGACTGTTGACTGGTCAACACACGGTTTGAGGGTAACGCGTACGTGAGGAGGAACTACACGACATGTCGTATAGGCTACACGAAATGTACTCATTTATTTCATGCGGCATAGACACACCATCGACACGGGGTATACCTGGTAAGGTGGTACATGGCGTGTACTCACACTACACAGTTTTTAGTTACAAAATTTTGAAAAGTGTGGAAAAAGTCCATCCTACCCTCCAGAACACTTCGTGACCTTATTTTCGACAAAATAATGGGCCAGAGAGGTCCGGGCCATTACATCAGATACCTCTTAAAACATTCACATCCCCAAAATTAAAAAACCAATGCAGAGGAACCCAAAAAGATACCTCTTAGGGATCTTGTTATAACAGGAACCCAACCAACAACCCTAATCATATGTGTTAGGAATTATCTCTCCTAGGTTGAGATATTATCCTCTTTAGGCAGCACTGAATCGCTTGCACGAGTTTAATCACATCCTCATTTATGCGTCTCAATTAAGAATTGGGTCTTCCCGCTTCCATACATTAGGATTTTTCAACTTGAACTTCCGCCAACACCGTATGACCAACACACTGCCCGAACACAGGGTTTGGGGAAATTCCTTCTCCCATGTCAAGATATTAACCGCTTTAGGCAGCACTGACTCGCCCGCACGGGTTCAATCGCATCCGCATTAATGCGTCTCGATTAAGGATCAGGTTTTTTCCTTTCCCCACACATCCGGACATGTTACACACTTCCAGAGAACAAGGAAACAAAACGTCTCACAACCGACAAGCCAAGCATTCCATATATAAAAGATATAGAGTTACATTCAAACAATATCTATGAACTATGAAAAAAACAAGTCAAAACAACTCCGGGTACTGAGCGTGCATCTAGGCCTCCTGCTCCCAAGTGCTCTCCTCGAGGCCGCCATGCCTTCACAATACATGAACCAAGGCGATGGTTCATCCACGGAGTACCTTCTCTTTACGATCCCCGATTCTGACTGGTCGTTCCTCGAAGGTCACATCATATCCCATATCTTGCTCTCCCCAGCCGATAACGTGAGAGTCGTCATGTAAGTACCGATGAAGCTGGGATACATGGAAGACGTCATGAACCTTCTCCAACTAAGGTGGTTGGGCTAGCTGATATTCCACCTCGCCGACTCTCCTCAGCACCTCGAAAGGTCCGATGAACCTAGGGGAGAGCTTACTCCCCTTCCTAAACCTCTGCTTCCCCTGTCGAGGGAAAACCTTCAAGAACACATGATCTCCCACCTCCAACTCCAAGGGCCTCCTCTGAAGATCAGCATAAGACTTATGTCGGTCCTGAGATACTTTCATTCTCTCATGCACAAGACGAACATTCTCTGTGGTGCTCTGTACTACCTCTGGCCCAAGAGCACCTATCTCACCAACCTCTACCCAAAAAATCGGTGAACAACATGGTCTTCCATACAGACCCTCAAATAGTACCATGCCAAAAGTAGAGTGGAAGCTGTTGTTGTAGGCGAACTCTATTAAAGGCAAGTGTGACACCCATGATCCTCCAAAATCCAAAACTCATGGTCGCAGTATGTCCTCCAATGTCTGGATAGTCCGCTCTGTCTACCCATTGGTCTGGGGGTGGAAAGTAGTGCTAAGGCATAACTGTGTGCCAAGAGCATGCTGTAACCCACTCCAGACTTGTGAGGTAAACCAAGTATCCTGATCTGAGATGATAGTATTTGGAACTCCATGCAAACGTACCACCTCATCTACGTACCACTGTGCTAAGGTACTCACCGGGCCCGACTCCTTAATTCCTAAGAAGTGAGCTGATTTCATCAGTCGATCCACCACTACCAAGATAGAATCATAACCACCCTGAGCTCTAGGTTGTCATGTGGAGAAGTCCATTGAGATGTCATCCCATTTCCACTCGGGGACATCTAAAGGATGCAAAAAAACCACTGGGAACACGGTGTTTAGCCTTTACTTACTGACACACTAGGCACTTAGCCACAAACTCTGCCACTGCCCGTTTCACCCCGGGCCACCAAAACTATTTCCTTAAGCCTCGGTACATTTTTGAAACTCCCGGATGCACTGCCAAGGCTGATCTATGAAACTCATGGAGAACTCCCTCACGCACCGCCTCTGGAACAAACAACCTTCCATGAAAAAGCATCCGATGTTGGCTGTCCTCTGACCATCCTTCTGGAGAATTCCCCTGATCGACACGATCCCGCATTACTTTTTCCTTGGAGTCTCCCCACTAAGACTCTTCCATATGCTGCAACAAGGAAGAATGCACCGTCATCTGAAACAAATAGCCTCTAACACCCTCTACCCTTGCATCCAAGTGAAAGGCAACCAACACTCCCATCGCTTTCAAAGAATTAGCATATTCCCAAACCACTTACTTATGAGACTTCCTTCTCAGGGCATTAGCCACAATGTTACCCTTACCTTCATTGTAATATATCTCGAAGTCATAGTCTTGGATAAACTCAACTCATCTTCGCTGCCATAAGTTCAGGTCACGCTGGGAAAAGATATAACACAATCTCTTGTGATCTGAGAAGACCACAAAGCGCTCCCCAAAGAGGTAATGTTGCCACAACATCACTGTGAACACTACTAATACAATCTCTAGGTCATGTTTGGCATAGTTACACTCATGAGGGCACAAATGCCTAGACCCATAACAGATCACTCCATTCTTCTGCATCAGCATGCACCACAAACCAAGGCCAAAAGCATCAAAAAACACCTCATACAACAACCCTTCCTCAAGAAACCTGAGTACCAGAGCATTGTCCAACTTTTCCTTTAGGTAGTCGAAATATTTCTGGCACTGCTCGCTCCATAAGAATACCTGGTTCTTCCTAGTCAAAGTTTTAAAATGGGGAAGCAACTCGAGAGAAGTCTGAAACGAACCTCCGATAATAACTTGCCAACCCCAGGAAAGTACGAATTTCCTCCACACTCTTGGGTGCCGCCCAAGAAAAAACTGCCTCCACCTTCAATGGGTCCACTGACACTCCATGCTGAGACACCATGTTCCCATGGAAGTGTACTTCTTGGGTTAAGAACTTACACTTCGACAATTTCCCATAAAGCTGGTGGTGTCGAAAGACATCCAAGACTGCACTGAGATGATCAACGTGCTCCTCATATGATCTTGAGTATATCAGGATGTCATCGATAAACACAACGATGAATCAGTCCAGAAACTCTTGGAATAAAAAGTTCAAAAGTCCCATGAACACAGTTGGTGCATTCGTAACTCCAAATGGCATCACTACAAACTCAAAGTGCCCATACCTGCACCTGAAAGCCGTCTACGAGACATCACTATCCTTTACCCTCAGCTAATGATATCCAGATCGTAGATCAATCTTTGAAAAAAAACCTGCTCCCCTTAACTTGTCGAAGAGATCATCTATCCTTGGAAGGGGATAACGGTTCTTGACCGTTACTTGATTCAACCTTCGGTAGTCTATGCATAACTTGAGACCACCATCTTCCGTCTTCACGAACAAAACCGAAGCACACCATAACGACATGTTGAGTCGAACAAAACGCTTCTCCATCAGATCATAAATCTGAATCCGCAAATCCCGCAACTCTGAAGGTTCCATCCGATAAGGGGCCATCAAAATAGGATGGGCACCAGGCTGTAAGTCTATCCTGAACTCAACATCCTGTTGGGGGGGGGGGGGAGAGTCACAACCTCCTTGGGAAAAACATCGAGGAACTCCCCAATAACCTCTGGGAAATCCATAATCTCTGTATTAGCTGAAACCACTGATAACCCACCTAACAAGGAAAGGGGAGGCATCACATGCTGGCTTCCCACTTGATAGCTCCTCTCGCCAACAAAAGCTACACGCAGCCTATCCACATCGGAGAACATGACTCTTCTTCAGAAGCAGTCGATAATAGCACTAATAGAAAATAGCCAGTTGATGCCTAGGATGACATCGTATGGCTGCATCTATAGAAAAAGAAGATCCCCACTTGATCGATGTAGTCCCAATATCATCCCAGATCCCCAACAAACACAAGATACGCTGGTCTGACCTCTAACCGATGTACTCAGAACCAGGGGTACGGAATGTTTATCTATGTCTAGACCCAAAGTATGGGCTTGACCGGGTGAAACAACGGAGTGTGAAGCTCTTGAATTGAACAAAGCATAAATGAGAGTGCTGAACAAACAAATCGTACCTCACACCACCTCTGGTCCTGCTGAAGCCGCCAACTCTGCTGCGTGAAACTGTCCACGCCCAGCTCCTCTGCCTCTCTGATGTCGACCAACTCCTCGACCACACCCTGGTCGAGGTCCCTAAGGGACACCATGAGGTCGGCCTCCTCTTGCAAAGTCTACCCTCGGAGGAGCAGGGTCCTGCTGCTGCTGGAAGGGCCTCACCGGCAACTGTTGCTGCTGAGGCAGGGACTGAACCTGCCCACCTCCACCGTACTGATCTTGGGTCTGGAACCAACTCTGAACATGCAAAAAACCTCCACAAGAGAAAAAATTCGGTCCTGGGATCATGAAAAAGGGACGAGGACCCAAACATCTGAACTAGAATTGATGGGGCCTGCTCCCCGCTGGCCTGAATCTGGAAGGTCCTATCGCCGGAGACCTGCTACTGACTGCCTTCCCCTTCGACGAACCCGGCTGAATCCCCTCTCGTGGTGCACCTCCCTGCGAGTGCATACTCTCTACAACCTCTGCCTTCTTCTATACTGCCAAGTACGTCAGAAGGGTGAAGGGGGTGACAACATACTGGAGTGAAGGACGAAGCGCCTCCTCCAAACGTCTAGCCCGAGACTCCTCATCCAAAAAGAGATCCAGAGAAAAGCGTAGGAGATCCTTGAACTTGATCCCCAACTCTCGTATAGACATACTCTCATGCTGGAGGAAGAGTGACTCATACCGTTTATCCTCCTTGATCATGGAAGAAAGGAATTCCTCTCCGAATTCCTTCTCAAAGTCATCCCACAGAACCTCTATCTCTATCCTCTCCCCGAGGTAGAGCGTCCACCACTGACACGTTGCACCTCTCAGCTGACTAACTACTAGGGGAAACTAGTACTCCCTCAGAGCATGGATCAAAGTAAAAGAGATCCCTAGCTCCTCAAGGCACCCCTCTGTCTCCATATATGATGTACTACCCTCGCAATTCTTGAGGGTTTTTCACTGGAAGGAATGGAGATTCTTCTACCACTGGCCAAGTTTCTCCTCTCGGTCAATCCTCAACTGATTGACCGCCTGAATTTGCTGGGCCTCAACTGTCTGAGTCACCCATGGACGATGTCCAGGTGCCATAGCTATACGGTAAACAAAGATCGCCTAAGCCCAAGTAGCAAGAAAATTCTCAGGGTTTCATTTTATTATTTCTTTCCCAGAACACCCAAATCAAGTAAAAACACAATAATGGTGATTCATGTACCTTTCCTAGGGTCTCTACCCTGCAATCAATGTAGTCTCACTTGGTCATTCAGTAGGCTCAGATTCCTTGCATCGGATCATGGGGGGCCCAAAAATCTCGTGTTCTAGCCGGTCTTCCCTAGTCTATGTCACTCACCAAGATCACCCAACACTGTTGCCCTATCATCCCATGCAATACTCATTGTGCCTAACTCCAGACTCCATACTATCTCTCAACCATCAGATCTGACACCATTATGTCACAACCCCCTCCCACTAAAGATGACCCTCCTAAGATGGAAATGGTGAAAGGGAGATAATGACCCCAGAGTCCCGCCTCCAGTAGGCCCCAATGTGGTGACTATCACCAAGGGTATAAGTTTTCACAAATATGGGAGGCATTAACCTTTTTATTATTTATGATTGGGAAATAGGATGAGTCAACACCAAAATAAAAAGGAAAATGTAAATGAAAATAAACCCAAACCAATCCCACATACATGTTTAAACAATTCTGAAACAAAGTACAAGTACAAGAAAGCTCAAAGTACAATACCAAAAGAAACAAGAGTACAACAACTACAACAACTCCAACTGTCTCGACTAGTACGGTCCCGCACGGCCCTGGTAGTCCTCCTAGAAACCTGAAAGTAAACGTAGGGTGAGCATACAAGTATACTCAGTAGGTAAACCTAAAGATCTCGTGCATAGGTGGGGAGACATCCTAATGTCCCATGAGAACAACAGAAGAAAATAACCTAGAAAAGGAATCTATCCACCCAATCTTACCAGCCACGCTCACCAAAAACACAAAACAACAGGTAGTAGTATATAAGAACAAGAGTATTGGGTACCCCGCACCATTTACCACTAGTTAGCTACCCTTCCTAAAGGTGAACATCCTGACGCTACCACACTCTTCCCGCCTACACACACCTGGCCTCAAGAACCACACATCCCGCCCACACACACCTGAGCCTCACAACCACGTATCCCAACAGCACACACCTGGGCCTCACAAACCACAATCCTGCCCGCAAAAACCTAGGCCTCACAACCACAATCACATCCCTACCCGAACACACCTGGGCCTCATCCCGATGATTCTTGGGAACAGTAAACCTGCCTAAAGATTCTTGGGGCAAAACCACCCCAATAGAAACCTACCCGAAGAGTCTTGGGTGTAAGGTCACCTCAAGCCATCACAGCCTATGGAAGAAGGAGCAGGAAAGAGCTAGTAACTAAGGGGAAAACAACCTCTCCCATGAAATGGGAGTGTTCGACACTAAGTGATCAACATGGGTGTGGTGCGACAAAAAACAAAGATATAGATATATTTATATACCAAACACACAACTCAACCTATGGCTTCTAAACAGAGAAACTGAGCACGTGCCTCGGAACTGCTACTACGAAGCATGCATACAAAAAACAATCCCAACCCCATTTACGTTTTCATGTTTCAACAGAAATAGTTTATTAGTTCCATAACTACTGGGCAACTATCAAACCAGATCAAGTGTTTCGTAGAAAAAAACCCTGCCAACCACAAATAAAGTTAGATAGAACACAGAACCAGCCTTTTTATCATCACCCAAACACCATCGATTGTTTCCACGTTTAATTCATTATCGTTCCCCACAGTTCATTTATAAACTTTTCACATTCTTTTAACATCACAACCCATCAATGCCGCCCTGCTGCCAATATAACCACATCTCCACAACTGTATCACAAAACAATGCTCGTGCCACATTATTACCCCTTTAATATCATTTACTGCAACCCTGCTGCCCTTCCTATTCATAAAAACCCTGGATTCAACCCCCTTTCACACACCACATAACCAAGACAGCACCCACATGTTCATTATTTCATTTTTTTCAACTGGGGTGATCACACAAGGGTTACAAATTTTAATCATCCAACATTATGTGATGAACCAATTTCCACATTCAATAAGATTTACATTCATAATAAAATCCTAATGGAGAGGGAAACATTTAATTGCGTAAGAAAAGGCCCCCAACGACCATGATTTTTAGTAGGAAGAATCCCATTCAATTCACAACATAATATCACAGTATATAAAAAAAATATAACTACATTCACAAACATCCCATCCCCATTATATAATCCAGTTATTATCCTTATTAAACCAGTTCAAATGTGTTTCATGTAAACAAGAGGACACGCACCCAGCATGATGCACAATTTAGAGAGACGAAGGTAAGATCTCTACCTCAACAAGTTTTGATCACAATGCTCTCCCAGATTAGATTTAGAAGATGTCTGTTGGCCTCCGTCGCTTCTGTCAAAACCTAGAAAAACATCCTTGGGTGGAAGCTGGGAAGAAAAGGCCAAAGGGAAGCAACAGATCCAAGCTCAAAAGTTTTGACTCATTGTTATGATCTCATGGCTGCTTATAGATCGTAAATCCGATCTCGGACGAAGATGTTATGGAAAAATGAGCTTTGGAGTCTCTTGGGAGAGCTCTGCTCAGAGGAATGGGGAGGATAGGAGTGATTTTAAAAGGAGTGGTCCCCTACATTTATAGGAGAGAAAAACTAAAGTACATGGTGTGTACTTCCTAGTTCATGGCGTGTAATAAGACATTTCACACGGTCGCCATGCGGCTTCCAACATGGCATTCAGTGCGGTACACGGCGATTGACTGGTCAACACACGGTTTGAGGGTAACACGTATGCGGGGAGGAACTACACAGGTTATAGTATAGGCTACATGGAGTGTGCTCATTTATTTCACGCGGCATAGACACACCTTCAACACAGAACACAACTGTTGACTGGTCAACACACGGTTTGAGCGTAACGCGTACGCGGGGAGGAACTACACGGTTTGTAGTATAGGCTACACGGTGTGTACTCATTTATTTCATGCGACACGGACACGCCTTCTACACGGGGTATACCCGAAAAGGTGGTACATGGAATATACTCACACTATAGGTCATGTAGTTACAAAATTCTGAAAAGTGTGGGAAAAGTCCATTCTACCCTCTAGAACACTTCTTGAACTTCTTTTCGACAAAATAATGGGCCGGAGAGGTCCGAGCCATTACACATCGCTTTGTGGAGTTGATAATTCACACGTACACACGAACGACATTATCATTTTTTTGTGCATGGAAAGGTAATAATGTAAATTATATATTTTCTTTTAATAATGATAAATATCTTATGAATAACATATATAATCCTTAATTAGATTATTATAAACAGTATTGAGATATGTTTATGGAAAACTAATTACATCGGTTCGCGATGTGGTAGTCCTTCGTACACATGAATGTTTAATTATTTTCCCGTTTGATTACTGTGGATATGGATATGGGTCATGAAACCAACATAATACCATATTAATATATTTAAAATAATTAATTTAATATTTTACCATAGTTTAATAATTTTTTAGGGATGTGTATGAATAAACAAAAAATAAACACTTGATTAAAAATGGTACCTCTTCTTTAGACGATCTCCATTTCTTAACACCTTATGACCACTAAGGGTGGTGTTATGCCTAAAATAAGACCTATATAATGTGTTTAGGGATTATATTAAGGTATTTTTTAGGTATTTTCATAACCAAATATGTTTTTAAATGTTATCAAAATAGATGAATAGGTTCCCCTTTATAAGTGAGGTGATGGGCACTCTTGGAATGTATCAAAATATAAAATTAATATTTTATTAAAAATGGATAAAAACATATAAATTTATAGTATATAATGTTTTTGGATAAAAAACACTTCATCCAATAAAAATTTGTTAAATTTTGACGAAACTTCTTCCATTATATTTTGGTTTTTTACCTATATTTAACCCCTTTAACTATTACCATGACAACATGAACTTTTAATATTTGAGGGTTAATATAATTCCTATAATATAATAAAAGACACATAAATGGATAATTTATGATATTTAAAACCTTATAAAAATCAATTTTATAAATTTTATATTTTTAGAAATTTTACATCATTTTAAAAAATATTATTTATTTTAAAATATTATATATGTCAATTATGATACTGTTCATTAATCTAAATTTTAAAAAACCCAATACAACAATATAACATCAGTTTTTTAAAACATACCCAATATTTTAAGTTCATATATAAATTTTTTTATTACAATAATTATCTAAAATTATATTTAGTTTAATAGTTTTAATATCATTATTTGAGTTTTCCAATAATTTAATAATTACAGAATCAGCATTGTGAAATCATTTTATATAATTTTAACTTCCCTAAATATAAAAATAAATTAAAAATATAAATATAAATATTTTATATTTTAAAATACACTTTATGGTGCGACATATCTTATGAATGAACTTATATTAAAAATGTTATACTTATTAAAAAAATAGTGTGACAGGTTTGACTTTTCTTAAATTAAAATTCTATAAGGGAATTAAAGTCTTCCATGTGGATAAAATAGGTATTATATTAAACCCAATGATTATTTAGTTCTAAATTAAACCATTCAATAAAATTTGGATATGTTTTAGGGAAATTTTATTATTCTTATCATAATTATTTTTACCCTTAGTGACCTAATTTACCATTTGTCGTGGAAACAAAAATAACTAATTTTACTATTCATATTGTCAAAAAAAGAACCCATTTAAATAAAATGTAACTTATGATTCAAAATATTTAATCTATTTTTCTAAATTCAAAACATATAAGTGTCTAAAATTAATCCCATATACGGGGTGAGGAAGCATGTTTTTAAAGTGAATATGTTCAAAGTATAAAATGTTTTAAAAAAAATTAAACATGAAAAAGATTCCAATGAACTTAATTGTATTAATAAATTTATAATTTATATAATTATACCATAAAACCAATTTAAAATATATTTTAACTTTATAAATTATTTAGATGAAAAGTTAGTTTTCAATTAAAATGCAATTTTTTCAAGATTCATAAAAAATGTTACTTATCTAAAAAATACCAAAAAAATAACCCCAAGATAATTTTGAAATTAATATTTCAAAAATAAATATTAATTTTTTATAATAATTCTTTTAAATTTAGATTTAATACATGTTCACAATCAAAATGTGGGATAATTATTTTATAAAAATATATCTTTTTCTTCAAAAAATTGGATTTAATTTTATATCATGTATATAAAACACATATGATGAATGTAAAAAAATTTATTGAATAAATTATATTTATCTATTTTATTAATATAATCCAAAAAGTGTGATTTTTTTATTTTATTCGTATAAAACACAATTCTGTTTATTTAAAATGTTTTTTGGAAAAATATTTCTATTTATTTTAAAAAGAGTTTTATTTTCAATAATAAATAATTCATCATAAAATAATTCCTTATATATATATATATATTCATAAAATATTTTCATAATTCAGTAAATCCTATTCACACCCACTATTCAAATGTATATGTTATAATGATAAAAGTTAAATAATAATATTGAGTTGTTAATTTAAGCTCTATGTGGTGTATCTTATATGCTATCGAACATAGTATTAATTATTAAAATATCGGGATTTTACGTACCCAATTTATTTGAGGTAAATAGAAGTCCCACAATTCTAATAATTAAATCCATATTTATATATTCTATAAGATCATAAAACATTCACAATATGATTATCCATGAAATGAAATAGGTTTCGTAAACATTTCATCATATCATAATCAATAGAAAGAGACAAGTTTTATAATAATTCACCATTTCATCATAGTATAATTCGTAGAAGAGAAATAGGTTTCATAACAATTTTTTCATGGTATAAACCATGAAGGAGAAACTAGTTTCATAAGAAGTTGGGCATGGTATAACCCATGGAAGAGAAATATGGTTTCATAATCATTTTGTCATGGTATAATCCGTGTAAGAGAAATAAATTTCATAAAGTAATTTTCATAATAAACTATTCATAGAAAGAGTATGAATGGTATCCTTGGTTTATATATACCATAAATTATAAATTATATCAAAGGTTGTCCCATTTGATTGAAAATGAATTTAAAATATAAATCAATTGGTATTTTTCTTCAAGAATATAATTTTTCATTGAAAATATCTTTTTTAAACTCAAAACATTTTAAAAATATTTTTAATTTATAATAAACTTTAATAATTTTAAAGGAAGCTATAAAAATAATTCAAAACATTTCTTGAGGAAAATATCCATTGCACTCTGAAAAGTATTTTTAAAAACAATTATTATGTTAAAATTCAATTCCTTTTGAAATCATTTAACAAAAATATAAAAATTTATAAAATCATAAGGAAAAAAATTTCTTTGAAAATAATGTTTAAAACATGTAAGTAATGGTTGAAATCATTGATAATTCATTAGAATAGGAAACACCATTCATGTCGTGCATGTTAAAAACAAGGCTTATTTTCACATTTTTGAATAAAATCCAAATTAGAATTTTTTGGAAAATGAAATGAATATTAATATTGGTGGATAAAATTATGGATTTTCTTGAGAGATATATCAAACAATCTCATCATTAAAATCATGATCATAAAAATTTCCGATAACCGATCAGATTGTAACATAAAAATCATACCACTTTAGTGAATTTCATACATAAGCCCTGTGAAAGAATAAAATTAAATGATATGTAAAAAAATCATTAGGATAAATAAATTTATGATATTAAGTGTAAAATGTTCTGTATATAGACCTCATAAAAGAATATAAATTCCTAACATAACATATGTCTCAAAGAAGGAAAATGGAGACAAAACCCATTACCAATTTAGTAATATTTTGAATCATAAGACTTGTGAAATAATAATATAAATATAAAATCTAATTATTATAAAATTAATTAAATTCATGAGATATCATGTCATATGGTATTATATACACCACACAAAATAAATGTGTGTTGAATATAGCATAGGTTTCTCAGAAATAAATTTGAGACTAGAAATCCACTTACCATAAGTCTCAAATTCCATAGTACACATTAAAACATCATGTATAATAAATATAAATTTATTATAAATATATTAAAGAACCATAATAATTTATATAATACCGTATATTATTTATTTTTTCCTTTTTTACTCTTTTATTAAAATTTCCATGTTAAAGTCACATTTTAGGAAATAACCGCTTTGTTTTTCCTATATGTTTTGATTTATTATTTTTGGTCCTATTAAACTGATCATGTTTTGATAAATTATAGAATAATATTCCTAGAATAATTATATTATTTATAAATCAATTATAATTTTAATACCAATCATGCAATATGGTTTTGATAAATGAAGTACCTTACAATCATGGTGATGGTTGGTCGTACGTACGCATGAGTAACATTTCCATTTCTCAATGATCATTACGGAAAGAAGTTAAGTAATATATTATCATTAAATATTTATAATAATAACATAAATACCATATTATTTTTTCAAATATACCTATTCATATCATCAATGTGTTGTAGTGATGAAAGGAGAGTGTTATATCGCTTCATGAAGGTAGTAGTCAACACATACATGTACGATATTATCATCTCTTAGTGAGTGAAAAGGTTAGGAATAAGATAATATATTATCATTTTATAATGATAAATATTTCATTAATATCATAATTATTTCATTTATATAACATATAATTATCCTTATTATCTTCCATGTGAATTCTTAAGGAAAAAATAATCACATCGCTTCTCGAGGTGGTAGTCCACTGTACACACGAATGATGTTATCATATCCCTTATGGAATATAAATTAAAAATGGTATATGTTATATAATGAATATAAAGGGGTAATAATGATAAAATTATCCTATATATACATTATATCCATCATCATACCTAACCGTAGGAGGCAGTAATGGAAAAACGAATGACATCAGTTCACGATGCAGTTGTCTGTCGTACACATGAATGATGATTTTGTAACAAATTTGATGAAAATTTATATGGTTTTAAGTCATAAAATTTGAATAAAAAAATTTAAGTATATTTAATTTACTTAGGTTATTATATAATAATTTTATAAAAATAATTTAATGAGGTGGATGAAGAAATAAAACAAAAACACTAATTGATGAAGATTACATCTTCTTTGGGTATTCTCTTCAGTATTGCACCAAAATCCTTCTTTCGACAAAATTATTTCAAAACTAAGGATTCTAGTATGAGTAAAGGGAAATTTTGATGTTATTTGGGTAGGTAGTTTCTAAACTATAAGAGCATGAAGGTGTAGATAGAAGAGGAGAGTGGGTGACCTTCTATAAGTGAGGTGAGTGGCACACTGGTAATTTTTTTGAAAAGATTCAATCATACTCACATTTTTATATTTTGAAAATCATATAAAAGGGGAAATTTTTGAACCTATAAAAAATAATTACAAAATATGGACAAAAAATGAGTGTTGTAAAATTTATTGGGTAATTTTTAATCAATATCTTCTTAGTTTAACCCCTGGTAAATCCATTTTTTACATTAACCGTGGTAATTAATTTTTACTCTTTTCAATATTCATTTTGGTCAAAAATTAAGTTGAAATTATTAGATAATATAAATTATTATGATTAAATATTTGAATCCCATTTTTCCGAATTCTGTTTATATAAGTGTAAAAATTTAATTTGAAAATAATATCGCAAACGCGACGAGAATGCGAGTTTTTAAAGAGAAATATTTCAACATTTTACAATGTTTTTATATGAAAATTTAATATAAAAATTAATACAATGAACTAATTGGATTAATTGATATAAAATTGAACTAATAATACTTTAATACCAATATAAAATATAATTTAAAATTATAAATAAATTAAACAAAATCATAAATTTATATTAAAATTTAGAATTTTTCATTATTCATCAAAAAAAATGAAACTTTTCATAAAAATATAAATAATTTAACCTAAGAAATTTTTTGACACCCTAATTTCAAAAATAAAGTATATTTTATCAAATTAATCTTATAAGAGTTCCAAAAACTAATTTTATTATTGTTCTAAAAAAGAAATAAAAAGTATTTTTCGAGAAAATTGTATTTTCGAAATATATAAATACTTTTTTTAAAGAAATTAATCTTATTTTTATCAATATGTTCTCTTTATATTAAAAAATTATAATTAATATTTATAAATATATAGTTTTAATGTAATGGTTATAAAATATGTGTCTAAATAAGTATATTAATAATATATTATGGTTTTGTGAAAAATAAGTGTCATGTGTAATGAAAGTTATCCTAGTGTTGCATGTAGTGAAAGCTTATCATGGTGTCGCATATAAAAAATACCTAAAATAAATATTATTTATTAAAAATAATACTAATTCATTAAATCTTGAGATGTTACATTGTACACCCCTTAAAATGAATTTCACCCTGCATAGTTATCTTGGTTATCAAGGGTTTAACATTTAAAAACACCTTCATAAAAACCTACATTATACAAAGGGTTAGTAAAAATACTCTTGAAAACGGGAGCATGATGTGAAAAAGTCAACTGAAATAACACATAGATAGTTTCTATATAAAAAAAATATTTTTTAAGTGAAAACATGAACATATAGTAAAAAAATAACTCTCAAATATTGATGGAAAGTGATAGAGAACATTGATCACAAGAATGTGGGTGATTCATAGAAAGTTGAGAACCACAATGAAATAAAACAAAGAGGTTTGAAAAAGGTTATTGATATCATCAAATAATGATGAAAAATATAAAAAAATGTATTTTAGAATCCTTTTCCTAAAGTTAAATTATTTTCAAGAGAAGATATATCTACTTGATTTCATTCAATTTCATAAGAACAATATAGTCCTTTGGTTTCACATTGATCAATTTTCACTTCATCTCTTACTCCAAGAAATGAATGTGAATTTGTTGTGCCTAAATCACTAATAGATTATAATATCCATAGGTAGAATAATAATTAATTCTGTCTATCATTAGTTATCATAAAAAAATGGTTAGTACTAGTTTTCCAATATAAATAATTAATCATACGTATAAGTATATATTAATCTATAAAACCTCATCCAAATATAAACTAAAACCATTATATAAATGGTTAACCTTATGATCTGTACATTATATTAGAATCCAACACTTTACCAATAAGGTTACTAAACTTCCAAAATGAACTTATCCTTAATCCCCCATATACCATAAAGTGTCTCTTGATTTTCACATACCAAACACGTGAATAACTTCATCATGCATTCTATTAGAAGATGGTAATAACCTGAATTAAAATAAAAATTTATTCAAAACATACATTATTTCTTATTATTTACATAAAATAAATATTAGTGGATATATTCCTTAGATCCAAAATATTATAAAATCCATCAGTGATACCAGAAACCAAATTTTAAAAAAAAAAATTAAGAAAAAAAGAAATATAAAATTTACTTATTCATTTCAAACTTATATTATACCAGCATCATTATTTAATCATCTAAAACATATTAAAGTTTATATTACTTTAATAAAAATATCACATTTCCATTAAGTCAATTTTATAGTATATCAATTACATTATACAAATTATTTAAAATCCTTAATAAAAAACTTATACAAAAAATATTAATAGATATTAATATAACATAATTATGGAATTCAAATACAGAAATAGTTATATTTTCCACCTCATCCTTAATCCATCTACTAGGATTATTAATACCAGTAACTAATACCTATGTTCTATTATATGTCATTCGTAATCTCTACATTTTTATCAGTGAAATGATTAATCATACAACCTTTCTGATTCTATTCTTGAGATTTCCAACTAGGAAATCAATTTACATAATGCCCATACTTTCCACGTTTAAATCATTCGTCCATTTATAACACCTGAAGAAGAACAATATTCCCATTGATTTCATTAATTGAACTTTTCATTTTCCCTTTGAAATTTTATACTATATAACCTTGTTCTCTACAGATAAAAAAATATTATCATTCCTTTGAGACATTCCTTCAAGTTATTATTAAAATATTCCTGAAATATAGAAAACTAAAACTTCTTTCCTCTATGGTCTCCACTACCAAATCATTATCCTTACCTTATTTATTTTTTATGATAATTAGTTAAGGTCAACATTGTTAATCATATCCCTTTATAACTTAATAGGCATAATGATAATATCCTTCACTTTAGTCATCACCCCATTTGGCTTCTCATCAGTAAATTATCCATAACATTCAATGTTATCATAGTTCCTTCTGGTTTCCATCATTGAAAAAAAACCAAAAACCATAGTGTGAGAAATAATAAACATAGTGGAAAACCAAATAGTCATGAGAAAATATTTAGAGTATGTCTAATACAAACACCTTAATTTTAATCTATGACACTGTAGGATTAACCTAGGTTATCCATGATAATCATCTATTTAAAACCTTTCAGATGGTTCCTAAAGAGTTTTTGAATTTCCAGAAAATATCACTTGAGAGTGTCAAACTAGGTGTACAAAAAAGGTCATTACTATGCACAAGGTGACAATCAAGTCCAGATCAATGCACCATTTTCAAGGGTATGACCCCTACGCACCTCAGTTCCAGAGCCAAATCCACTTGTAGTATTCAAAAAAAGATAAATTTCATTAGAAACCACTTTCTATATCCTTTTACAAAACTCTAGGTCATTTTACAATACTACGAACCATACTTAGACATATCCCTAGAGACATCCCAAGACATATCCTTAGAAATATACATATATATCTCAATAATGTTTCTAAACCTAGTTTCCAAAGGTTAACTAATCCTTTCCCTTCACACCAATTATAATAAACCGGGATTCTCATACATTAATATTACATCTTATTAGATGAATATTCATTACATTACACAAAAAACTTCTGATAACCCTAATAGTTTAGTGAATTCAAGAACATAGAACACGATATTTATAATTCATGGAATATCATCAATGTCTCCCATAACAATATACCCATTTAGTACTCCTACACAAACACCATTCTTTATAACCTGAGGAAAGGAAACATAATAAAGAGTGATCTCAACTACTAAGTAAGGTTAAACAAGGGAGATATGTAAGTATAACATGATCATAGGGGTATGATAACATGATAATAACATTTGAAAAACCATACCTTGTATATCAAATATCATAATCTTGAGTCATTGAGAAAATATTTTCAGGTCATAATATTTTATTCATATGGAAGTCAAAGAACATGAGCCATGAGAACATAAAACTAGAATAAGACAAGGGATTATGGCATGAAAATAATCTTATAACATTGTGAACATATGTAAATAGTAATGGATTTAGTCATTAATTTAAGGACATTAAGTCAAGCCCTAAAATAAACTTATAGAAATTCAAGAAAGCCTATGCATAAAATTTTGGACATGAAAGATATGTCCATGAATAACAATATGAAAATGTAATCAAGTTCAATAATAACATTGTGAACATGTAATCAGGTTCACACATAGCATTGCAATGAAGTAATAAGGTTCAAAAATAACATTGTCAACATGTAATTGGGTTCAATCATTACATTTTGAACATGTAATTAGGTCCACACATAACATTTTGAACATGTAATATGGTTCACACATAAAAATTTGAATATGTAATCAGGTTCACACATTAAATAATGAACAATTAATTAGGTTCACGTGTAAATAATTTACTCATGAGTTATCCATCTTTACCTAATAAATTGGAGGGAAATATAGGTCCCAACTATCTCATAATGAAAACCATATTTATGTTTTCTATATAATCATTAAACATTTATTATATCATAACCCATGAAATGAAATGGGATTCACAAATATTTCAGCATATCATAACTTATAGAAATAGAATGGTTTTATAATCAATTAATTATCTCATAATAGAATAACCCAAGGAAGATAAATGAGTTTTATAAGCATTTTTATGGTATAAAAAATGGAAGATATATAGGCTTCATAAGAAGTTTTTCATGAAATAACCTATGGAAGAGAAATAAGTTTCATAATAATGTTTCCATGGTATAACCTGTGGAAGAGAAATGGGTTTCAAAAAAATCTTGTCATTATAAAACAACCAAAGAATGAATAATAATGGTATCCTTGGTTAATATCTATATTAAATATTAACTTACATTAAAGTATGTCATCTTAGATGGATGATTATTTTGAAAGATAAATCAGTTGGAGGGTTTCTTGCAAGAGAAAACATTTGATTGAAAATAACTTTTTAAAATATAAAACAGTTTTGAAATCCATTTATTTGATAGTAATATTGAAAAATTATAAATTAGTCATTAAAAATAATTTAAAAAATTTATTGAGGAAAATATCCTTTCCTCTTTGAAAAGAAATTTTAAAAGCTTAAAATATTTTCAAAATAATTTCCTTTTGAAATAATTTAATAAAAATATGAAAATTTACTAAATATTAAGGAAAAGATTTTCTTGAAAAATAATGTTGAAAAATTTTATGGTAATCTTTAAATAACTGGGTGGTCACGACAACATGAAATACTATTCATGTCATGCATGTTAAAAACAAAGATTCTTTTCACAATTTTAGTAAAAGACAAACCACGATTGTTTGGAAAATGAAATGAATGTTATTTTAAGAAAATTTTTTAATGTTAAAATATTGGTAAAATTTTATTTACAAAATCACCTTAAAAATGGGAAATAAATATTTGAAAACATTTTTAGAAAACATGGTTTTGGTAGAATAAGGTCTTTTGACTGAAAAAATTATTTTTCTCAAAACTGTTCTTTTTCAAATCACGAGTACATAAAGAGAGTAAAATTAAGAAAAAAATGTTTTTTAATGAAATAAAAAAAAATAGAAAAAAATTTAAAAGTTTATTGGAAGATATGTCATAAAATATCAACAATAGAAGCATAATTGTAAACAATCTTGATAAAGGAATAAATTTTAATATGAAACTCTCACCACATTTCTTAAGTAAAATCATAATAACCATAAAGGAATAATGTTAAATTAATCTAAAAATATCATGAGGATAAATTAATAAATTATATTATGTTACAAATGGGATTTATATAGGCCTCATAAATGAATATAGGTTCACAACATAACATATGTCTCAAAAAAGGCTAATTGAGACAAAAATCCCTAACTAATTTAGTAATAGTTAGATTCATAATACCCAAGAAATAATAACATAAAAAACATTAATTATTATTAAATGATGTATATTCATGATATATCATGATATTATAATTCATATACACCACATAAAATAAATTAGTTGTGAATATGACAAAAGTTTCTCAGAAATAAAAGGGAGACTAGAAATCCCCTTACCGTAAGTCTTGACTTCCTTCATACTTATTAAAACCACATATATATTAAATATAAGATTAGTATAAATATATTAAAGTAATACAATTATATATATCATATCATATATTATTTACTTATTTCCTTTTATTACCCATTTATTAAAAATTCCATGTTAAAGTCATGTTTCAGGTAATAACTGCTTTATTTTCTGTACATGTTCTGATTTGTTATTTTTGGTTTTCTTAAATTGTCATAGTTAAATCACTTAAAGAATAATAATCATGAAATAATTATAATAATTATATATAAATTATACTTTTAATACAAATCATGAATGATGGTTTTTGAGAAATGAAGTATGTTATGATCATAAAGGCGGTATGTCGTACATACATACGAGTAATGTTTTCATTTCTAAACAATCATCATGGAAAACATGTAAGTAACATATTATCTTTAAAAAATGATAATAATATCATAAATAACATATTATTTATTTAATTATAATTTTATATATCTTCAATGTGTTTTGATGATGAAAAGAGAGAGAGTCACATTGCTTCGTGAAGGCTATAGTCCACACATACACGAATGATATTATTAGCTTTTAGTGAGTGGAATGGTAAGAAATAAAAGGACATATTATCATTTCAGAATGATAAATATGTCATTAATATAATAATTATTTATTTTATATCACATATATTTATCCATATTATGTTCCATGTGAAGTGTTAATGAAAAAGAATCACATCGCTTCACAAGGCGATGCTCCACCGTAAACACGAATGACGTTATCGTATACCTTATTGAGTAAAATGTAAAAACATTATATATAATATAATCAAAAAATTGTGTAATAATATTATAAAAATAATATATATACATTATATCCATCATCATAACAATCATTGAGAGGCAGTAATGGAAAAACGAATGGCATCGGTTCGTGAGGAGGTAGCTCGTCATAGACACGAATGCTTATTTAGTAGTCAATTTATTAGAAGTGGAAAAGCTTTTTGGTCACAGAACTTAAATTAAAAATATATAATTATATGGGATATAGTTATTTAATTATGTCATCATGGTATAATATTAATTTAACGAGGTAGACAAAGAAATAAAACAAAAATTCTCATTGATGAATGTTAACTCTTCTTTTGGTAATCTTCTTATGTTTGCACCAAAATTCATAATCGGTTTTCTTTATATCCAAAATAAGTCTTCTAGGATGTGATGAGGAAATATTTTATGTTATTTTGGTAGTTTTGTACTAAAACTGAATGGTTTTATGCTGTGAAGAGGAGAGAAGAGGGGGTGGCCTTTTATAAGTGACGTGGGTGGCACACATGTAATTTTTTGAAAATATTCAATTATATCTACATTTTTTAATAGAAAAAGCATCCCAAATGGTACATTATATAGAATATAAGATATAATTTGGAAATATGTATATAAAATGGGTTTGGAAAAAATTTTAAAGTCATTTTTAACCCATATCGTTTTTAGTTTAACCCCATGTAAATCCATTTTTACCTTAAACATGATATTTAATTTTTTCTATGTTCAATATTAATTTTGGGTAAAAATTTAGCTAAACTTATTAGATAATATAATTTATGTTTATTATAAATATGGAATATATTTTTCCAAAATCCATTCATATATGTGGGAATCGTTATTTTAATAAAAATCCCACAGACACGACAAGAATGCTGGTTTTTAAAGAGAAAATTTTCAAATGTTTACAATGTTTTTATATCAAAATTAAATAATAAAATTAACACAATTACCGATAATGTATTAATTTATATAAAATTTTACTAGTTATAATTTAAAACAAATTTAAAATATAATTTATCTTTACAAATAAATAAAATGAAAAAAAATTCTCAAATAAAATTCCTTATTTTCAGTATTCATCAGAAAATGAAACCTTCTAGAAAAATCCCAAAAATTCACCCTAATATATTTTTGAAATTAATTTTATTTTATCAAATTAATTTTTTAAATGTTTCAAAAATAATAATTATTTTGAACAAAATGAAAAAAATAATTTTTGAGAAAATAATATTTTTGAAATGTATAATGAATTTTCTAAAAACTACTAATGTTTTAATAAATATAATTTATTTATATAAAAAAATTATAATTAATATTAAAAAATTATTTATTACTATTCATAGTTTTTTAATAGCACGATTAAAATTGTTTTTTAATAACTATATTAATGGGCAGTGAGGATGTTTTCATCTCTATTGAAATTGATCATGATATCAAAAGGATTTTTTAATCTCCAAAAAATAAACCTACTAAAGAAATATTTGATTCTATGATCTCTGGTTGGGATTATGATACAAAATAATTACATAATAATTCCACCCAGGCTACCTTGGTCTTTGATCAATCCCATGTGCAAGAATAATCTAAAAAGTATAATGGTGTTTTAATCAAGATGGAATCAATAAATAATGATGAGATCAAATTGTCTCATCATGAAATAATTCATACATATAATTCAAATTATTATGGTAAGGATTTGAATAAACATACCAAAAATACATCTATGTACACTAGTCAAGGTAACAAGAGGATTTCTAAATAAAATCGAGTTGTCAATTTACGTGAGAAAACTTTTCATTAGGTTGTTACAATTGAAAATAATAGAAATTATAACGTGATTTTTCTCAAACTGAAAATTTTAAAATGTAATTATCTTCTCAGGATAATTATCAAGATAATTCAAACCTAGAGTCCATTATGGCTATTGTTTCTTATGTACAGAAGCACCCAATGAGTGATGGTACCAAGGAAATCATCATTCATGTTGATACAATGTCCACAACTACATGGAACATAATGTTTGAGGAAGAAAAACTACTTAGTTGCAGAATATATGGATATACAACCTAACTTGATTAGAATTATTCTATTATATAATCTAAAATTGAACATGGAGCCCTAAAATTTGAGGGCATTTCTATAGACGTCATTCTAGTGGATGTTCAAAGAAATTCCATGAGAGTTTCCTCATGATAGAATCAAGCAGTGGGATACTTTAGCCATGAATTTAAATCTATGTAAAAAAGTTCAAGTACCTAGTAATAATGAGAAAAAATATGTTTTCATTAAGTATTTAGCTTGGATTATAAATTCTGGAGTAAAGAAAAAAGGGGTCACAGTCTCCAAGAACATATTTAAATGAAGATTCTTTTTTGGAATTGTCAGGGCCTATCCAAACCTAAAAAAAATTTCCTTTGGATTTTCATAAATAAAAGTATTCTTATTCTTCTAGTTATTTAATAACTTAAAATATTTTTACTTAATGGATTTATTCTCTTCATAATATGGGTAATAAACTAATCATTAGAAATCCGTCCCTAAATGACATCAATTGAATTTAGGTGCTTTCACTTTTGAGGCTAGATAGAGTCTCAAATATCAATTCTTCATAGAATATAGTCACCTTTAGTTACAATTTAATGGGTAGAAATCATTTTTGTTCTTTTATCTATTCTTATAATGTATATCATTAATAAAGGGACTTATGGCATAATATATATAATTTTAGCATCTACATAAATAACTATTGGAATCTTGTTTGAAAATTCAATGACATTATTAATCATAATGAGAGTCATGGAAGGGTCAACTACTCCACCTCAACCAGAGAATTCAGATCATGTATTGAGAACACCAACCTTCTTTAGGTTAAAATCATGGGTTTAAAATAAACTTTGTACATGAAGCATCTAAACAAAATTTTGGACAACAAATTGGGTAGAATTTTATTCATTGAATCTCCTCTTGAGGGTTGGGTCTCACTTTCCTTCAGAACTCTTGAAAAATTTAATTCTGATTATCATATTATATTGGTAAACCTTCTATCTACATATTTTAAACCTCCCTTTCCATTCATATTTTATAATTTATTTACCTTACACCCATATAGTATGAAATTGGTGAAAGACTAATTGAATTTAGTGAATTACAAGGGTGATGATTTTTCATGGTGTTAATATTTAAAGTGATTAAGTCAAAGATGAATGTTTGAGGTCAATAGTTCTTTTAAGACATAAATGAGAATATTTCTCAGTTTGAATCCCTACTTCTCACCAAACTAAAATAAACACTGGGTGTGATATTTTAATAGGTCTTGAGCAAGAAAATCGGATCACATATTATCTAAATACCCTTATAAACCTCAAATAATATATACATATGGGATACTAGAAAGTTAAATGGATTAAAGAGTGTGATAGGAACACCAAATTCTTAAATTCTTTCAAAAATTCCAGTAAACTAAACATACACTTGACTATTATCAATGATAGGGGGAGTTCATTGAGAATAGAGTGTATTTGTAGGTTCATGTAGTCTCTTATTATATGAACCAATTTGATAGGATGAACACTAGAAATGATCTTATAGAATTCAAAATTACTATTTTTTTCAATCATGAGGATAATCCAAGTCTTAATTTAATTAAATGTGAATTTTAAATTAAAGAATAAATTGTTGGATTAATTTTAGCAGCTCTCTTGGACCATATGGGTTCAAAAATTATTTCTCTCATACATTTTGGGAGATTTTTCACAATGATATCTGTAAGAATCCAAATCTTTGTTTCAGGTATGTTTTTCCTTTTCTGGTCGTTTTTGAGAAAAAGTGGAAAATATAGAAATTTTCAAAATACACGTCGTGTACTTTATATGTACATGCCGTGTACTTTGATGTTGAGCCAGGTCGTGTGCTGGCCGTGTCCGGGACACACACACGGTGTGTAGGGGTGATGTGGAGGCTGCATAAAGTGGAGTACGGAAAGGCCAAGTACACATCATATACCCCATAAGTACACGATGTGTAGTTTCTTTTTTTCATTAAATGGGCCAGGGTCACGCCTAATTGAGGAAAATATCTTCTTCTACAGGTTCTTCGACCGATAGTGACCCGTACGGCTGCGATCTCCTCCGAGCCCCCGAGCCTCCATCTGTTTTCCGAATCAACCGCCATCAATTACATTGGAACCGCATCGGTGAGCTCTTCCTTCTTCTCGAGTCTCATTCCATGATTTTCCTCTTTTTCAAGATATTACAGGTTGAACGTTTTGTGCATTTTCATAGATCTACACCTTTCTAAGGAGAATCAAGCCTCGCTTTTCTAGTATATTGATCTCCTAGAATCAAGGTAGGTGATTCATGCCTTAACTTTCAATGTCTTTGAGTTTTATGTGAAAATTCCACCAATACCTATGAACGGGGTATTGCGTGTTTACCTTTTTTCCCCTGTTGTTTTCCTGCCTTTCTTGTATACTTGTGTAGAGGTAATTTGATCATGTGTGGGGATAATTTTTTGTTCTTGGATGTTTTTCCTATGCCTTGTTCTGTTTACGACCCTTTGGGTCTTGTTTAGATTTTGGTCGTTATACCTGTTTTCCATGCCTTGTGACCGTAGGATGGAATGATATTCTTGACATGCTTGTTATGCTGTAAACTGGTTAGTCAAGTAGCTATATAAGTCTACTTTGGTTAGCCAAGTAGCTCTATAGGTGTAATTTTCCCTTATAGAATTAATATGCACAGACCTACACATGACTGTGAGAACCTGGTGCTATAGACTATAAGGGATAGACCATGTGAGCTTCTCAGAGAGTCTTGGAGATTATAGACTACAAGAGGGTAGATAGAGTGAGCTTCCTTAGAGAGTCTTGGACATTATAGACAATAGGGGATAGACCGAGTGAGCTTCCCAGAGAGTCTTGGATAGTATAGACTATAGGAGGGTAGACCGAGTGAGCTTCCTTAGAGAGTCTTTACTTGTTTGAATTTTCTTTAAGATCATTCCAGGCTAGAGAAGGAATTGACTGAGTGAGCTTCCCCAGAGAGTCTGTGATAAACCTGAGACTATAAGAGGAATTGAACGAGCGATATTCTTCAGAGAGTCCCTGACTACCCTTGACTATAAGGGCAATTGCCCGAGAGAGCTTCCCCATAGAGTCTTATAAATTTGTATGACGAAAATAGAGGGGTTAGGCTGAGTGCAGTGCCAAGAGGGTTGTGGGTACTTCTTGGATAAGACCAGAGCGGTTGGCTATGAGCACTTCCTAGATGGGTTCCTGTTGTGGTTAGCTATTTGCATCACCGCTGCTCGTTGTTCTGTGGTTTGATTACTGTTGTAGATCATCATATTTCTTCTTTTTGATTACTACCTGCTGTTTTTTTTACTGTTTACTGCTTAGTGTACTATTAGTTTCCATATTCTCACTGACTGTTAGGCCCAGATCTTTGGGTGGATTCCTACTGGGATTTAGTCTCACACCCTTTTTGGGCCATGATTTTGGGCCCAAACAGACTATGTTGGTGCAGGTATAGACAAGGGAAAGTGCCCTTCGACTTCTGGTACTTGATTGCTTTGGAGCAGGAGAGCATGGGACCAAGATGATGATTGCGATGGTG
Source organism: Viscum album (assembly GCA_963277665.1). Taxonomy (NCBI): domain Eukaryota; kingdom Viridiplantae; phylum Streptophyta; class Magnoliopsida; order Santalales; family Viscaceae; genus Viscum; species Viscum album. Next base: position 329,729,907 of record OY728158.1, read on the forward strand.
AGGAGTTGCTTATTTTCCTTTCCTTTGTACTTTGGTTTAGTATTGTATTAATCATTGTGACTTGTTTGGCTGCTTTCCTAGACATATGTATCATGAATCATTTCATATATACATGTGTGCTCCAGTTGTTTATTGGTTTAGTATGCTGTTGTTTATTGTTGTTGGATATTTACTACATCTGCTGTTTTATGCTTTATTTACAGCCGTTGTGTATTCTTCCAATGAGGGCATAGTTTTCCCACTATCACTTCTAAGGCCCTCAATGCTAGTCAGCAGTCTCTGGCATTTGGGGAAATGCGCTTGAGGACATGTGACCAACCGGGTACAGAGCACCTCTAGGTGGCTTCCAAAACCGGGACGTTACAAAGTGGTATCAGAGGAATTATTTTCTCTTGATTTACTGTTTGGAGCCTTTAGCCAGGGATAAGATGGATTCGGTACTTGGTAATATGATGTCCCCAGGAGTAGCTGACCCGTGTACAGGGAAAATCCAATCTACCTCGTTTATTGTAGTTTTATGGTTTTGAGATTTTACGGTTGATATGATTTCACCTAGAGTGATTCACATGCCTTGTGTTGTTATTGTTGTGCTATTGCAGTTCTATTTCTGTCGCAACCCGATGAGATGAGGGTATTCCATCTCATGCATCATATAGGCACTTATTAGAAATCACATGCCATGCATTATTTCCATGCCATCTAGGGTGCATTAGCAATTGCATGTTGTTGTGATAGATGTTGTGTAGATTATGCATGCTGTTGTGATAGATCCTTTGATGGAATCCCTGCAGTTTGATAGAGAAATTGTTTGTATTGTACCTTTACTTAAATGAACACCAAATTTTGATTCTTGAGGTGTTATGGGATCTGAAGAATCAGAGTTTGGTGGATCATTTACTTGTTTCCCATGCATTTGATATGTAGGAGATGCCAATCTTTGATTCGCGGGGAGTATGGGCCCCGACAGATCAGAATTTAGAACCTCCCTATTAGTGTGACTATTATTTTTAGTTAAATGATTTTATTGATCAATAATAATTTGATTTGGGATCTTATGTCTTATCAAATGAATACCCTTAGTATAGGAAAATGATTTGGTGATTAAGTGATAAATTTTATTTTGGAAGTTGTTCGCTTTGTTGAGAAGACTATATACCAAAGGAAAATAGTGTAGTATGGGATTTCATTTGAGGAGTAATGGTGGATTTTTATCTATGTTTTTATTGTGGATTTATAATGATTTGGGTTATTTATGGAACTGATTAGGTTAATTACTTTTAAGTATGCGACTTTAAGAGCAATTAATGTCATTTGGAGATACAATTTAACGTGGAAGACTACATTCTTAATAAGTTTTGGTTTTCAATATTAGTTTTGATTATATTAAAGGATTTTAAGGATAATTGATTTTTGAATGGCATTTATTTAACTTTGGGGTATTGTTGGTTTAATTTTGGAAATTAAGATTAGTGTTTATTTCTCTCAAGGAATATCCTTTTGGGGGATTATTAGATCTAGTACTAATCATTTTGGTTTTGATTAATCTCTAAAGAAAATGTAAATATATAGTTCATCCTGCATGGATCATGTGATTCTATAGAAGTTTATTCTAGCTCTTCTAGTGTGATGAGGTCTTCTTGAATACTCATCGTTTAAAAAAAATGAGTTAGTGGTGGAAATTTATTAAAGAATGAAACTCTACTTAAAATGTAAGTATATATATTTATATTCCTAGTCAATATCATAAATAAATTCCTCATCCTTATGTAATGTATCTTAAAACAAAAAAATGTTCTCCGTTTACTTTCCTACTAGGAGACTAATGGCCATTTGTCCCAAAACAAGTTTGTGGTTTTCATATTGTTAACTTTATCCTGATCATGATTTCTATCCCTCTCCATCAGAACTTGACACTTAGTTTATCATCCATATCCATGTTTTCCTACATGGAATCCGAGTATGGGTTATCTTGGTTGACCTTTATACCTCTCTTTCATTCTTTTAAAGTGATAGTTTTATTGACTCTTTTTCCGATGTGGGAATTTCCATTATATTCCCAAGCACAATTTTAAAAAAATTGTTAGGACACAATTTATTGAATGAGGGGAGAATGTAACACCCTAAGCTTCTACGGTACGCTTCTCTTTGAATAATGCAATAGCATGTGTTGTACGCAACATCGAGTTCTAACACACCACAACCAATCAAACTAGCCGTTATGAATAGTAATACCTACTTTTTGAAATTATATATATTATATATTTCAAAATGGACTTCATTTTTGGTTTCGGAATATCGAAATTATCCTAAGATGAATTTTTGGTATTTTTCTGAGAACTTCCAATTTTTATGAATAGTGAAAAATACTTAAAAACAAATTTTTTAATGAAAATAATTTGTAGTGATAAATTATATTATTGAGTTGTTTCAAAGTATAATTAGAATATATTTTTACCATTTTATCCAATGGTGTTCATTAGAATTAATTTCACTTTGAAATTGGACCTAAACAATTGTCAATCTTTTGATATATATTATTTCTTAAAAAAACGTTATTAGTTGTGACAACGAGAATTAATTATAAAATTAATTAATGAAACTTATATGTTTGGAATTTTGTAAAATAGACATAATTTTTGAATTCGTAATATCAATTATAGCTTAGGGTGAAATTTTGGCATTGTTCTGAAAAACTTAAATTTTTGATGTATAGTGAAACTACTAAGTGGTAGTTAAAAAATTGAATTTTTCATAAAACATAATTTTACCGCTTCTGTGAATGGAATTTAGAAAATCCGTGAGACACGGTTAATATCAGAAAGTAAAATGTGGTTCAATGAGATGAATATAATTTTTGGTGAATAGTAACTTTTTACTATTATTTACCACGATTAAGAGTAAATAGGGTAATTAGGGGTAAAAATGACATTAATATTAGCATAAAACATGTCCTAATTCTATTGGACAAGTTTATCTCGACAAGAAACAACCTTAGGAATAAAATATTATCATTTATGTCCACTTAGATTAGATTAGGACATTTATTATTATTTAATTCAAAGAAGAGTTAAAAGAGTTAAAATCAAAGTTTATTTACTAAAACATTTTTAATATAGGGTTATGCATAAGATAAATTAGATTGTAAATATTCATTAGAAAGATAATAAGATTTCATACATAATGATATTTTATTTATAATTTTTAGACATTAAATAATTTAATATATTTATGACACAATGATGATGCAGTAATTACCATAATAGTGAACAATTAAAATAATTGATATTATAAATACCTAAATACATATAATTTAAGACTTTTAATTAATTAAAATAATTTTCTAGGATAATATTACATATTAGTATTGATTTAATTGACTTTGTTCTAAGTAGTCATTCTGTTATGAGTTTCACAAAAATCAACTATTGAATAGTGTCAAAATTGACATAAAAGAGTTTTTAAAACAAATATTATATTATTAATTGATATTAAATTCCTAAAAATATAAGGTTCGTCCAAGAGACTTATATAATGATAGTTATATCATTAATGGACCACTTGGGGGTCTTTTGGATGTATATAGTAAGTTTATTAACTATATAATATAAAAAGACAAAGTGACATGGTAAATGTCAAACTAATTAACTAAGAGTTAAAACTAAATGATAAGGTTAATATAGTAACCCAGACCTGTCTAAATTCTATTTGTTGAATGTTTTTAGACCTATCACCACTTTAAACTTTGAATAATCAACTTTTGAGCCATTAGAAACCGAATATGAATTTATTATAAATTAATATTTCTAGCTTTTCCAAAGGTGCCCCTCACCCCTCTTATAAAAGGGCACTCCTCCTTATCATTTATTCTCACCTTCAAAGCCTTTTGGTTCTGCCAACCCCTGTCCAAATACTCTATCAACTTCCCTCAACACAACCTAGAGGCCTTATTTTGATCAGAAATCCAACCTAAGGAGCCATTTTGATCAAATCAAAAGGATGTACCCGAAGAGAGGTAATGTTTTCACCACCCCTTTTCAAGTTCCTTTCTTCTTCCACTTATTCTTTCATTGTTATTACCATTATAAAATAATAACTTCAATATCTTATATATACTGTGATGTTATTATAAATATGGTACAACCATATTCAGTATTCTATCAACCCTTTGAATAACATGTCCCCATACGTGCGTACGTACGGCTTACCGTCTCCACGTCGTGGTGTAATTGTTATTCAATATATTATTATTTGTATGGGTATAATAATGATGTATAATTCATGTAAACAATAAATATAAAATTATAATTATTCCTTATATATAATATTCCATCCAAGTATATATTATTTTAATATCAAAAGAATGATATTGTCGCTTGTGCGCACGTACGGACTACCGTCTCCACGAACGCGATGAGATTCATTCTCCATCATATCCATTCAAGTATAATTATCATTAGATGATTTAAAAATAATGTTTAATAACTTTATATCATTCTGGATATGAATAAGATACAACCTATCCATGAAAAACATGTCTTACGTAACAAAACATATAAAAGAAAACGAGTAAGTTAACACCCGAAACGACGATAATTCTAAGATATTATTAACAAAGCAATGTTAAAAGATCATATATGATATCATATTAATGTATATGATTAGTGAATAATTTAATAACAATTATTTAAATATTATACAGGAGGTTAAACTACCCCCAACCAAGTAAAAGTACAAGGTAAGGGGTTTCTTATCTCACTTTTAATTCCGTGAGAATTCCATTGTTCACCACTTATTTATTACATTGGTGTGTGTACTGCCCATGTTTGTATTCATTGTGTAGTATACTTTAATTCATGTATATTTACATCATCATTGTATGATCCTTCTTTCATGGGTGTATGTTTTTTATGTTACCAAATCAATAAGGGAATTTGAAATTTCAATTTCCACTCATTTGGCTTTATGCATACTTCATTGATTATTTTACCCCAAGATTATGTGTGGAATCACTATTCATTTGATTATATCATAATTTCCACTACACTTCCTGTGGATATACTTTTGATACACATAATCACTCCATTGATAATTTCTCAAGTCATTGATATAAATTTGATAAGAATAATTTTAACTCCTTCTCCATTTGTTGAGTTAAACATCAAATTCGTTGGTGTTGTTTTTACAAGAATATGTGTGAATGTTCTTTGATTTTTTTACACTGAATATCCAATCATATTTAGTTTATTAATATTTTTCATGCATAATTATGTCGTTGATTTATCCTTAACCTAAGGATATGGTCTTTATAACATAATTCATCTCAATTTACATTCCATTGAGACTTCATTGTTGTTATACACCAAATCACTTTTACATGGTGTATATAATGTACTTTGACATAGTATATCATGAATCCATTTATTCTCATGATATTATAAAGTATTTATTACCTCAATATTTGTATTCAAGTGTCTCTCTTTTGGTTAAAAACTATAACTAAAATACATTTTTAAGTGTTTTAAAGATTGATTATTCTAAATCTTTCTCATTAATGTCCATGTTTTAAATATGTTTTTTAAGGATTTATTTATATGGACATTAAAGTTTTAAAATCAAAATTCCTTTTAAAAGTTTCAAAGTGGTATGGGACACTTTGATTCTAAAATCTATTTTAAATTGATTCTTTACAAATAGTGTGACTTTTAAATGTTTTCAAGAAAAAGGGGGATATTTCTCTCAAATTGTTTTGATGATTATTTTCATCTATGTCAATATACTTCATTATTATCTATTTAGGTTAATATGATATAATAAAATCTTCCATATTGTATCGAATGAGTTATGTTTGACTGTGGATGTGCTATTTTTATACATTTCATGGTTTGTGGATAAAGTATTGACATTTCGTATGCTAGTTTTAATACGAATGATTATGTTATGTCTAAAACTTTTCATATGAGGAATGCATTGGACTTAATAAGTGACGGGTGGATCCCGCTATAGCTCCTTGATTCATCATTAGGTCTCATGAGAAAAACTAGTGTTTTGGAAAAAGGCCTTGGAAAAATCTTATTTGTAGTCTTGGCACGAGGCCTTGGCTATATGGTTATGATAGTCTGGTATTATGCATTCCATCATTATAAAAGTGGTTATTGATATTGCATGTGATCATTCGACTAGTAGAATATCCATGTGAGTAAGTAAATGGGATTATTTTATTTTATCTTTTCCATTTTATGCTGAAGTTCATGTTTAAAAGGCTTTCGTTTTAGTTATAAACTACCTTAATTGTTTATGCTTATCTATGAAAGTTTCTGCTATAATGTTATCCTTACTGAGCATTTGAGCTCACCCCTTTCAATGTTTTATTTTTCCCAGGATTATGAAGAAGTAATTTATGAATGACCTACAGGGATAGTATGAGGGGATATGAATACAAGATTTTGTTGTAGTTTTTTTAACTTATGATGTAATGTAAGACTTATGAATATATCTAGTGTTTCCAAGACTACTAAACTAATCAGTCTTTCGAAACTTGATCCTTTGTGATCATGCCAATGTTATGTAATAATGCACCGACTCTAGGTATCTAGGGTCGGGGTGTTACACACAAGATGATTCGAAGATAGGGTAAGCTTTCACCACGGTACGTTGGGCTGTTTGAGGTGTTGTAGAGAGTTGGGCCGGTTGCCTGTCGGTTGTAGTTACCTCAGAGGTACCGGGATATGGACGACATCGTCCACGTCTCTCAACTCCGACGATACTTTTCAGACTCGTCTCATGTCTTTCACCCCGAGGAGGATGAGATTGAAGCGGATGCGTCAGTTGAGGAGCATCCTATCTGGATTTTCAATCGTAGTACAAAGGTTCTTCGTGGTCGGTCTGTTCCTCTGGTACGGGTGATATGGCAGCACAGGCGAGTAAAGGATGAGGCCTGGGAGAGGGAGGTCGATGTACGATCACAGTGGACGGAGTTGTTCGGGGTTTCTTCTTCTACAACTCCCTAGGGAAATTCAGGGAAAAATTTCTTTAAGGGGGGAAGTTTGTAATAACCTGGATCTTCGTTTTAGGTATGTTTTCCCTTTTCTGGTCATTTTTTAGAAAAATTGAAAAATTTGGAAATTTTCAAAATACACGTCGTGTACATTATAAGTACATGCCTTGTACTTTGATATAGCGCCAGGCTGTGTGCTGGCTGTGTCCGGGCCACACACACGATGTGTATGGGCGATGTGGAGGCCGCTTAAAGCAGATTACGGAAAGGCCAAGTACACGCCGTGTACCCCAGAAGTACATGTCATGTAGTTTCTTTTTTTCATTAAACGGATCGGGGTCACACCTAATCGAGGAAAATGTCTTCTTCTCCAGGTTCTTCGACCGAGAGCGACCTGTACGGCCGCGATCATCCTCCAATCCCCCGAGCCTCCGTCTGTTTTCCGAATTGACTGCCATTGATTGCGTTGGAACCTCATCAGCGATCTCTTCCTTCTTCTTGAGTCTCATTCCTTGATTTCTCCTATTTTTTCAAGATATCGTGGGTTGAATGTTTTGTTAATTTTCATAGATCTACATAATTCTAAGGAGAATCAAGCCTCTTGGTTCTAGTATATTGATCTTTTAGCATTAAGGTAGGTGGTTTGTGCCTTACCTTTCGAAGTATTTGAGTTTCATGTGAAAATTCCACCAATACCCATGAACGGGGTATTGCATGTTTACCTTTTTTCCCCTGTTGTTTTCCTGCCTTGCTTGTATGCTTGTGTAGAGGTAATTTGATCACGTGTGAGGATAATTTGTTGTGCTTGGATGTCTTTTCCATGCCTTGTTCTGTTTACGACCCTTTGGGTCTAGTTTAGATTTTGGCTGTTATACCTGTTTTCCATGCCTTGTGACCGTAGGATGGAAGGATATTCCTGACATGCTTGTTATGTTGTAGAATGGTTATCCAAGTATCTCTATAGCTGTACTTTGGTTAGCCAAGTATCTCTATAGGTGTACTTTGGACTTATAGCATTTTTATGAACTGGCCAGCATAGGACCGTGAGAACCTGGTGCTATAGACTATAAGGGATAGACCGAGTGAGCTTCCCAGAGAGTATTGGATATTATAGACTATAGGAGGGTGGACTGAGTGAGATTACTTAGAGAGTCTTAGAAATTATAGACTATAGGGGATAGGCCGATTTAGCTTTCCAAAGAGTCTTGGATATTATATACTAGAGGAGGGTAGACCGAATGAGCTTCCTCAGAGAGTCTTTACTTGTTTGAATTTTCTTTAAGACCTTTCCAGGCTAGAGAAGGAATTGAATGAGTGAGCTTCCTTAGAGAGTCTGTGATATAACTGAGACTATAGGAGGAGTTGATCAACCGAGCTTCCTCAGAGAGTTTCTAGACCTTGGGGATATAAGAGGGTTAGACCGCGTGATCTTCCTCAGAGAGTCCCCGACTGCCCTAGACTATAAGGGAAATTTACCTAGATATCTTCCCTAGAGAGTATTATAAATTCGTATGACCAAACTAGAGGGGTTAGGCTAAGTGCAATGCCCAGAAGGTTGTGGGTACTTCTTGGATAGGACCAGAGGGGTTGGATGCGAGCAATTCCCAGAGGGGTTCCTGTTGTGGTTAGCTGTTTGCTTCACCGCTGCTTGTTGTTCTGTGGTTTGATTACTGTTGTAGATCATCCTATTACTGCTTCCTGATTACTGCCTACTGTTTGCTGTTACTATTTACATCTTACTGTACTATTACCTACCATATGCTCACTTACTATTAGGAAAATATCTTTAGGTGGTTGCCTACTGAGATTTAGTCTCACACCCTGTTTGGGACAAGATTTTGGGACTAAAAAAACTATGTTGTTGTAGGTATAGACAAGGGAAAGCACCCTTCGACTTCTGGTACTTGATTGCTTTGGATCAGGAGAGCTTGAGACCAATCTGAGGCTTCCTATGCTAATGAGTTTCTTATTTGTCTTTCCATTGTAATTTGGTTTAGTATTGTATTCAGCATTGGGACTTTTTTGGCTGCTTTCTTAGACATATGTATCATGCATCATTTCATATATAAATGTGTGCTCCGGTTGTTTATTGGTTTAGTCTTTCGCTATTTATTGTTGTTGGATATTTAATTCTTCTACTATTTTATGCTTCGTTTACTTCCGCTGTGTACTCTACTAATGAGGGCATATTTTCCCCACTATCACACCTAAGGACCTCACTACTAGTTAGTAGGCTCCGGCATTTGGGGAAATGGGCTTGAGGCCATGTGACCAACTGGGTACGGAGTGCCTCTGGGTGGCTTCCGGAACCGAGATGTTACAATATCTACATACTGGTCAATCATTTTTTTGATGGTGGTAATATGATATAATTAATTAATGATCAAAATCATAAAATATTACAGAAATATATAATGGAAATGAGATCCATATTTTACAGATTGCAGATATTGTAAAAACTATATATAAAATAATTGGGAAAATACTTTCCAATAGGTAGGATAATATCACCAACAATATCGCGTCCTCAAATCAGTTTAGTTTCACTAAAGGAAGAACGATATAAGATTTCCTCCTCATTTCTTCTAAATGTTTCTATATTATCAATAAACCCACTAGATGATCTAATTTTTACTTAAATCATGATGTGAAAAAATATTTTGATATGTTAGACTGGGGCTTCACTTGAAAAGTTTTAACCATTTATGTCATTAATGAGGACTATGTGAAATTGGTCAAATTACTTCAATTCTCAGCTCATATTTCAGTTCTCAAAGATTGTTCTCCTGGGGGATACTTTACATTTTTCATGGGTGTTAGACATGGTGAATTTCTTTATTCCATTATATTCCCAATTTCTTAAGATTGAATAAGTTTTATTTTTCTCAAAATGGTTGATACTAAAAAGCTCAAACCCATCCGAGCTGCTGGTGTGCTTACTTATCCCACTCATTTAATATGTAATGATGTAATTATCCTCTTTACTCATGGGGATAAAATAAATGTTAAAATCATTAAAAATTTCATCATTCAATATGAAAGTGTCTCAAGTAAATGGATGAGTTTGAATAAATCAAATGTTTTATTTGGAAAAAATATTCTTGCAAATAGATTATTGAGAATTATTAATGAGTTGAGAATTATATAAGGAGTCCTTCATTTTACTTATATTGGTGTTCCTATATTTTAGGTTAAATAACGTGTCACTCAATTTTATCACATTGTGAGACGTATTAGAAATCATTTGGATTTCTGGAAGGGTAAGAATATTTCTATGGCTGGAAGAATCAACTGTGTGAATTTTGTTATCATTTTAAAATTTTTCTATTTATTCGTGGTTTATAAATGGTCTATTTACCTCATCAAGAATATTAACACCTCTATTAAGATATTTTTTGGTGTGGAAGAACCCTTTAGTGATACCTTACTAATGTTCCATGGAAAAAATACCATCAACCAATTGATTATGGAGGTATTGGTATAAATATGCTCTGCAAATTTAATCAATCTTCACATGAATAATTTATTTGGAGGATTATTAATTTAATGTTAGAGGGCCTTAACATTATTTATTAAATTTTATTGATTATGATCAAATATTAAAATTTATATTATATGGATTCTTCCATATGGCCTACCCTCAAGGCTTCATAAGCTAAAATTAATGTGAACTCACACTTACTGGCCAACATTAAATCATCTATTAAATTTTGGTCAGAAAATTGGACAAGTAGACCTCTTGTTAATATATTAAACTTTATTGATTCATCACTTGATAGAAATTTTTCAATTAAAAATAAGGTGAAAAAATCCTTGGACATGATTCCTACTAAAATTAGCGAAATGGATATGAATTACAACATTGTAAATGGTAATGAAATTTCAGTTTGTGAACATTCCTCCACTTGAAGAATTAACTCTAAATATTTCTACCACGATGCTTTAAAAGGTTAAAAGAATAGTTGGGACATGAATTTGACAAGAATCTGGATTCTCCCATATTTATTGTCTTTTAATTGGAGGGTGATATATTCTAAAATGTCCACAAATGTATTTATTCAAACTGCTGGTATCAACTTTTTCTCAAGATGTTCCCTATGTAATCAATATATGGATGATATTAATTATCTATTCCTCAATTTTTTCACTACTGAATATATATATAATGCTTCTACTATGCTATTTGAAGTGGTTATCTGACCCACAGTCAGCATATAGCTTAATATCATGGATTTTATCAATGTACCTCTCTCAAAGAAACTACTGAACGTATTCTTGGTGTTCTTCTCTGAAATTATAAATGTTATTTGGTCTATTCAGAATAGGATGGTTCATGAAAATATTCAATTCTGTTTATAGTTCTCCATCTCTCAAATGATCATTTCTATGAAAATGTGAATTTCATTTCAAATGGTTAGTGTTATAACTCAATTAATGATCTTACAATGCTTAAGCATCTTGGAATTATAGGTAATTATCTCCCTCCTTCTGGAACCTTGGAATTCTTGTGGATTTTTCCATTCTAGGGTTGGATCAAATGTAACACATATGCTTCTTCTATAGGGAATCCAAGCCCTTATGGGAATGGTTAAATCTTTATAAATCATAATAGTGATAAAATGAGATGCCTATGTGGTCCAGGTGGAATCATTACGTCACTTAATAATGAAATTCTTATAGTAATAAATGCGATTAAATGGAAAATCAGTGAGGATGGATCAACTTATGGCTTGAATGTGATTATAACACTATTTTTAAATATATCAAAAATTGAATTATTCATCTTTCATAGAATTTGATAACAAAAAAGATGAAATTCATGGAATATCTTGTATCCATTAATTTAATCATCACACATACATATAATGAATAAAATAATTTGGCTGATCGGTTGGCAAAGAAAGGGGTATATGCTCTAGAATTGGCCTGGCTCAATGATGTACCTGATGAGCTATATTCTTTATTCTAAAAAGATCTTGGTAAAAAAATCATACTTCTATAACTTTTCTTTTATCCAATAATGGAGGATTTTAATTTTTTTTGGAAAGCTCTCATTCAATAAAAAAATACACATATCATAATTGAATGAATATCTCAATTGTAATGATAAAAAAACAAAAATCCCAAATCTCTTGTGGCTTCGTATTCTCATAAAAAATGTATTCAAGATACAATATTATGAGGTCCATCACAATGTAGAACACAACCCTACCATCTTTTTAAAATATCCCTAAATCGGAAGTCAAGAAATGATACTTTAATTCCACTTTATAATACCCCTATCCAGAGACCATTGACCAGTGTCTGAACTGGCGATGCTCTATGAACGTATGCAACCCTCCACAAACACAAGAGGCCACCAAAATGTATCTAAGGTATAAGGTGTTACATTGGGGAGACAGTACCCTTATGACATAGTAAAAAATAACAGTAAAATAACCTAGAAACATCCACAATAGTAGCTAATGTATGCTAAAAACTAATAATTTTGAATCATAATATACAATGAAATACACCATAAAATCATAAAACCCAAAGAATCATCTATAAGTATGTTCAAATATTCCCAAAAAATTAAAGAAGTAAAATATTATAGGGCTATATCACCATCCCCAAGCCTCAACTCCTAAAATATATAAGTACCCTCTACCCAATCATGGAAAACTGGACTTATTACCTTACTAAGACCAATATAATGAGATCTAATTGGATACCAATATTTAATAGTATTCAGAATAAGGTGTGAATAAATAAAAATAGGAAACTAAAAATTGTTTCCCTAATATAACTAGTGATGTATTTTAATCCCATGAGAAATTGTAATAAAACAATAAAGAATAATAACAAAATAATCAAGAGATAGATTCCACCGTGTAATATCTTATATAATCATTGGGGGGCCAATGTCCTCCCTATAATATCTTGTATCAAAACTGCGAGGCTATCATGAACCCTGTTATATATTATATATTCATCGAGGGTCTAGTATCTACCCTGTAGTATCTCTTATAATAATAGATGGAAAGCATCCACCCTATAATATATCATATAATCACTAGGGAGGCAATATCCACCCAATAATATCCATTTTAATCACACACTCATGAGGGAATATTCTCTTCCAATGACTGACACATAACATATATGAAACAAAGTATCAAAACCCGCTCAAAAGATAAAAATCTCATCACTAGGGTTCAAATCACTCATACTCGTCCCTACATCATAAGGAACACCTCGGTTTATATCTATTCACTTAAATAATATCTCAAGACCAACTTAGTCATGCAATAACTTCATGTTGAAGTCATTAATATTATCATATCACATATATGGACATATATTAAGGTTTTTTAAACCAACCTCATCATCTGTTGACTAGCATCAATCCACATCCAATACCCCCATGGTTTTCTGACAACCCATAAGCTTTTATCGACTATTAGAATCAATCCCCAATCCATTTCATTATCTAAATACATACCAAACATTAGTCTCTATGACCAAGGAACATCCTAATACATCTTGTACTAAGTAGCATAGAAATCCAATTTAATGTTTTCAAATCATTATCATAACCATCAACCTAGTCACATCCCATATATCCATCAAGAGATATCCCAATCAATTATATAGATAAAAGTTATCTCTATCACACCATATTCATTCCTAGAGGGTGTATCTAACTCACGAAACTCACAAAGTATCTAAACCACCATCGAGATGTTGTCTACCATTATATATGAGGTATAAGACCACCTCACCCTTCATCATAAGGACCAAGCCTCTTATTCATATATACTTGAAACCCCACATATGAAAACAAAAACATCTCATTTTGTATTTAATCCATACCTTAGGTCTCTAAAATCATTATTGACAACCCCACACCTTAGTTACATAGTCTCCAAGAGATTCAACATTATATAACATCACTGGAGAACCCAATTCAAACTTTAGAGGATAAAAGACACCTTATCTCCAATTCCAAAATATTCATTAATTTCATTTAGTTTACACCCCATATGATTTGAGTATCCTAGAATACACATTTTCAATTAAGACCATAGTCATCGATGATAGAGAATAAATATACTGTTGAAGGATCCATTATGGACCTTGATAAGTTTTTCATTTCATTGGAGCTTGATAAAATAATTCATTTAATATTATGGTTTATCCCACATCAATAGTGAGACTATATATCACATGAAACATATCAAAATCATAAAATTTGGGTGTTTTTTAGGGGCCAACTACCTTATACATGATGTTTCTCCCATTAATCCATATCCACCACCTTCTCCTAAGCTCATATGATCCTCATCTATGCTCCTATCAACTAATGATCCACTATATCAAACCATAATATCCAAATCATTAGTTATAAACATTTATGATTGTTTTTAAATTTAATTAAAATAGGTATAATTTACTAAAAACCCGTATGCCCATCTGACTACATCGAAACCATGACCAACGACACTATGAAGATCCATTGAATATCCTTGACACCATCATAAGAAAAAGGCTTATCAATCAGTAGTCAGTCAACCAATAATTTTTTCCAAATTCATCAAAAACCATAGAAAAGTTCAAGGAGTGGTGAATTTCTTATGAAACAGAGAGAAACAACATGTGATTATCCTCCGGAGAAAACATCTAGCTAGTCTGAGTAAAAGAATCATTTTCCTAAATAATTTCAATTATGCTCTTACGAATCATATCACCAAAACCCTAGCTGAGTATTTGATTAAAAAAGGAGAATAAATGAGATAAAAATGGGAAGAACACACCTTAAAACGTTTTAAAATCATCTCAAAACACAACCCATTACATGAGGAATTGATGTGGAATGAGGGAGATGGAGGTCTGTATGAAATTTTCCTCTCTTGATCACATTTACCCTTAAAATATAGAGTGAGTGACTGTAAAATAATGTTCTTACCCTAGTAAAAAAAATTGGTCTACAATGTAACACCATGATATTTTAAAATTTATTTTTATTTTAAATAATTACTACCAAGCTTAAATAAACCATGACATACTATTGAAATATTGTTATTTTAATATTAATGTTATAACCTGTCCATTAGTTTAGAGGGTACGAATATGAGTGACAACATTATGAAATATATGTTGATATTTTTTCATTATTTATATTTATAAATTAGTTACTAGTAAATGCATATTAATTTTAAGTGATAATAATTAAAACACATAAGTTTAAGATTAGTTATGGTTTAAAATAACTATTTTCTATAAAACAAGTCATTCCATATATTTTTTATTTATATTGAAAAGTTAAATTTATAAATTTTTAATTTTTAATTTGATGCATTTTTTTTGATTCATTATATTAAAAATAAGTTGGATTGAATTTTTTGGATTTTTAACAAATAATTGATTTTGGTGTGAATAGTGAAAAAAATAATGATTTTAAAAATAATACCACATTTATGAATTTTCCATGAAATAAAAATAAATTTAAATATTATGAAGAATTTTTGATAGAATAAAAATATATTTAATAAGTAAAATAATTCATTTAAAAATATAATTTTTTACTTAGAAATCTGAGTCTACGATTTTGGAAATCTAAGAGAGGTTCTTCTTCATATTAGAATACTTTTTATACTTCTCTTTTAATCATGTTATTAGAAAATTCCATTAATTTTTCATTATTTTAACATAAAATAATTCTCTATTTAATTTAAAATAATTTAATAAATTCATTTGTAAATAACATTTTACCAGATTGTGGTATAAAATCATTTATTATGCTTAAGATGAGCATTTTTCTAAAAATAGTTTATATTACAGTATAAAAAAATATTAAAAATAATTTTTACCATATATAAAAATTGAATCTTATAAAATTTATTTCATATTTGGTATCATAATTTTATAATTATCTAATAATCACTATTTCATTTTTTGTTAAAATGAATTGTAATCGTAGAAAAAGTTCATCACCTTTGTAAAGGGTAAAATGGATTAATTCGGTTTTAAATTAGGCGATAAGGTCTAAAAATATCTAAATTTTTTTTATTTATTTCAATATATGATTTTATTTCAACCAAAAGCATACTATATTATAAAATATTTCAATTTGGATCCATTTTCTTTTAATAATGACTTTTATAAGATTTTAATTAAAGAATTAGTTCAAAATGTCTCTCTCTCTTTTAATATATGTAAATTGTTTCCATAAGAATTAAAAAACATAGTGAATTCAGATAAATTTTCACTTTTAATATAAATAAATTATTTTTAGTATATTAATGTATTATTTTAATTTTTTACTAGTATAATTACCCAAAAAGATTATGTATTGTTGATGCAGTTTTGGTGGAAGCAGGTGAAATATAAAAATAAATTGTTTACAAATATAAAAAGTTTTTTTTCTGGATAATTTAAGTATTTGATGAATTATATAGACCAAATTATAGTCAATTAATGTTTTAAATAATCAAATTCAATCTATATAGTAATCTTGATGTTTTTAAAGTCAATTTTTTTTGAATTGTCCTAAAAATGATTTTATGAACATTTTATTTAATTAATTGTTTTAAAAAGAAAAACAAATTATAATCATTCAAATTAATTGAAAATGGTATATAATATAAAAAGATTTAAACTTATAATTCACTTTACCTTTGATAGTTATGTAATTGATTCTTAAAGACCAAGTATCTTGTTACTATGGTAGGGGTTAGAAGGGTTAACAACGGATTAATCTAAAGAGATAGATTTAAAAACCCTAAAAATATTTCAAAATATTATCTTTTGAATTTATTTAAAACCTATATCATTCAAAATTATAAATTTAGATAATTATAAACCAAATTTCCATAAAAGTGACCATATATTATTTTAATTCTTTTAATAATCATAAGTGTCCCGCTCGCCTCACTTATAAAAGGGAACCTACACTCCTCTCTTATTCACACTTCATTTAGTCACTTAGCTTAAAAAACTACTAAAAGAACATATAAAGTTATCTATACTCATATTATAAGTGTTTTTATTCTTAATATACCATCCTAAGGGACCTTATAAAGAGATCCAAAAATGGCTTCACAAAGAATAGGTAATCGTCTTCACCGAATCTTTTATGTTTATTTATTCTCACAACTCCTCCAAATATTACATAAACATAATAATGAAATTATATTTATAATGTTAAAATTATTAAATTTTATTATGTTAATATTATAATCATTTTATATTTATCATCCATCACAATAAAAAATGATAACATTATTGTGCCTATGTATGTATTATCATCACCAGAACAAACATATTTTATTTTTCTTCAATGATTATTATATATGGTTATATAGATATATTTAATTATTATATAATATTTTTATGAAATTATTATCATTATTTAAGTATAAAATAATATCCACCTTCTAACCCTGTAATCCTTTGGATGAAGATAACGTCAGTCGTGCATATATGTGGACTACCACCTCCACGAAGCGATGTGATTTATTTTTCATTTCAACATTATAAGGATAAATATAAGGATTGTTTTAATGAATATATAATATATATATATATATATATGATATTATTATGATTTTCTAATTATTTATTATTATTTTACATCTTTTTTAGCATCTGTTGAAAAGTGAAAACATCAACCGTGCGTACGAGCCGACAACTACCTCTATAAAGTAATGCAATTATTTTTTAATACCAACCTTATATTAATTGTCATAAATGTTAATATAATTAATTAATATGATTATTACACATGATTATGATTTTTTAGGTGATGAAACCATGACCATGGTCCATGGACCGAACTAGAAATACAAAACATGCATAAAAAATGAAATAGTGAACACCCAGAATGATGATTTTATATAGATGTTATTTTTTAAAGGAGTGATTATAAATTATAAGTTAATTTTATATTGTAACATAATTATAAATATTTTTATATTATAAATTTATAGTAAATATAAATTTTATATATATAAGTTTAAGAGCTTGTATGGGGAATGTATGAGCCTGAAGTAAGGGTTTCTCATATCACTTTTATTTATATGGGAGATATGATATATTCAACACTTGTTTATTTTATTTAGTGTATACACAATACTTTAATTAATTTTAATATATTTACATGAAGATTTTGGGGATTTATTAAAGTATCTAAGGTTCTCTCCTCTATGATATTTTCATTCCAAGATTTCCAAAACTGTAATGGTTCTTCTTCTCAATATTGTTTCATTGTGACATGTTTCATGTTATACACCTATTTGTGTTTACATGGTTTATATAAAATATATTTGATATATTATATCATTAATATCATCATTATATTATATTTAATGTTTTATTTGATGTTATTTCTTTCATTGGGTTAATGATTCAAACGTAATTAAAGCAGTAAGGGTTAATGTAAAAATCTCATTTCTTTTTAAGAATTTTCTATGTCAAAATTCTAGAATGGGAAATTATTTGATACCTATATTTTAAAATGCATTTATTTTCTTCTCCTATATTTATTTATAGGGTTTTCATGTTTCCTTAAAATTTCCTCTCTTTGTTAATTAAAATGTTTGAAAAAATGTTTTTAAGAAAAGCTGTCCTTATTTATTATTTTTGGGTTGAGAGGATTTCTACTCACTATCCATATTAGTTATAATATTTTAAAATATTGTTATTTTTTTATGATCCAATGATTTATTAATGTTATAATCTACCATATTTTAATTTCTTTTTAATGTTTTAAAAATATAATTTTTATAATGTTTTTCAAACATGCTATTTGTGACATTTTATTTAATGTGTGAATGAAATGTTTGTTTTAAAATTTACAGAGCGAATGGATTTTCCCACCATTATGATTTTTATTTACTTTGAATAATAATTTATAATTTTCCATGGTTATTTTCATATAAAATCCTTTTCTCAATATTCTAGAAATTCTTTTTTTAAATATAATGAAGGAAAAGGATGTTCCCTTAATTTTACAAGAAATGTTAAAATTCCCTTTTGATTGTATTTTTTATCTATTTTAACATAATTCAATGTTTCTTATGCTGTGATTGGGATATTTTATTATGATACCACCCAAAAACTAAATATGGATGACTTATGATGATGATTGTTTAAGAATGTTTTTATAAAACCTGTTTCTTTCCATAACTTAATTAATCTATGATGAAATAATCAATGTTTTTATAATACCATCCAATTTATTTATTTGGATATATTATGATTATATGATAATGAAATATTCATGAACCCAATTTCCTTTTCATGGGTAATGATAGGATAAATGTTTTTATGATCTTTATGGCATAATAATGGATGCTTTTCATTTTGTAATGAGTGGGCCCAAAACTATATATCTCTCTAACTAATTAGGTAATTATTGATATATCATGTGATAATATGTACAAGAATGGGGAGTTGACCCAGTTTAGTAGGGGTCTATTTCTACTATGGTAGTACTAATAGTGAGTATTGACTAAGGAAATGATGGGAATGGGGAGTGAACCCCATCCACTATGGGACTTTGCCCACTATGATAGTCCTGGTAGAGATCCTTGACTAAGAAATTTCTTTTATATGATTATGTGTATTCCATAGTATTATTTTTTATACTTTTGATATATCATTAGGAATTATGATTGATTATTTATGATTCCACACCCTTAAAACTTATGAATTTTTTCATGAAAATCCTTATTCCATGACAATTGATTAATGGTATTTGACTGATTGGGTATGACTTTCATAAGTTATGATCATGCTATAATACTAGCAAGTTAATTTTATTTCTCGATATGATCATAGATTGATATATCCCATATTTACCAATATAGATCATTTTATCTCACCCTTTATTATGTTTCTATTTACCTAGGTTATGAAGAATTATATTATATAATTTATGACAAGAAGGGTATCACATGTATATACTTTTTCAAGAGATGTTGAATTATTCTTATGGAAAAGAAAATAGTGTTATAATGGGAGAAATACCCATATTATGATAAATGAATAATTCTTTTTACAAGAAGGGTTTTTGCACACTCTAAAACTAAAGGTCCTATATATGAATGTGAATCAATGTTGTCCATTTATGTTGTAATTAAGGATGGATATTGTTGGTTTGATTCAATTGGTATAAAGGTAGGATGTAAAGATTATGTTTTTAGCATCAGATCTAGGTGTGTGGGTTACTGGATATCTCATGCTTCTCAACCATGATATGACCATGGGGGTCATGGTGTTCTACTCCATCACCTGACTAGGTCACATCTCAACACTCCAAGGTCATGGCGTGACTTCCTCAGATTGAGGATATATACCTCATGAAAACAATATCATGGTACAACCCTCCTATAATTCTATGTTAAACCCTTTTTAGAAGAACCAAACATAATATCATCAACCATCATGGTGTAGCCTAATACTCCTCAATGTCTGACACCCCATGATCCATTACAAGATCCAATGCTCCAATTGTGACATCCAATGAAAATGTACATCATGGCATGACTCACTACCCACACACAAAAACAAAAAAGGTTGGGTTCAACTTGAATCCACTCTAATGATCACCCAATTACAAGATACACTTATAGGGCCTTAATATATATTTATAAAAATATTCCAAAGTCATTCAAACTCTTTGAATTCCATTTGATGTCCCAATTATCAAAATATTCTCTTCTATTGGACTAAAACCTCATATTCCTCTCAAATTTCAAAGGTGTTAAATATGTTGGTGTTTAAATATAAAATAGTTTCATTTATCTTTAATATTCTTCCAAATAAGCATTTAAATATTTTGGTAGATCTGTGTATTGTTTTTAGGCTACACTATAAGTAAATATATAAATTTATATTTATTTTTGGAAACTAAGAAACAATTGTTTATTAAAAAGAAATTGATAATCAAACACCAAAAAAGATGAATATACCAAGATTAATAGATTGACCAAAAAGTTATAACAAAAAATATCAAGTATTATTTTCACTAATGAATTGATAAACATAAAAAGAGTCATATATGATATAAATGTTTCATGTGTGTAAAATACTCTCTTTACCATTTTAATCCACTATAAATGTTTAATATGAATTATCTTCCACAAATAATATAATTTTAAGATTTATTATTTTCAAATATAAAAATTTGATGTTCAAATTAAAAAAATGTGTAATATATTTGACCAATAAATTAATAAAAAATTATTCTAATGAATAGAAATATTCAATGTCAATTGCCTAAAATTTTAAATGAAAGAATCATTTATTCACATTACATTATAAAAAGGACATAGTCTTCAACACTTTAGAATGAATCTATATCCAAAATATTATTCCTAGAAACCATTACCATTACAATATCTTCAAATATTTTTATAGTTGATTAATGCATTTACTTGTTAAAACTTTCTTATACCAATGAATGGTCCATATATAAGTATGATGTGGTTTAATCTTTTCACAGTTAAAGGTTTTTAAAATTATGTAATGAAACAATATGTTTTTGTTATCCTTTATTAGGAACAAAGCACTAAATTTTAGTAAAAATAAATCCATATTTCAATTAAAATGAAACAAAATATCTCATATGAAAATGATTTATTAGTTTTAAACATAACATTATGAATCTAATCACACATTAAATGGATTTTTATATTTTATTAATGGTACAATTAAATTATAAATTAATCATATTATCTAATACTTATTTCACATTTTACATACACCAATTGGAAAGCTTATAGTTGTATTTAATATATATTTTTCTCATTAAATAATCACAAATCACTAGCCTCAGTGAAATGGTTTATTTCTATAATAAGGAATATTTTAGGGGTAAAATATATATTTTTTTGTTTTTTGGGTCAATATTGGATATTTATGACTATGGTTTAACTATGTTTTCCCCTAGGATATTTTCATGGGATATGTTTCATGCTCCACATTAGACTTTGTACATTTTATAAAGACCTTTTTAGTTAGATTGTATGTCAGAACCCCCTACCACCAATGATACCCCTCTTAGTTTGGCAATGCGATAAGAGAGATAATGATACCTAAATCCTGCCTCCAATAAGACATGGATTGTTGACAAGAACCGATAGTATATCATACACATGAATTTTAGGAATTAACCTTTAATATTATAAAGAATGAGTGATAAGATAAAACCAAAAAAACTCCTTCTAAAAAATAAAATTATACCCAACAATAACATGTTATGGCAGTCAACTGGACAATGTAAAAAGAAACACCAAGTATAAATAGAAAATAATCAGTAGTGACCTTGAATCCCCAATATCTCTTGCATAGAATGAAAACCTTTAATAGTTCATCCCAATAAATAACTAGATATTCTATACCTAAAAACATTATATATATACATGGTGATAATAACATGTATATTACGTAGAATACTCCCCATAGACTTTCTTGAAGATGATAATGAAATCATAATAAATCCTAGTTAATAAATAAGTGAAGTTAACTCATCACATAAATATGTATGCTATGTTCCCATCCTCACTATAGATCTCACACCAAGTATCACATACATGTAGAATATATTATCCAAAATTATATCAAAATAAGGTACCCCACTACCACTTTTCAACTGGTTTTCTTCTATGCCCAAACATCGCATATCCCAATCCATATCCCTCCAAATAAAAAAACCTTCCCAAAAATACACGGTAATCTGAAACACGTCCTATACACTATGTATCAAATCATCTCATCATCATCATACACATCTCTAGAAAATAAATAAGTACTTTCTAGGTGTCACAACAACCTATAAATTGTGTATTAAACCTCAATCTATAACAACTCATAATAAACACACCTATAATAATTCATAAGATACTATATCTTGAGATACATGTATATAAAATAACTAAAATCCATTAAATCCTTATACAAACACATATTGAAAAGTTATCCACTATGAATACTAGTATAAGATACTGTTGTGATAAGATAATGGTAAAAGTGGGGGTAGTCAGCTATCTAGTTTTATATAACCATAATGTTGCAGAAAACACCCTACTAGAGTAAACTAGGTGTTTATCATCCTAAAAACATGGGTGGGGTACCATATTCAATAAAAAAACATATGAGATATATATATATCTCCCAACCCACACTGAGGGAAATTACCTATCCTAAACCTCAACTGTAACTATCTTCTCTTAGGAAATCAAGAACCAATACTAAGGAATAGATATCCTCTAAGAATACAAAAATTCTAAGAACATAATTTAATTAATTATTTTCTTTAAACATTTTCAATTATGTTATTATTAACCAATTTAATTCCCTCCAAGAATAAATTGGAATTTTCTAAAGTTTATCAAGAATTATAATCATCTAGAATTCAATAAAGCCTCAAACCACAAGGGTTAAATAATTTATTATTTATTTACCCTAAATAATTGAATATACTCTATGAGTCATCCTAATAAACCATAAACCTTAAACCATGAACAATAATCTATATAAAAAAATGGGGAAATGAATAAAGAAATAAGTTTCCCAGTTTTCTGGACATTAAAGGATATTTATTATCATTAAGTATTCAAATATTTCAACAAAAAACAATGGAAAATCCCAAATTTACCCCATTCCATCAGTCATAGTTCCATCCCTAAAACCACTATATTTATCACTATTAATCCTTAAATCTTAGGTTCCAACTATTGCAATAAACATAGGACCTCCCCACCCATTTTCATTAAACCATCATCCATCCCAGGATCACATCACATCACAAAGAGAGTATCCTATTCTAGAGAAATCATTCATGGTATCAATAAAAAAAATATTTTTGGGTAACTAGTATCTAAATCCATGGAATGCATCCTTTAAAATAAAACATGCTCTTTGGCCCCAAATAATTTTTTAAATAAATTACTAATTATTACCATCTTAAATTGAATAATTAATTTATCACAGGTTAACATGAAGGAAAAACAAAACAATCTTCAATAAAAATTAATGAAATTATTTAATCATGAATCAAGTATAACTTACCATTTCCATTAACACGAGGAATAATGATTTTATTTAACATGAATCTTTAATATACTTACAAAATGAATTACCATAATTTAAAAGATTAACATTCCACTTAATTATTTTATCCAATAATAAATTATATCATTACGTTATTTATCAATGTCTAAGAATAACCACATGCTAAACCATAGAATAAACATAGATAGAACACTGTCTATAAAATGAAGACTGAAACCATTAATATTGATTAATCACATTTGATCATTGAGATACAAAACCAATTATTTATTTAATCTGGGTCAATCATCATTTAGTTTAATTCCTTCATTACCCAAAGAGATAAATACTTGTAACTTTTCAATTTGACATAAAATATGAGAAGTAATGAATTCCCTACCCAGGAATGAATCTCTTAACCACGTTGCACTAGAAAAAGTGGAAAAATGATGATGTTAATGCCAAGATGTCTCAAATACAAGGGATTAAAAACCATTCAAATTTTATATATAAGGAGAAAAATTAAAGATAAACAATATCCAACCTCAAATAAAACATTCTATTATAGAAAAAAATAGTTGAAAAAAGTAGTTGAACAAACCCAAAATCAAGAACAAAGAGGTTTTTCATGGATGCAAGTGCCTCTTCAAGGGTAAGAAACAAGAGGTGGTTCATTCAGATAAAAACAAATCTATAAATATTTAAAAAAAGAAAATATATTCATTTTTGAGTTAGGTATACTATATCTTCTGGATTTCTTGAATTTAGGTCAAATAAATAAATAAGTATTAATGCCGATCTTATTTAATTAATGTAGAAGATTCATATTAAAAGTTACGCACCTTTAAGAAATAAATATCAAAAATATACTCTTTAAAACATAGTTATATTTATATTATTTTTGTATTTAATGACATATATATAATAAAAAAAATCAAATTTTCGATATTATGGAAGAAATTGGAAATTTTGGAAAATTAGAACTGTTGGAGAGACCATGAAAGACATTACAGCGAGACACATCTATAACCGTGAGTACAACAAAGAACTATCATAATTGATTATGTGACCATGAGACTAACCTATATATTTGAGGAAAACATGAGACCCTGATTCCAACTTGCGACTATGTGGCCAACCTGTGACTGTGGGGACAACCTACTACTATGAGTCCAGAGTGAGACTGTGTGGCCATCCTAGGACTATGAGGACAACTATGACTATGATGACACCTTCCACCATGAGAAAAACTATAACTGTGAGAGTCACCCATAACCATGGGTCTAAATTTGAGATTTTATTATAAGAGTGAACCCTATACACCCTCTTGACACCCCCATGCCATGGTAAAGTAGAAAGGAATTGTTTTTTGGAACTGGGGTTCTACATGAAAACACTCTCAAAAAATTATCATCCTTGAGAATTAGAATAGAACACAAAATGAAATGGAATGTCATTTAGACAATCAAACCTAAGACACATCTTAGGGACCTATCTATAACAAGAACATAACTTATCATTGTATGGATAAACAAGTAGCTACTAATCATTATCAACTAGGGGTGAGAGTTCATTTCACCATCATTAGAGATCGAAAACATAACTTATAGGAACACGACACAAATCCACAAAACCATTTCCTAGGGGGAGATACCTCTCAAAAAAGTGAATATCCATAAATAAGGAATCAAGGGCGAGAGAACTATCTCATATTCCAGATAGAGGTCAACATCAATAAAATTATTTCTATAAAAGAAGAACTAAAAATAAAATAATATAGTCTAATGAGCATGTATCTTCGAATCATTTTCCTAGATTATCTATTATACTCCACTATATCGCCTCTGAAAATGAACTAAGGGAATAAATCGCCAACAAAATACATTCTCTGGGAGGCCTTGGATTTCCATAGGCTTCCCCTCAATGTTAATATAATTATCAATGTTTATCTTGACCTAATCAGTGATATGAATGATTTCATGAAGATAATGGTGAAATTGCAACACATCAAAGACTTCATGAATTTAGACCATCTATGGGGATGTTATATCAGATATTCCATATATCTGACCTTATCCAAAACCATGAAAGGCCCAATAAACTAGGGGGAAAGCTTACTCCCACATCAAAACCTTCACTTCCCATGACATGGAGTCGCTATTAGGAACACATGATCTCCAATGTCAAAATATAGTGGTCACCTATCATGGTCAACATAAGAATTATGATTATTCTATGTCTCATTATTCCTATCATGAATCACCTAAACTATATCTATTTTTCTTTATACTAGTTCCATCTACATAATTACAGACTCTGTAACCCTAATTCAACAAAACAAAGAATGGAAATTTTGTTCTTACAAAGCATCAAATGGATCCATAAAAATGGTGTATTGGAAACTATTTTTGTATTAAATCTCAATAAATGGTAGTTTTCCCACCCCAAAAGCTCCAAAATATAGTAAAAAATTGTGCAACATGTATTTACGAGTCTAGATTCTCCGCTCTATTAACCTTTCTATCTATCAATGAAAATTAGTGCAAAGGCTCAACTAAGAGCCATAATTATTCTGAACAACTCTCTACCCCCTCATATGAGAGCCAAGGATCATGATGAAATATGATCATCCTTGGGACTCTATAAAGACTCTCCTCCTTCTCTAGGAACGATTATGACAAAACCTCTACTAAGGTCATCGCCTTTGTATCTACAAAGTGAGTTTATTTTTTCAAAATTTTTCACTACTAACCATATAGAATCTCAGCCTAACTAAATATGAGGTAAACTAGTGATGAATTATATTTAAATTTATCCGTACTCCAACTTTTGATAATCTAATTTTTAGGGAAACCCACCAATAACATAGTGTTAAATATTCATCTTCTGAAAAGATCAACATCTAGAGGTGAAATCTGTAACTGGATGATTTATCCCAGTACACCAAAAAAACCTCTAATAGTATGATACATATTCTTCATACAAGGGTATACTTCTAATTATGATCTATAAAACTCATATATAAATATATATATCCTCCTCACACATCATGAGATAAAAAAAATCCTCCCTTAGAATAACACCTGGTGATGAGCATCCTCATAACAACAATCAGGGGAATCACCACAAATCAATCGATGCCACCAAACTTACACCTCATAATCCCCCACATAAGACTTATACAAATTTTTAAGAAAATATTACTTAACTATAATATAAAAAATAAATAATCTTCTACTAACCTCTCTCATATTAAAATGCATCACTTAGTGCTCTTTCATCACACTATAGGAATGTCCAGATTCCTTTACTACATCAATGCATGCATTTATTTTTAGCAAATCATCAATATCATTACACATTACCAGTGTATTAGAAATCTTAAAGTTATATTACTAAAAGAATTATATCCACCATCACTATTTCACATTTAGATCATACTAGGAGAAGAAATATTTCAGGATCTTATGATTATGGAAAACCAAAAAAATAACGAATGAGGTTATTTCCCCATAACTTTAGGGAAAATAGAACTTCTACCACCTCAAGATCAATGGTGAGATATTAATGTTCACCGGGATGTAACTAATGATACACCTATGAAACAAACTCTCTATAATGCATCAATAACCCCCCATTAAATATATGAAGAATCATAGAAACCCTCAATCTCTACTATCACTTATAGAAAAGAATATACTAGAGGGATTACCAACTACTTATTTATGTACTCAAAAGAAGTATGACACTGGTCTATGCATAATAATACATGATCCTTTCTAGTCTAATTGATCAGATGAGTACTAATCTGAGATATTTTATTAATGAACTTCTTGTAATAGCTTATATGACTGAGGAAACTACTCACTTATGAAAGTGTCTTCAAGGATACCTAAGAAACGACCACCAAGATCATTGAAGGCTTTAGGATTTCACCATACTAGGATATGAAATTACCTATGAAATGAATTTTAGGAGCCGAAAAATAAAACATAGGAAGCTTCTTTCACAACTACTAAAGATGAAGAACCTCCAAAATGGCCCATTGATGCTCTGCATTCTCTTCCTCAAATGTAGAGTACATAAATATTTTGTCAATGAAAACCACCATTATAGTGACCCAGGTATAACATACATGGATATTACATTATTATTTTTATTAATATTCATTATATTAAAAAAACTACATGTCTGAGTACTATAATTGTTTAGTGTATTTGAAAAATTGGAACAAAATATTATAACTTTGTGAAAGATATTGAATGTCTCCAGTAAATATATTCCCCTTTGGTACATCTAGAAAAAAAAATATATCATAATCTAGGGAATGAAAACATAAGAATGGCGCGATCTAGAATGACCAGTAAGAGTAAAAAAGGGAAATTCATAACCATAACATGAACATAAGGGTGTGAGAATGTGAGAATAACATTTAAAGATCATACCATACATATAAAAGATCATAATCATGAGACATGACATAAATATAGGAACTCTATAGGAAATGAATGATAATAAAATCAATATCATAATCCATAGAAGTGTAAAATATGAATATGACATGGAATTTTGGCATACACATCAATGTATGATATCATGAACATATATAAGTAGAAATAGATTCACACATTAGGTTAAGGATACTAAATCAGGCCCTCTTATATACTTGTGGAAATGCAACCATGTCCATACATAATTTTTCTAACATGCAATCTGATTCACGCCTAACATTGTGAACATGTAATCATGTTCATGCATAAAATTATGGAAATGAAACCAGGTCCATGAATAACATAGTGAACATGTAATTAAGATAATTCATAGCATTATGAACACATAATATGGTTCACTCATAACATTATAAACACATAATCAGGTTCACATGTAAACTTATGGACATGCAACCTGGACCATTCATAACACTGCTAACATGTAATCAGGCTCACGTATAACATTTATACACATGAGTCATACTTCATTACCCAATCCATTTTATTGAGATATAGGTCCCAACCATATCATGGTAACATCATTCATACATATTCCTCAAAATAAAATAGTTATCATATCATAACCCCTAAAAAGAGACAGGTTTTATTAAAATCAAATGAAAACCCATGAAATAAATTGGATATAATTAATATTTCATCATATCATAACCTATGAAAAGATATAGGTTTTTAAATTAATTAATGAAATCCTAATCCATGAAAAGAAGAAGTTTTCAAAGACATATAGTTGTGGAAGAGAAATTAGTTTCCTAAACAACATGAAATCGTAGCATAAACAACTCAGAGAAATAATAAGAATGTAACCTTGATATCATTTCCTATAAAGTCATGAGTAACATAAATATATTTCATCTTATACTAAAAATAATTATAAAATATCAATTGAAAAAATTTATTTAGAAAAATAAATATTTTTTAAAAATGATTTCTAAAACATAAAACCTTTTGAAAATCATTTTCCTGAAAATTTATAAAGGAATATTTGAAAACATATTGAATATATTTTGATTTAAAAAATTCATTAAAACTTATAGTGAAATATTTTAAACATTTTTAAATCTATTTTCCTTGAAAACTTTATAACATAATCTTGAAATTTTTTTGAAAAGAAATCTCCTTAAAATCTTATAAAAGAATCTTGGAAGCCTTTTTAAAACCATTTCTTTTAAAATAACATTTAAAAAACATTTTCTCAAAAAGTAACCTTTTAGTCAAAAAATTAATCTTTACAAAAATTATGGTGGGTAAATCCATATGTTCAATACTATATAAAAAATAATATTCATTTTGAAGGGTAAAAAGGATAAAAAAATAATCTTTTTTATAATGATAGAATAATATTACTTTGAAAACATTGGTAAAAGAAAAAGGGTAAAAATATCATTTAAATATTATTGGATAGTAGTAGAATATTCTTGTAAACCTTTTAGAAAACATGTTTTTTAAGAAACGCAAATTTCCGACTGAAGAGAGAGGTAAAGTCAAAAATTTTTAAAAACCCATTCTCGATCATATTTTGTACAAAATAGAGGAAAAATGGTACCATTAATTGGATTTAATATGAATTACCGTATTTTAAGAAATGTTCTATAAGTTCTTTAGATATGGATCATAAGATTCATCAATGGGAGAATATTCATAAATAATCTCAAAAAATAGTGATATTATAGCTATAAACCATTATCAATTTGGTTATATTGAATCATAATACAATGGAAATAAAATGTTACATAATGATTAAAATATCATGAAAATAGTTATATTTGTGATATAACATGCCAAAGGTAATATATAAATCTCGTGAAAAAATAATGGTGCATGACATGGCATGTGTCTCAAAAAAGGAAAATCGAGACCAAATTACTTTACTGATTTGGTAACATGTAAAAATTAACCCCATGAAAGAAATATCATCAAATGGAAATTTAAATAAACAAAAATTTAATAATAATAATAATATAATTACTCAGTCAGAAGTATAAACACCACCCAAATGAAATGAGTGATGATTAAGGCATGTATCTATTGAAAATAACAAGTGAGATGAGATCCCCTTACCTAGTGTCTTGAATCTGGTCAAACTCATTCAGACCACCTATATAATAAATGTATATTTTGTATAAATATTTTACATAACCATATTATTATCTCTCATACCATATATTTTTTATTATGACCTTAAAATACCTGCTTGTTAAAAATCCTATGTTAAGGTTTCACTTCGAGTAATATTCTATTTGTTCTTCGCATGTGTCTTAATTTGTTATATCAATTGTCCTAATACATATATAATTATATAAATAATATAAATAATGATTTTAATATAATTTATATTTATTATACGGGTGTTATAATGATCTATAGAATATATATATGGAATGTAATACACCGTTTAGGGAGACGGTAAGCCGTACGTACGTATAAACATTGTTTCCATTTTTATTATCATACTGAAAGAATGAAGGTAAATGAAATATGTGTATAAATATATATATATAATTATTATATTTGAATTATTATATCATAAATATCATATAACTTCACTAAACCCATCCTTACTACATTCAATGTAGTGTTTGAGCGAATCACATCTCTTTGAGGGGGTGGTAGTCCACACTTCCACAAATGAAATTATCGAATTAACAAAAAATATAATTTATAATGATACATGTTGTGAATGTATTAAATAATTTTAAAGACATAATAAATATAATATATAACATATATAAATAGATTTTCCATCATAATTTCCACCATGAGAGGCAGAAAGGAAAAATTGACAATCATCATTTTGGGAGGCGGTATTTCTTCGTAGACATAAACATCGTGTTCATTACCTATTAGATGGTGGTGTGTGTATGTGTAGCTATAAAAATTAGAATAACAAAATATTAGTAAATTTAATATACTGGTTTTTTATAAAATCCTGGAATAAAGAGAGTGGATGGGGGGGGGGAGAAAGAAAATAAAAAAATGATCTTGAGAGAATTCGTTACCTCTTAATCAGGTAAATCCTTTTGGTTTGCGCCAAAAGGATTCCTTCGAATCTTTTACACAACCGAGGAGGATTATTGGTGGAATTTAGAGATTTTTAAGTTTATTTTGGATATATTTTCCAAACCTAAGTGGTTTTAGAGGAGTGAAGAAGAGAGATAGGCGGTGTCCTTTTATAGTGAAGGGAAAGGACACACTTGGCATTTTTTAAAACAAGTTAGGCGTACCCCCATTTTTCTTAAAAAAATTTATAAAAAAATCCAAAATAAATAATGGATGTTTCATGGATTAATCATGGTTATAAAATGGGTGATTGAAACGTTTATAGGTCATTTTGGATCTTAAATTTATGGTCTAGTAATTTATTAACCTAATTTTTCTCTCAATCATTGTAATTTATTTTAATCATTTTTAGTAATTATTTTGGTAAAAAAAGTTAACCTTGTTAGAAATTATAAATTTGTCTGATTAAAAATATGGAATAAAATTTTCTAAAATAGAATCACATAATTTTCATAAATTAATTTAAAAATATTTTGGCTGATGGGACAACATTGTGGGTTTTTAAAGTAAAAATGTCCAAAGGTTTGCTATTTTTTTATACCCAATTTCAAATTTAAATTGATTTCAATGACCTAAATTGGATAAATTTATAAAATTATCATCTAATTAAAATTTTAAACAAATTTATAATTTAATTTAACCAAATAAATTAAATATATGAAAATGAAGTTTTGAATTATCATTCAGTAGTTTTAGCTATTCATTAAAAATTTTAACATGATAGAAAAATACCAAAAAATTATTATAACCTAATTTTAAGATTTATAATTCAAATATAAAGTTTATTTTTACATATTAAACCTATAAATGTTTGGTTTTAATTTGGGTTCCCCATTAAAATGTGGTAAAACCGTATTTATAAAAATATAGATTTTTAAGTATAAAATTGGGTTTGTTCTTATCTTATATATATAATCTATTGGATGATTATAAAAAAATATATTTTATAATATATAACATATAAATTTAATTAATATTTTTCACTATTAGTAATTAATTTATTTTATTAATATAAATCCTCCTTTTTCACATAAAAATAGATTTTATTAAATGAATCACTTTATATTCATTTGGTTTCTATATTGTTTCCAAATTATTAAGAAACTAATGAATTAAACTATATATATTCACAATTTAGTTAATCCTATAATATTCAATTTAATTGATATATAATAATATTATAACGAAAATTTATTTTTTGGTAACACTCAGTCGTATGTGTTAAATAATCCATTGAGGAAAGAATGTCTTGAGTGTAATGTAAGAAAACCATAGTGTTCCATATAGAGAAAACTAAAATTTATATTGTTTATGGTGCATGATTAATTTGTTGTTTCATATAACACTAGACAATAATAATTATTTAATATAAAATAAAAAAAATTTATTGTGGTGTGAAATTTAAAATATCAAAGAGATTAAATTAATTAAATTATTATTTCACAAAATCTTAGGGTGTTACATTCTACTCCCCTTTAATTGAATTTCTCAACAAAATTCATCTTGGTTATCAAAGGTTTAATACTTGAATGTTTCATTCATAGAAACCCACATCATAAAAATTAATACTAAAACATCCCTTAGAAAGGGAAAGCTTGAAGCATAATGGTTACCCAACATTACTCATAATGATATTCCCACATAGGAGAAAATAGGCGGGATGTGAAAACATGGACATATAAGAGAAATATTATAATCATGTTTTGATGGAGAGTGATAGAGAAAAAGGTTATGATAAAGTTAACAATCACAAATCCATGAATCTTTGATAACGTAAGAAAACTTATGATTCATCAGAAATAATGTTACCAAGACAACATTTTTGGTTTCAAGATTTTTTCCCTAAAGTTATGTGTTACATAAGCCATCGAGGAAAGAATGTCTTGAGTGTAATGTAAGAAAACTTCGGGGTTTCATGTAGAGAAAACTAAAATTTATATTGTGTGTGGTGCATGATTAACTTTTTATTTCATATAACAAAATACAATAATAATTATTTAATATAAAATAAAATATTTTTATTGTGGTGTGAAATTTAAAATATCAAAGAGATTAAATTAATTAAAAAAATTATTTCACAAAATTTTAGGGTGTTACATTCTACTCCCCTTTAATTGAATTTCTCCCAGAAAATTCATCTTGGTTATCAAAGGTTTAATACTTGAATGTTTCATTCATCGAACCCCATATCATAAAAATTAATACTAAAAAATCCCTTAGGAAGGGAATGTTTGAAGCATAATGGTTACCGAATGTTACTCTTAATGATATTCCCACATAGGAGAAAATATGAAGGAAGTGAAAACATGGACAAATAAGAGTAATATTACCATCATGTTCTGATGGGGAGTGATAGAGAAAAAGGTTAGGAGAAAGTTAACAACCACAAAGCCATGAATCTTTGATGACCTATGGGGACTTATTATTCATCAGAAATAAAGGTACCAAGGCAACATTTTTGGTTTCAGGATTTTTTTCCTAGAGTTGATGAATTTTCATAAAAAAATATACTTTTATGATTTGAGGAAAACATCACCCTTTATAGTTCATGGATCCACTTAATATATTTTTCTAAAAAGGAAGGTTAATTTTTCATTCCAGAACTACTAATAGATTATGATATCCATCATATGCCATCCCATTTTTCATCAGTTATCATCAATAAAAATTAGTTTGAAAAGGCTATTCAATATGCATAAGTACCAATATGGAGAGATAAAAAATTAGTCTTAATGACTTCATTTGAATTTTAATATAAACTTTCCATAAATGGTAACCTAATAACCCTTCCAAACGATCAAAATTCAAATATTGGCAAATAATTTCATGCAATTAAGATTAACATTGATCCCCCACATAACACAATGTATGACTTGGTTGTCACATTCCAAACATGTGAATACCCTCATCATATATTCCCTTGAAACATGGTAATATCCTAAATTACCATACATCCTCTTGGAAAACATGCATTCTTACTAATTCCAATTATTATTGGATATATTATTTAAATCCAATAAGTTGTAAACTTAATACTTGATGACGTAGAACACTTTTTAAATAATCAGTTCTAGGTTAATCCATGCCATCCAATTTACTTATTCATATCTAGAATATCATAATCCAAAAATCATTATCTCAACATCAAGAATTAATTAAGTGTTACATTCACCGAATCAAAATATCACCTTTATATGTAATCACCTTTTTATTTCTTCATCACCATTCAACATGTCCTTTTCAATCCTTAATGTCATGAACCGGCCTGATTTTACCCTAAACCGGTCACCCATGCCAGCCCATGACAAGTCCTGAGAGGCATTCCCGATCCTCCTAGGATGGTGAGAAGCACCGAGGGAATCAATAGAGTACAAAAATATAATGATTTCTCCCAAATATAAAAAATCAAAGAAACAACGGAATGAAATGTATAGCCTAAAATATATTTACATAAAAATTGAATTGAACATTATTTGTACAAGAAACAGAAAGTACAACTAAACCAACAACTCAACTAACCAAAACAGATAACCAACTATCTTCATGTGACCTAGCAGTTCACTCTCCAAAACAGTGATCACACATCTCCCAAAGAGATTGAACTCAAGTTGAAAACTACACAAGGGCTAAAAATAGAATAAGAGTATAGGCTTGAGTATTTAAACTCAGTAGGTCAGCCCGATATTCTATTCCCAATTCACCTCATTTAAAATAAAAGAAACATAAATTTCAATTTTAAATAAAATATATAAAGGTATGATTTCCGAATGAGGTCCCATGCTATAAAAAATTACCAGACAAAAACTTGTATGTTTTATAAATAATAATGCTAGTAAAAATTTTCAAACATGTGAAACTTCAAAATGAAAATTGATTTCAAGAGGGATAATTTAAAGAATGTACACTTTTAAATAAATCACACTCTACATAATTTACAAACCAAACACACCATATTCTAATGGTGAGTACAAAATAGCTAATGAGCACAAGTCACGAGAACACCCCTAGGCACTAGTTAATTGTGAGCCCTAGGTAACTCGTATCTCGATGAAGGTAACCATAATAAATATCCGTTCTCTGGAACATGAGCCTCTAGTAGGGAGAATACCCATAACATAGTGGTCCTCAAACATCATTATCATCATAGTTTAGTTATTGTTGTCATTGTCAAACTTGTTACATGAAATGTGGGCCAAACCCCACGACATCACTAGCATACTAGTACACATCCACCCACCTAGATACCCAGAATTACTTTTAGTGATCAATCAAGTTAAACATATTATCAAATACCCTTTCCACTTGAAAATTAAATTCCCAAACCATAAACACACAAATAACCCACAAAAAATGCTTCACATCTCTTTTATGGATGAATAAACCACTTAAAAGTTTTATAAAACAATTTCAATGAATGTAATGAGGCTTTAGACTTCAAACTCATTTAAAAACACTCTTTTAAGGATAAATGCACAACAAAACCATACCCAACCATATTTTAATCCCTAAAAACATTTAATAAAATCATTTCATGAACCATAAAATAATACCAACTGACGCAACATGGTATATACATGTAAAACACTCATTCTTCATATTTAGGAAATGCCAAACATGCCTTCAAACATTTTTACCAAACTGAATTTTTTCATATCCAGAAATAAAAAATTTAATAAGGATGTGAGAATACACCATTTTAAGATTCAAAAAATTGGTAACCACCTTGAAAATATTCATATTCCTTATCCATTAAAAAACCCTTTTAATAAAAGT
The DNA here is from genome assembly GCA_963277665.1 of Viscum album. NCBI lineage: Eukaryota > Viridiplantae > Streptophyta > Magnoliopsida > Santalales > Viscaceae > Viscum > Viscum album. The sequence goes on from OY728158.1 coordinate 329,766,279, forward strand.
TCCAAACGGGCCTTCCATTAGAAACGCATGTCAAAATACCTTAAAACCAATACACCTTTTTTATAAAAACCAAAACCTACTTGAAATCCACATAAATAACCCAAAAAAATTTCTTTCCCTACTTTTAATATGATTATATAGCCATACCAATCATTTTAAGCCACACTCAACACATAAAATCCAATTGGGAAACTTACCGAACAGATGAAATGCAATTTTTAACAAAACATTTCATTTTAAGCACTTGAAATGGAATAAAACATCAATGGAATACCATAAATTTATTCAATATATTCAATCATGATCAAAATACCATAAACCATGTATAAAATCTAAGAAATCATTTGAGCAAACATTCAGTGTGCACTATTTTAACAAAACTACCCCACTTTACCAAAAATAAGGTTTTAACCGCTACTTGGCAAACCAAAAAATGATATAAAGCATAAATTAAAAATTTTAGAGTATGAGGAATATGAAAAAAGCCTAAAATAGATGGATCTTAAATAAAAATGTCAAGTGAAATTTGAAACCTACCTCAAATCCTTGGTGGAATGGAAACACACAACCGAAATCACCCGCCGTAGGTTTATAAACCCAAAAACTATGAAGAAAATCCCTAAATGAATATAAACCCATAAAAATCATTCCAAAACATAAAACTAGGTCTTTAATGACAAGGGGATAAGAAATAACCCCAAAATAATGGATAGATGAGGAAGAGGGAGTAGAAAGGAGGAAAAATATCACATTGGAAACTGTAAAAATCTTCATATTCCATTAGATATACACGCATAGAAGAAAGGGATTGGATAGAAACTTATTGGAGAGGATCATATGGTCTGGAAAAACCATTTAAATATTATTTGGGGAAAAAGGAGCACAAATTGAATGATTTATTAATGAGACAAATTACCTTTGGAAAATCTGGACAATTTGATAAACATTGAGACCTTTTTCCGTAATCTGTGACTAATATGTTCTCTAAAGAGGGAAAATGGAACATGTGGGTGAGCCTAGGTTTATTGGTCTCATTTTGGAGGTGTGATAACAGTAAATTATTAAAAAAGGAATAAGAAATAAAATGAAATTTTTTAAAACAAATTGGAAATGGGCCCACGGGCTGTCCTAATATATGAATCAATAACCCAAACTCACCATGCTTATGAATTCCTAAGGGGTGAAAAAGGATATGGTGGTTTGAATATGTTAAGGGAGGACAATTGGGAGGTTTAATGGGTGAAAATTTTTGAATAAAAAAGGACTTATAATAGAAAAAAAATATTAAATCCGGATATGTGCTTATGGTTTGGACTAAATCATGAACGGACCACCCTTTCTCCAAAAACATCAAAACAAGAAAGAGGTAACCCAAAGTAGGATGATTATAAATAGATGAAACTTAAAAAATCATCATTAGTATCATCCAAATCCCATGAAAAAGTTCAGTATTTCCAATAAACTAGATCAAAATAGAAATGAAAAACCGGGTGTGACAATTCTCCCCACCATTAAAGCTTTCCGCCCCCGAAAAGTCATAACTCTTTCCAACAGAAAGATCAAAACATAAGGATTCCCTATCAACACGGTCTAACCTCTCAAGACAAGAAAATATCATCCACCATCAATATATGTTAAGCCTATAGCTCAAACAAAACACTAACTCACAGCCAATTCCTAAGAATCAATGGAAGGATCAAGCCACCACCCCCACAACCAAGACAAGAACCAGATTGTTGGGCCTTCTCCTAATAAACCCAAAAATAACACAAACCAAAGAGCACTCACTAAAACCAAATACTCCATGGGAGTGAGGAATGAAATCCAAAACATTTATAAATAACTAGAACTAGATATGTTTTTAGGTGTAAAAATCAACAAGACCTGTGGTTGGTCTCCCCGCCATTAGAACCCAAAAAAGAAACAAACAAACAAGAAATCAACATTAACGAGAACTGGGTATCACTTACACAATCGCACCAAAAGTCTCCCACAAAAACCTACCAACCTTGGTTAAGAGTGTTATAATACGAAAATTTAAACCACCCACTCCCGAATGGAGGATACAAGAACTAGGCCAACACTTTCTATATGGATCTAGACCCCCACCACTCGGGGAGGGGACAGGAGGGGACCCAATCATTAGTCCACTGAAACCACAAAATAAAAAAGTATATACCCAATATTATCCACCTACAAACTAGTAATAGCAAGACTGAACCCTATTACACAGGCGGTCCACACATGGACATTTATTGGAAAACCACATCCAGGATGGCATAACCATAGACATTGTGTGAGGGGTAAGTCCACCATGCTTGTTGTTACAAAAATAAATTCACAGTATTGAGAAACCACAATATAGAAATAAAGACCAAGTTACCACAATGGTGGAGGAAGGATCCTAGTCGAGCTCGCCACACCACTAGCAATTTCCTGATTGCGTGAAAATATAAACTCCGAGGCCTATAGATGGAGCCATGATGTTTGAAGAATCCGATGCATCATATTTAGGAGTTGTGAATCACATTATTTAATTAAATGGACTAGCTCAAACAAAACACCAATAGCAAATAGAGATGGAGGTATACACACCACCATTATAAATTACTTAGATTGAGGAGTGAAAGGAACAAGGAACATGGTGAAACACACCAAGCACCACTGAACACAACCGCTATAACCGAGAGAATCATTGTAATAGGAAGGCATTGTAAATAGAGCCAAAACAACACTGTATTTCAATAAATGGTATGATAAATTATGTGAAGAGGTGGATCTAGCTTGTGAAACATGAGAAATAATCCTTAGGTTGATCAAATGGAAATCTTGAAAACATATAACTATTTGTGTCCACATTACAACATCCAACACATCATTAGAAACCCACTGAACATTACTCCAAAACCAAGCCACCAACAAGATCCCATCTCAAGACACAATTTGAGTATAACTTCCATATCCCATGGAAGAATACTAAATATGTATCTCTTATAATACATACAAAAAACTATCCACATAAACACTGGTTTATAAACAAATGTAACAATTTTCAGCTCAAAACACTTTTGAAAAAATCTAACTTGGGGAATTTCCATATTCACCAATGGTGTTTCATCAAGTATCTCTCAGATGAACATTTCCATTCCACCCTAGGAACCTAACCACTATTCCATATAGGCCATCCTTCCAGATATCAATAAAACCATGCGTGTGAGAACCCATGAAAACACCAAAGGCTAAAAATGTAACGACCCAAAATTTTGAATAAATCTTGTTTCCTAATTTTTTGTGTTATTTTAATTTTGTTTATACTCAACAAAACTATTTCATTGGATAACATGAGTATAATTAAAATGAGATTGTTGGGTTTTGACTGTTATATGACTATGACTGCTGGAAACTAAACGTTTCATTTTCTTTTGTCTCTAAATACAAGTGGTCTTGGTTAATTAATATAGAAAGAAGATTTGATGGCCTCACCCAGTAGTCTTGGACCGATCTAAGCCCATCTAATAGAACTTGGGAAGGAGGTAGCCCCACTGGGCTTTGCTCTGGACCAATCCCAAGCCGAACTTCATCGTGTGAAGCTGGAACGGAATCGCCTTCGCGAGAAGTTCAAACTGATAGAAATTACTACAAGTGCGATGTTGGCCGATCCTCCCTCGGATTCTCTCACCTTAACACACCTTACACTTAGGTCCTATGCTGGTGTGATAAGGGGCTATGTAAGAAGACCGTAACTGCCTTGTGTAATCCTTTGTTTTAAATAAAAAATTTGATTTCTTCTTATGATGAAGTTTATGAATTTTCAAATGTCCGGATAAATATAGTATGCATATTTTTGGTGAATTTTAGAAAAAGTATATTTTATAAATGTTTGTGTAAAACATAAATAATTAAAAATGTGTAATAATTTTCAAAAAATGGTCTTCTATAATTATGTTCAGTTCGAAATTTAGAGTCTAATAAGATCAACTTAATTTTTGATGAATAGTAAATTATGAATAGTAATTTTATGCTTAGGTTTAGTAATGTGACCAAATGGATTAATAATCTCATTTAAATAAAGCATTAATATAATCTAGGCACCTTGATTAAGTAATGTGATTCAATAAAATGGTTAAATAATTGTTTCATAAATTATTAGTCAAGTATTAGTTTTTTTAGGTGAATAGTGTTTTTTAATTAAAAATTTAATTAAAAATATTTAGAAAAATATTTTTATAAAATGGATTTCATTTTTTAACTCAGAGCATCGATATTATGTTAAGGTAATTTTTGAGGATTTTTCTGAAAAAATGAATTTTCGGTGAATAGTGTATTTATTTAAAAATTGAATTAAAAATATTTAGAATTTTTTTTATAAAATGGAGTTTATTTTTTAAATCAGAGCATCGATATTTGGTTAAGGTGCAATTTGGGGATTTTTCTGAGAAAGTTGAATTTACGATGAATAGTGAAAATACAGTTTTTAAGTTACGGGTGTTTAATGACATCATTAAATGATGTATTAAGTATGTAATCAATATGGTAGACTTATGAATAGTAAGATAAGGTATAAGGTGTCCCAAGTGGCCAATACCATGGGCAAATACCCTGGACAAGGCCATGGTTTTTCCAAAACCACTAATCAGGTGTCCCTTGGCCATTAATGCCTTGTCCCCCCACTTTCCCTATAAATACCAAGCCATCCTTTCATCCATTAGACTCCCAACTCTCCCCCAACGAAGCTCTGGTCTCATTACTTCCCATGTAGTCCTTCCAAGGTTCCCCCAAGCCCTCAAGGTCCCAACCTTTTAGTTTTAAGAGTTACATTTTAAGGTAAGGGATCCTACCTCTCTCTTTCTTTTCAAGTAATCTCTTTTATGTCATTTCTTTTATGATCCATGATCTTATGTTAGAGTATGTTCTTTTATATTAATCTTACTGAAATTTTCAGGTTCTATGATTAGATACCCCCTCTTTCTCTCATCAATTCGTTTTAAGAATGTTTAATTGGAATCGTTAGGCTGCCGAATTTTTAAGGGATTCGTTCACCTTTCTCATTTTTCAAAGTTATACTTTCATGTCAAGTCTTTAAAGTTCCTTTTTATTTTTTTGGGGTAAGATATCTATATCTATCATACTGATATTTTATGTTAATATTATTATAGAACCTATTTTATCTCTTCAATTCACTATTTTGATGTTTTAACTGGCGCCGTTAGGCTGCCAGATTTTTAAGGGATTCTTTCACCCTTCTCGTTTTCAAGATCTATTTTAATGTCAAGTGTTTCAAGTCCTTTTTATTATGTTGGAGTATGATATATATATCTATAATACTTAACTCTTATGTTCATATGATGAGAGACCCTATTTGATCTTGTCAATTCATTTTTGGTTGATGTTTAAGTGATGCCGTTAGGCTGCCGGATTTTCATATGAGAAATCTAATTTTTGTCTTCCTTCCATTTTTTTCATTTCAAATTGTATGTCCTTAATATTTAATTAACATGTTCATATATCCTTAATATTTTGTCCCTCTACTGTTTTATGGGTCATTTATGATTTTTTGACCCATTTCCCTTCTCTTTTCAATGTTTTTTAAAACCCCGAAACATAGCCGTTATGCTGCAGAATTTTCGTCTCAAATGTCTCTCTATTTTTCTAAAGTTCTTTTATTTTATTAAGTTAATACTAAAAGATCACTCTTCTATAGGGGTATTCACATATATACCAAGTTTTTATATTTTAAATTCTTCGATTTACATACATGAGACCCGTTTTCCCTTTCCGTGGGTTTAAAGTGACGTAAAGATCATGTCTTTAAAGAAGTTTTTAAAACATTATGATTATGAAATGAAACCCATACCTTTTATGCTATATGGGTTGTTTATGAAATGATTGATGATATATGTGGCTCACATGATAATAAAGACATGTTAAGGGTGCGCCCTGATAGTGCTCCAATGCATTGGGTAAAGACTTTATCTCTAGAGATGACTATTTTTAATGACGCCTTGGTGAATAACCTTGGAAATTTTTAATGACACCTTGGGGATGGACCTTGGTGAAACAGAAATGATTGTCAATATTAAATGTTGTAGACACATCTTCATGTTACAAAAAACGTTATTTTTATTATGATATGCCTCATGATTTATTTATCATGCCTTAAAGTTCTTTTTCATGACATTGTTGATGTATCTCAAGTTCACATGTAAATGTTTCCCCTTGTTTCCCTTACTCATCCTTCTTCTCACCCTTTCTTTTGATTTATGTCCCCAGGTTATGAGATTTAGTAAATAACATAGGATGAACATAAATATAATCGTTTCAAATGTTTAAGAAAAATGTTTTTTTTTCATGTTTTAAGTTCCTAGTTTCCAAGACACTAAACCTTAAAGATCCTCGGTTTTGTAAAATGTAATGAAATTTTATGTGATAAAAAGGCGGGATGCTATAGTTGGTATCAAAGGATGGTTTAGTTATTTGTGGATATTAGGATATGAAATATTTAGGAAGAACCCTATAAAAAAGTTTAAATATAGGAAACCTTCCTGGTATTTTGGTGAGTATTGAGTAAGGGGTTTCCAATCAAATACATCCTTGTCTGGATACGACCAGGTAGAGGTGGCTCTGGCACAGATGTACATAGGGGTAAAACCCGAAAACACCACTTTGAGCTAGACTCAAACGAGAACTAGTACATGACAACGGTCCTTGCTGCACTCTTGGTTACTACACTCCCGAGGGATATGCTTTGGTAAATTCATAAGCTTAGTATGAACCATTATTAAAGGAACAAAGATAAAATAAAATAAAGATTCACATAATAATATATTATCATTGATAACCTAGATTGGGACCTAGGGGATCACAAGTTAGGGTATACTTTTCTTCTACAAGTTTATCCTTTTATGATTTAAGTTTCCTTTTAATGATTATTATCTAAGTATTTAAGCCCCTAATTGTACTTTCTTTCCATATTTAATGGCGGGAAATGGAATAACATGTCCCAACAACCAATGTGATAGGAAATGTGACAATTTCCGTATTAATATGACAGAGATGATTAGGGGATTAAAAGATGTATATTATTTTGGAAGACATTCACTATTTTGGGAACCCTTTTTGATCGAGGTAAATAGATTACTACGGTATTTTATTTGAAGAGTAAAGGTTGAATTATATTTTGAAGGTGAACTTATGGTATTATAGGTTACTTATGGAAATTATTGACCTATCTGGAGGAAAATATGTTTAGGTTAGTTACTTTTGTTATAATATGTTAGGAGTGGTTGATGTTGTTTGGAGATGAACGATAAAGTTTATCTTTGAAGACTATGTTATCAAGTCCTTCTTGTATTTGGGTTTCAATCTTAGTTTGGGTTATTTTGAGAAATTTTAAGGATAGTTATTTACGGAATGGTCTATGATGAACTCTGGGTAGTACCGTGGAACTTTGAATATTTAAAGTAGTTTCCCTTCCTATGGGATTCTTTCTTTTTGAAGATTTGTTTTATCTTACCCTTTCTGTTTTTGGGATAAATGTTTAAAGATAGATAGGTTTTCTTTTGTGGAATACGTAATTCTCTAGAAGATTATTCTTGTGATTTTGATGAGACCAAGTGTTTTTGAATGCTCATTGTTTGGAGAAAAGATTAGTTCTGGTAGAAACTTATTAAAGGATTAAACACTACTTGAAGGTAGGTATATTTCCTTATGTTTTTATTCTATGTAGTAAATGAATTCCTCAAAACTATGATAAGGAACATAAAACAAAAAACGTTGTCTGTTAACGTTTCCTACTAGGAAATAAAAAACCGTTTGACACATCATAAGTTTGTGATTTTCTTGTTGTTAACTTTCTCTTAATCATGTTTTCTATCCCTCTCCCTTAGAACGTGACCCTTCATTTTTCCTCCATGTCCACGTTTTCCTACAGGGGATCCTAGTATGGGTTACCTCGTGTGAACTTTTTAATTCACTTTCTTTCTTTTAAAGTAATAGTTTTACTGGCTCCCTTTTCGGTGTGGGACTTTCAATGAAATTTCAAAACCCAATTTAAAAAACTACAAGGACGCAATTTCTTAAGAGGGGAAGATTGTAGTGACCCGAAATTTTGAATAAATCTTGTTTCCTAATTTTGTGTGTTATTTTAATTTTTTTTATACTCAACAAAACTGTTTCATTGGATAACATGAGTATAATTAAAATGAGACTGTTGGGTTTTGACTGTTATATGACTATGACTGCTAGAAACTAAACGTTTTGTTTTCTTTTGTGTCTAAATACAAGTGGTCTTGGTTAATTAATATAGAAAGAAGATTTGATGGCCTCACCCAGTAGTCTTGGACTGATGAAATCCCATCTAATAGAACTTGAGAAGGAGGTAGCCCCACTGGGCTTTGCTCTGGACCAAACCCAAGCTGAACTTCATCATGTGAAGCTCGAACAGAATCACCTTCGTGAGAAGTTCAAACAGATAGAAATTACTACAAGTGTGATGTTGGCCGAGCCTCCCTCAGATTCTCTCACCTTAGCACACCTTACACTTTGGTCCTATGCTGGTGTGATAAGGGGCTATGTAAGGAGACCATAACTGCCTTGTGTAATCCTTTGTTTTAAATAAAAATTTTGATTTCTTCTTATGATGAAGTTTATGAATTTTCAAATGTCCGGATAAATATAGTATGCATATTTTTGGGGAATTTTAGAAAAAGGATATTTTAAAAATGTTTATGTAAACCTTAAATAATTAAAAATGTGTAATGATTTTCAAAAAATGGTCTTCTACAATTACGTTCAGTACGAAATTTAGAGTCTAATAAGAACAACTTAATTTTTGATGAATAGTAAATTATGAATAGTAATTTTATGCTTAGGATTAGTAATGTGACCAAATGTATTAGTAATCTCACTTAAATAAAGAATTAATATATTCTAGGCACCTTGATTATGTAATGCGATTCAATAAAATGGTTAAATAATGGTTTCATAAATTATTAGTCAAGTATTAGTTTTTTCGGGTGAATAGTGTTTTTTAATTAAAAATTTAATTAAATATATTTAGAAAAATATTTTTATAAAATGGATTTCATTTTTGAACTCAGAGCATCGATATTATGTTAAGGTAATTTGTGGGGATTTTTCTGAAAAAATGAATTTTCAATGAATAGTGTATTTTTTTAAAAATTGAATTAAAAATATTTAGAAAATTATTTTTATAAAATGGAGTTTATTTTTGAAATCAGAGCATCAATATTTGGTTAAGGTGAAATTTTGGGATTTTTCTGAGAAAGTTGAATTTTCGATGAAACGTGAAAATACAGTTTTTAAGTTACGGGTGTTTAATGACATCATTAAATAATGTATTAAGTATGTAATAAATATGGTCGACTTATGAATAGTAATATAAGGTATGAGGTGTCCCAAGTGGCCAATACAATGGGAAAATACCATGGGCAAGGCCATGGTTTTGCCAAAACCACTAATGAGGTGTCCCTTGGCCATTAACGCCTTGTCCCCCCACTTTCCCCATAAATACCAAGCCATCCTCTCATCCATTCGACTCCCAACTCTCCCCCAATGAAGATCTGGTATCATTAACTCCCAAAGAGTCCTTCCAAGGTTCCCCCAATCCCTAAAGGTCCCAACATTTGAGTTTCAAGAGTTACGTTTTAAGGTAAGGGATCCTACCTCTCTCTTTCTTTTCAAGTAATCTCTTTTATGTCATTTCTTTTATGGTACATGCTCTTATGTTGGAGGATGTTCTTTTATATTCCTCTTACTTCCATTTTCATGTTCATATGATGACATACCCCCTTTTTCTCTCATCAATTCGTTTTTTGAATGTTTAAGTGGCGCTGTTAGGCTGCCGAATTTTTAAGGGATTTGTTCACCTTTCTCATTTTTCAAAGTTCTACTTTCATGTAAAGTCTTTAAAGTTATTTTTTATTTTGATGGGGTATTATATCTATATCTATCATACTGATATTTTATGTTCACATGATGAGATACCCTATTTTATCTCTTCAATTCAGTATTTTGAAGTTTTAAGTGGCGCCATTAGGCTGCCGAATTTTTAAGGGATTCTTTCACCCTTCTCGTTTTCAAGATCTATTTTCATGTCAAGTCTTTCAAGTTCTTTTTTATTATGTTGGGGTATGATATCTATATCTATCATACTTAACTCTTATGTTCATATTATTCGAGACCTTATTTGATATTGTCAATTCATTTTTTGTTGAAGTTTAAGTGACGTCGTTAGGCTGCCGGATTTTCATATGAGAAATCTAATTTTTGTCTTCATTCCATTTTTTTCATTTCAAATGGTATGTCCTTAAAATTTCATTACCATGTTCATATATCCTTCATATTTGGTCCCTATACTATTTTTTGGGTCATTTATGATTGTTTGACCCATTTCCCCTCTCTTTTCAATGTTTTCTAAAACCCCGAAACATAGCCGTTATGCTGCAGAATTTCCGTCTCAAATGTCTCTCTCTTTTTCTAAAGTTATTTTATTTTATTAAGTGAATACTCAAAGCTCACTCTTCTATAGGGGTATTCACATATATAAATTTTTTTTCTATTTTAAATTCTGGTATTTACATACATGAGACCTGCTTTCCCTTTCCGTGGGTTTAATGTGACGTAAAGATCATGTCTTTAAAGTGGTTTTTAAAATGTTATGATTATGGAATGAAACCCATTAATTTTATGCTATATGGGTTGTTTATGAAATGATTGATGATGATATATGTGAATCACATGATAATAAAGACATTTCAAGGGTGTTCCCTGATAGCGCTCCAATGGATTGGGTAAAGACTTAATCTCTAGAGATGACTATTTTTAACGACGCCTTGGTGAATAACCTTGGTAATTTTTAATGACACCTTGGGGATGTACCTTGGTGAAACAGAAATGTTTGTCAATATTAAATGTTGTAGCCACATCTTCAAGTTATGAATAACATTATTTTTATTATGATATGCCTCATTATTTCTTTCTCATGCCTTAAAGTTTTTTCATGACATTGTTGATGTATCTCAAGTTCACATGTAAATGTTTCCCCTTATTTCCCTTACTGGGCCTTCTGCTCACCCTTTCTTTTGATGTATGTCCCCAGGTTATGAGATGCAGTAAGGAACCTAGGATGAACATAAAGAGAAGCCTTTCAAGTGTTTAAGAAGAATGTTTTATGTTTTCATGTTTTAAGTTCCTGGTTTCCAAGACACTAAACCTTAAAGATCCTCGGTTTTGTAAAATGTAATGAAAGTTTATGTGATAAAAAGGCGGGATGCTATAAAAACAAAACAACATAATTCCAAAAATAATGTACCTTCCAATGGAACATTAACCTCCAAGTAAAAACCATGTTTATATTTCACAAACAAACCACACTTCATTAAGAACCACTTGCTTAAAAACCTACACATTTTCATCTTTAACAACTTTTAAAACAACCATTCAACTCCAAACAACACCTTCCCATTTTCTAAAATTTAGTAAGGTATCTTTTCATAATATAGTAGCCATTGAGACCAATACACTTTCTAGGAAAACACCCACCGCTCCAAACCAATTTCCAAATCCATTTCATCAGATTGAAACACTTTTCAACATAGCAAAAAACCCATTTAAAAAAATATCCAGAATCACATTAAAATGATTCAAACTTTCAAGACATTTTATTTCTACAAACCAAATGTTTAGATTAGTTAAAATCCAATCCTATTATAACATTTCCAATTCCTCTCAAAAATTTGTTTCACAAAAAGCACAACCTTCCAAAACCAATATTATATTTAATTTTTGAAAACATCTTTTTCTACTTTTCAAAAACCAACCACTCTTTTAAAACCCATTTTTCCAATTCTCATACATGAATTTTCAAAACAAAATTCCAAATTCATGAAAACTCTAAGGGACCCATGAAAGGGAACTACTGTCGGTGGGTGACTTGACCATATGGTTGGTGGCCATATGTCAAACACATCACCAAAACAAAGAGTCTTTTAGGGGCCATGCCACAGGCTCCACATGGCTTTCCTAACCTTGAGAGCTCATGGATACCTTTATTAAAACGCCCCTTATTGTATCCCAACAACAAACAATCAACAGAACAAAAGTCACTAATAAAACCAGACTTCCCATAGACACTCGAGGATCAGAACGAGCAGTAGTTTGTGAAGATCTTCCTGAAACTACCCCTCAAGTCCCAATAATCCAACTCCATCTACCTTGACATCACCAAATAACATAGGGATCTTTGAAAAGTATGGTCTGCTAAGAGCCAACCTCCTTTGATACCATTTTGTCACTAACCAGCCGAAGTTGACCCTTAACCAGTCACCTAGTCCAGCCCGCGACAAGTCCTGAGAGGAATTCAAGATCCTCCTTGGATAAAGAAAAGAACCTAGGGAATAAATATAGTACACAAGGGAATGATTTCTCCCAAATATAAAAAATCAAACAAATAGAGGAATGAAATGGACAACCTAAGATACATTTACATAAATATTCAACTGAACATTATTTGTACAAGAAACTGAAAGTACAACTAAACAAACAACTCAACTGACCAAAATTGATAACCAACTAACTCCATGTGACCCCACTGGTCACTCTTCAATACAGTGATCACACATCTCCCCAGGTGACCAAAATCAAGCTAAAACCTATATAAGGGATTAAAACATAAGAAGACTATAGGCGTGAGTATTAAAACTTAGTAGGTCTTCTAGATATTCTATTCCCAATTCACTTACTTTAAAATAAAAGAAACATTAATTTAAAGTATTAAATGCAAGATATAAATGTATATTTTCCAAATTATTTCCCATGCTAAAACAAATTACCAGACAAAAACTTGTATGTTTTATAAACTAGAATCCTAGTTACAATTTTCAAAGAGGTGGAACTTCAAAATGAAAATAGTTTTCAAGAGGTATGATTTAAAGAATTTATAATTTTCCATAAATCACACTATCAAATGAATTTAAAAACCAAACACACCATATGCCGACATTGATGTCAAAATATCCAATTAGCACAAGTCACATGAACACCCCTAGGCACTAGTTAGTTGTGAGCCCCATGTAACTTGTATCTCAGAGAAGGTAACCATAAAAATATCCATTCTCATGTACACGAGCCAATATATGCGAGAATACCCATAACCTAGTTTTCATCCAACAACATCATCATTATAGATTATTTAGTGTCATCATTATAAAACTTTCCACGTGAAACATGGACCAAATCTCTTGGGATCACTAGCATACTAGTACCCATATTCCCACCCAGATACCCGAGATTCCCTTTAGTGCTCAATAAATATACGCATATTATCAAATACACTTTCCACATGAAAATTAATTTCCCAAACCATAAACACAAAAAAATTCCACAAACACGATTCACATTTCTTTCATGGATCAATAAGCCACTTAAAATTTTCATAAAACAATTTCAAAGAGTGTAATAAGTCTTTGCACATAAAACTCATTCCAAAACACTATTTTAAGGATAAATTCACAACAAAACCATACCCAACCATATTTTACAGCCTTATAAAAAATTAATAAAATCATTTCATGGACCATAAAACAATCCCAATTGACACAACATGGTATATACATGTAAAACACTCATTATTCATTTTTTGGAAAATCCAAACAAGCCTTTAATTTTTTTACCAAACTTAGTTATTTAAAATCCAAAAATACCACATTTAATAATAATGAAAGAACCCACCATTTTACGATTCAAAACTTTGCTAACCACATTGAAAATACTCATATTTCTTACCCATTACACAACCCTTTTTATAAAAGTGCCAGACGTGCCTTCCATTAGAAACACATGTCAAAATACATTAAAAACAATACAAATTCTTTCTAAAAACTAAAAACTTCTTAGAATACATATAATTGACCCCAAAAAATTTCATTCCACACTTACAATAAGATTATATAGCCAGACCAATCATTTAATGCACACTCAACACATAAAATCCAATTGGGAAAATTATCGAACACATGTCATGCAATTTTTAACAAAATAATTTATTTTAAGAACTTGAAAAGGAATAAAAAATCAATTTAATGCCATAAATTTATTCAATATACTTAAACATGTTCAAAATAACATAAAACATGTTCAAAATCTAAGAAATCATTTGAAAAAACACGCAATGTGCACCATTTTAACAAAACTACACCAATTTACCAAAACCAATATTTTAAACACTACTTGGCACACCAAACAAATTATGAAAAGAATAAATTACAATTTATAGATTTTTAGGATGATGAGAAAATAATGAAATAGATGGATCTTAAATAAAAATGTCAAGGGCAATGGGAAACCTACCTCAAATCCATGGCGGAATGGAAACCCACAACCGAAATCACCCGCCGCTAGTTTATAAACCCTAAAAGTATGAATAACATCCCTAAATGATTATAAAACCCATAAAAAATAAATCAAAAACATATCCATTTTTCATGAATTACTATATGAGAATAAATAACCATGAAATAATGGAAGGATGAGGATGAGGGAAGAGAAAGGAGAATAAATCTCACCTTTGAAACTAGAAAACTCTTCGTATTCCATTACATCTAATCCCATAGAAGAATGATAATGTCTTGAAACTATTGAAGAGTATACTATGGTCTGGAAGAATCATGTAAATAATATTTTGTGAAAAAAGAGTATGAATTTAATGATTTATGAATAATACAAATTGCCTTTGGAAAATATGGATGATTTGAGAAACATTGGAATGTTTTTCCCTAATTAGTGACTAATATGAGCTTCAAAGAGGGAAAATGAAACATGGGGGTGCGTCTAGGTTCCGTGGTCTCTAGTGGGAGGTGGAATCACTAACAATTATAAAAAATTGAATATGATATAAAATAAATAAATTATTTTTTTAAAACTGGAAATGGGCCCACAGGCAAGCCCAATACCCAAATCAATAACCCAAAAATCACCATGCTTATGATTTATTAATGGGTCCAAAATAATATGGTGGTTTGAATATGTTAAGGTATTACAATTGGGAAGTTTAATGGGTGAAAAATTTTGAATAAAGAAGAATTTATAATATACATAATATTTTTTTTAAAATCTATATATGGGCTCACGATTTGGCCCAAATCATGAAGTAACCACATTTTTTCCAAAAACATAAAAACAAGAAAGGGGGAACCCTAATTAGGATGATTAGATAAAGATGAAAATTCAAAAATCACCATTCATCTCATCCAAAACCCATGAAAAGGATCGCCATTTGCAACTAAACAGAACAAAATAAAGACATGAAAAACTGGGTGTGACACTTAATGAAAAATTATATTGAAAATACTTCAATATTTCATGATTTATATATCATAATATTTGAATTACATCACATAAGTACTTCATTAATCCAACCTTATTCTTAAACCACTACTCATGCTCATCAACATATTCTTTAATACCACTTTACTAGAATATGACATATAAATCATTCATAAGTTTCCTCTACCTCAATATAATTATGCCGCTTATGTTTAATGGATACAATATTGGAAGAACATCGCATACCCTTCACTTGCTGTATTAGATATCATTATTTTAAAAAGTATAACCAATACTTGTACCACTATCATGATTCTCATTATGAGATTTCTAATTGGGAAATTGATTTCTATAATGGCCATAATTTCCATATCTAAAATAATGAATGTTTACCTTGTTTCATATAGTTATCTCCATTGAATAAAATTATAAATAATAGTGTGAGAAACATTTATCACAATGGGATACCATATAATCATAAAAAATTACTTATAAGGTGCCTAAATAATGGCTCTAACTTATTTAATCGACGACATCGTAGGTTTATCCTAGGTTATTCATAGTCATATTATATTTAAATCCTTCATGATGGTTCATAAAGAGTTTGTGAATTCCCAAAGAATGTCCCCCAAGAGGTTCAAATGATGTGTGCTTCACGGCCCGTTGTTGTGTACTATATTAACATGAGTCATGACCAGAACATCTCGTCAGCGTTGTTACTCCTATGAAAATATATGCTAGTGCTACATCCACTTGTAATATCCATAGAGGGATTTATTTCTAGGAAACCACTTACTCCATCCTTTACTAAAATTCGAGGGCATTTTCCTATAATTTTCCTTATCCTTAGTCTTATACCTTGACATTTCCTTAGGGTTCGCCCTAGGTTTTCTCAACCTAGATTCAAAATGTTGGATAAACCTTTCCTTTTATTCAAACTATAGCACCCTAGGCATAATATACATGTATATTACATATTTTGTTATAAATATTCAGAATATTACAAAATTTCATTCCTGAGGACAGTAATAGTTTAGTGTCTTTATAAACTAGGAACAAAATATTCTATCCTAGTAAAATATATTCAATGTCTCTAGTAATGATCTTACACTCTAGTAGTTCTACCTATGACATTCCATCATTACCTAGGGAAAGGGTATATAAGAAATGTGTGAGATCTAATTATCAGTAAGGGTAAATAAAGTAAATGCACAAGCATAACATGAACATAAGTGTGTGAGAACATGATCATAACATTTAAAGGTCATACCACACGTATCAATGAAAATAATCATTAGACATAGCATAAATATTGGCAGTTCATAAGACATGAATCATAAGGAAATCAATATCCAAATCCATGTAAGCGTAACATATGGATAAGACATGTAATTGTGGAATACACATCAATTTATAACATTATGAACATATATAATTAGAAATAGGTTCACACATTATGTTAAGGACATGAAATCAGGTCCTCTGATATACTTATGGACATGCAACTAGGTCTACACATAATGTTGTGAACATGAAATCGGGTTCACACATAACGTTTTAAACATGTAATCAGGTATATAAATAAACTAATGGAAATGAAACCAAGTCTCTGGGTAACATTGTTAACATGTAATCAGGTTCAAGAATAACTTTAAAAATACATAATAAGGTTGACTTATAACAATATGAACATGTAATCAGGTTCATGCATAAACTTATGGAAATGAAACCAGGTCCATGCATAACTTTGTGAACATGTAATAGGTTTAATGCATAACATTTATACTCATGAGTAATACATAATTACCCAATGCATTGGAGGGAGATATAGGTCCCACCCGTCTTAGGATAACATCATTCACACATATTCTAGAAAATAAAAAATTCATCATATCATGACCCATAAAAAGAGTCTGATTATATATATATGAAATCAAAATCCCTGAAATGAAATGGGTATTATTAAAATTTCAACACATCATATCCTATGAAAATAGATAGTATTCATAATTACTTCATGAAAGCATAACCTGTGAAAATTAGTGGGTTTCAAAAGAATATAACTTGTGCAAGATAAACGAGTTTCATAAACATCATGACATCAATGAATAAACCATTTAGAAAAATAATATGAATTTAAACTTTAGATAATTTCCTAGAATGTCATAAGTAACATAAACTGATTTCATCTTATATGGAATATAATTTTGAAAAATATTTTCAAAACCATTCTTGAGGAAAATATAATTTATTTTTTGGAAAATTATATTTGAAATATAAATCCATTTGAAAACCATTTAAATAAAAATTTATGAATGAATATTTGAATAGATATTGAAAACATTTTCAATTGAAAACATTTGGAAAAATTATAATGTAATCATTAAAATATTTTTAAAACCATTTTCCTCGAAAACATTAAAAAAAATCTTGAAAACATTTTAATTTTTTTTCCTTATTAACTTATAAAATAATCTTGAAATCCTCATGAACGCCATTTCAATGAAAATTAATTTTAAAAATATTTTTCGTAGAAATTTACCTTTTAAACATCAATGTAAGCTTCACAAAAAAGACGACGGGTAAATCCGTACATGCCACATGAGTTAAAAAGAACATTCCTTTTGCACAGTAAAAAGGTTTGAAAAATTCATTGTTCGAAAAGAGACAAGAAGCTCTTTTGAAAAAATTTGAAATAGAAAAAATTTTAAACATTTATTTTAATTATTATAGGATAATATTATAGTATTCTTGGAAACCAATTTTAAAATATGCTTCTAAAGGGTCATAGATTTTCTACATAAGAGAGAGGTAAAGTAAAACTTTGTAAAAAAGCACATTCTTAATCATAGGATGTACCAAAGAGTGGAAAAATGGTACCATAACTTGGATATAAAAAGAATTTTTAGATGTTAAAATAACTCAAGAGAGTTCTTGATATATGGATCTGAATATTTCATCAATGAGATCATAATCACAACCAATCTCAATAAACGGTGTGATTGTAGCTATAAACCATTACCAATTTGGTAACATTGATTCATAATACAATGGAAATAATAAAGTTTCATGATGCATAAAATATCATCAAAATATGGGGATTCATGATATAAAATGCAAAAAGAATTATATACACCTCATGAAAAATATAATTGTATGAACTGGCATGTGTCTCAAAGAAGTAAAATTGAGATAAAATTACATTACCGATTTGGTAACTTTTGATACATAAACCCCATAAAAGAAACACAATAAAATAGATAAATAAATACCCATAAATTTTAAGTATAAAAATAATATAATACATCAATAGGTTGTATACACACCACCCAAACTAAATTAGTGATGATTAAGGCATGAATCTCAGGAAAATAAAATGTGAGATGAAATCCCATTACATTATGTACTAACTCTCGTTGTACTTTTTAAAACCAAATATATAATAAATATAAGTATATTATAAATATTTTAAAGAAACATATTACTATATATAATACCATATATTGTTTTTTTTATGACTATATATTACATATTTGTTAACAATCCATTTCTAATCTTTCACTTCGGGTAATACTCGCCTTGTTTTTCGCATGTGTCTTTAATTTGTTATATATTGGGTCCTTATAAAGAAATCATGATTTATAGATTTTACGTCATGATATACATATCATATATATTCAGTATATATATTTTATAATAATATATATAATATATATGTATGAAATGGAATACTCTGTTCATGGAGACGGTAAGCCGTACGTACGCATGAACAATGTTTCCGTTTTTATTAACATATTGAAAGAAATAAGGTAAAGGAAATATGTGTGTGTATATATATATCATTATAAAAGTATAATTAGTATATAATATATATAATATAATATCACTAAATGCATCCTTAATACATTTCATGTAGTGTATGAACGAATCATATCGCTTTGAGGGGGTGGTAGTCCACACATCATCAAACAAAATTATCATATTAACACAAAATAGAAAGTATATAGATATGAATTTTTAAATGATTAAATAAAAATAAATAAATAATAAATATAATATATAACACATATAAAGAAATTTTCTATTCTAATGTCCACCATGAGAGGTGGTGATGAAAAATGAATAATTAACATTTTGTTAGGCGGTAGTTCGTCGTACACATAAAAAGTGTATTCTTTAACCATTAGATGGATGTGTGTGTAAGTGTAGGTAAAAAAATAGAAAAAAAAAATTATAGTATATTTAAGATTATTTTGTTTTTATACAAGAATTAAATAAATATAGTTGAGGGTGTAGAGAAAGAAAATAAATGAAAGGAGTTTGAGATAAGTCGTTACCTCTTAATCGTGTAACTTCTTTTCGTTTGTGCCAAAAGGCTTCATTGAATTTCTTTCTTCCCAAGTGGAGGATTCTAGGTGGAAGGTAGGTATATTGGTAAGTTTATTGGTAAGATATTTTACAAACCTATGTGTTTGTATATGTTTAATTAATAGGGAGAGGTGATGGCCATTTATAGGGAAGCGAAAGGACACACTTGGCATTTTTGAAAACAAGTTAGGTATACCCATGTTTTTTCCTAAAAAAGTAAAAAAAAAAACCAAACTAAAACTAAATAATGGGATTTTAATTTCTGAATAATTTCTATCCAGTGGGTTTTGAATAAGTTTCTTGGTCAGTTTTTTGCCTTAAATTTAATGTTTAGTACTTTATAAACCTAATTTTTCTCTTATTCGTTGTAATTAATTTTAATCACTTTCACTAATATTTTGGTAAAAAAATTGACATTATTAGAGATAATAAATTTTTATTATTTCAAATATTCAATACATATTTCAAAATTATAATCATTGAATTGGTAAAAAATAATTTAAAAATAGTCTTGCTGACGGGACGACACTACAGGTTTTTAAAGAAAAAATGTCCATAAATTTGCTATGTTTTTATACCTAATTTCAATGTAAAATTGATTCCAATGACCTCAAATGAATTAATTTATAAAATTATTATCTAATTAAACATTACAAAAAATTTAAAATATAAATTTTCCGTTTAAATGAATTAGAATAAAAATCATTTTTGATTTATAACTCAGTATTTTTAACTATTCATTAGAAGAACATAACCATACATAAAAATACCAAAAATTTACCATAACCTATTTTTTATTATTCTATTTAAAATGTTAATTTTATTTTGACATATTAAATCTATTAAAGTTCCAAAAAATGGTTTTAAAATGGGTTCTATATTAAAAGGCGGTAAAACTACCTTTATAAAAATTTAGTTTCTTAATCATAAATTTGGGTTTGTTCTTATCTTATATCATTAAAATATACTGGATTACTATAAAAATATTTGTTTTAATATATAATATATAAATATAATTAATATATTTCAATGTAAGTAAATAATTTTACTTATTAATATAAATTTTATTTCTCACATAAAAATAAACTTTAATAAATTCAGACCCTTTTTATGCTTTTTGTTTTATATTATTTTATAATTATTCGGTAACCAATGAATTAAAATATATATTAATATGTT
Source organism: Viscum album (assembly GCA_963277665.1). NCBI lineage: Eukaryota > Viridiplantae > Streptophyta > Magnoliopsida > Santalales > Viscaceae > Viscum > Viscum album. The sequence continues at coordinate 329,787,168 of OY728158.1, forward strand.
ATTTAATCCTATAATCATTACTATAATTTCCATATAATAATATTTTAATAATTAATTATTATTCAGTAACACTCTATCTTCCATGTTACGTAAGCCATCGAGGAAAGTCAGTCTTGTGTGTAACGTAAGCTAACCTTAGTGTTACATGTTGTGAAAGATAAAATTAATTTTTAATGTGGTTCACGATTACCTTTATATTTAATATAACATAATCCACACGTAGTTCTTTAATATAAATGAAACTATTTTCTGTGTGGCGTGAAATTAAAAATATCAGAGTGATTAAATTAACTTGAAAAAAATATTTCACAAAATATCAAGGTTAACAACCATGAACTGGTCATGAACCTCTCAGAACAATATAATCATCAAACCCATTAATATATCTAGAATATATTTTATACCAAATGACATTATAATGATCCTTTAATCCCCATAATGACATGAAACTATTTTCTGTGTGTGCGTGTGTGTGTGTGTGTAGAATTCCATCATTTATATCTATAAAAAAAATCAACAAATCCCAAGGTGACGTGCTTGGTGAAAAAACACCTCACTACAAGAGATCATAAATCTATATTTACATCTCCTACAAGTCATAATGTTCCATCCTATATGGATAAATTGAGATCAAACAATCATTGAACTATAGATCTATCACAAACATATTCTACCATCAAGGGGTTAATTCAACAACCTCTTTAGAAAATACATCATGTTAATATTCTATGACATAAGGAAACACCCTTTATTGTACCTTTTATGAGCTCAAAATCAACTCAAACATCATGGAAAATAAACACCGGAAGTTCCTATGACCCATTCGATGGTCTTTTTCACTAAAAAAATGGGAAATCTCCATAAACATCATATAATAGAATTTTATTCCTCAATAAATCAATGATATCCTAAAATAAATTTACTAAACCCATATTGAGGATGATATTATATGGTTTTACCCACAAAGATATTAAATATCCCCAAGAGTATTGTTTCCCTATAACTAGTTCACAGTCTTTATATACTTCATACAAACTAGCTTGACCTCTATCTAGAATTGTCCACACCAAGGGTACTAGAAGTCTCTATTGGAACCAAGGATGTTATTTTATATATATGGATTATGTGTTGTGTTTATTTTCAATCCTAATAGGGAATATCATGGAATTTTCAATGAATGAGATTGTATAGTACAAGTTGGGTACAATATTGAAAGTGACATTATTTCCTAGTTTTTTCCAAATGTTTGGTTCAAAATCTAGGGAAGAGGATAGAATTGAAAAAATTTGTTTTATGGGAATCAAAATTCATAAAAATGGTAAATGTATGGGTTTTGTGAAGATTGTGATAATACTCAAGAAGATATAGAGAATCATGAACCATGATGATGTTCTCTGTAATTATGATAATTGGAGCATAGTGAGCAAACAATGGTTTTATGGAAATCTTCATGACATAGTCAAATATCAGGGGAGCTTCATAAAGGGAGGATCACCATGAATATTATTTAAAAATATCCTAAAAATTTACTAGAGACGGTGGAGAATTGAAAACATCCAATATTATTAATATAAGGATACCCCACTTAATTTTAGAGGAAATATTTGGATAAATGTTGGAATCACTTTGATTTCAAAAATGTTGGGGTCGCTTCGAAAATCTGGTTCTCTATGAGAGATTGAGCATCATGAAAATACTAGTTTAATGTTGAATAATTATAATGATTCTAAGTAAAGGGTGCTTCAAAATGATGGGGTATTACGTACTAACTCAATGAGTTACACGAATACAGTTTTTTCTGTGAAGGAAGTTAGCTTTGCGAAGGTTGTGAGCTTTATGAAGGAAATTCATGAATGGTAGTTTTGAACATCTAGTTTAATTAAACAATGATATCAGAGTGCATTAAATCAGTTCCCAAATATAATAAGAGCCTCATTCTAGTCTGGAAAAATACTTTAATTCCAATAAACTGAAGCGACCTTTATGTTGATAAACTATGTTAGATTTTTATCAAAGAAGTGAGATAAGGAGAGTTGATGAAAGTGTTCCAAGGGATGCAGTGTGATATCCCTAAAATAATATATTGTAAATTTACCTATAACATAGGGAATGAATATGAACTCTTTTATTCCACAGCTAGTGAAGATCAGTGGATTTTGGTATGACAGAAAAACGTTCAGTGTATTCTCATTGGAATATCCCTTAGTGGTGAACCTAGTAAAACACATATTTTTCTATTCTACATGTGAATTATTGATTCCTAATCAAATCTATAATATTTTTCAAAAAATGTACTATCATTGTGGGAACAATATCCGCCACATTAGAATAAAATAATTATACCTTCATTCACCCCTCCCCTCTCAGGGTGTTTTAGGGTCTTATCATCACTCCACCTCAAGTCCTGAAGAATGAACTAGAAAAGGTGATATGATGGAGTGAGTAACATTGGAATCAAAAAAATCAATCATCCAATTAGAAAAAATAAAACCTTCCATCGAATGATGCCTAACTCTCATGGAGCTAGCAACTCTAAATCATGCGGATGACATGACATACTTCACTGCCACCCAAACCCAATTAAAGGCAAACTTCTATGGCTCACTATGCTTGATATGGATAAGGAGTTTCATGGGATTATATGATAATTTTTACATCTCCACTATACTAATTGGAATCCTAATAACCATGTTTTCACTGTTTCTTGAGTTGAAACTAACATAATAAAAGAACATGATGTAGACCACTATCCTCAAATTTTTAGTATAGAAATTTCAGTCAATCGCACCATTGATGGCCATTTCCTCAACATGAAAAATAATCAAAAGGACCCTTTACCTATGATTGGGATATACCCCCTATATAAATGAGATTAGGAAGGCTGGGACCTACACCTGATTTCCAAAAACCCTTTTGTCTTGGAAACTAGGAACCCCAAATAATAGCTATACTACCTGTAGAATGTTGATGACTCCCATATCATGATGACAAGGTCCTGAACAACACCCTCTAAAAATCCAATATTTTGACAATGTATTAATATTCATTATAAACTTATATCATTTTTATCTTGAGGTAGCTGCTAACAGGTTCTTGAGGGAACACATCTTTTAGTCTGGGCTATGACTATATATTAATTCTAATTTAGAATTCCTCTATATTATAGATTATATGTATATTTTTAATAGAGTGAAATTGGATGGATAATATATTACTGGGAATCCTACTAGAGGAATTATATTTGTATACATGGGTACATATGGAAACTTTAATACTGGGAACAAATGTAAGAGGGACACTTACTCTTAAGGAGGTGGAGAAAATCAGGCATAGACCACTGTATCAATTAATTTTCCTCTATGACTAAAAATAAATTTGTTATTTTTTTCAATATTAATCTTATGATCATATCATGTAGCAATGTATGAATCTTCAATGGGAATTTTAGAATTATAGAAGGTTTGGATATTTGAAACATTACTATATGGAGATTTTAGAGATAACTGATGAAAATGTCTTGAATATATAAAAGACCAATTATTATCATGTTCGTTGAAATAAATGTAGTGGTAATCTATCCTGTAACCAAGCTACCCAAAATGATTATTTTATCATACTAACACCTCAATAGTCATCATAACCATTTTAGAGTAATTATGTATTATCTGGTGCACCTAGAAAATAGTTGTATGGTGTTGAGAAGATGATAAAAGAGGATCAATATGGTCCTTCAATAGTTAAAGGCACTATTCTATTAAAAACTACTCTCATGCATGTTTTATTTTATACATAAATTCTAAATCTTTTTTTGTGTGTTGTGAATCATATGGGTTTTCATGTCCAAATAATGCGCTATGTCTTGAAACATAAAACACCTCTTGATAAATGGTTGTTTTGATCCTTTACATGTGTAGTGAGTCATATAAATATCAATGAGTATGATTTTATTTGGGATTTCATTATTCTTGAGAAGAAAATATTTGACTAATTTTATTGGAATGGTTTGGTTAAAATCCTGTAAGGTCAACATCGATAGTTATTATTGGTAGGTTAGTTTCAAATCATCTAAATGTGTGGTTCATCACATTAAAGGAAATTGGAATGTTAATGGAAGAAGAGTAGGACCATTAATATAGGTGGTTATGATTATCTTACTCATTATTAGTAGTTACTTTGTCCTCAAATGGTATGATCAAACAAAGATATTTTTTATCTATCATTGACCAATTTATTAATCTATTTCCGAATAAATTATTTGGGTTATCACATGAAATAAAAGTGTAATTTATGATTTATATCCTAGAAGGTACCAATACTATTTTATTTATTTATTATATTATGAAACCAATTGAAATAATTGAATTGAAGTTTTATATGGAAGAGTTTGAAAAAAATGGTTTTTTCATACTAGTACACCTTTATAGGAAACACCAACTCTTTTTATAAATAATGTGGATGAAACTATTATTCTTTGTGTGGATTATTATAATCTAAACTAGTTTACAATAGATAAACTATATCATATTCAACTAATTGATGATTTTTTTGACCAATAGAGTGGATCCACATAGTTCTCTAATATTTATATACACTCTAGGTATCACCAACTTCTTGTTTCAAAGGAGGATATTCTAAAGATCGCTCTCATGAGTTGTTATGTTCATTATGAATATGAGGATATTTCATTTGTTTTCTTGAATTATCCTATAATATTAATGGAATTTAGGACTCACATATTTTAAAAGTATATTGAATTTTTTTGGGGGTTATTTTTTGTTGATATTCTACTGTATTATAGGAGTGTGTTTGATCATGAAGAAAAATTGGTCATAGTGTAGGGTATCTTATGGGAACACCTTTATTATTATTTTTAAATTGTGATTTTAGGATACAAGAGGTAAATTTACATGTCCATGTAATTTATGAAATATGAGTTTTTTTAGACTATAAATAGAAATAATCTATTATATCATTGGAACCACCAAAGAATGACTTTGATATATATAGTTTCCTAGAATTAATAGTGTTTTACTGATTCTTTGTTAGTTATTTTTCATGAAATTCCCCTATGATGATATATTTAATAAAACAAAGTTTTCTTTTATAATGGGTAAATGTGTTATATAATTCTTATCAAGAGAATAAGGTCCATCATACATCAACACCGATCCTAACATTTACAGAGTTAGGAAACATATATGTGTTTTAATGTGATTCATTTAGATATTGATTGAGATGTGTTCTAATGTAGGTAGATAATGTTATAACTTAAATATCATTATAGTGATGAGTGAATGATATAAATTAAGAAATAAATCATGTGGAGTTAGATGATGTAGTCCATTCCTTGAAAACAAGGAGTCATTAACTCTGTAGTGATAAATTTACGGGGTTCTTATATTGTAAAATATTTCAACACATATTCTATCATTGATGATTGAACTTATGACAATGAAAATGATTGGATGGAATATAATCATATGTTTGAATTTTAATTTATGTATACATCGGTAAAATGAAATTTCATGGATGATATAATAAGTAGTAAGTCATATAGTCAAATATTTAAAAAGGCTTAAAATATCTGGAATATAATGATGATCATAACTGATATTCATTGACATTGTGCTGCGAAATGTAATGTTTTGGGTTTCCTTTAAGTTAATTTTCTTATGATTTGATTCATAAGTTAAAATATAACGGTATTAGGGTGCATAGTGGAAGTTGTTGGGTTGAGGATTTAAATTTTTTCATCACCAGAGTGATGAAAATTCATCATCTTCAATTATTCGAGCCCCGATAGTGTACAAGAATATCACTTGGATAATCATAAACAATTAATTTAAATAAAAATATTACCTTGTTTTAATTAAATCATGCACATTTTTTGTACATAACTTGATTCCTTTGACCAATAAATCTGAAACTTAACCCCTCTAGACAATCCACACATTCTTAAAGAATCGGTGAATATTTTGTTAATTGAATTATAGGTTCTAGAAATGTTATTAAAATATTCCTTCGACATCACGATGATAACCTTGTTACCATGTATTCGATCCGTAAAGGAATTCTGGAATCCCTTGCTAAGATAGACCCTTTATCTCTCTAGGATGTTGGAGGAAAAAGGATCTCTGAATCCATTAGAATGAATCATCTAATTTAAAAGAGATCCTTTCGATTTATATCGTGGATGTACAAAATACCTGGATAGGGTTTCATAACCCCCATATATTTAATATCCACTAAATATGCAATAGATTACTAATTATGATGAAATAAATTAATCTTTAAGATTATTTAAATTTTATCACCTACGTTTAATTTATATTAAATATATTGTGCAATAAAATCGATACATTAACCCAAATCATAATTACCACTAATATTAAATGAACCTTAAATATTAAAATAATATTCATTCATATAATATTTTTACATTTATATATTTAATAATCATTAATTCATTTAAAAAAAAATAAACCTAGTTATTATATACTCAAATAATAATGAATTTATTTATTCATTGGTGATCGATAAAACATGGAAACCTCTTGAACCTTGTGGTGGGTTAGCCATGCCCTAGATACCTATTCACTAGAATTGGGTAGTCTTGAACATGCTATTGTGTGTGAATCTCTAAGACATTATCTTAATAGTAGTGAATACATTTCAAAGAACAAGAGCAGAGTCTAGCAGCCCAACAAGGCCCCTATAAAGATAAGGAATACTCATAACAATGAAAATCGTCCTACAAAAACACATTGTATAATTTTATCTCTTTATATATTAATATATGATAAATGATTATTTACACTTGTGTCGTCGTCCTTCCTTAATTTATTATTTTATGATATTACTATATAAACTAACATTATTTTACCATGGACATGGATTTAGTGAAGGTACTACCATCCTAATAAACTTCACCGATGATATCCCTTCCTCTACTCATAAGTGATAGATTCTATCATGACCACTAATGTAATTTCATAACACCAAAGACACATCCAATAAAAGTTACCTCACCATAAATTTGATGTTATAGTTTTCCCCTACATCAAATTACATAATCAAATGGAACACATTGATGATGATCTCAATGTAGGATACCGGTACAAATTTTCGTAGATAAGAACATCCAATAACACATGGAACATGTGGTTTTCTTATTGGTGGGTCTATCCTCATGATCTCATATACTCAAGATAACCAAGTGATAACTTTATGATAACTAGACTTAATGCTTATGAGTCCCCAACATCTGATTGGTGAACAATATAAGTGTTATATCAACAAGATGTATCAAGAACATATGTCATATGTCTATGATTTTTATGATTGTATCTCCAAGTTCTCATTATAGACTAGAAACTTCTATAACCTTTTGATATACCATGTAATATACGAAAATTATCATAAATATAGTGGATGAAAAAGTATCAATACTATTTTTGTAAGATAAACACATGTATATACCAAAATTAATACATGTAATTGTAATAAAAGTCCATAAAAAAGTTGTGTATAGGGAAACCACCTTCAACACTCCAAATTTCACTAGATCCAAATGCTAACAAGTCTCAATACCTAGATATCAAATGAGAATCATGATTCTATTGAGATATAGATTTAATTAGGGGTACTACCAAATTATCCTCTATGGTTACTATGCTAATTATCAATTAACTTCTCGGAGTGAAATTCCTCAAGAGACGAAACTTCTGAAATATATGTTTTTTCCCCTAGTGTGACCCGGTCTCCTTAGAAAGAACCACCACAATAGTATTATATCAATAAAATCTAACATTGTCTACATTATTAGACACAAGGCCAATATTTGAGATAAAGACATATATCTGTACTGACTCTTTAACAATATCAAAATTTGTGATATACTCAGATTATATAGTAGAATCAGTGAGCACTGGTTGCTTTGAGGTTCTCCATCTCACTACACCACCATTCCGAAAAATGAAACAGCCTGAATGTGATTTCATATCATCATAATATTTATGGAAACTATAATTATTTTATCATCTAACTTCTAGTTCCCCATCCCCTCTATAGAATAGGAACACATCCTTTGTATGACTAAAGTACATCAGGATTGTTTTTATATCCTCCCAAAACATCTCTATTGGATTAGCTTGATAACTTATCTCCATTATTAACTTATTTAAAACCTAAAACATTTTATATATGGTGGAATACATGATATATCCCACCATCATGTCATAATATATTCTACTCATTCATTTAATCTCATCATATGTTTGTGGTAACGTTTCTTGGAGAGATGGATACCATGTGACATTGGTAAAACATATCTATTAGATGCTTTTATACTATACATTTTATGTACCTTGTCTATATATTTACTTTGACTTTGACCAAACTAACTCTGATATATATATTTAGAGATCCCAACGCATATAATTTAGGCTTCTTCACCTTAGTATTTTTTGGAGAATCGCTTATTTACACATGTTTTAACTGAATCTAACACTTTCACTTAATTTCCAATAATTAATATATCATCAACATATCTTATAATTGAAATTATTTCATTCTCATTAAGCTTCTTATTGATAATTGGATCACTTTTTTTCTTAAAAAGTCAAATCCTATAACAACCTCGTCAAAATGAACATTCCACGATCGTGATTCCTACTTAAACCCATAAATGGATATGTATAACATGAATAATTTTTTGGGATTATTTTACTTAACAAAACTTTCAGGTTGATTCATATAAATATATTCAACAAACAACCCATTTAGAAAATAAATTTTGACATTGATTTTCCAAATCCCATAATCATATAAGTCTACTATTTCAAGTCATATTCTGTTAGAATTCCGCATCGCTACTGGTGGAAAGGTTTTTTCATATTCTATTCCTTGATGTTTCCCAAACCCCTTTAATACTTATCTTTACTTATAGTTATTTAACTTACCATCCATGTCCATATTTTCAATGAATACCCATTTTCACCCAATAAGTTTTACATTAGTTAGAAGGTCTACCAAAATCCAAACTTTATTTTGGTATGTGGAATGTATCTTAGAATTTATAGATTATTTTTATTTAGTAACATGAATTACGTACACTAATTCCTTGGAGGTTATAGGTTCATCATTCTATAAGAGTAAAACATCACCTAACTTGGTTATAAGAAAACCACAATGCCCTTTTTCTATAACATATCGAGTGACATGTGTAGTACTTGTGTATCAAGAATATCATCATCTCCCACTGTCTCTTAGGGTGACTGTTCCCATACCAAATCTCATGCATCTGGATAATAAACTTTATTGAATCCAATCTTGATCCCGTTATTTCTATCATAAATCAATTATCATTCTCGAAACATTTTATTTTTTGGTGGAAATATCCTTCTTATTTTAAAGGTTATATAGATAATATCTTTTAGTTTTGTTAGGGTAACCTATAATGATTAAATTTCTACTTAGGGATGATAATATTTTACAAGGTATAGTCTTGAAAAAAAACTGACATCCCCATACACATATGTTTGATAGAATGGGTTTCGTTCCATACAATAACTCATATGGAATACCATATATAGCTTTAGTTGGTACTCAGATAAAGGTGTATTCATTTATCAATAACAAGTATCCACAAAAGGATAATGGAAGATTTTTTAGACTCATCCTTGATCTGAGCATGTCAAGTAGGGTCTGATTCCTCCTTTTACTAACTTCATTCCACTTTGTGGTATAATTCAGAGTGAGTTTGGATATAGTCCCACACTCTTTTAAGTGATCAATGAATTCTTGGTTAAGATAGTCTCCAAATCAATATGAGTATAGTTCCTTAATCTCTTTACCAATATTGTTTTATACATCATGTTAGTATTCCTTAAACATCTAAAAGGAATATGAATTTTACCACATTAAGTAGATGTAACCATACCTAATATATTCATTGGTAAAAGTAATTAATTATGAAAACCAACCCCTTTTAACTACTGGAAATCAACTACATATGTTAGTATATGTTAATTCATGTAACTTGATTGATCCTACTTGTTTCCTAGTGCAGGGTGATTTGGCTATTTTCCCTTGTAAACAATATTGACATACATCAAGGGGATTTATCTTAGTTGATTCCAAGTACCATACTTGATGTAATTTCTATAAAGTTTTTTAATTTAAATGACCAATTCATAAGTTCAATCGGTAGGTGTTATATAAGTCATTTTCATTGGTTTTCTCATTGATTTATATTATAGGGTTTTCAAGTTCGAGTATATATAATTTATTGTTAAGATAATTTTATTCAATAACACATGTTATCCTAATAAAATAGACAACATTTATTTCAAAACATGAAATAAAATTCCACTATTTCCAAACATGAAACTAAGATTAAATTTCTAGTAACTGATGTAAGATAATAACATTTATTTAATACAAGAACTAAACTACTAGGGAAAGTTAGGAGATAATATCCTACTCCCAAGGATTGTAGTCTATCACCATTCGTTGTTAAAAGATCTGCCTCACCCTTTGGAATCTTTTGGAATCTATTTTGTTCATGTGTATGATCACAAATGTGTGATCCACATATTGTATCTAATTCCCAACTTATAGATAAAATCAAAATTCATTTGATAAAAAAATACTTGAAGTATAAGAATCTCCCTGCTTAATTTTTCCTACTATTAAATTATTATTCTTATAGCCTTTCTTGACACATGAAAAGCACGAAACCTCCTTATCATTCCCCTCCCTCTGTATCATTGGATTTTTGGAAGGGAAGTACATCAGTGTATTTGGATTGGATTTATCCTTGGAACCCTTATCCTTTCCCTTTATCCTCTTGTTTAGCCTAAGGACTAACCAATTGGTATTTGTTATATATTTATCTTCTTTGTGAACTAAATACAAAATATCTTAGAGACACTTTTTCTTTTTATTCGCATTATAATTGATAATAAAACATGAAAATATGGGTGGTAAAGAGGTAAGAATGATATTAGTTTCTATTTATTGGTTTAGTTTCAACCCAAGGGCTTCATGTTTCTCAATGTGCTTGATCATATTGAGTACATGAGGTCATTATTGATTCCCTTATTCAATTGTGAACTTATTCAATGCACTCGATATCTCATACCTCCCTTCGTTGCACTATAATTATATAATTCTTTGAGATGAGTCAACATCTTGTAGGCATCTTCGTCCTCATGAATTTTAAGCAATTGACTGGTCATATATGAAAACATGATACACTGTACATATAGTGCATTATCTACATGATTTTTCAATTTATCTTTATCCACTTTAATTTATCCTTGATGAGGATTGGTAGTAAGTGATGACTATAACGTAGAAAGATTCCTCTCTTGGTGTTGTACTATGTGTAAGAACATGTACCACTCTTCGATGTTATGCTCTGTCATGATATTTTATTTATATAGTGTTGATCGCACTTATAATGATCTGATTGTGTTGGTGATTTATAGTTTTATCTAAAATAAATAAATTTAATATTTATTACTTTATCTTGATTGATATTTAGACATTATTTATTAATTAAATATTTAAATGTCTCTCATAATTTTTCAAAATCTAGTTGCCCTTACTACTAGAATGGGAAAAATCTATTACATTAGCATCCTAGTGGAATGGATCCTTCAAAAATCTCATCATAGTCTACCGGCTATGGCTATTCCTCCACTTGGAGAGTTCCAAGTTAGGAACTAGGATTTCCAACTACATTAACTCATAGTTCATTGAACTGTTGATTAAAGTCCAAACTTACCAAAATCTTAGCCTTAATTATCATAATGCTATTCCACTGAAACTTGTAGAAAGTTAGCTATAGATACTTCTATTCTACCAACTTTAGTTAATTCAACCCATCATTTATATTATAACTCCCTAGTAGTAGGAGGCACCCTCAACTATGGATGACGAGCACACCATACACCCAGATTTTTTTAAATGTAAATGTCGGAAGGAGTTCATGACTTAATATTTCTTTGAGGGGCTTCTTATATTTCTGGAAGACTGTGATTCATTTCTATTACATATGTTAATACTATGTTACCATGATCACAACATAACCTAAATTAATAAAAAAAATCATCACATCTTTATGCATTTTTGTTTATTATTTCTTGTGTTAATGTAGTAAAAATTAACATGCATAAAATAATAAACAATGCATAAAATAAATATATCACCTTAATGATCTTAATTATCTAATATTGGTTGATTCATTTAAACATAATGGATGAACTATGACCGAGGGGTATCATACCTAAGTGGAGTACTGACTCATATCGCAGCTCACCCCTAGTATAGTGTATTCACTTATCATTTGGGGTACCACCACGTCCTCGTGGGGTCTACACCTCACAACATCTTTGTCAATAGTGTGTTAATACTCTCACACAAGCGACGAGGTATCAAGAATCAAAATTTTTATATAGAAAGTAATAGATGAGTAGAACCTTATAAATATTGAATAAAAGAGGATGATGCATAAAACATCAACAAAACTAATTAAATATATCAAGACTTACAAGAATGCAATAAATAATTAACTAAAAATAAAGAAAACATGCTCGGTTGTTCACCGATCAAGACCAATTGGCATATCAAATTAAAGAGAGGTAAAATTAAATGCAATAAATCTATGCATGTGGGAATTTATATAAATTAAATTAATTATTTAATTTTAAATATTTTAGTATCATTTGGCCATGGTATTAAAATTATTTTTTAAACAAGTAATTAAATAAATAAATTAATTCAATTTAATAAAGAAAATAAATTAATTGATTATTTATATTAATAAAAAAAGTAAATTAGTTTTTTAGAATATAATTTTTATTATTATTCTATATCATAAAATTAATTAAATTATTTTTTGATTATATAAAAATTTTTGGGTCCCTAGAACCTTGCACAGGGCTCTTGCGGGTGGGGATGACCATAAGAAGACCCATTATAGGCCTAAGAACCACGTTTAGGGCTGTTCTAGGCTAGGAATACACGCCCAAACCCATTAGTGGTGAATAGAATACACCCTGGCCCATTTCAGGGCGGGTTTGGTCAAAAATAACCTGCAAGAGTCCAGGTGAAGCCTGATCTGGACATCTTGAATCACGTATGGGTAGGGGAAGGTCAACTAGGGTTACACTGCCGGTCACATATAGGCCGCACGTGCACTAGTTCACCAGATTTAGAAGAAGCACTATTAAACTCAAGAGATGTCTCTAGTAGGGAGGGTGAGGCGTCTAGAGGGGTGTGGCTAGAGAATCTATCATCGACAGCAGTGGGTGTTGCAGATGAATACGGTAGGTGTGATGTATAGAAGGATTTTGGGAGGTGGATGAAGAAATGGTCAGTTCATTATATGGGATCTCAGTGAGGCTAATGCTCGTGGTGGATTTCTTACTGCAGTAGCTGTCTCATGGCAGCGGGGAATCCTAGGCTAGGAGGCACCAATTTCAGGAGATGATAGATCGACTGGAGAAGATAGCCAAGCAGTGACCGGCCAGTATAGTGGTCGATGTCAGGATGATCGGTCGAAAGGGGGAGGAGGGAGGTAGTAAACCAGGGATGAAGGAGTCCTATATTCTTCCTTGAGAAGCATTTATTAGGGGTTTTCTTTTGCTTTTTTAACTTATACAGTCAGGGCCCTAAATTATTTGAAACCATTTTTTAGGTGGATAAATCTCTTACCCATCATTATGGATTAAAAAAATTAAACAACATATTTATTAGCCTCGTTTTTTTTAAAGATTCTATAGACAATCTTGAATTGGATGAATTATAATTTTAAAAATTTTGAAGTGACCCCTGAGGTGGTACTATTCTGGTGATCAATATTCAGCTATAACTTGGATGGATAAATTAGTTTCACCAGTATACCATAAAAACAACATACAAACACACACACATATGTGTTATTTTAATTTTAATATCCATAAAACCTTCAAAACGATTCGTATTTATTTTTTTGTTTGGCCATATCTTTTCCACATGACAGAGTATTGACACATGATTTTTTATTAGGACTGAATTAATGTCCTGAACATAAATTTAAAGCCATATAATTTTTCCTTGTCTCAAATATTCTACACGATTCTTATGGTTCCAATTGATGGTACTGGGGAGTTAAGTAGAAGGCGTTGGACTAGGGATTAAATTTTTTCCATCATTAGTGTTTATAAACATCATTATATCTTGAAATCCAATCCACAATAGAGTTTTAGTATCTCATGAGGACAATAAAAGAATAAAAATCTAAACCGAAAAATTACCTCGTTCAAATCTAAGAGAGCTCATTTTTCTATGGTATTGAGAGATCATTTCTCAAAGGATTTAAGGACAAATCCCTTTAATCATCTATACACACTTCATGAATCCATGAATATATCATTCATTGAATTTTGGGTTCTATAATGAAGCTCTGATGACTCCTTCTACATTGTAATGATCACCTTGATCCCATGCCTTTTATTCATGATGGAATTATTGGATTCCTCCCATATATAAAACATTTATCTCTCTAGGATTAAAGAGGAGATATGAGCTCTCAATTATTTTTAATGAATTATCCAATGGAAATGAGCTCTGCCCAACTTATATAGTGGATGTTGAAAATAACCAGATAGGGTTCCTTGGTCCCCATATATTTAACCTCTATTATATAAGAAATAAATAAATAGGTATGATGAAAAAATTAATCCTAAATATTATTTATATTTTATCACATACTTTTTATATATATACAATATATTATGTCATAAACCCAAACCATCATGTCACCTCATAATTATTATTAATATTAAACAGTCCTTAAATATTAAAATAATATTTGTTCCTATAATATTTTTTCCATTTATTCACTTAATACCTTTTAAATACATTTAATAAATAAATTCAACCCAATTATTATATAATAATATAATAATGAATTTACTTTTTTTTGGTTATCGATAAAACTTAGACAACTCTCATACCCGGATGTGGGGACCACTAGGTCCTATATACCTATTATATTGAATAGGGCAGTGTCCTGAACACGCTATATTGTGTGGCCCTCTAGGAATGTTTCTTGATACAAATGAATACTATTTACAAACCAAGAGTGTATTTGAGAAACACATCAAGGACCCTAAAGAGGTAAAGAATAGTCATAAAAATGAAAACCATTATACAAACACACATTATGTAATATTATCTCTTTTTTTCTCATGGAATCTCATAAAGAAGAACGTACCCTTGTGTCAACATCATTCATTGATTTATTGTTTACTAACCTTACTAAACATACATACCTTCTTCTACCATGGCCATAGATTTGTGAAGATACTACAATCCTAGGAAACATGGACCAAGATATCTCTTCCCCAACTCAAATGTGAAAAATTCTATTTCATCCATTCATCCAATTCCATACCATTAAAGATGAACCAAACAAAATCTACCACTCTACATCATAAATGTCATGGGGATGAATCCAAGAACACAATAAGAAATAAGTTGTGAATCATGGTTCTATTTTTTTTCAATGAGTCATAAGTTATCCACATGTTGGTAAGAACTTGTTAAACCTTTTTGATTGAATTATCTAGATATTAAAGACCCATCCATAGATATAGAAATAAGACACAACAGGTTTACTTAGTTTACCACTAACGTCTAGTCCAAGGATCAAATGGAAAACATGTTTTGTTCATACATGAATCCACTAATATTCACTAGATATTGTGGATTATAAATATTAGAAATGGTCACTTTGTTCCTGGATCACTACCTTTATAATAATTTTAGGGATATCAAAATGCATTCCTTGGGACACTCTCATCTACTTCCCCTTTCACACTACCTTGGGTGAAGTAATACACATTTTATCAACTTTAGGGTCACCGCAAAAGATTGGGTACATAAGTATTTGTCCCTAATTAGCATGAGACTCTTATTTCACTATAGTCCTATATTTATGCACTTGAATTCACTGTGAAATCAAACTAGATGTTCAAAACCGTATATTTATGTACGTAACCTTCATGATACTCCCTCCTTTAATGAACCCCCCGTATTTTTTAAAATAGGTACAGGCCTTCACAAACCTACATACATTCATGAAGATCCCTTCCTTCATGAAGCTCCCTGACTTCACAGAACTCCTAGCTTATGTGAATCTCGCAGCCTTCGCAAAAAATCAAACTATAATGAAACTCTAAATCTTTAAGAAAAAACATTTTTGAAATTATTAATTTTAAATTAGTTCTTAACCACTATTTTAATGATTATTATACTCACAAAGAGTTCATGATTTGTGAATAACTACCTTCTCATAAGAGCTTCGTAGAATCATATAAATTCACAAAATTTCAAATTCTCTTTATCCCCAAATGTTGCATGTTTTCTTATCTGTAGATAAAGTGTCATTTATATTATTTCAAAATAAACATAAAATTTTCATTAACTAGTTCATACATATTCATGAAATGACTTTTCTTTAATAAATGTGTGTGGAATTATTCCTTTCAAGATTCTTCTCATAGTCGCATAGATTTCTATATTTCTATCATGCATTAGATATTATTTTTCTAACATTTTTATAAAAACATCAATCCAAAAAAACAAGATTCCTCCTCAAAGCACCATGTATTCATGAAAATTTAATCATCCCAAAATCCATTATTTTCCATGATTGTAAATAATATGTCCTGGAAATCCATTTTTTGTGAAGTTAACCCCTTCCTCCAGATTTTGTGATTAAAAAATTTGGAAAACACTTGGAAATGATTCTACCTTCAACAATAAAGCCATGTGCACCGTAGGATCACTTGGATTGTAAAATACTTGTTCAACCTTGTGTATATTGAAGAAAAAATCAAAATAAAATATGTTTATAACTGCGTAAGACTTTGTTCCAACAATATAACCCTTTGGATTTATTGGGAATCTATAGATAAATTCAAAAAAGAACTATCATTTATTAAAAACCAGATAGATATGAAATTCCTCATCGATCACAATAGTTATATGTGATAAATTATCAGTGTAGAAAACAATAGTAACTAAAGATATTATCATTACTTGATAGAACACTAGAAATTCCATATATCCTATAATCAATTAAATTTACATATACCATTTTTTAAATAAATCCAAATAAACTATAATTGGACCTTAATATTAATAAAACATCCTTTAGATCGTATCTCCCCCACAGACCTGTATCACATCCAAAAATATATTAACACAGTTAAAACTAATAGGGAGAAGGGATAAACCATAAACTTTTTATACAATGGGATGTGGCTGAACACTGAGGTTCCACCGATATTTCACAATCATTGGGGCTACCAAAGGATTAATCAAGATTTCAAGAACTTGATCATTTTTTCCAACATGTTTTATTTTAATCAAAACTTGTTTATCCTTTCCTTTGGTAAAGTGATATATTGTATTAGTTTTTTTTGGTATGAGAGTATTATAGAAGGATGTTTAAAATAATGATCGTGCTCTCATTGTCAGAGTGAATCCCCATTAGCTATTTTACCTCATAAACAATATCAATAAGTTTATTTAACCACAATAGATAAGTGCATGATCATTTCACAGAGATATAACGTTATTAACTGGTACTAAGATACGTTATTTATTTTTTCTTGTTCAAATAGTCCACACATTTATCTCCAATGAAGAATGCTCCCCCACAAGTATACTTTCGATCCACCACATCTACAGCCGAGTTAGCATTTAATAATTTTTTTAATTAATTATTTATTCACACTAAAAATTATAAGTAAATCATGGGAGTACCTTGAATATATCACAATAATATTTTAACTACTTCAAAATGTTCCTCATTTTGATTATATTGGAATTAATCCACTAAACATGTTGAAATGATGATATCTGTCTATATTGTAGTAATGTATAATACACTTCCAATGATCCTCTTATAAAATGTGGGATCCAAAGATTCCTCATCCAAATAGGATTCTATGTTTTTTTTTGAAAACATTATTTATATTATAAAGTGAATTGTAGTCATGAATGTTGAATTTATTCAATTTCTATATTGAATAATTTTCATGAGAAATAAATGTGTATTCTTTTTTTTGAAGCACCTGGTACCCAAAAAACAATGTGAGTTCACTGAATAATGGAAGTTTAAAATTCTGATACCATGTGATTATGAAATTCATCCATTGATCTGTTCCTGCTTCAAATATAATATCATCCACATACACTAGCACAAAAAATAGATCTCCTTGAGAATTCATTACATTGTGATTATGATTGAAATCTAATATTTTAAATCATAGATTCTTTAGATAAGAATATAGTCAATAATACCATACTCATGGTGTCTTTTTTAGACTATAAAGATCCTTCATTAACCTAAAAACATTTTTTTCTTCATTTCCAATCATAAATCCCACTAGTTGTTCAATATAGACTTTTTCTTCAAGAACACCATTTAAGAATTCCATCATGAAATCCATATGATAAACCTTGTAACATCATTGAAAATCTATGGATATGAAGAGAATAATCGACTCGGGTCAAGCTAATGGAGAAAATGATTCTTCAATATCAATTCCTTCAATATGTGTATGGACTTTACACACTAATCATGACTTGTTTCTGATCACATTTATTACCACATCAATTTTTTTTTGAATATACACATTGTTCTAATCACAGTGTGATTGTTTAGTATCTTGAAAGGGTACCATGTATAATTTTTTTCAATATGATCCAATTCTTCATTCATGGACTTAACCCATGATTCATCCTTCGCTATTTCTTCAAAAAACTTGGCTCCACAATTGACAGGAGAGAAGAAATTCATTCATTCCTCATTATTCTTTTCTATTTAAGTGTATCCCAATTCAAAATGATGTTATATTAATCCACATATACTATATTATTTATCTTAGGAGGTTTTGATAGAGTTCCTCTAGTAATGGCTTTCTTTAATGATTCAAATTTTGAATCATCATCATTTTATGAATCCTGAATATTAGGAAATCCTTCGAAAATTTCAATATTTGAATCTATCCATCTTCCACTTTATTCTTCATCTTCAACCAAATCAACATATGAGATCCTCAAGTTATTCATAGGTTTATCCTAAATGATATTAACATAATTTATTTCCAAAATATTTCTAATAAGATTGTTGTAGAATTTTTATTCTTTACACTTGATTGAGTATCTATGGAATATCCCCTATTCTAAAGAATCACCACACATGCCTTGATTTTTTTCATTATTCTAGATGAAATGCTTACTTCAAAAAACAAGAAAATATTTTAGTGACAGATTTATTCCCGGTCATATCTCATATGTTGTCATTTAATCTCCAATAAATATCCCTATTCTATTTTGAGTATACACCACAACTTGAAAAACCACTTTTCAACAACGATGAGAAACACAAGTCTCAATATCTATAGTTATATACTTATTATTTACCTATTGATTTCATTTTCCAATGACCCCATTTTTTGTGGTTTTATCACTAAAAAAACCTTATGTCTTATCCCATGTTTTTTAATGAGAACTTTAAATTCAATTGTTGTGAATTCAATTCTGTTTTCAAATCATTATATCTTGGTTCTGTATCTGTTCTCATTATCAATTCTTCAAATATATCTTTTTATGTAGTCAACCACTTTTCATTTGCACTACTAAACATCACACATTCCATTATACTATAATCATAAATAAAAATAATGAAGTACCTCTATCCATATGTTCGAGCCACATTCATCAGAGCAGACACATCTATGCGGACAAGATCTTGAAGATTTGAATTGCTTTTTTTCTTTATTAAATAATAAATCTAGATCATAATTCGTCACATGATATAATAACATTCATTTTCTTGATAATTTTTAGATTGGTAATGTCAAAAATATCCTTTATATTGGATATGTTTTCCATTTTCTATTGATTAATCTGACACATCCTTCGATTCCATGAGTTGTTTTTCTCTTTATTTGTTAAGAAAAAATTGTTTTCTTTACATTAGACTAAGTATAAGTTACAATTTTTCATATAAGATTTCATGATTGAATTTCATATCTTCCCTTTAATGGTGAACCCCTTCTGATTTAATGTCACTATCAGTCCAGAGTCATAATGTTGACTCACACTCAGGATATTGGGAAGAAAATCATCCTTGTAGTGTACTTATGTTTTTATTATCTTATCATTTTTTAATTATTTATTTCCACTGACTTTGATTTTTAAGGAACCATCATTTCAAAATATTTCTATTCCATCAACCCTTTTCTTAAAATATTTCAAAGAAAATCCTTTACTATCATATGGGATGAGCATATGCTATCAAAAATCCAGGTGATACCATTCAATTTAGATTTAAAATAAATTTCTTCTAGGTTGGATTTCTCAATATTCTACTTTTATTTCCCTGATATACACAATTGGGTGGAGAAAAAATATAACCTCTCCTATATCTTTTCAATATGAATGGTTGAATCATACTCATATTCTTATTCTAGAGAAGAATAACTATTTTCAAGGGTAATTCTATTTGGTTGATCGTTATTTTCTTCTCGTGGAGTTCTATAGTTATTGTTCCCAACTTTCCTCTACCAAAAATGAATAAATTTATGTACAATGCTATAATAGTGAATGAAATATCCATATAAATTATTTCATTTATATGATTAAGGATATATCCTCATTCTATTTTGTTAACTTCCAGGTGATTCCCCATCAAGATATCTCCTTGACTCTTCAAAGTAGGATATGATCTGGCTTAGAAATCCATAGAATTGGAATATTATAAGTGGAAATATCTTCTCACTTCGAGTACTCCATGGGTACCCTTATTTTGTGTAGGTATTTGACTCGAGATCCTCTATGGATAATTGAAGATTATTTTCATCTCTCTTCTCTTTTTTTTGAATCTGTCTCTTTTAGGACATCTGGTTCCTTTGTTATATTTACAACTTTATACATCCCTTTTATTTAGAAGATCTCATTTATAGACATTGATATTTCTATATTTCATCCAATTATAGTTTTCCCCATAAATATAGATATTTCATTATTCAAGGATTTCTATACTACTTAAGAACAACTTTTAACTCTTTCCAAAAGCTCTCCATTTGAAAAAAATCCAAACTATAATTTATTCTTCATTTCCCTTGATTTTCATTTACTTTATTGTTTGATTCTTAAAAAATTAATTGTTCTTAAAGGACCCAAATCATCCTAGAACATTCCTCTGGTCTCAATGTAAGTTTACTGATTACTATTTCTAATTCTTCCGTACTGAGTTTAAACTTGACACCCTCTACCGAACATTCCAGAGATGTCAAAAGATTTTTTACTCTCTTTGGAGCAGATCAATATTTAGTTCAAGATGATCCACATAATATGATGACTCCTTCCAAATTGATTCCATCCTTTTGTTTTTATTAATTTAAATGGCATGTTCATCACTAGAATCCTCAAGGTCTACCTTGAGATATACAACACATTTCAAATGGTTTTCATCATATTTCATATGTTCTACCTTTTCAACTCTATCCATCATGGATTCTTTAATATCATATTTAATATCTGGTTCAATATCATCCAAAATGCCATTATTATATTGTTTCTTTTTGTAGATTAAGTGCTTTATCTATAATTTTTTTTCTAATTTTAAGTGTCCCTTTTACGAGAACTTCTCATATACCCTATACAAAATTTCTTTTTCACTTTAAAAATTATAAAGTCTCATTGAGAACTAAGCATTAATTTCCTGAATTTACTACACCAAAAACAAGATAAAGGAATCTTGCCTTCAAACCACCATTTTCCTCTCATGAATTTCTAGGAAAAAAGAAAAACAAATTCATCATACACATTGTATATATCATCACTAAATTTAGAAATGTCAAGTTTCTTAGTGGATTGGAATTTTATTTTATTTCTTACTTGGCTTTTGGTATATTCAGGTTTGAATCTTTTTATATAAGCCACTAGACTACATAGAACTTAATCAAGAGAAATCACAGAAAACTCCCTTTACTATAAGGATAAAACATTTGGATTTTACTGAGGTGTGAGACTTATTAATATTATTTTCACAATTTCAATATCCTTGATTTATTCCCCATGTCATCAAATAGATCCAATAACATTAGTAATGTTATTAAAGAAGTTATATGCATTTTTATTTAGATTAATTTGTAGATCATCAAACTGATAGTTCAAAACATAAATTTTGTCCTCCTACATTTTTTTCACCTTTGTATATATCTTTTAGTTTCTCCCACATGGATTTCTATGATGTGAATCTCATAAAAGGTAAATATATTTGATCATACTATGTGATAGTATGAGAATTTTTAACTTTGGCATTGTATCAATCATTTTCTTGTCTATCTAATTCATAGGATGACCTATCACGTCACGGACCTAATTATCCTAATATATAGAATCTATAACATACATCCCAAGATTCTTTAGACGATATGTCATTATATTATTCCAAATATGTAAGTAAATTCATTTAAAAATGAGAATTTACCTAAAACTCACTGAATTCTGCATGAAAAAATAATGGAGTACAAATTTAAAAACAATAATATGTACCATTTGATACCACTTATAAGAAACTAGAACACCCTGAGAGGGGTGGGGTGAATCAGGGTGTCAAATTTTTATTTCAATGTGTTGGATCTTATTCTCATTTTAGTAAGAACCTCTTAAGGCTATCTGATGGAATTGTGAAAATGTTAAACACCCATAGGCAGAGATAATAATAAGATACATCATTTTTACTTATTTGAACACCAATGGATAGCTAGTTTAATAAAAATAAACCAACTTTGTTTTAGTCGTACATAAATCCAATAATCTTCACAGTATATTTTGGATTAAAAATATCAAAAATGGACAGCTTTTTGTAGGCTACCTAACTATACAATAATTTTAATTATGGCACACTACCTCCCTCAGATCACTTCCTTTGATTCCCCTAGGCTCCCTACCATAGAGGATGTCTCACAAAGCTTATCAAATCGAGGGTCACCTTATTAGATTGGGTATATAAGTCTTTGTCCCTAATTATCAGAAGACCATTCTTTCACCATAGTCTATTGATGCACTTGAATGGAATTTTCACTCAATCCAAATGTTGACAACTAGATTTTCATGTAATTAACCTTTAAAAAACTCCATCCTTTAAAAAATTGATTCATATTTCAAATATGATTCAGCCTTAATGAACCTACATACTTTCATGATGCTCCTATACTTCATGAAGTTCATTTCCTTCACAAAAATCTTATCCTTTAGGAAGCTCATAGTCTTCATGGAAATCCAAACCATCACAGAACTCTTAGTCTTTAGGAAACTACCTTGTATAAAATTCCTAATTGTGAATTAGTTATTAACCATTATTTTCAAGATGATATTCCTTATTAATATTTTTTTTATTCCCAAAGAATTAGATTCTTGTAATAGATTCATGAAATTTGAGAAATTCTCCTATCTTCAAAATTCGCTTATTCCCTAAAATGACATTATTATTTATAGAAAACGTATCTTTGGTATGATTTGATGATAACCACTACCTTTATGAGAACCTATTTATTCATGTTTGAGAAATAAAATTTCTTCATGAAAACTTAGTTAAATTATTCAATCATTGAATACTCTCTTAGTTATATAGATTACTATCTTTCCATCATGCCTCATCCTTTATTTTGGAAAACCATTTCAAAAAACCCTCCAACCTTCATGACTCCATATTCCTTCCTAAAGCTCTATATATTTTTAAAACATTATTCCTCAAAAAATCCATTAATTTTTCATATTTGTAAAGATTCATTCCTTGAAATACCCAATTCATTAATACCACCCCTGACCCTAAATTTTAAGATCCCAAAATTTGGAAAAAACAAGGAAATGACCCCACCTTCAGCACTAAATCCACTTATACCATATGTCCACTTGTCTTGAAAACTCCATGTTCAACCCATTGTTGATTGAAAAAAAATATACAATCAGTTTCCATCTGTGAAAAAATATTGTTCCAACACACGGTTTTTTTCCTTTCATTAAAGAATGTGATCAAATGTTACATATTGATAATGACATGAAATCAAGTTACTAGTACACATTTTCATACGTAGTAACAACTAATGGAATTTTAAAATTATTGTGTTTCCATTAGCGTGTCTTTCCTCATGATCTCATCTACTTGATATCACTAAGTGAAACTTACTGAGAAGAAGCCCCAATGATTATGAATCCTTATCACCCGATGGAAACACATCACTTGTGTCCTATTAGTTTGATGTATCTTGACCGTAGAAAATAAGTATATGGTTAATGTTATGGTATCTCTAGGTTCTTATTATATTATAGTAACTACTCTAACCTTTTGATGTGAAATTTAATATAATGATATTACCATGAATAGAGTGGTTGTATAAGTATAAAAAGTATTATTGTAAGATAAACTAATGTATTGGCCAAACTGTACACATGTAATGGTAATCAATGTATATATATAAGCTGGGTCTTGTTTACATGCTTTCAAAAAAATATTCTCACACATCTAGTCATGACTGTCTAACAATGAGGTAGAAACTCCATGGTGGGGAGATCAATGGGAGATGAAAACCAAATGAGAGATCTATTTTATATTTTAGAGATCAGATTCTGGTTCCTCCATCTATTTATAAACATATCCTTTATAACTACCACCATTAGAGACGGGATGTTCATCATAGGAATCAAAATATGTATAAGGAAATGATAGAATAATATTGGTGGGATGATATAATGCTTAAAGTGATGAATTATATCTCAAGATGCCTCACCTGTTAGTGGATCAAGGAGGAGAACCATTGGAAAGTTGGCATGTTGCATTAATTACCTATTCCCAGGTGAAAATGTGAGTAGATAACTATTAATTTTATCACATGTGTACCAAAAATGATTCCAAAACAAGATTTTATATGGGTAATTGTGGACCAGCTCACAAATTTGGCTCAATTAATCTCTCTTCATGAATATAATACAGTGTAATAGTTTTTAAAACTCTATATATGATAATTTTTAATGTTTGATGGTGTACCTACTTAAATTAGGACTGAAGAGGACCC
The DNA here is from genome assembly GCA_963277665.1 of Viscum album. Lineage (NCBI taxonomy): Eukaryota > Viridiplantae > Streptophyta > Magnoliopsida > Santalales > Viscaceae > Viscum > Viscum album. The sequence continues at coordinate 329,812,319 of OY728158.1, forward strand.
TTAGTTTACATATTTGTTTTGTAAATCCTTATAATAATCTCCTGTAAATGAGATAACCATGAAAATAACTTATCACCCACAAATTGACAAATAATCTAAACTGGCTATCAATACATTGGAAGACATTATTAAAACATGTGTCATGGATTTTGGATGTTTATGGGAGGATCCTATACCACTTATGGAGTTCAAATTCAATAATTAGTATCGTGCCTCGATATTTATAGCTCTTTTTGAAGCATTGTTTGACCACCCTTGTCATTATCCACTTTGTTTGGATGTAAATGGGTGATAATTCACTTATAAGACCTACCCCTATTTATGAGATGAAATATAAGATTCATACGATCATAAATAAGGAAAAAACCAGTTCAGATTCACCTAAAAATATATATAGATTAGTGTTTTTGGATGTTATCATTCGATATGGGTGATCATGTTTTCTTGAGAATATCTCTATGTCTATGGCATCATCATTTTGTTAAGAAAATAAAATTTACTACTTGGTATATTAACCCTTTTGAGATATTATAATGAATCCAAAATGTTTCTTATTAACATTATTTATCAACAAAATTAAGCTTAATGTACAATGTTTTTCATATATGTTAATTAATGATGTACCAGTCCAATCCTAACCATGTGATTTTATGGGACCATGCTTATCTTGTTCCAGATTCTTTGTTGATTCAAGTTCCAATACAGATTATTGATAGATAAAAGAAGATATTATGTTGAAAACGTATTATTTTTGTCACACCTAGAATTTTTAATTTATTTATATTTTATGGTTTCTTGGCCCTGGGTTCTCTCACTAGGGTCCGAGCTAGATCCCAGATTAAATTTTTTAACATTTAATGTTTTTACAGGGTTTCAGACCCATGTGCAGTCACCGCGCGGTTGGCGGTGGCCGCGCAACCAGCCCTAGTGTCGTGAAATTGCTCACAATTATTATTATTATTATTATTATTATTATTATTGTTTGCAATAATATTATTGTTCTTATTATTGTTTATATTTTTTTTTGTTAATAAATTTCATTAATATTTTCCTTATTATTGTTAATTTCATTATAATTATTCTGGTTTTTTGCTGTCATTATTATTAATATTATAATTATTGATATAATAAATTGAAAAAAAAACAAACAAAAACCCTAGTCACATGCTGCAGCCCGCACCCCCTCCTACCCTTCTCTGCACCTCCCTGTCGGTGCCACCTACTGCGCCCCAGCCAGCCACCTCGCCCACCACCCACTGTGCCGACCTCACCTTCCACCCTCCGGTGGCCTCCACCTGCATGACCCCTCACCGTCGCACACCACTCGGCCGTGCGACTCCCACCTCCGGCCTCATTCCTGACGCGACTAGTAGCCCCTCGCAGGCTCTCGACCTCATGCTCACACCCGGCCTGGTACGCTGCACCCCCTTGGCCGAGCATCTCCCGGCCAGCCGTTGCACACCCATAACCCTCCCGACCAGCAGGTCCATCCGACAAACCCAGTATAGCGTGCACCACCCCGGCTGGTCAGCTTTGTTCGAGGCGCCCCCCTTTTGGTGCCAGTGCCTCTTCCGGCAACCGCGACCCCAACCTCCGACTCCTCTTCCAGCGCGTCATCCCCCGGTAGTCTCCTCTTCCTTCCCCCAAGGGTTTGAGTTCTTGTAAATTGGGGTTTTGCTATTATAATGATACTAGTGTCTGATTTTAGTGTTGATTCTTGATATTTTGGTTTCAGTTGTTTGTTTTATGGTCTGATTTGGATCCCCTGTGGTGCGATTGGGGTGCGATTGGTGTTTGAGACCAATTTTGGGAGTTTTCGACACTTGATGTATGTTTTTCCATGACTTAACACCATTTTATTAGTTTAATGTGCTTAATTGAATTTATTAATGCGTTCCATAGCTTGTTTATGTGGTGCGAAATGTATTCTTGGAGTGTTTTGACATGCGTTCAAGTGGGAAATTATTATTTCGATGTGTTCTCCTTATTGCGCACCCTTGAAATTATTTTTAAATTATTTTAATAATGTTCTTTGAGCTATTGAAATAATTTATCAAGTCATCCATGTGATGTATATTCGGGTGTGAAATGGTTCTTTGTGTACGTTTGGTTTCAAAAGGGTGATTTTATGTGTATTTTGGAGTGAACCCTTTTTGGTTTTTCTTGAAATGATCTAATAAGCAGTTTAATGATTTATTGAATTATTTAGATGGCATGAAAGTGGTAGTTCAAAAGTGGTGAATATGCGTTTGTTTTTAAAGTAGTGTGTTTATATAAAATAAGACATTTTCTTGGTGTAATCCCCTTTTTACGTCACTTAGTGGTGTTTTAAGTCTTCAAAATGGATTTTTGACATGTGGGTATTTTTATTAAGTTGTGTAATTTTTTATTTTAACTATGAAAGTGGTGATATTTCTGATTTGGTGTGTTGAGAGTGCACGTTTATTTATAAGGAGGGGTTTTGAATAGGTTTTGGGTGTCTAAATCCATGGGGTTCTCTTTGAAAATTGTTTTATAAATTTTAAACCGGTTTATTAAATAGTATCGATGGTGCGAGTTATGTATTGAAAGTATGTCGAGATGGTTTTGTGCTGTTTGTTCATCTGGTTTGTTTTAAGTCAATGGTGATGGGATTTCAATTGTTTTGCGTTTGTCACAGTGCATTGGGGAGGTAACTCCACAATTCTGCGATCATCAACTTGCACGAGATGGTGCGCCCATTTGAGGCGTGACACGCCATTGTGTTTGGACAACGAGTCGAGGTAGGTCCCCCAATGCAGTCACCTTTAAATTTAGAATTTATTAATTTCTTTATGTTTTATTAATTTTAATAAATGAGAAATATTATAAGATAATTAAATTTTAAATGATTATTTGGTGTAAAAAGAGTCGTTTATTTTATATACGACACTTGGAACATTTTCGTGATGAGCAGACACCCAATATTGAAAGAATCCCCATTTGTCCTTTAAACATAATTCATTTAATTTCAAATGTAGTTCTAGTTTTAAAGATAAATGGTTTCTTCTGAACAAGTGTTTTGGGTTTTCTCGAGAAATGAGGTTTTTCTTTAAAATTGGTGAAGGCCCGTTTGGTGCTTTAATAAAATAATTTATTTTGAAAAAACCCACTCAGGGGTGATCTTTGGTGTGCATTGATTTCCTGATATGTATGTGATGTTTGTGCATCTTGACTGATTGATTTACATTGTGGACGCACCCATTTTTATTGCTTTTGTTGACATGGGAACCTAGCATAGTGAGTGAATCTTTTGAGAACGATTTCTGCACTAGTTTAGATTACACATTGGCTAGTGGCCCCATAGCAGGGGAATACTTAGTTATTGATGATATGGGGATTTGGACCCTTGGTTAGGCCATGTAGGGATATGTCGAGCATTAGGGCGTTATGACATCATCGAGTTAGGGCATGCCTTCAGGACGAGTCACATGTATGGTATGTTCTGGATTGTTCATGATCTCATAGGTTCGACCCATGTTTCTTTTAGTGTTTATTTTTATGTGGCAGATGATTGAGTGGTCTAGTTTGGTTGCTGGCCCATGTGTGCCACTTTTCTTTTCCATTTCCCTTAGTGTGTGTTGTGTGTTGTGTGTGGTTTTTCCCCTTTGACTAACAATTAAAATTTGAATTTCAAACATGCTCGCAGAAAAGTCTTAAAATGAAATGAACCAGTTTCTTTCAATCATTAAACTTTTTTTCAAATTAAAAAGGGAAATGGACTGTTACTTGTTTTAGAAATGGAAGTGTGTGTGTGGAAACTAATATTTTATATAATTTAGTTCAAATTTGGAATTAGTAAGTTCATTATTTAAAGGTAGTGCTTTGGGAATAGTTTGTTGGGCACACCTACTGAGTTTTAATACTCACGCCTATAATGTCTTCTTGTTTCATGTTTCGTTGCAGGTCCCAACTTCAGTTGGTCGCCTTGAGTGATGACGGTTGTAGTATTGGAAGAGTGACGCACGAGGTCACGTGGAGTTTTGGTCATGGTCAGGTTAGTAGCATTGTTGGTTGTTCATTATTTATTTTCTTTTATTCTATTTATTTCTGCTGCTATGTTTTTTTATCTTGGGCCAAATCATTCCCACCTGTTTAATTTTGATGCCCAACATTAGTTTCCAGACCGTGCGGATCAGGAACGCCCCTCGGGCCATGTCGCGGGCCAGATCGGATGACCGGATCAGGGTCGACCCAGGTCGGTTCATGACAAAATTGTATCAGAGGCAGGTTGGTTCTTGTTATTTAGGGTGTCCGGTAGATTGAGAATAGGATTTTCGGGACTCGAGAGGTAGGTATGGGAAGGACGTAATGAACTCTCACCCATTCCACACCTCGAGTCTCCAGGGATAGTCTAGGAATTGAGTCTTTGATTCGTTCTGGTTTGTTTTGGATTGAGGGATGACAACGGAGGTAAACCAATGTTACATCGTGATCTCACATGGAGTAGTGACCCATGTGGAGTCCAGGTACATGCTTTGAATTCCTCCTAGATATTGATTCTTACTTGGGGAAGGGCCCACTACCATGTCTCCAGGTTATGTGTGACCGCTAGTCCCTCACTCTGGTGGTTTGATGCAAGTTGAATGTTTTTTTGTTCTAGTTGGTGTGAGTGCATTTTTTGAAATGAAAAAGGGTTTTTTAAAATTGGACTGATTTCATTTAAATGAATTTAAATTTATGAAATGGGTTTTAAAACTGAAAGCCTTTGGTTTGGAAAACTGGTGTTTTCTTGGAAATTGGTCGAGAATGGTTTGGGGTGAAACCTCAGGTACTCCTTATGAACGTTTTCACATGTGAGAGGATGCGTGGAAAGGGCATTTTGGTGCGTATGAATGAAAGTGGATAAATACTTTTGTAATGGTTCATGGGATTACCTAGGTGTGTTTGAAATTAAAGGCTTTACCTTGTTTTCTAAATTGACTTTTAAAGAGGAAAATGGTTTTGAAAAGTGATTTTTGTTTGAAAAGTGGATTTGGTATGTGGGAAGTGGCCTTAAAGAAAGGTGATTTTTAAATCTATAGTGAAATAAAGGTTTTGGTTTGTGTTGGTTTTTGTTTGGTTTTTGAGTTGGATGTTTTTGGATGAAATCTCTTTCAATGATATTGCTTCGGCTTGATATTGGTATTGGCTCTGTGTTTTGTATTTTGTTCAGAACATGCCACCCAGAAAGGTCCCTAGAGTTTTGATGAGTCATGCCCAGTTTTTGGTCTTTCTCAGATGTTGTCTGTCCTTCATGGTGATTGGAGTCTGTTAGAGACAGTGGAGTGTCTTGAAGAGGTCGAGCACATGTTCAGGGTATTGGGAACTCCCGAAGCTGTTAGAGTGCCTGATGTTCTGGGTTTGTTCGAAGGTCCAGCTCTGGATGAGTAGGAGTTGTTCGTCCACCATTACTGCAATATTGGGATGGTGTGGTATTTATTTAAATCCATCTTCATTCGATGGTTTATAATTGAAGAGGGGAAGATGATGAAAGTGGAATAGCTCATGCGTATTCAATAGGGCCAACAGACGGTGAAAGCGTATGTTGACCATTTCAATGATCTTGTGTCTCTTTTTCCCGGGGTAGTGTCATAGGGCTAGATGAAGACTTCTCTCTTCAACAGGGGACTTAATCCAATGATCAAGGATCAATTCCTCCCTTCTAGGGACCATCGTTTTGAGAAGTCAGTGGATGAGGCGTTTTAGCTAAGTTGGTCTCCGGAGCGCAGATGGTTGGAAGTCCAACGTATCCATTTTCTCATGAAGGTTCCCTATCTGGCGAACAAGGGGTGCAAGAGGGACTTGATTATAAAGAGTCCTATGTTGTGGTTCTGAATTCCAGTTCGACGAACCGTTCAGTGGTGTGCCACCGGTGTGGCCGGTTAGGGCATGTGAAGCCGTTGTGCTGCATCCCTCTGAAGACATGTAATCATTGTGGGTGACTGGGTCATTTAGGGAAATTCGGCAAGGAGTGTCGCTTGAAGAAGAAGATACGACTAAATAAATTCAAGTGCCAGACTATGAGGAAGGAGATGCTTCATCCATCAGATCCCCATCCACAGGTCTTGGGGTGAAGCTCACGCGCAGTCAGGAGTTGTCGGGGGTTTGAAGCCTCAGTTCGGGTTTTGGTGTTCCATGTTGCCAACAAAACATTTAATGTCCTTCCGTTCTCATTCTTCCACTTTTAAAGTTTTGGCATTGTTTTAGGTCCATTGTTACATCGTGAAGTTGGGATGGATGTGTTTGTTTGTAATCCAAACAGTCTGGTTTGTTTGAATTATGATTCTCTGAATCGTACGTTTTTCTTTAAAAGTGTGTTTGAACCTTGTATGGGTTAATCTCAATTTGACTGTGTTAGTTTGGAGATCTAAGTCCCTATGGAAAGATCGACGTTTGTGGTAATTCTCGAGTTTACATCATGGGTTAAGTTCTTCTCGGAGATTTCTCTCTAGTGTTTGGGGTTTTTGGTCTATGTCGGGAGTTCCAAGTTTTAGCGGAGGTGTTGTTTTGCTCATGCTATAATGGTTAGTTTGGGTTAGTTGGGAGTTCCCTCGTTGGCCTCCCCTTTCCGAGGCAGTATGTTTGAGTGTTAAATTTCAATATTAGTTTAATTCTTTTGGTGTGGAGAACCCCCTCGCGTTATCTCATGCTCTTGTGGTGGGGTTCCTTTCAGTTTCAGTCAGGCATCGATCCTTGTTTTGTCTATTGATCAGCTAGGTGTCTTTCTGGGGGCAGAAAGTGTCTGTGGTGGGGATAATTGTCACACCTGAACTTTTTAATTTATTTATATTTTATTATTTCTTGGCCCCGGGTTCTCTTTCCAGGGTTCGAGTTGGGTCCGAGATTAAATTTTTTGACATTTAATGTTTTTACTGGGTTTCAAACCCGTGTGCAGTCACCATACGATTGGTGGTAGACACACAACTGGCCCTAGTGCCGTGAAATTACTCAACATTATTATTATTATTATTATTATTATTATTGTTTCCAATAATATTATTGCTCTTCTTATTGTTTTTATAATAATAATTATTTTTTTATTGTTAATAAATTTCATTAATATTATCCTTATTATTGTTAATTCTATTATAGTTATTTTGGTATTTTGCTGTCATTATTATTAATATTTATATTATTAATATTATTATTATTGATATAATAAATTGAAAAAAAAACAGAAACCCTAGTTGCATGCCGCAGCCCGCGCCCCCCTCCTTCCCTTCTCTACACCTCCCCGCCGGTGCCACCTACTGCGCCCCAGCCAGGCACCTCACCCAACACCCTCTACACCGGGCTCGCCTTCCTCCCTCCGGCGTCCTCCTCCAGTGCAACCCCTCACCGGCGCACACCACCCGGCTGCACGACTCCCTCCTCCGGCCTTCTTCCCGACGCGGCCAGCAGCCCCTCACAGGCTATCGACCTCCTGCTCACACCCGACCTGGTACGCTGCACCCCCTTGGCCAAGCATCTCTTGACCAGCTGTCACAGGCCCGCAAACCTCCTGACCAGAAGGTCCGTCTGAGAAACCCAGTCCGGTGCGCACACCCCCCGGTTGGTCATCTCTATCCGAGGCACCCCCCTTTTGGTGCCAGCGCCTCTTCCAGCAACTGCAACCCTAACCGCAGACTCCTCTTCCGGCGCGTCATCCCATGATAGTCTCCTCTTCCTTTCCCCAAGGGTTTGAGTTCTTGAAAATTGGGGCTTTGGTTTTCTAATGGGAGGAGTGTCCAATTTTAGTGTTGATTCTTGATATTTTTGTTTTGGTTGTTTGTTTTAGGGTCTGATTTGGATCCCTCGTGGTGGGATTGGGGTGAAGTTGGTGTTTGATTCCAATTTTGGGAGTTTTCAACACGCGATGTAAGTTGTTCCGTGCCCTAATACCATTTTCGGAGTTTAATTTTCTTAATTGAATTTATTAATGTGTTTATTAACTTGTTTATGTGGTGTGAAATGTATTCTTGGAGTGTTTTGACATGCTTTCTAGTGGGAAATTATTATTTCGATGTGTTCGCCTTGTTTCACACCCTTGAAATTATTTAAAAATTATTTTAATAATGATCTTTGAGATGTTTAAATAATTTATCAAGTCATTCATGTGATGCAGATTCGGGTGTGAAATGGTTCTATGTGTACGTTTGGTTTCAAAAGGGGGATTTTATGAGTATTTTGGTGTGAAGTCTTTTTGGTTTTTCTTGAAATGATCTAATAAGCAGTTTAATGATTTATTGAATTATTTAGATGGTGCAAAAGTGGTATTTCTAAAGTGGGGAATATGCGTTTGTATGTAAAGTAGCGTGTTTATATAAAATTAGACTTGTTCTGGGTGTAAACCCCTTTTTGAATCACTTTAGTGGTGTTTTAAGTCTTCAAAATGGATTTTTAACATGTGTGTATTTTTATTAAGTTGTGTAATTTGTTATTTTAATAGTAAAATTGGTGCGCTTTACAATTTGGTGTGTTGTGAGTGCACGTTTATTTATAAGGAGGGGTTTTGAATAGGTTTTTGGTGTCTAAATTCGTGGGTTTCTCATTGAAAATTGTTTTATAAATTTTAAAGTTGTTTTCTAAATACTATCAATGGTGCGAGTTATGTTTTGAAAGTATGTCGAGATTGTTTTTGTTCCGTTTGTTCATCTAGTTTGTTTTAAGTCAATGGTTATGTGATTTCGATTATTTTTCATTTGTCATAGTGCATTGGCGAGGTAACTCCGCAATTCTATGATTGTCAGCTTGCACGTGCTGGTTCGCTCGTTTGAGGCATGATGTGCCATTGTGTTTGGACAATGAGTCGAGGTAGGTCCCCCAATGAACACACCTTTAAATTTAGAATTTATTAATTTCTTGATGTTTTATTATTTTAAATAAGTGAGAAAAAATATAAGATAGTTAATTTTTAAATTATTATTTGGTGTAAAAAGAGCTGTTTATTTTATACACGACACTTGGAACATTTTCATGATGATCGGACACCTAGTATTGAAAGAATGCCCATTTGTCCTTTAAACATAATTCACGGAATTTTAAATGTAGTTCTAGTTTTAAAGATAAATGATTTCTTCTAAACAAGTGTTTTGGGTTTTCTCGAGAAATGAGGGTTTTCGTCAAAATTGGTGAAGGCCCGTTTGAAACTTTATTAAAATAAATTATTTCGGAAACCCACTCATGGGTGATCTTTGGTGTGCATTGATTTCGCGAGCTATATGTGATGTTTGTGCATCATGACTGATTGATTTAAATTGTGGACGCACCCCTTTTTATTGCTTGTGTTGACATGGGAACCTGGCATAGTGAGTGAATATTCTGAGAATGATTGCTACACTAGTTTAGATTATGCACTGTCTAGTGGCCCCATAGTAGGAGAATACTGAGTTATTGCTTCTATGGGGATTGGGCCCCTCGGTTAGGCCTTGTAGGGCTATACCGTGTTTTAGGGCGTTATGATGTCCTCGAGTTAGGGCATGCCTTCAGGATGAGTCACATGCATGGTATGTTCTGGATTGTTCACGATCTCCTAGGATCGACCCATGTTTCTTTTAGTGTTTATTTTTATGTGGCAGACAATTGAGAGGTCTAGTTCAGTTGCTAGCCCATGTGTGCCACTTTTCTTCTCCATTGCCCTTAGTGTGTGTTGTGTGTTGTGTGCGGTTTTTTCCCCTTTGACTAACAATTGAAATTTGAATTTCTAACTTGCTCGCAGAAATTTCTTAAAATGCAACACAACTGTTTCTTTCAATCATTAAACTTGTTTTTAAATTAAAAAGGGCAATGGACTGTTACTTGTTTTAGAAATGGAAGTGTGTGTGCGGAAACTAATATTTTATATAATATAGTTCAAACTTGTAATTAGTATGTTCTTTATTTATAGTTAGTTCTTTGGGAATAGTTTTTTGGGAACGCCTACTGTGTTTTAATACTCACGCCTATAGTGTTTTCTTGTTTTTAGTTCTGTTGCAGGTCCCAGCTTCAGTTGTCCGCCTTGAGCGACGACGGTTGTACTATTGGAAGAGTGACCCACGAGGTCACGTGGAGTTTTGGTCATGGTCAAGTTAGTAGCATTGTTGGTTGTTCTTGATTTATTTTCTTTTGTTCTATTTATTTCCACTGCTTAGTTTTTTTCTCTTGGGCCAAATCGTTCCCACCTTTTAAATTTTGATGCCTGAAATTAGTTGCCAGCCCGTGGGGATCAGGAACCCCCCTCGGGCCATGTCGTTGGCCGGCTCGGGTGACCGGATCAGGGTCGACTCGGGTTGGTTTGTGACAATTTTTTCATGAGTCTTATATATGTATGGTGTTATTTTTGAGGAGACATGGGAACAAGAGAATGAAATACAAGAATAGTGGACCAATAAATTATAAATCAACAGTAGTCTCTAAGTTTATTAGGATGGAAATACCAATGGTGGGGGGAATGTCATACCACATTTTTTAGGTACTTGACACTTTTATTATGTTTTTTAGGTTATATAATACTTTGATTGAGATTTTGGAGCTTCTTTATAGTTTTATATTTTTTTGGAAGGGTTTTTAATGGTGAACCGTTTGAGAATAGTTCAGGTAAACCGTGCACTATCTCCAGGAAATCATGAAACAATGTCTTGGAAGTCCCTGGTCCAATGCACGATTGATTTATTGTTTTTCCAAACCATTCAGGTTAATAGAAGAAACTGTGAGGTGTGAGAACCTTTAGAAAATTTCATGCACACAGTTGGAAAATGGGTTTCCTTGCTATGTGGCACAACCATGCAGATCTCTAGCTTTGAGATAGTATCATGCACATAGTTGGTGCACAGTTTTCCGAAACATCCTTAAATGACTATAAAATTATAGTCTACCTCATATTGTGGCACCAAAATTATCATTATTATCATGTTATCATAGGTTTGAAAAATCCATTTAGAAGATACAAAATATCAAATTACAACTGGGGGAGTGGTTGAATCAGTTGTACACTTTTTATAAGATTCAAAATATTTTGAAACATAACCCCAAAACATGTTAAGCTTTATTTACTTATCAAATATTATAAAATACTAATTCTTTAAAAAGTAATAAATCATGTAAAGAACACAATATTTACAAGGTTCAGCCTCAGTGTGAGAACCTATATCCTTTCCATAGCCACTCCCATGGATATATGGAAATCCACTATTAAAAATAAGTGAATAAAACATATTCCGAATCCCATTACAAACCTTCTATCTCTTAATAAAAGTGATTATACAGACTCCTATTTGTTTATAATGTTTTCTTATAAGATAATTTATCCAAGAAAATAACAAAAACACTGTTTAATTTTCTCTACAATTACTCAGTACGAATCCTCAGTCTGATTTGGATGGATCTAATTTACTTATACAATGACTCTATATCTGATTCTGTCAAGTCAATGATTCTGGATTCCGGATTCTGGATTCAAATTTCTGTGTATGATAATTCTAGATCTGATTCTTTGATTAAGATAATGATGGACACTATATCCAATTTTCTAGGTACGATAATTCTTAATTTTGAACCCAATTTTCCCAATACAATGATTCAATACAATACATTCATTCTCAATATGAAAAACTCAAACATCTCTAAGAATAATTATTTCAATTCTTCTTCAATCATATGGGAACTTTCACTTTAAATTTTTCAATGCTCTACCTTTTTGCATGTATAAAAGTTACAAATAAACAAATGATCAGAGGAAGTATTTATAGGTGACTCAGAAAAGAAAACACAAGAGACTTTGAAGCTTTCCCCTCATCCTCAAATCTAAAAATATCCAAAAATATCTCACATTTAAAACTTCAATCTTTTACTTCATAATACCTCCTATGATTTATTCATGATTTATGAAAAATTTAAATTCTTGTGTGATTTCTTCAACTCTTTATATATTTCTCATCTCATTATGATATGTTTATTTCTTTTCTTCCTTATGATTTATTTCATTCTTAGTTCATAAAAACTGGCTTCTTTCCTAGCCCATTATGAACTGTTTCATTCCTTGCACATTAATATTCTTTCATTCCTAACTCATTACGATTTATTTCTTTCCCTGATCATTACGATCTATTCCTTTCCCTACTCATTACGATCTGTTTCTTTAGCAACTCATTATGATCTTTTTCTTTATCCTCTAATTATGACTTGTTTCTTTCTCAGTTCATTATGATCTATCCCTTTCCCCGATCATTACGATATATTTCTTTCTTAGTATGATTTTGCTAGTATGAAAATATCAGTATGAAAATATGAGTATGGAAATTTTAGTTTGAAAATATGAGTATGAAGACCTCAGTATAATTTTTCCTGTTCAAAAATCCATGTACAAAAATATCTGTTTGATTTTCCTAGTACGAAAATTCCTATAATAAGTTATCATTATGATCCTCTTCTTTCTTAGGAAGCAAAAACATCCTTTTCTTTATTATCTCATTATGATGTTATTCCCATTATGATAGAAATACCATTTTAAAACATTGAAATTATTCAAACCTCCCAAAAATTTCTTCAAAGGATTTTATGATGGAGCCTTCAGGATTTGTGATAACTTCATGATTATAAAATCATTGTCTAATTTTATTTAGAAAGTATGAAAACATTATAACTACTTACTTCACTTTCTTCATTCAAAACTCTTTACTGACTTCCTTCCTTATCTAATTATTTTGAATTCTATTATTTTCACTATAATGTCAATGGAACTGAATATGATAAAGTATCTTATCAAAAATTCTATCTTCATATCTTTATATGTGTCTGGTGTAGCTCAATACAAAAACCCAGGTCTAGAAACATGTGTTTGGAAAAAAATATCATTACGAAGGACGGGGTCTGATTCCTGAAAATTTTTTTTTTTATAAGGAGAGTTTGTTTTCAAAAAATAGAAAACATTGTAAAAAAATCACCATAAACATTTTTCAATATCCACTTTTGGATATTTTGGAAACACTCATTAACAAATTTTCTAACTCTTAGAATTTTTTACAACACAACTTTTGAAAACAACTCTCATTTTTTTGTCATGTTTTTTTGACTTCTATAAAAAAATATTCTTTCTCAGAAGATATTTTCCTAACACCACACAACAAGATAAAGTATTTTTTAAAGGAATTTCATCCCTCAGTGGTAAGAAATATTTTCATCCATGTAAAGATAAACTCCCCTCACTTTTACTTTCCCAATTTGTGTTTTCTCTCCCCATTCTTTCTTTTCTCTCTCTCTTTCTGTACCCCATTTTTTGGTAACCATAGATTCATATTCATAAAATAAAGATAATTAAAACTTCATTCAAAGTACAAAATTGTTAATTTCTCCCCCATTTTTCCACACAATCCAAAGCATAGTGTGGGAATTTCTTTATGATTTTTAGGGACACATGGGAGGAGGCTCAACATGAATTTTCAACATCACTTCCACAAACCTTTATTTCGACATTGCTATTGTAAAGATATCATCAATCTGGCACTTTGTTGTAATGTATTCCAAAAAAACATATCCAACATAAAATTTATCTTCTACAAAGTGAATCTTGATATCAATTTGGTTTGATCTTGAATATTGGACAAGATTCTTAGAAACATCAATTTCACTCTAATTATCATAAAGTATCTTCAATGGTTTATGAATGTTTACATTTAAATTTTCCATCTAAACTTTCATCCACAACATTTCAGTACATGTTTGAGTATTATCAACATATTCGGATTCAGCTATTCTCAAAGTTACTAAACTTTGTTTCTTACAATGCCAACTCGCAGAACATTCACCCAAGAAAAATGTTCCTCCCGAGGTTGATTTTCTATCATTATAATATCTAGACCAATAGGAATCAGTATAACCATGAAACACCATCTCACTATTTCTTTTCTACAAACCCATGTGAAATTGTACCTTTGACATATCTCAAAATATTCTTTACTACAAACATATGTGTTAATTTTTGATTACGTTGATACTTTTCACACAAATTCAAGACATAAAAAACATAAAGCCTTAATTATATAAGGTAATGAAGACTTAATATCAAATTCTGAAAGTCTTTATGATTCACACTTGTTCCAGATTCATAATTACCGAACATTGTGATCAATAAAAGGGGAGTTGAAACTTATTTGGATTATACCATCCCAAACGTATTTAACAAATCCCTAGAACACTTTTCTTTGTATAAGAAAAATTATTTTTCTTTATTTGAACTTTTAATCCTAGGAAGAAATTTAATTCTCCCAATATTGACATTTCAATATTATTCTTCATTTCCTTTTTATTTTTTTCCAAAATAATCTCTATCATGAGAAAAAGTTATATCATCTATATAAAAATTAAAATTATATTTTTGAATTAAAAATATTTCACATAAATTTTCTATCAACATTTTCTTTAGAATGATTGAATATTATCAAAAAATATTCAAGCTTATAATACCACGCACATGGTTCTTGTTTCAGCCTATGAAAATTATTTTTCAATTTAGAAGCATTGTTTTCATCCTCATAAAGTAGAAAACCACAGGGCTGTTCAGTGTAAACTTATTCCTCAATCTCACCATTTAATAAAGATGATATTACATCTATCTGATAAACTTTGAAATTCCAATGTTAGGCCACTGAATGAAACATTATAGTAGTTTCTAATCATGAAACTGATGAAATTTTTCTTCAAAATCCACACCTTCCACCTATTCATAACCTTTAAAAATAATCCTGGCTTTGTTTCTTGAAACTTCTATAGGTTTATATAACTTGTTTATATAAATACACTTATCATTGATAACATTTTTTTGCTGGCCATTAAACAAGTTCCCCTTGATTCATTCTTTTCAATATGATTCAATTCTTCTTTCATTGAATCCACCCATTCTTTGTGTTTTACAACTTCTAAAACTAATTCTAGTTCAAATTTTTAGATAAGTAAAGTATAAAGATCTAATTTCTACTTTCATCTTCTCTATACCAGAGACTTATGATTCACAACAATGATTTCATATTTAACATATTTTTGCAGGGTAGGAAATTTAAAATTTTCATTCCTAGATAAAATTTCTTCATCACACGACTCTTTTAAGTCTTTATACATATGTTTTGAATTAATTTCACCAATGTCGTAATTTTCCAGTTTACCCTCCTCTACATGCTTAATAACTTTTGTTAAGTAACTTTAATTTTCAATTACTTTGACAACATATGAGTCCACCAACTTTTGTAAACGTTTATGTTAACATTTTTATCTTATTCCATTTGGTGAATAACCCATAAACGTTATTTATATTTCACATCAAACACTCCAAAATTTGGATTTTAGATTTTGAGAAACATGGAATTCCAAAAAAATTGATGTATTTAAATGATGGTTTTTATACCACATTTTATAAGAATTTATGTTAGTTTCTAGTCTCAAAATGCATATATTTTGAAAATGTATAATAGAACTAATAGCTTATCTCAAATAGAATTTTAAAAGTTTATATTTAGCTAACATTCTTCTTCCCATTTACACTAAGCTTCTATTCTTTATTTCTCATAATCCATTTTGTTTTCGTGTATAAGGAGTACTATAATGATGTTTGATACAATTATTTCTCCAATAATTTTCAAAAGTATTTCTTATGAATTTGGTACCATTATATGTTCTCAACAACTTTATGGAAGCCACCATTTATTTTTGATCATCCTTTCAAAATAATTCAAACATTTCAAAAACCTTTGACTTGTGATTCATAAACATGATGTTTTCCATCTGAGTGAAATCATCAATAAAAGTGATAAAGTATAAATCTCCTTCTATTGATTGATGTATCATCATCCCACATAAATTATAATGAATAAGCTCAAGTGGTATGATAGATTGAACCTGAATTCTCTTATGACTTTTGTTAGTCATCTTTCATTACTGGGAAGTAATAAAATCATCTTCGTCTCTTCTTTTCAATTATGAAAAATTATGGAAAACATCGACTTTATAATTTTTGTTCAAACTTTTCTGTCAAAGGTTCCCTAGTATTCAGTGCCACAATCTATTTTCATCTTCCGTAATCAAGAAACACGAGTTATTGAATTCTCTTATTTGGAAGAGATTATCACTGGTTATTTCTTCTTTTTAATGACTTTACATCATTCAATCTTTAGATTATACATGAATATTTTCTAAAAACAACTTCTTTTACTTCATCATAATGTTAATGTATATCAAGTCAATTATGTTTTCGCCCATCAACAAATAAAATGTCCATATATTTCAACCTTTTCACTTTAATCTCAACCATTCCAATTCCATTGATTTTTAAGGAACCATCATTCCCAAAGGTAAATGCCCCTCTATCAAGAAATTCAACAAGTTTAAATATTTTAATATCACCTACCATTTATGAGGAAAATCCACTATCAAATATCCATGGTTGGTTCCTTTCACTTTATTTCAAAGTTGTTTCGACAGCAAAAGCTATTTCCTTAACATTATTCTTTTAAACATTATTTTATTTTCTATCATAAGAAAATTATTCTATAAAAAGTGTCATTCATCTTTCGACAAGATTTCCATCTTGATCACATCTACCAAAAACATCTTGTATACATTAAAATTGATTTATTGTTGGAATGTTTCAAACATCTTGAGAATTCAATTTTTCATCTTCTTTTAAGTTAGTAAAGTTTCTCATTCTACATTTACTATTTATTCCACTTTTCTCAAACCTTATTTTGGATGAGGATATTTTTGGGTAAAAATATCTCAAGGTATCATTGAATCATTTTTGAGGTGATTGTGTTTGCTGACAAAGTGGGCCTTTGTGTTGTGTTTGTTGACAATGCAAACCATGATGTACAAATTTGTTGACAAAGGGGATTTCATTGAGGCATATCGAGTTCAAGGGATGTTGTTAACGATCAATGATTGATTCAAGAACGTTGACAAAGTAATGGTCGATCTGAAGGTAGTTCAAAAAGAGAAGATACAAGGTGGCGCCATTTTCCAGTGTTTGCCAATTTTTTTTACCTTAAAATTGACAAATGGAGAAAAGTGGTTTTGGAAAAGGGACTTGCGCGCTAGTGTCTTGGAGTCTTGGAAACTTGTGCACCACTTTTTTTCAAGATCGTAACATCAAAATATGGAAAAGGTGGAAGGGGCGCCCATGTTTTAGGTTTGGTCGTGCAAGTGACTAGGGCGATAGAGACTAGGGCGGCTGGACTTGCACACCGAGAGGAAACTTGCACATGGGTGCTCAGGGTTCCCAAACGCCTATAAATAGAGGTCCACCCCTCCTCATTTGGTGGAAGTTCAACACTTAGAGAAAATATGAGCTCCCATCGTGCAAAAATTGGTTTTGGCTTAAAAGGGCACGAGTTGCGCAAGTTTGGAGTTGAAGAAGCGAGTGTCGCACAAGTGGTTGAGGTGAACTAGCGCACCGTCTTAAACTTGCACACCGGAAATTGTGCACCAGAATGGAGAAGCACTCCAGGAATGGTAGAAGAACACCAGTCATTTTAGTGCTACGTGAAAGCTGGAAGATTGCCCAATACCTTCGGTGTAAAGTGATATTCATCTACAGGTGAAAGTTGGACTTCAACAGAGCATCTACATAAAACAGATGACACATTCATTAGTGATAATGAAAAGACCTACATGTTTATAAACTATGAGTGGATCCTTTCTAGAGAAGTGAGCAAAGGAAGTGGAAGAAGGTGATCCTCTCCACCGACAGTGAGCCAGAGAGTCAGAAATGATGAGTGATCCTTGGGAAAGCAGTGATATGACCCTAAACATTGTAAAGGAAGTGAGTCTGGGAATAAAATTGATTTATCCCAAACATTGTAAACAACAATGTGCTTTTAGTGTATTTGGTACATCGGCACATCTTCGGTGTATGCTCCTTGGATGTAGCCCAGTGAGGGTGAACCAAGTAAAAATCCTTGTGTCATGTTCATGCTTTAGCTTTTGTTATACAATGCTATAGGAAAGAAAGAGAAGAGAGTCTTGCTTAACAAGAAGACAAGATCAATAAGGGAAGTTGTTTTAATATGTCATACCCTGATTAACACCCCTTAGGGTATCTAATCTTGTGGACCTAATAATTTGTATTAGAGGGAAGGTTTATATCAGTGGTTCTCTCTCAAATGGATGTCATCAATCATAAAGGGATTCTGATCTTAGACGGGAACAATTTTCAGCTATGGAAGTATCGGATGCAACACTACTTCCGATATATGGGAATAGACTTATTCACAACAACAATTCATGGTATAATAGCAGCCATCAATAGTGGGGCATTATCAGATCCCGAGCGAAGAAAAATGGATTCTGATGCCAAGGGCATAAATGCTTTAAGGGGATCCCTATCCAATGTTGTATATAAGAAGGTTATGTCATGTATAAAATCACATTCCATGTGGGAAAAACTTTTGAATATATATGAAGGAGATACTGAGGTCCGAGAGGCAAAGAGACAAGTACTATGGAATAAGTATGAATATATGAAAATAAACCCGAATGAGTCTGTTGATGCATTATTTGATAAGGTAAATATGGTTGTGGAAGATATACGAGGTCTTGTAAAAGTCATTTAAGACATAATGATCATACAACGCATCTTGAGGAAACATCCACCTCCATTCAATCCGAAATTTTCAATACTAGAAGATAAAGATCCAAACGAGATGACATTGGACAATTTTCACAGTACCCTGGTTGCTTATGAAATGAGGAACGATGATAACTAGGCTGTGGAAAAGGGGAAATCCAAATAGGTGTCATTTAAGACCATGAAGAAGCTCACCATTAAAGATTATCATGAGGAAGAAGAGACAGATGGGGTAATGTCATTCCTTTCCACAAATCTTCAAAGAGAAAAAGGAATGTTCAAAGGAAAACTTCCACTTTCTTGCTTTAGTTGTGTAAAATTTGTTGATCTTGCCGCAAGGTGCCCCAAAAATTTTCAAGAAGAAAATGATGATGATGAAGTTGAAATTACCAAGAATAAATCATCAGTCTATATGAAAGGGAAGAAGCAGTTCAAGAGAAAGTTCTTCAAGAAGAAGAATCTTCTTTCACAAGAAATAGATAGTTCCGATGAGTTTGAGGTTGAAGAGGTTTAGGAGATTGAAATTTGTAAAGATCGAGGAGAAAATGCATTGGTGGATGTTGTCGGTAGTGCTCAAGAAAAGGAAGAAATTGGCGTTGATGAAGAAGAAGAAGAAATTGAAGGGTGAGTTGACATGGAAGCTGAATTAGAAGCATATCTTGAAGAGATAGATGTTTGGAGAGAGAAAAAAAGAAATCCAACAAGGTTGTACATGAGGCCAAACTCTGCATGAAACAACACGAAGAAGAGAAGTCTGATATATTGAATGAAATTGAAAACCATAAGTCTTCTAGGCCTAAGAGCTCAGAAAAGGGTGATGATCATAAGCTCAAGATTTAAGAACAGAAAAGGGATATCTATGGATTGAATAGAAAAGTGAAATATCAAGTCAAGTGTATCGAAGAACTTGAAGAAGAAGTGGTCAGTATGCGAAGAAAAATGAAGGATCACAAAAAATGCTTGACCCCCAATGTGATATCAGGAATGCAGGTCATTCAGAGGAAAAAAATGATGAAAGAGGAGGATAGTAGTTCAATAGGAAGGAATCAGCAATTGAGCTCATATGGTAAGGCTGAATTGGGGATTTATCAAAAACAAAAAGCTTTAAATATTGACGCCAGTTCGCAATAACCCATTTTAAGATTAAAGGCTGATTTGGGCAGAAAACAGAATCATAATATTCAAAGATCACAAGGGGAAACTAGCAGTGAAAAAGTGACATGAAGAAATGCACCTTATATCAGGTGTTATTATTGTGGAAAGATGGGACATTCACAGTATTTGTGTTCCATAGCCAAGAGATATCAAAGGGCACAAGAATATAGGTGGCATCCAAATATAGAACAGTTCTCTAGAACATGTTTTGAAGGATAGTGTTTTTGGTGCGTAGGATTTGGGCACATGGCCAGATACTGTACGTCAACCGTACAGAAGAATGTGCCCAAGAAGAAACAAAATGTTCACAAGCAGCAGATCAATGAACCAATATGTGAGTTAAAAATGAAAAATCGATTTGTACCTTTGCAAGATGATTTCAATCCATCGTATTATGAGAATGAACAAACGTATCTATCTTTGCTGAGTGTGAACACAAAAATATGGACCAAGAAGAAGAGAGCAGAGAAGGCAGTGGTTGCTGAAATTACCCTTAAAGCATCAGACCGTACTGGTGTTTGGATCCTTGACAGTGGGTGTACGTCTCACATGACAGGTAATAAGAATCTTGGTATAGGAGTAAAATATTACAAATAAAGAGTTTTAAAGTTTGGAAACAATGAAGGCCTGAAGATTATTTTCTCATGACAAGCCAAGTTTGGGGGAAAAGAAATAAGACGTGCTAATGTTTTGGTAGTATAAGGCATCAGTCACAATCTTCTCAGTGTAAGTAAACTATGTGACTCAAGAAATTCTATAAGGTTTACTAAGAAGATGTGTATCATCAAAGGAAGAGATGGGGCACTGGTTCTACAGGGAAAAATAACGGAGGGAAATCTATACCTTTTAAGTGGAGAAGATGATATGTGATTTTATCCAGAGATGAAGAAAACAAATTATGGCATAAACAGCTTGGCCATCTATGTCAACCATCTCTAGAAGATATGGTAAGGTGTGAAGCACTAGGATACCTACATAAGCTATCACGTGATCGTACACATACCTATGATTCCTATCAACAAGGGAATATCATGAGAAAGACGTACAAAGCAAAGGAAAATAAGTCGACAAGAGTTCTTGAATTTGTGCATGCTGATGTCTGTGGACCTATTTCCCCAAGGTCCATTGATGGGAAGAGGTATTACGTTATTTTCATTGATGAATATAGGAGAATGGAATGTTTATTTGTTATTTCCCATAATTCCGATGTGTTTAACTGCCTAAAACACTTTTGAAGGAAATCTGAGAGGATGATTGGACAGAAAATTATGAAGTTTTGTACAGACAATGGTACTGAATTCACAAACAGTCAGGTGGAAGAGTATCTCGAGAATCATGGGATAAAGCCTCAAGTTTCATCAGTATGAACTCCCCAACAGAATGGGGTGGTTGAAAGGAGAAAATGGGTCATCAACAACATGGCCATAAAAATGCTTATAGAAAAAGGCATACCAGATAAGTTTTGGAAGGAAGTAGTATTGACACCACTCTACATTTCTAATAGGGATCTATTGTGTCCGAAGGAAGGAAAGACTCCGTATGAAATGTATTACGGAAGGAATCCAACAGTGAAATACTTTCGAATATTTGGAAGTAAGTGCTTCATTATCAACAAAGAAAATCATAATAAGTTTGAATCATGTGGAGATGAGGGAATGTTTCTGGGCTACTCAGGAAAAATCAAAGCATACAAATTCTTTAACAAGAGGCTGGGAAAAGTAGTTGAGAGCAATGAAATCATTATTGTGGAAAATGAAGAGAATATTCAACAGCACAGTGAACAGTTTCATGATGAAAGTGATGAAGAGGATAGTAACATAGGAGGATCAGAAGTGGTAGATGATAACTCAGAAGAAAACACTGATGATGAACAAGAAAGTGTCAAGTATGTGTCTGCGTGGAAGCCAAAGAGTTGAGCTGAAATTGATAGGCAGAATATCATTGGTGATCGGATAGATTCAGTTCAGACAATAAGAATGAAGTCACTGTAGAATACATCTTTCTTATCTTAGGTAGAGACGAAATGCTTTACTGATGGAGCTGAAGATGAAAACTGGGTTCAGGCGATGAATGAAGAGCTTGATCATATTGAGAAGAACCAGACCTGGGAGATTGTTTCAAGACCAACAGATAAGAATGTTATCGGGATTAAATGGGTCTTTCACAATAAGATGAATGAAGATGACATAGTGGTTTGAAAAAAATCACGACTAGTGTGCAAAGGATACTCCCAGATAGAGGTAATAGATATTGATGAGACATTTGCACCGGTGGCAAGGTTGGAGACAATCAGATTATTCATAGCCATTGTAGTGCAATGAAAGTTAAAAGTGTTCTAGATGGATGTAAAATATGAATTCTTGAATGGGGTTCTGGGGGAGGAAGTGTATATTGAGCAACCAGATGGTTTTCTCATTCATGAGGATGAGAACAGGGTTTGCAGATTGAAGAAGGCATTGTATGGGCTGAAACAAGCACCAAGAGCATGGTACTCAAGGCTGGATTAGTACTTGAAGAATCTTGGTTTCTATCAAGGGGGGAGTTGATTATAATCT
This sequence comes from Viscum album, assembly GCA_963277665.1. Classification (NCBI taxonomy): domain Eukaryota; kingdom Viridiplantae; phylum Streptophyta; class Magnoliopsida; order Santalales; family Viscaceae; genus Viscum; species Viscum album. The sequence goes on from OY728158.1 coordinate 329,834,594, forward strand.
ATATTTCAGAAACGATAGTAATCAAAGGATGATGGTGTTGGTTTATGTCGATGGCATAATATTTGGAGGATCATATAAAGCTCAGTGAAGACAGTTTTCCAATTTCATGAAAAGTGAGTTTTAAATTTCCATGATTGGAGAGATAACATTTTCCCTTAGACTACAGGTGACAAAAGCAAGGAATGGAACATTCATTTCTCAATCCCAATATGCCAAGGTGGTTTTTAAATGGTTTGAAATAGAAAATTCCAAGGAAATGAAGACTTCAGTTGCTACCCGGACAAAACTATCCAAATATGAGGATGGAAAGGCAGTTAATATCACAAAATACAAGAAAATTATTTGACATTTGTTGTAATTAATAGCAAAAGGCCTGATATTGTTTTCTCTATAGGCCAAGTAGGGAGATATCAGAGTAATCCCAAGGAAATCTGCATGCTTGCAGTGAAAATAATACTTCGTTATATCAAGGGCATGGTGGACTTCGGCTTGACATATAAAGACAAATCTCAGACAGAGTTATTGGGATATACTAATGCAGACTGGGACAGTTCAATAGATGATAGGAAATCAATGTCAGGTGGTGCTTTCTATCTTGGTGGATTGTGTATTTCGTGGCTAATCAAGAAGCAATATTTCTTTTCATTGAGCACCTCATAGGCTGAGTATATTGCGGACACTCAAGCACGCACATAGTTATTGTGGATGAAGAAACAACTTGAAGATATGGGAGTTGAAGTGAAGTCTCCGATCAGAAACTAGTGCGATAACTCAAGTGCTATCAATCTTATAAAAAATCTAGTTCATCACTCAAGGACAAAGCACATTGAGATAAAATGTCATTTCCTCAAGGAGAAGGTGGATCAAGGACTTGTGAAGTTGGAGTATGTGCCTACAGAGCTACATGTTGCATATATTCTAACAATGGCCTTACCCAAGGAAGCGTTTTAAAGGCATCGACTGGCTCTGGGAGTTTAGTCGACTCCCCATACTTAAAAGAGTGTTGATGTGGAACCCCCTCTCCCCCAAGTATGGTGTGTGTTTTTCTCTAATGTGCTGATCTGCTTTCATTACTCTGTTACAGATCACGAAGGAGTGCCCTTTGGGTTCATTGACAAAGGGGGAGAAAATAGTGATTTTTCAAGGGGGAGATAGTGTGACAATTTTATAAATCATGATTGATATGGGGAGAAGCTGACTGGTGTAGCAGCGAGATAGGGGGAGATCAATGTGATAGGGGGAGAATATTAAATTGGACGATTATAGAATTGATCGATAAAAGAATAGATATAATGACAGCTGAGGATTGTGATAAAAGGAAAAGAGTGGTCTTGGAATGCAGTAAGAATATTTAAAAAAATTGGTATCAGTTTGGTGTCAATAGTGGGCGTTCGAGTTTAAGTAATTCATTGATGAACTTTTCATTTACTCTTGTTTCCCATTCCGAGCATTGCTCATGTGGTCTTAGAGTTTGTGTTGAGTAAATCCTTTATCGCTATCAGAATCACAATAGGTGAATGGTGGCTGAAGAATAAACAATTTATCTTTTTATGGAAGAGTTTTCAACAAACCCAAAGGGGGATATTGTTGGGTAATAATATCTCATGGTATCATTGAAACATTTTTGAGGTGATTTTGTTTGATGAAAAATTGGTTCTCTATGTTGTGTTTGTTGACAAAGCAAACCATGACGTACAAATTTGTTGACAAAGGGGATTTCATTGCAGAATGTAAATTTCAACGGATTCTGTTAACGATCCATGATTGATTTAAGAATGTCGACAATGGAATGGTCTATCTGGAGGCAGTTCAAAAAGATAATATAGAAGGTGGCGCCATTTTCTAGTGTTTGCCAAATTTTTGGACCTCAAAATCGACAAATGGAGAAAAGTGTTTTTGGCAAAGGGACTTGAGTGACGGTGTCTTGGAGTCTTGGAAACATGTGCACCACTTTTTTTTCAAGATCGGAACATCAAAATTTGGGAAAAGAAAAAGGGGCGCCCAAGTTTTAGGTTTGGTCGCTCAAGTGACTAGGGAGACATAGACTATGGAGGCTAGGCTTGCGCGCCAAGAGGAAACCTGCGCACTGATTCTCAGGGAGTCCAAAGACCTATAAATAGAGGTCGACCCCACCTCATTCGGTGGAATATCAACACTTAGAGAAAATCAGAGCCCTAGTTGCGCAAGTGGTGGTGTGGTCGCGCAAGTATAAAGATTTTCAGAAGATGCATTCCAGTTCATAGTTGCATGCCCAAAGTGGTTTGGGCGAGAAAGGGTGTGAGGCGCCCAAGTTTAGAGTCTAAGAAGGGGGTGTCACGTAGGTGGTTTGGTGAAACTTGCATGCTAGGATTTGGAGAAGCGCAACAGTTGATAGTTTCATGCCAAAATTGGTTTGGGCATAAAAGGGCGTGAGTTGCACAAGTTTGGAGTTGAAGAAGAGAGTGTCGGGAAAGTGGTTGAGGTGAACTTGTGCGCCGTCTTGAACTAGCGTGCAAGCTTGGAGAAGCGCACCAGGTATGGTAGAACCATGCTTGTCATTTTAGTGCTACGTGAAATCTGGAAGATTGCCCGATACCTTCAGTGCAACGTTAGATTCATCTACGGGTGAAAGTTGGACTTCAACAGAGCATCTACATACAACAGTGGATGTATTCATTAGTGATAATTAAGGGACCTACAGGTCTATAAACTATGAGTGTATCCTTTCCAAAGCAGTGAGCAATGGAAGAGGAAGAAGGTGATCCTCTCCACTGACAGTGAGCCAGAGAGTGAGAAACAGGGAGTGATATTTGGGAAAGCAGTGAGGTGACCCCTAAACATTGTAAAGGCAGTGAACCTAAGAATAGAAGTGATCTATCTTGAACTTTGTAAATAGTAGTGTGATTTTAGTAGATTTTCTACATCAGCACATCACCGGTGTATGCTCCTTGGATGTAGCCTAGTGAGGGTGAACCATGTAAAAATTGTTGTGTCATGTGCATGCTTTATATTTTGTTATACTGTGCTACAAGAAAGAGAGAGAAGAGAGTCTTTCTTAACAACGAGACAAGATCAATAGGGGCAGTTGTTTTAATCTGTCATACCCTGATTCACCCCCCTCTCAGGGTATCTAATCTAGTGGACCTAACAATTGGTATTAGAGGGAATGTTTATATCAGTGGTTCTATCTCAAATGGAGGTTACCAATCATAAAGGGATTATGATCTTTGGCGGGAACAATTTTCAGCTAGGGAAGAATCAAATGCAACACTACTTTCGATGTTTGGTAATGGATGTATTCATAGCAGCAATGCATGGCATAATAGCTGACATTAATAGTGTGGAATTATTGGAAGCCGAGAGAAGATAATTGGATTCTGACACCAAGGGAATAAATGCTTTAGGGTGAGCCCTATCCAATGATACCTATACTAAGGTTATGTCATGTAAAATGTCACATGCCATGTGGGAAAAGCTTTTGAATATATATGAAGGAGATACAGAGGTCAGAGAGACAAAGATACAAGTACTATGGAATAAGTATGAAGATATGAAAATGAACCCTAATGAGTCTGTTGATGCATTATTTGATAGGGTAAATATTGTTGTGGAAGATATGTGAGGTCATGGTGAAGTAATTGAAGACATAATGATCATAAAGTGCATCTTGAGGAAACTTCCACCTCGGTTAAATCTGAAAGTTTCAGTACTAGAAGATAAAGATCCAAAAGAGCTTACACTGGACAATTTTCACAATACCCTGGTTGCTTATGAAATGAGGAACGATGATAAAAAGGATGTGGAAAAGGGAAAATCCAAAGAGGCGGAATTCAAGTCCATGAAGAAGCTCACCATTGAAGATTCTCAGGAAGAAGAAGATACTGATAAGGTAATGTCATTCTTTTCCTCAAATCTTCAAAGAGGAAAAGGAATGTTCAAAGGAAAACTTCCAATTTCTTGCTTTAGATGTGGAAAAGTTTTTCATCTTGCCGCTAGGTGCCCCAAAAATTTTGAAGAATAAAATGATGAAAATGAAGATAAAATTCCCAAGAAGAAATCTTCAGTCTATGTGAAAGGGAAGAAGCAGTTCAAGAGAAATTTTTCAAGAAGAAGAATCTTATTTCACAATAAATAGACATTTCATATGAGTATAAGGTTTAAGAGGTTGAGGAGATTGAAAATTGTAAAGATCGTGGAGAAAATGCAATGGTGGATGTTGTTGGTAGGGCTCAAGAAAAGGAAGAAACTGACACTGATGAATAAGAAGAAGAAATTGATGGGAGAGTTGACATAGAAACTGAATTAGAAGCATCTCTCGAAGAGATAGATTTTTGGAGAGAGAAAAAAACAATGAAATACAACAAGGTTGTACATGATGCCAAACTCTACATGCAATAGAAGGACGAAGAGAAGTCTGAGCTAGTGAAAGAAATCAAAAACCTTATGTCTTCTAGGCCAGAGAGCACAAAAAAAGTTGATGAGCATAAGCTCAAGATTGAAGAACAGAAAAGGGTGATTTATGGATTGAATAGAAAAGTGAAAGATCAATTCAACTGTATCGAAGAAATTGAAGAAGAAGTGGTTAGTCTGCGACGAAAAATATAGGATGAAGAAAAAATCTTGACCCCCAATGTGATATCTGGAAAATAGGTCATTCATAGGACAGAAAAATATGAAAGAGAAGGCTAGTAGTTCCATAGGAAAGAAGCAAAAATCGAGCTCAAATGCAAAGGATGAATTAGGGCTTGATCAAAAACAAAAATCTTTAAATATTGACGTCATACCGCAAGCACCCATTCTGATATGGAAGGTTGATTTGGGCAGAAAACAGAATCACAATATTCAAAGATCACAAGGGGAAACTAGCAGTGAAAAAGTAACATGAAGAAATGCACCTTATATCAGGTGTTATTGTTGTGGAAATATGGGACATTCACAGTATTTGTGTTCCATATCCAAGAGATATCGAAGGGCACAAGAACAAAGGTGGCATCCAAACAAGGAGTAGTTATCTAGAACATGTTTCGAAGGACACTGTTTTTGGAGAAGAGGATTTGGGTAGATGGCCAGATACTGTATGTCGACCATACAGTAGAATGTGCCCATATAGAACCGAAATGTTCACAATCAGCAGATCAATGAACCAACAGGTGAGTTGAAAATGAAAAATTGATTTTCAGCTGTGCAAGATGATGCCAGTCCATTATATTCTGAGAAAGAACAGATACTATACATTGACCATACAACGGGAGCACATCTCACATGACAGGTAATAAGAATCTTGTTACGAGCGTAAAAAAATGACAAATAAGGAGTTGTCATGTTTGGAAACGATGAAGGCCTGAAGATTATTGGCTCAGGAAAATCTATGTTTGGGGGAAAATAAATAAGACGTGTTGATGTTTTGGTAGTAGAAGGCCTCAGTCACAATCTGCTCAGCATAAGTGAACTATGGGACTCAGGACATTCTATAAGGTTTACTATGAAAATGTGTATCATCAGAGGAAGAGATGGGCCAGTTGTTCTATAGGGAAAAAGAACAAAGGGAAATCTCTACCTTGTAAGTGGAGAAGATAATATGTGATTTTTTATCCAGAGATGAAGAAAACAAATTGTGGCATAAACGACTTGGTCATCTATGTCAGCCATCTCTAGAAGATCAAGTAATGTGTGGAACAGCAAGAGACCTCCCTAAGCTATCACGTGATCATACACATACATGTGACACCTGTCAACAAGGGAATATCATCATAAATACATACAAAGTGAAGGAAAATAAGTCGACAAGAGTGCTTGAATTGCTGCATGATGATGTTTATGGACATATTTCACGAAGATCCATTGACGGGAAGATGTATTACATTCTTTTAATTTATGACTATAGTAGAATGGCATGGGTATTTGTTATTTCCCATAAGTCTGATGTGTTTAGACGCCTACAACAGTACCGAAGGGAATCTAAAAGGATGCTTGTACAGAAAATTCTGTAGTTTCATACAGACAATGGTATGAAATTTGCTAACAGTCAGTTGGAAGAGTATCTTGAGAAACATGGTATAAAGCATCAAGTTTCTTAAGTAAGAACTCCCCAATAGAATGGAGTAGTTTAAAAGAAAAATCAGATCATCAATAACATGGATAGAACAATGCTTATAGAAAATGACCTACCTGAGAAGTTTTGGAAGGAAGTAGTATTGACATCAATCTACATTTATAATAGGGATCTGTTGTGTTCGAAGTAAGGAAAGACTCCGTATGAAATGTGGCACAAAAAGAAGCCAACAGTGAAATACTTTAGAATATTTGGATGTAAGTGCTTCATTCTCAACAAAGAAATGCATAGGAAGTTTGATTCACGTGGAGATGAGGGAATATTTCTGGGCTACTCGGGCAAAAGAAAGGCATAAAAATGGTTTAACAAGAGGCTTGGAGAATTATTTGAGAGAAATGATGTCACTATTGTGGAAAATGAAAAGAATATTCCACAACACAATGAACAGCTTCTTGATGAAAGTGATGAAGAGTATAGTAACACAGGAGGAGCAGAAGTGGCAGATGATGAACTAGAAGAAGACCCTGATGATGAACAAGAAAGTATCTAGTCTGTGTTTGCAAAGAATCCAAAGAGTCGAGCAAAAATTGATAGGCAGAATATCATTGGTGATCAGACACCTCCAGTTCAGACAAGAATAATGAAGTCACTATAGCAGACATCTTTCCTATCTCAGGTAGAGCCGAAATGCTTTGCTGATGCAGCTGAAGATAAAAATTGGGTTCAGGCTATAAATAGAGAGCTTGATCAGATTGAGAAGAACCAGAAGTGGGAGATTGCATCGAGACCAGTAGATAATAATGTCATCGGGACTAAATGGGTCTTTCGCAACAAGATGAATGAATATGGCATAGTGATTTGAAACAAAGAACGACTAGTGTGCCAAGGATATTCCCAGATAGAGGGAATAGATGTTGATGAGACATTTGCACTGGTGGCAGGGCTGGATACAATCAGATCATTCCTAGCCATTTTAGTGCAACAAAAGTTCAAAGTGTTCTATATGGATGTCAAATCTGCATTCGTGAATGGGGTTCTTGAGGAGGAAGTGTATATTGAGCATCCAGATGGTTTTCTCATTTATGAGGATGAGAACAAGGTTTGCAGACTGAAGAAGGCATTGTATGGGCTGAAACAATCACCAAGAGCATGGTACTCAAGGCTTGATCAATATTTGAAGAAGCTTGGTTTACAGCGTGGGGGAGTTGGTTATAATCTCTATTTCCGCAACGATAGTAATCAAAGGATGATGGTGTTTGTTTATGTCGATGACATAATATTTGGCAGATCAGATGAAGCTCAGTGCAGACAGTTTTCCAAATTCATGAAAAGTGAGTTTGAATTGTCAATGATTGGAGAGATAAAGTTTTTCCTCAGTCTACAGGTGACACAAGAAAGGAATGGAACATTAATTTCTCAATACAAATATACCAAGGAGGTTTTGAAAAGGTTTGGAAGGTAAAGTTCCAAGGAAATGAAGACTCCAGTCGCTACCCGGACAAAACTATCCAAAGATGAGGATGGAAAGGAAGTTAATATCACAGAATACTGGAAAATTATTGTAAGTTTTCTTTATTTTACGACAACAAGGCTTGATATTGTTTTCCCCTCATTCCAAGCAGCGATATATCAGAGTAATCCCAAAAAAATCCGCATACTTGCAGTGAAAAGAATACTTCGGTATATCAAGGGCACGGTAAACATTAGCTTGACATATAATTAAAAATCTCAGATAGAGTTATTGGGATATACTGATGTAGTCTGGGACGGTTCAATAAATGATAGGAAATCAAAGTTAGGTGGTGCTTTCTATCTTGGTGTATTGTGTATTTCTTGGCTAAGAAAGAAGCATGATTGCATTTTATTGAGCACCGTAGAGGCTGATTATATCTCGACCACTCAAGCATGCACACAGTTATTGTGGATGAAGTAGCAGCTTGAATATATGAGGGTTGAAGTGAAGTTTCCGATCAGAATCCAGTGCGATAAGTCAAGTTCTATCAATCTTAGAAAAAAACCAGTTCATCACTCAAGGACAAAGCACATTGAGATCAAATATCATTTCCTCAAGGAGAAGGTGGAGAAAGGACTTGTGATGTTGGAGTATGTGCCTACAGAGCTAGAGGTTGGAGATATTCTAACAAAGGCCTTACCCAAGGAAGCGTTTTAAAGGCATCGACTGGCTCTGGGAGTTCAGTCGACTCCCTGCACTTAAAAGAGTGTGAATGTGGAACCCCCTCTTCTTGAGGTATGGTGTGTGTTTTTCACTAATGTGATGATATGGTTTCTTTACTCTGTTAAAGACCATGAAGGAGTGCCCTTTGGGTTCATTGACAAAGGGGGAGAAAAAAGTTATTTTTCAATGATGAGACAATGTGGCAATTTAATAAATCATGATTGATATGGGGAGAAGCCGACAGGTGGTGCAGTGAGATAGGGGGAGAGTAATGAGACATGGGGATAATATTAAATTTGACGATGCTAGAAGTGATCGATCAAAGAATAGATATCTTGACAGCTGGAGATCATGATAAAAGTAGATGTGTGGTCTTGGAATGCTGTAAGAATATTTCCAAAAATTGGTATCATTTTCATGCCAACAATGGGTGTTAGAGTTGAAGTGATTCAATGATGAACTTTTCATTTACTCTTGTTTCTCATGCCGAACATTTCTCATGTGGGTTGATAGTATGTGTTGAGTAAATCCTTGATCTCTATCAGAATCGCAATAGACGAATTGTGGATGAAGAATTAACGATGTATCTTTTCATGGAATAGTTGTCAACATACCCAAAGGGGGAGATTTTTGGGTAAAAATCTCTCAAGGTATCATTGAAGCATTTTTCTAGTGATTGTGTTTGTTGAAAAAGTGGGCCACTATGTCTAGTTTGTTGACAATGAAAACCATGATGTAAAAATTTGTTGAAAAAGGGGATTTCATCATGGCATGTTGATTTCAAGGGATGTTGTTAAGGATCTATGATTGATTCAAAAACGTCGACAAAGGAATGGTCGATCTGGAGGCAGTTCAAAAATAGATGATACAAGGTTGAGCTGTTTTCCAGTGTTTTCCAAATTTTTGGCCCTCAAAATAAACAAATGGAGAAAAGTGTTTTTGGAAAAGAGACTTGCGCACCAGTTTCTTGGAGTCTTGGAAACTTTCGCGCCACTTTTTTTTCAAGATCAAAACATCAAAATATGGAAAAGGAAGAATGGGTGCCCAAGTTTTAGGTATAGTCACGCAAGTGACTAGGACGATAGAGACCAGGGCGGCTGGACTTGGGCGCTGAGAGGAAACTTCCGCGCTGATGCTCAGGGTGTCCAAACGCCTATAAATAGGGGTAGAAACCTCCTCATTCAGTGGAAGTTCAAAACTTAGAGATAATCAAAGCTCCAGCCATGAAAGTGGTGGTGTGGCCATGCAATTATAAATATTTTCAGAAGTTGGGAACCAATTGATAGTTGCACGCCCAAAGTGGTTTGGGCTAGAAAGGGTGTGAGTCTCCCAAGTTTAGAGTTGAAGAAGGGGGTGTCACGCAGGTGGTTTGGTGACACTTGAATGCCGAGCTTTGAAGAAGCGTGACAGTTGATAGTTGTGCGCCAAAATTGGTTTGGGAATAAAAGGTTGTGAGTTGTGCAAGTTTGGAGTTGAAGAATCAAGTGTCGCACAAGTGGTTGAGGTGAACTTGCGCACCGTCTTTAACTTGCATGCTAGAACTTTCACACTGACATGGAGAAGTGCTCCAGGTATGGTAGAAGCATTCCAGTAATTTTAGTGCTGCATGAATGCTGGAAGATTGCCCGATACCTTTGGTGAAAAGTTAGATTCATCTACAGGTGAAAGTTGAACTTCAATAGAGCATCTACATACAACAGCAGATACATTCATTAGAGATAATGAAGAGACCTACAGGTCTATAAACTATGAGTAGATCCTTTCCAGAGTAGTGAGTAATTGAAGAGGAATAAGGTGATCCTCTCCACTAACAGTGAGCCAGAGAGTGAGAAACAGGGAGTGCTCATTGGGAAAGCAGTGAGATGACCCTAAACATTGTAAAGGCAGCGAGCCTAGGAATAGAAGTGATCTATACCAAACTTTGTAAACAGCAGTGTGCTTTTAGTGGATTTGGTACATTGGCACAACGCTGGTGTATGATCCTTGGATGTAGCCCTGTGAGGGTGAACCAAGTTAAAATCGCTGTGTCTTGTGCATGATTTAAATTTTGTTTATACTATGCTATAGGAAAGAGACAGAAGAGAGTCTTGCTTAACAGAGAGACAAGATCAATAGGAGAAGTTGTTTTAATCTTTCATACCCTGATTCACCCCCCCTCTCAGGGTATCTAATCTAGTGGACCTAACAATTGGTATCAGTGGGAAGGTTTATATCAGTGGTTCTCTCTCAAATGGAGGTCACCAATCATAAAGGGATTAGGATCTTTGATGGGAACAATTTTCAACTATGGAAGAATCCGATGAAACAATACTTATGATCTTTGGGAATGGACGTATTCATAGCAGCAATCCATGGTATAATAGCTGATATCAACAGTGGTGAATTATTGGAAGCCGAGCGAAGAGAATTGGATTCTGACGCCAAGGGAATAAATGATTTAGGGGGAGCCCTATCCAATGCTATTTATACGAAGGTGATGTCATGTAAAACATCACATGCCATGTGGGAAAATCTTTGGAATATATATGAAGGATATACAGAGGTTCGAGAGGCAAAGCTACAAGTACTATGGAATATGAATGAAGATCTAAAAATGAACCTGAATGAGTCTGTTGATGCATTATTTGACAGGGTAAATATTTTTTTGGAAGATATGCGAGATCTTGGAGAATCCATTGAAGACATAATGATTGTAAAGCACATCTTGAGGAAACTTCCACCTCGTTTCAATCCGAAAGATTCAGTACTAGAAGATAATGATCCAAAAGAGCTGACACTGGACAATTTGCACAGTACCCCGGTTGCTTATGAAATGAGGAACGATGATACCAAGGCTGTGGAATAGGGGAAATCCAAAGAGGTGGCATTTAAGACCATGAAGAAGATCACCATTGAATATTCTTTAGAAGAAGAATAGACAGATGAGGTAATGACATTACTTTCATCAAATATTCAAAGAAGAAAAGGAAAGTTCAATGGAAAACATCCACTTTCTTGCTTTAGATGTGTAAAAGTTGTTTATCTTGCTGCAAGGTGCCCAAAAAAGTTTCAATAATAAAAAGATGAATATGAATTTGAAATTCCCAAGAAGAAATCATCAGTCTATGTGAAAGGGAAGAATCCATTAAAGAGAAATTTCTTCATGAAGAAGAATCTTCTTTCACAAGAAATAGACATTTTAGATGAGTCTAAGCTTGAAGAGGTTGAGGAGATTGAAAATTTTTAAGATCGTGGAGAAAATGCAATAGTGGATGTTGTCGGTAGTGCTAAAGAAAAAAAAGAAACCAACACTGATGAAGAAGAAGAAGAAATTGGAGGGAGAGTTGATATGGAAACTGAATTAGAACAAGATCTTGAAGAGATAGATGTTTGGAGAGAAAAAACAAAGAAATCCAACAAGGTGGTACATAATTCCAAACTCTACATGAAACAGCAGGAAGAAGAGATGTCTGAGCTAGTGAAAGAAATCGAAAACCTTAAGTCTTCTAGGCCAGAGAGCTCAAAAAAGGTTGATGAGCATAAAAATAGATTGAAGAACAGAAAAGGGAGATCGATGGATTGAATAGAAAAGTGAATGATCAAGTTAAATGTATCGAAGAACTTGAAGAAGAAGTGGTCAGTCTGTGATGAAAAATGAAGGATCAAGAAAAACTCTTGACCCCCAATGTGATACCAGGAATGTAGGTTGTTCAGAGGATAGAAAAGATAAAATATGAGTCTAGTAGTTCAGTAGGAAAGAAGCGTCAATCGTTCTTTGATGCTAAGGCTGAATTGGGGCTTGATCAAAAACAAAATGCTATAAATATTGATGTCAGACCGCAAGAACCCACTTTGAGATTGGAGGTTTATTTGGGCAGAAAACATAATCATAATATTCAAAGATCAAAAGGGGAAACTAGCAGTGAAAAAGTGACATGATGAAATGCACCTTATATCAGGTGTTATTGTTGTGGAATGATGGGACATTCACAGTATTTGTGTTCCATATCTAAGAGATATCAAAGGGAAAAAGAACAGAGGTGGAAGCCATACAAGGAACAGTTCACTAGAACATGTTTCGAAGGACACCGGTTTTTGGTGCAGAGGATTTGGGCACATGTCCAGATACTGTACATCGACCATAATGAAGAATATTCCCAAGCAGAACCAAAATGTTCACAAGAAGAAGATAAATGAACCAACAGGTGAGTTGAAAATGAAAAATCGATTTGAAGCTTTTCAAGATGACTCCAGTCCATTATATTATGAAAAAGTTCAGAAGTCTCAATCTTTGCTAAGTTTGAGAACAAAAATATTGACCAAGAAGAAGAGAGAAGATAAGGCAGTGTTTGCATTAATTTTCTTTAAAGAATCTGACAGTACTGGTGTGTGGATCCTTGACAGTGGGTGCACATCTCACATGACAGGTAATAAGAATCTTGTTATAGGAATAAAATTTGACAAAGGAGTTGTCATGTTTGGAAACAACGAAGGCGTGAATATTATTGGCTCAAGAAAATCCATGTTTGGGGGAAAATAAATTAGATGTGCTGATTTTTTGGTAGTAGAAGGCCTCAGTCACAATCTGCTCAGCGTAAGTCAACTGTGTGACTCAGGACATTCTATAAGGTTTTCTATGAAGATGTATATTGTCAAAGGAAGACATGGGGATGTGGTTCTATAGGGAAAAAGAACAAAGAGAAATCTCTACCTTGTAAGTGGAGAATATGATATGTGATTTTTATCTAGAGATGAAGAAAACAAATTGTGGCATAAATGGCTTGGTCATCTTTGTCAACCATCTCTAAAAGTTCTGGAAAAGTGTGAAGCAGCAAGATATCTCCCTAAGATATCACGTGATCATAAACATATGTGAGACACCTGTCAACAAGGGATGATCATCAGAAAGACGTATAAATCAAAGGAAAAGAAGTTGACAAGAGTGCTTGAATTGGTTCATGCTAATGTTTGTTGACCTATTTCACCAAGATCCATTGACAGGAAGTGGTATTACATTCTTTTCATTGATGAATATTGCAGAATGGCATGGGTATTTGTTATTTCCCATAAGTCCAATGTGTTTAGCTGCCTAAAATAGCACTGAAGGGAAAATGAAAGGATGCTTGGACAGAAAATTCTGAAGCTTCATACAGACAATGGTACAGAATTCAAAAACAGATAGGTGGAAGAGTATCTCGAGAAACATGGGATAAAGCATCAAGTTTATTCAGTAAGAACTCCCCAACAAAATGGATTGGTTGAAAGGAGAAATCAGATCATCAAAAACATGGCCAAAACAATGCATATAGAAAAAGTCCTACCAGAGAAGTTTTAGAAGGAAGCAGTATTGAAATCAGTCTAAATTTCTAATAGGGCTCTGTTGTGTACGATGTAAGGAAAGAATCCGTATGAAATGTGGTATGGAAAGAAGCCAACAGTGAAAATCTTTTGAATATTTGAAAGTAAGTTCTTCATTCTAAACCAAGAAAAGTATAGAAAGTTTTAATCACGTGGAGATGAGGGAATATTTTTGGGCTACTCAGGAAAAATAAAAGCACACAAATGCTTTAACAAGAGGCTGGGAAAAGTAGTTGAGACCAATGACGTCACTATTGTGGAAAATGTAGAGAATATTCAATAGCACAGTGAACAGTTCCTTGATGAAAGTGATAATGAGGATAGTAACACAGGAGGAGCAGAAGTGGAAGTGGCTGACTTAGAAGAAGACACTAATGATGAACAAGAAAGTGTCAATTCTCTGTCTACAAGGAAGCCAAATAGTCGAGATGAAATTGATAGGCATAATATCATTGGTGATCAGACAGCTCCAGTTTAGACAAGAAGAATGAAGTCACTACAGCAGACATCTTTCCTATCTCATGTAGAGCCGAAATGAATTGATTATGGAGCTGAATTTGAAAACTGGGTTCAGGCTATAAATGAAGTGCTTAATCAGATTAAGAAGAAGCAGAAGTGGCATACTATTTCAAGACCAGCAGATAAGAATGTCATCAGGACTAAATGGGTCTTTCGCAACAAGATGAATGAAGATGAAAAAGTGGTTTGAAAAAAATAATGACTAGTGTGCAAAGGATACTCCCAGATAGAGGGAATAGATATTGATGAGACATTTACTCTGGGAGAAAGGATGGAGACAATCAAATTATTCCTAGGCATTACAGTGCAACATATGTTCAATGTGTTGCAGATGGATGTAAAATCTGCATTCTAGAATGGGGTTCTAGAGTAGGAAGTGTATATTGAGTAGCCAGATGGTTTTGTCATTCATGAGGATGAGAACAAGGTTTGAAGACTGGAGAAGGTGTTGTATGGGCAGAAAAAAGCACCAAGATCATGGTACTCAAGGATTGATTAGTACTTGAATAAGCTCGGTTTCCAGCGTGGGGGATTTGATTATAATCTCTATTTCAGCAATGATAGTACTCAAAGGATTATGGTGTTGGTTTATGTTGAGGACATAATATTTGGCGGATTAGATGAAGCTTAGTGCAAATAGTTTTCCAAATTCATGAAAATATATTTTTAAATGTCAATTATTGGAGAGCTAACATATTCCATGGTCTACAGGTGAAAAATGGAATGAATGGAACATTCATTTCTCAATCCAAATATGCCAAGGAGGATTTGAAAATGTTTGAAATGGAAAATTCCAAGGAAATGAAGACTCCTATTGCTACCCGGGAGAAATTGTCCAAATATGAGGATGGAAAGGTAGTTAATATCATAGAAAATAGGGAAATTATTGGAAGTTTATTGTACTTGACTGCAACAAGGCTGGATATTGTTTTTGCCACATGCCAAGCAGCGAGATATCAGAGTAATCCCAAGGAAAGATGCATGCTTGCAGTGCAAAGAATACTTTGATATATTAAGGGAACGGTGGAATTCGACTTGAAATATAATGACAAATCTCAGACAGAGTTATTGTGATATACTGATGCAGAATGGTCCGGTTCAGCGGATGATAGGAAATCAACGTTAGGTGGTGCTTTCAATCTTGGTGGATTGTGTTTTTCTTGGCTAAGCAAGAAGCAAGATTGCATTTCACTTAGCACTGTAGAGGCTGAATATATTGCGGCCACTCAAGCATGCACACAGTTATTGTGGATGATGCAGCATCTTGAAGATATGGGATTTGAAATGAAGTCTCCGATCGGAATCCAGTGTGATAACTCAAGTGGTATCAATCATAGGAAAAATTCAATTCATCACTCAAGGAAAAAGAACATTGAGATCAAATATAATTTATTCAAGGAGAAGGTGGAGCAAGGGCTTGTGAAGTTGGATTATATGCCTACAGATCTACAGGATTCATATATTCTAACAAAGGCCTTACCCAAGGAATCATTTGAAAGGCATAGACTGGCTCTAGGAGTTCAGTCGACTCCCCGCACTTAAAAGAGTGTGTATGTGGAATCCCCTCTCCCTGAGGTATGGTCTATGTTTTTCCCTAATGTGCTGATATGATTTCTGTACTCTGTTACAGACCACAAAGGAGTGCCCTTTGGGTTCGTTGAAAAAGGGGGAGAAAATAGTGATTGTTCAAGGGGGAGACCGTGTGGAAATTTTAGAAATCATGATTGATATGGGGAGAAACTCACAGGTGGAGTAGTGAGATAGGGTGAGAGAAATGAGACAGGGGGAGAATATTAAATTTGATGATGCTCAAAGTGATCGACCAAATAATTGATATCATGAAAGCTTAGGAGCTTGATAAAAGAAAAAGAGTGGTCTTGGAACACGGTAAGAATATTTTCAAAAATTGGTACCAGTTTGGTGTCAAAAGTGGGTGTCAGAGTTGAAGTGATTCACTGATGAACTTTTCATTTACTCTTGTTTCTCTTGCCGAGCATTGCTCATGTGGGCTTAGAGTACATGTTGAGTAAATCCTTTATCGCTATCAGAATCGCAATAGGAGAATGGTGGCTGAAGAATTAATGATGTATCTTTTTATGTAAGAGTTGTTAACAAACCCAAAGGGGGATATTATTTGGTAAAAATCTCTCAAGGTATCATAGAATCATTTTTGAGGTGATTGTGTTTGTTGACAAAGTGGGCCTCTGTGTTGTGTTTGTTGAAAAAGCAAACCATGACGTACAAATTTGTTGACAAAGGAGATTTCATTACGACATGTCGAGTTCAAGGGATGTTATTAACGATCCATGATTGATTCAAGAACGTCGAAAAAGGAAGGGTTGATCTGGAGGCAGTTCAAAAAGAGTAGATACAAGGTGGCGCTGTTTTCTAGTGTTTTCCAAATTTTTGGACCTCAAAATCGATAAATGGAGAAAAGTGGTTTTGGAAAAGGGACTTGTGCGCTAGTGTCTTGGAGTCTTGGAAACTTGCGCGCCACTTTTTTTTCAAGATCGGAACATCAAAATATGGCAAAGGATGAAGGGGCGCCCAAGTTTTAGGTTTGGTCGCGCATGTGACTAGGGAGAAAGAGACTGGGGAAGATGGACTTGTGCACTGAGAGGAAACTTGCGCGCCGACGCTCAGGGTGTCCAAACACCTATAAATAGGGGTCAACCCCTCCTCATTCGGTGAAATTTCAACACTTAGAGAAAATTATTACTCTAGTCATGCAAGTGGTGGTATTATTACACAAGTATAAATATTTTTATATGTTGCACACTAGTTGATAGTTGCACGCCAAAAGTGGTTTGGGCGAGAAAGGGTGTGAGTCACCCAAGTTTAGAGCTGATGAAGGGGGTGTCACACTGGTGGTTTGGTGACACATGCGTGCTAGGATTTGAAGAAGCACCATCGTTGATAGTTGCACGCCAAAATTGGTTTGGGCGTAAAAGGGTGTGAGTCAAACATGTTTGGAGTTGAAGAAGCGAGTGTCACACAAGTGGTTGAGGTGAACTCGCGCATCGTCTTGAACTTGCACGCAGGAACTTGCGCGCCGACTTGGAGAAGCGCACCAGGTATGGTAGAAGCACCCCATTCATTTTAGTTCTGCGCGAAAGCGTGAAGATTTCCTGATACTTTCAGTGAAAAGTGAGATTCATCTATGGGTGAATGTTGGACATCCTCAGATTATCTACATACAACAGCAGATACATTCATTAGTGATAATGAAGAGACCTATAGGTCTATAAACTGTGAGTGGATCCTTTCCAAAGCAGTGAGAAAAGGAAGAGGAAGAAGGTGATCCTCTCCACCGACAGTGAGCCAGTGAGTGAGAAATAGGGAGTGATCCTTGGGAAAGGAGTGAGTTGACCCTAAACATTGTAAAGGCAGTAAGCCTGGGAATAGAAGCGATCTATCCCAAACATTGTAAACAGTAGTGTTCTTTATGTTTATTTGGTACAACGGAACATCACCGGTGTATTCTCCTTGGACGTAGCCTAGTGAGGGTGAACCAAGTAAAAATCTCAGTGTCTTATGCATGCTTTAGATTTTGTTTATACTGTGCAATTGGAAAGAGAGAGAAGATAGTCTTTCTTAATAGTGAGACAAGATCAATAGAGGCAGTTGTTTTAATATTTCATACACTGATTCACCCCCCCTCTCAGGGTATCTAATCTAGTGGACCTAACAGATATGTTTTCCCAATAATTATAATCCTTATTTAGATAAATTACACCACACCAAAAATAACCTTAAAATATTGATTTTCTAATGAAATAGGATAATTCTCTATTGAAACTTTATCGAGGTCGGTAACGTCTTTCAGATCTATCATACATAGGACGTTGGAAATCATTTTTTTGAGTCATTTTTTTTACTTTTATAGATTTTATAGGCTTCTCACATCCTTTTCCAATAACGAATTCCCTATAAATTTTCCTAAAACTGAAATGTAAAAAGAATCAGATGAATAGTTATTTTTGTTAAGAGAATATTTCACCTAATTCCCATCCTAAATCCTCTTACAAACATTAAAAGTCTTAGATTTCAATTTCAAAGCTTTGTTGATGTTTTCATTCATTTTTGTCAAGGTGATTTCTGACTCAAGAAGTTTTAATTGAAAATTATTAACTTATTCTCCCTTAGTTTCCATCTTATTACTAACATCTTCAGTCATCTTTGAGTATTTAGAAGTTCTATGTTTATAACATAAAATCTCCTAGATGTATTCTTCCTCCTACCTGATAACATATTTTCTTTCATTATAAACATCCTGAAAATAATTCTTTATAATTATAATTTATTTAGAAAGAGTTTTGTTTTTCTCAAGACATGAAAAAAGTTTCATTCTAAGCTGATACTCTTTATAATATTATTCTCCACGTTCTTCACTCATTGTGGAATATTTTGTTTTCTCAAATTTTTCAATGGAGGTTCTTAATTTTTTTGAACTTTCATCTTCAGAAGAATTGTTGTTGGTTTATTCTGATTCAACTTTCTTACTCAACAAACTTATTTTGTTTCCAGTAAACTTATTCTTTTATATGATGGTAGAATTTTATTCTTTACCATTTTTACCACTTCTTCCATCGAGGTTTTCCATTGTAATCATCTCTATACTCAACCACAATATTCTTGGAGGAATTCATTATAATGTGTCATATTCCAGAACACTCAAAAACTTTGATGATAATTTTACCTCCATACTTTCATCTTCCTCTTAGATAGTTATTGAATATAAGAGGCATGATTTTTTTCCTTCAACTCATCATCATCTTTATCTCTTGAGTCGCAAGGATTAATATCTTTAACATCATTAATTTTTGACTTTCTCATAGCTTCAAAATCCATTTCATATTTCATATTCTTTTAAAAAATTGGTTCTTTCCTCATTTCATAAGAAATAATGAATTTATGGAATTCATTTAGAGTTAAATCACATTTATCGTCTGAAAAAGAAATTTTAGAATTAAACCAATCTAGAATGTTTCTCATAAGTTTCTTGAAAATTCTCAAATGTTCCAATAATATATTAATCAAATTATTTTGAAAAAAACCCTTAATCTGGTGATGTATTCATCAATTTTTTTACTAATATCTCATTCAGACGTCTTTATACTTACTACACTAGATTTGTATCATTGCTTCATTAGCTTTTTTATTCCCTTCAAAAACAATTTCTAGCTTGTACCACTTAATTATTGATGTTTGGGACCCATCACATTCTAATAAACATTCTCTGATAAGTACATAAGGATTTCGTTTCTATCCTTTACATCAACATCTATATTTCTCTTATCAGAAAATGCCATAGGATCATCTTTCTCAATAGATGGAAACCCAATAGTAGTATCATCATCAACTTCATGGCTCAAAGAAAGGAGATTAGGAATCATCCAATTTTTCCATCCATAATAATTTTTCCATAAAATGTAGGAATTCATTTACTACTTACAAAATTGATATTATCCATGATAAGAATTCAATAAGGGAATCTCACTCTAATACCAATTTAATTTACAATGGAACAAATAACAACTAATAAGGGGGGGGGTTGAATCATTTGTTTAATTTTTATATATTTCAAAATATTTAGAGACTTAACCCCTATAACCTATTAATATTTATTTACTTATCAAACTTTAGTAAATAATAATGAATTTAAACTTTGAAAAGAAAGTAAGGAACATAATATTTACATGGTTTAGACTCAATGTGAGTACACACATAATTTCCATTGCCACTCCCATGGGTCGATAGAAATACACTATTAAAAATAAGTGAATACAACTTGATCCAACTACTATTAGACACATTATTTATATTAATATGAATGAATATAATGACTCCCATCAGTTTACAATGTTTTATTATAAAACCATTGTGACAAATAAAAGAAAAAAGACATTGTTAAATCTGCTCCAAAATTTCTCAGTCCGAATCCTCAGTCTGATTTGGATAGATCCTATTTTCTCAATACAATGATGTGGGATATAATTATTTCAAAACAATGATGCTTGATTCTAGATCTGATTTTATGAATATGATAGTTCTAGATGTAGTTCTTTGAATATGATAATGATATACTGTAGATCCAATTTTTTGAGTACGATAATTTGTGATTCTGGATATGATTTTCCCAAAATGATGATTCGATATAATGAATTCATTATCAATGTTAAAAACTCAAGTATATGCTTGAATAATCAATACAATTCCTATTCAATCAGATGGGATATTTCTATAAAACTCTCTATTTCTCTACCTTTTTGAAGTGTGTAAAGGTTTCAAAAGAATAAATGATATCAGAAAGTATTTATAGGCGACTCATAAAATAATTTCAGGAAAAATGGAATCTTTCCCCGATTCCTCAAATATCAAAATCTCTAAAAATATCTCTCATTAAAAATTTATTTCTTTGAAATCATCAAACATACTTATATTTCTCCATGAATTTTAAAAAATTAAAATTCATGTTTTAATTATTAAACTCTTTATATATTTCACATCTCATTACGATTTGTTTCCTTCCCAGTTACTTTATGATCTATTGCAGAATCAACTCATTGTGATCTATTTCTTTACCATCTCCTTATGATCTGTTTCTTTCCTATATCATTATGATCTGTTTCTTTCCCATCTCATTAAGATCTTATTTATTCATAGCTCATTATGATATGTTTCTTTCCTATATCATTACGATATTTTTCTTTATCACCTCATTACGATCTATTTCTTTCTCAAATCATTCTTGTCTCTATCTTTCCTTGCTCATTGCGATATTTTTCTTTCTTGGTATGGTTTTCCTAGTATAAAAATCTCAGTATAAAAAAATGAGTATCAAAATATGAATATGAAAATATGTGTATGAAAAACTGAGTATGATTTTCCATGTACATAAATCTGATTATGAAAATCTCAGTATGATTTTCCTTGTATGATAATCACATTACAAAAATATCAATACAAAAATATCAATACAATTTATTTCTTCCTCAGGATCAACAACATATTTTTCATTCTTAGCTCATTAGGATGTAATTTAAATTATAATATAAATTCCATTTTTATATACTTAAATTATTCAAATCTATCCATCATTTCATGAAATTATTTTATCATCAAATTCTTCATGATTTTTGTGAACTTCTTGATCAGAAAAGCATTGTATGATTTTGTTTAGAAAGTACCAAAACTTTCTAACTCCTAACTTCACTTTCTTCTTTAAACACACTTTAGAAACATCATTAGTTCCCTGATTATTTTCAATTAAATTATTTTCAATGTAATGTCGATGTACCTAAATATAATAAAGTGACTGATCAACAAATTCATCTTCTTGACTTCATCTATGTCTGGTGCAACTCAATACCAAAACCTGGGTCTGGAAACATAAGTTTAGAAAACAATATCATTACATTGAATTGGTCCTAACTATTAGAAAACAAAAATATTCTATTTCAAAGAGAGTTAGTTTTCAACAAATAAAAAATTTGTTAGAAAAATACCACAAATTTTCTTCACTTACCTTCCCTAGGAATCGTTGGAAATCCCCATTTGTACAAAAGTATGTTTTAGAGAATCAAAGTGTGATGGATATATGAAATCATTAGTAAGACTATATTTTGTCACTTTATATTTAGATCTACTCATATTCACTCTCCCTTAATTTTATATCCAAAACATTATGGATAGAACTATGATATATGACGTGTTTTAACATAGTTCATATTAGTTATACTAAAATAAAGTTATTTTGAGTATAGATCTTGATGTTCCCTCATACCATTCCTAATTTTTATCAACAATTGAAAGGTAGGGGTCTTCTCTATCTTCTACACTTATTATAGAATATTAAGGAATAACATATAATGATTGAGTTTCTTGGTTTTGAAAATAAAATTTTAAAGATGTTTTTTTAGATAAATCATTTATTTTGGTTTTTTATTTTTTAATTATTGAATTTGAAAATATCGTTTTGGTAACATTTGAATTTGATTATAAATTTGAAAACCCATTGGACATGAAATCTTAAATTATGGTTTTAAATTTAGGAATTTTTTTGACAAAAAAATATGAATTATGGTATGTTTTAAAGGAAAGATATGGTTTATGTGGAATGAAATTATTTGGAATATGGCCTTGGAATGAAAGGTTAGTATGAGTTCATTAGAATTGGATGTGACCCTAAATAAGGGCCATGTTCGATTAGAAATATTAACAATTGGTCACCCTGTGATGAATTTTTGGATTGACAAGAAACCAATAATTAGTATGGAATTATCACCTTGAATGCATGTGTATGTGAGAGAAACCTGGAATGGGTTTTCCAAGTATAAATAAAAAATAAAAAACTTTATTTAGTTCAATTATTTGTATTTAATTGTTTCACTAAGGATAAATTATTATTTTCTCAATTTAAATTGATAAATTGTTTAGTTGTTCCTTTTTGTTACTAACTAGTTTAAATTGTGTACCAATGTGTTGTTGTACTAATGGATTGACTTGGGATTTATGTTGGGGAAAGCCTACTAAGTGTAATACTCACCATCTTTATGGGAACATTGGTGCATTTTTAGATGGTTTCTATCAAGACCTAGGAAAGGGAAAGGTATTGTACTTCTCTAGTATTGAATCATGATGCTACTATTATAGATTGATTCATGGATCATGGAGTGATCTATTAGAGTCTTTGGTTTGACCCCACATCAGTGTTACTATGTAGGAATTCCTTTGGTTTGTTTATGTCATATTTTATTACTTTCCACAACTACTCTGATCTTTCTTTTTGATTGGTTCTCTATTGTGTTTTATGGTTAATACTCATGAATTATATATTGGGTTTTGGTTGATTGAATTTTATCTTTTCAAGTTATGCTTTTTCTTCTGGGGAAATTATCCACAATAATTTTACTAAGACCTTGAAATGTATTTCTAGACTTCGGTGTCTTGGGTGTAACGACCCGATCTTTTGAATAATTTTTGCTTCCTAAATTTGTGTGTTATTTTATACTCCACAAAACTATATCCTTTAATTAATGAAGTGATATCATTATGTTTCGACAGTTATATGACCTCTGTTAAATATTACCATTGAAAATTAAACTATTAATGTTATAATTATTGTTTATAAATACAATTGATCTTTGTCAATTAATATATAAAGAAGAGTTTATGGCCTCATCCAGTAGACTCGGGCTGTAAGAAGCCTATCTGTTAGAGCTTGGGAAGGAGCTAACATCTCTAGTATTTTCTCTGGACCAAGACCAAGATGAGGTTAAAAATGTGAAGGTTGAACATAATCACCTAAGGGAGAATTTCAAGCTGCTAGAAATCAACACTCAGGCAATATTTTCTCAGCCGCACCAAGATTCTATCACTATAGCACACCATACACTTAGGTCATATACAGGTGTTGTAAGGGGCTATGTAACAAGTACTTAGATACATTTTGTAATCCCTTAGTATAAATTAAATTTTTATTTCTTACTATGGTAAAATTTGTGATTTTCAAATGTCTGGATTAATATATGATGAATATTATTGACGAATTTTGAAAAAAGGGTATTTTAAAATATTTCTGTATACTTTAAATAATTAATAACGCGAAATAATTTTCAAAAAAATGGTCTTCTACAGTTATGATCAGTATGAAATTTAGAGTCTAATAAGATCAACTTAATTTCTAGTGAATAGTAAAGTATGAATAGTAACATAACCTATAAATAGTAATGAATAGTAAATTGGACAAAAAATAGAAACTTCACCCATGAATGTATAAAAATAATGTAGACATCTTAAAAGTGAAAAAATGGTCATAGTATAAGTTTGGGCTTTTTAATATGTCATAAATTATTTATTTACAATTCTTTAATTAATTTAATAATTTTAAATGGAAATTAATTTTCATAAAATGTAATCATAAATTGTAACTTTATTTTCTTAGGGTTATACGATAATTTTAGGGGACCTTGATTACTTTTTCATGGTATTACAAAATAAGTTATAGTTTTAGAGTTGTTTTTTTGAATAAATTATGATTTTATCTAAAATTTAAATTAAAAATATTTATAAAAATATTTTAATAAAAATGAGTTAATTTTTGAATTCATATCATCGATATTAGGTTAGGGTAAATTTATGATATTTTTATAAAATGTTTTGTTTTTCGATGAATAGTGGAAATACAGTTTTGAGTTAATGGCGTTTAATGACATCCATAATGATGTAATAATGATTTAATCATTCTGGTATTCTTTTTAATAGTAATATATGCTATGGGTTGTCCCATGTGGACAGTACAATGGGAAAATACCATGGTCAAGCCCATGGTATTTCAAATACTACCAATGAGGGATCCATTAGAAATTAGTTAAATATTCCCTCAACTTTAATATAAATACCAATAAATTTCATCACTCATATCCTTAGAAAATCATCCTCAATTAAGTTATAGTATTTTTATCTCATAATGATTCCTCCCAAGGTGCCCTCAACCACCCAAGGTCATAACATTCAAGATTTTGAAGTTACTCTTCAAGGTAAGGGAACCTTCCACCCTCCTCTTTTAGTCATGATTTCCTTTATGTTATGTCTTCTAGTTTCCATTTTATTATGTGGGGGTATGTTATTTTATATCATTATTTCTGTAAATTTATTTTTCAAATGATGAGAGATCCATTCTGCTCTCATCAATTTTCTTTTTGGATTTTTAAGTGATGCCGTTAGGCTGCCGAATTTTCGTAATAGAAATCACACTTTCAAGTTTTCTTTTCATTTGGTATGCCATTAAAATATCCATAACATGTTATTATTTCGGTTTTATTCTATCACAATATTTTATTATTATTTATTTTTGATTGGTTTATTCTTTTCCCCTATCTTTTTATTATTTTCTAAAGCTATGTTATATAGCCGTTATGCTGTAGATATTTCATCTCAAAATTTCTCTCTTTATCTCAATAAATTCTCTTATCTTATTTATGTGAATACCCAGAACAATTTCATTTCTAGGGGTGTTCGTATAGACCTAAAAATTGTACCCTTGATTCAGTAATTGACATACATAAAACCCTTATTCCCTTTCCATGGTTTTAAAGGACATAATGATCTTGTTTTTAAACACTTTTTAAAACGTCATGCTTTTGATATGAAACCCATTTATTTTATTCTCTTTGGGTAATTTATGAAATGTATGATTATGATATATGTGGATAACATGAAAATAAAAACATATTAAGGGTGTTACCTAATAGTGCACCAATTCATTGGGTAAAGAATTTAATCATTAGAGATGACAAGTTTCACGATACCTTGGGGAATAACCCTGGATAGTTTTATGAAACCTTGGGGATGAACCTTGGTGATATGTTCATGAATGTCTAAATTAAATATTGTAGTAACATATTCATGTTATGGTTCATTTTACTTTCATTATGATATTCCTATACTTCCATTTCACATGTCATTATGTTTTTTATCAAGTTCTTATTGATTTCACTAGTAAACTGATTCCCTTGTATTCCTTACTAGGACTTCTGATCACCCTTTCCTTTGATGTATGTCCCCATGTTTTGAGATGAAATAATTGTACTTATGATCAAATTAGGATGAATCTATAAAATTATATTAGAATATATTTAATGTTTTCATGTATTTTTCTATTTCCAAGACACTAGACTTTAATGATCCTCAGTTTGTAAAATGTAATGAAAAGTTAGGTGTTAAAAAGGAGGGATACCGTAGTTGGTATTAGCGGAAATTTTAGATATTTATGGAAATTAGTCTATGAAAACTTGTGGAATAACCCTATAGAAAATTTTATATATAAGAATACTTCCTGGTATTTTGGTGATTATTGAGTAAGTAGTTTTTCATGCAAATACAACTCTTTCTAAATACGAGAAAGTAGAGGAAGCTCGGGAATATATGTACCTAGGAGTATAAACTCTAACAAAGAGTTTCAGGCATGACCTGAGGTATCCTATTACATAAAAACGATCCTTACTACACTCTTGGTTATGACACTCTCATTGGATATGTTTGGTTAATCATAAGCCTTTTATGAATCATTATGAAGACTTTATAGAGAAATATAAGTTTTTAAAGAATGGAGTTTTAAGACATAAAGGTTTTATAGTTAAAATATTCATAAATGAAATATTATTCTCACTAAGGTTTTATTCATTTAGATAATGGCGGGAAATTGGAGAAACTGTTAAAATGGTGACCGCAATGGACCATGTGCTGATGACCCTCCGATGGAATTCAAAATGGAAACTTTCATGCAAATGATGAACCAATAGACTCATGTTATGGAAAAAACTTGAGAATAAAGCTAAGAGACTGATCTCACCCTAAAGGGAACATATTTCTGTTGAATCCTTTATGTATCAACGACCAAAAATAGTCACTGGATCTACCGAACCATTTATTTCCGAGCAGTGGATCAGCTCTATCAAGAAGATCTTTTTTGTGCTCCATTGTTATGAACAGGAGAAGGTTACCTTGGCTATTTATCACATAGATGTAGAAGTTGATCAATGGTGGGAACTTTTTAAAAACAGAATTCCATGAGTGGAAGTTAAAGCTATGGAGTGTGAATAGTTCTAAGGGATATTCTTCAATATGTATTTTCCTTGATCGATGAGAAAAATAATAGAGAAGGAGTTTCTCAAGCTGAAGCAGAAGGAGAATGAATCTGTGGGAAGCTAAGAGATGAACTTCACAAGGCTTTAATGTTACACCATTATATTTTTCATTGATCCAAATGTTAAGGTTGATATATTCTTTGGTGGACTGAGACCTCATCTACGGAAGAATGTAGCCAACCAAGATTAGGATAGCGATGAGGAGATCATGCGATGTGTGATGAAAGCTAAACTGGAGTTTGTTGAGACGCAATGGTATCATAAATACAATGACAAGAAAAGATCTATATAGCCAAGCTTATGTAGGAGATTCTATTAGGAAAGAGGTGGAAATCAAGTACAAAATCTCACGTTTAATAAATCTGGGAGAAATCATTTGGGGAACTGCCTTCTTGGGAGAAGGAAGTGATACAAGTGTGGTAGAGATGGCCACATTGCACGGAATTGTCATAGTGAGGTGAAGCCACAAATTCCCAATATTAACGATAAGGGGAAGATGGTGTAGTCCCTACCTGATGTCCAATCCTATATGTGTGGATAACTTGAGAAATTTTCCAATCACTTTCCAAATATGAGGGTAGTGGAGGGGAATCAACATCAGCCTCAGCAACAACTAAGGGAACAAGGTAATACTTTTGAAATCACAACAGTTGAATTCAAAGATCCAAATGATGTGGTGGTAGGTACTCTTGTCGTTCTCTCAGAGCTAGGAAGTACTTTATTTGATTCTGGTTCTACACATTCCTTTATTTCCTCCAAGTTTTCAAAGAATTTAGAATCAACCCCTGATTTTCTAAAAGTAGAGTTATCAGTCAAGAATCCAGGTGGGATTATCCAAGCGTAGTTAGTGTTTAGAAACTCTAGTATTTACATTAGTGAGCACAATCTTATTGAAAATCTATTAGTCATTCCCATGCTAGAATTCAACATTTTACTAGGGATGGACTGGTTCTGAACGTATAATTCTATGATCAAATGCAGAAGCAAGGAAATCTCAGTAGTCTTGAATGGAAAACATACAGTTATCTTCCATGGAGATATATGTCAACCTAATATTTGTCTATAAGAACACCTATATCCTTATTTATGGAGTTTATCGGTGAAGAAGAAGAAGGAAATGAGAGTTTGAGGATAGAAAATGTCCCCATAATCCAGGAATATATTGAAGTATTTTATGAGGAGTTACCCTGAACTCCCCTAGAAAGAGTGGTAGAGTTCTCCATTGAACTCATACCTGGATCCCATCTGATATCAAAGACCCTATATAGGATGGAAAATGTGGAGCCAGAGGAGTTAAAGAAACAACTACAAGATCTTTTGTAGAAGGGTTGAATCTGATGGAGTGTGTCTCCTTGTGGAGAACCAGTTCTCTTTGTGAAGAAGAAGGATGGATTGGTGTGGTTATGCATTGATTATAGAGAACTGAATGGGATCATAGTGAACCAAAAATACCCTCTTCCAAGAATTGATGACTTTTTTTACCAAATTTGTGGGGATCAATTATTCTCTAATATTTATCTTCGATTTTTTTATCATGAAATGAGGGTGAAGAAAGAAGATATTCCAAAAACTGCCTTCCGATCAAGATATGGGCATTATGAGTTTGTTGTAATGCCATTCTGACTGACTAATGCACCTGATATTTTTATGGATTTGATGAATAGAGTCTTTAAGGACAACCTTGATAAGTTTTTGGTTGTTTTTATTGACTATATTCTTATATATTCCAAAAGTATCAAGAGCGTGAGGATCATATAAGGTTTATTTTGCAAACTCTAAAGAAGGAGAGGCTTTTTGGGAAGTTCAAAAAATGTGAATTCTAGTTACAACAAGTTGATTACTTGGGAACATTGTTACTAATTAAGGAATCATTGTTGAACCTAAAAAGACAATAGTTTTATAAGAGTTTCCTCATCCAATAACAATAACTAAGATTCATAGTTTCCTTGTATTAGTGGGATATTATAGAAGGTTTGTGAAAAACTTTTCATGACTTTCTAATCCATTAACCAAGTTAACTTGTTAAGGGTTCATGTTCGTCTGGAAAAACAAGTGTGAGCAAAGTTTCCAAGAGCTGAAGAAGAGATTGGTTACTACAACCTTGTTAACTCTTCCCTCAAGTGGAGAAGGATTAATTATTTTTAGCAATGTATCTTTAAAAGGGATTGGGTGCGTCCTCAGGGAAAATAACAAATTCATTGATTATGCATCTCAAAAGTTGAAGACTCATGAGTAGAACTATCCTAAACATGATCTAGAGCTGGCTACAATAATTATTTCTATGAAGATATGTAGGAACTCTCTTTATGGGGAGAAATATGACATATACATAGACCATCAAAGGTTGAAGTATATTTTCACAAAAAAGGAATTGAACATGAGACAGAGGATATTTTTGGAACTTCTCAATGACTATGATTTTTCAATTCATTATCAACCTAGAAGAGAAAACAATGTCGGTGATGCATTAAGTAGGAAAGTCCCAGTTGTTCTTTCCATGACGAGGATTCAAAGAGATCCTTTGATTAATGACCTAGTAAAGCTGGACATGGGAATTATAAGGGAAGGGACATTATCAACCCTAAACCAAATGATTTTTCAACCATCATTACTAGAGAAGATCAAGAAATATTAGAAAGAAGGTCCTTTGTTATAGAAGAAGTTTGAGGCTATGAAGAATGGGAAGTTTCTTGAGTTCAATATTGATCATGAAAGTGTACTATAATTTCTTACTAGACTTTGTGTTCCATCTATTCCAGAATTAATGAATGAGCTAATGGATGAAACTCATAGATCTACTCTCTCTATACATCCTGGAAGCAGAAAAATGTATAGGGACCTTCATGATCATTATTGGTGGGATAATATGAAAAGAGATATTGCTGACTACACTTCTAGGTGCCTAGTATATCCGCAAGTGAAGGCAGAGAGACAACATCTTAAAGGGGTATTTCAACCACTACCCATACCAGCATGGAAGTGGGACAATATCACTATGGACTTTGTCACTGGTCTCCCAATAACTTCTAAATGAAACAATGCGAAATGAGTTATTATGGACCATCTCACCAAGACAACCCATTTTATCTCTATTCAGGAAGATTTATCTCTTGATCAACTTGTCAATATTTACATGAAGGAAGTGGTAAGGATGCATGGAGTTCCACTTTCTTTCATATCTGGTCGGGATATAACATTTACATCAAAATTATAGGGAATTATTTAACATACTATGATAAATGAATTGAATTTCGGTGCGGCCTATCACCTCCAAACTGATGGATAATCTGAAAGGAATATTCATACACTTGGGGATATTCTGAGAAAATGATAATGTAATTTAAAGGTGGGTGAGATCAACATCTCCCTTTAGGTGAGTTCTCTTACAACAATATATTCCTTTTGAGCATTCAAATGGAACCCTATGGAGGTCTATATGGGAAGCGATGTAGAAATCCTACTTGTTGGCATGAAGCTAGTGAGTGAAAACTTCTTGGGCCTGATCTTATGCAAGAAAAGATAGAAAAAGTCCATGACATCCAACAACAAGTTAAGGAATATTAGAGTCGGCAAAAGATCTATGTAGACAACCATCGAAGGGACTTGGAGTATGATGTTGGTGAAAAAGTATTTCTTATAATTTCACCTTGGAAGAGAGTCATGAGGTTTGGGAAGAAAGGGAAGATCAACCCTAAGTACATTTGCCCCTATGAAATTATTGATCGCATAGGAGCAGTGGCCTATTGACTTTCACTTCCTTCAAATCTAGAAAAAGTTCACGATGTCTTCCATGTATCCCTTTTAAGGAAGTACATACCTAACCCTTCACAGGTATTGAATCCAGAGATGTTATAATTAGAACATGACCTCTCTTATGAGGAGCAGCCGGTGGAGATCTTGGATCATAGAGATAAGGTTCCACACCATAAGACAACCCACCTTGTTAAAGTGTTGTGGAGGAACCAAAAATGTGAAGAATCCACGTGGGAACCACATGACTCTATGAGGTATAAGTACCCATACATTTTCAATTCTTAGGGTTCGAGTTAAAATTTAGGGGTTGGAATTCTTCATGGAAGTAAGAATGCAACGACCCGATCTTTTGAATAATATTTTTTCCTAAATTTCTGTGTTATTTTGTACTCCAAAAAACTATATCCTTTAAATAGTGAAGTTATACCATTGGGTTTTGACTGTTATATGACCATTGATCAATATGATCGTTAAAAAAACTATTAAAATTAAAATTATTTTTTATAAATACAAGTGGTCTTAGTTAATTGATACAGAAAGAAGAGTTGATGGCCTCATCCAGTAGACTCAGGCCGTATGAAGCCCGTCTGTTAGAGCTTGGGAAGGAGGTAACATCTATGGGCTTTGCTTTATACCAATCCCAAATTGAGCTTCAATATGTAAATCTTTAATGGAATCACATAAGGGACAAGTTCAAGCTGATAGAAATCACCACTCAAACAATGTTGTCTAAGCCACCCCAAGATTTTATCACCATAGCACACCTTACACTTAGGTCCTATGCATGTGTTATAAAAGGATATGTAACGAGTCCTTAGATGCTTTTTGTAATCCCATGGTATAGATAAAAGAATTATTTGTTATTATGGAAAAATTTGTGCTTTTCAAATGTCTGGATAAATATAGGATGAATATTATTGTGGAATTAAAAAAAAAGGTTATTTTAAATATTTTTGTATACTTTAAATAATTAATAATGTGAAATAATTTAAAAAAAAATTATTTTCTATAGTTGTGATCAGTAAAAAAATTTAGAGTCTAATAATTTCAACTTAATTTTTAGGGAATAGTTTTGTATGAATAGTAACATACCCTTATGAATAGTAATTAACAGAAAAGCATCCAAAAAAATAGAAACTTCACCCGTGAATGTATAAATATAATGTAGACATATTAAAAGTGAAAAGAATGATCATAGTATATGTAACATCCCAGGTAAATAAAGAACATCACATTTTCATATTTACTAATAATTATGAATTAAATATTAATTTTACTTTAAAGGGGATGTTATGATTCTATGGCATACCAGATATGAAACAATGATTTTCTTTGAAATCTTACATTTCACACAATGCTGAGTCATACTGAAAAATAATAATATAATATTATTATTTTAAATAGTAGTTAATGCATAGCCTTTGTAATGGTGGGAATGAGAAGAACTAACTATAATATAATTATACATGTTTTTTAAATGTTTTTACATTTATCCAATAAATTTTAGAGCCTTAAAATAAGAAACAATCTATATTTAAGCATAAATACCCTAATATTCTTTAAAAGGTCGATTTACCACCTTTTAATGGCGTAGCATATTTAAATATAGTTTTGGTCACTTTTATATGTTCTATTTGACCAGATAAAATTATTCTTTAGAATTGGGACACCAAATTTACTTTTGGTAATTTTTCGGTATTTTTCTGATAAAATTCATTTTTTAATGAATAGTGAAAAATACAGTATTTTAATTCAAATACAACTTTTAATATAGTTTATTGATATGGTAAGATTATATTTTTATTTGGTTTTAAAGTTTACATAAATTATATTTTTACCATTTAATCCAATTTTGGTCATTGGAATTAATTTCACTTTGAAATTGGACATAAACAAGTGTCAATCTTTTGATAGTTATTGTTTATTAAAAACAAGCTATTTGTTTTGACAAGGAGAATTAATTATAAATTAATTAAAGAAAATTCTATGTTTTTAATTTCATAAAATAGACATCATTTTTTAATTTGGAATATCAAATATATCTTAGGCTGAATTTTTGGTATTTTTCTAAAAATCTTCAATTTTTAATGAATAGTGAAACCACTTAGTAGTAGTTAAAAAAACCGACTTTTTCATTAAAATGAAAATTTACCACTTCTGTGAATTGAATTTTAAAAATTCAACATACATTGTTGTTATTATTATGTAAAATGTGGTTCAATAAGATTAAAATAATTTTTGGAGAATATTGTCTTTTGACTTTTATTTACTGCGGTTAAAGTTAAATAGGGTAATTTAAGATAAAAAGAATACCAAATTACCTTAACAATTGTCCTAAGCTTATTTTATGAGTAATGGCCGACCATGGGAATACTTGGGTCTATTTTGGGACCCCATGGAGCCTCTTATGATGGATAATGACACTTTATTTAAATTAACTTATATAAAATGCAAAAATGTAAAAAAGAAATATCTTTTATTAAATCAATTTTTACAGGGGGTTATATAAGTCTTATTTTCGACTATAAATATTAATTGGAAATATAATAAGATTTCATACTTTATTGTATTTTTTTATAATTTTTAGACATCTTATAAATTTAATTATTAATGACACAATAATGATGCAATATTTACCTCATTAATAAAGGATTTAAATAAATAAGATTATAAATATTAAAAAAATATCCAAAACCTATCCAATTATTATTGGATGATTTTATTTAGACCATGAGTCATCTTATATTCGACATTAATTAGTTTGGGACCTTAGGAAACCGAATATAATTATATAATAAAATAATATTTTCACACTTTTCTAAAGAGACCCTCCCCCCCTTATAAGAGGACACCACTTATAACCCATTCATAACAACTCTCAAGACCCTTGTCTCATACAAAACCTGACCAAATAAGATCTCAAAATCCCTATAATTCTCTAAGAATCCATACCTTAGGCAGAAGGAACTTCAAGAAGTCCTTTTGGTTCAAACCAAAGGGAGTTACCCAAATTAAAGGTAACAGTTTCTCTTAACTTTTTTTCTTTTATTTTACCTCTCCAACCCCTAAAATATTTTTATTACTTAAATTTATAACAAAAACAATATCCTAATTATACTAGGATTTTATTATGAGAAGTATTATAACTATACTTACACACACCATTATCTAATGGGTTAAGAACATACTGTTTCTGTGGATGGAAAACTAACGTCTCACAAAACGATGATTGTTC
Organism: Viscum album; assembly: GCA_963277665.1. Taxonomy (NCBI): domain Eukaryota; kingdom Viridiplantae; phylum Streptophyta; class Magnoliopsida; order Santalales; family Viscaceae; genus Viscum; species Viscum album. The sequence continues at coordinate 329,868,295 of OY728158.1, forward strand.
AAATATCTCCTGCCGCCTTCATGGTGGCCTTTATAAGGGAACTGTATTTATATATGATATAAATTATGTTTTTTATATATTTTTCTGTTAGTTTTATTTTCAAACATACCTTTATACTTTCCAATATTTGCAAACACGATAATTTCATTTTAGAAAGTGCAGACTACCGCCCCATCACGATGATATTATTCGTTTATGACAAACATGGATTGAAAAAGGGATGGAGTTAATGAAATTATGTAACATATATATCATATTATATTATACTAAAATTATAATACACCAATTTATTATTTTGTTTTCATTCCTTTAAATATAAAATAGAAATGAAAGTAGCGTTTATGCATACGTACAGCTTACCGTTTCCATGAACGATGCGTTTCATTTATTAATTCCAAATGATATGGAATATTATAAATAAATATACACTGTATATATATGATATATATGATATTTAAATCATGAATATAATTCTGGAGATAATGGAATTTTTACCACATCAGCAATTTGTAATTATAAAAAGTTCATTTTTGACTAATGTTCCTAACATCGACCAAATGTCCGCTATGAATTCAAATAAATCACTAATTATAATATCAAGGTAATAAGTGATATAAAATGAATAATAAACATTAAAAAAGTTCTTAATGAATTAGATATTATCTTAAGTTTATTATTTAGGTAGAACACAGAACATACGAGTCACGTCGGACACGAGGTAAGGGGATTCTTATCTCACTTTTAATTCCGTGAGATTTCTATTGTTTGCCACATTTTTATTGCATGTGGTGTATTGTGTACTTAATTTTGATATAAATTATCATGATTCTAATTATATTAATGTTATTATATGATTCATTTGTTGGTTATTAAATTTTTTTCATATGACTCAGTTGATTACAACGTGGTAAAGGGTTTCATCACAATTTTTATTCCCGTGAGATTCATGCTATATTTGCCACTATTTCCTTTTGTGTGGTGTATGTACTGCCCATGATTGTACTAATTCTGTAATATAATTTCATTTATGAGTATTTAAATCTTCATTATATGATACTTCTTTCATGTGGTGTATGTTTTGTAAGTTACCAAATCAGAAAGGGAACCTTTCACCCTCCTCTTTTTAAAAGACTTGTTTTCATTATGTATTTTAATTTACATCTTATTATATTGGGATATGTTCTTATATATCCTTATTGATGTAAATATTATTTCCAAGGGATTATATACACATTTTTTATCTCATCAAATCATTTTATATATTTTAAAGTAAAGCCATTAGGATTTCGTATTTTTGCAAGGGAACTTCTTAACCCAATTTCAATTCATTGGGTTAAACTTGTAATTCTTGAATATGTCGTCCTATGAATATGTGTGAATGAACTCTGATTTTTTTACACTTAATATACACTTATATTGGGTGTATTTATATTTTTCACACATAATTATATGATTTATTTATCCTTAATTTAAGATACCGTCTTTATAAGGGATTCAATCTCAATTTCCATTTCCATTTAGAATTCCTTTTTGATATGCACCAATTAACTCTTATATGGTGTATATACTGTACATTGTCATATTATATCATGAATCCCTTTATTCTCATGATATTATAAAGTTATGATTAAATTTTATTCTATAATTATTTTTTTAAAGAGTCTTTAATTTTATTAAAAACTCTCTAACTAAAATATCATTTTAAATGTTTTAAAGATTTATTATTCTAAATATTTAACTTTAATGTACATGTTTTAAAAATGGTTTTGAGTATTTATTTTTATGGAAATTAATGTTTTAAAATTATAATTCCATTAAAATATTTAAAGTGGTATGTGACACATTGATTCAAAAATCTCTTTTTAAATTGTTTATGAAAATTGATTGATTATTTCAATATCTTGAAATTACTTCATGTGATTTCAAATGTAATCTTATTAGTGAAATGTTTATATTTTCAATATTTTATGTGTTATGATGGTACTTGGACATTTGATGGATGGTTACATGATAAACCATATGACAAGTGGTGCCTTGATAAACCAGGACAGGTGGTTACATTATAACCTCCAATGCATTGGGTATGGAAGTCGGCCATATGGCTATTCCATTTAGTGATGTGTGTGGAAGTCAACCGTATGGTTATTCCACATAAGAAAGTTTATTTCTCAAGTTAACTTTATATGTTATGTGTTCTTCATATGGGTTTTTTGGTAATATTTTGGTTACAAAAATTGTAAGCAATGATCTTTTATACAGTGATGAGTATTTACTACTACTTAAAGGTGAAAATTATTACTTATGATGAAGTATTGATGGTTTACTTGTTGTTTTGAAAAACTAATAGTTTTCCTTCTTTGTGTAATCCTTACTATTATTTTTATTCTCATCCCAAGTTTTTAAAATGTTTTTCATAGGACATAAAGTGGAATAAGGTCAAGGATGGGATCAAGGAAAAGTATTGTTGTCTAAAACATGGAAGTAGACATGACGCTTTTCAAGAGTTTTTATTTTGTGAAAAAATGGAAACTTAGTAGAAGTTTATACTTTGAATTTTTTGAGATGTAATGTAATTTTTATACCTAATTCTCTAAAAATATAAACCTGAAAATATCCTCAATGTGAATTATTCATTTAATTCATGATTATGTAATGTTTAAGGTCGAGTCCTTATAGTTGGTATCAGAGGTCGGTTTAGACAAAATTAGGGATTATGAGTTTTCTTTAGACACATGGTTAGTCCCTATGTCTATTATTTTAGATAAATAATTATTTTATAACTTCTTAAGATCAAGGAATGTCAGTTACAAATTGAAGGAGGAGGATGTTTAATGAAATTCCTATCTCTTTATGATGACTTTCTTGCAACAATTTTTTGAAATTCATTTTTGGATGATTGTGAAACTTTTTCTAGCATAAAACTCACTTGAAAGAAGTTGTTTGAGATATCAAACACATCCACTATACATCTTTATCATCATGGATCATGGGTTGTATTTACACAAATCATATTTTCAGAATATTCTAATATTTTCAAGAAAGGTAAATATTATCAAGGACTTTTGAAATATTTTACCTTATAACAAGATTATGAAACAGATTATGATTTTGAAAAATGTGCTAAATAAGGAGACCCTTATTCAACCTATTTATATTTTATTTTACAATATAGTCTCTCAGCACATACTTAAGGTATTTTAAAAGGAATATTAATTGAATGTTTCAACTCAAATTTGGTTTGACTGTTTTATAGAAATCATATTTTGTCAAAAGTTTTGAAATTTTATGTCATACATGATTATTTTCAAAAACTGTTTTTCTTTGAAAACCCATATGACCCATGTTGTACGAGGAGTATTTGGATGAAGGAATCAAATGAGCTTGAAGGATCTCAAAATCATTTTTTAAATTCATGGACCTTCTACCTACATGAACAAGATGTTGACGAAACCAAGTGGACACCACGATCAAGGTATGATGTTATTTATATTAGGGATCGTTTTATTTTATCATATGGTGGTGAAATAAAAAAAGACAATATATATACAAGACTTCAAGAATTAAGAAGTTGAGATCATAATAAATTGGTATGAAAATGATATGTATAAGGAAACCATTGAGGTTAAAACATGTAAGGTTTATTCTTGAGTTTTATAAAAATGATAACCCGTAGGATGGGTGACAACCCGTCGTGTCCGGCACGGCTGCAGAAATTGAACCCACAACAGAAGGGCGATAAGGGCGCATCACCTACCACTGGCCTACATGAAGTCCCTGGTTAGTATGACTTATTATTTTTAGTTAAATTATTTTATTGATCAATAATATGTTGATTTGGGATCTTATGGTTTATAAAATGGATATCCTTAGTATAAGAAAATGATTTCAGGATTAAGTGATAAAATTGATTTTGGAAGAAGTTATATCTTTTAGGAACACTATATGATTAAGAAAAATAGAATACTATGGGATTATATTTGTGGAGTAATGGTTGAAATTTATTTTTGGAATAATATCTATTTTATTTGTAGAAATATTGCAACTTGGGTTATTTATGGAAATAATTAACCTATCATTGAGAATATGTGATTTGGAACATTATTCTTTAGTATGTGACTTTAAGAGTAGTCTATGTTTTTGGAGTTAAATTTTAAGATTTACTATGGAAGACTATGTGATTAAATCCTTCTATGTTTTGGTTTTCAATATTAGTTTGGATTATTTTGAAGAATTTTTAGTACAATTGTGTATAGAATGGTTTTTCTTGAACTTTGTGTACTTTTTTGTTCAATTTTGGAGATTAATAGTAGTATTTCTTTTTATAAAGGATTATCCTTTTTTGGAATTATATGATCTCATACTAACCATTTGGGTTTTAGTTGACATCTAAAGAAAAGGGAAATATATATTTCTTATTTTTTGGATTATGTGATTCTCTAGAAGACGACTCTTGCGCTTTTGATGTGACCAAGCCTTTTTGAATGCTCATTGGTCGGGGAACAGATTATTTTTTGGTAGAAACTTATTAAATGATGAAACTCGACTAGAAGGTAAGTAAACTTCCTTATGTTTTTATTTTATATAGTAAATAAAATCCTCAAAATTATGAAAAGGAACATAAAACCAAAAAATGTTGTTGGTTTACCTTTCCTACAGGGTAATCAAAGACCGTTTAACACATCCTAAGTTTGTGATTTTTTGGTGTTTAACTTTCTCCTAATCATGTTATCTACCACTCTCCTTTAGAACTTGATGAGTTTTTTTCTCTTCCATATCCATGTTTTCATACATGGAATCATAGTATGTGTTATCTTGGGTGACCTTTTTCTTCTTCTTTTTTCTTTTAAAGTGATAGTTATATTAACAATTTTACAATGTGGGACTTTAAATGATGTTTTTGAGCCCAATTTTAAAATTTTAAGGATGTAATTTCAAAAAGGGGGGGAACGATGTAACATCCCAGGTAAATAAAAAACATCAATCTTTCATATTTAATAATAATTGTGAATTAAATATTTATTTTACATTAAAGGGGATGCTATGATTTGATGGAATACCCGGTACAAAACAATTAGTTTCTTTGAATTCTTAATTTGCACACAATGCTGAGTCATACTGAAAAATAATAATATAATAATATTATTTTATATAGTAGTTAATGCCAAGCCATTGTAATGGAGGGAATGAACATAACTAACTACAATATGATTATACACCTTTTTAAATGTTTTTACATTTATTAAATAAATTCAAGATCCTTAAAATAAGAAGAAAACTATTTTTAAGCATAAATACTCTAATATTCTTTAAAAGGTCGATTTTACACCTTTTAATAGAGACCAATATTTAAATATCGTTTTGTTCACTTTTATATGTTCAATTTGACTAAATAAAATTCTTCTTTAGAATTGTGACACCAAAATTTATTTTGGTTAATTTTTGGTATTTTTCTGATAAAATTCATTTTTAATGAATTTTGAAAAATACAGCACTTTAAATCAAATACGCCTTTTAATATAATTTATTGATATGGTTAGATTATATTTTTATTCATTTTTAAAGTGTAATTAGATTATATTTTTACCATTTAATCCAATTTTGGTCATTGGAATTAATTTCACTTTGAAATTAGACACAAACAAGTGTCATTCTTTTGATATTTATTGTTTCTTAAAAACACGCTATTTGTTTTGACAACGAGAATTAATTTTTAAATTAATTAATGAAACTTCTATGTTTTTAATTTGGTAAGATAAATATAATTTTTGAATTCGGAATATCAAATATATATTAGGCTGTATTTTTGGTATTTTTCTAAAAAGCTTCAATTTTTGATGAATAGTGAAACCACTTGGTAGTAGTTAAAAAATAGACTTTTTCATTTAAATGAATTTTTACCACTTCTGTGAATTTAATTTCAAAAATCCTACATACATGGTTATTATTATTATGTAAAATGTGGTTCAATAAGACGAAAATAATTTTTGGTGAATAGTATCTTTTGACTTTTATTTACTACGGTTAAAGGTAAATAAGGTAATTCAAGGTAAAAAGAATATCATAATGATACCAAATTACCATAACAATTGTCCTAAAATTTTTGTATGAGTAATGGATGACCATGGGAATCCTAGGTTTGATTTGGGGACCCCATGAAGCCACTTATGAATGTAACGACACCCTATTGTAATTAACTTAAAGTAATGAAAAAATGACATAAATAAATATCTCTTAGTAAATAATTATTTACATGGGTTTATATAAGTAATCTTTTAAAATATAAATATTAATTGGAAACATAATAATATTTAATACTTCATGGAATTTTTTCTATAATTTTTAGACATAATATAAATTTAATTATTAATGACACAATAATGATGCAGTATTTACCTCATTAATGAATGATTTAAATAAATAAGATTATAAATATTAAAAAAATATCCAAAACATGTCCAATTCTTATTTGATTATTTTATTTCGACCATGAGTCATCTTATATTCAACTTTAATTAGTTTTGGAACTTAATAAACTGAATATAATTATATAATAAATTAGTATTTTTACACTTTCCTAAAGAGCCCCTCCTCCCCCTAATAAGAGGACCCCACTTATAACCCATTCCTAACAACTCTCAAGACCCTTGGATCATCCAAACCCTACCCAAATAAGATATCAAAATCCATATCCTTCTCCATGAAGTCATACATTAGGTAGAAGAAACTTCAATAAGTCCTTTTGGTACAAACCAAAGAGAGTTACCCAAATTAAAGGTAACCGTTTCTCTTCACTTCTTTTCTTTTATTTTACCTCTCCAACCCCTAAAATCATTTTATTCCTTTCTTTTATAACAACACCAGTATCCTCAATATACTATGATATTTTTATGAGAAGGATTATGACTATACTTACACACACCTCCATCTAATGGGTTAAGAACATACTATTTTCGTGGATGGAAAACTAACGTCTCACGAAACGATGATTGTTCAAATATCTCCTGCCGCCTTGATTGTGGCCATTATAATGGCACTATATTTATATATGATATAATTTTTTATTTTTTCTATATTCCCTTGTCAGTTTTATTTACAAACATACCTTTATTCTTTCCAATATGTGTAAACACAATAATTTCATTTTAGGAAGTGCAGACTATCGCCCCATCACGGTGATATGATTCATTTATGACAAACAACGAATGAAAAAATGATGGTGTTAATGAAATTATGTAACATATAAATCATATTATATTATACTAAAATTATAATACACTAATGTACTATTATTTTTTCATTCATTTAAATATAAAATAGAAATGAAAGTAGTGTTTATGAGTACGTACGACTTACCATTTCAATGAATGGTGCGTTTCATTTCTTAACTCCAAATCATATGGAATATTATAAATAAATATTGTCATGACCCCTCCTTGAGACCCATGCCGTGACTACCCCAAGCCCGCCTCCCATAGGCCAGGGGCTGGAGACTAGCACCCATGCGTAAATCCTAATAAAAGGGGAAGTCATTGCCTTTATAAAGTAAACAAACACCACAGAGTAAGCAAGAAGAAGTAAACACTAAGTAAAACTGGGTACAATAGTAAGTGCAGAAAAGTAGGTGGGCCAAAATACAAACCCAAACTGAATGTAAAGTACAACTGAAAATAATGTACATCAACTGAAATTAAAGCAGCAACGTCGATTCGTCCACTAGAAGTCCCACCTGAAAGGTGGGTACAGATAGCCTCCTCAGCTCCTCGGGTCCTGCCGTCTGCTCCGTGTACGTCCCGCCCAGTGGCCCACCTCCAGGTACAAACTTTCTCCACAAACCTCAACCACGATCAGCACTGTCCATCGTCTGCATCCAACAAAACATAGTGTGGGCATAGCCCGTGCAGGGGTGAGTATACGCTACTCAGTACGGACCCCGAGACCCCAGAAGGTCTCCCAGAATTCACAATGGATAATCCACAAAGGAAAGATACAATCAGGAAGTAACATCCAACACTACATAGGTATATGCCCATACATATACCTAAGTCATCAATTCTAGTTCGGCTCCAACATCCGAGCCCATGTTCGATCACTTCCACACAGGATAGTACAACCCAATCCACATAGGAAAGCACAACACAATACACATAGAAAGAAAATCAATCATATAGAAGATAATGATTGAAAGTCAAGACTCAGCTCACACAGGTATACTTCTTCGTAAGGTGATAGAGATGATCAGATGTAGCCACTGATTCATCTAAGATGGGTCCCACATAGGATACTAGACCAGATAAGCTATCAGACCCACGTAGGATACAAGTCCAGCTACTCTGTCGGACCCACGTAGGATACTACAACAAAGGTCAAAAACTGTCAGACCCACGTTGGATACAAGAACAGTAGTACTGCCAGACCCACGTAGGATACAAGAACAGTAGTCATCACCGTCGAACCCATAGAGGATTTTAGTACGATCTTTATCACTACCGAACCCACAGAGGATTTTAGTGCAGTCGTCGTCGCTACCGAACCCACAGAGGATTTCAGTGCAGTCGTCATTATCGTCGCAGTCGCAGCCAGCTCTAGGGTTCCCGCACACAACATGCTCGATTCCGGGAGGGTCCGCTCCATGATCCAAGGGGGTCGATACATCAACTGACACGTAGTCCGGTGTTGATGTATCCCAATGTTCCGTCTCTACAAAAGGAACTCAACGCGATAGACGGTGCGTCAATCGGATGCCCGATCTGAGAGTTATTGGCCTTTTCGTTCCAGGGGCCCGGTTGGATTTTAAGTAAAACCAAACTGAGTGAACTCCAACTACATCCAAACCTCGATCGGAGTAAGCTAAAAGGTCCGTTTCACTATGAGGAAGCCAACAAAGTTGATGGCACATCAATCAGACGTCCAGAGCTCAAGTTATAAGCGTTTCTACTCCGAGGGTCCGGTTGGTTTCGTGTTTGAATCAACCCGACCATACCCAAAGTTATCTGACACCTTGAGTGTAATATACCGAAACGATGGTCTCGATCCAAGGATCGTATCGCAACTGACGGTGCATCAATTATTGGTTTTTAGCCAAAGTTAGGGTCATTTAAACAAACCTGTCCGGTTTTAGGGGATTTTGGGCCCGGACCGACCCGGCCCATGACCCCATGCGTTGGCCTGAACCGGGTCGACCCGACCCGGGTCCGGCCCACTAGGGCGCAGCCTAGGCCGGCTGGCATGACCCGGCCCAGCCAGCGTGGGCGGCCCAGCCCGGCGCGGGCGGCCCTGCCCGGTGCGGCCGGTCCAGCCGGCGCGGCCGGTCGGCCCTATGTGGTGTCGTGCGCCGCGTGAGCGCAGAAGGGGGGGAACCAACACCCCCTTCGAAGGGGCGGCGACCCACAGGGGTCCGCCAGCTTCTTTGACCGGGGGTTTAATTCTGCCAGTTTTCGGATCTGGTAGGCCGTAACGGCCGGCTAGTGTGCCGCGCGGGAAAATCCGGTCCTGCCCCCTGTGCACGGGCGGCCGGCGGCTCCGGCCGCCCTCTCCTACTCTGCCGCAGCGCGATGGCGCCGCGCCCCTCTGCTGCGTCCCGCTCCGACCGCGGCCTCCTCGCGGTTCTCCGGCACGGCGCTGCGGCGTCGCGCCCCTTTGCTGCGGCCCGACTCTGGCCGCAACTTCTTTCAGCCTCAACAGCGCGGCGCGACGATGCCGCGCTTCTTCGCCGCATTTCTCTTGCTTCCACATGGTGCCGTTGCACCGCACTTCCTTTGTTCATGCCGCAACAAATACAAAATCAACGGGGGGGGGGGGGGGGTGGAGGGTCAGCCATGTTCATGTGGTCCGACCTCCTCCCGTTATAACGATAACAGTCGGCCCAAAATAAAAGATGAAGAACGAAAAAGAATATTCATGAAAAAAATTAACCCCTACCTAAAGGAGTTGTCAAACAAGGGTCGTCATGGAAAAAGGCCGTCACAGAAGATGGCGTCGCGGAAGACGGCGTCGCGGATTGAGGCTCCGTAAGTGTCGTCAGCGTTCGCCCGATAAAGGATGCGTCACGTCATCATTCTTCGAAGAAGGCGTCTCTCATTGGCTGCGGAGAGGGAAGAAGATGGTAGGATGATCTCCCCTTGCGGTGACAGAGTTCTTCGTCGTAGACTCGGCGTTCTTCGTGTTCTTCGACGAGGAAGATGATGTTCTTCAGAGTGCAAGAGTTCTCTCATCCAATTTCTCTCACAAGAAAACAACCCCCAATAAAATAAGACTTTGTCTTATTTTATTCACACACACACACAAATGTCAACATTAATTTGAAATTCCAAACAATCCCATTCAATTAATTAAACTAATTGAAGAGCCTTTAACAATCCAATTAATTGCGAGAGTTGACATGTCATTTAAAAGGGGTGTGGTTGTGTTACACAATTAAATGCACGAGGGAGGTTTAAAGGAATTTTAAGGGGTTGGGATTGTGTGGGCCCCACTACACTAATATCCTACTTAGAGGAGTTAGTGTGTAGTGGGTCCCACTCCAACCTCCATGCATAGGTTAAAACTACGTAGAATAGAAATAAAAATTGTTGCACAAATTTTTATTTCATTCCATAGTTAACCCATTTTTTTTATAACCTCACCCGAGCAAACGCAACTCTAGATAAGGTGTTAATAAGCAATTATCGACACTACGGTTTCATCGGTGCCCTTGGATTTCGATTCCGAGCACCAGTTCAAAAGTTAGGAAAACCTGCTCGTTTGTTCACTGAACGTACCTGAGCTAAACTTCGGAAATTGATTCCGGGCACACCGGGCCTCAAAATCAAGAGCCGTCAGAAACTGCGTACTTGCAAATTCCCAAAAAAATTAAGAAAAAATTTCCCTTGAAATTTACGGGTCTTTACATTACTCCCGCCTCAGGGATTTACGTTCCCGTAATGATACATCAAAAACTAGGGAAAAAAATAAGGGTAATGAGCACGCATCTGAGCCTCCCACACCCAAGTGCTCTCCTGGAGGTTCCCATGCTGCCATCTGATGCACACTAGAAGAATTTACAGCCCACATAGGACCCGCTTTTGTCGATCCTCGATCTCCGCCAGGACCTCCTCAAAAGTCTCCCCATCTTCAAGGTCCAACTCCCCATGGTCAATGATATGCGTCGGGTCGTGCACGTATCTCCTCAGCTAAGATACGTGAAAGACGTCATGCACCCAGTGCAACTGAGGTGGTAGAGCCAGGCGATAAGCCACTTCGCCTATCCTGCTGAGAACCTGGAATGTTCCGATGAAGTGCGGAGATAACTTGACGCCCCGAACAAATCTCCATAATCCACGTCAAGGTGAGACCCGCAAAAAGACGTGGTCGCCAACCTAAAACTCTAGTGGTCTCTGTCTCCTGTCAGCATACGACTTCTGTCGGCTCTGAGCTGTCCTCATCCGCTCCTGGATGACCTGGACCATCTCTGTCGTGGCCTAGGCCTTCTCTGGTCCCACAAGTGCTGACTCCCCAGGGTCCGTCTAGCACAGAGTTGATCTGCAAGGTTGGCCATACAATGCCTCGTATGGTGTCATCCCGATGGTGGAGTGGTAGCTGTTGTTGTACGTAAACTCCACCAAGGGTAGGTGATCCTCCCAGCTGCGACCAAAGTTGAGGACACATGCACGTAGCATGTCCTCGAGAGTCTGAATGGTGATCTCTGTCTGACCATCTGTCTGAGGGTGAAAGGTGGTGCTCAGATGTAGTTGCGTCCCGAATGCCTCCAGCAACCCCTTCCAAAGCCGGGCAGTAATGAGAGAATCTCCATCAGAGATGATATATGATGGCACACCATGAAGTCGTACAATCTTCTAAACGTAGAGACGTCCCAAGCTCTCTACAGAGCCCTGCTCTCTGATGGGTAAGAAGTGGGCCGACTTGGTGAGTCGGTCGACAATCACCCAAATGGAGTCGTGACCTCTGTACGTACGTGGCACTCCAGTCATGAAGTCCATAGATATCCTATCCCACTTCCACTCCGGGACCTCCAAGGGCTGCACTAAGCCTGCTGGTACCTGGTGCTCCACCTTCACCTGCTGACAGGTGAGGCATCGAGAAACAAATTCAGCTACAACCTTCTTCATACCCAGCCACCAGTGCTGTCTTCTGAGATCTTGGTACATCTTCGCTACTCCTGGATGTACCGCTAAAAGGGAAGTGTGAAACACCCTCAGCACCTCCACATGTAAAGCAGCTGGTACCATGGTACGTCCTCTGAAAAGGACTTCGTGCTCTCCTCCTATAGAGAATCCATCAGGTACCTATCCTAAGGATATTTTTGCACGCCGCGTCTCACAGTCAACGTCCCCACGTTGTGCCTCTCTGACCCGCTGAAGAAGTGGAGGAGTGACTGTGAGTGACTAAATAAAGGATGCTCCATCTCTATCCACGAAGGATATCTGCAAAGAGGCTAGCTGCTCTATTACCTCCCCAAGTAGCTGAATGCCCGTCCTCTTGCTGAGAGCATCGGCTACTACGTTCCCCTTTCCAGGTGTATAGACTATCTCAATGTCATAGTCCTTGAGGAACTCGAGCCACCGCTGGTGTCTTAGATTCAGGTCCTTCTGCGAGAAGATGTATCTGAGACTCTGGTGGTCAGAGTAAACTGTAATGTGCTCGCCCATTAGATAGTGTCTCCACATCTTCATAGTTAAGACCACTACTGCTAAATCTAGGTCATGGGTAGCATAGTTCTGCTCGTGATACTTCAACTATCGTGATTCATAGGCGATCACTGACCACTCCTGCATCAGGACACACCCGAGTCCTTTCCCTGATGCATCGAAGTAGACTACCTACCCTACTCCCTCCTCTGGTAGCCTCAAGATAGGTGCGTTGGTCAATCTCTGTCTTAGCTCCTAGAAGCTCTACTGACATCTGTCTAACCACACGAAGGGTTTCCCCTTCTTTTTCAAAGCAGATAGTGGTGCCGAAACTCTGGAAAAGTCTGGCACAATTCTTCGGTAGTACCCAGCTAGACCCAAGAAACTCCGCACCTCTATCACGCTCCTAGGTGGCTCCCAAGATAGCAATGCCTCGATCTTCATAGGATCCACAACAACTCCCGCCTCAGAGATGACGTGTCCCAAGAAGTGGACCTCATGTAACCAGAACTGACACTTCGAGAGCTTAACATAAAGCTGGTTCTCTCAGAGTGTGTTCAGTACAACCCCAAGTGGTAGGCGTGCTCCTCCTCAGTGGTCGAGTATATCAATATCTCGTCGATTAAAACCATGAAAAATCAATCGAGGTATGTATAAAAGATCTTGTTCATGAGACTCATGAACACCGCTAGAGCATTGGTTACGTCGAATGGAAAAACCAAGAACTCATAATGGCCATACCGACATCTGAAGGCCATTTTCTGCATGTCCTCTTCCCGAACTCTGAGCTGATGATAGCCTGACCTGAGCACTATCTTCAAGAACCACAGTGCTCCCTTGAGCTGATCGAAGAGGTCGTCAATCCTCGGTAGTGGATACTTGTTCCTCACGGTCACCTGGTTTAGGCGACAATAGTCGACACACAGTCGCAAGCTCCCATCCGCCTTCTTGGCGAACACAATCAGGGAAGCCCAGGGTGAAACACTGGGTCAGATGAATCCCTTGCCCTGCAAGTCCTCCAGCTGTACTCGTTTGTCTCGAAGCTCAGCGGGAGCCATCCGATATGCTGGAGTGGATATCGGGGTTGTCCCGGGGTATAGGTCAATATAAAAGTCTACTTCTATGTGAGGAGGTAGTCCTGAAACGTCGTCAGGAAAAACGTCTGCATACTGATCCACCACTATAAGAAATCTTGGACTCTACACGTAAACTGCTCATAGGATGAGGCTAGCCAACTGGTGAGTGATGAGCTGTCCTCACCTCTGCGTGAGTCCATCCTTCGCTGCAAAGGCTCCCTTCTCGCCGGTGAAGGTGAACCTGATCCCTTCGGTGCGGACACACCGCACCTTGCGCCTAATACAGTCAATCTGAGCATGGACTTTAGATAACCAATTCATGCCCAAGATGACGTCGTAAGGCCTAGACACCGCTACAAGAAGTTCCCATCTGAAGCTCTCACCTCCTAGAGTAATCTCGCACATCCATCACCAGTGTGTAATCATCGAGTATACTCCCGTAGAAGTCTCTAGCCGTAAGGATCGAGCCAACGGCTCCGTCGGAATCTCCAAGCTCCGAACAAGGGCAACAGCAATGAAAGAATGAATCACTCCTATTCCTATAAGAACTGAAGCAAGGGTGGAGTAGAAACAGATAGTATCTCGAATCATCTCTGGTGCGCCGTGGTCATAGGCCTCCACTACCTGAAGCTGAGCCTGCCTCTGCCCGCCAGCTCCCTGTGGTCGGGGTGGACCTCCTGGTGGTAAAGCCTCAAAGCATCGCCCACCACCTGCTTCTCAGCCATCTCCCCTACCTCATCTTCCTGCTCTCTGCGGACCGCCACGGTCAACCCTCTGCCTCTGCCTGGGTGGCCGCTCAACTGTCTGCTGCTCCTCTCCACGGCGGGTCGGGCAGTCACGAGCCATGTGGCCCTGCCCGCCGCATTCGTAGCACTTTCTGCTCCTTGGAAGGCTGGATCTGCTCTGTGTGCCCCGCACCTCTGAGTCAGTGTCCTAAGGTCGTCCACCTGATGGTATGGTCCGTCTGGAACCCTGTGACATCCGTCGACTACCAGTTGCAGACGACTCTTCTACATGCCGCCCTGCGGTAGGTCTCGCTGCTGGTGTAGGCTCAGCAAAAAATCTCTCTATGAGAAGGGCTCGCTCCAGTACTCCTGCCTGTGTTAGAATGCTGAGGGATATCATCGATGCCCTGATATCATGCCTCAGTCCCTGCTCGAAGGTCCGGGACTGGAAGAATGGGTCTTGTACCATGTCTGTCGAATAGCGCTAGAGATTGGTATATCTCGCAGTGTACCAGGCGACCTTCATGATGCCCTACCAAAGTTGTAGTAGCTCCTGGATGCGCACCGCACGGAGGGTGGCTGGGACGAAATCCAAGCGGAAGAGGCTCTCAATGTCCATCCAGAGGAGAGATTCCTCATCATGCACATGGAGGATCAAGCTCCACCATCTTCCTGCTGCTGCATGTAGGATGCTCACTGCAAGGATCACCATGTGGTCAGCTGGTGTCCCCACTATCTAGAAAACTCGAACTACAGCCTCTAGCCAATACTCGGCTGCCTGAGGGTTCATCTCCTCGTTGAACCTGGGTGGTCACAGACGCTGAAACTCATGCACTGCACTAAGGTGACTTGCACTCTCAGCGGCTGGGGCTGGTGGCATTGGTGGCTTGACAGGTAGTGGTACCGCTGGTGCCTCCACTAAAAAAAGGGCCATGCGCCGAGGCCTCGTCGCTCGGTGGGTTGTCGTCTCGCACAAAGATCGAAACCCTAGCTGGATGCCATCGGGGGGCCATCCTGAAAAGAAATAGGTGCTCCACGGTCAAAATAGTATATCTGGTGAGATGAAACAAAGTAATCACAAAGAAAACTTTTGAAACACACATGCAATCAATGTTTTCGTGCATTGAGTCAGAAATAAGAAGTCAGGTTCCTGGGGTACGGATACGTCAGCCGCCGCACCAACATTGGACTCCTTGGACTGATAACCACACTCAATACCCTTAACACTATTTCTTCACATAGAAGAAATATCAGAGTCCTGAGTTCTGCGGTAGAACCGAACTCCACTGATACCAATTTCTCACAACCCATCCTCGGGACCCGTGTCATGACTACCCCAAGACCGCCTCCCATAGGGCAGGGGCTGGCGACTAGCAACAAGGTGTAAATCCCAAAAAAAGGGGAAGGAATTTCCTTTATAAAGTAAAAAAACACCACAGAGTAAGCATGAAGAAGTAAACACTAAGCAAAACTGGGTACAATATTATGTGCGGAAAATTAATTGGGCCAGAATACAAACCCAAACTGAAAGTAAAGTACAACTGGAAAGAAACTACAACAACTGAAAGTAAATCAGAAATGACGAGTCGTCCACTAGAAGTCCCACCTAAAGGGTGGGTACAGATAGCCTCCTCAGCTCTTCGGGTCCAGCCGTCCGCTTCGTGTACGTCCCGCCCAGTGGTCCACCTCCAGGTATCGACTTGCTCCACAAGCCTCAACCACGATCAGCGCTGTCTGTCGTCTGCATCCAACACAACATAGTGCGGGCATAACCTGTGTAGGGGTGAGTATACGCTACTCAGTAGGGACCCGGAGACCCCGATGGTCTCCCAGAATCTACATAGGATAATCCACAAAGGAAAGATAAAATCACAAAGTACCATCCAACACTACGTAGGTATATGCCCATACATATACCTAAGTCATCAATTCCAGTTGGGCTCCAACATCTGAGCCCAAGTTCGATCACTTCTACACAGGATAGTACAACCCAATCCACACAGGAAAGCACAACACAATCCACATAAGAAGCAAATCAATCATATCAAAGATAATGATTGAAAGTCAAGACTCAACTCACATAGGTATACTTCTTCGAATGGTGATAGAGATGATCAGATGTAGCCACTGATTCATCTAATCTGGGACCCACGTAGGATACTAGACCAGCTATGCTGTTAGACCCACATAGGATAAAATTCCATCAACTCTGTCGGACCTACGTAGGATACTACAATAGAGGTCAAAAACTGCCGGACCCATGTAGGATACAAGAACAGTAGTTCTGCTAGTCCCACATAGGATACAAGAATAGTAGTCATCGCCATCGAACCCACATAGGATTTCAGTATGGTCTTTATCAATGCCGAACCCACGGAGGATTTCAGTTCAGTTCTCATCCCTGCTGAACCCACAGAGGATTTCAGTGCAGTCGTCATTGTCGTCGCAGTCGCAGCCAGCTCTAGGGTTCTCACACACATCATGCTCGATTTCGAGAGGGTCCTCTCCACGATACAAGGGGGTCAATAAATCAACAGACAAATAGTCCAGTTTTTATGTATCCCAAAGTTCTGTCTCGACAAAAAGGAACTCAATGTGATAGACGACGCGTCAATCAGACACCCGTTCTGAGAGTTATCGGCCTTTTCATTCTAGGGACCCGGTTGGTTTTTAAGTCAAACCAACCGGACCACACTCCAACTATGTCTAAACCTTGATCAGAGTAATCCAAAAGGTACGTCTCACTAAGAGGAATCCAAAAAAGTCAATGGCACGTCAATCGGACGTTCAGATCTCAAGTTATAAGCGTTTCTACTCTGAGGGCCCAGTTAGTTTCATGTTCGAACCAAACTGGCCATACCCAAAGTTCTCCGAAACCTTCAGTGTAATATAACAGAACGACTGTCTCGATCCAAGGATCGCATCCCAATAGACGGTGCGTCGATCGGAGGACTGTATCCCATGTTAGGGGCATTTAAACGAACCTGTCTGGTTTTAGGGGGTTTTGGGCCCGGACCGACCCGGCCCAAGACCCCCTGGGTCGGCCCGAACCGGGGAAACCTGACCCGAGTCGGGGTCTGGCCCACTAGGGTGTGGCCCAGCCCGGTTGGCGCGACCCGCCCCAGCCGGCGCGGCCCGTTGCGGCGACGCGCGCCGCTTGAGCATCGAAGGGTGGGGGGGAGCCGCCACCCCCTTTGAACGGACAGCGGACCCACGGGGGTCCGCCTGCTTCTTTGATCGGTGGTTTAATTCCCCCGGTTTTTGGATTTGGATGGTCGTAACAGCCGGCCAGTGTGTCGCGAGGGACCAGCCGGTCCCGCCCCCTGTGCACCGGCGGCTCCGGCCGCCCTCTCCTGCTCCGCCGCGGCGGCCCGCTCTGGTCGCGGCCTCCTTGCTGTACTCTGGCACGGCGCGACGGCATCGCACCCCTTCGCCGCGGCCCGACTCCAGCCACAGCTTCTTTCATTCTCAACAGCGTGGCGCGAGAGCACCGTACTTCTTTCCGCGTTCCTCTTGCTTCCACGTGGTGCCGTTGCACCGCGCTTCCTTTGTTTGTACCGCAACAAATACAACATCAGGGGGGGGAAGAAGGTCAGCCGTGTTCGTGCGGTCTGACCTCCTCCCGTTATAACGATAACATGTGGCCCAAAATGAAAGACAAATAACAACGAAGATTATTCATGAAAAAATTAACCCCTACCTCAAGGAGTTGTCGAACAAGTGTCATCACAGAAAACAGATGTCGTGGAAGACGGCGTCACGGAAGACGACATCGCGGATCAAGGCTCCGTAAGCATCGTCGGCATTCGCCCGATGAAGGATACGGTGCGTCGTCGTTCTTCGAAGAAGGCGTCTCTCACCGGCTACAGAGAGGGAAGAAGATTGTACAGTGATCTCCCCTTGCGGTGACAGTGTTCTTCGTCGTAGACTCGGCGTTCTTCACGTTCTTCGACGAGGAAGTGTATGTTCTTCAGAGCGCAAGAGTTCTCTCCTCCAATTTCTCACACAACAAAACAACCCCCAATAAAATAAGACATTGACTTATTTTATTCACACACACACACACATGTCAACATTAATTTGAAATTCAAAAAGATCCCAAATAATTAATTAATTTAATTGAAGAGCCTTTAACAATCCAATTAATTGCGATATTTGACTTGTCATTTAAAAGTGGTACATGTGTGTTACACAGTTAAATGCACATGGGAGGTTTTAAGGAATTTGAAGGGGTGGGGCTCGTGTGGGCCCCACTTCACTAATATCCTACTTAGAGAAGTTAGAGTGTAGTAGGTCCCACTCCAACCTCCATGCATAGGTTAAAACTACATAGATTAGAAATAAAAATTGTTGCACAAATTTTTATTTCATTCCTTAGTTAACCCATTTTTTTTATAACCTCGCCCGAGCAAATGCAACTCCAGAAAAGGTGTTCCTAAGAAATTACCGGCACTGTGGTTTCATCGGTGCCCTCAGATTTTGATTCTGAGCACCGGTTCAAAATTTAGGAAAACCTGCTCGTTCGTTCACTAAACGTACCTGAGCTAAATTTCATAAATTGATTCCGGGCACACCGGGCCTCAGAATCAGGAGCCGTCACAAACTGCGTACTTGTAAAATCCCAAAGAAAATTAAAAAAACATGCCCTTGAAATTTACGGGTCTTTACAAATATACATTTTATATATATTATATATATGATATATAAATTATGAATATAATTCTGGATATAATAGAATTTTTACCACATGGACAATTTGTAATTATACCACGTTCATTTTTGACTTAAGTTTCGAACATCGAAAAAATGTACGCTATGAATTCAAATAATTCACTAATTGTTATGGAAATGTAATAAGTGATATAAAAGGTATAATAAACTTTAAAAATGTTCTTAAAGAATTAGATATTAGCTTAAGTTTATTATTCCTGAAGAACACGGAACATACGAGTCTAGTTTGACACGAGGTAAGGGGATTCTTATCTCACTTTTAATTCTGTGAGATTTCCATTGTTCACCACTTATTTATAGCATGTGGTGTATTATTTACCGCCTTTTGATATTTATAATAATGATTCTCATTATATTCATAGTATTCTGTGATTCATTTGGTGGTTATTATCTTTTCGTCACACGACTCAGTTGATTACAACGTGGTAAAGGGTTTCATCTCACTTTTTATTCCCTTGATATTCTTTCTATATTTGCAAGTATTTCCTTTTGTATGGTGTTTGAAATTCCCATTATTGTAATATTTGTGTAATATAATTTCATTTATGAGTATTTACATCTTAATTTTATGATTCTTCTTTCATGTGTCATATTTTTTTTATATTACCAAATCGGTAAGGGAACCTTTCACCCTCCTCATTTTAAAAGACCTCTTTTTGTTATGTCTTTTAATTTACATCTTATTATGTTGGGATATGTTAGTCTATGTCCTTATTTATGTAAATATTATTTCCAAGTGATTAGATACCTTTATTTATCTCATTAACTCATTTTCTGAATTTTAAAGTGATGCCTTTAGGATTTCGATTTTTTGTAAGGGAACTTTTTAACCCAATTTCAATTCTTTGGGTTAAACATGTATTTATTGAATATTCCATCCTATGAATATGTGTGAATGAAATATTATTTTTTTAAAATTAATATAAACTTATATTAGGTGGATTTATATTTTTCACACATAATTATGTGGTTGATTTATCCTTAATTTAAGGATACCGTCTTTATAAGGGATTTCATCTCAATTTACATTTTTATTGAGTCTTCATTTTTGTTATGAAGCAATTCACTCTTATATGGTGTATATACTATCCTTTGTCATATTATATCATGAATCCCATTATTCTAATGATATTATATAGTTATGACTAAATTTTATTCCTCAATTATTTGTATTCAAGAGTATATCATTTTATTAAAAACTCTTTAACTAAAATATCATTTTAAATGGTTTAAAGATTTATTATTTGAAATATTTATCTTTAATTTCCATGTTTTAAAAATATTTTTGAGTGTTTATTTATATAAACATTAATGTTTTAAAACTATAGTTCCATTAAAATTTTCAAAGTGGTATGGGACACTTTGATTCAAAAATATCTTTTTAAATGGTTTATAAAAATGGATTGATTATTTCAATATCTTGAAATTACTTTTTGTGACTACAAATGAAATGTTATTAGTGAAAAGTTTATATTTGCAATATTTTATGTGTTATGATGGTACTTGGACATTTGACAGGTGGTTACATGATAAACTATATGATGGGTCGTGCCGTGATAACCCAGGACGGGTGGTTACATTATAACCTCCAATGCATTGGGTATAGAAGTCGGCTGTATGGCTATTCCATTTAGTGATGTGTGTGGAAGTCAACCGTATGGTTATTCAAATTAAGAATTTTTATGTCCCAAGTTACCTTTTAATGTTATGTGTTTTTTATATGGGTTTGATAGTAATCTTTTGGTTACAGAAAGGGTAATTAATGATCTATTATTCAGTGAAGAGTATTTACTAATTCTTAAAGGTGAAAAGTGCTGCTTATGATAAAGTATTCATGGTTTACTTGTTGTTTTAAAAAACTAATAGTTTTTATTCTTTATGTAACCCTTACTGAGCTTTTTATTCTCATCACAAGTTTTAATTTTTTTTTCACTTGACATAAAGTGGAATAAGGTCAAGGACGGGATCAAGGAAAAGTCTTGCGTTATAAAACATGGAACTAGTCATGAATCTTTTCAAGAGTTTTTATTTTGTGAAAAAATGGAAAGTGATTAGAAGTGTCTACTTTGAAAATTTTGAGATGTGATGTAATTGTTATACCTAATTCAATAAAGCTCTAAACCTAAAAAGATTCTCAATGTGAATTATTCATTTAATTCATGATTATGTAATGTTTAACACTGGGACCTTATAGTTGGTATCAGAGGTCGGTTTAGACAAATTTTGGGATTATGAGTTTTCATTAGACACAAGGTTAGTCTCTATGTCTATTATTTTAGTTAAATCCTTGTTTTATAACTTTTTAAGATCAAGAAATGTTAGTTACAAATGGAAGGAGGAGGATATCGAACGACATTCCAATATCTTCCTGATGACTAGCTTGCAATAATTATTGCAACGTCATTTTTGGATGATTGTGAAACTTTTTCTAGAATACAACTCACTTGCTAGTAGTTTTTTTGAGATATCAAACACCTCCACTATACGTCGTTATCATCATGGATCATGGGTTGTATTTAAAAAAAATATTATTTTCACAATATTCTCATATTTTCAAGAAAGGTAAATATTATCAAGGAATTTTCAAATATTTTACCTTATCATAAGATTTTGAAGAATATAATGATTTTGAAAAGGTTACTGAAGAAGGATTCCCTTGTGAAACCTATTTATATATGCTTTTACAATATATTCTCTCAGCACATACTTATGATATTTTAAAAGGAACATTAATAGAAAGTTTCAACTCAAATTCGGTACGACTGTTTTATAGAAATCACGTTTTATCAGATGTTTTGAAATTATTTGTCATTCATGATTATTTTCTGAAACTGTTTTTCTGTGAACACCCATATGAATCATGTTGTACGAGGTGTATTTGGATGAAGGAAGCAAATTATTTTGAAGGATCTCTAAATCATTTTTGCAATGCATTGACCTTATACCTACATGAACAAGATGACGATGAAACCAAGTGGACACCATGATAAAGGTATGATGTTATTTATTTCATGGATCCTTTGATTTTATCATATAGTGGTGATATAAAAAAATAAAATATATATAATAATTCAAGAATTAAGATGTTAAGATCATAATAAATTTGGATGAAAATGAGAGGTATAAGGAAACCATTGAGGTTAAAACATGTCCGGGTTATTTGGAGTTTTATAAAAATTACAACCCATAGGATGGGTGGCACCTCATTGTGTACATCAAGGCCACAGGAATCGAACCCACAACTGAAGTGTGACAAGGGCGCATCACCTAACACTGGCCTACATGAAGTCCCTGGTTAGTATGACTTATTATTTTTTGTTAAATGATTTTATTGATCAAGAATAAGTGTATTTGGGATATTATGTTTTATCAAAATTATATCATTATTATAAGAAAATTATTTGGTGGATAAGTGATAAAAGTGATTTTGGAAGACGTCCTCTCTTTTGGGAACACTATATGCTTATGAAAAATAAAATACCATGGGATTAAATTTGTGGAGTAATGGATGAAATATAATTTTTTAATAATATATTTTTTATTTGTAGACATATAGAGATTTGGGTTATTTATAAAAATATTTAATCTATCATAGAGAATATGTAATTTGGAAAATTATGCTTTAGTATGAGACTTTAAGAGTAGTCTATGTTTTTGGAGTTAAATGTTAAAATTTACTGTGGAAGACTATGTGATTAAATCTTTCTATGTTTTGGGTTTCAATATTAGTTTGGATTATTTCGATGAATTTTAAGGACAATTTTTTATTGAATGGTCGTTCTTGAACTTTTGGTACTTTTTGTTGAATTTTGGAGATTAATAGTTGTAACGCCCCATCCCCAGTTACCTAGAGATAGTGCATTATTTTAATACATTGGCATGATTACAAGGAATCATGTCCCAAAGGACTAATGAGTTTAGCAGTAATGGAAAATAGATTGCATACAATAACTTTACATTAAAATTTCAGTCATAAAACAAAGAATAGATAGTTCATTGAGAACTCCATTGGTCCCTTATCTTAACTGTGCATCTCAAGCATAAAACACTAGTTGGGATCCTGGGAAAATAAAACATAAGAAAGGGGTGAGATCCGATGCTCAATAAGGGTAAATAATTTAGTAGAAGCTATAAAATTTTAAAGCAAGATTTGTAATAAAGACAAAATCCTTTTAAACATAAACTTGAACATAATATTGAAAAAATAAATCAAACATTACCATATAAACATGCACTTGGATATTCTACTAGTTGAATAATCACATGAAAAAACTAAATTCATAATGAGGGAATATATAGTACCAGACTTTAATTTATGTGTCAAGGCCTCATGCCAGGACCTATGGGCACACTGTAACCGGACCCAAACTTGGAGAGCCTCTGTAACCAGACTCCATCTCGGGAGCCTCTGTAATTGGACTCCATTCCGGAGAGCCTCTCTAACTGTACTCCACCCCAAAGAGCCTTTGTAACCAGACTCCATCCTGGTGGGTCTGCTGCAACCAGATCCCAACAAGGAGGGATTACTTTTACCGATCCTTAACCTAGAGGGATAACTTTTACCAGTCCCCAACCTGGAGCATACTGGTCTAACACATTCATCTTAAGAATAGGTTAAAATATACCATAAACATTCGTATTAAAACTAGAATAAGAAATGTCAATACTTTAACAATAAACCATGAATGGCATTAAAATAACTAATCCATAGTCAAACATATCACAAAACCTTAAATAAAATATGGAATATTTGTATCATGATGAAACAACTTCAAACGAGTATAAAATTTATCAAAGGATGTTAACATAGATGAAATCAAAACTATTTGGGAGAAATATCTTTATCTATTTTGAAATCATTTAAGAGTGACAAAATTATAATGAACAAAATTATTTTGAAAATATTCTTATAATCTTGTAAGGGAAGCTTAGATGATGTTATAATGTCAGAAAATAGCCGGACCTGCTGTATAAGTTAAAAAAATACATTCTTACCTTAATTTTGTCGAAAAGGTTATAAAGGACCTTGTTTGGAAAGTGATGGAAAGATTACATTATAAAATTCAAACAAGGGTATAAATGAATTAACCCATAGTCTAGTAAATATTAATAATGTTTTGAAATACATTTTTATGAAACATGGAAGTGGATGATAAAGAGGTTCCAGTAGATAATTACATATAAACAACCTCAGATAATGAAGAGATTGTAGAATTAATCCTTACCAATTCGGTAACATATGAAACATTTTCCATGAAAGATGTATCATACAATAAAGATGTAAATACTCATAAATTAAAGTTTATTACAAAATGAATACAATTATGGATAGTACATACACCTCACAAAAGGAAATAGTGGCAATATAACATAAATCTCACGGGAATAAGGAGTGAGATGAAAACCCCTTACCTTGCACTTTTCTTTATTCGAGGGTACGTTTAACCTCTTATATGAAGATCATAGTATGTTATTAAATTATAAAGGAACCATATTAATTTTTATGATATCATACATGATTCATTTATTACTTTACACTACCCATTTATTAATAATTTCCAGGTTAAATTAATATTTTGGTTAATAATCGCTTTCTTTATCGTACATGTTTTAAATTATTACTCTTGATTGTATCACTTAGATCATGATTTTAGTAATTCTAGAATATAAAACCTGATTTATATATCATATATTTTTATAATATAAATATGTATAATAGACATATATATGAAATGAAAAACACCATTCATGGAGACGGTAGTCCGTATGTACACATAAACGTTATTTCTGTTTTCATCTCGTATTGAATGGAACTAAGTGAATAAGATACAAGTAAGTACACACACACACACAAACATATATATATATATATATATCTCCAGTAGCATTATTATTTCATATATGACATACATATTAGTAATATATATATTTTTATAATCTTCGATGAATGGTGAACGTGGAAATGAATCCCATCGCGTCGTGGAGACAGTAATCCGTACGTACGCACGAGCGACAACATCATTTCCTTAAAGGTATGAAATTGGATGATATATTAATTTTACAGAGAAATTATCATGTTATTTTCATTATTTATATACATATTACTCATCATTATATCCATCCAAATAACATAGCGTGGAATAATAAATTACACCACAGCGTGGAGACGGTAAGCCGTACGTATGCACACATGGTGACATTATCATTCATAATATGGATATAATAATGAATATATTTGTTCCATATTTATAATATAATGACAATATAAAGTATATATTGGATTTATTATTTTATAATTGAAACAACAAATAAATAGTAAGCGGAAGAATAAGAGAACTTGAAAGAGGGTGGTGAAATCATTACCTCTTCTTCATGTTCTTCCTTTTTATTTGATCAAAAGGGATCTTTAGGTTGACTTTATGACCAAAATAAGTTCTATATAATGAAGGTATGATAGTTGGGAATATATTTGGGTAGGGTTTTTCTGAGACAAATGGATTTGGAGGTGTGAATTTGAGAGAAGGGGAAGTGCCCTTTTATAAGAGGGGTGAGGGGGACCTTAGTAAAAATTAAATATATTATTTTATAATAAATTCATTTTCGGTTTCTAATGGCTACAAAATGAATTATTTAGAGGATAAGGTGGGTATGGGTCGAAAACCACTCAACCAATAGGTTTTAGATAGGTTTAGGTCACCATATTAACCTTAACATTTAGATTTAACTCTTAGTTAAATAGTTTGACTTTTACCATGTCTCTTTGTATTTTTATGTTATATGGTTAATAAACTTACTATAAAATGCCAATAGAACCCCAATTGGTTTATTAATGACATATATATTATTATATAAGTATTTTTTTTGAGCCATATATTTTTAGGATTATTATATCAATTAATAATATAATATTTGTTTTTAGAACAATTTTATGTCAATTTTGACACTATTTGATATTGGTTTTTTTGTTAAAATCATAACAGCATGATTACTTTAAAAAATATTTATCTAACCAACCCTTAAATTTCATAATAACCTATAAAATTAGTGAAATTTATAAAAAGTCTCAAATTACATTTTATTTGGATATTTATAATGTCAATTATTTTAATCTTTCATTAATACGGTAATTACTGCATCATCATTGTGTCATTAATAAATTTAATTATTTAATTTCTAAAAATTATAATTAAATTACCATTATGTAGGAAATATTTTTATATTTCTAATTAATATTCATAGTCTAATTTATATTAAGTGTAACCTTATATTAAAAATGTTTTAGTTATTAGACTTTGAATTTAACTCTTTTAACTTTATTTTGAATTAAATAACAGTAAATGTCCAAATCTAATCCAAGTGGAACAAATAGGTTCATATTTTATTCCTCTGGTTGTTTTTGGTAGAATTACACTTAACCAATAGAATTAGGGCATGTGTTAGGGTAAGAATAATATCATTTCCCCCTTAATTACCCTTTTTACTTTTAACTGTGGTAAATAAAAGTAAAAAGTTTCTATTCACCAAAAATTATTTTTATCTTATTGAACCACATTTTTTACTTATATCAACATTTTCTCTCAATTTTTTGAAATTACACTCATAGAAGTATTAAAATTATGTTTTATGATCCTTCTTACTCTTTGGATTACAGGTATTGCTGGATTTTACCTTCCTTCAACTGGGCGCCATTTCTATACAATGGCATACACTAGGTCAGTTTATGAATTTCAATGTACAATCCAAACTTGTAAAATACCTAACATAAATTGAATAGTTTATGGATATAATCCATAAAAATTTTTTCTTTGAGGAGGTATAAACTCATAAATCCTTTATAATGATTTGTAAAGAAAATGAGAATTATCCTAAGAAAATCCCCCAGGAGTGTCATAACCAAGAGTGAATCAAGGCCCATTATCATGCACCAGTTCTCGTTCGAGTCTAGATCAATGCGGTTTTTTCATGTTTTACCCCTAGGTACATCTGTGCTAGAGCCGCCTCTACCAGATCGTATCTAGACAGGGATGTATTTTCTTGGAAAACTCACAAAATCTCTATATTACCAAACTTATAAGAAGTTATTCTATACTAATCCTCAAAGTATATCATAGGGTAATTCCCTCTAATCAATGTTTATCTAAATCTAGTTTCTCAGGTTATTTCTAAAATTCCTCTTCTATCAACTATAACGCCCCGTCCCCAGTTACCCAGAGCTGGTGAATTATTTTAATACATTGGCATGATTGCAAGGAATCATGTCCCAAAGGACTGATCAATTTATCAGTCTTCAAAAACAGATTACATACATTAACATTACATTACAATTTCAAACATAAAACATAGCATAGATAGTTCTTTTAGAATGGGATTGTTCCCTTAGCTTAACCCTATATCTTAATCATAAAACACTTCTTTAGAACCCGGGAAAATAAAACATGAGAAAGGGGTGAGCTCAGATGCTCAGTAAGGGTAAATAATTTATCAGAATCTATAAACATTTAAGGAAAGATGTGTAATAAAGAAAAAATCCTTTTAAAAATAAACTTGAACATAATATGGAAAAAATAAATCCAACATTACCATAAAAACATGCACATGGATATTCTACTAGTTGAATAATCACATGAAATAACTAATTTCATTATGAGGGAATGTGTAGTACAAGACTTTAATTTCTATGTCAAGGCCTCGTGCAAGGACATATAAGCTAACTGTAACCGAACCCAAACCCAGAGAGCCTTTGTAACCGGACTTCATCCCGGAGAGCCTCTGAAACCAGACTCCATCCCAGAGAGCCTCTCTAACCGGACTCAATCCTGAAGAGCCTCTGTAACCGAAATCCATCCCAGAGGGTATGCTGTAACCGGACCCCAACCCGAAGGGCTTACTTTTACCGTTCCCCAACCTAGAGGGATTACTTTCACCAGCCCACAATATGGATAATACTAGTCCAACACATTCATCTTAAGAAGTGGTTGAAATATAACATAAACATTCGTATTAAAACTAGCATAAGAAATGTCAATACTTTAACCATAAACCATGAATGAAATGAATATAACACATCCATAGTTAAACATATCAAAAAACCTTAAATACAATATGGAAGATTTGTATCATAATGAACCAACTTCAAACGAGTGCAAAATTTATCAATGGATGTTAACATAGACGAAATCAAAACTATTTGAGAGAAATATCTCTTTCTATTTTGAAATCATTTAAGAGTCACATAATTATAAAGAAAAAAATTATTTTGAAAAAATTATTATATGATTTTAAGGGAAGCTTTGATGATGTTATGATGTCCAAAAATAGCCGCACCCACTGTATAAGTTAAAAAAAGACATTCTTACCTTAATTTTGTCGAAAAGGTTATAAAGGACCTTGTTTGGAAAGCGATGTTAAGATTCCTTTATAAAAGTAAAACAAGGGTATAAATTACTTAAACCATGGTCTAGTAAATATTGATAATGTTTTGAAATACATTTTTAATAAATTTGTAAGTGGATGATAAAGAGGTCCCAGAAGATAATTGCGTATAAACAACCTCTCATAATGAAGAGATTGTAGAATCAACCCTTACCAATTTGGTAACTTATGAAATATACACACCATGAAAGATGAATCATAAAATGAAGATGTAAATACACATAAATTAATGTGTATTACACAATTAATACAATTATGGATAGTACATACACCACAAAAAAGGAAATAGTGGCAATATAGCATGAATCTCACGGGAATAAGGAGTGAGATGAAAACCCCTTACCTTGCACTTTCCTTTAGTAGAGGGTATGTTTAACCTATTTTATGAATATCGTATTATGTTATTAAATTATACCATAACCATATTAGTATTTAATATATCATACATGATTCATTTATTACTTTATACAATCGATTTAATAATAATTTCCATGTTAAATTAACATTTCAGGTAATAATCAGTTTCTTTATCGTACGTGTTTTAACTGGTTACTCTTGATTGTATCACTTAGATAAAGATGTAAGTACTTCCAGAATATAAAACAAGATTTATATATCTTATATATTTTGAATATAAATTTTTATAATAGACATATATATGAAATGAAAAACACTGTTTATGGAGACAATAGTCCATACGTGCGCATAAACATTGTTTCCGTTTTCATCTCGTATTGAACGGAACTAAGTGAGTAAGATATATGTAAGTACACAAACACACAAAAACACACACATATATATCCAGTAGAATTATTATTTAATATATTAAATACTTATTAGTAATATATATATTTTTATATTCGTCAATGAATGGTGAACGTGGAAATGAATCTTATCGCATCGTGGAGACGGTAATCCGTATATACGCACAAGCGATAACATAATTTCCTTAAAGGTGTGGAATTGGATGGTATATTAATTTTACAGAGACATTATAATGTTATTTTAATTATTTATATAGATATTACTAATCATTATATCCATCCAAATAACATAGTGTAGAATAACAAATTACACCGCGGTGTGGAGACGGTAAGCCGTACATATGCACGCAAAGTGACATTATCATTCATAAGATGGATAGAATAATGAATATATTTGTGCCATATTTATAATAACATCAAAGTATATAGAGGATACTGGATTTATTATTTATGAATTGAATCAAAAAAGAAAGTGTAAGTGGAAGAATAAGAGAACTTGAAAGAGGGTGGTGAAATCATTACCTCTTTTTCGGGTTCTTCCTTTTGATTTGACCAAAATAGTTCTTTAGGATGGGTTTCTGACCAAAGAAATTCTTATAGGATGAAGGTAGGATAGTTTTGAGGATATTTGGGTAGGGGTTGGCCGACCCAAATGGATTTGGAGGTGTGAATTTGAGAGAAGGGGGAGTGCCCTTTTATTAGAGGGGTGAGGGGAACCTTAGAAAAAACATAAAATATTATTTTATAATAAATTCATTTTCGGTTTATAATGGCTCCAAAATGAATTAATTTAAAGTATAAGGTGGGTACGGGTTTTAAAACACTCAACCAATAGGTGTTAGAGAGGTTTAGGTTACTATATTAATCTTAACTTTTAGATTTAACTCTTAGTTAAATAGTTTGACATTTACAATGACTATTTGTATTTTTATATTATATAGTTAATAAACATACTATAAAATGCCAATAGAACCCCAATTGGTTCATTAATTACATATATATTATTATATATGTCTTTTGGTCGAACCTTATATTTTTAAGATTATTATATCAATTAATAATATAATATTTGTTTTAAAAACTATTTTATGTCCATTTAGACACTATTTGGTATTTGATTTTTTATAAAATCATAAAAACAAGATTACTTCAAAAATAATTTTTTTCTAACTGAACCCAACATGTCATATTAACATAGAAAATTATTGGAATTTATAAATAGTCTCAAACTATATTTATTTGGAGATTTATAATGTCAATTATTTTAATCTTTCATTAATATGGTAATTACTACATCATCATTATGTCATAAATAAATTTACTTATTTAATGTCTAAAAATTATAATTAAAATACCATTATGTCAGAAATGTTTTTATCTTTCTATTGAATATTTATAGTCGAATTTATCTTATGTGTAACACTATATTAAAAATGTTTTAGTTATTAGACTTTGAATTTAACTCTTTTAACTCTTCTTTGAATTAAATAATAATAAATGTCTTAATCTAATACAAGTGAATCTAACCAATAGAAGTATGATATGTGTTAGGGTATGAATAATATCATTTTTACCCGTAATTACCCTTTTTTTACTTTTAACCGTGGTAAATAAAAGTAAAAAGTTACTATTCACCAAAAATTATTTTTATGTTATTGAACAAAATTTTTCTTATTGATATCAACCGTGTTTCTATGATTTTTAAATTCCACTCACAAAAGCGGTAAAATTATGTTTTATGTGAATTTTCAAATTCTCCTAGGAGGTGGGTAAAAGACGTTGAAATGTTCAATAAAATTCTATATATATCATATTATTACAAAATGACTCCAATGAGTTACATTGAACATATATAGGTATTATGTATCTATTTTGAACTTAAATAAATTTATATAAAATAAATAATTATTTAAATA
Organism: Viscum album; assembly: GCA_963277665.1. Taxonomy (NCBI): domain Eukaryota; kingdom Viridiplantae; phylum Streptophyta; class Magnoliopsida; order Santalales; family Viscaceae; genus Viscum; species Viscum album. Next base: position 329,899,562 of record OY728158.1, read on the forward strand.
AAAATTCAGTTTTAAACAATAACTCAATGTTTTTCACTATTCAACGAAAATTGAATGTTTTCTGAAAAATACCAAAAATTTACCCTATGCTAATTTTGATATTCCAAATTAAAAAAATGATTCCTATTTTAAAAAATTCAAAACATATAAGTTTCATTTATTAATTTAAAAATAATTCCTATTTTCAAAACCAAAAGGCATATTTTTAAGAAACTATAACTATCAAAAGATTGACACTTGTTTATGTCCAATATCAATGTGAAATTACTTATAATGACCAGCATTGGATTAAATGTGAAATATATAATCTATTTATACTTCCAAAACATTAAAATGTCTAATTTAACACTATAAATTATTTTGATTAAAAAAGTTGTTTTGAGTTAAAATATAGTATTTGTCACTATGCGCCCAAATATGAATGTTATCAGAAAAACACCAAAAATTTATTGAAACAAAATTCTTATGTCTTGATTCTAAAGAAGAAGTCTATTTTCTCAAATTGAATATATAAAATTTTCAAATATGGGATTTAAAAAGGGTTCACCATTAAAAGGCGGTAAAAGTGCATTTTTTTGAAAAATACTTCTTTTATATGAAAAAAATGAATTAGTTCTTACATTATGTCTAAGAAACTCATAATATGGATTGTAAAATTATAAGGATTTTATATAGTTCAAAATTCAGTTAATACTATTCATAACAGCTTTTGAACGACTAGTTTGGTTTAGTTGATGTCTAAAGACAAGGGAAATATATAGTTCTTCCTTTTTGTATTATGTGATTCCCTAATAGATGATTCTTGCACTTTTGATGTGACCAAGTCTTTTTTGATGCTCATTGTTTGGAGAAAAGATATGTTTTTGGTAGAAACTTATTAAAGTATGAAACTCAACTTGATGGTACGTATATTTCTTTATGTTCTTATTCTGTGTAGTAAATAAAATCCTCATAATTATGAAAAGGAACATAAAAGCAAAAAACGTTTTTGGTTCACCTTTCCTACTGGGTAATCAAATACCATTTAACACATCACGTGTTTGTGATTTTCTGGTGGTTAACGTTCTCTTATCATGTTTTCTACCACTCTCCATCAGAACTTGATGGTCAGTTTTCTCTTCCATATCCATGTTTTCCTACATGGAATCCGAGTATGGGTTTTCTTGGGTGACCTTTGTACTTCTTTTTCTTTATTTTAAAGTGATATTTTTACTGAATCTTTTCCGATGTGGGACTTTAAATGATGTTTCTTAGCCCAATTTTAAAATTGCGAGGATGCAATTTCCGAAAGAGGGGAATGATGTAAAATCTCTGGTAAATAAAGAACATCACATTTTCTTATTTACTAATAATTTTGAATTAAATAATAATTTTACTATAATGGGTATGCTATGATTTGATGACGTACCCGATACGGAACAATGAGTTTCTTTGAAATCATAAGTTGCACACAACGCTTAGTCATACTGAAAAATGATAGTATAATAATATTATTTTAAATAGTAGTTAACGACTATCCGTTGTAAGGGCTCGAATGAACAGAACTAACTTCAATATGATTATACATGTTCGTTAAATGTTTTTACATTTATCCAACAAATTCTAGATCCTTAAAATATGAAGGAATCTAATTTTAAGCATAAATCCTCTAATATACTTTAAAAGGTCGATTTGCCACCTTTTAATGGTGAACCCTATTTAAATATAGTATTGGCCACTTTTTTATGTTCTATTTGACCAAATAAAATTATTTTTAGAATTGGGGTACCAAAATTTAATTTGGTATATTTTTTGGTATTTTTCTCATAAAATTCATTTTATAATGTATAGTGAAAATACATTATTTTAATTCATATATGCCTTTTAATCTAATTTATTAATATGGTTAGATTATATTTTTATTTGGTTTTAAAGTGTACCTAAATTATATTTTTACAATTTAATCCAATATTGGACATTGGAATTAATTTCACTTCGAAATTAGACAGAAACAAGTGTTAATCTTTTGATAGTTATTGTTTCGTAAAAACCCGCTATTTGTTTTGACAACAAAAAATAATTTTAAATTAATTAATGAAACTTCTATGTTTTTAATTTGGTAAAATAGACATCATTTTTGAATTCAGAATATCATATATATCTTTGGCTGAATTTTTGGTATTTTTCTAAAATTATTCAATTTTTGATGAATAGTGAAACCACTTAGTAGCAGTTAATAAAACTAATTTTTTCATTTGAATGAAATTTTACCATTTTTTTTAATTGAATTTTGAAAATCCAGCATACATGGTTGTATTAGGATGTAAAATGTGGTTCAATAAGATGAAAGTAATTTTTTGATTAATAGTAACTTTTGACTTTTATTTACATTGGTTAAAGGTAAATAGGGTAATTCAATGTAAAAGGAATATCCTAATAATACCAAATTAACTTAACACTTGTACAAACCTTTTTTGAAGAGTAATTTCCGACCATGGACATCCTTGGGTCGATTTTGGGACCCCATGGAGCCACTTATGAATGATAATGAAACTCTATTTTAATAAACTTAATGCAATTTTTAAAATGATATAAACAAATATCTTTTAGTAACTCAATTTTTAAATTGGGTTATATAAGTCATATTTCCAACTATAAATATTCATTAGAAATATTATACGATTTACTACTTCTTGGTATTTTTTTCAATAATTTTTAGACATCCCAAAAATTTAATTATTAATGACACAATAATGATGTAGTATTTACCTCATTAATAAATGACTTAAATAAATAAGATTATAAATATTAAAACAATATCCAAAAACCGTCCAATTTTTATCGGATGATTTTACTTCAACCATGAGTCCCCTTATATTCAACTTTAATTAGTTTTGGGCTTTTAAAACGCGAATATAATTATATAATAAAATAATATTTTCACACTTTCCTAAAGAGCCCATCCTCTCCCTTATAAAAGGACAGAACTTCTAACCCATTCCTCACACCTCTCAAGCCCCTTTTCTTGTCGAACCCCTTACCAAATAATATATCAGGATCCCTCTCCTCCTCCTATAATCCATACCTTAGGATGATGGCACTTCAAAAATTCCTTTTGGTTTAAACCAAAGGGAGTTATAAAATTTAAGGTAACAATTTCTCTTAATTTATTATCATTTATTTTACCTCTCCAACCGCTAAAAAATTTTATTCATTTTTTTCATAAAAAAACCAATATCCTAAATATACTAGGATGTTTTTATGAGAATTTTTATAACTACACATACACACACCTCCATCTAATGGGTTAAGAACATACTGTTTCTGTGGATTGGAAACAAATGTCGCATGAAATGATGATTGTTCAAATATCTCCAACTACCTCTCATGGTGGCCATTATGATGGAACTATATTTATATATGATATAAATTATGTTTTTGTTTTCTATATTCTTCTGTTATTTTTATTTACTAAAATACTTTTATGCTTTCCAATATGTGTAAACATGATAATTTAATTTGAGAAAGTGCGGACTACCGCCCCCTCAATGTGATAGGATTCGTTTATTACAAACATAGAATGTATAAAAGATGGAGTTAATGAAATTAGGTAACATATATATAATATTATATTATACTAGACATATTATATACCAATGTATTATTATGTTTTCATTCCTTTAAATATAAAATAGAAATGAAATTAGCGTTCATGCGTACGTATGGTTTACCGTTTCCTTGAACGGTTCATTTCATTTCATAAATAAAAATGATATGGAATATTATAAATACATATAAAATGTAAATATATGATATATATGATATATAAAACATTAATATCATTCAAGTGACAATGGAATTTTTACCACATGGACAATTTGTATTTATAACAAGTTCATTTTTGACTTATGTTCCGAACATCGACCAAATGTCCGCTATGAATTTAAATAATTCACTAATTGTCATAGAAAGTTAATAAGTTCTATAAAAGGTATAATAAAACTTAAAAATTTTCTTAAGTAATTAGAGATTAACTTATGTTTATTATTCAGGATGAACATGGAACATACGAGTCAATTTGAACATGAGGTATGGGGATTCTTATCTCACTTTTAATTTGGTGATATTTCCATTGTTCACCACTTATTTATTTCATGTGGTGTATTGAGTATTTACTTTTTATATATACTATAATGATTCTCATTATATTCATGGTATTTTGTGATTTATTCTGTGTTTATTAACTTTTTTTCATATGAGTCAGTTGATTACAACGTGGTAAAGAGTTTCATCTCACTTTTTATTCTCGTGAGATTCATGCTATATTTTCCACTATTTCCTTTTTTTTTGTGGTGTATGTACTGACCATGATTGTAATATTTGTGTAATATAATTTCATTTATGAGTATTTAAATCTTAATTGTATTATCATTCTTTCATGTGGCATCTGTTATGTAATTTACCAAATCAGTAAGGGAACCTTACACACTCCTCTTTTTAAAAGAGTTCTTTTTGTTATGTCTTTTTATTTACATATTTTTTTGTTGGGATATGTTACCTATATCATTATTGATGTAAATATTGTGTCCAAGTGATTTGATAATCTTTTTTATCTCATCAACTAATTTTATAAATTTTAAAATGACACCTTTAGACTTTCGAATTTTTACAACGGAACTTCTTAACCCAATTTCAATTCTTTGGATTAAACTTTAACTTATTGAATATGTAATACTAGGAATATATGTGAATGAACTATTATTGTTTTACACTTAATATCCACTTATATTTGGTGTATTTATATTTTTCACACATAATTATGTGATTGAATTTTCCTTAATTTAACGATACCGTCTTTATAAGGGATTTCACTTCAATTTGCATTTCCATTGAGACTTCCTTGTTGTTATGCACCAATTCACTCTTATATGGTGTATATACTGTAGTTTTTAATATTATATCATGAATCCCTTTATTCTAAAGATATTATATAGTTCTGATTAAATTTTATTCTTCAATTATTTGTATTCAAGAGTCTCTCATTTTATTAAAAACACTTTAACTAAAATATCATTTTAAAATGTTTTAAAGATTTATTATTCTAAATCTTTATCTTTAATGTCCATGTTTGAAAAATGGTTTTGAGTATTTATTTTTATGGAAATTAAAATTTTAAAATATTAATTCCATTAAAATCTTCAAAGTGATATGAGACACATTGATTCAAAAATCTCTTTTTAAATTGTTTATAAAAATGGATTTATTATTTCAATATCTTGAAATTACTTCATGTTATTTCAAATGAAATGTTATTAGTGAAATGTTTATATTTTCAATATTTTATGTGTTATGATGGTACTTGGACATTTGAAGGATGGTTGCGTGATAAACCATATTAAGGGTGGTGCCGTGATAAACTAGGACATGTGGTTACATTATAACCTCCAATGCATTGGGTATGGAAGTCGGTCGTATGGCTATTCCATTTAGTGATGTGTGTGGAAGTCGAACATATGGTTATTCCACTTAAGAATGTTTATGTATCAAGTTACCTTTATATCTTATGTGTTCTTAATATGGGTTTTATGGTAATATTTTGGTTACAAAAATGGTAAGCAATGATATTTTATTCAGGGAAGAGTATTTACTACTACTTAATGGTGAAAAGTATTACTCATGATAAAGTATTCAGGGTTTACTTGTCGTATTGAAAAACCAACAGTTTTTCTTCTTTGTGTAACTCTTACTCAGTTTTTATGCTCATCCCATGTTTTTAAAATGTTTTTCATAGGACATAAAGTGGAATAAGGTCAAGGATGGGATCAAGGAAAAGTCTTGTAGTTTAAAACAAGGAACTAGACATGACTCTTTTCAAGAGTTATTATTTTGTGAAAAAATGGAAACTGAGTAGAAGTGTCTACTTTGAAATTTTTGAGATGTAATGTAATTGTTATACCTAATTCTCTAAAACTCTAAACCTGAAAAAATCCCGAATGTGAATTATTCATTTAATTCTAGATTATGTAATGTTTAAGGTCGGGTCCTTATAGTATAAGTTTTGGTATTTTTATATGTAATAAATACTTTATTTATAATTTTATAATTAATTTACTAATTTAAAATGGAAATTTATTTCCATAAGATATAATCATAAATTTTTACTTTATGTTCTTATGGTTATATGATAATTTTATGGGACCTTGATTACCTTTTCCAGGCATTACAAAATATGTTATAGTTTTAGAGTTGTTTTTTGAATAAATAATGATTTTATTTAATAATTAAATTAAAAATATTTAGAAAACTATTTTCATAAAATGGAGTTCATTTTTAAATTTAGATCATTGATATTATGTTAGGTTGAATTTATGATATTTTTATAAAATGTTTTGTTTTTCATTGAATAGTGAAAATATAGTTTTGAGTTTCGGTTGTTTAATGACATAAATAATGATGTAACAAGGATTTAGTAATTATATAATCATTATGGTAGTATTTTGAATAGTAATATATCATTTTAGGTGTCCCAAGTCACCAATACCAAGGGAAAATACCATGGGTAAGCCCATGGTTTCGAAAAAACCACTGATGAGGTGTCCTTTGGAAATTAATTAAATATTCCCTCACTTTTCCTATAAATACCAATACATTTCCTCATTAATTTCATTCCAAAATCCTCCTCAACGAAGTTATAGTATTTTTACCTCCCAAATATTCCTCCCAAGGTTCCCTAAAGCCCCCAAGGTCCCAAACTTCATGCTTTCTAAGTTACTCTCCAAGGTAAGGGAACCTTCCACCCTCCACTTTTAGTCATGATTTCTTTTATGTTAAGTATTCTAATTTCTATTTTATTATGCGGGGGTATGTTTTTATATATCATTCTTGATGTAAATTTATTTTCCAAATGATTATATTTCCTTTCTCCTCTCATCAATTGATTTTTTGGATTTTTAAGTGACGCTGTTAGGCTGACAAATTTTCGTAAAAGAAATTGCATCTTCTCTTTTATTTCAAGTTTCATTTTCATGTAGTATGACATTTAAATACCAATAACATGTTCTTATTTCTATTTTATTTTGTCTCTAAATTGTATTATTATTTATTTATAAGTGGTTTACTCTTGTCCTCTGTATTTTTATTGTTTTCTAAAACCATGTTATATAGCCGTTATGCTGTAGAAATTTCGTCTAAAAAATTCTCCCTCTTTATCTTAATAAATTCTATTATCTTATTCATGTGAATAAATAGACCTATTTTATTTCTAGGTCTGTTCATAATGAAATAAAAATTATATTCTTGAATTTTGAATTGACATAAATAAAACCCTTATTCCTTTTCCATGGGTTATAAATGACATAATGATCTTGTTTTTAAACAGCTTTCAAAACATCATGATTTTGAGATGAAATCCAATTCATTTATTCTATTTAGGTTATTTATGAAAATGTTTTATTATGATATATGTGGATCACATGAAAATAAATACATTTTGAGGGTGCTTCATGATAGCGCTCCAACACAATGTGTAAAGAATTTAATATCTTGAGATGACAAGTTTCACGATACCTTGGTGAATAGCTGCCTCATGCCTAATCATATAGATACAGGTATAAAGCATAGCCGAGAAGCGTCATGAATAGTATACATCATAACTCCCCTATCTAGGTATAAGAAACTCCTATGTACTGGAGGCCCTTTCTAACAAAAAAATAAACTAAACTCGAAAAAAATCCCAAGACATATCTTATGAAACTGGTACCTCCTCTTAATACATGAGGAATAAAAACCACAAATACCTAGCTGATCCACAAAAAATATTCCCACTAACAAAACCAATTCCTTCTACTGAGCATGGATAAAATTTATATCTATCTCCACATCATTCAACTATTCTTCTATCACTATGTCTAAATAATTATGAAGACTTTATCATTCAAGCTCTTAGATTGGTCTCCTCCAGGAGTTTTTTCCATTGACCTTAGCTATGAGATGAAATTCTAGTAAATATTATTGAACATTTTTGGTATAAAATTGACAAGGATATTGAACTATAGATATACTAGAAAACAAATAAAAATATTGAGGACTCCTGGACCATGAATTGGAAATATTAAAGATTAATTAAATTATTAATGTTTAAACAAACCCCAAGATCTTCCCACATCAAATACAGGTATACATAAGTGTGATCTATGCTTATTTCCTTGGTCTCTGCAATGAAAATAGTATAATTTTTTTAGAAATCTTAGTAAACTTAAATATTCTCACATTATGTCACATGGTGGCCTAAATACCCATTTCGTAGTTGGTCTACTTTATTTAAATCACTTTATTTGTTTAGATAACATCATATCCTTACCAAAAAATGTAGTCCTCACCATTTATTACCTCTAAACTCCATCTTATCCCTCAACCCGACCTTTGATACCACTCTGCCATGACCATATCCCCCCAAAGGTACCCCTCATGGGACATAAATGAGATTAAGGGTATAATGACATCCTAATATATCCTCTTATAGGTCATAGGTTGGAGATTATCATTGTGTGTATATTATAGTAACAGATGGAAGCCATTACCATCTAAGATTATGGGGAACAAGGGATAAGATAAAACCACAAAAAATAATTCTAATAAAAATAAAAGATGATCTTATATATTAATTTAATATCATTAAACTTCACAACTTCCAAAGAAACAACAAAAAATAAATGAAAATCTTTCGTAGTGACTTTGAAGCTGAAAATGATCCTGCATAGTACGACAATATAGAAAAGTCAATTCTGATAAAAAACTAGCTTCTAGAGACAAAACAAATTATATACGTAGGGTGATAATTACATGTATACACAATATAATCCTCCCCAAACCCTCCATTCTAAAAGACTAATAAATTATACTAAATACCAATGTTTAATCAAGTGAAGCTAACCTATCACCTTAATTGGTATTCTATGTTCTTGGTCTAATCATGAATCTATAACACAATATAACATAGATGTAGAATATAATATCTAACAGAATATCAAAACAAGAACCCTCATTTCACTTCCCCACTAGCTTTTGTATATCCCCTAATGTCTTGTATCTTGATCCATCTGTATTTAAATAAAAAAACATTCCCGAAACACCTAGGAAACAGAAATATATCATGCACCATATTCACCAAATCCTATCATCATCAACATCCACATCTATATATTATTACTGAGTAGTTTCTGGGATCCACTACTTATTATATGTAGGTTATTATACATCAATCTATCATAGAATATAAATCCCCTTACTCTAGTTTCCTAGAATTGATAGTTACTTTATTACATTGGAACTAGATAAAAGGAATTTTATCCTGAAGGATTGAATTGTTTAGTAGTCATGGTAAATAAGATACATACTAAATTCAAACAATATATTTTAAAACATAAAATGCAACATAGTATTTTCTCTTATAAAATCATATTTATCTCTCATATATCCATTCATATCAATCATATTACACTTCCTAGATAAATATTAAATATATATATTAATGAAAAAACTTTTATGGTTTGAGTGAGAATATTACCATTGAACACCCAATAGAGGAAGTTATAAATTATTAGACATCACCACATTGTTTCCAAATAATTTATAAAAATTATTTTCATGTAACTTTTTAAGACTCCATCAAAAATAAAAATTCTATCTTTTTTTGTTTTCCTTCAACAATTTACTCAAAAAATATCCACATCTTTTCCAAGCCTTAAATACTCTTTAATTTAAATCGCACATTTTTTAAATCCCTGAATAGGGATTTGGTCTTGGGAATTGATCCTTGATGATAGATGAAAATTTAGATTAATCTAAATCATTATATAATAAATTATATTCGTTTCCCCCTCTATTTAATTAACCTTGATAAAATATACCTCCACATTTTAATTAGAATGAACAAGTATCTTAGATTCATAAGAGATTATTTGAGTCTCTTCCTTTTCAAAATTACCTCCTTCTATATGATGTAATTGGGAATTATCAAAAATAGAAATTGAACCATCCTCACTTGTAACTGCACCTTCTAGAGTTTTTTATTCAGGGTCATCTATCCTGTATATGATCATGGGTATACCAACCACCATTTTCCTGGATGGATCTTTATAGGGATTTTGATCATTTTTTATTTCTTTCTACCTGGTATTCCTTAATCTGGATAGGGATGAGTAGTCCTTTCTACTTCTTGTTTTCATCACATCATTGATCGGGTAGTCTCCCAAGATGAGTGGTAAAACCCTATTTTTTATGAATTTTTTAATAAATTAAACTTCTTTCTAGGATTTCATTACATGAAATATCAATTTAAGATTGTACTGTTGAAACAGTAGCTTAACTTGCATCACACGCAAAACTAAATTTTAACAAAACCAAGTTATATTATTAATTTAGTTATTTAAACATGAATATTATAACATAGCTTGTTAAATCAGTGATATGAAAAGTAATAAATAATTTTTCAATATTATGAATAATGATTTTATATAAATAAAGAATACTGACAATAAAATACTTAATTTTCAAGAAAGGCTTTATATATTCTATAAATAATTTTTTATCAACGCAAAATGATTTTTTGTTTCTTTTGGTGAAAAATAATAATACTAAATTTTAATACTTTAGAAAAACAAATTTGAAAAAATAAATTTCATTTTTGATTTAGGAATGTCAAAATTATCATAGGGTGATTTTTTGGGATTATTCGTAATAGTTTCTTTTTAATGAATAGTAAAAAATACTGAATTTTAATTTAAAATTTTCTTTTCACCTAAATTATATATAAAGATAAATTATATTATAAATTAATTTTAATTTATAATTATTTATAACATACATATATTAATAAAATTGAGGTCATTTTAGTGAATTTTACATAGAAATTGCATATAAAAACATTGTAATATTTGGATCATTTTCACTTTAAAAACCTCCTTTTTCGTCACATCCATGAGATTAATATTAAATTAATTTTTCCACTTCTATGAATGGAATTTAGAGAAAATAGATTCTATATTAATAATGATCATAATTTATAATTTCTATAATACAAACATAATCTTTGACTAAAATGAACATTGAATGCAGTAAAAATTAATAATCAAAATTAAGGTAAAATGGGTTTAAAAGGGGTTAAACTAAAAATATAAGGGTAAAAATCACAAACACAGTTTTATAAAAACTATTGGACATAAATACATATACAATGAACCCATATTATTTTATAATGGACTATTTTTTACCCTTGTGACATATGAAAAATGTGTGATCACTCAATTAGTTTGAAAAATACCAAGTGTGTCCTCTCCCCCACTTATAAAAGACTACCCCTTATACTTCATTCTTTACACATTAAAACCTATTTGGTTCAACCAATACTTGAAAAAATCATTTCAAAAATTCACTCCCCTTAACCTAGAAGCCATATTTTTGGTTGAAATATTTATTAGGAAGGGTTTTAGGGAAAACCTAAGGAGGATACCGAATAAAGAGGTAACATTTATCAACAATCTATTTTATTATATTTCTTTCTAAACACCATTAAATTCATTTTATATCATGATTATATAATAAAAGTAGTATATTTCAAATATTTATATTTTCTTATGTTATGTAAATGACCTAAAATAGTATCCACATCCATAAAATGGGCTATGACATCATCATTCATGTGTATGGCATGTTACTACTTCATGAACCGATGTCGTTCATCTTTCCATTACCACTTCCCACAGCTTTACTTAATTACTGATTTGTAGTTTACATTTTATATTAATTATATGTATTATTATTATATTATTATTTAGTTATTATATCACACATACCTTCATACTAACCATTTTGTGGGAATAGGGTAACTTTGTTCATGTGTACAGTGGACTATTGCATCACAGAGCGATGTGATTTGTTCACGATTCAAATTAAATATATTAAGGACGTGTTTAATAAAAATTTATGACATATATTAAATTAACATTATTTTTGAATGGTAATATATATCATTTATTTTTCTTTAGTTCAACCTAATAAGAAAATGAAAAAATAGTTTTATTGCATACGTACGACTTACCATATTCACGAATGATGTACTAAATTTTATATCATTAAATTTTATGGATTAATATAAATTCATATATAATTATTATTTATTATATTAATTTCATGTGTATAATTCTACATATTATGTAACCATTATCGAATTAAGGGGACCAAGAAATAACAAATTAAGAAATATACAAAAATTAAAGCGGTTATTACCCGAGATGTTACTTTAACAAGAAATATATAATAAAAAAGAAATAAAATGTCCTAATAAAATGATATAAGGTATGATATATATGAATATATTTATATATATTATATTTTCAATATACATATATTTATTAAAAAGTGTTTTTAATGAGTACTATGGATGTCAATACTTAAGGTAAGGGATTTCCATCACACTTTTATTTTTTGTGAGACCCAAGGCATATTCACCCCTGGTTTCTTTTATATGGTGTATATAATAATTATGAATGTATATTATGAATATTGAACATAAAATTATCGGTATTTACATATCCATTTAATGATCTATATTTCATGGGGTTTTTGGTTCAAAAGTTACCAAATCAGTAAGGTATTTTTGTCTCAATTTTCATTCTTTGAGACATATGCTATACACATATATTTTTTATGAGGTGTATTTACAAACCCTTTGTAATGTAATATCATGAATGCATTTATATAAAATATATTTTAAGTAATATTTGAAATTATTCTTTTATCTGTCTTATGATTCAATGTTTCCATAGTGGTAATGATTTTAGGTTACAATCTCATCGTTTATCAAAATTGTTTATGAGTTTTTTTTATGATAAACTATTATGGATCCATATATTAATAAAGTCATGAATTTTTTTACCCTATGTTTATTTATGATATTTTCTTTTAATAAACACATTTTCCACTATTTGGTACTTAAAACAATTTGGATAATGTTTTAATGAAAATTTGGTATTATTTATCTCTTTAGTCAGAAATCCATTTTATTCCAAAACCATGTTTTATAATAATGTTTTCAATGTTTTTCTAATTTTATTATTGGAGAAAGGTTATTTTTTCTCATGATACTATTTAAATTATTTATAAACATTCCTCTATAATTTATTAATTCCATGTTCTAAGAAATTGGGTTTCAAAATGTTTTAGGTTTTAAAAATAATTTTAAAAAGTGGAAAGGATATTTTATTAATGAAATGTTTTAATTTTCTATGAGTTTAAATTATACGTTTTCAAGGTTATTTTCAATGAATTTTTTTCGAAAGGTTGTATATTTTAAAAGATGTATTTGATAGTGGAAATTATATTTTCCTCCGCAAATGTTTTAAATGATATTAAAAAATTATTTTCCATCTAATATGACATACGTTGCTGTTACTTATGAATTATTAGTGATATGATCCAAGACTACAATTTATATTATTTTTATTAATGGTTTGTGTTTTTATTTTATGATGTTTTTGAAACATTTTACCTTTCCACAAGTTATTACATGAAGAAATACTTATGAATCCCACTTATTTTCATAAATTATTCTATGATGAATAGATCATAAAACCTGTCTCTTTTCCAAGGGTTATGTTATATTGAAATTTTTATGATGCCCATTTTATTTCACGGATTATGATATGATGAATTTTTATGATCATGTGGAATAAATAAATCTAGTTTTGATTATGTGATGGGTGGGACCTATATATCCTGATAATTAGTTGGGTAAAGATTTATATCACATGTATAGAAAAGAAAAGAATGAGATGCGAACACTATACTGTAAGACATGACTAGAATGGAAAGTGAATCTGGTTCAGTAAGACATGGCTAGAATAGGAAGTGATCCTAGTTCAATAAGATAGGGTTGGAATGAAGAGTGGGCCATGTTTGGTAAGATATGGATGAAATGGGGAGTGAACCCAGTTGAGTAAGAGTATTTTTTCACTAAGATAGTATTGAGAGTGAACCATGACTAATATGGAGATGATTTTATATACTTATGTGTATTACACAAATTCCATGTCTTATGCCAATGTTATGCTCTCATGGCTCATGTTTGTTTATTCCCTTTTGATTGAGGTATTATGAACTGCCAATATTTATTCCATGAATCTAGATTATGATATTTGATATATTGTGTATGGTTTTAAAATGTTATGCTCCTATTCTCAGACCCTTATTTTCATGTAATTCTACCACCCTTGTTCTCTTATACTGAGAATCTGATATCACTCTATCTTATGTTTTTTTCACACATTATGAATATTTTCATTACATATGATGTGCCTAATATGGTTGATAGTTTCAATGAATTTATTGGGAGATGATGTAGATCACTTATGGACCATTGTTTATGATTCCATGTTTCCAAAGTCACTAAACTGTTGTGGTCCTCAGGGACATGTTTATTTAATGTAATGAATATCTATAAAAATGATTTAATATCTATGTATTCTATGCCCAAGGTATCTATTATTGGTATTAGATGATACTTTTAGTTAAAATTTGAAAAAAATGGTGAAAAAACCTTAGTGAGATCACTAATGGAATGTCTAATGATAAGTCTAAGTATTAGTCGAAGTAAAGGAAAATATTCTAAAATTTTGTAAAGGATAGAGGAAGTGGCTCCCTAGGAATACATCCAAATATATATTATATAAATGGACGTGAATATGGAACATATTTACCTAATGTTAACAACCCCAAAAAACCATATTGAACTAGATTTGATCAGGAACTGGTGCATGATAACGATACTTGCTAAACACTTGGTTTGAGACTCCCAGGGTATATGTTTTGAGAATTCACAAACTCTTTATAAATAATCATTAAAGACATAAATAGAATATGACGATTAATGTTGTAGGATAAATCTAAGGTGTCCTATATTAATGAAGGTGTGATGATATAGACACCCTACAAGTAATTTTTCAAGATTATGTGGTCACCCACTATGATTATGGTTTCTTACACTATTCTTTTTAGTTTATTCAATTATTGGAATCTGAAGGAACCATGTTAATATTGATTATAAAAGACAATGTAATTATTTTACTCTTTAGAATACAATTGTTATGGGAGTTTGAATGAAAAACATCATTTTTATGCTCACACAACATTACCAAGATATAAATCACACTGTTCTTTCGAACGAACAAAGAAGGGGACACCATTCTATTGAGTCATCCATCTGGTGAAGTCTATAACATCCCAGACACAGATTCTAGTAAATATTGCCCTGATCCCGGTTGTCCACATTTCCACCAAAACATCTCTCCAAACACCAAATTATACAAACATTCAACAAGGGACAAGGGGTTTTTCTGTGGGGAGACTATTCCCTCTGAACATAGTGTAATAGAGTAGAATATCAACAATAGATAATTAGAAAAAGTAGTAAAACACGCATACAAGAGATAATAATAGAAAAATATAACAATAATGATAGATGTATATCATATAAAATGGTGATAATACCTATTTATAAAAAGTATCCAAAATAGGTTCACAATAGTACAATATAATAAAATTCTCAAAATACCAAAAATACCTAAAGTGATATCTCAAAATAGCCTCAAGATCCATCCTACATCTCGGTCCAATTCTCCCTTGCTCCTAAGCATGGAACTAAGGGAAGCTTCCTCAGTCCCTACCTATATCCATATAGTCTATTTGAGTACCCAAAAATATTATGAACATGGTATAATAAATAATCCTAGTTGGTAACCACCCAATGATCAATACAATTCCAAGTTACGAAATATAACAGTCTATGAAGTGTGTAAGTATGTAGGTATGAGGAAAATAAATTTATAGTGTAGATGGATTATATAATGCTAATCATGTAAATTTGAAATAAACTCTCAAGGCTCCCTGAAAAATATTATCATTATCCTATAATAAGTAATCTTAAAAAAACAATAAATAATCAAACTGACCTTGTCATTCATCCAAACCTGTCATGTCAACCATGACCTTTCTATACAACATAAAGTGTCTAACGAACATGGTCAAGCCATAAAATCAAGTGTATTATATTTACCACGATCGTGTCATAATAAACAGGTTTTAAAACATAAAGGGTTATACCCAAGGTGTATAAAACCAAGGAATCCTCATTGAGTCCTTGGATCATATCGATGGAAACTCATTTAGGAACTAGTTAGAGTCCCAGGATAATTTCAATAAAACATTTATTACATGAGTCTAATAAAGCTTGATCGAAGGGGTAGCAAGTCCCAATGAATCCCATAGAATCATTACCCAATGAGAATTCTCTATCCATGGAATCCACTACAATTCTCAAGACATATAGAATAAAATTATATGCTATATATATATAAATAATTCATCAATTCCATGCAATTACCATTCATACCATTTGAATTTTCCCACTCATTGGTCAATTATCATCCAAAGGAGTCTCATAATTTTATCCACTCAAGTATTAAAAGTTTACAATACAAATAAAATGATGAGTATACACACTAATTTAAAAAAAACAATTAAAATTTAACATATAACAGTTATCAACAAGTATCACATGGAAAGAGAGGTGATACATCTCCTATGAAATTTTTTTGATTATATTTAACCATATTTAAGCTGCTCTTATCTAAGAAATCATTATAAAACATCCCATATATAGTTTTAAAAGACATAACTATAGTGATTTCATATAGAACACCAACATGGGCGGCCTTTTGGTTGGTAAATGACCACAAAAACATCACAAAGAAGCCTAAGGGCATCCCTAATAGGTCCAATTCCATCGATTCAATTTATCATTTCAATTTTTGGGACACATTAGAAACTTAAGTATGAAGAACAAAGAAATATAGAGTAATAAAGAACCGAAACTAACGTGAAATGTATAGACCACCTAAAGTACCTCGATAATAGAGTGATCATCCAGTATCAACTCCTAATTCGACTCAAATCAGGATAAAAATGAAGAATGGATGAAGAACCCAAAATTAGGGATTATTAACATGCACATAAATAGTATAATTAATACCAATAATAATAGAAAATAACTAAAAAATAATTGGGAAATCAGTGATACAGACCCAACAAGTCCACCAATGCTTGAATTAGATACCAGAAGATGTAGATATCTTCATTCCAAGAATTCACCCAAGGGATCTTCTTCAATTTTAGAAACTATCCAACATGAATAAAAAATAAAAATATGTTTAGGTTAATATATTTAATACGGGTAAAATTGTAATTTTATCTGAAATACCTGGGTCACACAATTTGGATGCATGGTCCAGACAAACCATGTACTAAAGGTGAACGCTTAGCTGTAGGGAAGGGAACTTCACACATATTGACTAACTGTGAAAACACCAATCCAAAACCCATTTTCATAATTGTAGACCTCTCCACATGGTCATGTGTCCAATTAAAAATTGTTTTTTCTTACCATAAGAGATCCTCCTACTCTTTATCCATCCCTCACATGGTTTTCTCACTGTGCATCCTGCCTCACACGGTTTGAACTAACCATGAACCATTCCATTTTCAACACAAAAGTTGGGATTCAGGCAATGAACAATCCCTGAACACCCCCAAAACACACACGATAAAATTGGGTACCCACATAAAATGTTAATTAAGAATTTGAACTGAAATAAAATGGATTAATTCCTCATAAAAAAACCATGGTTCTTAAAATATTCCCCCTTAAAGATATTTATGCATTAAATACCCTCTCAAGGGTGGTCTAGATTCTTCTAAGAAAAACATTGAACACTGAGCACACACATCAGCCTCCCACTCCCATGTCTCTTCCTATAAATGGATATACTTCCACAACACCCGTATTATTGGAACTAACTAGACTCAGAAAACCATCATTATCATATCAATGATTTGAATTATATGATCTTCAATGGAAAAAAATCAACATGTAGAAGAATCTCATTGGGATGAAAAGAATGAGATGGGTATTAGTGATAAATGCACAACTGAGATATGTGGAAGACTTCATGCATGGCATGGTACCTATAAGTTTACATTAACTCATAGGATAATGGCCTGAATCTACGCCAAATCTATAATGGACCAATATATCGTGGTAAAATATTACCACATCTCATAAACATTTTGTCCCAACATCAGTGAGAAAGAAAAATAGACCTAATCCCCTACTTCAAACTCTAGAGTTCATTTGTGCTGATCATCATTGGATTTCTACTAAGAGTACGCAATATCCATAGAATTTTGAATCAACTGGACCAAATTAGAAGTCTCCCACATGATACATGGTCCCAATAAAGCTTCTTTTCTTACCTATAACCCGAACATTGGTGATTGATATTCCCTAAAATTTTAAGCATCATAAGGTGACATATTTATCATTTCTTGATAGCTATTGTTTTTGGATAACTCAACTAGGGGTATATTATTCTCCTCAGAGCCCAAAAAAGCAAGGACTGATGCTTGTAGAATGTCCCCAAAAACATGTATCATACTCTTTGACTGTCCATTAGTTTGAGGGTGGTATGTTGTGCATAGAAGAACCTGTGTACCCAGCAAAAAATACAAACTATTCATGAAACTATATGAAAATTAGGCGTCCCTATCTATATTGTTAGTGAATGGGACCTTGTGAAGTAATAATATCTCATGGTTATATAACCTCCCAAGATCATCCAAACTGAAGGTCCCCTTGATCGGTAATAAACGTGAAACCTTGATGAGCCTGTCAACAACAACCCATAAAACATCATTACATTGAGGCGATCTTAGTAAACCAATAATGAAATCCAACATGAAATCATCCCACTTCTACTCTATAATAGTTAATTGCTATAAAATTCATTTAGGTAACAGATGTTCCACCTTAACCTACTGACATGTCGAACAACTTTTAACAAAACCAGCTACCTGTCACTTCATACTCAACCACCAATACTGATAGTGTAAGTCATTGAACATCCTGGTGACTTTAGGATGCACATTCCGATACGAGGCATGAATCTACCAATAAAATCCTCACATATTTATTTTAAAAATCATATGCGAGAATGAAAATTCATAATCTCATCGTCATACACAGTTCAATTAGAATGGTTATCACCTGCCACACTCTCTCATAGGATTAAGACCACTTAATTCGACATATGCCTCATCCACACTCTATGAATCATGATATTGTTCATAGATAATGATGATAGAAAATTCTTCTCTTGATTATCCTTCACCTCCTAGTGAATCTTAGGAAAAAAAATATAATCTTCTACTCACTAATACCCTCGTAAAATGGCTATTTCTAAGTCCTATGGCTTAGAAAAATCTACTACTACATTTCCTTTACTAGGAATATAGGCATGCTCAATGTCAAAATACTATAGTTACTCAACCCACCTGCACTGTCTCAGATTCAGATCAGATTGTGTAAATATGTACATGGTGAATTTATAGTCCGTGTAGCGCACAATATTATCTCCTAGTAAGTAATGACTCCCAAAACACCAAGCATGAATAACTATAGCTAACATGAGGTCATGTGTCAGGTAGATTCTGTCACATGGCATCAAATTCTGAGACCCATAATCTATGATTCTATCCCCCTACATCATCAATACTCGAAGACTGATAATTGATTTATTGTAATACATAGTGTTGCTCGTGCCCTGATATGGAAGTATCCATACCGATACTGATGTTAATTGACCATTCAGCTATTAAATGGATGTATCATAGGTAGTTTACCATAAAAACTACACACCCTTCTTATGAACTCTCATCAACAAGGATGGTAAGCATGATAAGCCCTATACAAAACACCTGTAATATGCAATTATCCCTAATAAACTCCATATATCAATGATGTTCTTGGGATGCTACCAGGAAACTATAGCTCCCACCTTCTCTAGGTCAATCGATTCTCCTGTATCTCATATAATATGACCCATGATGTGAATCTTATCCATCAAGTAGTAGAATTTTGTGAAAATATTATATAAATAATTCTATCTTAGTGTATCCAAAAGAATATAAATATGTTTTTCATGGTCATTTCTATGTGAGAATACACCAAGATAAATACCACGAAATCAACCACAAATGAACATAGATATGGGTGGAATAATCACTTCATCAATTACATTTAAAATGATTGCGTGTTCGTGAGACCAAATGACATAACAAAATTTTTAGATAGAAATGAACTTCTACAAAAAGAAGTGTGGGGTATGTATGATGGTCTAACACGTTCATAGTGATATCTATCCCACAAATAAGTTTTCTATAAAACCAAAGCTCCCCAAAGCTGCTCAACCCTCTCATCTATTATTGAAAAAGAAAATTGGTTTATAACCATGTAACACCCAAAGCTTCTACGGTATGCTTCTCTTTGAATAATGCGATAGCATGTGTTGTACGCAACATCGAGTTCTAACACACCACAACCAATCAAACTAGACGTTATGAATAGTAATACCTACCTTTTGAAATTATATATATTCTATATTTAAAAATGGACTTCATTTTGGGTTTCAGAATAATGAAATTATCCTAAGATTGTTGCGCCCCGACCCTAGCTACCCTGAGCCGGTGCGTTACTTCGTAAAATTGGCAGGATCACAAAAGATCAAGTCTCGAATGACCGATTAGTTTAGTAGCCTTGGAAACACTAGATACATTCATAAATGTTACATTACATCATAAAGTGAGAAACTAATAACAAAGTCTTCATAGTCCACACTAATATCCTCTTATGACTATCCCTGCAGGTCATTCATAAAATACTTATTCACATCCTGGAAAATATTAAAACATTGAAAGGGGTGAGCTCAGATGCTCAGTAAGGATAACATTATTGCGGAAGCTTTCATAAATAAACATTAACATTTAAGGCAATGTATAACTAAAACAAAAGCCTTTTTAAACTTGAACTTCAGCATAATATGGCAAAAATAAAATTAAATAATGCCATTTACTTACTCACATGGATATTCTTCTAGACGAATAATCACATGAAACATCAATAACCACTTTCATAATGAGGGAATGTATAATGCCAGACATTCTGAAACATTTCGTCAAGGCCTCAGCCAAGACATCTAAAATGATTAAGGCCTCGGCCAAAACCATAAATAAAATTGGGAAAGGGCCTCGGCCAATTCCACGTCTAGTTGTCTCATGAGACCTACCGATGCATCGAGGAGCTATAGCGGGCTCCACCCGTCACTTATTAAGTCCAATACATTCCGCATATGAATAGGTTTAAACATATCATAAACCATAACATAATAGTATCACATAAAACATGAATAAAGGAAACATAACATTTCCACAATTCAATCACAAGATATCAATACAACACATTGATATAATAAAAACGCTTTCAAAACCATTTTCAATACCAAAATAAAAGAAAGTTAAAACTTTGTATTTATTTTTCATTAAAAAAATGATGGCTTGTAGAGGAAGCTGAAACTCAAATAATGGTCACGGCGGCGGAGAAGTCATTGTCGCCGCATAAGTACAGAAAAAAAACATTCCCTTTTTGTCGTTTAGTAAAACGCTTCGTATAAAAAAGATTCCTTTTGAATAAACGTAAAAGTCAAAGGGGTTTATACACCGTATAAAAGAAAGTTGTGTATAAAACCAAATATGCCTCAATGAAAGGGGATTGAGATGGAGTCCTTAAAAAGATAATTTTTAAAATAAAATAGATATATCATGTGTATTCACTATAGGTACACATAAAGAATACAAAATAAGACATAATAATATCATGACATAATTTGAAAGTAGGAGATTAACCCAAAGAATGGAAGTTGGGTTAAGAAACTCCCTTACCTTGCGTCTTGTCCTGACTCGACCGTTCTTTAACCTCCTGAATAATAAACTAGAGTTAATTTCTATTTACTTAAGAACCTTTTTCATGTTCATTATTCCTTTTATATCCCTTATTACCATGTTATGAACATTATTTAATTATTTAAGTTAATAACGGTCGTTTTGTCGATCTTTGGTACTTGAATCAAAAATAAACTTCTTATAATTACAAGTTGCTCATGTGATGAAATATCCATTATATCCAGAATTATATTCATGATGTAGATATCATATATATCATATATACAGTATATACATTCACTCATAATGTCACGTAACATTTAGAGGTATGAAATGAAATGCACGGTTCATGGAGACGGTAAGCCGTACGTACGCATGAACGCTACTTTCATTTCAATTTCATATTTAATGGAACGAAATCATAATGATATAAATTTATAATATAATTCCAATATAATATAGAGTATAATACCATTTACTCCATCCTTTATACATCCCACATATGGCATTAACGATTCAAATCACTTTGAGGGGGTGGTAGTCCGCACTTCCTAAAATGAAATTATCGCATTTTACCCATAATGGAAATCATAAAGTATGCCATAAATGAGAAATAAAGAAGCATAAGTAAAACATAAACATATTATATATCATATATAAAAATAGTTACATCTTAATGGCCACCTTTGAAGGTGTTATATGAGTGTTGAACAATCATGGTTTCGTGAGGCAGAAATTCGCCATCCACAGAAACCGTATGTTCTTTAACCATTAGATGTAGGTGTGTGTAAGTGTAGCTAGAATCCTTCTTATAACAACATAATAGTATATTGAGGATACTGGTGTTGTTACAAAAGAAATGAATAAAAAGAGTTTAGGGGGTTGGAGAAGAAAAATAAAACAAAACAACATTAGAGAAGACATTACCTCAAAATCGGGTAACTATTTTTGATTTGAGCCAAAGGCTTCCTTGAGAAGAGTTCTGCCCAAAGTTAGGCTTCTAGGAGTAAGAGGTGGGAGTTGGGAGAGTATTTTGGCCGAGTTTGGCCGAGCCAAATGGCTTGAAGGTGTGAATAAGGTGGGAGAGGTGGGGGCCTTTTATAAGTGGAGAGGAGGGGCACTCTTGGAAAGTAAAGAAAAGTCACTTTATTATAAAATGAGTTTCGGATTTTAGAGGTCCCAAAATTATATAATTAGAGGATAAGATGATAAGGGTTCGAAATCTACTCATACAATAGGATTTGGACAAGTGTAAGCCTTGTATTTTACAATATCTTTTCATTTTATTAAAATCGTTAAATAATGAGGTCATCGCTGCATCATCATGATGTCATATATAATTTAATTTATTTAATTTCTAAAAATTATAAAAAAAATACTATGATGTAGGAAATATTTTTATATTTCTAATGAATATTTATAATAAAAATTTGGACTTGTGTAACCCCACCTAAAAACTGTTTTAGTAAAAAAAATCATGTTTGTGTCAATTTAATTTTAACATTAAATAAATATATATTAATGTCATTTTCCAACCAAAGTGGCTCCATGGGGTCCCCAAGTTGACCCATGGGTTTTCTTGGTCTTCCATGACTCATCCAATAGGAGTAGGACAAGTGTCAATCTCATATCATATTATTAAAACATTGTTTTTACCTTAAACTACACTAATTACCTCTAATCGCGATTAAGAACTTAAAAGTTACTATTCACCAAAAAATTATTTTAATCTCATTGAACCACATTTTACTTCTTAATGACAACCATGTATGTCGGATTTTTGAAAATAAAATCACAGAAGTGGTAATATTTCATTTTAACGAAAAATTAGTTTTTAACAACCACTTAGTGGTTTCACTATTCATCAAAAATTGACGTTTTTCAGAATAAGGCCAAAATTTCACCCTAAGCTATAATTGATATTCCAAATTCAAAAATGATGTCTATTTTACAAAATTCAAAACATATAAGTTGCATTAATTAATTTTATAAGTAATTCCCACTGTCACAACAAATAGCGTGTTTTAAGAAACAATTTATATCAAAAGATTGGCAATTGTTTATGTCCAATTTCAATGTTAAATTAATTCTAATGACCACCATTGGATAAAATGGTAAACTAATTATACTTTAAAACCACTAAATAGTATAATTTATCAAAATAAATTATTTTGATTAAAAAAGTTTTTTTAAGTATTTTTCACTATTCATAAAAAAATCGGAAGTTCTCAGAAAGTTACAAAAAATTCAACTTAGGATAATTTCGATATTACGAATACAAAAATTAAGTCCATTTTGAAATATTAAATTTCTATAATTTTGAAAAGTGGTTATTACTATTCATAACGGCTACATTGATTAGTCGCGGTGTTTTAGAACTCAAAGTTGCGTACAATGCAAGCTATTGCATTATTAAATGAGAAGCGTATCGTGGAAGCTCGGGGTGTTACATTCTCCCCACCTTCAATAAATTGCGTCCTCGCAATTTGAAATTTTTCTTTGAAAATAAAAGGTTGAAAAGAGAAAATACCTTTGAGGATAACCCACATCGGAAATAAGGTTAATAAATATATAACATTAAAAGAAAACAAGATAAGTACAAAGGTCACCCGATATAGCCCATTCTAGGATTCAATGAAAATATGGATATGGAAGAAAAACAAACCATCAAGGTCTGATGGAGAGTTATAGAAAAAAGGATTAGGAGAAAGTTTAACCACAAGAAAATCTTAAACTTGTGATTGGTTAAATGGTCATTGAATCCCCAGTTGGAAAAGTTAACCGACAAATTTTTTTTGTTTTAAGTTACCTTTTATAATGTTGAGGAATTTATTTAAGAGATTTACTAAGAACGTAAGGGAATATACATACTTGTTATATATACTTTCATTCGTTAATAAATTTTTACCACAAACCCAACTTTTACTCCAAATGGTAACGGAACTCAAAAATATTATATTTATCCTAATTTTATAAGGTTCCAAATGTTAACACATACCATTTAGATTAGTAAAACTATTTTCTAATAACCAGGGACTTCCTGTAGGCTAGTGGTAGGAAATAAAGGCTTGTCGCACTATGGTTGTGGGTTCGATTCCTGCAGCTTTGTCCGACGCGACGGGTTATTCCCCACCCTGCAGGTTGTCCTTTTTCTAAAACTATAGTATTATAATATTCCAAAAATAATCTTCAGAAATGCTTTAACCTTAAACAATACTATCCATGGTTCAACTTAATCCATTCCAACCTTAATAGTTATCCAAAATACCTCCGTCTATACTTTCTCTAAAAGGTCTCTAAATTCCAAAATCAATTGTAAAATCAGATTCCCCAGACAAAGAAAAGTTTCTCTTATTGTCACATACTAAAGATATGATTACCTTAATCATATTAAAACCTTACTGAAATCAAAAAGTAATGCAGTACAATCCTTATATATATATCACATTATTCTAATAACCAGAATATAATCCATGAGTCCAAAAGCACCAATACATTAATTATTCCACTTCAACTGTAGTAACAACGTAAGATTGTCCTTGATCCCTTGGCCTTTTTTGAGGTAAGTTTCCCTGACCCTTAGGACATTCATTTGCGTAATTCCCCATTTCCCTATAATTGTAGCATTCAAATTTGATAGCCTCTTTCTTTCCCTTGCAATCACGAGCCTAGTGACCTTTTTCTCCACATTTAAGACAAACTCCCATTCCTTTTAGGCAAGTACCAGGGTGATTCTTCCCACAATTATCACATAATGGAAAATCCTTCTTTCCCTTTTTCCCTTTATCTATCTCTTGTTCCACCGTTCTCTTCTTCTCTTGCTTTACTTTGTTGTCATAAGACTTAGAGAATTCCTTTTCTGTCTTGATAGCACACGAGACAATATCTTCGTATGATGAGAAGGATTGTGATACTAATGATCGACGGAGAAATGGTTTTAACCCATCAATGAAACGATCAATCTTACTCCTTGGGTTACGTATATAATCGGCAGCATGCCTCGCTAACCTTGTAATGTTAGCCTCATACTTTGTGACATTCTCATCCTCCTTCTGCCTCAGACTCAGAAATTGCCTTTCCATATCTGCTCGATGGTCACGAGGAAAGTATTTTTCTAAGAAAAGCTCTTTGAACTCCCTCCATTCCATATTCGATACGTCATCATCTTCCTTTGTGTTTTGAATTAGCGACCACCACTGATCGGCATCTCCAGTGAGGCGGTAAACTTCCATGACAACCTCCTCCCTTTAACTACTCCCCAAGGCATGGAATATTTTCTCTAAGGAATTTATCCATTGCTCAGCTACTATAGGATTTGTACTCCCATTGAAGGTTGGTGGTTGTTGCCTCATGAAGCGGTCTAACATTGATCCTCCACGTTGTGGATCAGGGTGCTCCATACGAGTAAGGTTATTATTCATAACCTGAGTGAGTTGTCCCAGTATGGTAATAAGTTGATCAGCACCAGTTGTATCTCCAGATCCACAATAATTATCTTGAGCAGGAGGGAAATCCCTACATGGAGTGCGTGCATTGATACAGTTTCCATTTCTTCCACTAGGCGCCATTTCTAAACAATGGCATAAACTAGATCAGTTTATGAATCAAAATACATAATCCCATACTTATAAAACACTTAAAATAAATTGAACTATTTATGGATATAATCCATAATCATAAAAAGAAATGTTTTCTTTGATAAATTATATACTCATAACCCTTTATAGTGGTTTGTAAAGAAAACGAGAATTATCCTAAGCATATCACCCGGGAGTGTCGTAACCAAGAGTGCAGCAAGGCCCGTTGTCGTGCACCAGTTCCCGTTCGAGTCTAGCTCAAAGCGGTGTTTTCGGGTTTTACCCCTAGGTACATCTGTGCCAGAGCCGCCTCTACCTGCTCGTATCCATACAGGGATGTATTGCTCGGAAAACTCACAACATCTCTACAATACCAAAATTCTAGGAAGTTCTTCTATACTAATCCTCAAAGTCTATCTTCGGGCTATGTTCTCTAATCAGAGTTTATCTAAATCTAGCTTCCAAGGTTAGTACTAAACTGCCTCTGATACCAGCTGTAGCACCCCGACCCCAGCTACCCTGAGCCGGTGCGTTACTTCGTAAAATTGGCATGATCACAAAAGATCAAGTCTCGAAAGACCGATTAGTTTAGTAGCCTTGGAAACACTATATACATTCATAAATGTTACATTACATCATAAAGTGAGAAACTAATAATAAAGTCTTCATAGTCCACACTAATATCCTCTTCTGACTATCCCTGCAGGTCATTCATAAAATACTTCTTCACATCCTGGAAAATATTAAAACATTGAAAGGGGTGAGCTCAGATGCTCAGTAAGGATAACATTATTGCGGAAGCTTTCATAAATAAACATTAACATTTAAGGCAATGTATAACTAAAACAAAAGCCTTTTTAAACGTGAACTTCAGCATAATATGGAAAAAATAAAATTAAATAATGCCATTTACTTACTCACATGGATATTCTACTAGACGAATAATCACATGAAACATCAATAACCACTTTCATAATGAGGGAATGTATAATGCCAGACATTCTGAAACATTTCGTCAAGGCCTCAGCCAAGACGTCTAAAATGATTAAGGCCTCGGCCAAACCCATAAATAAAATTGAGAAAGGGCCTCGGCCAATTCCACGTCTAGTTGTCTCATGAGACCTACCGATGCATCGAGGAGCTATAGCGGGCTCCACCCGTCACTTATTAAGTCAAATACATTCCTCATATGAATATGTTTAAACATATCATAAACCATAACATAATCGTATCACATAAAACATGCATAAAGGAAACATAACATTTCCACAATTCAATCACAATATATCAATACAACACATTGATATAATAAAAACGCTTTCAACACCATTTTCAATACCAAAATAAAAGAAAGTTAAAACTTTGTATTTATTTTTCATTAAAAAAATGATGGCTTGTAGAGGAAGCCGAAACTCAAGTAATGGTCACGGCGGCGGAGAAGTCGTTGTCTCCGCATAAGTACAGAAAGAAAAACATTCCCTTTTTTTCGTTTAGTAAAACTCTTCGTATAAAAAAGATTCCTTTTGAATAAACGTAAAAGTCAAAGGGGTTTATACACCGTATAAAAGAAAGTTGTGTATAAAACCAAATATGCCTCAATGAAAGGGGATTGAGATGGAGTCCTTAAAAAGATCATTTTTAAAATAAAATAGATATATCATGTGTATTCACTATAGGTACACATAAAGAATAAAAAATAAGACATAATAATATCATGACATAATTTGAAAGTAGGAGATTAACCCAAAGAATGGAAGTTGGGTTAAGAAATTCCCTTACCTTGCGTCTTTTCCTGACTCGACCGTTCTTTAACCTCCTGAATAATAAACTAGAGTTAATTTCTATTTACTTAAGAACCTTTTTCATGTTCATTATTCCTTTTATATCCCTTATTACCATGTTATGAACATTATTTAATCATTTAAGTTAATAACGGTCGTTTTGTCGATCTTTGGTACTTGAGTCAAAAATAAACTTCTTATAATTACAAGTTGCTCATGTGATGAAATATCCATTATATCCAGAATTATATTCATGATGTAGATATCATATATATCATATATACAGTATATACATTCATTCATAATGTCACGTAACATTTAGAGGTAAGAAATGAAATGCACCGTTCATTGAGACGGTAAGCCGTACGTACGCATGAACGCTACTTTCATTTCAATTTCATATTTAATGGAACGAAATCATAATGATATAAATTTATAATATAATTCCAGTATAATATAGTGTATAATACCATTTACTCTATCCTTTATACATCCCACATATGGCATTAACGATTCAAATCACTTTGAGGGGGCGGTAGTCCGCACTTCCTAAAATGAAATTATCGCGTTTTACCCATAATGGAAATCGTAAAGTATGCCATAAATGAGAAATACAGAAGAATAAGTAAAACATAAACATATTATATATCATATATAAAAATAGTGACATCTTAATGGCCACCTTTGAAGGTGTTATATGAGTGTTGAACAATCATCGTTTCGTGATGCAGAAATTCGTGATCCACAGAAACCGTATGTTCTTTAACCATTAGAGGTAGGTGTGTGTAAGTGTAGCTCGAATCCTTCTTATAACAACATCCTAGTATATTGAGGATACTGGTGTTGTTACAAAATAAATGAATAAAAAGAGTTTAGGGGGTTGTAGAAGAAAAATAAAACAAAACAACATTAGAGAAGACATTACCTCAAAATCGGGTAACTCTTTTTGATTTGAGCCAAAGGATTCCTTGAGAAGAGTTATGCCCAAAGTGAGGCTTCTAGGAGTAAGAGGGGGGAGTTGGGAGAGTATTTTGGCAGAGTTTGGCTGAGCAAAATGGCTTGAAGGTGTGAATAAGGTGGGAGAGGTGGGGGCCTTTTATAAGTGGAGAGGAGGGGCACTCTTGGAAAGTAAAGAAAAGTCACTTTATTATAAAATGAGTTTCGGATTTTAGAGGTCCCACACTTATATAATTCGAGTATAAGATTATAAGGGTTCTAAATCTACTCATCCAATAGGCTTTGTACAAGTGTAAGCCTTGGAGTTTACAATATCTTTTAATTTTATTAAAATCGTTAAATAATGAGGTCATCGCTGCATCATCATGATGTCATAAATAATTTAATTTATTTAATGTCTAAAAATTATAAAAAAACTAATATGATGTAGGAAATTTTTTTAGCTTTCTAATGAATATTTATAATCAAAATTTGGACTTGTGTAACCCCACCTAAAAACTATTTTAGTAAAACAACTCATGTTTGTGTCAATTTAATTTTAACATTAAATAAATATATATTAAAGTCATTTTCCAACCAAAGTGGCTCCATGGGGTCCCCAAGTTGACCCATGGGTTGTCTTGGTCGGCCATGACTCATCCAATAGGAGTAGGACAAG
This sequence comes from Viscum album, assembly GCA_963277665.1. Lineage (NCBI taxonomy): Eukaryota > Viridiplantae > Streptophyta > Magnoliopsida > Santalales > Viscaceae > Viscum > Viscum album. The sequence goes on from OY728158.1 coordinate 329,929,396, forward strand.
TGTCAATCTCATATCATATTATTAAGACATTGTTTTTACCTTAAATTACACTAATTACCTCTAATCGCGATTAAGAACTTAAAAGTTACTATTCACCAAAAAAATTATTTTAATCTCATTGAACCACATTTTACTTCTTAATGACAACCATGTATGTCGGATTTTTGAAAATCAAATCACATAAGTGGTAATATTTTATTTTAACGAAAAATTAGTTTTTAACAACCACTTAGTGGTTTCAGTATTCATCAAAAATTGATGTTTTTCAGAATAAGGCCAAAATTTCACCCTAAGCTATAATTGATATTCCGAATTCAAAAATGATGTCTATTTTACAAAATTACAAACATATAAGTTGAATTAATTAATTTTATAATTAATTCCCACTGTCACAACAAATAGCGTGTTTTAAGAAACAATTTATATCAAAAGATTGGCAATTGTTTATGTCCAATTTCAATGTTAAATTAATTCTAATGACCACCATTGGATAAAATGGTAAAAATATATTCTAATTATACTTTAAAACCACTAAATAGTATAATTTATCACAATAAATTATTTTGATTAAAAAATTTGTTTTAAGTATTTTTCACGATTCATAAAAAAATCGGAAGTTCTCAGAAAGTTACAAAAAATTAAACTTAGGATAATTTCGATATTACGAATACAAAAATGAAGTCCATTTTGAAATATTAAATTTCTATAATTTTAAAAAGTGGTTATTACTATTCATAACAGCTACATTGATTAGTCGCGGTGTTTTAGAACTCGAAGTTGCGTACAATGCAAGCTATTGCATTATTAAATGAGAAGCGTATCGTGGAAGCTTGGGGTGTTACAAAGATGATTTTTTGGTATTTTTCTGAGAACTTCCAATTTTTATGAATAGTGAAAAATACTTAAAAAAAAACATTTTTAATCACAATAATTTGTAGTGAGAAATTATATTATTGAGTGGTTTCAAAGTATAATTACAATATATTTTCACCATTTTATCCAATGGTGTTCATTAGAATTAATTTCACTTTGTAATTGGACCTAAGCAATTGTCAATCTTTTGATATATATTATTTCTTAAAAACACGCTATTTGTTGTGACAGCGGGAATTAATTATAAAATTAATTAATGCTACTTATATGTTTGGAATTTTGTAAAATAGACATCATTTTTGAATTCTGAATATCAATTGTAGCTTAGGGTGAAATTTTGGCATTGTTCTGAAAAACTTCAATTTTTGATGAATAGTGAAACTACTAAGTGGTAGTTAAAATACTGAATTTTTCATAAAACTGAATTTTACCACTTCTATGAATGGAATTTCAAAAATCCAAGAGACATAGTTAATATCAAGAACTAAAATGTGGTTCAATGAGATGAAAATAATTTTTGGTGAATAATAACTTTTTACTTTTATTTACCACGGTTAAAAGTAAATAGGGTAATTAAGGGTAAAAGAGATATTAATATTACCCTAAAAGATGTCCTAATTCTATTGGACAAGTGTATCTCGACCAAAAACAACATTAGGAATAAAATATTATCATTTAGATTCACTTGGTTTATATTAGGACATTTATTATTATTTAATTCAAAGAAGAGTTAAAAGAGTTAAAATCAATGTTTATTTACTAAATCAATTTTAATATAGGATTATACATAAGATAAATTCGATTGTAAGTATTCATTAGAAATATAATAAGATCTACTACATAATTATATTTTATTTATAATTTTTAGACATTAAATAATTAAATATATTTATGATACAATGATGATGCAGTAATTACCATAATAGTGAAAAATTAAAATAATTGATATTATAAATACCCAAATAAATATAATTTAAGACTTTTAATGAATTAAACTAATTTTATAGGATAATATGACATATTAGTATTGATTTAATTTACTTTTTTATAAGTAATCATTCTGTTATGAGTTTCACAAAAATCAACTATTGAATAGTGTCAGAATTGACATAAAAGAGTTTTTATAACGAATATTATATTATTAATTGATATTAAATTCCTAAAAAACTATGGTTCGTCCAAGAGAATTATATCATGATAGGTATATCATTAATGGACCACTTGGGGGTCTCTTTGATGTATATAGTATGTTTATTAACTATATAATATAAATATAAAAGTGACATGGTAAATGTCAAACTAATTAACTAAGAGTTAAAACTAAAAGATAAGGTCAATATAGTAACCCAGACCTATCTAAATTCTATTGGTTGAATGGTTTTCGACATATCCACACCTTAAACGTTGAATAATCAACTTTTGAGCCATTAGAAACTGAATATGAATTTATTATAAATTAATATTTCTAGCTTTTCCAAAGGAGCCCCTCACCCCTCTTATAAAAGGGCACTCCTCCTTCTCATTTCTTCACACCTTAAAAGCCTTTTGGTTCGGCCAAACCCTGTAAAAATACTCTCTAAAATTCCCTCACTACAACCTAGAGGCCTTAGTTTTATCAGAAAGCCAACCTAAGGAGCCCTTTTGATCAAATCAAAAGGAAGAACCCGAAGAAGAGGTAATGTTTTCACCACCTCTTTTCTAGTTCCTTTCTTCTTCCACTTATTCTTTCTTTGTTATTACCATTCTAAAATAATAACTCCATTATCTTATATATACTGTGATGTTATTATAAATATGGTACAACCATATTCAGTATTCTATCCACCCTTTGAATAACATGTCACCATACGTGCGTACGTACGGCTTACTGTCTCCACGTCGTGGTGTAATTATTATTCAATATATTATTATTTGGATGGATATAATAATGATGTATAATTCATGTAAAAAATAAATATAACATGATAATGATTCTGTATATATAATATAACATCCATGTATATATTATTTTAATATCAAAAGAATGATATTGTCGCTCGTACGTACGTACGGACTACCGTCTCCACGAACGTGATGAGATTCATTCTCCATCATATCCATTCAAGTATAATTATCATTCAATGATTTAAAAATAATGTTTAAGAACTTTATATCATTCTGGATATTAATAAGATACAACCTATCCATGACAAACATGTCTTACGTAACAGAGCATATAAAATAAAACGAGTAAGTTAACACCCGAAACGACGATAATTCTAAGATATTATTAACAAAGCAATGTCAAAAGTTCATATATGATATCTTATTAATGTATATGATTCATGAATAATTTAATAACAATTATTTAAACATTATACAGGAGTTTGACCTACCCCCAACCAAGGAAATGTACAAGGTAAGGGGTTTCTTATCTCACTTTTAATTCTGGGAGAATTCCATTGTTCACCACTTATTTATTACATGTGGTGTGTGTACTGCCCATATTTGTATTCATTGTGTAATATACATTAATTCATGTATATTTAGATCATCATTGTATGATCCTTATTTCATGGGTGTATGTTTTGTATGTTTCCAAATCAATACGGGAATTTGAAATTTCAATTTCCACTCATTCGGCTTTATGCATACTTCATTAATTATTTTACACCAAGATTATGTGTCGAATCACTATTCATTTGATTATGTCATAATTTACACTCCCCTTCCCGTGGATATACTTTCGATATACATTATCACTCCATTGATAATTTCTCAAGTCATTGATATAAATTTGATAAGAGTAAGTTTAACTCATTCTCCATTTGTTGAGTTAAACATCCAATTCGTTGGTGTTGTTTTTACAAGAATATGTGTGAATGTTATTTGATTGTTTTACACTGAATATCCAATCATATTTAGTGTATTTATATTTTTCACACATAATTATGTCGTTTATTTATCCTTAACCTAAGGATATGGTCTTTATAAGAGAATTCATCTCAATTTACATTCCATTGAGACCTCATTATTGTTATACACCAAATCACTTTTACATGGTGTATATAATGTACATTGACATAGTATATCATGAATCCCTGTATTCTCATGATATTATAAAGTTTTGATTACCTCAATTATTTTTATTCAATTGTCTCTCTTTTGGTTAGAAACTCTAACTAAAATACATTTTATGTGTTTTAAAGATTTATTATTCTAATTCATTCTCATTAATATCCATGTTTTAAAAATGGTTTTAAGGATTTATTTATATGTACATTAATGTTTTAAAATCAAAATTCCTTTTAAATGTTTCAAATTGGTATGGAGCACTTTGATTCAAAAATCTATTTTAAATGGATTCTTGACAAATAGTGTGAATTTTAAATGATTTCAAGAAAAAGGGGGATATTTCTCTCAAATTGTTTTGATGATTATTTTCATATATGTCAATATCCTTCATTATTATCGATTGAGGTTAATATGATACAATACAATCTTCCATATTGTATCGAATGAGTTATGTTTGACTGTGGATGTGCTATTTTTATACCATTCATGTTTTGTGGATAATGTATTGACATTTCGTATGCTAGTTTTAAAACGAATGTTTATGTTATGTTTAAAACTTTTCATATGAGGAATGAATTGGACTTAGTAAGTGACGGGTGGAGCCCGCTATAGCTCCTCAATGCATCGTTAGGTCTCATGAGACAAACTAGTGTCTTGGCACAAGGCCTTAGCGAAATCTTATTTGTAGTCTTGGCATGAGGCCTTGGCTATGTGGTTATGATAGTCTGGCATTATGCATTCCATCATAATGAAAGTGGTTATTGATATTGAATGTGATCATTCGATTAGTATAATATCCATGTGAGTAAGTAAATGGAATTATTTTATTTTATATTTTCCATTTTATTCTGAAGTTCAAGTTTAAAAGGCTTTCGTTTTAGTTATAAACTGCCTTAAGTGTTTATGCTTATCTATGAAAGATTCTGCTATAATGTTATCCTTACTGAGCATCTGAGCTCACCCCTTTCAATGTTTTATTTTTCCCAGGATTATGAAGAAGTAATTTATGAATGACCTGCAGGGATAGTATGAGGGGATATGAAGACAAGATGTTGTTGTAGTTTTTTTATCTTATGATGTAATGTAAGACTTATGAATATATCTAGTGTTTCCAAGACTACTAAACTAATCGGTCTTTCGAGACTTGATCCTTTGTGATCATGCCAATGTTATGTAATAATGAACCGACTCTGGGTATCTAGGGTCATGGCGTTACAAACCATATGATGGTACAATTTTCAATAATCCAAATATAGCCTAAGGGTACCATCAACTGTTTTTCAAAAAGGATTGATGAACCCCACAGAGAAGTATTAGGCCAAAAAAACAATATTGCCTCCAAATCCTCTAGATTCCTATTAAGCTATTGAAAATCCATCCAAGACATCCTATAAAGAGGTATAGATAGTAGTGAAACTCTTAGCACAAGATCTATGGATAAAGAAACATCTCTCTAAAGAGATAAACCTTTAAAATCATCTTGGAACACATCCCTAAAATGGTTCACCATCAAAGGAAAGTCCCCCTGACACTCTCCATGATCATCTAGAAAAAACCTAGTGATTTGGGTTGTCATTACTCCCAATCCACAATGATATAATCTATCATGGGTTTCATGGAAATATCCATAAACATTTTGAGAATAAAATACACACTATGATGATGTGAAAGGAACCCTCCAGTGATATGAGAAAACATAATCATGATGAGCTACTAGCCAGTGCATGTCGAGTTTGATGTAAAACCCTATCATATCGAGGAAATAAAGATTCTAGATGAAGTGACACCCACCAAATACAATAGGGAACTCTCTATACTGACATAAATCATTGGTTCTAACCCCCAACAGAGTATCTTTCAACATAATTATCTCAAAATATAGTATAATTATCCCAAGTATGTTCTCCATAGGTACAGATATAAAACTATTGGATGCACCTGTATGAAAAATAGAAGATGAAATAACAGAGGGTACTAAGATTATACCTCTCTCCATAGCCATTATAGTTCCTTTCTCCTCATGGGTAGGATGCAAAGAGTAGATTTATCCTAAACCATAACCCTGTGACATGACCTCACTACCTAGAGTAGGCCCACTTTGATGTATCATTGTAACTGGTGTCTTGATTCCCTGTCCATAACCACTACTTCTTTGGATTGATCAACCAGTACTAATCCAACTCCCTACCTGATGTGGAGATAGTAAACCTAATATTGAACCTAGTTTTGAAGCTGAAACCCAACCAATCACATATAGGGGGAAGGCTCAGCAGAAATTTGGTAGGAGGACCATACTTCTGTGAGCTCAAATATTTAATGGGTTGTGATCACACAAATTCTTCAGGTGGCCTCATATGACACAATTATGGTTGAAAACTGAGCTGCCAATACTCATAACCAGGCTGATACACATCTCCTAGGAAGCCTTAAAACATATCATACTACTATTGGAAGTCTAACTACTATGATGAGAAATGATATTTCCATACTCTTCATAGATTCCCTGAGGTTTCACTTTGTAATAAGTGCATGAATCAAAATTTTAGTAATTGAGGTTAATCTGAACTCATTGACCAGAGATGTGATGGAATGTTGGAGACCTTCCTCAAAAAATCTCTCTCTCGATTGTTCACTAGTGAGGTACATCGATGAAAAATGTTTAAACTCTATAAAACATACCAAGTACATCATAATCGTCATAGTTCCCTAATCCAGACACATTAATTACATATCCCACTCTTCCATTAGAGTATTGTCATAGAAATAGCCATATAACCTGGTTTGGAAATCATCCAGAACCATGTCTCATCTTCTGGTATCCTGGTTCGGAACATGCCACCATCGCTTTGCTACTCCACAAACCATATATATAGAAATCATTACCCTCCACTCATGAGGTGTCTCATAATCCTTTAATATTGCAAGTGTACTCTAAGGCCACATCTCAGAAGATTTGGGACTTCCATACCTCAATAATATGGAAGGATCCTACAACTAGAACACATGTATTAGCTCATCCATAGACAAGGTAGGATGTGGTTCTCCTTAAAGGGTCAACATGATGTGATAAAAAATCATGCAGAACTATTCCTCATGAAAAGTGTCTAGAACAACAGATGGTTCCACTTGTGGAACTAATCTAGGATCCATCGGTAGCCAATAGACCACCACCACTGGAGCATGGTCTTCTCCTCCCTCTTAGAATACAAGTAGAGTTTTTCATGGTAAAATTCCTCTACAAATCCAAACACACACCTTAGAAAAGAACAATATAAAATCCCATAACTCAAAAGCATAGAACATATCAAAACCCTCCTAAAATAGGTCAAGAAAATAGCCTGGTCCAAAATATAGGACTATAAGAAGAAACAATAAAAAAAGTTAGTAGAGACACTGCCTATTTTCAATTCAAAAGTTGGGTATAGGTCTCGTCTATGTTATAAGAAATTCAGTTTCATTTTATTTTCATTTCATTCAAATTAATATATTCATTTCATAGTCACATAAAAATTATTTTTAAATGGTTAAACCCAATGGTTTGCTAAATTTTGATCCATGAGGGCCCAAAGACCTCATGAATCAAAGTGAGATGCCCATATAATTCACACCATATCTCATTCCAAAATACCTATCACAACAACAAGTGTATATTTCACATAACCTATCACAACAACATGCAATAGGTAATGCATCTTAAATGGCATATCATGTGATTTCTATAATGAGATTAAAATGATACATGAGATGGAATACACTCATCTCATTAGGTAGCAATAGAATAGAACCCAAAAAAATATCAATAATAACATCATAAATCAAGTGCATCACCCAATACTAAAATCAAATCAACTATAACAATTAAAATCAAGAAAAAACAACTTCATCTACGGAAATCTATATTTTACTATAAACGGGGTAGCTACTCCTGGTTACATATTATTAACAAAATCTTATTCTTTTCTATCCCTTTATATTGTCTCCAAATTTTAAAAAAACCCAAAAACATTCCCTCTTATGCCACTTTGTAGCATCCCAGACCTAGATTCCACTCATCAGTGCCCCAAGCCTGGTTGGCCATATGGCCTAGAGAATATCTCTCCAAACTCTAGAGGCTTCCAACTAGCTTCCATGGCCTATGATGTATCTATGGAAATACTATTCCCTATGAACAGAGTGTAACACAACATAATATCAATAATAGATAAATAGAGGAAGAAACAAAACATGCAGACAATAGATAATAGAAGGAATAGATACCAATAATGCCAGAAGTTTCTCATTTACAATAATTATGATACATGTTTTTATAAAGAATCTAAAATAGGTAAAAAATAATATAATAAAATACAATTTTAAAAATACCAAAAAGACCAAAAGGGATATCTCAAAATAGAATCATGATCCTCGGATCAATCTCATGATCCCTTTCTCCAAATAATGGAACAAATTAGACATCGAACTATGGGTGATTTCCCTGATCCCTACCTATATCCAAATAGTCTATTTGGGTACCCAATAGTGGCCCATATAGGGTGTCAGAAAAAATACCATTAGGTAAACACCCAAAGATCTATACAATTCTAGGCAATACATTATAGTAAGCTAAGTTGTGTGCAAGTATATAGGTAATATGAAAATAAATTTATAGTGCCCATGGAATATCTACTACTAAACATTTATATATAAAATATCCTCTCCAGGATCCCTATAAAATATGGTCAAGTTCATCTATAATGAAAGATACAAACAAATCATAAATAATCCACACAACTTTGTTGTTTGGTTAAACAAGTCATGTCAACCATGGCCTTTTAGTACTACCTGAAGTGTCAAATGATAATGGAAGAGCTGTAAACTCAAGTATATCATATTTCCCATACCGTTCGTGAAACAATTTGTCAGACCATGAAGGGCCAGATCCATGGTGTATAATACAAAATCATCATTATCGAGTCCCAGTAGAATCTCTATGGAAGCTCGATTAGGCACTAGTTGGAGTCTTAAGATCATATCAACAGTACATGTCCCACCCAATTCAATGAAAACTGATTCTAAGGGGTACAAACGCTCGAGGCATACCATGGAATTATGAATAAATCAACATAATCTATCCAAGGATTCCAATTCCATGTTGAAGTCCCATATGAGAAATATCGATGGAATCTATATTAATCATTCATCAATTCCAATATATTAAAATTGATACCGTTTTTTTTTACCCACTCACTAGTCAATTCTCATCCAAAAACAACTCATGAGTATAATAACTCAAATATTGGAAGTTGCCAACAGAATCAAATGATCAGTAGACCCAGTCATTTAACAAAAATAATGACAATTTAACATATAATAGTTATCAACATGCATCACATGGAATGGGAGGAAGTAAATCTCTAATGCAAGAAATCCTAATCCATTTGACTATATTTAATCTTCCTCTTACTTGGAAAGAATGAGGAAACATCCCATGGATGGTTTAAGAAGACATAAACATATTGATTTCATATGTAACACCACAATGGGTGGCCTTTGGGCTGGACAATGAGCACCAAGAAAATAAAAAATAACCTAAGGGAATCCCCAACCAGTACAATAACATTAATTCAATTAATTATTCAAATTTCCAAGACATTATGGAAATTATGGAGAGTGGTAAAATAATATCACACCTATTAAAGAACCAAAATCAATGTGAAATTTATAAACCACCAACCATATATCAGTTGTAGATTGATCATCCAATGTCAACTACTGATTCAACTCATATCGGAAAAAAAATGAAGAACATATGAAGAACCTGAAATTAGGGCATATTAGCTATCACCTAAATAGAAAATTTGATTCCAAGAACAATGGAGAATGGATTAAAATTAATTGGTAACTCATTGATGAAGATCCAACGAGACTGATGATCATTGAATTTGAGATTAGACAAAGAGGATATCTTGATTCCAAGAATAGTAACCTAAGGGATATTCATAAATTTCAGTGGATATCCCACATCAAGAATAGAAATTAAAATAGGGCCAGGTTAATATATATAATAAGGGAAAGATTGTAATTTCAGCCCAAAAATCTTGGTCACATGGTTTTTCAGCATAGTTTGGCTAAACTATATTCCAAACCTAAAAGATTTGTTGTTGGGAAGGGCACCTTGCACGGTTTGGCTGCACAGCTTGACAAACCGTGCACAAACATTGAAAAAACCCATTTTCAAAATTGTATACCATCCCAAATGGCTATGTGGACCATTTATCACTGGTATTTACAATCATTTAAGATCCTCCAATTTTATTCCCATGCCTCAAACAATTTAAATAATTTTGTGGCCTACGTCACATTTTTTTATCTAACTATGTAACCTGCAATTATAAACAAGAATGATGAGTTCTAGGCTCAAAGAAATCTTGAGACTCCCCAAAAACACCCATGATCAAATTGGGTACTCATATTAGGCCATAATTAAACATTTTCACAGAAATAAAAATGGTCTATACTTCATAAGAAAAATCTGGTTCTTAGAAGACCACCTTATTTCAATGGGTCTTTTGATCCACTAGTTGCTGAATAATTGACCAGCACCACTGAAAATATATTTTCCATTATCAAGTGTCTGAAACATGAAAAAATCATTTTTTATATCTACAGTTTAGAAGTTGAAGTAGGTAAACGGTTGAATGTTATCAACAATAAAAGGATATCAAATTAAATTGACTCCATGAATTGGGATGAGTCCAAGAACTTATTTTTTTGTATGTTCCTTACTATTATTATTTTTATGAAGACAGAGAATGGGTTCTGTAACATGAAACAAATTGACGATGAATCCATTGGTACCTATGAGGAAAATTTTACAAGACATGTGAGGTATGCTTTTAGTATTATCATCCAATTTGAAAGTAAGGTTGATTGATTCTTTAGTGGCTTAAAAACAATTTTATAGAAGTATTTATCCATAAGATACATTAGTAGATATGAATATATTATTTGATGTAAAATAAAGGTGTAAATGGAGGTTGGAGTTACCTATAAATCTTAGGTGTTTTAAGAGAAAATGAAGATGGTGTTAAAAAGAAGATATAATAATCTTGGAGAGAAGAAGAAGATATTTTGGATTTTAAAAAAGGTAATCTTTAGGAGTGTACTTTTCAGACCATCCACACCTAGAAACCACCTACCAATGAATAGGTCATCCAAATAAGCACTAACCATGAATAATACATTTCCATCTGAGATGGGAGAGCGTCTCATGGGGTAAAAGATAATTTTTCAATGGTTTGACACTGAAATCCATCATCTAGGTGGGTTGTTTCCTTCTACCCACCTGATAAGACACCATGTGACCCAGAAAGGTGAGTAGAGCGTGGGAGGAAAAAATTTCCCCAAGAGTGGGCACCTAGGAATCAAAACCCATTCTTCACTGAACATTGTTTCTATAACCCTTGAACCTACACCAATATTCCCCCACTGAAGTGATAGAAGGAGATGAGCTTTTATTTATGCTCATTATGGGGGAAGAATAATGGAGGAAATTTCCTTAGGGGGATTATTAAATGTATTAAGTGTGTATGGGAATTTAATTAGGTAATTTATTATTTATATTATTGGAAGAAGTTAGCTTGTGATGTAAATAGGGATAAAGAGGAACAAAATGAACCTCCCACACTCGAGTGATTCATGTTAAAGGAGAATGAGAATTATGATAAATTATGCCCAAATCCAAGGGTTATTGACGATGATCAAAGTCAGTAACCTCTCAAGGTGAGGGACAAGAGGAAATATCATTGGATCAATATTTCTAATAGGGAGAGTGATAACAACATGTTGAAAGTTAAACTTACCATCCATCTAGATCTACTAATGTCTTATTTAACTATGGATCTACGAATTCTTTCATATTTAAATAATTTTATAAGAGTATCAAGAATCATCCAAAAAGATTAGTTATGGAATTCGAAATGAAAACCCCTAATGGTACGATGATCAAATTTCATGTTTAATATTTTTCTCTAGTTGATTTTTTTGTGAATGTGCTTCCATAATATCTTATCATTATTCCCATTATTGATTTTGATGTCCTTCTAGGCATGGATTAGATTAATCTTCATAAATCCCACTTCAGTTGTCTATGAAGGAAAGTCACAGTTGAGGTTTCTAAAAAAAGTATGATTTTATTCTAGTATTGATATAACTATGAAATTATTATTGAGTTTAAAACAATTTAATGATTCATAATTCTTATTTAGAAGCGGTGTTTATCTCAAATTGTTGGGGATAAAAATAACAATAATAATATGACAATTGTTCTTGAATTTATTGATGAATTTCATAATAATTGACTAGACTTCCAAAAAAACAAGAAGTTTAGTTCTCAATTGAAGTCATACCTTATTCTAGACCAATTCCATAGACTCTGTATAGAATGAAACAGATTTAGTAGTGGGAATTGAAGAAGAAACTCCAAGAGAACCTTGACATGGGATTCATTCAGCCATGTGTGTCACCTTGGGGTGAACCTATTATTTTAAAAATAGAATTATGAATCAATGAGACCCTGAATTGACTATAGGTTGATGAATAATATCAATATTAAGAACAATTACCCATTCCCACATATTGAATTATTGTTTGATCTAGTGCGTGGAAGTCAAAAATTATGCAAGATTGGCCTTTATTTTGGATATCATCAATTGAGGATCAAGAAGGGGGATATACCCAAGATGAAATTACATAAATCGTTTGGACACTACGAGCATATAGATATTACATTATATCTTACTAATTCCTTTGATATCTTCATGAATTTAATTAATAGTGTCTTTATAAATTTCTTTGATCATTTTCTGGTAGTCTTTATAGATGACATTCTTATATAATCATAGAGGAAGGAAGATCATGAATATCACTTGATAATTATTTTAAATACCCTAAGGAAGAAATATATGTATGAAAAATTTAAAAGGTGTGAATTTTAGATACAAATGATTTCTTTTTTGGATCATATAATCTCAATAGTGGGTATACCAGTGGATCCATCATAGACGGTGGCTATTGAATGTTGGACCAGACTAACCACAATGATTGAGATCCATAGTTTTCTTGGCATAACTATATATTATAGATGGATTTAAGATAATTTCTCACGGCTATCTAATCCACTCACCATGTTAACATAGAAAGGAGCAAAGTTCTTCTAGACTGATGAATGTGAGGAAAATTTCAAGGAACTAATGTGGCGGTTAGTTAGTGCACCTATGTTGAAATTAAAATAAGTAGAGAAGGGTTTATAATCTATAGTGATGAATACAATAAGGTATTGGGATGTGTTATTATGAATAATTTAATGGTTATAAGTTATGTCCCATGAAAACTACATATCTATGAAAAAAATTACCCAACTTTTGATTTGGAGTTAGATTTGGTAAATTTTCATTAAATATATGGACACATTATCTTTTTTAAAAAATGTTTGATATATATACCGATCATAAAAGATAAAAGTATATATTCACAAAGAAGGAGTTTAATATTCACCATATAAGATGTCTAGATTCAATTAAAGATGATTAATTTTCAATACATTACCACCCTAGGAATGTAAACAAGGTGATCAATACATTGGGTATGAAAGATCCCGCTGGATTATCCATGATGAGGATTAAAAAACACCAAATATTTAAAGATTTGTAAATGTTGTATATGGGAATCCTAAAGGAATGGTAAAATCACATCTTTCTCAGTTGAATGTTAAACCATCTATCCAAGTGTAGATTAATGAGGCAAAGAAGGAGGATGTAGAGATGAAAAATAATGTTAGAAATATTCCTATGTTTAACCAAGATCGTGATTGAATGATAATGTTCATGAAATGTGTATGTGTTCTATCCATAAAAGACATGAATAAGGAGTTGTTATAGGATGCTCGTATAACTTCATTATCTATTCATCATTAAAGTATGAATATGTATAGAAATTTGAAAGTGTACTTCGAGTGGGATAACATGAAGAGGGATATCGTGAATTTTGTATCTCAATGCTTGTTATGTCAAAAATCAACGGAAAAAAAATTCTAAGAACATGGTGCATCAATTACCCATACTAGAATGGAAATGGGAGAACATCACCATTGATTTTTTCGTTGGACTCCCCAAAAAGTCTAAAGGTCATATTTCTATATGGGATGTAGATGACCACCTTAAAATGTTAGTACACTTAATATTAATTAGAGAAGACATCTCTATAGATCATATTTACAGAATATACATTATGAAAGTGGAATTGTTTTATGAATTACCACATTCTACTATATCTGATCAGGAACCACAGTTTATGTCAATGTTCTGGAGAAGTCTTCAGAAAGATCTTGATAAATAGTTGAGCTTCTACACTTCATATCATCATCAAACAGATAGCCAGTACAAACGAACAATTCAAATGCGAGAGGATATGTTGAGATCTTGTTCATTGTATTTAAAATCTAGTTTGGATAAAAAAATTCATCTTTTTTTGTTTTCTTACAACCATATCTTTCACTCAAGAATTAAAATAGATACATATAAATCCCTCTATGGAATGGAAGGTAGAGATCCAACATTCTTGAATTAATTTAGAGAAATAAAGATACTGGTACTTGAGATAGATGAAGAAATGGAATAGAAGGTTAGGGGCATTATGTAACACATTATTATAGCTATGACTCAGCTGAAGATATTTGTTGATAATTTTCACAGTGATCTAGAATTTGATGTTGGTGATAAGGTATTTTTAATAATTTCTCCAAGGAAGATGGTTACATGATTCATGATGAAAGGGAATCTAAGTGATAGGTATATTGGTCCCATTGAAATTATTGATCATAGACGGATTATTTCCTTTCACTTGGAGCTCCCACCTAACCTATCTCAAGTCTGCCATTTGTTCCATGTACCTCTGATGAAGAAGTAAATACCTGACCCTTCACATGTACAAAACTTATAGGACATTCCATCGAAGAAAACTTTTATCATGAGGAATAATAGGTGGAGATTCTAGATCATATATAGAATAATCTACAAAACAAGACCACTCACTTCGTAAAAATTTGGTGGAAAATCTCCAGTTGGAGGAAGTTTCAAGAGAACATTCTTATATGATGAGGTATAAGGATCATCATTTTTTGTATCATAATGAGGAATTTAGTGGGAGAAATTAATTTTAAGGGGGGTAGAATGTAACTCGTAGATATTCTTGGAATTATTATTTTTGAACAAATGAAATTTCTTTGATGACTTGTGTTACATGGAAAACTAAGTAAATTTTTTACTACATGCAACATTGTCATAATGCATTACACGAAACATTTACTTTTTTGGAAAATCATGTTATTTTTTAGTCTAGTTATTTAAACGTGACTGTTATAACCTATCCATTAAAAGAATTCATATGAATAATAATAAATAACTTTCAAATATAACTTATTATTATTTTATTTTAATTAAAGTTATTGTTAATAAAATACTTAATTTTCGGTAAAGTAATTCCTTGTTTCCAAGAAACTATTTTAAAAAAAATTCATTTTGATTATTTTTTTGATCAGGAATAAAATTATTCTTTCACAATCTTAGAATTTAAATTTGATAAAATAAAAATAATTTTTTATTGTAGAATTTCAAAATTATCTTGGGGGTAATTTTTAATATTTTTCTGAAGTGTTTCTTTTTTGATAAATAGTGAAAATACTTAATTTTAATTTAAAAATATTATTTATATTAAATTAAATAAATAATTAATTATATTTTAAATTGTTTTCAAAGTATAAAATAGTTCAAATATACATCTATTAATCCAATTTAGGTAATTGGAATCAATTTTACTTTGAAATTGGTTATAAAAACAATGTAAACTTTTGCTAAATTTTACTTTAAAAACATTCTTTATTATCACAATGGTGGGACTATTATTAAATTAATAGTTTCCACTTTTATGAATTAAATTTGAAAAAATTTATCGAATATTTGGAATCAGTATAATTTATAATTTATAATAATTATAACTTAATTTTTGACTAAAATGAATAGTGAATACAAAAAATATAATTACCGTGGTTAAGCTAAAAATAGATTTATCAAGGGTTAAAGTAAAAATATAAGGGTAAATATCACATATAAACTTGTCGTAAAACTATATTATGAAAATATTTCTACCATTAAACCTGTAAGGATCAATACTGAACTAAATTTGACCCTTCAGACATATGAAAATCATACGAGCAATTAATTATTTATGAAAATTTTAATTATGTCCTCTCCCCCATTTATAAAAGGCTATACACTCTCCCCCCTTCTTCACACATTAAAACCTAATTGGTTTAGTGAAAAACATACCAAATAACTTCCCTAACTATCTACCATTTTCCTATAATCCTTATTGTTTTCATAAATCCACCCTAGGATGTATTTTAGTGAAAACCTATGGAGGACACCCGTAGAAGAGGTAACGTTTAACAACAAGCGATTTTATTTTATTTCTTCCTATACCCCATCATTTTTAGGTCATGATTATATAATAAAATTAGTATATTAAATATAATTATATTTTTTTATGTTAAGGTATATACCTAAAACCATCTGCAATTCCATCATATGGGTTACAAAATCATCGTTCATGTGTATTGTGGAATACCGGCTCACGAACCGATGTCGTTCATTTTTTCATTTCCACCTATCACATTTGGACTTAATGATGGATTTATAGTTTACCTAGGATATTAATTATATTAAATATTTTATTATATTTATTGAATTATTATATCACACATACCTTCATACTCTCTATTTTTTGGAAATACAATAATGTTTTTCATCTGTACGACGAACTACCACCTCACGAAGCAATGTGATTCGTTCACACATTATAAATAATATTTTATGGATGTGTTTAATAATTTAAATTCATAAATATGAAATAAAAATTAATATTTATTGATAATATATATCATTTATTATTATTTCTTTCAACCCAACAAGAAAATTTAAAGAACAGTGTTGTACGTACAATCTACCATATCCGTCAACAACGTATTTCATTTCCTATCACTAAATTTTAAGGATTAATAATTATATATATAAATAATATATAATATATTTATATCCTGGTTTTAATTTCACATATTTTGGAACCATGGTAAATGTTATAGGATGAAAAAATAAAAAATCAATACACATACAAAAAAGTAACTTTTACCTGAAATGTAACATTAACTTGGAATCATTAATAAATAAGTAATAAAAGGTAATAATAAAATAATATATTTTATAATATATGAATATGGTTTTTTAATATATTTATAATAAAATTATCTTTATTATACAAATGGTTTTAATTTGTACGATGGAAGTCAAGATTTAAGGTAAGGGGTTTTCATATCAGTTTTATTTTCTGTGAGACAAAAGTAATATTCACCACATGTTTCTTTTATTTGGTGTTTATAATTTCAATGAATATATCTTATTATTATTATAATTAAAATTATATTTATTTATATATCCATTTGAGTATATCTCTTTCCTAGTGTTTATGGTTTAAAAGTTTCCAAATCAGTAAGGGTTTGTTTTCTCCATTTTCCTTCTCTGAGACATATGTTATGGTATGTACCTATATTCTTTAACTAAGTGTATATAAATCTACTTTAAAATTTAATATCATGAATTAATTTACACTCATGATATTCTATGTTACATTTTATTTTATTCCTTTATGAGTCTTATGATTCAAAGTTAAAAAAGTGTTCATGATTTTATGTTTCAATATCATCTTTATTAGTATTGTTTATGAATATGTTCCCGATGATAAAATATGTTGATATATATCTTAAGAAACTCAAGAATTATATCTTACACTAGTTATTAATTTTATTTGAATATAATATTACCATTTTCTACTCTTTATTACTTAAAATAATAGAGAATGTTTTTAGGAAAATATGACATTATTTCTCACTTCGGTCGAAAATAAATTTTCTTCCCCAACCATGTTTTCTCAAAATGTTTTGAAAATTTTTATTAAATGTATTTTTAATGATTAAAGAATATTCTATCCAAGGAATTTTTCTTAAATTTATTACTAAATATTACCAATATAAATATTCACGGATATTTTAAAACAAAAAGGTTTTCAATTGTTTTAGGTTTTTAAAAGAGTTTTTCAAATCAGAAAGGATATTTTCCTTAGGAAACATTTTAAATGATTTTAAAAATCTTCCCTTATAATTTTTAAGGTTATTTTAAATGAAATTGGTTTTAATTTTTTTTTACATTTTAAAAGGAGTTTTTAAAATCTGATAGGATATTTTTCACAAGAAATATTTTAAATGATTTTCCCAATTATTTTACATCTAATATGACATCTCTTGGTGTTACCTATACCTTACTATTTATACGATCCAAGGATATCATTAATATTATTTCAAAAAATGGTTTGAGTTTTGATGGAATGCTTATGGAACCTATTTCTCTATAATGGGTTATACATTAAAGAAACTCTTTGGAACCCCATGTCTTTTTATGTGTTATACTATGATGAAATAACTATGAAACCGAGATAATATTCATAGGTTATGTTATGATGAAATATTTATGATACAAATTTAATTTCATGGGATATGATTTGATAAATATTTATGATCTTGTTGCACACAAAAATATTTTTTTAATTATGTGAGGGGTGATACCTATATCTCCATCCAATTAAATGGGAAATTATTTATATCTCTTGATATAGATAATATTGGATTGGTAAGTGAAACTTGTGGAGTAAGATAGGATAGAATGGGAGTGAACCTAGTTCAGTAAGATAGGGATATAATGGAAAGTGAACCTAGTTTAGTAAATTATTGTTGGAATGGGGAGTGAACCTGATTCATTAAGATTGGATTGGAATGGGGTGTGAACCCTTTTTGAGTAAGGGAATTTTTATACTATGATATTATTGTGATTAAATCTTGAATAATATGGAAATTATTTTCTATGATTATGTAAATGCCAAAAATTCCATGTCTTATGACAATTTTATTCTCTAATGGATCATGTTCTCTTATTCTCTTATGATTTGTTAATTATGAACTTCCAATATTTATGCCATGAATAAATATTATGGTCTTTGATATAAAGGGTAAGGTTTTTGAAAGTTATTAACCTGTTCTTGTAACACCCGATATTTTTATGAGAAATATTTTGTTTTTATGTTATATAAATCAACAAAGGAATCTTTAACTACACACAACCCTAGCTTGACTTTCTCTACACGTAACCGTGGCCTTCCTCGATAGCTTGCATTGTACGCAATACCGAGTTTCACTAAACAACGATATGTTATTAAAATATTATTAAAACTAGCCGTTATAAATAGTAATACCCACGTTTTAAAATTTTATCTTTCAAAATGGACTTCATTTTTGGATTCGGATTATCGAAATTAGCCTTGGGTGAAATTTTGGTATTTTTCGGAAACTTTCAATTTTTGATGAATAGTGAAAACACTGGGTTACTATTTAAAAACCAACTTTTTAATTAATTAATTAATTATTTTATTTAAATTTATTTTAGGTCAAAATTGATACATAATACCTATATAATTTAAAGTAATTCAGTAGAGTCATTTTATAATAATTTTAGATATATAAAAATTTTATTAAACTTTTCACTGTCTTTTACCCACCTTCTAGGACAATTTGCAAATTCACATAAATTTTACCGCTTACGTGAGTGAAATTTCGAAACTCCGAGAGACACGGTTAATATCAAGGACTAAAATGTGGTTCAATGAGATGAAAATAATTTTTTGTGAATAGTAATTTTTTTTACTTTTTTTTACCACGATTAAAAGTAAATAGGGTAATTAACAGTAAACATGATATTATTAGTACCCTAAAACATTCCCTAATTCTATTGGATAAGTGTAATTCGACCAAAAACAATATTAGGAATAACATATTACCATTTAGGCCCACATGGATTAGATTAGGACATTTAATATTAATTTATTTAAAGAAGGGTTAAAATAGTTAAAATCAATGTTTAATAACTAAATCATTTTTAATGTGGGGTTATACATAGGATAAATTAGACTATAAATATTAATTAGAAATCTAAAAATTGTTCCTATATAATGGTATTTTATTTATAATTTTTATAAATTAAATAATTTAATTTATTTATAACACAATGATGATGCAGTAATTACCTTATTAATGAAATATTGACATAATTGATGTTATAAATACCCAAATAAATGTAATTTGAGACTTTTTATGAATTACACTAATTTTATAGGTCAATATAACATGTTAGTATTTATTTATTTAACTTTTTTCGAACTAATCATTCTGTTATGATTTTCACAAAAATCAATTACCAAATAGTTTCAAAATTGACATAAAATAGTTTTTAAAACAAATATTATATTATTAATTGTTATTTTATTCCTAAAAATATAAGGTTCGGCCAAATGACTTATATAAAGTTATATATATATAATAATAAACAACTTGAGGTTCTTTTGTCTTGTTCAAGTATGTTTATTAACCTTATAGTGTAAGAAAACAAGAAGACACGATAAAAGTAAAATTATTTAACATAAAGTTAATTCTAAATGATAAGGTTAAAATAGAAACCTAAACTTGTCTAAATACTATTGGATGAGAGTATTTAGACCCATCCCCACCTATATTTTAAATAAATCAATTTGGAGCTATTAAAAACCGAATATGACTTTATAATAAAATAATATTTTTAGTTTTTCCTAAGGTGCCCCTTTCCTCCCTTATAAAAGGGCACCTCCTCCCTCTCTTCCTCACACCAATTTGAGCCTTCAAGCTCGGCCAAACCCTTAAATTTTCTGTTCTCCACATCCCTCTAAACATCATATAGGTACTGGTCTTCTTCAAAGACCATTTTTAGTTCCCTAAGAGGAGGTTAAGAAGAGGCGCTTCAAAGAAGAGGTAATGTCCGTTATCGATTCTTTCAACTTTATTTCTTCTTCTACTTATTCTTCTTTAGTTGTCTAATTATGAAGTTATAACATAATTATCACTCATATACTGATATGTTATTATAAGTATGAAACAACCCTATTTCACCATCTATCCATCCTATGGAAAACAAAATCACCGCGCGTGCGTACGTACGGAATACCGTCTCCATGCCGTGGTGTAATCTATTTTCCACCACCACCTTACTTTGATGGCTATAATGGTGTAAATAATAACTATATATGATTATTTTAAGGTGATATTGATTCTGAAATAGTATATATACACTCCAATACAATTCCACGATCATGGGAACGATACCATCGCTCATGCGTACGTACGGAATACCGTCTCCACGATGTGATGCGACTCGTTCTACATGATCTTCATTGCATAATGATTATATAAATGAATTGAATGAATAAATATGATATATATTACACTAATAACATTATGTAAATAAGGTATCTATAACCTAAAAATATGAATAAGAATTTATTCGACAAAACACGCATAAGAACAAAAAGTAATAAACAACCAAATAACAAGTAGCAATGAAATATTACTAATAAGAAGCTAAGAATATGACCATATATGATATCATAGCAATTAGTATGATTCTGGAATAAGTAAATGACATTATTTAAATAATTATACAGGAGGTTTGAACACTTACGAAGCAAATCAGACCTAAGGTAAAGGAAAATATCGCAAATCTCAATTTTTATTCGAGATTGTTTATACTTCAGAAATTACTGGGAAATATTTATCGTCCACATCCATGTTTCCTAAATATGTAATATTATTTATATCCTCATACAATTTTTTAAATCCAATTTTACCCTTTGGTTAGTTTTTAGTAAAGATATGAAAGGAATCTTTTTTCATTTTTCGTACGAGGCACTTTTTGACTTTTCCGGCCAAAGTACAAGAAGAATGTTTTTTTAACTTATACGACCTGAATAGATTTTTAGAAATTTTTTTCCATGAATCTTCCTTTACAAGTTTTCATGTTTATTTTTAATCAACTTATTTTCATTTATAATTTTATGACATGTTAAGAAAGGAAAAATGATTTTGAAGTAGAAATGATATTTTCCTCAAGAATGAAGTTCATGTGTTTTATCAAAATTATTTTCCATATAAGATAATATAGGGTTCTGTTTCTATCCCTATTATTTTTACATTAATTTGATTATGTTATGATGGAATTATTTTTAATGATGTCCTTTTATCTTATATGGATTAAGTTATGATGACATGATGTTTAAGATTCCCATTTTTATTTCATGGGTTATATTATTATTATGATTAATGATTTTGTGGAACACATATGAATGGTTTCATTATGAGATGGGTGGGACCTATATATCCCTCCAATTAATTGGGTAAATATTTATATCTCATGAGATAGATATGGCTAGAACAACAAGTTAATCCAGTTCAGTGAAACAGGACTGAAACAAGGAGTGAACTCGGTTCAGAAATGTACTTTCCCCGCTAAGAAAGTCTTGGCAATGAGTCTTGACTACTAAGAAATGATTCTCTATGATTATGTGTGTATGACACAAAGTTTCATGTTTTATGTTATGATTATTGGGATTACATTTCACTACTATGATTTATCGCATGTTAGGAAATTATGATCTCTTTTACAGGTTAAGATTTCCAAAATGTTATGTTCTTATGAATATGATGTGATTGATATTTCTTTTATTTACCCTTACTGAGCATTTGAGCTCACCCTATTGTATGTTTTCTTTCCCCAGGTCAGGAAGAAGGTTATTAAGTAGGATATGCCAAAAGGGACTCTAGATATGATGAAATAAATGGGAGGCAATGTAGATACTTTATTAACCAGTTGTTTATGTTTACCGGTTTCTAAAGAAACTATACCTATACGGTCATTTCATGGTTTTATTATATGTTGTAATCTTTGTGCTTCAATTTTGAACCAATAACAATGTAAAGTGTGGGTCATTATAGTTGGTATCAGAGGAAAGGTATAGTCAAGCTTTGGAAACTAGGATGTGAAAGCCTTAGTAATAACCCTTTGGATATGTCTAAGCATAGAACCCAATCATAGTTTTTTAGATATGGCCATGAACAACCTATGATAATACCTTAAGTGTGAAATTTTATTCTTGATTATGTGGTTTTCCTATTATAATTAGTGTTGATCACGCTATTCTTCTTGGTTTTAGTCAATGGCTGAAACCCGAAGGAACCGTGTTAATTCGGAATGCGACGGGCAATGAAATGATTGTACCCCCGAGAAACCAAACGTTATGGGAGCTGGAATGAAAAATCTTATAGTCATGATCACACAACTTTCTTAAGCTATGAATAATATAAGACTTCCAAACGAGCAAAGGAAAGAGAAACATTCTATTGAATCCTTCATGAGACAACGTCCACCCTCATTTAGTGGGTCTACTGATCCATTAGCTGCTGAACAATGGATCAATACGACTGAAAAGATATTTTCAGTTCTTCCATGTTCTAAACATTACAAAGACATCTTAGTAGTGTATCATTTGGAAGGTGATGCTGATAAATGGTGGAATCTTGTCAAGAATATGAGGAAAAGAGATGAAATTGAGTCCATGGAATGGGACGAGTTCAAGAACTTATTTTTCAATAAGTACTTCCCTCGTATTTTTCGAACAAAGATGGAGAAGGATTTTCGTGAACTAAACCAAAAGGATGATGAATCAATTGGTACTTACGAAGAAAATTTTACAAGACATGCAAGGTACGTACCCTGGATTATTATCAAACCAGAGAGTAAGATCGATCGATTCTTTATTGGCTTAAAACCAAGTATTCAAAGGGTGTTATCCATAAGGGACTTCAATGGCTACGAGGAAATCGTTCGATGTGCTCTCAAAGTTGAGATGGAGATTGTATTAACCCATCAGTCATATGGGTATGATAAGAAGAGGAAAATGGAATTGAAAGGAAAATATAAAGACCACATTGAAAAGAAGATGAGTTTTCCATTATCCTCAATGTGTGGAAAGAAACATGGAGGTAGTTGTCTTAAAGGGACAAGTAAATGTTTAAAATGTGGAAAAGAAGGTCATCGGGCATTTGAATTCCGCAATGATGGGAAGAAGATGTCTAGTGATGCAAACAAAGAAAAGGATACACAGGGTGCATCTCTTCCACTTCAATGTTACAAGTGCAAGGAAATGGGGCATTATGCTAATAAACGCCCTAATACAAGGGTTTTTTATGATGATCGACATCAACAAACTCTTAAGGCTAAAGACAATGGAAAGTCACAAACAATTTCTATTAGCGATGTGGATTATGATAATGAAGTGGTGAAAGGTACACTTACCATCCACTCTAAAGTAGAAAATGTTTTATTTGATTTGTGATCCACCCACTCTTTTATTTCTGGAGAATTTTCTAAGGGTATCGCCATATTACCTCAACAATTAGATGTTGAGTTAGCTGTGACAACTCATAATGGAAAAAAATCGCATAAAAAATTTATAATTATTCTTCGATTGATGTTTGTGGGAAAGTGCTTCCTGCAAATATTGTGATCCTTCCTATAGTGTAATTTGATGTGATTCTTAGCATGGATTGGCTTTCTTTATATGGAGTTCATATCAATTTCCAAATAAGGGAAGTCACATTTCATATTCCAGATCAATCTATGATCGTATATCGATTCAAGGATGAACATAACCTTCCAGTGTAAATTTCTTCCATCTTATGGATCTTCATTCCACTAAATGAATGTTATTTATCTCAAATGGTTGGTGAGAAACTCATGATTAAGAATATTCCCATTGTATGAGAGTTTGATGATGTCTTTTAGGAGGAATTTTCGGGTCTTCCACCAAATCGTGAAGTTGAGTTTTTAATAGAACTCGTACCGGGTGCTTTGCCTATTTCATAGACACCTTATAGAATGGACCTAATTGAGTTGCAGGACTTGAAGAAGCAACTCCAAGAGAATCTTGATAAGGGATTCATACGCCCTAGTGTGTCACCTTGGGGAGCACCTGTTCTGTTTGTTAAGAAGAAAGATGGATCAATGAGACTCTGCATTGATTATCGAGAACTTAATAAGATGACTATCAAGAACAAATATCCTCTCCCAGCATTGATGAATTATTTGACCAACTATGTGGATCTCAATACCTTTCCAAGATTTATCTTCGTTCTGGGTATCATCAATTAAGGGTCATAAGGGAGAATATACCAAAGACGACTTTCCATACAAGGTTTGGACACTATTAATTTATAGTGATGCCATTTGGTCTTACTAATTCCCTGATATCTTCATGGATCTCATGAATAGAGTCTTTAGAGACTATATAAATCAGTTTGTGGTAGTCTTTATAGACGATATTCTTGTCTATTCAAAGAGAAAGGAAGAACATGAAGATCACTTGAGAATTGTATTGAAGGCCCTGAGAAAGGAGAAGCTTTATGCCAAATTTACCAAGTGTTAATTTTGGCTTAAAAAATAAGCATTTTCGGGTCACATAATTTCAAAAGAGGGGATATCTGTGGATCCAGCAAAAACAAGGGTTATTGAAAGATGGTCGAGACCAACAATAGTAACCGAGATCCGAAGTTTTCTTGGTTTGGCTGGATATTATCGATGTTTTGTGAAATATTTTTCATGATTATCTAACCCACTCACCAGGTTGACTCGAAAAGGAGTTAAGTTCGTGTGGACAGAGGAATGTGAAGAGAATTTCAAGGAGTTGAAAAGAAGGTTATCCAGTGCACCTATACTCACACTTCGTTGTAGTGGAGAATGGTTTGTGATCTATAGTGATGAATCCAAGAAGGGGCTGGGGTGTGTTCTTATGCAAAATGATATGGTGATAGCTTATGCCTCATGATAGTTGAAAATCCATGAGAAAAATTACCCAACTCATGATTTGGAGTTAGCTGTGGTAATATTTGTATTAAAGATTTGCAGGCATTATCTTTATGGTGAGAGGTGTGATATTTATACTGATCATAAAAGTTTAAAGTATATTTTCACACAAAAGGAGCTGAATATGCTCCAAAGAAGATGGTTGGAGTTGATTAAGGATTACAATTGCTCAATTCATTACCATCCAGGGAAAGCAAACAAGGTGGTAGACACATTAAGTCGACAAGACGATGCTAGCTTATCCATGATAAGGATCACAAAAGATCCAATATTTATGGATTTACAAAGGATAGATCATGGAATTATATTGGAAGGGGAAACATCTTATCTTTCTAAAATAAATGTTCAACCATCTATACATGAGAAGATTAAAGAGGAACAAAAAGAAGATGTAGAGTTTCAAAAGAATGTGAGAAATGTTCCTGAATTCAACTTTGTTTGTGATGGGATAATAAGGTTCAGGAATCGAGTTTGTGTTCCTCCCATCCAAGAATTAAAGAAGGAGCTGCTGGATGAGGCTCATAGTTCTTCATTCTCTATTTATCCTGGATGCAAAAAGATGTATAGGGACCTGAAAGAGTACTTCTGGTGGGATGTAATGAAAAGAGATGTTGCTGAATATGTCTCCAATGCTTGGTTTGTCAGCAAGTTAAAGCTGATAGACAGAAGTCTAAGGGGATGTTACAACCATTACCCATACCCAAATAGAAATGGGAAAACATCACTATGGACTTTTTCACTGGAATTTCTAAAACATCCAAAGGAAATAATGCTATCTGGGTCATAGTTGATTGTCTTACAAAGTCAGCACACTTCAT
Source organism: Viscum album (assembly GCA_963277665.1). Lineage (NCBI taxonomy): Eukaryota > Viridiplantae > Streptophyta > Magnoliopsida > Santalales > Viscaceae > Viscum > Viscum album. The sequence goes on from OY728158.1 coordinate 329,956,058, forward strand.
TGCTATTAGAGAAGATTTCTCTCTAGATCAACTTGCCAGGATATATGTAAAGGATGTTGTAAGATTGCATGGAGTACCAATTTACATTATATCTGACCGGGATCCGAGGTTTACCTCAATGTTTTGGCGAATTATTCAGCATACTCTGGATACAGAGTTGACTTTCAACACTTCTTATCATCCTCAGACAGATGGTCAGTCTAAGAGGAAAATTCATACTCTAGAAGATATGTTGAGAGCTTGCTCTATGGATTGCAAAGGTGGTTGGGATCAAAACCTAACTGTTGTGAAATTTTCTTATAATAATATCTTTCACTCCAGTATTCAGATGGCTCCTTATGAAGCTCTCTATGGAAAGAAATGCAAACCTCCAACTTGCTGGGATGAAGTTGGGGAACGAAATCTACTAGGACCTGATCTTGTTGATGAGATGGTAGAAAAGGTCAGATCTATTCAACAACACATTAGAGCTGCTCAGAGTCGACAAAAAAGTTATGCCGATAACTGAAGAAAAGACCTAGAGTTTGAAGTGGGTGATAAAGTGTTCGTACAAATATCTCATTGGATGTGAGTTATGAGATTTGGAAAGAAGGGAAAGCCAATTCCTAGGTATATTGGTCCTTTAGACATACTGGATCATGTTGGCAAGGTAGCTTACCGATTGGTGCTTCCACTGAATCTCTCTCAAGTTCATGATGTTTTCTATGTATCTCTCCTGAGAAAGTACGTACCCGATCCATCACAAGTACTTAGCTCAGAAGTTGTACTGCTGGAGCAAGATCTTTCTTATGAATAATAGCTGATAGAGATTCTGGATCATAGTGAAAAAGTACTATGGAACAAGACCACTCGCTTGGTGAAAGTTTTATGGAGTAACCACCAATTATAATAAGCTACATGGGAGCTTGAGGATATGATGAGGGAGAGGTATCCTCATCTGTTTGTTAGCAAGTGACGAATTTCGAGGGCGAAATTTATTTTAAGGGGGGTAGAATGTAACACCCAAGATTTTTATGAGAAATATTTTGTTTTTATGTTATATAAATCATCAAAGGAATCTATCACTACACACAACACTATCTTGTCTTTATTTACATGCAACCACGACCTTCCTCGATAGCTCACATTGTACGCAATACCGAGTTTCACTAAACACTGATATGCTATTAAAATATTATTAAAACTAGCCGTTATAAATATTAATACCCACTTTTTGAAATTTTATTTTTCAAAATGGACTTCATTTTTGGATTCGGAGTATCAAAATTAGCCTAGGGTGAAATTTTCGTATTTTTATGAAAACTTTCATTTTTTGATGAATAGTGAAAACACTGGGTTACTATTTAAAAACCGACTTTTTATTTATTTATTTATTTATTTAATTTAATTTTTTTCTTAGGTAAAATGTGATAAATAATACCTATATATGTTCAAAGTAATTCATTAGAGTCATTTTAGAATAATTTTAGACATATAAAAATTTTATTGAACTTTTCACCGTCTTTTACCCACCTCCTAGGAGAATTTGCAAATTTCACATAAAACATAATTTTACCACTTATGTGAGTGGAATTTCCAGAATCCGAGAGACACAGATAATATCAACGAAAAAATGTGGTTCAATGAGATGAAAATAATTTTTCGTGAATAGTAACTTGTTACTTGTTTTTACCATGGTTAAAAGTAAATAGGGTAATTAAGGGTAAAAATGATATTATTATAATCCTAACATATGTCCTAATTCTATTGGATAAGTGTAATTAGACCAAAAACAACCTTAGGAATAAACTATGACCATTTAGGCCCACTTGTATTAGATTAGGACATTTAATATTAATTTATTTAAAGAAGGGTTAAAATAGTTAAAATCAAAGATTAATAACTATATCATTTTTAATATGTGGTTATACATAAGATAAATTCGACTATAAATATTAATTAGAAATATAAAAATATTTCTTACATAATGGTATTTTATTTATACCTTTTAGTCATTAAATAATTTAATTTATTTATGACACAATGATGATGCCGTAATTACATTATTAATGAAATATTGACCTAATTGATGTTATAAATACCCAAATAAATATAATTTGAGACTTTTTATGAATTAAACTAATTTTATAGGTTAATATTACATGTTATTATTGATTTAATTAACTTTTTTCGAACTAATAATTCTGTTATGATTTTCAAAAAAATCAATTACCAAATAGTGTCACAATTGACATTAAATTTTTTTTAAATAAATATTATATTATTAATTGTTATTTTACTTTTAAAAATCTAATGTTCAGAAAAATGACATATATAAGGTTATATATATTAATAATAAACAACTTGGGGTTCGTTTGGCTTGTTATAGTATGTTCATTAACCTTATAGTGTAAGAAAACAAGAAGACATGGTAAAAGTAAAATTATTTAACTTAAAGTTAAATCTAAATGATATGGTTAAAATAGAAACCTAAACTTGTCTAAATTCTATTTTATGAGATTATTTCTACCCCTCCCCACCTTATCTTCTAAATAAATCAATTTGGAGCTATTAAAACCCGAATATGACTTTATAATAAAATAATATTTTTAGTTTTTCCAAAGATGCCCCTCTCCACCGTTATAAAAGGACACCTCCTCCCTCTCTTCCTCACACCACTTTGAGCCTTCAAGCTCTTCCAAACCCTGCCATTTTCTCTTCTCCACTTCCCTTGAAACATCCTAGAGGTCCTTATCTTCTTCAAAGACCATTTTTAGTGCCCTAAGAGGAGGTTAAGAAGAGGCTCTTCAAAGAAGAGGTAATGTCCGTTATCGATTCTGTCAACATTATTTCTTCTTCTACTTATTCTTCTTTAGTTGTTTAATTCTGAAGTAATAAAATCAGTATCACTCCTATACTGATATTTTATTATAATTATTAGAAAACCCTATTTCACCATTTATCCATCCTACGGAAAATGAAATCACCGTGCGTGCGTACGTACGGAATACCGTCTCCACGTCGTGGTGTAATCTATTTTCCACCACCACCTTACATGTATGGGTATAATGGTTTAAATAATAACTATATAATATTATTGTAAAGTGATATTTATTCTGAAATAGTATACATAAAATCCAATACAATTCCACGATCATGGGAACGATACCATTGCTCGTGCATACGTACAGAATACCGTCTCCACGATGTGATGCGACTCGTTCTACATGATCTTCATTGGATAATGATTATATAAATGAATTGAATGAATAAATATGATATATATTACACTAATACCATTCTGGAAATGTGGTATCTATAATCTAAAAATAAGAATAAGAATTTATTCGACAAAACACGCATAAGAACAAAAAGTAATAAACACCTGAATAACAAGTAGCAATGAAATATCACTAATAAGAAGCTAAGAATATGACCATATATGATATCAAAAAAATTATTATGATTCTGGAATAAGTCAATGACATTATTTATATCATTATAAAGGAGTTTTGGACACTTATGAAGCAAATCAGACCTAAGGTAAAGGAAATATCGCAAATATCAATTTTTTTTCAAGATTGTTTATACTTCAGAATTTATTGGGGAATATTTATCGTCCACATCCATGTTTCCTCAATATGTAATATTATTTATATCCTCCTACAATTTTTTAAATCCAATTTTACCCTTCGGTGAGATTTTAGTAAAAGATATGAAGTGAATCTTTTGTCATTTTTTGACAAAGGTACTTTTTGACTTTTTTCGGCCAAAGTACGAGAAGAATGTTTTTTTAACTTATACGAACTGAATAGTTTTTAGAACATTATTTCCATGAAGATTATTTTACAAGTTTTCAAGTTTATTTTTAATCAACTTATTTTAGTTTAACATTTTATGACATGTTAAGAAAGGAAAAATGATTTTGAAGTAGAAAGGATATTTTCCTCATGAATGAAGTTCAAGTGTTTTATCAAAATTATTTTCCATCTAAGATAATATTGTGTTCTGTTTCTATCCATATTAATTTTAAATTGATTTTATTATGTTATGATGGAATTATTTTTTATGATGTCCTTTTATCTTATATGGATTATGTTATGATGGCATGATGTTTAAGATTCCCATTTTTATTACATGGGTTATGCTATGATGTATGATTAATGATTTTGTGGAACACATAAGAATGGTTTAATTATGAGATGGGTGGGACCTATATCTCCCTCCAATTCATTGGGTAAAGATTTATATCTCATGAGATAGACATGGATGGAACAGTAGGTTAATCCGGTTCAGTGAAACAAGACTGAAACGAGGAGTGGACTCGGTTCAGAAATGGACTTTGTCTGTTAAGATAGTCTTGGAAATGAATCTTGACTACTAAGAAATTATTCACTATGATTATGTGTGTATTCCAGAAAATTTCATGTTTTATGTTATGATTATTGGGATTACATTTCACTAATATGATTTATCCCATGTTATGAAATTATGATATCTTTTGCAGGTTACGATTTCCAAAATGTTATGTTCTTATGAATATGATGTGATTAATATTTCTTTTTTTTACCCTTACTGAGCATTTGAGCTCACCCTATTGTATGTTTTCTTTCCCAATGTCAGGAAGAAGGTTATTAAGTAAGATGTTCCAAAAGTGACTCTAGATATGATGAAATAAATGAGAGGCAATGTAGATGCTTTATGAACAAGTTGTTTATGTTTCCCAGTTTCTAAAGACACTATACCTATACGGCCCTTTCATGGTTTTGTTATATGTTGTAATAAGTGTGCTTCAATTTTGAAGAAATAATAATGTAAAGTGTGGGTCGTTATAGTTCTCATACCCTAATGTTCATTTTATGCTTACATATCTATCTTATTTACCCTTACTGAGAATCTGAGCTAGCTATTTCTTATGTTTCCTTTACCTGAGTTATAGAGATATGTACTATTTATGATGTAATTCCCCAAGCTTCCACGATACATTTCCCTTTTAATAATTAAATAGCATTCATTGTATGCAACTTCAAGATTCTAAAACACCTCGACCAATCAAACTAGCCGTTATGAATAGTAATACCCAATTTTTGGAATTTTATAAATTTTATCTTTTAAAATGGAATTCATTTTTTGGATTCGGAATATCAGAAATAGCTTAGGGTTAATTTTTGGTATTTTTCCAAAAACATTCAAATTTTTGATGAATAGTGAAAAAACAATACATTATTGGTTAAAACCGACTTTTTATTTAAATTATTAGTTATTTTATTTTAATTTATTTTAGGTCAAAATAGATACATAATACATATATTTGTTTAAAGTAATTCATTGGTGTGATTTTATAATAAGTTTAGATATATAAACTTTTATCGAACTATTTACCATCTTTTAGCCACCTCCTAGGAGCATTTGCAAATTTGTATAAAACATAATTTTACCGATTCTATGAGTTTAATTTCTAAAATTTGAGAAACAAAGTTAATATCAGTAATTAAAATGTGGTTTAATAATATGAAAATAATTTTTGTGAATAGTATCTTTTTTACTTTTATTTACCATGGTTAAAAGTAAATTGGGTAATTAAGGGTAAAAATGATATCATAATTACCCTAAAAGATGTTATAATTATATTGGATAAGTTTAATTAGATCAAGAAAAACATTAGGAATAAAAATTTATCTTTTATGTCCACTTGGATTAGATTAAGACATTTATTATTATTTTAGTTAATGAAGAGTTAAAAGAGTTAAAATCAATGTTTAATAACTAAATCATTTTTAATATAAGGTTATACATAGGATAAATTCGACTATACATAGTCATTAGAAATATTAAAATATTTCCTACATAATGTTATTTTATTTATAATTTTTGTACCTTAAATAATTAAATTTATTTATGACACAATGATGATGCAATAATTACCTTTTTAATGAAAGATTAAAATAATTGATATTATAAATATCCAAATAAATATAATTTGAGACTTTTTATCAATTACATTAATTTTTTTGGTTAATATTACATCTTAGGGTTGATTAAATGAAATTTTTTCTATGTAATAATGATGTTTTAAATTAAAAAAACAAAATACAAAATAGAGTCAAAATTGACATAAAAGAGTTTTTAAAACAAATATTGTATTATTAATTTTTATTATCTTCCTAAAAATATATGGATCATCCATATGGATTAAATAATATTATATAAGTTATTAATTAACCACTTGAGGTTCTCATGGATGTTTATAGTAAGTTTAATTACCAAATAATATAAAAATACAAAGAGGCATGGTAAATGTCAAACTATTTAACTAGTAGTTAAATCTAAAAGATTAGGTCAATATAGTGACCCAAAACTATCTAAAACCTTTTGGTTGAGTGGTTATCGACCCATCCCCACAATATAATTGAAATAAATCATTTTGGAGCCACTAGAAATCGAAAATTATATTATTATAAAATAATATTTTAATCCTTCCCTAACGTGCCCGTCACTGCTCTTATAAACGGGAACTTCCCCTTATCTCAAATTCACAACTCCAAAGCCATTTGGATCAGTCAACCATCGACCAAATATCCTCCCAACTATCCCTAATTCATTCTGGAGTCCTTATTTTAATCATAAGGCCATCTTATAGAGCCCTTTTGATCAAATAAAAAGGAAGAACCCAAAGAAGAGGTAAATATCTCAACACCTCTTTCAAGTTATTTTCTTCTTCCACTACCTATTTCTTTGCTATTTACATTATTAAATAATAACTCAAGTATCTTATATATAATATGTTTTTATTATAAAAATGGTACAACCATATTCAATATGGTATCCATCCTATGAAGAACATGTCACCATATGTGCGTACGTACGACTTGTCATCTCCACATCATGGTATAGTTGTTATTCAATAAATTATTATTTGGATGGGTATAATAATGATGTATAGTTAATATAAATAATAGATATCATATGTTTAGGATTCTGTATATATGATATACCATCCATTTAATTATGATTTTAATTACAAAAGAATGATATTGTCGCTCGTGTGTACGTACAGAGTACGGTCTCCATGAACGCGATGAGATTCATTCCCCATCATAATAATTTAAGAATAATTTTCATTTTATGATTATAAATAATGTCTATGAACATAATATCACTCTGTATATGGATAAAATACATCTTATATATAACTAACATGGATTATGTAACCATGCATATAAATGAAAACGAATCAGTTGACACCCAAAATGATGATACTACTAAAATATCATTAACAAATCAATATTAGAAGATAATATATGATAAAATATTAATGTATATGGTTATTTTATAATCTAATAAAAATTATTTCACCATTATATAGAAGGTTAGCCTACTCTCGACCAAGGAAAATTATAAGGTAAGGGTTAATTTCCCAATCTCTTTATTATCTAAGGTTGTTTTTACATAAGTATCTACTGGGAATTCTTTATCATCCACATCCATTTTTCCTAAAAATGTATTACAAATCATTTTTAGAATTTACTAGACTATAATTTAAATTCATTTATACCCTTGTTTGAATTTTTATAAAATTGTTTGAAAGGAATCTTTCTGTCATTTTCCAAACAAGGTACCTTATGACCTTTTCGACAAAATTATGGTAAGAAAGTTTTTTTTAACTTATACGGAGGGTGATACTATTTTCCGCCATTATAAAATCTTCTAAGCTTCTCTTACATGATTATAAGGATAATTTCAAAATAATTGTTTTCTATTATAATTATATGACTTTTAAATGATTTCAAAATGGAATGTGATATTTCTCTAAAAAAGGTTTTGATTTCATATATATCAACATCCTTTGATGGATTTTAAGCTTATTTGAAGTTCATTTATTATGATACAAAACTTCTATATTGTATTGATGGTTTTGTGATATGTTTTAATGTGGATGTGTTATTTTTATACCATTCATGGTTTATGGATAATGTATTGACATTTATTATGCTATTTTTAATATAAATGTTTATGTTATGTTTACACCATTTCATATGAGGAATGAATTGGACTTAGTAAGTGATGGGTGGAGCCTGTTATAGCTCCTCAATGCATCGGTAGGTCTCATCAGACAAACTAGTGTCTCGGAACAAGTCATTGACAAATTATTATTTTTAGTCTTTGCACAAGGCCTCGACTATGTGGTTATGAAGTCTGTCATTATGCATTCCTTCATTATGAATGTGGCTATTGATATTTCATGTGATTGTTCGACAAGTAGAATATCCATGTGAATAAGTAAATGGAATTATTTGATTTTATCTTTGCCATATTATGCTGAAGTTGATGTTTAAAAGGGTTTTGTTTTAGTCTTACATTGCCTTAAATGTTTATGCTTATTTATTAAGGTTTCCACTACATCGTTATCCTTACTGAGCATCTGAGCTTACCCCTTTCTATGTTTTATTTTTCCCAGGATGCAAATAATTATATTATGACTGACCTAAGGGATAGTCTAAGGGATATGAGTATGGCCTATAGATACTATGTTGTTGTAGTTTTTCATTTTATAATCTAATTTAAAACTTGTGAATGTATCTAGTACATACAAGGCTACTAAACTAAGAGGTCTTTCAAGAGTTGATATTTTGTGATCATGCCAATGTTATGTAATAATGCACCGAATCTTGGTAACTAGGGTTGGGGCATTACAGTTAGTATCATAGGAAGTTTATTACAAACCATGGAAGCTAGATTTAGAAAAAATATTATTAGATAACATTAACATAATATAGACTTTGAGGATTGCTATAGAATAAGTTACTAAAATTTAGGTACTATAGAGGTTTTTTATTTTTTCTATGAAATACATCCATGTCTGGATATGAGTAGGTAGAGGTGGATCTGGCACAGATGTACCTAGGGGTAAAAACTGAAAACACCGCTTTGAGCTAGACTCGAATGGGAAATGGTGCACGACAACAGGCCTTGCTGCACTCTTGGTTACGACACTCCAGGGGGATATTCTTAGGATAATTCTCATTTTCATTACAAACCATTATGACGGGTTTAAGATTATATACTTTTTCAAATAAAACATTTTTAAGATTATGAATTATATCCATAAACTGTTCAATTTATGTTAAGTGTTTTACAAGTCTGGATTTATGTAATTTGATTCCTAAAATAATCAAGTGTATGAAATTATTTAGAAATGGTGCCTAGTGGAAGGAATGGAAACCGTTTTAACGCACGTGATCCATATAAAGATTTCCCTACTACTCAAGATAATTATAGTGGAGCTAGTGAAGTTACTAGTGCAGATTAGCTTATCACAATACCGAAACAACTCAATGAGGTTATGAATAATAACCCTACCTATATGGAGCACCCCGATCCACATCGTGGAGGATCAATGTTATACTGATTCATGAGGTAACATCCACCAACATTCAATGGGTGTACAAATCCTTTAGTAGCTGAGCAATGGATAAATTCCTTAGAGAAAATATTTCATGCATTGGGGAGTAGTGAAAGGGAAAAAATTGTCATGGCAGTTTATCACCTCATGGGAGATGAAGATCAATGGTGTACATGGATTAAAAACACAATGGAAGATGATGAATTATCAAATATGGAATGTAGGGATTTTAAAGTGATTTTCATAGAAAAATATTTTCCTCATGACCATCGAGCGGATATGGAAAAGAAATTTTTGAGTCGGAGACAAAACGAGTATGAGAATGTCACAAAATATGAGTCTAACTTTATAAGGTTAGCAAGATATGCTGCTGATTATATATATAACACAAGTAGTAAAATTGATCATTTCTTTGATGGGTTTAAACCATTTCTCTGGTGAGCATTAGCCTCACAATCCTTCTTGTCATATTAAGATATTGTATCATGTGCTATCAAGATAGAAAATTAATATTCTAAGTCTTATGAATTTAAAAAAAAGAAAGAGAAGAAGAGATATTCTGAACACTCTGGAAATAGAAATAAGTGGAAGAAGGCTAAAGTTGAAGATCCATCCTGTAGTAAATGTGGTAAGAAAAACCCCGGTACTTTCCTGAAGGGAATGGGAGTCTGTTACATGTGTGGTGAAAAAGGCCACCAAGCTCGTGATTGCAAGGGGAAGAAAGAGGCTGTCATGGAATACTACAATTGTAGAGAAAAGGGGTATTATGAAAATGAATGTCCTAAGTGCCAAGATAACTTACCTTAGAAAAGGCCAAGGGAGCAAGGCCAAGCTTATTATATCACTACTACTAAGGTTGAAGATCCGAAAGACCTGGTGGAAGGTAATTTAATGGTTTCCTCATGATTAGAAAATGATTTATTTTATTCTAGATCATCGTATTGTGTCATATCATCCGATTTTTCTAAGAAAATTAGATATTTTCCATTTGATTTAACAAGGGAGTTTTCAATCAAAACAACTAAGAGAAGTATTATCACAACAAAGTTTTGTGAATCAGTTTCCATTAAAGAATATAAATGTTTTTTATATGCTGATCCCATCATCATACCCATGATTGAATTTGATATAATCCTCAGAATGGATGGGATTTCAGACCATGTTGCAAAAATTTATTGTAAGAAGAAGGAGGTTACAATTTTTGTTGATGATAAGGAGTACCTTATCTTTAGAGTAGAAACATCACCACTGGATTCTTATATAGATCCAACCCCTATAGCTATAATAAGTTAAATTATTAGGGAACAAGAGAATGAAATAACTATGGGTGAGGAAAAGAATGTTATAATAGATAATGTACCTATTGTTCGAGAATTTGTTGATGTGTTTATAGAGGATTTACCTGGACATCCTACAGAACGAGAAATTGAGTTTTCCATTGATTTAATTCCTGGTTTAAGGCCCATATCTAAGACCCCTTATAGAATGGCCACTATGGAGTTAGTGGAACTAAAGAATCCACTAGTGGAATTGAGTAATAAGAGATTTATTCTCCCTATTGTTTATCAATGTGGAGCCCATGTCCTTTTGGTTAAGAAGTTAGATGAATCTATGAGGTTGTGCAATGACTATAGGGAGATCAATGCTATAACAATAAAGAACAAATATCTCCTACCTTGCACTGATGATTTATTCGACCATCCTCATGGATCTCAATATTTTTCAGTAATTGACCTTTGATTTGGATATCATAAGTTTTGTGTGAAGAAGGAAGATATTACAAAAACATAATTTTGAACCAGGTATATGCATTATGAGTTTACAATAATGCCTTTTGGGATGACTAATGCACCATATTTTTTCTTGGATACAATGAACAGAGTTTTCAAGGAATATCTTTATGACTTTACAGTGGTATTTATTAATGATATCAGGTATACTACAAAATCTACGAAGATCATAGAAATAACTTGCTCACCATTCTGAAAACCCTCAGAAGAAATAATTTATACGGGATGTTAAGAAAGTTTGAGTTATGGATTCAAGAGATTTCTTTTCATGGACATATTTTCTCTAAGGATGGAATATATATTGATCCTTCAAAGACTAAGGAAATCCAAGAATGGCCAGCACCAGCGAGTATAACCGAGGTACACAGTTTTATTGGTTTAGTAGGTTATTATCGGTGTTTTTTCCAAAATTCTGCCCGATTGGATACCCATTAACCAAGACCACAAGTAATGGGGGTATTTTTTTTGAAAAAAGAATCTGAATAATTTATTGAAGAACTGAATAGAATATTAGTCAATGATCCTATCTTGACTCAACCATCATGGAATTATGAGTTTTTTATTCATAGTGATGCTTCAAAGAAAGGACTTGGTTGTATCCTTATGCAGAATGATATAGTTATTGCCTATGGATCACGATAACTAAAAATTAATGATAAAAACTATCATACTCATGATCTTGAATTGGAAGTTGAAATATATGCTCTCCAAAATATAGATACACTATCTCTATGGTGAAAAATGTGAGATTTATACCGATCACAAGAGTTTGAAGTATATTTTCTCACGAAAAGAACTCAACATGAGGCAAATGTGATGGATTGAACTACTCAAGGATTATGATTTCACAATACACTACCACCCAGGGAAGGAAAATACGGAGGAAGATGCCTTGAGTAGAAAGGATCCTGGTGTTTTGAACAAGACGAGAGTTGAAATGGAACTTATTTTCATGGTTCTAGTGAAAATGGATATGGGAATAATCATAGAAGGTGAAACATCAATACTTTTTAAAATGGTTTCTAAATAATATTTACTAGAAAGGATTAAAAGTTATCAGGCTGATGATGAGTAGTTTCAAATGACGATTAAATCTTTGAATGATGGGAGATTTAGTGACTTCACATATGAAAATGGAATTTTGAAATTTGCGAAGAGACTTTGTGTTCCTGATATACCAAATCTAAAAATGTAATTTTTAGATGATTCTCAGAGATCCAATTTATCTATAAACCCTGGTAGAACCAATATGTATTGAGATTTGAAAGAAAATTTTTGATGGGACAACATGAAGAGGTAGATTTCTGATTTTTTGTCAAGATGTATGGTTTTTCAACAGGTGAAACTGGAAGGCAACAGCCAGGAGGAGTCATGCAACCTCTTCCAATACCTGAGTGGAAATGGTATAATATTATGATGGAATTTGTCTTCTGGATACCAAAGACTCCTAGAAGGAATGATGCAATATGGGTCATTATTGATCGTCTTACCAAGTCAATACATTTGCTTACTATAAGAAAAGATTTACCACTTGAACGTCTAGAAGGACTATATATTAATGAAGTTGTAAGACATTATGTAGTACCCAAATCCAATGTTTCTAATATTGATCCCCATTTTACATCATGATTTTGGAAACCTCTTTCAAAAAGGCCTGGATACTGAACATAGTTTGAGCACTTCCTACCACCCTCAAACTGATGGACAATCAGAACAGACTTTTCAAACCTTAGAAGACATGTTGAGATCTTTCTCAGTTGACTATAAAGGTATGTGGGATCAATATTTACCACTGTTAGAATTTTCCAATAACAATAGCTTCCCTTCAATTATTCGGATAGAACCATATGAAGCGTGAAATAAAAAGAGATGTCACATAGAAACTTTTTGGGATGATGTTGGTGAAAGAAAACTAGTAGGCCCAAAACTTGTTGAGGAATCAATGTAAAAGGTGAAGGTTATCCAAACCCACATCAAAGCAACCCAAAGTAGGAAAAATAGCTATGATGATAACCAAAGGAAGGATTTGGAATTTTAGGTAAGAGATCATGTTTTCATGAAGGTATATCTATGGAAGGGTGTTATAAATTTCAGTAATAAGGGTAATTTGAGTCCCCCATACATTAGACCTTTCAAAATTCTAGAATGAATTGGAGTTTTAGATTCTTGTTTGGCAATGCCTCCAAGTCTCTCCAAAGTTCATGATGTGTTCCACATATCACCGTTGAGAAAATACATGCCTGACCCAATGCATGTACTCAACTATAAGGAAATTGAACTGGAACATGATTTGTCTTATTGTGAAGAGCCTATCAAAATTCTTGATACAAGAGAACAAGTGTTGGGAAACCAGATGACTCGTCTGGTAAAAGTTCTATGGAGAAACCATAAGATGGAAGAGGCAACGTGGGAACCAGAGGAACATATAATGAAGAACCACCCGAATCATTATGTGTGGTAGTATTATAGATATTTTGAGGACGAAAGTATTTGAAGGAGGGAAGAATGTAACACCCCAAGATTCCACAGTACGTTTCCCTTTGAATAATGCAATATCTTGCATTGTACGCAACTTCGAGATTTTAACACACTGCAACCAATCAAACTAGCCGTTATAAATAGTAATACCAACTTTTTGAAATTTTATAAATTTTATCTTTTAAAATGGACTTCATTTTTTGGATTAGCAATATCGAAATTAGCTTAGGGTGAATTTTTGGTTTTTTTCTGAAAACATTCAATTTTTAATGAATGGTGAAAAAACACTGTGTTATTGGATAAAATTGACTTTTTATTTAAATATTTATTATTTTATTTTAATTTATTTTTGGTAATAAAAGATACATAATAAATTTATATGTTCAAAATAATTCATTGGTGTCATTTTATAATAAGTTTAGATATATAAAATATTATCAAACTATTTACCGTCTTTTACCCACCTCCTAGGAGCAAATGAAAATTTTTATAAAATATAATTTTACCACTTATGTGAGTTGTATTTCTAAAATCCAAGAGACATTGTTAATATCAGAAAGTAAAATGTTTTTCAATAATTTGAATATAATTTTTGGTGAATAGTAACTTTTTACTTTTATTTACAACAGTTAAAAGTAAATATGGTAATTAAGGGTCAAAATGAAATCATAATTACCCTGACACATGTCCTAATTATATTGAATAAGTGTAATTCGACCAAGAACAACCTTAGGAATAAAATATTATCTTCTAGGTCCACTTGGATTAGATTAGTACATTTATTATTATTATATTTAAAGAAGAGTTAAAAGAGTAGGAATCAATTTTTAATAACTAAACCATTTTTAATATAGGGATATACATAAGATAAATTTGATAGTAAATATTCATTAGAAATTTTAAAATATTTCCTACATAATGGTATTTTATTTATAATTTTTAGACATTAAATAAGTTAGTTTATTTATGACACAATGATGATGCTGTAATTACCTTATTAATGAAAGATTAAAATAATTGATATTATAAACATCCAAATAAATATAATTTGAGACTTTTAATGAATTCAATTAATTTTATAGGTTAATATGACATTTTAGGGATGATTAAATTATTTTTATGGTAATAAGTGTGTTATGAATTTAACAAAAACAAAATACCAAATAGTGTCAAAATTGACATAAAAAGGTTTTTTAAAAAAATGTTATATTATTAATTTTTATTCTATTCCTAAAAATATAAGGTTCAGCCTAAGGGATTAAATAATATTATATATCATTAAAAAACCAATTTAGGTTCTCTTGGATGTTTATAGTATGTTTATTAACTACATAATATAAAAATAAATTGAAACATGGTAAAAGTTATACTAATTAACTAAGAGATAAATCTAAAATATAAGGTTAATATAGTGACCCAAACCTATCTAAAACCTATTGGTTGAGTGGTTTTCAACCCATAACAACCTTATCTTTGAAATAAATCCTTGTTGAGCCATTATAAACTGAAAATTATTTTATTATAAAATAATATGTCAATCTTTCCCTAAGGTGCCCCTCACCTCTCTTATAAAAGGGCACTCCCCCTTCTCTCAAATTAACTCTTCCAAAGCCATTTGTCTCAGCCATAACCTACCCATATATCCTACCAACTATCCTAAATTCATCTTATAGGCCTTATTGTGATCATAAAGCCATATTATGGTGTCCTTTTGATCAAATCCAAAGGAAGAACCCGAAGAAGAGGTAAATATCTCACCAATTATTTCAAGTTATTTTCTTCTTCCACTTCCTATTTCTTTGTTGGTTAAATGATAAAATAATAACTCCAGTATATTCTATATACTATGATGTTGTTATATAAATGGTACAATGATATTCATTATATTATCCATCCTATGAATAACTTGTCAATATACGTGCGTACGTACGGATTACCGTCTCCACGTCATGGTGTTGTTGTTATTCAATACATTATTATTTGGATGGGTATAATAATGTTGTATAATTGATGTAAATAATTTATATTACATTTCAATTAATCTGTATATATGATATAACATCCATTAACTTATGATTTTAATTACGAAAGAATGATATTGTCGCTCGTGCGTACGTACGGATTACCGTCTCCATGAACACGATGAGATTCATTCCCCATTGTAATCATTCAAGAATAATTTTCATTTTATGATTAAAAATAATGTTTATGAACATAATATAATTATTTTTATGTATCAAATACATCTTATCCATAACAATCATGACTAACATAACCAATCATATAAAGGAAAAGAAATCAGTTAACACCTGAAACGAAGATACTACTAAAATATCCTTAACAAATCAATATGCGAAGATCACATATGATGTCATGTCAGTGTATATGGTTCTTGAATAATTTAATAACAATTATTTAACCATTATACAGGAGACTAACCTATCATCGACCAAGGAAAATTACAAGGTTAGGGTTAATTTCACAATCTCTTTATTATCTAAGGTTGTTTTTACGTAAGTATCTAATGGGACTTCTTTATCATCCACATCCATATTTGTTAAAAATGTATTTCAAACCATTTTTACTATTTAAAAGAATATGGGTTAATGTCATTTATACCCTTTTTGGATTTTTTATAATTTTTTTAAATGAATCTTTCCATCATTTTCCAAACAAGGTACCTTATGACCTTTTTGACAAAATTAAGATAAGAATGTTTTTTTAACTTATATGGAGGGGGCACCTATTTTCCTCCGTTATAAAATCGTTAAAGATTCCCTTAAAAGATTATAAGAATAATTGAAAAATAAATGTTTTCTTTTATAATTATATAACTTTTAAATGATTTCAAAATGGAAAGAGATATTTATCTAAAAAATGTTATGATTTCATATATGTCAACATCCTTTGATGGATTTTAATATTATTTGAAGTTGATTTGTTATGATACAATACTTCAATCTTGTATTGAGGGTTTTATGATATGTTTGACTGTGGATGTGTTATTTTTACACCATTCATTGTTTATGGATAAAGTATTGTCATTTCTTATGTTAGTTTTAATACAAATGTTTATGTTATGTTTAAACCTTTTCATATGGGGAATGCATTGGACTTAGTACGTGATGGGTGGAGATCGCTATAGCTCCTCGATGCATTGGTAGGTCTCATGAGACAAAATAGTGTCTTAGAACAAGACCATGACAAAATAATATTTGTAGTCTTGGCACAATGCCTTGACTATGTGGTTATGAAGTCTGGCATTATGCATTCCATCATTATGAAAGTGGCTATTGATATTGCATGTGATTAATCAACTAGTAGAATATCCATGTGAATAAGTAAATGGAATTAATTGATTTTATATTTTCTATATTATTCTTAAGTTCAATTTTAAAAGGATTTTGTTTTAGTCTTACAATTACTTAAATGTTTATGCTTATTTATGAATGTTTCCGCTATATTGTTATCCTTACTGAGCATTTAAGCTAACCCCTTTCTATGTTTTATTTTTACCAGGATGAGAAGAAGTATAATATGACTGTCCTAAGGGATAGTCTATGGGATATGAGTGTGGCCTATAGAGACTATGTTGTTTCAGTTTTTCATTTTATAATGTAATGTAAAACTTATGAATGTATCTAACACATTTAAGGATACTAAACTAATCGGTCTTTCGAGACTTGATCATTTGTGATCATTCCAATGTTATGTAATAATGAAATGACTATGGGTAACTAGGGTTGGGGAAATAAACATGATATGTCTATGGGGGGTTCATGTTTTGAATAACATAGTGGGAGATGATGTATCTATCTTGTGAACTGGTGTTTATGTTTCCATGTTTTCAAATATACCAAACTATTAAAATCCTCAGGCTTGTGATTATGAAATTAAATGAATATTCATGAAAATTTAAGCAATATCTATGTTAGGACTAGGGTTACTCTAATAATCCTACTTTACTTTAATTTTTTCACTGGAATAATGATGTTTTCTATCATGAGAGTCTGCTTTACATTTAGAGGTCGTACTGGAGTCTATTGTCCAATGAAGAACCTCCTAAATAGAAAGTCCTTTGAAATTTCACTAGTTATCATGAAAAAATTCTAATGAAATATATTTTGCTGCCATCATAGATACAAAAATACTTTATTCTTTTAGATTTTTTGATTCCTAAAATTAAGTTCCAATATTTCCCATTCTCTTACCTCCTATCATCAAGAAACTATTTGGAAAATAAACTCCTATATTCACCATCTACTTAGAATCAAAAACAGATAATTTTCCAATAATAGAGCACTGTAAGAAGGACATCCAAGTCCATATTATCCATTGGGGTCTAACATGGAGAATATGGAAAGGAATCCGTCTTTCTTGATAGAACATTAAACTACAAGGACCTATCCAGACCCTATAAACAATGATATATATGGATATTGAGTGGGATAGAGAACTTAATTAGGGATATGAACATTTTCCACTACCTTAGAGAATCTTTCTAGATGAAAAATATTAGACTGATGTTTGGGAGCTTCATTTTCTAAAAAATAAAACTCCTTTCCATTATATCCATTTACATAAATAGTGTTGAGAGACATAAAAGATTTAGCATATGAGATATACACATTAGAATAATTCAACCAATGCTCACTGAAATGGGATTTCAATTCTTGGCATAATAGGGAAAGGAAAACAAATAGTGATTGATATCATTTGTTAAGTAAGGGATAAACACAATTGAATATATTATGATTAAATAAAGAATAATCAATATGGAATGGTAAATAACAAAAAACATGTTCTATTTAATTAATAAAATAAGAATGAAAAAATATGGTAGGAGTAAATGAAGATAAAATTATTCCATTTAAATAATCCAAAGACCCTGATACATATACATATACCTATATATTATTCAAAATAATCACATGTGAATCAATATCTTATTTCATAATGATGGAATGTATAATTTCGGATATCTTAAGTATACCTTTGAGGACTCATTGCAATATATCATAAACATTTATCTAAGTCCCCATTCCAATACATTCAACATTAATGTGTAAGGCCTTGAATGAATAACAAAACATATTTATCTCAAGAGACCTAATGATGCATCAAGGGGATATATAATTACAATCCCCACCCTTAACATAATAGGTCCAATTCATTAATCTTATTAGTAAACCATACAACTTAATCAAATTTACTTATTCAAAAATTATTTGTAAATGAATAACTAACATACAAAATATCAAAACTATCCCCATTAAAAAAGACCAAAAATATAAATAATATGTATGTTATCATTAAAATATTCTTGAGGAAAATAACCATTTCATGTATAGTATGTTAAAAAAATATTCCTTTCATATTTTTAGTAAAAATTCCAAATGTACATTATTTATAAAATAAAAATAAGTTTCCTTTCATTGTTTTTATAAAACCTATTTCATGGGAAATATTTAATTTTAAAAATTATAGTAGAATATTTAAGAACACTATTATTTTTTTAATTAAAACATGCACATAGATGAAAAATATTCAAGTCTCATAGAAAACAATGTTAGCTTTCCATAAAAACATTATTTTGGTATCTTGATTACTTTGAAGAAGAGAAAGAATGAAAAAATTTTAGTTTTGAAAAATAATTAGAGGAGAATAAAATAGACTATGTGTAAGATATAAATATCATATAATTATCCCAATTGAGATATAAACAAAACATTTATTGAATAATGATGAGATTGTGAAATAAATGCCTACCGCTAATGTAAAATTTCAATCTGAAACCCCTGGAATGAAATAAAATTAAATGAAAAATTAAATACAATGAATATCAATATTATATATATATATATTATTAAATGTAATTTAGAAAAACATTATTAAATAATATAGGTGTATATCATAACATATTCCCCAAAGAATATAATTTGAGATGATGAATCCTTACAAAGATTGTATCATTCAAGTAAAAATTAATCAATGAATGATTACATGTAACTAATGTAAATAAAAAAAATGTTTAAATCCAACATAAGTCCTTAAAATTAGATTTTACACAAAATATTATCATTATAAAATCAATCAAGAAGTGATATAACCTAATGAAAAAATACTGAGTAAAGAAACACCTTATCGTAGGCCTGATATCCTTTTTATGTATTTGTGAATCTTGTAAAATAAATAAATATTTATTATAAATATATTATAGAAACATAATGATATCTATTATATCATATCAGATTTACATTTAATATTTTATCACTCATTAATTAACAATTATTTTTTAAACTCACCATTTCGGGAGATAAGAAAATCATTATTAGGTATGTTTTTGTTTAGTGGTGTCGGTCCATGCATCTTGATCATGGATCCATCATCTCCAAAATTTTATTCATGATATAAATTTAATATATATTCGATATATATATAATTTGATTAATCTATAAATTATAGAGATAAAAAATGAATAACACTATTCATGGAGATTATAGGTCGTACAAATGCATGAACGTTGTTCCACTTTCAACGAATGAAAAAAAATTGAAAAATAATTTATATTTATAGAATAAATATTATATCATATATATCATATATATTTACTAAATATACCCATATTAACACCCATGTGAATCCAAAATAAAAAAAATCACATCGCTTCGTGGGGTTGGTAGTCTAACGATACACTTGAGCACTGTTATCATTATTTATTTTATTGAAAATGGTCGATAATAGTGATTTAATAAACATACCAAAATTTACATATATTTAGGATAATAAATTTTTCATTTAATAAAAAATACGATATATTTATAGGATGTAAAATAATAATTTAAAAGGAAATGATCAGTTAAGGTGATTACCTTTTCATTGAAAGAACCCCTTTATATATCCTTTTAAGGACCCAAGGATTGGTCTTATGGGAAGTCCAAAAGCTATATAATGTGGATAATAATTTTTTGAATATAAATGTACGTGGATTGGTCTAGAAAGGTTTCTAAAATTGGTGTTAAGAATATAAAGAAGGGGTGTCCTTTTATAAGGGAGGGAAAGGACAAAATTTGAAATATGAAAAAAGATTAAAATACAACCAAGTAATTCTCAATAAAAATGATTCCAAATGATCAAAGACACAAATATATGGTAGGATATGGTTGAAATTTATTTAAATAATAAAAGTTTTATAGTTTTATGTGTTATTTTAATCTTATTTTTTTGGTTAATCTTTTAGCAAACCAATTTTAACCTCAATCACGGTATCACATCTTTCACTTTTAGTGGGTCATAATTTTACATAAAAGATTTAAATATGTCCAAAAATGTATAAATGATGATGTTTTAGACTATATATTATCGTAATTTATCTCTTGAAATATTTTTAAATAATTTAATAAACTATTATTTTCTTAAAATAATAATAGAAACATTTTGGACAATATTCATTTAATTTGACTTTAACGACATCAATACAAGTTTACAATTCCAATATAGGTTTTTGAAACAACTATAATATTTTATAAATATTTATAATTTTGTTGGTCATTATAAATCTCTCAAAAAATATTATTATTAATGTTTTTAAAATATTTTAAAATATTTTTCTTATAATTGAATAGATACAATATCAGTGTTGCGTAAGAATTTAAGGTAATTATTTAATCAATAAAATTAGAAATAAATTATTATGATAAAAAATATAAATAATTTTTAAAATTAAAATTTATAACCGAAATTTTCATATTTTAGTCTTATAAATAAATTTCAAGTTATTAAAGTCAAGAGAGTGACATTTTGTATTTATTATTTTCTTAAATTATTATAATGGCCTTAATCAAATATATTTATAACAAAGTGGACATATATTTTAGAAATTATTGTAAATTTACTAACCACACGAATAAAATAGGTTGAAATAAAGTTTTATAGTAATTTATATCCCTTATCATATTATTTTTAATATCAATTACCTGATAAACCCCTACCGTGGTGAAAATTATTTACTTTGGTTACTATTCATAGTAAAATCAACTATTTATCAAGATTGTATCCCATAATTAAAAATATGAAATCAATTTTTCAATAATAAATATCTATAGGTGATAGAAGTTAATTTAAGACTAAAATGAAAAAATAATGAAAAACATTTTTTTATTCTGAAAAATGCCTGCTAAAGTATAAAAAACTTTTTATACATAATTAAAAAATAAAATCAATTTTAATTAACGTAATTGGATTATTAAAAATATAATAAAATTTTATTTAATTTTAAACCAGTACAAAATAAAAATTATATTTTTAAAATCTTGAACCAATAATACAGTTTTCAATAAAAATCAGAATTTTTCATTATTCACTAAAAAATAATTATATTTAGAAAAATTAGAAAATTTCCCCAAAAGTTAATTTTTATATGATTATTTAAAAAATAATTTAAATTATATATATATATATATATATATATAATTTTTATATGTGGTTGAAATGTTTTATAATTCTCAACCAAAAAATGAAAAAAATCTATTTTCGATGAAAATGTATTTTAATGTACAAAATGATTTTTCTAAAATTAAATACATATTTATTATTATAAAAAATCATTAATAGATATTTTAATAATGTGGTTATCTCTATTCATAAATTCCAATTCAATGACTTGGTAATAATATTTCTATTTAAATAATAATATATTATTGTTTTTTTATGCTTGGTGTTTCTTATTTTATACGTTATCAAAAATGGTATTCTTTTAAAATATCGAGGTTTTATATTCTCCAAATTTAATTAATTGTATCATCACAATTTTATATTGTATTATGTAATAATGGGATTGAAATTTGAAAATCCATTTATGGAAAACCCACATCATAATAATGTTTAAAAAAACATACACAGAAAATGATGGAAAGGGAAATATGATGGTCATTTGGAAAAAAAATCAACTAGGTTTCCAAATAGGAGAATTTTTTTAGGAAGTGAAAATTTCTTCATGGTGAAGAAATCTAATACCAAAGTCTAATACAGAGTAATACAAAACATGATCATGAGAAAGTTACTGAAAAAAACACCATAAATATATGATGGGTGGAAAGACATCAATTCATCATAAATGAAGGAAAAAGGATAACATTTTTATTTCATGATAATTTTTCCAAAATTTGAGGGATTATTTTTCTATCAAAATATTAAAAATGAGAAAATTTAAATTATTTATTTCTTTTTATTTCATAATAAAAATTTAAACCTTTGGTTGTGCTTCAATTAATTTCCACATATTCTATTATTTCAAGAAATTATTATGCAAGATGAAATTATCATTAATAAAGACCAAGAATTAATTTTTGATAGATTATAATATCAATAAAATAATGATGAGTCATTCCATTGATATTTAAATTTTTACCCAAATTGAAATCAGTATCACAAGTTATAAAATATAGATAAATATAATACATTTATATCAAAAACCTCCAAAAAATATATTCCATACTTTTTTAACCTTAAGAATCCCTTAAAATATGTTCAACCAAATACTGAACATAAAAATATGAAATATTTTATCAAATATTTATCTGAGTACAACATAATGTTGCTCATAATGTCACATTCTAAATATGTGCATACCTTGATCACATATTCTCTTAAAACATACTAAAAACGTGAATCACTATAAAACCTCAATGAAAAGCTATATTCATGAAAATTAACACAATCGATCTTCCTAAAATAATATCATATAATATTAATTTTTTTCAATATATCGAAAAATTCAATAAACCTTATCAAATACGAAACAAATCCCTTAGTTTTCAAATCCATAAACAATTTTAAGGTAACAAATACTGTTCCATTTACTACATCAATTTAAATCATATCTTAATGGTTATATTTCCCTTAATCATTTATTCTCAAAAAAATTATCATACCCCGAAATCACTTTTATTGGTTATTGGTACCATTCAATATATGGTTTAAAATCATTAAGGGTAATTTACTGTTGAATATTCTTTATATTTATCATGAATCTTATATGCAAAATAGCATTGATATGATTCTTCTACAACAAAATTCTCATATCCTCATATATAAACACTACAATATTTACACTTTATTCATTGGCATTACATATGTTCTTTCTTGGTCAAGGATTTAACCTTTTGGATTTGGGCATTCAATCAGATAATTCACATTCTCCCCAAACATAAGACATTTAAATACATGGAAATTCATTTCTCTATGTCCTTTATTTCACATAACAAAACATATTACCCTTTCTTGAGACATTCCTTAGGGTTTCTATTTCCACATGCCCCCTATGAAGTTAATTGATACTTCCCACCTCCATAGTCTCCACTACTCGAGTTCTTTGTATAATTTATCCTTTATTTATTTGTTGAGTATGATATTCGTTTAACAAGAATGTTGTTAATCATATATCACGGTAAATCATTTGGAATAATTACAATAACTCTCACTCTAATCATCAACTCATTTGTCTTCTCGAAATCACCATATTGTCTATCACATTCGACACTAATATGGATCATTCTAGTTCCATCCAATGAATGAGACCAAAATAAATATTATGAGTAACAATAATTATTTTTGGGAAACTGAATAATCAAGAAAATAATTATAAAAACATATTTCTAATCAATATCACCTCATTTTTATCCTTAGTTACTCAATTTCATAATCAATTAAAATCTTTTATAACATTTCATAATGAAAATGTGATTTTACCCAAGAATTTCACCAAGAGTGTCAACTAAGGTGTGTAGCAAGGTCACACTCTTCATGCAGCATAATGATTGTTAATATATACTTTACTATCTCTTTTCTATTTTATTACCTCTAGATGTATGTGGACACTACTAAACAAGTGTTTCACACTTGTCTATAGATGTACACATGTGATGACTGTTTAGTAGATCAGAATCCATAATTTCATGTGCTAATGCTATTTGGGGTGTGAAAATTTCATAAAATATTTAAAGATGTATTATTTTTATTAAATTTAGTTTTTAATAATAATAAAAATAATAAGTAAAATAAATGAAATGGAACTGTATGTTTACTTTAAACAGGTAAATATTACACGATAAATAAATGACCCAACAAGTCATCCTCTTCAACCTCATGGTACTAGATTTTCATCTCTCTTATCACACACGTAGTGGATATCACGCACCACACGAACCTCAATATGAAAATATATCTTTCACCACATCTACTAGGTTCTTTCGGGGAGATTCCAATATGTTGGGATAATCATAAGGGCATGCATGGATCCCCTGAATAAAAATCACACGAGTATGAGAATATCCAACATGTGATATTATGTGATGTCTCCATGTAGATACGATATTCCATGAAATGGTCAATAGATAGATTAAGAATGATACATACATAATCTATGATGTTGTTTTTGAAATCCATGATTTTGCAGAAGCTTTCCAAACATGAAGAAAAGAAACACAACAAATGCTAATAGAGAATATAGTGAAGGTGATATAAAATGTCCCCACAATGCGTGGTCACAAAATATAATGTGTGAATTCTGAGATTATTGAATGAACTATATTTGAGGAACCTTCCTAAAATAGGAATGAGATTACATATGTATACTGTGCGATGGAGAGAATATATTATAATTCTATGCAATCCAAAAAAATTCAGAAATGATTACAGGGGTCTCAAGATGCATTAATGTTGAACATATGTTCATTCATACTTCATGCAATAGTTCATAATTCAATTTTCAATGAATTTAATAAGAATTTTAATTTCACTTGGATTCTAATATTATCCACTATGAAGGATGAGGAAAATTCACAGTTCCCCCATTGATGGGATCATCTTCTACTTCTCCTTCGTCAGATGAGAGAACAACTAGGGTGTTTTCCTCTGTCATACAAGTTGAAAAGCACCATGCCCTCTTGGCCATGTTTGTGGTCATACATCTAGGATAATCTACATGCGAAGAAGAGATTTTGGTATCCATATGAAGAAAATATATAGTCATCATTGAAAATGTATCATGTAGTGATGAAGTTCCGAATCTCACTCTATGCACATATGCAGTGCAAGAACAAATGTTTCAATGAAAATAATGAGTTTTAGGAATATCCTATGCATGAAGAATCTCTTTAGCACACACATGAAATTCATATAGTGGATTTCACAATTATGTGAAGACCCCATTAGGTTATGTGATGACACAAGAATAATTTCAATATTTTATGCATTTTAAAGATATATCTTGATGTAGTATAACCCTTGGATTTGAGGTAGGGTATGTTGTTGTGATGGACGATGAAACATATTTATCAAACCTTACACCATTCTTCGAGATGAAAAGTTAGAACAATATTTTTTTTATAAATACCTAAGGGAGATCATGATTTAGATGGTGGCATCCACTAGGGAAGGATATCACTCATTTTCCTTAAAAAATAGAGTATCATGAGTCCACATAAGGGTTATATGATGTGGCTAGTTGGAGAAGGCATTATAGAATCAATCGTGTGAAAAGATAAAGAATACTGTAATTTATCATGTGAAGGTATGAGGAACTGTGTATTCTATCTTGTGATGTACTATAATACATTGAGGAATTCTTTCTCTCCCAAAGATAAAAGTAAAATCTAACATATATATACTCCATAATTTGAACACAGATGCTAGCACATATCACATTAGTTTCTTCACCCAAGAGAATATTCAATTATATCATACTCTATTATGCAAGGAATTTTGAATAGAAGCTCAATGCTAGGATATGGTCAATCCGTGAAGATTTTGTTTTGATAAACGGTGACTGCGAAGAATAAATAACACTCAAGACTCAATGAAAAATATCTATCTAAGGGAAGCCTTCACCACACACATGCAATATACATGTTCACATTAGAAGATCCAGTCCACACCTGATTCCTTTTTTTGAAGAGAATATATATTTCATATATGGGTTTCATAGGAATGAGAAGTTAATTTTGTAATTAACTCTATCACCTAACTCCCTTTAAGTGATCACATTAATATATAAATATCATGTGAAACTATCATGGGAACTATTTTTTATGAAACAAATTTAAACTACTTGGGTTTCATATGAATACTTACAATAGGTAGCCTTTCACCCTTGGTCATGTGTCTCCTTTTATCATGTTATCATAGTCTCATAATTACTTCATGAGAACAAGAGAGTCAACATGTTTATATGACTTGTACATTCATCCATGTTCATGTGAATCCTATCTAGTCATGCGGGTCCTCAGCCTTAGCATGAGAACCATCATATTGTTGACCTTGATAGGAACCCTAAACATGAAAATTGAACATATATTTTTGTGATGAATTTATATGGCATGAGATATAATCCATGTACCCTTATCCCATACATCTTGTAAAATCCCCCTTGATTATGTGATGGCCTCAAATTCCGTTGAACATTTGATCCCATTTATGCGATCTCATGATACTTTGAACATCATGTGATTCCCCTCCAAATCCAAATACAAGAGGAGTGATTTTAATTGAAAATTATTCCATGTTGTTTCGAGATCCATCATAGATTACATGACACACCATAAACATGTGGAGAAACAATCCAGGACAATGCTTGCATTCTACAATGAGATACAATATTGATCATGTGATGCCCTGATGGAAAATCATTGGAAAAAAGTTGAGGATATTAAAAAATATCAAATAAAAATATAGAAAAGGAGGAAGATTCACATGATGTTAGTTATGCTAATTTTCATTTAAAGGGTTCCAAATAGTCTAGTTTGATCTAATGAAGAGGCCTAGGTATTTCTTACTAGATTGTGTGAAAGCCTCTCCCCAAGCATTCTGATCTCATGAAAGATTATAAACATGCAATACTAATCATTTGAAGTCCATTTGACATGTATATTTGATTATGTGAAATCCATTTGAAATTACAGGGTTCTAATAAATATGGTGATGATAGAATAATCTCATGGTAATAGTTTATCATACGAAAAAAATATGATACCATGGATGTCCCACAGATGGTTCATTAAATATTCATGCTTCTCAACCAAATCAAGACTACATTTGTGATATAAATTCCATGTGAGGTGTAATAGATATAGGAAAATGAGAACTATAAATTTCTTCCCTTCAGTACATAAAAAAATAAACCGAATCAAAATGTGTGAGAAGAATTCTTGTAGTGGAAAGCCGTGCAATTGCAAGTCTCTTAACTGAGGTAAACATGGGCAATGACTTAAGGGATTATGCAGCTTGTATATATACTTCATGTGATCACAATATTGATGAATAAAATGACTTTTGAGGAACTATCCATATTATTAAAATTAGTTTTTATGTATCTACCCAGTCACATGATATCTTAGTAGACCAATTTTGGGAGACAATTTATGCAATTATGTGATAGAGCCTAAAAAATGGAAGACATACATGAATTCGAATACTCTTCTTTTCAAGTTATGAGATATTTTTGCATTGCATTAACTATTTACTAGTCACAATAAAACACTCAAAAATTTCATCAATGTTATATGGGGTCCTCTAGAAATGTCATGCAAGTCAAATGATAGTCCTACGAACATATAAAAATAGTCATGTCATGTACTCCGATCTTACTGACCAAATCACACAATATTCCTCTGTACATGTTAGCCATATCACGAGGAATTGGATTTGATCATGAAAAAATTCATGGACATGCCTTCGTTGATCATAAGAAGAACCTCAGACAAATTAACATTGTTATGAAAAAACCCATTGACAAGTCTATTTTGATAATGCAATGAACACTTGGATATGCCATTCCCTTCATGAATACACTCAGTTCATGTTATGAAGAAACTCAAGACATGTATTGCATACATAGAATAAATGTTAGATAGAACCCAAGAACCTGTCAGGTGAACACCACTAGAAATGTTAGCCTTGTCTAACAATAGTACATGGGCATGTGACATCAAACCATATGGACCCTAAAACATTAGTCTTTTGGTAGGAATTCACATTGAATATGGGATGTGTCAATAATGGTTTAGTAATGTACACAAATAAAATCCTTTGATTATTATAGGATCTTCATTCCATCAATTCATGATCATATGGTCACTCATGGTTCATACTCTGGATCCGTTATAAGATATGGGTCTGATATCTTCCAATGGGAATCCACATTAGTATAAGTCCTTATATCTCTCAGGTGATCTAACCCATGGTACCCAAACTCTCATATGGGTTTATTTTTTTCCTCACCCATTAATGTATTATGAAAATAATTTAACTATGAGGAAATTGTTTCCTATGATAAGAAGAATACACAGGACACCTTCCTAAGGCCCTAGCTTCCATCTCAAACACCTAATTTGGGTCTCCCCAGTGAATGTGTCCCTTATCCTTATGTGGTGTGTCCAATCACTCTGTATCCCTTGTTTCTCACACTAATCATGAATCACATGATCTTAAGGATTTTAAATGATCATATATCTTGCATCATAAATTTACCTCATCCCAGGAAACCTCAGCGTGTAAGTCCCATTCAACAACATGATACGATTTCCCCATACAAGGGCACCCATCTTAGTTTAAGACCCAATGGAATTATTATATTGATAAACTATAGAGAAATAACACTCACTAACATTAATTATTTATTACCACCCAACAACGGGTTAATGAAATATCGAATTATGATGGATCTTATTCTTGTTATAAGCATTATACATAGGAAGCCTTCTTAAGGCTCGAGCTTAATACATTGTACCTATGTTACCTAATATATTTCCATTCCTTATGATATTAAACTATATGGGTTTGATTTAAAAAAATCATGCAGGTTTTGATTCTTTTTATAAATAGGAGACATAGGATTCCCCAAAAAGGTTTAATCCCATCATAGAACAGTAATTGCCTCCCTGGATGGTAGTAAACTTCAAATTGCCTAGTTATACTTGTTTCTATGAAATAATGGGGAACTAATGTAGAACCTAATATAAATATATATGATCTCATATATATATTCCCATTTACATGAATAAGAATTCCACACTTGACCATTTTATTAGGGTAACCAATCTTGTATCAGTATTTGGAAGAGATTCATGAACACATCTTAAATCTATAATAGAGTCCCAAAATATGAAATATTCCCCCCAGAAAGGGTGTGGTGAGCCTGAAATACCATCCTATCATCCAATGTATGTTCCTAAGAGTTCTTGGGGTTTCAACCCCAAATGATCTCCAATATATGGAATGTAGGTTTGTACCTTATTATGGTTGTATGGACCATTGGGAGTTTCTATGAGACATGAAAATAGTAAACCCAATGTGAAAGATAGTGAGACCACATTTAAAACCTCAACAATGAATTTTTAGCAATAATACCCTATTTTATGCCTAAAAAATGGTGACCCTAACATAAATAATCCAATGATAGAATAAATGAATCGTCATAGATATTGGACATCATTTATCCTAAACATGTCAAACCATACAATCTTTATAGGGAAAAAATGTTAAACCCAATGTGAATCTATCAAATAAATTTTTTTTTTGAACATCCTCCATGATGTTTTGTTTTCTGTCTCCTATAAAAATGAAAATGGAAATCCCATTGTGAAATGATTAAATAATAAAACATTACTAGGGTTCCCTTGAAATTTTCCATTCTCACTATGAAAGATCCATATGAGAAAAATGGATGAACTGGGAATAAGAAAAGACCAGTGTGTTACCCAAGCCTAATGATTGAGAATGTTTTGCACTTGTGATGATTCCATGATCTATGGGATTTTTCCTTATTGACTTTGCGACTCTAAAAAAATATCTCATATATATATATATATTAACTTGAGATCATGTCACCATCAGGTGAATGTTTTGGAACCTTAACTACACTAGTAACCTTAGTGAGTAATAAGGTAAACCTCACCCACCTAACGCCTTGAGCTTTGAGTGGAGAATGAAACGGCTTGGGAATACCAACAACATGGTATGATATTGTACTTCAAGGATTCATGAATAGGTCTATCAATACAAAAGCTAGTAAGTATATATCATTTAGGGAAATATTCAATAAATCTAGTGGTACAAATCTTCACCACCAATCACTTTCGAAGATTATACCTAGAACAAGACAATCACAAGATTCCAGATCTTAAGAAGGTGGATAAAGGAGTCAAATATGACTCCATACCAATTTAGAAGATTCCTAGGAGGTCTCCTATCAACCATAGCAACTATCATCATCTAGTTAGTGCCCCTTAGTCTCCAGCTGAGTGCATAAACTGAAACATTTCCACACATGAAACTCATGGATGAGTATTAATGATGAATTTAAAGGCATGAAAACATATAGATAAATGGGAGTGGGATAATAAAATAACTTTCATTTAAAATGACCATAAGAATATTCTGGTAGTATCCAGTAGTCATGCTCCTAACCTTGTTGACTTGGATGAAGTCTGTATGCATATTCCTATAATAAGCATGGAGGAGGCACATTTCCATTCCCCGGGACAAGAATCCCATCAGCATATTTCAATGACACAAGGATTATAGGAGTGGGATTATATCATAACTTCAATAGAATAAATATACTTGTATATCATGGTGAATGATAATGTATAGGACTACAGTCATGTATCTAATTTTTTAAAGTGTTACTATATTCTAGAAACAAAAGAAGGGCTATGTCGTCATATTTCATCATGGGTAAAGATGTAGAGAAAATATAATATTCCTATCCAAATTTACAATGAATTACCTCACCATGATTATTATGAACAGGTGTATACTATAGAGTAAGCACACATTCTTCCTCCCATCGAGGAGGTTAATCAACATATTATGGTAACGGATGAGGCACATGACTGAGATCATATCCTTGTTTCAAATGTGGATCACAAGCATAGTTTGGTACATTCCTTGGTACAAGAACATATTCCTATAGATATATACATGTTTCATAATCCAAATTCATAGGACCAGACACATATCCCCATTTTGACCTGTTATCACTAGCTCAGTTTGGAACATCCCTCAGGACAAGCACACATTACAGTAAAGATATACTAGTGGAACACTTCAAAGTCATAGGAACAAAATAATATATCTACTCCAACTGGTATTTCGAAGTAAAATTTGCAAATCAACTCAGAATAAGCTCATATACCTTCCAATGAAGATAATTGTAATTTTAATGCAGCTTATGGAAGCTAGGATCATATCCCTACATCCACTGATAAATGACTACTCCAACATCCCTTTTAGGCTATACAGGAAGAGGATTATATCCTTTCTACCATTATAGAGGCACATTAAATTTTTTTGATAGGTAATACAGATTTTAAATTTTCTCATACCCCCACTTCAGCTAGGATTAGCGAGGATATTCTAACAACCACCCACATACACACACATATTACTTTCGATAATAGAAAAGATAATAGAAATACTCTAGAAATTTTTCCATAGTGGGATAATATCCATTTATTTCATAATGGTTATCAATATATTCTGATAATTTTTATCCAAAAGGATCATATCGATCTTCAACCCCAAAAGGTAGGCTACCAAATTCCATACATGAAATTAAATGAGGCTCATATCCATGATCTTCTCAATTCTAGTGTCCTTGAGGATGTATGATTCATATAAACAACACATAAAGGGTATATTGACTCATAAATTGAAGAAAAAGGTGATCACTACATTTATTATCCTCCCAATAGTATTGCAGAGATAGATCACATGAACTCAACTCCTGGTATATTTCGTGGTCAACCACCCCATGGTGATATCTGCCCCAGATAAAGAAATACTCTTATTTCTCTGAGACCTTCATATAGAGATGTTATCAAAACCTATAACCCTTAATATAGATTGGTTAATGAAATACAAAGGTTAACTATATATAGTTCCCCATTGACTATCAATATCACTTCACTGTGGACATTGGGTAACCCAGATAAGAGACCTCTATGGTATGACCATGTGTAGGCATATAAATCTAATGAAGAAGAGGTAAAAATGGATATATAGAGATAGTTGTAATGAAATAACCTCCCAACCATGTTCTGTCCCATCTACACTTATGAATATGAGATCCCAAATGGGATGGAGAAATATTACATGCCTTACGTAAACCAAAAAATGTGGATTAATCATCCATGATTCAAAGTTAAACACCTCCCTTATCAAGGATATGAGGGTAATATCTAGACATATAATAAAATCTATTATTAGTTGAAAATATCCAAATTATCCAAAGCTTGTATCTTTGAGATGAAAGATCATGATGAATTTGAACATAGTGTTCGTCTCTATATCATAAAAAATATTGTTCATGTGATTTCCAAATCCTTGTCAACCATATGTATCTAAGGATGGGGAAAATATAGAGAATTTAACATTACTCTATACCCAGAACAAAAAAAATACTTATATAAAATATCATGTAATGTTATAGCTATAATATAAATCAGGGGACAAGGTACCCAATGAGCCAATTAGTTAACTCAGTGAGATTCCCGGACATTGAAGGCATAGTGACATCGTGAATGGAAGGAGAGGGCTGACAAAAACTAATCTAGGCCCCCTAAAAAATGGTAATGAAATTTAGACATATAATCCAAAATTTTGGACTATCCAATAGCTTCCTATAGAAAATGAATCCAATTATAGGCATCTATTACACCTAGACCTTACATGATCACAATTATTCCAAATCAAATAGATCATAATAGTTGCTGACATCAATGATTTTCAGGAGAAAAAAAATCTTATAGGGATGGGGAAATTTTTACCATTTTCTTTAGCCCCTCAAGTAATCAAACCCTGAGAGGATACATGAAATATTGATGGAAGTTGTAAAATCACTCGATATCACAAGAATAGGGAAATTTTTTATCTTAATCACCATTACCAGATTCATCATGACACATGGAGGTCCAAGAGAAACCAACAATTGTTCAATATCAACCCCATCATATCAGGATATGGTTCTTTATGTCTAAATTTTTGTCTTAGGGGATAGTATATTATCGATTATAATAGTCAAATCCTTAACAAAAGAATCATAAATTCCAAATATCATCCCTGAATCACCCCTCTCCCAAAGGGATAGTGGATTTTTCCCATTATCATTTCCCTAGAATAAATCAATATTATCTATTTTGGGAGTTAAATATCGATGATAGTAATCTCATCCGTTCTTCCACCATCAAGATATATACTTAGGCTATTTGAGCTCTGTTCAGCAAGCATGACCATACAATTCCTAAGGTCATTATTGGTAGGCTGAGAAAGGGGGAATGTACTGTAAGGGCAATCAGACCTCATAATATTCATAAGAAAAAAAGGTTTAATATGGACATGGGTTCAAGAAAATTCTTTGATGCGACCGTCAAAGGAGGAGTAAGTTGTGAAGAATCACCCTATTGCATGGATAATAATAGGATAACTACCATTTTCGGATACACCTCAGTGAATGTCACTTCCATCAACATTATAGATGACATATATGACAATGAAAATTCAGAGGGATATATTACAAAATTTTTACCTCGATAGGTAGTGATATGGGCACACAAACTAAGGATGCACATATGTGAAATCAATGAAGAATTCAGAAATCAGAACCTTTTAATGATGAAATTCCACCTCCATGGAGGAATGTTTCCAGGGATAAAGGGAAAGGTGAGGCTACATCCCTGTCACCACCCAAAGAACCCAAAATTCACTATGTAAAGGAACAATTTGAACAGTCTGATAATGATATAAAAAATATTAGATAGCTTAATAAATAACTACTCTGGGGAAACATTCTCAATTCATATCATCTTTATATATAGACCAAAATTCCTCCTAAACCATATCAAGAGAAAAATAATCCACCTAAAAAAGAGGAATTTGAGTATAATGTTGGATCTAGATCCAACATGCTGGTCTACATAAATGAGGATGTTCGGGATTATCATATAATTCCTCCATTACAATGATAACCTCTCCCCCTCTAGGGAAATCATTTAGTCCTTCGAGAGATCATGAATTAGTAGGATATGAAAATAGGTCTATCTCATCAAGACTCACCCACTCCCTATTGATGGTAGGTGGTTCAGACAATGGTACCTCCAAAACTCCTCGAAGCCATTGAATCCTTGGATGCTCAAATGGAAGACATGAAATGGAGGCATACATTCATGAATCACAAGAAGGATCCATATCCAAAATGGTTGGGTGATACCTTACCTCTTTATTGATTTACCAATAATATAAAATCATCCTTTTTTGGTTAAGGAGATATATAACAATGCCTCATTCACTTCATGACTTGATGTTTCCAGATGATGGGCCCTCGAGACCAGGAGTCATCCAAAGTGAGATTTTTTTATAGACTTTGGTACGTAAATAATTCATTTTGTATGATAGCCTTCCATTAGGATCCATTATGGGATGTGAATATCTTCATAATTAACTACTTTATTATTTCACCACAATATTAAAGAAAATAAAATTTTTCAAGATCAAATATTGAAATCAATATTAAATTGATAGGGTTTTTTACTTCAATTGTAAATAGAACGGTTTAGCCTATTGACTCAGTGTCCCTCTTTTACAAGAACAATTATTGAAATTTTGTACTAAAAATATTATGTATGAGCTTGAAACACCTTTTATTCTAACAAAATATCCAAGAGAATTCCACATGTTTTCATATATGGAAAAACCCCAAGAAGATACCATTGAGTAGACCTAGAATAAATTTTGGCCCATGCCCTCAACATAGGAAAAATTCTTGTTACTACATAGAATGTCTATGTTACCCTCAAACTACTATCAATGCCCATTCACGCACCCAAGCGGGCTCTAAATCATCTTAATCCTCTTATAGAGTGACATCAACGAAAAAAATCACCATTTTCATGAAAAAATGAGACTAGGGTCATCCACTATTCCTGGAGTGAATGAATAAATCATATTACTTCCACATTTTTTTGATCCATAGTTATTTCCTTACACCATTGGAAAATTACATACTCTAGATACTATATCCTAGGAATCATAATGAGGTCAACCACATGGATCATCATGACTACTACCCTTTTTAAAGAATGTTGGGTTACACCAACAAGGAATAATTTGTCTTTAAATAATTCCTAAAGAGCAAGTTTAATTATGAATAGGTGATACTAGGTAAGTCCCTACGAATAGGTGACCTTTATAACTATAACCCAACTATATGAAGAGGGTGATGGAAAAGGTTTTCTGGCTATAGATTGATAGAATTTGGATAACTGCATTACTTAAAAGATAGTTGAATGAGATCACACCACCCATAACGTAGAACATTGAAAAAGAATAAAAATTGTAATACATAGGAAGTAATCATTGAATACACCTTTTTAAGTTAGTCGTAATTGTCTAAGACAAGAAAAGACACAATATAAAGAGTCGTATCCAACTCACACATAAGCTTTTACTCATTCATGATATATTCCTTCAACATCATTTAATGGACACTGCCCCACCAAACAAAATCATCATTATTTAAAGAGATAATTTTTTTCATTTTAACATAGTTCAACTAAAAAATACCTTCTACATTGATGAATATTCTTATGTATACAAGTTTTTTATACCTAACTGGGGAGATGGAGGTTGAGGACATAGAAGCCGAGGATACATGGGATGAAGTGGGCTTGGTCAAACCCAATATCTCAGTCACATACCTATATATGCTCAATATACTACTGAAACCCATGGGTGATAACTTCATAAATACAAATAGAAAAATAGAGATCCCTCATAGGCCTTGGGTGGTCCTCAAGCCCATTAATTTTATGTGAGTGATTGGTCGGGGTTTGATTGTCTAATCAGCCAAAGAAAAGGGGAAGTCCAGTGAAGCTTAAACCACTTATAAGAGACTCTCATTCAACCTCTACTTAATAATCTGGTCCATCCACCTCAAACACCTCTACTACTAAAAAACTGAAAGGGAGAAACCCCACCATGGGAAGAAAATACATTTGAAATAAAAATAAGACATTATAAAATAGTTGGATGTTGTTCCAGAAATAATCTTAATCAATCATTCAAAATAACTCACAGAGTCACTCATTATGGCCATCTAGATACCGTAGGATTTTCAGATAGAATTCACTGTAATCATGTGTTACTGAGTGGAGATTATTCTATCATAATTTAATGCCACCATATCGATCAATGAACATTCCCATTAATAAGTTATCTATAGACATATCACACTTGTGTGTTTCAAGAAAATATGAAAATATAAAAATCCCAGAGGCCCTGGTTTACAATTATCTTAAGATCAACATCATCTAGATTCAGACTCTCTAACATTTTAGATATAATTAGGGGGGATTATCTATAATAAATCAAACCATTTAATGTGATGATAAGAGAGAGTAATTACCACTTATGAAGATGAATCTTCAGAATTATTTGGGGGATCTAAAATATAATACTAAGTTTATGGTTATCCCAGAAGACATGATGTACAATTTCCTTCTTGGAAGGCCTTGGATTCATATGCATGTTGCGGTAGGTTCACCATTTAAATAGTGCTTTAAATAACCTTTCAATTGGAAGGTCATCAGAATACGTGGTGATAACCCCCCCTTTTATTCTTACAAATCCATATGTGTTGAGGTAGTTTTATACAAGAAGAAAGGATAAAAACTTATGGTTGGTGATGATATGAAGTTTTCATCCCCCAATGGCGTTAAAACTGCCCCTACGAATCCATGGAGCATGCTCAATAGTGATTATGTGATACACATTAATCTGATTGGGGAAATATATTTAATACCATTAAGATATCATGAACTAAAAAGTTCATCGAAAAATTTAAATTTGATAGTAGTCATGTCAGCTAAAAGGTAATTTTTCAAATTAAATCAGGATAACTCTCTTTCGGGTACTAATAATTCCCTCATTCCATCATGAAAAAATTTATGATTCCCCAAATACATTCTCTATAACTTAGGATTTCCAGCCTCCTCCTACCCATGGTGGTACTAGACATGAATACAATAATCCCCAAAATATATCTGCAACGACTACGGCATTCTAGGATGGAAACGTCTCTTCCCATGGAATTTTTTACCAGAAACATGTTATATTAACTTTTACTACACACTATAATTGAAAATGACTCCATGGAATCAGATATGGAAGAAGAATAGGATGACCTTAGAAATGAACCTCTTGAATTTGAGAAAGGCATATCCACCACCATCAATGAGCTCAGACAGGTGAATCTGGGAATAACAAATGAACTGATTCTTACATTATTATTACCACCATGCCTCTCAAGGAGGAGGAGGTGTATAATATATTTCTAAAGAAACATCAATACATCTTATTTTGAAATTTTATATAAATTCATGGGCAAGACCTTGATGTGGTTATATACCACTTGGGCTTACCCAATGACTATAAAGGTGTCAGGAAGGAAACCAGGAGGATGAAACCTTATCATGTTACTAATATAGAATAATAAGATTAAAAATCAATCAAATTTAATTTTTTTGACAAGTTTCATACCGAAAATGGATCACCAACATCACCCCCATTAAAAAAAAGAATGGGAAGATGAGGTTCTATATCAACTTCATATACCTTAAAAGACACTGTCTTAAGGATGTCTTCCCATTGTTGATCACATAAATTATGATTAATAAAACATCTTACATACAAATCGTTTCTTTTATGGATGGGTATTCATAGTATAATCAGATAATGTTGGTCCCTGAATACGAGGAACCCACTACCTTTTGAGAAACATAGAGGATCTTTTTCTATCAGGTCATACCCTTTGGATTAAATAATAATTGTAAAACATACCAATGAACCATACAACATATATTTAATACCTTCTTGGGTAAAATAATATAATGTTATATCGATGTCCTGGTAGTAAAATTTTGATGACGATGAGTTCACCTCATGGATCTTCAAACAATCATCAGAAAGTGGCTACAACACAGTCTGAAGATGAATACTATAGTCTGTGATTTTAGAGTAATGTTATAGAAATTAATTTCCTTTTCTTATTCCATCTTGGAATCGAGTTTGATCTAGAAAGGACTAGTGTAATCCTAGAAATTTCACCCCCTTATAATATTAAAGAACTAAAGGGGATCTGGCTAGAAATTATCTCCTCTTCCATAAGTTAGTGAAGAGGGTAATAACCTATCAATGGGATAAGGACTGAAAATAATAATTTTAGAATATCAATAAGTACATACAACACTGACCAGTCTTAGTGCCACTGGTAGATGGAAATCTACTTATCTTTTATGTTGTCACCATGGATTGATTGATCAGGGCTATCCTCACACACAAAAAATGTTACATGGAATGAAAATAGCCTCTACTATCTTAGTATAATGATTCTATGTATAGAGACTCAATATTAAGATATCGATATTAACATCCCTACACTCATCTTCATAGTGAAAAATCTGAGAAATTACATGTAGCGTCACAAAGTCTTCTTGGTCGCTCCTATTGACCTTCTCAAGTACATCCTTATCTTCCCAATGTTGACTGGGTGTTTGTACTGATGGGTGGTTATTCTATAATAATATTAAATCCAATTCCTGTCATATAATATAGTTAATGGTAACTCCTTTGAAAGTTTTATTATAGAGTGTGTCACATTATAAGGCACACCATTACACATTAAAATTCCTGATGGAGAGGTTTTCTATGCCCATGAAACTCTCCAAATGTGGGAGATGTATTTTAAAGGTTCTCCTTAAAGTATTATTAGTAACATGATGGAAACCCAAAGATTAATCAGGTTAGTCTAGATATTATAGTTTTCCAACCGAAAAAATAAATTATACCTAACTCATTTTCACTATTCAAAGGTTTCACTAACAATGAGGTAGAATACAAAGACATCATTACTGGATTGAAACTAGCCCTAAATCTATAGATATCCCACATGAATATTGGAGTGGATTCGAAACTAGTGATCAAAAAAATAAATGGTGAGGATTCCACCAAGAAGGATGAATTTCCACTTATCATTGGATATGTCATATTATTAATAAAATAAGTCCCTTTTGAACTATTATTTCATGATGTACCTCGTTCAAAAAATGATCATGTCAATGCACAGGATAATAAAAACATTTACCTAGATGACCGTGATTTGGATGAAGTAGTTTTGTAAATCATTCCCTGATGGATGGTCTCATCAATCATAATTTATGACATGGAAGAAATAAATTAGGTAAACACTACCCTAGATCGTGATAAACTAATATCTACCCCTTGATGGATGGATCCAATAGTAAATTTGCTAAAAAATTGGACCCTCTCATTTTGTTGAACCAAAAGGGAATAGTCTCGACACGATTAAGTGATATTTAAAATTTAGTGTGGGTAAAATGATAAAAAATACCTCAAACAATGAGGCTTCTATATTATACTCTTCAAATTAATATTATAAGGACATATTCCTTTTATTATAGAAGAAGTCCATACAAGATCCTGCAGAAGTCATCAACATAGGAATAGAAACACCAAACAAATTAAGATGCTTGATTACCACTAGAAAATAATGATACAAGAAAATGTTAAATTCACCAAGAAATTTCATGGTTATAGATTCTTGAAAACTGCATCCATAAACCCCTATAGTTACTACATATAGCTAAATATTCGAGGTTGTTTTCTATTTGGGGAATGGATGTTGTGAGACCCTATCCCCCAACCACAACTAATAAATTTAACTACATTATTAATACTACTAATTTATTTTCAAAATGTGATGAGGTAACACCCCTAAAGGAATCCTGGGTGAAGAATATCATCAAATTCATGATGTCCAATATTATCAACATATTCTCTATCCCTCACATGATATTTATGGACAATGACACCAACTTCTATTATACTAAATTGAAAAAATTATACTAAGAGTAAAACATAAAATATAACCATTCATCTATCTATCATGTATCAAAAAATGGAAAAATAGAGGCCTTTAATATGACTCAATCATATATAATCTAGAAAATGTACGAAAATGAAAAGAATATTTTGTTAGAAAATATCATTCACGATTTATAGGCCTACTGTTCCACTACTCACACTACCATACAAGAGATTCCTTATTTATTGGTGTATGTGACCAATTTATTATTTCCCATTGAATCCCATTTTCCCTCTCTATAAATAGCCATATTTGAAAGTCTATTTCATGAAGGGTAATAAAAAATGGTGCTGGTCGATTTGGAATATCATGATGAGATAAGGTTTCATACACTATACATCCATTAATTTTATCATAATCAGATCATGTGAGACTTAAATAAAAATGTATTTCTCTTATAATTTCTTAAAGTAGAATTGATATTGGTTCTAAGAACCCCACTGACCCCAGAATAGAATACTCAAAATCTATAACCCAAGTGGGAATGTATTTACATCATACATAATGTCTAATCTAATGGATCTTACTCAGTGGCCATAATGGATAGTAAACACATTATTCCACCCACAAATTTAAGGTTTCTCAAAATTTACTTTTCATATCTATCATCATGTATCCTATGTCCTAGAATAAATAATTAAAACTATGTGGTATCTTAGGTCATGATTTCAAGACTATAAACTTTACAGCATCCCAAGTACTTTTAGTAAGAATCAGCAATAAAAATCATCACAAGTCCCGATTGAATGACTCTAAACATTATAGTATCTTTCATCTGAACAACGTGAAGTTAAATAACATGGAATAAATCCTCATCTCATGAAGTTGAAATGAATATAATACATCCTTATAACATGAAATTAAACTATATAGAGATCATTAATTCATGGATGGTTCACTGCACATAAGTCAGATCTATTCAAAAATCAAATGAAGTACTCCCATCCCTAGGTTTGATTCAGATCCTCATAAATAAATTTTTTCATGTATTAAATATGTTTGTATGGATTCATTAAACCATAAAATACATAATTACACCTAGATCCCAATGGTCTTCATTATTAATGGGAACTTATTCCCCCCTCTACATATGGTTCAGTCATGCAGGGAGTGTTTTCAATTCAAGAAATACATTTTGATTGATTCGTACTATCATTGGATACGTAGTGATCCACATATACCAAATCATATGTCAAGATGAAATATCAACAGAAAATATTTCCCCCTCTACATATGTGTCAAACCTGTATAGAGAGTTTTGCATTCAAGAACTACAGGTTTCTTGATTCCTACTATCACAAGAAACAAAGGGACCCCCAGATCCCAAATCCTTGGTCCATCGTAAATATAAATTGAACAAATGCCTCCCTCTATGTATGAGTCAGACCCATGAGGAGGGTATTCCATTCAATAACTATATGTGGCTTGATTACTACCATCAAATGATATGTAGTAACACCTAGATCCCAAATCCTTGATCCATCCGTATTATCAATAGAGAAAATTCCACCACTCTACATATGGGAAAGACCAACAAGGAGAGTTTTCCATTCGATAACTAGGTGTGTCTTGATTCTTGTTATCAAAATATAATAAGTGACAACCAAATCCCAAATTTTGGGTAGAGAAGCAACATCAATAGAAACAATTCCCCCTCTATGTATGGACCATACCTACATGGAGAGTTTTCAATTCAAGAACTATATGTGAATTCATTTCTTATATAATATGATATATAGTGACACGCAAATCCAAAATATAGGTTCTATCCACAATATCAACAGAACAAATTCCTCCCTCTATGTATGTATAAGACCTACTTGGAGAGTTTTCAATTCAAGAACTATAGGTGGCTTTGTTATTGATAAAAAAAGATAT
Organism: Viscum album; assembly: GCA_963277665.1. NCBI lineage: Eukaryota > Viridiplantae > Streptophyta > Magnoliopsida > Santalales > Viscaceae > Viscum > Viscum album. The sequence continues at coordinate 329,998,581 of OY728158.1, forward strand.
GTAGTGACTCCAAAAACCCAAATCCTGGGACCGAAAAATTATCATGGAATAAAATTACCCTTACACATATGGTTTAGACCTACATGGAGTGTTTTCAATTCAAGAACTACACATGTCTTGATTCTTATTACAGTAGGACACATAATGAAACCCAGATCCCATGTCATGGATTGAGCTACCATAAAAAAATTACCCCTCTCTGAATGTTTCAGATTGACATAGAGAGATTTCATTTCAATAACTACATGTGGATTTATTCCTATTATAATAGGATATGTTGTGACATCTGGATCCAAAATCCTAGGTCCATCCATAATAGAAATGAAAAAATTCACATCTTTGCATATAGGCTAGACATGTGTGGAGTGTTTTTCATTAAATATCTATGTGTGGTTTAATTCCTATTATCATTGGATATATAGTGATACCCAGATCCCAAATACTCAGTCTATCCATAATATAAATGAAAAAAATCTCCCCTATGAATATGGGTAAAATCTGTATGAAGAGTCTTTCATATAATAACTACATGTCACTTGATTTGTATTACTATAATATATATAGTAATTTCCAAATGTCTAATCGTAGGTATATCCACAACATATATAATGATAAAAATTAACCCCAACATATGGGTTGGACCTATGAAGGTTACTATATGATAACTAAGTGTGTGTTGTTTCCTCTCATCATGGGATATGCAGTGACGTCTCGATTCTCCATTTTTGTCCTTTACATGGGTTTCTACAAGAACTAATCATGTTACTCCATGAGATTCTTATCCATTTAGACTATCTACTCACCAATAAATTGTAAATAACCCCACATATTCCCTATCATGCACTCTCACATAGATTAATAAACTTCCCCTTTATCCCTTGATTTTAATTCCAATCATAGATCAGGTGAGATTACAGAACCTAGAAAGATGCTATGAGTTGTGTGATCAACATGTGTGTTGGATAGGTAATAGTTTCATAGTCTTGTGAAATTAAACTGCATGACATCTTCCCTGTCCCATGGGTTTAAACTGCACAAAAACATCCTAGCCTCACGATGTTAAACTAGTTGACAAGAGGTATTAAGGCTAAACAGATCACCCCCTAATGACTGTGTATTCAATATTTTCTTGTCTTAACCCTTCTCAATGGAAATATGTTCAATACATATTAGTGAAGCCTTTAGGGTGATCTAACCCTCCATAAAATTAACATTCCACACGAACCAAATTCATGAATTTGATATCTTAGTTGATACTAACCAATTCAAAGAGTTGATATCTTTCTCTTAGAACCCCATGTACCTTGGGCTACTGTGATCCTGGTTCTACCCAATAGAAAACAAGTAATGGTTACTAGATAATATAAAGGGAAATTTAAAGGATTCAATAGTTAATAAAATAATGTCTAAGATATTATTCCAAGAGGATGTTTTTCCCCAAAGAAGATGCCCCCCTTAAACCTAGGAGTTATTTTATTGACGACATGGAATATGGGATTCCACTATTATCATTTTTCGACATGTACCCAATATATTCCAACTCATGTTAGCTAAGTAATTCTTAGGTTATTATTTACATTCCCAATAACCCAAATATTAAATTGGATTTGAATAATCTCAATGTTACACATCATTGCATCGTACCCATTATTAAAGAAATATTATGACATCATATCCTTATACCCTTCCATTTCACTATACGAAACTTCTATGAAGACCCAATTTCCACATGTTACTCATTAATCTTACAGATACATCCTATTTGAATGATGTTAATCTACATAACAATGTCCTAGTTGTATGAAATTAAACTACATGACATATGTTCCATCCTATAAGACCTAAAACTGATTGGAGGAGGCCATCCTATCCATGAATCGATGTTAGTGATGAATTTTTAAACTTCATACATGAATTAAATATGGAAATTACATATCCTTGTGTATGAGACCAATCTATGTCGATGGATATTTAGAAAAACTTTACTCGAGAAAAACTAGGGGATGAAAACAAAATGCATTTATCCCCTGCATACGAGTCAGATCTGCAGAAAAATATATCTATAGAGGAGTTGACATTGGAATGATTATATCCATTATAATTTTGATAAGGAAACATTGGGAAGCCTGTAAATAAAAATAGTACATTCCTTAATTTGAATAGGGTTGAGTCATACTGGCTCACTATGCCTATGTTTGAGTATGATCTACGTATGGCCTACATATGCATGAGATAAATCATCATTGGAAGGGATCCAGTATATGGATACTGATCAATAGTCTTGTGCATGAATAAAATGTGTTTCCCACATCTAAATACACCTAGCCACTGTAACGTTTCCCCAAGGATATCATTCCCAATTTCACATTAGTCCACATGACGTAAAAATACAAGGAATATTTCCTTATTATATAACATTGAACATCATGAAAATTGTGTCCCAACTTCACGATGATAAATTATGTAAACCATCACCAATTACCCCTCCCTATCAATGGAATATGATATTCTAACCCTGTTCAGCTAAGTTATAGGGTTCTCCAATCTTCTTTATAAGAACCATAATCCATAAAACACACATTGTGTTTTAAGAGTACTGAATTTCCAATAACCTTATATAGCCCATGAAAAAGGATACCCAAATTCAAGGGACCTTTTGTTTGACTATTTATTTCTACCCTAGATTCCTGTATATGATCTCCTATCCATCAAACAAGTACATCTTTTCCTTGTAAGAAGGGTTTATGATACTCTTGAGCCCTATCATCATCAGAGTAGAGCTCATCACTATATAGTGATTCATAATCATTTTCAACATGATTTTCACATACCATAACACATGAACAAAGAAACTTGATTCAAGATTTAATATACTCTCATCTTCTACTCAAAAGGATGTTGGCTTACTTTTGAACATGGTAATCTTCATTAGGATATTGTGAAATGCACCCCTAATATTAGTCCCTGTGCATCATGACCTAAAAATTCATGTACATTGGTTAGAGATGTATGACCATAATGGTTAGCCTTTGATGGTATAAATAAAATTACATTATATTTTTAGTGAAAGAAACATAAATCTTGTCATAATGAAAACCAAAAAATAGATGTACGAGAAAAATTAATGTCTCTAATAACTAAAATAATTAACTCTATATTTTTGTAAAAAGATAGAGCATAAATAAACATGGAAGAAAGATTACGAGGGCCTACTATGCAGCCAATGTAAAAGCCAATCTATGTTAATTGGAATCCATTTTAAAGGATAATGTTAGATTGATGATTTATCACATCCCCTCACCATGATAACATGTTCAGTATGTGGTGACACAAATTTTAGGTTGCTCATACCCTTCTTGAATATTATGATTTCCACAAACCACCTTCATGTCTTCGATATATGAGCTGACACTGACAATTACTTGAGTTGATAACCTTCTACTGGAGCCCTATAGGCTTGATTTATTCCTCATATTTTTACTCCATATCAATCTAGTAATAGAGACTTGTTAATCCAAATAGACCATGTTAGGATTCACTGGTGAATGAAACAATGCCTAAGAGATTGTGCCTATATGATGTTTGGCGTCATAGGAGAGGGCACTATAACCATAGATGTTATTATCCTATTAGTGTGGAATATGGGCTTCTTCAATTGTGAATGGTTGACCATTACACCCCAGTTTCCACCATTAATTGACTCAGATATTCTTAGACCATGAATTACAATCCCAATAACCAGACGATTCAAGTAGATTTTACATCCTTGATGTTACATCATCATGTATCATACCTATTATCAAATATGGAATGCAATATTCCGTTCCAAAATTTTTTTATAGGACATATGATATGACTAAAAACCACATGGAGTAGGGAATGAGCCACCCAGTCATAAGCTAAATTTCCCTTGGATGCTAGAAGCCTTCAGGGACAACTGTTTTCCCTATATCCAACTTCATCGTCCAAATGCTTCAATCATTAAAAATATGCCATCTCTATTGGAAAGAAGTAGGGACCCCTCTATTTGACCGTGGACATAATCCCTATGGGATCATTTATAATGTCCACTGACCCATTGACTAGAGGCTTCTTCTCGTGGGAATGATCCTCTAATCCTCCTGATTTTCTGAAACACCACAGTTGATTCATCACTAAAGGATGTTTTACCATCATCCCCGACATGTCTCCTCCATTCCATATTCATCGGTTCAAGCTTCTAGAGATGAGATTTACATAACCAATATTTCAACTATCCAAGTGGACATGACAAACATAATATTTTACTATACATTAAATCAATTCTCAGTAAGGATGCAGGGTGTGATGTCCCATCCAGGATATTCATCCTTCACATTTCATACAAGAACTTAGAGTTCTAGAACCCTTATTGAAAATTCTGTCTTCAGAAAGGAAATTTAGAATTAAGGGTATCATACCCCTTAATGGACACTCGTTCATCAGAATCCCATCAAGTATGTAGGGTTATCAACCCCTTAATGAATACCCATCCTTACCCATGTAATAGGTCCGAGAAAATAGACCCTAAACTAAAAAAATAAAAGGACCGAGCTAAAAGATGATAAACTACAGAAACAAATGGACCAAGCTGAAAGACCTTAAAATTCAGTAATAAAAGTTCTGACCTAAAATACCCTAATCTATAGAAATAGATAGTTTAAGCAAGAATACCATAAACTACAAGAACGATATAGTTTGCATGACCTTAAATATGTTAGACCCATAATGCTCCAAACAATGAACCAAAACCCCATAGCCCACAAACTCATGGGATCTGCACAACGAGCCACTAAATTGGGCCGGGTTCAGATAGTATCCCCTAACCAGTTGTTGATTTAATCTCACCCCTGTGGAGATTCAAACTCAGGGCTGACTGGCTTAATAATTATATATTTATTATAATTAGATATCATTATTTTTATAATTAAATATTTATTTTTTATATATACTTATTATAGTTATAATTATACAATTAATTTTTCTATATATTTATAATAATTTTATATTTATTATAATTTTATATTTATTATAATTTTATATTTATTATAATTTTATATTTATTATATTTATAATTTTATAATTGTGAGAATTATATATTTATTATATTTAGAATTGTATATTTATTTTAATTATATGATTATTATATTTATAGTTATATATTTTTTATTATTTCATATTTTATATAATTATATAATTATAATAATTATATTACAATAAATATAATCAATATAATAAATAAATAAATAAACAATTATATGATTATAAATATAATAAATATCTTAGTATAATAATTATATGATTATAAATACAATAAAAATATAATTAAAATAAATATTTAATTATAAATATAATGATATATAATTATAATAAATTTATATTTTTTAATAAATATATAGTTATAAATATAATAAATATATATTTATACATAATAATAAATTATAATAAATATACATTTATAATAAATATACAATTATAATAAATTAATAATTATATATTTACTATATTTATAATTATAAATTTATTATAAATATATATTTATTATAATGATATAATAATTATTATTACTCATTTATAAAAAGTATATAATTATTAATATAATAAATATAGAAAAATAATAAATATAAAATTATAATAAATATATAATTATAATAATAATATTTATAATTAAAAATATTATAAGTACATAATTATAATTAATATATAAATATATATTTATTATATTTATAATGGTATATTTATTATAACTATAATTATTTAATTATTATAATCATATATTTATTACAATTGTATATTGATTATAATTGTATATTTATTTTTATAATAATAATACTTATATAATTATTATAATTATATATTTATTATATTTATAGTTGTATATTTATTATAATTATATATTTATTATAATTATATATTTATTATACTTATATAATTAATATATTTATAATTATATCATTGTTATAATTATATATTCATTATAATTATAATTATTTAATTATTTTAATTATATATTTATTGTAGTTGCATATTTATTATAATTAAATATTTATTATAATAATAATTATATAATTCATAAAATTATATAATTATAGTAATTATATATTTATTATAATTATATGATTATTATAATTATTAACACTGTATTTATTATAAATTTATAATAATTATTATTATATATTTATTAAAAATATATAATTATTATAATTATATATTAATTATATTTATAATTTTTAATTATTGTAATTATATATTTACTATAATTATATAATAAATATAATAATAAAATTTTTATATTTATTATAGTAGTTCTATTAACTATAATAAATATATTTACTATAAATATATTTTTTTATTTTTTTATTAATAATTATAATTATATAAATATAATATATATATATATATATATATATATATATATATATATAAGGTTGGTTGGCGGTGGGGGCAGGTGGCGTGGTAATTCAGAAAAAAAGAAACCCACAAAGCACCAAATGAATTGACACAAGGAAAACACAACCTCCTAATTATTGTAACTTTATACCCCTTTAATTAATTAAATAAAAAACACCTTATCCATAAAATTGTCATCTTAGTCACACAAGTTGAAAAGTACCCAACCTTCTTGGCTAGGATCATGGCCAAATATCTTGGCTAATCTCAATGGGAAGAAGAGCCTATTGTCTAAATTCAAAGTAAATATGCTAAAAACAATGAATGCAGTGAAGTTTCTTTGGAGGTCACCATTATGCGGAAATACACTGCATGAAAAAACTCTAGTTTGTGGATAACTAGTTTGAGAAATATCATGTGTAATGAGATACTCTGAAACAGAGACATAAAATTTATAGAGAGGATTTCATGCGGATGTGAAGTCCCCATGAGGTTACGTGATCACACAAGAAGAATTCCCATAGTTTTTTTTGTGTTTTGAAGATATATCTTGAAACAACATAATCCTTGGATCCGAGACTATGTAAGTTGGTGGGATGAATGGTGAAATTTATTTATTGGACATGCTACCATTCTTGGATGGACAAAGGTAGTGTGATAATTTGTCTATAAATGCCTAAAGAAGATCTAGAGTTCGATGGTGGCTGTCACTTAGGATGAAGATCTCTCATTTTCTTGTCAAAAATAGTATCTTGAGACCATATAATGGTTATGTGATGTGGATTGTGTGACATAGTATTATTTTATCATTCATGTAAAGTGCTAAGGCATCAAGTAATCAATCAGGTGAAGGGCTGGGGCACCATATAACATATCACGTGAAGGACTAAGATACCACGAGGGCTTCATTATATCGTGATGATAAAACTAAGAAATTGTGTATATATATTCCATCATGTGAACACATATAGAGATCAAAAACTCAAGTTATGCTTATTATTGAGAATAATTTAATTGATACACCGGGGAAGCTGAGAAAAAATAACAATCAAGACTCAATACACTGTATCAATCTTAATGAATTCCACAGCACACACATGAAATATTTATGTGAAAATGATAAAATATATTCCACACTTAATACCATCATTTGAAGAGAATATATATTCCACAAATTGGTGTTTTAGGAAAGAGAAGTGATGTATTTTCAAAACATAATCACATGACACCATTTTTGTTAGCACATGATGATTTGAACATTATGTAGTGACCTTATGGGAACCATCAACTGTGAAACACATTGAAATGTAATGGGGTTCATGTGACGACTTACAACATGAAGCCTCACACCCTTGGCCATACATCACCTTGGATGATGCAAACCCAGTCTAGAAATTCCTTCATGTGATCTAGGGTTTTAGAATCCTTATACACCTTTTACATGAACCCATGATCTTGTGACTTCTCTCTAGTAATGCGGGGAATCATCCTCGGTAGGTAGAGCCTTAGTTTTTTTGGTAGTGAAATGCATTATAGAAATGAAACTCAAATCCCTGGTTTAGTGATGAATTTATGTGTCTTGAGATGTTGTCCATGTATCTTCAGCCCACATAGCATGTACAAGATCAATTGATTATGTGATTCCCTGTCACGACCCCCTCCCACCAAAGATGCCCCTCCGGAGCTGGCAATGGTGAAAGGGAGATAATGACCCCCGAGTCCCGCCTCTAGTAGGCCCCGGGTTGGCAACTAGCACCAAGGGTATGTGTTTTCACAAATATGGGAGGCATTTCACTTTTTTTATTATTTTAAGATCGGGAAATAGGACAAGTCAACCACCAAAAAGGAAAAAAACATGTGTATAGAAATAAACCCAAACCAATCCCACATGCATGTTTAAACATTTTTATAACAAGGTGCAAGTACAAGAAAGCTCAAAGTACAATACCGAAAGAAAACAAGAGTATAGTAACAACAACAACTCAAACTGTCCGACTAGTAGGGTCCCACACGACCCTGTTAGTCCTCCTGGAAACCTGAAAGTAAACGTAGGGTTAGCATACAAGTATACTCAGTAGGGAAACCTAAAGCTCTCATGCAGAAGTGGGGAGACATCCTAATGTCCCATGATAACAACAGAAGAAACCTAGAAAGTAATTCTATCCACCCAACCTCACCAGCCACACTCACCAAAAACACAATCACAATTGGTAGTAGTATATAAGAAACACGAGTATTGGGTACCCCGCACCGTTTCCCTTTAGTTAGCTGCTCTTCCTAACGACGAATGTCCTGACGCTGCCACACTCTCCCCTCCCGCACACACCTGGGCCTCACAACCACGTATCCCACCCGCACACACCATGGACTCACCACCACATATCCCTCCCGCACACACCTGGGCCTCACAACCATGTATGTAGAGACCCGAAGCTTAACGTACATGGACATTACATTACATTTTCGGAATACTTAGTACATAACAAAAAAAACACACACACAAGGATCGTAATAGTTTAGTGTCTTTGGAAGCTCGGAATATAATCTTCTAATCGTGGTGAAAGATCTTCAAAATCTCCCATAAAGATCTTCCTTTTTTTACCTAAAACCTTTCTTTATATCCTGGGGAAAAGAAAACATAAAAGGGTGAGCTCAAATTCTCAGTAAGGGTAAACAAAAGAAATATCAATCACATCATATACATAAGCACATAAATTTTGGAAATCTTAACCTACAAAAGAGATCATAATTTCATAACATGGGGTAAATCATGGCAGTGAAATGTAATCACAATAATCATAACATAAAACATGAAACTTTGTGGCATTCACACATAATCATAGAGAATCATTTCTTGTTAGTCAAGACTCATTTCCAAGACTATCTTAGTGGACAAAGTCCCTTTCTGAATCGAGTAACCCTCGTTTCAGTCTTGTTTCACTGAACCGGTATAACCTACCGTTCCAGCCCTGTCTATCTCATGAGATATGAAATCTTTACCCAATTCATTGGAGGGAGATATAGGTCCCACCCATCTTATAATGAATCCTTTCTTATGTGTGCCACATAATCATAAACCATACATCATAGCGTAACCAATGTAATAAAAATGGGATTCTTAAACAACATGACATCATAAAACAATTCATATAAGATAAAGGAATTCATAAAAATATTTCCATCACAACATAATAAAATCCATGTAATAATAGGGATAAAAACAGAACCCTTTTATTATCTTAGATGGAAAATAAATTTGATAAAATACTTGAACTCCATTCTTGAGGAAAATATCCTTTCTACTTCAAAAACACTTTTCCATTCTTAACATGTCATACAATTTTAAACTAAAAGAAGTTGATTAAAAATAAACTTGAATACTTGTAAAGGATGCTTCTTGGAAATAATTTTTTAAGAATCCATTCATGCCGTATAAGTTAAAAAAAACATTCTTCTCGTACTTTTGTCGGAAAAGTCAAAAAAAGTACCTCGTACGAAAAATGAAAAAATATTCCTTTCATATCTTTTACTAAAAAATCACCGAAGGGTAAAATAGGTTTTAAACAATTTTAGGTGAATGGAAATAATATTACACATTGAGGAAACATGGATGTGGATGATAAAATACACCCCAGTAAATTTCAAAGTATAAACAATCTCGGATAAAAATGAGATTGTGATATTTCCCTTACCTTAGGTCCGATTTGCTTCGTATGTGTTCGAAGCTCCTGTATAATGGTTTAAATAATGTTATTTAATTATTCCAGAATCATACATATTGATATGATATCATATATGGTCATATTTTTAGCTTCATATTAGTAATATTTCATTGTTACTTGTTACACGGGTCTTTATTGCCTTTTGTTCTTATGCGTGTTTTGTTGAATAAATTCTTATTCTTATTTTAAGGTTATAGATACCTTATATCCAGAATGGTATTAGTGTAACATATATCATATTTATTCATTCAATTCATTTATATAATTACAATGTAATGATGATCATGTAGAACGAGTCGCATCACATCGTGGAGACGGTATTCCGTACGTACGCACGAGCGATGATATTGTTCCCATGATCGTGGAATTGTATTTAAGTGTATTTATACTATTTCAGTATCAATATAACTTTATAATAATCATATATAGTTACTCATTACACCATTATACCCATCCTTGTAAGGTGATGATGGAAAATAGATTACACCACGGCGTGGAGACGGTATTCCGTACGTACGCACGCGCGGTGATTTCATTTTTCCGTAGGATGGATTGAAGGTGAATTAGGGTTGTTTCATATTTATAATAACATATCAGTAGGTATGTAATAATGATGTTATTACTTTATCATTAAACAACTAAAGAAGAAGAAGTTGAAGAAGAAAGAAATTGAAAAGATCGGTAATGGATATTACCTCTTCTTTGAAACGCCTCTTTGAATCCTCCACTTAGGGAACTAAGATTGGTCTTTGAAAAAGACCAGAACCACTAGGATTATTCTAGGGAAGTGGAGAAGGGATTTTGGCAGGGGTTGGCCGAGCTTGAGTGCTCAAATTGGTGTGAGGAGGAGGGGGAGGAGGTGTCCTTTTATAAGGGAGGAGAGGGGCACCTTAGGAATATCTCAAAATATTATTTTATATTAATGTCAAAATCGGTTTATAATGGTTCCAAAGGGTCTTATTTCAAAGCTAAAGTGGGGATGGGTCGACATCCTATCAACCAATAGGATTTAGACAAGTTTATGGTATTATTTTAACCTTATCAATTAGATTTAACTCTAAGTTAAATAATTTAACTTTTACTGTGTCTTTTTGTTTTCTTTCACAATATGGTTAATACACTTACTATAACATGCCAAACGAACCCCAAATTGTTTATTATTAATATATATATCCTTATCTAAGTCATTTGGCCGAACCTTAGATTTTTAGGAATAAAATAACAATTAATAATATAATATTTGATTTAAAAACTATTTTGTGTCAATTTTGACACTATTTGATATATGATTTTTGTGAAAGTCATAACAGAATTATATGTTCGAACCAAGTTTATTAAATCAACACTAATATATCATAGTAACCTAGAAAATTAGTTTAATTCATAATAAGTTTCAAATTAAATTCATTTGAGCATTTATAAAATCAATTATGTTAATATTTCCTTAAAAGGGTAATTACTGCATCATCGTTGTGTCATAAATAAATTAATTTATTTAAAGACTAAAAATTATAAATAAAATATCATTATGTAGGAATCTTTTTAGATTTCTAATGAATATTTATAGTCTAATTTATCTTATGTATAACCCCATATTAAAAATGTTTTAGTTATTAAACTTTGATTTTAACTATTTTAACTATTCATTAAATAAAATAATATTAAATGTCATAATCTAATCCAAGTGGACCTAAATGGTCATATTATATTCATAAGGTTGTTTTTGGTCGAATTACAATTATCCAATAGAATTAGGACATGTGTTAGGGTAATAGTAATATCATATTTACCCTTAGTTACCCTATTTACTATTAACCGTTGTAAAAAAAGTAAAAAGTTATTATTCACCAAAAATTATTTTCATCTCATTGAACCACATTTTACTTACTGACATCAATCGTATCTCTTGGATTTTTGAAATTCAATTCATAGAAGCGGTAAAATTAAGTTTTATGAAAAATTCAGTTTTTTTAACTACCACTTAGTAGTTTCACTATTCATAAAAAATTGATGTTTTTCAGAACAATGCCAAAATTTCATCCTAAGCTATATTTCATATTCCAAATTAAAAAATGAAGTCTATTTTACCAAATTCATAACATAGAAGTTGCATTAATTAATTTTATAATTAAATCCCGCTGTTAAAACAAATAGCGTGTTTTTAAGAAACAATATCTATCAAAAGATTGACACTTGTTTATGTCTGGTTTAAATGTGAAATTACATACAATGACCAACATTGTATTAAATTGTAATAATATATTCTAAATATACTTTAAAACCACTCAAATTAATAATTTATCACTATTAATTATTTTGATTAAAAAAGTTGTTTTTAATTAAAATTTAGTAATTTTCACTATTCATCAGAATATGAAAGTTATCCGAAAAGTACCAAAATTTCACCTTAGGCTAAATTCGATACTCTGAATCCAAAAATAAAGTCCATTTTGAGAGCTAAAATTTCTAAAATTTTAAAAGGTGGTTATTACTATTCATAACGGCTAGTTATAATAATATTTTAATAGCATATCGTTGTTTAGTGAAACTCGGTATTGCGTACTACACACGCTATCGAGGAAGGTCGCGATTGCGTGTAATGCAAGGCAAGTCAAGGATGCGTGTTGTGCAAGCTCCTTTCGGTGTAGCGTACAACACAAGACATTAGTGAAATAAAAAAGAATATTTTTCATAAAATCTCGGGCTGTTACATTCTACCCCCCTTAAAATGAATTTCGCCCTCGAAATTCATCGGGGTTATAAATGGTTTACAATTCGAAAGTTTCTTTAATAGAAACCCACATCGTAAAAAGGAATACTAAAACTTGGCTTTAAAAACTAAAGTATGAAATGTAATGATTACCCAAATAAACGAATCACTGGGTTTCCACATAGGTGAAAATATGGATATGGAAGAGAAATCTAACCATCATGTTCTGATGGAGAGTGGTAGAGAACCTGGCTATGGAAAATCCAGTAATCACAAATCCATAAATTTGTGAAGATCTAAGGTACCGTCTGATTCATCAGGTATAAGATCACTAGGACAACATTTTTGGTTTTCAAGATCATTTCCCTAAAGTTGAAAATTTGAATTAGAATAAACACTTTCTTTATTTTGGTACAATCTCACTGTTGTTCATGCCTTGAACAATTTCCACTTCATCTCTTAAATAAATGAAATTGAATTTGTTATTCATGAAGTGTTAGCAGATCATGTGATAGAATGACGGGTCATTCCATCTGTCTCAAACAAAAGGTTGGCAAAAATTATATACATAAGTCGATCTATAGTGAGATTAATCACATATGGTTCCTAAAATGGACTTATACTTCATATATCATACTGCTTAATATAATAAAACTAGTTTCTACTAAATAGGGACTTCCTGTAGGCTAGTGGTAGGCGATAAAGGCCAGTCGCACTTCGGTTGTGGGTTCGATTCCCACAGCCTTGTCCGAAGCGATGGGCTGTCGCCCGTCCTGCAGGTTGTCCTTTTTCTAAAACTACATTACTATAACATCCAATCAATAATATCGAAAAAAACTTCTATCCTTAAACAATAATCACTTATGTCCAACATAATCCATTTCAATCTTTAGGATTATCCATAATACTGCAGTCCACTCTCATAACATAGTGAAAACGATTACCAGAGATTTAATACCATCGTTGATCCCCATATATCATAAGATATGTTTTGTTGGTCACATTCCAAACATTCAAAGTCCTTAATCATGTATTCTCTTGAATACCTTAGTGAAAACATGAATGCAGTTTAATGGTAACACTTTCCACATACCAAAATCCTCAAAATTCTATATACTCAAACCATGATATCACTTAGTCCTTATATCAATCATGAGCTCATGAATACTATTAAACATTTCATTTTCTCGTTTTCCCTTCATTATGCGCATATCATCTTATTTCCAAAAAATATCTCAATCACTTTGAATACCACATCAATAAATATTGCAATACTCAATGATACAACATTATTTTGGAATCCCATTACATGAACACTTAATCATTCCACCACATCGTTATCATATTCAACATCGCCAATGGTGATCGCATGTGACTTCCCTTTATCCTTTTCCTTCAGTGGTTGCTCATGTTGATCATCACTAACCCTTGGATTAGGGAATTTATTAGCATAATGCCTCATTTCCTTGCACTTGAAGAATTGAAGTGTTGGTGGTGCGTTCTCTGCAGTGTTTGCTTTATTCACATCATTAGAAACCCTTTTTCCATTACTTCGACACTCAGCTGCTCGATGACCTTCTTTTCCACACTTAAAACATTTTCTAGTCCCTTTAATACAATCTACACCATGCTTCTTTCCACACTTTGTGCATAAGGAAACATTCATCTTCTTTTCACCATTATTATGAGATTTCTCCTTGAACTCCATCTTTCGTTTCTTGTCAAAACCATGAGATGGATATGGAACACCAACTTCCATTTCTACCTTGATAGCACAACTCACAATTTCTTCATAGCTACTGAAGTCTCTTATAGCTAATGCCCTTCGAAGACTTGGTTTTAAGCCACTGAAAAATCGATCAACTTTACTTTCAGGTTGGATGATAATGCCAGATGCATACCTTGCAAGTCTTGTAAAATTTGCTTCGTATATACCAACAGATTCATCATCCTTCTACTTCAGATAAAAAAACTCCTTTTCCATCATTTTTCGAAGAATATGAGGGAAGTACTTACTGAAAAACAAGTTCTTGAACTCGTCCCATTCCATGGACTCAATTTAATCTCTTTGCCTCGTATTCTTGATAATATTCCACCATTGATCAGCTTCACCTTCCAAACGATATACTGCTAAGATGACATTATCATGTTCAGAACATTGAAGAACTGAAAATATCTTTTCAGTGGTACTGATCAATTGTTCAGCAACAAGTGGATCAGAAGAACCACTGAAAGAAGGTGGACGTTGCCTCATGAAGGACTCAATAGAATATTGTTCCCTTCTCTGCTCATTTGGAAGTCCAGAATGATTCATAGCTTGTGTAAGTATAGCAATAAGATTTTGCACTCCATCTCCCATAACATTTGTTTGTTCAGGAGGACAATCATTGCATTGTCCATTGCATTGATCAACACGGTTCCTTCGGGTTCCAACCATCGTCTAAAACCCAAAAAGAATAGTGTGAGAGGCAAAAATCATGCTAGGGAAAACAACATAATAAAGGGGGAGTACCTTCAATATCTAACATCTTAGGTTTAATTCTATGATCGTTAGCATAAGTCTAGTACTATAACCTATACGTATACTTAACCTTAGGGACATCCCTAGACATACCTTAGAAATATCTCTAGGGATCTCACTAAAGTTCTCGCATCCTAGTTTCCAAAGGTTGACTAAACCTTTCCTCTGATACCAACTGTAGAGACCTGAAGCTTAACGTACATGGACATTACATTACATTTTCGGAATACTTAGTACATAACAAAAAAACACACACACAAGGATCGTAATAGTTTATTGCCTTTGGAAACTCGGAATATAATCTTCTAATCATGGTGAAAGATCTTCAAAATCTCCCATAAAGATCTTCCTTTTTTTACCTAAAACCTTTCTTTATATCCTGGGGAAAAGAAAACATAAAAGGGTGAGATCAAATGCTCAGTAAGGGTAAACAAAAGAAATATCAATCACATCATATACATAAGCACATAACTTTTGGAAATATTAACCTGCAAAAGAGATCATAATTTCATAACATGGGGTAAATCATGGCAGTGAAATGTAATCACAATAATCATAACTTAAAACACGAAACTTTGTGGAATTCACACATAATCATAAAGAATAATTTCTTGTTAGTCAAGACTCATTGCCAAGACTATCTTAGTGGACAAAGTCCCTTTCTGAATCGAGTAACCCTCGTTTCAGTCCTGTTTCACTGAACCGGTATAACCTACCGTTCCAGCCCTGTCTATCTCATGAGATATAAAATCTTTACCCAATGCATTGGAGGGAGATATAGGTCCCACCCATCTTATAATGAATCCTTTCTTATGTGTGCCACATAATCATAAACCATACATCATACCGTAACCCATGTAATAAAAATGGGATTCTTAAACAACATGACATCATAAAACAATTCATATATGATAAAGGAATTCATAAAAATATTTCCATCACAACATAATAAAATCCATGTAATAATTGGGATAAAAACAGAACCATTTTATTATCTTAGATGGAAAATAATTTTGATAAAATACTTGAACTCCATTCTTGAGGAAAGTATCCTTTCTACTTCAAAAACACTTTTCCTTTCTTAACATGTCATACAATTTTAAACTAAATGAAGTTGATTAAAAATAAACTTGAATACTTGTAAAGGAATATTCATGGAAATAATGTTTTAAGAATCCATTCTTGCCGTATAAGTTAAAAAAAACATTCTTCTCGTACTTTTGTCGGAAAAGTCAAAAAAAGTACCTCGTACGAAAAATGACAAAAGATTCCTTTCATATAATTTACTAAAAACTCACCGAAGGGTAAAATAGGTTTTAAACAATTTTAGGTGAATGGAAATAATATTACATATTGAGGAAACATGTATGTGGATGATAAAATACACCCCAGTAAATTTCAAAGTATAAACAATCTCGGATAAAAATGAGATTGTGATATTTCACTTACCTTAGGTCTGATTTGCTTCGTATGTGTCCGAAGCTCCTGTATAATGGTTTAAATAATGTTATTGACTTATTCCATAATCATACATATTGATATGATATCATATATTGTCATATTTTTAGCTTCATATTAGTAATATTTCATTGTTACTTGTTGCTCGGGTCTTTATTGCCTTTTGTTCTTATGCGTGTTTTGCTGAATAAATTCTTATTCTTCTTTTAAGGTTATAGATACCTTATATCCAGAATGGTATTAGTGTAACATATATCATATTTATTCATTCAATTCATTTATATAATTACTATGTAATGATTATCATGTAGAACGAGTCACATCAAATCGTGGAGACGGTATTCCGTACGTACGCACGAGTGATGATATTGTTCCCATGATCGTGGAATTGTATTTAAGTGTATTTATACTATTTCAGTATCAATATCACTTTATAATAATCATATATAGTTACCCATTACA
Source organism: Viscum album (assembly GCA_963277665.1). Taxonomy (NCBI): domain Eukaryota; kingdom Viridiplantae; phylum Streptophyta; class Magnoliopsida; order Santalales; family Viscaceae; genus Viscum; species Viscum album. The sequence continues at coordinate 330,015,862 of OY728158.1, forward strand.
CCATTATACCCATCCTTGTAAAGTGATGATGGAAAATAGATTACACCACGGCGTGGAGACGGTATTCCGTACGTACGCACGGGCGGTGATTTCATTTTTCCGTAGGATGGATAGAAGGTGAATTAGGGTTGTTTAATATTTATAATAACATATCAGTATTTATTTAATACTGATGTTATAACTTTATCATGAAACAACTAAAGAATAAGAAGTTGAAGAAGAAAGAAATTGAAAAGATCGGTAATGGATATTACCTCTTCTTTGAAACGCCTCTTTGAATCCTCCACTTAGGGAACTAAGATTGGTCTTTGAAGAAGACCAGGACCTCTAGGATTATTCTAGGGAAGTGGATAAGGGATTTTGGCAGGGGTTTGCCGAGCTTGAGTGCTCAAATTGGTGTGAGGAGGAGGGGGAGGAGGTGTCCTTTTATAAGGGAGGAGAGGGGCACCTTAGGAATATCTCAAAATATTATTTTATATTAATGTAAAAATCGGTTTATAATGGTTCAAAAGGGTCTTATTTCGAATCTAAATGGGGGATGGGTCGAAATCCTATCATCCAATATGATTTAGACAAGTTTAGGGTATTATTTTAACCTTATCAATTAGATTTAACTCTACGTTAAATAATTTAACTTTTACCGTTTCTTTTTGTTTTCTTTCACTATATGGTTAATACACTTACTATAACATGCCAAAAAAAACCCCAAATTGTTTATTATTAATATATATATATCCTTATCTAAGTCATTTGGCCGAACCTTAGATTTTTAAGAATAAAATAACAATTAATAATATAAAATTAGATTTAAAAACTATTTTGTGTCAATTTTGACACTATTTGATATATGATTTTTGTGAAAGTCATAACAGAATTATATGTTCGAACCAAGTTGATTAAATCAACACTAATATATCATAGTAACCTATAAAATTAGTGTAATTCATAAAAAGTCTCAAATTACATTCATTTGAGCATTTATAACATCAATTATGTTAATATTTCCTTTAAAGGGTAATTACTGCATCATCGTTGTGACATAAATAAATTAATTTATTTAAAGTCTAAAAATTATAAATAAAATATCATTATGTAGGAAATCTTTTTATCTTTCTAATGAATATTTATAGTCGAATTTATCTTATGTATAAACCCATATTAAAAATGTTTTAGTTATTAAACTTTGATTTTAACTATTTTAACTATTCATTAAATAAAATAATATTAAATGTCATAATCTAATCCAAGTGGACCTAAATGGTCATATTATATTCATAAGGTTGTTTTTGGCCGAATTACACTTATACAATAAAATTAGGACATGTGTTAGGGTAATAGTAATATCATATTTACCCTTAGTTACCCTATTTACTATTAACCGTGGTAAAAAAAATTAAAAAGTTACTATTCACCAAAAATTATTTTCATCTCATTGAACCACATTTTACTTACTGACATCAACCATGTCTCTCGGATTTTTGAAATTCAATTCATAGAAGCGGTAAAATTAAGTTTTATGAAAAATTCAATTTTTTTAACTACCACTTAGTAGTTTCACTATTCATCAAAAATTGATGTTTTTCAGAACAATGCCAAAATTTCATCCTAAGCGATATTTCATATTCCAAATTAAAAAATGAAGTCTATTTTACCAAATTAATAACATAGAAGTTGCATTAATTAATTTTATAATTAAATCCCGCTGTTAAAACAAATAGCGTGTTTTTAAGAAACAATATCTATCAAAAGATTGACACTTGTTTATGTCTGGTTTAAATGTGAAATTACATCCAATGACCAACATTTTATTAAATTGTAAAAATATATTCTAAATATAATTTAAAACCACTCAAATGAATAATTTATCACTATTAATTATTTTGATTAAAAAAGTTGTTTTTATTTATAATTTAGTAATTTTCACTATTCATTAGAATATGAAAGTTATCCGAAAAGTACCAAAATTTCACCTTAGGCTAAATTCGATACTCCGAATCCAAAAATGAAGTCCATTTTGAGAGCTAAAATTTCTAAAATTTTAAAAGGTGGTTATTAATATTCATAACGGCTAGTTATAATAATATTTTAATAGCATATCATTGTTTAGTGAAACTCGGTATTGCGTACTACACACGCTATCGAGGAAGGCCGCGATTGCGTGTAATGCAAGGCAAGTCAAGGATGCGTGTTGTGCAAGCTCCTTTTGGTGTAGCGTACAACACAAGACATTAGTGAAATAAGAAGAAATATTTTTCATAAAATCACGGGCTGTTACAATGTATCCCGCCCGCACACACCTGGGCCTCATCACGAAGATTATTGGGAAATAGAAGAACCTGCCCGAAGAGTCTTGGGCTAAAGCCACCCCAATCTAAACCTACCCGAAGATTCTTAGGTGTAAGGTCGCCTCAATCCATCATAGCCTAGGGGAGAAGGAGAAGGAAGGAGCTAGTAACTAAGGGAAAAACACCCTCTCCCATGAAATGGGAGTGTTCGGCACTAAGTGCTCAACATCGGTGGGGTGCGCTAAAACACAAAAGATACATATATATATATATATATATGTATACCAAACACACAACCCAACCTATGGCTTCTAAAAAGAGAAGCTGAGCATGTGCCTCGGCAATGATACTACAAAGAATGCATACAACAAACAACCCCAACCCCATTTAGTTTTTCATGTTTCAGCAGAATTAGTTTATTTAGTTCCTTAACTACTGGGAAACTATCCACAACCAACCACATCGATCATTCGTAAAAAATATCCCTGCCATCCAGAAATCAAGTTAGGAAAACACAATCAACACAACAAATCTCTTCTTATCAACCAACCAACCCCATTGATTATTAATCCCGTTCCATTACCCTGACCCACCATTTATTAACTCTTTCACTTTCTATTTATTATTCACAACCCATAGTCCGTTCATATTCCAACCCATCCCTGCAGCCCCGGTTCCAACCACCATAACCACAACTGCACCGTACATCATTATCCCTTTAATACCATTTATCATAGCCACATTGCCCGTCACCAACATAGCATTCACACCAACCCACAACCAAGACAACCGTAGCCCCGCTACTCACCCGATCCACAACAAAACACAAAACACACCCATCACATGCCACATATCCGAGACAACACCCACATGTTCATTATTCCGTTTTGTTCAACCTGGGTGATCACACAAGGGTTCCAGATTTTAAACAGCCAACTTTACGTGATTAACCAATTTCCACATTCCACAAACTTCCATCCACAAAAACAATCTAGAATGATAGGGAAACATTTAATTACACAAGAAATGGCCCCCAAAGACTGTGATTTTCAGTAGGCATAAGCCTATTAAATTCACAACATAATATAACAGGATATAAAGATAACAGAAATCACAACTTTCCAACCCCGTTATATAATCCAGTAATTATCTTTATTAAACTGGTTCAAAAGTGTTTCACATAAACAAGAGAACACCCACCCCGCATGATGCACAAACTAGAGATACGAAGGTAAGATCTCTACCTCAACAGGTTCCGATCACAACGCTCCACCGGATCAACCTTAGAAGACGTCCATCGGCGTCCGTCACTTCAGTCGAGTCCCGAAAAAACCTCCTCGGGTGGAAGTCAGAAAGGAAAGGTCGAAGGAAAGACAACGGATCCAATCTCGGAAGTTCTGCCTCATCGTTACGATCCCATGGCCACTGACGGATCGTAAATCAGAGCTCAGACAAAGAAGTTATGGAAGAAATAGCCTTTGAGTATCTTGGGAGAACTCTGCTTAGAGGAAAGGGGAGGAGAGGGGTGAGTTGAAAGGAGGAGGGGACCCCTCCTTTTATAGGCGAGAAAAGAAAAAGTACACGACGTGTACTTTATGGTACATGGCATGTACTCGGTTATTTCACATGGTCTCCACACAGCATCCAACACAGCTCTGCTGCCGTTGACTGGTCAACACACGGTTTGAGGGTAACGCATACGCCGGGAAGGACTACATGGAATGTAGTTTGGACACACGACGTGTACCCATTTATTTCACATGGCAATGATACGGCTCCAACATGGCACACGGCCGTTGACTGGTAACGCGTATGCGGGGAAGGACTACATGGAGTGTAGTATCGAACACACGGCGTGTACCCATTTACTTCACAAGGCAAGGACACGACCTACAACACGGGGTATACCCGGAAAGGGGGTACATGACATGTACTCAAACTACATGACGTGTCGTTTCAAAATTCTAGAAAGCATGGGAAAAGTCCATTTTAGCCTCCAGAACACTTCTTGACCTTCTTTTTGACAAAGGAATGGGACGAAGAGGTCCTGGCCATTACATCAGATACCTATTATAACATTTTCGTCCCCGATAATTAAAAAACCAACCCAGAGGAAACCCAACAAGATACCTCTTAGGGTTCTCATTATAACAGGAACCCAACCAACAACCCTAATCATATGCGTTAAGAATTCCTTCTCCTATATCGAGATATTATCCGCGTTAGGCGGCACTGACTCGCCTGCATGGGTTTAATTGCATCCTCATTAATGCATATCGATTAAGAATTGGGTCTTCCCACTTTCATACATTAGGATTTTTTTTCAACTCGTACTACCCCCTACACCACACAACCAACACACTTCCCGAACATTTGGTTTTTGGGAAATTCCTTCTCCTATGTCGAGATATTATCATCTTTAGGCGGCATTGACTCGCCCGCAAGGGTTCAATCACATCCGCATTAATGCATCTCGATTAAGGATCAGGTTTTTCCCTTTCCCCACACATCCGGACATGTCACACATTCCAGAGAGGAAGGAAACAAAAGGTCTCATAACTGACAAGACAAGCTTTCCATATATCAAAGGTACATAGTACAACATCAACACAAAGCTCAGAGGAACAAGGGAAAACACAAGTCAAAAAAACTCCGGGTACTGATCATGCATCATGATCTCCCGCTCCCAAGTGCTCTCCACGAGGCCTCCAAGCCTCCACAACACACGAACCAACATAATGGTTCACCCATGGAGCACCTTCTATTTACGATCCTTGATTCTGACTGGTCGATCCTCGAAGGTCATGTCCTCTACCATATCTAACTCTCCCCAGTCGATAACGTGAGATTCATCATGAATGTACCGACGAAGCTGGGAGACATGGAAGATGTCATGAACCTTCCCCAACTGAGGTGGTAGGGCCAGCTGATATGCCACCTTGCCAACTCGCTTGAGCACCTCAAAAGGTCTGATGAACCTAGGGAGAGCTTTCTCCCTTTCCCAAACCACCACTGCCCCCGTCGAGGGGAAACCATCAAGAACACATGATCTCCCACCTCGAACTCCAAGGGCCTCATCCGATGATCAACATAAGACTTCTTTCAGTCCTGAGCCGCTTTCATCCTCTCACGTACAAGCTGGACTTTCTCTATGGTGCTCTATACTACCTCTCGCCCAAGAGCACTTGTCTCACCAACCTATGCCTAGAAAATGGGTGAACAACATGGTCTTCCATAAAAAGCCTCAAACGGTGCCATGCTAATAGTAGAGTGGAAGCTGTTGTTGTAGGCGAACTCTACTAAAGGCAAGTGTCATACCCATGATCCTCCGAAATCCAGAACGCATGCTCGCAACATTTCCTCCAATGTCTGGATAGTCCGCTCCGTCTTCCCATCAGTCTGGGGGTGGAAAGCAGTGCTAAGGCGTAGCTGGGTGCCAAAAGTGTGCTATAACCCCCTCCAATCTCGTGAGGTAAACCAAGTATCCTGATTTGAGATGATAGTCTTTGGGACTCCATGCAACCGCACAACCTCGTCTACGTACATCTGTGATAAGGTACTCACTGGGCCTGACTCTTTAATTTCTAAGAAGTGAGCTGATTTCGTCATTCGATCCACCACTACCCAGATAGCATCATAACCACCCTGAGCTCTGGGTAGTCCTGTGATGAAGTCCATTGGGATTTCATCCCACTTCCACTCAGGGACATCTAAAGGATGCAACAAACCACTGGGAACACAGTGTTCAGCCTTCACTTGCTGACACACTAGGCATTTAGCCACAAACTCTGCCACTGCCCGTTTCACCCCGGGCCACCAAAACTGTTCCCTCAGGCCTTGGTACATTTTGAAACTCCTGGATGTACCGCCAAGGCTGAGCTATGGAACTCATGGAGAACTCCCTCATGCATTGTCTCCGGGACAAACAACCTTCCATGGAAAAGCATCTAATGTCGGCTGTTCTCTGACCATCCTTATGGAGAGTTCCCCTGATTGACACGATCCCACATCACTTTCGCGTCGATGTCCCCCCACTGAGACTCTTCCACCTGCTACAACAAAGAGGACTGCACCGTCATCTGAAACAAATAGACTATAACACCTTCAACCCTGGCATCCAAGTGCAAGGCAGCCAACTCTCCCATCGCCTTCCAAGCATCAGTGGATTCCCAAACTACTTCATGATGTGACTTCCGGCTCAGGGAATCAGCCACAATGTTGCCCTGAACTTTAGTGTAAGAGGTATCAAAGTCATAGTCTTGGAGAAACTCGACCCATCTCCACTGCCGTAGGTTCAGGTCATGCTGGGAGAAGATATAATGCAGGATATTGTGATTTGAGAAGTCCACAAAGCACTCCCCAAAGAGGTAATGTTGCCACAACTTCAGTGCGAACACTACTGCTGCAAGCTCTATGACATGGGTGGCATAGTTATGCTCGTGATGGTGTAACTGCCTAGACCCATAATAGATCACTCCCTTCTTCTGCATCAGCACGCACCCCAGACCAAGGCCAGAAGCATCACAAAACACCTCATACAACAACCCTTCCTCTGGAAACCTGAGTACGGGAGAACTGACCAACTTCTCCATCAGGTAGTCGAAAGATTTCTGGCATTGTTTGCTCCATAGGAATACCGAGTTCTTCCTAGTCAAAGTTTTCAATGGAGAAGGAACTCGAGATATGTCCGAAACGAACCTCCGATAGTAGCCTAATAACCCCAGGAAACTACGAACTTCTGCCATGCTCTTGGGTGCTGCCCAAGAAACAACTGCCTCCACCTTCGACAGGTCCACCGACATTCCATGCTGACACACAAAGTGCCCAAGGAAGTGTACTTCTTGTGTCAAGAACTTACACTTCGCCAATTTCCTGTAAAGCTGGTGGTGTCGAAGGACTTCCAAGACTACCCTGACATGCTCAACGTGCTCCTCCTCTGATCTTGAGTATATCAGTTTGTCATCGATAAACACAACGATGAACCGGTCCAGAAACTCTCGGAAGACAAAGTTCATAAGTCCCATTTACACAGCCAGTTCATTCGTAACTCCAAATGGCATCACTACAAACTCGAAGTGCCCATGCCTGCACCTGAAATCCATCTCCGAGATTTCACTGTCCTTTACCCTCAGCTGATGATATCTAGATCATAGATCAATCTTGGAAAACCAACCTACTCCCCTCAGTTGGTCGAAGAGATCATCTATCCTTGGAAGGGGGTAACAGTTATTGATCGTTACCTGGTTCAACCTTTGGTATTCTATGCATAACTTGAGACCACCATCTTCCTTCTTCACGAACAAAACTGGAGCACCCCATAGAGATATGCTGGGTTGAACAAAACCCTACTCCATCAGATCATCAATATGAATCCGCAACTCCCGTAACTCCGAAGGTGCCATCCGATAAGGGGCCATCGAAATCGGACGGTCACCAGGATGTAATTCTATCCAGAAGTCAACGTCACGTCGGGGGGGGGGGGGGGGTTGAGTCACAACCTCCTCAAGAAAAACATTGAGGAACTCCCCAACAACCTCCGGGATATCCATCATATCTGTATCAGCTGGAATCACTGATTACCCGCATAACAAGGAATGGAGAGGCTCCACACAATGGCTTCCTACCTGATAGCTCCTCTCGCCAACAAAAGATACATGCCGCCCATCCACGTCAGATAACATGACTCTTCTCCAGAAGCAGTCAATAACAACACTAACAGAAAACAACCAGTCGATGCCTAGGATGACATCGTATGGCTGTATCTGTAATAGAAGAAGGTTCCCACTAGATCGTTGTGGTCATAACGTCAGCCCACATCCCTGGAAAACACAAGATACGCTGGTCTGGCCTCCAATTGGTGTACTTAGCACTAGTGGTACGGAAAGTCTCTCTATGTCTAGTCCCAAATCATGGGCTAGACTAGGTGCAACAAAGGAGTGCGAAGCTCCTGAATCGAACAAAGAAGAAACAAGAGTGCTGAACAAACAAATCGTACCTCGCACCACCTCTGGTCCTACCGGAGCTGTCAACTCTGCTGCGTGCAACTGTCCACGCCTAGCTCCTCTGCCTCTCTGATGTCGTCCACCTCCCCGACCACACCCTGTTTGAGGTCCCTGAGGAGAACCCTAAGGTCGGCCTCCTCCCACAAAGTCTGCCCTCGGAGGAGCATGGTCCTACTACTACTGGAAGCGCTTCTTCAGCAACTGGTGCTGCTGAGGTGGCCACTGAACCTGCCCACCTCCACCATACTGAGCTTGGGTCGGGCACCGAATCTGAACGTGCCCGAATCCTCCACAAGAAAAACACTTCAGTTTTGGGCTCGTGAAAATGGGATGAGGACCAGAAGATCTGAACTGGAACTTCTGGGGCCTGCTCCCCACTGGCCTGAACCAGGAAGGTCCCGTCGCAGGAGACCTGCTAACTACCTTACCCTTCGACAAGCCTGGATGGATCCCCTCTCAGGGTGCACCTCCCAGCGAGTGCATCCTCTCTACAACCTCTGCCTTCTTCTGTACCACCAAGTACGTCAGAAGGGTGAAGGGGGTGACAACATACTGAAGCGAAGGAAGAAGAGCCTCCTCCAAACGTCTCGCTCGAGACTCCTCATCTGGAAAGAGATCCGGAGCAAAGCGCTGGAGATCCTTGAACTTGATCCCCAGATCTCGTACTGACATACTCTCCTGCTGAAGGGAGAGTAACTCCTTCCGCTTCTACGCCTTGATCAAGGAAGAAAGGAATTCCTCTCAGAATGCCTTCTCAAAGTCTGCCCATGGAACCTCTGCCTCTATCCTCTATCTGAGGTAGAGCGTCCACCACTATCGCACTACACCTCTCAGCTGACTCATTTCTAGGGGAACCCAGTACTCCCTCGGATCCCAGACCAAAGTAAAATCGATCCATAGCTCCTCAATCCACCGCTCCATCTCCATATCTGAAGTACTACACTCGTACTTCTTGAGGGTTTGCCACTGGAAGGAACTGAGTGTCTTCTGGCACTGGCTATCTTCCCCCTCTCGGTCAATCCTCAACTGATCGACCGCCTAAATCTGCCAGGCCTCGGCCGTATGAGCCACCCAGGGACAACGTTCAGGTGCCATATCTATACGGTAAACAAATATCGCCTAATCCCAAGTAGTAAGGAAAAACTCAAGGTTTTATTTTTATCATTTTATTTGAATTTCCTTCCCAGAACACCCAAATCAAGTAAAACACAATCATGATGATGCATGTACCTTCCCTAGGGTCTCTACCTTGTAATCAATGTAGTCTCACTTGGTCGTTCAGTAGGATCAGAGTCCTTGCATCAGATCAGGGGGGCCCTAAAATCCCGTGTCCTAGCCGGTCTTCCCTGGACTATGTCACACACCAAGATTATCTAACATTGTTGCCCTACCATCCCATGCAATCCTAACTGTGCCTAACTCTAGACTCCATCTTATATCTCAACCATCACCTTTGATACCATTCTGTCACGACCCCCTCCCACCAATGATGCCCCTCTTGAGCTAGCAATGGTGAAAGGGAGATAATGGCCCCTGAGTCCCGCCTCCAGCAGGCCCCGGGTTGGTGACTAGCACCAAGGGTTTGAGTTTTCACAAATATGGGAGGCATTACCAATTTTTTATTATTTTATGATTGGGAAATAGGACAAGTCAACCACCAAAAAGGAAAAGAACAAGTGTATAGAAATAAACCCAAACCAAGCCCACATGCATGTTTAAACAATTTTATAACAAGGTGCAAGTACAAGAAAGCTCAAAGTACAATATCGAAAGAAAACAAGAGTACATCAACATCAACAACTCCAACTGTCCGACTAGTAGGGTCCCACACGGACCTTGTAGTCCTCCTGGAAACCTGAAAGTAAACGTAGGGTGAACATATATGTATAATTAGTAGGGAAACCTAAAGCTCTCATGCACAAGTGGGGAGACATCCTAATGTCCCGTGAGAACAACAGAAGAAACCTAGCAAGGAATTCTATCCACCCAACCTCACCAGCCACACTCACCAAAAACACAATCACAACAGTTAGTAGTATATATCAAAAAATAGTATTGGGTACCCCGCACCATTTCCCTTTAGTTAGCTGCTCTTCCTAACTGCGAACATCCTGACGCTGCCGCACTCTCCCCGCCCGCACACACCTGGGCCTCACAACCACATATCCCACCCGCACACACTTGGGCCTCACCCCGAAGATTCTTGGGAAATAGAAGAACCTGCCCGAAGAGTCTTGTGCTAATCCCACACCAATCAAAACTTACCTGAAGAGTCTTAGGTGTAAGGTCGCCTCAAGCCATCACAACCTAGGGGAGAAGGAGCAGGAAGGGGCTAGTAACTAAGGGAAAAACACCCTCTCCCATGAAATGGGAGTGTTGGGAACTAAGTACTCAACATGGTTGGGGTGCACTAAAACACAAAAGATACAGATATATATATGTATACCAAACACACATCCCAACCTATGGCTTCTAAATAGAGAAACTGTGCATGTGCCTCGACACTACTACTACAAAACATGCATACAACAAACAACCCCTACCCCATTTATGTTTTCACGTTTCAGCAGAATTAGTTTATTTAGTTCCTCAACTACTAGGAAACTATCCAAAACTATCCACATCGATTGTTTGTAAAACATATCCCTGCCATCCACAAATCAAGTTAGGAAAACACAAGCAACACATCAAATCCATTCTTATCAACCAACCAACCCCATTGATTATTAATCACGTTCCATTACCATGACCCACCATTTATTAACTCTTCCACTTTCTATTTATTATTTACAACCCATAGTCCATTCATATTCCAACCCATCCCTGCAGCACCGCTACCAACCACCATAACCACAACCGCACCGTACATCATTATCCCTTTAATAACATTTATCGCAGCCACGTTGCCCGTCACCAATATAGCATTCAAACCAACATACAACAAAGCCAACCGCAGCCCCGCTACCCACCCGATTTGCAACAACCTACAAAACACCCCCATCACATGCCACGTATCCAAGACAACACCCACATGTTCATTATTCTGTTTTGTTCAACCGTGGAGATCACACAAGGGTTCCAGATTTTAAACAGCCAAATTAATGTGATTAACCAATTTCTACATTCCACAAAGTTCCATCCACAAAAACGGTCTAGAAAGATAGGGAAACATTTAAATAAACAAGAAAAGGCCCCCAACGACCATGATTTTCAGTAGGAAAAAGCCTATTCAATTCATAACATAATATCACAGGATATAAAGAAAACAACAATCACAAATTCCCAACCCCATTATATAAGCCAGTTAATATCTTTATTAAACCGGTTCAAAAGTGTTTCACATAAACAAGAGAACACCCACCCCCACAAGATGCACAAAATAGAGAGACGAAGGTAAGATCCCTACCTCAACAGGTTCTGATCGCAACGCTCCCCCAGATCAACCTTAGAAGACGTCCGTCGGCGTCCGTCACATCCGTCGAGTCCGGGAAAAACCTTCTCAGGTGGAAGTCGGAAAGGAAAGGCTGAAGGAAAGACAACAGATCCAAGCTCGGAAGTTCCGCCTCGTCGTTACGATCCTGTGGCCGCTGACGGATCATAAATGAGAGCTCAGACGAAGATGTTATGGAACAAAGAGCTTTCGAGTCTCTTGGGAGAACTCTGCTCAGAGGAAAGGGGAGGAGTGGGGTGAGTTGAAAGGAGGAGGGGACCCATCCTTTTATAGGCGAGAAAAGAAAAAGTACACGGTATGTACTTTATGGTACACAACATGTACTTTATGGTACATGATGTGTACTCGGTTATTTCAGACGGTCTCCATGCGGCTTCCAACACGGCTCCGCGACCATTGACTGGTCAATACACGGTTTAAGGGTAACGAATACGTGGGGAAGGACTACACGTCATGTAGTTTGGACACACGGTGTGTACCCATTTATTGCTCACGGCAAGGACACGACTCCAACATGGCACAGGGCCGTTGACAGGTAACGCGTATGCGGGGAAGGACTACACAGAGTGTAGTATCAGACACATGGCATGTACCCATTTACTTGACATGGAGAAGACACGACCTGCAACACGGGGTATACCCGAAAAGGGGGTACACAACGTGTACTCAAACTACATGGTGTGTAGTTTCAAAATTCTGGAAAGCGTGGGAAAAGTCCATTTTACCCTCCAGAACACTTCTTGACCTTCTTTTTGACAAAGGAATGGGCTAGAGAGGTCTGTTCCATTACATTCCCTCATATGCATTTGAACATGTGATCCCATTCATTCACACAACACTTAAAACATGATACAATTCCCCTTCGAATACACACACAATAAAAGTGACTATTCGGAAAAATGGTCACACAATGTTGTGAGATCCATAATTGATTATGCGATGTCCCTTAGACATGATGAGTCTCCCTTAATGAAAATTATCATATGCCATCATGAGATCCAATATTGATCATGAAACACCATGAAAAAAGAATGGGAAAATTCCAAAAGTATAATAAAATATCAGATAAAAATATGAAAAAGGAGGAAACTTCATGAAAAGGTAGTTGTGCTGATGTTTAGGTAAAGGGATCTAAATAGTCTAGATTTATCTTGAAAAGGGCCCTAGACATGTTTTCCTAAAACACATAGAAGCCTCTCCACATGCATCTGGATCTCATGAATACTCCCAGACATATTAGAATGATATTTTGAAGTCCCTTTGACATGTTTATTTGACTACATGAAATCCTTTTGAAATGACATGTGTTTAATAAATATGGATATGAGGGAATGAACATTAGTTCTCTATTTATTGTGTGACATAGGGAAGATGACATGGATAACCCATGACAAGTTCATGTGAAACACATGATGCTAGAACATCTCAAGACCATTAGGTATATATACACATCGTATAAAGAAACATAGATCTAGGGTGGTGAGGACGATAAATTCATCACCCTTATCACAAAAAACACAAATATGGTAGTGTAGAGGAGATATTAGAATTATAGAAGTGGAAGAACTTTTAATTGAAAGGGTATTCCACCAAGAAAACTCAGGAATGATTGAATGGATTACACAATATGTATACATGATTCACATGATCACCCTATTTATCAAGTGAAAGAATTATAGTTCACTGGATGGATTAGACAAATGATTTTCTATGAATCTACTTGGTCACACGACATCTAAACATTCCAATTCCAAATGATCATTTAGTCATTTTTGTGATAAAGGATGAAACGTATGGAAGCGTTACATGTATTTGAATATGCTAATTTTCATGAAAATGGTTCATGAAAATCATTTGTATTGTTCATTAGCCATGCAACAGTTTTCAAATATGTCATCCAAGTCATGAAAAGTCCTTCAGACATTTCATCCGAGTCACATGATAGTCTTTCAGACATATGAACCATATTACATGAATCCATCCAAATAATTTATCTAAGGTACATGATAGTCCTATGTACATTTCATTTAGATCATGTGACTGCCCTTCAACAAGTCATCCTTGATCACATGAAAGGATATAGACATTTTTTACTTTGATAATGAGAAGAACCTCATGCATTTCAACATTTTCATGTGATAGACCATTGACAAGTTAGCTTTGACCATGAAAAGAACCCTGGAAAATGTCAGCCCTATTAAGAAGACAATCTGGAAATGTCTGGTAGTAACTCATCACATGTGAGGAAGATATACTATACTTGTTTGATTGACACCCATGACATGTCAGGCGGACACCCCCAGAAATGTTGGCCTTGTCTAGCAGGAGTACCTGGGCATCTTCCCTAAAACTATGTGAACCCAAAACCATGAGTCTTTAGACATTCATTCCCATTTCATATAAAATGTTTATAAAATGTTTTAGGAATGGATACATATAAATTCATATGGTTATTATGGGATCCTCATTATATACATACATGATCATCTTTCGACTCATGGATCCTACTCTTTGTCCTTTGGAGGATAAGGGTCGAATATCTTTCAATGGGAATCCACCATGTTATAAGTCCCTCTATATATAATAGGATCCAAGAAATTTGAACAAAACTCTATTATGGGTTTAACATTCTTCCTCATAAATAAAATGATTCAGAATATAATTAAACTATAAAGAATTTTATTCCTATAATTGTTAGGATATATTGGATGCCTTCATAAGGACCAAGATTTTTAACAAACGCCCCTTTAATGGCCAAAAGGCCTTTATTTTTATTGATTTTTTTATTTCCCGCTTTCAAGCGATGATGGGGAAGCCTTAAAAGGACCCTAGGATTAAGTGATTACATGGACCCTAGGCTAAAGAGGCATTATATTACTTGAAGGTCTTAGGGAACTTAACCAGACTATAACTACAAGGAACTTCCCCTCCCCAGCATCTGTATCGTGATGGTATCTCTCCAACTTCACATGGACATCTGGATAATATTCTAGTGCAAGCGTAGTATGCTCTCGATGGATATTCCATACACTCTCATTATTCCAAATCTATTGTTTTTCTCTTGTGAGTGTGCCTACTCTGAATCCTCCTATAGGGCTTCTCCTTTTTGTGGAGTCTGTATGGGGAAACTGTATGTGGCTTCAAGGCCTTGAGGTGACCTGAAGGCCTTAATGGTGGCCCAGAAGCCTTACTAACCCAATGTCCAGGGCATCCTGATGTCCTTAAGGACTCCAATACCAAATTGGTGGCCCAAGGTGAATAGTTCCGGCTACTAATGTACCGAATAGTACCTGCTACAGTACCTTCTACAGTTCCTACTATAGTTCCTACTACAGTGCCTCAGAATTATGCCTCATCCTGGTTTCAATCCTGGGTCTCATGGATGAACTTAAATATACCTCACCAACTTGTCTAAGGCTCATATGCATCAAACGTCCCATTAGGTCTACTTCCGTGTATATGTCCTATATCCAAATGCGGTCAATCTGATCTATTTCTTTCCATTGTTTATCACAATAATCATGATTCACATGTTCTTAAGTATTCACAATGATCATATCAACCACATAATAAATTTCCCCCTAACATAGAAACCTCATTGTGTATTCCCCATTATGTGACATGATATGATTGTACCCATTCAAGGGTACCCCTTGTTTTAAGTCCAAAAGGAATTCTTATATTAGTAAACTATGGGTAAGTAAACCTCACATGAATTATTTATTAGTCATCAACCATCAGTGGGTTAAAGGAAGATAAACATACAATGAATTTAATTCCTATTATATATAGTATATGTTGGAATTATTCCCATGGATTGAGCTTAATACCTTTATCCTAAGTGAAATCATATTTTTTTTTCATGTATGATATTAAACGACATGGAATAGAATCAAAAAAACTATATGTAATTTTATTACTATTAAAAACAGGGTACACATGATGCCACATAAATGTTCAATCCCATCCTAGAAACACTAATCTCCTCCTTGGATGACAATAAACTACATAATGATTGTATATATGGCTTAAAAATATAAAAAACCTCCCATTTCTAAGAAATAAATCAGAAATTATCGGGATCCTTGGATACAAATAGATGATCTCATCTATAGAACCCCACTTACATGAAGATTATCAATCACCTAATCATTTTATTAGGTTTACCAATCTCATATCTATATTTTGAAGAGATTATTGAACATATCCTAAATCTATAAGATATTTCCAGAATAAAAAATAATCCCCCAAAGTGTGTGATGAGTCCGACATCCCATCCTCTCGACCAATGAGATTTTGAAAGTATAATTAGGTTTGAATCCGTAAATGACCTGATGTATTTTGAATGAAGGCCTATACCCTATTATGGATATGATAACTATTCGCAGTTTCTATGAGAGATGAAAATTTCAAACTTGATGGGAATGATTGTTCAACCATTCTTGAAAAATAAAATAAAATAAATTAGTTATGACATAAAAAAAATTCATCAAATAACCAACCAATTTTAATATTGATGACGTGATTTCAATTACATTACTAACGAAAATCATATATCAAGGGTTATAATTACCATAATCATTTTTTCTTCAAAAAATATCATCGTACCACTAAATTACATTTCTTGGTTATCAGTTACATTCAATATATGATTTCATATCTTTAATGAAAATCTATTGAGGAACATTCCTTAGATATATATTGGATCTTATATCCATAATATCATTGATATATCATTTCTAAAAAATAATATTCATATACCAATACATAAAAACATAAATCAATACACTATAATGACTGAAATAGCATAGGTTATTTCTTATTCTATGAATAAACCCTTTGGATGAGGGCATTTACCCATATATTTTCAATGTTCCCCACTCATAATATATTTTACTCTTTGATAATTCATTGATCTATGTACTGTATTACCATAGGGGGAAAACATCCAATTTATTTGACAAATTCATTCAGTCATCTCATTCCATGTAACACCCCAATCTTCCACGGTACATTTCCATTTGAATAATGCAATAGCTTGCATTGTAAGCAACTATGACATTCTAACACATCGTGACCAAACAAACTAGCCATTATGAATAGTAACACCCCACTTTTGGAAATTTTATCAATATTATCTTTAAAAATGGACTTCATTTTGGGGTCAGAATATCGAAATTATCTTAGGTTGATTTTTTGGTATTTTTCTGAAAACATTCATTTTTTTGATGAATAGTGAAAAATACTAAATTTTAATTGGAAAAAACTTTTTTAATCAAAATAACATATAGTGCTAAATTATACTATTGTGTAGTTTTTAAGTACAATTAGATTATATTTTTACCATTTAATCCAATGTTGTTCATTGGACATAATTTGACATTTAAACTGGACATAAACAAGTGTCAATCTTTTGATAGATATTATTTCTTAAAAACACGCTTTTTGTTTTGACAATGGGAATTAATTTTAAATTAATTTCTACTAATTTTTTGTTTTTAATTTAGAATAATGGATTCCATATTTATAATCATGAGGTCCAAATTGTGTAAATAGTTATCTTTTATTTTTGGACATTTTGAATAATTACTTCGGTAATTATTTTATTTACCATGGTTAAAGGGTAAATCCGATAAATAATGGTAAAAAATAATATTATAATAATTTAAATTACCCTAACACATGTCCTAACACTATTGGATGATACATGTCCAACCATGTTCATCCTTGGGTTGATTTTGGGACCCCATGAATCCACTTGTAGGGGATAATGACACTTTATATTAATTAATTTAAAGTAAATACAAAAATGACATAAGCATATATATTTTAGTAAAACAATTTTTACATAGGTTTATATATGTAATATCTTCGACTATAAATATTCATTATAAAGGTAAAAATATTTAATACATAATGGTGTTTTATTTATAATTTTTAGACACTGAATAATTAAATTTATTTATGACACAATAATGATGCAGTATTTTCCTTATTAATGAAAGAATCAAATAAATTGTGTTATACATTTTAAAATAATTATAATCTCAATATTTTGATGCCATAAATGAATGTTATAGGTTAATTTGACATGTTAGGATTGATTAAATGAATTTTTTTAAGTAATAATGATTTTAAGAATTTAACAAAAACAAAATTGCAAATTGTGTCAAAATTGACATAAAAGAGTTTTTAAAACAAATATTATATTATTAATTTATATTCTATTCCTAAAAATATATGGTTTTGAAAAAGGTATTAAAGAATATTATATATGTCATTAATGGACCACTTGAGGTTCTATTGGAAGTTTATAGTATGTTTATTAACCATATTATATAAAAATACAATGATACATGGTGAATGTCAAAATAATTAACTAAGAGTTAAATCTATAAGATAAAGTTAACATAACGACCCAAACCAATATAAAACCTATTGGTCGATTAGTTTTAGAACCATACTCACCTTATCATTTAAATAATTTATTTTTGAGCCATTATAAATCGAAAATGATTTTATTATAAAATAATATTTCAATATTTTCCTAAGGTGCCCCTCACCCCTATTATAAAAGGGAACTTCCCCTTCTCTCTAATTCACACCTTCAAAGCCATTTTCATCTGCCAAAAACTTCCTAAATATCCTCTAAAATGTCTTAACTTAATCCTATTGGTCTTCCTTTTTTCAGAAATCAAACCTAAGGAGCCCTTTTGATCAAATCAAAAGGAAGAACCCGAAGAAGAGGTAAATATTTCATCACCTCTTTCAAGTTCCTTTCTTCTTCCACATCCTCTTTCTTTGTTGTATCCATTATAAAATAATAACTCCAGTATCTTCTATATACTGTGATGTTATTATAAAATTTGTACAACCATATTCATTATTTTATCAATCCTATGAATTACATGTCACCATATGTGCGTACGTACGGATTACCATCTCCATGTCGTGGTGTAGTTGTTATTAAATACATTTTTATTTGGATGTGTATAATAATGATGTATAATTGATGTAAATAATAAATATAACATGATAATGAATTTTTATATATGATATAACATCAATTATATATTATTTTAATATAAAAAGAATGATATAGTTTCCTGTGCGTACGTACGGATTACCGTCTCTACGAACTCGATGAGATTCATTCTCCATCGTATCCATTCAAGAATAATTTTCATTTGATGATTAAAAATAATTTTTAAATACTTAATATAATTTTGAAAATTAATAAGATACATCATATCCACAATGAACATTACTTACATAACAAACCATATAAAGGAAAACGAATCAGTTAACACCCGGAGCGATGATAATACAAAATATTATATAAAATAAAATATTAAAAGATAATATATGATATAATATTAATGTATGTTATTAATTTATAGTTTAATAACAATTATTTCACTATTATACATGATATTAACCTACTCTCGATCAAGGAAAAGTACAATGTACGAGTTAATTCTACAACCTCTTCATTATTCAAGGTTGTTTATATGTAATTATCTACTTGGAACTCTTTATAATACACATCTTTGATTTCCTAAAAATGTATTCCAAGTTTTTTTACTAATTACTATACTGTGGGTTAATGTCATTTATACCCTTATTTGACCTTATACGTTTTGAAAGGAATCTTTCCATCGTTTTCCAAACAATTTACATTATGACCTTTTTCGACAAAATTAAGGTAAGATTGTTTTTTTAACTTATGCAGCAGTTGCGGCTATATTCCACTATTATAACATCATCAAAGCTTCCCTTACATGATTATAAGAATATTTCCAAAATAAATGTTTTCTTTTTATAATTATATAAATTTTAAATGATTTCAAAAATAGAATGATATATTTCTCTCCAACAGTTTTGATTTCATCTATGTCAACATAAATTAATGGATTTAAATCTTGTTTGAAGTTGATTTATTATGATACAAATCTTCCATTTTGTATTGATGGTTTTGTGACATGTTTGACTATGGATGTTTTATTTTTATACAATTCACAGTTTATGGATAAAGTATTGACATTTTGTATGCTAGTTTTAATATGAATGTTTATGTTATATTTTAAAAAATTCAAATGAAGAATTCATTGGACATAGTAAGTGAGAGTTGGATGCCTCTATAGCTCCTCGATGCATCAGTAGGTCT
This sequence comes from Viscum album, assembly GCA_963277665.1. Classification (NCBI taxonomy): domain Eukaryota; kingdom Viridiplantae; phylum Streptophyta; class Magnoliopsida; order Santalales; family Viscaceae; genus Viscum; species Viscum album. The sequence continues at coordinate 330,035,767 of OY728158.1, forward strand.
CAAGAGACAAACTAGTGTCTTGGCACAAGGCCTTGACAAAATATTATTTTTTGTCTTGGCACAAGGCCCTGACTATGTGTTTATGAAGTCTGTAATTATGCATTCCATCATTATGAAAGTGGCTATTTATATTGCATGTGATTATTCGACAAGTAGAATATCCATGTGAATAATTAAATGGAATTATTTGATTTTATCATTCCCATATTATGCTGATTTTCATGTTTAAAAGGATTTTGTTTTAGTCTTATACGTTGCCTTAAATGTTTATACTTATTTAAGAAAGTTTCTTCTATATTGTTATCCTTACTGAGCATCTGAGCTTACCCCTTTCTATGTTTTATTTTTCCTAGGAAGAAAAGAAGTATTTTATGAATGACCTATATGGATAGTCTAAGGGGATATGTGTGGGGTCTATGGAAACAATTTTGTTATAGTTTTTCATTTTATAATGTAATGTAAAACTTATGAATGTATCGAGTATTTCTAAGGCTACTAAACTGATCGGTCTTTCAAGACATTATTTCCTTTTATCATGAAAATGTTATGAAATAATGCTCCGACTCTGGGAAACATGGGTTGGGTTGTTACAGTTGGTATCAGAGGAAGTTTAGTACTATCCTTGGAAACTAGATTAAGAAAAACTCTGACTAGAAAACATTACCCTAAGAATGTTTTTGAGGATTAGTATAGAAGATCTATCTAGAATTTTGTTAATGTATAGATTTTGTGTATTTTCCGAGAAATACATCCCTGTCTCGATAAGAGCAGGTAGATGTGGCTCTAGCACCGACGTACCTAGGAGTGAAAAATCCGACAAGGAGTTTCGGGCTTGACCTAGGGTATCCTGGTACACTACAACGGGCCTTGCTGCACTCTTGGTTACGACACTCAAGGGGTATATGCTTAAGATAATCAACACTTTCTTTAAAAACCATTATGAAGGATTTATGAGTATATAACTATACAAAGAAAACATTTTTTATGATTATGGATTATATCCATAAACTGTTCAGTTTATGTTAAGTATTTTACTTGATTTGAATTATGTATTTCAATTCATAAAATAATGTAGTTTATGCCATTGTTTAGAAATGGCTCCTAGTGGAAGGAATGAAAACTTTATCATTTCATTCACTCCGTGTAGGGATTTACCTCCTACTCAAGATAATTATAGTAGAGTTGGTGATATAACTAGTGAAGATCAACTTATCACCATACTGGGAAAAATCACTTAGGTTATGAATAATATCCTTACCCATATGGAGCACCCTGATCCACAACGTGGAGGATCAATGTTAGATTTCTTCATGAGGCAACAACCACCAACATTCAATGGGAGTAAAAACACATTATTAGAAAAGAAATGCATAAATTCCTGAGAGAAAATATTCCATACCTTGGGGAGTAGTGAAAGGGTAAAAGTTGCCATGGCACATTACTGCCTCACTGGAGATACTGATCAATAGTGGTCATTGATTCAATGAACAAAGTAAGATGATGAAGTATAAAATATGGAATGGAGGGAGATTAAAGATATTTATTTAGAAAAATACCTTCCTCATGACCATCGAGCAAACATGGAAAGGAAATTTCTATGTCTGAGGAAAAAGGAGTATAAGAATGTCGCAAAGTATGAGGATAACATTACATTTTTAGAAAGGAATGCATCATATTATATACATAACCCAAGAAGTAAGATTGATCTTTTATTTTATGAGTTAAAAACATTTCTCAATTGATCATTATTCTCAGAATCCTTCTTGTCGTATGAAGATATTGTCTCATGTGCTATCAAGAAAAAAAATAATTCTCTAAGTTTTACAACTTTAAAGCAAATCTAGAGAAGAAGAGATCAGATAAACACTCTAAAAATGGAAATAAGGGGAAGAGGGTAAAAGTTGAATATCCATCATGTAGTAAATGTGGGAAGAAACACCCCCATACGTGCCTGAAGGGAATGTGAGTCTATTACAAGTGTGGTGAAAAAGGCCACCAAGATCATGATAATATTGGGAAGAAAGAGGCTGTTAATATTGAATGATACAATTGTAGAGAAAGGGGATATTATTCAAATGAATGTCATAAGCATCAGGGGAACTTACCTCAGAAAAGTCCATGGGATCAAGGCCAAGATTATAGTATCACATCTGCTGAGGTTAATGCTCTGAAAGACATAGTGACTGGTAATTTAATAGTTTCCTCAAGTTTATGAAATGCTTTATTGGATTCTATATCGTCACATTATTTGATATGTTCCCAGTTTTATAATAAATTTAGATATTTCCAATTTGATTTAACAAGGTAATTTTTTTTCAAAACTCCTAAGGTAAGTATCATCGCAAAAATGTTTTGGGAATCAGTTCCCATTAGGGTATATAAATGTTATTTATCTGCTTCTCTCATCATCATACCCAAGATTGAATATTATATAATCCTCAGTATGGATTAGCTTTCAGACCATGATGTGATGATTTATTTTAAGAATAATGAGGTCACAATTTTTGATGATGATGATAAAGAACCAATTATCTTTAGAGAAGAAACATCACCACCTGATTCTTATCCAGATCCACCCCTAGTAGCTCAACTAAATTCAATTATTGGTGAGGAAAAGAATGAAATAACTGTGGGTGAGGAAAAGAATGTTCTAATAGACGATGCACCTATTATACCAGAGTATGTTGATGTATTTCCAGAGGATTTACTTGGACATCCTCCAGAAAGAGAAATTGAGTTTTCCATTGATATAATTCCTAGTTCAAGGCCCATATTGAATACCCCTTATAGAATGTCCATTGTGGAATTAGTGGACCTAAAGAAACAACTAGAATAATTGAGTAACAAGGGATTTATTCACCCTAGTGTTTCTCCGTGGGGAGCCCCTGTCCTTTTAGTTAAGAAGAAAGATGGATCTATGAGGTTGGGCATTGACTACAGGGAGATCAATTCTTTAACAATAATGAACAAGTATCCCATACCTTGCATTGATGATTTATTTGACCAACTTCATGGAGCTCAATATTTTTCAAAGATTGAACTTTGATCTAGATACCATCAGTTGTGCATGAAGAAGGAAGACATTTCAAAGACATCATTTTGAACTAGGTACGAGCATTATGAGTTTATAGTAATGCCTTTTGGATTGTCTAATTCACCCCCTGTCTTCATGGATCTAATGAATAGAGTTTTCAAGGAATATCTTGATGAATTTGTAGTGGTATTAAAAGATGATATCTTAGTATAATCCAAGAGCTACGAAGATCATGAAAATCAATTACAAATTATTATAAAGACTCTTAGATGACCTAAATTATATGAGATATTTAGCAAGAGGGAATTCTGGAATCTAGAGATTTCTTTTCCGAGAAATATTGTATCTAAGGATGGAATCTCTATTGATCCTTCAAAGTCCAAGGCAATCCAAGAATTTCCAGCACCAATGAGTATAAATGAGGTATGTCATTTTATTGGTTTAACAGGCTACTATCAACATTTGGTCCAGAATGTTTCCTGATTGGCTAACCCATTAATGAAGCTCACACGTAAAGGGGTTAAATTTGTTTGGAAAAAAGAGTGTGAATAATTTTTTGAAGAACTGAATAGAAGATTAGTCAGTGCTTCTATATAGACTTTATAATTGGGGAATGATGGGTTTGTTATTTATAGTGATGCTTTAAAGAGCGGACTTGGTTGTGTCCTTATGCAGAATGATAGGGTTATTGCCTACGCATCACAACAGCTAAAAATTCATGATCAAAACTCTTCTACTCATGATCTTGAGTTAGCAGTTGTAATATTTGATTTAAAGATATCGAGACACTATCACTATGGTGAAAAGAGTGAGATTTATACTGATCAAAAGAGTATGAAGTATATTTTCTCACAAAAAAACTCAACATGAGGCAGAGGTGATGGATTGAACTACTCAAAGATTATAATTGCACTATACAATACCACCTAGGGAAGGAAAATAAGGTGGCAGATGCTTTGAGTAGAAAGGATCATGGAGTTTTGAACAAGATGAGAGTTAAGAAGGATATTATATAATCGATCTAGTAAACATGGATATGGGAATAACCATGGAATGTGAAAAATCAATGATTTTTCAAATGGTTTCTAAACCATGTTTACTAGAAAGGATAAAAAGTTCTCAGGATGATGATGAAGATTTTCTAATGAAGATTAAATCTTTGAATGATGGTAGATTGAGTGACATCATTTATGAAGATAAAATTTTGAAATTTTGGAAGAGACATTGTGTTCCCAATATACCTGATCTAAAAAGGGAATTGTTGGATGGTGATCATAGTTCCAATTTCTCTATACACCCTAGTAGCACTAAGATGTATAGTGATTTGAAGGAATATTTTTGGTGGGATAACATGAAGAGGTATACTTCTGATTTTGTGTCCAGATGTATGGTTCTTTAACAAGTGAAAGCTGGAAGGCAACATCCTAGAGGAGTCATGCAACCTCTTCCCATACCTGAGTGGAACTGGGATAATATTATGATGGACTTTGTCATGGGACTACCAAAGGCTCCTAGTTGGAACGACGTAATATGGGTCCTTGTTGATTGTCTTACCATGTCATCACATTTTTTTTCTATAAGAGAAGATTTACCACTTGAAATTATAGAAAGACTATATATTAATGAAGTTGTAAGACTTCATAGAGTACCCATATCGATTGTTTTTTATCATGATCCACGTTTTACATTAGGATTCTGGAAATGTCTTCATAAATCCCTGGATACTGAACTTCGTTTGAGAACTCTCTACCACCCTCAAACTGATGGAAAATCAGAATGGTCTTTTTAAACCTTAGAAGACATGTTGAGATCTTGCTCACTTTAATTTCATGGTATGTGGGATGAATATTTACCTCTGGTACAATGTTTCTATAACAATAGCTTCCATTAAAGTATTTGTATGGAACCATATGAAGAGTTATATGGAATGACATGTCACACACCAACATGTTGGGATGATGTTGGTGAAAAAAACTCATAGGCCTAGAACTTGTGGAGGAAATGATGGAAAAGGTAAAGGTAATCCAAACCCACATCAAAGCATCTCAAAGTAGGCATAAGAGATATGCTGATAACCAAAGGAAGGATTCGGAATTTCAGGTTGAAGATAATGTTTTTCTTGAAGGTATATTCATGGAAGGGAGTTATAAGATTCGGTAAAAAGGGTAAACTAAGTCCCAGGTACATCGAATCTTTCGAAATTTTAGAATGAATTCGGGCTGAAGCTTACCATTTGTCAATGCCGCCAAGTCTCTCCAAAGTTCATGATGTGTTCCTTGTATCACTGTTGAGAAAATACATGCCTAACCCAACAAATGTACTAACCTATGAGGAATAAGAATTTTAACCTGGTCTGTCTTATTGAGAAGAGACTATAAAGGATCATGATATAATAGAACATGTGTTGAGAAACCGGATGACTCATCTGGTAAAATATCAATGGAGAAACCATAAAATGGAAGAGGCAACATGGGTACTCGAGGAACTTATGATGAAGAACCTCCTGAATATTTTTATGCAGTAATATTCTATAATTTTTGAGGATGAAATTATTTGAAGGAGGGGAGAATGTAACGCCCCAAGATTCCACAGTACGTTTCCATTTGAATAATGCAACAACTTGAATTGTACGCAACTTTGAGATTTTAACACATCACGACTAATCAAATTAGCTGCTATGAATAATAATAACCACCTTTTGAAATTTTATCAATATTATCTTTTAATATGGACTTCATTTTTGGGTTTGGAATATCAAAATTAGTTTAGGGTGAACTTTTTTTATTTTTTGAAAACATTCAGTTTTTGATGAATAGTGAAAATACGAAATTTTAATTAAAAACAACTTTTTTAATCAAAATAATTAACAATGATAAAATATACTATTGGGTGGTTTTTAAGTATAATTAGATTATATTTTTACCATTTAATCCATTGTTGGTCATTGGACATAATTTCATATTTAAACTGAACATAAGCAACTGTCAATCTTTTGATAGTTATTATTTCTTAAAAACACGCTTTTTGTTTTGACAACAGGAATTAATTTTAAATTAATTTCTACCACTTATGTGTTTATAATTTAGAAAAATGGATTCCATATTTATAATCAGGAGGTCCAAATTATGTAAATAGGTAACTTTTATTTTTATACATTTTGAATAATTACATCTGTAAATATTTTATATACCATGGTTAAAGGGCAAATCCTGTAAATAAGGGTAAAAATAATATTATACTAAAATTTAATTACCCTAACACGTGTTTTAACCCCATTGTATGATACATTTCCAACCATGGGCATCCTTGGGTTGATTTTGGGTCCCCATGGAGTCACTTGTAAGTGATAATGACACTTTATATTAATTAAGTTAAAGTAAATAGAAAAATGACATAATCATATATCTTTTAGTAAAACAATTTTTACATAGGGTTATATATGTTATCAATTAAAATATAAATTTTCCTTAGAAATATAAAAAAATTCATACATAATGGTATTTTATTTATAATTTTTAATCATTTAATAATTAAATTTATTTATGACACAATGATGATGCATTATTTTCCTTATTAATGAAAGAATCCAATAATATGTGTTATAGATGTTAAAATATATATAATTTGAATGTTTTTATGAAATAAAAGAATTTCATAGGTTAATGTGACATGTTAGGATTTACTAAATGAATTTTCTTCGAATTAATAATGCTGATATAAATTTAACAAAAACAAAATAGCAAATAGTGTAAAAATTGACAAAAAAGAGTTTTTAAAACAAATATTATATTAATAATTTATATTATATTACTAAAAATCTATGGTTTGTCCAAAGGTATTAAATAATATTATATATTTCATTAATTAACCACTTGTGGTTCTCTTTTATGTTTATTGTATCTTTATTAACCACATAATATTAAAATACAAAGAGACATGGTAAATGTCAAACTAATTTAATATGAGTTAAATCTAGAAGATAAGGTTAATATAATGACCCAAAACGTTCTAAAACCTATTGGATGAGTTGTTTTCGACCCATCCCCACATTATACTTTAAATAATTTATTTTGGAGCCATTATAAACCGAACATGATTTTATTATAAAATAAAATTTCAATCATTTCCTAAGGTGTCCCTCACCCCTCTTATAAAAGGCCATTTCCCCTTATCTCTAATTGACACATTCAATGCCATTTGGATCGGCCAAACCATGACCAAATAACCCCTCAAATGTCCTCCCTTAATCATAGAGGCCTTTCTTTAGTTAGAAATCTCACTTAAGGATCCCTTTTGATCAAATCAATAATAAGAATTTGAAGAAGAGGTAAATATTTAATCACCCATGTCAAGTTCTTTTCTTCTTCCACTCTCTCTTTCTTTGTTGTTTCCATTATAAAATAAAAAATCCAATATCTTCTATACACATTGACTTTATTATAAAAATGGTACAAAAATATTCATTATTTTATACATCCTATGAATGACATGTCACCATACGTGCGTACGTACAACTTATCGTCTCCACGTCGTGGTGTAGTTGTTATTCAATACATTTTTATTTGGATGGGTATAATAATGATGTATAATTGATGTAAATAATAAATATAACACGATAATTATTCTTTCTTTATTATATACCATCCAATTATATGCTATTTTAATATCAAAATAATTATATTATCGCTCGTGCGTACGTACGGATTACCGTCTCCACGAACGTGATGAGATTCATTCTCCATCGTATCCATTCTAGACTAATTTACATTTGATGATTAAAAATAATATTTAAAGAATTAATCTCAATCTGAATATTAATACGATACATCATTTCCACAAAAATCATTACATACATAACAAATCATATAAAGGACAATGAACCAGTTAACACCCAAAGTGACGATAATACTAAAATATTATTAACAAAGAAATATTAAAAGATCATATATGACGTCATATTAATGTATATTATTTTTTTTATAATTTAATAACAATTATTTCACCATTATACAGGATTTTAACCCACTCTCAACCAAGGAAAAGTACAAGGTAAGGGTCAATTCTACAACCTCTTCATTATTCAAGGTTGTTTATATGTAATTATCTACTAAGACATCTTTATCATCCACATCAGTGTTTTCCTAAAAATGTATTCCAATTTTTTTTACTAATTACTAGAATATGAGTTAAATTAATTAATACCCTTATTTTAACTTATACATTTTTAAAGGAATCTTTCCATTGTTTTCCAAACAAGTTGCATTATGACCTTTTCGACAAAATTAAGGTAAAAATGTTTTTTAACTTATACGACAGGTGTGGCTATATTCCACCATTATAACATCATCATATCTTCCATTACAAGATTATAAGAATATTTAAAAAATAAATTTTTTCTTTTATAATTATATGAATTTTAAATGATTAAAAAAGGAATTAGACATTTCACTCAAACGATGTTTATTTCATCTATGTCAACATCCTTTAATGTATTTTAATCATGATTGATGTTGATTTATTATGATACAAATCTTCTATTTTTTATTGAAGGTTTTGTAATATGTTTGACTGTGGTTGTGTTATTTTTCTACAATTCATGGTTTATTTATAATGTATTGACATTTCATATTCTAGGTTTAATACTAATGTTTATGTTATGTTTAAAACATTTAATATGAAAAATGCATTGGACTTAGTATGTGACGGGTGGAGCCCATTGTAGATCCTCGATGTATCGGTAGGTCTCATGAGACAAACTAGTGTCTTGGTACAAGGCCTTGAAAAAATATTAATTTTAGTCTTAGAACAAGCCCTTGATTGTAATGACCAGAATCCGGAGCCCTTCCACTGGTGCACCGTACCCGGTTCGCCACATGACCTCAGGCGCATTTCCCCAAATTCCAGAGGCTGCCAACTAGCAGCGAGGGACTTGGTAAGTTATTGAGGAAACTATGCCCTCATTTAGTAAGGTATACAAGGCATGGAAACAACAGTCAATGGAAGAAGCAGTAAACAGCATACAAACACTGAAACTAAACAGCGGAAGCACTGAACATATAATGATAATGATAATGATGAAGTAGGTATAAGTATCTAAGAGAAATCAGCAAACACAACAACATGCTGAAATACAATTGAAAACAAAGTACGAAAGTAAAGAAGCAACTCCAGCAGCATCGCAAGCCTATGCTCGATCCTATGCTCTCCAGATCCAACCAGTAGTCATGTACACGAAGTAGAAGGGCCACAATCCCTATCCACACCTGCAACCATATAACCTATTTGGGCTGAAAAGCAGGACCCAAATAGGGTGTGAGACTAATCCCAGTAGGCAATCACCACGAGATCTATGCCCTACTGTCAGTGTGTAATATAGCAGAAGTAAAGGAAATAAATGCAGTAGAGAAGCAGAAATACACTTAAGTAAACAATCCTGCCAATCTCCATTCACAATTATTTATTAGTTCAGTACAATCATTTAGCTATCAACCATGGAACCTAGAAAAAACTCTATACTCCTAAGGAAAGAAAGTAATCAGAACAGGTAACTCAGCAATCTACATAAAAAACAAGAAGTACAATCCCAATCTTGTTCTTTGGATTGGTGGAAACATCACAACCAACCAATAAATAAGGCACTGACTCTCTGGGTGGCTCCTACTAGCAAACCCCTCTAGTCAAATAAACGTACAGAGGCACAGACACTCTGGGAAGCCCTCACCATCAATTCCTCTGTGGTCTTTCAACGAAGATATAGACTCTCTGAGGAAGCACTTACGTCTAATTCCCCCTATAGTCGTGCTACGTAAATAAGGACACTATGAGTAAGCACAAAGTCTCATTCCCATAGGTCCTGCATTCAATACTAATTATAACAGACTCTCTAGGGAAGCCCTAATCGTTAATTCCCCCTTTAGTCTACCGCACCAGGTTCACTCATCCCTGAGCAGTTTAGTCATGAGTAATCGACTATTAGCATCCTATGTAAGTTTAGAAACTACTTGTCTAATAGCTAAAAATGCATCCACAATCAAATAAACAGCATGCAAACCATGCAATCAAGTCAACAAGCATACTAGAAATGTGCAAAACGGTTGCCTCATAGACAAACCGTGCCAAACGGCAGTCAACAGCCCAAAAAAGGGAAACACCCATGGGGTGATCCTCAAAAATGATAAAAAGAAATTATTAATCATCTAGTAAACTCAAGCATACAAGAAATATAAGGCAGATAACAAAACAAGATCAAATCCCTAATCTGAGATACTCGATACATTTGTATCCGACACTTTTGCACCAAAAACTTAAAGGCATTCAACGCAGGGCAACAAAACACCTATGTAGATCCCAGAAGATCGATATATGTAAACCACGATGACAGATTACCCTTATAATGATGTAGATCTGAGAAAATGCACAAAACGCTCAACCTACGATAACATGAAAATGAGGAGGAATCGAGAAACAAGGCTAAAACAGAACAGAGAACTCACCGCTGCGCTCCCAACATAATCGACGGTGGCTGGAACAGAGTTCAGATAGAGGCCCGATGGCTCGGTGGAGATTTGGCCGTACAGTCGGTCTCAGATGAACGAAACCTGGAGAAGAAGACGCTTCTATGCATCCGGTGCGACCTTGGTTCGTTTAATGAAAAAGAAGAAGGTACACGGCGTGTAATTTTAGAGTACACGGCATGTACTAGGCCTTTTCCATACTCTGCCAAAATTGGACTGCACGTCACCCTAACACACCGCGTGTGTGGCCCAGACATGGCAGCCAGCACACGGCTTCAGCTCGAAAAGAGAATATACCGTGTACTCAGAAATTACACGGCCTGTACTTCAAAAATTTCCAGAAAGTTCATTTTTCTCAAAAACTCTATAAAAAGGAAAAGCGTACCTGAAAAGAAGATATGGGTTCTTCCAAACTTCCCCCATTAAAGAAATTCATCCCCAAATTTACCTAACGAGACAAAGAAGAAGAAACCCCGAACAGCTCCGGCCACTGCGATCGTACATCAGCCTCCCTTTCCCAAGTCTCGTCCTATACTCACTCGTGCTGCCATAGCACCCATACCTGAGAAACAGACCACCCACGGAGAACCTTCGTACTGCGATCGACAATCCGGATGGGATGCTCCTCGAATGACGCATCTGATTCAAGCTCGACCTCCTTAGGCTGAAATACGTGATACAGGTCTGAAAAGTAGCGTCGAAGCTGTGAGATGTGGAAGACGTCATGTATGGCCCGATACCTCTGAGGTAGCTGCAACCTATAGGCAACCGTCCCACCTCTCTCCAAGACCTCAAACGGCCTGAAGTACCGCGGTGAAAGATTACCCTGTCTCTGAATCCTCTTGTGTCCCAACCTTAGGGTAACACGTATGAAAACCTGGTCACTAACCTCGAACTCCAGAGGTCGTCTCCGCTGATCAGCATAAGATTTCTATCAAGACTGTGCTATAACCATCCTCTTCTGATTTAGCTCTATCTTCTCTGAAGTCTCCTGAATAATATGAGGTCCCAGCAAAGCTGCCTATCCTGCCTCCAGCCATCATAAAGGTGACCAGCATGGCCTACCGTACAAAGCCTCGTATGGCGCCATTTGAATGGTCGCTTGAAAGATGTTTTTGTAGGCAAACTCCTCCAGAGGAATTTGCTTCTTCCAAGAACCGCCAAAGTCTATGATTCAAGATCGGAGCATATCCTCAAGCACCTGGATCTTGTGCTCAGACTGGCCATCAGTTTGGGGATGGTATGTTGTACTCAAAAGTACCTGTGTACCCAAGGCCTTTTGGAGTCCCTTCCAGAACCGAGAGGTAAAGCGCACATCCCAGTCTGAAACAATGGAGTGTGGAACTCCATGCAGATGAACGATCTCCCAGATGTAAAGTCCTCCTAGATCATCGACACTGAATGTCTCCTTGATTGGAAAGAAGTGAGCAACCTTCATGAGCCTATCAATGACAACCCACACTGCATCGTTTCCTCTCGACGATCTCGAAAAACCAGTCATGAAGTCCATCGCAACATCGTTCCACTTCCACTCTGGAATGGGTAGCTGTTGCAAAAGCCCCGCTGGTCGCGGATGTTCTGCTTTCACCTGCTGACATGTAGAACCTCTAATGATGAAACCAACAACATCTTTCTTCATACCTGGCCACCAGTACTGGTGATGAAGATCCCGATACATCTTGGTGATTCTCGGATGAACTCTCCAAATTGATGAATGGAAGTCTCACATCAGCTCCTTGCGTATATCCGCTGGCACCCATACGCATCCCTGGAAACGCAAGATCTCATCCTCGCCAATGGTCCACCCGGGATGAGGGTCCTCTCATGGCACACTTTCCCGTAGGACTAGGCCTTCTCAATATGACATCTGCCTTATCCAAACTCGGTTCAGATGTACAGAGGTAACATCCATTGAAGATAGGAAAGTCTTCCCCTGCCTATCGTTCACCTCCAAATGCATCTACGAGAATAGAGCCACCAGTTTCCACTCACTGTTGGCCTCTTGAACTGTCTGTATTTGAGTTATCCTTCTCAGTGCATCAGCCACTGCGTTGCCTTTTCCAGGCGTATAGGCAAGCTCGAAATCGAAGGACTGAAGATACTCAACCCACCTCCACTGTCTCAGATTCAGGTCACACTGCGTGAAGATGTACTTGAGACTCTTGTGGTCAGTGTATACCACTAAATTCTCTCCCAGAAGGTAATGTCTCCAACATCGTAAAGCATGAACAACCGCAGCCAACTCCAGGTCATGTGTAGGATAATTCCTCTCATGAGGCCTCAACTGTCGAGATCCATACACAACCACTCGATCCTCTTGCATAAGCAATGCTCCAAGTCTGATGCTAGACGCATCACAGAAAACTGTATATCTCTTGCCCGGCTTGGGAAAAACTAGGATCGGTGCTGAAGTCAATCTCCCCTTCAGCTCTTGGAAGGTTGATTCACAGGATTCTGACCAAAAAAACATCACCCCCTTCTTAGTCAAGCCTGTTAGCGGTGCTGCTAGGCATGAGAAGTCCTGTATAAACCGTATGTAGTTACCAGCCAACCAAAAGAATCTCCGTACCTCGAAGATGTTCTTCGACTGCTCCCAGATAACTTCTGCTCTCACCTTCTCTAGGTCTACTGATACTCCTATCTCTGAGATGACATGACCCAGGAAGTGAATCTCATCCATCCAAAAGTAGCACTTTGAGAGTTTAGCATAAAGTCGATTCTCCCTCAGTGTACCCAAAATGATCTTAAGATGCGTTGCATGGTCTTGTCGAGTGTGAGAGTACACCAAGATATCATCTACGAAGACCACGAAGAAGGAATAAAAATAAGGATGGAACACTTGGTTCACCAGTGCCATGAAAACTGATGGTGCGTTCGTAAGACCGAACGGCATAACCGTATACTCATAGAGGCCATACCTACTCCTGAAGGCTGTCAGAGGTATATCTGAAGGTCTAACACGCAGCTGATGATAACCGGACCTCAAATTGATCTTCGAGAACACCTGAGCTCCTTGAAGCTGAACGAAGAGATCATCAATCCTTTGTAAGGGATATCAGTTCTTGACCTTCAACTGGTTCAACTTCCGATAATCCACGCTAAGCCTAAGGGTACCGTCTGCATTGTTTGCGAACAAGACAGGCGAACCCCAAGGAGAAGTACTGATTCGGATGAAACCCTTTTCCTGAAACTCCTCCAAATACTTATTGATCTCCTGAAACTCAGGTGTAGCCATCCTATAAGGAGGAATGGACACCGGTGCTGCTCTTCGCACGAGCTCAATCGAGAAGTCTACCTCACGCTCCGGAGGCGAACCTGAAAAGTATTCTGGAAAGACATTTGGAAAGCGATCAAGCACTGGAGGAAAATCTAACTGTGAAGTCCCCTGGTCATCCAAATAAAGACTATCAATCTGGGCCATAACTCTTTCTAGCCCATGATTCTCGAGTCCAGCTCGAATCTCCTGAACATCCCACTCACCCTTATGAAAGAATGATTCACCCTCTGGTGATACGAAACTCACCCTGCGACGATCGCAATCAACGACGACCTGGAAGGAAACCTACCAGTCCATACCGAGGATGACGTCATAGCCCGTCATCTCCAGGACATAGAGGTCCCATAAAAAATGATACCCTGCAACCTCAAGAGGGCACTCCTTACACTGACGTACGCTAGATGTCCTCATTCCCAAGGGCGTGTCGAGAGTCAACATGTCAGCAGATGAAAAGATACAGAGCTCAAGACGTTCCACGATAATAATAGAGATAAATATATATGAAGAACCAGTATCAAAAATGGATGAAGATAAAACTGAGGCTACTAAGATCATACCTCTAACTGTAGAGCGTCCGGGATCCTGCTCCTGATGAATCTGCTCTACCGCAAATGTCTGGCATGTACCACAGCCCTGTGTAGCAGCCTGAAAACCCTGGTCTGCTCTTCCCTGAGCCTGACCACTACGTCTGCGGCCTCTACCCTAAACTGAATGTCCTACAGAACCCTAGCCCCCAGTATGTTGTAGAGCTGGAAATACTGCTCCCGTACGCGGGATTGAAACTGATCCTCCTTCACTAGCCGCTGGAAGGGGAACCTTGTAGAAACGCTGAAGGTGACCCATCTTGCCGCAGGATCGGCACTCCACTGGGTCCCTCAGGAACTAGGGATTATTATAAACATTCCTCCCACACTAATAACACAACACTTGGGTGCCAGAAGAGATATCTCGTCTACCAGACGGAATACCATGCATCCTTGGGTCGCCTTAGGTAGACTCTCAGTGGTGCTTCCTGCTGTCTGCCTGGAGGGAATCAACCTTGGATGCTGAACCTCCTTGGTCGACAGCTACAGTCTCCCTCAGGTTCCTCTCCATTATGAGTACCTGATTGACTATCAGAGTAATATAAGTCAACTAAAATACATTCACCGGAAATATAATCTTTGTTCTGAGGCCTTCCTCAAACTTCCTCTCTACAAACAGCTCTCCATTCCCCAAGATGGGAGTGAATCGCTGTAACTCAGTGAAGTGGGAGGAATACTCCATAACTGAGAGAGTACCCTGCTACAGGCACATGAAATCCCTGGCTCTGTCTACCCTCAGTGTCGCTGGGAAGAAGTAGTCATAAAACATACGCTGAAACTCCTCCGAAGACATAGCCTGCGGGCGCCTCGTATAAGAGACTACATCCCACCATCTCTTGGTGGAATCTCGTAGAATATACGTCTCGAGCTTCACCCTCCTCTTTGGAGGTGTCTTCAGATGCTCTAATATGTACAGCATGGCTTCCCGCCATGACTCTGTAGCCTAAGATCATCCATCCCCTGTGAAGGTGGGAGGATGCTGCTGCTGGAAGACCCGCGACAACTCTTCCATAGTCAGGGCAGGATGCTGAACTCCCTGGAAGGTTTTCATGAATCTCATGAACCCTCTCTGAACTGAGCGTTGGCACCAGTGTCTGGAATCACTGCAGGTACCATGTTCGGAACGATGGGCAGAACTACTGGCAGTCCCTGATGGGTCGTATCCGACATACGATCGCTTCCTGGTTCCTAGCATGAAACAGGAGGATGTCTCGGTACCATAGCTCTGAAGGACCAAAACAAACCTTCATTAAAGATGAACATAGTTGAAAAATAGGAGAGGAAAACCGAACAGGAGGAAAAAACATTTAAAACTGAAAAAAAACATAACTACACAGTGTGTAATACCAATACACGACGTGTTTCCAGAAATCCTACCCCGGGCATGTACCTTGGCCATACATTGCTGTGTAAACAACCCGACTACTCGGCGTGTTCTTAAAATACCCGGCGTGTACTGACCCTTTTCTCCCTGCCCGGTTACTCTTACACGACTAAGTCACACGAACTGTCCCAGCCGAAGACTACACGGTGTGTTTAAGGAAGACACAATGTGTACTAGACATGCCTTACATGGCCCGTGTTGTTAGCGACACGACCTGACACACGGTCGACACTACACAACATGTTCCTAAGAGACCCGGCGTGCACTTGAAGGGAATCCTCGGCCTATGTTGTTCGTGACACGGCCGGGTACTCGGCTGATCCTTACACGGCGTGTTCTGAACAAACACAGCGTGTATAGAAGAGGATAACACCGACCCGTGTTTTTTAAGACACGACCGAGTACCTGGGAAAGGATACACGGCGTGTGCATACCGAACACAGTGTGTACTAAACACACATTAACTAGCCCGTGTTGTCAGTTACATGGTCAGGCTCCTAGTTAACCTCTACACGACGTGTACCTAAAGTACACGACGTGTTTTTGAAAATAATTTACAGCTCTGTGTCCCTGTCCACATTGTCAGTGACACGACCAAAAACTACACAGCGTGTATATATAAAGTACATGCCTAGTGTCCTGGTTTTTTCTGGACAGTTGCCTCAGAACTACACCGGATCTCAGAAAACACAGAAAAACAAGGGTTAAGGTGCCAAATTCCGATCTGTGGGGGCCCATACTTCCCGCGAATCAATGCTTGGCATCATAACGATGCATAGAACAAGACATAGTATAAGAACTCATGACCCCCCAAATTCCGATCCTTGAGGGCCCATAACACCTCTAAGTTCAAAGTTTGGCATCCATGATAAGAAATATCCAACAACGATCCTTATCCACATAGCAGGTATTCTATCATAGCAGCTATCACAACAGCATGAATTGTCTATCACAAATCTTATCACAATAGCATGAAATATCTAATGCAACCTAAATGGAATGGAAAGATGCATGGAATGTGATCCTCTAACATGTTCCTATATGATGCATGAGATGGAATACCCTCATCTTATCAGGTTGTAACAAAATAGAACCACAATCATATAAACAGT
The DNA here is from genome assembly GCA_963277665.1 of Viscum album. Lineage (NCBI taxonomy): Eukaryota > Viridiplantae > Streptophyta > Magnoliopsida > Santalales > Viscaceae > Viscum > Viscum album. The sequence continues at coordinate 330,052,672 of OY728158.1, forward strand.
AACAGCACAAAACAAGTGCATCACTCAATGGTGAAATCAATTAAACTGTAACTTTAACAAAACTCAAAATTGGAAATATTCGAGGTAATTTGGATTTTTCCCTGTACAAGGGTTCTATAACACCATGACACAACTATTTACCATCTGCATATTCCGTCCTATACCTTTCTAATGTTTCTAAACATTAAGTCAATAGAAAAAGGAAAGAACATCCTTTGATACAACTTTGTAACGACCCGAATCCAGAGCCCTTCCACTGGTGCCCCATACCCGGTTCGCCACATGACCTTAGTTGCATTTCCCCAAATGCAGAGGCTTCCGACTAGCAGCGAGGGACTTGGTATGTTATTTGGGAAACTATGCCCTCATTCGGTAAGGTATACAAGGCAAGAAAACAATAGTCAATGGAGGAAGCAGTAAACAGCATACAAACACTGAAACTAAACAGCGGAAGCACTAAACCTATAATGATAATGATAATGATGCAGGAGGTACAAGTATCTAAGGGAAAGCAGCAAACACAACAATGTGATGAAATATAATTGAAAACAAAGTACGAAAGTAAACAACAACTCCAGCAGCATCGCAAGCCTAAGCTCGGTCCTATGCTCTCCAGCTCCAACCAGAAGTCACGTAACCGAAGTAGAAGGGCCACAATCCCTATCCACACCTGCAACCATACAACCTGTTTGGGCCGAAAAGTAGGACCCAAACAGGTTGTGATACTAATCCCAGTAGGCAATCACCACGAGATCCGTGCCCTACTGTCAGTGAGTAATATTGAAAACGTAAAGTAAATAAATGCAGCAGAGAAGCAGAAATACACTAAAGTAAACAATCCTACAAATCTCCATTCATAGTTATTTATTAGTTCAGTACAATCATTTATCTATCAACCGTGGAACCTAGCAATAGCTCTATACTACCAAGGCAAACAAGTAATCACTATAGGTAACTCAACAGTCTACCTAAATAGCAAGTAGTACAAACCCAAGATTGTTCTTTGGATTAGTGGACTCATCATAACCAACCAATAAATAAGGAACTGACTCTATGGGTGGCTCCTACTAGAAAACCCCTCTAGTCAAATAAACGTACAAAGGCACAAACACTTTGGCAACCTCTCACCGTCAATTCCCCTATGGTCTTGCAATGATGATATAGAATATTTGAGGAAGAACTTACATCTAATACCCCCTATAGTCTCGCTACGTAACTAAGGACACTCTGAGGAAGCACAAAGTCCCATTCCCATAGGTCCTGCATTCAATACTAATTATAACAGATTCTCTAGGGAAGCCCTAATCGTCAATTCCCCCTTTAGTCTACCGCACCAGGTTCACTCAGCTCTGAGATGTTTATTCGCGCGTAATAGGCTCTTATCAGCCTAAGTAAGTTCATAAACTTCTTGGATAATAGCTACAAATCCATCCACAAGCATATAAACAATAGGAAAAACCTCAAATCAAGTCAAAAAGCATACTAGCAATGGATAAAAGGGTTGCCTCGTAGACAAACCGTGCCAAATGACAATCAGCAGCCAAAACAAGGGAAAAACCCGTGGGGTAATCATCAAACATGATAAAAATCAATTAATAATCATCTAGTAACCTCAAGAATACAAGCAATCCAAGGCAGATAACAAAACATGATCAAAACCCTAACCCGAGATACCCGATACATGGGTATCCGTCACGTTTGCACTAAAAACTCAAAGACATTCAACGTAGGGCAACAAACCACCTACCTTGATCACAGAAGATCGATATATGTAAAACACGATGAAAGATTCTCCTTATAATGATATAGATCTGAGAAAATGTAGAAAATGCTCAACCTACGATAACTTGAAAACGAGGGGTAATCGAGAAACAAGGCTAAAGCAGAATGGAAAACCCACCGCTGTGCTCCCAACGCAATCGACAGTCGCTGGAATGGAGGTCAGACGGAGGCACGACTGCTCAGAGGCGATTCGGCCATATGGTCGCTCTCGGCCGAACGAAACCTGGAGAGGAAGACGCTTCTATGCGTCAGGCGCGACCCTGGTCCATTTAATGAAAAAAGAAAGTACATGGCGTGTACTTTTAGAGTACACGGCGTGTACTAGGTATTTTCCGTACTCCTCCAAGATCGGCCTCCATGTCACCCTTACACACCGTGTGTGTGGCCTAGACACGACCAGCATATGGCTTTAGTGGGAAAAGAGAACACAGCGTGTACTAAGAAAGTACACGACGTGTACTTCAAAAATTTCCTAAAAGTTCATTTTTCTCAAAAACTCCAGAAAAAGGAAAAGTGTACCTGAAAAGAAGATTCGGTTTCTTACATTGACTATGTGGTTAAGAAGTCTGGAATTATACATTCCATTATTATGAATGTGGCTATTGATATTGCTTGTGATTATTTGACTAGTAGAATATTCATGTGAATAAGTAAATTGAATTATTTTATTTTATCACTGCCATATTATACTGAAGTTCAAGTTTAAAAGGCTTTTGTTGTAGTATTATATATTTACTTAAATTTTTATGCTTATTTATGAAATTTTCTCCTATATTGTTATCCTTATTGATCATTTGAGCTCACCTCTTTCTATGTTTTATTTTTTCCAGGATGCGATGAAGTATTTTATGACTGACCTGTAGGGATAGTCTGAGGGGATATGAGTGTGGTCTATGGTAACAATATAGTTTTAGTTTTTCATTTTATAATGTAATTTAAAAAATATAAATGTATATAGTATTTCTAAGGCTACTAAACTGATTGGTCTTTCAGGACATGATTTCCTTGTATCATGCTAATGTTATGTAATAATGAACCAACTTTGGGTAACTAGGGTCGGGGTGTTACATTCCACATTTTTGACATGAAGGAAATTTATCCTTCTTTCCTCGATGGTTTCCACATCCTATGTTCTCAAAAATATTTATCCTTATCTTCTTTAGTGAGTTTGATAGATGGTTTGGGTAGAACATATTAACCATATATCATGAAAATTGATTGTGCATAATTAAAACATCTTTCTATACAATCATCCTCTTATTTAGCTTCCCATAATCACAACATTTTCTATTATGTTCAACCTTGATATGGTTCTTTCTAGTACCTTCCATTGAATGAAACCAAGAAGTACAGTATGAGAAATGATATTCATATCTGGAAAATTCTTAATCATAAAAATAATTTTGACGCCTTATTTTCCTTTAAATAAACATTCAGTTTAACCTTGGTTATATAGTGTTATAATATATTCAAATCTATAATAATGGTTCCTAATGAAAATGTGAATTATCCCAAGAATTTTTTTGGTAGTGTGAAAGTAGGTATGTATTAAGGGAATACTCATATTTCACCAAAATAATTTTCGAGATAAAGTCAACCAACTCTTTTCAGGGTTATTAAACCTAGATTCACCTATACCCGACCCAAATTCACTTATAGAATCCCAGAAGGTATGTATTGTAACAAACATAATATATCCCTTAAAAAACATTAATATCTAATCCTATACATAAAATTATCCTCAAGATTAATAATACGTTTAAGTTCCCCAATTTATACTTTCTTAAATATAGTTTTCAAGGTTTATACTAAAATTCCTCAGATAAAAACTGTATAGACCCTGACTCCAATCACCTAGAGTGGTTGGTTACTTTATTACATTGGAACTAGATACATGGAATAATATCCTAAATGGATAAAGAGTTTAGTAGTCTCAGTAAAATAGATATATACTCAAACATCACATTAAATTTGAAAACATATAATGAAACATAATATTTTCTTTTATAACATCATTATTCCCTATAAAATATCCTTACATATAAATCATAGTACACTTTCATTCATATATGGGGACTAACAAAGGAGGAGATCAAATGCTCATTAAGGGTCACATACATCAAAATATATAATGAGTAAATAAGGAATAATGAATATATAAATATAAATAACTAAAAAAACATTCTATTTAATCAATAACCTGAATATGAATAGAAACATGGTAGGAGTAAATAAAGATAAAATGATTCCATATAAATAATCACATGAATATGAAACTAATCAATTGATATTATTCAGAATAATCACATGGAAATTGATAAATAATTTCTTAATTATGTAACTAATATTATAAAAATCTTATACATACCATTGAGGATTTATTCCAAGACATCATAACAATTTCATCATGGACTAATGTGAAGACATATTATATAATTGGGTAAGGCTGAAACTAGTTCACAAACTTGTTTATCTCATGAGAACAACTTATGAATCTTGGGGATATATAATTATGGGTCCCTCCCATCATATAATAATTCTAATGCATTTATTATAGGAATAAAAAATATAACATAATCAAATGACTTATTCTAATACCATCTGTATAAAAAGAACATGCATACATGATTAAAATAATTTCCCTAATCAAACTAATCATTAAAAATACATAGAAAGACTAAGGATTATAGAATTAAATCATATCTATAGTGGAGTAAAAGTAAAAATTAATATTTATTTTCATTGAGGAGTAGAAATACTATAAAAATATAATTTAAAACTTATTGAGGAAAATACCCATTTCACATTTGAAAATATATTTTAAAAATGAAAAATTTCTAGAATATTAGGAAAAATATTTCCCTTGAAAAGGACCATGATGAAATGTAAAGTAATATTATAAAAATAAACTAGTCTTGACAAAACCAAATTAAAATTATGATGAGTATGTTAAAATAACTATTACATTCACATTTTCGGTAAAAATTCAAAATGAACCTAGTTTGAAAATTGATAATGAGATTTTATTGAGTATTTTTTTATTGAAATTTATAGATAGGAAAAAATTACTTAACAAAATTATAGTATAATATTAAAAAACATTCATGATTTTTTTTAATGAGAATATATTCATGGATGAAAATGATTCCTAGATGAATAGAAAAAATCTGTTTTCCTTAGAACCAGTCATTCTTGTATTTGTTTTTCAGTAGTTTCATTCTTTGAATATTTCTCAAGGTTATGCAATATAAAAAAATTTTATTCCTGATATACATATAATATGTTTTTAACATATATATATATATACATGTTTATATTCATACATGAATGATAGAGGTTGAAAATTGTATTAAACGATTCATGAAGATGGTAGGTTGTACGTATATATGAGCGATGATTTCACATTTCAATAGAAATATTAAAAGAAATGTAAATTATAATTAACCATTATATAATAATTATAATATATTATATAAAATTTATATTTATCAAATCTACCCTTATTTCAATAATTATAATGAGAAACTAAAAAACTAATCACATCACTTCATAGAGGTGGTAGTCTACTCGTACTCACATGCGACATTATCATTTTTCAATTAATGGAAAATATGTTGGTTAATGGTGGTTTAATAATCATAATAAAATTTAAGAAGATTTGAGTTACTGGATTTATTATTTTATGAGAAATAAAATATTTTTAATGAAGGTAAAATAATAATTAAAAAAATAAATTTATCAGTTAAGGCTATTTAATTTTTTTGAAAGAACTCTTATTGATCTCCTATTATGGGGAATATGGTTCATATTTCAGGAAGTCCAAATACTTTTGAACTTTGATAAGAATTTTTATAACATAAAATGATATGTTTTTTCATTGTATTTGGATAAAATTTGTGTAACTAAGATATGGAAGAGTTATCCTTTTTATAAATGAGTAAAAGAACACACACTTGGAATTACTAAAATGATTAAAATATAACTAAGTAATTCTAAATAATTAAGTTTAAAAATGGTAAATAATCAATGATAATGTATTATATGGTTAAAATATCATATGGTAATAAAATATTTATAGGTTTATGTGGTATTTTAAACATCATCTTTTGGTTTATCCCCTTAACCTATTTTAACCTTAACAACAAAAATTCCCTTTTCACCCCTAAAGGTTTATAATTTAAAATATTACGTAAAAATTAGCCCAAAATAGAAAATGGATAAAATATTAGACTATATATTATCCTAATTGTACTCTTTAAATATTTTAAGGGTTTTTATATATTTTAATATAATATAATTTTCCATAAAAAATCAACAATGTCATGTTTGACACTATTCATTTAATTTGACGTTAGAAACATTAGTAAAAATATTTAATTAGAATATATAAATTTGAAACATCTGTAATATTTAATATATATCAAGTAAATTCTCTTGTCACATTAACTCATGCAGAATAAATTACTTTTATAGATTAAAAATAATTTAATTTATTTTTATATTAGTAGAAAAAATACTATATGAATATTGTGAAAAAATTGAAGGTAATTATTTAATAAATAACAATTAAAAATAAATTAACATGATAAAAATTTATTTTTTATTTCATATAAATATCTTGAACTGAATGTTTCATATTTTATCATTATAATATAAATATATTTTCATTAAATTCAAGAGAGACACATTTCATACTTATCATTTACATAAATTATTATGAAGTTTATAATCAAAGAAATGTGGAACCAAGTGGTCTATATTATAGAAATTGATATAAATGGCCAAAACCATTCATATAATAAGTTAAAATAAGTCTTTCGTGTTGTTTTTATTCTTCATCATATTATTTTTAAACTTATTTACCTAATTTACCCTTACCGTAGTGAAAATTATTTACTATAGTTACTATTAAATAATTTCAAAAATAAAAGAGGTATATTTATTGAAATTTTACCACCTAATTCTAAATTTAGAATCCATTTTTTAGGATTCAATTTCTATAATTGGTAAAAATTAATTATATATTAAAACTCAAAACACAATAAAGAACATTTAAAAAAAATGCATTTTATGTATTAAAATGTTTTTATACTAATTTAAAGAATAAAATGTATTCCAATGAAATTAAGTTATATATTCATAATATAATATAATTAATTTTACATTGATTTTAAAAAATAGAAATTTGTAAATGCTTTTAAAAAGAATTTTTTTAATGAAAATCAGTATTTTTTTATTATTCACTAGAATATCAATAAATATTTTGATTTTTTGATTCAAGAATTTATTTTTTACTTAATTTATTTTTTAAAATTTAACATTTTAATTAATTAATCATAATTTCCAAACACAAAATGAAAAAAACAATTTTTTTTGTGAAAATTTAATTTTTGTTATGAAATGATTTTTCAAAGAATTATGTACTTATTTATTATTATATAAAACAATTATAAATATTCTCATAATGTGGTTAACTTATTAAACCCCCCAGTTCAATGGAATGGTTATAATGATAACATTTAAATAATAATATTTCATGGTTTTTAATGTTTTTGTTTCTTGTTGTATACTCTATAGACTATAATGTTATTTGAAAATATTGGGGACTTACACAACCCATTCAAAACATACCTAAAATAATTCTTACAGAACTGTATTTAGAGATACATGTGTGTGAAATAACCACAATCCATTATATCCTACTACAAACATACATATTAAAGGTGACAACTGGGTATACCACCAGATAATACTACGAGGAGAAGAGAATGAGGAAAGAATGGGTAACCATCCATCCATTTCTGAGAAAACTAAATGCTAGAGAAAAAACCCTCCCAAATACCAATGGGAATCAATACCTACTGAAATTGGTGGGATATCATATAAAATATACAAGAATACATGATATTGATATATCTCACAACCCACACAATGGTCAATGATTTACCCATAACCTCGACTACATCCATCGTCTCTCTGAAGAACAGATGCCATCACTATTTAATAGATATATTACCAGCACAAAACCAATCATGGAATGTTATTTAATTAAATATCTCTTTCTAATTTTTATTATTGTGTGGTTGTTAACCAACTCCATGCCCTCTATGAAAAAGCCAACAACATCTAAGTATTCTAAAGAATTATATTTATTATTCCATCAGGCCTCTAACCCCAAGGGGTAAAACATTTATTATTTAATTACATTCAATAATTCTAGGTACTATAGGACATGTCAAAAGCTACCATAAATGATTAATAAACCATGAACTGTCATCTGCGTTAAGTAGTTGAGAAAGGAACACAGAAACAAGAACCCCAATAGTCAGAACATCAAATAAGACTTAATATCAATCAAGATTTTTTGAATTTAGCATAATAAAAATGAGAAATACTAGATTAAATGCATTAAATTAGTATCAATTCCTTCCGAAACACCAGTATAAATATCAAAATGCATTCCTCTATCTGTATTCCCAACTTTTACCACAGACATGAGCAACCCCTCCCTCTCTCACCAAACCAAAAACTATCCTTGGATCATATCATGTCCATAAATAAGGCTCAACATATTTAGAAATAACTCATGGTAGGAAAAAATAATAAATATTTAACTTGTTAACTAGGCCCTAAATCCAATGAATTCATATTTCAAAAGTAATCATGCACACTCAACCCCAAACAATTGTCTTCAAAAAAATTGTCACAATATTGATTTAAAGGATTGTTTTATCATAGGTTTCAACGTTAGAAAACCTAATTCATTGGCTACAAAAAATATGAAATTATCTAAAAATGAATCAAGAATAACTTTCTATTACCATAAATATGAGGAAGAATGATATTAGTTAACAAAATTCTTTACTATACAACAAACAATCATTACCAACATTAAATAGTTTAAAATGCCTCTATTATTTTATTCAACAAGTAATAATTGTAATACATTTTCATCAATTTACAAGGATAAAAACATGCTAAAACATGGAGAAAACAATAATAGAACACTATCTTGAAAATAAGTAAGGAAACTATTATTACAACATAAAAACATGTTATCACTAAAAAATGAAAAAACAATTCTTTATTTATTATAGTTTCATGTTCATTAAGGTTAATTCCATTATTAACAAAAGATGTAAAAATTTGTAAAATTATAATTTTATATAAAATATGAGATTAAAGAAAATCTCTTACCTAAGAAGGAATCTCCCAACATGATAAAATTCAAATAATGGATAGAATTAGATGATTTAATTTCCTAGTAATCCTAAAAATAAGGGATTAATTAAACATTCAACATTTTCCATAGAGGAAAATGTATTAAAAAACATCCTCAAATTCTGGTCGCTACTATAGATTTTTTTTGGAAACACGATGTCGAAAAAATACAGAAATAGAAAAATGGAGACACATACTAATATTTAACAGTCAAGAGAAAAAAGTTAGTTTATCTAGACTCAAAGAAAGAAATCAATTATTAAAATGAAGGTAAAATCCTCATTTTATGGTTACATATATGAGACTATAAATATTTCTAGACACTAAAGAAAACATTATTTAAATATTAATATAGATCACATTTAATTAATGTTGAATAACAATATTAAAAAATTAACAATTTAATGAAATCATGTTTATAAATATTACCATTTAAATAGATTTTAATTTCCTTTAATTATTGATTTAAAACCATATCAAGGATGAATAGTTTTATATATGACATTATTGAGAAAAATATATTTTGAAAAACTAGAACTGATAGAGTGACGACGAGACACACTTATGACCACAACAAATGGTTTATGTGATTATGAGACCAACCTACCACCATGATAAGGGATTATGTATTCGTGAGTACAACCTATGATCGTGCGGCCAACAAATGATCATGAGGACCACCTTCCACTATAAGATTGACCTATTACCTTGAGTCCAACCATTGACCATAAGGAAAACTATTTCCATGATTCGACCTACAACTTTGAGTTCAAATACAACCATGAGACTCATCCATGACTGTGAATGAAAACTTGATAAGTTTGGGGGAATAAAGACCCCATAAACTCAATTTACACCTCTAATCCTGGGGATTAATGGAAATTGTGTTAGCAATTGGGAAATTATAGTGTATATTAATAATATCTAATTATTCTTATTGTTTATGAATTGAGTTTTGACTTTGTAGTGATGGTATTTATTTGAAACATGACTTTGTTTATTTGTAGAATATATTTAACACACCAAGTATGTTATCAAATAGATAATAATGATAAACCTAGAGCATATAGTTGATTTGTTTTTCTATGTTATTTTGAGATTTAGATGATATATCCCTACCATAAAAAGTAACCCTAATTGTTACACCACATCTTGGGTCATGTAATAACCCACACCTTTCCTACCTATTACATTATTTTTTTAGTTACTAGTGATGTTATGGGTGGTTTGATGAAGAAATGTTGAGATAGATTAAAATTTTCAATTAGGAAAATAAAAAAATCCAAGATAAATATGAAATAAATAATATTTTTAATCTCATGGTTTAAATAATAAATCTAAAAAATAGTTGTACAATTCAATTAGATAAAGGTTTAATGTCTTGGAGATTCTCTTCACCAATGTATTTTTTTAAACACAGGAAAAAAATTATCCATAATCATGATCTACAAGAAACGCTTTAGACATATCACCCAATATAACCATATTCACAACCTAGGGAAAGGAAACATAAGAAAGGTGTATGCTCAGACTCTAATTAAAGGGAAAACATATCATAATGTATCCCATCACTAACATGAAGGAGAACATGAGTAGGAAATAAATATCTTAATAAGATATCATGAGACCATAGTTGATATTAAAAAAATAATATAGGGGAACATAATATCATAATTATATTATTATGGAAGAATAAAATTTATGAATTCACTCAAAAACATATTAATAATCATAAACAATCTGTGCAAAACATAAAATAATGGAATACTTTAAAAACAAGGTTTAATCATGAAACCATTGAATTTTGTTGAAATGAAATGAATCTTTTAAATTAAGAATTACTAGATGAAAAACATGGAAACCTGACACAACCCTAATAAAAAGAAATCTTTTAAGATCATACCCATTATTCTCATTCCCATGTTACTAAACACATTATGTACACAACTAAAAATGTGAAGAAAACCCTAAGACCCAAACCTATGTCAACAAAATCATTATGTCCATAATTTAGAATCTCATGAGATATAAAATTATACCAATGCATTAGAGGGAACTATAGATATCAAGTTATGATCATCCATAAATACATGTTCTACTTAACTATAATCAATCATTATATCTTGAACAACTCATGGTGGAAGCGGAGGTTTCTTAGAATTTTAAAAAACATCACATGACATAGAATTAAAAGATCATAGGATATCAGAGATATCATTTTACATAAGGAATCATATAATAATAACGTGTTTTGATTATTAAATACATTAGTTAATGACAGATAAACCTTGGAGTATAAATTGATGTGAAAATAAAAACATTTTCACTAAAACATTTAAACATTATAATAAATGAAGAATTACAAAATACATTCAAAATTTTTTTGACTAGGAAAGAGAATGGTTTTAAAAAAAATATTATAAAAATTTACTAATAAATTATACTTGAAAATTCCTAATGGTTATAAATATTTTCATGTAGAAGGTAAAACATTTTATTTTGAAAGAATGGAAAATATTTTCTTTGATATTTTGAAATAAAATTATTAAAAAACCCACAACATATAAAGTGTGTTAAAATTAAATTCAGAAAATGGGTAAATATAATTATGATAATTTTAGAAAATAATCGATATTTTATTTACCAAAAATATAGAAAATCCATGGTGAGAATGAAAATATGGATATGGAAAAAATATTCATTAGTAATAATGGGAGTTATACATACCAACCTTATACTTTTATTTAAGAAAAAATTTTATCAATTAATTTATTGATGATGATATGTAATTTTAAAAGATTAAAAATTAAATACCACATAAAATTTTTTAATGTTACTATAAAAAAAATTGAGATTGTATTCATTTAATAAGGAATATGACCCAATGAATCATAAAATTGAGTTATTGAAACTCTAACATAGTTGGTAACATATGAATAAAAGTATATTGAGAGTAAGATCATGATATGGAAATTAAAATCTTGTGAAATATGAGATAATTTCATATTGGGAATAAATTGGGTCCTGAAAACATGATATAGTATAATTTATTGAGCATAATATCAAACATGTCTCATGTTGATCCAAAATTTGAGATGGAAACTGTAACCTATTAATTTGGTTTTCATGGATGTGATTTAGCCTCTAGTAAAGAAATTAAAATCATAATAAATAATTTTGAAACCATAGTAATACCTAAAAATGTTTATAATTTTAACTTATAATCATTATCTACATTTATATTAGTTAGTTTTTTATCAATTTTCCCACATCAGGTGTTTATTGTTTTGACAGTTTGTACTAGTTTGGTATGAGTAATATCAATATTACATTTTATCCAAAATATTATCAATAATTATTCATTAATTTTACCATAACTTATTCCTCAAAATGAATTATTTTATTTACTTTATTTTGTAGAATTTTTAATTCATTTTCCTTAAAGATAAAATCGACAAAAAGCAGACTTTCGTGATATTCCGGACCCACACAAGGTGTTTTCATGATATTTTCATAAAATATTGATGTATAAATTATACAAAAAATAAAATAATCATTTAAATACTTATATCATATAAAAAAATTAATTATGTTTTCACTGTAATCGATGATATAATTTTGTGGCATTATTCAAGTAGGTGGTCAAACCGACCTAAACATGAACAAACCGGGATTAGAGGATGACTGTGTGGTGATTTAGATTAAATATCATTCTAAAAGAAGTATAATGATAATATTTAGTGGTTACTATTGTAATAAATAATAATTTCATATTATTATTAGAATAACTAATCAATATTAAAATATTTTATAATATTAATACATTGTATTTTCTTCTTAGTTTTCTTTTTTAAAAAGATAAATTTTATAATGATTGTTTATCATTCATATAATTAATTTCTTACTCGATTTTTATTAAAAAAATTATTCATATTATAAAAAATATTCATCCTTTAAAACCATTTAAATGACCCCTCATGTATGGTGACTATGAAATAGAAAATAAAAACCGATCGCTCTATGAAGGTGGTAGTACGCACATATGGATGGATGTTGATTTCAGTTTCCAAAGAACATGGAAAAGTATTAATATAGATTATAAATTAAGAATCTAAATTATGTCATAATTATGATAATTATATATTAAATTCCATATTATTTCCATCTATAAAATATGGTGAAGGAAAATGAAACGTATTGTGTTATGGAGGTGGTATTCTACACAACACTAGATTCACAGTTTTTATTTTTGTAAGGGAAAAGGGGAGAGTGGATAATGATTATAAAATCATTATAATAACATAACAGTATAATAATTATACTTATTTACCCTTATAAAATAGTTAAAATAATCTTTAGGAATAATAAAATCATTTAATGAAACATGGAAGTGGAAGGAGAAGTTAGAAATATATACCAAGTACATTGATTATCTCTTTTGTGAAAGGGATTAAACAACTTAGGTATGGTACTTTGAGAATACCAAAACCTTATTATAGTATATATGAGTGTTTAGGATATGTGTTTATATGTTTTTGGCCAATCATAATAGGTTTTTGTGTGATGGTAAATGAGGAGAGAAGTTCCACTTTTATTAGTGAAAAAGGATGACATTTTTGTAAAAACACTAATCTTTTCAATAATGTTAATTCACTATCAAGGTAATTGAATCCAATATGGATGAATTATTTAAATGATAAGATATAAGGTTTATTAACACATCATACAATGAATTGAAACTTGTTTGTTTTAAAAATTTTCCATCCTTTACCTTTTATATTTCTTATATTTTCCATTTTGGTTTTCACCCATGATAAATAGTATTAATGTAGAAAAATTTATCCTTTATGACAAAAAATCAAATGTTCCTTATTATATAATTTGGATTTAATTATTAAAAATGTTAAAAATATTTAATTTCATTCAATTTTTAAAATTGATAAAAAATAATTTCCAAAACACAATATGTATCATGTATTAAAAACAATTATTTTAGAAAAATAATACTTAAGTACAAAAATGTGAAATATGTGTTTATAATTTTTAAACTATAATCTCACATATCAAATACTTATTTAGTATTTAAAAAATGTTTCATGAATTTTAAATTCATAATTTTATTATAATTATGTCAAAAAATTCATGTTATTTGTAAAAACAATATTTTGCATCATTCACCTTCCAATAAATATTCTATGAAAAATAAAAAAAATAAAATTCAAATAATATTTCTATGATAAATCTAAAAAATGAGTTTAATTATTTAAAATTAAATTAACATATGTTCAAATTAATTTCTAAATTATATATAAATATATAAAAGAACCTAACTTTTATTAAAAAATTGTTCTTTTGAAACATTTAATATTTATCTTAACAATTTTATAAATATAAACATATAACTATGATAAATTTAATTTATTAACATATAGTACACCAATTTAAATAAATATTTATATGAAAAGAATATTTTTTTCTTCAAAATTTTAATCAAATAAAATTTTAATATATAATTATTATAATAGAATATTTTCTTTTTATCTTTTAATGATCGTAAACTTCATATAATTTTAATATATAACAATTTATTTTATTTGGGTTTTGTGTTAGTTTGAAATTGTATATTACACAATATATTGAAGTTATTATTAATTTCGGTCATCAAAAATCTTGGTTCATTACATGCTACCCCATTAAATAAATTATTTCATCCCAATTTAAATTATTATCCCCTGATAAAAGTGGGAGATGGTAATCATAACATATCCATAATTTGATATATAACATCAAATGTGACATTAAACATACTCTTTTATGTTATACAATGTTATATATCATTCCTCAAATAACATTACTCATTCATAGAATAATGAACTCAATTATGTATATACAAAAATCATATATTCTCTACAACATACATTCCCTAAAACCATTTGAATCTATAAGACATTAAACCATAGTGAAATCATATATTCCTTAAACAAATTACTCTTATATACAACCAATATATCATAAAGTCACACAATACTATATATATAACATAATATCGAGCATAAGATAATATTTACTAAAAATATTATAGATCACTTTTTTGTTAGATAATTAACCAATATTTTCTGTCTATATTTTCTTAAAATTAATCCTAATATTTTTCCAAACCTATCTCATGTGTTTTATAATAGTTTTATATAAAATATAAACTTTTCATGAAATCACTTTTCAAGGTTATTTCTAAAATTAAATATATTTTTCCAATCCTTTGAAGACAAATAACTGGAAAAAAATCCATATATTATTTTCATATTACCTATAAAATATAGAGTATATCGATATATCTTCAATAACTATCACTGAGTAGTAAAAACAGATACGAGTGTCAACAATTAATTACTACTAAGATATAATCCTCAATACCTAATGTAATATCATGATAATTATATTTTCTATCATAATAGGAATATATTACGATTATCAACCATTTAAGTATTTTACCTTATTAAGTTATAATATATAGTGATTTTTAGATACATACAATTTTGAGATTCATTTTCATGATCCTATTTCAATAAAATATTAAATCACAAATGGATATCAATAAAATTAGAGTAAATGATCCTTTATATATAAAATGTTAATCCTAACATGTATTATATAATAACATATTCCTTTCACCCTAATATATATTTACTTCATAATATATTTATTTATGTTTGGTCCTCTTATATTTTATAACCTAACAGCTTAAAATAAATTAGAAATAAATACTTTATAATGGTTTAAAAAGATAATGTGATTGAACAAAACATATAACTCATGAGTTTCAAACCAAGTATTTTTTTAGGACTCTTTGTCCTTCACTAGGTGACAACTGAGTTAGTTCCCTAAAATCCCTTTTCCTAGTTATAACCCATAGATACATCTATTTCAAAGCCTATATACACTTATATTATGCTTAAAACGATACCTTTATAAGAAAGTCCATCTAATCCTGGAATTACCAACATTTTAGGATATCATTCTATACATAGACTCACCTATAGGGGGATCAATAAGGTTATCCAAACTAATATAAAATATAAGAAAACTAATCCCCAAAAATACCTTTTCGTGCACTGATACCAACTAAAGTTGATAAGACCCCATAGTTTTATAGCTAAATATTACACCGTTTAACATGAATATTCAATACATCTTATAATAATTCATTCCCCGGAACTATAAAGATTTTGTGTCTTCAAAGACTATATACATAATAATCTTATTTCATCAATGATCTTCAATATATCCCACAATATTCTTCTTAAATATTACACTTCTTAGACATACCCCACTTAAAACCATTTTTCAAAAATTGAGGAATGGAAAAATAAGAAATGATGGTATTAAGTGTCGTGTAATGGTAAACATAATATATATCAATCAATGATCAAATGTGAGTATATAATTAGCACAAGTTTATGTGAATTTAATCATAACTAATTGAAGTAATTGTCACGACCGGTCCTTAGGACCCGTTCCGTGACTACCCCAAGCCCGCCTTCCATAGGCCAGGGGCTGGCGACTAGCACCAAAAGAGTAAAACCCGATAACTGGGAAGGAATTTCCTTTATAAGAGAAAAAAAACATCACAGAGTACAAGAAGAAGTAATACACTAAGTACAAAAGGAAGTGATGAAAAGTAAGTGGGCTAGAATACAAACCCAACTGAAAGTATATCTACAACTGAACGAAAGTACAATAGAAAAAGAGAAACACCTGGATGAAATGGGAGCAGCTCCTGGGTCGTCCTCCTCGGATCCTACCTGAAGGGTAGGTACAGATAGTGCAGCTCCTGGATCGTCTACCACGGATCCTACCTGAAGGGTAGGTACAGATAGCCTCCACAACACTCTCTCCAGTCAACCTCCTCCAAGTGTCGTTTCGTCGTGAAGTCCGCCTCCGGATACTGACTCGCCGTGAGGTCCACCTCTGGGTACCATCCAATCCTCGAACACTCGGCCTTTTTCAGCGCTTCCCGTCGCCTACAACCAACACAACGAGGTGTGGGCATAACCTATGTAGGGGTGAGTATACGATACTCAGTAGGGACCCCGAGACCCTCAAGGTCTCTCTAAATCCAATAAGGATAACCATAAAGAAGAATCTCAACAGATAACCCTTACTTAGGTATAAGCCCATACTTATAACTAAGTTATCAAGTAACCCATCTAAATCATGAAGAAACACAAAGGTTATGAAATAAAAGGATAACCACTACCTAGGAATATGACCATAAATATACCTAAGTTATCAAGTGACCCATCTCATTCATTAGGTAAACAAAAAGGTCATAGACTCAGCTCAAACCAGGATTTTCATTATCGAAACCATATATGCTGAAGAGCCCCGTCTCTGGAGTGAACAGTGATCCTATCATGACTCTGAGGTACTTCTCACTAACCTAAGACTATTGAGGTAATCCTCCTGTCGAGTACCACGGGTCAGCCACCAAAACAGAGTAGTGCTTCCCACCGGGGTCTGCCACCCAAACACAGTAGTGCATCCCCCCTAATAGCCTGCAGAGGTACTCTCCGGACGAGTACCGTGGGTCTGCAACCAAACTCAGTAGTGCTTCGTCAGCCTTGGGTCTGCAACCAAACAAAGTAGTGCTCCGTCCACTGGGCTAGTCGACTCACTCCATGTTGAGTCGGTCAAGCAGTCGTCAGGTCTCAGCCGGCTACACGGTCTCCGTACTACGTACACTCGTCTCCGGGAGGGTCTGCTCCACGAGCTACTGGTCAATACTCTATGTATCACAAAGTCCCACTAAGAAGTATCTCATGGACTGCCTCATCATAGGGGTCTCAGCACAACAGACGGTGAATCAATCGGACTCCCAGTCTGTGAGTTATTAGCCTTTTCGTCTCAGGGGCCCGATTGGTTTCGTGTGCGAACCAACTCGGCCATATCTCAACTCTACCCCTAACTCTCATAGGGTATAATAATAGGGGCCATTTCTCACCGTGATCACCAACTCCGCTGACGGTTCGTCAAACTGACGTCCGGTCTGAAAGTTATCAGCTTTTCCGTTCCAGGGGCCCAGTTGGATTTCGGGTTCAATCCAACCCGACCACTATCCATCTGCATCTAAATCTCAGGCGAAGTATTCCAAAAGTTCGGTCTCATCAAGAGGCATCCAACAAAGTCGATGGCACGTCAATCAGACGTCCGGAGCTCAAGATATAAGCGTTACCGCTCCGAGGGCCCGGTTGGTTTCGGGTTCGAACCAACCCGACCGTACCCAAAGTCCTCTGAAACCATGAGTGTAATATACCGAAACAACCGTCTCGATCCAAGGATCACATATTAGCTTACGGTGTGTCGATAGGAGTTCCGTAGCCCATGATATGGGCATTTGAATGAAAAATGCAAGGAAATAGGGGGTTCGGGCCCGGTCCGACCAGGCCCGAGACCCCCTGGGTCAGCCCAAACCGGCTCGACCTGACCCGAATCAGGGTCCGGCTCACTAGGGCGCGGCCCTGCATGGCGGGCGCGACCATGTGGCCTTCTCGGATGTCCGGATGAGCGGAACAGGGGGGTACAGTTTCCCCCCTTGAATGAAGCAGCGGCCCCCACATGGGGGCCGCTTCCTTTGACAGCCGGGCGTTATGACCCCCGGTCTCACTCATGGTCCCGCGCGGCTGTGGGACTAGTGCCTGCTGCCGCGACTGAAGCCGTGGAGGACCTTCCTGACGGCACGCCATGCGCCGCCGCCTCCCAGCGGCCAGCCGGTGCCGACCGTCGCCTTCGGTCGTCGGCGCCGCTGTGCGGGCGTGGCGCGCCGGCAGGCCCTTCCGCGGACCACCGGACGCGCTCCGGTGGTCTGTTTTTCTTTCCATCTTCGCCAACGGTCCTCCTGGGACCCAAACTTCACTACAGAGGCTTCATGGTGACATTAAGGCCCCGTTTGTCATCGCTCGTCAATCCGCGCACAACGATCAACCAGCAGAGTCTTCGATTCACCTCCGCGGCCCCGACTCCGGCCGCAGTTTCGTTCGGCCTCAACGGTGCGGCGCGAAGGTGTCACGCTTCTTTGTCGCATTATTTCTTGTTTCTGCGCGGTGCTGTTGCACCCCGCCGCCTTTGTTTGTGTCGTAACAAGAACAGTCATAAAAAAGGGGGAGGTGGGTCGGCCGTGTTGGTGCGGTCTGACATCCTCCCATTATTACGATAACAGGCAGCTCAACGACTATCAACAAATTAATCAAGACCAAGGATATAATCCACATAAGTTAAACCAAACCCCATACCTTTATGGAATTGTTGAACGGAGGTTTGTCGCGGAATTTAATGTCACGGAAGAAGGCGTCGCGAAAGAGGGTTCCGTACATGCTTGACGGAGGTCATCTGAGGTGGGGCGGCATCTCACACCAGCTGCGGAGAGGAGTAGAAAGTCACATCATCTTTCTTTGGTGTTGGCATTCTTCGTCGGAGAGTGGCATTCTTCGCGAAGAGGCGTTCTTCGTCGTAAGGTTGGTGTTCTTCGTTGAAGAGGCTTTCTTCATAGGGAAGATGAAGTTCTTCCAAAATGAGAAGAATGCCCCCCCTTCTACACAACGAAGTAACCACCATAAAATAAGGCCTTAACCTTATTTTATTTCCTTGGCCAACACTTTTAAATTTTGAACATTCACAATTATGTCCACTAATTTAATTAAACATAACTTTTCAAAATTTAATGAGGTGATAAGTTGGCTATATAAAATGGGGGGTTTTGAGGAGTTCGGAAAGTGAGGGGTTGGGCTCGTGTGGGCCCCACCCCACCATTATCCTCTCAAGGTTGGTTAACAACATGTGGGTCCCACCCCCAACTCCCTTACTTAGGATAAAACTACATAGTGGAAAATAAATAAAATTTTTAATAAAATTTTATTTATTCCTCACTAAAACCACAAACTAACAACTCCTCCTGAGTAAACACAACTCCAACAAGGGTATTCTTATGAAATTTCTAGCGCTGCGAGTTCATCGGTGCCTTCATATTTCAATTCCAATCACCGGTTCAAAAGTTAGAAAAACCCACTCGTTCGTTCACTGAACATACCCAAGCCTATCTTCGGAAATTGATTCTGGGCACACCGGGCCTCAGAATCAGGCGCCGTCAGAAATTGCATTCTTGTAAAATCCCAAAGAAAATTAAGAAAAAAATTTCCTTGAATTTCACAGGACTTTACAGTAATACCCAATAAGTCAAATATCATTAACTATAAAACATTTCCGAGAGTTTTGTCATAATAAGAGGAATAAGTCAAAAGTGTATGAAATAATCAATAATCTATCATGATATATTCGAACTTATAATAAGTATAAAAAAATATGTTTTTGGTGTGAATACAAGATAAGAAAATAATTTCCTTAGTCCAGACTCACTGTCAAGGAAATCAGAGTGGATTGGTTTCTCTCCACATTTCATCACTTACCTATTTAGGGTTTACTACCAAAACTATCAGAGTGTACCATGTCTCTTACTAATATGGGTTCACATCTGAAACTACTCCTTATTATATCATGATATATAATTTTTTACACAAGTCATTGGAGTGTTATATAATATCATTTACACATTTGAAATCATTAAATCCATACATATTTGTTCCCCAAGATCATCAAACATTTATCATATCAACATAAAATATCACATGAAAATTAAGCGTGCTTCATAAAATATCATCATCACATAATCATAAGAAACCCTGAAAAATAAAGTGGATGGTATCATAAGACAATTTTTCATCTCTCGGTACTTAATAAACATGTGGGAAGAAAATGGGTTTTATGATAACATAGATAAAAACCCCTTCAAAATAATATTCTTACCTTTCTTTGAAAACATAAGAAAACATCATTATCTTTTTATAACATTATAACTAAAATTTCAAAAAATAGTGAGAAATAATTTTATTTGAAAATAACTTTATAAACATATAATGGAATCTTAAAATAAAATAATTTACATGAAAATGATAAAATTCATTAATACATATACATTAAAAGAGAACATTTTTTAACACTTTTGTAAAAATTCAAAAATGTATTGTTCAAGAAATATTTATTTAAAAAGATGTATTTGACAGCTTTTAAATAAATTAAAAAGTAAATAAAATTAACTTTTCAAAACATTTCCCGTAATGATAAATAATTCTATGACATATTTTGATAATAATGGACATTGATGAAAAAGTATGTCGACCATAGAGGAAATAAGGTATGATTTTATTTAAAAACAATTATTGATAATTTTCTAAACTAGAGGGTGTAAAATTTTACTGAAAAATAAAAAATATATGAATAACCATAGGGTAATTAAATATATGATTTTAAAGTATAATATCATTGATAATTTCCCTCAATTGAGATGTAGCATATAAATCTGAGAAAGAAATGAGTTTATAACATAAAACCTTACACCGAATCCCACATTGTTTTGTACACATATAAATATCATGTAAAAAAATATATATTTATGAATATATTCCACAAAAATATTCACACATAACTTAATATGTATCATTCCTTTATAATTTCCCATTATCCATTTGTTAACAATTTGTTAGTTTAAATGAACATTTTGTACAGTTTTCCATGCATGTTTCAATTTGGTGGTTATAATTATTGAACATTTTTAATGGTACCATCATATCCAGGATCATAATCATGATATAATGGTTATATTTATTCAATATATAAAAATTTTATAATCATTCATATAATATGGTGATGAAAAATAAATCACATCACTTCATAGAGACTGTCGTACAAACAAAAAGTGTTGTTTCCACATTTGGATGGATAGAAATAAATACATCTAAGTAATAATTAACCATTTTAAAATTATTATTATATCATAAATATCACATATATTCATTAAATATTTTTTTTACCATCAATGTAATGTATACATGAAAAACATGCCCCATCACTCTGTAGAGGTGGTCGTTGACAAGTACGCGTGAGTGACATTAATGTTTTTAAGAAGATGGATAGTTAAGAAGGTAGATAATATGTCATAATAAAATACGAATAATTGTTTTATAAATATAATATATAAGAATTAAATCCATCATAATTACCAACTATAAAAAATGGATATGGAAAATGAATCATATTGCTACGTAGAGGAAGGTGTGCACACGTACGCATGAGCGATACTTTCATTTCCCATTTGATATAAAGGAGGTGTAAAAAGGATGTACCATAATAATAAAAACATATAAATATATTTTTAATACCATATTAATTATTATATGATAGATAAAATACAATTATATGTAGTATAAGAAGAGATAAACTTGTAAGAGGTGGGTTAGACAATCACTGATTCTTTGAGAGACCTCCTTTGGATTGTACCTTTAACCATCATAGGATGGTATTATAAAAATAAAAATATATCAATAACTAAGGAAATTAATCTAGTATTCGTTTTGGCTATTTTTTTTGAGATAGAGTTCTCAATGTTTGTGAATAATGAAGTAGAAGATGTTCTTTTTTATATGTGTGGGGAGGTACACACATGTAATTACCCAAAAGATTTAAATAATAAAATTATTGATATAGTGGATTAAAATTTATTTAGATTCGTATATATGATAATATAATATCTATATATTTTTAACCAATAATATTTAGACATGTTTAATTAACATTTTAACCCTTATCTCTTAGTTTACTTTCATTAAACGCTTTTAAACCCAAAATGAGGTAACAAAATTTTACTATTTTTACTATTTATTATGATAAAAAAATTAAATTGACCCTACAAAATTATATTAATTATTATAATTCCAAATATTTAGTCTATTTTATAAGATTCAATTTTTATAATTTTTATAAAATAATTTTAAATTAAGTTCATAAAACAACATAATATTCATTTTTCAGAAAAATGCTTTTTAAGCCTAAAATCCATCTTCTGTTCATTCCCTACCGCGTAAAGAATATTAATATTATTTTACAATATTTTATTGAAAACATATTTAACAAATTTAATTTAAATTTAATAATACATTGTAATTTATTTAATTAATTATGATAAATACACATTGTGCACACATAAAAAAATGTTTTCTGAAAATAACTCTTTTTACCATCGTATGATTTTATTTTCTTTTAAAACCACTTGATAACCAATGAATTAATTTTTTAAATTCAGAAAAATTATGTTTGTAGTTTTAATCCCTTGAATTAATTTTTCAAATAATATAATATAAAAATTTATTTAATCATACATTGTAAAAACAAAGCTCATGAAAAATATATTTTAAAATAGTTCTTTAGCATTAATATTATTTATAAAGATAATTATAAATTATTTTTGAATTATTTTTTATTTAAATAACATAAAATATTCATTAGTTTATAATTTATAAATATCAATCAATTAATTTCAATGTTTCATGTAAATAAATATATTAAACACTTTGAGATTATTAAAGGAAAAATAAATCATGAAAACATGTGGTGTTACATTATACCACGTTATAATAATTCCACCCTAAAAATTGAATCGCTATAATTCAAAAACATGAGTATAAAACAACCTCATAAAATCCCTAGGATCACTCATGTCATTATAAAATTTGTGGTTTCACCACAAAACATTGACCAGTTGAGTGGTCTTGATTCACACCACTTTATATATTTGATCCAAAATCACCCCAAAATTCTTCTCATATAAATAATCATCCTCCAGTGGTACATCAACTGAGTTTAGTACATGTGATGTATCAAGTATGTACTTCATGAAAATAAATATATTGAAAAAATCAAGATATGGATATACGTTCAATGGAAGTTCCATGTGATAATAAGCCATCATAAAATGATCAAGTTCTATAAAGGGAAGAAACTTCAAATTGTCAACTATGCCTTATTTTTAAATCTCATGAAATTATTTCAAGGACATATCTATAGGAAAACCTTATAACCAACTTTAAATTTTGTATATCACCAATGGTGGAAGACATAAATTTTATTTTGACTTTGAGCTACCCAGATATACTACTGAATAACTCTAACATTTTATACCATTTCATATGATAGATTAGGTCCCAATAGATTTATTTATCCAACTTAATCATATAAAATTGGATTTATACATCTCTTTCCATCTTCACATTTAAAACGAGACATACAAATACTCTAGTGAAATCTATAATTATAAGAAAACTTCACCAAAGAAGGGTTTTGATCCCAACCCCAATTGAAAATTAAAGAATAATATCCCAACGTACCCTCTAGGGTATGAATAGTCCTATCATACTGAAATATTGGTAGAGGATTCTATGTAGAGGTAAATCTCAATCTGTTATTCAATGACTATTAAAAAATTCTCCAAAAAATCATGGTAAACCACATATCAGGACCCAAAATAATATACTGTAGTACTAAATGCAATCTTAAAAATACCATATTATATATCCAAGAATGATGATCAATAGACGGGTCTTCTATGATTGTAGTAATATGAAATAATTTCATATGCATTCTACCAGGGAAATTTGTTGTGCATGCTTTTCACCGCATTTCCTTTTTCTAGATGTTGGTGGATTACATTACATTAATCCTAGATTTTGACTCCGTGATTGAAATGAGATTGTGGGATGTTAGTACCTTCTTCCAGGGATTCCTCTATAGATATCATTTCCTGGTCAGGGTCTCTATCAAATAATTATGTCTTCATGGGGAAAATCATTCCTGATGGAATATTGATGTGGAAACCAATTAATTATTCTACTTATGTCTTGATAAGGAAACCAACATTGATCGGAGTAGGTAGTATCATTGGGAATGTCTGGTAATTTATGGTTGTTGAGTTTATTTGGATCCTATTAAGTCATTTAATTTTGATGTTAGAGTATTCTCTTGTGTGAGGTTTTTAGTCAGGAAACCTAAGTCATTTTATGTTGTTCATGAGGTAGTTGATTCGAAGGGAGTATGTATTATGAGTATTTTAACCTCATACATCTCATTTTTATTTCATATGGTAGGGATTTCAAATTAGGTCACGTGGTTAATGTCTTTTGGAGATAGTTGGGTCATAGGTTTGACCTCTTACGAAGACATTTTGGGTCGTTCGTTTAACATCTTATGGGGGTACGTGAGAGATCATGCATATTCCCATGGAAGAAATATTTTACACATGGTATTTGGTGAAACATTCCCCCATGGGGGAGATATTTCACACTTGTGGGTTTGGTTATGTGTTTCCCCTTGGAGGAAATATTCAATAATTAATATTTTGGGTGGAGTGTGTTCTGATGGATAAATTTTTCAAACATTGTATTTGGATAAGTGAGTCCCCTAGGGGGAATATTTCACAAACTTTGTTATCACGATTGAACCGTATGGAGGTGTCCTACGTACCCTTTTTAAGACATAGGGATTAATATAATTATTGTTATGCCATAATTTATTATCATTTTAGAGGACTAAACCCTAAATTTTAAATTCATTAAGCATGGACACTCACATCTCAAAAGGAGCATCAATGAGGGACAGTGTAGGGATTACACATAGAAATTTACGGAGGGTTTTGGATTCATGGTGACATCTTATATAATAGTATAAGCAGCATATAATGATGATCATATATGGGGAATCCTATTTTCATCACATGGGATAATGATATAGTTTACCACAATTTACGGAGGATATTTTCATGCAGTTTAACTCCATACGATTAACATGTGGTGCTAAGAATTATTTCATCATGCATCTCAACCATTTATGGGGATACACCATGAGGGGGCCATGTCAAGGCTAGGGGAAGATATAGAAAAATGACTCTCTACCATGAGAGGTAATCCATTTACCTTAGTGACATAACCCATAGAGATTATGTTCCACATCTTATATTACTCTAGGAGGGAAATGACATTTACATTACAATGGAGGAGTGGAAATTATGGTGTCTATCATTAGGGGGACTATTTTTAAAAATAAAATAATCTATGTTACATATTCTTAGGAGAATAATGTTGCGTAATGGTTGTGCTTTATGAATTAGCGGTGTTAGGTGGGGGACCGGAATGTTACTACACAAAACATTAATATATTTCATGAAAATAGGGCTGGATGCGCTATGAGATCAATTACAAGTATTGTACATAGAATTGGGATGTTTTTTTGTGCAATAAATTTTATATTGTGCATATCTTGGGGTTATTTGAAGGCTCTTGGGTGAACCCAACTAGCCTTAAGAGGTGTTACATGAGGGACTCTCAAAAATAGGCCAAGACACATTGGGTCCCATGGGAGGTCAGTCATAGATGTTATAAATCTTAGGGTCCATGGGATTATGGTGTTTCATGATGTCATAGTAGAGAGGATTTTTTAAGTGAGGGTGTTACTTTTTCTTTCAGCTAACCATATCCCAATGTGTTGGGGGAGGTTATATATATATAAAAAAACTGTTATTAATGTCACATAGCTTTTCTATGGAATGTAATAGGGTTTCATGGTTCCCAAAACATTTTCAATAAGGCTAGATATTTTAACATGTGGGGTTTAACATCACTTTTTTCACACAATTTATTGGGAACGAAAATGATGGTATTCAAGAAAAACTCTACTTGTCCCCACATAAAACTTGGAAAACATTTTACGCATTTAGAGTTCTAGTCTATCTTTTATCTCATGAGTCTATTTTGGCTTGTGAGTTATTTGTCTAAGAATATTATTATTTACGTGCATTAATTGAATGCTAGAAACACCATACTCCTAGGCCCCATGATTTTTTTTATGGTAGGTCACATAATCAATTTATGAAAAACCAATCCTTCATTGTGTGAGACACGTTTTTAGTTCCAATAAATTCCCCCTTGAAATTTGAGTTGAAGGGGGACCAAAAGGTTGGATTCCTAGAGAAATGAAAAAGTGGGGGGATGGTTTCCCCATGGCCACAAAACTGCTACCTAGGGTCAAAAAACCATGTTTCTAACTCATGCATACCAGAATACATTTGCTAATAATTATGGTATGGGGACCTTTGTTTTGTCACATGAATAACATGCATGATAAGTATTATCCAGAAGATAAAAGTCATCATTATGTGAAATCACATGTTTTCATCCATGATTTCACACAATATCTTTTTTTTTGAAATTTATTTAAGGATTTAGTGAATTTTTTTTGTGACCACATAACAAGTTTCATGATGAAAAAACTTTTCATGATGAAAAACCAATCCAATATGAATCAATTCCTAAATCCGCATATTTTTTTAAATGGATAACTCCACTGATCAAGATGTTATCATAGATTCCACTGTGACACGAATAGGTAAAATGGATGGCAATCAAGAAATTCCCCATGAAGGAATATTAATTTTTGATAATAGGGGTTCCTTATCCTATTGAATAAATACTTGACGGAATACCTACGAAGTAATCACCTTCAACTATAAAACTTTGTACTGAGGGATGATGTATTCATCCTAGACATTGAAGTGAATACACCATGGTTTTGGTTCAATTAATATGATGAACTATCCCAGTGGAAAATCATTGTAGTGTGTCATCCTGCTAAGGAACATAAAGAAACCACTATCTTCACTTTGAGTTAATGAACAAGGGAGGTCACTAGGAACTTCTAGAGGATATGATTTTTTTATCTCACCAGGTAAAAATTTTATAATCCAAAATCTAAAATAAATACATGGGATGGTATATGGATTGTGACCTATGGTATGAGGGTGGTTTCATTGATGAGAGGAAATGGGAATAATGGGTATTCATTACTTTTCAAATGTATGGGATGGAGCATCACAACGTTGGGTTTTATGAAGCAGTGTGGTCATCCTAGTTCTGTGTTAACTAAAAAAATCTGCATCTACAAGAGATTATAATCTACTGGTTCCCAAATACCAACACTATCCACCTCTATAATTGGGAGGTGGGGATCAGACTTTGGGAAATTCACTGAATTGGTGGAATCCCACTAATGGGATTCCAATATGATGATTTTCTACAAATTATGAATGTGTGCAGTGATAGGGAGAATACCCCCCTTTATAACATGAATCCTCCTTGATGGGTTTACAATGTTAATGAATCATCATCCTCTATTCCATAGGGAAATTGTTTTCAAGGCTGGGATATAGATGTTCCTTAATACTATAGCTATAAATATACCAAGTTCTCTAAAAAATTATCCAAAGGTGCAACATGTGGAGAAATCAATATCCTGTTGGCTAATCTGGGAAGAGGGAACTACTAATATTAGGTTTATAGTATGAAATATGTATGGTTACTAGTGGTCCATTATAATTAATTTTTGTCCACATTCATCAGTGGTTGGATACATCCAATGAGGGATGCATGCATGGTCCTATATGCTGGGATTCTTGTGATGAAAGTGATTATGGTTTCTATAAACCTAGTGAAATTGTGAGTACTGGTGCTAGATTTAATCTATAGTAATTTGGTCCATACTATGAGTTGAATCATTCCTAGTTATATATACAATTTACTCTAGTATTTTCACGGGTGTATTACATCCAATTTTAGATGTTAAGAATTTCCAAATTCTATTACCCCTCGAAATATTGGCCTATATCCATCACTCTTCAAAATCACTGTTGTTATACTGGAAACCATTTAATGAAGTCTAGGTTACGGTAAGTATCTAAAATTATTCAAAAATTAATATTATACAATTATCAAATCCTTCCAAATATATAGATGATAATATAGAGGGGATGCTCTGGTTTATTTAGACCGTCTAAGGTATAGTATGTGTCACAAAAAATAGTTGATAACACTTATTATGAATCCTATAATTGATCTGGGTTTACCTGGTAGTTTGTATTCATCCAAAAAATGATGAAGTGTGTCTAATGGGGATCCTTGAGGAAAGTAATATATGTATCCTTTTTTAGTTTTGGTGGATCTTCACAGGAAGATGATTGGGGGAGGTCATCTTGTTTTCAACCTATAATATCAATGTCGTTCAATCTCAAAATTTTGATAGCAATTAGATAGAAACATATCTAGGTGTAATCCTACATCATCATATGTGGAGAATTTCTATGTCAGGAGAAAATATGACTAGTAATGATACATACATGCCTCTTTATTAAGTAACCATCATGCATTAATGTCTCCAATTAGGGATTCAGCAGGGGAAGGTCAATGTTTTGGTGTACCCTAGCCTCGTGAAGGTGAGGTCCTCCCTCAAATTCAAGTGTAGTAGTAGGAATTGACCTTTAAGGAGGGACTAGTAGATATAGAGAGGCCCCAAGAAATAATCTATGCTATCTATTGCACTAGACTATTGATGTTTTCTTTATCATGCTCTGGGTGTCCTAGAAAATGATACATATGACTTTAACGATGTAACAGTTATAGAAGAGGATAACATAGGAGGAAATTGAGCTGCTATATTTTGTGCTTATCAGAATCAATTATAGGACGAACTTCAATAAGGTATTTTCATATGTGTAATATATGGATGGCTTTACATTCAAATATAGAGGTGGTTATATTTCAACTGACCAAGGACGTGTAATTTTTGGCAGTGATCCTGCAGTTATAGACTCTTTAAATGAATCAACCCAAGATGCATCAGCCCCTCAAACTAATACACAAGGAACCAATATTGAGGAATTATAGAAATCATCCGATGATTAGGAAACAACATAGGAGAGAAATAAGGTAACCCATGAGGGTGAGGTCATGACAGAGATTTTGGTAGTGAGGTAACCCTAGTTTATTAACCTTTTTTTCACTAGGATATAATATGTTTTAGAGGCCATATTCCATAGATAGGATGGGCAAGATAGGTCAACTACTAATGCGAAGCCCTAGAGAGAATTATTATTTTTGGAATAGAATATAAGATCTAGTGTGTGGATAGAATCTAAAATAATTTTATGTTTATTTATTTTAAACTCAACATATGCAGGAATTTGTTTCTTTTTCCACACTTCATTGCCACACTAAAATAAAATTAATGAGAAAACCAATAATTAGTCTTCATGACCATATGAGTAATGCTTGGTTTAAAAATAAGGGATAATCATGAGATTTCTCATTTATATGAGAGTGTCATACAATGGATGAACACTCATGGTTTGGACTTGTTTTTTAACAACTAGAAGTGTCCTGATTGAGAAAGAATTGGTAGGAGACTCAAAATTTTTGAACAACCAACTTTCTTTCTCAACACACATAGAAACATAAATAGGGTAACAATAGGGGTTGAGTTATACGATAATAAAGGGAAATGATTAAGAGTTTGAATGAAGATGTGGATGATTTGTAACACCAAGAGGGTGGCATGATGATTGAAGATGACTTTTGAGTATGTTAAAATCATGTAATCCACTCTCTTTTTGTCATGGATGGGGAAAACCTAATGGGGATCAACAATTTACCATGTTAAAACATGATACCTATCTGAAAATGTTATAAGTTGTCTTTTGGAGATCATTCCTAGGTATATAGGTGAGCTAATGCGGCGAGGAACCATTTAAGTTAGGGGGATGATTCAAATGTGAAATATTATGGGGATATAAATCAAGAGATATATGATTCATTAGGATGAATTTGGGAGTTTTGGAATGGAGTCCAATACTCATGGAATTACACCATCTTGTGTTTGAGAACATTCGATAGGTGTAACAGTTTGAACAAAGGTTCGACTCATCTTCCCAGGGGAGTGTTGTCTCAGATATATAGTGATGATTGCTGAATATGAATGATGTGGTAGGTATCCAAAACTGAAAGAGGATTCTCAACTGTGGGCCTAAGATTCTATACAGTTTTACATCCTACAACGAGGAAGATGGAAAATAATTTATATGTCATATAGTGTGGATATAAAACATGAAGTTTCAGGTCATATGGTGTTGATTATGAACATTCAGTTTAATACCTTGTGGTGTGGACATGTGAACTGACATTAATAAAACATTTCTAGAAAATGTGATAGGGGAATAAAGAGTGTAGAACAATGGGCGTCTTCCCTAGTGGAGCCCATGATTTAAAGGGAACTAAATATTTTTATATAACATTCTCCCAAACTGATGGGTTCAATGAGCACAACTAGTTTTTTTCTGGGGTCCATAGTGGGTCTCAACTAGATTTATACAATTTTTATTTTATCTAATTTTTTCCATGTCACAGGAGTAACCTGGTGAGTGGAGTTTGACCTTTCTCAGGCTACACCTATATGTTTTCAACTTGAAAGACATTTCTACCACTTTTCATTGGATTTTTAAGGTCATGCCAGTCTGAACAATACTTTGAAATTAGTTTGTGGTTATAATCCTCATAAAGATACTCCAATTTTAATGTCACATATCTTGGACCATGGTGCTAAAAATAGTTTAAGGTTATAATGGTCAGACCGGGAAAAGGTTCTTATGACACCAAAGGGTTTATAATTGATTGGGATGACGTTAATAGTATTCCAAGTAAAAATAAAAAGAATCTAGGACATGTTTCAGAGTGTTTAAGGTCATGATGCTTGGACCATGGGTTGCATGTCTCAAAGGAAAGCATGTGGCATAAGGGGAGAGCTAACCCAATGAAAATGAGGACCCATGTTAGTTTTTCCACATGGGATATCTCTAAGGAAGATTTCACATAGTATAAGGTAATTATTCTTGGACTGGGGATCCTAGTTAAAGGTCATTGAGTTAGGATAAAAAGAGTGATAAAGAAGCCAAAGGAACATGCGTGACACAAAAAAGTGACAAACCTAAGTGAAGTTGGCTCTAAGAAGGCCTAGAATTCCATAAAAAATTCCTAGGTTGAATTTATATTTTTTTTGGAGGATAATAGATATTATGGTTATTCCCATGGTTCAGGAGAGTTGACACCCAATACCTATAATGATTTAGTTGTCCTGTCCTTAAATACCTTCATAATGGGTTCACTATAATTGTTTCCTATTTGTTGATTGATTTTGGGGAGTTCAAATATGGTTATAAAAATATTCCCTGCAGGTTCACCAATTTCATCTTTATTAGAAATTGCCAATGGCTCCCACATCCATAACTAGGTTTATAGCAGCTTTCCATTGGTATCTGCCCAATCATGGTTTTAGAACCAACACATCTTGAGAATCAAATTAATCTAGGGGATGGTAGGTCAAGATCATCACACCCTTTTGAGGGGAATTATTTATAATTTATATATTCTCTTATAGATTTATGATAACTTGATGAATATCTTCCACATCCCTTTATATGACTAGTTACCCTAAAAATGATATGGTGTCGAATCCTTCTATGTGTAATGGGGGGTTCTATTAATGATACCATCTATATGTATCTACAGTTCTATATCCATTTACATATATATGTTAGTATTGGGTATATTATTATATTTTGAAGCTATATAGCTAGGCTCTATAGATTTTATAGTCATCCGAGGAGGTGATTGGTGTTTTGAGGATGATATCAAACTTTAATGAGGCATCACATGTATCCTATTTATAGAATAAATCAAAACCCACATAGTTCATTTAGGCCATGTAGTTTAACTTTATTCAAAAAGGATATATATGAGGGAACCTAGGAAACAAGTATTGATATAATTATATAATAAAGAGTCCTACATATCCTATTTAGATTGGAATAAGATCCAATTTTGTTTAATCTCCATGTGTTTCAATATCAACCATAAATTATACAAAAGAGGGAACATATGAATGGGATATTGAGCTAGATCCTTAGGAAGGTGTCCTATATATCCTATATAGATAGGAATAAAAGTCATCGTATTTCAATTATTGTGTAGTTTAATTTCATGAAGAAGGAAATACGTGGGGGAACTTAGGCATTTAATATTAAGCTAGATCCCTAGGAACACATCCTATGTATCCAATTTAGATATAAATGAAAGTTATTATAATTTGATCTCCCCTCAAACAACTAACAATTGGTGAAAAATGGCGAATACATATTTGTGTTATTTAATCAATGTTTACTATTATGGTAATGCCTTTAGGACTTACACCGAGGTGGATGCTCTTGTATGGGTGGAATTGTATCATGTAACTTGATGAAGCATACACATTGAGGTTTTCCAAGATTAAAGGAGTGTATGATGTGATTGATATGACCATTGAAAGTACCTAATCCGATGTGAGTCAAGATCAGTGTAAGAA
Organism: Viscum album; assembly: GCA_963277665.1. Classification (NCBI taxonomy): domain Eukaryota; kingdom Viridiplantae; phylum Streptophyta; class Magnoliopsida; order Santalales; family Viscaceae; genus Viscum; species Viscum album. Next base: position 330,085,828 of record OY728158.1, read on the forward strand.
ACAATGAATAAAAAGTGATCAGACTCATAGGTATATGAGACATGCATAATAGGGAATCCATAGATGTTTGTTTGGTATGGAAGTTGAGACTCATTAAAGATTCCTATGTATCCTATATATATATATATGAATTAGAGTCCTCATATTTAAATGAGTTTCTTGACCTGTTGATGGATGAGGAAGAATGATAAACCCATGGGAGATTTCACATCTTGGGGTTGGGGGTGTCTAAAATATGAAGGTACTTACTCTATGGTTAATGACTATTTACAGCTCGATCCTTATGAAGGAATCCTACAAATCCTAATTTTTACAAGAATGAGGTTCATAAGAGTTCAATTTGTTGTGTTTCTTAATATGACTACTAGACAATGTTATCATGTCCTTGGGTGCATTCCTAACTTTATTGACATATCAGATAAGTTTGTGGGTCATGTACTAATTGTTTTCATAGAATGCATAAGTATTTATGGACATGACCTATGGTGTCTGTATGAAGTTTACTTAGTATATACCTAACAACTCTTGATTTTATATCTGACATATCCAGAGTGTCTACCTAAAATTCCTTACTTTTCTATATAATATGTCCTCAGTTTCAATCTAACAAGGATGATTCGTCTGCCAAACATGTCCTGATTGTCTGTCTGACATATCATGAGTGTCTATCTGACAAGGTTGATGAGTCCAATTGAAATTACCTGATTATTTTTCTGACATATCCTATACGTCTATCTTAAAAGTATGATGTGTCCAAGGGTATTTCACATGATTGAATAAGACATGTTAGAGTCCTTCCAAATGATCTATATGAAATGTACGGAATGTAATCACATGGATCAGATGACACATTCAATGGAATTCATAAGACTTGGACAAAACGTATGAATGACTCCACAATTCTTATTAGATATGTCCATATTTCTTTTTGAAAATTGGTTGACATGTCTTGGTACTATTACATGATCGGGTTGACATGTTTGCAGGACTTCACAAGACTTGGCTGAAATTTCTAAACTACTTCTCAAGACTTGGATGAAACGTTCGACTATCATCACATGATATAGACAGGTTATGAAGAGAATATGAATCCATTACATGAATATAATTGTATCATTCTTAACATAAGACTTCTATATTTTTCATCCTTTTTTATATGTGCCTCAATTTTGTCCAGGGATTAGCTAATTGTGTTTTCACGTGACTAAATCTAAATGTGGTGGTTCTATCCCATAATATAAATAGTGCACCAATGGTGCTACATGTGATCAATAAGGTGATTTTGAATAGTTCATATTCATACCACATAATCCCTAAGGTTATTCCCTCTGTTTTATCTCACAAAAGATCCTTGAGATCACTTGGTTTTTCACTCCATGTAGTCTTATCTTCTATTCTCCCATGGGTGTTCCTTTCCTCAACATATTTGTGTTCATATTTTTCCCCTAGGATGAGAAATTTATTTTCCTCTCTGACCCGATGTTATGCTACCATGTGATTCATGTATATCTCAGATACTAGTTTTAGTTTTTGGGGGGAGTATCACATAATGTATTTTTCATGATCCCACCACTGTTCATCAATGGTATCATCTCTATGTCACATGATAAAAAACAACAATGAGAACAATCCACTATTTGGAATATCTATTAATCCTTTTACATGTCGGAGATCTACCACATGATCATGTTGACATGTCAAAAAGACTTCACATGATCAGGATGACATGTTTGGGAGTCCTTGGGAGACCAAGATTCTTATCCAAGATGATTTTTAATGATCAATAAAACTTTTATAAGTACCATTATGAGATCGAGATGGATTTTTAGAGGTATTTTTAAAGACCAAGATATAGGTTTGAAGTTCCTTCACATTAAAAATAATTATCACATGAGGCGCATAACCCCTTCTCATGAATAATAGTGATCACATGAATCCTCCCCCACATTTTTATATTATTTCATTATTTTATGATACATTCAACATTTTTCCATTCATTGTCAATCAAGGTGTTATATGATCAGTATATGATCTCATGATGGCTTGTAATAATTATCACATATAGTCTCTCTTATTTTATGTGATGCTTCACATAATCTAATTATCATACCAAAGATATCTTTTAAGACTATGATGACATGTATAGGATTCTTCATGAGATTAGGTCACCTATCAAGGAGTATTTTTTTAGATCAAGGAGACTTTTTTGGGTCCCTTTTCAAGATCATGCTAGCTTATCAGTGTGCTTCAACGTGAGTAGTTGTGATATCATGATGAACAAAACCCTTTTCCTAGGAAACAATGACCACATGAAGCCTCCATCTTTTTTTAATATATTTTATTTATTTCCCAAGGGTATTATGGTTATTTTTAGGTTTCTATCACCCAATGTGTTGTGTGATTAAAGAAGATCGTTAGGAAACATTTTCTTGATAAAAAACACCCATCATTATTCATTCATAATAACTAGAGGGATCACCAGAAGGGTCTCGTGCGATCAGGAATATAACATGTGAAGTGTGTGATCTAGGTCCATGTGATTACATTTCTTTATATGGTTTACATGATTCACATGATCCATCCACATGTTCCCCATGTAGCCTTAATTTTTTTTTATGCAGAGAAAATAACACCCACGATTTGGGTATTTCATTAATTCTAGAATTTTCAATTCTCATTTAGTGGGAATCAAAAAATCCCCCCCCCCATATAGAAGTATGATTCATAGGGAAAAGGTCCATATTCTGAGGAGATTAAATAAACTCTTTAGTCCTTGAGTATTCTGATATGTTGTGTATTGTGTAGTATTTGTTCTTCCAAGTGACCTTTGGTATTCTAGGAGACATCCTCTAAATGGGGTGAGGTTTTTTCTGAATCCACCAGTGACTCAAACTCCCAGATCTCACTCAATTTCATTTTTTTATGTGACTACTATGGAATATTTTCCCACAAGATGTATTTATTAAGACCTCTATTCAAGAATCACCTTTCGAGAATCACCTTATTAGAACCAGTACAAAATATCCAATTAAATGATCTCAGTGTGTAACTAATTTTTCTAAATTACTTTTTTAAATAATATGTGACATAATAAATGATAATTTCATTTATAATTTACCCATTTTTTCAAACACATAGCAGTCTTGAAGTGGTGATGGATCATCAGAATTGTATTTTCACATGTTCATATTGCAAATATCATTTTTTTGTTGATTCATCAATGAATAAATTGAAATCATTGATATAGATATATAATATGTAAAAACCTATATTAAAATTTCTAACATTTCATGGGTCTTGTATCACAAATTATTTTTTGATCATTCCAAAATATTCATCAATTATTAATCGTATTTTGGGTCATAAGAACCTATAATACTTTCAAAGCCAATATTTACTTTCTTGAAACATTATCACTAACAAAAAATTCTCAAATGGGTACATGATGATGTTTATTCCAACAAAAAATTGAATGAATAATCATAATCATATTTATGACATCCTTATGTGCCACTCCATTTTGTAGAAATCTTTTACAAACCTGAAGTTTGGGTGGTTTTATATCTAGGACCTTATTCTGATTATTGTCTCAAGGACTTCTATAACGGACCATCTGATGTTGTAATTTAATGACATATAGCTTGGATAATATGCTATAATGTTTTAGTATCTCCTAGTTAAAACCATTTATTATGGGGAGTATATCATTCATCAACCAACATTATTTGTTTAGTTTATATTCATGTGGTAAAGAAATCTTCCATGTAGTATAACATCATGTAGAAAGGATGTATTCCATGTAGTTTAAGTTATAGCAGTATGGAAATAAAAAAATTGGACATACATGTTGGGGATGACCCAAAACACACTATGTTATTGATAATTTTTTTGGTGTTTCCATGGATCATGAGGATTATATTTTTTTCATTAATGAGGGTATGCTTCTAGTTGTTAGGTTAGAGGACCTTATTCTTGGGACCATAGGGATAATATGAATGGTGAAGTAAAGGGGATTCTTACAATATTCCAAGGTCCATGAAATATTTTTGAGGACTATATAAATGGATGGGAAAATACTAGTGTATATGAGCCCACCTATACATTTAGAATATGGTAAGTTTAAATCATGTGTCTAAGAGTTTGATTTGATGAATTATGGAATGGGGTAGACATGACAAGGATCACCCAAAACACCATAAGGTGTTGAGTTATGTGAAAATGACATAGATTCCCACAAATATTAGAGTTCATTTCCTATAATGTGGGGACAATTATAATTGGTAGGTTGGAAGCACTTATGCATGGGCCTATAGGGCATATATATATGTTGAAGTGAAAGAATACCCACACATTTCAAGAAACCTAAAAGATTTGTGAGAATTAAAATTTCTAGAAGATTAATTTGGAAGTAGAGGGAATGATATCGATGAAAGGATTTTGGAATACTATGGTGGTTTAGATTTTAGTTGGAATAATCATTCCCTCCACCATGTGGGTTCGATTCATGTGGAATGGGACATCAAAAGGATCAGGAATGGAGTGTCTCATTCCTGCTTTAAGAAAGGTTAAAGCATGTGGAAAATTAATTTGGAGGATGTTTAATCCACTTGAATATTTTGGTTATGGGGATTGAAAATCATGTTCTAGTAATAGTTGACATAAATGGAGGTGGAAACTGGTGGGTTTAGGATAACCATTAATAATGGAAGAATCCCATATTCCAATCAGTCAGGATAGTAACTAAGATATCTATGGTGGCCTTTCTAGGATGACAAATCCCCTAGGAACATGACTTTGGTTGGGTGAAATTATCCAGTGAGACATAGTGGTGTCCTTTTTAGATTTTTTTATCCCTATTACCAATTTTCTATAGGAAAAACCAAAAGAAGGATTGCCCTAGGTCCATGGGGATCCAAGAGAAGGATACCATCTTGAGGAACTGGTTTTTTCATCTCACTATTAAAAGACAGGATAGTGGTTTATGGAAAATGTAATATTCAATAAGGGTTCAAGTACCCTAAAAGGCGTTTAACCACCTAGTGAACACATTATCATATTGAGGAGATTTGAAAAATTGTTACTCAATCTTTTTTCTGGACAATGGGGTCAATCATGCATTTCTAGACATCTAATGAGGTCACAATGTGGCCCCTAAAATCATTATTCATTGTTTATTTATTTTCTATATTTTTCATACACTATATATAAGAAGTATTTATTGGGAAGAGACGTTAAATTTTCTCAATATGATGTTTTTTACTTTTGAAAATGAAATGCTTTATCTCTCTTTCAATAATAGTTTAGGGTATTTTAATCTGGACCGTCAAATGCTAAAGTTTAAGGTCATACCATTTTCACGAAAGTTCATCCATTTTAAGGTGATGATGCACATGGACCTCATATGTGGGGAATTCTACAAAATAACCAAACTAGGATACCCAGGGTTAGGACTAATCCATCATCCTTTTGAGATGGAAATTGAACTTTTGTATATAATGGATCAAATTTCTCTAGTAATGAGTAATGGCATTGTAAAATCATTTCGGTGATGACCCAAAACACCCTAAAGTGATTCATTCTACCAAAATTATGAAAAGAATCACAAGGATTAGAAATCCATTCCTATATGGAAATGATGACTATGGTTGGTGCGTCTAATTATTTATTTTTATCCTCCTATACCACGTTGAAATAGTTGGTTATCTACTTCCTTTTAGGGAATTTGAATGATTTGTAGCAACTTGAGCTTCTCAAGACATGAAGTGAAATTTATGGGCTGAGGTTCTTAAAATATGATAAAAGAAACCCATACTCTGGTTGACTGGATCTAGGACCTTGTGGTCCATTAATAAGTAATGATGATTGGAGATGGTCAATATAATTTAATGTCATAATGTGGGGATGTATCTATCACTCATTTTAACATCCTCCCACAAGGAAGTTTTCCATGCAATTTAATGTAGTTCTATATGGACATAAGAACTAATATGAAAATGTAGATGATATGATTTGGGAATGTTGTCACTATTAATTGGAGTTTAGATGTTGGAAACACCTTTAAACCATGAATATGCCTATCGATGTATTTTTGTATGTTAGATCCCTTCTTGCATAGATTTATGTCATGCATAATCAACAGATACATAGATATGGACCTTGTATAATAAGAGAGAGTCTATATGAATTAGTCCTCTTTAAATAGAGTAATATTAAATTTTTATTCTTGGTCATCCCTGGGATTCCTAATTCATACTTTTTGGGTAATAATTTATCCACAATCAATTCATTTAAGTATATCCCTATTTATAGATCTGACTCATATATAGTTGATATGATTGGTGGTGATGGAAACACATTTCTAGTACTAAAATAGGGTACCTATGAATCACTTAGTATCCTATGATGGAAATAATAAAGACAAACATAGTTCTTGGACAGGAAACTCTATATAAATTTTCAACCCATTTGCAGATAGGAGGAATTTTCCCTCTATTATTACATTTGGACCGAAGATTGTAGATATGAGAATCACTAAGTAATATTTGATAGAATGAATCATGCCACATGAAGTTCTTGAATATAAAAATCTCTATATAGGTATGAACTGTACTCAGATGGGAATTTTTCCCATTAACGTTGTGGAAGTACCTATAATTAGAGATCCGAGTGTCACTTTGTATCCTATGATTGTAGGAATCAACACGAACATTTTTAAATAATAAATAACCATATACGTAGGTATGGCCTATATGTAGAGGGGGATAATTTTCTTTAGTTGTTGTGGCTGGAACTAGGATTTGAGATCTGAGCATCATTATGTATCTTGTAATGGTAGGAATCAAGACACATGTTTTTTTGGAATATAAAACTCAATTCATAGGTCTAAACAATATGTATAGTTGGGGAATTTTTCCCATTAATGTTTCGGCTAGACCCCTGATTTTATATTTGGACATCACTATGTATCTTGTGTTAGAAGGAGTCAAGACACGTGTAGTTCTTGAATAGGAACCTATTTATGTAGGTGCGATGCATACATCAAAAGAGTATTTTTTCCTATTAATATTATAGATGAACCTAGTATTGGAGATCCATGCTTCACGATATATCTTGCGATAGAAGGAATCAATCCACACATAGTTATTGAATAGAAAAATATATATGCATGTTTGAACCATACACATAGAGAATAGTTTGTTCCATTGATTTTTCAGGTGGAAATAATACTAGGGATACATGTGTCATTACATATCCCGTGATGGAAGGAATCAAAACACATGAAGTTCATGAACATGAAACTCTCTATAAAGGTATGACCCATAAATGGAGGGGGATAACTTTTCCCATTGATGTTGCAACTGGAACCAAGATTAGAGATCATCATGTCACTATGAATCAATTGATGGTATGAATGAATCCTCATGGAGTTTGTGAATAGAAAACTCTCTACATTGGTCTGAACTGTATACATAGTGGGGTAATTTTTCCTATTGATGTTGTGGCTAGACCCATGATTGGAGACCAATACGTCACTATATATCGAATGATTGAAGGAATCAAAGAAATTTTCATCCCTTGAATGGGAAACTATCTCTATAGGTCTAAACTGCAAAGGGAGGGGGGGGGGTTCTTTTTTATGTTATAGCTTGACCCATGATTGGAGATCCGAGCATCACTAAATATCCCATGATGGAAGTAATAAGGCCAAATGTAGTTCTTAAATGGATGTGTTGTGAGAGAGAAACACCAAGCTGAGTTTTATAGTAGGAATGAGATGTCAACCATGCAGTTTAACATTATGTGGTAAGGACCTATACTATTTCTTTTAACATATTTAACTCAATACTATTCTATCTGTGACATGAAATGATATGTCCCGATCATGTAGAGAATAAATTACCAAAATTTTTAAGCCCACATGATCTTGGACTAGCGTGAGAAACAAGGAATGAAAAAGGTTTCTTTCACCATAGATATGCGATTATAATAAAGGATATGGTTATTTTATATCATGTAGTGGCTATTCTAGGATTAGAATCTGAGTATACCTATTTATATAATTAAAATGATATTAAATATATACATAGTTAAATGATAATTTTAACGTCAAATGTGATGGGTGTGAACCATGAGTTCAATATCATATAGTAAGGATGAAGGTTACTAGGTGTGGTAAAAAAGGCATGAATCCTCTTTAACACTATTCATGAGTTTGATAAATCATCCCATGAGATTAATTTGAATTTTGTGAAATGATGAATCTTGTAATGGTTTCGCAAGGTTTTATTTTATTGGTACATAGTTTCAGACTATATTTTAATTTCATGTGATGAATATGTTGTCATAAAATATAATTTCTTATTATTGGGAGAATATGTGTCATGCCTTTTAGTGTCATGTGACAAGGACTTCTCTATGTAGTTTAACATTGTATAGTAAAAATGAATGGTTTCTATATTTTGTGGATGAACACTAGATTTGGTATCCGAATGTCACTATGTATCCTATTATATAATGAATCATGCCACAATATTTTTGTAAGTGGGGAGATTCTCCATCTGGATCTGAATTAGACATAGTGATGGTGGAACTTCATTTTTACTTCACATAGATATAGCTCATGTGTAGTGAGTAATATGTGAAGTAACATTTTATATATAGTTAAACATTATATGGTAAGGAAAAATTTAACCCAATAGTTATAGGTCATATAACAAGGACCATGAGTGTCTCGTAGTTTTTTATCAAATGACTAGGACTACTTACATGTAGTTTAACGTCATATAATTAGGTTGAAAGATGTTGTGCAGTTTAAATAGTTTCTCAAATGGATTATTCTATGATGTTTAAGGTAGTGTGGTAAGGAAGCCTTAAATTTAGATTAATATAATGAATTAAAGGTATATTGTTCATTTTAATATCATATAATGAGGATGGATCATGTAGTTAACATCATGTGATACAGACAATAGATGCTTGATAACATCTATGAAAAGTAATTACTATGGAACATTACAATAGTGGGGGGGGGGGGCATAACACGTTTCACATATATTTTTTTTTTCAATGATTATGCTCCATTTAAGTAGACCTTATTTATGATATAAGGACCTTTCCATTTGGGTTATAGCTTTAGAGGTTTAATTTTCAGTATCATTGGGGTTCTAAGAGCCAATACCTATTATCCTTGAAGCAATGAGTTTAAGATTACATTTTTATTGAAGTCTCGTGTGATCCAATTTTGATGAAATTTGGGGTTGTGCAGTGTAAACAACTCTTTCTCATGAATCCATTCAAACTAATCTATTCACTTTTGTAATTTATCTTCATGTAATAGTGTCCCTAGACAACTTCTTGGAGTGATGGAACTGAATTTTTAAGTAAAATACTTCCTCGTTTATGTACACCAATTAATACGGGGTCTCTTGTGTAGCACTACACATGGTGGTATGATAGAACCATAATGAATAATAGATATTGTCTAGATAATCATTTTTGTCATTGATTACCCTATTATATATTATGTTTGAAATAGTCTTATTATAGGCCTCTATTTTTCCATTTTATGTTGTATGATTGAAGTATGAATGGATTGACTTGATTTTGTACTCCTGGTATAAATTATTCGTCTCATAAGAACAAGAATATGTGTTTTTTTCCATTAATATCATGCTAGGGTCTCTTAATTTAGTAATAATTTGGTAATTTACAAAATTAATGATATTATTTTTTCTAATTATTTTAGGGGTGTTACCTCATCCCACTTTGAAAAGAAGATGGTAGCAAGAAGGATGTACTTGAACATCTCAGCCATGGATAGATGATATGGTCCCACAAAATCCATTACCTAAACAAGAAATGAACATGAATGTTTAGAAGTATGTAGAAATTATGGGTTTTAATTGATGATGATTTATTGAATTTTGAATGAATAAAATTTACTAGTGAATTACACACATTCCTATATAATTATTTTCCATTGTTAAACAAGCCTTCTAATTTGAAGGGATATTCTGGTCCCAGACTAATCAACACTGCATGATCCTACATGAACATCTACTATTACAACTTGAATCTATCCTTCTTATATTTATATGAGAAGGATTCAATCAAATTCATTCATGCAGACGGAATTTTTCTTATTTTTCCCACCCCGAAGGCTAATGTTCAAAGAATGGCACAAAGTATATTCCCTTTCATCTTAGTATAATCAGAGGGTCCCATTTTAGAGATAATTAACTATGAGTTCCATCCATATAGGGGTGCATATTGGTTCATCTCACTCTAGAGAAGTGTTAACATGGTTGATTTTCTCGTTTTCATATATGATGATTGATTATTCCATCCTTTTGTTCATGATGAAGAAGATCACATCATCCTGATGAGGGTTGACCAAGACTATGGCTGTATTTTACTGTGTGTTGGAATGATCATTCTAGGATTGAGGTATATGATGAAACAACGATTTATTAGGGAACTCGATCATCATTCCTTTGAAGAAATGGATTATATGGGCCAATTATGTTTTCATCATCGCATATTTATCTACGATTTTCTTGATCACTAACACAGAATCCACTTTGATGTTCATGTAGGCTATTCATAGTTGTAGGGATAGTTCTAATCTATCAATGAGGGTTTGTAATTGTTTCTTATTATTAGTGAAACCTTTGGATAGTGAGAAAGAGTAAGGAAATATTTCTTTTTTGGGGGATACAAACACTATTACTAGAACGAACCAGTTGAGCTTCAATGTTTCTAGTCTATTATAGATATGACTTCAGGAGACACTATTAAAAATACATCTCCCATGTTCAGGGAGTTTAATGGGAATAAATAACCTATTATTTCCAAATTTCGGTGTCCACTAGTGTGTTTTTTAGGTTGGGATGTGCCAAAAGGAAATCTGCCATGACCTATCTTTTAAATGTCTTTGGAAACATGAACTGGATGTCATATTTTTACAGAATAACCACCCATTGGAAAAAATAACTAGTCAAAATTTAACGGTGGAAAATGTACTTGAGTGGGTCGATACGAGAGACTGCATGAAATTTTTGATGTTACCGGTAATGTATCCGCTTTTTTACCTTTAAAAAATGTGTCTGAGGTCATTCTTCATGACATCAAATATCAGGTCTTAGTACCTATAATCATTTGAATTGGTTAGTAGAGACTATTTTCATTACCTATTACATTTTTTTGTAAGGAGATTACCGATTTATCACTATATCGAAGATACGTACAAGATAATATAATTTCTTTCCACTAGAGGCATCATGACTAGTGGGTGTAGTAAGTACTATTTGAGATTATCAATTGCATCTTGGAATCCCTTGTCCCATTAGTTGGTGGATCCCTTATTCATTTACACCCCTAAGGAGAGAGATTTTTTTTCCATGTTAGATATGAAATTCCAAATATAAGAATGGATTCCTTTGAACTCCCTTAGTTATTTGAGATTTATAGGGGGTAAAATTTCTCATATTTCACTAGTAATTTCTGGGATGACCTCAATTCCATGGTGGTGTACCATAGAGCCAATGTATTTTCCTAATACTACCCTGAAAGAGAACTTTAGTGGATTAATCATCAAAATGCGCTAACACAACTTCCGGAAGATTTTATAAATATCCATGAAGTGATCAAAATGATATCAAGATTTGACTATGAAGTTATTGATATGTAATTATGATATTTGTTTCTAATAAGGGATTAAATATATGATTCTTGTCATGTTGGTAAGTATCACTAACATTATTTAATCCAAGGGCATGACCTAATAGGAAAATATTCATTGCGGTTCTCTCTAGGATGTGGCTTCTTAATCATTAGGGGTCATATTTTTATGATTATACCATGAATACCCATCCATAAAAGAAAGTGTTTGTAATCTAATATTTTTACTAATAAAATGTTTTGTGATCGGTAATGGTAAACCACCCTTTAATAAGTGTAAATTAAGGTCTATGAAATCGATGTAGACCTTGATATGATGTTTATTTTTATTGACAGGGATGACATTGGTGTTCCATTTTGGGCATTTCACTTCTTGTAAAAAGTTGACTTTGATAACTTTATCAACTCCCAACACTACATTAATACCCTTTGAGAGATTCATCCTCCTAGATGCTTTATTGAAACCTCAATGGTCATCAGGTTGGTCTAGGTGATATTTAGAACATTGAGGATCACACAAAGAATTAATTTATAATTCCAAGTGAAGACATATCAATATTTTTAAAAAATGAAATTTACATCTCCTGCTCCTTGATTGGAATGGTGGAAATAATAAATCTAGTCAGTGGGTCTAATTATGTTCCCATGTTCACTTGAATAAGCCCATCTATGGTGGCATAGATTCACTCCTCAAATGAGGGAGGTGTGTTCCTAAAGCCATCATTATCTTCTTATTTCTATAAGCCCTTTGATCAATTTTCAGACCAGCTGGGTAATCCCAGGGCATCTCTATTACTGTCAAAGTAAGAGAGAGCATGGGAAAAGTCATTTTCACCATGAACTACCATAGTAAAATTAGTGATATTCCATAGTGGATTATTTTAATTTATGTTGTCACTAGGGATAAGAGAATCTTTGATATGTGGGATTCATTTTACTACCTCAATCAAGTTTATGGGAAACAAATTATCATTGTAGATCATAATACACAGATTTATTTGGGTGGTTCCTAATCTAATGGGGGATAAAAAATATATATTATCAACCACCATTGGTTATTTTACTTCCCATTTATAGAAACCTACCTTATAATATATGGAATTGCAAGGATCAAAGGGGGAATTGTCCCCATGTTATATACCAACCATCCCATTAATGGGGTATTTCAGACACTAATGAAATTTTGAATGTACCTCCACATGGATGTGAATCCATGGTCTTCAAAATAGGACATTACATGTTGTGTCTTTCTGGATAACCATGAACTCAACATTATATATGAGATCCCTAAATTGATCCTTGATCTTAATCTTTCTGAGAGGTCTCTGATCTCTCTTACCATACCATTGAATGGTAAGATTTTAAAGACATAACTATCCCATTATATATCCCAATTAATTTAGAGTTTTCATATGGATGAGGTTGAACATAGAACCATTTTTAATAAAATTCTTTTGAAATTCAACATTGTTTAGTTTTCCTGAAATATATACGGGTCTCATATGTCCCTAGATAATTTCTTCATTATCTTCATCTATGAATGAGGTATTGAGAAAGAATTATTATGGGATAGTCTCAACATGATAAACCTAATATATAGTGACTTCCATATTGAAGTCCTATGGGAAATGAAGCATTTAAATGAGTGAATCACTGAGTTATTTTGAATGATTTAGAGCATCCAAGATTGAGAATTTAGCTGAGAAAAGTGCCAACTATTTATGAATATCTTACTTTTGTTCTAGAAGATTACAGTTCCCAATGAGGGGTTACTACCTATTATCTGGATCATGATTTGAGGTGTCTAAGATGTATATCCCTGGTTATTAATCAGGTGTTGATTTAGCATATATTTCCAATTTCATGGGAATATCAGTCATCCCCATTGTTTTGGATGATTAGAAAATCACATTTCCACTAGCCAGTCAGGTAAGAAGAATGGGATTAGATGACCACATTAAGGAGTTTTAGAATATATATGTATCTATTTGGATTACTTAAGGTGTCTACCCATGGTATGAATTGTATATATATCTTCCACGGTGATGTGATGAAAGTATGAGGTTTGGCCATTCATGTTCAATCCCCTATTTTCCCGACTCTTGTGACCTTGGCCTATGTATTCCTAATTAGGTATGGGGAACTCATACATGGACATGTATTATTCACCAAAGAAGCGATTTTTTAAGTGAACAATTCTTATAGGGCTAAAAATTATCTCTCCGTTTAAGGAATAATCCCTTTAATAGGGTGGTACCAATTCTCCAGATATTGAAGGATTAAAATTTGATAGAGTAAGAGATTCTATAAGAGATGATCATGACTCTTACTCTTCTATTTAATAACATTTCTAATGATTACATCCACCTATGGGGGGTTTATTAAATGTCACCTTCCTAGGATATGGGTGATTTTTTCATTTGAAAATATGTGCTCTCCGGTTGGCATAATCTATGTCTACTATTTTTTGAGCCATACAAGTATTGAACATTTTTCCACACCTAGATGAAACTTCTTTCCAGTCACCCTCTTTTTTTGATAGGGTAATGTTTACACAAGTACACTCTGTAGGGGAGTCCTCAAACATCACTTATCCCAAATCAACCATTATTTTTACAATGTCTTTAAAGATGAAGATATCCTATATAGTATCACCCAACCTTCTATGAAAAGGGATGCAGTAAAGATGGTTGTTGAGATTGACCTAATTGTGTTTTCTGGGCACTGGTAGCTTGAGTAGGTTATACATCATGTTTGTAAGGAAATAAACAAGCACCTTATCATTTTGGAAGAAGTATTATTTATTAATCTATTTCTAAAATTTTGGGTGACCTTGATCACTATTTACTTATCGATGAGGGTGATTTTGTTGCTGTTTTCATTCGATTGGAGGAACTAGATGATTCGAGTCCTTACTAGGTTTATGATTGAGAAAATATAATTGTTTGAGGGTAAAACTATATGTCATTGCCACACCAATAAATTTCCCTATTCCAAGGGCATGGGATGTGAATTTTCTCAGGCATGTTAAATGACATCTTCTAGACATCATTATATTTCTGAAAACTCGTGGAATCTTCCTAGATAGGTCATCAAAATCAAAGGTATTTCTATATAATCTTGATGTTTTTAGAAAAATCTCAAATAATTTATCTTGCTAGAGAGGGATTCTGAGTTAATAGGTTAAACCCTTCCATTTGGGAAATAATTTTTGAAACCCTCTTATTCTCACATTACATTCAGTTCATGAGGTTGGAAATTTTAATTTTCCTTAGTGTAGAGTGGAATTGATAAATTAATTAATGAAAAATGCCTTCCCATCAAGAAATGGATCTTACATGAAGACTAATATTCCAACCAATGTATATCCCACCAAATGTTGTACAAAACATCTCATCTTGGTCACCTCCTACTGATCTTGTGAAAAAATAATTATGATTCATGAAGAAACGAAGTGTTTGAGATGTTGTTTTGGTTCTCCAAATCTATCAAATGTTGATAATGCATGTGTTACGAAATTGGGTGGGAGAAAAGTTTCATCCATCAATTTGAGATATGACTTCTTCTTAAGATGAACATGTGTACAATTCCGTTCCCTGACTGCCCTTTGAGCATCCATGGATTTAATGCAATTGAGTAGGTCTAGAGTTACCATTGTAGGGAAAACCTCCCATACATATGTAGTGGGTGAGACTTGATGAGGTGGAAATGTTTTCATATCCTACAAAATCATAATACATGATAACATGAAAAAATCATCCTAGTGGGGGAGAGGTTGTCTCCATAATGGAGAAAATTCATAATCATTCTTCAATTCCACATTTTTATAGACCGTATACCATGATCTAGAGCCAAAATAATGATTTAGTTTCTTTCTTTTAGACATATTATCACTATTTTTTTATATGAGAGGAATGACATCTATGTCAAACTAAAGATGATACTTAGTGGGAATGTTTCTTATGAGTAGTTCCTCATTAATAAATCTGATAATTTGTATACATTTATCATATTTTTGAAGTCATTCCTTCATAGAAGAAATATCATCTCGTCAAGGTGGTGAGTGTGATGTAGCCACACATTTCCCATTATCTATAGAGGTGCTCTCCCATAGAGTTAGAATTTCATTTTTAGTGGTTTCATGTTCTAGATCCTTCTCTGATTCCACGAACATGCATTGTTATTTACTGCATCTAGATCACCCTACTCTCGAGGTATGTTTTTTGAATTTCATCCCTATTAATTTATGTCTTGATCTACATCTTATGTCATATTGATGGTATCAATATTCATTGATGTGTATTGGGAAATGGTAGTTATCCCATTACTCTTAATGTAGTATGGAGATTATGCATTGCTTAATCATCCTTCAAGGGTTGCATCATGGTCATTTTTCAAACCCTCATCTGTATTCAACCATTTTGGATTATGAATACTATGAGGTTTAATTTTCTTTTCCATATGTTCATCATATCATGGAATGTGAATAATGATATTAAGGGAGTTTACAATGATAGTTTTTTAATGGGACCCAAATAAAAAAGGGTTTTCCTATGGTTAGATTATTGGAGGGGATACTGACCATTGATTTTTACCTCTCAACAAAGAGATGAATGATTCCTTCCAAGGATAAGATAATGATGAAAGTATCCCCATCCCTATGAGTTTGGCCGGACTAGGGGGCACTATTAAATTTTTTTTGTCATGTTTATGAGGACCTGATAATTCTTCTTGAGTAATTTATTTCTCTTTCTATGGATGTTGAGGTATAAATGAACCCAGACTTTTGGGATGGGGTTGATCTGAATCTGCCATATATTTTTACAGGACCCTATGGAGGTGTGATGAACCTGGTGATGCTGATTGAGATAAGAATTACCCTATCCCTATGGGATGGTGTTGACTTATAGCTATTTAGGATTATTCCCAACCCATATTCGGGTTTAATGACCTAAGGGTGTATGAAGTGGTAAAAAGATATGTCCCTCTGGGATGGGTTCACTCCTAGATGACTTCTATGGTATCTTTTATTACGATTTGTTCAATTTGGAAAATTTTTCTCATGTATGATGAGGGTGGAATCGAATCCTCTGAAAGGAGGAATTTTCTATGAGATATTTTTTGGGTTGACCAAAATTTCAGTTTCCATGTATGAAATGAATTCCCTCCTTTTCAAGGGGTATAAATTAATAATATATTCCAAGTCCTCTCCCTCCATTCAGGATGCATTTTCATATTTTAAATGAGGATAATTTTTTATATTGATCAAATTGATCTTACGTCACTCAGTCCCTTAATCTTTCATAAGGATATGACCTTATAGGAAGCCTTATCAAGAAAAAACTTCTGTTCTGGGGACATAGTCAAGTGCCTCTCTCAATATTTACTCCATTCATAGATGTGTAAGTATGATGGAGCTTGGGAAATTAGTTAACTAAGAGTTTTCATGAAATGGAGAACTACATTATGTAGATGTTTTTTATGATCTTCTATCCTTCGGTTTTGTGCTAGAGAGAACACAAACTTGAATAGTTGACAATAGATAGTATTTATGCTCTAAAGATCACCCTCATATCCTTGATAAGTTAGGTGTTTACTATTTAGTGGAAGATGATTTCCCTATATATTTTAGTGCTGTTAAGGTGTCCACTCCTTCTCTAGATCATCTAAAATATCATTTTTTGATGTAGAGATGGTCCAAAACATGGTGGCGAGGTTTTTTTCTAGATAACTCTATCCATATATTCGTGGTGGATTATTCTTCATCTGATTTATATACATCTACCAGGTCAGATAATGAGGATTCTTCTATGGGTCTCCTACTGATCGTAGTGATGTGATGATGATAATTGATGGAAGATTATTCATGGTTAACCCCGTTGTTTTGTGATCCTCTCTATACAATGGTGTCTATGTTTTGGGAACCTATCTATACAGAGGTGTCTAGGAATGGGGTGGGTTTTCTTGTTTGGTGAAGATATCACCTTTGGGAAGTTGACCATGGTAGGTGTCAGTAGTAGAATCCATGTGATCCATATACACACTACCATGAGGAAGAATATTGATGTAATGACCACCTTCTATTTAAATTGAAGATATGAAAGACCCTTGATTTGTTGAGTATATAAATCTAACAACCTCTAGGACATTGGCATGGAGGAGATTAGTGATATAAGACTCAATTTACACCTTGGATGGAATATTAAGACCTACATTTTGGGGTCAAGAAGGGATACCAACCTACTACATGAAATCTACCAGTATATGTTGATCATCGTCTGATGTTGTGGGAATATGATCCCATGAATGAAAAACAACATAATTATGCTACTGGTATTCAGAATTATTGGTAGGAATATGACCCTACATATGGGTGGTTGTTATAATATGATGGTAAACCCTATATGAAGCTGGTTTATGAGCCCATTTAAAATATAAGTTCCCTGCAAAATATTCTTCCAGACCCCAGTAATGGGGGAATTAATATGAGACTCCTCCTATATCGTCTCTAGATTTTATTGTTGTAGTCATTGATAAATTAGTGCATGTATATGATCATAGATTTTCTGAGCTACTGGAATATGAGGAGTAGCTTCATTGGTTGGTATATGAGCCTAATACGAGTTTATTTCAATGTTATCCTTAAAAATCATGCTTGTAATGAGGATATAAACTCAGTATTGTGAATTTAGAATATGCCAATAGTATTTTTTGATAGGAATATGAGCCTTTCCAGAGGCATGTGCCACACCCACGTGGTGCACCCAAGACGTAATAGTTATATGATCCCAGACCTATTTATACGAAGTATTCTATCAATATTTTTTGACAAGAATTATCATATATACTAAGGCATGTTCCAAATTCAGTTGGTGAGACCTGTTTGGAATACGAATATGACCCCGTCTGGGGCCTCATCCTTTATAGAAATATGATGAAAATCATGTTGTATTAGAGGAATAATGTGTGATTCTCCAAAGTATCCACCTAATCGTATTGATCATGATGAAATAATATTGTGTATGTCATGATAGAAATAAGATCATTTCCTAGTATCGATACCAATTCTGAAATATACAAATGGAGTTTTTAGATGTTTCTAGAATGTAGTGACATATTAGAAAAGTGTGTACATGAATATAGGCCAACACATTTTCCATCTCCAAAATATACTATAATATATATTTAATTGAAGTGGGGATAAGGGCCCATTTTATTCCTCCTTATTACATCAGAATATGCTGATGGGTTTCATGCATGGGGGTAGGGATATAAGCCTCCCCTTGCCTATTTTAGAAATATTCTCAGAGACTTGAAATGAATGAGCATGGATATGATCCTGGTCACTGACTACGACCGGAATATGCTGTTGAGCTTTTTCCGTAGAAGTGGGAATATGAGACCACACTTATTTATCCATAGCTTTATTAACAAAATTATTTTTCATTATAAATCATGATTGGGTGTTGAGGGTGGAAATTTTTTATGTGGTGCCCTCAGTGGATGACTGAGAAGAATTTGAGGGACAATGCAAGTGACATCAGTTGATAGGATCCCTCCTTGAAAGCTAATAAATTTATATGGGGTATAAAACCCCATAATAAAATTTCAATATATAGGTATGGTATTTATTTTAATGATTTCGGGATAAGAATCCAAATATATTAGTGGTGGTGATAGGTGACACTAGTTTAACTATAGATATCCCAGAATGGGATATGCATGTCAACTTCAGCATATGGAGACCATTATGGGCATCCTTGAGGATCAGGATCCTACCATGTTAGTGGTATTCCAAAACTATGTCATTTTATAACTAGGTATGAAGGTTCTAAGTGAGTGATGTTGTTTTGAGACAAGCAGAGGTCACTTTCATAGATGCTGTTCCAAAAAATCCATTTGATGAAGACATGATCTTAGGTCACAATGTTTTTTTTGAGAGTAGTATCTATAGTCATAGTGAATATAATGAACATGGTCACAAATCAGTGCATCATCACAAGTATGAATCATTCTAACTCATCAATGAAAATTTAACATAATTATCTTCTCTCATTTCCCAAGTTTGTAAAATTTTCCCATGTGTAGTTTTCATAGCATTAATGTAATTATTTTATGGGAACCCTAGTTACACTAGATTTTATGTTGGGAACTCCATTTTAATATGTGTCAGAGAATCTAAAAAAATGGTCCAAAACAAGATAAACATATCATTTTTATTATTTGATAGATTTAAATTAGGTTTTCCATATTCTATCATTCAATAGATGAAAGATATTATAGTTATCCCAGAGGATCTAGAGACTTGACGCTCAATGAATATAATTATTTAGTTATCCTATCATTTCATGATTTCACACAGGGTTCACCGTATTTCTTTTCTTATTTGATGATTGATTGTTGGGGGGGGGGGTTCAAGAATAATTTCAAAATTATTCACATATGTTTAACCATTTTCATATTTAATAGAATGTTTTAATAGATCCAATATCTATAACTAGGTACAAATTTTTTTCTAAAGGTAGGTGGTTAATTGCGGTATTAGACCTAGCAATGTTTAGTCACTAACATTGGTGAAGAGGATTCACGTTAGGGGGTCATAAATAACGTTTGGGGGTAATTATATCTTATTATGGAATTCTCTTATAGATTTAGGATATGTTCATGAATCTCTTCCTCATCCAGATATATGACTCTTTGCCCAAATAGAATGACCAGGTATCGATTAATTATATGTGAAAAGTGGGTTCCATTAATGACATCGTCTAAATATATGAGGTTCTACACCCAATTCCCATTACTACATAAGAATTGTAATATGCTTATATTTTGAATCCATATAACGCATCACCCTAGAGTTTATAACCATCCAAGGAGGCGATTGGTGTTATGAAGATGAGATCAAACCATTGTGAGGTGTCGTGTGTATCCTATTTATAATTTGGATAAAAATACACACAGTTCATTTAATTAGTGATATTTAACATCGTATAGAAAGGAAATATATGAGGCTACTTAATCATTGGGCATTGAGCATGAGCTTTAGGAAGGAATCCTACGTATCCTATTTAAACAGGAATCAGAGTCATCATAGTTTGATCACTGTGCAATTTAACATGATGTCGAAAGGACATATATGAGAGAACTTATGCATCATGTGTTGAGATATAGCCTTAATAAGTATTCCAATGTATCCTATTTAGATATGAAGTTAATTATTCATATTTTGATCTCCATGCAGTTTAATTTTATGCAAAAAGAAAATATATGAGGGCACTTAAGACCTAGATATAGATCTGGAGCCTTAGGAAGGAATTATAATTAAACAATCTAGAAAAGAATAAAAGTCATCCTAGTTTTATTTTCCATAAACACAGTGATTAGAGGTTACATATGAATAATTCCAACGAGGTTTATTTCCCTAGGTTTTACCAATCTGGTAATGGATTTAGGACATAAACCATGGTGGATTCCCTGGTATAGGGATGACCGTATCACATCATTGAATGAGGATTACACACAAACGATTCCCTAGATAATGGTTGTTTATGATGAGATTTATATTATCATTTCATGTCTCCAAGCCAATGTGAGTCATTCTCAGTGTGATAAACAAGGGATTACAATTGACCAGACTCAATACATATGGATATGGTACTTACACACTAAGGAAGCCCTAGAAGAGAGTTTTGTATGGAGATAATGCCCTTGGAAGGTATCATACATATCAAATTTATATGGTATTTTGGTCCCTAGTAGTTCAATGAGTTTTTTTATTGGATAATGGATAAAAAATAATGATAATCCCTTGAGTGATTATGGGTCTCGGAGGTTGGAGCGTCTGAAATGTGGAGGGTATTACACCAAGGTGAATGCCTATTTGAATTTCAAACCTTGGAATTCCATCCTATGTGTTGTATTTATATGACCAATTTTTTTCCTCATAGTTTAATTGGTTTTGTGTTCAAGTATGTCTTCTATAAAAGGATATCATGTCCTAGGGTGCCTACTTGATATGCTTTATCTGTTGGGGATGTCTACTGTACATGTTTCGATTGGATGCCTATCATGTATGAGGATTTAGAAACATGTATTGGGGTGTCTTTATTACATGTGTTGAGTGTATTCCTCACATATCCAGATTGCCTATCTGAAATGTTCTAACTGTCTGACTAACATGTATTGATTATCTATTAGTCATGTCCTAAGTGACTGTCTAATAAGGCTGATGCATCCTCCCGACATGTCGTTATTATTTGTCTGACATATATTGAGTGTCTTCCCAATAATGACAATGTATCTACCTAACATGTCCTAATTTTCTATCTAATATATCTCTAATGTCTCTAAGAAAAGGATGAAATTCCCTATGGAATTTCACATGATTAAATTATCCCATTTATAGGTCTTCCGCCTGATCTGGTTGACATGTCCAAAGGACTGTATCATGACCCATTTAACATGTCCGGAGGACTTCACAAGACTTGGATGACATGTCTTTAGAACTACATATGAATTGGATGACATGTACAGAGGAATTTGTATGAATATTTTAAAATGTCTAGCTGTTTTCACGTGATCTGATTAGCTAGTACGGAAGAATTCACATAACTTGTATGTCATGTATATATTAATTTTGAAGTCTTTTCCAAAATGTCCAGGTTCCATTGTGCGATCTAGATAGGTCATCCAAAGATCATGATGCCTTCACATGAAAATCAACATATCCATATTCATGGTAGTCTTCCATTATTTCAACCTTTTTTGTATAAATGTTTTAATGTGGGTCAAGAATTATCACATTGAGGTTTTGTGTTACCAAGTCAACATCCAAAGGTTCCTTTTCATAATCTAGATGGCGCACGATAGGTCCTTCACATGATCATAAAGGTGTTAAAAAAAGAGAAAATTCATCTTGAGTAGTCCCTTAGGTTGTTCCTTGGGTTTTACCTGGCACAATACCCTTATGATATCACGAAGTTCCACTCTAACACATCCTACATTCTATACATTCATGGGTGTACCATGTGTCAGTGTACATGTAGTCCTTTTTACATCGAGGGGATGAATTTATAGGCCTCACCTTTCTAGTTATATTCTTCCATTCATGGTGTGTATATAAAATTTATGGGTTTTAGTAATTGGATGGAGAATCACATGATTCTCTTCATTGGACCACACCATGGATCATCCATAGTGTCATATATGTTTTTCATGATACAAAATGACCATGAGAACACTTCGTCATGTGGAAAATTTATTGGTCGTTCAACATGTCAATGGGATTTCACATGATCATGTTGACATGACAAATAGCTTTCAAAAGATCAAAATGACATTATGGGAGTCTTCACAACACCACGAGGCCTATCAAATAGGCTTTCTTGTGATTAAAGAGACTTGTATAGGGTTCTTTGTGATATCAAGATGGCTTGTTAGAGAGATTTAATGAGACCAAGGTGGATTGTTGGAGGGCCTTTATGAGATAAATAGTGACCACATGAGGCACATAACCCCTTATCATAAAAAAAATACCTCATAAAGAGTCCACATTTTTTCAATATTATTTCTTTATTTTGAGAGACATACATCCTTTTCCCATAGATTGACTATTATAGAGTTGTATGACTAGTAATGTATCATTCAATGGACTACAATAATAATCACATGAATTCACTATACTTTTATATGATGCTTCAAATGATGAATTTGACATGAAAAATGGCTCCTGAAATATTATAATGGAATGTCATGGAGTCTTCATGAGAGCAAGTTGCCTATTGAGGAGGATTTTGTTTGTTCAATGAGACTTGTCTAAGGAAATTCATGGGATCAAGTTGGATTTTCAGTGAAATTTCTAATGATCAATGGTGATCATAAGAGTTTCATAGACCCTTCTCAAGGAAAAAATGAATTCATGAAACCTCCATCTTTTTTCAATTTTTTCTTTATTTCACAAGGATTATCAGGTGATTGGGAGGAATCTATCACCTGATGTGTAATATGATTATAGGAGATTATTGCAAAACAATATCTTGATAAGAAATACATGTTCAAATACCTTAGAAAGAATATGAGGGATCTTTAGAGGGGTACCCCATGATCACAAAAAAAATCTTGCGAAGGGCATGATTCAATGTCATGCAATTATTCCTCATTTAGGGGTCACATGATTCATGTGTTCCAACTACATGGTCCCTATTTATCTATGATTATCCTTCCTTATTCTTATCGAGAAAATAATACCCATGAATTGAGTATTTCTTCTGTTCTAGAATTGTTGATTATCACTTAGCATGTATCAAAACATGAAAACTATTTAATGTCTTGATGCTTGGACTAAGGATCCTATTTTAAAGTCGTAGAGTTTGAAACATGGGTAATCATTTGGCTTTCAACCTTGTTTGAGTAAAAATCCCTCCCAACTCCAAATAATACATGATCCAAGCATGATGTGAGAAAATAGGTGAGGTACATAGTTAGCTACACTTGCAGGGGTGAAACAATCAAGGGGAAAAGAGACAAAATGTCTTATGATGGTAGAACATGAATTTCAAGAACTAGATAGTGAAAAGGGGATGAATGATGGGCATGTAACAGATGTTGAATATGATTGAAATAATTTTTATACCCTCATGTCGATCAATTATGCGTAAAAGAAATGTGGGATCAACCATTGAATGAGTGAAAACATGGGAGTTTCCATATGTTATTGAGGAACCATCAATGAGTGAGACCAAAATGGTAGGTGAGCTAGTGTTTCCAAGAACCATTTCCATTAGAGATCCTGTTCAGATCAACAATACAATAATTTTTAAAATAAAATAATAAATTAAGAACAAAATTAATTTTGGGGAATGTCTTCGAGGGATTGTTGAGTGTCCTGTGATCTATTCCTCCATGCTCTAAAATACATTGGAAGACTATACTATTAGGAAAGGATCAAGATCCGACAAAAAGGGGGAACCATAAAATTATTTAATAGTAGTGATATACGCAATATGTGATATGTAGGAATATATAAGTATCACAAGAGAATGGTAATCATGCTGTTTGTAGTTATGGAATGTTGTATTGAAGGAGACCGACACCGGAGCAGTTGCATCCTCTCTAGACTAGATATCAAATAATCTAATATTGGTCATATGAATCATCTTATGTCCCATGAATAGGGTAGGTCTATAGTTTAACAATGTGTATTGAGGATGTTGGTAGTATTCATCCCATACATTTCTTATGTGGAAACCCATTTTAATATGGGGTAAGGATACATTTTAACATTTTTTCATGAGGTCGGTTTATCCTATGGTCATCCCTTATTTATCATATGAGGCATCTTAATTTCATACCGGGTAAGGATAAATTTTAACATCATATGATGAGGATGTTGGTTTGGTTCATCTCAAATTTATCATATAACATATCCGAGTTTTTTATCGGTTATGTACATAGTTTAACATAATTTATTAAGGATATTGGGATATGATATTTAAAATTTTACAACTCAGAGTAGGGATTCTAATATTTTATAGTCATGGAATTCAGTCAAAAGTAGAAGTAACTAGTTCAAGATAATATAGCCTGGACCATAAGGTGTGGGTGCCTTAAGGAGTCTTTTGTGGTATGAAAGAGTGATAACCTAATTAAATAGGGATAAAGAGACCCTCTACAACATAATACTTCACAAATCATACCCAATTCAATGTCAAAAAATCAAGGAAATTCACTATTAAGAGTCAATGATGGGGGATGAATCAATAAAATGACATATAGTCTTCATTATGTATCCCAGGGGAATGGGAATCAAGCCACACATAGTTTTAGAAAATAATGTGGTAGGATACCAACATCAGTTAGGAGGAATCTTATCTATAAGAAAAATTTATCATCTCATATTTTTGATATGAGGAATCCAAAATTTTTGTGGGGTAAAGATAAAATTTAAATTCATGTGATAAGAACATTGGTTTGGTTCATCTCATATTTATCATATGAGGCATCCATGTTTTTATGAGGAAAGGATACAATTTAACATTGTGTGCAGAAGATATTGAAGAGGCCTATGAATTGAGTTTCCCATTCTCCCTTCCACATGTCAGGAAATGAGGTAATCACTTTCGTCCAATGGGTCATTTAATATGATTTAGTTATCATACATCAAGATGAGTCCCGAAAATATTTGGAATCACTAATTCCATAGGTAATGGGTGGTTTTGTGATGAATTTAGATTTAGTATTGAAGATAGGAAGTCCAAGAATCACTACATATCCCATGGGAATGAGAATAAATCAAAAAAAATTTCATGAAAGAGGAGGGGGAATTGGTTTCATGAAACACCGGGGATGAATCAAACCATGTGAATAAGGGGATGTTGCACATTGTTAAGGTCAAAATGCATGGACCTATGGGATTTGGAAAATAGTTTAAATTCTTGAAATCCGTAATTGGGAAGTGTATGTTTTATGTACATTTGTGTGGAACAAATGAGGTAAAATATGACTTTAAAGTATTATTATGAAATCCCATATTAAACATGAATATAATGTAATAAAATTCACATAGCATATGGTCATAATTTTTAAACTATAAGTGGGGTCAAGGGGATTAATTTATATTGAATTTAATTTCTATTCCCATCCTGGGGTGGGGTTCATGATGAGTTAGTGGCTCGTACTAAAGACAATAGTCTAGGAATCACAATAATAATATAGGAATGGGAATCAATGCACAGGTAGTTTTGAATCTTGTAAAAGTAGAATACTGGTGTTAGAAGTGGGGTGGTGTCCTCATTGGCGTGGTAATTAAGGCATCCCATTGTTTCCATGGAAAATCTTATGATTATTTAACGGATTAAGGATATAGTTTATCATCATGTGTTGAGTAAGTTTGTTTTTTTGATCATTCACTTGGTATATGAAGTATCTTGTGTTTATTTCATAGGGTAAAGCTTTATTTTAACATCATTCACTGAAGACATTATCTTGTTAGTCATTTCAAACTTGGTCTATGTGGAATAATTTTTTTATTTAATATGTTAAGGTTAATGTTTAACATCTAGTTCTATGGATTTTCACTCATTAGTCATCCCAGAATTTGTATGTGAGGCATCCTATGTATATTTCATAGGGTGAGACTGCAGTTTGATTTCATACAATAGTGATGATGGGGATTTATGTATTTTATCGTCACAATTCATGGAATATTGTGTTTATCTATGTTTAACAACATAAATCTTGGAAATTAGTCCAAATAGCTTATGGTCACAAAGATTCTTTCATGGTTTATGTAGTTTAATGGTGTGTAGCTTTGAACATGGTATTCACGTGAATTAATACTAGATAAACATAACATAGCGGTAAGTGTGATACACTCTCCTTCCATAGTGATTAAAGAGTATTCTAAATTTGAATAAACCTTATGGATAATGAAAGGCTCTTCTCGTTTGGGATAAAACATTAGTAGTTGTTTTTATCAGGTATTATTATCATTCCAATATGAAGTACCATGCCACCCTTGATGTTGTAGGAGAGAAACATCTTCTGGTTAAAGGCATTATCTATCATATTCTATTTCACCTCTAAGTTATTCATGGTCAGAATCCTATTTTCCTCCATGTATTCTAACTCATCTAGATAGACTTATGCCATTCTATTTAACTTCTTCTATCCTTAAATATCCCTTTTAAGTGATTTCAATAGAACCTCAATAAGTAAGAATACCTCAGTTCAATACACCATGGAATATGGGGTTGCATGGGTGTAATTTCAAGTTGTTGTAAGATAGTCCCAATGTTTGTTGGAAGATATTTTTAGTTTAACTCTTTTTGTTCTAGCCCACATTCTTTAAAATATGTTAGAAAGGGTCTAGTGTAACTCCTAATGCTTATCAATTTCTTGATCATGGTAGTCAGAGGTATGTTTTGACCGAATAATATATATAGAACACAGTTTATTTAGCTCCACAACCTGGATTTTGGTGATATTTAATTTGAGAATATCGTGATTCACTAAAAAAATGGATGATATAGGATATATAAAAACCAGGTTATGACTTTCTTGAGGGGAACAATTTTAACCCACTTGTAAAAGAACACTATTTCCTTCAAAATGAGTCTGTAAAATTGAGTTTTCTATAGGGTTATGAACCCACAATGATGACTTCTTATATATAAAATAAAATAGAATATTTTGTAGTGGGAAGATGATTCAGCAGTCGATGTTAAAATTTATCCTTGGCATAACACATATGACACCTCTTGGGGAAAACAATGCTGTTGTAAACCAAGGTGAGAAAAAATTAGACCAACCATTGAATTTTGTGTGAGTGCTTCAATATTTATTGATGGGTACTGTAGGATCTGGCATGAAACTATTGAATGAACTAAGGGGATTCGTCTTCATGGATGAAGTGAAGGAGAATTATATTTAACCAAAACACATAGAGTGTTTTCTCTAGGTTATGACTATAGTTGATGGTAAAATGGGATGCACCCTAGCAGATTAACTCAGTCTCAGCTTGGTCCAGTGGAATAATTCCTCCCTAAAGTTATTAAATAAATGGATTCATCCAATCAAGTGTTTCCTCACACATGGGGGGGGGGGGGGGGGTTGAGGGTCCTAGTGAAAATGAACCAGAAGCTAATTGACATTCCATTTGGTTTCCATAATCTGAGGTGGTGTGGGAGGTGACCCTCCAGTGTTCCTCAAGAATGCCCAGGTCATCCTGGTCATGTTTGAAAATATATGCATCTATACATTTTGAATCAATAGGCCAGCCAATCTATGATTGGGGAACATGGTTCACCTTGGACTATGAGGGGATTTAATCCATCATCTAATGGGTACATTCCAACATGGTCATAAGATATATATTTCTAATTATGTAGTCACACTTGAATTATTTTATTACTTGATAGAAGTCTCTCTTCTTGTGTAAATAGGGTACATCAATACAAAGGGCTAACTCAAGACCAGTAATGAGATCCTGATACCATGTATAATTTTTGGTGAAACCTTTTGACAATAGGAATGAGTACTCAATTATGGCTTGTGAAAAAGTGATGAATACGATCTTAGACCTACCCAGTCAATCATGGTGTTTTTAATACTTCTACCAGTTAGACATCAGGAGGCACCATCAAAATTTACATTCCATCATGATAAATCATGCTCCACTGAGTGAATAGATTCATCTAGGAAATCAACCTCTAGAGGTAGTACTTCAGGGGTTGTATGTGTTTCTAGAAAGACTACCAGCACCTTTCCTTTAATGAACCTATATGGAAAGAACCAGATGTAAAACTACTATAGTATTACCTCCCAATATTCCAGTCATCCTGTCAACATGGGGAAATTAATAATACATATTTTTGTGGATCTAACCAAGACACCAACAATATGTCATGGTGCTACAAATAATATTACAACTTCTTAACTGCACAGACAAGTGGAAGGAAACTCATCTCAATGGGGGAGTATCTAGTATCCATGTGGAGGAGAATGCGGCTAAGATAGTTTATGAAGTTTTCTCAACCTTAATTATTTTTTGGAAAATAAGGGAACCTAGGGGCCATTCTAGAGTGGTCACCTATAGGTGTAATTTTTTTTGAGATAAGTGACATAAAAAGTAGAGGCTGTAGTAATGACAGATTTTTATTGTTAAAGGAATTAAAGCACTCCTTATCCAAATGGTAAACAACACTCATTCATGATACTCAAGAAGGTATTACACTACCCGTACAAGTTTGTGATAAATTATAAAATGTAGGCTACTTTTCCTGGTAAGCCTCTAAATTCTCGGAGATTTATCTATGGAGGAATTTTATTGATAGCTTTGATCTTCACTGTTTCAACCTTGAGGCCACTGTATCATACAAGAAAATGATACATTTTATAGATGTAACCACAAATGGAAAATTCAAAGGTTTAAACCTTAGTTTTATGGAGCGGATGAAGTTGAACAATTTCTCAAGATCCTTGATGTTTTCATGGTTTTATCATGATTTAACCACAAAGTCATCAATGTAATAGCAAACTAATGTACCATGAATCTTCTTGAATATGTCATGGATTGACTATAGGTAAGTGGTTTTAGTGTTATTTAAGCCTAACGACATCACCTGATAGCACAATGTCCCTTGGGGCACCCTAAATGTGGTCGAATAATCAACTTCATTGGAAATCATAATCTGGTTATACCTAAAGTATCTTTCCATGATGTATAGTGCCTATAACCTATCCATATCATTGAATAATATATATTTCACAAAAATGGTAAAATAATCCTTCTAAAAATGAACTTTGAGATTCTAAATGTCAATATGGACACTGATCTTCCCATTATTCATCTTGACTAAGACAATGTTGGATATCCACATGGGGTACTGGACCACTATAAATATGTTTTATTATAACAATATTGAAAACTTTGGAATCATCCATAACACCATGAGAGGGGTGTATATTTATAGCTGTTAGTTTGGACCCACAATTAAGATTACAAGGTAATGAATAGAAACCTGAGGATTTAGACCTGAAATATCTTCATAGCTCAATGAAAATACATTGTGAAAATTTTCAAGAAATAAACATACTTCTACTACTCCACTAGGTACCTGGCTACACTAATTTGTGTCTTCATCCTCAGTACCACGATTTACATGGGTTAACTCATCAATAGTGGTGGAGTCACCCTATTCAAATGCTGGAGGGGATTCTTCCAAATCGACTTCATCAATTCTGATTGAGTGATCTGAGGGATTAGATGACTCTTATGGGTTAACACATCTAGGGGGTCCCGATTTTCTTCTTTGGTGGATACATAGTCCTTGACGAGGGTTTTCAACACTTCTAATACTAATTTTATTGAATCTATAAAGCTAATTTCGTTTATCTTTTGGCTGTGAGGTTTACCCTTAATATCAAAGTAATGGTTACATTTTGACCTTCCATGAGTCTGTATTTATTTTCATAACACGTGAGAATTCCATTTAGTAGTGGGAATGTGATTAAGTTCGCATAACTTTAATGGATTAGGGTATTCTTGTTTTAGTCAGGCCAATCCACTGTATGAGATTGAGGTAATCTGCAAGCAATAAGTTTTAAGGAGATAATGGAACAACCCCCATGAATAGAAACATGGTATCTAACTGATGAATTGGGATGAAAACTACATC
The DNA here is from genome assembly GCA_963277665.1 of Viscum album. NCBI lineage: Eukaryota > Viridiplantae > Streptophyta > Magnoliopsida > Santalales > Viscaceae > Viscum > Viscum album. The sequence goes on from OY728158.1 coordinate 330,116,682, forward strand.
TTTCACATCTTTCTATGGATCAAATGTAGTGTCAATTTGAATGTTTTGGGAACTGAAGCACTCCACCATTTGTATGATACTTCATTACATACCACTTGTAGTAATAAATATCCATATAGCAGGCCCCACAAGATTCAAAGTGGGATACATCAACCTAGAGTACCCCTACTCAAATATTAACAAAGTATATGAGGTATTGGTTATATTAATAGGGGATCACTTCCTATAAATGAATATAAGGACTTCCCAACATCAAATTTTATGTAGTGTCCTATGAGACTACCATATATCAAATTATTAATACTAGGTTACCAAATTATATATCTAGATGAATGTTTCCTTGTAGTTTTTGTTCACTATTTTTATAACTATAAATTGTTAGGTTGGAGGGACTAACATATTATTCCATACATACCAATATATGGGGTGTATTAGATAGAATTATATTTACCTCAGATCCAATATCCACTATGGAGTAGTGGATTTATAGGCCATTAAACTTACATATGATATATTGTGGGAACATGTTACCATGAATGGTGAAAAACATTTATTCTATGGAAAATGAGATAATTGATTGACATTTACCACCCTCGGCCTCCTCTATTGTTTAGGAATCAACCACAAATACCTCATCCTCAAACTAAATGTGTATTTTAGAAGTTTCGAGAAGGGCATCACACATTTACCTTTTAAGGTGGAGTGCCTCATGAATAAAAACCCTTTGTGTATTTTTGAGAGGTTCTTTATAAAATAATACACCCATTTAAGGGACATATTTTTCCTTGTGTAGTGTCTCTCATTAATAAGGGGTATAAAATTTCTATTAGATTCATCGTTAGTTCATGGATATTACTAGTGATGTTCGAATTATATATAGATTGTCTTCTCTAAAAAAATGATGGTTGAGTTTCGGTTTACCACGGTCGGGACCTCGATGGATGAGGATTATCATGGTGTACTTTTGGATGAGGAACAAGGTAAATAAAAATAGTTGTATGCATATGTATACCTAACAGTGTGGACCAAGAGAGAAATTCATGTTGATCCCTATAAAAGGCTGGATGTGAAGAATCATTATCCAGGAAAACATCTTTTTAATCCCTAACATGAGTATTCCATCATCTATATTTTCCTCTACCTCTCCTTTTATGCCATCTATTGAAGGTTCCCAAGGAGTCCGCAAAGAATTCCTCATTTTTTGGCATTGTGAGGTGGTCCACTAATTCAAAATCATTTATTGTGAATTATTATTTCTCATAAACAATGGAATTTTCTAGGGTTGGTGTAACCTGGGGCCAAATACCAATGTCGGAGGCATCAAATCTCTACGAGTGGGAGTTGGTTTTAGAACTTCTGGGGGACTATTACATCCCTTATGTCATCAGTGTATGTTGTTTTGAGACTTTGGAAGATGCAGTGAAGATGCAGAAGAAACATTCCATGGAGGCATGGCAACCACATATGGTTATGGATTCTTCAAGAATTTGAATATGATACAATGGTTGAGAATGACTATATTATGTGTTAAATTGTCATTTTAACTCTATATCTCCTGGTTGGGAACTTATTTCCCCACACTAGATTCTTCACTATCATTGTTAGGGTGTGATAAGGCTTGTGTAACATATTCTAGAATACCTCCCAACAAGATTAAGATGTGATATAATATTTACCACAGATAATATTTGAAGACAAATATTTATTTTATAGTGTGTCCACGGATTTTGTGATAAATGCAGTGATTGAATTGACCAATGAGTTAGGCCTCCCGAGGTCTCCTGCATTTTGGAAACATTACTATTAACTTTTATAAGAGAAAATGAAATATCCTAAGACCATTAAATCTTTGATGTAAAAAGTATTATTTCTATTTTTTGAAAAAGGGTTCATGGGTTCTTATCCCTAATGGGAGTACAAGACCAAATTTTCTCAGTGACACAACTGTGCTTGGTGAGGCTGTGTCTAGTGGGGCTATACAAAATTATGATCCTGTTGTTAAAGGTTCAGAAGGTGTACTTTCATAGGAACCTCTACATTCATAATAGTGGATGTATTTTCTTTTATAGTTCTTATTATAGTATCAGTAATGTTCAATGAGAGATAATTTTGTTTTTCCACAAAAACACTTGTTCCGGATGTTGATCTTTTTCAGAGAACACTCAAAATATTCCAGGTAGTTTAGGGATAAGATGGTATGGAAAAAATTATTTATGGCATTCTCTATCCACATCGAAAGAATATGTTCTTGGAAAAACATTATGTTGAGAAAATACTTGAGTCCTTTAAATTGGATGAAAATGTCTGTGACATACTCATTAAGCCTCTTCTTGAATTTAAAGATGATGAAATGCTCATCTTGCATAATATGGAGCAGAAATATTAGAGGAAATGTCTAAAGAGGACCTCCCAAATAGAAATAGAACCTTTGGAAAGATGTATATACTATAAGATTCCCGGACCTTCTAGATCCTTGATAAGGTATCAAAACATGATGGCATCCTACAATTATAAATTACCAAACATTATATCAAAACTTGAGGTAAAGTGGGATAGATGCTATAGTGGGTCACCCATACCATTAAATAGGGGGAATCATGGATTAAAAAACTATAGGGGGACTCAAACAAGGTCCACCCATGTTGGGTATGCCATTCCATCAAGAGGAAAAACCAACTATCGTGTTTCTATAGCATTGATATGGGAAATGAGAGTATATATCACATCAAACTAGAAAGTTATTTTGGCCACCATTGCATTTACCAGATCATAAAATCATGGTGAAACATACCTTTGATGCAAAAAAAGACAATTATTCTTCCTAGTTGGGGTGGGTGACTCATTTCTTGGTCGTTTACTATAGCCCTTCATCTTTTTCCCTGAACAGGTGCCTGAGGCCACCATGTATAAATTGGGGTGTCTGACCAAGGTGGACTAGATGAACCATCATTGGGGAGATGAGGTCCTTTATGATGTTTTCAAGATCTGGGTACTCCTAAAAAAATCCATATAATTATCTATTTATATTCCTCACACACATAGAGTAATGCGACTATATTGGGACGGACTAATGTTTTAAGGTAACCATGGGTTTTTCATTGAGATTAGTGTTCCTGTTTTCTTTTTCAATAAATTTTATAGAAGAAGAAAAAACTCATTGATCAGTGGGGGTATCCTGAGGCCCAGTGCATATATTTTGTGATGAGTGAATATTCCTATTAAGGGGTCTTCTTAGTATCATGTCACCAATTATGGAGGTTTTTCCCTCTCATGACCTATGTCCGCAGACCTATATCTATGATCCTATATTATGTAAAATATGAAAACATTATTCATAGTGTTAGTCATATAAGATATTTAATTATTATAGGGATAAATGGAATGAAGAACCCATTATATTCATGGGATAGAGTTTAAAAATAGGGAATCATACTTTCCCCTAGCCTCTGATTTATACATATTGAGACGCCTCTTGACGGACACATGAAAGCACATCATGGATATTAATACTGGAATCATGAAGAGTTTTTTGGTAGCTTTATGATACCATATTATGATCTATATGGAGTGAAAAAATCTAAACCCTATTTCACTGTGGGTGAATGGAATCGAGGTGATATTTTCTCCCTAGGTAAGAATGTTGATGGTCTTGAAGAAGTGAAACATATCCCATATATTATAGAGGAAACAAACATCCATGTTCATTGTGATGGACTATGGGATGAAAAACAATTGGGTCTTTAGGTGGATAAAAGATGACTCACAGCCCGTCAGCATCCAAAATCACGAACAAGTCCTCTTACTCACTACCAGGGAGAAAAACCTTCTCCTAGTCAGCCCGTGCCTCAATTATTGAAGAACAAGATAAGGGTGGTGGTATTGATGCTGACTTTATTTGCTTTTATCCTACTAATATACGGGGTTCCACATGGTTAAAATATTCTCTACATGATGATATGTATATTAGAGGTGGATCCAAATTCAATATAACATCTTTATAGGATGTGGTGTTTACCACTTCTTCATGATCAAGGTTGACAATATCCCTTTCACACATATAATAGTGCTCACCGTTATATGAGGCTTACAACCAAGACCTTGAAATCAGTCCAACTATTTTACATGGAGGTAGAGAGAAGGGAAATTGATGGTGATAGATGTAGTTGAACTGTGAGTTCATGGAATGAATTCAGAACATCTTCAACCTATAGGTATCTATGGAGGGATTTAGGGACCTTATGTACTTATGATTCAGAGATCACAAGACATAATTTATGGGCTTATTACCCCGAATATGTAACAGTGGGTGAAGGTTTCTTCATTGAGTCATCTAGAACATTAGAGTATGAAAGGTATCTGATGAAATGAAACATCCATAGGTCCCACCATTGATTTCACAAGACTCATTATAGTGCATTCTTCTGAGATATTATTGGGTATCCCCCATGATTTTTGGGGCCTGCACTCTGGGAAAATACCCCATAATGGGTGTTCACCATCCTACCCCATGATGTTTATTCAAATTAGAGAAGGTATTTTTCAGGGGGAGGACCTCAATGCTATTTAGTGGTGTAGTTTGGAGGTCCTTCATACTATCATGTGATGGTGTGAGGAGGACCTCCAAAATGCCATTCCTCATCACACAAAAGATCATAATAGTTTCCAAAGGAACTAGTGATTCAGAGCATAAACTCTTCCTTAATGGGGTATAAGGGGTCTATAATCCCTAGTGGATGAATATATATCCCCATTCACTATGTATAGGGATGTGATGTGATATAATGACACTGACAGGGGACACTATATTTATAGAATTTTCTTTTATGGAAATATTCTGGGGCTACCCCTGACATCGGCCCAGAGGTTTCTAGATTATGGATGATTGAGTGGGTATGGAGACAAAATCATCATCGATTTGTGGGGTCAGTCAGTGTTGATACTAGAGTGGCCTAGTGGGAACCTTCCTGGAAAAATCACTAGTGGTTCATATAGTGTGTCTGATATAAAAATACCCAACATTCTTGGCATAGGGGAGTGAGAAATCATGGCCCTCTAGGGAGAGGCCTTCAATGTGGTTTGTTATTGGAATAGGGTGGGGGGGGGGGTTCGCCTGTTCTTCCATCATGGGTGGTAGTTTCAGTGAGGTTTTAATGACTAAATATCATAGAGGAATATATCCTTGGTGGTAATGAGCCCTTATTTCTCATATCATAGAAAATGTGCACTGATCATCCTCTATTGAATGAGGTCTGTTAGTGAAATGGGGAATGTGTTACCAATAACCAAAGGGGTGGTGGATATCATGGTGGGAGTATAGTCATCCCTAATTTATACACTAAAATCCCCCAATCCCCTATTCTCATTGGCATTAGATATATGATTTTCTATATCCATAGTCCTATAAGAAATATAAACCCATCAATTATCAAATATATAATGATAGTGATTTCTAATTCTATGTCACTGTCCATTCTTCCTAAAATATAGGAGGGATCCACATTGATGATGTCACTCACCAAATATTCCCAATGTTATCTTTCCCAGGTCATATTATAGTTTCATATTGTTCCCACCACTTATTTAGTGTGTCTTGGTGATTAATATATGGATCCAATGACATGAAAATTTTATGGTACGCTAGTGCTACTATTCCCCACAATTGAAGGATAATAGATTCCTAATAGGTTCAACATTTTTGATTTGTGAAGCATGGTACCAAAATGTCATGACCCGATGATTCCCAAATCTTATGGTGTTCAACATTACTGATCTACTCACTATTTGGGGAGATGATTTTTACATTAGGTACACCATTTTTGTTACCAATGATTTTCCCTCAGGCAGTTCATCGCACATGTTTCTACCCAAAAATCTCACTATCTAAAGGTGGGTGGATTCCATCACATTAAATGAAGATATCAGTTCTTCAATAGAAATAGGTTTGTGGGATTCCCTATCCTTCTTCCATGGATTCCTATTTATAGCACATCACCAATTTTAAGACACACTAATAGATTTAAGTCATGTTTATGAAATTCGTTCCCTATTTCATATCAAGGTGGGAAGTAGTTAATTACATAAAATCTATCTCAATAGGGTAGAAACCTACATTTAGTGGAGGTATTAACGTTGGGAATTTAAGGGAATTTTAATATGGTGGGTAGGTTGGGACATATAAAGTCATATACTTTTGATGTTTGAGGCATCTCATGTGTGAGGTGTCTTAGGTGGGAAACCCAAGGTGTCCCAAGTCGGTCATAAGGTTGTTTATTCCAGGGGTGTATGTTTTTCTAGAATTATTAAATCCTTTGTCTAATATTTATTACATGTGTTATGGATTCTGAATCAGTTCAAAATATTAAGTTATTGTGGAGATGGTTGGATTCCATGTTTATCTTCTTATGGGGAAAGGTTGGGTTGCAGGTTTAATGTCATTCATGGATAGATGGGTGGTCGTGTGTGTTCCCATGGGGTAAATATTTCACACTTTAAATTTTGTGAATTGTTTCCCTAGATGATATAGATTTCATACCTGTGAGTTTAGTTATGTGTGTCCCCAGGTGGGGAGATTTTAAACTAGGTAGTTTGGTAGAGTGTATCACCATGGGGGAATATTATACAATTTGGATTTGGTTAAGTGTGTCCCCAAGAGAAAATTTCACACTTGGGGTTGTTGGAATTGAACCTTATGAAGGTCTCCTACATATCATATTTAAGAGATAGACATCAATAAAAAATTGTTTTATGTCTTAGTTTAAGGTCATGTGATATGACCAATACATTTAGTTTAACTTTATTAAGTAAGGATTCCCATGTCGTGGAAGGAGTGTTAATGAGGGATGGTGTGGGGATGATGCATAGAAGTTGTTGGGGGGGTGATGTCTATAAGATAAAATCCCAAGAAAGGGGAGGAGTGGAGTCATATGATGATAATAAATGGGTCATTCTATTTTAACCACATAGGTTAATTATATTGTTTAGCATTATGTGTTGATGACATTATTGTTTAGTTTAACATCATATGACTAGGATGTGGAGTTTGGATGTTTTACATCATGAAATTTGAACAGGGATTGGGATACACTCTGAGGTGGACTTTTTCAAAAAGATTTGAATATATGAAAAAAGACTCTCAGCTAAGATAATTAAGTTATTTCCCTTAGTGATTCCACCTTTATGGATTACATGTCTTCTACTCAAACATCTCTGGGTAGGACAAGGTGTAGAAACATCCATGGAGCGAAAATCGGGATTCCTGATGTTAGGGTGCCTATTCTTATGATAAAAAGGAATTAAGCAACCGATTATTAATATAATAAGGCAGTGTAATAGATGTTATCCATGAATAAGTGGTTTTGGGTCAGTAATAACAAATATTTGGAATGAAAATTATTATATTTCATTAAAATAGGGTTTCATGAGTTATAAGCTCTAGAACAAGTCGAGAACATGGATTTGAGAGGTTACAGTGCACAAATATTTTGGTGTTTCTTGTATCTTTGTGTCATGTGAAGGCCATTTCTCTAATGTGAAACTGACTAGACTTAAGACTTGTTTCATGAGGGACTCTTAATAGAAGGCCAGGACATGTTGGGGAACAAAAGAGGTTGGTCACAAAAGTTATATCTTTGAAAGTCCACATGATTCTGGTGTTGTGTAATGTTTTAGAAAAGTGGTTTTTAAAAGTTAGAGAATCAACTCATATTCCATATATCTGTCCCCGAATGTATTGTGGGCTGGAGGTTCTATATATTCCCTAAAGGGTGCATGATTTTGTACAACTTCACTATGGCATATAATCGGTTAATGGGATTCTTAAACCATTGTCGATAGGGGTTGAATGTGAAATTGGTGGGGTTTGACATCAAATATCACATGAAATATAAAGGTCACAGAAAAGAAGGTTTGTGATGAAGACTCTACTTTTTCATGTATAGACATTTGAAAACATTCAAATCTTCCCGATTACTTATAGAATTTTTACCTTTAGTGTCACCTATGATATGAAATCTCATTTCCTTAAAAATTTATTATTTGAATACATCAATCGATATTAGTAAGAAACCTAATACTTATATCTAGAATCTTCCACTGGGTGGTTCACCTAACTGGTTTAGTAAAAAATGGTCTATTGAGAAGCGATACACATTTTTAGCACCGACTACTATCTACTGCAACCCAAATACCATTGTTTTATTTAGATGTTTTGGGGAATCTAATAATGAAATATATGGTAATTTTTACCATTTAAATTATGGTATGAGTAATGGTTATAACATCCTCTTAGAATATGTATCTCAAACCTAAATTACTTATATTCTAGGTATTGGGATTAAAACGCTACAATATAATTAATAGGGTTGTAAACTCTACCATTCCATCAAAATCATGTTCTAACTCATGATCATTTATCAAATTTTACTATAGTTACAAATCCTTTTCATTCACCAATTTATTTAACACTTGGATGGATGGTTAAAAATTCATCAATAAAATATATAACTTATTCCCTTTTCATATGATATCTAGATCCACCTTATGAAAATCAATAAATGTTGGATATATTTTTGTCATTATCAATGTAAAACTAGCATTGTCTTTTTGAATTTTATCAGTTCTCTCCTTTCCATGGTGGTAGTGAATTGAGATGTTGTAATCCCTAATAAACAATAATTATTTCCTTTGTTTCATATAAAAATCATTTAGGTGAATATATACATTATTATTTTATGATTACTATATATATTATGTCACTGACCAAAAATATAATGCCTCTATAATCTCAATGAAAAAAGTCAATGTTTCCAATTCTAAATCATGATTCTGGTAATATTTATCATGAATATTCAATTGGAATTGAGAATAATCTATCAGTATATAATTTTTCTTGAAGCCACATCTTAAGTCCGTCTTTTATGCATTAATATTGATCACAAACCCTTCTCTACATCAGATTAGTGTAAGCATAGGTGCACAAGAAAAAATTCATTCATTTACCTACAAATTTATTAACATTAAATTTTAAAAAGGAACATTTATCCCTTCTAGTCATCTTGATTATTAAAATAGATAGTTGTGAGAAATACCTCACATATAATAAGTAGTATAGAAAAACCTACAGAAACCTAAATACCTTCGTCACCATGCTTGGTCTAGAAAATTTTACAAAAATTTATATCATTGAAGGATCCTATAATATATCCTTTCTTGAGATAATTATACCCAATAATGCAACAATATGTAGCCATAATTTTCACTTGTTAAATTTGGAGTACAATTTCACTTTCCATAGTGTCATCAGAAAAATCCTCAAATAATTTCATTCTCTTCCTTTGTTATTTAATATATATTAATATCATCTATAAATACTACAAAAATCGATCTAGGTACTTTCTAAAGAATCTATTTATTAACTCCACAGATATAGTAGGTTCATTTTTAAAATAATATGTCATTACTAAAATTCAATATTACCATAACTCATATAGAATGATGTATTTTGTATATATTACTTCTTGATTCTCAATTGATGATATAAAAAATTAATTTGAAAATTGTAAAATTATTGAGCTCCACATAGTTAATAAAAAAAATTCATCATGACATAGTATAGGATTATTGTTCTTGATAGTGGTCTTGTTAAGTTAGCAATGATCAATTAAAATATGCATTGACCCATCGTTCTTATTAAAAAAAATATTTGCACCCCTTTGTGATGTACTAGGTAATATACCTTATCACGATTGACATGGAGTTTTATATTTAATTCCTACAACTCAATTAGTGCCTTTTTATATAGAGTATTTGAAATAGGTGAAACACCAGATAAGATTTCAATCGAAAATCCAACATCATGATTCTGGGGTAGACTTAGAATGTGTTTGAAAAACAAATTTTCATAATTTAAACCTTCAGAGTTTCGTCAATTTTCATTTTTCCCAAAAAATTTGCAAAAAATATCCTTTATAAATATGTTTTAAGACTAATAAAATGGAATCTAATTCTATTGTAAGTTAATATTGATACTCCCACTAAAATGCAGTCATAGGTTGATTTATAAAATCAAACACAACAACCCTTCAACAGAAATTGATATAGGATCCGTTAAGAGAGATCCAATTCATTCCAAAAATTACAACAAATAAAAAATGGAGAATCATATGATTTACAAGAAACACATTCCCAAAAATTTCTATTGGAGAAGATATATAGACTTGATATTTGATAACCCTTAACTTATGAGTTTTTACTACAAAATCAACATGTAATATTTGAGATGGATACATAATAACATTTTCAAATTCATCATATATAAATTAGTTGTTAGATCCATAATCAAATAAAATGTTTTTGGGTCTAGTGTGGATGATAATTTTACCTTTCAATACTTCATTGTTGTGATCCAATTTATATGTTTTTACACATGATATTTCCTGTTGTCTCGTAGATGAAGAGGTTTTTGACACATATTTTCATCATAAACCCTCATTTAAATACCTAATAGATGAAATTTTCAAACTATTTTCATTTATATCATTTTTGTATTCATGTGAATTTTTTTATCTCATTCCCCATTTGTTTCATTGGATGGAATATTAATATCAATTTTATATTCATTTACAAGATGGAAAATTTTCCACCCATAAAATGTTTACCGAACCCCATAAGAAATTTTTAACAAAGATTCATTCTACAGTTCTAAAATGAATGAATATTTCTATTCAATCCTCTATGGAAATAATTATAAGAATATTTCCAAAATAAAATCTTTCTATTTTTTTGGCCAAAACCATTAAAACATTGATAGTTGCAAATTTCAATTTTCAAATTGAGAGTACATTGGAAAATTTCTTCATATTTATAAAATTATATTATTGATAATGAATTTAAAATAATTAATTTCAATCAAATAACTAACCAATCAACTTTTCATTCATGATCAGGAGAAAATGAGAAATATTACATGCAATTATAGAAGAATTTTTCCCATTGGTACTAATGAATTATACCCCTCTCTTCTTTAGTTCCAAGAATTCCATTTTTTTTCATGAAAAGTGTTGTAGGAATGTTATTATTGAAAAATACTTTCTAAAAAATTTCCTTTGATAGGGTTCCAATTTTTTCCTCTTGGACAATATTCATGATAAGATCCTTCCATTTTTAAAATTCATCTTCAAAATGATACACAACAAAAATAACCCTTTATGTTACAAGAATAAGAGAAAATAAAATATCATTTCAATAGAATTTATCCATTTCTCATCAATTATTTAATTGTAGGAACCACTTGAAAAATTTGTACATTTCCAAAAAAAATTGAATATTTATTTGTACCTTCCATTCTCTATTTATAATTTCATCATGACTCACTTTACCATATAAAGACAAAGATATTTGGGTGAGAATAGCTATACATTTCACATCATAGTTATAAAAGCCCAAAACCTACACTCCCAGATCCTATTCTGAGGTCCATAACATTATATTCTTGGCTACATGGACAATAGATATGACCCCAATTTTTTATCTAAAACTTAAAATATAAAAATAAAAACATCGATCACATGTATACTGGAGGACTGATTAGAATTATATTTTTTGAGAATTAAGAAAATATCCAACATAAAAAATTCTTAAGACACTAAAATAGAATTTCACCCACTTAACCCATCTTTACCTTTTCCCATTAACACATAATAATTATCTATAAAAAATAAATTCTAGAAATAAATCATTAAACAACATTACTTAAAACCTGAGGAAAATAACCATAAGAAGGGTGATCTGAAATGATCAGTAAGGGTAAAAATAATCATTATAAATTGAATTCCATCAATTAAAATAAGTGTGAATAAGGGTATTATTTCATAATCAAAGTGCATGAGTGATTCATACACGAAATGAAACCCATCAATACCAATATCTTCAAATATGAAGACTTCAAAAATAAAATTGTAATAATTTAAAATAATCAAAATCTATGTCATAAAATTATGATCATTAGAAACATTATAAATCCATATCAAGCATAAAAAAATATTGGTATCTTGGAACATGATCACATTAATCCCTTGAAGAACCCTTAAAGAACCCTTTCATAAACCTTACAAATTGGAATTACCAAATTTAAGTATTCCAACATTATAATTACCCAATACATGAGAGAGCTGTAATTGTATCATATGATGCTATCTTGGACACACCATATAAAGGTGTAATTATATTTATTAGTGCTATCAGGAAACACCCATTATTTATTATTCCCAAGAACTGAATAAAGAATAAATCACCAAGAGAATTTATTTAATCATAACTCATTGAAAACAACAATTATTATTTCCATAACATTATTAACTTGTGGATGTGAAATGAGTTCCACATAAATTTATTAGGAATTTTTTAACCCGTGGAAATGAAGTGGGTTTAATAACAAACTCTTCAAGACATAAAAAAAACATGGAAAACAAATGGTTTTTTATAACAATATCTTTAAAGCATGATTAAGCTATAGTGAAGAAAAATGTTTTCAAAAAAACACATTAAAACATGGTTTTCCCAGGGAAAATAATATAGATACCTTAAAATATTATTGAAGCAAGATTAACCGAGGTAAAATCAACAGGATCTATAAAAATCACTTTGAAACATGGTAAACATGTCAAAATGAATCAGTTTCCCAAACAATCTCTTTGAAAAAATTTAACCCATCTATAAAATAATGATGATGGTATCAATGAAAAATATACCCTATAGAGGAAATGTAAAAAAAATGAATTGATGATGTTTATTAATGGAAATAACATTAAAATATCAATAAAACATTATTGTGGAAAATAATACTTATACATTCCAAAGTATCCAAGACAACTTTGAGTCATTTAAATAATTAACCCTATAGAAGGAATAAAATTAAGTAAAACATAAAATATCTTGATAATAATTATATTGATGATATAACATGACAAAATATTAGTAAATAAAACTTATTAAAAATACAGGTTTATAACATAACAAACATCTTAAAGAAGGAAAATCATGACAAAAATGCATTACTGCATTATTTAATTTGAAACTGTAAACCTGAAGAAAGGGAGATCATTACAAGTATATGTAAATAAACATAAATATAAGGATAATAATAATTCAACAAATTCATGATATTTATATATACCACACAACAAAAGTTAGTGGTTCATATATAATATATCTTATAGAAAAAAATTAAGATGAGAAAAACCCTTACAAAATCATATCAATTGAGTGAGAATAAATCAATGAAATAATTATGTGTGAAAATTTTAAATCCAAAAAATAAAATTATATATAAATATATATTAATACAATTATATTTCATTTTACCCATATTCATTTTATAACATAACTAAGGACAAATAATTTTAACCTAATGAATGGAAATTGAGTTAACAAATCCCTTACCTTGAGTCTGATTTGTCATGAATGTCCTCCATATTCCTCAATAATAAACCTATGAAAATTATTTATCTTATTAAGAAAATATTTAATATTTATCATTAATTTTATCTTAATTTTTAATTTTTTTATAAAACAACTTAAAAAATTATGTTTATGCCTGGGGTTTTGACAGTTTTCATATTATGTATCAAAATTGACGTTATTGGTTGAATATGAATTATGAGGCCATTATTTAAACATATAAAAAAACATGATATACCTATCACATATATATATAAATTATAATTTTTAAATAATACTGTAATTATGATTATGAAAAATGAACCAACATCATGATGACTGAGACGGTAGGTCATGCACATGCTCTAGTAATGTTATCATTTTTCAATGATCATTATAGAAAATTATATGTAATTTTGATCCTTCTAGAATGAAAATTATATCTTAAATAACATATTATTTAATTACATATACTTATATATATCATTAATATGATGTGGTGATGAAAAATGATGAATCACATCTCTTCTAGGTGTAATAGTCCATACGTCCCCTAATGATGTTATCACATTTTTATTATGTGATATAGAATGAATAAAATGATATATTATATATATATATAATTATGTCATTAATATCTTAAATAATTATTTTAAACCAAATTTTTTTAAACCCATACTTAATACATTTTATCTAATGGGTGAACATATCACATCACTTTGAGGAGGCAACAGTTCACACATCCACAAAAAACACCATCATATTCCCAAAAAATCAAATGAATGATGGTATGCGTTATATGATAAATAAATATGTGTGAATAAATAATATATATCATATAAAATTATTAATTACATCATTATTACCATCCCTGAATGGTAGTAATGGAAGAGTGAATAACATTAGTTCGTGAGGCAGTAGTCCACTGTACAAACGAACAATGATTGCATATCCCATTTTATGGAAGGGTGTGAAGTTGTAGTTATAATTATTAAAATAGAAACATTTAAATATATTTATGATAAATAGGTTATTCTATAATCAAGGAATTTGAAAAATATATGTATTTTGAGAAATAAATAAAACAAAAGTGATCCTAGAAGAATGTTACCCCTTTTTAGAGTAACTCTCATTGGTTTACCCCAAATGACATTCTTAAATTTGTATATACAAAAAGTGAGAATTATAAGAAAATATGTGGAGTTTTGTGAGATAATTTGGGTAGGGTTTGGATGATTAAAAGGTCTTGAGAGGTGTGGATAATTTGAGAGGGTCAGTGACTTTTTACAGTGGAGGGGGGTGACATTCTTCTAAATACAAAAAGTTAAACACTATTGGGAGGTATACCTAACATAATGTGACTAAAATAATGACCAAAAATAGATATAATATGGTATATGGTATAATAATTGTTATAAATATGTGTTTGGAATTGTTTCTAGGTCATTTGGCCCCATGAGATTAATGTTAAACCACTAATTAACCTCAATTTTAAATTAATCTGTAGAGACCCGTATCCTGACGTACATGGACATTACATTACATTTGCGGAATACTTAATACATAACAAAAACACACACTAAAGGATCGTAATAGTTTAGTGTCTTTGGAAACTCGGAACGTAATCTTCTAATCGTGGTGAAAGTTCTTCAATATCTCCCATAAAGGTCATCCCTTTTTTTTTACCTAAAACCTTTCTTTATATCCTGGGGAAAAGAAAACATAAAAGGGTGAGCTCAAATGCTCAGTAAGGGTAAACAAAAGAAATATCAATCACATCATATACATAAGAACATAGCTTTTGGAAATCTTAACCTGCAAAAGAGCTCATAATATTATATCATGGGGTAAATCATAGAAGTGAAATGTAATCCCAATAATCATAACTTAAAACATGAAACTTTGTGGCATACACACATAATCATAGAGAATCATTTCTTGTTAGTCAAGACTCAATTCCAAGACTATCTTAGTGGACAAAGTCCCTTTCTTAATCGAGTAACTCTCGTTTCAGTCCTGTTTCACTGAACCGGTATAACCTACCATTTCAGCCATGTCTATCTCATGAGATATAAAATCTTTACCCAATGCATTGGAGGGAGATATAGGTCCCACCCATCTCATAATGATACCATTCTTATGTGTGCCACAAAATCATAAATCATACATCATTGCATAACCCATGTAATAAAAATGGGATTCTTAAACAACATGACATCATAAAACAATTCATATAAGATAAAGGAATTCATAAAAATATTTCCATCACAACATAATCAAATCCATGTAATAATAAGGATAGAAACAGAACCCTTTATTATCTTATATGGAAAATAATTTTGATAAAACACTTGAAATGAATTCTTGAGGAAAATATCCTTTCTTCTTCAAAATCAATTTCTTTTCAAAAAACATCATGCAATTTTAAAAGAAAGAGATTTTATTAAAAATAGTCATGAAATCTTTTGGAGGAAGCTTCATGAAAATAAGGCTTTATAAAACCGTAAAAATCCGTTCATGCCGTTTAAGTTAAAAAAAACATTCTTCGTACTTTTGTCGGAAAAGTCAAAAAGTACCTCGTATAAAAAAGCGACAAAAGATTCCTTTCATATTCTTTACTAAAAACTCACCGAAGAGTAAAATTGGATTTAAGCTATTGTAAGTGGATGGAAACAATATTACATATTGAAGGAACATGGATGTGGATGATAAAATACACCCCAGTAAATACTTACGAATAAACAATCTCGGATAAAAATGAGATTGTGATATTTCCCTTACCTTAGGTCCAATTTGCCTTGTATGTGTCCGAAGCTCCTGTATAATGGTTTAAATAATGTTATTGACTTATTCCAGAATCATAAATATTGATATGATATCATATATGGTCATATTCTTAGCTTCTTGTTAGTAATATTTCATTGTTACTTGTTACTCGGGTCTTTATTGCCTTTTGTTCTTACGCGTGTTTTGCCGAATAAATTTTTATTCTTATTTCAAGGTTATAGATACCATATATCCAGAATGGTATTAGTGTAACATATATCATATTTATTCATTCAATTCATTTATATAATTACTATGTAATGATGATCATGTAGAAC
The DNA here is from genome assembly GCA_963277665.1 of Viscum album. NCBI lineage: Eukaryota > Viridiplantae > Streptophyta > Magnoliopsida > Santalales > Viscaceae > Viscum > Viscum album. Next base: position 330,133,220 of record OY728158.1, read on the forward strand.
GAGTCGCATCACATCGTGGAGACGGTATTCCGTACGTACGCACGAGTGATGATATCGTTCCAATGATCGTGGAAATGTATTGGAGTATATATATATTATTTCAGTATCAATATTACTTTATAATAATCATAAATAGTTACTCATTACACCATTATACCCATCCTTGTAAAGTGATGGTGGAAAAATAGATTACACCACGGCGTGGAGACGGTATTCCGTACGTACGCACGCACGGTGATTTCATTTTTCCGTAGGATGGATAGAAGGTGAATTAGGGTTGTTTCATATTTATAATAACATATCAGTATGTAAGTAATACTGATGTTATTACTTCATCATGAAACAACTAAAGAAGAAGAAGTTGAAGAAGAAAGAAATTGAAAAGATCGGTAATGGATATTACCTCTTCTTTGGAACGCCTCTTTGAATCCTCCACTTAAGGAACTAAGAGTGGTCTTTGGAGAAGAACAGGACCTCTAGGACTATTCTAGGGAAGTGGAGAGGAGAAAATGGCAGGGTTTGTCCGAGCTTGAGTGCTCAATTTGGTGTGAGGAGGAGGGGGAGGAGGTTTCCTTTTATAGGGGAGGAGAGGGGCACCTTAGGAATATCTCAAAATATTATTTTATATTAGAGTCAAAATCGGTTTATAATGGTTCCAAAGGGTCTTATTTAGAAGCTAAAGTGGGGATGGGTCGAAATCCTATCAACCAATAGAATTTAGACAAGTTTAGGATATTATTTTAACCTTATCAATTAGATTTAACTCTAAGTTAAATAATTTAACTTTTACCATGTCTTTTTGTTTTCTTTCACTATATGGTTAATACACTTACTATAACATGCCAAACGAACCCCAAATTGTTTATTATTAATATATATATCCTTATATAAGTCATTTGGCTGAACCTTAGATTTTTAGGAATAAAATAACTATTAATAATATAATATTTGATTTAAAAACTATTTTGTGTCAATTTTTACACTATTTGATATATGATTTTTGTGAGAGTGATAACATAATTAAATGTTCGAACCAAGTTAATTAAATCAACATTAATATATCATAGTAACCTAGAATATTAGTGTAATTCATAAAAAGTCTTAAATTACATTTATTTTGGTGTTTATAACATCAATTATGTCAATATTTCATTAATAAGATAATTACTGCATCATCATTGTGTCATAAATAAATTAAATTATTTAAAGTCTAAAAATTACAAATAAAATACCATTATGTAGGAAATCTTTTTATCTTTCTAATGAATATTTATAATCTAAAATCCAACATATATAACCCTATGTAACAATTGTTTTGCTAAACGATATATGCTTGTATCATTTTTGTATGCATTTTAACTTAATTAAAATAAAGTGTCATTATCACTTACAAGTGGATCAATGGGGTCCCAAAATCGACCCAAAGATGCCCATGGTCAACCATGTATCAACCAATAGGGTTAAGACACGTTTTAGGGTAATTTAATATTATTATAATATTATTTTTTAACCCTTATTTACCGGATTTACCCTTAACCATGGTAAATAAAATATTTACCGCAGTAATTATTCAAAATGTCTAAAAATAAAAGTTACATATTTAAAAAATTTGAACATCCTGATTCCAAATATGGAATCCATTTTTCTAAATTCAAAACACAGAAGTGGCAGAAATTAATTTAAAATTAATTCCCGCTGTCAAAACAAAAAGCGTGTTTTTAAGAGATAATAACTATCAAAAGATTGACACTTGTTTATGTTCGGTTTAATTGTAAAATTGTGTCCAATGACCAACATTATATTAAGTGGTAAAAATATATTCTAAATATACTTTAAAACCATTTAATATTATAATTTAACCACATAATATATTACGATGAAAAAAGTTGTTTTTAATTAAAATATAGCGTGTTTTTACTATTCATTAAAATATGAAAGTTATCGGAAAAATATCAAAAATTTATCTAATGTAAATTTTTACATCCTGATTCAAAAGAAGAATATTATTTTGTCAAATTGAACATATAAACATGTCAAAAACTATATTTAAAGTGGGTGCGCCATCAAAAGGCGGTAAAACTGCATTTTTTGAAAAAATACTTATTTTACCCGAAAAATTTATTTTGTTCTTATACCATGTTCTAGAAATTTGTAAGATGAATAATAATGTTATAAAATTCAAAATTTAGTTAATACTATTCATAACGGCTAGTTCATGACAATATTATAATAATATAACATTGTTTATTAAAACCCGGTATTGCGTACAACACACGCTATCGAGGAAGGTCGCGATTGCGTGTATTACAAGCCAAGTCAGGGTTGCGTGTTGTGAAAGAATCCTTCATTGTTTCATATAACAGAATCCAACCATATTTCATTTATACATTTAATATATATATATATATACTCAATGTTGCGTAGAATAACTATTATCAAAATTGTGTGTAACACGATCCAAGAATAGTGTTGCGTATACTGCAAGCTAATACGGTGTTGCGTATAGCGCAAGGTAATCTTGGTGTAGAATACAACACAAGACATTAATGAAATTAAAAGAATATTTTTCATAAAATCTTGGGGTGTTACATTCTACCCCCCTTAAAATGAATTTCGCCCTCGAAATTCGTCGGGATTATAAATGGTTTACTATTCGAAAGTTTCTTTGATAGAAACCCACATCGTAAAAAAAATACCAAAACTTATCTTTAAAAACAAAAGTATGAAACGTAATGGTTACCCAAATAAACTAATCACTGGGTTTCCACATAGGTGAAAATATGGATATGGAAGAGAAATCTAACAATCATGTTCTGATGGAGAGTGTTAGAGAACATGGCTATGGAAAAGCTAGCAATCACAAAGCCATAAATTTGTGACGATCTAAGGTACCATCCGATTCATCAGATATAAGATCACTAGGACAACATTTTTGGTTTTCAATATCATTTCCCTAAAGTTGAAAAATTTGAATTAGAAATAATACTTACTTGATTTTGGTATAATCTCACTGTTGTTCGTGAATTGAACAATTTACACTTCTTTCCCTTAAAGAAATGAAGTTGAATTTGTTATTTGTGATGTGTTAGCAGATCATGTGATAGAATGACAGGTCATTCCATCTGTCTCAAACAAAATGTTAGCAAAACTTATATACATAAGTCGATCTATAGTGAGATTAATCATATATGGTTCCTAAAATGGGCTTATACTTCATATATCATACTGCTTAATATAATAAAACTAGTTTCTACTAAACAGGGACTTCCTGTAGGTCAGTGGTAGGCGATAAAGGCCAGTCGCACTTCAGTTGTGGGTTCGATTCCTACAGCCTTGCCCGAAGCGATGGGCTGTCGCCCGTCCTACAGGTTGTCCTTTTTCTAAAACTATATTACTATAACATCCCATCAATAAAATCGAGAAAACTTCTATCCTTAAACAATACTAACTTATGTCAAACATAATCCATTCCAATCTTTAGGATTATCCATAATACTGCAGTCCATTCTCATAACATAGTGAAAACGATTACCAGAGATTTAACACCATCGTCGATCCCCATAAGATATGTCTTGTTGGTCACATTCTAAACATTCAAAGTCCTTAATCATGTATTCGCTTGAATACCTTAGTGAAAACATGAATGCAGTTTAAAGTTAACACTTTCCACATACCAAAATCCTCAAAATTCTATATACTCAAACCATGATATCACTTAGTCCTTATATCAATCATGAGCTCATGAATACTGTTAAACATTTCATTTTCTTGTTTTCCCTTCATTATGCGCATATCATCTTATTTCCAAAAATATCTCAATCACTTTGAATACCACATTAAACCAATACATAAATATTCCAATACTTCATGATACAACATTATTTTGGAATCCCATTACATAAACGCTTAATCATTCCACCACATCGTTATCATATTCAACATCGCCAATAGTGATCGCATGTGACTTCCCTTTGTCCTTTTCCTTCAGTGGTTGCTCATGTTGATCATCACTAACCCTTGGATTAGGGCAATTATTAGCATAATGCCCCATTTCCTTGCACTTGAAGCATTGAAGTGTTGGTGGTGCGTTCTCTGCAGTGTTTGCTTTATTCACATCATTAGAAACCCTTTTTCCATTACTTCGACACTCAGCTGCTCGATGACCTTCTTTTCCACACTTAAAACATTTTCTAGTCCCTTTAAGACAATCTCCACCATGCTTCTTTCCACACTTTGTGCATAAGGAAACATTTATCTTCTTTTCACCATTATTATGAGATTTCTCCTTGAACTCCATCTTTCGTTTCTTGTCAAAACCATGAGATGGATATGTAACACCAACTTCCATTTCTACCTTGATAGCACAACGCACAATTTCTTCATAGCTACTGAAGTCTCTTATAGCTAATTCCCTTCGAAGACTTGGTTTTAAGCCACTGAAAAATCGATCAACATTACTTTCAGGTTGGATGATAATACCAGAAGCATACCTTGCAAGTCTTGTAAAATTTGCTTCATAGGTACCAACAGATTCATCGTCCCTTTGCTTCAGTTCGAGAAACTCTTTCTCCATCATTGTTCGAAGAATACGAGGGAAGTACTTACTGAAAAACAAGTTCTTGAACTCATCCCATTCCATGGACTCAATTTCATCTCTTGGCCTCGTATTCTTGATAAGATTCCACCATTGATCAGCTTCACCTTCCAAACGATATACTGCTAAGATGACTTTATCATGTTCAGAACATTGAAGAACTGAAAATATCTTTTCAGTGGTACTGATCCATTGTTCAGCAACAAGTGGATCGGAAGTCCCACTGAAAGAAGGTGGACGTTGCCTCATGAAGGACTCAATAGAATATTGTTCCCTTCTCTGCTCATTTGGAAGTCCAGAATGATTCATAGCTTGTGTAAGTATAGCAATAAGATTTTGCACTCCATCTCCCATAACATTTGTTTGTTCAGGAGGGCAATTATTGCATTGTCCATTGCATTGATCAACACGGTTCCTTCGGGTTCCAACCATCGTCTAAAACCCAAAAAGAATAGTGTGAGAGGCAAAAATCATGCTAGGGAAAACAACATAATAAAGGGGGAGTATACTCAATATCTAACTTCTTAGGTTAAATTCTATGATCGTTACCGTAGTTCTAGGACTGTATCTTATACGTATACTTATCCTTAGGGACATCCCTAGACATACCTTAGAAATATCTCTAGGGATATCACTAACGCTTTCGCATCCTAGTTTCCAAAGGTTGACTAAACCTTTCCTATGATACCAACTGTAGAGACCCGTATCCTGACGTACATGGACATTACATTACATTTGCGGAATACTTAATACATAACAAAAACACACACTAAAGGATCGTAATAGTTTAGTGTCTTTGGAAACTCGGAACGTAATCTTCTAATCGTGGTGAAAGTTCTTCAATATCTCCCATAAAGGTCATCCCTTTTTTTTAACCTAAAAACTTTCTTTATATCCTGGGGAAAAGAAAACATAAAAGGGTGAGCTCAAATGCTCAGTAAGGGTAAACAAAAGAAATATCAATCACATCATATACATAAGAACATAGCTTTTGGAAATCTTAACCTCCAAAAGAGCTCATAATATTATATCATGGGGTAAATCATAGAAGTGAAATGTAATCCCAATAATCATAACATAAAACATGAAACTTTGTGGCATACACAAATAATCATAGAGAATCATTTCTTGTTAGTCAAGACTCAATGCCAAGACTATCTTAGTGGACAAAGTCCCTTTCTGAATCGAGTAACTCTCGTTTCAGTCCTGTTTCACTGAACCGGTATAACCTACCATTTCAGCCATGTCTATCTCATGAGATATAAAATCTTTACCCAATGCATTGGAGGGAGATATAGGTCCCACCCATCTCATAATGATACCATTCTTATGTGTGCCACAAAATCATAAATCATACATCATTGCATAACCCATGTAATAAAAATGGGATTCTTAAACAACATGACATCATAAAACAATTCATATAAGATAAAGGAATTCATAAAAATATTTCCATCACAACATAATCAAATCCATGTAATAATAAGGATAGAAACAGAACCCTTTATTATCTTAGATGGAAAATAATTTTGATAAAACACTTGAAATGAATTCTTGAGGAAAATATCCTTTCTTCTTCAAAATCAATTTCTTTTCACAAAACATCATGCAATTTTAAAAGAAAGAGATTTTATTAAAAATAGTTATGAAATCTTTTGGAGGAAGCTTCATGAAAATAAGGCTTTATAAAATCCTAAAAATCCGTTCATTCCGTTTAAGTTAAAAAAAACATTCTTCGTACTTTTGTCAGAAAAGTCAAAAAGTACCTCGTATGAAAAAGCGACAAAAGATTCCTTTCATATTCTTTACTAAAAACTCACCGAAGAGTAAAATTGGATTTAAACTATTGTATGTGGATGGAAACAATATTACATATTGAAGGAACATGTATGTGGATGATAAAATACACCCTAGTAAATACTTACGAATAAACAATCTCGTATAAAAATGAGATTGTGATATTTCCCTTACCTTAGGTCCAATTTGCCTTGTATGTGTCCGAAGCTCCTGTATAATAGTTTAACTAATGTTATTGACTTATTCCAGAATCATACATATTGATATGATATCATATATGGTCATACTCTTAGCTTCTTGTTAGTAATATTTCATTGTTACTTGTTACTCGGGTCTTTATTGCCTTTTGTTCTTACGCGTGTTTTGCCGAATAAATTCTTATTCTTATTTCAAGGTTATAGATACCTTATATCCAGAATGGTATTAGTGTAACATATATCATATTTATTCATTCAATTCATTTATATAATTACTATGTAATGATGATCATGTAGAACGAGTCGCATCACATCGTGGAGACGGTATTCCGTACGTACGCACGAGTGATGATATCGTTCCTATGATCGTGGAAATGTATTGGAGTATATATATATTATTTCAGTATCAATATTACTTTATAATAATCATAAATAGTTACTCATTACACCATTATACCCATCCTTGTAAAGTGATGGTGGAAAAATAGATTACACCACGGCGTGGAGACGGTATTCCGTACGTACGCACGCGCGGTGATTTCATTTTTCCGTAGGATGGATAGAAGGTGAATTAGGGTTGTTTCATATTTATAATAACATATCAGTATGTAAGTAATACTGATGTTATTACTTCATCATGAAACAACTAAAGAAGAAGAAGTTGAAGAAGAAAGAAATTGAAAAGATCGGTAATGGATATTACCTCTTCTTTGGAACGCCTCTTTGAATCCTCCACTTAAGGAACTAAGAGTGGTCTTTGGAGAAGAACAGGACCTCTAGGACTATTCTAGGGAAGTGGAGAGGAGAAAATGGCAGGGGTTGGACAAGCTTGAGTGCTCAATTTGGTGTGAGGAGGAGGGGGAGGAGGTGTCCTTTTATAGGGGAGGAGAGGGGCACCTTAAGAATATCTCAAAATATTATTTTATATTAAAGTCAAAATCGGTTTATAATGGTTCCAAAGGGTCTTATTTAGAAGCTAAAGTGGTTATGGGTCGAAGTAGTATCAACCAATAGAATTTAGACAAGTTTAGGATATTATTTTAACCTTATCAATTAGATTTAACTCTAAGTTAAATAATTTAACTTTTACCATGTCTTTTTGTTTTCTTTCACTATATGGTTAATACACTTACTATAACATGCCAAACGAACCCCAAATTATTTATTATTAATATATATATCCTTATCTAAGTAATTTGGTCGAACCTTAGATTTTTAGGAATAAAATAACAATTAATAATATAATATTTGATTTAAAAACTATTTTGTGTCAATTTTAACACTATTTGATATATGATTTTTGTGAGAGTCATAACAGAATTAAATGTTCGAAACAAGTTAATTAAATCAACATTAATATATCATAGTAACATATAAAATTAGTGGAATTCATAAAAAGTCTTAAATTACATTTATTTTGGTGTTTATAACATCAATTATGTCAATATTTCATTAATAAGATAATTACTGCATCATCATTGTGTCATAAATAAATTAAATTATTTAAAGTCTAAAAATTACAAATAAAATACCATTATGTAGGAAATCTTTTTATCTTTCTAATGAATATTTATAATCTAAAATCCAACATATATAACCCTATGTAACAATTGTTTTTCTAAAAGATATATGCTTGTATCATTTTTGTATTCATTTTAACTTAATTAAAATAAAGTGTCATTATCACTTACAAGTGGATCAATGGGGTCCCAAAATCGACCCAAATATGCCCATGGTCTACCATGTATCAACCAATAGGGTTAAGACACGTTTTAGGGTAATTTAATATTATTATAATATTAATTTTTAACCCTTATTTATCGGATTTACCCTTAACCATGGTAAATAAAATATTTACCGCAGTAATTATTCAAAATGTCTAAAAATAAAAGTTACCTATTTACACAATTTGAACATCCTGATTCCCAATATGAAATCCATTTTTCTAAATTCAAAACACAGAAGTGGCAGAAATTAATTTAAAATTAATTCCCGCTGTCAAAACAAAAAGCGTGTTTTTAAGAGATAATAACTATCAAAAGATTGACACTTGTTTATGTTCGGTTTAATTGTAAAATTGTGTCCAATGACCAACATTATATTAAGTGGTAAAAATATATTCTAAATATACTTTAAAACCATTGAATATTATAATTTAACCACATAATAAATTACGATGAAAAAAGTTGTTTTTAATTAAAATATAGCGTGTTTTTACTATTCATTAAAATATGAAAGTTATCGGAAAAATATCAAAAATTTACCTAATGTAAATTTTTACATCCTGATTCAAAAGAAGAATATTATTTTGTCAAATTGAACATATAAACATGTCAAAAACTATATTTAAAGTGGGTGCGCCATCAAAAGGCGGTAAAACTGCATTTTTTGAAAAAATACTTATTTTACCCGAAAAATTTATTTTGTTCTTATACCATGTTCTAGAAATGTGTAAGATGAATAATAATGTTATAAAATTCAAAATTTAGTTAATACTATTCATAACGGCTAGTTCATGACAATATTATAATAATATAACATTGTTTATTAAAACCTGGTATTGCATACAACACACGCTATCGAGGAAGGTCGCGATTGCGTGTAATGCAAGCCAAGTCAGGGTTGCGTGTTGTGAAAGAATCCTTCATTGTTTCGTATAACAGAATCCAACCATATTTCATTTATACATTTAATATATATATATATATACTCAATGTTGCGTAGAATAACTATTATCAAAATTGTGTGTAACACGATCCAAGAATAGTGTTGCGTATACTGCAAGCTAATACGGTGTTGCGTATAGCGCAAGGTAATCTTGGTGTAGAATACAACACAAGACATTAATGAAATTAAAAGAATATTTTTCATAATATCTCGGGGTGTTACATAATCACTGTAATTAATTTTAATTAAAATCAATAATATTTTTGGTAAAAAACTATATTTCCCTTAATAATCATTATAAATTATTAATATTCAAAATATTTAATTCATTGTTTCAATTTACAATCAAATATGTGGCATAAATTAATTTAAAATTAATCCCATAGACAGGACGAGACAACATGTTTTTTCAGAGAAATTTTCAAAAGATTGAAATGTTTTTATATCAATTTTCAATGTGAAATTGATTCTAATGAACTACATTCAATTACTTGATATAAATATTTTCTAATTACACTTAAAATCAAATTTAAAATACAATTTATCACTGTTAATTATTTAGAAGGAACATCAGTTTTTAAGTAAAATTCCGTGACATTCACTATTCCTCGAAATATGAAAGTTCTTAGAAAAATATGAATAATTCAATAAAAGTAATATTATATATTCATATTTAAAAAAACAAGTTAATTTTTTCAAAAAAAAATTATTAAATTTTCAAAAATTATATTTAATACAGGTGCGCCTATAAGGTGGTAAAACAACCTTTCCAAAATATACAACTTTTATTCTTAAATTTGGATATATTCTTATCTAAACCTTATAAAACATATTGGATGAATTTTGAAAATAATTATGAAATATATAAAATTTAAATTTAATTAATATATTTCAATTATAATGTTTAATTTAATTTATTACGATAAATCGTTATTCTGTTCATTAAAATAGTTTTTTTAACAATACAACCTTTATATTCAATTGGAATTTATTTTCATTTATAATTTACTTGTAACCTATTATTTCATTTTATAAACATTTTTAAGATATATTTTCATAATTTAGTTAATCTCATTCATTTATTTAATTCCATCCACGAGGTGTTAACTATCATAATAATTTTAAAAGCGTATTACTATGTGGAAAGACTCATGATTGTATGTAACATAAGTCATCAAAAGAACACAAAGTTACGTGAATGAAAATATAAACATGTAGTTGTGTGTTATGAAAGATAAAATACATTATTCATGTATCTAATCTATTAAAAAATTTAAATTTGTTTGAAATATTATATTTCATAAAATACATGGATGACACCTTCTTATTCCCTTAAATTGGGGTTCTCCCTTCAAATTCATCTTGGTTATCAAATTATTAACATTTATATAATTATTTACTGAAACCCCCCTCATACAGAAGTTTTACTAAAAAATCCACTTAAAAAGGGATATTTTAATAAATAATGATCACCAAAAGATATTTATACCTAGGATTCTACAGATGAGAAATAGAAGTGGAAGAGGAGGAAAAGTGTAAATAATTATCGAGAGTGATTTAGTTAATTGATCATAAACAAGGGAATGACCAATGGAATTTCAAGGGCCTATAAATAATAAATATGTTATTATTGAAAAGACCATATGTTCATTTGAATTAAAGTTACTAGGATAATACTTTTGTTTTAACATACTTTTCTTAGAGTTAAATAATTCTATTATCATATAGACCAAGATAAAAAGACAAAGTAAATATTCCTACGTGATTAGAATAATTTCATCCTTTAAGAAATATACAAAAAAATCTCATCTTTTTCTCTAAATGATGAGTATTCAAGATTAATTCTTAATTACTAAATCACTAAAATACACATAACTATAAATGAGATAGTTAAACTATTCCACATGTATTTAGAAATTAACTAAAACCAAAATGGTTAGCACAAGGTAAGATAATTCCCAGAATGATTATTCCATCAAATGATACACTAATATTCATAATTAAAGTGTAATATCCAATGTTTATACTAAATTATTCAATAAATAATTACCCTTAACATTCATCAAACATTGGAGGACTAAGTTAAAAGCCCATAGATTATATGTTTTTTATCATATATTCTTCCAAGATAAATCAACCATTATTCCTCAAATAAACATAATCATAAATATAATCTCCTATATTATCCTAAACTAAACATAATCTTAACATCTAATAATTTTTTACTATCTAGAACATCATGTAGGCTAGTTTAAGGTGTGTAACCTTTATCGTCCTTCAATCATGGGTTTGAGCCGCCCCCCTCCGCCTATATAGATGTGACAGTTTTTAACCATGTATATGGGTTTTCATTTTTTTATTTAAACATGAAAAATAATTAATCCCTAAAAACACATCATTTTGATCATTGGGGATAATGAATGGCTTATCACAGAATAATATCTCAAAAAATCACATTTAGATCGAATATCTTAGAACCACAATGTAGTGTCTAAAATTTGAAATTTTGATCTTCCATAAGCTTATATTCCTATGAAGGCATCCATAACTCACAATAAAACCTCATATACAAAAATCCTCATCTCCTATGTTATATAAACCATCCGTTTATACCAACTATAATAGGATAGAACCCACACTCTCAGATCCTATGCAAGAATCTATAAAATTATATTCTCATCTTTAATGCCAATAATTGTGGAAAAGAATTTCATCTAAACCATATGAAATCAAAAGAAAACATGGATTACTTACATAATAGAAGAAATTTTAGTTTTTAGTAATAGAAAATTATAAAAAAATCCTACATAAACAATTAAAAGGAATTTAAAGGATCATTTCTCCCACATAACCCAAATTTTCTTTTTCTCATAAATACATCATCATCATCCATATAAAATCCCTTCTAGACATATATAGTTCAAAATCATTCATTACAACATGAATAAAAGGAATCATAATAATGGTGATCCAAAAAACAAAGTAAGGGTAAACAAAAGAATTAACAATTGGTTATCAACATTGTGAATAAGATTGTGTAAGGGTATGCTGACATAATAAAAGTGCATTATTGAGTCATAAAACAACTGCAACACATCAACATATGGTACAAAATATATGGAAAATTGGAAAAGGAAATATTAATTAGAAAAAATAATTAAAAGGCATGTGATATCTATATTGATCATTAGAAACATTATATACAAATAGAGTACATAATGAAAACATATTAGTATCTTAGAAAATCATCTCACTGATCCCATACAGAACCCTTTCATAACCCTTAAAAGTTAAAATAACAATATGATTGACTTACAAAATTATCATTACCCAATGCATTGGAGATATATAACAGGATCACTCAGTGTTATCTAGGATATCGCGTTTCAATATATTAAAGGATTTCCCAAAACTATCTATGCTCATCCATAATTAATAATGTGAATGTACTAAATAAATAGAAAAGAACATGGTGAATTAATTTAATCATAACCCATTATAAAACCCCATTTTACTTTCTAGAATGAGATTATCCCAAGTAAAATGAATAATTCCTACAAAAATATATTTGAAACATTGATAAAATTTGGAAATGAAGTGGTTTCCCTAACAATCTGTCAGGAAAACAATCAACCCCTTAAAATAAATCGATTTTATAATAATCTCTTTGAAACATGATTAAATTGTGGAGAAGGTAATGGTAACAAAATAGTATCATTATAGCATGGTTATCCGATGTAAAATATATGAGTTCTATAACAATCTTATTGAACAAATACAAACCCATAGAAAATTAATTTGTTCCCAATCAATCTCTTTGAAAAAGGTTTAACCAATGGCAATGAAACAGGTTTCCAAACAATCTATTTAAAACATTGTTAATCATTCCTAAAAAAATGATAATATGGTAAATAAAAAACATAACCTATTTAGGATAAGTAAAATCATGGGTTTTTGATGTTGATGATTTAAAATACCATTAAAATATCATTAAAACATTATAGAGGGAAAAAATATTGGAATAGTCTAAAGCATCCCATACCACTTTGAAACACTTGAATCATTAGCCCCATGAATAGAACAACATTTAATGACACAAATAATATCATGATGATTAGTATATTCATTATATTATATGAAAATTCTTTTTTTATATACACATTATAATATAATATAGTTCTTTAACATAACAAACATCTCAAATAATGAAAATTGTGGAAAAAATCTATTACCGATTTGGTAACATTGAAACCATAAAACCTAGGAATGATATATTAAAAAGGATATTTAAATATAAATATATATAATTATAATAATCCTAACATATTTTCATGATAATTATATACCCAAAAAATATGAGGTGTATATGGAATATATCTCACAGAAATAAAAGTGAGATGAGAAAAATCCTTAAAAAGATCATATCATTGGAGTGAGAATAATTCAATGAAATAATTATGTGAAATAATTAAAAAAACAATAAAATTATAAATACTGGTTCATAAAATTATATATATCTTCACACATATTCTTCATATAACAGAACCAATTACATAGAAGTTTAACATAAAGAATGCAAACTGAGTTATGAAATTCATTAAATTGAGTCTAATTTTTCATGATTGTCATCTATATTCATAAATAGTATATTATGATAATTATTTACATGATGAATGACTATTTAAATGTTCATAATTTCATTTATTTGACAAATTAAATTATTTATACAACTACATAAAAAATTTAGTTTACATATGGCGTTTTGACCATATTTGACTTATCAGTCAAAAATAACTTTTATTGGTTGAATATGTTCAATGAGGTTATTATTTAAACATCTCAGGAAAAATTACCATGAAATAATTATAATATATAATACCCTGACCCCAGTTACCCAGAGTCAGTGCATTATTACTTAACATTGGCATGATCACAAAAGATCAAGTCTCAAAAGACCAATTAGTTTGGTAGCCTTGGAAACACTAGATACATTTATAAGTCTTACATTACAAAATAAATTGAAAAACTACAACAAAATATTGTCTTCATATTCCATAATACTATTACTACAGGTCATTCATAAAATACTTATTCACTTCTTGGGAAAAATAAAACATTGAAAGGGTTGAGCTCCGATGCACAGGAAGGATAACAATATAGCAGAATCTTTTTTAAATAAACATAAACATTTAAGGCAATGCATAACTGAAACCAAAGTCTTTTAAACTTGAACTTCAGCATAACATGGAAAAAATAAATTAAAATAATTCCATTTACTTATTGACATGGATATTCTACTAGTCGAATAATCACATGCAATACCAATAACCTCTTTCATAATGATGGAATGCATAATGCCAGACTATCATAACCACGTAGTCAAGGCCTCGTACAAAGACTACAAATAAGATTTTTTCAAGGCCTCGTGCCAAGACACTAGTTTGTCCTATGAGACCTACCGATGCATCAAGGAGCTATAGAGGGCTCCACCCGTCACTTACTAAGTCCAATGCATTCCTCATATGAATAGGTTTAAACATAACATAAATATTCGTACTAAAACTAGCATATGAAATGTAAATACTTTGTCCATAAACCATGAATGGTATAAAAATAACACATCCACAGTCAAACCTATCACAAAAAAATCAATACAGTATGGAAGTTTTGTATCATAATAAATCAACTTCAAATAAGCTTAAAATCCATCAAAAGATGTTGACATAGATGAAATCAAAACTATTTTATAGAAATATTTCTTTTTTTTAAATCATTGAAAAGTCACACATTTATAAAAGAAGTAATTTAAAAGAGATTTTTGATTCAAAAGTGTCCCATACCACTTTGAAATTTTTTAAAAGAAATATCATTTCAAAACATTCATGTCCATATAAATAAATCCTTAAATTCATTTTGAAAACATGGACATTAATTAAAAATATTTAGAAAGACAAATTTTTGAAACATTTAAAATTCTGATCTTGATAGAGAGTACCTTTAAAAAATTATTAAAATATTGTTTTTGAAATCATATAAAAGTTATATAAATATAAAATAATACATTTTCTTTGAAAATATTCTTATATTCTTTTAAGGGAAGCTTCGATGATTTTATAATGGCGGAAAATATCTGCACCCACCGTATAAGTTAAAAAAAGACATTCTTACCATAATTTTATCGAAAAGGTCAAAAGGACCTTGTTTAAAAAATGATGGAAATATTTTTTTATAAAATTCTTATAAAAATTCAAACAAGGGTATAAATTACTTTAACCTATATTCTGTAAAATAGTAAGAATGTTTTGAAATACATTTTTAGTAAACAAGGATGTGGATGATAAAGAGGTCCTAGTAAGTAAATATGTATAAATAACCCCAGATAATGAAAATATTGGGAAATAAACCCTTACCTTGTATTTTTCCTTGGTTGAGGGTAGGTTAATCTCCTGTATAATGGTGAAATAATTTTTATTTAGTTATACAGGAATCATATTGATATGATATCATATATGATCTTTTAACATTGAACTGTTAATAATATCTTAGTATTATCATCATTTCAGGTGTTAACTTACTTGTTTTCTTTTAAATATTTTGTTAAAAAATCCATGTTTAGTATGGATAGGTTGTATCTTATTCATATACAAAATTATATCATGTCATTAAACTTTATTTTTAATCCTCAAATGATAATTATAATTGCATTGATACGATGGGGAATGAATCTCATCACGTTCGTGGAGACGGTAGTCCGTACGTACGCATGAGCGACAATATCATTCTTTTGAAATTAAAATAATATATAATTGGATGTAATATCATTTATAAAAAATAATTATCATGTTATATTTATTATTTTCATCAATTAAATATCATTATCATACCCATCCAAATAATAATGTTTTTGAATAATAATTACACCACGATGTGGAGACAGTAAGCCGTACGTACACAAGTATGATGACATGTCATTCAAAGGACGGATAGAATACTGAATATACTTGTACCATATTTATAATAACATCACAGTATATATAATATACTGGAGTTATTATTTTAGAAAGGAAATAACAAAGAATGAAGAAGTTGAAGAAGAAAGGAACTTGAAAAAGGCTGGTGAAAACATTACCTTTTCTTCAAATTCTTCATTTTGATTTGATCAAAAGGGATCCTTAGGTTGGATTTCTAATCAAAATAAGGCCTCTAGGTTGAATTTAGGGACGTTTAGAGAGTATTTGGGTAGGTTTTGGCCGAAAAAAGGCTTTGAAGGTGTGAATAATTGGTTAGAAGTTGTGTCCTTTTGAAAGGGGGAGGAGGGGCTCTTTAGGAAAAACAGAAATTATTAATTTATAATAAATTAATATTCGGTTTCTAATGGCTCCAAAGTGTATTATTCAATTTATATGGTAGATATGGGTCCAAATACTTTTAACAAATATATTTTAGATAGGTTTGGGTCATTATATTAACCTTATCTGTTTGTTTTAACTCTTAGTTAATTAGATTGACATTTACCATGTCACTTTGTATTTTTATATTATATAGTTAATAAACATAATATATACATCCTAGAGACCCCAATGTGGTCCCTTAAAGATACAACCATCATGATATAAGTCATTTGGATGAACCTTAGATTTTTAGGAATAGAATATCAATTAATAATATAATATTTGTTTTAAAAACTCTTTTATGTCAATTTTGACACTATTGGGTATTTTGTTTTCGATAAATTTATAAAATCATTATTACTTAGAATATAATTCATATAACCAATAATAATATGTCCTATTAACCTATAAAATTATTGGAATTCATAAAAAGTCTCAATTTATATTTATTCGGGTATTTATAATATGAATTATTTTAATATTTCACTAATAAGGTAATTACTACATCATCATTGTGTCATAAACAAATTAAATTATTTAATGTCTAAAAATTATAAATAAAATACCATTATGTATGAAATCTTTTTAAATTTGTAATTAATATTTATAATATAATTTATCTTATGTAGAACCCTATATTAAAAATGTTTTAGTTATTAAACATTGATTTTAACACTTTTAACTCTTCTTTGAATTAAATAATAATAACTGTCTTAATATAATCCAAGTGGACCTAAATGATAATATTTTATTCCTAATGTTGTTTTTGGTTGAGATACACTTGTCCAATAGAATTAGTACATGTGTTAGGGTAATATTAATAACATTTTTACCCTTAATTACCCTATTTACATTTAACCGTGGTAAATAAAAGTAAAAAGTTACTATTCAAAAAAAATTATTTTTATCTTATTGAACCAAATTTTACTCCTTGATATTAACCATGTATCTTGTATTTTCTAAATTACACTCATAGAAGTGGTAAAATTATGTTTTATGTGAATTTGAAAATTCTCATAGGAGATGGGTAAAAGACAGTGAAAAGTTAAATAAAATTTTTATATGTCTAAAATTATTATAAACTGACTCCGATGAATTACATTAGAATTATTTTATAGGTATTATGTATCTATTTTTACCTTAAATAAATTTAAATAAAATAAATAATAATTTAAATAAAAAGTCGTTTTTAACCAATAACTCAGTGTTTTTCGCTATTCATCAAAAATTAAATGTTTTCAGAAAAATACCAAAAATTCACCCCAAGCTAATTTCAATATTCAGAATCAAAAAATTAAGTCCATTTTGATAGATAAAATTTATAAAATTTCAAAGAGTGAGTATTACTATTCATAACAGCTAGTTTGATTGGTTGTGGTGTGTTAGAATCTAGAAGTTGCGTACAATGCAAGCTACTGCATTATTCAAAGGGAAATATATCATGGAAGCTTGGGGTGTTACATTCTCCCCTCCTTCAATAAATTGCGTCCTCGCAATTTGAAATTTTTCTTAGAAAATAAATGGTTGAAAATAGAAAATATCTTTGTGGGAAAACCCACAACAGAAATAGGGTTATCAAAAATATAACTTTAAAAGAAAGAAAGGAAAGTACAATGGTCACCCGAGATAGACCATACTAGGATTATATAGAAACATGGATATGGAGGAGAAAAAATCCATCAAGGTCTGATGGAGATTTGTAGAAAACAGGATTAGGAGAAAGTTAACTACAAGAAAATCACAAACTTGTGATTGGATAAATGGACTTTGATTCCCAGGTAGAAAAAGTTAACCAACAATGTTTTTGTTTTATGTTACCTTTCATAAAGTTGAGGAATTTATTTATGAGATTTTCGAAGAACGTAGGTAAATATACTTACCTGTCATGTACACTTTTATTCATTAATAAATTTTTACCACAAACCCATCTTTCACTCTAAAAGGTAATTGAACTAAAAAATATTCTATTTATCCTAACCGTATCTGGTTCCAAAAATAAATTTATAATTCATATATCAGAACAAAAAAAAAAGGAAAACTACATTATACATTCCATAGACTTCACGTAGTCTAGTTGTTGGCGATAAATCTCAATTGTACTATGTTTGTGGGTTCGATTCCCGCATCTTTGTCCGACGTGACGGGTTGTCACATGGTCATCATGTTTTGCTTTTTATAAATATCAAAAAAACATCTTTATCAATAGTATCCAATGTAAAATATAATCCATTCTAACCTTTATACTTATCCAAAATACTCCTGTAAACCCTCAGTACAAAATTTATATGAAAGGTAAACATAAAGTAGATCCTTTTTACCCCATAATAGCATGTGAATACCTACATAATTTATTCTTTTAAAACACTAAAACACCCTGAATTACCATAAAACCATATTTATTACATTCCATCTCCCTCATTACTTATAGAACACTAGATATAATTCATCCATCCAAAAATGTTGTAAACTCCAACAGTGATGGAATATACAAATATTTAATCAGTTTCAAGGCAGTCAAGAATATCCAATATAATTTACCCAAATAAACCATATCTTATTCCAAAATCAATACCTCATTATTATTACTATATTAAGGTTTATCTTTCCATCAACCATGTAATTTTGAAAAAGTTTAACTTTTTGTAGAGTCACTTTTCTTAGTACCATAAAATCTCAAATCTTCAATGAAATAGTACTGTTGTACAATACTTATTTATTTCTAGTACATCATAGATACAACACTTCAATAAAATAATTCCAAAATAAAAACATAAGAACACTATTCATTCCTCTTCATATGTGGTAGTATCAAAACATGATTATTATCCAATAGCATCATTTGCGACATAGTCTGATGACTGGGACATTGGTTCACGTAGTGTCCAAACT
Organism: Viscum album; assembly: GCA_963277665.1. Lineage (NCBI taxonomy): Eukaryota > Viridiplantae > Streptophyta > Magnoliopsida > Santalales > Viscaceae > Viscum > Viscum album. The sequence goes on from OY728158.1 coordinate 330,152,755, forward strand.
CCTTGCAGATGTGGCATTGTAACTTTGAAACCTTTTCTTACCCTTGTATTCATGTACTTGGTGTCCATTTTCTCCACACTTATAACATACTCCCATTCCCTTCAAGCATTTTCCAAGGTGATTCTTTCCACAGTTATCACATACGGGAAAATCCTTTTTACCTTCTTCCCTTTATCTGTCCCTCTCTCTACCATCCTTTCCTTCTTTGGCTTCCCTTCAAAGCCATAGGACTCCGAGAATTCGTTACTTATCTTATCAACACATGATACTATTTATTCATATGATGATAATACATGGGAGACTATTTCCTTTTTTAATACCATGAAATATATGATCCTTATTACTCTTTGGATCATGTGTATTGCTGGAGTTCTCATTCCTTCTACTGGGCTCCATTTCTAAACAATGGTATACATTAGATTATTTTATGAATAAAAATACCTAATCCCAAAATTTTAAAACACTTAAAGTAAATTAAACGGTTTATGGATATAATCGATAATCATAAAAATGTCTTATTTGAGAATGTATATACTCATAAACCCTTCATAATGGTTTGTAATGAAAATGAGAATTATCCTAAGCATATCCACCGGGAGTGTCATAACCAAGAGTGCAACAAGACCCGTTGTCGTGCACCAGTTCCCGTTCGAGTCTAGATCAAAGCGGTGTTTTTGGGATAAATTTCTCGGTACATCTGTTCCAGTGCCGCCTCTACCTGCTCGTATCCAGACAGGGATGTATTTCTTGAAAAACTCACAAAATTTGTACAATACCAAAATTCTAGGAAGTTCTTCTATACTAATCCTCAATGTCCATCTTAGGTCTATGTTTTCTAATCAGAGTTTATCTAAATCTAGTTTCCAAGGATTATACTAACCTTCCTCTGATACCAACTATGACACCCCGACCCCAGTTACCCAGAGTTGGTGCATTATTACATAACATTGGCATGATCACAAAAGATCAAGTCTCGAAAGAAAGATTAGTTTAGTAGCCTTGGAAACACTAGATACATTCATAAGTTTTACATTACATAATAAAGTGAAAAACTACAAAAAAATTTGTCTTTATATTCCCTCATACTATCCATGACAGTCATTCATAATATTCTTCTCCACATCCTGGGAAAAATAAAACATTAAAAGGGGTGAGCTCAGATTCTCAATAAGGATAACAATATAGCAGAAGCATTCTTGAATAAACATAAACATTTAAGGTAATGCATAACTAAAACAAAATACTTTTAAACTTGAACTTCAGCATAACATGGAAAAAATAAATTAAAATAATACAATTTACTTATTCACATGGATATTCTACTAGTCAATTAATCACATGAAATATCAATAACCACTTTCATAATGATGGAATTCATAATTCCAGATGATCAAAACCACGTAGCCAAGGCCTCGTGCAAAGACTACAAATAAGATTTTTTCAAGGCCTCGTGCCAAGACACTATTTTGTCTCATGAGACCTACAGATGTATCGAGGAGCTATAGTAGGCTCCACCCGTCACTTACTTAGTCCAATTCAATCCTCATATGAACATTTTTAAACAAAACATAAACATTCGTATTAATACTAGCATACGAAATGTAAATACTTTCTCCATAAACCATGAATGGTACAAAAATATCACATCCATAGTCAAACATATCACCAAAACATCAGTAATATATGGAAGTTTTGTATCATAATAAATCAATATAAAATAATCTTAAAATCCATCAAAGGATGTTGACATAGATGAAATCAAAACTATTTAAGAGAAATATCTCTTTTTTTTGAAATCATTGATAAGTCACACATTTATAAAGGAAGTAATTTAAAAAATATTTTTCAATCAAAGTGTCCCATACCAATTTGAAACTTTTGAAAAGAAATATCATTTCAAAACATGCACGTCCATATAAATAAATCCTTAAAATCATTTTCAAAACAAGGAAATTAATTAAAAATATTTAGAATGATAAATTTTTTAAACATTTAAAATTATGAACTTGATAAAGAGTACCTTTCACAAATTCTTAAAATATTCATTTTTAAATCATTTAAAAGTTACATAAATATAAAATAAAATATTTACTTTAAAAATATTTTTATAATCTTGTATGGGAAGCTTCAACGATTTTATAATGGTGGAAAATAGCTGAATCTGCCATATAAGTTATACAAAGACATTCTTACCTTAATTTTATCGAACAGGTTAAAAGGACCTTTTTTTGGAAAATGATGGAATGATTCCTTTATAAACATATTATCAAAAGTAAAAAAAGGGTATAAATGACATTAACCTATATTCTGTAAAATAGTAAGAATGTTTTTAAATATATTTTTATGAAACATGGATGTGGATGATAAAGAGGTCATAATAGATAATTATGTATTAACAACCTCAGATAATGAAGAGATTGTGAAATAAACCCTTGCCTTGTACTTTTCCTTGGTTGAGGGTAGGGTAAAATCCTGTATAATGGTGAAATAATTTTTATTAAATTATACAATAATCATATTAATATGATATCATATATGATCTTTTATCATTGATTTGTTAAAAATATCTTAGTGTTATCATCGTTTCAGGTGTTAAATTACTCTTTTACTTTTATATATTTTGTTACATAAGACGTGTTTATTATGGATACGTTGTATCTTATTAATATCCACAATGATATCAAGTTCTTAAAAATTATTTTTAATCATCAAATGATAATTATAATAGCATGGATATGATGGGGAATGAATCTCATCGCGTTCGTGGAAACGGTAGTCCGTACGTACGCACGAGTGACAATTTCATTAATTTCATATTACAATAATATATAATTGGATGGTATATCTTATATACAGAATCATTATCATGTTATATTTATTATTTTCTTCAATTACATATCATTATCATACCCATCCAAATAATAATGTTTTTTAATAACAATTACACCACGACGTGGAGACGGTAAGTCGTACGTACGCACGTATGGTGACATGTCATTCAAAGGATTGATAGAATACTGAATATGGTTGTACCAAATTTATAATAACATCACAGTATATATAATATACTAGAGTTATTATTTTAGAATGTAAATAACAATGAAAGAAGAAGTTGAAGAAGAAAAGAACATGAAAAAGTGTGGTGAAAACATTACCTCTCATCGGGTTCTTCCTTTTGATTTGATCAAAATAGATCCTTAGGTTGGATTTTTGATCAAACTAAGGACTCTAGGTTTAAGTGAGGTAAGTTTAGAGATTATTTGGTCAGGGTTTTGCCGAACCAAAAAGCATTGAAAGTGTGATGAATTGGTTAGAATTTGTGTCCTTTTATAAGGGGGAGGAGGGGCTCTTTAGAAAAAACATAAAATGTTAATTTATAATAAATTCATAATAGGTTTCTAAGAGCTCAAAAGTTGATTTTTCAAAGTATAAGGTGGGTAGGGTTCTAAAGCCTTTAAACCAATAGATCTTAGATAGGTTTGGGTCATTTTATTAACATTATCTTTTAGTTTTAACTCTTAGTTAATTAGATTGACATTTACCATGTCACTTTGTATTTTTATATTATATAGTTAATAAAAATATTATATACATCCAGGAGACCCCCAAGTGGTCCATTAATGATACACCTATCATTATATAATTCCTTTGGCCGAACCTTATATTTTGATGAATATAATATCAATTCATAATATAATATTTTTTTTAAAAACTCGTTTATGTCAATTTTGACACTATAGGGTATTTTGATTTTGATAAATTTATAACAACATTATTACTTAGAATAAAATTCATATAACCAATAATAATATGTCATAATAACCTATTAAATTATTTGAATTCAAAAAAAGTCTAAAATTACCTTTATTTGTGTATTTATAATATCAATTATTTTAATATTCCACTAATAAGGTAATTACTGCAGCATCATTGTGTCATAAAAAAATTAACTTATTTAATGTATAAAAATTATTAATAAAATACAATTATGTATTAAATAATTTTAGATTTATAATAAATATCTATAATCGAATTTATCTTATGTATAACCCTATATTAAAAAATTCTTAGTTATTAAACGTTGATTTTAACTCTTTTAACTATTCTTCGAATTAAATAATAATAAATGTCCTAATGTAATCCAAGTGGACCTAAATGATAATATTTTATTCCAAAGGTTGTTTTCGGTATAGATACACTTGTCAAATAGAATTAGGACATGTGTTAGGGTAATATTATTATCATTTTTACCCTTAATTACCCTATTTACTTTTAACGGTGGTAAATAAAAGTAAAAAGTTAATATTCATCAAAAATTATTTTTATCTTATTGAACCAGATTTTACTTCTTGATATTAAAATTGTATCTTGAATTTTCTAAATTCCACTCATATAAGTGGTAAAATTATGTTTTATGTGAATTTGCAAATTCTCCTAGGAGATGGGTAAAAGACAGTGAAAAGGTCAATAAATTTTTTATATGTCTAAATTATTATAAACTGACTCCAATGAATTACATAGATCATATATAGGTATTACATATCTATTTTTATCTAAAATAAATTTAAATAAAATAAATAATTATTTAAATAAAAAGTCACTTTTAACCAATAACTCAGTGTTTTTACTATTCATAAAAAATTGAATGTTTTCAGAAAAATACCAAAAATTCACCCTAGGCTAATTTCGATATTCCGAATCCAAAACTGAAGTCCATTTTTAAAGTTAAAATTTATAAAATTTCAAAAATTTGATATTACTAATCATAACGGCTAGATTGATTGGTTGTGGTGTGTTAGAATCTCGAAGTTGCGTACAATGCAAGCTATTGCATTATTCAAAGGGAAACGTACCCTAAAATCTTGGGGTGTTACAATATATATATATATATATATATCAATTATACTTTTAAAATCATATAATAATGATTTTTATGAAAAATTAATCGATGTTACAATCATAGAGACAGTAGGTTGTACATTTTCATGAGTAACGTTTTAAATTTTCAATGATCGTTATGGAAAGATGATAATTAATGTTTTTCTTTACATAATAAAACATAGAAAATAATTAAAATGTTATTTAATTATATATACTTTTATATATCATTATTTTTATTTGGTGATGAAATAGGAATAATCACATCGCTTCGAGGAGGCAGTAGTCTATATGTCCATGAATGACGTCATCAGTTTTTCAGTTTATGAAATGGAGAGAAGAAGATGATATGTTATATGTAATATTTTTAATTATTTCTTGAATATCAGATTTTTTTTCCATTTATATAATATATATTTATTAAACCTATCTTTAATAAATTCCATGTAAAGGGTGAACATATCACATTACTTTGAGGAGGCGGTAGTCCACACGTCCAAAAACGATGGTATCGTATTCCCAAAAAATGGAAATGATGAAGGTATGTGTTATATAATAATTAGTGAATTATGAAAACATAATAAATATAATATATACCATATAAAATTAATAATTAGTTTCTTTATTTATATCCATGAAATGTCAATATAGAAGACTGAATGACATAAGTATGTGAGGCGGTAATCCATTGTACACCCGAAAAATGATTACGTATCACATTTGATGAATGTGTGTGAATTTTTGGGATTAAACCTAAAAATAAGAACATATAATTATTTTTATGATACATTAGATATTATATAATCTTGTAATAATAATAATTAAAGTGTTTTGATAATTAAATAAAACCAAAGTGATCGTTGAAGAATGTTACTTTTTTTGGGTATTTTTTTGGTTTACACCAAATGAATTCTTTGGATTCCTTTATTCCCAATGTGATTCTTCTAGGATAAGAGGATTTCGGTAGAAAGATTATTTGGGAAGGATTTGGATAATCCGAATGGCATGGGATATGTTAAGAAGTTGGGAGGTTGAGTGCCTTTTTATAGTGTAGGGGAGTGGCATTCTTATTTGTATAAAAACATAAACACTATTAATAGTTATCACATAAATCATTTTCATAAAATAATGATCAAAAGTTTCTCAAATAGGCTATATGATCTAAACATTTTCCTAAAGAAGGTTTCTAACATGTTTCTATGCAATTTTCTCCCTAATATTTATGTTTAACCCCTATGTAAAATCAGTTATTCCTTAATCACTATAATTAAATTTAATTACATTAACTAAAATATTTTTTTAAAAAAATTATAATTTAACATTACAATAAATTATAAATTAACAATATTAAAAATATTTAATCCAATTTTTAAATAACAATAACATAAATGTAGAAAATAATTTAAAATTAATCTCGTAGGTGGGAAAAGACAATTGGGTTTTAAAGAGAAAATATAAAAATATTATAATGTTTTTATATCCAATTTCAATATGAAACAGATTCTAATGACATTAATTAGTTTAAATAATACAAAATTTTTCTTATTATACTTTGAAACCATATTAATTTATAATTTAAAACTATATATTATTTAAAAAAAAAATTGAATTAAAATTCAGTGTCATTCACTATCCCTCAATATATGTATGTTCTCATAAAAATATATAAAATTCATCCAATGAAAATTTATTATCATAAAATTTCAAAAAAAATTACAAAAGATTCAAAAATTATATTTAAAACACGCATTCCTTTAAAAGGATGTAAATATTTATTTAAACAATATACTACTTTTTATGCTCAAAATCAGATTTATTCTTATCTTAACCATGTCAAAGATATTGGATGAATTTAAAAAAATAATTCAATATATAACATATAAATTTTTCTACTATTGATTAATTTAATTTATTATGATGATATTTCATTATGGTTATAAAAATAGTTTTCATAATATCACAAAATTTATATTCAATTTGAATTTATCTTGATTTATAATTAATTGGTAATAAATAAATTAATTTTATAAAAAAATTTATATATATTTATTCAATTTATTTAATATCCTTGATTACTACAGTTACAATATCTGTGTGATAATTATTATAATAAAATGTATATTATACTCATCTACAATATGACTTGACCTTTGGTGTAATGTAAGTCATCACTGGAACTCAATGTTGTATGAAACTCAAGGTGAACATGATGTTTTGGGTGATAAAAGATAAAATATGTATTGCTTGTGACTAAATATATTAAATAATTAAAATTAATTTTAAGGAGTATATTTTATAAAATCTCTTTATGTTACACTATATCCCCTTTAATTTGGTCTCTCATAAGGACAATCCTTACATTTATCATCACATTAATAATAATGAGGAATCCTACAAGGTTCTTCCATTAACTATGACTAGAGAGAATAGTGTGAGAAATAATAATCATAGTGATTAATCATGAAATAATGTTAAATCATTCAAATTATATCTAAATCAGAAACATTATTTTCACCCTATGAAACAATAGGTTTAACCAAATTCATTTATGGTCATCATCTATTAAATTAATTCATAATGGTTCATAAATAAAATGTAAATTATCCCCAGGATATCCCCAATAGTGTTTATAAAACTATCAATTCTTAGGCCCAAGTTCTGTGCATTAGTAAAAATCATGTTAATACTCAATCTATTCATTTCATAGTTTTTATCCCTATGTTTATATATTCCAAAGCCGCATTTACATACCAGTATTCAGAAAGGGATTCATTTTCTATGAAAACCACACAATCACTATTATAAAAAATATTTTGGATGTTATTATATAATTATACTTATACATTGGGTTTTCAAAATGTTTTCTAATCCTTGTAACCAAAAAGTAAATAATATTTTTCCAATACCAATAGTATAAAACTGATCATTTAATATATAAATATTAAAAAAATTTATAAGATTAATCAATACATATCATAATAATGAACACCCTAGAACTATAAAGGTTCGGTTTCTTTGGATACTAGATAGATAATAATATTATTTCATAAAATCTTTTCAATATCCCCTATAATGATCTTTTAATCATGAGGCATGAGAATATATCACATGCACAGTATATAAGTGTTTGGTATACACCTAAGAAAAGAAAATTATTTCCTTAGCCAAGCCTCGCTATTAAGGCAATCATAGTGGATTGGGTTAACTCCCCATTCATGTCCTCAATATCTCATGATATATGGTTCTATACTCAATCATTATAGGGATATACAATTTTGGGACCATCCATAACATAATTAAAACCATACATATGTGTACCAAAAGATCATTAATCATTTACCATATCATTATAGCATAACCTTTAAAAAATAAATGTGGTTTATTTACATATCATCCACACATAATCATAATCTACTGAAAGATATAATGTGGAAAATATCATAAGAGAAATCATTATCTCACAATAGAAAAATTAACTCAAGAGAAAGAAATGGGATTCCAGAATTTATCATAAGATCATCACCATTATATGTAATAAAGAAACATTGATGGAATCATAATAAAATACCTCCAATGGAACATGAAAACAATTATAGTATTTTGAAAAATGTTAAAAATTAATTTAAAATAATACTTGAATCTTTCGTTGAAAAATGAGAAATATATTTTTCTTATAATAATAATTTTATTAAATATTTCTATAATATTGGTAATTGTTTTATTTAAAAAATACCGTAGAATATTTAAAATAATTATTCTATGAAAATAATGGTCATGATGGTATAAAAATTCATTTATACCATATACTTTAAAAGAGAACATAAATTCTACACTTTTGTAAAAAGTTAAAAAACATGTAAATGAATTTTTATAAAGAATCCTTTAAAAAGTTGTAAAAAATTAAAATATAATGAAAATTAATTTTTTTCTAAAATTTATCTTATAGCTAAAATCATACATAAAATAAATTTTGTGATCATTGACATGTAAAAAAATTCTCTGAACAGAGATGAAATAAGGATGGATTTAATGTATTAATAATTTCTTGATTATTTGACATACTAAATAGTGAAATTTTTTCATAATAGATAAAAATTATAGGAATAACCATAACATAAACCAATATATGGGTTTTAAAGAGTAATATAGATATAATTATCCTCAATGGAATATTATTATAGATTATGCTGAAATGAAATCAGATTTTAACATAAACCCTTACCTTAAGTGTCATCTTGATTTGCAAGCATTAAAATATCCTATAAAATAAAAAAAAAAATTTAAATCAATATACTACATTATAATATTTATAAATAATTTATTATATATCATTAATTTATAATTTCCAATTATCAATTTATTAATAATTTCTTTAATAAAATTAATATTCGGGTTAAAACATGTCTATTTTCAATGCATTTTTTTGGATTAATGGTTCAAATATATTCAATATGTTAATGTATTAATCATATCCATAATATTAATAAGGAAATCAATATCACATTTAATAATTATATTCACTATTATAATAATTAAAATAAACTAGTGATGAAAAATTTATTATATCGCTTCATGGATATGGTAGTCTATAAATACACACGAGTGATGTTTTAAATATTTTATGGATAGATAGAAAGAAAGGAAAATAATAAATAATCTTTAAATAACCATTATTATATCATAAATATTACATATATTCAATAAATATATCTTTATTAACTTCTTTGTAAAGCATAAATGAAATGGGAATTAGATCAATTCATGGATGTGGGTAGTTCACACGCATGCACTAGGGATGTAATTGTTTTCTAATAGATAGAAAGCTAAGAAGGTAGATAAAAAATTATAATTATAGAAGAATAATTAATTTTTAAATAACATATATAAATATTAAATACATTATAATAAAAAACCACTAAAGTAGGGGATGTAAAATGAATCATATCATTATATAGGGGATTTAGTCCACACATTTGAATGAACAATATATTCATTTCCAATTTAATAGAGACAGGGTTAAAAATGATTATAAAATAAAATTAATAACAAAATAGTATATTTATTTTAGTCTATTAATAATTATAGGATATGAATAATATATTTATAGGAACTTGAAGAGGATAATAAATTCTAAATAGTCAGGTAAAGTGATTACTTTTCTTTGAGATACATCCTTTGGCTTACACCTTAACCATTCTTAGGTTGGTCCTCGGGTATGAAAAGGTGATCATGAACCCATTTAATGAATATTTTAATTTTTTGAGGTATTTATTGAGATATCGTGGTCAATGTTTTTGGAAAAAAGAGGAGGAGAGGATTTCTTTTATAAGTGAGGGGAGGGACACACAAGGAATCACTTATATGATTTAAATAAAATAAAGTCACTTTATTGTGGAAGGAGATAAAAATATAAATTAATTATAATTTATTATAATATAATTTATAAATATATTCATCTAATAATATTTATATAAGGTTAATTGTAATTTTTATCATCATCTATTAATTTAACCCCCAATAAAACCTTTTTAATCGTAACAATGGTAAAAAGGTGTACAGTTTTTTACTATTCAATATTACCAAAAATTATGTAGACTATATTAAAATATATTAATTATTTTTTTTAAAAAAGTAAACCATTTTAAAAAATTTAATTTCTATAATTCTAGAAACTCATTTTAAAATTAGTTCAAAAGCCCAACAAAATCCATTTTTTTATAAAAATGCATTTTTACCCATAAAATTGGGTTTAAATTAGTTACATATCATGTATAAACTATTTGATGAATATTAAAAAAATAATATTTAATATATAATAAATATATATTTATTTTAAAAAATAAATAATATTTTATTTAATTTATTAAGATAAAAACATATCGTGCAATTATAAAAACAATTTTATGAAAAATAACTCATTTTACATAAAATAGAATTTATTTTTATTTAAAATAAATTTTCAAAAGAATCATTCATTTTCAACCTGAGTTAGATATTTTTATATTTTTAATAGTCTTGATAAGTTTTTAAAATAATATAAAATAACCATTGAATAAAACATACATGATAATAATAATTATCATGAACAAAAAATTTCAAAATTGTTCTCTAGGGTCTATAGTATTTTCTAACTAAAATAAAAATTATTTTCTATTTATATTTAATTTGAATAATATATATAAAGTTTTATTTTATTATTTAAAAACATTATTACCATATGTTTATCACAAGTAATTAAAAAAATAATTTTCATAAAAAAAATTAATCATAAAATATCCGTGTGTTTGAAAAGTGAAAAAAGTTATAAATGATATAAAAAATAATTTTGTACAATGAATTAAGTAAAAAATAAAAAAATTATTCACATATTAAAATGAATTATGTATGGTGATCCTAGACAATCATATATAATTAATACATTGATTTCATGGTTTAATTAATACATTCCATAAACAATCACACAAACCAAATGCCAAAATGTTTAGTGTATTAGAGACGAGCTATATAAATATCTTGTTTTAAAATACTAATAAAAATTTGTCCCTAACCATTCTCCTCTATAACCTATTTTATAATTCTCATATGACATACTTATCAATATAAAAAGGGGAAAGGAAACATAATAAGGGGAAATCTCAAATTTACAGTAAGAGAAACACTTCAACAAGATATAATAGTTATACATTAAATATATGAAGAAATATGAGTAACTGAGAAATATTAGATAAATGAATAATGATATTATATGTGAAAATCATAAAACATAGTTGATCATTAAGGATCATGGAATGATAACATAAGACCAACTAATGAACATAAAAACATAAGTTATAAAAATATAACTAGAATGAAATAAATACATAAGAAAGCATAATATATTTAGGACATGGAATATCAAAAATATTTTGAATATTTTAAAAATTATGTACCTTTTATTGAAGTAGTGGAATAAGAACAATAATAAGAAAAAATTGTAAACCAATATGATTGTTACCACCATTTAATTTTGTAAAATAAAATCTGTATATGTCCACCCATTAATTTTGCCAAAAAATATAATAATGTCCCCATATAATTATATAATGATATATAATACCATAATAAATTCATTGGAGGGATATACATGAATCCAAACCATATTATCCATACATTTGAGTTTTACTTAAAATCAGTTCATTCTTATTTCCATAAATATCCCATGGTATGAAAAATGAGTATCATAACGTTCCAAATCTGTATCATATAAACAAAATTTTATACAAAAACAATCACCCAAAAATAGAATATATCAGTATATTTATGAACCAATACTTTATTAGAGATTAGTCCATATAAAATTGACAATAAATCTCAGGATATATTTTTCTTAAAAAATATTTCTTTATATCAATTGATAAAGATGTTATTTTTGAGTAACATTTCAATTTTTTTTAATTTAGGAGTAAATATATTAAAAAAACATTGAAAACAAATTCAAATATTGAGTCATTGAAATGAAAAGAAAACAAATGTCCAAAGGTTTTGTTGAAGGGAAGAATATATAATTTTAGATAGGAAAAACATTTAAAATATTTGTAAATTCCTTCATTGATAACCCCACATTGTCAAAAGTATATAAAAAGCATAATATTAAATAAGAGATAATATAAGGGTAGTTAGAGAAAAAAAATTTGGTTTCCAATAGGTGGATGAGAACAACGGTGTGATGTAAAAATGTGGATATGAAGGAAAAATTCATTAAAAGTGATGTGATTTATTCTTCAAAACATTTATTCACAAAAAATAATAGATTCATCGATGAAGAATAAATTTTTGTGATAGATTATTTCCCTATAAAATAATTATAAATACAATATAATAATATCACAATCTAGATATGATCATTAATTAAAATGTTTTCAGAAAATAGAAGTGATTATGACCCAAGGGAAGGATTTGAGTCACAAAACCCCTTAACTTTTCTCCAATTTAGTTGAATATTCTATAAAGTCATTTATCAAAAACTAATTATCTTAATGAAATATTTTAAAAACTTATGAAATTTTAAAACTGAATATAAAATTCCTCTGTTAATATTTTAAAATTTTAGTTTATGTTGGTTAGAAACTATTATAAAAATTGTGAGTTGGAAATCCCAATCATTTTGAAGTGTTTTTGTAATGGTGGTGTTGTTTTTAATTATTATACAATAGTGAATCATTCATAGATAATATTAAGTACTTGATATATTTATGAAAAATAATTTATAAATTTATAATTTAAATTCTTAAGTGTTTAGGTAATATTTTTTGATGACATAATTGAGGAAATTCTCATTTTGGTGAGTTTAGTGAATAAAAAGTGATATATTAATGACCAAATTAGATTTTGATATTGTGACTCCATAATAATTTTTAAATCATAAATAAGTAATTATTAAATTTTTAACTAGAATATTAAATTCCTTAATCATCAATCACAAGAACATTACAACATCACTCATGTATATTTTAAAATGACCCAAACAAGAGTATGTTAAAATAATTAAACAAGTAAAAGAATGTTATTTTATATTATTAATATAACATTTAATGAATATTGATTTCTTAATAAGTGTAATATATCTTAATTAAAATTATTTTTAGAACTATAAAATATGGTTTATTATGGAAAATTAAATTCATTATTCGTGAATGCGATATTCCACACACATGAATAGTTACCAATCCAATTTCCCAATGAATACAAAAAATGATGTTATATAAAAAATGATTATTTAAAAATTTTATTTTTGTTATATAAAATATATTTATTCATCAAATCCATATTTGGTACTACCATTGAGAAACAATATTGTAAAATAGACTACATCGCATCATTGAGTTGGTAGTCCAAACATTCACACGACCAATGTTATCTTGTTTTCTTATTGGATGGAAAGCCTTTAATATTTTTAATATAATTAATATAATTTTATTTAAGTATAATAATTATAAAGATTTAATTATATTAAAATGGTTATAATTTAATTGAGTACGTATTAGAATAAAATAATAGACTACCAGAAGTCAATACTAAAGGTTGAATGTTGAGTTTTCTCTTGATAAAATTATTGTAAGTGAATGACTTAAGAACTTGTATGGTGACTAGAATATTATATTGGTTAGATAAGGTTCTAAAAGAATAAATAATTCATATTTTCAAGTATCCATTTGAAGATTAAGTGTAACTTAAAATGGTGGAAGTGATATCCTTTTATAAAATAATAAAATGAAACTTTTGGATATACATGTCATTTTTTAATAATTCCATGAAACTATTCACAGTTAAATGGTTAAAAGGTGGAGAAAGGGTTGCTGTGAGAATAGATAACGGTTAAAATACTCTCATTCACTATTTTATTAGATAAAAAAAGTGTAATTTAAGTATTTAGATATTTACTTTTATCATTTTAGCAAAATGAACTCTTTCATTGGTAATAAATTTTCAATCTTAGTAATTAAGATTTATAATATAAACTAAGAAAGGATATTTAAAAATAATTTGAGCCTTTTGATTTCAAATATGAAAATATTTTTAGAACATAAAATTTATGATGGTATGAAAAGTTAATTTTAAAATAAATAAAACATGATATTGTAAAAACGTTTTTTATAAAAATAATTTTCCAACAAGTTAGTTTTTAGGTCCCCTTTATTGAATAAAAATAAGACAACCTATTTTAGAAATGGGAAAAGATGCAACCCAGTAAAATAAAAGATGAAAAACAAATTTAAGGAAAATGAAATCAGGGTAAAAATATGGTCTTGAGTATTATTTGGGAATAAAACATCAAGAAGTGAAATATAAAAAAGTTTTTCTCCCCTGAAAAACATTCCAATAGTGAGATCAGAAGATGATGATGCATCACCCCTTGTAAAGAAGTTTTCCCATATTGGTCCCAAAAAATAAATAAGATAACACCTCCCACTCACAATTACATGTGATTTGATAGAAATATGATTTGTATCGACACACCTATAGGTTTTTAGAGCCACCCACATAAAAATGATTGTGAGGAACTCACTTCAATGTCAACCTAATGTAATGAAAAACCATTAAAAAAACATTATAAAAAAAATAAAATTTTCCATCTATATAATGTGATGAATTGAATAAATGATGGGTCTTAGAACACCAATTCATATTTTGAATCCTCCATCCTAGAAGTACGTACAAAAAGATACCCGACCATCCAAACATAATAATACAAAGTCCGGTCAACATAAAGACATATTCATCCCAGCAAAACAATTAGTCCCAACAAACATGATAGATTCATATTTAAACAGTCATGAATGAAACATTGAATAATTATTTCCACTACTCAATAATTATCCATAAGACCAGGGACATTAATGTACTACAATTATCCAACTGCCAATCGCTGTAGGATATTGGCACCGGTCACCATTAATCACCACCACCACCATCTCCAGACCTCACTGGATGTCACCACTCATCTTCACCATCCAAATCAAAGAATCCATTACATCCTAGGTTCACATACACTATATTCACACTTCAAATATATATAAAAGCTATGGAATCCTTCATCACCAAACCTAAAGGCCACCCACACACAGAATATCGAGTTAATCAACAACATCATCACCAATTGGGAATTGAAATACCGTCAAACACATTTCAATCCATCAACAATGCAAAACCAAAATCAATACTATAGAAATCATCACCTCCCACAATATTATTACACCACAACATTGATACAACCATCATATAACCTATTCTAATTATAACAGGAATGCAACTGAAAGATCAGATATACCAAATTTGGAATAGATCTGATAAGGAAAACCCAATGGCAAGGAGGAAGACATATCACAAAAAAAGGATTGAGGCGTGGGAGAATAGTAGCACTATGAGATTTTTATAAGATAGATTTTCTTAATTTATTTTAGTTCTTTTGTTGTAAAATACACCAAGATATGATTGGTTTATACTCAACATTGTCTTTGGTTGCTATAAACACAACCATGTGCTTGGTTTGTGTTACACATAATTTCTTATTATTTTCATAAAATTCATTTAACACAAGACTGAGTTTAATCATGTATATGAAATAAAAAAATCACACTTGATAGATTATATTTAAGAAATATATGTGTAATATATTCAATATAATTCTTGAAATTAATCTTATATGTTTTTTTAGACAGGATATAATAATAAAATTAGTTTTTCAAATAAAAGAAGTATTTAAAAAAATTTAATTTTATCTTCCTTATGATGGAGAACACATTTTAAAACTAGTTTTTGAAAGATTTATATGTTTTGTTTCGAAAAAAAGATATTATTTGGATGCAGGACATCAAAATTAAGTTTGAGTAAGATTATGGTATTTTTATGTGAACCTTTATATTTTATTGAATAGTGAAAATACTGCATTTGAATTCAAAAGAGATTTTTTCTCTAATTTATTTGAATTTTTTATCCTTTTAATTGTTTGTTAGGTATAATTAGATTATTATTTTATAATTTGATAATATTTTTGTAATTCGAAGTAATTTCACATTGAAAATTGGTATAAAAACATGTCAATATTTTGATGATTGTTTCTTTTTCAAAATCCATTTTCTTGTTCCCTCAAACAGATTAATTTTAATTTAATTACTAAAACATCTATGCTTCAAATTTTAAAAAATGGATTCAATATATTTAATAAATGGGTCAAAATTATGTTAATAATTACTTTTATTTTTTTGATGTAATGAATAGTAACTAAGATAATATTTATTTAACTCGGTTAAAGGTAAATTAGGTAGTTTAAGTGACCAATTAATATGATAAGGAAAATGAAATTACCCTAACACATGACAAAACACTATTGGATGTGTAGCCATAAACTATTAACTCATAATTATCATAATTGAATCATTGAATATAGTTTTTTATGGAAATGATATATATATTGTTAAAATAAAACAAAGTGACATGAAAGTGACAAAATGTCACCATTATATTTTTTATAAGTATAATAATTTTAATATAGTGATAAACAAGATATAACATCCAAAATAAATAATCTTTATAAATATATTGAATTTATCTACATCATGGAAATTTATTTAAAATTTTTTGAGATTAAAAAATTTCCTTAAAGGCTTATAAATTGACAATGAAAAAATTATTTAATTGATGAAAAATAAATAAACTAATTTTTAGTAAAATTATAATGACTATTAAAAGACCAAAAAACATGACCAAATATTATTGGTCAAGTATATATTGGTAATAACCATCAAAGGGTCTATTTATTGAACATTTAGAGCCTTGTATAAGTGATTATGACAATTATATTATTTTATTTAATTGGATGTTAAACTTTTCACATTCATTTTTTAATAAGTAAACAATTTTTAATGATGGATTTTGCAGAAGATATATTGGACTAAAATTATTATTCTGAAATATTATATATTAATCTTCATTATAGTATTTTATTATTAAATTTTATTTATTAAATAATTTAATTAAATAATTACAAAAATATGATGTTGTAATTAATTTATTAATGGAAATATAAAATAAATGTTTTTAAAAATAATAAAATAAACATAATTTGAGATAATTAATATGTAAAACGAATTTAAAAGATTAACTTGACAACTTAATAATATAATTAAATATTTGTTTTCACGTTAAATTTTTAACTTCATATTTTTAAAATTCAATTAAATAAATATTTTAAAAAATGACACTATTGATTGTTTATCAAAATAATATTTTATTATATTAATTTAAAAAAGAATTTTTTAAGAAATATATAATAATTATGATATGGTCAAAAAATTCCGTAATATTTATTTATGATCTAATTTACATCATAAAAGTAAATATTTCACCCTTTAAATATTGATATATTTGATATCTTAATTAAAATTAATTAGAACAAGTGTGTTAATTAAAATGGTACGGTTTAAATTGAATGAAAAACTTGTCTAAAATTTATTGGTTGTGATATCACATCCTTATATCATAAAATATTATAAATTAATAAACATTTTATAATTTTCTATGGGGTTTGGTTTTATTATAAATAAATATTTATGTAGACCTCAAAAGTGCCCCTCACCTAAATTATAAAAGGTCACCTCTTCCATCACCTCTTATCTTCAATTTTATCCATCAAGATCAGACACCCCTACCAATTTCTATTATCAAATACTATAGTCACATTATATAGGTTATTTTCCTCTCAATATACTATCTCTAATTCTTTAATAAGTGATTTTGAGGGAGAAAGTAAAAGTAGAGGTAATCTTCTCTACCGATTCCATAAAATTATTTTTTCTTATATTTTCTCTTCAAGAGTTTTTACATTATAAATTAATAAATCCACAATAAATTATATTCTATGATTTTATTATGGTTATGTAACAACCATATTACACATTATATCCATCGTACAAAAAATGAAAGCTCCATGTGTGCTTATGTACGGCTTACGTTTCTATGTCGTGGTGTAATTTATTTTTTAGTACCACATTAAATGGATGGGTATAATAATAGAAATAATAACTATATATGATTATTATAATATTATATAGATTCTATAAAGATATATATACCGTCCACTTCTATACTATTTCACAATTATGGGAATGATATCATCGCTTGTGTGTACGTATGACCGACCATCTCCATGATGCGACATGATTCATTCAACATAATATATACTAAAGCATGATTATATAAATGTATTAAAAGAAAATAATATGATACCTATTATATTAATATCATTCTATAAATTATGTAACAATACTCTTAGATGATATATATTATATTAATATCATTTTGGAAATGATATTACTATAATCTAAGAAGGGGAATAAGATCTTATTTGACAAAGCATGCATAATAAAATAAAGCAGTCTATACCCGAAGGATGAGAAATAATGCAATTAAAAAATGAGTAATAATATGATAACTTATGATATCATATAAATGAATATGATTTTGGAAAAAATATGATGTCATTATTGAAACCCTAATATAGATATTTTGCCACGTATAAATGACCCCGAACCTAAGGTACGTGATTATTGTGTCTGACTTTTATTTTTGAGGGACATGTCACTAAACACAACCTATTTCCATTTTGTGGTGTCTATGTTTCCCATGCTGTTTTTTATTTTACTTATTATGATGGTTGTCATTTTTTAATATGAATATAATTTTCTTTATTAGATGAGGCATTTAATTCGACAAATTATTGGTAAGGGATAATTTCACAGTCTTATTATTATTCGATATTGTTTGTATGTAAATATTTATTGTGGTATATTTATCATCCGTGCCAATTTTTTCTAAAAAATGATTTCATAAAATATTTTAATATTATCCTATGTATGTTAAATTTAAATTTTACCCTTTGGTGAATTAGTATTAAAAACTATGAATGGATTTTTTTTCATTTTTCTAACGAGGTATTTTTTGACTTTTTCAGTAAAGGTACGCGAAGAATATTTTTACAAATACAACATGAATGTAATTTTACAATATCATGATGTCTTATTTCCTTGAATATTCCCTTATATTCTTATAAGGGATTTTTCAAAGAATTATTTTTATTTTAAAATTATATAATATTTTATGAAAAGGAAAAAAAATTCAATGAAGAAATGATATTTTCCCCAAGAAAATTTTTAAATGATATTTTCATGATTACATTTTATATTTTAAGGGTGGTTACAATAGAAATGTTTGTGAATATATTTTTATGTTTCAAAATGTGATTTTGAAGGAAAATTCAGGTTACAAGTGATATTTTTAAATCCTTCCACATATAAGATGACATAAATTATATTATTTTATGAAAACCATTCATATTATTTCTCTAAATGGTTTATATTTTTCTAGAATATTCTTAGGAAACCCATTTTATTTTTTCAGTTATGATATGTTTAATGATTTATGTTTTTGTGGAGCACATATGTATTATTTCATTTTGAGATGTGTGGGACTTATATATTCGTCATGTGAATTATGTAAAGATGGAGATATCATGTCGTATATATGTTATGAGTGAAAATGATTTCATGTTAGCAATTCTATGTATAGACATGGTTTTCATGTCAATAATTTTTTGAGTGGGCCTAGTTTCCATATAAATATGTTTATAAAATAAGATGATTTATTGTCCATAATTTAATGACTGAATATATTAATATTTATACGTGTTCATAAAGTTAAATGCTTATGTGTATGAAATAATTTCATTCAAATTTTAATGCTATGGTTTTATGAATTATGTTCTTTATATTCTTATGATTCAGGTCTTGTAAAAAATCAATTTTTCCAAGAATAAGGCATATGATCTTTTGTTATGAATGTAATGATATAAAAATTTTATAATCATGTTTTCATACCCTTATGTTTTTATTATTCTTACATATCTTACATGTTTACCCTTACTTAGAATATGAGCTCACCCTTTATAATTTTTTATTTTCCCCATGATATAATGAAAGGTTTTTTGTAGGAAAAGTATAGGAAGATCTTATGGGTTATGTTGAAGATATTTTACCAAATTAGAATAACATGTTATTTATTTCCAAATTCACTAAACAAATATTGTCTTTAGGTGTGTGTTTGTCTAATATATTATGTATTGTAGAAAAGTAATGTAATTTTCATGTACGTCAAGACTCATTCATTCAAATAATAGAACCAAGAAAATATATGGGAGAAGAATTGGATGAGGGAGTATATTTGTCCTTAGAAGTGTGGTCATTGACACCAACCAGGGGAAGGAATACCCATAATCATAAAATAGGCATCACACAAAAAACCAAATGACCAGGGGGGTGTAGATCTATTATGAAGTGTCACATCCCTCTTTATGGGTTGATAGATAAAGAAAAAGAAAAATTACAATTTTATGATATAAATGTATATATTAGATAACATTATATTATATACTAATTATAATAACATAAATTGATTTACTATGGAAAAATAAAATGTACGTGGATTTCATGTCATGAAAAAACTGAATTTCACCATATGGACACTTAATTAAAAGATATATTTTTTAATAGAGAAATAACATTTTAATTTCATTTTAATTTTTTTATATAATATTATAATTTCAAAATATATTTAAAAATGAACAATTATATCTCTTAAAAATATATTTTATTAATTATGTTGTTTTTTAATCTTATATTATAAGTATATATAATGATAAAATTAAAAAAAATTATAAACGTCAAAAAAATATTTTTCGACAAAAAATTATCCTTTTCTAAAAAAACTATACATTCATTACAAATAAATTTTAAAGTATGGAATTCAAAATTATATTTTAATTTATAAAATTAAATTTATAAAATCTGGAAATTTATATTTTGAAATAATAAATACAATATAAGGAAAATGGATCTAATGGAAAATAAACACTTTCAATATTAACTCATATTATTTTTTCTTCTTCTAAATATTTAATGGTTTAAAATATTTATCATTATTATTATATAATTAATAATTTTATCTTAATATATTGTGGTTTGTCATTTATAGTTGTAGTATGAAGCACATGTTATCGGGCATAACATCACTTTTATAAATTCAACAATTATAGGTAGATACATTAATATCCACTTGAAATAATTTAATCCTATATATTTTGTTAGATATAGTAATATAAGTGATGTTAATTTTCTATCATCACATCCACATTTTCCTACAATGTTTCATCAAACATGGGATTTCTTTATATATCTTTTACCAGATGAGGGGCCCTATTTTACAACACCTTATCTCTTCAATCAAAATATATCACTAGTTTTACCTCATATGAGAGATCATGTAACGCCCAAATATTTTATGGTATGTTTTTTTTGAAATATATAATCACTTGGATAACTTATGTTTCCCAAAATAGCAATCTTAAATGAAATCCGAAATATTATTATTTTAACACGACCATTATAATATAGGCATTGTATTAAAATAACTAAATAGTATTAACTACATTATGAAATATATAAGTGTACAAATCTTTTTTATTTTATTAATTAATTCCTTCCAAATATGTATATAATTTTTTGTATAATTCTTGTGTTTTTTAAATATAATATATTTTCAAAAATTGATTTTTATTTCTTCCCGTGTAAAAAAAAATATAATTAATTTTTAAACATTTTAGAAAATTTGTTTGATAATATAAACATAATTTATGGTTTCACAATTTCAAAATTATATTGGGTTGAGTTTTTGATATTTTTCTATAAATTTTAATTTTTCAGCAAATAATAATGGAATACTAATTTATATAAATCTTCCATTTTCTGAATATATAAATATAATTTCATTTTTTTAATTAATATCAATTTTTTTGATATTTTTAGGTATATATAATATAATTAATTTCATTTAAAAAATATTTTTACTTTATTTTTGTATAAGTACAATTTTTAGGATTAAAAAAATTTCCAAAAAAACGCTTTTTCTTTTCCTTTTAACAGTTTAATTTTAAATGTTATTTTGAAACTTTTTTGATTGAAAATTTTAAATTTTGATTCCATATTTTTAATTAGGAGGTATAATTTATATTTTATGTTCTTTTTCATTTTTAGGCATTAAATATTATCGTGTTAAAACAAGATTTACCATAGTAATGGTAAAATAATGTAGTATGTTGAATATAAAATGTAAAACCTCAATATACCTAAAAACTACAACATTAAATCAGTGTTTGATATATTTATAAACCCTAAAAATCTATTAAAAGATTTATTATTATCCAAATTCATTGTAATTAATTACACCCAAATGTGGTTGTCCTTAATTATAAATTAATCATTATTTAATCACATAAAAACTTCCATTCATGGTTATAAATACCACCCCTAACCCATATTTGTCCTCAAAATCATTTAAGATTCTAAAATATCGTAAAAAGAATACTACCCACTCCACCCACTCCCAATTACTACTGTTCTCAACTAAATAATTATTCCATATTCAGTAAGAGGTTTTTCAAGGCGGTGATATTCAAGAGGTAACTTTCTCAAACAACCTCTCTTAATTTCATTTCATTTTCTACATTATATTAACCTAATTAATCTATACAATAATAATAAATATAGTATCATAAATATAATTTAATGTTATATTTATATTTTAATATCTTATATCTATCACTTTTATTACCTTCTCTTATTCAATGAAATAAAACTATTGTCTATATTATGGTGGTTAATCATTAATATGGATAAAGATTATTTGTTTTCCATTACAACCTTCATGGATTGTCATAAAAGTATTATTACTAATAAATAATATTATATTAGATAGATTATAACCTATTTAAATTTTGTGGACTAATATATAAACATAATATTAGATAAAACGAAACAAGATCGTGATGGTTAGAAAAATTTCCAAATTAAACTAAAAAATTATCATTAATATTCAATCAAATTAATCATCATCATGTAAACAATAAAAATGATACATAAATCCATAAAAACTTATGGATTTCCATGAAAAAAATTTCATTTTAATCTTTTAGATTTATTTTATTTTTATTATAAAATCAATAATTATACATAAATAACCCGATCATGAAACCATGAATCAAACTCACATGAAACAATGAAAATAGTGGAATATTACTAATTAAATGTTGGTAATATGTAATAAATGTATAATATAAGGTATTATATATATTAATATAGTTATTTAATTAATTAATAACATACATTAAAACTTTATATAGGAGGTTAAAGTATGAAAATCTAAATGGAACCGTGAGGTAAGGGTTTCTCATCTCACTTTTACTTTTGTGAGACACATTCCTTATTCACCACTTATTTTTTTGTGGAGTATATACTTACCTTTGATATATTATATCATGAATGTTATTATATTAATTATATTAAATGTTTCATTTGATATATATTACTTTTATGTGGTACATGATTCGACTGATTATAAATTGGTAAGGGAATTGTTAACACAATTCCCATTCTTTGGATTAAAATTCTACTAATTTTATTATTCAACGATATGATTATGTGTGGAAATAATTTTTATAGTCTTATTATTGTATTTATAATTTTTTATGTGGATCAATATTGAATAAACAAATTTTATTAATTTTATTAATTGTCAATTCAATGATATGATATTTAAAAGAAAATTTAGTTTAAAAATTATATTTTTAATGTTTCCCATAAAAATCATTTATTCATAAATGTCCATGTTTTCTAAAATTTTCAATTAAATGGTTATTTAATATTATATTATGATTATTTAAAATCATTTTTACCTATTTTTTGATTTTTACAAAATGGTATGAAAGTATTCTTTTTTGATTTTCTAAATGTGGTTTTCTTTATACTTTTATTAAAAAAATATAGAAGGGATTTTATTTTTAAATTATATGACATACATATATTTTCCCACCATCATGACTCCTAAATTATTTTAATCTTACTTTAGAGATATTAAATGTTAATTTTCAAAGAAAATATATTCTTTTATAATTTCATGTTATTAAAAAAAATTCTCCAAACAGAAATAATATTTTCCCCAAGATTTATTTCAAGTGATACTAAAAATAATAATTTTTTAATATTAGATACCATTATTTGATGTCACATATGATTTAATGGGTTTAATATTGAAGGAAATGTCTCATATTCTTTTTATATTTAGTTTTTTGTTTTTGTTGGCATGATTTTTATGTATCCTGTTACTTTTCCGTGAGATATGATGTGATGAAAGGTTTATGAAAATAATTTTGTTTCATTATTTATGATATGATTAATTATTTATAATATAGTGTAACACATATATTTTATTTTCATTACGTGACGAGTCGAACCTATATCCCCCAACAATGAATTAAGTAAATATGGTTAACTCGTAAGGTAAATATGTAATTCATGAACCTGATTTCATGTTCTGAATTATTTACATATACCTAGTTTTCATGCCCATAAGTTTATATGTGGACCTTGGTTTCATGTCCGTAGGTTTATGTGTGGAACTAGCTTTTATGTCTATAATTTTATTAATTGACATGGTTTTTATGTCCATAATTTTATTCAAGGTCTCAATTTCACATTCTTAACTTAATGTGTGTTGATGTTTATATTTATAAAATTTCACAAATTTATAAGTTTATGTTTATGAAACTACTCTATATCTTATGAAAGTATTATTATCTCATAACTCATATTCTATTAGGATTCATGTCTTATGAAATTATATGATATATTCCATGATTCAATATTATTATATTTTTTATACATGGTATACTTTTGAAATGTTTTGTTGATGTTCTTATTCCCTTATGCTTATGTTATGTTTGATATGTCAATTATTTAAACTTAATAGGAATATAATCTCACTAATTTATTTTGTTTATTTTACCCATGATATTAAATTAGTTAGTTAGTATGAACTGAAAAAATATTTCTAGTTATAAATAATAGGAGGGTGATGAAGTAGATGTTTTATGAACATGATGTTTATGTTTCTTATGTATCTAAAGCCAATAAACCCATATAATTATAGCTTGTTTTTGATATGTCATGAAATGGATATTAATATATTTATAATTAAAAACATTGTATGAAAATAGAGGGTCATTATAGTTGGTTTTAGATAATGGTTTAGATAACTTATCAAAACTAGGATGGAAAAACCAAATTAATAACAATAAGAATAAGTCTAGGTTACAAATATATTTTCAGTAACAGTCGTGAATATCCTAAGTTAAAACTAAGGAGTAACAGATTGAAATAGAATAATTAATTTACCTTGATTATGGGGTTTAATGATAATGATTAGTGTTTGTCAAAATATTTTGTTTGGTTTTACTGAATGCATTGAACTAGGAGTATTCATGTTAATGGTAATCATGATAGAAAATGGAATGATCTTCCTCATGAAAAAGAAAATAAAATTCATGTATAAAGGTGGTTCATTTTTATTATTCTTAATCAGAATTCATATAATTTGATCACTAATATAATCCTTATATAATTTTCATACCCATCTATAAAGTGAATGATGGAGTTTCATGAGGACCACAGAAGAAATAAAGTTCAATTTTCATCTTATAAATTACATGGAAGGAAGAATTAAGGAGAATTATTCAAAGGAATTGGAAGAAGATTTGGGTGTGGAATATGAGGATAAAAAGAAATTAACATCAATGGAAAAGTGAAAGTTATAGTTGAAATAATTTAAATGAGTATTGGTGTTCCAAAGGAATCATCGATAATTAAATGTTTTAAATGTAATATTTATGGGAATTATGAAAATCGATGCCCTAGGGGGAGAGCTCATGAAGAGAATCAAAAAGTTTTTATGATTAATGGTTATATTTTTTATGATGAAGAGATATAAAATGATATATGATATGTAAGAGGTGTTAAGGAATAAAATGATGAAGTACAATTGATGGTATAAGAAGGAAGTGGAATGATTGACTATATATGTATTGAAATTATAGAATAATGTTATAGATGTACATTTATAGTAGTATAGATTAATTAAAAATATGAGGATTGTTCCACTATAGTTTTTCTTGATGTATTTGAATGTATTTCTTGATTTGTAAGGGTATCCATGAATAGCGATTGAGGTGGTATGGTGATATTTTATTAGAACACTGGATTATGGAAAAAATAACCATTTATATGTGCACGATGATAGGATAATAATGATATAAAGAGAAGTTTGTTTGTGATAAAAATAATTGGATAATATTCATATCCTTTGAAATGATTAGTAATATGATGAGAAGGTTCTTTATGGATCGAATTTATAGAATTTTGGGATTTATCATAAGAAGAAAAATTATATTTTTAAAATCATTCAGGTTTTCACTAATGTTTTTATAAAATTAAGGTTATTAATATGTTCTAAGAGAATACATGATAATTATCTTCACATGATTTTTTTGATAATAAATAAATACATCAATTTTTGTGGGGGATTAATGATATATTAATTTTGAAATTTAGTGGTCTTCTTTTGAATGTTTTGGGTTTTGAATTGTTTTTTGAAATATTCATAAGGGAAACCCTTGAGGAAATTATTTACACTGGACTTCGGATAAAATTACATAGATTAAAAAATTACTTAACTATATGAATATATACTTGTACTGTATAATGTGTTATAAACATATTTTTATGATGATGACTAGAGATAGAAAAAATTACTTTTCATCCCATAATGGGTCTTATAATCCACTAGTTTTGTAGCAATTACAATTTCAAAATCATCTATTAGAGGATGAAATGAAGTGGAAATTTATCAATGAGAAAAAAAAGTTATACTTTACCTATGAGATAAAATCTTTAAAGTATATATTATTAAATTATTTTGGAATTAAACATTATACTATGATCATCAATTCAGATGAAATCAATGTACTTTTTTAGACTTATTTGGTCTCTGGTTTTGTGGTCACTATCCTTCTAATGCTATATCAGAACATGATACTTTGAAAACTCTATTTTTTTACTTTCCACTAATATTACCCTAATCATAATCCATATTTTTTATGATCTTTACCTTCTACTTTACCTCTTTTTAAGAGGATATTTTATTGACCGATTTTATGATGTGGGTTTTCCACAAATGAATTCTCAATTATCCAACTTTTATTATTAAAGTTAAATTTATAATTACAAGGATGTGATTTTGTTTTGAAATTCTAGATCTTAAGTGGATGGTATCCATTAAGTGGATAGTTCCACCGAATCTCTCTCATGTTCATGATGTGTTCCATTTATATCTCCTGAGGAAGTGCATACTTTATCTGTCACATATACTAAACTTTGTAGACATAGTGGTACAGTCATATATTTATTATAAATAAAAAACATTAGAGATTCTGGATCATAAAGAAAATTTTCTATGAAACAAGACCACTCACTTAATTATTTTTTTTTGAAAATATCATCAATTTAAGGAAGATACATGGGAACTTGAATATATGATAAGTTAGTGGTTTCCTCATATTTTTATTTTTGAGTAATGAATTAAAATGGGTAAATTTATTTTAAGGGGGATATAATGTAACACCCAAATATTTTATATCATGTTTCTTTTTTTAATAAATATAATCACTTCTACATCACATGCTTTAGAAAACTTGTGCTTAAACAAAATCCAAAACATTATTATATTTACAAGGACATTACAATATAGCCATTTTATTGAACTAGATGAATAATATCAAACAAATGATTAAATATATTATTTTCCAACTCATTGTTAATGTATTAATTAATTATAGTTATATATTCACATAATTTTTAGTAAAGTCAATTTGTTCTTCAAATATGTGTTTTTACCAAAATGTGTCTTTTTACTGATTTCTATGAAAAAATAAATATAATTAATGTTTGAAACTATTATAGGTTTTATTTAGTAAGATGAAAATATTTTTTGGATTCATCATGTCAAAAAATCTAATGATTAATTTTCATAATTTTCAGAGAAGTTAAATTTTTTAGGGATAAAAATATACAATTTTTTGTAAAACCCTCATTTTATTTATAATTAAAAGTAATTTTATTATTTTAAATTGTCCTAAAAATAAATTATGTACTTTTTTATATATATAATCTAATTAATCACACTTACCATTTAATTATACCTCATTTTGGTATAAGTATTTTTTTGGAATTAAAAGATCAATTGTCCAAAAACCTGTTTTTCATTGTGTTTTGATGGGTTAATTTTAAATGAATATTTAAAAATACTAGGTTTGAATTTATTTTAAATTAATTCAATATTTGAAACCAGGAGGTACAAATTATGTTTTAATGTCATTATAATATTTAGACAAAAAAATTACAATGGTAAAAAAAAGTTTAATCGTTGTATATGTAAAATAATTTAGCAGGCTAATGTTATAAGGTAAAAGTTGAATGTACCCAAAAACTACAAAATTAAATTGGTGTTTGATGTGTTTATAGAACTTAAAAATATTTTATAACAACAATTATCATCCATATTATTTTGAGTAAATTCCATATTAATTTGGCTGGCTTTAATTATAAAATAATTATTATTTAATCAGTTTAAAGCTCCCCATCTCAAGTATAACTACCACTTATCACCACCCCATATCTCCAAAAAAACTATTAGTTTATAAAATATTTATGATAAATTCTATTAACCACTATTCCATTTTCATAGTACTTTTTGTTTCACCCATATTCAAATCCATGTCCATTAAGAGGTCTTTTAAGGAGATGATATTCAATAGGTAACATTCTCAAATAACCTCCCTCATTTTCATTTCTTTTTTGACCATATATTCACCTTATTCATCCAAAAAAATCATAATAATTACATTATAATATATATAATATATTTATAGGTTTCTAATATAATATCTCAAATCCATCCCTTTTATTACCTCTTCATATTCAATGAAAAGTAACCATTGTCCAAATTATGATAGTTAAAATTATCTATGGATAAATTTTTTCTATATTAATTTACATCCTTAAAGAATAATCATAGAAGTTTTTTTATGAATAAATAAGATTTAATAAGGAATATCATAACCTATTTAATGTTTCATAAATAATATAAATACATAATATTAAATGAAAAAAATAGATTTTAATGGTTAGAAAAACCTCCAAACTAAACAAAATAGTTATCGTAAACATATTGTCAAATGAATCATACCCATGTCAAATGAAAAATGATACTTGTAACCATTTAAACATATAGAATATATTTAATAACATTTCATTTATCTTCTGGTATTTTATTTCTATTTTACATGAAAATACATAATTATACACAATTAAAACAATCTTGAAACCATGAAACAAACGTACCCGAAATGATGTAAATAACGAAATATTACTAATGAACTAGTTAAAATATGTTATAAAAGTATCATATAAAAAATTATAAATCCTATTATAGTTATAAAATTAATTAATAACATCATTTAAACATTTATACAAGTGGTTAATTAAACAAAAATAATGGGAATGTTGAGTTAAGGGTTTCTCGTCTCACTTTTATTTTGTGAGTTATATTCCTTATTCAACACATATTTCTTTTTTGTGGTTTATATTACTCCATTATATATATTATCATTATTATTATTTTATTAATGTTGTTAAATTTTTAATTTGATAATTATTACTTTTATTTGAAATATTACATTAATGATTACAAAGTGGAAAGGGAAGTTTTAACCCAATTACCATTATTTTGGTTAAACATTTACTACTTTGATTATGTCAAGCATTAATTATGTATGTAATGACATTGAATTATATTATTACTTTATTACCAATTTTTAATGTGTATTTAAATTGAATATAAATCATTAGTTAATTTTATTAATTCTCACTTCAATGATATGATATTTTTAGAGACTTTCATTAAAAATTATCATTTTGATGTTTTCCATAAAAATCATTTTTTCATCCATGACCATGTTTTCTAATTTTTTTACAATATATTCTTACTATTATTTTATGATTTATTAAAAACTTTTTTACTCATGTTTTACTTTATACAAAAAAAAATTGAAGGATTATTTTTTTCATTTTTAAAATGAGGTTTATATGTTATTTTTAAATGAAAAATAAAGCAGGAATGTTTATTAAATATATTGAATGAGAGCATTTTCCTACTATCAAGACTCCTTAATTACTTGAAGATTATTTTACATGATTAAGAGGTTATTTATAGAGAAATTTTTTCTTTTATTATTGTGTGCCATTTTAAAATATTTTTCAAAATAGAAAGCATATTTTATTAAAGAATTATTTCAAGTGATCAAAAAAATCCTTTTTCCGTATCAGATAACATTTTTTGTGTTACTAATGTTTTAATTATGTTATTATACATCTATAATATTTCTATTCTTTATATGGTTGGTTTATAGTTATGATGGCATGTTTTTTGTTAATCTTGTTACTTTTATAGATGATATACTATGATGTGATGTTTATAAAAACCATTTCATTCCATGATTTATGATATGATGAATTATTTATTTTCTTAGGGAATACATATTTACGATTTTAATTTTGTGATAGGTTGGACCTATATATCCCTTCAATACATTCGGTAAATATGGATAACAATTGAGGTAAATATGTTATTCGTAAACATGCTTTCATGTTCACAATTCTATGTGTGGATCTGGTTTTCATGTCTATAAGTTTTTGTATGGACATGGTTTTCATGTAAAAATGTTTAGTTATGGAACTCAATTTTTTGTCTATATAGTTATTTATATTGATTTTTTTCATGATCATAAGTTTATTCAAGGTCTTTATTTCATTCCCTTAACTTAATGAGTGAATATGTTTCTATTTATAAATGTTCACAATGTTATAATGTTATATGTAAGAAACACTTCCATGTATTATGCCAATTATATTCTCTCATGAATCGTATTATCTATTGATTCATGAATTATGAACATCTATAACATATTCCATTACTCAAGATTATTATATTTGAAATTAATTGCATAATTTTATAATTCTATGTTCATGTTCTTAGGCTCTTATGCTTATGTTATGATTGACACCTCCATTGTTCACCCTCACTATATGTCTGACTAAAAGTTAAATTTTAATTGGCTAAATGTAAAGTATAAGCCCACCTTATGGAGGGGGAAAATGAGGAAGACCTAGTTCATCACCTTCATCAATAATCTTATAATCATTAGGTAAGGAATCCACACTGGTGTACAAATAAACCCTTCCTATGACATACCTTTGTTGGAAAGAGCATCAGCTGCACCATTCCCCTCCTTCCACATGTGTAGAATAGAATCCCCTTGAGTAAGGAGGGTCTTACATTTCTTGAGGATATAAACTAACTACCATGGTAAATTAACCTCTTTTTTTAATATCCCAACAAGAACAATTTAGTCAGACTCCACTTTGGATATCTGAATATTAAATCTTCTATAAAGAGACAACACGATGTCTATAGCATGTGGTTCGGTTTCTATAGATGTGAATTCACCATAAAATTCACTAAAATCAAAAATAAATGAACCCCTTCTATGCCATATAATGTCTCTACCTCTTATATCCTCATCCATATAAGTTCATTCCACATTCAATTTATTCTCATAGCGAGGGGGATTCCAACATACCCACCACCCCTAATAAATCACTAGGCCTATGATCATGACAAATGTAGGTATTATCATCCTAAAGAATTATGCATCCATTCCCCTTTAGTGATCAACCTATCTCCACCACCAGGAACATAACACACATTTGAAGAAAGATGTGAGATCGTTCGATTCCATATCTATCTCTGTTTATCAATTCCCATAGAGTGTATCAAGCCACCAAAAAAACTATACCTTGATCCTTGAATTCAATCTCCTTCTATCCCACACCTAAAAACCAGTTTTCAAGGATGTTTTGTATTGAAACTTAGTTCCCAATGATGTTCATAATTTTTCTTCAGGAAGCCCTAGATCACTCTCTCCCATTCCCCCAAAACAACAAATGTTCAAATTATTCATTTTGAGGGTATATACAACATGAAAAATATGATGATAACCGCACTCCATTATTTTGAATATTATCCTTTATAGGAATGTCTTGGTTTCTAATTCCCCAAAGAAGAAAATTTAATTTTCTAGGGATCGATTTGCACCAGATTTTGCTATTCTACTCATCTCTACTATCCCGCACATGCAACAGCTTCATGTAATCACATCTGCACCATGATCTTGATCTTAAAAACCTGCAATGGTCAGGTTTCTCCTCCATCACGATGGTATTGTAGTCATCCTTATACTCAGTGGTGAAGATATTAGTTATAAAAGAATGATGTCTGGTGACCTCTTTGAATGTGATGTTTGGAACCATGAATCCTATAAAAAATATCCCCTCTCCTACCTAGTTATCAGTCCAAAATATGATATATCAATAACCAAAAATCCAACTCACATGAACATGAAAAACATATAGATTATATCTCATGCATCGACTAGGACTAGGAAACCTACTATTGTGATCCGCCCAACTCCACCAGTCTTCCCCGTACTTATTTTTACTGAACTTATCCCACAACGAAGTTCCACCGACTACCTCCCAAGACAGTCTAGCTTGCATGGAAATCATGATTCAACCACATTTCATAGACTAATAAATCCCTCATAAACTGTCTTGGATAACCTTTTCCAAGAAGACCAGTGGAATCGTCATTCCAGGTTTCCATCCCATAGAAAGGAGTTCATGATGTTCTTCTATTTGGAGATCTTCGTTTTGGGGAGTTTGATAATGAAGAAAACATACATTGGAATTGAAGTCAGAACAGATTTTATCATCATTATTCTACCACAAAATTAATTGACTTTTCTAGTGGAATATTTTTCCCATGATCATATTCAAGATATCATCAAAATGTGCCTTATAATCCTACCATTGAATATTAGAGCACCAACGTAAGTCATTGGAAATTTTCATTATTACATTCCCAGCCATTCCTAAATATCTTTGCTACGCCTTTGAGAGCATTTTTTAGATATAAATATGTTACTTTTCTTAAAATAATCTTTTTATACACTCAACACCCCATATGTTGAGTTGATATTGTTAAATACATCCACTGATCTTATCATACCATTAATAAACAATAGCATTCCATCGGCAAAGATGAGATGGGAAACCAAACTATCACCTAATTTGTTCTTAAAAGGTACTATACTTCCATCCACCAGCCCCATGTGAATGTTCCTTGTTAGAGCCCCCCTAGGCCAATATGAAGAGGCTACAAGACCAAGGGTCTTCTTGACTCACTCATTGAATTGATTTGAAGAAACAAAATCCTTTCCCGAGAAGTGAAATTGTAATCCATGGAGAAGAATAGAACCTGAAACACAGACCACAAAATCATTCTTAGAAACCATTTTTCCTCATTTATTTTATTACAAATATCCATTCTAATATTTCATATGCCTTTTCCATATCAACTTTCACCATCATATTGGATCAAATTGTTTTTTTAGATTCCCCACCATTTACCTCACAATTTCGATAGCTACATGGATGCCTCAACCATCCACAAATCCATGTTGCCCTTTAGAAATAATCTTCTGTATCACCCTGCATATTTTGGCGTGGTATTGATTTGTTATGAAATAAATATTGATCTATTTATTTTTAATACTATGTAGAAGAAGAGTATGTCATTATAGATCATATAAAAGTTATACATAATTTAAATTTGGTACATGTGATGGTTCTAGTATATATTTTCTTTAAAACTGATACACAGAATACCTCATGTAATTGGGAGAGGTTTGGGGGAATTGTAATGTTTTAACCCACTTCGTCAACATGATCTAGGATATCTAAGGGACCAATGTACATGGTATCACATTCTCTTGATTACCAAATATCATAACCCAATTCTATGGAGATATTTAGAGGAATATATTGTCACTAACATCAAAATATAGATCTTATTTATGATTATCTTCATAGATTTTTTTGTCAATTTTTTTCTCCATTCATATACTACTTAATAGTTTGAATCTTATTTTTCTATTATGGTACAATGTCAAAACCAATCTACTTCTACTCTCTTATTTCACCATAGGATGTCTCAGTCCAAAATCTCTTCCCAATTAGAGCCTCATATGGTGCCATCTAAATTCTATAATGGAAACTATTTTTATATGGAAACTCTACTAAAGGGATGTGTTTCTCCCTATATCCATTGAATTCCATCGAATGAGATCTCAGTGTATCTTCCAGAGTGAGGTTTCTCTTCTCAGATTGACCATCGATCTATGGGTGATAATATTCATGGAAACTAAAATATACTTCGAATGACTTTAGAATTATTATCCAGACCCCTATGTTAAGCCTCAGATATTGATTAAATACAATGGAATATGGGAATCCTTGATGTATTTCCAGTTCTATTGTGTTTATTATATTGATTTTTTCAAGAGAGAAATCTTATGTGATGAAGGTAAAATACACAAAATGTTAAGTAAATTTAATACAAACAAAATAACATTTTAATCCATATATTTTATAGGGAGTACCATTACAAAATCAATGGATTTTATTTCCTATTTCTATACTGGTATGGGTAATGGTTGAATAATAACCTTAGACTTTTGGTCTCCATTAATAACTTTCTTTTATAACAATCATCAAGAAGTGTATTCTCTGACTTACGCCTTCATTTTATCCAACCATATGTTTTTAGATCTCTATACATCTTCATACTACCTTGAAAAGTTCTTGAGTATCATAAAAAAAATACTTTGTTGTTCATGGATTTTATGGGAAACATATCTGAGTTATGAACCTTATAAATCCATCTTTATCAAGGAGGTGATCTAGATTACTCACTACCATTTTCAATAGAAGTGGATCAACTTTATAATATTTTTTGATCATCTGAAGAACGTATGGTTGAGAAATTTAGGGTAAAATATTGGCTTTCCCCTTTCCTTATGAATTTAATATTTATACATTTTAAATAAATGAGTATTGAATTTTTCTAATCCTCAATATCGATAAGTTATAATGATCTTTACTACTATGGGGATCAACTAACATGTTATTCATCATAAGATAGTAATGTATTGAGTAGTCATAGTATGGGGCCAGTTTTAACATCCACTATGGCATATGTTTAGATATTTTTGAGTGAATATGTACTTTAGGACATTAGGGTCAGTATTAATATCCCACTTATCACCACATAGATTATACCACCATGTTTTCAATGAAAATACACTTATCACCAACTCTAGATCATGAGTTGGCTTGGAATTATAATATGTACTTAATTGTACTAGTGAAAAAGAAAATAACTTATCATTTTTTATAATAAGTCATCCCAAACCCTTAACTTTATCACCAATTTTTACCAAAAACCCTTCTCCACTATAGGGTGGTGAAATCATAGGACTAATAACAAATATCTTCTTAATCTCCCGAGATATTTATGCAAATTATGTTGTCTAGAGGGACTTCACTCACTTCTAGGTTATGTTGGTTAGTGGATTGGAAAATCATGATACGTTTCTCACAAAACATCAGTAGTATCCAGCTAATCCATATCACAGTTTTTGGTGTCAACCATTTATTAGTTACATCTATCTGTTATCTGTCCATAGATACAACCTTACAAGTGATAACATGACCCAAGAAGAGCACTATTTATAAAAAAGATTCATAGTTTCTAAACATTGAATTAAATTTATTATTTTTTATTGTTTGTATCATAATTCCCAAATATTCATCATTTTCATTCTTGATTATAGAATATATGAGTATGTAATCAATAAATACATCTAAAAATTTTCCAAGGAAATCCCTAAAAGATGTATTTATCAAATCCATTGAGATATCAAGATAATTTTTAAGTACAAATGGAATTAATATTAATTAATAGTTTCTATAACTTCTGAGGCAAGCTATCTTGGGTATATATTCTCTCATTATACTAAATTTACGTGATTAGGATCAAATATCATTCTTTTAAAATTATCGAACTCCTCAAAGTTGATAAAAAATTCTTATATTAGGGTTGGTGATATTTTTTATTATTTGTGATCTATTTTAGTTCACTATAGGTAATTCATTGGTGCGTTGATATAGAATTATTCTTAACAAAAATAACATGTGAACCCAATAGAAAATGACTCGAGTATATAAAAATATTTTCTATATTTTATTATAGTTTCTTCATTAATTCTTGCAACTCAATAGTGTATATTCTATAAGGAGTCTTTGAAAAAATTGTATCACTATATATGAGCTCTATTAAAACCCCAATATCATGTTTTTTAGTAATTCAAGTTTAATATTACATAAGGAAATAAAAAACTCCCTTAAAATAGTCATATCTATGATGTTTATTTTCCCCCAAACCATCTGAGATAAATACCCACATTTAATGGAAATCAATAGCCATGAAATGGAAAAAATTTCCATTATAAGTTCAAATTGATCCCCACATTGATGGATAATAATATTTGGTTTGGGAAAATCAAATGTGATTTTTCTTCCAAAAAATTTATCAGGGATTAATGTAGTGATATAGTCCAGGATAAAAATCACCTCAAATTCCACTAGAGAATGAATCATAATATTTCCATAGGAAACATTATTACAAATGGTAACCTGACATCCCCAAATCTGGAGTAAAGTATTGGTGTTCATTAACAATCATGATAAAGTTTAGAGATTGACATATATTATATCATTCCTTGATATAGAGGTTATAAATTGCAATAAGGTATTGAGTTGGATAATGCACAAGTTTCCCACATATAAGACATAAAATTAATTGGAGTTTTTAGTCTATAAACATAATTTCTACACAGATAAAATATTCCCCTTTATTTGAGAGATTATCCTTGTTAATTATTCCAAAATTCGTGAAATGAAGTAAATTTTACATTATTTCCAATATAATAATTTCCACCTAAACTATCATAAATGTATATTATCCTCTTATTCGAGATGTTAGTAAACTCACATTTTTTATATTGTTAATCACATATCATGATATGTAATTAAAAAAATTACATGGATTCACCATCCATGTTTGATATCATTTTTTTCTCAGGAAAAAAATCATTTCATTTTCATAAAATTCATCCCTATCAAGGCTCCTTTAGGTTCAATCCATTGAATAAAATCAAATATCATAGAGTGAGCAATAATAATCATTACGTTGAATCATATAATTATAAAAATAATTTACATGATGCCTAAATCATGATACTATAAATTAAATCTATGTTACCTTAAGCATATCTAGAGTTATCCATCATTATCATGTATTTAAATCATTCTTTATGGTTCATAAAGAAAGTATAAATAAATAAATCATATCCATTTGGAGTGTCTAGAGAGGTTTGACATCTTAGATCCACTCAATATGTATATGGGTGATGATTGAGTAATTCTTAACTACCCCTTTTTTATTAATTATCCGTTGGTGAATCTATCCCACAGTCACATCCATTTTCCATTATCTATCCATTGATGTATTTATTTTTGGAAAATCACATAATATTTAATTTACTGAAGCATCAGGTTGTTATCAAATATTTAGACTCATTTATAGAGTTCTCACTATAATTCACTAAAATAGTCCCCAAAATAGCTAAAACATCCCTCTGATACCAACAATAGATACCCAATATAATAATAAAAAAATAATACGTCAATTTCATGGTTTAATAAATACATTGCACAAATTTTGAAACAAAAAAGGGCCAAAACGTTCAGTGTCCTAGAAACTAGGCACAAAAAAAATCATATTTTACAATAATAATGATTTTTTTTCATAATCATTCTAATCTAAAAAATCTTCTAGAAATATCATATGACATAATCATCTTCATAACATTGATAAATGAAACATAAAATGGATAGATCTAAAATGGTTAATATGGGAAACATATTGTTTTGACCCAATGTGGTGTCATTTTTTAAGATGGGTGATTAAAGTGGATTAATTACATGGTCATTCAATTTGAACTGGGTATGATGTCCACATATTGTCTCTAATGTGTTTATTCTCAGAGCCAAAAACACCCAAATATCCTATTAACCATGATTCCTAGACCTTATTTCCAAAGTCTTTCACTTGTTGATGATTATCTGGACAATGACACTAAAGGACTCACATTGGTCAAGAGGATGTGAACTCGGGCTCATAACACCATTTTGGTGGTTATTGTTTCTTATTATAGTTATCTATAATATATTTTTAAAATTATTCAATGTTTCTAAATCCTTTGTTATTTTCCAATCACATGTCTAAAAATTACTCCTATATTTCAAGATAGATCATAGATAAACATGGGTTTGGAACCATATGTATGTATCCAAGGTTCACCAATTAACGAAGATATGTGTATTAATCTATGGTTCTTTATCAATGTTACCCTCTTGTGGATAGCTCAATAATTTCATTATCATTTATTGAGATAATGTAGGTTTAAGCCATGTGATGAGTTGCTCTAGTGTTTATCGTCATCCATGAGAGATAGGGATTTTTTCTAATATCGAGGTTGAACCCATTAGATTGGCATTCCTACATATTATCATGAGAGAAATCAGAGCTTGTGTAGTACAATACAACTTAACCAGATACATCACCTTTTAATAACATGTGATGAGGACCCATCCATGTTGTTTAACTTCATATAGCAAGGATGTCTAGGAGGAAGGTTCCTAGTCAATATTTAGTATGTGACTTAAACCAAGGAGGGTCAATGTACCTGAGAGTGATGTAGTATTCATGGGTAAAGGGGAACCTATCAATGATATGGCCCAAAATACATTAGGGTGGATTTTGATGCTAGTCTAATATCATATGGATTATTCCTATGTATCCCATTAAGTTGGGAATCAATGACCTCATAGTTCGGTAAAATGGGGCTCATGCATGGAATATGTACATAAAAGAGGCATGATTTGGAGCTATCATTAGTGTATAAGGTCATTTCTGAGTTTATGGTGGGGCTTACACTATGAAGGATGCCTTGATGAATTGGGGGGTCATGATTGGGGTTAATCTCTTAGAGGGATACCCTTTGAGCTTAAGCCTTAGATAGCAGTCCTACATTTCCTGACTAGTGAATGAATCAGAGTTTTCCTACTTCATTTCATTTGGATTGTGTGAATGTTGTGATCAGGACTATCCTCTAAGACCACACTATTCATGCTCGGTGAGAGAAATAAGTGGATGTGAATGATTCAAAAAACAACACACATTCTCTTATCTGCTGATGTAAAAGGAGGAGGACTATAGTGGAAGAGGCTAGGGTGGGATCACAACCTACTATAATTAAAGGGGATTAGTACATGAGGTGTGTATTTATATTGTTTCAGGGAATGGGGGTAGTGTCATTTCTTATAAATAAGAAAACCAATAATGATATCCATCATTTATCACTAGCTCTCATAGATGGTCAAATCCAGTGATTTCGCATAATCCCTTGAATGGGGAGGTTCATGTCTATAACCAATAGTTAGAACCTAAGTTACCATGGGAATATGACCATAGGGAAAATCTGATGTTCCACACTATTATGAGGACAGCCCACATGACTCCACTTATGATGTGTATATAAACTTCAAAGGCACCCTGATGTTCCTGATTGTTTTATCAAACGAGTTCAGTGGATTTGGAAGAAGACTTATCCTAATGCAATTGTACTAGTTTGCGAAGGGACTATAGATAGTGCAAAAAAAGGAAATGATTGGAATCATAGATTGGAACTCCCAAAGGTATCCTCTTCCTCATACCATTTCTTGATGTGGTGTGGGGGATTTATCGCAAAACATGTTTCTATGTAGGTTAAGGGAATTTCCATGTATGGTTATAATATGAAAAACAAGAGGTGTTCAGCGTAACAATTTTCTTATGTGATAATAGGTTCTGGTTGTATAGTGATTTTTTACACTGCATTGGATTTCATTTCATGTTGTGGTGTCATGTGGTGCTGGGTTCCATCTACATAGTGATGTTCTAGGCACTAATGGTTTTTTTTTCCACACTTCAATATGCTCTTTGGGACACCAGATTGAAGATGGGGCATTAATTTAGTGGTTCACAAAAAATTAATCCATAATGAGAATGTGGTTTTTTACCATCCAATTAGCTCATTAATAATTATTTTAATTCTATGGGGCATGTTATATTAGTTGAGAATCATTCATGGTTCTTTCTCATAAATTTCCTCGAAATTCCCAGAGCCCTTCATTCTAAACTGTACAATTCCTCCTCTCTCATCCCCCCTTAGGGTTCTTTTCTAGAATAATAGAAGATATGGACTTATGGGTCACATCACACCCTTTGCGGAGGCCCATGGGAAAAACCCACCCCGTAGATGAATTGGTTAGTGGGGTTGTCGTACGCAGTGGTGAACATCACTTAAGTGCTCCTACATATGACATTGTTTTCTTCAGAGGAGGCCATTGGCTATGCCTTTCCCAAAAAATGTTTATGTTCATGGGGGGAAACATATGTGGGTGTAGAATTCTCTTCTACTATTCCATCAATGTCTTTATGCATGTGCGATGGTCGGTGTCATTGTCATCATCCCGTGAACTGGCCAGTTCGGGGTTTCTTATGTAGAGTAGCAGTCTATGAAGGACCTGTGGTTTATGTACCCTATTTTTAAATTTCCAAATATGGATTCTCCATCATTACTCTTTAATTCTTCCTTCAAATTATTTTCATTCCCTTATCAGATCTATTGGTGTATTTTTATTCTTATTTGAAATGTTTTTTGGACCCAACAAATGCCCCACTTAGAATGGGTGCTGATCAAGATGAATAGGAGGCTATTCTGATGTAAAAAGCAGTCCAAACAAGAAATGGGTTTCCCAATAAAGGTGGAATTATATGGGATACCCCACCAATATATGGTGGGCCTATCTAATTTGTTTTTTAGCACTTTTCTTGTTAAACTCGGACCACTCGCAATTCCCTTGACCACCTTGACTCTGCGAACCATTTCCTTTGTGGAGGCCCTTCACCCACGAACTCAACCTTGAATTCTATGAACTAAATATCTTCAATAAAAAATGGTGAGTTTGGATTTAAGAATATCACAGTTTTTTATTCTATCTAATTTTTATGTAAAACACTATTTTGCTGGACAACACTTCCTGGGATAGTGCTTCAGAGGCTTATGCGTACTATCAGTTTGTGGGAAATAATTTTTGCAAACATTTAATGTTACTTTAGTACGCA
Organism: Viscum album; assembly: GCA_963277665.1. Classification (NCBI taxonomy): domain Eukaryota; kingdom Viridiplantae; phylum Streptophyta; class Magnoliopsida; order Santalales; family Viscaceae; genus Viscum; species Viscum album. The sequence goes on from OY728158.1 coordinate 330,194,416, forward strand.
TGATACTTTTTTTGATTTGACAATTTTTTAATGTACTAACCTTTGGAATATTCCTTTGCCGATAGAAAATGTGTTTGGTTCTTGCATAAATGAACACAACTAGAAGAAATAATGTTATGGCTGAGAATGTCAGAGTCGATCTCCAGTCATACATTACTCTTCAAGAGATTTCAATGATGGATATTCTTTCACATGTTCTCATGGGATACCAATTTAATAATCGGTTTCCATTTTATAACTTTGGTCTCTAGGATGATCCCCCACCACTAGTTAACCTGAGTAACATTGTTATTCCACTTGAGACATATCAAAATTATGATCAGGAAAATATTTCTACCTGAGATGAGATCAAAACTGCTTTGATCCTAGATAAAATATTTGTTTTAAGGGCTATATGTGGACACATAGAAATTTATGCCACCATACCATATCTTTTGAATTAGTTGTCTATGACTATACGTCCATTGTCTGTTTTTAGTGAAACGATCCTAGTGGAGGGTGGATCTTCAAATGGGATATACAGTATGGAGGGTTATTTTTTGATGAGTGGGCTTGGGAGTTATAGGTTTATCAGAATTTCTTAGAATCCCCTAAGCCACTGAAAGATGTCATCCTATACCAAGCAGTGTGGGTCTCCCAATTCTCCATTTATTTTTTAGGCGTGATAGTTTCTAAGCATCTCAATCGCTGGTGGTCAAGCACTAACACAATTAATTCGACCCATGGTGAAGTGGGGAATTTACTAGATCAGGGAACATACCGTCCTTGACAATATGTACGATGAATTTTTACCCATGGAAAACAATTTGGGGAATGTTTATCCTAAATCCACATTGGTAATAGTGTTGTTGACCATGGTGGAGAGACTACATGGTCAGTAGCATCACATTCACTCGCTTATTTTGTTGAGGATTGGAATATTCTATTCTTGTATGTGAATGGGCCAAAGATGAGGTTTCTCCGTTGCCGAACCCATCCAACCTAGAAGTCACAATATATTTATGGCTCTTACTGTGCTACCCTCAAGGTGTCTCAATACAACAGATGGAGTTATGAGGACTGTAAAGACGTATCTATTGAAATGAGATAGGCAGGATTCATTTATGTCTTCCTAAATGGATGGATCTTAAATTGCTGTGATTTTTACATTGGCGTATAGGCCAATAACTTAATGATGGATTTCACTTTGGAAGAGGAAAAAACCATCGACCAATACATCCTTACAATTTCTTAAATTTATGAGTTATTAGGGAAGATACATGAAGGGAGGCCTTCACATCATCTCAGCGGGATGTTTCAATTTATGTACGATATGAAGGAATAACATTTCACTTGCAATGAGTATTGACACAGAAAAATAGTATTTATTTTTACTCCCAACCAACAGTCCTCAATATCTCCACTATTTTCCCCAATTTTTTAATAGCTGACAACATAAATGAATTATTGAGTGATAATTATTATTTTATTCTTTTGCCTTTCCCCATGCCTTATAGGGTGGTAATAGCTAATCGGTGGGGTTCATCAAAAGAATGTTCTTAAATAACTATTATTTTAGATGGAATATTTACTGCACTCATTAGCAGAATAAAAATATAAAACCCTTTTTCTTCTCATAGGATAGATAGATAATTTGGATGTCTGTAGTAACTAACATTACTCCCAGTCACTCAAGTCAATAGGAAATCTCATATAGTAATCCTTCACCATCAATGGTTGATGATAATGCGAGAGGGCTCTAGTATGAAATTAATTATTCCTTCCAAAATGGCATGTACTCACTTAACATTGGACTATGTCCAAGAGTGGGTGGACTACTACTCTAACATAACACTATCTAGACTAGTTTAACAAGTTAGAAGGACCTTGACTAATTCCTGTATAATTTCAAAACATCCATATGTACCATCTCCCTCTATTCAAATTAAAATAAAGAACTACATCCTCCATCACATGAATTTGTAGGGGACTTCTTCTATGCAACCCATATCTGTGGGGAGACACAAGATCCCTTATTTAATGGTGATATTGTATGTGGTTCTATGGGTTCCGACCCAGGGGAAATTTAATTGGGTATACCTAGAGCCACACTCAACCCGCTAATTATATATCTAGTTATCGAACCATCCATATAGTGGATAGGGCCCTTACTTAGGTAATTCACCCTAGGGTAGCTCTATATATCTTGATGTAATACCCTAAATACACACCTATTGTAGATGGAGATAAAAACATGAGTTCAAATGCTGCATGGAGACATTGAACTATGTAGAGACAGGCATGGCTTCAATTATTTACAATTTCCACTAAAACCCATGTGATAGAATTTGCTGATGAAGTGGAAACCATCTAATAGCTATTTATCAGCTTGGGTTCGTGCGTCTTTTACTACCGATATCTGCACCACCTCATATACCAAATAGTTGTAGCTCAAGAGGATATAGAAGCTTGTTAATGCATCCTAAATCAGTTCAATGATTTTCATCATCAAACAAACCCTTTTTTTGTTTATTACCAAAGAGATGAACCACTTAATGACAAGGAAGAAAATTTGCATTACTAACTAGTTTCCCAAATCGAAAAACTATGTGAGTATGAGGATCATGGGGCTAAGATAAAGTAGAAAAAAAAATCAACAAGTGAAAATTTTGATGCTATAAAATAAAAGGGGTGAGATCTCCATGCCATTATGAAATGAGTATGCCAAACGATTGAAGCTGAATCTAAAAAAGGACTACTTTAGAGAAAGATCTTAATGGGCCCTATAATACAATTATTTATATATTTTAAAGAGATAGTCATACATCATTGTAATCATTTGGATTGTCTTGTTCCATAATGTAATTTTACTATGAAATCAGCGAGAGACTCCAGATTGTGGATATCTCTCCCTTTTTATTTAATAGAATGAAAATGATTTTCAATCAAATTAATTATCCTTAATCCATTTATTAACTGTCATATAATTGTAATTTCTATGTTTCAAATGACCATCATTCACTAAATATCGATCTAAATCATGATCCAGGATTTCTAAATTAAGAGAAATTAAATAATAATATAAGCTTATCTTGAGATGATGGACTTAATGAGTGTAGTTTGACTATTTGTAGGTTTATTTGGAAGACCCTATAAACATTGCATCTTTTTCATTATTACCCTAATTATTTCCTAAACCGATTTAGTGTGGTTTGAGAAGGTATAAACTGATTTATTCTTATCCCTCCTTTATGGGTTGTCAACCTAACCGAATTTGTGTCTCTTATGATTTTTGATATCACTTTATTTTAAATTCTTGATATGTTCCCTAATCTATATGTTGGATAGGTTTTGCGATATGGTATTTGACTTTTTTCCATGGTTCCATTTTGGGTTTTCATGTTTGCAAGTATTTTGTATCTTTTGGTAGGCTATTTAGAGTCTTAAAAACTAGACTATCATTACTGATGATTTTGGTTGAACATCTTAGACCATGAATTATGGGGAGAGGGACCCAATTTGGGATTATGGAAGAAGAATATACAATACTATTCAAACATGGATGAAGGATTTTTCTTGACCCTATGTTTGGTATATTGGATATTGGAATGGTATATGAGACATGATATGGGGAATGTGAGCCATGGGGAATAAGAAATCAAGAAAATCCTCTACTAATGAAAAAAATTCATTTTGTTGATGGGAATTATGGTGGGAAACATATGCAGTGCCACCACAAAAATCTGTAAATAGTCAAAAAAAGGTGGTAGTAGGACACTGAACATCAATTTACGATGTAATAGTAGTTTAATGTAATATTTGAAGTCTCTAAACCACCTAGGGTGGTCTGTCAAAGTAGTTATGTCTAGAAATTATGAGGGCATTTATATCAATGATGATCATGAATGAAGGAAAACTCCTAAACATATGTGGCCTCTCTAATGGAGGTATAAAGAATGGTTCTATTTAACATCATGCAACAAGGAGATTTGAGACTTCTGATTTAAGGAAATATTGATCTTACCAAAAACAAAAAATGGGTAAATGGCTCACCCATTCCATGAGAGTCTGAGAAAAAAATGCTCTATCATGTTCATGCATTAAAATGAGAAAGATGGTGTCAACTGCAATCTAGAGGGTTTTAGAAACTAGGGAATGAGGTGATATGTAAATGTTATACGGTCATATGAAGGTAGATAAAAACATTCCTGGGGATGATTTTGAAATTGTTTTATAGGAATTTTAGATGGGAAAATTATGTAGAGCCCCAGTGGCATTGTGTTAAAAAAAACAATGGTTTTCATATGAAACTGAACTTCCATTTCCGATGGCCAGGGATGATTATGGGGGTTCAGACCTTCTTGGAAATAGATTATGGTTTTCAAAGAGTGGGGGCCTAAACATGTTAGGGGGATTTAAGGCATTAATTTCTTGAGAATATGTATAGACATTCTCCTCATGCAAACGTGAAGGGGTTCCTTACATAGCAATGACCCATGCATAGAAAAGAGGGGGAAATTTCCCTCAATTATGGATATAGGATATGAGTGTCTAGTGTCACTACATATCCTATAATGATATAAATCAAGTAAAACATAGTTCATTCTTATAATGTTTCCCTAGGTGGACCTGGTTCATACATATGGATAGGGAATTTTTTTTCTATGCAAGCTCACCAGTATGGAAGGACCCATATTGGACTTTCTTGTGAGTATTCACTTCATGCACACAAATATGGGGGGAACTATTATTTTATGTTCTTGGGACCAATAATTAACATTGGGAATCAATTATCTTTTAGTTTTAATGTCATGTGAATATAAAATTAATATAGATTACTATATTGAAGCACCAATTAACTAAAGGATAATAGGACTAGGATATCCCAACATGTCCAAAACATGGATATGAAGGAAAGTGCAATACATGGTTTTGAAGGAATTCACATTGAAAGAAATTATACGGGGAATGAAATCCATTAAGCATATTGAGGTATGAAAATACTATAATGGGGGAGAATTTTCCTTTGGTCAATAATTTTTTTTTGGGAAACATGTGATGAGCCACTGGGGCATTTTGTGAAATATCAAAAAAGGTTTCTAGAGGACACTAGCCTTCCATTTTTGATGGCCAAGTATGATAATGAAGATCTAAAATAACATGAAGCATGTAATTTGGAAAATGATCTAGATCGGCCATGACATATTAGAAACACTTAGGCTTTGATTTTCCATGGAATTAAAAAATTCACTACACATATTTGTGTCATATACGGAATAAGAAATTTTTATTTCGTTTATGTAACTAGGTGTACAGAAATTAGATTTACCGTATAGGTACGACCCATACAAAGAGAGAAAGGTACTTTTTTCTACATTTATATCCTTTAGAGGTGGTTGAGCCTAAAACCCATTGTCCATGAATCACTATATACCCTAAATGCATAAGAATCATGCCTGACATAGTTCTTTTGGTACTATATTGTATAACGCCATGTAGTAAAGAAATTTTTACCATGTAGTTTAATGTCACGTAATGAGGACATAAATGACCCGACGTGAATGAGTTCAAATTTTATTATTATTTATATTGTCCAATGAATAGTTCATATTTGTGAACTTTCTATTTTAACATTTCTTTTTTAGAGGGGATATCTTTTTTGGGGTGTTCTGCGGCTGGATCTAGGTCATAAGATCCAATCATCACTACAGATCTTGGGTGAACTACCTTAGAGAAATCTCCCTGGGTAGGTCTATCCTATATACAGTGAGAGAAGGAAATTTAACCTTTCGGGTAGTTGGGCCAGGTTGAATTTTTCGGAATCGTTATGTATCCTATGTATGTAAAAATCCATCCATATGCAGAAAAGTGATGAGGAACAGTAGGTGATCGATGTTGGGGGAGGGACACATCCTCTTACGTGAGCATGCTATTATGAATTGTAGTTTAACGTCATACGAAGAGGATGGATTGATCATGAAATTTCTCTTCTTGTAGGGAGGAAACGATTTACTCAACATGAATGGAGGTGAATATCATGGAGAAATAGAGTTTAACATCATGTGGTAAGGATGATGGAAACATAGTTTAATGTCAGGTTATGGGGGAAATTTTTCATTGATACCATGACTATGAATGGGATAATCAGGCTAGGACATTCTGGACATCTTGAGAGATGTGTGGGAGGGTGAAGAAAGTGTAAATTGTGATCCAGTGGTCCCTCAGATTAGGAGGAATGATACATGTATGGGAATTCACAGAGAATACAGATGTTGATAAAGCCCCTTCTGAGGTTGATTATTCCTTTGGATGAAAAGCTGTTTTGGGGGAAACTTATGTAGCGACACCGGGGCATTATGTGCATTGTCAAATGAAGAAATACAAAGAAAACTGACCTTCAATCTCTGATGGTTGTCGATGTTTATGGGGAACCAAGATTTTTGGATTTATGGAGTATGATGGATGATAGTTAAATATCTGGGTATAAAAAGAATATCAAGACCATGATTAGTTTTGAAGAATGAAATACCTTTCATATGTCTGAATTATATGTTGGAGTAATGATCCTTTAAAAACCTATTGTTTGGGGAATAATGTTTTGGAATATATTTCTCGGATTTTAATTTTTCATAAAAGAGATGGGTGTAGCTGTATTTTCATATTTTTCATGGATGGACCCAGGTCTACAAATCTGGGCATCCCATTATATCTCATTATATTTATAATCAAGACACAAGTAGTTTTTCGGGGTACGTTACAGTTTAATGTCATGAGGTTAAGACTCAATCCATAAAGGTTTACATCTTCAGGTAAGGAATTCATCTTGTAGTGAATTGATATTCCGGTAAAGAAATCCATAACAGAAACACTTAACCCCACAAGTGCGGTGCTTAGTGTGTGAAACACAAGATGAAAAGGGATTACTCCACCACATAGGGGGAACATGATGAAAAATAGGGCACTTTTTTCCTTTAATATTTTTTCACAACCCAGCACATGTTTGAATAATTATGTGTCGCTTACATACCTTGTGTGGATGGGACTCAATATGAATGTAGTTATGTGAATTTCCAAGTGCAATTTGGTTCTATATATAGGGGAGGTGAATTTTCATTTTGTTGGTGTCAGAACCAGGACATAGAATCTGGGTGTCCCTACATATCCTATGAGGAAAGGAGTGAAGCCACACAATGTTCATAGGAAGAAATTCACTGCATTTTTCTTATTCGTACACCGGGGAAAGTGAATTTTTACTTGATAATGGCTAAACAAGGATGTAGAATATGTGAATCACTACGTATCATGTGAGGGAAATAAGAAAGAAACATTTTGTTCTTAGTCCCTGTATAGCAGTATGGGTCGTGCACATGGAGGGGAAATTTTAACCATTTACTGTGTTGGACCTATAGTGTACCTTTACCATTTTTGTGCAAGGGAGGCCTTCATCACCATTCTTAATCTCATGTTATATATTATTAGTGTGAGAAACAAGGAATAAAAAGGTTTTCCTCTAACAATATAGAGGAAACTGAGGGTAAAATAGAGGCATTTTGCATCATGTGGTGGCTGGACTATGCTCTAGGATCAAAGAGTCTCTACATATCCCATTAGTAGATGAGACCAAGCCATACATAGTTCTATGGAGAGACCTCCTCGCGTAGGCCTGATCCATGCACAATGGGGGGGGGGGTACATTTTACCTTTCTTTGGAAGATATTATAATCATATGTCAAAAACCTTTTACTAGAACATAATTGACCTTGTAAAGTTTAACGTTTTTTGCAAGGATGAAAAATGTCATGCATTTTAATGTCATGTAGATAAGAAGTTGGATCATGTAGTTTTACGTCATATGATTATGACACTATGGACATGAGTTTTAGCATCGCGTAGTAATGATGTATTGAACCTGATGTGAATGGAATGACATGTTGTATCCCAAAAATTAATGTGTTCTGATTATGACTTTTTACCATTTAGTTTAATTTCATGAAGATCAGACGTTGGATAATGTTTGTTTACTTCTTATAATCAAGAAAATAGATTACATGAATTTTAATTTCATGTGGTTAGAATGTTGGATTTTTCAGTTTTATATCTTGCAATCATGATTAATTATTTGGCTATAAGAAATATTTATTCAAAACATTTCATTGGTAGAGGAAGTGGTAAGCTACTCATCCATTGAAATTAAGGAATATTCTCCATTGGAGTAGAACTTGTTTATGACATTTGGTCATTCCCATTTTGGGTCCAATTTTTGAGGTTTCATCTCGTGTATCATCAGGGATCTAAGGACCATCATCATTTCTACTTCGAAGAAATACTGAAGGCAATCCTTTTTGTTATAGGCCAAATCAATATGGTTTTTGTAGACTTCCAAATTTTGCAGAGTGAGAAATATTTTCTCGTCTAGTTCCTCCAACTCATCGAACCATTTCTTGGATTATTTGTATGTCGAAATTTGATTGTTTTTGATAACACAAAGTGATGGTAGTTGAACTTAAATGGGTCAATCCAACACTATCCCATATACTAATGTGTATGGGGTGACGTGAGTGGCGGTTCAGTTTGTGGTATAATAAACCCATAAAGAATGGAGATTATAGTATGATGATGATTTCTTACACTTTTCTTCCACTATTTAAAGTATATTGGATATGTTGTTGTTGAAGACCACTATCTGTTCATTTGCCATTTCTTGATAGTGGAATTTGTAGGTTCTGGGTGCAGCGGAAGCGCATGATGAGATTTTACCTAACCTTGAAATTTTCCATTATCAATGATTAATCCAGGATCAATACGATGACAAATTATAGTATTCATGGAATTTAATCAAAGATAAAACACAAAAGAGAGAACTAAGAATAGAGAAGAGAGGATCAAAATATTTTTTATAATTAATTTATCTAAATTAAAGTATTATAACCAAGGTCATTTTTCTTCATTGATGCGTTCAACCGTTGTTTTAAGGTGCGATTTCATTGTATTTTAGAATCCAAGGTTAGGAATCTTCTAGCGGTGATCGACATGTTTTCTACAAATCTCCGTACATCAATGAAGGAGTCTCTGGGGGATAGCACAGAGTATCCTTACAATTGCATTTTCTGCATTTGAAAACCTAGATAATAATATCCAAAGTGTTCTCATATATTCGATGGAGTAGTATCTCTATCATTCTTGAGATTTTTCTTGGAGAGGGAAGAGTTCTCTTGGCTTGACAGATTTTCTCCAACGATGTTGTACACACAACCATTGGTTAGCCTGTTTAATGACCCCTTGGTTAATTAGAGAATAATAACATAATGGGGAACTTAATTAACCGTGTAATAATAAATTATTTTCAAAAGTTGAATTACTTATTTTATTATTACATGTGATACATCATGTCAAATAATGATATCAATTCCATTATTTCCACGACAAGTACTTAACATGCATTTTACATTGAAATATTTTTTTAAAATATAATATTAAATATTATTTATCCAAAAACCCATATCATGGCCCTCCAATACTCTTCAATATTTACCGGGCCTTGAATAATGACTATTTATTTATTAAATAAATATTATTGTATTATTCACTGATAACTAAATATTTTATCCACAATATATTATCTAGAATAACTAGAAATGAAATAAAAGAGATCAAGAATACATGGATAATTCTAATATGAAAATTCGGAATAATATCTATTCACATTGTTAAATAATAATCTATTTAACTGAGATACTTGTTACACTTATTGTGCGACCCACTAGGACTATTTTTCATTAGAATTAGGCGATCTTCCATAAAGTCCAATATTAATGTATAGAAATGGGTGATGAAACCCAATATAAATAAGATGATGTCGCAACAACATGTCACCTCATACGAATGTTTACAACATAATATAACCCCTTTTATCTTGAAATCTTCAATCAATCGGGTTACATGCATGTTCCATCAACCCATGTGCTCGTTTTCTCATTCTTTGACTTTCTAGTATTGATCTTTCCTAGAGAACACCCTAGACATGGATTTATTTAGGCTATATAATTTCTCTCAAAGGACCTGAGATATCTACTTTCATTGAAGTGAAAAATCTTTTCTCACAGTAATCATTAATGCAGTATTACTCATGACACACACATTATATCTTACCTCACCCCAAAAATCTGTCATCACTTTTTACGTCAATAAATGTAAGTGAATAATTCCTAATACAGATTAAAAAATTCATAATGTCTAAGGAAAAAATACACACATCTTCAAAAAGGAACACCCAATGACTCATATGAATGTGGATTTCCTATTAGAGGGAATTGTTCTCATAATATCCTCCAGGATGTTACCAAGGGTGTGAACAATGTTAAGGTTCCTCAAAGTTTCATGAGTCCCCACCCCTGATATCCTATATCATTTTTATCCCTTAAAATGATATCATCCATCCATAGATAATATATTCAAGAATATTTTCATGGCACTTTAAGGGTCAGTTCATACTAGGAATCCCCTATGACATTTTAGTGAGACAACTATTCTTAGGAAATTATCACATACTATATCACATTGAAGAACCATCATTATATGAAAAGAACTTTATTTATATTCATCCAATAGAGATAGGTTTATCATAATGTACAAAGAAGTTGGTTTCTAGGGCACCAACTCGAACATACATTCACATGAACTAGAGCCAACTACTAACAACCTTCAGTCTGCTAGCTCTGAGATGATATCATCCATATATTAAGATAATCTTTTAGTCAAGGGGTATTCCACATTCTCTACTATTGAAACTCTTCTCACTAAAACGGCACTGCTTTGATAGAAATACATCCAGAGGTGATACATTAAGAGTACATACTTTTTTTTATTAATGTGGCCTCAGATACATTTCAAGAGATACTGTTTTAGTATTTTTATAATATAATTTAATGGGATCCATGATACTTGGTATGACATCAATATCATAGACCATGCTCTGAATCAATATGGATTCCTTGGATACAACATAAGATGCTATATATTTGGACTCAATTTTAGAATCACCGACAATTGGCTGCTTTGAACCTTTTCATTTCCCAGCTCCTCTGTTGAGATAGAAAACATATCGTCATCATGACATTAACTCATTCTGAGCAATTTGATATCAACCATCAGTATAACCTTTAAGTACAAGATCCCCATATCCTCCACAAACAAGGAACATATCCTTTGTTCTACATAAATATTTTAGTATATCATTGGCAGTAGTCTAATGTTGTTCCCCAAGATTATAATGATATCTGACAACCATGCTCAGTGAAAAGGAAACATCAAGTCCAATATATGACATGGAATACATCATAGATCCTATCTATGAAGAGTATGAAATATTAGTCATCTTATCATTCTTTTTTTGTGTATGGGGATAGATTTTCATGGAATGATGTATCCCATGTGAAACTGGAACCAATCCCCTCTTGGATAGTTCTATACTAAATATATTTAGTATCTATTCAATTTAAGTACATTGAATTAGTCCAAGAATCCTCTTGGAACTATCACGAATGATTTTGATCTGTAGAATGTAGGATTCTCCTCCAATGTCCTTTATAGAGAAGCACATGTTCAACTAGTCCTTGACTGACTACAAGGTTTGTATGTCATTTCCAATAAGAAATATGTAATCAACATACACTACTAGGATAAGGAACACATTCCCATTAAACTATTTTCTAAACACATGGATAACATTAATTCTTAATGAATCCAAATTCTCTTATAGATTCATTGAAACAAATGTTCCATTATCTGGATGCTCTATTTAATCCATAAATGGATCTCTATAACATACATACCCTTTTAGCATCACTTGGTGTCACAAACCCCTCTAGTTAGGTCATATAGACATCTTCCTGAAGGTTCCAATTATAGAATTTTGTTTTAACATCCATCATCCAAATCTTTTTTTCATGGAAATATTATAGGTAAAGTATGATTCTTATGGATCTAAAAATAGAAATTGGTGAAAAGGTATCATTATAGTCAATTAATTGATGTTTTTTAAAAACATTATCTATTATCATTTATTTATAGGTACTAACTTGACCTTTCATGTCCATTTTTTTGAATACCCATTTACAACCAATAGGATTTAACTAATCTGAAACATCGAATAGAACCTAGTATCTTTTCTTATATCTGGAATCCATCTCAATATTTATATCCTCTAGCCATATTGTATATTTTAATCTCTATAATTATTCCTTGTAGGATTGAGGTTCATCATTGTCCAACAATAATGAGTCACCATCCTCAATGATAAGGAACCCATATCTCTCTAGTTCACTTACCTCTCTTGTACTCCTACACAGTACATGTGTTTCAAGAAATACCTTTTCCAAGGGGACTTCTGAAACTTGTTCCTATACCAACTCCAATATATCTTGATAATCCCCTTTAACAAATACATTCTTTCTCCCACTATCCTTTTTGATGAAGTGACCCCTCTCATGAAATATGACATGTCTAGAAAAAATCACTTTCTTATTTGAGGGGATGTAAAAGTAGTATCCCTTTTCTTCCTTAGGTTTTCCTATAAATATACACTTCATTCCCCAAGGTGATAGTTTGTTTCATGAGAAATCCTTAAGAAACATCTCACATCCCCATAAATGTGTAAGAAACACAGTGGGTTTCTTTCCACTCCATAGATTGAATAGAATCCCATTTTCTTCCTTAGTTGGTACTTGGTTTAATGTGTATTCCATATCTTCCAATGAATAGACCCAAAATGATAATATAAGATATATATGACTCATCATTAACCTTACCATTTCTATCATGGTTCAGTTCCTCCTTTCACTAAAACCACTCAATTGTAGTGTATATGGTAGAGTGACTTGAGATAAAATCCCAGACTCTCGTAAATGTTTGATGAACCCTGGGTAAAGATATTCTCTACCTCAATCTCATAGAGGCTTATTTATCTTCTTAAAAAGATTATTCTCCACATCATGCTTGAACTCCTTGAATTTTTCATAGAATTCAGAATTATGCCTTATTAGGTAGACATATCCATATCTACTCAATTTATCATAAAAAGTAATTAAGTATGAATATTCACATCTAGGTTCTACTGGATATGGTCCAAAAACATCAGTGTATAACAATCCCATAATATCTTTTTCCTTTTAGCCCTATCCACTAAATGTTGGTTTGATTATTTTCCATTGTAAACAAGTGTGACATATATCTGTTCATTTTTTCTCGGATGAGTTTATATAACCAACTTGACAGTGCTTTGTCAGGAACTTCTTGTTTACATGACCAAGCTAGTGATTCCAAAACTGGGTGTTGTATGAGACATTTGACCATGATTCTTTATAAATGGACAACACATGGTTATCGCAATTTAATACATATAGAACGTTATTTAAATTTTCCATACTATAACAAACATTGTCCTTATAAAAGTAATAGAATTTATTTCTAAAATTGAAAATAAATACATATGTATCTAAACTAGATAAAATAATTATGTTCTTGGTAACACTTGATAAATAATAACAACCATGTCAAACCAAAATCATTCCCATCGGAAATGTGAGTTGTTAGTCCTCAATGGAAAGAGAAACTGACCTCACTCTATTGGCAGCTCACAGGTCCACCTTTCATTTGGAAATTTTAGGAAATCTACATCATTCATGCATTTAAATACATATGTGAGCTCCATAAGCTATATCTAATACCCAATGTTTAGAGAGGGAAATATTTCACTGGATAATGAATGAACATTTGGTTTCCACTTTCCTTTGGGTGAAATTCTTCTTCCAGTGGCCCGAATTTCATTAGAAAAATCATATTGCCTCCTTTTTCTAGCCCTACTTGTGAATCTTCTTCATACTATTCAGGCGGTGCCTTGAAACATTAGATAGATTACAAATATTATCCCCCATTTCATTTTCCTTCATTTTTCTTATTCACCATATTAACTAAGGGTTTCTCATGCCCCATGTCATTACTTACATAGAGAATCAGATTCAGATGTTTCAATAAGATCCCCTCATTATTTCATATATTATAATTCACAATAAAACATTACAAGGCCATTGGAAGTGATGATAGTATGAGATCATTACGCAACTCATCAGGGACTTTAATACCAAATATATCAAGATGTTCAATGTATCCAATAATCTTGAATACATTTGGTCCAACTAGCACAATTTCTTCAATCTTGCTAGTGAATAAAGCAATGGAGATCTCATACCTCTCCTGTGTCACCTTCTCTTGATAAATATCCCGAAGGTGAGACATAATTCTATAATAATACATTTCCTCAGGTTTCTTTAAGATCTCATTGTTCATAGATGATAGTATGTGACACTAAACATCCATAACATCATTCATATGTTTCTCAAACACATAGAGTTCCTCATCACTCACCGCATTTTCAGGCACAACTACTAAAAGGCTCTTACAGCACATAATGTTTCCTCTTATGGTGAAGGATAACCTAATGCTTCATTTTCCACACATAAAAATTAGTGTCTGTGAGAAGGTTCTACTTCTTGAGTATGGATCACAATGATATGTTTGATGTCATTTTTATGCTCTTTCTACTAATAATATGAATATTGATTTTGTAATTTATCTTGATAAATATAAACAAGAAAATAAATTAATATATATTAGTCTCCAACTAATTTTTTGAAACCCAACAGCACTCACCATTAGTTTCAGATTATCCTGTTGGTTTGACATTCTACTTATAAGGATCCATATTTCCCTTTGCATTACCCCAACTAGGGTTGGTCCAGAAACATGAAAGGTTTTTTGAAGGAATTCTAAATTATAAATATGTTAAATCACAACTCCTTGATCTCTTGAGTGGACTCCCCAATCCTATAATCCTTAATTTTCTATTTCCTCTACCATTGACTCTCAGTAACACAATGTCCTTCTTGGGCAGTCAACCCTTGAGGGAAACTATGTTATGTATAACCAAAACATCAAATTATAATTCCCTAAAAATGTTATGTTCCCCATCCCGAGTTCGTCAAGAATGTTGAACTATTGTTCGATTCTTACCGAAATAATGGAAGTCTATACTAAAATAATATTTAATTGAGAGATTTTATCTTTTATGCATAATTTTCAGTTATTATCTTTTCAAATTATTTGTAATATTAATTGGGATATACTAATGTTATTAAACATGCAAAGATAATATTTATGCATCAACCATTTTATTTTAGTTCCATCTTATATACTTGTTAGTTCTTTAATTTTTTGATCGCATCAAACATCCATAATGAATAACCGTTAAACTAACAAAAATAAATAAAGGGTATCATTATTAGATTTACCATTGGTTAGTTTATCTAAAAGTTAATAAAATAAACCCAAACTTAGGAATAAACTTATTTAACTTTTTAAGGTTTGTGTTTACAGCTTTCCACCCATCCACCTTTGTATCTCCTTGGATTGATTTCACCTTGGCTCCAAAATTAAACCACATCCACTAGCTTGGGAGATCTATCCATTACATATGCTTTTAACTCAATCACATGTCAGGGGTAAAAGGGGGTTTACCTAAAAGTAACCATGGGAATGAAAGCCTTACATATTAATGAGGAGATGGCACACAAGCTAACAATTTTAATTTAATAATTAAATTAAATGGGAACCAATCACATCCAAAGGTCTGTTCAAGCTCATGATCATCCACATACATGCAAAAAACTATGCAATTAAAAAAACTAGAATTCAATTATGTAATAATTTTTATTAAGATGAATTATAATTGAATCGATTAATCATTATATTTAATTTATAAATCCTTTTTAAATTATCATTTTTTTGAATTTCCTTGATATTATCATCCATAACATTGTACATAAGTTGTCCCTTAGAGGAAACCTAGTGAATATCCATACAAATCTACCCATTATGTTTTATACTTGTACACTCTTTATTAATTGTAACAATTAGAATTGATGTAGAATTATAATTTTAATTCAACTCATACATGATGTGAAGATCTTTGAACATTAAATAGATTTTAACTAGACATAAATATATCAAACACCCATCACATGTTGGGCCCTAGATTTACACACACATAAAGGACCATGTCTCATGGGTCACATAATATAATAATAAATTTTTAAATATATGTAATCTTATAAAAAAGTATATTGCGTGTACCCTCCTAATTTTCCATAAGATGTACATGCCTGTGGAAATAGTGTGTGAGGTGTACTTAAAAAATAATTGAAGTACACGGTATGTCCAGTGGGCCACATGCAGTGTCGACTCTACTTTATAGGGTCATATGTCAGGAAATCCATGTGTGGGATATATATCTTGACCCTGACTTGAAGGGACTAGACACCATATCCAGTGGTCTGCAAAGCATATAGTCTAGATAACCGTGCAACATTCTTTGGTGGTCAACATGTGGTGTAGGAATTAACTACACAATGTGTCATTAATACACATGACTTGAGTAATTAACAAATTAATCCTGATTTTCTGAACACAACTAGACAGTGTGTGATCCAGATTACATGATGTGTATGGAAGATGACATGGCATGTAACTCCCAATACACGGTGTTTAATGTTGTGTTACTTATAAACAATTGTCGGTGCATCCTAATGAGATCATCAATTTAATTTTAATCATAAAACTATAAATTTTGGTTATATCTGTGAGAAATAAAAGAGGGAGAAGAGATCTCCAAATTTATATTACAATAATTATTAAACATGAATTCATAAATTAAATTATTAAAGCGTAAATCATCAATGAATTATTTAAATAATTATTAATGAAAATACTAACCTTTTATACAACTTTTATCTTCTAAATGTACTAGAAGTTCTGTATATGCATGTACCCAACATCAAAAATTTCCATGATTGTTGATTAATCAAGGGTAAATAAGACGATAAATTCCAGTATCTATGGAATTGTATCAGTGATAAAAGTCAAAGGAGAGAACCCAAAACCTCGAATATAAGATCAACATATTTTGTTTATAATTAATTTAATTTAATTAAATAATTACATCCAAGGTGATTAATTCTTCATTGATGCGTCTGACCACGGGTCCGAGGAGTGGATTCATGGAGATATAGAATCCATAGTTAGGAATCCTCTAGCAGTGATCCACACATGCTCCACGTATCTCCGGATGTCACTGAAGGTGTCTATGGGTGCTAGCACAGAATATCCTTGCATTTTCAATGTTCATCTTTTATTTCCTTGACAATCACTTCCATAGCATTCTTCAAGATTTAGTGGATGAGGATCTTTCTCGTTCATGAGAGCATTCTTGGGGAGGGAAGTGTTCTCTTGGATAAATATCTTTTCTATAAGGATGTTGTGAACACAACCATTGGTTACCAAGTGGAATAGAATGTAGAGAACCGAAGCATGACGTACATGGACATTACATTACTTTTCCTGAATAATTAATACATAACAAAAATAGACACACAAGGATCGTAATAGTTTAGTATCTTTGGAAACTTGGAACATAATCTTCTAATTGTGGTGAAAGATCTTCAACATATCCATAAAGATCTTCCAATTTTTGTTTCCTTACCTAAAAACATTCTTTATATCCTGGGGAAAAGAAAACATAAAAAGGGTGAGATAAAATTCACGGTAAGGGTAAGCATGGAGAATATAAAACACACCATATAAATTTGAAGATAAAAACATGAACATAATGTTTAAACATCGAAATCTTGAGCAAAGACATAAATCATGGAAGTATGTAAGGTATATATCATAAAGGAACATAAACCATGATAAAATATACTGTAAAAAAAACATGTAATTGTGACAACCATTCAGCACATGTTATGATTTCCATAGTATCCAATACATTTCTACCAAGACCATCTTAGTGGACAAAGTCCCTTTCTGAATCGAGTTCACTCCTCGTTTCAGTCCTGTAACACTGAACCAGATTAACTTACAGGTCCATCCTTGTCTATCTCATGAGATATAAATCTTTACCCAATGCATTGGAGGGAGATAGAGGTCCCACCCATCTCATATTGAAATCATACATATGTGTGCCACAAAAAATCATAAATCATTCATCAAAACCCAAAGAATAAATTGGATTTCATATACATCATTCCATCATAACATAATCAATATAAAACAAATGGATATCATTTCATCATAAGAAAAGTGAAACCATATAAATTATAGAGACATTATACTTGAAACATACACATATGAAATAATGTCATCTTAGATGGAAAATGGTTTTGATAAAGCACTTGAAATGAATTTTTGATAAAATATCCTTTCTTCTTGAAAATAATTTCCTTTTCACAAAATGCCATGTAATTTTAAAAGAAAGAGATTTTTTTTAAAATAGTCATGAAATATTTTGGAGGAAGATTCCTGAAGATATGTCTTTATAAAACCGTAAAAATCCATTCGTGCTGTATAAGTTAAAAAAACATTCTTCTCGTACTTTTTCTGGAAAAGTCAAAAAGTACCTCGTAAAAGAAACATTCCATATATACCACGTAGTAAAAGTAAAAAATGGGTAAAAAGGAACTTTAAAAATTCATGAAAACATTTTTATAAAACGTGTACATGGATGATAAATATAACCCCAGTAAATACTTACGTATAAGCAATCTCGGATAGAAAACAATTGAGATTGCAACATTATCCCTTACCTTAGGTCTCATATGCTTCATACGTATCCAAACCTTCTTTATAATGATTTAAATAATTTCATTGACTTATTTCAGAATCATATTCATTGTTATTATATCATATATGGTTCACTTATGACTTTATATTACCCGTTCTTTTGTAAATTCATGTTAAAGTATCATTTTGGGTAAAATCGTTTCATTTGTCGTTCGTGTTTTAACTTGTAATTATTCATATTATTACTTAGATCATGATTACTTACATCAAGAATGTAAAAAATGATTTATATAAAATATAAATTCAGAATATACATATATATATAATAGATCGATAAATTGAAAGAAATACATCGTTCATTGAGACGGTAGGCCGTACGTACACATGAACGATGTTTTCGTTTCCTTATTGAATTGAATGGAATTAAGTAGATGAAATACATATATATATATATATATCCATTAGCATTATTATTTCATATAATTCATGATTACTTATTATATATACTTTATAATCATTCTTGAATGGTTAACATGTAGAGTGAATCTCATCGCGTCGTGGAGACGGTAGTCTATACGTACGAACGAGCGTTGATATCGTTCCCATAATTATTGAATAGAATTGGAGTAGATGGTATAATATATCAGAATAAGTGTGATTTTATAATAACCATATATAATTATTCTTTACACAATTATACCCATCCATGTAAGGTGTTGATGGAAAAACATATTACACCACGACATGGAGACGGTATTCCGTACGTACGCACGCGCGGTGATTTCATTTTCCGTAGGATGGATAGAAGGTGAAATGGGGTTGTTTCATATTTATAATAACATATCAGTATATTATTGATACTGATTCTATTCTAATATAATGAAACAACTAAAGAAGAAGATGTTGAAGAAGAAATAAAATTGAAAGAATCGGTAACAGATATTACATCTTCTTTGACACGCCTCTTTGAAACCTCCTCTTAGGGTACTAAAATTGGTCTTTGAAGAATACCAGGACCTCTATAATGTTTCTAGGGAAGTTTATAAGGTAAATGTTCAGGGGTTGGCCGAGATTGATGGTTAAAATTGGTGTGAGGAGGAGAGGGAGGAGGTTCCCTTTTATAAGGGAGGAGAGGGGAACCTTTAGAAATATAAGAAAATATTAATTTATATTAAATCCGAAACCCACTCAAAAACTACCAAAATGAATAAAATATGAATATTAGATGAGATAGGGTACTAATCTAATCAACAAATAAAATTTAGCCATGTTAGTAATTTATTTTAAACATTATCAACTTGATTTATCCTTATTTAATCAATTTAATTTTATTTGTGGTAATAACATTATAAATTTTAAATTATTATAAATAATTACTTATTTGTTGTGAATTGTCAATAATTGGATAATTTATAACATGTTATACCATATAAATATGAATTTATAATATTTAAATATTTTTGTGATTTTTAAATAATTTTATAATATGTTATTTTTATAAAATAACGAGTGTCAATTTTCACACTATTCATTTATTTGAATTTAAATAAACAATATACAAAAGATATGTTCGAAATAAAATATTTAATAGATTCATAACATGTCATATTTATTTAAAAAATTAGTGGAGCACATTAAATATTTCATATAATATTTATTTTAATATTTTTAAAACCATTTATTTGATATTTCTCTTAATAAAATAATTTCAACATCACTATTATGTCACCTTTAATGATAATTATTTAATACCTAAAAATTATAAATAAATTAATATGATGTATATAAGTTTATTATATTTATGGAGACTATTTATAACCGAACATTCATGATGTTTATCACTAAACTAAAATTAATATACTTTTAAGATTTAAGAAAGTGACATGTTGTCACTTTCTTTGGTTTTAATAATAATTAAATTATTTTCCTGAAAAAAGGACCATTAAATGAATCTAATCCGACCCTTAGGTGATATGGGTCGACTTTAAGTCATCCAATAGGATTTGGGAAGGTGTTAGGGTAATTTTATAATCTTATATTTACCCTTAATTACCCGATTTACCTTTAACTATGGTAAATAAAATTTTCCGTAGTTACTATTCATAATGCCAAAAAAATAAAAAGTAGCTTATTAACATAATTTGTACTCATTGATTCCAAATATGGAATCCATTTTTCCAAATTCAATACACAAAAGTTTCAGAAATTAAATTAAAATTAATCCCGTTGTTGAAAGAAAATGGGTTTTTGTTTGAAACATTCAAAAAGATTGAATTGATTTAACCTACGAATTCAAGGTAAAATCAATTATAATGACATAAATTATATTAAATGGTAAAAATATATTATATTTATACTTTAAAACCGTTAAATATTATCATTTAACCATATAAATTATTATGATAAAAAAAGTTTTTTTAAATTAAAATATAGCCTGTTTTTACTTATCATTAAAATATGAAAGTTATCAAAATAATATGAAAAATTTATCCAAAGTAAATTTTATATATCTTGATTCCAAAGAAGAATTTTATTAAGTCAAATTTAACTTATAAACATATCAAAAAACTATATTTAAAGTGGTTCTGCCATCAAAAGGTGGCAAAATTGCATTTTAAAAAAAATACTTATTTTACCCGAAAATTTTATTTTGTTCTCATTCCATGTTCTAGAAAATGTGTATGATGAAATAATAATGGTATAACATTCAATATTTAGTTAGTACTATTCATAAAGGCTAGTTCATAATAATATTATAACCATATATCATTGTTTAGTAAAACCTGGTATTGCTTACAACACACGCTATCAAGGAAGGTTGTGATTGCGTGTAGTGCATGCCAAGTCAAGGTTGCATATACTGCAAGAAAATAAGATGTTGCGTATTGCGCAAGATAATATTTTTGTAGCATAAAACACATGACATCAAATAAATTAAAAATAATACTTATCATAAAATATCAGGTTGTCACATTCTACCCCCCTTAAAATGAATTTCTCCCTCGAAATTCGTCGGGGTTATACAGGGTTTTATACTTGAAAGTTTCTTTAATTGAAACTACATTGTAAAATTAAATACCAAGAATTAACTTTAAAAAATAAAGTTTATTTAATTGGAATCATATACGATTCCAAAAATGAACTTATACTTCATATATCATACCGCTTAATAAAATAAAACTAGTTGCTACTAACCAGGGACTTCCTGTAGGCCAGTGGTATGCGATAAAGGCCAGTCATATTTCAGTTGTGGGTTTGATTCCCACAGCCTTGTCCGACGCGATGGGTTGTCGCCCATCTTGAAGGTTGTCCTTTTTCTAAAATTACATCATTATGAAATTCCATCGATAATATCGAAAGCAGTTCTATCCTTAAACTAACTTATGTTCAACATAATCCATTTCAAATATTTTGGCTTATCCAAAATACTTATGTCCAATCTTATAGTATAAAGAAAACAATTACTAGAAATGTCATCTACCGAGCATGTGAATACCATCATTTATCCCCGATATATCTTGTTGATCACATTCCAATCATTTGAATACCTTAATCATGTATTCTCTTGAAAAATGAATACCCATTTAACCTTAGTGAAAACATGAATGCTGTCAAAAGTTAACCCTTTCCACATACCAAAATCCCAAAATTTCTATATACTCAAACCATGATATCACTTTTTCCATATTTTAGTCATGAGCTCATGATTACTATCATATTATTTTCTCCTTATCCCTTCATTATGAGCATTTCATCTGCTTTCCAAAAATATTTCAATCACTTTTTCATGGTTACCAGTACCATTTAATTATTGAAATCCAATATATTGATATTTCAAAATTCCACAATACCCTAAATGAGATTCTATGATACTATTTTGAAATCCCATTACATTAACACATAATCATTAAAAAACATAATTTTCATACTCAAATTACAAATAGTGATCGCATGAGACTTCCCTTTATCCTTTTCCTTAAGAGGTTTCTCACGTTGATCATCATTAACCCATGGATTAGGGCATTTATTAGCATAATTTCCCATTTCCTTGCAGTTGAATCATTGAAGTGTTGGTAGAGAGTTATCTGTAGTCTTTTCTCTATTCAAATCAATAGAAAACTTTTTCCCATTACTTTGACAATCAACTGCACGATGACCTTCTTTTCCACACGTAAAGCATTTTCTAGTACCTTTTATGCAATCTCCACCATGCTTATTTCCACACTTTGAGCATAAAGAAACATTCATCTTCTTTTCACTATTGTTATGAGATTTCGCCTTGAACTCCATCTTTCGTTTCTTGTCAAAACCATGAGATGGATATGTTAGACCGACTTTTAGTTCTACCTTGATAGCACAACACACACTTTCTTCATAGCTAGTGAAGTCTCTTATAGCTAATTCCCTTCGAAGACTTGGTTTTAAGCCACTGAAAAATCGATCAACTTCACTTTCAGGTTGGATGATAAAGCTAGATGCATACCTTCAAAGTCTTGTAAAATTTTCTTCGTATATACTAACAGATTCATCATCCTTCTTCTTAAGCTCAAGAAACTCCTTTTCCATCTTTGTTCAAAGAATACGAGAGAAGTATTTACTGAAAAACAAGTTCTTGAACTCGTCCAATTCCATGGACTCAATTTCATCTCCTTTCCTCGTATTCTTGATAAGATTCCAACATTGATCATCATCACCTTCCAAATGATATACTGATAAGATGAATTTATCATGCTCAGAACATTGTATAACTGAAAATATCTTTTCAGTGGTACTGATCCATTATTCAGCCACTAAGGGATCAGAAGACCCGCTGAATGATGGTGGACGCTGCCTCATGAAGGATTCAACAGAATGTTGATCCTTTATCTGCTCATTTTGAAGTCCATAATGATTCATAGCTTGTGTAAGTATAGAAATAAGATTGTGCACTCCATCTCCAATGACATTGGTTTGGTCAGGAGGACAGTCATTGCATTTTCCACCACATTGATCAACACTGTTCCTTCGGGTTCCAGCCATCGTCTAAAACCCAAAAATAATAGTGTGAGAGGAAAATACCATTCTAGGTAAAACAACATAATAAAGGGGGAGTAACTTCAATATCTAACATCTTAGTTTAATTATATGATGGTTAGAGCAATTCTAGGACTATAATTTTTATGCATACTTAACCTTAGGGACATCCCTAGACATACCTTAGAAATATCTCTAGGGATATCACTAAAGTTTTCGCATCCTAGTTTCCAAAGGTTGACTAAAACTTTCCTCTGATACCAACTGTAGAGACATGAATCTTGGCGTACATGGACATTACATTAATTTTGCGGAATACTTAATACATAACAAAAACAGACACACACATACCGTAATAGTTTAGTGTTTTTGGAAACATAGAACTTAATCTTCTAATGGTGGTGAAAGATCTTCAACATCTCCCATAATGATCTTCCACTATTTGTTTCCTTACCTAAAACCTTTATTTATATCATGGGGAAAAGAAAACATTAAAATGGTGATCTCAAATTCTCAGTAAGGGTAATCATAGAGAATATAAAACAAACCATATAAATTTGAACATGAAAACATGAACATAATGTTTAAACATCGAAATCTTTAGAAAAGAAATAAATCGTGGAAGTATGTAAGGAATATATCATAAAGGAACATCAACCATGATAAAATATAATGGGAATAAAACATTTAATTGTGTCAACCATTCAGTACATGTTATGATTTCTATAGTAGCCAAGGAATTACTGCCAAGACCATCTTAGTGGACAAAGTCCCTTTCTGAATTGAGTTCACTCCTCGTTTCAGTCCTGTAACACTGAACCAGATTAAATTACCATTCATCCATGTCAATATCATGAGATATAAATCTATAACCAATGAATTGGAGGGAGATATAGGTCCCACCCATCTCATATTGAAATCATACTTATGTGTGCCACAAAAAAAATCATAAATCATTCATCATAACCGAAAGAATAAAATGGATTTCATATACATCATTCCATTATACCATAATCCATATAAAACAAATGGATATCACTTCATCATAAGAAAAGTGAAACAATATAAATCAAAGAGACATTATACTTGAAATATACACATATGAAATAATGTCATCGTAGATGGAAAATGGTTTTGATAAAGCACTTGAAATGAAATCTTGAGGAAAATATCCTCTCTTATTGAAAATCATTTTCTTTTCAAAAAATGACATGTAATTTTAAAAGAAAGAGATTTTGTTGAAAATATTCATGAAATAATTTGTAGGAAGATTCATGAATATAAGGCTTTATAAAACCGTAAAAATCCATTCGTGCCGTATAAGTTGAAAAAACATTCTTCTCGTACTTTTTCCGGAAAAGTAAAAAAGTACATTGTAAAAGAAATATTCCATACATACCATGTAGTAAAAGTCAAATATGGGTAAAAAGGAACATTAAACATACATGAAAAAATTTTTATAAAACTTGGACATGGATGATAAATATAACCCTAATAAATATTTACGTATAAGCAATCTCGGATAGAAAAAAATTGAGATTGAAACATTATCCCTTACCTTAGGTCCGATATGCTTCATACGTATCCAAAACACCTGTATAATGATTTAAATAATGTCATTTACTTATTAAAGAATCATATTCATTGTTATTATATCATATATGGTTCACTTATGACTTTATATTACACGTTCTTTTGTAAATTCATGTTAAAGTAGTGTTTTGGGTAAAATCGTTTCATTTGTCGTTCGTGTTTTAACTTGTAATTATTCATATGATTACTTAGATAATGATTAATTACATCCCGCATGTAAAAAATGATTTATATATAATACATATTCATAATATAAATATATATAATAGATTGATAAATGGAAATAAATACACCGTTCATGGAGACGGCAGGTCGTACGTACACATGAACACTGTTTTCATTTCCTTATTGAATTGAATGGAATTAAGTAGATTACATACATACATATATATAAATAAATCCATTATAATTATTATGTAATATAATTCATAATTACTTATTATATATACTTTATAATCATTCTTGAATGGTTAACATGGAGAGTGAATCTCATCGCATTGTGGAGACGGTAGTCTGTACGTACGAACGAGTGATGATATCAATCCGGTAGTTATTGAATATATTTGGAGTGAATGGTATAATATATCAGAATCAGTATGATTTTATAATAACCATATATAGTTATTCTTTACACCATTATACCCATCTATGTAAGGTGTTGATGGAAAAACAGATTACACCATGGCGTGGAGATGGTATTCCATACGTACGCACGCGCGGTGATTTCATTTTCCGTAGGATGGATAGAAGGTGAAATGAGGTTATTTAATATTTATAATAACATATCATTATATTATTTATACTGATGTTATTACAATATAATGAAACAACTAATGAAGAAGAAGTTTAAGAAGAAATAAAATTGAATGAATCGGTAACGGATATTACCTCTTCTTTGACAGGCCTCTTTGAACCCTCCACTTAGGGTACTAACATTGGTCTTCGAAGAAGGCCAGGACCTCTAGAATGTTTCTAGGGATGTTTATAAGGTAAATGGGTAGGGTTTGGCCGAGATTGAAGGTTCAAATTGGTGTGAGGAGGAGAGGGAGCAAGTGACCTTTTATAAGGGAGGAGAGGGGCACCTTTGGAAATATAAGAAAATATTAATTTATATTAAATCCCAAACCCACTAAAAAACATCCAAAATTTCTCAAATACGAATATTAGATGATATAGGATTGTAATACCATCAACCAATAAAATTTAGACATGTTAGAAATTTATTTTAAACATTATCATCTTGATTTATCCTTATTTAATCAATTTAATTTTATTTGTGGTAATAACATTATAAAGTTTAAATTATTATAAATAATTACTTAATTGTTGTGAATTGTCTGTAATTGGATGATTTATAATATTTTAGACCATATAAATTTAAATTTATAATTTTTAAATATATTTGTGATTTTTAAACAATTATATAATATGTTATTTTTATAAAATAACGAGTGTCAATTTTGACACTATTCATTTATTTGAATTTAAATAAACAATATAAAGAAGATATGTTTGAAATAAAATATTTAATAGATTCATAACATGTAATATTTATCTAGAAAATTAGTGGAGAACATTAAATAGTTCATATAATATTTATTTTTATATTGTTAAAACCATTTATTTGATATTTCTCTTAATAAAATAATTTCAATATCACTATTATGTCACCTCTAATGATAATTAGTTAATACCTAAAAATTATAAATAAATTTATATGATGTAGATAATTTTAGTATCTTTCTGGAGACTATTTATACCCGAAGTTTCATGAATTTAATCACTAAACTAAAATTATTATACTTATAAGATTTAAGAATGTGACATGTTGTCACTTTCTTTGGTTTTAAAAATAATTAAATTATTTTCATGGAAAAAGGTCCATTAAATGAATCTAATCTGACCCTTAGGTGATATGGGTTGACTTTTAGTCATCCAATAGGATTTTGGCAGGTGTTAGGGTAATTTTATAATCTTTTATTTACCCTTTATTACCCGATTTACCTTTAACTATGGTAAATAAAATTTACCGTAGTTAATATTCATAATGCCCAAAAAATAAAAAGTAACTTATTAACATAATTTAGACCCACTAATTATAAATATGGAATCCATTTTTCCAAATTCAATACACAAAAGATGCAGAAATTAAATTAAAATTAATCCCGTTGTCGAAAGAAAACGGGTTTTTGTTTGAAACATTGCAAAAGATTGAATTGATTTAACCTACGAATTCAAGGTAAAATCAATGCTAATGACATAAATTATATTAAATTGTAAAAATATATTTTATTTATACTTTAAAACCATTAAATATTATAATTTAACAAAATAAATTGTTATGATGAAAAAAGTGGTTTTTAATTAAAATATAGCGTGTTTTTACTATTCATTAAAATATAAAAGTTATCAGAATAATATGAAAAATTTATCCAAAGTAAATTTTTATATCCTAATTCCAAAGAAGAATTTTATTTCGTCAAATTGAACTTATAAACATGTCAAAAACTAGATTTAATGTGGGTGCGCCATCAAAAGGCGGCAAAACTGCATTTTTAGAAAAATAAATATTTTACCCAAAAAACTTATTTTTTTCTCATACCATATTCTAGAAAATGCATATGATGAAATAATAATTGTATAACATTCAAATTTTAGTTAATACTATTCATAAGGGAAAGTTCATAATAATATTATAACCACATATCATTGTTTAGTAAAACCCGGTATTGCGTACAACACACGCTACTGAGGAAGATCGCGATTGCGTGTAATGCAAGCAAAGTCAGGGTTGCATATACTGCAAGAAAATACAGTGTTGCGTATTGCACAAGATAATACTTTTGTAGCATAAAAGACATGACATCAAATAAATTAAAAATAATACTTATCATAAAATACCGAGTTGTTACATTCTACCCCCCTTAAAATGAATTTCGCACTCGAAGTTCGTCGGGGTTATACATGGTTTTCTACTTGAAAGTTTCTTTAATTGAAACCCACACCGTAAAATGAAATACCAAGACATAACTTTAAAAACTAAATTTTCTTTAATTGGAATCATATACGATTCCAAAACTGAACTTATACTTCATATATCATACCACATAATAAAATGAAACTAGTTTCTACTAACCAGGGACTTCTTGTAGGCCAGTGGTATGCGATAAAGGCCAGTCATACATCGGTTGTGGGTTCGATTCCCACATCCTTGTCCGACGTGATGGGTTGTCGCCCTTCTTGCAGGTTTTCCTTTTTCTAAAATTACATCATTATGACATTTCATCGATAATATCGAAAAGAGTTATAGCCTTAAACTAACTTATGTTCAATATAATCCATTTCAAATCTTTAGGCTTATCAAAAATACTTCTTTCCAATCTTATAGTATTAAGAAAAAAATTACTAGAAATTTCATCTACCGAGCATGTGAATACCATCATTTATCCCCGATATATCTTGTTGATCACATTCCAATCATTTGAATACCTTAATCATGTATTCTCTTGAAAAATGAATACCCATTTAACCTTAGTGAAAACATGAATGCTGTCAAAAGTTAACCCTTTCCATATACCAAAATCCCAAAATTTCTATATACTCAAACCATGATATCACTTTGTCCTTATTTTAGTCATGAGCTCATGATTACTATCATATTAATTTCTCCTTATCCCTTCATTAGTTGCATTTCATCTGCTTCCAAAAAATATTTCAATCACTTTTTCATGGTTACCAGTACCATATAATTATTGAAAACCAATATATAGATATTCTAAAATTCCACAATACCCTAAATGAGATTCCATGATACTATTTTGAAATCCCATTACATAAACACATAATCATTACACAACATCATTTTCATACTCAACATCACAAATAGTGATCGCATGAGACTTCCCTTTATCCTTTTATTTAAGAGGTTTCTCACGTTGATCATCATTAACCCGTGGATTAGGGAATTTATTAGCATAATGCCCCATTTCCTTGCAGTTGAATCATTGAAGTGTTGGTGGAGAGTTCTCTGTAGTCGTTTCTCTATTCACATCATTAGCAACATTTTTTCCCTTACTTCGACAATCAACTACACGATGACCTTCTTTTCCACACTTAAAACATTTACTAGTACCTTTTAGGCAATCTCCACCATGCTTATTTCCAAAATTTGAGCATAAAGAAACAATCATCTTCTTTTCACCATAGTTCTGAGATTTCTCCTTGAACTCCATCTTTTGTTTCTTGTCAAAACCATGAGATAGATATGTTACACCAACTTCCAGTTCTACCTTGATAGCATAACACACACTTTATTCATAGCTAGTGATGTCTATTATAGCAAATGCCCTTCGAAGACTTGGCTTTAAGCCACTGAAAAATCGTTCAACTTTACTTTCAGGTTGGATGATAAAGCCAGATGCATACCTTACATGTCTTGTAAAATTCGCTCCTTATATACTAACAGATTCTTCACCCTTCTGCTTAAGCTCAGTAAACTCCTTTTCCATCTTTGTTCGAAGAATACGGGGGAAGTACTTACTGAAAAACATGTTCTTGAACTCGTCCCATTCCAATGACTCAATTTAATCGCTTTGCCTCATATTCTTGATAACATTCCTCCATTGATAAACATCACCTTCCAAACGATATACTACTAAGATGACTTTATCATGCTCAGAACATTGTAGAACTCAAAATATCTTTTAAGTGGTACTGATCCATTGTTCAGCCCCTAAGGGATCAGAAGACCCGCTAAATGAAGGTGGACACTGCCACATGAAGGATTCAACAGAATGTTGCTCCTTTCTCTACTCATTTTGAAGTCCATAAGGATTTATAGCTTGTGTAAGTATACAAATAATATTGTGCACTCCATCTCCCATGACATTGGTTTGGTCAGGAGGACAATCATTGCATTGTCCACCACATTGATCAACACGGTTCCTTCAGGTTCTAGCCATCATCTAAAACCCAAAAATAATAGTGTGAGAGGGAAATACCATTCTAGGGAAAACAACATAATAAAGGGGGAGTACCTTCAATATCTAACATATTAGGTTTAATTCTAAGATCGTTAGAGAAATTCTAGGATTTTAATCTACACATATACTTAACCTTAGGGACATCCCTAGACATACCTTAGAAATATCTCTAGGGATATCACTAAAGTTTTTGAATCCTAGTTTCCAAAGGTTGACGAAACCATTCCTCTAATACCAACTATAGAGACCCAAATCTTGACATACATGGACATTACATTACTTTTTTGGAATACTTAATACATAAAAAAAACAGACACACAAAGACCGTAATAGTTTAGTGTCATTGGAAACCTGGAACATAATCTTCTAATCGTGGTGAATGATCTTCAACATCTCCCATAAAGATCATCCACTTTTTGTTTCTGTGCCTAAAACGTTTCTTTATATCCTAGGGAAAAGAAAACATAAAATGGTGAGCTCAAATTCTCAGAAAGGGTAAGCATGGATAATATAAAACAAACCATATAAATTTGAACATAAAAACATGAACATAATGTTTAAACATCGAAATATTGAGCAAAGACATAAATCGTGGAAGTACGTAAGGCATATATCATAAAGGAACATCAAACATGATAAAATATAATTGGAATAAAACATGTAATTGTGGCAACCATCTATCACATGTTATTATTTCCATAGTATCCAAGGCATTACTGCCAAGACCATCTTAGTGGACAAAGTTCCTTTCTGAATCGAGTTCACTCCTCGTCTCAGTCCTGTAACACTGAACCTGATTAACTTACCGTTACATCCATGTATATCGAATGAGATATAGATCTTTACCCAATGCATTGAAGGGAGATATAGGTCCCACCCATCTCATATTGAAATCATACTTATGTGTGCCACAAAAAAAATCATAAATCATTCATCATAATCCAAAGAATAAATTGGATTTCATATACAACATTCCATAATAACATAATCCATATAAAACAAAAGGATATCATTTCATCATAAGAAAAGTGAAACCATATAAATCATAGAGACATTATACTTGAAACATACACATATGAAGTAATTTCATCTTATATGGAAAATGGTTTTGATAAAACACTTGAAATGAATTCTTGAGGAAAATATCTTTTCTTCTTGAAAATAATTTTCTTTTTACAAAATACCATGTAATTTTAAAAGAACAAGATTTTGTTGAAAATAGTCATGAAATCTTTTGGAGGAATATTGTTGAAAATAAGGCTTTATAAAACTGTAAAAACATGTTCATGCCGTATAAGTTAAAAAAACATTCTTCCCCTACTTTTGTCAGAAAAGACAAAAAGTATCTCGTAAAAGAAATATTCCATACATACCATGTAGTAAAAGTAAAAAATGGGTAAAAAGGAACATTAAACATACATGAAAACTTTTTTATAAAACTTGGAGATGGATGATAAATATAACCCCAGTAAATACTTACGTAGAAGCAATCTCAGATAGAAAACAATTGAGATTGCAACATTATCCCTTACCTTAGGTACGATATGCTTAGTACGTATCCAAACCTCCTGTATAATGATTTAAATAATGTCATTGACTTATTACAGAATGATATTTGTTGTTATTATATCATATATGGTTCACTTATGACTTTATATTACCCATTCTTTTGTAAATTCATGTTAAAGAAGTGTTTTGGGTAAAATCGTTCCATTTGTCGTTCGTGTTTTAACATGTAATTATTCATATGATTACTTAGATCATGATTAATTACATCCAGAATGTAAAACATGATTTATATATAATATATATTCATAATAAACATATATATAATAGATTTATAAATGGAAAGAAATACACCGTTCATGAATATGGTAGGCCGTACGTACGCATGAACACTGTTTTTGTTTCCTTATTGAATTGAATGTAATTAAGTAGATGACATAAATATATATATACATAAATCAATTATCATTATTATGTCATATAATTCATGATTACTTTTTATATATACTTTATAATCATTCTTGAATGGTTAACATGGAGAGTGAATCTCATCGCGTCGTGGAGACGGTAGTCCGTACGTACGAACGAGCGATGATATCGTTCCCATAATTATTGAATAGAATTGGAGTGGATGGTATAATATATCAGAATCAATATTATTTTATAATAACCATATATAGTTATTTTTTACACCATTATACCCATACATATAAGGTGTTGACGTAAAAACAGATTACACCACGGCGTGGAGACGGTATTCCGTACGTACGCACGCACAATGATTTCATTTTCTGTTGGATGGATAGAAGGTGAAATGGGGTTATTTCATATTCATAATAGCATATCAGTATATTATTTATACTGATGTTATTACAATATAATGAAACACCTAAAGAAGAAGAAGTTGAAGAATAGATAAAATTGAAAGAATCGGTAACAGATATTACATATTCTTTAACACGCCTTTTAGAAACCTCCTCTTAGGTTACTAAAATTGGACTTTGAAGAATACCAGGACCTCTAGAATGTTTCTAGGTATGTTTAGAAGGGAAATTGGCAGGGGTCGGCCGAGCTTGAAGGTTCAAATTGGTGTGAGGAGGAGAGGGAGGAGGTTCCCTTTTATAAGGGAGGAGAGGGGCACCTTTGGAAATATAAGAAGATATTAATCTATATTAAATCCCAAACACACTCAAAAACTTCCAAAATGACACAAATCCGAATATTAGATGATATAGGGTTTTAATATCATCAACCATTAAAATTTAGACACGTTCGGAATTTTTTTAAAACATTAGCAACTTGATTTATCCTTATTTTATCAATTTAATTTTATTTTTGGTAATAACATTATAAATATTAAATTATTATAAATAATTAATTATTTGATTTGAATTTTCCATAATTAGATAATTTATAATATTTTAGACCATATAAATTTAAATTTATAATTTATAAATATTTTTGTGATTTTTATACAATTTTATAATATGTTATTTTTATAAAATAACAATAGTGGTGATTTTGACACTATTCATTTATTTAAATTTATGTTCGAACTAAATTATTTAATTGATTCCTAACATGTCATATTTATCTATAAAATTAGTGGAGCACAGTAAATAGTTCATATAATATTTATTTTAATATTTTTGAAACCATTTATTTGAGATTTCTCTTAATAAAATAATTTTAACATCACTATTATATCACCTTTAATGATAATTATTTTATCCCTAAAAATTCTAAATAAATTCATATGAAGTAGATAATTTTATTATATTTCTCGAGAATATTTATACCCGATTTCTCATGAAGTTTATCACTAAACTATAATTATTATACTTATAAGATTTAAGAAAGTGACATGTTGTCACTTTCTTTGGTTTTAATAATAATTAAATTATTTTCATGGACAAAAGTCCATTAAATGAATCTAATCCGACCCTTAGGTGATATGGGCCGAATTTTAGTCATCCAATAGGATTTTGGCAGGTGTTAGGGTAATTTTATAATCTTATATTTACCCTTACTTACCCGATTTACCTTTAACTATGGTAAATAAAATTTACCATAGTTACTATTCATAATGCCCAAAAAATAAAAAAGTATCATATTAACAAAATTTGGACCCACAGATTCCAAATATGGAATCCATTTTTCGAAATTCAACACAAAAATGTTGCATAAATTAAATTAAAATTAATCCCATTGTCGAAAGAAAACGGGTTTTTGTTTAAAACATTGCAAAAGATTGAATTGATTTAACCTAAGAATTAAATGTAAAATCAATGATAATGACATAAATTATATTAAATGGTAAAAATATATTCTATTTATACTTTATAACCATACAATATTATAATTTAACCATATTAATTATTACGATTAAAAAAAGATGTTTTTAATTAAAATATAACGTGTTTTTACTATTCATTAAAATATGAAAGTTATCAGAATAATATGAAAAATTTATCCAAAGAAAATTTTAATATACTGATTCCAAAGAAGAATTTTATTTTTTAAAATTGAACTTATAAACATGTCAAAAACTAGATTTAAATTGGGTGCACCATCAAAAGGTGGCAAAACTGCATTTTTTGAAAAATACTTATTTTACCCGAAAAATTTATTTTGTTCTC
This sequence comes from Viscum album, assembly GCA_963277665.1. Classification (NCBI taxonomy): domain Eukaryota; kingdom Viridiplantae; phylum Streptophyta; class Magnoliopsida; order Santalales; family Viscaceae; genus Viscum; species Viscum album. The sequence continues at coordinate 330,228,797 of OY728158.1, forward strand.
GTACCATGTTCTAGAAAATTTATAAGATGAAATAATAATTTTATAACATTCAAATATTAGTTAATACTATTCATAACGGCTAGTTCATAATAATATTATAACCATATATCATTGTTTAGTAAAACCCGGTATTGCGTACAACACACACTATCGAGGAAGGTCGCGATTGCGTGTAATGCAAGCCAAGTTAGGGTTGCGTATACTGCAAGAAAATACGGTGTTGCATATTGCGCAAGATAATATTTTTGTAGAATAAAACACATGACATAAAATAAATTAAAAAGAATACTTATTATAAAATATCAGGTTGTACATAGACCCTCAACTAATTAGAGAATAATATGATATTGAGGAATTTAATTCACCAGGTAATAATAATGAAATAGCACAACTTCCATTACTTATTTTATTATTCCATGTGAGACCCCATGTCAAATAATAATAGTAATGCTATTATTTCCATGACATGTTCTTAATATGCATGTTATTTTTAAATATTACATAACAATATAATATTATATATTATATATCACTAAACCCATAAATTCATTCTCAAATCCATCTCAATATTTACCAGTCCTTTAATGATGATTATTTCTCAATTAAATAAATATAACTACATTTTTTGACAATTAATAAATATTGTATTTGTAATATGTTCTCCCAAATAACTAGATATGAAATAAATATGATTAGGCATACATTAATAATTAATAATCCTCAAGAAAGAATAATATTTATTCAACTTGTTTAATAATAAAATATTTAACTAAGTTACTGGATACCCATAGTGTGTAACCCTCTATGCCTCTTTACCTTTAGAATTAGGAAGAAATTTTTAATGTCCTAGATTACTATCTAGCAACAGGTCAAAGCACACAAGATAATGTATTTGATGTCGCAACAACATATCACCTCATGTGAACTCTTAATGTGCAATATAATCAATTTTTCATGATATCTCCAATCAAGTTGGTTGAATGTAAGTTCTGTCAACTCATGTGCTCGATTTCTGAATCTTTGACTTCCTGGAATTGAACATGTCTAGAGAACACCATGTCCATGGATTTAATTAGAAAATATCATTATTGTAAAATTTCATGAGATATCTACTTCTGTAGAAGTGAAAAATCATTTCTCACATAATTGTTTATTGTAGTACTGCTCATGATGCAACCAACATGTCCTACCTCTTCGCAAGAATCAGTCTTCATGGATTTTATCAATACATATAAGTGAACGAGTTATAATACCAATTAATAATAATTTTAAATTTTAAGGAATAATACACTAATTTGTAGATAGGAGCATTCAATGAAACTTATGAATGGGGATTTTCTACTAGCGGGTCTTGTTCACATAATATCCTCCAAGATATTACCAAGGGTGCACACCATGAGAAAGTGCCTCAATGTTTCAAGAGTCTGAAACCCTGATAGCCTGAATCATTTATGTCCCTTCAAATTATATCATTCAACCATAGAATATATATTCAAGAATAGTGTCATGGCACTTCGAGGCTCTCATGATAGCATGGATCCTATATGACCTTTTAGTGTGATAGGTATTCATAAGACATTATCATATACTATGTCACGTAGAAGAACAATCATGACATGATAATTATTTTGATAATAATCATCCAATGAATATAGGTTTATCATACTGTACAAAGAAGTTTGATTATAGGGAACTATCTCTAGTAGTATTAAAAGTTGGCCTTGACTATATACTAGTGATATACCCAATCCAATTCAGAAGAGAAAAAATATGTAATGTTGTCGATCAATATTGTATGATAGACACCAAATATGGTGATGATGTTATCTTTTAAAAATATGATAATGTTTCTTTCCATGACATCTTTAAAAGATATTTAGTCCTCCCATTTGGAAAATTCATTAGCTGATATGATATTATACGTTAACTTCTTGGCCATAGTAGGAGGATATGTTCCCATGCCATCCATTCTCCATATGGAACATGGCCAAGAGTACTTGGCTGTGTTATGTAACTCATGCTGTTGGTGAAAGAAATTACCATGAACTTGATAGGAGTGGATATTATTGGTGAATTGAGTGAAATCCTACATCATTTTGTTCAATAATACCAATGAAAAAAATTGATGAGAGAGCTTGGATGCTAGTTGATCTTCCCTAAAAGCTCTGACATGAACTTATATCATGATGGTGGTAAATTCGTCTCCATCAATTCTCCTGAGAAGTACCCCATCAAGGCCCCTCTTATAGAAGACCATTTTCTAGTTGGTTCCATTGTACAACTCGAAGCTTACTACTTGTTTACGAATTAGTTCCCTTCTAGACATATCTTATGGGATTCCTCCCTTTTGAAAGTAATCCACAATGAGAGTTATCTATTCAGTGGTATGACTATACGACTTAGAGATGAGGCTGATCTAATTTATTCATTCCCTCTTGGACTGAACAAATGGTAAAACCATTAGGTGGTGGGATATGATAATGAATATTTTTTTTTCGTACTACGTCGATCGGGGAAGTGGATTCATTTTCTATTGCATAACCTAAAATTTTGAAACTGATGAAACAAGTCTATATTTGATCTAATGAGAACTCTACCATCAGTTCTTAGACATGGTCTATAAAATTTATTAGTCCCTTTTTCTTGATAGCATAGTCACCATTTTCATTCTTGATGACTAGTTCTAAATCACATTTTATCTTTAGAAATTCAACATGTACTTAGAGTGATAGCTCTATCACTATTATGAGGTCCTAGGGCCCTGCTTCATGGTTTCTGAAACCTAATATCAGTAGGAAGAAATAGGGAAAGACCTTATTTTCCATAGATATGAGTTTGACTCCCATTCCCCATTTTTTGAGCCTATGGCCTATCATTTTTATTCCTCTCAGGATTCCGGATGTAGTGTAAAAATAAATCTCCCATGTTTGGTATTCCCTTTAAACAAAGAAAAATTCTCTAACTCGTAGTTGAAATTCCAATATAGTTTTTTCTACTGAAGGGTGATATGCCAGAAAATCTACTAATTCCTACCTTTGATGGATTTTTAAGGCACAAAACATATATCAAACTATGGCAGAATGATCACCCACTATGATAGGCATCCAGTAAACTTTGGATGATTTATAAAATACTTGATCATGTTAATTCGAGTGACTGAATGGAACCCATGGTGATAAAGATAACATTGAAACTTCTAGAAAACAAAGATAAAGTCTATAAATCACTTTTCAATATTTAAATAACGAGTCTTACCATCGATCAGGGGTTGGATGAGATAATAGTTACTATTTTTAGTTCCATAATCATTCTTCTGTGTGAGAAAAGAGCCCGGAGATCTCTCCAAGGAAGTCACATACATAACAAGTGGTCTTACTTCGACAAGTGCAATTAGCACTAGAGGACACAAGAAATATTTCTTAAGAATGTCGAATTATTTCTAACAATAATCAATCTATTAATATTCTACCATTTTTTCATAAATATGGTAAAGGGAGAACATTTTTTGACATTTTGGATATGATGTAGAAAATATATGAAAAATTTCCTTGATGTCCTCTCAACTTAGTGATGTTAACAGGAGGTGACATTCCAATGGTATAATTTGTCTTCTAAGGGTCTACTTAGATTCCAAGATGATGTATGACGAAGCTGAGGAATTTCCCTAAAATGACATTGAAATCACATTTTAGGGGGTTCATTTTCAAAATGTGATGTCTCAATTTGATGAAAATAATTTTAGGATCCAAGAAGTGTTCAGAGAGCTGTCACAACAAAACCAAAAAATCACCCACAAAGAATTTGAAAAAATTACCCAAGAAGGGTTTTAAATTCCGATGCATGTCACATTGATATGTGGCACTGTTATTTTTCAAATTAAGGGGTATTACCATGTAGTAAAATACTCCATGGGGCCCCCCCCGAAGGTAGTGAATTATTAATTTTTTTGGCCATTAAAATCTAGTTATATCCTAAATAGTCATCCATGAATATGAAAACATCATATATGGCTATTTCATCAATAATTAATTCTTTAATTAGGGATATGAAATAATTTTTTAGGCAGTGCCGATGGAGATCCCTAAAATCGATGTAGAATCTGATTTTTCTTTTGTTTTTTTCTAGAATTAGACTATGTTTCCCATCTATATGAGTTATTGGACCTCTTGAATTATGTTTTATCTAATGTAATATTCAAATCTAGCCTATATTTTGGCAGCATGTATTGGGCATGTCCTTTTGGAAACATTTCTGTAAACACGATTGTCTTCTGATAGGCCTAGGTGGTTAGTGGCCACCACCGGATCGAGGCCTGGAATATCTGTAATGTTATAGGAAATAAATATTTATTCTACTTTAATAAGAGGGTATATACTGGTTTATTTTCATAATTAAATTCTACACTAATCAAAGTGGGTAACATGTCTTTTTTGGTACTCACGATCATTTCCCTGAGTTCATCAATGCTAGTAGAGACACCTTCTTCAAATATAAGAGTGTAATCCAAGAGGGCTTATTCCATTTCATCATCCACTTCCTCTTCTTCCTCTGATTTCCCTTTTTATGGGGATACCATTCTTGATATTATCTCTTTATGGTTGGGAGAAGAGTCAAGATCCAAGTACTTGGAGGATAAATCAACTTCATCTTTCCTGGATATATGAAGGAAATTTTCTTATGGGGATATAGTGTGGGTTGTAGCAGTGTATAAATCTTATTTGGGTGATGAGAAATTCCACACTACCATAGTGAAGAGGTTAGTGGTTATCTAGAGCATTGATGATGGATCGAGGAAAATTCCTTTGAAGTAATTACCATTGCCTTGGGGTTTCCATGGGCATTTTAGTTTGGATGGGCTCGGTGATCCAAAAAGATATCATGAATGTTTTTGAATACGTGTACGAACATGGACCCATACACTCAACCTGATTGACGAGTAGTTCATATTACTCACTGATATACCGGATGGGGTTGATGAGGACCACTTCTTGACCATTTGTAGTGCTTACCCAATCAATCCCATAGGTAGAGGGATACTTCCATTCCTTCCCATTGAATCTTGGATCGATTTAGTGTGAATTTCAAGACTTGAATGGTGCCTTAATAGCACAAAGTGTTCCAATATTTCCATTAGTGAAATATTTGATGCACATATGGTATGATGAAGGAATTTCTGCATGCTGATGCAAAAATGGCCTTCTTAGAATTAATTTAAGGCTATGTTTTTTCATACCATTAGAAATTATGAATTGACCATGATATTTCTGAATCTAGATTTGAACACGATATTAACCTGTGGATTTTCATCACTTTTATAATATCCAAAAAGTGTATTTTATACATGGTGTTAGACTATCTTCCTTCTAGCCTAGCTGACGAAGTGTTCTTAGTGGTATGATATTGTATTTAGAGTTATTTTCTACGATGAATTTTTAAATATCGACACCATTTATTTTAAATGAAAAATATAGGGTCTTGATGTACCCTTTCATATGGGTGTCTACATATTGTTCCGTGAATAAGATGATAAAATGACAATCTATATGATTGGTCTCTATCTGATAGACTTTAGCGACATCTACTTCGGCCTCAAACTATTGGGTGCTCTATAAAGCTTCGATGAGTGATTCCCTAAGGTTTGTTAACAGAATCAATGAATCCAGGATTGATAATTTTACCAGTACTCTAGAAAACTATTTCAGAATATTATATTTCTAATATAATGTCTAGAAATTACTATAATGGGGATTCCCTTTCATAGTCTCATTTAGGACTTGAGCATTGGATGAAGATGAATCAATCCCCGGAATAGGATTTGGTGCTGTTTTTATGATTTTAGAATTTGGACGGGTAGATCATCTTGCATGCCATGAGTGAGTAGATATTTCTTCTTCATCTAGTTGATATTACAGGATGATCAGGCTAGGGTGTATTCTGATAGGGGAAGGGGAATTTTATTATGATTGTTGGATTTTTGAATTTGGATGAGTAGATCTGCCTACACACCATGGGTGAGTAGAAATTTATTCTTTATCTAGAGAATATTTTAGGATGATCGGGATAGGGTGGATTCCACTAGGGGTAGGGGAATTTTATTGTGGTGTTGGGATGACAAGTTCTCTTCCACGATTTTCATCAACAATGATATTTTGAGTGGGAGCATAGATAAGTATTTTGTTTCTTCCACGAACATATATTCTCGGGTATCCACTTATTCGATGGCCACTACCTCCAATTTCTAAACTGAGTTCAACTAAGATGAGTTTATAACCATTCTCTTTATCAAAGAAGGTATCCACTATGTGAATAACATTAATGGTGTGTAAAATCAGTTCTTCATATGGTGATGAGTCTATCTAACTGAGTTCTTCCAGTTTTTCCATTCTATAAGTTGTTTCCCATGGTCCCATTTTCTATGGAGATTCCCATGTCTTCATATTTGTTTTCATGAAATAAAACTGTGTCGAATCCTTCTTTGGCCTTATTGGTGGTTCATGTTCTTTCACTTGATCTTCTCAGCCCTTGGAGGATCATGGGGTAGATGATGTTGTATGCGCCACATCCGAGGATTCTGGAGTCATAGTCGGTTACATCTTCTACACTTGGATGATACAATGGGATTGAATGGCTATTTTCTATGTCATCCATCTATATAACATCTATTCATTTTATCTATTGACCTTTTTACAATCTCCTTCATCAGGGATGGTGGTTGAAAAATATGTCACTTGTTCTGGTGGTGGTCCCAGATTGAACTTTCTAGAATCTATCATTCTTTTTAGGTGGTATTTGAAGATGAAACACTCTTGGATGGTTTTTCCTAGATTGAAATGGAAGATACAATAATTAAGTTAGTCATCGATACCTACTTCATCAACCATCATTGGCTCTGATATCCATAGAATATTTTAATTCATGATGGATTTAATGTATCCACAGACATGATAATCTCATAATGAGTACACTTTATTCATTATTTCCTAAAATTGATTTCTTTTGGCTCCCCTCATCTAGTATTGTCAAGAATGTGGTGGCTATTGATGTTTAGGATTCCCTACATGGTTTAGTGTAGGCCTTAGAGCTCGATCTTTTGTAGGGGATGTCTTGAGCATAATAGAAACCACTTCATCTCTCAATACCCTTTTCACTAGGTTCGGTAGGGATTTCTAGTTATTGAGATTAGTATGCTTCAATAAATATTCTATTATTTGGGAATTGTAAGATAAATAAAGAAACCTAGATGTATATTTTACCAGGATAAGTCGTGTTCACAGCAAATCATGGAGGTTATCGATGTACATAGAAATCATCACATATTTTGGAAGTGGAAAGTTCAAAGAGTACATAAAACCTTTCCATATGGACATTAAATAGGTGACTCTATAATTTTAATTCTTATTATAGTTCATCAAATCAATGACATTTATTTTTGGAAATGTTGAACTGAACCAGAAGAGGAACTACCAATGGAGGTACTCCTAGAATCTTATTGAATTAGCCAGAAAAATGGTTTACCATATAAAGGGTGAGCCTAGTAGTGTTTACATAAAGAACACGAGTTTCAATTCTTCTTGTGTCTTGGAGGTTCGAATTATGAGGTCAAAATAAGATTTTTATTGCATCAGTTCTTGTTCCAGGTCTCCTGAGCCACTGAAACCTAGAAATATAGGGTTCCCAAAATTTGGATGTGGAATAATGTTACTCACCTAGTCGAGGCACAGATGACTTTCCTATTGTATTGAAGAATGAAAACATTCTCTAGATTACAATCAAGCTACCAATGACTCGATGGTATTAGTTGGACCTTAATGTGTGTCTGGTTGATCATGATCATGGGCATGAACAATAGGGGGAAACATTGGTTAGGCCGGTGTTGCTGGATGTTAAGGTGGATACTCGACTGAGGGCATCCTTTGTGTATTTTCTAGAATTTTTTTCAGTTGTTTACACAATGTAGGGAAATATTGATATCATATTGGGATTGGTTTCAGGTAAGATGATGGGAATGGTGCCTGATTTGATGAGCATCCAATCATAGATTAATTTTTTTGGGGATTATCCCACATGGTAGAGGAACCACTTTTGGAATTTCATGTTGACACTCAACCTTGGGAATATATCTAATAGGGTGAATTCCTCAAAGAATATCAATGTTGTTTCTCCTTAGCTATTTTATTTCATCCTCCTACCAAAAAAATATCTCTTCAAGCATAAGGGATGTATTTTCATGGGGAGGATAGGGTGGTTCGAGTACGAACATGAATTTATTCTTCTAGTATTTGATGATTATGAAAGGAGGATAAGACATATTGGATAAGGGAGTGCTCAAATTTATGGCATCTCATTGGTTCCGTGTATGTGCACCTTCAGGCACAGTGTGGACCTTCTCTAGGAGGGAACCAGCATTTATTCCAATCACATTGTTTGTACAATTTTCTATAAGGTACATGGAATTATTATCCATGAAATTCATTGATGTATATTGTATTGGGGGAGGCATACTAGGTGATGAATGTTTGGAGAGCTTCTTGAGTAATTTTTGCAATAATCCCCTTCTATTTCAGGGTTGTCTTCTGTTTTCATGATGATGGGTAACTCAAAAGGAACCTCGACATGTAATTTACATATGTATACTTTCTAGGGAAAAGTAGTCATGATATGGGATATTATAGGTAAACTATTTATTCATGGCTCTCCTAAAGAGGGAAAAACGGACATTTGTTGGGTGGGTGGTCGAGGATAAAATTCCCTCTGGCCCTATAGGCAGGGGTTTCTCCCTTCAATTTTCTATTATACCTCGGCCTAGATTTGCTGGTCCAATGGGGTAATTTTGAGTTATAAATTCACCCAAACTTGTGAGATTGTTTGGATCCCATACTGTAGAAGTTTCTACTGCTATCACCACATTCTAGATCTTGCGCATTCCCATTTGAGCGTGGTCCTGATACGGTGTCAGGTCTGCACATGAGTTATTTGTTTTCTTGGACATAAGATGTAACAACCCGATATTTTATAAGATACATTCTGTTAATTTTTTTCATATCTTCTATTGTACGCTACACCAAGATTATCTTCCACTATAAGCTACACCGTATTAGCTTGCAGTATACGCAACACTAATCTTGGATCATGTTACAAACAATTTCAAGTTTGTTTGATAGTAGTTATTCTACGTAACATTGAGTGTGTATATATATATATATTAAATGTGTAAATGGAATATGGTTGGATTTTGTTATACACAACAACAAAGGAGTATTTCACTACACGCAACCCTGACTTGGCTTGCATTACATGAAATCACAACCATCCTCGATAGCATGTGTTGTACGCAATACCAGGTTTCAGTAAACAATGATATATAGTTATAATATTATTATAAACTAGCCGTTATGAATAGTATTAACTAAATTTTGAATTTTATAACATTATTATAAATCTTACACATTTTCTAGAACATGGTATGAGAACAAAATAATTTTTTCGGGTAAAATAAGTATTTTTTTTAAAAAAAATGCAGTTTTACCGCCTTTCGATGGCGCACCCATTTTAAATATAATTTTTGACCAGTTTATAAGATAAATTTTAAAAAATAAAATTCTTATGTGGAATCAGGATATAAAATTTTTCCTTGGATAAATTTTTCATATTATTCTGATAACTTTCATATTTTAATGAATAGTAAAAACAGGCTATATTTTAATTTAATTTTTTTTTTCATTGTAATAATTTATATTGTTAAATTATAATATTTAATGGTTTTAAAGTATAAATAGAATATATTTTTACAATTTAATATAATTTATGTCATTATCATTGATTTTACATTGTATTCGTATGTTAAATCAATTCAATCTTTTGCAATGTTTAAAAAAACCTGTTTTCTTTCGACAACTGGATTAATTTTAATTTAATTCCTGCAACATCTGTGTATTGAATTTGGAAAAATGTATTCCATATTTTGAATCTGTGGGTCCAAATTATATTAATATAATATTTTTTATTTTTGGGACTTATAAATAGTAACTACGGTAAATTTTATTTACCGTCGTTAAAGGTAAATCAGGTAATTAAGGGAAATATAATATTATACAATTACACTAACAGTTTTATTAATACAATTGGATGATTATATTTCGTCCTAAGTCATATTTTTGTCGAAATGGAATCAATTAGAACACAGTTGGATGTGATTAAGACCATTAGTTTATTTTATTTAAAGGAAAGTGAAATATGTCTCACTCAAACTTTAATAATTAAAGTATTTTTCATATAAGATAATATAGAATATAAATTCGGTTATAAATACTCATTTGAATGCTAAAATCTTTTTATTTATCATGGTTATTTATTTTTAATTTTTAAGAGTTATTTAATTACCCCTATTAGCTTATACATTAATAATGCAGAAATTATTTATTTACTTAAAAAATCAATAATATTATTTTTATTGAAATAGTAATACATATTAAAGGGCTCACGAACCTGAAAAAAACATATTTGAACTGTATATATACACCATAATCATCCAATTACCGAATATATGACCATTTGGAGTCTTATAAAAGTGATTATGACACTTATATTATTTTATTTTATATGATGTCAAAGTTGTCACCTTCATAATTTAATAAATATAACATTTTAAAATTTGGATGTTTTAGAAGATAAATCCGACTAAATGTATTCCTATAAAATATGTAATATTTATCTTCATCCTAGTATTTTATTTTAATTTTTATTCAACAAATATATATATTTAATAATTATACAAAAATGTTGTAGTAATTATTTTATTAAGAGAAATAACAAATAAATGGAATTAGAAATATTGAAATAAATATTATATGAACTATTTCATGTGATCCACTAATTTTATTTATTAATATGACATGTTAGGAACCTATTAAATATTTTATTTCGAATATATCCTCTGTGTGGAGTTTATGTAAATTAAAATAAATGAATAGTGTCAAAATTGACACTATTGTTATTTTATGAAAATAACATATTATTAAATTGTTTAAAAATCACAAAAAAATTTAAAAATTATAAATTGAAAATTATATAGTCTAAAATTTCATAAATTATCTAATTATGGATAATACACAACACATAAGTAATTATTCATAACAATTTAAACTTTAGAATATTATTACCACAAATAAAATTAAATAGATTAAATAAGGATAAGTCAAAATGATAAGGTTTAAAATAAAATAAAAACATGTATAAATTTGATTTTTTGATGGGATTACAACCCTATATTACATCATATCCGAATTTGGTTCATTTGGGAAGTCTTTATGTGGGGTTAGAATTTATTATAAATTAATATTTCTTATATTTCCAAAGGTGCCCCTCTCCTCCCTTATAAAAGGGCACCTATTCCCTCTCCTCCTCACACCATTTTGAGCCTTGATGATCGGCTAAACCCTACCCATTTAACTTCCCCACTTCCCTATAAATCTTATAGAGGTAATTTTCTTCTCAAAAGTCCATATCTAGTGCCCTAAGAGGGAGTTCAAAGGAGGCACTTCGAGGAAGAGGTAATACCTTCTACCGATTCCTTCAAGTTTCTTTCTTCTTCTACTTCCTCTTATTTAGTGGTTTAATTATGAAGTAATAACATATGTATCCCTCATATACTGATATGTTATTATAAATGTGAAAAAACCCATTTCACCTTCTATCCATCCTACGAAAAACGAAATCACCGTGCATGCGTACGTACGGAATACCGTCTCCACGTCGTCGTGTAATCTGTTTTTCCACCACCACCATACTTGGATTGGTGTAATTGTGTAAAGAATAAATACATATGATTATTATAACACCATACCGATTCTATGATATTATATCATTCAATCCAATTCCATTCAATAAATGTGGGAACGATATCATCGCTTGTGCGTACGTACGAATTACCGTCTCCACGATGCGATGAGATTCATCTTCAATGTTAAAAATTCAAGAATGATTATAAAGTATATATAATAATTAATCATGATATATATGACATAATAATGCTACTGGATTTATGTATATTTATATATGAATTTCAACTATTTAATTCCATTCAATTCAATAAGGAAACGAAAACAGCGTTCATACGTACGTACGGCCTACCGTCTCCATGAACGGTGTATTTCATTCCATTTATCAATATATCATATATATATGTATATTCTGAATATTTATTATATATAAATCATGTTTTACATTCTGAAATTACGAAAATCTAGATATAAGTAATAATATCAAGAACAACAAGTCGAAACACGTACGATAAATGAAACGATTTTACCCAAAAGCTGCTTTAACATGGATTTACAAAATAATGGGTAATATAATGTCATAAGTGAACCATATATGATATCATAACAATGAATATGATTCTGTAATAAGTCAATGAAATTATTTAAATCATTATATAGGAGGTTCAGATACGTACAAAGCATATCGGAACGAAGGTAAGGGATAATGCTGCAATCTCAATTGGTTTCAATACGAGATTGCTTATACGTAAGTATTTACTGGGGTTATATTTATCATCCATGTAAAAGTTTTATAAAAATGTTTTCATGTATGGTTAAAGTCATTTTTACCATTTTTTTAAGTTTACTACATGGTATGTAAGGAATCATTTTTTGTTTACCATACGAGGTACTTTTTGACTTTTCTGGGAAAAGTACGCTAAGAATGTTTTTTAACTTATACAGCATGAAATGATTTTTACGGTTTCATAAAGCCTTTTTTTTCATGAATATTACTCTACAAGATTTCATGAATATTTTCAAAAAAATCCATTTCTTTTAAAATTGAATGGCATTTTGTGAATAGAAAGTGATTTTCAAGAAGAAAGGATATTCTCATCAAGAATTTATTTCAAGTGCTTTATCAAAACCATTTTCCATCTATGATGAAATTATTTCATATGTGTATGTTTCAAGTATAATGTATTTATGATTTACATGGTTTCACTTTTCTTATGATGAAATGATATCCATTAGTTTTATATGGATTATGTTACGATGGGATGATGTATATGAAACCCATTTTATTTATTGGGTTAGAATTAATGTTTTATGTTTCTTTTGTGGAACAAGTAAGAATGATTTAATTATGAGATAGGTGGGACCTATATCTCCCTACAATGAATTGGGTAATGAATTATATCTCATTAGATAGACATAGTTGGAATAGTAAGTTAATCCGATTTAGTGTTACAAGACTGGAACGAGGAGTGAACTCGATTCAGAAAGGGACTTTTTCCACTAAGATGGTGTTGGTAGCAATGCCTTGGCTATTATGGAAATCATATCATGTGCTTAATGTTTTTCCACAATTACAAGTTTTATTTACAAGCTATATTATCATGATTGATGTTCTATTATGATCTATGCCTTACGTACTGCCATGCTTTATGTCATTGATCAAGATTTCGATGTTTAAACATTATGTTCATGTTTTTATGTTCAAAGGTATATGGTTTGTTTTATTTTCTCCATGCTTACCCTTACTGAGAATTTGAGCTCACCCTTTTTATCTTTTCTTTTCCCCAAGATATAAAGAAAGGTTTTAGGTAAGAAAACAAAAGGGGAAGATCTTTATGGGATTTGTTGAAGATATTTCACCAAGATTAGATGATTATATTCCAAGTTTCCAAAGACACTAAACTATTATGATCCTTGAGTTTTGGTTTTTGTTATGTATTAATTATTCCACAAAAGTAATGTATTGTCCATGTACATCAAGCTTCGGGTCTCTACAGTTGGTATCATAGGAAAGGTTTAGTCAACCTTTGGAAACTAGGATGTGAAAACTTTAGTGAGATCCCTAGAGATATTTCTATTTTATGTCCAGGGATGTCCCTAAGGTTAAGTATAAGTATTGGTTATAGTCCTAGAATTACGGTAACGATATTAGAATCAAACCTAAGATGTTAGATGTCGAATTTACTCCCCCTTGATTATGTTATTTTCCTTGTATGATTTTTGCCTCTCACAAAATTCATTTTTTGTTTTAGTCAATGGAGGGAACCAGAAGGAATTAGGTAAACCTTGAATCAAATGGACAAATTTGTGACTATGAGCATCGAAATTGCGTAATGCCTAGAGAGAAAGATATTTTGATTATGCCGAATCAGTCATCACGATAGATGATTAACAAGGTGAAATTTAGTGGTATTACTAATTCATCAAATAAGAAGAAGATAGACTTTTATGCATGTTCGCATGTTGAGGAGCATAAAGAAAGGAAGATTGAGATTTATAAATAAGGGAACAATAACCTTGATGAATACATCAAATGGAAGGGAAGATGTTATCTATGTTGAGAGAAGGGTCGTAGAGTGACTGATTGTTATAGAGTTCAATGTCTTATAAGTGGAGAACATGGGCATTACCCAACTCAATGACCTGAACTAAGAGGTTACTTCTAAATAAAGGATGTACTTATTCCATGACAATCATTTAAGAGGATGGATTTAAGTGTTTATTTATTTGTATTAAAGAATAGTGTTGTTGAGGTACTTTTATGGTATATTGGAATATCTATGTATTGGTCAATTGTGGTTTTCAATAAGAATATGGTACTAGTAACGATGAAAAGTGACCGAAATATTTTTGGAAAGCAGATGATATGGGCATAATGAATAGATAAGGATAAAATAATATGTTTGATAGTATTCATGAGCTTATGACTGATATAATGAAAATGTGATACCATGGTTTGAGTATATCGAAATTTTGGGATTTTTGTATGTGGGAAGAGTTAAATTTTGACAGAATCCATGTTTTCAGTAAGGTTCAATGGGTATTCATTTTTCCAAAGAATACAAGATTAAGGTATTCACATGTTTGGAATGTGATCAAAAAGATATATCTTGTGATATATGAGGGATAAATGATGGTATTCACGTGCTTCTTATATGAACTTTTTAGTAATCATTCTTTTTATACTATAAGATTAGACATAAGTATTTTTGAAAAGTCTAAAGGTTAAAATGTATTAATTTTTACATCCTATAGTATTGTTTAAGGATATAGCTTTTTGATATTATGATAGTATAGTTTTAGTAAAAAGGACAACCTGCAGGATGGATGACAACCCATCGCGTCAGACAAGGTTGCGGGAATTGAACCGACAACCGAAGTGCGACATGACTTCATTGCCGACCACTGGCCTACATGAAGTCCCTGGTTTGTATAAATTAGTTTTATTTTATTAAATGGTATGATAGATGAAGTATAAGTCTATTTTTGGAACCATGTACGATTAACCTCAATATAGATGAACTTATGTATATTTGATAACTTTATCTAACCTTCTTGTTTGAAACAGATGGAATGACTCATCATTCTATCACATGATCTGATAACACTTCATGAATGAGAAATTCAAATTCATTTCTTTAAGAGATGAAGTGGAAATTTTTCAAGGCACGAACAACAGTGAAATTGTACAAAAATCAATTAAGTTTTTCTTTTGATTCTAAAATTCTTCAAAATTAAAGAAATGATTTTGAAAACCAAAAAATTTTGTCCTAGTGCCCTCATATCTGATGAATCAGATGGTACCTTAGAATATCACAAATTTATGGCTTTGTGATAGTTGACTTTTTCATAGCCATGTTCTCTACCACTCTCCATCAGATTTTGATGGTTAGATTTTTCTTCCATATCCATATTTTCTCCTATGTTATCTTATATGGAAACCCAGTGAAGAGTTACATTGGGTAATCGTTATGTATCATACTTTAGTTTTTAAAATTATGTTTTAGTATTCCTTTTTACGATGTGGGTTTCTATGAATAATAAACGATTTATAACCCCG
This sequence comes from Viscum album, assembly GCA_963277665.1. Classification (NCBI taxonomy): domain Eukaryota; kingdom Viridiplantae; phylum Streptophyta; class Magnoliopsida; order Santalales; family Viscaceae; genus Viscum; species Viscum album. The sequence continues at coordinate 330,244,634 of OY728158.1, forward strand.
GAGAATTTCGAGGGTGAAATTCATTTTAAGGGGGGTACAATGTAACAACTTGAGATTTTATAAGATATATTATTTTAATTTCTTTCATATCTTCTGTTTCATGATACACCAAGATTATCTTGCACTATACACAACACCTTATTAGCTTGCAGTATACGCAACACTAATCATGGATCGTGTAACACACAATTTCATGTTTGTTTGATAGTAGATATTCTACGCAACATTGAGTGTATATATATATATATATATTCAATGTGTAAATGAAATATGGTTGGATTTTGTTATACACAACAACAAAGGAGTCTTGCCCTTCACGCAACCCAGACTTGGCTTGTATTACACGCAATCACAACCTTCCTCGATAGCGTGTGTTGTACGCAATACCGTGTTTCACTAAACAACGATATATGGTTATAATATTATTATAAACTAGCCGTTATGAATAGTATTAACTACATTTTGAATTATATAACATTATTATTCATCTTAAATATTTTCTAGAACATGTTATGAGAACAAAATAATTTTTTTCGGGTAAAATAAGTATTTTTAGAATAAATTCAGTTTTGTCGCCTTTTGATGGCGCACCCGTTTAAATATAATTTTTGAAAACTTTTTAAGTGAAATATTACAAAATAAACCTTGAATTTGGAATCAGGATATAAAATTTTACCTTGGTTAAATTTTTAATATTATTTTGATAACTTTCATATTTTAATGAATAGTAAAAACACGCTATATTTTAATTAAAAACAATTTTTTTCATTGTAATAATTTATATGGTTAAATTATAAAATTGAATGGTTTTAAAGTATAAATAGAATATATTTTTACCATTTAATATAATTTATGTCATTATCATTTATTTTACATTGAATTCGTAGGTTAAATCAATTCAATATTTTACAATGTTTTAAACAAAAATCTGTTTTCTTTCGACAACGTGATTAATTTTAATTTAATTTCTGAAACTTCTGTGTATTTAATTTAGAAAAATGGATTCCATATTTGGAATCAATGAGTCCAAATTATATTAATAGACTAATTTTTATTTTTGGGCATTATGAATAGTAACTACGGTAAATTTTATTTACCATCGTTAAAGGTAAATCAGGTAATTAATGAAAATATAATATTATAAAATTACCCTAACACTTGTCTTAATACAATTGGATGATTATATTTTTTCCTAATTAATATTTGGGTCAAAATGGAATCCATTAGAACCCACTGGGATGTGATTAAGACCTTTAGTTTATTTTATTTAAAGGAAAGTGAAATATGTCTCACTCAAACTTTAATAATTAAAGTATTTTTAATATAATGTTATAGAGAATATAAATACGGTTATAAATACTCATTTGAAATATAAAATGTTTTTATTTATCATGGTAATTTATTTTTAATTTTTAAGTGTTATTTAATTGCCTTATTATCATATACATTAATGATGCAGAAATTATTTATTTAGTTAAAAAATCAATAATATTGTTTTTTTTTGAAATAGTAATACATATTAAGGGCTCAAAAACCTGACCAAAACTTATTGGTAGTGTATATATACACCATAACCATACAATTACCGAATATATGACCGTTTGGAGTCTTATAAAAGTGATTATGAAACTTATATTATTTTATTTTATATGGTGTAAAAGTTGTCACCTTCATAATTTAATAAATATAACATTTTAAAATTTGTGTGTTTTAGAAGATAAATCCAACTAAATGTATTCTTATTTAATATGTAAGATTTATCTTCATCCTAGTATTTTATTTTAATTTTTATGCAACATAGAAATATATTTAATAATTATAAAAAAATGTTGTAGTAATTATTTTATTAAAAGAAATATCAAATTAATGGTTTTACAAATAGTAAAATAAATATTATATGAGTTATTTAATGTGCTACACTTATTTTATTGATTAATATGACATGTTAGTATCCTATTAAATATTTTATTTGGAATATATTATTTGTGTGGATTTTAGTTAAATTTAAATAAATGAATTGTGTCAAAATTGACACTATTGTTATTTTATAAAAATAACATATTATTAAATTGTTTAAAAATCACAAAAATATTTAAAAATTATAAATTGAAATTTATATAGTCGACAATGTCATAAAGTATCTAATTATATATAACTCACAGCACATAAGTAAATATTTATAACAATTTAAAATTTAGAATATTATTACAACAAATAAAATTAAATAGAATAAATAAGGATAAATCAAAATGATAAGGCTGAAAAAAAATCAAAACATGTCTAAATTTTATTGGTTGATGGGATTAAAACCCTATATTACCTCATATCCGAATTTGAGTCATTTGGGAAGTTTTTATGTGGGGTTTGAATTTATTATAAATTAATATTTCTTATATTTCCAAAGGTGCCCCTCTCCTCCCTTATAAAAGGGCACCTAATCCCTCTCCTCATCACACCATTTTGAAACTGGATGCTCGGCCAAAACATGACCATTTCACTTCCCAACTTCCCTAGAAACCTTATTGAGGTACCGGTATTCTCAAAAGACCAACTCTAGTGCCCTAAGAGGAAGTTCAAAGGAGGCACTTCGAGGAATAGGTAATACCTTCTACCGATTCGTTCAAGTTTCTTTCTTCTTATAATTATTATTCTTTAGTGTTTTAATTATGAAGTAATAACATATGTATCCCTCATATAATTATATGTTATTATAAATATGAAACAATCCCATTTCACCTTCTATCCATCCTACGGAAAATGAAATCACCGCACGTGCGTACGTACGGAATACCATCTCCACGCTGTGGTGTAATCTGTTTTTCCACCACCACCTTACATGGATGGGTATAATGGTGTAAATAATAACTACATATGATTATTATAACATCATACTGATTCTAATATATTATATCATTCACTATAATTCCATTCAATAAATAGGCGAACGATATCATCGCTTGTACCTACGTACATATTACTGTATCTACAACGCAATGAGATTCATCTTCCATGTTAAAAATTCAAGAATGATTATAAAGTATATATAATAAGTAATCATGAAATATATGACATAATACTGATACTGGATTTATGTATATATATATATATGTATGTCATCTATTTAATTCCATTCAATTCAATAAGGAAACAAAAACAGCGTTCATGCGTACATACGGCCTACCGTCTCCATGAACGGTGTATTTAATTCCTTTTATCAATCTATAATATGTTTGTATATTGTGAATATCTATTATATATTAATCATGTTTTACATTCTTAAATTATGGAAATCAGGATATAAGTAATAATATCAAGAACAATGAGTCGAAACACGTACAATAAATGAAACGATTTTACCCAAAACGCTGCTTTAACATGGATTTACAAAAGAACGGGTAATATAATGTCATAAGTGAACCATATATGAAATAATAACAATAAATATTATTCTATAATAAGTCAATGATATAATTTAAATCATTATACAGGAGGTTTAGATACGTACAAATCATATCGGAACTAAGGTAAGGGATAATATTGCAATCTCAATTGTTTTCTATCCGAGATTGCTTATACGTAATTATTTACTGGGGTTATATTTTTAATCAATGTCCAAGTTTTATAAAAATGTTTCCATGTATGGTTAAAGTCCTTTTTACCAGTTTTTGAATTTTACTACATGGTATGTTAGGAATCTTTTTTTTTACCATACGAGGTACTTTTTGACATTTCTCGAAAAAGAATGCTAAGAATGTTTTTTTAACTTATACAGCATGAAAGGACATTTATGGTTTCATAATGATTTTTTTCATGAAGGTTAATCTACAAGATTTCATTACTATTTTCAACAAAATCCATTTCTTTTAAAATTGAATGGCATTTTGTGAATAAAAAATTATTTTCAAGAAGAAAGGATATTTTCCTCAAGAATTAATTTCAAGTGCTTTATCAAAACCATTTTCCATCTAAGATGAAATTATTTAATATGTTTATGTTTTAAGTATAATGTCTCTATGATTTACATGGTTTTACTTTTCATATGATGAAATTATATCCATTAGTTTTATATAGATTATGTTATGATGGAATGATGTTTATGAAACCCATTTTATTTATTGGGTTAGAATGAATTTTTTATGTTTATTTTGTGGCACAATTATGACTGATTTCATAACGAGATGGGTATGACCTATATCTCCTTCCAATACATTGGGTAATGATTTATATCTCATGAGATAAACATAGCTGGAATGGTAAGTTAATCTGGTTTAGTGTTACAAGACTGGAACGATGAGTGACCTCGATTCAGAAAGGGACATTGTCCACTAAGATGGTCTTGGTAGCAATGCCTCAGCTACTATGGAAATCATATCATGTTCATAATGTTTTTCCATAATTACATGTTTTATTTACAAGCTATATTATAAATATTGATATTCTAATATGATCTATGCCTTACGTACTGCAATGTTTTATGTCATTGATCAAGATTTCGATGTTTAAACATTATGGTAATGTTTTTATGTTCAAATGTATATGGTTTGTTTTATTTTATCCATGCTTACCCTTACTGAGCATTTGAGCTCACACTTTTTATGTTTTCTTTTCCCCAGGATATAAGAAAAGGTTTTAGGTAAGAAAACAAAAGGGGAAGATCTTTATAGGAGTTGTTGAAGATCTTTCACCAAGATTAGATGATTATATTCCAAGTTTCTAAAGACACTAAAATATTACAATCCTTGAGTTTTGGTTTTTTTTATGTATTAATTATTCCACAAAAGTAATTTATTTTCTATGTTTTTCAAGCTTAGGGTCTCTACATAAGAATCACTCTATGATTTTCTTCCCATATGAGAGAAACCAACTGAATGGTCTTGGTATCCTGGTTCAGAAGTTTCCCAATGACTTTATCTGATTGATCCTGACGGCTATGAGACTTACTCAACGATGGTTTTTGTTGAGCATGACACACTTCCCATAGAGTAATTTCTTTATATGACCATATAAAGATAATCATAGTTCATTATTTCCATAATAACTGGGTTTGTAAGACATTATGTTTGGTGAATGGAAATACACCATGCTCCTAATAAACCTAGATGTTAACTCCAGATAGTGCATCACAGATAAGAAAACATAATGTGGAGGAAGAACAGTTCAAGATCATTCTTCTGCCTCTCATATTATGGACACTAATAAAATGGAAGAGATTCCAAATAAATTTCATTGAAAATATCCCCCAATATATTAACATTGTTTGTATACCCATTATGGGGTAAATGAAATACATTTAAATGGTGGATAATTTTCCAGATATTGAGATGAATGTTATGTATGAATTTCTTGGAAAACCACTCGGTATGTCGAGCTGAGAAGTGGATCATGGAAAAAAATAACAGGTATGTCCTACCTAGATAATTATCTTATCACAAGAAACACAGTCTATTTTTATTTTTCTAGTGGCTCGTATACTTTTTCTACCCAAATTGAATGATTATTTATGTTTTCATTCCATGTAGTAGGGATAATGGGAGTCTAGTCTATATATGAAAGGTTTGCGGGTGGCTCAGAGGATGAGCATGTCACTGGACAATCTTGTTTTTAATCATGAATGTCTCTTATCATAGAATGAGTATCTAATATATCTGACATCATGTTTCCAAGAACCTCAGAATTTGAGGGATTTCTCCTATATATCTCAGTGGGGGGAGGACCTTCCTGTTTGTTTGAATATTGACTGTGGGGTGGAACTTCACAGTTGGTGCTACAATGGAGAGGAATACCATTTCCAATCAACGTCCAACCACAAGGATTATCTCCATGGAATATAACCCATGGAGGGACTTCAGGGTGGACCATAGTGAGTAGAGGTCATTCTATCTACTTGAGGCCATTGTGGGGAGGGCCTTCATAGTGACTACCATCCGGGTGAGGACAACTGACATGGATTGATTCTAGTTTATAGGGAGAATGAATGTAGTGTAAAATCTAAGGAGGGCCTTCTAGATGTATTAAAACAAGTTTACGACCTTATAGATTCTTAGTTCTTTGCGGGTATGGACTTTACAGTGGCTTCCATCATGGTTAGGACTACCATCATAGCTTTATATATAACTACAAGGTGAATTTATATAGAGTATACCCTGTGGAGGACCATCAGGGAGGATGATAGAAAGGGGAGTACCTTATTTTAATAGGATCTATTAGTCAAGGGGAGGTCTACTATGACAGAAATCCAGAGATAGTCTCTCATGATCAATATTTTATTGACCATGAGGTAAGACCCTATGGGAGCTTTAGGGAGGGACTTTAGAGTTGATGGTAGGTCTTCTCTATAGTGATTGTCTTATTTTGTGGAAGAATCACCACTCTTGGGGATACGGGGTCGTTGGACCAACTAATTTCTTTTTTCTAAAGACTATATTTCATCTTGACACATTTGGATGTTATTATATGGAATCTATTTATGATCCTCCATTATTTATAGGATGTCATGAGATTCAACATTATATGGAACATGTATAAATTACCACATTGGTGTAGGATAAAGTGTTTTTTCCAGCTTCGGTCATCCATGAGTCTCTACTGGGTACTAGAATTTCTATGATGATGGGGAAGATGAACACGTCTATCCCTGAATTATAGTTGGAATATGATAGTTATCTTATCTAGTTGCCACAATATTTGACTGGTGTCATTCATATTTGTGAGAAATAATTTGAATCTACTCATTTTACACTGTATTTGTCTCACGGGCTAAACATAAATCCACAAGAATTTGAATCTTCATCTATTTTCCTTCCACTGAATTTGACTGGTGGGATTTATTGTGGTATGTTGGAATTTACATCTTCTTGTTGATTAACACCATATATAACTAGTGCGGTTAATGTGAAATGGAAGTATTTAATGACTACCCATATTTTTCCTTTCTCCATAGATGGTGGGCTTGGTGTACGTAAGCATGAATTTGTGCCTTCTTGTAGCTGGTTTCCACCCTATTTTGATGATAGGATTTTTGCACCTCAGCAAGGATTCACATATACCTATAAATTCCAACCCTATTAGTGCTGAGGAACCATTGATAATTGGCGATGATTTTTTCTTTATCAAAATTATCCAATGTATTTTATTGGTGGGATTCATAAGAGTGATCAGATATATGATTCTGCTCATAAGTTGCAACCATATTTCCATGGAGGGTTTCAAAAGAGGGGAAAGTGATATGTTCTTTCCCATAATATTTTACCATGATTGTGTGGAGGATCTCTTCCTCAGGAACTAGGGTGATGACCTGCTCCTGGTTGTATGCTCTCCACCATTGGTGGGCATCCTGGGGGACCCACGTTCATTGAGCTTCAGCGAGTTCCCTCATTGTAGTAACCTCTTCAGATTGAGGATAATGGGATGTATGTTGTTGGTGGTGATGTCTTCCGACATGGGATTTTGTGTAAGACCACAAATTAACTGGGATAGATTCATCAGTGTCTACATCATATGCCTCAAAAATTTAAGATATGTACTCATTTTCTGACAACCCTAAAAATTATAAACATTAATTTATTAAAAATAAGTTTTTATTAAATATATTTAGATATAATAAAAAAACTATTATTATTTATAGTTGATTTCCTTTAAAATATTAATTAAAATAAAGTATTTCATTAAATTGATAATAAGTATTCTTATAGATAAATTTTATAGCATTAATTTGTTTTATGAAATATTTTAATAAGAATATATTTATTGTGAAATAATAAATAAAAAAAATTGAATATAATTAAATTATTTTTTTTATAAAACATGCAATATATTTATGAAATTGCAAATATTGGTTTTAAACTATAATCTTTGATTAGAATAATGTTTACAAGATGATTAATATTATCAATTTCGTTTAATAATGTTATAAATATATAATATAACTACATTAAATGTACATATATGAAGATTATAATATTAGTTTTTAATGTATTTTATACTATTTTGAGGATTTATAAATTTTGATAATATTAATTCATTAAAAAATATAATCATGTTTTTATAAAAATATATGATATACATATATATATGTATATAGTTATAATTAGTTTAATTTATAAATATTTTTTTATAAAATTTTAATCATATTATATAAATATAATATAATGTAATAAGTAACAAATAAAAAAATTGAAAAAGAGTTTAATTAAAATTATAAAAGGATTAAAAAACGTTGAATTTTTTAAAAAAAATGCTATTTTGGTTGAAGGTGAATAGCAAGTGTTTTTTTTTTCGGGTAAGGTTTTCGAGCAGAACCCCGCACCACTAAGGGAGTGTTGTTGAGCCGAGAGGCCCCATCCTCACAAGTAGAGGTTGAGCGAGCGGTGAGGAGTCCATCTGATATGAGTTATTTCATGGTGCTGAGAGCTGTTATTCTTCGAGAGTTGAGGTCGACGTGAATCCAATCAAGACTATGGGGTCATCGATGATTGATGATGGGTCGCAAGCTGGAGATGATTTTTTCTGAGTGCGTGTTGATGATTGAGTGATTCTCAACTGCCGTAGAGATTCTTTTACGTTCTTATCTATGTGCGCTGAGGGTTTCAAGAGTGATCTGAGGGAAAACAACCTTTATTTTAGGATATATGCCTGACATCATCCAAATAGGTATTGTTTATTTAATTTTGGTGTCATAAATGGCTCAAATTCACTTTATTTATTTCATTTTTGTCGAATTATTCCACATTCATTTAATATTTATGTCACTTTCTCTTAATTGGATTGATTGTTTCTTTATTTGGATATTGATTCCGGTCGTGATTTTGGATTTTTCCTCAAAAACATAAAATAGTAAAATGATCTAATGAGATTCATATAATTTTTCAATAGTTCCAATTTTCTTATTGTATGGATGAGGATTGATTCACTAAGAAGAAGTAATTTCTTATATCATTCTATATCTAATATGTTTGGATTTTTAATCCTAATTTATTTTAGATTTCACTGTCGTTTACATCATCAATTATATGTCTCTACTTGCACAACTTTTTCTATGAACATCATATCTAATTAATTCAAATATAATGGTGAATATTAAATTTATGAACACCATATATATAAAACTATTCAACCTCTATGTACAGGTAAAAAAAGAGTGTTTGGCGAGGATTTCCTATGAGTTAAAGAGAGTAGGTGCCATTCTTTTCTTTCTTTTTGTGCCTTCCCAGTTAAATTATCATCTATTGTGCAAAGAGGTTTTCTGATAAGGATGGAGTACATAGTAATGCAAGGTAATGGATATCATTCTATTTTATTTTTATAAAAAATCTTGTTGTTTTTAGTAAAAAATAATTTCTTCTCAAATATTACTTATTAGTTTATTTAAATAGAAATCAACCTGTTTTGTTTTTTTAAATTTTAGATAAATTTTGTTGTAAGGGATCATTTTATTTAATTAAATTATTTTATTTTTTTATGAAATCTGATGTAAGGTATTTTTATTTATTCAATTTTATTAGTTTCTACCATGTTTATATATGGGTTTCTTAAAAAAATCAACAAAAGTTTTTTGAACTTTGATAAATTTAGTAAAGGGATAGTTTTATTTGATTTGTATATATATTATTTTCACACTACATGCATACAAACATTTATATTATAAATTCAATATGTAAAAGTTTTGTTATACATGTCATAAATTCAAGCAACCTTTTATTATGAAAGTGTGTTATCAATTAATATTTGATGTAAGTGATATTTTTTTACTATCGTGTTATTAAATAATATTTCAGATTCGATTCTTGAATTGTTTATTTTTATTTAATTAGTCAATGTTTGATATTAAATTATATATATATGTGTATAATTACATTGAAAATAATAATTTAGGGGTGTATATTTACTTTTTCAAATTTATTTTAGTTTTTCAATATATTTTAGATTTTAAAACCATTGTTTTCATAGTATATATGTATTTAATAATGTTTATTTTTTAATCTGATTTCAAATTAATTATGTCGTGTGATATTTTCGTTTATTGAAGTTTTTATTTTGAAATTATAAGTATTATAAATTCAATGTAATATATATATATATATAAGAGATTTTTACCCACATGTCAACAATTTTATTGTCATTGAACAAAGATAATTAAGCATGTTTTTATGTTATATTAAGGATGTCGCAGTTGCATTTATCCAAGGCCATGTGTTATAAATAATATCGATATTAATTATTTTATTAATTTATTCATTTTTTCAATTTAATTTTATGGTTTACGAGTTGAGATTATTATAAACGTGTCTTTTTTCATTCTTTGACATGTTTTAGAACATTATGTCAATGATATAAACATTTTTTATGATAAATTTTCTATAAGAATAATAAATGTATTCTATGAATGAAAAGTTTGAATACATTTCATGAAAAGTCTTATAGAATGAGTTTTGGTTGTAACCAAGATCACATGAATGTTTATATATTTGTATATAAATTCATATATATAAATGTAATTGTATCTTAATACGTTGACATATTTTCAACAATCAAAAACTCTAGTGAATGTATATATATGTAGATGAGAACTAAAATGTTTTCATAAAATCCATCAACTAAAATTTTGTAAATATAGATGGTTAATGGGGAGTGAACCCATTATTCTCTAAGGGTGTAGGCCCAAACAAACTTAATTTTTAAACAGCCCAAACGTTTTGTTTTCATAGGATTTCATAGTATTCTCTGAAGAAGAACAAGTTTATTATCATGTACTCTAAAGCATAATTATTTTAAAAAGTGTAACTACTTTCATAAAATTTATAGCCTATTTAAAAGAATATCTATCTTTAAAATTGTTTATTTATATGTCTTCAAAGTATTAAGTATTTTTCGATGAAATTTTCAATTCTATTTAGCAAACTATATTTCAATGGTGCTTCCAAAATAATTCCATTCCAAACATTAAATTAATTTTTAAAAAGATTTTTTGCATACCCCTTACTGCGGAATTGAATGACAACCCTTGATTTTTAAATTTTTTTCGTAGTTATATTAGACATTTTAAACCAGATGTACTTATTTTGATGTTAGAGCATGCGGAAGAATAATATGCAATTGTTTTATTTTTGTCCAACTCTGTTAAATGTACGATGTTTTATAATCCTTTAGAACCAATAATAGAAAAAGCTCCTAATTTTTGTAACTTATTATATAATTGTTTAATTTATTTTAAAAAAAATACACACCATTTTTATGCACTGAAACTAGAAGATCAGTCTTGAGGCATTATACATTGTAACGTTCTAGGGATAGGCTTCCAAAATGGTTGGGAATGGAATATGGGGCCACCTAGTTCTAGAATGTTGACCACTATTACATGGTTGACTGGTGGGGATTTATGGCCTAGAGGTATTTCTCTATTGCCTCCATGGTGGAGAGAGTACTATTTTCATCGTACTCATTAATCAACGCCTTCAAAACCCAAAATTGAAGTTGTTGGGTGGGCGATGGTGTCATGTTTTTCATTGAGGACCCAGTTTCATATGATTTTATGAGTGCACGTGTCTAAGAAAAATATCAGGATTCCATTGATTTGAATATAGCTTTGCATAATTCCAAGAATATACATGAAAATTACAGAGAAAAAACCTCATCAACGTAGCATCTCATGACCACATGTACAATTAATGATCATGCTCAACATCATTCTTTTTTTAGGATATGAAAGGGACCTTTGGTGTAGTAATACTGCCACCTTAGTGAAGGATTCCCATTGACTTCACCACTTTTGTTTTGAACTAAGGTGGAATCGTTTATTCTGATGGGTGATTGAAGGCGATTATATAGTTTTGTAATCAATATTTTCTAGGTACGATGTCCTCATATGGTCTCCAACGAGTTTATTAACGAAGCTAGAAACACCCAATGACCCTATTATCCATGATTAATGGAACTTCCTTCCAATAGAAGATGATTTTTGGATGATGATTTGACCAATGACACTTAAGGACACACATTGGTCTAGAGGATAGGAACTTGGGGCTCATCACACCTTTTTCGGGTGAATTATTTCCTATTCCAGGACTATCTTATATATTTATAAAATATTAATATGTTTGTGAAAACATATTTATTTATAAATAATGTGTCAATTAATTAGTCAAATGTTGCACGATAGATCATAGATATACATGGTTTTAGATCAATCTGTATGTATCCCAGTTTTTCCATTTAATGAAGATATCTATATATATCTGAGGTTATTCATCAATGTTACCGTTTTGTGAATGGATCAAGAATTATCTTATTGTTTTCGATGAAAATATTGGGTTAATCCATGTGATGATATTTTCCAGATATTATAATCATCTAGGTGAGACAGAAATTGTTATAATGTTGGGGTCAAACCCATAAGATAGGCTTCCTACATATCCTCGTGAGAGGAATCGAAGACCACATAGTTTGGTTACACATTACCAGACACATCACCATTTATGGTCATGTTGTGAAGACCCATCCATGTAGTTTAACATTCTGTGAAATAGATGTATAGGTGGAAGGTTTCATATCGATATTTTGTGTGCGACTTACACTACAGTGGCCTAGGGTACACAAGAGCAATGCAGTTATTGGCGGTAAGGATGACCCTATTTGGGATATGGCCCATAAAACTTCAAGGTGGATTCTGATGTTGGGTTTGGACCTAAGGGAACCTTCCTACATATTGAAGTATTATGAGAATAAATGCCCTAGTAGTTTGGTAAGATGTGGCCCATGAATTGATTCTTCCCATAAAGGAAGCATGATTTTGGGCTTACATCAGTGGGGATGACCTTTTTGTGCCGGATATGGGACTTACCCCATGAAGGTGGCCTTAATGAATTGGGGATCATGATTGGGGTTAACCATTGAGAAAGATACCCTTTAAGCTTAGGCCTTAAACATGTTTCCAACATATCCTGGTTAGGGATAAAATAAGATTTTCCATAGCTCATTTCCTTTTGGTTGAGATAATATTGTTATAATCACTGCCCCTTAAGCTGATGAGAGTCATGCTATGTGTGAGAAATAAGAGGAAGTGAAATATTCAACAAAAAACACACATTTTATTATCTACAAAAGAAAAATATGGAGGTCGATGGTGGAAGAGGCCGGGGTGAGAGCAACACCTCCTTCGATCAAAGGGGAATACTTCAGGATAGACGCCCTTATATCAGTTCAGGAAAATAGGAGAATCATTGTTCCTTGAAAAAAGAAAACACACGAGTGATCTCTTTCATTTACCACTCGATCTCATAGAAGTGAAAAGATAATTGATTACCAAAAATTCATATAATGGGAAGGTTTCGATCGGCATCCCTAGGCTAGACCCTCGGTTACCATAGGAATTTAAACCTAGGGACATTTCAAGGGTCCTCACAATTATGAGGGCCACCCACGTGACTCCACATACCATGGGTATGTAAACTCAAAAGTGAGCACTAATGCACCAGATGGTTTTATCATATAGGCCATGCTGCTTTGGAAGAGGCCTGGGACTAATTCCATTAATCTGGTTAACATAGGGACTATAGTTGATGTGATGAAAATGGTAGGAAATGATAAGAGTTAGAATGTGGAACACTGAAAGGTGCCCCATTCCACATACCATTTCTTGATGTAGGTTGTGGAATTTCCCGCATATCATGTTTTAGTGTATCTGTAGGGGTCGTTTGTATAATGTGATAGTACGTGGACCTGGATGTGGTCCACATATCATTTTACAATGTGAAACTACGTTTTGGACACGTACCAATTTGCAACATAGTGACAATATCCTTACTCATACAATGTTGGTACATAATGATGGGTTCCATCCATGTTGTGATGTGTTTCACAATGCAGGGTTTTGTTATCAACGAAATATTCTATTTATGATGATGTGTTGAAGAATAGGAATTTATTATATGGTTCTTTTGAAATTAATCTACAAAGGAAATGTGGTAAAAGGTTTTCCAATTATTTCTAAATTTATTATTTTAATGCTACGTGGTATGTTATACCTATTGGGAATTATCTGTGTTGTATTCATATAATTTTCCTCCAATCTTACAAAGATCATCCTTCTGTAGTTTCTATTTCCTCCACTCTTAGACCCCCTCATGGTAATTTTATATAAGAGAAAAACTGCTGGATCGACATGTCACATGACCCCTTTGGAGAAGGCCCATGGGGAAAACCCAGAGCATGGAAGACTTGGTCAGCAGGGCCATTGAAAACGACGGTGCACATCGACACCTCTCTCTGAGGAATAACTATGTTTCCTTCAATGTAGGTCATCAGTGGTGCCTCAATCAAGAACTGTTTATGTTAGTGAGGGGCCTCATATCTGGGGGGTAGTACTTTTTTACTCAATTCCGTAAATGACTTTTTTGGTTTTTGGGGGAGGAATCTATCGTCATCATCCTGTGAACCATTTGGTTTATGGGTACTTATGTAGAGAAGTGTTCCATGAATGACGTATAGTTTTTGGCGCCTATTTTTTCTTTTCCAAATTGGGATTCTTCATCCTTCTTCTTTTATAATTCTAATTGTTTTCCTTTATCAAATATATGGGAGTATTTTTCATTTCATTTGAAAAGTTTACAGGACCCAAGACATATCAACTAGTTATGATGGTTTGATATTTAATATGATTCAAAACATGTTCAAGGGGAAAATAAAAGTTTAAATGAACATGATATCATAAGTGAAAATTATTAAACATGATTGTGCATTATATATCATTGAATAGGAATATAAGACCGATGAAATATCATCAAAACATGTCCTTCAAACATATAAATAGCATGAAATGAATATATAATTGACATGAATAAATTTTAAATATGAAATAGCATTAGTTGGAGTGGTTTGAAAATAAAAGACATTTTAGGGAATTATTTGATGAAAAATAGGCATTGGATTATATTTGGAAAAATCATGGTTTGTACACCGTTTAATTTTCTGAATAAATTCAAGAATGTATACCATTTTGATTTGTGAGAAAATAAATTTATGTACATAAATAATTATATAAAGAGACATAAAACCATAAAAAATACATTAGAGGATAATATATGGTCCAAATAATCATTATCCATACACATAAGTGCGACTTAAAATAAAATCATTTATTCACTTTTTCATAAACAACCTATGGGACAAAATATGGGATTAACAACTATTAAAAGTGAAATTGCATGAAAAAACATGATCATTTGATTCCCAAAACATGTTCACCCATAAATATGGTATATAATTTGATTTATTATGTAACAAGCTAATATTTTATGATATATATTTTTTTCAAATAAATATCTTTTTTTTGATAGCCTGTGATACATGCAACCCTATATCTAAATGGACCATAATATAGTACAACTTTATAACATATCCATCAAATTAGTATGAATCAATAGTAATAAATAGATTATAAAAAATATATAGTTCACATATGTATAAAATAAATATATTGTTTATTAATTGATTAGAAATAAAAATAAATTTTCTGTTAGTCAAAGAGATGATTTCCAAAAAAAAATGTGCTCATTTTAATTTAAACTTAAAAAAATTTATTAATTACTTTTGGTTAATGATTTTAGTGAAATGTATATATAATGTATCCAATATTTTTTATTATAATTCATCTAATATTTTTTCAACCCGTGATATAAGAATATATATAAATTTTTATGCTTAAAAATGTAGTTCTCTACCAAATGATCTTCATCGCCCTTATGACACTTATTTTAAAATGAATTACCATAAGTTATAAAAATTCAATATTTAAAAATTGGATTTATATTTTTTATTTAGAGGATCAAATTTGTTAAATAATACCCTTTTATTTTCGTTCAATTTTAAAAGAAACCATAATAAATATTTTTCACCTTGGTAAGGGTAAAATATATAAAAAAGGTTAAAACTCTGGGATAAGTTTCCAAAATTTACCTAAATATTTGCATTATATTATTATATGAGTTTATTATTTCCATTACCATATAAGAATATAATATATGGTCACTTGGTTATATATTTCTTTTAATATGACCTATTGATTTATATAAGAGAATAATAAATACAAAATGTCACTCCCTTGACTTTAACAACTCTAAAATTTTATCAAAAAGATAAAAAATGATTTTTTTATAAGTGTGTATTTAAAATCTAAATTATTTATTTTTGTCATTGTAATTTATTTATAATTATTTGAAATTGAATAATTACTTTAAATTCTTATGAAAGTTCGATAAAATATTAATTCAGTTAATAAAAAAATAAAATTAATTATTTTAATAAAAAAAGTAATAAAGTTTAATTGAATTAATATGTTCCATAAATTTTTAAGATAAATAATACATATTTAAGATTTTTAAAAATATTATATTCAAATTCAATCTTTTTAATGGTTTCATTAAGTCAAATTAAATGAATATTCCCAAAATTGACATAAATTATATTTTATAAAAAATTATATTTTATTAAATAATTTTAAATTAATATATATATTATAATCCTCAATGTTCATTTAATATTTTTATGCATATAAACTATGGTAAATTTATTACTCATTTTTTCATTTATGGAAACAAACACTTCAATATAGAAAAAATTGTTACTCTGATTATGGTAAGTATTGATTAATAATGGGGTTAGTAAAAAAGATGCAATTTCAAATGAAACCAAATACTATACAAATTTAATTGGATAATTTTATTTAAAACATAGACTAATAGTTTGAATTAATGGATATTTTGAATCATTTTTCTTGATAATCAATTTATTATATTTTAATCTTTTAATAAATTTTGAGCGAATATTCTCCATACATTATATAAAGACATCGCTCCTTTATATCCTTTAAACAAATTTAAAAATAAAACCTCAATAAAATACAAGAAAATTATCTTTTAAAATTCCCTATAAATGTTCTAGAAGTTTTTGACTCCCCAAAATACCAACCCTAGGATCTTTAACAGGAGACCAAAATGAGTTCTCTAAAAGAAAATGTAATCTTCTTAACTGAACACTTTATTTTTAATTCATATTTTACCACATCTATATTTGAGGTATTTATCATTAAATAATGAAATCATTATACAAAATATAATTAAGTGTTAGTATTATTATTAAACCCCAACTGTCTACCATATCTTCCATCAAATTGGAAGTGAAAGTATTGCTAATTCGTACTTACAACTTATTATCTCTACTTACCAATACCAATAATTTTCCACCACTTTTTTTGATTGATGGGTTTATTATTAAAATATGATTTTCATGAAAAAATTATGCTTCTATAATGGTAATATCTTATCAACCTTCTTATTATTCAGTATTTTGGTAAATAATAACGACGCTCATGCAAACACATGGACTACCAGCACCATGAAGCAATGTGATTTTATTACTTTTACTTGGAAGGTAATACAAATATATTTAATGAAAGTATATTATAAATTTTTGATACAGTTTTTTTCCAATAGTACATTTTTATTATAAAATGTGGGAGATTGTTGAGAATAATACTCTATCTCTTTGTGATGATTTTGATGCTCACAAATACCCTTAATTTTTATTCTTATGATTTTACTTTAAGTGTATTTCAGGAATTTAATATTCATTATATTTTTATTTCTCGAAGAAATTTTTATGTACTTGAACAAGGAAAATTAATTGCAAAATTATTTAGAAATATGTTTTAGCATGTTCGGGAAACACCATTAATACCCTATGATGAGAAGCGTTGCGTAAGGATGAAATGTAGTGTTTACACTATGAGATATCAGAAAATTATGGTAAAATAATCATTCGTCATCAGCAAAGTATGAAGGAAGGAACCCTATGTTTGGAAGGAACCTTATTTTTGAAAGGAACCTTACATTTGAAAGGAACCTTATGTTTGGAAGGAACCTTACGTTTGGAAGGAACCTTACGTTTTGGAAATCAATACAGTATGGAATAAAGTCATTTATGTAAGTATGGAATGATAAGTGTTTTTCTTAAAATTATGGTTCATCAACCATACTTTTGTGAACAAACATACGTTTGAAAGATAATGATTAATGTATAGTTTATCAACCTTACATTTATGAAAAACTGTATAATTGATTGAAAAGTATGTTTAATATACAGTAAGTTTTATAGTTGAAGAGAAACGTTTGAGAACAACCTTACGTTTGAGACCAACCTTACGCTGTGAAACTTATATTCGGAGAATGTGTGCTATGCAGTACAACCCTACATTTGACATACGATGATTAAATTACAACAATATTAAATAATCAATATTTATGTTGATTATCAGGCTGATTTTAAGACAGATTAAAAGCCCAAATTTAAATTGAGTCTTTGACTGATTCAAATCTGTTTATCCGTGATTCAAATGATCAATTTAAGAGGATATTTTCATGCCAAATTTTCAGGGGAGTTATGAATTCTCTGCTATTAAATCTTTTGAATATCATGATTCTAAAGGAAAATTTTTTTGTATCTAAATTTAAAAGGAGAACACTCATCTTTATTCTATATATATGAGTATTATTTTGTTTTCAAAAGAAAAAGGGACAAATTATTATAAAGATTTACAGATCTATATCAAATATCTTTTTGTGAATCAACTACTGTTAATGTTGCGATCGACATTTAAAGATACACTACAACTTGATCAGATCAAAAATAATTTTACCCAAAGACCACTATTTATTAAGACAAAGATCCATCTACTATAAATTGTGTGCTTTTGAAACTGTAAAGAGAAATTCGGAATGTATTTTCAATGAAAAAACACTCTTTTATATTGAGTGATTTTCTTCTCATTCTAAGATGTGTATTCGATTCTGTGTATGAAACAGAAGGCTCTGTTTAGCTTTAAGTTTGTAAAGGTGTCAAATGCATGTACTCAATTGTGGAGTGGTATGTTGATTAGGTGACCAGATAGTGAGAATCACCAAGCTCGTGTAGTAGAGCGTTGGAGGAGTGGACTACGAGCCTTATGTTCCCCAAACCACTATACATCATGAATCCCATGCTATTTATATTTCGGCTGCTAAATATTTGATATAAAGATATAATGAAAAATCATGATCATTCCAAGAAATTGAAAAAGGTACAATTCACCCCCCTCTTGTGCGTATCTAGTATAACCCGATCCAAAAATCGGTATCAAAGGTGGAACTTTTGTTAATTATATAACAAGATAAAAGTTTTAAAGGATTATACATAGATAAATTTGGTTGATACAATAGAAGGAATGTATATGGTTAGAGCTCCATACATCAATGGTGAGAATTACAGATGCTGGAAATCAAGAATGATAATCTATTTGAAAAACCTAAGATACAGAGTCTACTCAAAAATATTGAGTCCTTATGATAAAACAGAGAAACCTGAAACATGGAGTGCAGCTGTAGAAACTGAGTATGACCTGAGTTGAAAGGCTATGAATGCAGTCATATTTGGTATAGGACCATACGAGTTTAATAGAGTATCTCAGTGCCCAAAAACGTATGAAATGTGGTCGATAATTGCAGTTGCTTATGAAGGAAATTATAATGTCAAACAGATGAGGTATGCCACTGCCAAACTGAAATTTGATACGTTCTAGATGTTTGAAGTCGCAATCATCACCCAAATGAATGGAATATTGTTAGAGATTGTCAAAAATATAGCTGCTTTAAGAGACCCAATCAAAAAAGATGATCAAGCCTTGAAAGTACTGATAGTACTGCCAACTAGATGGAATTGAATTTATGATGATATCAGACAATCAATTACTATTAAATATTTAACAATGAGAGAGTAAATTAGAAATCACATGATGTATGAAGCTGAGATGAAGGATTAAGAAAACGATCATGATGTTCTGATCATGATAGAAGACACTGTGTTAAAGGTGTCATCTCAAAGCAAAAGTAGAACGCTTAAGTAAAAAAGAAATAAAGGTGAAATAAGAATGTTCTGATTCATCCAATTCAGATGTGGAACTGGCTCAACTGGCCAAAAAATTTAGTAAGTTTTATAGAAAGATGAATGGTTTTAAAATGTTTTTCAAAATAGAAGAAATGGAAGTCAGATGCTATGAGTTCAAGAAGATGGTTCATGTTCGACTTGACTATACACAACTAAAGGAAGACAATAAAAATACATTCTTCAAGAGAAATGATTATGAACAGAAAGAGAAGAAGTCAATGAATGCAACATGGAGTGTATCTGAAGACTCTAGCAGCTCATTAAAGTCATATTCATAAAAGGAGGAAGAAAATATAAAAGCCAAATATATGCTTTATGGAAGAAACTATTGAGGAAGAATCATATTATTCTTCTAAATCTAATTATGAATCAAGCTATTCAAATGATAAACCTGAATCTTACTGCAAAATAATGGACGAAAAATATGATTCTCTATTTAAGAAACTCAAATAATTAAAGAATATTCATAATTTTATTTTAGGAGAGAGATATGATCTGGTAAAACAACATCAGAAATTACTAGAAAAATATTACTCAATAAATATAAACAAAACAAATCATGAAGCTAAAAGAAAAACAATACAAACTGAAGTAGAAACATATAAAAGTGATGCTCTTATTTTTTTAAAAAGGAGAAAATACACTAAATGAATTTCTTGGAAAGAATGTGATTTGAATGGAAAGATATGGAAATGGAATTAAAGGTGAAAAAGCTAAACTGTACAAGAATTACTGTTTTTCAAGTAATAAAAAAGTAGTCTGCAACTATTGTGGTGAAAAAAGACATTTATCCAAGAATTTTTATATAAGGCAACGCCAGATAAGTGGAATAAAGAAATCCTTTTTTCCAACAATTTATATGATTCTCTTTATTTTATAAAAACAAAGCAAGGCTGGATTCCTAGATCTTTACTAGCTATCACATCTAGACCCAATAAAATATTCTTACCAAATCAATCGGTTAATATGCCTTTGTAGGAAGCAGGTGAAATAATCCAAACTACCATATGGTATATGGATAGTGGCTACTCCTGACATATCAGTGGAAACTCGTCGAATTTCATATCTTTAACACAAAAATATAGAGGACTAGACACACTTTGTGACAATGCCAAAGGAAAGATTATAGGAATTGGAACAGTTGGAGATCCAGGAATTGTCTCAATCAACAAAGTACTCTTTGTACAAGGATTGAAACACTATCTGATAAGTATCTCTCAACTCTATAATAATAGTTATATTGATGATTTTTCGAAAAATGGTTGTTCTATTCTCAAAGATAAATTGCTTAAATTTAGAGCACCCAGAACTGATAATGAGTATACCCTGGATTTAAATTTCTTATGTAAACAACAAGTAAACTGCTTAACTGCTAAGATAAATAAATCTTGGATCTGGCATAGAAGTATTTGAAAACGTAATATATACGCTTTTCATAAGTTATCTATGAAAAAATTAGTTTTTTATTTTCCTAGTCTCATGTTTGAAAGTGATAGATTTTGTGATGCATGTGAACTTGGAAAGCAGCACAAATCACCCTTCAAATCAGTTAACAAAATTGCTACAACTAAACCTCTAGAACTCATCGATATGGATTTTTTTGGACCTTAAAGGGTTGAAAGCTTGGCTGGTAAATTCTATGTATATGTTTTAGTTGATTACTATTCTAGATTTACTTGGATTTTTCTTCTAAGATATAAAAATTAAGCTTTCAAAATATTTGAATGTTTTTGAAAAGCTGTTCAAAATGAAAAAGGTTTTAAAATAATTTAATTAAGAAATGATCATGGTGGAGAAATTGAGAATCTAAAATTTAATTCCTATTGCTCAAATATGGGTATTAAACACACCTTCTCTGCACCAAGAACACCTCAATAGAATGTAATTGTAGAAAGGATAAATAGGACTATTCAGGAAATGGCTAGGACCATGCTAAATGAATACCGTCTTCCAACCTATTTACGGGCCGAAGATGTACATAAAACCTGCTATATAATTAATAGAGTTTTAATTATTCCAATTTAAAAAAGAAATCCTATGAACTATTGAATATTAGAAAACCTAAAGTAAATTAATTTAATGTTTTTGGATGCATGGTTTACATATTAAACCTCAAGGATAATCTTGGTAAGTTTGATCCAAAATATGACAAATGAATTTTATTAATATAATCTGCTAATTCAAACGATTATAGAGTGTTTAATAAAAAGTCAAGGATTGTTGAAGAATCAGTTCATGTGAAATTTGATGAATCTCATCCCTTTTAGAAAAGGAAAGACTAAATTGATGAATCTGACTCTAATGACAACATGAGACTTGAGAACATGAAAAATTATTTTGAAAATAATATAAATGAAATTCAGTCTAGTTCAGAAAAACATGACACAGAAGAACCTATAAGTGTACTACCTAGAGAGTCAAGAACACTAAAGAATCGCCCGTTAGAAACGGTAATAGGAGACTTAGATACAGGAATAAAAACTAGAAGGAACATTAGAAATCTTGTTGAGTTTTCTGCCCTTCTATCCTAATCAGAACATAAAATTATAGAATATGCCTTAATTGATGAAAGTAGGATGATAACAATTCAAGAAGAACTAAACTAGTTCAAAAGAAATGAAGTTTGGAATTTAGTTGAAATTTCTAAAAACTACTCTATTATAGGAATGAAATGGGACTTTAGAAATAAAAATCATGATCTATGAATAATAACTAGAAATAATGAAAGACTATTAGTTAAAGGATATAATTAGAAAAAAGGTATATATTATGATGAAACCATTGAACCTGTAGCTATATTAGAATACTTTATAATCTTTTTAGCCAATGCATCTCATATGAACTTTAAATTATTTCATATGGATGTTATATCTTCCTTTATTAATGGTTATTTATTAGAGGATATTTATGTTGAGCATCCTCCTAGTTTTGAAAATTCAAATAAACCAGATTTTGTGTTTAAACTTACTAAAGCTCTTTATGGTCTTAAACAAGCACCTGGAGCTTGGTATGAAAGATTATGTTCTTTTATTTTGAAAAATGATTTTACTGTTGGAATATAATTTCCAATATTATTTAAGAAAAATGTCAATTATAATATTTTATTAGTTCAAATTTATGTTGATTATGTAATTTTCGGTTCAAAAAATAAAAATCTCCGTCATGAGTTTTCAAATTTAATGCAAAATGAATTTTAAATGAGTATGATGGGAAAATTAAATTTTTTTAGGACTTCAAATTTTTCAAAAACATTTTGGAAAGGTTTTAAATCAAAGAAAATACATTATTGATTTACTAATGAAATTTGGACTTGAAAACAGCAAGACATATTCAACTCCTATGTGTACTAATATAAAACATGATTTGGATGAAACTAGAAAATAAATTGACAACAAGTGATATAAATGTATGATTGGTAGTTTATTATATCTTACTACTGGTAGGCCAAATATAATGTATTCAGTATATCTTTGTGCATTATTTCAGTCAAATTTTAAATAATCCCATTTAACTGCTGTTAAAATAATTTTTAGATATTTCAAAGTAACTGTTTCCTATCTCTTATTTATCGCTAAACGTATAATTTCAACTTAATTTCATATTCAGATGTATAATTTGGGAGTTTTAGATTAGGTTGAAAAAAAACCTCAGGAACTTTTCACTTTTTAGGAAAATATTTAGTATCATGGTCTAGTAAGAAACAACACTCAGTTTCCCTGTTAACTGCCGAGGAAGAATATGTATTTTCTGGAAGTTTCTATTCACATGTTTTGTGGATGAAAAACACACTTATGGATTTTGTAAAAAGTTATAATTGTGAACCTATTTTATGTGATAATCCAAGTTCTATAAATATTTCAAAAAATTTTATTAATCATGCTAGGACTAAGCATATTGATATCAGACATCATTTTCAAAGAGACCATGTTTTTAAAAAGGATATATTTTTATAATTTGTAAGTAAAAAAATTCAATTAGATGATATTTTTACTAAACCACATTCCACTGCATGGTTTGACATTATTGAGGGGGAGTTTGGATTATTGAATTTTAAGTATTTTTTTTAAAAGTAGTTTAGTAACATATTTTTCAAATTGTACAATTTTGTTAATTTATGTTTTTATATTTTTCCTTTCCGTGAGAGATTTTAATATATTTTAAAATTTATGCAATAATTAGTATGTACGTAATGACACGGGAATCAAGGATGTCAGAAACCGTTTCAAATTCTAATCCCGTTCATTTATCTCAAAACCCTTCAAAACCTCGAAAACATTTTCCACTCTTCTCTCATGCACTAGAAACTTTGAAAACATAGTCCTTTTGAACCATCAGATGAACCTGATATTAAAGAAATATCTATCTTTTCAGAACATAGAATAGATGTTTAGTGGAAAATATTAGGAGTTTCTATATCAGGTAGAAATTCATCATTTCTTTATATCGATATAGTTTAATCTGAGAACCGATGAGGATTCAATTGTTACTAATATTGAAAATTGATATTTTTCAATCTCATCTGTAAAAATTGCTCGAATTCTTAACTTCCCTCATGAAGGATTTTTTCATTTTGATTTAATGAATATTGGTGATATTGTGCATAATTCAGAAGTTATGATGTCCTTTTTGATTGGAAATAAATCTATAAATAAGGTGTTTGTGAAGGATTTTGAACCAGATCAGAAGATATTGGTTAAGTTTGTGAAAACTGGTATTGCACCTAGAATGTCTGAGACGAAAAATATTTTTTTCCAAGATATGAATATAATTTTTTTTCTGATTAGTGATATCAAATTGAACTTTCCAATATACATGGTATGGTATCTCAGTTACAATTTCCAACCAGAGGCAAGAATGAATTTTTAACCTTTTGGAAGATTCAGCTCAAAAATTCTACTTGAGATAGATATGGTAAGATAGGTTGATGATCGGGTGGGATGCCACAATAGCAACATATTCAAGAATGGTACATTGAGAATAATTGGATTTTTATGGAGAACTATCAAAGGCATGCTACTGCCTATTGTAGCTGAAAAGAATTATAAAAGTGCTCAGGCCCAACATACATAATCAAAGGAAGGACAAGCTGAATCAAGAGTCAGTGTTGTATCAAGAAGACTATGGTTTGAGGATATGAAAGTATTTTAAGAAAGAATTCAAGAATTAATTCAGTTCAAAAGGACCAAGGGACCTAATCCTGTTGAATATCCTGCTGTAACTTCGATATTTTTGACATATGGTGATCTCTTAGGCTATAAGTTTGTAAGAGAAGCTGCAGTTGAAGTAAAACTAGTAATATAAAAAGAAGCTGAGATATTGTATGGTGAAAGAGAAGTAGTGGCCCATACTCAAATTGATCAAGTAGAGGTAGATCAATAAAATATTGTTTTGGAAAAACCAGTGATAGAGGAAGACGATGTATATGATGCTCATGAAAATCAACCTCCATCACTTGAAAACTAGGGAGATAATGATTCTGAGATTCATACTGAGGTACTGAATGAGATTTTTTTTGTGGATGATTTTGGGAAAGGCTCGGAGGAAAAAAGTGTTGAGAAACCAATACAGGGAGGGGATGATGAAAAATCAGACGCTGAATCCTTTCCATTAGTGTTTCTCCATCAAGATGAAGCTGAAAATGATAATCAAACATTGGGTACATCAAATTCAGTAAATAATTATATAGAGTAACTGAATATAAAATTTACTGAAGCTAAAAAAGAGAATGCTTCTCTACAGAAAGAATTAGAAAAGGATCTTTAAAATTTTCAAAGGCTAAAAGAAAGTACTGTTTCTAAACAAGAAGTTGAATGTTTTTAAATGGACATGTTAAATGAAGTTGCAAAGTAGAAATCAGATATGGTTAGGAAGAATGATTTAATGGAATTTATATCTTTCATGGAGCAACCATTTTCATATGTCAGAACCAGTGAGGCTAGTACATCGGGTACTTCACTATATTCAATCCAATGATTTCAGGCTATTACAGTGGTCATAGTGAATATAAATGCCCAACGGGAGGGCATATAGTGCAAGAGTGCTCCATTGATTGTGTTGTTAGATAATTAAAATTTTCTAGTTGATTGGTTGACTTCAAGTGAACCAGGAATTTGAATTGTGATGAATAAGTTCATAGAAAGGATGACTCTTTTTATGGAGAAGGAAGAATGACATCTTGAGTTTTTCAGAGTAAATCAAATTGAAGATATTAATTTTCTAAGGAATGTTAAGATCTAATATTTAGTTGGGAGATAGATTGTTGAGAATATTGAGGGAACAATTGAAAGATATCAAGGAAATAGTTTAGAGGAGATGAACCCTGTCTCACACTCTTATCCAAACTTGATTCTTGTTGTTTTTCATTCCCAAATTTATAATTCTATGAAATATCTTTACTTTTATATTTCAGGTTTTTAATTTGATTTACTATACTGTCTATGATTAAAATACAAGTAATCCAGATTCACATATTGATAACAAATTTGTAATATCATTTACTAATGTTTAGTTATATATTAAAATGTGTTATATTTATTTCTTCTATCATTCTTTTTTATATCACAAAAATGGGGAAAAATTAGGATAAACATAACATTATGTATTTACAATTTTATTATAATATTTTTTATTAAAAAGGGGGTGAAATGTTAAGACTTATCTTAATCTAATAAGGGGGTAAAATAAGTTAAACCTAATATTTTATATACCATTAAAAAATTCAAAACTATATGTAATTAATTTTTTATGTCTATTTCATTGGTTATTTTATGGGTTTCGTGATCATTGAAAAGGGGGAGATTGTTGAGAATGTGTTGTTTTCAAAAATACATTTTTATTATTATAAGTGGGAGATTGTTGAGAATAATACTCTATCTCTTTGTGATGATTTTGATGCTCACAAATACCCCTATTTTTATTGTAATGACATTACATTAAGATTATTTAAAGAATTTAATATTCGTTATATTTTTATTTCTGGAAGAAATTTTTAAGTATGTGAATAGTGAGAATTAGTTTCTAAAGTATTTGGAAGACGTTTTTAGCGTGTTCTAGATACACTGTTCAGACCAAACATTGAGAAGCTTAGCATAAGGATGAAATGTGGTGCTTACTCAATGAGATATAAGAAAGGTATGGTAAAAATCATACTTTATCGACAATGTATAAAGGAAGGAACCATACTTTTGGAAGGAACCATACATTTGAAAGGAACCTTACATTTGGAAGGAACCTTATGATAGGAAGGAACCTTACGTTGGGAAGGAACCTTACATTTGGGAAATCATGAAATTATAGAAGAAGGTCATTTATGTATGTGTGGAATGATATTTTTGTTTCTTAAATGTATGGTTTATCAACTTTACTTTTGTGAACAACCATATGTTTTAAGTCTAAAGATTAATGTATAGTTCATCAACCATACTTTTATGAACAAATATAAGATTGATTGAAATGTATGGTTTATATAACCTATATTTGAGAGTTGAAGAGAAATGTTTGAGAACAACCTTACGTTTAATATTAACTATACGTTGTGAACCATATGTTCAGAGAATGTGTGCTATGTAGTTCAACCATATTTTTGACGTTGGATGTTAAAATTACAACTTTATTAAAGCAACAGAATTTATGAAGATTATCAGGCTTGTTTCAAGCCAGATTAAAAGCCCGAATTTAAAGTGATTCTTTGACCACTTCAAATCCGTTTATCTGTAATTCAATGGATAAATATAAGAGGATATTTTCATGCCAAAATTTCAGGGGTGTTACGACAACTCTGCTATTCAAACTTTTGAATATCATGATTCTAAAGGTGAATTTTGTGGATCTAAATTTAAATGGTGAATGCTTATCTTTATTCTATATATACCTATAATATTTTGGTTTCCAATGAAAAAGGGATGAATTATTTTGAAGATTTATTGGTCTACATCATATATCTGTTTGTGAGTCAACTACTGTTAATGTTGCGAACCAAATTTCAAGAGCTGCTACATCTGGATTGGCTTAGAACAACTTTTACCCAAAGATCATTATTTCTGAAGATAAAGATACATCTACTGTCAATTGAATACTATTTCAATTGTGAAGAATAATTTGGAAAGTATTTTCAATGAACAAAATACTATTTTATAACGAGTGATCAGATTCTAATTCTAAGCTATGTATTCAATTCTATGAATGAACCATAAGGCTTTATTTAGCATTAAGTTTGTAAAGGTGTCAACTACCTGTACTCTGTTGTGGATTGGTATGTTTATAAGAGGACAAGATAGTGAAAATAACCATGCTTATGGAGTAGAGAATTGGTGGAGTAGACTTGGGGCCTTCTATTCCACGAAACATTATTCATCGTGTGTCCGGTGCTATTTAAATTTCCACTGCAAAATCATTGATATAATGATAAAAGGATAAATCATGATTATTCAAAGAAATTGAAAAAAGAACACTTCACGCCCCTCTTTTTCATATCTAGTATAACTTGATCCAACATAAATAAGATTTAATAAATTATTTGGTTGTATTTATTATTATTTACCTTTATTTTTATCATTCCTTTATAAAATGAAAAAATTATTCATTCATACATATGACCAGCCATATATATGTATGATGTGATTCATCCTTCAAGATTTTACAGTTGTGGATGACTATAAATAGGTATATAGTGAATAAATATGCGAAATTTTTCATCATTAAATTTTTTTATAATATGTAACCATTTTCATAGTATAAGGGCCAAAACATCCAAATTGAAATTATCATGAACAATAAAACAATTACCACTATGAGATGATTATTTTAAAAAGTAATATTTAATAAATAGGTATTTAATATTTTAAAAGTGGGTCATATATGATATTTTTTCATGAAAATTATATGGAATTATAATTAAGATTAATTCATTATATAGGATGTTAGTTTTCTTTCAAAGAAAGTGGAACTCTATGAAAGGTTTTTAAGTTATAATCTCATTATTTATCGGGATTGTTTTTATTATGTTTCTGATGATGAAATTCCATGATCTACATATTAATAATATGAAGATTTTTTTGATCCTATTATTGTTTCTACCGATTCCATTTTTTACTTTAATTTTTATTTCATTATGTTTTTAAGAGATGAACATAATGTTTTTAAGGAAAATTTTAATTATTTCTCTTTTGGGTTGAAAATCCATTTTCTTCAATGCTGATGTTTTCCCTAAAATGTTTTCCATAATGCTTTAATGTTCTTCTAGTCATGTTTATGTTTTTCTCCCAATGACTTAATTTTTTAAAAATGGTTTCAATGTAATCTTCTTATGATTTTTTGAATGGGGTTCTTTTTGACTTTTTACAGATATTGTGAAAGGGATCATTGGTTTTACATACATGGAAAGAATGGAATTTAATAATTTTATCATTGTTCTATGATTTAATGATTAAATTAAAATTTTCCATGGTCCATTTCAATGAAAATTCAACAATTAATATTTGTAATATTTTTTGAATTTAAATATGTGAATTCCAAACGAAATAGTTATTTATCTCAAGAAATATTCAAAATATATTTTAATGGTTTTTTTCTTAGATTTCATCATTTGATGTTAATTATGATCATTTCAGATATAATCCAATGATACCATACACATTTATTTGATAGGTGGAATATTATGCTGATGATTTAAGGATGATTCTATGAAACAAATTTCTTTTCTATGGAGAAATTATTCAATGAAAAAAATTTCATTCCCATAGGTTATTCTATGATGAAAGGTTTATCAAAATAATTTAATTTTCATTGGTTATGGTATTATTAATGTTATATAATCTCGTAGAATACATATGTATGATTTTTATTATGTGATTGGTGGGACCAAATTATATAACCCACCAATGAATTAGGTAAATATGGATATCTTCTAAGATAAAAACAAAATGAAATTAGAAGTGACCATATTTTAGTAAGGAACTATGTCATGTATGAGTGTATTGGGAGTGACCTAATAGTACTATGATGGTTTTGGGAGGGAACTATATCCACTATGAATGTCTTTGCAATGACACTTGACTATTATAGAAATTATATTCTCTGCATACGTGTATTCAAAAAATATGTCTTATGATAATTTTATGCTCTCAGGGATAATGCTCTTTGACTCCATTATGAATCATAACTAATTAATTTACATGATTTATTCTAGGACATATAATTATTATATATGATATGTAGGGTATGGTTTTTAAATGTTATGAACATGATCTCATACCCTTATGCCTATGTTATTATTATGTGATCATAGATATCTCCCTTCTTAACCTTATTGGGAATATATGTTGATGATTTCCTATGTCTCCTTTCACTAGGTTCTGAACAATGGTATTAAGTATGATACATATAAGAGGGGTTCTATTTAATGAAAAAATAGTGGGCGATGACCTGGCTCACTTATGGAATTATTTTTATGTATATAAGTATCCAAATAACTAAACCTATACCATTACTGTGTCGATCATTATGTTATGTCATGAATATTTATTTAATAAAATGTAATATCTTTTTATTAAAAGCATGAGTCTCTATTGTGAATATTACATCAAGGTTTACTAAACCATTAGAAAATAAAATGTGTATACATTTTCAACAACCCTTGGATGATCATATACATATGAGAATATTCTAAGTTAACGTAAAAATATTATTGTGTTTTTCATTTAAAAGATCTCTATCTTGATACTATAAGTGAATTATTTCTTCGAATAAATTCATCATGGGGTATTAACCTTAAAAATAATTGGTCGATTATATATCAACCATCATTCTACTCTATAGTGAGTGTGCCACTACTTCCCATTTGGGTTGAATAATCCAGGGGATATGCTTCGATAACTATCATATACTTTATGAACTATTATAAATGATTTGAATATATTATGACTATGAATGACCTTTGATTAACTGAAGGTTTAATATTTTGAAAATCTGGTGTCATGTTTTATAAGTCCTATAAATTAATTTTCATGATTGATCCTGATATTATAATATACTTTGTGGTCATGATAACCATTTTGGTTTTAGGAATGGAAATAAGATAAAAAGATGAATTTGTGAGGGTGAAAAGAATTATCAAATTTTGATGTATATTATTTGAACATAAACATATGAATTAATTTATTTAATTAAAAGTGTCATAGATTTTTAATTAATATATTCAATGATTATAAGTTTAATTAATAGTGAAATCCTTTAATAGTAGAATGATCACACAAAATGTCTGTAATTCTTCTTTGACTGATGTTTATGGGATACCAATTGTAAAACATGATATTCTCCCACTAGTAGAATCCAATGTTTTTTTGGTCATGGGTTGAATTAATTTACATAAATTTCACATATATTGTATACTACATGAAGTCACAATCAATATTCCAAACTAGGTTATGATCCTCTGTTGGTGTGATCATAAATATTAAATTCCAATTGAAATTTCATCCATTTTATGGGAAATTATTCTTATTAAAAATGGGTGTTTATCTCAAATGGTAGAGAATAAACTCATCATCAATAAAATTAAAATTAAGTGGGAGTTTGTCAATGTATCTCCGGAAGAGTTTTCTAGTCTTCCACTGAATCAAGATGTTGAATTCACAATAAAACTCATACCTGGTGCTACACATATTTCAAAGGATCTATATAGAATTCCCTCAATTGAGTTACATTAATTTAATAAGAAACTACATGAGAATATATACAAAGGAGTTATTCATCCATGTATGTCACATTGGGGTGAACCGATAACATACTGAACATATATTTTCGGGGGTACCACATCGCAACACTCAAGAAAACAGAACCTTGGAGTCATTATTACATGGAGTTGGTGGTATAACTATAGTGTTTCTATGGGGGTTGACTCCATTCCACAGACCAAACTATTGTGTTATAGTTACATCGACCATATATCATGTTCTATATAATTTCCAATAGTGCTATTTGTAATGGTAATCACCACGGTGTCTTAGATCGCACAGTATATACTATTCCACACTGGTTTTGTGTGAGTAGTTGTACCTTTAGGCATCTAGGGTTATGAATTTTATTTTTCATTTTCAATGATAATTTTTGTGTCGTCTTTTTAATGTTCAAAGAGATTTTTTAGCGATTAGTAATGGGAATGAAATTACTATTTATACCCCATTCATTCCCCTCACTCAGGGCGGTTTCAATGACCCTAATTACTACTATAATATCTAGTACATTCCATAGTAACCCTCATTTTAGAATGGTGGTGGGTGTCTACACTTCAACAACACTTCTTATGTGGAGGTGATCTCTTAAAATATACCACTTTACCATTGTTTTCCACCCTACACCATAGTGGACGAGTTTTATACACCTCCATGCCAAAGTGGCGTTATTTCACATTGTGGCATCACATATTTCCAGCAGTATTCAATGTTTCTCATTGTGAACCTATTGATAGTGTATTCAAATAGTTTTACCAAGTTTTGTGGATTTTGAAGCTAATAAAATTATTAATACCCTATTATTATAATATTTTTAATTGGATCTCAAATTATTTTTTATATCTGGATTTGGATTTTGATAATATTACACTGAAATGTCATGGGTGTAATGAAATGTTCATGATGGTCTATTGATTTTCAAAACAGCGTTCTTTAAATAAAATCATTCATATTGGTGATATTTTAAAGAAATTTAATGTAATGAAATATTTTTTTATTGAAATGAGATCCTTCATTGAATATTCATAAAACAATTTGATAATGGTTTTTGACCATAATTATATGAATTTTGATGAAGACCTTTTTATTTTAGGATTTGAAAAAATGTAATGTGCTTTTGATAATAAGCCTATGAGGTTGTTTTTTGATGTGAAATTAATTATTCCTAACTATTAGTGAATGAAATTATATTTTAAATAGTTTTTGAACCAGTGCTATCCCCTAGTAATTTTTTTTCATTTACCTTAAAAAACATGGAAGTCTTTGTAGTTTAGTGGGAAGAACACAAAAAAGATTATACTAGCTCTACCTAGAAATGGAATGTCAATAAAAAAATAATCTTTAAATGTTGGTAGGGATATTATTCCTCAGGGATATTATCATTTCATACATAGAGGTGTTACTTGGGAACATTGGAAGCCATAATTCATAAATATATTTCAGAGTGGTTGGAAATATTAATCCTTATTCTCTTAACCATGGTTCCATGATTAAAAATCAATTTTCTTACCTCGTTATATATCTGTTTTACTCATTTAGTTTTGTGCGAAATTATTATTTATTCAATATTATGACAAATATTTTATTCCTGTCTATTTGAAAATGATGCTTGTTTATTCCTTTTTTGATGGAAATGTTCTTGTACCTTTTTTATAATAGTCATTGAAAATTATTATTCAAGAATATGTTGACATTAAATTTGAATTTTTTTCATTATATGTTCTATATAAAAAAATACATAATGGTTTTTCATAAATGAAATTATTATTAATTGAATGGTGAAATACAACGATGATTTTGTATCAAATCCTTTTTTTTGAATTTGGGAATTTGTTGATTTCTATATGCGAGGTCTAAGTAGTTGAAAGTTACCACTCATAGGTGTAGGTTGCACCTAATATGAGAGAACTATGTGAGTTGGAATCACCCAATGCATTTTATAATCTAGTAGTTATACTAGGTTGTTTTACATTTTGGTGACTTGTATTAGGGTGGTTTGGAACCTTTTATCTTATGGATTTTTTTTCAAAACAACCATTTATATCTGTTAATTTAATTTTTATGGATTTTTTAGATCCATTTATATTTCGTTTTTTAGATTACAGGGTGATTTTTTCCGGCCCATGGGGATTTGGAACACCCTTCATGACATGTTATGGAAGAAATGACTATCAGTGTACAAGGATATCTAGGTTAGTTCATGAAAATAGGTATCATAGGTTCTCTATCCTCCTTGATTTTGATATGTATATTGGGAATGTATTTTTGGGATATAATGGGTATATTATGAGAAATATAATTTCTATATCTCATTACAACAAGATTTAATTTTTATTGGGTTGTTGGGAAAAGTGTTGTAGAGGGAACATGATGTTTTAATTCAAAATTTTTCTTTGGCTTTGATTTGGTTTCTTTATATCTGAATTTTTTTACTCTTGATAGAGTTAATAATCTCACATTTCATAACAAAATTTATCCTTGATTTCTAAATATTGCTTTTCCACTAAGAACATGTTTTAATTGACATGGGGAGAGAGTTTATGATAAACCACATCAAGTGAACCCTCTAGCTAATTATTACCTTGTATAGGTGGTTGTGTGTGCTGTCCAAAATTTGGGATAGTTTGAGAAAACTATTATTGATCATGATATAACGGTTTAACCCTTGAGGAATGATAATATAGGTTATTACATGATGTTTATTCATCTCAAACCACCATATTTTAGTGTACTAATGATCCTTATGAGGTGAATTAGGGAAACTCTTTCAGTTCGTAGAGATTCTTAATTCCATTTAGTTGAAATATACCACCATTAATAATAAAGGGGATAAAAAAAACTTGGTGGGAATCGATAGTTATGATAGAAAGGAATGTGGTCTTGGTGTTGAAATATTTCATGTATCTTTTCACATATCAATTTTATCTAGAGTCAATTATATTGGATAAATCATTAGGGTTCCTTGATGTTAATAATGTTAACTAAACTGTGATTCTGTCTACCATTCTATTTTTTTGATATTGTCCATATATTAATAGATGATATATCAAATAAGATGTTAATATCCCAAATATTAGAGATGGGTATCCAAGAATATATTCGGTATTAATATTTGGAACATAATATCACCTCATATAATGATGTTCTAGATAGATATTTGATGGTGGATTCCAACTTGTGTAGGAGGTCAGGACTGATGGGAGTTTTTCAAACTCCCAGATGTAGTTTCAAGGGTTTTTATAAAGGATAGGGGAAACATGATGGGACCTAT
This sequence comes from Viscum album, assembly GCA_963277665.1. Classification (NCBI taxonomy): domain Eukaryota; kingdom Viridiplantae; phylum Streptophyta; class Magnoliopsida; order Santalales; family Viscaceae; genus Viscum; species Viscum album. Next base: position 330,279,602 of record OY728158.1, read on the forward strand.
GGTCAAACAATAGTAGTGGACATTAGTATCTAACCTTAGATATAAATAAAGGTACTCTTACATACTATTTGTGTGTAATGGTTTGAGATAGAAAAATTTCTTTCTCAAATGAACCAAACAATTATAGCTATTTTGGATGATTAGGACATTTAGAGTTGGTGTTTTATGTTTTTTTAACCTCAGGTAGTGGTGTAGGATCAACAATATCGAGAAAAACTATGAAGTATCCATATATTTCAAAAATAAAGTAGTTTTATCCATGGAAATCAAGAATTAATATTCTACAAACAATGAAGAAATATCCAGTGGATGTTGATATGGTTCCTGCTATAGTGAGATGTAGCATTACCATTACATCATCATTTTTATATGATTTTTTGATATTTGTACCTCTCATTCTTTTTAATTAACCCATATCATGGAATTGTTTAATATTTATATGGAACTAATGTATTATGTTATGGATATTAGTATACATCCCATAATGATGAAAAATAAATTTCTCTGATACCCCTCTTAAACTTTAAATTTTTCGAAATTCAATGATGATTGAGACTTTTTGGTTTAGCATATAAAAACTATAGGTGTTATTATTTGTATAGAATTATTTATCAAAATTAATATTGCATTAAATGTTATCAGTAATGAGTTAATTTATTAGGAATAATGGAACTACTGGTGTCTTTTAAGAAGAATGGGACATGATGTAGTGTCATTCCAGACCACCCCATCTAGGTTTAGGTAGGAAGGAATCTGTGTTTTCCATTTAACTTGAGCATGAACCTTTTTATTGTGAACTTCCTCAAATTTTAATTCAATTTCCTAACATTGTTTCATCTGTATTTTTAGGTATTCCACTTGTGAGAGAGGTATATTTTTATGTTGACTTAGTACTAGGTACCTAGTCTATATCCATCCACTGCTACCCTATGTCGCTAGTGGATCTAAATGTGTTGATATATCAATTTGATGATCTTTTTTCCAAAGGATATATCTAAATTATTGTTTCACCATGGTAAATACTTATTTTTTTCTAATAATGTCAATGAGACTGTTCACCTTTGTGTTGAATATCAAAAAATCAATTGTTTCATAATCAAGAATAAGTATATATTTCTTAAGATAAATAATTTTTTGACTTATATGAAGAGTTAAATTAATTCTAAAATATTTAAAATTTGTATGGTTATCATATTATTAGAATTAATGAGTCTAACATTCCCAATCCATTCTTAAGAAATAGGTATGTCCATTATGAGTATATCATCCTTCCTTTTATTCTAACCAATTCTCCCACACTAATCATGTAACATATGAATAGTATTATCTATGGGTAATTTTAATCCTTTTGATTTATTTTTATATATGAAATCCCAGTTTCTGATAAGACTGAGGAGGACTATATATGTAATTTTACATTAATACTAAATATCATGAGAAACCACAAGATTTATTAGATTATTTTTAAATGTAAATTCTGGATATGGGAAGAAAAATTATTAGGACACAGGGATTCTAAACATGGTGTTTTAGTTGTTCATGAGAAGGTGAAAGATATTATGACCTAGGAGGAACCATGAAATGTCTTTAATATCCATAGTTTTTTGTCATGGTTGATTATTATTAACAATTTGTTAATTATTTATCTAATTTTTCTTCTACGATGATATCTCTTACTTAGAAAGTAGCAATGTTCATGTGGGATTATAAATATCAAATTTTCGTTGATGATATCAAGCATCAGTTGAATTTATCTATCATTTTTACTCTTCTACAATCTGCTGAGGTCTATTTTTTTTCATTAATTAATTGGGTTCAGATATGGGTTGTGTTAATATATTTGAATATAATTTGGTAGAATATGGTTCATGTCAGATTCAACTTCAAGAAAATAAACACCCCACTATTGTTCTTGAACATGAATCCATTATTCCTGATATAATGAGTTGGATGAATTACATTATTAGTCAAATGTTCAAACTGTAGTTTTATAATGAAAAACTAGTTTAATATAATATCCAAAATAGTTTATCCATTGAGAAATTTAGTGGTTGGAGTAACTCTAAAATATTTAATTTTACATTGCTAAAACTCATTGTAATGGGAATTCCATTACTGATGCTTTGAGTAGGAAAAATTCATTCCAAGTAGTGAAAGAGTATTTTGAAAAGTAAAAGTTGATGGACCTATTTTCTCACATAAATATGGGAGTCTGGGAAGTTGAGACTAAGATTACAATGGTTAGTGTTTATTTGAATTCCACGTTACACAATATTATTATTTAGGAATGACAACTCAATGGTGACTTTTGAGCCATTATATATTCCATTCATGTTGGGAGACTAGTTGTCAGTGTTATCAATCTTTGACAGTAATCCTATGATTATGGAACCAATTGTTTTATTCCTATTCCCATGAGTAAAGATATAATGGTGGATTTCATTGGTTATTAGTGGGATATACACCTTGGAACCCCAAATATGTTTTATGATATGGGGTGATATTTTTAGTCTTTATGTATTAAACATGTAATTTAAAATTTGTATTTCCTTTATTATACATATAAATAGGTTAAGGCTATGAAACATAATCCATCAGGTTTTCTTCAGCCCCTTCTATTTACTACATTAAAGTGGGATTAATTATCAAGGTACATTGTGGTTTTAATTCCACATAAACATCATGGTTAGAATTTTAGATGGGTGGAGATTGACTGAGTGACTATATCAGATAATTTCATTTGAAATCACTATACCACCAAGGATTAGTACATTATAAATTTATATATCCATGAAATAATTTTATTACATGGAGTTCTATTTTTGATCATTTCTTATAGATATCTCCAATTCACTTGTCCCATTTGGAGGGTCCTCAAAAAGGAAATGTGATTATAAGTAAAGTGGATTAGATCATTCCATAATTAAATAGATTACTAGATATAACATGTTATTCAGATTCTTGATGAAATTTTGTGAGCTTGTGTCCTTTAATTTGGGGTTTATTGGTATTTTTCTTTTGGACTGGTTGAGTTTTTGAATAATAAAATCTTCCAACCTTCCAAAATCAAGGGACCCATTGATGCCTTTCATGATCAACTATACAAATCTAATCATTAATAGTTTGAGATAGGGTATCTTAACACATAGGTCCTAGATTAGGTTAATAGATGATGAATATGATTTGATTGATATATTACTGAATGGTAATGGAATGGAGCTAGTACAAATCCTACTATGATTTTCCGAGACACCCTTTTGTGTTTACTATTTTCGATGTTTTGTTTCTGATAGTTTAACCATGGTTTGGTCACCAGTGGATTGGAAAAAAATGTAATATTGAACCATGATATGTGGGACCATTTTACTTTTTTCAAATTATTTGTAAGCGGTATTAACATTTAAAATTTAAACTATATCTAACATATACTCACAATGTGTTCCATCAGTCTCACCATAGGATGTATCTTTTTAATATGTCACATATCATAATATTGCAGAATATACATTTGAAATATGATTTATCCAATATAGATAATATAGTATTTATTATTGATTCTTACGTAAAGGTTATTTATATGAAATCCATACACTTGATTAAAGTATCATGGAATCATGGTTTTGATGATTATGAGACTTGGAAGCACATGGAATTAAAAAAGGAAAAATAGATTCAAATCTTGGATATGGTGTCTTCTTGTTAGGTTTTTAGGGGAATAAATATTTGATGGTGGTGGTAATTGAAATCTCCTGACCATATCATTCAATGGGTACCATGATAAAACAAATAACACCATGAAATAGAGGAGTTGTCTATGCATTGGATTTATTGTCAACAAAATAGTGTTACTATGGTGGTTGAAACCAAGATACAGAATATAAACCTCAACCATGTATCTTGTGACATATCATTCACTGTAGAGTGATTTTAGAAGGGATAATTCATGCTGTATTAGACCACAATATACCAGTAGTTCAATGTGAGTGTCAGGTGGATGGTCTAACATTCAGTCTTCTAGGGTTATAGATTTTTGATAGGCATTCATAGTGTTACTTCTAAGAGACTACATTTTGGTTAATTGAGGTATTTTGTGAGGGATTTCCAATATGGAGGAGACCCCTATTTTTACCCCTTTAACCCCTTGATGTAGACAGTTCAAAAGCTCTGGAGGACTACTATAAATCTGAGTCCACATCAAAACACACAACATTTCACTATGGCAGTGTGTGGCCACACCAAAATTACACACCCTACATTATGGTGATCTATTCCAATACATAACTACATTTTGGAATTACACCCTATGATATGGTGTTTAATTTCAATACACCTTCACACTGAAATGTATTTATTACACCATTGAGGCTCCCAAATTTCAATCAATACACCTTATTTACCCTTTCTAACCTCTCTTTATGGTTTAGTGATATTTTTACTAAGTTAGTTTGTTTCAAAATCTAATCATTTTATTGAAATCATTTGATGGTTATATTTTAAATTGGGTTTCAAATAAATATATATGTTTTTATTTGTGGTTTGATAAAAAGACTTATAAATGGCTTGGTGTGATGAAAAGTTCTTGATTGACTATAAATTTTTAGAAATGTTTTCGTGAAAAAAATGTATGCAAATTGACATGTTTTTTTATTAAATTTAAGGGCATTAAATATTTTTGATTTGAAATTTGTTGTTTTTCTGGATTTTTATAAAATCGATTTTCTAAATGAATATAATCAATTTTGTTAAAAAACATTCGATGATGTTTTTTGAAATACAGAAATTAGTTTTCGCTAAAAAAACCATTAATTTTAGTTTTTGAAATGAACGGAATGTTTTGAAATTGATCAAAATAAATTTTGTTTGAAATGGTTTATGAACTAATTATATCCCCTTATACATTGTTTCATTTACATTGATTCATATGGGAGGAAATATGGTTGAGTGGAAAGAGCACATTATAGGCATGCAATAGCTATACCTAGATATTTAATGATGATGTATACACAACTAAAACTACATGAGGTTAGGGATATTAGTCCTTATGGATCTTCTGCAATATATCCTTAGGGGTGTTCCTTGGGCACATTGGAATCCACACTTCTCATAATATGTGTAAGAATAATTGGAAATACGACACCCTATGTATCTTAATAATTGGTATGTAATTTAAAATTTATTTTCATGCCTTATTATATAAATGATTTACTCATATCAGTTTTGATGGAAATACAAATTCCTTCAATTTTTTTATAAGTGTTTTAAAATGGATATTTAAAAAAATATCTTATATTGTTTCTAATTTCATAGAAAATGTTTTTTACATTTATTATAATATTACTAAAAAATATTCGTTAAACAATAATTTCATATAAATATAAATTTTTTTACATACCATGTTTTATTTACATAATGATTTAACGGGTTTCCTAATATGTAAATCTTATTAAATGATTAGTAAAATGCTATAGGGATTGTAACTCACACCCTACGATTTCCTTTTTTAATTTTTATATTTACTTATTTAAGGTATAGGTAATGGAAAGATACCACTCTGGGGTAGATGGGGCATATGACTTGTGGGTCCTTTGGGAGTTGGTAGAATATGACGGAATGTGGCATACACCAGTTATACCACGTTCTCTTCCATTTTTTCGAACTTGTATCTGGATGCTATGGACCCTTTACTCCAATGGATTTATTTTCATACATAACATTTATATCTACCTATTTTCTTTATTTTTTAAATTTCATACAGAAATTATTTCTTATTTACCTTTTTCGATGCCATGGTGCTTTTCACAAGATCACGAGGATCAAGAATACCATTGGGGTATTTTTTGGGACGACACAAGTATCAATATAAAAGGGTATATTTGTTGGTTAACGACAACAAATTTTTATTTGTTATGAAGAAAGACAGATTAATGAGACCCTACATTTATTATCTGGAACATAACATGATCAAAAAATGAATAAGTACAACATTCCTTATATTGATGAATATTTTTGATCAAATAAATGAAGTTCAATAATTTTCCACGATTGATATTTATTTTGGATATCATCAATTAAGGTATAAAATGAGTAATATAACCAATGAAAACATTCTATTAATGTCATGTTCATGATGAATATAGAGTTGTGACATTTATTGTTTGTAATTCCCCCACTATCTTCATGTATTTAATGAAAAGAGTCTTCTGATATTATATTGATAAATTTCTGATAGTCTTTATAGACGGTATTCTTATATATTCAAAGACAATGGAAAAGAATGAAGACCACTTGAGGATTTCACTAAAGACGGAATGTAAGAATAATATGTATAAAATTTTTATAAATTGTGAATTTTGAAAAAAAAAGTTTTCAGTTCTTGGGTCATATATAATTATGAGTGGGTATATTGATGGATCCATCAAAGATGAATGTTATTAGATTTTGGCCAAGATCAAGAACTGTGTGTGAGATCCTTAGATCTCATTGTTTAAATAGATATTATTTATGCTTTGTCGATAAATTACAATAAATATATTATCTACTAACCAATTTAAATTAGAAAGGGGACAAATTCATTTTGATATAATGAAATGATTAAAATTTCATCACATTTTAGAGAAGGTTATTTAGAACACATATTATTACATTAGTATAATGTTTAAAAGTCTTCATAATCTTTAGTGGTTCATTGAAAAATGGTTTGAGATGCATCCTTCTAAAAAATGATAGATAAATAGCTTATTCCTCATGAAGATTTAAGGTTCATGAAACAAATTTCACTACTAATGATTTAATGTTATATGTTGGAATTGTTTCACTAAATATATGTAGTCATTATCTTTATGGAGAAATATGTGATATATATACTAATCATAAAATTGTAATTCGTATATTCTCTAAAAAAATAATGAATAATCCCTATATAAGGAGGATAAAGTTGATTAAATATTATTAAATCAAAACATATTACCAATCTAGGAAGGTGAAAATAGTTGTAGGTTCTCTTAGATGAAAGGATCAATCTAGATTATCTATAACAAGGATCACTAAAGGTCTAATATTTCAATATTTTCAAATTATGGGTCTTAAAATATTAAAGTATGTGGAGAATTATTATCTTTATCAAATCTGTGTTCAACCATCTATAAATCTAAATATTAAATAGGTATACAAGTAAGATATAGAGCTGCAATATAATATGAGAAATGTTTTTGAGTTCAACCTTGATTATTGAAAAATGACAATGGTCAAGAATTATGTATGTCTTCTGTGCATGTCATATTTTAAAAAAGAGTTGTGGGATGAGGATCATAGTTGATAATTATCTTTTCATCGTGGAATTATGAAGATTTATAGAGTTATTATTGAGTATTTATGGTGGGATATCTAAAGAGAGATATTTTTGAGTATATATCTTGATGCTCGGTATGACAGTAAGTTAATACTAAGATAAAAAATTCTAAGGTTATGTTTTAACCATTACCAATACCATAATAAAAATTCAAAAACACCACCAAGAATTTTTCCATTGGACTCCCAAAAAATCAAAAATCCATAATTATATTTGGGATTTAATTTTTCACCTTAAAACGTCAAAACACATCATTATTATCATATAAGTCTTATCACTTGATCATATTTAGAGAATATACATGAAGGAATTAGAATGGTTTGATAGAGTACACCAATTCATTGTGTCTGATCTAGATCTAAGGTTTAACATTATAGTACCCCCAGTTTCTGGTATGTAACACTTTCTTGATTCTCTTAATCGTTATAAAGTTAAGGGTGACGTATGGGAGAGTCGGGAGAACTCAGAATGATGTTTTGGGACAAAAGGGGAAGTCGCACGGGCAGCGCACGATTTGTCTAAACCATGCGGCCAAACGATGCGTAGTTGGTCATGGAGGCAGTAGCTTACTTACGTGCGGCACATGGTTTGTCTAACTGTGTGGCCAAACCATGCGAGAAGGGTGGCCGAGGCAGTAGGTAACGCACAGTTGGCGCACTGTTTGTCAAACCATGCGAACTAACCGTGCGGCCACTTAAATGAGATCCTATAAAGGTGGTTCTCATGCTTTTTTTCCTCTAAGTGCCTCGTTTATGCTCCTAAGTGGCCCTAATTCAGGATTTTGGTTCTCCTAAGGTCAAAGAGGGTTCCCCCATCATTCCAGAGGTGATCCAAAGGATTCTCTTGGCAAATCTATGGTGGATTCTTGGGGTATGTGATCGTTCTTGTTTGGATTCTCAGATCTACTCAGATCTACTTCTATTCTTCTCTCGGTATCTTAGATCTACGCCCATTATGGTTAAATCTAAGTGTGTTAATGCAAAAAAGATGATTTTGGTCTTGGTTGTGTTAGTACAAGACACCTAAAGAGGATCCTTGGTGAACCAGCCTGGTTTTCATGTGCATTCTTCGTTTGTTAGGGTTTTCATCAAAACCTTTGAGGTAGGAGGCTTCTCTCTCGACTCCTCTTATTAGAATTGACTGGATTAGTTTGAAATTGGGTTATTTTAGTGGAATTGATTGTGGAAAGCATGGAATAAATCTTCTTTACTGATGATTTATGGTATTAGTGAAATTGTGAAATCTTGGATAATTGTTGTGCAATTTTATTTGGCTTCTTGAATTTAAAATGATGATTTTAAATTTTAGAATTTCTGGAATTGAAAATGGTTTTATGAAAGGTGGGCTTTCAATAAAAAGGGTGTTTTATTGAAATATTTTGGTATTGAAATTGTTTTGATGAAATTGGTTTATTCTTTGGTTTTCAATAAAAGAACAGTTTTATTGAAATGGTTTGAATTGGTTGAACTCACTAGGTTTTGATGAAAATCGTTTTCAATAAAAGGTGTTTTATTGAAAGGATGGGTTTGGCATGATTTTTAGGAATATGTGGTCTGTGTCCATAATGCATATACGAGGCTTTGCTGAAAGATGACCTTGTTCTCGGTTCCAAAGGGATAATGGATCATGGTAAATATGGGTCTTGGTTGAAAGATGAACTTGTGCTCGGTGCCAAAGGGATAATGGAAAATGGGAAACAATTACCTTGTGATGACTTGGTAGATCGACAAGAAAATGCTCATGAGTATGGAACTCTCAGAACATAGCATGCATGGTTGATTTCACGGGTTTGTGAAATGGTTGGGTATGGAAAAAAGTAATGTTTGTGAAATGGTTCTTAATCTTGTTTGGTTATTTTTCTAGAAAAATAACTTGCTGGAAAATTGGTTTCAATTGCTCATGGAAATCCATTGGTTATGAATGGTTTTGAAAAATTGTTTATATTTAAATATAAATTTCTTTTAGGAAAATGTTTTAAATAAATTGTTTTTATAAATGTGGATAACTCTTATATCCTAGTGGCATGAGTAGGGAAGTCATTGGGTAAAACCTACTGAGTTTTATTCCCACCCCTTCTTTGGCACGTTGGTTCTATTGTAGATGCCATGTTCTGAGACATGGTTAATGGTAAAGCATCTTATTGTTAGTGGATCGTGGCGATGCTTGGGAGATGTTTTGGAGCTTGGAGCTTGTGGAGCACAGAGTTGTGGTGTCTTTTGAGAGTCTTGATTTGTTCATCCCTAGTGTACTTTGTTGGTTAGTTTGGTTTTCTGCTATTGTGTACGTGGATGCAGTTTGATATAAATGAAGTGTTTATTTGTCTTTCATTTGTTCATGATTCATATAGTGAATGTTGGTCATTCTTGGATGGTTTATGGGTTATTTCTTAAATGGTAAATTTTCCCCAACTTATATTTTAAACCCTTCGGCATTTATTGCCATCTTTGGAATCTTGGGGATGTCGCTTAAGGCCATAGTAATGACTTGTTGTACTCCCAAGCCAATGATAATTGGCTGGTCATTAAAATGGTATCAACCTGTTCAGTCCTTTCCTAACAAGTTGTCATCAATATTCTTGGTCTTGGAGTTGAAATTCATTCTTGTCTATTCCTTGGGTCGAAATCATAGACATGAGTAGGATTGTCAGAACCTGAAATGTATAGCATAAAAGGACATAGCTAACCCATTTATGCTGAACAACAAGTGACCAGGGTGTTGGGTACATAAGTATTTTGGATACACTTCTATAATGTTGGAAATATCATTTTCATGGGTTTAGCCAATGAGAGTAGTGTGACATGCATTGTAGAGGAATGACTTCCCACTCGGATTTCATATCTCATTGTGAGAACTGATTTGGGATTTTGTGCATGGTGACAATTTATGAAGAATTTAGAAATTGTTTTCATGTGAAAGACATTGAAAATAGGGTATTGGGTGTATTTTGAAAATGGGTTGATTTTCAAAGAGTATGTGGAATGTTTTCAAAAATGGTTGAACAATGAAAAAGGTTATTTTAGGAAAAACAATGTTGTGATAGATGATGTGATATAATTTTAATGCTAAGACATCAGTTGCTAGAGAGTGATATTGACAGAGTTTGTTGTTGGGTTAGAAAATGGCACCCGATAGGCATCGTTGAAACCAACCCTAAGAAGTTGTGGAAAATGTGGTTGCACTAGATCCACGAGTGAACCAAGAGCTAGTTTAGAGTATTGTCCAGGCTTTTCATGCTATGGATACGGGGAACCAGAGGAATGAACCAAGGCATGTGGATCATACCATCCAGTTCATGAAGCAAAATCCACCGAGCATTCAGGGTGATGATGAACCCGAGAACGCAGAGGTGTGGCTAAGTAAGATGAATCGTATCTTTGATTTCATCGACACAACAGTAGACCTGAAAGTAATGTTGGCGATGTATATGCTTGAGGATCATGCACGTCAGTGGTGGGATTTAGTGGTGCATGCTAAATTGGATGAAGGCCTTACATGGGAGGATTTTGATGAATTGTTCAAAAAACAGTTCTATCCTCACACATTCAAGATCCAAAAAACGATGGAATTCTTCAGCCTCAAAAAAGATAGTCTCTCTGTCACCGAGTATGTGTAACAACCCAATGTTTTTCAATGTATAATTACCTTCTTATATTTATGTCATAAAATCACAAAATAATGAACTACTAAGTGATAAGTGACCTTTAAACAAAAGTTTGTAACTTCAGTGTTTGGAATTTTGAAAATCTAACAAACACAGTTATGTTCAAGATTATTTTTTATAATGACCCATACATTACATAAATTGTTAATACTTCAAAATGGAAGCATACTTATTACAACACATAACAAAACCACGAAATGACCGTATAGGTATAGTGTCTTTTGAAACTGGGAAACATAAACAACTGGTTCATAAAGCGTCTACACTGTCTCCCATTTATTTCATCACATATATAGTCCCTTTTGGCATATCTTAATTAATAACCTTCTACCTGACCTGGGGAAATAAAACATACAAAAGGGTGAGCTCAAATTCTCAGTAAGGGTAAACAAAAGAAATATCAATCACATCATATTCATAAGAACATAACATTTTGGAAATCTTACCCTACAAAAGAGATCATAATTTCATAACATGGGATAAATCATGGTAGTGAAATGAAATCCCAATAATCATAACATAAAACATGAAACTTTTTTTCATACACACATAATCATAGAGAATCATTTCTTATTAGTCAAGACTCATTTCCAAGACTATCTTAGTGGACAAAGTCCATTTCTGAACCGAGTTCACTCCTCGTTTCATTCCTGTTTCACTGAACCGGTTTAACCGGCCGTTCCAACCATGTCTATCTCATGAGATATAAACTCTTTACCCAATTAATTGGAGGGAGATATAGGTCCCACCCATCTCATAATGATACCATTCTTATGTGTGCCACAAAATCATAAATCATACATCATTGCATAACCCATGTAATAAAAATGGGATTCTTAAACAACATGACATCATAAAACAATTCATATAAGATAAAGGAATTCATAAAAATAATTTCATCACAACATAATCAAATCAATTTAATATTAGGGATAGAAACAAAACCCTATATTATCTTAGATGGAAAATAATTTTGATAAAACACTTGAACTCCATTCTTGAGGAAAATATCCTTTCTAATTCAAAAACATTTTCCTTTCTTAACATGTCATAAAATTTTAAACTAAAAGAAGTTGATTAAAAATAAACATGAAAACTTGTAAAGGAATATTCTTGTAAATAATTTTTTAAAAAACCATTCATGCCGTATAAGTTAAATAAAACATTCTTCTCGTACTTTTTTCAGAAAATTAAAAAAGTGCCTCGTACGAACAATGAAAGAAGATTCCTTTCATATCTTTTACTATAAACTCAAAAAAGGGTAAAAATGGATTTAAAAAATTGTAGGTGGATGGAAATAATATTACATATTGAGGAAACATGGATGGGGATGATAAAATACACCCCAGTAAATACCAAAGTATAAACAATCTCGGATAAAAATGAGATTGTGATATTTCCCTTACCTTAGGTCCGATTTGCTTCGTAAGTGTCCGAACCTCCTGTATAATGATTTAAATAATGTTATTGACTTATTCCAGAATCATACTTATTGTTATTATATCATATATGGTCATATTCGTAGCTTCTTATTAGTAATATTTCATTACTACTTGTTATTCGGGTGTTTATTACTTTTTGTTCTTATGCATGTTTTGTCGAATAAATTATTATTCTTCTCTTTAGGTTATAGATAACTCATTTAGAGAATGGTATTAGTGTAATATATATATTATTAATTCATTCAATTCATTTATATAATCATTATGAAATGAAGATCATGTAGAACAAATCGCATCACATCATGGAGACGGTATTCCGTACGTACGCACGAGCGAGGATATCGTTCCAATGATCATGGAATTGTATTGGAGTGTATGTGTAGTATTTAAGAATAAATACCACTTTACAATAATCCTATATATTCATTAATTTCACCCTTATACCCATCCAAGTAAGGTGGTGGTGGAAAATAGATTACACCACGGCGTGGAGACGGTATTCCGTACGTACTCAAGCGCGGTGATTTCGTTTTCCATAGGATGGATAAGAGGTGAAATAGGGTTGTTTCATATTTATAATAACATATCAGTATATGAGTGATACTGATTTTACTACCTCATAATGAAACAACTAAAGAAGAGTGAGTAAAAGAAGAATGGAACTTGAAGAAAACGATAGAAGGTATTACCTCTTTCTCGAAGTGCGTCTTTTAAAAATTATATTAAGGCACTAGAGTTGGTCTTTTGATAAGACCGGTACCTCTAGTAGGTTTCTAAGGAAGCGGGGAAGTGAAATGGGCAGGGGTTGGCCGAGCTTGAAGGCTCAAATTGGTGTGAGTAAGAGAGGGAGGAGGTTCCCTTTTATAAGGTAGGAGAGGGGCACCTTTGGAAAGTGTGGAAATATTATTTTATTATAAACTTATCTTCGGTTTTAAAAGGTCCAAAAATCATTAAAGATGAAGATAAGATTAATCATGGTAGAAATAAAATCATCCAATCTGATTTGGACATGTTTTGCAAAATATTTTAATCATTATAATCTTATTGATTTAAATCATTTATTAATGAGGTAAATATTTTATCATTATTGTGTCATAAATAATTTAATTTATTTGGTGTCTAAAAATTATAAAAACATATCATTATGTAGGAAATATTTTTATATTTCTAATGAATATTTATAGTCGAATATATAATTTATATAACCCCTTATAAAAATTAATTACTAAAAGATTTTTCTTAATATCAATTTTGTCTTTACATTAAATTAATTAATCCAAATTGTCATTTTCAATACCAAGTGGCTCAATGGGGTCCCAAAATCGACCCAAGCATGCCCATGGTCGTCCAATACTCATCAAATAAGGTTAGGACAAGTGTCAAGGTAATTTTGAATTATTATAATATTATTTTAACCTTGAATTACCCTATTTACCTTTAACCGTAGTAAATAAAACATTTACCGTAGTTACTATTCATAATATCAAAAAAACAAAAGTAACATATTAACATAATTTGGACCCACTGACTCCAAATATGGAATCCATTTTTCAAAATTCAAAACACAGAAGTTTCAGTAAGTAATTTAAAATTAATCCCGTTGTTAAGCAAACAGGTTTTAAAAGATAAAGCATTGCCAAATATTGAAATGTTTTTACCTATGAATTCAATGTAAAATTAATGCTAATGACATACATTATATTAAATGGTAAAAATATATTCTATTTATACTTTAAAAACAAACAATATTATAATTTAACAATATAAAGATTTGTGATGAAAAAAGTTGTTTTTAATTAAAATATAGCGTGTTTTTAAGAGATAATAACAATCAAAAGATTGACACTTGTTTATATCTGGTTTAAATGTGAAATTACATCCAATGAACAAAATTGTATTAAATTGTAAAAATATACTTTAAAAACACTCAAATTTTTAATTTATCACTATTAATTATTTCAATTAAAAAAGCTGTTTTTAATTAAAATTTAGTAATTTTCACTATTAATCAGAATATGAAAGTTATCTGAAATGTAGAAAAATTTCATCCTAAGCTAATTTTGATATTCCGAATCCACAAATGAAGTCCATTTTGAGAAATAAAATTTACAAAATTTCAAAAAGTGGTTATTACTATTCATAACAGCTAGTTTTAATAATATTTTAATAGCATATCGTTGTTTAGTGAAACTCAGTATTGCGTACAATGCAAGATATCGAGGAAGGCCGCAGTTGCGTGTAAAGAAAACCAAGCTAGTGTTGTGTGTAGTGAAATATTCCATTGATGATTTATATGACATAAAAACAAAATATTTCTCATAAAATTCTCGGGTGTTACATTCTACCCCCCTTAAAATGAATTTCGCCCTCGAAATTCGTCACTTTGTAACAAAAATATGAGGATACCTATCCCTGATCATATACTCAAGATCCCATGTAGCTTCTTCTAATTGGTGGTTCCTCCATCAAAAATGTCACCAAGAGAGTGGTCTTGTTCCGTAGGACTTTTTCGCTACGATCAAGAATCTCTATCAGTTGTTTTTCAGAAGAAAGATCTTGCTCAAGCGGTATAAATTCTGAGCTGAGTACATGTGAAGGATCAGGTATGTACTTTCTCAAGAGAGAAACATGGAACCCATCGTGAACTTGAGAGAGATTCGGTGGAAGTGCCAATAGGTAAGCTACCTTCCCAACACGATCCAGTATTTCGAAAGGACCGATATACCTAGGGCTCAGCTTTCCCTTCTTTCCAAATATCATGACCCTCTTCCAGGGGGATATTCGTAAGAACAATTTATCACCCACTTCAAACTCTAGGTCTTTTATTCTCTTGTCGGCATAACTTTTCTGTCGGCTCTGAGCTGCTCTTTTGTGTTGTTGAATAGATCGGACCTTTTCTGCCATCTCATCAACAAGATCAAGTCCTAATAGCTTTCTTTCCCCAACTTCATCCCAACAAGTTGGAGTCCTGCATTTCTTTCCATAGAGAGATTCATAAGAAGCCATCTGAATACTGGAGTGAAATATATTATTATAAGAAAATTCCACCAAAGGTAGGTGTTGATCCCAACAACCTTCAAAATCCATAGAGAAAGCTCTCAACATATCTTCAAGAGTTTGAATTGTTCTCTCAGACTGACCGTCTATTTGAGGATGATAAGAAGTGCTGAAACTTAACTCTGTATCCAAATTATGCTGAAGACATCGCCAGAACTTCGAGGTAAATCTCGGATCCCGATCATGTATAATAGAAAGTCGTACTCCATGCAATCTTACCACTTCCTTTACACATATCCTTGCAAGCTGATCCAGAGAGAAATCCTCTCTTATAGCAATGAAGTGTGCAGACTTTGTAAGACGATCAACTATGACCCAGATAACATTATTTCCTTTGGATATTTTAGGAAGTCCTATGAAAAAGTCCATAGTGATGTTTTCCCATTTCCATTTGGGTATGGGTAATGGTTGTAACATCCCCTTAGACTTCTGTATCTCAGCTTTAACTTTATGACAATCCAAGCATCGAGAGACATATTCAACAACATATCTTTTCATTCCATCCCACCAGAAGTACTCTTTCAGATCCCTATACATCTTCATGCTTCCAGGATTAATATAGAATTAAGAACTATGAGTCTCATCCAGTAGCTCCTTCTTTAATTCCGAGATAGGAGGAACACAAACCCGATTCCTGAACATTATTATCCCATCACAATCAAGGTTGATTTCAGGAATATTTCTCACCTTCTTTTGTAACTCTACATCTTCTTTCTGCGCCTCTTTAATCTTCACATGTATATATGGTTTAAAATTCATTTGATAATGATACAATTTTCCCCCTTCCATTATAATTCCAAGATCCATCCTTTTTAAATCCATAAATATTGGATCTTTTGTGATCCTCATCATGGATAAACTGGCATGGTCTTGTCGACATAATGCATCTTCCACCATGTTTTCTTTCCCAGGGTGGTAATGAATTGAGCAGTCGTCATCCTTAATCATCTCTAACCATCTTCTTTGGTGCATATTCAGCTCCTTTTGTGTGAAAATATACTTTAAACTTTTATGATCAGTATAAATGTCACACCTTTCTCCATAAAGATAATGCCTCCAAATCTTTAATGCAAAGATTACCGCAGCTAACTCCAAATCATGTGTTGGGTAATTTTGCTCATGAATTTTCAATTGTCGTGTGGCATAAGCTATCACCATATCATTTTGCATAAGAACACACCCCATCCTTTTCATGGATGCATCATTGTAGATCACAAACCTTTCTCCACTACAAGGCAGTGTGAGCACAGGTGCACTGGATAACCTTCTTTTTAGCTCCTTGAAATTCTCTTCACATTCCTCCATCTAAGCAAACTTAACTCCTTTCCGAGTCAACTTGGTGATTGGATTATATAATCGTGAAAAATCTTTTAGGAAATTTTGATAATTCCTAGCCAAACCAAGAAAACTTTGGATCTCAGTTACTGTTGTTGGTCTCGACCATCTTTTGATAACCTCTGTTTTTGCTAGATCCACATATATCCCCTCTTTTGAATTATGTGACCCAAAAATGAAACCTTTTGAAGCCAAAATTAACACTTGGTAAATTTGGCATAATGCTTCTCCTTTCTCAGGGTCTTCAATATAATTCTCAAGTGATCCTTATGTTCTTCCTTGCTCTTTGAATAGAAAAGAATATCTTCTATAAATACTACCACCAATTGATCAAGATAGTCTCTAAAGACTCTATTCATCAGATCCATCAAGATAGCAGGGGCATTAGTAAGACCAAATGCAATCACTATAAATTCATAGTTTCCATACCTTGTACGGAAAACCGTCTTTGGTATATCCTCCCTTTTGACCCTTAATTGATGATACCCTAAATGAATATCAATCTTGGAAAAGTATTGAGCTCCGCGTAGTTGGTCAAATAATTCATCAATGAGTGGGAGATGATATTTGTTCTTGATAGTGATCTTGTTAAGTTCTCGATAATCAATACAGAGTCTCATTGATCCATCTTTCTTCTTAACAAACAGAACAAGTGCTCCCCAAGGTGATGCACTAGGGCGTATGAACCCCTTATCAAGATTCTCTTGGAGTTGCTTCTTCAATTCTTTCAACTCAATTGGGGCCATTCTATAAGGTGTCTTTGAAATAGGTAAAGCACCTGGTACAAGTTCTATTGAAAACTCAACTTCACGAATTGGTTGAAGACCCGAGAATTCCTCCGGAAAGACATCATCAAACTCCCGTACAAAGGGAATATTCTTAATTGTGAGTTTCTCACCAACCATTTGAGATAAATAACCTTCATTTAGTGGAATCAACACCCATAAGATGGAAGAAATTTCCACTGGAAGGTTATGTTCATCCTTGCATCGATAGATGATCATAGATTGATCTGGAATATGAAATGTGACTTCCCTTATTTGGCAATTGATATGAGCTCCATATAAAGAAATCCAATCTATGCCAAGAATCACATCAAATTACACTATAGAAAGGATCATAAGATTTTCAAGAAGCACTTTCCCACAAACTTCAATCGGAGAAGAATTATAAACTTTTGATGCGACTGTTGTGCCATTTGGGGTTGTCACAGCTAACTCAACATCTAATTGTTGAGGTAATATGGGGATACCCTTAGAAAATTCTTTAGAAATAAAAGAGTGGGTGGATCTAGAATCATATAAAACATTTTCTATTTTAGAGTGGATGGTAAGTGTACCTTTCACCACATCGTTATCATACTCCACATCGTTGATAGAAATTGCATGTGACTTTCCTTTGTCTTTAGCCTTAAGAGTTTGTTGACGTCAACCATCATCCTCAACCCTCGGATTTGGGCATTGATTGAAATAATTCCCCATCTCCTTTCACTTGAAAAATTGAAGTGTAGTAGGTTCATTCTGTGCATCCCTTCCTTTGATTGCATCATTAGACATCTTCTTCCCATTATTGCGGCATTCAAATTCCTGATGACCTTCCTTTCCACATTTGAAACATTTACTTGTCCATTTAAGACAACTCCCTCCATGTTTCATTCCACACTTTGAGCATAAGGTAAAGGTCATCTTCTTTTCAGTGTGCTCTTTATATTTTCCTTTTAATTCCATTTTCATCTTATTATCAAACCCATATGACTGATGGGTTACTCCAATATCCATCTCAACTTTGAGAGCACATCAAACGATTTCCTCATAGCTATTGAAGTCCCTTATGGATAAGGCCCTTCAAAGACTTGGTTTTAAGCCAATAAAGAATCAATCGATCTTACTCTAAGGTTGGATAATAATACCAGAAGCGTACCTTGCAAGTCTTGTAAAATTTGCATCATAGGTACCAACAGATTCATCATCATTTTCCTTCAGTTCATGAAACTTTTTCTCCATCTTTGTTCGGAGAATACGAGGGAAGTACTTATTGAAAAATATGTTCTTGAACTCGTCCCATTCCATAGACTCAATTTCATCCCTTTTCCACATATTCTTAATAAGATTCCACCATTGATCAGCATATCCTTCCAAACGATACATTGCTAGGATGACTTTATCATGTTCAGAACATTGAAGAAATGAAAATATCTTTTCAGTAGTACTAATCCATTGTTCTGTAACTAATGGATCAGTAGACCCGCTGAATGAAGGTGGACGCTGCCTCATGAAGGATTCAACAGAATGTTGCTCCTTCATTTGCTCGTTTAGAAGTCCTGTATGATTCATATCTTGAGAAAGTTGTGTGAGAATGGCTACAAGATTTTTCATTCCAGCTCCCATAACATTTGGTTGCTCAGGGGGACAATCATTGCATTGCCTGTCGCATTCCGCATTAACACGATTCCTTCGGGTTCCAGCCATTGACTAAAACCAAGAATAATAGTGTGAGAAAAAATAAATATAATAGCAAAACCACATAATCAGGAATAAAATTTCACACTTAAGGTCTTATCCTAGGTTATTCATGGTCATTTCTAAAACACTAAGATTGTGTTTTATGCTTATACATATCGTTAGGATTCTTACTAAGGATTTCAAATCATAGTTTCCAAAGGTTTACTATACCTTTCCTCTGATACCAACTATAATGACCCATACTTTACATACATTGTTGATACATTAAAATGGAGGCATACATATTACAATATATAACAAAACCATGAAAGGACCGTATAAGTATAGTGTCTTTTGAAACTGGGAAACATTAACAATTGGTTTATAAAGCGTCTACAATGTCTCCCATTTATTTCATCATATCTATAGTCCCTTTTGGAATATCTTACTTAATAACATTCTCCCTGGCCTGGGGAAAGAAAACATACAAAAGGGTGAGCTAAAATTCTCAGTAAGGGTAAACCAAATAAATATCAATCACATCATATTCATAAGAACATAACATTTTGGAAATCTTACCCTGCAAAAGAGATCATAATTTCATAACATGGGATGAATCATTGTAGTGAAATGAAATCCCAATAATCATAACATAAAACATGAAACTTTGTGGAATACACACATAATCATAGATAATCATTTCTTATTAGTCAAGACTCAATTCCAAGACTATCTTAGTGGAAAAAGTCCATTTTTGAACCGAGTTCACTCCTTGTTTCAGTCCTGTTTCACTGAACCGGTTTAACCTACCGTTCCATCCATGTCTATCTCATGAGATATAAAATCTTTACCCAATGAATTGGAGAGAGATATAGGTCTCACCCATCTCATAATGATACCATTCTTATGTGTGCCCCAAAATCATAAATCATACATCATTGCATAACCCATGTAATAAAAATGGGATTCTTAAACAACATGACATCATAAAACAATTCATATAGGATAAAGGTATTCATAATAATAATTCCATCACAACACAATCAAATCAATGTAATATTAGGGATAGAAACAGAACCCTATATTATCTTAGATGGAAAATAATTTTGATAAAACACTTGAACTCTATTCTTGAGGAAAATATCCTTTCTACTTCAAAAACATTTTCCTTTCTTATCATGTCATACAGTTTTAAACTAAAATAAGTTGATTAAAAATAAACTTGAAAACTTGTAAAGGAAGATTCTTGGAAATAATCTTTTAAAAATCCATTCATACCGTATAAGTTAAAAAAACATTTTTCTCGTACTTTTGTCATAAAAGTCAAAAAGTACCTCATACGAAAAATGACAAAAGATTCATTTCGTATCTTTTACTATAAACTCAAAAAAGGGTAAAAATATATTTAAACAATTGTAGGTGGATGGAAATAATATGAGATATTGAGGAAACATAGATGTGGGTGATAAAATACACCCCATTAAATATCAAAGTATAAACAATCTCGGATAAAAATGAGATTGTGATATTTCCCTTACCTTAGGTCTGATTTGCTTCATAAGTGTCTGAACCTCCTGTATAATGATTTAAATAATGTTATGGACTTATTATAGAATCATAATTATTGTTATGATATCATATAAGGTCATATTCGTAGCTTCTTATTAGTAATATTTCATTACTCCATGTTATTTGGGAGTTTATTACTTTTTGTTCTTATGTGTGTTTTGTCGAATAAATTATTATTCTTCTTTTTAGGTTATAGATACCTAATTTCTAGAATTTTATTAGAGTAATATATATAATATTAATTAATTCAATTCATTTTTATAATCATTATGCAATGAAGATCATGTAGAACGAATCACATCACATCATGGAGACGATATTCCGTACGTACGCACGAGCGATGATATCGCTCCCATGATCGTGGAATTGTATTGGTGTGTAGGTATACAATTTCATAATCAATAACAATTTAAAATAATCATATATATTCATTACTTTCACCCTTATACCCATCCAAGTAAGGTGGTGGTGGAAAATAGATTACACCATGGCGTGGAGATGATATTCCGTACATACGCAGGCGCGGTGATTTCATTTTCTGTAGGATGTATAAGAGGTGAACTGAGGTTGTTTCATATTTATAATAACATATCAGTATATGAGTGATACTTATGTTATTACCTCATAATGAAACAACTAAATAAGAGGGAGTAGAAGAAGAATGGAAGCTGAAGAAAACGGTAGAAGGTATTACCTCTTTCTCGAAGTGCCTCCTTTAAACATTCTCTTAAGGCACTAGAGTTGGTATTTTGATAAGACCAGTACCTCTAGTAGGTTTCTAATGATGTGGGGAAGTGAAATGGGTAGGGTTTGGCCGATCTTGAAGGTTCAAATTGGTGTGAGGAAGAGAGGGAGGAGATTCCCTTTTATAAGGGAGGAGAGGGGCACCTTTGGAAAGTGTGGAAATATTATTTTATTATAATCTTATCTTCGGTTTCAAAAGGTCAACAAATCATTAATTATGAAGATAAGATGACTCATGGTCGAAATAAAATCATCCAATCATAATTGGACATGTTTTGGAAAATATTTTAATCATTATAATCTTATTTATTTAAATTATCTATTAATGAGGTAAATATTTCATCATTATTGTGTAATAAATAATTTAATTTATTTGGTGTCTAAAAATTATAAAACAAATATCATTATGTAGGAAATATTTTTATCTTTCTAATGAATATTTATAGTAAAAAATATAATTTATATAACCCATTATAAAAATTAATTACTAAAAGATATTTTTTAATATCAATTTTCTCTTTACATTTAATTAATTAATCCAAATTGTCATTGTCACTACCAAGTGGCTCAATGGTGTAGAAAAATCGACCCAAGGATTCCCATGGTCCGCCAATACTCATCAAATAAGGTTAGGACAAGTGTCAAGGTAATTTTAAATTATTATAATATTCTTTTAACCTTTAATTACCCTATTTACCTTTAACTTTAGTAAATAAAAAAATTTACGTAGTTACTATTCATAATATCAAAAAAATAAAAGTAACCTATTAACTTAATTTGGACCCACTGATTACAAGTATAACTCTTGATATATTATTTTATTTAATATTTTATACAAAAAACACCTCCCTCCTCAGGTATAAATAATCCCTCTCCTCCTCTTGACAAACCACACCTCTCAAGCTTCATGCATTGTCTAAGCTCTGCCCAATCATCTCCCATAGCCCCTCCCCCACGTCCAAGAGCTTATGGTCTCATCCAAAGACCATGGTTATTCCCTTATTGAGGTTCTCAAGTGAAGGATTCAAGAGCTAATTTCCCTCCCTCTTCTCCTTTAATTTCCATTCAAGTTCAAGTTCCTTTATTGTTCTCTCCACACATGTATTCATACAAATTGTTTTGTAACTCCAGTATTATAAATATACTGAAATTTTATGATTCTAATGGTACATTATATCACCCCACACCCTTTCCCTCTTCCTTTTATATTATTAAAGAGAACGTTGTTCATGAGGTGTTAATTTATCACCTTCAAAAACGACATGCTATCTTCTTCCATTTCTACCTTCCATTCTGGTCATGAAACTATTTTTATGGTTGAAACAGAATATTTAATATTTATTATGTTCTATTTTAAGTTCTGAAAATAACCTATGTCCATACTACTAATTGAAAAGTTAAATCAAGTTCGTTGTGATCCAAAAACTGCTCAAATTAACCAAAATAATCATCATTTAATTCTTATCTAATGATTCACCCACATGGATCTAATATAATTCATTATAAAATAATTCATGCTCTTGTAATATCACTAATAAAATTTAATATAATTTCTGTATGTTTACCCATGATCTACCCAAACTTCAATTTAAGAATACAAGTGAACCACCCAAGAAAAACCATAAAAACGAACATCCCCAAACAATATTTTTAAACAATATAAGGCATCTAAAAGTACATAATATGACATAGTGAAACCATAATGAACAATATTAATTTATAAAACGTTCTGGAATTTATAATTAATATAATTTCATTATACAGGACATTAAAGTGAAGGAGGCATTCGGGTACAAGGTAATGAGAAATTCTCTAACCCATCTTTCATCCTTCGGGTTCTACCTCTTTCACTCCATATTTGATATGGTCACTCCTTAAAGATAATTTTTCATAATTTTCTTTCCTTTTATGGGATATACATGTTTTGTAATGAATTTTATGTCAATCCAAATGTTTTCCCAAAGAAATCTTCTTTTAAGAACTCAACTTTTACCTCTCATTCATGGTTGATGGTTCTTGTATCAAGTATGTTGTTCCCTCTTTATTTTGGGAACCCAAAGCCTATGAATGTATTCTTATGTGATAAAACCAATTTCTTTACATGGGTTAGTTATTTTCACCTTTGATTTGTGTTCTATGTGGCAATCATGATAATGATAATGTTTTGATGTGACAGGTGCGCCCGGAATTATATAGCGCAATATGAATGTTTAAATGTGACTCGTGCGCCCTGAATTATATAGCGCTACAATGCATTGGGTAAAGTGATTAATCTCATTAGTAAATTTGAAATGATGTGTGAAAAAAATTCTATCTTGGTTCACAAGTATGTGTTGTAGTTAACCACTAAGACATGATGTTTCATTTTTATGCATTTCCACATTTCAAGTATTTTATTTATGCTCTTCTCATGTTCATGATCTTTTTCCTATGTTATGATTATGATCACCACATGATATATTGTTCTTATCTATCCTCTTACTGGGCTTCTAGCTCACCCATTTTGATTTATATCCTCAGGTGGCTATATGTACTAAGTAGAGGACAAGTTCCACTAAGAATCTAGTGAAGAAGAAATTAAATAAATGTTTATGGTTGATGATGTTTTTGTTATGTATGGTCCAAATTTTCCCAAGAAACTAAAACTTTGGATCCTCAATGTGTAATAATATTATGTTGTTTATCTTTGAAATGATGTAATAGTAATGTATGGAAGGGATGGGTCTCTATAGTTGGTATCAATGTAAAGGATAAGTTAATTTGGGAATTAGGATTAGTAAACCCTAGAGAAAACCTCTTGTATAAGACTATGTAAAAATATGCACACAAGAATATTTACCTCGGTATCCCATATGTTATGTTTTTGGTATAATTTTTTAAATGAATAAGTTATTCATGACTTGTTTATTTATGTTTTGTTCGATCCTTTTCTATTTTAGAAAATGGTGGGAACTAGGAGAAATCAGGCCAAAAACTCATGCGAGGGACAATGCAATGATTTCCTGAACGACATCCTTAATTATTTGGGGGGTGGAGTTCAAAACTTCATGGTGATGGTTACAAAATTATCTCAGGTTATGAATAATAACCATAATAATTGGGAACATCCTTCTTTACCAAAGAGAGATAAACTTGCTATTGAATGTTTAATGAGGCAACGACCACTGATGTTTTGCGGATCTTCTGATCCACTAGTTGCGAAACAGTGGGTCAACTCCATGGAGAAGATCTTTTCCATGCTTCATTGTTCTGAGACGGAGAAGGTGACTCTATCCGTTTATCATGTAGATTGAGAAGCTGATCAATGGTGGTATTTGATTAAGAACACCACACCAAGGGAGGAAATTGAAGAGATGGAATGGGAAGACTTTAAGATAATGTTTCTTAACAAGTATTTCCCAACAACTCTTCGCATGAAGATGGAGAGGGAATTCATAGAGCTCAAGAAAAAATAAGGAGAATCTCTCACAACCTATGAAAAAAATTTCATAAGGCTCTCAATGTATGCATCAGGTTTGTTATCAACAATGATAGAAAAATTGATAGATTCTTTAGTGGATTAAAACCACACTTTCTAAAGGATCTTGTAATTCGAGACTTTGGGAGTTATGAAGAAGTTGGTCGGTGTGCTCTAAAAGTGGATATGGAGTTTGAAGAATGGTCCCACAGATATGGTGATAAGAAAAGAAAGATGGAGTTTCAAAATGGTGGATCTAATGACAAAGGTGGGAAGAAAAATCAAAGACCCTCATGAAAAAAATGTGGGAAGTTGCACCATGGGAACCACCTCAAAGGGATGGGGAAATGCTTCAAGTGTGGGAAAGAAGGACACCATGATCAAGAGTGTCAAAAAGACATGAAAAGGAAGGATAATGTAGCTAATGAAAGGAGAGAACCACTTGTGGTTCAATGCTACAACTGTATGGAGCTAGGGCACTATGAAAATCAGTGCACTAAAACTCAAGCTCTCGAGGGTAATCAGCGTCAGCAGCAACCAAAGCCAAAGGAACAACGGAAGGCTTATGCCATCACTACTGCATAGGTGGAGCATGATAATGAGGTCATACAAGGTACACTTACTATTCAATCAAGAATAGGAAAAGTCTTATTTGATTCAGGTTCTACGCATTCCTTTATATCTTTCAAGTTTTCTAGAAATATAGAATCGAAGCCCCGAAACCTTGAAGTAGAGATATCTGTAAAAACACAAAGTGGTGAAATCATTGCAACCCAAGTGTTTGAATCTTCTCCTATTGACGTATGTGGGAGGATTCTTCCAGAAAATCTCGTAATACTTCCCTTGGTGGAATTCAATGCTATAATGGGAATGGACTGGCTCTTGTTATATAGAGCACATATCAGCTGTTGGGAAAAGGAAATATATTTTAATATTCCGAACCATCCCATGATCCTCTACAAATGTAAGGAAGATCATTAATCTCCTTTGAAAAATCCTTCAATGGTGTGGGTGTTGATTCCCTATGAAGAAGCATACCTCACCCAGATAGTTGAGTCAAAGGAAAGTTCCATCATTGAGGAAATGTCCATCGTGAGGGAATACAATGATGTATTTCCGAAGAGTTGCCCAGAATTCCCCCAGACCGTGAGGTAGAGTTCTCAATTGAACTCATACTCGGAGCTACTCTTATCTCGAAGTGTCCCTATTGGACGACTCCTATCGAACTGGAGGAGTTAATGAAGCAACTGCAAGAGCATCTGGACAAAGGGTTGATATTCCCTAGTGCATCACCTTGGTGTGCGCTAGTGCTCTTTGTGAAGAAGAAGGATGGAACCATGCAGCTGTGTATCGATTATCGGGGACTCAACATGATCACCATAAAGAACAAGTATCCCCTCCCAAGGATTGATGACTTTTTCAACCAGTTAAGAGGAGCTCAATACTTCTCAATGGTGGATCTTTGTTCTAGATATCATAAAGTAAAGGTGAAGAAGGATGATATTCAGAAGACTACCATCTGTACAAGGTATGGGCACTATGATTTTTTGGTGATGCCCTTTAGACATACTAATTCCCCTGAAATCTTCATGGATTTTATGAATAGAGTCTTTAGACATTACCTCGACAAATTAGTGGTAGTGTTTATCGACGATATTATCATCTACTCCAAGAGAAAGGAGGAGCATGAAGAACATCTAAGACTTGTGTTGGTGACATTGAGAAAGGATAATTTGTACACCAAGGTCATCACATGTGACTTTTGGATGAATCAAGTCACGTTCTTGGGACATGTGATCACAAGTGAGGGAATTTATGTAGATCCTTCAAAGACAAAGGTGATTGAGGAATGGCCCAGGCCCTCTAGTGTCACAGAAATCCATAGTTTTCTTTGATTAGCTGGGTACTATTGACATTTTGTGGGAAACTTCTCACAATTGTCAATCCCGATAACTAAGTTAACAAGGAAATGTGTAAAGTATGTCTGGATGGAAGAATGTAAGGGAAGCTTCATAGAGCTGAAGAGAAGGATGATCACTGCACCTGTACTCACACTACCAAAAAGTGGAGAATGTTTTGTGATATATAGTGATCCTTAAAAGAAAGGCTTGGGTTGTGTACTCATGAAAAATGATAATGTGATAGCCTACGCCTCACGACATGTGAAGATCCATGAGCAAAACTTCCCAACTCTTGATCTAGAGCTGGAATCCGGGATTTTTGCCTTTAAAATCTGGCAGCACTGCCTTTATGTCCAGAAGTGTGACATATACACAGACCACAAGAGATTAAAGTATATTTTCACACAAAATGAGCTCAACCTGCATCAAAGGATATTGTTAGAGCTAATCAAGGATTACGATTGCTCTATTCACTATCATCCTAGAATGGCGAACAAGGTAGCTGATGCTCTAAGCAGAAAAGAACCTTCTACTCTATACATGTTGTGTATTGAGAAAGACCCTATCTTCTTGGATATGCAAAGAATGGATTTGGAAATAATAAGGGCAGGGGATACATCCTACCTTGACCAAATCATTGCGCAAACATACATCCTATAGAAGATTAAGAAAGCATAAAAGGGATGATGTGGAGATGAAAAAGAGGGTGAATACAGTAAAGGAAGGGAAGCTACATGAGTTCCAAATCAACGATGATGGTGTAATTCGGTTTGGAATGCTACTTTGTGTGCCTTCATCACCTGGGATAAAGAATGATCTATTGGATAATGAACATAGCTCAAATTTCTCTATCCATCCTGGGAGTACCAAGATGAACCGTGATCTTTGAGAACACTTCTGGTTGGATAACATGAAGATGGAGATTTCGGAATATATATCAAGGTGCTTGGTATGTTAGAAAGTTAAAGATGAGTGACAAAAGTCCAAAGGTATGATGAAACCATTGCCTATACCCATGTGGAAATGGGAAAATGTTACTGTGGACTTTTTCACGGGTCTCCCGAAGATGTTAAAGGAAAATAATGCGATTTGGGTTGTGGTTGATCAACTCACCAAACTGCCCATTTTATCGCTATTCCGGAAGACCTCTCTCTTCAAAAAATTTCAAGGATATATGTGATTGAAGTGATGAGACTGCACAGTGTTCCACTCTCAATTGTCTCTAACCATGATCCAAGGTTCACATCTATGTTATGGAGAAGACTTCATCATGCTTTGAGTACTGAATAAAATTTCAGCATGGCCTATCACCCCCAAAATGATGGCCAGTCTGAAAGGACTATTTAGACGCTTGAAGATATGCTAAGATCCTGCTCTCTAGAATTCAAAGGTGGATGGGATCAGCATCTCCCACTGGTTGAGTTCTCATACAATAATAGCTTCCACTCGAGTATTCAGATGGCTCTGTATGAAGCTCTTTATGGGAAACGATGTTAAACGCCAACCTGTTAGGATGAAGTTGGATAAAGAAAGCTACTTGGGACGGATCTTGTTCAAGAGATGACCGAGAAGTTTCAAGTCATCCAGAAACACATCAAAGAGGCTCAAAGTCGGCAAAAGAGCTATGCTGACAACCGTTGAAGGGACATGGAGTTCGACGTTGGAGATAAAGTCTTTCTTCTAATAACTCCATGGAAGAGAGTCATGTGATTCAGAAGAAAGGGAAGCTAATACCAAGGTACATTGGCCCCTTTGAGATCCTTGACCGTATAGGAGTCATGGCCTATCATATAGAACTTCCACCGAATATTTCTTAGGTTAATGATGTGTTTCATGTATCACTACTGAGGAAGTACCTACCAGACCCCTCACATGTACTAAACTCAGAGGTGGTGCAGCTGGAAGATAATCTATCCTAAGAAGAGCAGCCAGTAAAGATTCTGGATCGGAGAGATAAGGTTCTACGCAAAAAGATGACCCATCTTGTCAAAGTGTTTTTTAGGAACCATAAGTTTGAGGAAGAAACTTGGGAACCAGAAGAGGAAATGAAGGAGAAGTACCATCACTTGTTTGTGTAAAGTGAAATATCATGGGCGAAATTTCTTAAGTGGGGAAGAGTCTAACGACCCAATTTTTTTCAATGTAAAATTCCCTTCTTATATTTATTTCATAAAAACAAAAAATAATGAACTAATAAGTGATAGGTGACCTTTAAACATACGTTTTTCACTTTAGTGTTTGGAATTTTGAAAATCTGACAAACACAGTTATGTTCAAGAAGATTTTTGGAGTCTAATGAAACAAAAATAATTTTTGGTGAATAGTAACATACCCTTATGAAAATTAATATGACCCTTATGTATAGTAAATAATTCAAAATATGATTAACATTACCTATGAATAATTAAATAAAATTTAGACATCTTAGAAAGTGACAATTTGGCCTTAATAAACGTTTTGGTATTTTGTAAGTCATAAATAAATAATTATAATTAAGTAATTAATTTAAAAGAATATTTATTTCCCTAAAATGTATTACTAAATTATTTAATCAATGTATTATAGTTTTTAGATAATTTTATTAGACCCTGCGTAATTTTTGAAAGCACTATAAAATCATTTTTAACTTTTAAAAAACTATTTTTTAAGTAAACTATGATTTTAATTAAATAATAAATTAATAATATTTAAAAAATTGTTTTTGAAAAATTTACTTCATTTTTGGATTCTTCAGGTCAAAAAATGGTAGGGGTAAAGTTTTGGGTTTATTCTGAAATACATCAATTTTCAGATGAATAGTAAAAAATACAGTTTTTCGCATAATCAGTGTATAATAAATTGCATCATTAATGATGTAATTATGACATAAACATTATAGAACTATAGTTTCGGCCAAATTATATTAAATCTTATAAATTCTTCCTTAAAATACAACAAATCCAATTCTCAAACCTAAAATGAACTTTCGAAAGCCTAAAGTCAAAAGGTGATTTCTTAAAGTGTCGTTTTCTCTTTCTTTCACTTTCCTTTTAATAAATTAATGAAATCGAATTATAAAGAAGAATTAAAGCCTAAAACGAATTATATTATATTAATATATGATTTAGGATGTCAAAAAACTACTATTAAAAGTCTAACTCTTGATATATTATTTTATTTAATGTTTTATACCAAAAACACCTCCCTCCTCATGTATAAATAAGCCCTCCCCCTCCTCTTGCCAAACCACACCTCTAAAGATTGAATCATTGTCTAATCTCTGACTAATAATCTCTCCTAGACCCTCCCCCACATCCAAGAGCTTCTGGTATCATCCAATTACCATGCTTAGGCCCTTAAGGAGGTTCTCAAGTGAAGGATTCAAGAGGTAATTTCCCTCCCTCTTCTCCTTTAATTTCCTTTCAAGTTCAAGTTCCTTTCTTGATCTCTCCCCACCTGTATTCATAAAATTTTGTTTGTAAATCTAGTATTATACATATAATTTAATTTTATGGTTCTAATCATATATTATATCACCCCACACTCGTTCCCTCTTCCTTTTATTTTATTAAAGAGATCGTTGTTCATGAGGTGTTAATTTATCACCTTCAAAAACGACATGTTCTCTTCTTCCATTTCTACCATCATATCTGGACATGAAACCATTTTTATGGTCGAAACGAAATATTTTATATGTATTATGTTCTATTTTAAGTTCTGGAAATATCATATGGCCATATTACTAAGTAAAAAGTTAAAAAAAGTTCGTTGAGATCCAAAAACCGCTCAAATTGACCCAAATAATCATCATTTAATTCTTATTTAATGATTCACCCAAATGGATCTAATATAATTCATTATAAAATCATTAATGCTCCTGTAATATCACTAATAACATTTAATATCGTTTTTGGATGTTTACCCATGATTTATCTGAACTTCAATTTAAGAATACAAGGGAACCACCCAAGAAAAACCATAAAAACGAACATCCCCGAACAATGTTTTTAAACTCTATAAGTCTTCCAAAGGTACATAATATGACATAATGAAACCATAATGAACACTATTAATGTATAAAAGGTTATGTAATTTCTAATTAATATAATGTCATTATACCGGACATTAAAGTGAAGGAGGCATTCAAGTACAAGGTAAGGGGAAATTCTCGAACCCATCTTTCATCCTTCGGGTTCTACCTATATCAGTCCATATTTGATATGGTCACTCCTTAAAGATCATTTTTTCATAATTTTCGTTCCTTTTCTGGGATATACATGTTTTCTAATAAAGTTTATGTCAATCCAAATGTTTTCCAAAAGAACTCTTCTTTTAAGAACTCAACTTTTACCTCTCATTCATGGTTGATGGTTCTTGTATCAAGTATGTTGTTCCCTCTTTCTTTTGGGAACCCAAAGCTTATGAATTTATTCTTATGTGATGAAAATAATTCCTTTACATGGTTTAGTTATGTTCACATTAGATATGTGTTCTATGTGGAAATCATGATAATGATAATGTTATGATGTGACGTGTGCACCCGGAATTATATATCGCAATATGAATGTTTAAATGTGACGGGTGCACCCAGAATTATATAGCGCTCCAATGAATTGGGTAAAGTGATGAATATCATGAGTAAATGTGAAATGATGTGTGAAAAAGATGTTATCTTAGTTCACAAGTATGTGTGGTATTTAACCACTAAGACATGATGTTTCATTTTTATGCATTGCCACATTTGAAGTCTATTATTTATGATCCTCTCATATTCATGATCTTTTGCCTATCTTATGATTATGCTCACCCCATGATATATTGTTCATATCTATCCTCTTACTGTGCTTCTATCTCACCCATTTTTATGTATATCCTCAGGTGGCTACATGTACTAAGGAGAGGACAAGTGCCACTAAGAAGCTTGTGAAGAATAATTTAAATATATGTTTATGGTTGATGATGTATTTGTTATGTATTGTACTAGTTTTCCCAAGACACTAAACCTTTGGATACTCCATGTTTATTACTATTATGTTTTTTATCATTGAAATGATGTTATAGTAATGTAAGAAAAGGCTGGGTCGCTATAGTATGCGGATAAATTCATGAATTTAGTCCATTTTTCACCATAGGTCATGGCAAGTGCGTCGTTGAAGGAACACATCTTCGAATCAGGGATAAAGAGGGAGATTCGATAAATGATTGTGGTTCTCTGTATTATGGATTATAAAGAGTTGGTGAATAGAGAGACTATTGTTTAAAATGATATCTCGAGATCGATGGGAGGAGGCATGTTGATACCTACGAAAAATGGTGGGAACTCAACAATTGGGAACAAGAGGAAACGGGACATCTATTTCCACGGTTCAAGTGGAAATCAAAACTAGAAGGTGGGATAAGTGAACCTCCCTCCACAACCCCATAGAAAAGTTGGTTTCTTTCAATGTGGTTCGATTGACCACATAAAGCGAGAGTGTATGTCGCCACCTAGAACATGTCATAATTGAAACAAGATGGGACATCTTCAGCATTATTGTAACAGTGCTCCTTGGTCGGGTACATGGGACACTTCCCATGCGTCGCAAGCATCGTATGCTTTGATAGGAAGAGGAAAACAGAATTAGACTCGTCAGCAAAATAGAGCTATCCATGGTGATTCTCAAAATACCATGAATCCTCAACCAGGGCAATCTCAGCAAGGCAACAAGGAGAATATTGTAGTGATGAAGCATTTTTATGGAGCTGAGAAGATGATGGCCCATGATAAGGCTTGTATATCTATGGTGAGAGGTACAATTATTTTGAATTCTACCCTTGTGCAAGTTCTCTTTGATACTGGTGCATCGCGTTCCTTCATTGCTTCTCGGTCTGCTGACTTTCTATGTTTAAAACCGGAAATGATGCCTTATGTTTGGAAACTAAAAACTCCTCTTGGTCAAAGAGAACATAAAGCCTTTATGTATTGATAATGTGTAATAAATGTTGATGGATCTGAGTTAAAATGGGACTTCTCGATGCTGGGCATGGATGTCTATAATGAAATCCAGGGTATGGATTGGTTGATAATGGTTAAGGCTCACATCGACTATTATAAAAGAACGGTTAGTTTCACGACTCAGGATGGAATCAACCATCTCTTCAGAGGAGATATGATTGTAAAGAAAGATTCAAATAGCTGTTTGACACCAATGGTGGGAACGATCTCTTACCAACTAGCATCGTTGACTTTAGAATCAATGGAACATATTGTGGAAAATTGTTTTCCAGCTATTGTGGATCAATTTCTAGATGAATTTACCAATAACATCTCAGGGTTTCCACCTCTAAGGGAAGTGGATTTTACAATTTATCTCCTATTGGGGACCAGTATTATTTACCTTCCGTCTTATATAATGGCTCCAATGGAGTTATGGGAATTGAATATGAAGTCAGAGGGGCTGGAAAGTAAGGGTTTCATTCGACCATGTACATCTCCGTGGGTAGCACCAGTTTTGTTCGTGAAAAAGGCTGATGGAACTCTTCGGATCTGTGTTGATTATCATAAGCATAACCAAGTTACTATAAAGAATATATATCCACTTCCATGCATTTATGTATTTGATCAATTAAGGGGAGCTCAGTGGTTCTCCAAGATTGACTTGTGACCAGGATATCACCAATTGCGAGTTCGGAAGGAGGATATTCCAAATACAACCTTCAGAAGTAGATATGACCACTACGAATATGTAGTCATGCCTTTTGGTCTAAAGAATTATATAGTGGTCCTCATGGCTTTGATGAATTGGATATTTCAGTGATATCAGGAATCTTTTTTTGTGGTGTTTGTGGATGATATCTTGGTGTATTCAAAGACAAGGGCTGATGTTGAGGTGAACCTGGAAATATTGTTACAAATATTGAGATATCATCATTTGTATGCCAAATTATCAAGGTGTGATTTTTGGATACATTAAGTACGTTTCCTTGGCCATGTAATTTCGGAGAAAGGCATTTCAGTTGATCCTAAAATTATAGAAGCTGTTATCTACTAGAAACCACCAAAGGATGTGTTCAAGATACAAATTTTTCTTGGTCTAGAAAGTTACTACTGATGCTTTGTGCATGATTTCTCACGACCATCATCACCAATGATATCTATGACAAAGAGAAATTCTCCATTCCAATGGATATAATGATGTAAGAAGTCCTTCCATGAAAGGACGGTTCATCTAACATTGGAACCCATCTTAACACAGCCTGAATCAAGACAGGGGTATGTAGTGTATTGTGATGCTTCGAGAACAGGGTTGGGTTGTGTTCTCATACAAGGAGACCATGTGGTTGCTTATGGTTCAAGGCAGTTGAGGGTGCATGAGAAGAATTAACCAACACATGTTATGGAGTTAGCTGCAATCGCCCAGGCCTTGAAAACATGGAGACATTCTCTCTTTGGTGAGAAATTAACTGTGTATATGAATCAAAAAATCATGAAACACATTTTCTCATAGCGAGATTTGAATCTGAGGAAATGGAGTTGGATGGAGAATCTCTAGATTATTGACTTTGACTTGATGTACACACCAGAAAAATGGAATTCGGTGAAGGATGCATTGGGTAGAAATTCATATGCCTAGTTTGCGAAAGTAGCTTCAGATGAATGGTAGTTGATGTCCTTCTTAGCCGACATGCATGTGGAATGTAAAAACCGAGGTGATGTTGTAGTTTTCTTTTCAGCTATTCTTGTTCCTGATTTAGTAAAGTTGATCAATGAAGCACAAACATCTGATGCAGAAGGTCTAGTTGTTAGTTCAAAACTCAATGTTTGGGAGACCATTGATGGCAGGAAACATGATGAGGGTCCATATTTGTGTTTCAAATATCGGATGGTTGTACTGATGGGTTTTCAGGAACAACTCATTCATGCTTACCACCATTCAAGATGAGTTGTACACCTAAGTACATAGAAGATGTATAAGGCATTGAAGGCACAGTTTTGGTGGAGTGGCATTAAAAGAAAAGTGGCCGAGTTCGTCTCGCAGTGCTTAACTTATCCGTATGTTAAAGAAAAGAATTAGAGACCAGATGTTATGTAACAATATTTGTGTATCCCAATGTGGAAACAAGATCAGATAAAAATGGATTTTGTTATGTGTCTTCCAAGATCATTCCAGAAACACGATGCCACTTGGGGATAGTGGATCATCTAACAATGTCGGCCCATTTCATCCCTATTCGTGAAACTCATACATTGGAAGTTCTTTCAAAAATATTTATTAGTGAAGTGGTAAAGAGGAATGGTGTACTAGTGTATATAGTTTTAGATAGTTATTTGAGGTTCACCTATTGTTTATAGAAATAATTACAGAAAGCCCTTGGGACTCGGTTTACTATGAGCACGACGTATCATCCTCAGACAGAAGAAAAATCTTAGAAGACGATACAAACATTAGAAGACATGTTTTGGGCTTCTGTAATGGATTTTGGTGGCGCATGGGAGGAGCAAATACCTTTATTGGAGTTCTCATACAGCAACAGCTATCAAGCCTTGATTCTCATGGCTCCGTTTGAAGCATTGTATGGTCTTCCTTGTCGTTCTACACTATGCTGGGTTTAACCGGGTGAAAGTTCACTAGTTCGGCTGAGCGTTGTCCAAGAGACAATAAAGAAGATTTAGTTGATTAGGAAGAGGATGTATATGGCTCATAATCATTAGAAATCTTATTCAGATCACTGTCAAAGACTGTTGTCTTTAGTTGTGGGTGATCATGTCTTCTTGAGGATATCTCCAATGATTGAACATCATTGTTTTGGGAAGAAGGGAAAGTTATCTCCAAGATATATTTTCTCTTTTGATATACTAGAACGGGTTGGAGAGGTGGCATATCGGTTGGAATTACCACCATGGTTCAGTTTGGTGCATAATGTGTTCCATGTATCTCAATTGAAAAAGTATCAGCATGATCCTGACCATGTGATCAGATGGGATCACTATGACCTAGAGATGGATGATTTGTTGATACATATCCAAGTACAGATTGTGGATAGGAAAGAGAAAGTCTTGCATGGAAAAAGCATCGGTCTAGTGTGGTTTTATGGAAGCATGGTCAGATTCTAGAAGAAACTTGGGAACGTTAGAAGGAAATGAAAGAGCAGTCGTCAGAACTCTTTCAGCAGGCTAAAGGTTTTCTACTTTGTGAGGACGGAAATACCATTGGTGGGAAGAATGTAGTACCACAGGTTTCTGGTATGCAACCCTTTCTTGATTCTTTTAATGTTTATAAAGTTAAGGGTCCCATATGGGAGAGTAGGAAGAACTCAGAATTATGTTTTGTGACAAAAGGGGAAGTCGTACGGGTGGCGCACGATTTGTCTAAACTGTGCAGCCAAACCGTGCATAGTTGGTCTTGGAGACAGTATCGTCCTCATGAGTGGCACACTGTTTGTCTATCCATGTGGCCAAACCGTGCGATAAGGGTGGTTGAGGTAGTAGCTAACACATAGTTGGCACACAATTTGTCAAACTGTTTGAACTAACCGTACAACCACTTAAATGAGATCCTATAAAAGTAGATCTCAAATGTTTTTACCTCTAAGTGCCTCTTTAAAGCTCCTAAGAGGACATTACTCGGTATTTTTGTTCTCCTATGGTTAAAGAGGGTTCTCACATCCTTCCGAAGGTGATCCGAAGGCTTCTCTTGGTGAATCGATGCCGGATTCTTGAGGTATGTAATCGTTCTTTTTTGTTTTCTCAAATCTACATAGATATACTTCCCCTCTTCACTCATTCTCTTAGATCTATTCCAGTTATGGGTTGATCTAAGTGTGTGGATTCCAAACATGATGAGTTTTGGTCTTCATTGTGTTAGGAGAAGAGATCTAAGGAGGATCCTTGGTGAGTCGGTCAGGTTTTCTTGTGTGTTCTCCGTTTGATAGGTTTTTTGTGAAAAACATTGAGGTAGGAGGCTTCTCTATCGAATCCTATTATTATAATTGATTGGATAGTTTCAAATAGGGTTATTTGAATGGAATTTATTGTGAAAATCATGGAATAAATCTTCTTTAGTTATGATTTATGGTTTTAGTGAAATTCTGAAATCTTGGTGATTTGTTGTGCAATGTCATTTGGCTTCCTAAATTTAAAATAATGATTTTAAATTGTAGATTATCTAGAATTGTAAATGGTATTATGAAATATGGGTTTTCAATAAAAATGGTGTTTTATTGTAATAGTTTGGTTTTGAAATGGATTTGATGAAATTGGTTTATCCCGTGGTTTTCAATAAAATCACAGTTTTATTGAAATGGTTTGAATTGTTTGAACACACTTGGTTTTAATGGAAATTGTTTTCAATAAACAGTGTTTTATTGAATGTATTTTTTTGGCATGATTTATTGGAATATGTGGTGTGTGTTCATAATGCATACAAGGGGTTTGGTTGAGATATGACCTTCTGCTCTATTACAAAGGGATAATGGCACATGGGTAATACGAGGCTTGGTTGAAAGATGACCTTGTGGTTAGTGCCAAAGGGATAATGGGACATGGGAAATAATTACCTTGTGATGATTTGGTATATCGAATAGAAACCACTCTTGAGTATGGAACTGTCATAACGTAGCATGCATGGTTGATTTCACGGGTTTGTGAAATGGTTGGGTATACCAAAAAGGAATGTTTGTGAAGTGGTTCTTAAGCTTGTTTGGTTATTTTTCTAGAAAAATAATTTTCTGGAAAATTGGTTTCAATTGATCTTGTAATTCATTTGGTTATGAATGGTTTTGGAATCTTGATTATATTTAGTTATAAAATTCTTTTTGGAAAATGTTTTATATAAACTATTTTTATAAATTTAGTCAACTCTTCTATCCTAGTGGCATGAGTGGGGAAGTCATTGGGGAAAAAATACTGAGTTTTATACTCACCCCTGCTTTGGAACTTTGGTGCTTTTGCAGATTTCATGTTCCGGGACATAGGTAAAGGTAAAGAATCTTATTATTAGTGGCTCGTGGTGATGCTTGGGAGATGTTGTGGAGCTTGGAGATTGTTGAGAACAGAGTTGTGGTGTCTTTTGAGAGTCTTGAGTTGTTTATCCGATGTGTACTTTGATGCTTAGTTTGGTATTCTTCTGTTGTGTACTTTAATGTATTTTGATATAAATGAAGTGTTTATTGGTCTTTCATTTCTTCATGCATCATATAGTGAATGTTGGTTATTCTTGGTTGGTTTATGGGTTATTTATTAAAGGGTAAATCATCCCCAACATATATTTAAAACCCTTTGGAATTTATTTCCAACCTTTGGCATCTTGGGGATGTCACATAAGGCCTAGTAATGACTCATTGTACTCTCAATCAAATGAGAATTGGAAGGACATTACAACCTTGATGATTTTGAAAAGAATTGAGTAGGTTATGGATATAGAGTTACATTTTAGTAATGTGCATTATCCTTAGAATTATGGTTTCTATGATAAAACCATTTCAAAACCATAACCTATTATGAGATATTTTTTAATTATTTCATAGGTTGTTTGGATTGAAACCGTACTCTAGTTGAGTATTATTAAAAAAATATTTTTCACTAGATAATTCATATTCCTCCTTCTAAACCCCTCAATGAAATTCTAACATTCTATAAAGAAATATTGTGAAATCAGGATATAAAGAATTTAGGTATATGATAAAATTGAATAGAATGTTCGA
Source organism: Viscum album (assembly GCA_963277665.1). NCBI lineage: Eukaryota > Viridiplantae > Streptophyta > Magnoliopsida > Santalales > Viscaceae > Viscum > Viscum album. The sequence continues at coordinate 330,318,218 of OY728158.1, forward strand.
TCCATTCAAAAACACATCATAGTTTTTCAGAGATGATAGGAAAGTTATGTTCATAATCATTGGTGACATCTTAAGATCAATGTTTGTGAAAAGATTTTTATATAAATTTATCTATTGAAGAAGGTTATGAGATTCAAGAATAATGAAAAGATGATTCCTATGTATATTTAACCCTTCAAGATTTTTGGCTGAGTAGAGACTTTCACTTATCATTTGGTTAATCCATTGAACCTCAATTAAGTTCACGACTTCTTCCATGTATCTAAAATTAGAGTGTATATTCTGAATCCTTCACATGTACTAGCCTTATAGTTCATAACAATGGAGAGTGAAATTTTCTATAAATAATAAATAGTAGAAATCTTTGATCATAGAGATAAATTTATACAAATAAATACTATACACTATGTTAAAGTTCTCTGGATAAATTAGAAATTCAATGAATCTAATGGGGAACCCAAATTGAAATGGGAAAAAATATCTCAATTTCCTTGTATCAGTATAAAAAAAATTCAGGGAAAAACTCATATTATGGGGGGTAAAATATTACACCTTGATATATTATGTTATATTTCTTTTTGAATAAATTTAGTTTCTTATATATCTTATTATACACACAATTCTAATCCTAATGAGTTATAATATAGTATACCATTATAACAGTCATTAAATTGGAAGGTATTAATGGAATTAACTAAATTATTATTATTTTTTGTTTACAAAATAATAAAATTGACTAATTGGGTATGATTTTTTTTTAAATTAAAAAAAATCATTTGAAAGTAATTGATATGTTTTTATAAAAACATTTTATGGGAAAGATTTATTTTTATCATAATAAATTAAATTAATAATTATTGGCGAATGATTTTATTGAAATATATATATATTTTTTATTATTTTAATTATATTTATCAATTATGTTTTATTGGCATGATATAAAAATGTACATATATTTTTATGGTATAATTTTTATTTTTATGAAAACTATTTTTGTCACATTTTTCACACTTATTTTGAAATGAATTTCTAACACTTATAAAAATTAAATATTTAAAAATGGCTTACATATTTTTGAATTTTGAGGGTAATGTTTTTATACAGTTCCCTTTAATTTTTTGTCAATAGGAATAGAACCCATTGTATGTTATTGTTTCTTTAGTAAGTGTAAAACAGGTAAAAAGGGTTAAAACTTTGGGATAATGCTTTAAAATTTTTATTAAACATAATTTTACCCTATTTAATTAGTTAAATTCATAATTTTTTTCCTAATTCTTGAAAATATGTTCACTTGGTGTTATATTTATTTGAATCTGACCTTCATATTAATTTAAGACATGAATAAATATAAATTGTCACTCTCTACACTTCAATTTCTATAAATATTTTGCATAAGGGAAAAAATAGGAAATGTTTTGTACAAATGATTATTTAAATGATATATTAAAAGATTTTTTAATTGTAATTTATTATTATTATTTTTAATGAATGAATAATTACCACAAACATTTATGAAATCCCAACACAAAATTTATTTATTTAATAGAAATATAAAATAATGATATTAAAAATATTAAAAATAATGCAATTTAAGTCAATTGTTCTATTCCATGATTTTTTAAATATTTCTGTTATATTATAGATGTTCTGATGTATTATTTTTTAAATTAATTTTTTTTTGTGACTTTAATGTCAAATTAAATAAATATTTTCAAAATGGTCATTGATCATAATTTATAATAAATAATATTATACTAAATAATTCAAAAAAATAAAAATCATATCCATATCCAATTGAATGGAATACATATGAAAATATCATTTAAGGTCCACATTTTATTCATTTTTTTAAATGTTGTAACATTCTTAACCATTTAATATATAAATAATGTAACCAAATTTTAGGTAATAATTGATTATTGAAAGTTATAATTAAAAATATATGTTCTAAAATGATGCAAATAAATTTATAAATTTAATTCGATGGTATTATATAGACTCTAATGTTCATTTCATGGAATTTATGGAAATTTGGAATCATTTTTCTAGTGAATTATTTTATTACATTTTAATATTTTATGAAATTCTATATGTTTCATCTCCCTCCCTTATAAAAGAGATAACTTACATTTTCTTCACTAAAATATATCAAGCCTTATATCTCAACAAAAACCAAGCCCATTATTTTCTAGACTTCCCTATCCACTCTCTAGAGTTGAAAATATTCCTAAAATACAACCCCTAATGTCCTTACGAGGAGATCTAAATGAGTTATTTTATTGAATATGTAATCAAATTAACTGGTTAGTTTTTTATTTATTCTTTTATATATTTTAAATCATGGGTAATTATCAAAAAATAAAAACTTAAATATATTAAATATTCATTAATTTTATTATTATTGAACCACTATTTCCACCCTCTTCCCGAACAAATGAGATGTAAAGAAATCCCATGTGAGTACGTACACCTTTTCCTATCCACGCATAGGTAATTTTTTATTTTTCATCACCATATATTATATATTGGTATTATGATGTGTTTTTCAATTATATTTTATATTTATGAAATAATTATTCATTTTAAATGATATTATCATTAGTACCTTCTAACATTTTAATCTTTTTGTAAATGATAATATTACTTGTGCATATGTGTGGACTATCACCTCTACAAAGTAATGCGATTTGTTTAATTTATTTTTTATTTGGATGGTAATAAAGAAATATTTAAATAATATATATGATATAAAAATTATTCTTAATGTTAATATTATTATTTACCCGTATTTCATTGTATGTTTTTAAAAATTAAAACAATTTTCATGTTTACGTACAGACTACCATCTCTACAATTATGTAATTCTTCAATATATATATATAGATTATATAGAGGTCTCTAAATATGTAAATAATGAATATATATATATATATATTTTATTTATATCTTGATTAAAATTTTAGATATGATGGTACTATAATCAATATACAATTACTTAAACATCCAACGTGAAATTCTCATGGAGAATGAAATACATAACACATTAAAATGAAGTTTTGAATTAGAAATTATTAATAAATTGTTGTTTAAATGTTTCAAGAGGATAATATATGATATTATATTCATTAATATGATATATATGTATAAGAAATTTAAATTTATTATACAGGATGTTAAAAGTCTTTCAGTAAAATTTGAACTTGAGGTAAGAGTTTTAGGTCACGATCTCATTGTTTATTAGGATTGTTTATGATAAATTTTCAGATGAAGAATTTTAAAGATATATCTCTAATTGATATCATTAACTTTTATTCTCTTATGGATATTTTTTAGAATAAATATTTTTGTAGAATTTTTTCCCATTTATGTACTCTGGATAATGAAATAATGTTTTAAAGAAAAATTGACTTTATTTTTCTTTTCGGTCAATTTTTTTTGATCCTCATCCATGTTATAAATAAATTGTTTTCAACACTGTTTTAACATAATTCGAAGATTTTAAATTTAATTTATAACCATTATTAAAATTTTAATTATTTTATTTAAAACAAATCATTTTTACATTTTTTAAATGAGTCCCTTTTTTAAATTTTTACAGAAATTATGAATGGAATATTTATTTTAATGAAAATAACATGAATGTAATTTTTCACCGTAGATAATGGTCAATTATTTGAATATTAATTTAAATTTTTCATTTTTTTTATTTTCCTATAAAGTGTTTTAATTAATATTTGTGTTGTTTTTGGGATTTATAGAATTGTTATTTGGTTGGAATGTTTATTTTACTCAAGAAATATTTTAAATATCTTTGGTTGGTATTTTCATGTACGATGACATACTTTGATGTTAATTATGCTTTAATGTAGATATAATGAAATGATAACATAAAAAATCATTATTTAGATATCGTATAATGATGATAAGCTAAGGATGATTCAATGAAACCCATTTATTCTCTATAGGAATATTTAGTTATGAAACCCATTTCTTTTACACGATTTATGTTATGATGAGATACTTATTAAATTCATTCACTATTCCTGATTTATAATATGATTAGTGGTTTATGATTTTGTGGAACAAATATATATATTTTTCTTATGTGATGGGTGGGTCTATAATAATATATTATTCTAATTCATTAGATAAATATATATATCTAATGACATAAAAACGAATGGAATTTTGAGTGAACCCAAATTAGTAAGGTAATATCTATACTATGATAGTATTGGATGTAAACATTGACTACTGTTTTAATTTTGGTATTCAACCCAATTTATTATGATAATCATGAAATGATCCTTGTATACTAAGGAAATGATTTCTTATGCTGATATATATGACCCAAATCTATTTCATATGACAATGTTATGATATCATGCATCCTGTTCATTGATTACATTATAATTCATGACTTATTATCTTCCAGGAATTATTTATTGAATCAAGAATATATTCTATGAAATATATAGCAAAGATTTAAAATTTTATGTTAATATTCCCAAACCCTTTTCCTCAAATAATATTTAGGTTAACATTGATATCTTTCTTATTTACCCTTACAGGGAATCAGATCCCACCCATTCATATGATTCATTTACCAAAGTTTTCAAGAAACGTATTAAGTATGATATGTCTATTTAGGGTTTGTATATGAATAACTTAGTACAAGACTACATTGTTCATTTATAAACAAATTGTTTATATATCTAAATTTCCAAAGATACTAGTCAAATTTAATTTTAATGTAGATAATTATGTTATTTAATGAATATATGAATAATATATATTTATTAAATGAGTGGGAATCTATATCTGAAACATTACTGTATTGTAGAAGAATCATTTTAAAATCAATAGATAAATAAAAAAATATATTTTTCTTCAAAAACATTTCTTAATATAATCTAAAAAATATATGATCTTCGTGTCACATTATAAACACCATTTTTATTGGAAATGAAAATGAAAAATCATAAATAAATAACAAATTCAAAAAAAAGATTCCTCAAAAATAAAAAATATATATGTTAAATTTGATCTAGAAGATAAAAATATATGATCCTTTATAGGAGAATCCATTTAAATATTTGAAAATACAATTATTGAAAAATAGACATTGTAAAAATGTAATAGAAAAATATTTCAAAATAACTGTGAATATAAGGGACATCAGAGAAAAAACAATTTTATTTTACCCCAGGGAAATGAGAACGTTATTTGGAAGTAAAAGTGTTGATATGGGGGGAAAATCTATTAAATGAGATGTGTAATATTATTAACAAAATTTCATTTCCATAAAAGTAATAAACATGTCACGACCCCCTCCCCACAAAGTGTACCACTCCTAGGCCGGCAATGTAAAAACGGAGATAATGACCCCCGAGTCCCACCTCCAGTAGGCCCCGGGTTGGTGACTAGCACCGATGGTATAATAAACAGACGAATGAGAGGCATTACCCACTAAGAGAACATATGCGGAAGAGAGAGATAAGACAGACACCATCCAACTCCATCTCAGAATTGAAATATAAAATAATCCCATGTACATATATGAAATGCCATGAATAATTTCTACAACTGAAAGGGAAACTACAAATACCCAAAAGAAAGTAAAACGACATTGACCACAAGCCCAAAAAGATCCTCCATCCAGAAGCTAGTAGTAACTTTGTTGATCTCCAACCTGCTCTAAGTGACCTGAAAAATAGAGATATATATATACGTAGGGTGAGTATAATAGTATACTTAGTAGGATACTCCCCAAATCCTCTCAAGCAAAAGTAAAGGAAGCATCCTAAAGCACAGTGAACAAAAAGTGATACTAACTCGCCACCTAAACAAGTATACTAAGTTCCCAACCTCACCATGGCTACTATCACCATGTAACACATACAAGAATATATCATATTATAAAGAATATCAAGGGTACCCCGATACTACTTCCCCACTGGTTTTCTACTTTACCCCAATGACATACGTCCTGTTCATCTCTCTCCAAACGCTTGCCCGAATACACCTGGGCTAAGCTCCACAATATGCACCACGTGCACCATAAAGGCTTGCCCGCAGACACTTGGGCTAAGCACCACAACATACTAACCACCAAAAGTAACCAGGTATTTTACGGGAGCCACCACATCATGCATAACGTGTATCATACGTCGGGTATTATACCTCAAGCCATTATAGCCCATACACCAAGTAAGGATCCTCAAGCCATCACAACCTTTACACGATACACCTATAGTAGTCCATAGGATAATATATCCAGAATATATGTCTGTGAATAACCACAAGCCATTACATCCCTCTTCACACATATATGGGGAAAACTAACCAATGTGCCTTGCAGCACATGTAACTACCAAGAGAAGAGAGTGGGGCCAAATGGGGTAGTCAGCCATTCATCCTCCCACCAGAATGTTGGGGAAAACACCCCCCAGGGCTCAGAATCCCCGGGGTGTCAGTTTCCCTTACTGACAGGGTGGATTAGCATATAAAAACACAAAAATTACAGAATATAGTATAACTCACAACCACACTATGGGCATAACCTAATCTTAGTTTCAACTGCAGCTAACATCTCTCGAACTTCCGGAAGCTATTTTTAAGACTAGGTATCCTATAAGCACACAATAATTTAAAGCACTTAATTAGATTACATAATCCCCCTTTTCATCAATTCCACTTTACGTTAATTAATTCTTCGAACATTAACTAACCAAGAACAATTACACATTACGATCCACTAACATCACAACCAAAATCCACTGTCCCTTCAAAATTTCTCAACCTCATCATTAAGTTTCATAAAACTCCAACCCCATGGGTTAACATCATTTATTAAAACAGTGATTACAGAATTACATTCCCATATTTCCAGGCATTCAATAAAAGAAACCTATGCTACTCAGCACAAGGGGCTTGACACAGTGAGTAGATGTACTACCCGTCGAGTCTGTGCCGCCTATAGAAAGGGCGTAGAACCATTCTCCCTAGAGAGGATAAACACTTAAAGCATGTGGAATACCCCGCATGTCTTCACCCCATTAGGAAGAAGGGTAATCAAGACCAGATGCCTTGAGCAGTGGGGGAAAGCAAAGCAGATAAATTACCAAGGAATCCACAATCTTCCAACAACCACATCCATCTCATTCAATCATCCCTAGTGTCCTCCCCGACACCCACATGCATGAACTGATGCATCTCGCCACTCTAGGCGTCATCCTCTGCCACAACCACAAGGCCTCCATGCCCCCACATATCACAACACCCTCCCTGGGTCACATCAGCACACAAGCAGCAGGAAAACAGACATTACATAAAATTTGGGGTCTTGTCCCTTTAACAAAGCATCCGGCCTTCAAACTACACGCACCAATAGATTTATGGTTTACCAACCAACTGAATTAAACACATCATCGACCTCAAATTGATTGACAACATGTTGGAATAACAACCACACCAACAACAATCAGATTCGTTTACATGCCTCTTTATCTTTAGCCAAATAAATTATCAATTAATTCTGACATTACGTTCTTTATCAATTTCATCAATAATCCCATGATAACAAGTAAGGCATAACTATCAAACTATCTAGAAAATTAAGAGGAAAACTGTTATCATGATACAAAGAAACAACATGCGATCAAACGAATTCTTTTTATCTGGTTTAATTATTTAATAAGGTCAATTACATTTTTATCCAAAGGTCTAAATCATGCTAACTCTACAATTGAATGTATTTGAGAATCCACGAATCCCCTACCTCAACAGTTTTGAAGAAAACCACAACGGTCGAAGAACGCCCAATAAGACTGGGCTGATTCACCAAGGATCCTCCCTAGATCTCTTCTCATAACACAACCGAGACCAATTCTTGGTTCTCTAACCTTCAACGGAGTGTAATCCCATGTTATGGCTGGTTAGAGTCTTAAATGAGGTGACTAAAAGAAAAAAAAGTTTGATCCACAATTTTAGGATCTAAATTAAGTGCTCGCAGGGTTAGTACGCAGGGTTTAAAAAACCGTGCACTAACCGTGCGTTAGATTCTGCCTCTCCAATCACTCCTCCCACGGTTAGTCCGCACAGTTAGACAAATAGTGCGCTAACCATGCATTAGCCACTGCCTCCAAGACTAGCCTTGCACGGTTTGGCTGCACGGTTTAGGAAAACCGTGCCCCAATCGTGCAAAAGCTATTACCCTTTAAATTTCCTTAAAATTACACCCAAACACAACCCAAGCTACCTTTACCTTCCAGAACACGTCTAACACCATATTTTCACAAAGGAATGGATCAGAGAGGTCCATGACATTATATTAGATACCTCTCAAAACATTCTCATCCTCGAGAATCCAAAACCCACCTAAAGAGAAAATGAAACAGGGTCTGAAAAACCACCAACCGAGATACCTCTCAAAAGAGAGAAAGCCACCAACACAAAAAAGGGAGCCATCTCATGAACATGAAGGTTTCAAAACCACATTAGCTACAATGATACATGAAAAATTTTAAACATCAAACAACTCTGGGTACTGAGCACGTATCTAAGACTCACGTTCCCATGTACTCTCTTCCATGCCACTATGTCACCACTGGATACGAACTAAGGGGATGGAACACCCACACAATGCCTTCTCCTTGCGGTCTTGGATCTCAAGAAGTTTCTCCTCAAAGGTGGAATCATCATCAACATCAATCTCTCCCCAATCGATGATGTGAGAGGTGTCATGAAGATAACGATGTAGCTGTGATACATGGAAAACATCATGTATCCAACTCATCTGAGGGGGGAAGTATGACTCGGTACGCAACAGCTCCAACATGAGCTAACACCTCAAAAGTCCCAACAAACAAGGGAGAAAGATTACTACCATGACTAAACCTTCCCTTCCCATGACGGGGAGTCACCTTCAGAAACACATGATCCACAACATTAAACTCCAAGGGCCTCCACTTTGATCTGCATATGATTTCTGATGATCATGAACTGCCTTTATCCTATCACGAATCACCTGAACCCTCTCTGTTTTATTATGCACTAGTTTTAATCCAAGAATTACTAAATCTCCAACCCCAGTCCAGCAAAACAGAGAACGGAAGGGACAGACATACAACACTTCAAACGACGCCATAACGATGGTGGAGTGGAAACTATTATTGTAGGAAAACTCCACCAAGGGTAAGTGCCTCATCCATGAACCTCCAAAATCAGGAACATAAGACCTCCACATGTCTTCAAGAGTTTGGATGGTTTGATCTATCTGACCATCTATTTGAGGATGAAAAGTAGTGTTAAGGTATAGATGAGAACCGAAATCATGTTGGAGACCTCTCCATACCCTAGAGATAAAATGAGGATCTCGATCAGAAATGATCATCCTAGGGACTCCATGAAGTCTCACCACCTCCTCTAGATACTTCCTCGACAAAAATTCCACTGAACTTTAATGCTTGATTGATATAAAGTGGGATGATTTAGTTAAATGATCCACTACCACCCTAATATCATCATATCCACCCAGATCTCGAGGTAATCCAGTAAAGAAGTCCATTGAGATTTCCTCCCACTTCCATTGAGGAATCTCTAATGGCTGCAGAAGACCACCAGTAACATGGTGTTCGGCCTTCACCTTCTGGAAGACTAAACAATAAGACACAAACTACGCAATCACACGCTTCGGCCGAGGCCACCAAAACTGGCTCCTCAAGGATCAGTACATCTTTGTCAAACCAAGATGCACCCCTATGGGAGAACCATGGAACTCCCTGAGGACCATCTCACGCATCGCCAAGGGAACAAAAAGCCTTCCGTGATACAACACTCTGTGTTGTTCATCCTCAGACCGACCATCAGGGGCCTCACCACAAACAACCCGGTCTCTCCAGACCTCCACCTCAAGATCTCCCAACTGGGACTCTTCCACCTTCTACACCAGGGATGACTGCACCGTCATCTGAAAAAGACAACATCTACCCCCAACTTCTCCCATATCAAGATGTAATTCTTACCGTTCTTCCATTACTCTCCAGGAATCACCGAATTCACGCACAACATTACTATGTGACTTTCGGCTCAGCGCATCAGCCACAACATTCCCTTTTCCAGGTGTATATGATATTTCAAGGTCATATTTTGGTAAGAACTCCATCCATGGACGTTGTCATCAGTTCAAGTCACGCTGGGAGAAAACATACCTCAAACTCTTATGATCAGTGAAAACCACAAAGCATTCACCAATGAGGTAATGTCTCCACAAAATCAGAGAAAACACCATGGTTTCCAACTCAAGATCATGGGTGGCATAGTTGCGTTCATGGGGACACAACTAAAGAGACCCATAAGAAATGACTAACCTCTGTTGCATAAGAACACAACCTAACCCTAGATGTGAAGCATCACAGAAGACATCAAACTGAACTCCTTCAACTAAAAGACAAAGGAATGGATCACTTACCAAATTCTCCTTTAGATACTCGAAACATGCCTGACATTGATCAGTCCATATGAAAGGATGATCTTTCATGGTTAAAGTTGTCAGTTGAGTCGCAACCCGGGAGAAATTGGCTAAGAACCTCCTGTAGTAGCCTGCGAGACCAAAGAAACTTCTCAATTCTGAAAATGTCTTAGGGGCTACCCAAGACACAACTTATTCAATCTTCAATGGATCCACAGCTACTCCCTGGTGGGACACAAAATGACCCATGAAATGTACTTCTCGAGCCCAAAACTCAAACTTTGACAACTTCCCGAACAACTAATGTTGGTGAAAACTCCTAAAACGGCTTGTAGATGTTCTGCATGCTCCACTTCAGATGTGGAATAAACAAGGTTGTCTTCGATGAAAACTATGACGAACTTGTCCAGGAACTCACGGAACGCAGCATTCATCAAACCCATGAACACAACTGGACCATTCGTCACACCAAACAGCATTACAACGAACTCATAATTCCCATGAAGACAATGGAAGGTAGTCTTTAGGATATCCTCATCCTTCACAAGCATTCGATGATATCCTAACTGCATGTCAATCTTTGAGAACCAACTTTCACCCTTCAGTTGATCGAATAAATCATCAATCCGAGGAATAGGATAGAGATTCTTTATTGTCACTTTGTTTAAGCGACGATAATCGACACACAACCGCAAAATTCCGTCGGGCTTCATTACAAAAAAAATGGTGCACCCCATGGGGATAAACATGGCCAAACAAAAACGAACTACAATAGACCATCAAGCTGTATACGTAGCTCTCTTAACTTAGAAGGGGCCATCCTATATGGAGACATAGAAATAAGAGACTCTCTTGGCTATAGCTTAATCCCAAGTTTGATCTATCATTGAGGGGGTAAGGCTACAACCTCTTCTGGAAAGATATCAGGGGACTCTTCTACGACCCGAGGAAATGCCAACTGCTGAACATCTAAAGAACTCAACATCATCTTAGCTGTCGTGGATGATAAGGATGAAACACGCCTATAACCCATCCGAAGGTCTCTCTCACCAACAAACGCCACTTGCTCTCCATCCACATCAAAGAAAATGACCTTCTTCCTGAATCAATCCACGATATCCATCATCAAATACAAACAATCCATGCCAATGATGATATCATATGGCTGTATTTGTAAACATAGGAAATCTCCCCAAGAGAGGTGTTTCCCCAACACTAGCTCACAGTCTCTACATACTTCAAACAAGTCAGCTTGACCTCCAACAGGAATAGTAAATGCCAAGGGAACTGGAAGCCTCTCCACCTCAAGTCCCAAGGCATGGACAAGGGTAGGTGAAATGAAGGAGTGTGTCGCTCTTGAATCAAACAAGGTATACACCATGGTAGAAAAAAAGAAAAGGGTACCTCGAACGACATCTAGCTCGTATGGTGCTGGAAATGCTAGAGCATGAAGCTGACCACAACATCCTCCATGGACTCTCTAACCCTGATGATGTTCACCACCATGACCGTGGTCTGCTCTTTGAGGATGGGGAGCGTCATGGGGTTGTCCTCTACCTAGCCCATCTACCCTCCGCTGATCTAAAGCTGGAGCAACTTGCTAGTGTTGCCTCGGCTGGAACTGTCTCAAAGGAGGAACCTGAAGCATAACACTTGGTGCACGATGACCGCTCTGAATGGCCGGGAACTCCCCCTGCCGATGACTATGACCAACACAAGAAAAACAAGCGCATGATCCCTTGGCATAGACCTGAGATTTTTCGCCTCCATAGAAACGAGATGTGAAGGGATGGGACCTACCCCCTGCTGAACAGAAACTCTACTGCCTTAAAAAATGGGAACCCCAGACCACATCTCTGCTTCGTGAGGAATCCTGTAGATTCCCTTCTCATGATGATCCGGTCCTGGGCAAACACCTCTCAACAACCTATGCCCTCCCCAACACCTCATGGTATGTCTTTACCATAAATGGGGTGACCTGGAGCTGGATCTCCAGACACAAAGCCTCCACGAAATGCCTCGCCTTGGCCTCCACATCTGGTAACAGGTCCGAAACATAGTGTAAAAGGTTCTTGAAATGGATCCCAAACTCCTGAACAGTGGAGCTCCCCTGTTGAAGGGTAAGAAGCTCCTGGCGACTGGACGCCTTTGTAGTTGAGGAAAGGAACTCGACACTAAAGTTGTCTCGGAACTCCTCCCATGAGATCGATGACTACTCACGATCCACAAGGAACAAGAACCACCACTGCCTTGCTGCTCCACACAACATCGTCACGGCTAAGGATACCCAGTGCTCCTTCTGAGCACATATCGAACTGAAGTCTATCTTGACCTCCTCCAACCAGTTATCCGTGACTACATCTAAAATGGAGTCGTCGTACTTCTGCAGACTCTGTCACTGAAACTCTTGGAGTGTCTTTCTCCAAGTTTCTTCGTCGTCAACCTCTACCCTACGACGACCTGCTGGAACAGCCTGCTGGACATCTTCTATGCAAACTTGACGAGGGCGTCGACCTGGAGCCATACCTGCAAAATAACAAACACATAGAGCTCCTATGCCTGGAATATGGAAGACCCAACATTTATTAATTAGTTTTTCTCTTTTTTTATTCATTTTAGGTTAACCTATCCAATTGTCTACCCATTCAAACATAGTCACAAAGAAGAATGATGCATGATCCTTTCCTAGGTCTCTACCCTGCAACTGGTATAACATTTCTTAGTAGCCATTGTAAACTTAAAGGTCCGTGCATCATATCACAGGGGTCCCTAAATGCCTATGTCTCAACCGATCCCCAGTGTTTACCTCACATGCTAAACATGAATGACACCGTTTCCCTACCAACCCATGCAACCTCACATGTGCCTAACTCCAAACTCCTTCCTATCCCTCAACCAGACCCCTGATACCACTCTATCAAAATCCCTTCTGCACAAAGTGTACCCCTCCTGGGCTGACAATGTAAAAGGGGAGATAATGACCCCCGACTCTTGACTGCAGTAGGCCCAGAGTTTTCGACTAGAACCGAGGGTATAATAAACACACGAATGGGAGGCATTACCCTCTATGAGAACGAATGCAGAAGATAGAGATAAAATAGAAACCATCCAACTCCAACCCAGAACTGAAATATAAATGAATCCCATGTACATATATGAAATGCCATGCAAAAGTACTAAAACTGAAAGGGAAACTACAAATACCCAAAAGAAATTAAAATGGATGTGACTACAAGCCCGAACAGCTCCTCTAACCACAAGCTAGTAGTAACCACCTTGATCTCCAACCTGCTCCAAGTGACCTGAAAAATAGATATATATATATATATATACGTAGGGTGAGTATAACAGTATACTCAGTAGGATCCTCCCCAAATCCTCTCGTGAAAAAGTAAAGGAAGCATACTAAGGAACAGCGAACAACAAGTGAAACTAACTCATCACCTAAATAGGTATACTAAGTTCCCAACCTCACCATGGATACTGTAACCAAGTAATGCATACAATAATATATCATATAATAATGAATATCAAGGGTACCCCGCTACTACTTCCCCACTAGTTTTCCACTTTTGCCCTACGACATACGTCCTGTGCATCTCTCTCCAAAGGCTTGCCTGAATACACCTAGGCTAAGCTCCACAATCTGCACCATGTGAACCACAAAGGCTTGCCCGCAGACACCTTGGATAAGAACCACATGATCCTCACAACCAAAAGTCACCAGGTAGTTTCCAGGATCCACCGCAACTCACATAATGTGTATCATACGTCGAGTATTATAACTCAGGCCATTACAACCCATACACTGAGTAAGGATCCTCAAGCCATCACAACCCATACATGTTACAACTATAATAGTACATAGGATACAATACCCAGAATATATGTGTGTGAATAACCACAAGCCATTATAGCCCTCTACACACATATATGGAAAAAACTAACCAATGTGCCTAGCAGCACAAGTTACTACCAAGAGAAGAGAGCGGGGCCAAAGGTGGTAGTCATCCATTCATCCTCCCACCAGAATGTTGGGGAAAACACACCCTAGGGCTCAGAATCCACGAGGGGTTTGTTTCCCTTACTGACAGGGTGGAGTAGTGTATAGAAACACTAAAATTAAAGAATATACTATAACTCCCCGCCACACTATTGGAATAACCTAATTTTAGTTTCAACTGTAGATAACATCTCTCAGACTGCAGGCTGCTATTTCTTAGACTAGGTATCCTATAAGAACACAACCATTTAAAGGGATTCATTAGATTACTTCATTCCATTTTTCATCAATTCCACTTTATGTTAATTAATTCTTTATACATTATTTAACCAAGAAAAATTCTACATTATGTTCCATTAACATCATATCCAAAATCCACTGTCCCTTTAAAAGTTCTCAACCTCATCATTAAGATTCATCAAACTCCAACCCCATGTGTTAACATCATTTATTCAAACATTCATTACACAATTACTTTCCCATATTCCCAGTCATTCTAGAAATGCAACCTATGCTACTCAACACAAGGGGCTCTACATGTTGAGTAGATGTACTACCCATCGAGTATGTTCCACCTATAGCAAGAGAATCGACCCATTCTCCCTGGAGATGCTAAACATGGAAAGCACGTGACATACCCCATGTGTCCTTTCCCCTTTCGGAAGAAGGGTAAGCAAGACTAGCTGCCTTGAGCAGTGGGGAAAAGAAAAGCAGATAAACAACCAAGGAATCCACAAGCATCCAACAATCACATCCATCCAATTCAATCATCCCGGGTGTCCTCCCCGACACCCACATGCATAAACCAATGCATCTCACCACTATAGGCGTCATCCGCTGCCACAACCACAGGGCCTCCATGCCCCCACATATCAGAACACCCTCCCATGGTCACATCACCAAACAAGCAGCAGGAAATTAAAAATCACATCAAATTTGGGCTCTTGGCCCTTTTAACAAGACATCTGGCCTTCAAAAAAAAGCACCAACAGATTTCAAGTTTACCAACCTACTGAATTAAACACATCATCTGCCTCAAATTGATAAACACCATGTTGGAACCACAACCACAACAACAACAACCAGATTTGGTTACATGCCTCTTTTTCATTATCCAAATAAATTATCAATTAATTATGTCTTTAAGTTATTTATAAATTTTATCATGAACCCCATGCTAACAAGAAAGACATAAATATCACACTATCTAGAAAATCAAGAGGAAAACCGTTATCACGGTACAAATCAACACCATGAGACCAAGACAATTCTTTTAATATGGTTGAATTATTTAATTAGGTGAATTCCATTGTGATCCAATGGGATAAATCATGCTAACTCTATGATTTCACATATTAGAGAAGCCACAAATCCCCTACCTCAACAGTTTTGATGAAAACCACAACGGTCGAAGAACGCCCAAGAAGACTAGGCCGATTCAACAAGGATACTCCATAGATCTCTTCTCCTAACACAACCGAGACCAAAGATCATAATTATCGACATCCATGCACTTAGGTCTACCCATAACAGGCATAGATCTACGATCCTGAGAGGAGCGGAGGAGTAGATCTAGGTAGATCTACAATACCAAACAAAAGGGTCACATACCTCGAGAAATAGGATTTGATTCATGAAGAGAAGCCTCTGAATCACCTCAAAAACACTTGGGAGAGGTTCTATAACCTTCAAGGGTGAGTAATCTAGAGTTATTTCCGCTTAGGGGCTTAAATGAGGTGATTAATGGAAAAATAAGTTAGATTCACAATTTTAGGATCCGGCTTTAAGTGCTCGCACAGTTAGTCCGCATGGTTTAACAAATCATCTGCTAACTGTGCGTTAGCTTCTGCCTCACAAAACACTCCTCGCATGGTTAGTCCACACGGTTAGACAAACTGTGCGCTAACAGTGTGTTAGCCCCTGCCTCCAAGACCATCCTTGCGTGGTTTGGCTGCACGGTTTTGGGAAACCTTGTGCCAATCATGTGAAAGCTATTACCCTTTAGATTTTCGTAAAAGTCCACCCAAATGCACCCCAAGCCACCTTGACCTTCCAGAACACCTCAAACACCATATTTTCACCATGGAATGGATCGGAGCGGTCCCAACCATTACAAAAATAATCATGAAATAATAAATTGGTGTGAAACATGATTTCTACAAAAAGCGATGTGTAAATACAACATAACATTATCATAGGTTAGATATGATCACACATGAAATTTTTTTTGAAAATGAAAAGTGAATATGACCCAAGGGAAGGATGTGATTCACCAAAACTCTTTACCCTTGCTCCCTATTTGAGAAATGTGATATAACTTCTTATTCCATACAAATACTAGCTTAATCTAATATTTTAAAACCATATGCATTTCTATAAGATTTTTTAAACTTGATTTATTAATATATTATATATGTATATTCATTACTTATAATATATATTCAAAATTAGTTTTCATAAATATTGATCGTTTGTAGTGGAGGTGTTTTTCTTCATTCTTCCAAAAAATATCAACACTTCTAGGTCACAGTAGGTACTAGAATAGATGTTTTAAAATAATTAATGAAATTTTATTTTCATTTCCGAAGTGATTTTTTACCATTTTGTGATGATTAAATCAAAGATGAGTTTGTTTTGGAGGATTTTAAAAATAAAAGGAGATATATCAATAATATCATTATATGTTGTTATTATGACACAAAAATCATACTGAAGTATTGAAAAAATTATTATTATATGTTTTTTGCAATATACATTTTCTTAACCATCCATGATATGACCATTAAAATATTTGTATTTTGATTTATAAAAATGACTTGAACAATAACATGTCATAATGATTGAATGGGTAAGAGAATGTTATTTTATAAAGTTAATATAACATCTAGAAAAAATTTCTAATGAGTTAAGTATCATAAATATTAATTAAAATAATTATAATAAAAGTCTAATAATGGTGTTTATGAAAAACATAATTCATAGTTCTTGGAGGCAGTAATTCGAACATTTACTGAGTTAATGACCTCATTTTAAAAATGAATGGACATAATAATACTATAATAAAAATTCTCAAATAAAAAGAGTAAACATTACATATAAAACCAATTTATTCATCAAATCCTTGATAAATGGTGATGGAAATCAAACTGCATCTCATTATGTAGGCAATTTTCCCTATATATTCATAATTGATATTATATTGTTTTTTAATGGTTGTACATGATTTAATTGTTTTGTATAATTAATATAATTAAATTTATTTTAAATAATGATACTAATTTAATTATATTAATAAACATAGAAATGATTTTATGAAGATGATAACAAATGTAGATACTCATAGAATACAATACTCATATTGAAATATTGATCATTCTCTTTGAAATATCCTTGTATGTGAAGACCATAATAAAAATTAATGTGAATAAAGAATTTTGTATGTTGGAGAAGGTTAATGTAGGAAAAAAATCATAATTTGTAAGAGTAATTCAATGTTTATTTAAAATTTGAATTATTGGAAGTCATATCTTTTATGAAATAGTAAAAGGTAACTTTCAGAACCACATATCATTTTTAAATAATGTCATGAATCTATTCAAGGGTAAATGGATTCACAGTAAAAAAATAAGGGTTTTAGTGTATGATAAGGCATAAAATAATTTCATGAATTCAATTTTAACATGTAATGAGTTATTTAAGGTGTTTGTTATTTTACATTTACCCTTTAACCCAAATAGAATTTTACATTAGTAATTATATTTTAACCATACGAATTAACATTAATATAATAATCATGATTATAACCTTTTAAATATTTTAATCCTTATGATTTAAAATTTTAAAATCATTTTAACCAATAAAATATATAGAGTTGTGAAAGTTGAATTTTAAAAAAATTACACTTAATGGTTTTAAAACTATTATTAGTAAAATATCATTTTAAGGATTTAAATTCACATATAAGAAAAGATTACTTTTAATAATAATTTTAATAACATATTTTTTGTGAATAAAATGCAATCTAGGAGTATTCTAAGGATATCTACAACTAACATTCAATATCCAATTACTTAATTAGTGGAAAAAGACTGAGAACATTTTTTATTAAAGTAACCATAAAATTTTGTATTAAAAACAAATTACATAGTATTATAAATTAAAATTATGCTTAAAAATGTATAATTTAACTCCACAAATGCATATTTTATTATTTATGATTATTTTTAATCTTATAGGATAAGCTAATGAAATGATAAAATCGCAAAAATTTTAATTTTTTAAAAAACTGTATTTTTCTACTGATAATTTACCTTATTTGAAAAATATAAATAAATTAATAGTAAGTATTGTTTTATTAGAGGAATTCAAGATATAATTTTATTCTATAAAATCTAAATTTTAGACTTTGTAAATTTATATTTTGAAATAAAAAATCATAATACTAATAAAAATTATTATTATTTAAAATAACGGTATTAAATATTATCTAATATTAATCATTTACCATCTAAATATTTAATCCTTTACCATATGAGTACTTATTATATCTTTTTTTAAAAATTATCCCAATATTATCTGGGTTTTTTCAAAGGTGTATCGTGAAATAAAATTTATAAAGAAAAATATATATTTCACAATTTCAATATTTTCAAGTCTTTATATAATAGGTTTAGTGTCTTGTTGTTTAGCTATCAAGTCATCATTTTAAAAAAATATTCCAATATTTATCAATAATAAATATAATCTATAACCATCATAGATATAAAAATAGATATAATAATTTCAATAACATATGGAATGGAATCATAAGAAAGGGGAGATCTCATATGCTTATTACGGGAAAACATATCATAATTTTTTAGATCATAAACTTTTAGGGGAAATTGAAAGAAATAAATACTATAAGTGATCATAAAACCATATATGATAATAAAAAAACATGATAAACCAAAATAATAACATAAATATTGTTTTAAATACGTATAAAATTTATGATTTAGAACAAAATACAAATTAATAATCATAAGACATCTGGGAATGACATAAAAATGTTGAAAATAATAAAAATAAGGACTAACCATAAAAAAATATCATGTAAATGATGTTAATATTGAAAATTTTGAATAACATGATTGAAAAATAGAAAATTTTGATGATCCATAAGAATATGAAAATATTTTTGAGAAACCACAATTTTTTCAAGCCTATGGGAAGAAACTTATTATGTCAGTGCCTGAACATGTTACTAGGTTATTCATGTGCAAACCTATGTTAAAAAATCATTATATCCTCACATCAATCTATCCTAAAAAATAAAATACAACCACTATATTAGAGGATGATATAGGACTCCACCCATCATTATCCATATATACGTGTGAAATTTAAAAACAGTAAATATTTATATCTTGAAGAACCCACAAAAGAAAGAAACGTTTTGTAAACATTTCAGAAACATAAAATATAATAAACATAAAATATCATTAGATATAAAATATCTCATTTTATAAAAAGGGTGACATAATTAAAAAAATATATAGGATGATAAAAACATCACTACATAATACATAAACCTCAAATGAAAAAATAGAAGTGAAAAGATAAAATTATTAACAAAGACTTTTAAAAATTATTACAAAAGATGAATTAATGAATAATTTTAAAAAAAATTGATGGATAAAATAATAATTTTTAAAAATTAATATTTATAGGGTCCAAATATATTATACATGAAAAGACAAAATGATCTTAAAAAATAAAATTTTAAGTAGACGATAAAACAAATAATTTTGAAATAGTAGAATATACCTTCCCATAATATTTTGAAATTTCTTTATTGGAAAAAACACATAGTAAAAAGAGAAAAAAAAATTATTTTAAAAGAGGAGAAGTTAATTACGATAATCATATAAAATAATCCATATTAAATATTACAAAAAGAGATGAGAGTGTAAAAGGGAGGAGAACTGTGGACATGGATGAAATGATTCGTTGGTAAGAATGAGAGTTATTATTACCAATGTTACACTTTTATTTTAGAATTTTTTTTTGAAGAACGAGTTAATGCTGTTTTGATTTAAATTTTTAATACAACAAAAGTAATTACAATATAAAACTATTTAAGGATATTTTATAGAAAACATGATTAGTATATTCAAATATGAATGACTATAACCCAATTAATCCAAAATTGAGTTGTTGAAACTCTTATGGTGATTATAATGTACTAATCAAAGGATATTAAGAAGAAGATAATGAAATTGAAGTAAAATATCAGGAAATAAAGGAAATTTTCAAATGTTAAAACAATTTAATAGTGAATACAACTTAAAACAAAATTTATGGTGCATAATATCAAGTATGTCCCATGTAGTTGAAAATGATATAAAGGAACCATTATCTTTACTCTTGATTTCAACATAATTTCATTAAAATTAAACAAAATAATCATAACTATCATAATTAATAATTATAGAACCATTTTTATACCTTAAAAATTTTATAATATTCATTTATAATCACTATAGACAAGTATATTAGTTTTTTGTAACCTATTTTCTCACATTGGGTGTGTATATTTTTAATCTTTTTTATAAGTTTCATAGGAGTGATGACATTATTATTTTTTCCATAAATTTTCATAATTACATGATCATTAAATTCTCATTAATTTATGACTTATAATTATTTACGATGTTTCAATATATTTTGATGAGTTTTTTGTTCTTTATTCTTAAAGATAAAATTGACAATAAACAGACTTCAATCATTTTCTTTACCAATAAACGATTTTTACTTAGTTACGGAGTTAAATTTTGATAAATCTATTACAAAACAAAAGAAAATTAATTGTTTAAATATTATTATAATATTATTATATTAACTATTTTCCATATTCATCCATGATATAAATTTTTGGGGTTGTTCAAGTATGTAGTAAAACCGACCCATACATGAACATTCCATGATTAATGCCTAATTATTGGATGATTTAGATGAAATATTATTATTAATATCATAATGATCATATTCTGTGTTTATTATTTTTATATATCTAAATAATTAATAATTTAAATAATATATAATGGATATGAAAATATTAAAAAATATGAAAGAATAAAGTTTTCTCTCTAGTTTTCTTATTTATGACATTAAAATTTAAAATTAATAATTTTCATTAATATTATTAATAGGTTATATATTTTTTATCATTATATAATTATTGATATCATAAATATTATACTTATCCTTTAAAACCATTCTCTTTGCCTTTCATATATGGCGGTGATGAAATTAAAAACAGAAATCAATCCTTCCATGGAGGTAATAGACCACAATATTAATGGATGATGATATCATTTTATATAGGATTGGGAAAAGGGGTAATATGTTTTATCAATTAGGAGACTAAAATATGTCATAAATATCAAAATTATATATTATCTTACCTATTAGTACAATCACTCTGTGGTGTTGAAGGAAAACAAAACATGTTGCATGATGGTGGTGTTAGTAAGCACAACACACAATTTGTGATTTCTTATTTCTTAATGAAAAATGGGTGGATGTTTAATGATTATAAAATAATTATAACAGAATATTAATATAAATATTATACTATGGTTATAATTATAATATGTATAATGGAATTTTTTGGAATAAAAAGAGCACATAAAGGAAGAGGAATGGGGATGAATAAATTAAAAATTTATACATCCCTTCCTAGGTTATTTCATTTTAAAATGTGATTAACACATTTAGGGATAGAATTTTTATAAAAATGTAACATTTTTAATTTATATATTATTAATTAGGAGAGTATTTGTTATTTTTTTTTCTAGAATTAATTTTTTTGCGATTGTAAGTGGGGACACAAGTGCATATTTTATAAGTGAATAGTGATGGAATTTCTATAATTACCCAAATATTATTAATAATGTCGACTCACATACTAGGTTAGTGGATCAAAAATTTAGATACAATGACAATGAGAATAGATATATTCGATAAATAACAATAAAAATTAAATTAAATCATTTTTTTAACATGTTGGTTCATGTACAGCTAAGGTATCTCATTTTTACGATTTTGGTTTTCATTATGGTAACTAGTTTTTACCTAGGTAATTTATCATTTCTATTGAAAACATTTGGTAATTATTATATAAAATATCCCTAATTATTAAAAAGTTAAAATCAATTTTTTATTAATTTTCTAAGGGTTAAAATTTTCAATTGAGAAATAGCTAATGTATAATGTACACAAATTTTTTTTTAAATATGACTGAAGTTATAAAATAAAAAAACGGGTTTATAAAGTATATTTTTAAATAATAAATTCATTTAAAAAGTATATATTATTATTATAATTTTGTTTTATTAACATAAAATTCAAAATTATAATTTAATAAATTCAAAACAATTATGCATTTTTGTAAAAAAAATATAACACACCACTCTCCTGAAAATAAATATTTTTTGAAAGATACAAAAAAATTTCTTAATATAATATATCCAAGATAAATATATAAATGTAGTAATTTTTTAAATTTATATTCAAAAATATATTAATTTGATTTTAAATAACGATTAAATTAATTGATAAAAATATTTGTATTGAAAAAGAACTTTTTTAGCGACCCCATATATTCATACATAGATATTAAAAATTTTGGGATGAATATTCTTTAAATTAATCAACAATAATTTTTATGATTATAATTGTTTATATCCTTTAAAGACATGGTACGAAATCTTCTTATTTTTTGAATGATATTGAACACTTCCCATAAATATCTTCACATTTAGTACTATTCCTAGAAATTCCCAACATAAAAAATTTTGTCATAACCTAGGGAAACAACACATTAGAAAGGTTGAGCTGAGATTATCAGTAAGGGAAAACAAGGGAAATATGTAATCAAAATATGAATGTAATTTTATAATAAATTAATCATTACATGTTTAAACCATATCCTACATACCAAATATTATAATATTGGATCATATCATAATGATTTCTAGTTCGTAAGACATGGATCATAAGGAAATCATAGATCATGAGACATGACAACAAACCATTAGCACATGAAATGTATTTTTGGCCTAATCATAAATATAGAAAAACATTTCAATAGTAGTCTAGGATTACAACCAAGGATGTTGTCGTGGAATGGGTTCACTCCTAAAATCACCATAGAAGTCACGATTCTCTCCCAACCATTATAGAAAATAATTTCCCCTACTAAATGAGGTCTGATCCCGTTTTTAGTCTTGAATATATCATTAGATATAAATCTTTACCCAATCCATTTAATGTAGATATGGTTCCCTCTCATATCATAATGAAAATCATATGTATGTGTGTGATAAGATCATAAAAATATCATCATATCATGACCCATGAAATGAAACTAGTTTCATAAATATTTCATTATATCAAAACATATAAAAAATATATAGGTTTCATAATCACTTAATTATTTCTTAATATTATAAAACATGAGAATAAGATCATTTGACAATAACTTTTCATGGTATTTCCCATGTATGAGAAAAAGGTTTTTTAAATTTCATGGCATCAGAAATATAAACCATTCAAAGGAATAACAAAAATGGTATCCATGGATCATATCCCTATTAAGGTATAGGTTGCATCAATGTATGTCATAATAGATGGAAAATGATTTTGAGAATACACTTGGAATTTTTAATGAGGAAAATAAATTTTCATTGAAATTTAATTATTAAAAAACATACTATATAAAACATTTTGGAAAATATATTAAATGGAAATAATATATAAAACTTAAATAGGAATATTTATTATTTTTTTAAATAATTTCTTAATGAAAATATACTTTACTATATGAAAGAACATTATAAAATAATAAAATTTATTAAAATCATTTTCTTTGAAAATAAACTTGAATAGATATAAAGGAATATGTAAAACTAAATTGAAACATTTATTGATGAAAATATCCTTTCCACTCATAAAAACACTTTTTTAAACCAAAAAAATTTAATATCATTTTATTTGAAAATAACCTTCACGACTCACAATGTAAGAATCAATGAATATAATGTTAATTGTCTTGAGGAATTCCATTTCTCACACCCCGACCGCAGATGCCCTTATTTTTCTTCTTTTTTTGGTCTCGGTTTGAATTTTTTTCAAAGATTAATTATGTTGGCAGGTTTTGCATCGGTGCGCGTTTACCGCGTCGTTAGCGATGACTGTGCGTTCGGCCCGGGTGCCCGTGTGTTCGCCCAAGGTGTTGAATATTAAATTTGTTATTTTGAAAGTAATATAATTATTAGTATTAAATAGTTATAAATATTATTATTATTTTTATAAAGTTTTATTCCTATGACGTTTTATTATTATTATTAAGATTTGTTTTTTATTTATTTACTTGTTCAATATTGATATTATTCTTATTATTATTATTATTATTATTATTCTTATCATTATTATTATTATTTTTATTCTTCTTCTTCTTATTATAATATTTTATTATTATTATTATTACTATTTCCTATATATATATATATATTAGAATCGTTAATTCCCCCCCCCCTCTTCTCTCCTGTGCGCCCCCCCCCCCCCCCTCTCCTTCTCCCCTACACAAACGCGCGCCACTGCCCTCCTTCAGCCGCTGCCTCGCAGGCCCTCCGCTTCACCAGCCGGCCGCCCCTCCGGTCATCGCCTCGCCGGCCACCGCCTCGCCGGCCCGCTCCCGCGCTTGGTCGGTCGTCGCTCCCCGCGACCCGCATCCAGCCTCTGCCCAGGTGCGCCCGCCGGTTCACCCCCGAGCCTCCGCCTCTGGCGCCCGCTCTCGGGCCCGGCTCAGCTCCCCCTGGCGCTCCGGCCGCCGCACCTCCTCCCGTACACCCAGCCTCCCTACCTACGGCTCCCCCTTTTTCCGGCCTCCATCAGCCGCACCAGCGACTCCGCAGCCCGCAACCCTTCCACCTCCTCCTCCTCCCTGCACAGCTCGGCCACCGGCCCACCCTATTCCCTACCGCCTCCGTAAGCCCACCGTCCGGCCGCCTTGCCATCGGTCTCCCACGCACCCTCCTGCATGCGCACCTAGCACGCCGGCCACCTGGCTGCCGATATCCCCTCCTCCGGCCAAGCGGCTCCAGCAGCATCCCCTTCTAGTGAGCCCCGCCTCCGACCAGCGCCTCCGGCGACCCGCCTTCACTGTTTGGCGCCGTTCCGGCACCCCTGCCTTGTTCCAGCCACCACTTTCGGCTTTTCCTCGGCACTCCGGCGCACCCCCCGGCCCCCGCACAACCCACCTCCACTGTCTGACGCTGTTCTGACGTCCCCTGCCTTGTTCCAGCGACCAGGTCGGCGTTCCCCATCCCCGCCGGCACCCCTGCTTTACTCCAGCACTACCTGCCTGCATCCCCCGGTCTTTTCCGGCGCTCTGACCAGCTCCACCACACCTTCAGCAGGCCGCGTACCAGCTTCTCACGGTCCAACCAGCTACCACTGTCTTGTTCCGGGCAGCGGCACACCCAATAATCACCGCGTGACCTCTGGCGGTCTCTCTGCCAGTGCGCGCCGCCTCTTTAACGGGCGCGTGACCCCAGCGGTCGAGCATATCTGCGCTGAGGTAGTCTTTTGTGGCTAATTGTTGTTTGTGTTTATTTTTATATCCGTGGTTTTCTGTTTTTCTGTTTTGGTATTTGTTGCATCATGTCGGTGAGATAATTTTGCAAAGTTGTGGTCTCCGGCTTGCGCATGCGTACGCGCCTGCATGTGGTGTGCTATGTCGTCGAGTACACTTTGTGACATGAGGTAGGTTTCCCACTGCGTTTGCCGTTAAATTTAGAATTTATTTATTTCTTGTTCTTTTATTAATTTTTAGTAAATTTAAATTTAGTATTAAGTAGTTATTTATAGTGTGGTGATCTCTTAAAAATGAAAGCTGTTACTTCTAGCATTTCACTGAAAGTGTTTTTTCTGTTCTGTTTTAATTTTGTGTCTTCTTGGTAATATTGCTAAATGGATTGATTAGAGGAAATGCTCATTTGGCCTTTAAACTTGATTTTGAAAACATTAATTGTGGTTCTTGCTTGTTGAAAAATGTTTTGCCTTGATGCGTGAATAAAAGTTTGGCTTTCATTTGAGAAATAGTGTTCTTTCAAAAAGTGATTAAATGTCTGTTTGACTCTTGATAAAAGTGGGGTGCATTTGGATATTGGAAAATGGTTTTACTTGTGATACCAATGTGTTTCAGTTTTATCATGCTGATTTGTGTTTCTTAAATAAAATTTTAAGTGAGTTTCCGGGTTTCAATGTGATGGCGTGTGTTATGTCTTTTGGAAATGCTTTGGTATTAAATGGTTTAAATGTTAAATGATATGGTGGCCTGGTAGGTAATTTATTAAATGAGAAGTGATTATACATATATATATATATTAACGTACTTATGGGGCATCTCTACAGGGGGACTTCCCTTTGAGGGTTGTCGTATAGCGATGTCAGTGTAAGAGGTTGGCAAGGGCGGTGAGATGAGTCACGCGTGCGAGGGCCTCCCACTTACACAGTATTATTAAAAAACCACTGTGGGATCCTGTGCTTCTTTTTGAGAATCGAGTGACGGTTACTGTCTAACCCCGATTAGATGGGTTAGTCCCTCCACGGTAGGGAGGCCCTGTGGGGTGTGCCACTGGTTGGCTGTTAGGGCGTCCAGTTGGTTATTGACTATTGAGTACCATGTCGGCAGGTAGTCTGATCCTGAGTATGTCCAGGGGTTTTCTAGGGATGTTTAGGATCACCCATGGTTACTTGATGTTCTCTTCTTGTTTACTTTCAGTTTCTCCTTATAGCTTATACTGTTATACATTGTGAAAATGGTTTTCAAATGAAGATACATTATTCCCTTTGTGTAAAATTTTAAAATGTAACACTTCGTTCTCTTTTAGAATGAATTTGGCACCAATGAAAGGAATTCAACTTTTGAAAAAGAATAAGGGTAATGTATCATGTTTTGATATTCATGTGACACATTATGAAAGCTTACTTTTATACATTGTAGTTCAAACCCTGAATTTATAGATTCTTTATTTACTGAAAGTGCTTTGGGATTTGTTGTTGGGATCACCTACTGAGTACTTTTTATACTCACGCCTATCTTTTACCTTTTCAGTTGAAGGTTCCTTGTGTACAGGTTTTCCTAGTTTATTCGCTCAGTGTTAGAGTGAGGTTGGTTTTCAGTCGGGTGGTGACCCGTCGGGTCACGTGGAGGTACGTTGGTTGTGTAGTTTTTTTGTCTGTTTTGTTTAGTTTTTATTCATTTACTGATTCTGGTTTTCTTTTGGGACAAATCATTCCCACATGTTTAATTTGGATGCCCAGAACTAGTTTCCATCCCGGGGGGATCGGGAACGCCCATCGGGACTTTCCGCGGACCGTCTCGGGTGACCGGTTTAGGGTCGACCCGGGCTGGTTCGTGACAAAATCGTATCATAGGCAGGTTCTTGTTATTTGGGTTGTCCAGTAGGTGAAGATTAGGACTATTGAGACTCGAGAGGTATGGAAAAGAAGGAGGTCATCACCCCTCGCCCACTCCGCACCTCCAGTTGCCAGTGGTAGTCCGTGAATTATGTCTTTGTCTTTTTCTAGTTTGTTTTGGATCGTGGGATGACAGTAGAGATAATATGATGTTATATCATGATTTCAAATGGAGTAGTGACCCATGTAGAGTCCAGGTACATGGTTTGAATTCCTCATAGTGGTCGGCGCTTACTTGGGAGATATCCCACTACCATGTTTCCAGGTTAGGCATGACTATTAGTCCCTCACTCCGATGTTTGATGCAATTTGAGAGTTTTTTCCTTCTGGTTGGTGTAAGTGTGTTGTTGGAAATGAAAAGTGTTTTTGAAAATGGGACTAATTTCATTTAAATGACTTTAAATGTATGAAAAAGGTGTTAAAAACTGGATGTTTTTGATTTGGAACTCTGTTGTTTGCTTTGATTTGGTCAAGAATGGTTTGGGGAGAAACCTCAGGTCCTCTTTCTGAAAGTTTTCACAAGTGTGAAAATGCATGAAAAGTGTGTGTCGGTGTACGTATGAATGGCAAGCGGATAAATACATGGGAAACAGTTCATGAGACTACCTGGGTGTGTATTTGAAATTAAAGGCTTGTCCATGTCCTCTAAATTGGTTCTTAAATAGGGAAAATGGTTCTAAGAACTGACATTTTGTTTGAAAGTGGATTGGTTTTGGTCTTGAAAAAGGAAGTTTTGAAATTTAAAATGAAAAGGGGATTTTAAAATGGGGATTTTATTTTGGGTTGTGTTTGTATTTGTTTGGTCTTTGTGCTAACTGTTTTGATGATGGCACTTTTATTGATGTTGCATCAGTTTGATGTTAGTCTTGACTCTGTGTTTTATATGTTGTTCAGAAAATGTCTCCCAGAAAGGTCCCTAGAGTTTTTGATGAGTCATGCCCAATTTTTGGTCCTTATCGGATGTTGACTGCCCTTCACGGTGATCAGGGTCTGTTAGAGACAGTATAGCAATTTGAAGAGTTTTAGCACGTCTTTAGGGTATTGGGAACTCCCGATGCTGTTTGAGTGCATGCTGTTTTGAGTCTGTTCGGAGGTCCAGCTTTGGACGAGTGAGAGTGGTTCGCACCGCCATCACATTAAGTTACGATGAATTGGGTTTTATCAGGAGCTGTCTTTGTCTTATGGTTTATACTTAAAAAGGAGAAGATTAAGAAGATGTAAGAGCTCATGTGTGTTCTACATGACCAACAGATGTGAAAGCGTGTGTTGATAATTTCAAGGATCTTGTATCTCGTTTTCAAAGACATCATCGCAGGATCTGATAAAGACTCATCCCTTCAATGGGTGTCTTCGTTCAGAGATCAAGGAGAGAGTTCTCCCTTTTAGGGACCATCTTTTGAGAAGTTGGTGCATGAGGTGTTTTTAGCCGAGTTGGTCTCCAGAGTGCAGACGGTTGGAAATCCACTGTATGCAGTTGCTCATGAAGGTCTCCCATCTGACAAGCAGAGTGTGTCAGAAAGATATGTTTCCAAAGAGTCCTCTGTAGTGGATCTAGGTTATAGTTCATCTGACCGTCTAATGGTGTACCGTCGGTATGAACGTTTGGTCATACAAAGTCATCATGTCACACCCCTCCGAAGACGAGCCATCTTTGCAGGTGTCCAGATCATCTAGAGATGTTTTGCAGGAAGCATCACTTAGAGAGGACGCTGTGATCGGAGAAAGTCAGTGCCAGACTATGAGGCAGGAGATGCTTCATCCAACAGAGCCCCAGCCACAGGTCTCATGGTGAAGCTCACGCACAGTCAGAAGTTCACGGGGGTGTGAAGCCTCAGTTTGGGTTTTGTGTTCGGTGTTGGAAACAAAGAATTATAGGTCCTTCCATTCTCGTTCTTCCACTGTTAGAGTTTTGGCATTTTCATAGGTTCAATGTGTCATCATGATGTTAGGATGAGCATGTTCGTTTGTAATCCAAACAGTCTAGTTTTCCTGATTATGGTGTTCTGGATCATGCATTTTCATAAAGGTGCGTTTGAATCTTGCGTGAGTTGATCTCGGTTTGACTGTGTTCATTTGGATATGTAAGTGTCTTTGGGAGAAACAACATTGTGGTTATGTTCGAGTTTACTATGTGGGTTAAGTTTTTTCTCGGAGTTTTTTTTCAGGTGTTCGGGGTTTTGGTCTAGGTTGAGAGTTCCAAGTTTTGGTGGAGCTGTTTCGCCCATGTTATGGAGGTTAGTTAGGGGTAGTTGGGAGTTCCCGAGTCGGCCCCCCTCCCAGGGTGGTATGGTTGAGTGTTAAATTTTCTGCAGAGGTTGAGATCTTGTGGTGGGGAGAACCCCTTCATGTTCTCCCCTCAGCCTTGGACTTCAGTTTTCTCTTGAATCGGTCGGGTGTGACCTGTGTAGAGTAAGGTCATCTACAGAATCTCAGTTCTCTTTGGTTCCTTTAGTTTTGTTTAGGCATGGACTTAAATCTTGACCGAATTTTGTCTTGGTGACTATCTGGGGGAAGAAAGTGTCTGTGGTGGGGAGAATTGTCACACCCCGACCACAGATGCCCTTATTTTACTTCTTTTTTGGTCTCAGTTTGAATTTTTTTCAATGTTTAATTATGTTGGAAGGTTTTTCATCGGTGCTCATTTACCGCGTTGTTAGCGGTGACTGTGCGTTCGGCTTTGGTGACAGTGTGTTCGTCCAGCGTTTTGAATATTAAAATTTTTATATTGACATTAATATAATAATAATTATTAAATAGTTAAAAATATTATTATTATTTTTATAAAGTTTTATTTCTATTCTGTTTTATTATTATTATTATGATTTGATTTTTATTTATTTACTTATTCAATCTTATTATTATTATTATTATTATTATTATTATTATTTATTATTGTCATTATTATTATTATTATTATTATTTTTATTCTTATTCTTATTATTATAATATTTTCTTGTTATTATTAATATTATTACCTATATATAAATATATATAATGTAGAAAACCTAATCCCCCACACTCTTCTCTCTTGTGCGCCCCCCTCTCCTCTATCTCCATCTCCCCTGCCCAGTTGCGTGCCTCTTCCCTCCTTCAGCCGCCACCTCGCCGACCCTCCGCTTCACCGGCCTGCCGCCCCACTGGCCATCGCCTCGTCGGCCTCCACCTCGCCGGCCTGCTCCCGCGCCCAGCCAGCAGCTTCTCCCCAAGGCCCGCATCCTGCCTCCACCAAGGCGCGCCCGCCGTTGCACCCCCGAGCCTCCCCCTCCGGCGCCGTTCTCATGCCCGTCTCAGCTCACCCTGGCTCTCCGGCCGCCGCAGCTCCTCCCACACACCTGTCCTCCCAACCTCATGCTCCCCCTTTTTCCGGCCTCCCTCAGCCGCACTAGCGACTCTGCGGCCCGCACCCCTTGCACTTCCTCCTCCTCCCTGCACAGCCCGGCCACCGGCCCGCCCTGCACCCTGCCGCCTCCGCAAGCCCACCGTCCGACCGCCTTGCCGCCGGTCTCCCACGTGCCCTCCTACATACGCACATGACATGCCGGCCACCTGGCTGCCGACCTCCCCCCATCCATCCAAGATGCTCCGACAGCATCAACTTCCGGCGAGCCCCGCCTCTGACCAGTGCCTCCGGTGACCCGCCTCTGTTGTTTGGCGCCGTTCAGGCACCCCTGCCTTGTTCCGGCTGCTTCCGGCCACCTCTTCCGGATTTTTCTCGGCACTCTGGCGCACCCCCTGGCCCCCGTACGACCCTCCTCTGATGTCCGATGTTGTTCCGATGTCCCCTGCCCAGTTCCGGCGACCCCACCGGCTTTCCCCATCCCCGCCGACACCCCTGCTTCGCTCCGGCACCGCCTGCCGGCGTCCCCCGGTCTTTTCCGGTGCTCCGACCAGCTCCGCGACACCTTCGGCAGGCCGTGTACCGGCTTCCCGCGGTCCGGCCAGCCGCCACTGTCTTGCCTCGGGCAACGGCGCACCCGATAATCAGCGTGCGACCTCCTGTGGTCTCCCTAAAAGTGCACGCCGCCACTTTAACTGGCGCACGACCCCGGAGGTTGAGTGCATCTGCACCGAGGTAGTCTTTTGTGGATAATTGTTGTTTGAGTTTATTTTTATATCTGTGGTTTGCGGTTTCTCTATTTTGGTATTTGTTGCAGTGCGTCAGCGGGATAATTTCGCAATGATGCGGTCTTCGTCTTGCGCGTGCGTACGCGCCTGTGAGTGGTGTGGTGTGTCGTCGAGTTCACTTTTTGGCTTGAGGTATGTTTCCCACTGCATTTTCCGTTAAATTTAGAATTTATTTATTCCTTGTTCTTTTATTTATTTTTAGTAAATTTAAATATAGTATTACGTAGTAATTTATAGTGTGGTGGTCTCCTGAAAATGAAAGTTGTTACTTCTAGCATTTCACTGAAAGTGTTTTTTTGTTTGGTTTTATTTGTGTGTTTTCCTAGTGATATTGCTAAATGGATTGATTAGAGGAAATGTCCGTTTGGACTTTAACCTTGATTTTGAAAAAATTAAGTGTGGTTCTTGCTTGTTGAAAAATGTTTTTCATTAATGAATGAATAAATGTTTGGATTTCATTTGAGAAATACTATTCTTTCAAAAAGTGATTAAATGTCTGTTTGACTCTTGATAAAAGTTGGGTGCGTTTGGATATTGGAAGATGGTTTTACTTGTGATACCAATGTGTTTTAGTTTTAACATTCTTATTTGAGTTTCTTAAATGATGTTCTAAGTGAGTTTCTGGGTTTCAATGTGATGGCGTGTGTTTTGTCTTTTGGAAACGCTTTGGTATTAAATTGTTTAAATGTTGAATGATATGGAGACCTGGTTTTCACTTTATTAAATGTGAAGTGATTATACATATATATATATATATGTACTTATGGGGAATCTCTACAGGGTGACTTCGCTTTGAGGGCTGTCGTGTAGCGGTGTCCATGTAAGGGGTTGGAAAGTGTGGTGAGATGAGTCACGCGTGCGAGGGCCTCCCACTTACATAGTATTATTAAAAAACCATCGTGGGTTCCGGGGCGTCTTTTAGAGAATCGAGTGACAGTTTCTAGCTAACCCCTATTAGATGGGTTAGTCCCCCCTTGGTAGGTAGGCCTTTTGGGGCGTGCCACTGGTTGGCTGTTAGGGTGGCCAGTTGGTTATTGATTGTGGAGTACCATGCCGGCAGGTAGTCTGAACCCGAGTATGTCCATGGGTTTTCTAGAGATGTTTAGGATCACCCATGGTTACTTGATGTTCTTTTCTTGATTACTTTCAGTTTCTCCTTACAACTTATACTGTTATACTTTGTGAAAATGGTTTTCAAATGAAGATGTGTTATTCCCTTTATGTAAAATTTGAAAATATAACACTTATTTCTCTTTTAGAATAAATTTGACACCGATGAAAGGAATTCAACTTTTGAAAAAGAATAAGGTTAATGTCTTGTGTTTTGATCTTCATGTGAAACATTATGAAATCTTTATTTTATACATTGTAGTTCAAACCTTGAATTTATAGATTCATTATTTACTGGAAGTGCTTTGGGATTTGTTGTTGGTCTCACCTAATGAGTACTTTTGGTAATCACGCCTATATTTTACCTTTTCAGTTGCAGGTTCCTTGTGTACATGTTTTCTTGGTTTAGTCACTCTGTGTTGAAGCAAGGTTGGTTTTCAGTTGGGTGGTGACCCTGTGGGGTCACATGGAGGTACGTTGGTTGTGTAGTTTTTTTGTCTGTTTTGTTTCGTTTTTATTCTTTTTCTGATTCTATTTTTTTTTTGGCCAAATCGTTCCCACCTTTTTACATTTGATGCCCGACACTAGTTTCCATCCCGGGGGGATCGGGAACGCCCATCGGGACTTGCCACGGACCGGCTCGGGTGACCGGTTAAGGGTCAACCTGGGCTGGTTCGTGACACCATTCATGTAGTACATGTAAAAATGAACATTCCTTTCAAATGTTCTGTGAAATATGAATAGGTATTATTTAGAAAATGATTGGAATATTACATTAAAACTATTTTTCAAAAATAAAAAACTGGGTAAAAATTTATTTAATAAATAATTTTTATAATGATAAAAAAATCTGAATTTTTTTTGAAAACATTGTTTTGGATGAACTTTTATTTTTCAACCGAAGATCGAAATAATGAATATTTTTCTAAAAAATGATATTTTTGAATAATTGATTTAGAAAAGGGAGGAAAATGAAGTAAAAATGTTTACTCTCATTACATTACTATAGGATTATACAATTCATGAGTTTCTCAATATATAGAATATAACATTTCATTACATGAAAGATAATAAAAAATAATCCTCATAAATAATGATATTATATCATAAAACTCTTAAAAATTTTGTTATGTTAAATAAAAATCATTAAGAAAGAATAATAGTAAATGAAAATTAAAAAATCATGATAGTAAATATATTCATGATATTAAAAATCAATTTGTATTTACATAATCCTCAAAAAATAATATTGGTGTATAATATAACTTATGTCTCAAAGAAATAAAATTGAGAGAAAAATACCTTACCACTTTAGAAAATTTAAAACAATGAACCCCATGAAAGATAAATACTATAAATGATATGAATGTTAAAATACATTCCATTGAATAATAAAGAAATAAATTTATTTTTATTATATAAAACATAATTAAAAATTGGTGGGGAATATGGTATGTGTCTCACAGAGGTAAAATGTGTGATGAAAATCCATTACCTTAAGTGTCAACTTTTTTCATAAATGGTAAAACCTTCAGTTTAATAAATATTTTTTTATTATTAATATATTAAAGAAACATAATAATATTTATCATGCCATATATTATTTACTGATGAACTTTTATTATTTATTTACCAATATTTCTTTATTAAAATCATGTATCACATAATAATTTATTTTTTCATGAATGTTTTGATTTGTTATTATTTATTAAATCACTATAAAACTGATCAATGATTAAAAGAATCTATAATTATAACCATGATATAAATATTATATATATTCAGTACATATTTATTTATCATTATCACAAAAAGATAGATATTGAAAATAAAATACTCAGTTCTTGGAGACAGTGAGACAAACGTACCCCTGAACGATGATTCCATTTTCTTAAAGGAATAAAATAAAGAAGTTAAAATGATATATCAATAATATATAATCATATTTATGTGATATATATGAAATATTTTAATTTAAAACAATCCTTATTATCTCCCATGTAAAGCCTATGTGAACAACAAATCACATCGCTTTGTTAGGCGATAATTTTCTGTAAACATGAACAACATTATCGTATCCACCATAGAATGAAAATTAAGATTCTATATGAGATATTTAAATTTAAAAAGTGTAATTATATTATAAATAATATATTAATTAATTTAATAAATAATAATTAATATCTAACTAAAAAAATGAAATGCATGCTACATCGATTCACGAGGTGGTAGTCCCTTTCATGCACGAGCAAAGTTTTTTTTTTCTCCAACAAGTTAGGATGGAAATCATTATATTAAGTATTATAATTATAGAGGTATAAAAAAATAAAAAAAAATTATATATAAATATTATATATATCATTTAATATACCTATCTGATGTGGCGATAGAAAATGAATAACATCGGTTCATGAGGTGGTAGACAGCCATACACCAAAATAATGATTTTGTAAACCATTTGATGGAATAAGATATTTATATAAATCACAAAATTAAAAAAAATCTTTTTAAATTTTAAATAGTGATGTTTTTATATCATCATGTTTTAATAAAAAAATAATGTGGTGGATGAAGAAATAAAATAAAATGTTTAGTTAGGGATACAACCTCAACGTTGAAAATGTTATTTTTATTTTCATCAATGTATTATTAGGTTGGTTTTATGATAAAAATAAGGCTTTTATGATGATATTTTGGAAGTTAATAAACTATTTTTTCAGTTTTTTTAATCTAATGGGTTTATAATTTGTGAATGTGAGAGGAGTTAGAGTGGCCTTTTAAAACTGAGGTGATTAGTACACTTGAAATTTTTGAAAAGAAAAAGGGGAACCCACATTTTACTCAAAAAAAGGATCCACAGTGTTAAATGTTTTAACATAGAATATAAAAGGTATAAATATGAATATATAATGGGTATTTGAAATGTTTTATTCCATTTTAATCCTTTATTTTTTTCGAGTAACCCATGATAAACCCATTTTTACCTTAACCGTAGAAAAAGTTGTTTACTGTTTTTACTATTCATCACAGAAAAATTTATTTTTACCTTATTAAATAATATAAATTAGATCTATTCCAAATAAGTAATCTATTTTACCATATTTTATTTAAGTAATTTGAAAACATAAATTAAAAATTAATCCCCTAGTTGCGATGAGAACGTAGTTTTCCAAAGAGAAAATGTACAAATGAATAAAAAAATTATATAAAAATTCAATTTTAAATTTGGTACCAATGAAATAAATTTTATTAATATATATATATAATTGAATTAGTTTTACATTTGGAAACATTTTAAGACAATTTTTATATTTTTTATTTCTTTAAATGGAATGGAAATTCTTGATAAAAACATATATTTTTCACTATTCATAGAAAAATTTATATACTCTAAAATATACCAAAAAATCACAATAAGGTAATTTGGATATGATGTTTTAAAAAATCAATTTTATTTTTTCAACCCTTTATTTAAAAACTATAGGAATATACTTTAAAATAATCACTCAAAATACAATAGAACTACTTTCTAGAAAAATAGATTTTGTATTTGAATTTTTTTTTCTTATCTCATTTGTAAGAAACACATATGTTGAATGTCACTTATTTTATTTAATATATAATATATATATAAATATAATTAAAATCATTCACCAAATATAATTTTTTTAATTTATTTATATAAAATTCATTTCTTTGCATTAATATTTTTATTTTCAAAAAAATATTTAGTTTTTTTTCATATATTTTTAATTTGAATTTATAAATAACTGGTCACCAAATAAATCCTCATATATATTCATAATTTTTAATAGTATTAATACCCTCCAATATAATTCCTTTAAAATAACTATAATATTAAATTATTATATTTTAAAATTACTTCACATTTCGTTTAAACTAGGATTTATGTGTAACACAATGTAAACTTATTATTTCATAAAACTCAAGCTAAACTCAATGGTTAATGTATTTTTTTGATAAGATTAATTTTTTTTGAAAAAAATAATTCACAACATCTCAGGGTGTTATATTCAACCCCATTAAAAACTATTTCCTAGTAATTTGTACTTGTGTTCAGTGAACACAGAATTAAAATTTCAAAATACTATTATGGGAAAGCAATACCATAAAATGGTTAATAAAACATCCTCTTGAAAAGATATAAATGGATGTGTGATTTTAATCTATAATTTCACATCCTAGTTATCTAAATAGGATAACAAAGTTGGGGTGTGAAATAATTTACAAAAAAAACAAACACCCAAATACCGATAAAGCGTGATAGAGAACAAGGTCAAAAAAATGTTAATGACCAAAAATTCACAAATCCGTGATTTTTAAAAATACCACACATTCAATAGAAATAAATCTATATATTTAAAATTTTATTTCAATATCATTTATTTGATATTGAATAATTTTCACGAGTGTATTAAATTAATAAATTTCATTCCATTTAATTCCATTTTTATAACATTTCATAAGCACATTATCATCTTTTGTTGTGTCTTGATCAATTTACTCTTCATCACATACTATAATAGTTTAATGGTTTTTATACATAACACACTATTGGTTCATTATATATATAAAATAATGATAATTCTTTCATTATTTTAATATTTATTACAAATGACAGAAATGTTAGCACATGTTATCCAATAATTATCAAAGATAAACATAATCCTTGTATTGAATAGATAACCTTAATTCTCCTCCATGATTGACAAAAATTTATATCCAATATATTTAGGAAGTATTTTAAAAATTTTCCCAATCAATTTATCATTAATCCACTGAAAATTAAGATTATCTTAATATTACATTCCAAATATGTGAATAAATTAATCATATTTTCTCCCAAAACATGGTAATATATTTAATTACTTTAAAATTTTAATGAATACATGAATTTATTAAAAAATTATCTCTTTCATTGTTCCATAAATAATTGTTTATTGAATATATTTAATAAATAAAAAAATGTTGTAAACTCTATCTATGATAACATCAATTACTTTGTTATTACATCATAACTTTTTTCAAATGTTATCAGTAGTATTCAATTTACATTATCCACATCAATAATACATTTATCCAAATTAAAAACAATTTACTCAACGTCAAGTACATATTATGGTTTATCTTCCAATAATCAAAATATCAAATTTCAATTAAATCACAAATCTAGGCCATCTGTTCCAATAATCTTATCCTTGAAACTCATAATTGAAAAAATATTATGGAATAATACATTGATCTTCTATGATTATAATAATAAAAATACAACTGATAAAAATATAATTATATGAATCCCAATACGTAAATGAATCAACAGTTCTGCTTTCTTCATAAAGAATCGACCAAGCATCATCATGTTATTCGTCAGTACTTATTTCCCCTCATATTTCAATTTATATCTCTTTGTCATTAATAACATAACCATTAATCATTAAACATTTCTTATTCATTTCAAGATATTTCCCATTATGAAATTGATTTTCATAAATCATATACATTCTATATTTAAAAAATCAACCACCAATATTATATTAGGGATACTATTACATTCATCTATTATATTAACCAAAAATTTCATCTCACTTCTACAATTAATTTATTTGTTTTCTTATTTTATATACTCAAAACATATTCTCGTTATTTTATTCAATCCACTTAGGTGTGTCTCCAAATATTCTCAACACATAGGAAATTGAATCTTTTTACATATGTGGTATCCACCACTAGAACTCTCAAAAAAATATAACCTCATTTTTTTAGTGAGTGCTAGAGTTATATAAGGAGAAAGTTGTTAATCATTTGTAATGAAAAATTATTAGGAATAATCTAAAAAAACATCACTATAGTTATCATCCCATTTTGTTTCTCATCAACACATTTTCCATCACATTCAACATTTATCCGGTTGAATCTATTTCCTTCCATTGAAAAAACCAAAAATAATAGTGTCTGTAATAAAATTCATAGTTAGAAACCATATAATCAAGAAAAATAACATATATGATATCTAAATTATGACACATTATTTTCCAGATCTTAAATCATATAATTAATTTACATCATCCATTGTAATTATTTAAGTCATCTAGGTTTGTTCATATATAGTTTGTGAATTTCTAAATCAGCTCTCATGGGAGTTTAAAAAATGATTTCAATAATGCCTTTTTTTCATACACTACATGACTTTCAAGTCTAGATAAATGGTCATTTTTTAGTTATATTACCCATTGGTACCTATTTGTTTGAACCAAATCCACATATAGTGTCAAAAAAGGGATGTAATTCCTCTGAAATCACATTCACTATCCTTTAATAAAATTAATGGACATTTTTCTATCATTTAATAATCCATACAATTAACCTCAAGGATATCCTTAGAGTTCTCACAAAAATTTTTTAATCCAAGTTTACAATAATTACATCAAACTTTCCTCTGATACCAGCTATAGCTTCAATGATTTTCATACAGAGATTTTATATATTTTATCGATGTATATTCACTGCATTAAAAAACATGTTTATGGTTCATTGTGATATTTTAACTTAGTATAAGTTCCCATATTTTTCCATTTATGACCCCCTTAGTGTTTTCATTAAGATTTTCATTCAGTGGTTTTTTCATCTTGATAGTATATTGTTTGAAAAACATTATCTTGGGTTTCAAGGAAACCTATGAAAGACTAGAGAGTATACATGAGGGGTCATTTGTTGTAGAAAATGAATTAATGTTTTTTTATGTTTTCTTGTTTGAATTAATGGAGTATGGGTATAAATATGTTATGTATTTCATGGGTTGATGGTAATATGAGAAATTTAAAACAGGTTTGTATGTTTTAAAATGTAATTAGGCTGAAAAGTCAGTCGTAGAACATTTACACGTCGTGTAAATGGATTACATGTTATATAATTTCACAAGGTCTTTAATAAAATAAATCAAAGATGATGGATTTTTTGGTGTATTCCATTAAAAAAACTTACACAAAATGTAATAAAATTACACATCATGTAAATGCATGGCATACTATTTCAAAAATGCCGTGTGGCTGAATTCCCATTTTTTCTGGCTGAAACTATTCTCTTGTCGACCCTAGGTATTTTTTATAACAACCATGTTCATTATTAATCCTTAATTTATTATTTATTACATAATATTAAACATATTAAAACATGAAAAATTGAGGGATATAGTAACCTTTTAAATTAGGTACATATGAAAACATCTTGAACATGGGATACAACGACATTATTGAAAAATTCCTTAACATTATTCTAAATTTCCAATGCTTTTAAAACTACAGAAGATAACCTGGGGATAATCATAAAAAATTGGATTGGAATAAGGACTGTTAAGGGAATACGCATCGCATTAAGTGATACATGTTATACAATAGGCATGTCAAAGGGGTATAAAAAGAGTATTAAACATAAACATTAATAATGAGACATTACATAACATGGTAATCGTTACCCGAGGAATGTTGAAATAACATAAAACACTACATTATAAACATTGGTCAAGGTAAAAAAGCATAGAAATCATGGTATAAAAATTACCATAATGGAATCAGGTTCTCTATCTATCCAAATGTGACAACTCAGGAGACTAAACATTACCCATTGTATTGAATCTCTATATAATTTCGAGTTCTCCCACCACTTTCATTTCATTCTCATTCAAAAGTGTTCTATAAATATCATACAACATTAATTTATTCATATTCATAATTTTTTCAAAAATAAAGGTTTGTGAAATAACTAAATATAAGTACCATGTAAAGTAGGTATAATTGTATAATGGTTAATACATTTGATAATAAAAATGTATGATATTCACTACACAATTGTTTTGGCATGGAAAATCACAATGAAATTTTGGCTGCAAAATGACCCCCCTTAAACATTTATACAAATGGGTTGATGATAAAAAAGAGGTATATCTTAATTTATAT
This sequence comes from Viscum album, assembly GCA_963277665.1. NCBI lineage: Eukaryota > Viridiplantae > Streptophyta > Magnoliopsida > Santalales > Viscaceae > Viscum > Viscum album. Next base: position 330,359,430 of record OY728158.1, read on the forward strand.
ATCAATTATACCGTAAGGGGATATGTCACAAAATATCCCAAAATGATTAAATAAAGATAAAGGACATAAGGTAAAGAAGATACTTGAATAAAGAGGAGAAATTAAAAGACCCGTTACTAAATTTTTGCATGGTAACAAGTATACAAAAAGAATCATGGGACGTGTAATGAGAGTGAAATGGGTATCTAATAATTTCTAAACTAATTTTTTTAATATGGTAGTTCATATCCTAACATATGAAAATATAATTTAAGAGATGTAACATAAAAGAAGTGATTTAATGGAATCATGATGAGAGAAATCCAATATTTGAGTGTTTGAATCCAAATTCCTGGAAGATCAATCTTGAATGATTGGGGGAACTATAACAGGACTCTATAGAGTGGAGAAAAGAGTATGGATATTCTATACAAAGTTTGAGTGATGTGAAATGAGATATTGAGTGGGATTATATAGCAAAAGAGGAGAATTTTTTATTATTTACGTTTCAGACACTACATAATAAAATAACCAAAACCATAGAAAATACAATGTCTTATTCCAATGGGGTTTTCTAAATGGTAGTGTTTTTCATTATTTTAAATAGAAATGAGAAAAAATGAATAAAATAATTACCTTGCTATTGTGGAGGTGAGGCATACTCTTAAATAAATGATTTTAAAACCTTAAAATATATTAATGATTTCAGAGGACTAATAATTGATTAATAAAATTAATCAATTAAAATTTAAACCACATTATTAAAGAGGTAAAACATATATTTGGTATTTTATAACTTTTATAACATTTATTAAATCACGTTTAGGTAATTAAAATGTGAAAATATATAATGTATATTTATATCGTATTATATTTTTACCCAAAAATGCGAAATGCATAGAAAATTATGAACAATTAACTATTTGATAATTTTGACATTTTGAATAAAACAATAATATTTATTTAATATAAATAATTATTTAAATAAGTTTATTTTCACTTTTAAAATAAAAATATGTATTTATTGACAAATGATTTTTTTTTGACAGTAACAGTTTTTGAACCATCATAAAAAGTACATTTGACTTCATAAATATTATATGATAATTTTTTAAGGAAAACATTTTAATAATAAAATTTTTATAAATAATTATTTATTTATTAAATCCATTAATTAATCAGAATAAATTCCTTAACTGAATTTCAATATTACCCAAAATACTATTTGTATCAAAAATAAAAATCAGTTTCAAAGTAACTATAATATGATTAAAATATATTCATTATTCTATAAAAAATAATGCATATAATTATATTTCTTGGGTATTGATCCATTTCCATTTACTAGTCTAGAAAACAATATAAGATTAAGTTGTGTGATATTGATACATTCATGGGGGGTCAGTGTATATGGTTTGGGTCGTGATCTCTCTGTGATTGAACTTCTCCAGAAAATAATTTCTCTTACACTACTATTGTTCGATCTCATATTGGGCTTAGAAAATGGTAAATCCTAGAAATTTTGACTCCCTCCGAAGCATAAAAAATGGTATTCTTGGGGGTATAATTATTCTAATTGGGGCCACCACAAACATTGTCTCAGTTAATTAGATTTTTTAAAAACCTATATTTATTCAAATCATATGATAACTATTTAGCAGCTATATCATCAATGATAAAAGTGATTAGGGGTCATTTACATATTATAGGATATGATATAACCAAATAAGTTCATCTTTTTTCTGTAACCATTTTTCATATTAAGACATTTAATTTAACCGTATGGGGAATTTTATTAACAACAATTCAAATCATGAAAATCATACCATCTTAAAAAATATTACCCTCGAAATCTTCTTTTCCCACATTAAAATAGATGATGGTAACTCGATTTCATCACTTCTTCTAGTTCCAATGATTCTTATTCAAAATTTTTATTTATCCCCAACACTTTTACTAGGTAAAATTCCTTATTTTTTTGAACATGGTCTCTATATCTAATATCTTCCCCATCTTTTCTTTATAAGAATATTCATTCAGTAATGGTACCAACTCCAGATTGAGTACATGTGAGGGATCTAGTCTATACGTTCCCAAGAGGAATTCATAAAATACATCATGTACATTAGATAGGTTAGGTGGGAGTGAAATTTGGTTTTCCATTACTCCAATGTGATCAAGGATAACAAAGGGGACGATGTATCTTGGAATAAACATTCCCTTATTCCCAAATCACATCACTTTGTTTTATAAAGATATATCAAGGAATAACATGTCTCCAACATCAATGTCTAGGTTTCATCGATGATTTTTAGTATATCTAGGTTTTCAATTCTGAGTAGCATTGATGTGATGTTGAATGGTCTTAACCTTTTCCCCTATTTCCACAACCATTTTAGGACCTAGTATTTTTCATTCCCCAACTTCCTTCCAGCATTAAGGTGTTCGAAAGCAATTCAGAAAATGGGATTCAAAGGGATACATGTGGATAGTTGAGTTGAAAATATTATTGTAGTAGAAATATACAAGAGAACGTTTCTGGCCATATCCTTCTTTAAACTGAATTGAGTATGATCCCTACATGTATTCAAGTGTCTGGATAGTCTGCTCTTATTTTCCACCATTTTTTGCATGATAAGATGTTGTGTAGTTTAAATCATTATTCAGAAAAAATTGGTTACTTTTCTAGAACATGAAGAAAAATATCATATCTTGATCAAATATATACAATAATTGTATTCCATGCAGCCTTTCCAATTATATGATGTATATCTGTGTTGGTTGATCAAATGAGAAGTCCACTAAAATTGAAATAAATTGAGATTCCTTTATAAGATGTTCCATGAAAACCCATATAGCATTTTTTCACCTAGAGGTATTTGGATGTCTAGTGAATATTTCCATGCTAATGTTATTTCATTCCCATGTTGCTATGAGTAATGGTTACACTATTTCCTTAGAGTTCTACCTTTCAAAAATAACATACTGACATACTATACTCATTGATGTATATTGAGTGATCTCTTTCTTCAGATTCTATTGCTAATATTTCTCTATGAAATATAGATATATCTTTGTGCTTCATGGGTGACTGGAGAATGTTGTACTATGTGAATTATCCAAAAGTTCATTCATTAACTCAGTATTTGATGGTAAACCTAGTCTTGACCCAAATATCACTACTCCATCATTAACAATGAATTATAAGGGTTTCTCGTTGTTTATACTTTCCACATTATTTTAAATTGATATGTAATCCTTTTTAAAATATTTAATCCTCTTTATAAGGGACGGCTGAGAAATAATTTGTTAAAGTATTGATGAAGTTCCATCATTTATGATTCCAATGTCCATCCATTATATATCAAAGAAGATTGGATCCTTTTCAATTATCATTATTGATTGAATTTTAAGATTCTTTTTACATAGATCATATTCAACTTTTTTATCTTTCCCATGATGGTAATGAATTGAGTAGTTATAGTTTTTGATCAACTCAAACCGTTTTTATTATCATATATTTATCCTTTTTCTGTGAATATATACCTAATAATTTTTTGATCCTTATATATTCCCCAATCCTCCCTACAGAGATAATTCCTTAATATTTTCAAAGATAAGATCACTATAGCTGACTCTAGATCATGCGTTGGGTAGTTTTTTTGTGAGATTTATACTTCCTTGAATCATAATATTTGAATTTTTCATTCTTCATTAACACAAAACACATGCCCTTCTTTAAATCATCATTGAATACCCTCAAAATCTCTACAGTTGTTAGAAGTTTAACCACAAGTGTAGTGATAGTCCTCTTCTTATCTCTTTGAAGCCATCTTCACACTCTTCATTCAAATAAAACGTTAATAACATGTGAGTTAACATTGTTAGAGGGTTTTAAAATCATGAGAAATTTCACAAAAATAAATTATAATACATAGCTAATCTAAGGAAACTGCATATATTTGTCATGGATATCGGTCTCAGTGAACTTTTAATTTCTTCTGATTTTGAAGGGCTTATAGATATCTCATTGTTTATTATCATAGTTCCCAACAATGAGATTTCCTTTAAAAATAACTCATATTTTATGTACATTGGATAATGGTTCTATTTTTAAGGTCTTCATCACAATACTCATGTGTTCCTCAAGCTCCTCCATGATTTTGTAGTATATGAGAATATAATCTATAAATACCACCAAAAATTTATCGAGGTAATCTATAAATAATTAATCCATTATATCTGTAAATAATTATGGATTATTATTATGCCCAAAAAGAATCGCTATGAACTCATGGTGCCTATACCGCTTATGAAAATCAACCTTTGGGATATCTCCCTTCTTCACCTTAACTTGATAATATCACAATTGTAGATCTACCTTGGATATGAATTGTTCTTCTTGTAGCTGATTCAACTAGTTATCATTCCATGGATGATGATACCTTTTCGATATCTTGATCTTATAAGCTCATGATAAACAATGAAAAGGATTATTGACCCATTCTTCTTCTTGATGAACAATATTGGTGCACCCCGTGATGAATCACTTCCTTATTTGAACCCTTTATCATGATTCTCCAATATTTGATTATTCATATCCCCATATTCGATTGAATCCATTATATATGGATTCATGGATAATGGTAATTACCTATGAATAAGATTGAATGGAAATTCAGCCTCTCATATTGGAAAAAGAATATAAAATTCATAGGGAAATATATCAACATATTTCAACATAATAGGCATGAATTAGAGGATGATAATTAACATAAAATTAGTCATTTGATCCAGATATGTTTTCTCATAGGACAATAATATCCATTCTCAATATGTTAATGCTAAATAATATTTATCCTCTCCCTTGCACTTGTACATAATCGAGGTTCGATTCACAATACAGAGAGTGATTTCCTTATCAAGACAAGTTATATTGTCTCTTTATATGGAATTGAAATCCATATCCATAATTACATCAAAGTCCAATGAAGGTAGTATGTAATGTTTTGTTGGGAATTTCATCCCAGATATTTTCATTGGGGAGGAGTAATATACTTGGGATGAAATAATTCCTCCATTTTTTTTCACCGACAAATCTTGTTCAATTTTATGTGTTGGATTTTTAATAGTTCTAGTAAACATACATGATATGAAGAATTTTTTTATAAAAGAATAAAAAATTACATTCTCTATTCATGACTGGATAACTAATGTACCTATCACCACTTCATTTTCAGGATCCCCCATAATAATTGGGATGGAAAAATCACTCCCTTGAATCCATGGATGTTTTTGGTTATCTCTAAAAACCCTGGTATTAGCGTGTTGGTTTGCTAAGTTCCCTAGTTTCTTGTAGTTGTATCAATGAACAATTTAATAAGGATTGAGTGGAAAATTCCTTTCATCTATCACATTAATGGATATCTACTGTTGAAATTGTTATATATGTGTCCTTCCATCCCACATCTAAATCATTTCTTCATTCCCATTAGCAAATTTCCATGGTGGTTCATTCCACACCATTGACAAGTATGATGTTTAAATTTCATGGAACTGTTATATTTGTTCATTTGACCAAAATAATTGAAATCCACTTCCTGATTCATATCCCCGTTATACAATTGATATTTTCAAATAAACATTTCCTCATTTAGGGAACATTTTAAAATTTCTTTATAGATATCAATGTCTCGAATTGCTACTAATTTTTGTAAACTGGGTTTTAGCCCACCATCAATGTGATCAAACTTGAATTCATGGGCAATGATAAATCCAGTGGTGTATCATACAATTATTGTGATTTTTTCCTCATATTCCCCAATAAATTCACCATTATTAAAAATGATGGAAAGGAAATGCATTTCTTTTTTAAGATGGAGAGTCTGAGGAAAATATTTATTGAAAACATTGTCTAGAAATCCTTTCACTCAATCACATCAATTTCTAGCTCAGGTTTCATATTATTGATTAATGTATTCCACTAATCAGCTTATCCCAACATAAAATTAATATCCAATATAACAATATATTATTCGGAACATTGATGGATTGATATAATCTTATCAACAGAGTTTATCCATTGTTTCAATATTAATGGATCATATGATCCATTGATATTTTTAGTCCTTTTTCGTACAATGGACTCAATCCCAACATGTTCTCCCTGAAGGTTATTTTGATGCTCCTCCTAATCATAGTTTCAATTTAGAACCTATATAAGAAAATAGAGTATCATTATAATGTTTTCTATTCCTACTCCCATATAGTTGGGCATCTCATTGGTGCTGCCATCACAATGACCACCACATTGATTTTTTACCGATTTCCTCATATTTTCTGCCATTTTCTAGAATAAAGGGAACATTAGGTAAGGATATTTTTAAACTATTAGATACATAAAGGGGAACTCAAGGACAATAAAGGGATAAATTATAAGTTACCTTCATTTCTTAAACATATGAATATCTTGGATGCAATTAGTGTTAATCGCGATATATTTCCAAATATATATTTTTATGTGAATTTTTATTTCCTCATAATAATGGTTCATAATAATCTTTTGAATTCAACAAGTTATATCCCTTGTGAGTGAAAAAACAGGTCCCTAATAAGGGCCATTTTTGTGAACCATGCTACATCTATTCAAGCCCAGAACACCTTTTCAGAGTTATTACCCCTAGGTATATCTATTCCAGAACAACATCCACATGTAGTATCCATACAATGATGTATTTTTTGATATCTACAATCACCAATTTTTTTGGATAATTTTTTACGGTTTTTTTCCATAATTCTTTAAATAGAGTTTTCTAATATCAATTCTAATAATAACTAAAACATTATTTTGATACCAATCATAACAACCTCGATATTTTTTATTCATTAATTCCTGATTTATTAAAAAAGAAAACATAATACAACATGAAAGTTCGATAAGCTTAGTTAATTTTGGAATTAATTACATATAATAAACATCTTGAACATGGGCTATGGGAAAATTATTGAAAACATCCTTACGTGGAATCCTAAATCCCAAGAATTTTAAAAATATACATTATAACATGGGGATAAACATAAGAAAGGGGTGAGCTATAATTCCAAATAATGGAATAAACATTGAATAAATTGGTACATATTATAATATTGGCATATCAATGTTTAATAAAAAGATTATGGGTCATAAAAATAAATAATAAGACCTGATATCCAATGATAATCATAACATGGGAAATGTGGAAACAATTAATAACATTTCATCATAAACATAGGTCATGGATATACAACCAAGACACCATGGTGGAAAAATTCAAATAAAATAATTAGGTTCACTATATGTCTCAACATGACATTTAATGAGAGTAAACATTACCCAATGCATTCTAGTGAAATATAATTCTGGGAAAACCCATATATTTTATTTCATTCTCATGATTATGTTCTCTACAAAGATTATAAAATATGAAATCATTATTATTTATAGTTTAGTAAAAAATAAATTCATTTGGAATAAATATATCTAGGTCACATTTATGTATTTTATACATGTATAATAGTGAATAAATTTTATAATAAATGGGTATGGTATTCCCTGCACAGTTATTTTTTCATGGAAAATTGCATCGAAAGTTTAGTATCATAACCACGTCGCTTAAAATTTCGAAACAATGGGTTCATGAGAGAGAAATGGGATTCTCATAATTTGTAAATCAATTGTATAGTAAGGGGATATTGAATAAAATATCTCATCCTCAGAAAATTAAAATAAATGAAATATGGTAAAAAAGGTACTTGAATAAAGGGGAGAAAGGAAAAGATCCATTACTATATTTTGGCATGGTAACAGGTATATATAAAGGATCATTTGAATATTAATGTGAGTGAAAGGGGATATCATCAATAATAAATAAAATAGATAGCAAGGATAATATGAAAAACAAATCCCAATATAATAAAATTTAATGTAATATGTATAGAAAAATAATAAGTGCTTGACTGTAAATGAGAAGAGAGAAATCCCCTACTTAAGTGTGTGATTCCAAATTCTTGGGAGACGATTCTTCAGAGCTTTTAGGCACCTTGGGAGTACTATATAGAGTGAAAGGAAGAGAGATAAATGGAATATTTGGTTACTTTTTATAGGAAAAGAGTGTTATTTTTTTATTATTTTGGTTTTGGAATTACATAAGCAACAAAAATGATTGTTGATGTTTATTAATTTAAATAACCTTGAAATTTATTAAATCATTATTGTGGAAAATAATCCTTAGACATTACAATTTATCTGAGACCACTTTGAAAAATATGAGTAATTAACCTTATGAGTGGAAACAAATTAAGTGAAACATAAAATACCATGAGAATAATAATATTCATGATATAAAATATCAAAATATTAGTAAATACACCTTATAAAAAATATAGTTCTATAACATAATAAGCATGTCAAAGAATGAAAATCATTAAAAAAATGCATTCCTTCTTTGGTTAATTTAAAATTGTAAACCCCAAGAAATGGATATAATAACAAGGATATGTAAATAAACATAAATAAAAGGATAATAATCATTCAAAAAATTCATGAAATTTATATAATCCACACAACAAAAGTAAGTGGTGCATATATAATATATCTCATAGAAATAAATTTATGTTGAGAAAAACCCTTACAAAGATCATATCATTGGAGTGGGAATAAATCTATCAAATAATTATATGTGAATTTTTTAAATCCACATAATAAATTTATAAATATATATTAATACAATTATATTTCATTTTACAATTATTATTTGTATAACATACCTATGGAAATAAAATTAAACCCAATAAATGGAAATTGAGTTAACAAATCCCATACCTTGAGTCTAATTTGTCATGATTTTCCTCCATCATCCTGAATAATAAACCTATGATAATTATTTATCTAATTAAGAAAATATTTCATATTTATCATTAATTTTATCTGAATTATTAAGTTGTTTTATATAACTACTTAAAAAATTATGTTTATGTCTAGTTTTTTGACAATATCCTGATTATGTATTAAAACTATCTTTGATTGGTTGATTATGAACAATGAGGTCATTATTTAAAAATATAAAAATATTTATATATTATAAAATATGTTCATAAATTATATTTTAAAATCATACTGGAATTCTGATTATAAATAATGAACCAACGTTATGATGATTGAGACGGTAGGACATAGACATGGACGAGTAACATTCTCATTTATTTATGATCATCATGTAAAGATTTTATGTCATTTACATCCTTATAGAATAAAAATTATATCAAAAATAACTTATTATTTAATTATATATACATATATATATCATTACTATGATGTTGTGATGAAAACAAAATCACATCACTTCAAGGAGTAGTAGTCCATACATCCCCTAATCATGTTATCACATTTTTAATATGAGATATGGAATGAATAAAACAATATGTTATATGTAAATATATATAATTATGCAAGGAATATCATAAATAATTAATTCAATCTACATATTTTTATTAAACCTATCCATAATACATTTTATCTAAAGGGTGAATGTATCACATTGCTTTGAGGAGGCAGTAGTACAGACATCTAAAAAAATGTCATCATATTGCAAAAAAAAAATCAAATGCATGATGGTATATATTATATGATAAATAAATATGTGTGAAGAAATAATATATATCATATATATACTATAAAATTTTTAATTCCATCATTATTCCCAACCATGAAAGTTGGTAATGGAAGAATGAATGACATTAGTTCGTGCGACAGTAATCCACTGTAGAAATGAACGATGAATACGTATCCCATTTTATGGAACTGTGTGAAGTTGTAGGTATAACCCTTAACATATAAACTATAAATATATTTATGATAAATAAGTTATTATCTAATCAAGTAATAGTTTGAATTTATGTAGTTTGAGAAATTATTAAAACAAAAGTAATCATGAAAGAATGTTACCCCTTTTTTGAGTAACTCTTAATGGTTTACAGCAAATGACGTACTTGGATTGATACATAAAAAATTGAGACTTATAAGATAATATGTGGGATTTTTTGAGATCATTTTTGTAGTTTTTGGATGAGAAAATGTTCTTGAGAGGTGTCGAGAAGTGAAGAGGGTCATCACCTTTTTATAGTGTAGGGGAGTGACATTCTTCTAAATACAAAACGTTAGACACTATTGGGAGGTATAACTAACATCATGTGACTAAAATAATGAGACCAAATAGATATATAAAGAGATATGGTAGAAAAACTGAGATAAATATGTGTTTGGAATTGTTTCTAGGTAATTTGGCCCCCTGCGATTCATTTTTAACCACAAATTAATCTCATTTTTACATTAATCAGTGTAATTAATTTTAATTACATTAACTAATATTTTTGATACAAAATTTAGTTGAAATTATTAAATATTATAAATTATTAATATTACAAATATTTTATCCATTTTTTAAATTTTCATTAACATATGTGGCTTATATTAATTAAAAATTAATCCCGTAGACGGGATGAAACAATGAGTTTTTGTAGAGAAAATTTCAAAAGATTGAAATGTTTTAATGTCCAATTTCAATGTAAAATTGATTCCAATGAACTAAATTCATTTAATTGATATAAGTATCATTTAATAATACTTTAAAACCAATTAAAAATACAATTTAACACTATTAACTATTTTTATGGAACAATAGTTTTTAATTAAAATTCTGTGACATTCACTATTCATCAAAAATACGAATGTTCTCAGAACAATATGAAAAATTATATCAAATTAAATTTTGATATTCCTATTTATATTTTTTATTTTATTTTTTCAAACAAATTTTATAAAATTTTATGAATTATATTTAATATTGGTGCTACATTAAATGGCGGTAAAACTAACTATCAAAAATATACAACTTTTTATGCTTAAATTTGGATTTATTCTTTTCTAAACATTATAAAACATATTGGATGAATTTTTAAAATATTTATGAAATATATAAAATTTAAATTTAATTAATATATTTCACTTATAGTGATTAATATATTTTATTAAGATAAATCTTTATTCTTCTCCTGAAAATTGTTTTTAGAAAAATACATCCATTATATTCAATTAGAATTTATTTTCATTTATAATTAACTGGTAACCAATTATTTTATTTTATAAAAATTTGTAATATATAATATCATAATTTATATAATCTCATTCATTTATTCCATTCCAATGGCTTGGTGTTAACTATCATAATAATATTAATAGCATATTGCTATCTTGTAAGACATAGGCATGTGTGTAACCGAAATCATTAATGGAACATAATGATACATGAAACAATAGATAACCATATTGTTGCGAGTTATGAATAATTAAATAAATATTTCATGTAACAAAAACTATTAAAAAATATAAATTGGTTTTAAATAATATATTTCATAACATAATAGGATGTCACATTCCTCTTCCCCTAACATTAATTTCTCTTTTAAAATTCATCTTGGTTATCAAATGATTATCATTTATATAGTTATTTATTGAAACCCCCATCATACAAAAGGATTGATAAAAATTCCTCTTAAAAAGGGAATTATAAAATAATAATGCTCACCGAAAGTTATTCATTATTAGGAATCTACATATAAGTAATAGAAGTGGTAATGGAGGAAAAGTGTAAATAATTATAGAGAGTGATTGTGGTAATTGATAAAAAATAGGTGAATTACTAATAGAATATCGAGGGCCTAAATAATAAATATATAATGATTGAAATGACTATATGTTCATTTGAATTAAATTTACTAAGATAATAATTTTGTTACAATATTCTTTTCCTAGAGTTAAATAATTTTCTTATCATATAGACCAAGAGAAAAAAAGGAAATATTCATACATGATGAGTAAAATTTTATACATTAAAAAATTTCAAAAAAAAATATCATCTTTTTCTCCAAACAATGAGTATTCAGGAATAATTATTTATTACTAAATCACTAAAATCCACATAACCTTAAATGAGATAGTTAAAATATTCCACATGTCATTAAAAATTAACCAAAACCAAAATGGTTAGCACATGGTAAGATAATTCCACTAATGATTATCCCATCAAATGATAAAAATTAAATAGTAATACCCAATGTTTATACTAAATTATTCCATAAATAAATACCCTTAAAATTCTTCAAACATTGGAAGACTATGTTCAAAAACCCATAGATTATTAGTTTTTATCATATATTCTTCATTGATAAATCAACCATTATTCTTCAAATAAATAAAATCATAAATATAATATTCCATATGATTCTAAAATGAATATAATCTTAACATATAATAATTTCTTACTAACTATAACATCATTTTGGATAGTTTTATGTTTATAACCCTAATCGTCCTTCAGTCATGGGGTTCGAGCCACCCTTCTCCGCCTAGATGGATACAGAAATTTTCACCTAGAATAGGGATTATCATTTTTTTATTTAAACGTGAAAAATAATTACTCCCAAAAAACACTTCATTTAGATCATTGGATATAATTATTGAATCATCATAAAAAACATCTCAAAAAATTACTTTTATATCGAATCTCATCAAACCATAATGGAGTGTCTAAACATTGAAATTTTGATCATTGTTAAGATTATAAACCTATGATGTTATCCTTAAATATTAATATAACCTCATATAAAAAAAATAATCATCTCCAATGTTATTTAAACAAAACTTTGATGCCAACTATAATAAGCTAGAAACCACACTCTCAGATCCTGTAGTGAAATTCATAAAATTATATTTCTTCTCTAATACCAATAATTGTGGAAAAGAATTTCATCTAAACCATATGAAATAAAAATGAAAATATGAATTACATAGATACTAGAGGACCTTTTAGGTTTTGAGTTATAGGTAATTAAAAAAATCCTACAAAAACAATTAAAATGGCTTTATAGGATCATTTCTCCAACTTAACCCCACATTTATTTTTCTCCATAAGACATCATCGTCATCCTTAAAAAATCCCTTTGAAAAATAAATGGTTTAGAATCATTTATTGAAAAATTCTTAAATGGAAACATAAGAATGGGGATCTCAGATACTATGTAAGGGAGAATATCCGAATTAATAATTTGATGTCAACAATGTGAATATGATTACATAAGGGTATGATTAGATAATCAAAGTGCATTATTAAGTCATAAAAGAACTAAAACACATCAATACATGGTTTATAATATATGAAAACATGTAAGACGAAATATTTATCAGAAACAATAATTATAAGACATGTGATTTTAATCTTGACCATTAAAAACATTATAAATACATAGAGAATATATTGAAAACATATTATTATCTTGTAATATCGTCTCATTAAACCTTTACAAAACACATTCATAACCATAAAGAATTTATATAAACATAGGATTGACATACAAAATTATCATTACCCAATTTATTGGAGAGATATAACAAGCTCATTCATCATTATCTATGACACCACTAGTTAATATATAATAGCCTTTCCCAAATATATCTATTCTCATCCATAATTTATAATGTTTTCAAGTTAAATAAATAAAAAGGAACATGGAGAAATAATTTCATTATAACTCATTGGAAAAACCCATTTTTTCTTTCTATAATGTTATTAACCCATGTAAAACATATAATTTACACAAAAATATATTTTAAACATTGATAACCTTGGGAAATTAAGTGGGTTCCGTAACAATCTCTCGTGAAAATAATCAACCCCGAAAAATAAATTGATTTTATAATAAACACTTTGAAACATGATTAAATTGTTCAGAAGGAAATGGTTACACAAAAAATATCATTATAACATGGTAATCCCATGTAAAATAAAATGGTTCTATAATAATCTCACTAAAACAACACAAAAACTTGGAAAAAATAATGGGTTCCTTAATAATCTCTTTGAAACTGGGCTAACCAATGGAAAATAAATAGGTTCCCAAAAAATCTATTTAAAACATTCTTTTTCAATCCTATAAAAATGAAAATGGTGTAAATAAATTATATACCCAATGTAGGATAAGTAAAAACTGGTGTTGTTGATGTTGATGAATTAAAATACCAGTAAAATATCATTATATCAGTCTAGAGGAAAACAATATTTGATCATTCCAAAGCAACCCAAACCACTTTGAAACATTTAAACCATGATCCCCTAAAATAGAACAAAATTAACTTAACATATATTATCATGAGGATAAGTATATTTATGATATAGTATTTAAATTTAAATATATATACACCTTATAAAATAATATAGTTGTCTAACATAACAAAAATATCAAAGAATTAAAATTGTGGAAAATATCCATTACCGATTTGGTAACATTGAAACCATAAACCTATGGAAAGTGATATAATAAAAATGATATGTAAATAAACATATATTTAATTATAATAATAAAAAAATTTATTCATGATAATTATATTCTCAAAACAACAAAAATAAGTGGTGTATAAGGAATATATCTCCCAAAAATATAATCGAGATGAGAAAAAACATTACAATGGTCATATCATTTGAGTGAGAATAATTATATTAAATAATAATGTGAAATAATTTTAAATAAAAACAATAAAATTTTAAATGTTGTTTAATAAAATCATATGTCTCTTACCATATATTCTTCACATAAAAAACCAATTGCATAGAATTTTAACATAAATAATTGAAAATGAGTTATGAAATCCATTAACTTGAGTCCAATTTTTCATGCATGGCCTCTATAATCATAAATAGTAAAATTATGTTAATAATTTACATGATTAATAAAAATTTTAATTTTTATAATTTATTTTACTTCACTTATTACAATTATTTATACATCTACATAAAAAATTATGTTTACATATGTTTTTTTGACCATATTCGACTTATGTGTCAAAATTGACATTGATTGGGTAACTATGGTCATTGAGGTTATTATTTAAACATCTCAAGGAAAATAATCATGAAATAATTTTCAAATATTTATATCAATTATACATTTAATATCATATAATAATGATGTTTATGAAAAATTAATCAATGTTACGATCATAGAGATAGTATGTCGTACGTATGCATAAGGAGCATTCTCATTTTTCAATGATCGTTATGGAAAGATGGTATGTGTTTTTTATATTTAAAAAATTAAAAATATAAAATAATTTAAATTTTATTAAATTATATATACTTTTACATATCTTTATTTTTATGTGGCGATGATAGAGGAATAATCATATCGCTTCGAGGATGCAGTAGTCATTTTGTCCACGAATGACATTATCCATTTTTTCAGTGTGTGAAATGGAGAAAGAAAATAATATATTATATGAATAAATTCATAATCATGTCATTAAAATACTAAAATTTTCATTTATATAATATATATTTATCAAACTTTTTCTTAATACATTCCACGTAAAGTGTGAAAATATCACATCGCTTTGCGGAGGCGATAGTCCACACATCCACAATTAATAGTATCGTATTCCCAAAAATGGAAATCCTGATGGTATGTGTTATATAATAATTATGGAAGTATGAAAACATAAAAAATATATTATATATAATTTAAAATTATTAATTAGGTTATTATTTCCATCCATGATATGTAAAAATAGAAGACCGAACGACATCAGTTTGCGAGGAGATAATCGATTGTACACCCAAACAATGATTACATATCACATTAGATGGAAGTGTGTGAATGTGTAGGTTTAAAACTGAAAATAAGAACATATAATTTTGTGTATAATAATTTTATTATTATATAATCATGTAATAATAATAATTGAAGTCTTTTGAGAATGAAAAAAAAACAAAATTAATATTTGAAGAATGTTACTTTTATTTGGGTATCTTGTTTTTTCATTTACACAATATGAATTCCTTGGATGGATTTATTCCAAAAATGAGTCTTCTTGGATAAGACGATTTGTATAGGGAGATTATTTGGGATGGTTTTGGATGATTCTAATGGCTTGGGATGTGTTAAGAAGTTGGGAGGGTGAGTTCCTTTTATAGTGTATGGGAGTGATATTCTTATAAATATAAAAAAATTACATTATTGGGAGTTCTCACATTCAACATATTCTTAAAATAATGATAAAAATGTTTACCAAATAGGTTATATGGTCTGAAAATTGTCATAAATAAGTATTCTTAGAAGTTTATAGGCCATTTGGCTCCCAAATATTTAAGTTTAACCACTATGTAAATTCTTTTTTACTTTAATCGCTGTAATTAATTTTAATTACATATACAAATATTTTTTAAAAAAATTATAATTTATCATTAAAATAAATTTTAAAATATTCATATTAAAAAAATGTAATCAAAATTCTCAATTTAAAATCACATCAAAAGTATAATTTAATATAAAATTAATCTCGTAGATGGGATGAGACAAAATGGGTTTCAAGAGAAAAGTTAAAACGATTGAAATGTTTTTATATCCAATTTCAATATGAAACTGATTCTAATGAAATAAATTGGTTTATGATATAAAATCCATTTAATTATACTTTAAAACTAATTAAATATATAAATTGATAATATAAATTATTTAGATATAATAGAAATTTTCTATAAAAATTCGGTGTTATTCACTATCTATCTATATATGAATGTTCTAAGAAAAATATCAAAAATCCTCTTGAAGTAAATTTTTATAATCAAATTTCATGAAAATTTATTTATTTTTAATAAAATTTAGAAAATTGTCAAAAAAAATATTTAAAATGTGTGTTCAATTAAAAGGTAGTAAAACCGCCTTTAAACAATATACTGCTTTTTATGCTTAAAATTAGATTTATTCTTATCTTAACCATGTCAAACATGATAGATGAATTTAAAAAATTATTAAATATATAACTTATAAATTTCAATAATGGCCATTAATCTAATATATTATGATGATGTTTTATTCTAGTTATAAAAATAGATTTCATAAAAAAACATCATTTATATTCAATTGGAATTTATTTTGATTTATAATTAATTGGTGAAAAATTAATTAATTTTATAAAAAATTTAAGATATAATTTTTCAATTTATTTAATATCATTTATTATCATAATTCCAATATCTATGTAAAAATTATTATAATAAAATTTTTAGTGTACTCTTCAATACTATGAAATGAGCATTGTTATAACATAAGTCATCAGAGGAACTCAATGTTGCATGAAACACAAGATGAACATGATTTTCTGTGTGATAAAAGAAAAAATATGTATTGAATGAGACACAATATAGTAAATAATTTAAATTAATTTTAAGGGGTATATTTTATAAAATATCTGGATTTTACACTAGATCCCCATTAATTTGGTTTCTCAAAAGGATAATAATTTCATTTATCAACACATAAATCATAAACAAGAATCCTCCAAGGTCCTACAATTAACTAAGACTGAAACAATATTGCGGAAAATAATAATCATAGTGATTAATCATGAAATAATGTAAAATAATCCATATGATATATAAGCCAGACACCTTTTTTTACCCTACGAAACCATAGGTTTAACCAAAGTCATTCATGGTCATCATCTATTAAATTATTTCAAAATGGCTCATAAATAAAATTTAAATTAACCCTAGTATACCCCCAATAGTGTCTACATAGGTGTGAAATCATTGGCACAATCATTGTGCATTAGTAAATATCATGTTATTATCCAATATATCCATTTAATAGCATTTATCCATATGGTTATATATTCTAAAGCCGTATTCACATACTAGTATTCAGAATGGGGCATAGTTTCTACGAAAACCGAACAATCACTATTACACCAAATATTTTGGATGCTATTATATACCTATACTTATCCATTGGGTTTTAAAAAAAAATTCTAACCCTTGTAACCAAAAAGTAACTACAACATTCTCTAATTCAAATAGTGTGAAACTGATCATTTCAAATATAAATATTACAAAATTTTAATTGAATAATCATGAAATCCCATAATAATAAACACCCTAGAACTATAACGGTTTTGTTTCTTTGGATACTAGATACATAATCATATTATTTCATAAAATATTTTCAATATCACCCATAATGAAATTTTAATCATGAGGCATGAGAACATATCACATGTATAAGACATAGGTTTTTGGCATACACGTATGACATGAAATCCATTTCCCTAGTTAGGCCTCAGTAACAGGGTTATCATATTGGATTGGGTTCACTCCCCATTCATGTCCAAATTATCTAATGAGATATGGTATAATACTCAATTCATTATAGGGATATATAATTTTGGGCCCAACTTTCACATATTGAAAACCATACATATGTGTACCAAAAGATCATAAAACATTAAAAATATCATTATAGAATAAAATTTGAAAAATAAATGTGGTTTATAAACATATCTTCACCACATAATCGTAATCTACCGAAATAGAGAAATTGGACAGTATCATAAGAGAATTCATTATCTCACTGTAGATTAATTAACTCATGGGAAATAAATTGGATTCATGCAATCATCCTATGATCATCACCATTATATGGAATCCAGTAACATTTATGGAATCAATATATAAATCCTCCAATAAAACATGAAAATACTTAATTTATTTTTACAGAAATTAAAAATTAATTTAAAAGAACATTCGAAATATTCTTTAAAAAAAAGAGAAAAATATCATTTTCTTATCATAGTAATTTTATTAAAAATTTCAATAATATTGATAATTTTTTAATTTAAAAACAACCATAGAAAATATTAAATAAATATTCTATGATAATAATGGTATGAATGGTATAAAAATTCATTTATACCATATATTTTAAAAGAGAACATTGTTTCTACACATTTGTAAAATATAAAACAAAATATGCCCAAGAATTTTTATTAAAGAATCCTTTAAATAAATTGCAAAAAAATTATAATATAATGAAAAATAAATTTTTAGAAAATTTTTGTTTAGAGTAAAAAAATATACATAAAATAATTTCTGAGATCATAGACATGTAAAAAAAACTCTCTGAATAAAATTGAAATAAAGTAGGTTTTTCAATATCAATATTTTCTTAATCATATTACCTACCAAATAGTGAAAAATTATAATAATACATACAATTATAGGAATAACCATAAGATAAGAAAATATATGAGTTATAAAGAGTAATATCCTTATAATTCACCTCAATAGTATATTATCATTGAAAATTCTAAAAGGAAATGATATTGTAACAAAACACTTACTTTAAGTATCATCTTGATTTGTATGCAGTCAAATATCCTATATAATAAATAAATATTTTTATAAATAAATATATTAAAAAAATAATATTTATACATAATTTTTTATGTATCATTCCTTTATAATTTTCAATTACATTTTATTAATAATTTTATTAATAAACATAATATTTGAGTAAAATCATATCCATTTTCAATGCTTGTTTCGGTTTAATAGTTCTGATACATTCAACACAGTCCTAGAAGAATCATATCCATAATATTAATCATGAAATAAATATCACATTTATTCATTATATTCACTATTATAATTATTCATATAAACTAGTGATGAAAAATATATTATATCACTTCACGAAGACGATAATCCATACGCACACATGAGTGATGTTTTCAATTTTATATGGATGTATTGAAAGAATTAAAAATAATAATTAACATTTATATAACCATTATTATATCATAAATATTACATATATTCAATAAATATATAGTTTTTAATATCTTTGTAAATAATAAATGAAAAATGAATAAGATCAATTCATAGAAGTGTGTAGTCCACATGTACGCACGAGCGATGTTATCATTTTTTAACAGATGGAAAGGTAAGAAGGTAGATAAGATATTATAATTATAAAAAAATAGTTATTTCAAAAATATAATATATAAATATTAAATACATTATAATAAAAAATATTTAAAGAAGGTGATGTAAAATGAATCAAATCATTATATAGGGGTTACTGTCCACACATTTTCATGACTGATATATTCAATTAAAATTTGATGGAGAGAGGGTTTAAAATGTTTATAAAATAAAATCAATAACAAAATATTATATTTACTATAGTCTATTAATATTTATTTTTTATAAAAATTATATTTATATGAACTTGAAGAAGAGAACAATGTTCAAATATTCATGTAAAATGATTACTTTTCTTTGAGATACATCCTTTATCTTACACAATAAGCATTCTTATATTGGTCTTATGGTATGAAATGGGGATCATAAACTCATTTAATTAATATTTTAAATTTTTGTGAGTTATTTAATGAGATATCTTGATCAATTTTTTTAACAAGGGAGGGGGAGGAGTGGTTTCCTTTTATAAGTTAGGGGAGGGATACATATGGAATCATACACATAATTTAAATAAAATGAAGTCACTTTATTGTGGGAGTAGATCAAAATATCAATTAATTATAATTTATTATAATATAATTTATAATTATATTCATCTAATAGTATTTATCTAAGGTTAATTCTAATTTTTATCATCATCTGTTAGTTCAACCCCTAGAAAACCCTTTTCAATCCTAACAATGGTAAAAATGTGAACTATTTTTTCTATTCATTATTACCAAAAATTATGTTGACTATATTTAATTATATTAATAATTTTATTTTAAAAAATATGGAATCCATTTTACAAATTGTAATTTCTATATTTTTTAGACACTCATTTTTAAATCAGTTTAAAAGCACAATGAATACCATTTTTTTTATAAAAATGCATTTATAACCATAAAATTGTGTTTAAGTTAGTTACTTATCATGTATAAAATTTTTGATTAATATTAATATATAATATTTAATATATAATCAATATTTGTTTTTTAACAAAATCAATTGTGATTTATATAATTTAATAATATAACAACACATCGTGAAAACATAAAAGCAGTTTAAAAAAAACTCATTTTACCTTTAATAGAATTTTTTTATATAAAATAAATCGAATAAAATATTTCATTTTCAATAGGTGTTATAATTTGTTATATTTTTAATTGTATTTATTAATTTTTTAAAATAATATAAAGTATCCATTGAATAAAGAATATATGATAAAAATAATTCTCATGAAGAAATTTTTTCCAGATTTTTCTTTTTGGTCCATTGCCTTTCCTATGTTTAATAAAAATTAGTTTCTATTTATTTTTCATTTAAATTATATAAAACTAGATTTAGGATATTATTTATAATCATTATTCACCTAAGTTTAAAATAATTATTTAGGAAATTAAATTTCATAAAAAAATTCATCATAAAATATCATGGAGTTTCAAATGTAAAAAATGTTATACATGAAATAAATAATAAATTAATACAATGATTTAAAAAAATATATAAAAATTATTCAAAAAATTAAATGAATTAAATATGGTGTCCCAAGTCAATATGATATAATTAATACATTGATTTCATAGTTTAATTAAAACATTCTCTAAATAATCACACAAACCAAACGCTGAAATTTTTACTGTCTTGGAGACCAGCTATATAAATATATTATTTTATAATACATATAAAAATTTATCTCTAACCATTATACTATATACCATTTACTTTAATTCTCATAGGACATAATTATCATTATAAAATGGGGAAAGAAAACTTAATAAGGGGAAATCTCAAATGCACAATAAGGGTAACATGTAAACAATTTATAATAGTGAGATATTAAATGTGAGGTAAAATATGAGTAACAAAGAAATATTAGATAAAAAATATTGAAATTATAAGTGGAAATCATAAAAAATTATTGATCATCAAGGATCATGAAATAATTACATAAAACCAAATAAAGAACATCAAACATATATTATAAAAATATAACTAGAAAGAAATGAATACATAAGATAGAATAATATATTTAAGACATGGAATATCATAAATATTTTGAATATTTTAAAAATTATGTACCCTGTATAGTTGTATTGGAACAAGCACATGCTAAGAAAAAATTGTGAACAAATACGCTTGTTTCCACCCTTTAATTTTGTGGAAAAAATATATATATGTTCACCCATATGTTATGTCAAAAAATAAGTATATACCCATATAATTGTTCAATGAGATATAATATCATAATAAATTCATTATAGGGTTATACATGACACCATACCTTATTATCCATACATTTGAGTTCTTCTTAAAATCAATTCATTCATATTTTCATTAATATACCATGGTACGAAAAATGAGTTCTATAACTTTTCAAATTTGTGTCACATAAAAAACATTTTATACAAGTAAAAATAACCAAAAATAGAATATATCAGTAGATTTATGAACTAGTAATTTATTGTAGAAGATTTCTTATAAAAGAAAGATAAATCTCAGGATATATATATGTATATATATATATATATATATTCATTATATCAATTTAAAAAGATGTTATTTTTGAGTATCATTTCAAAAATTTTTTTTTTAAATTTTAGAGTAAATATATCAAAGAATACAATGAAAAAAAATAAAATACTGAGTCACTTAAATGAGAAAAAAATATGTCCAAAAGTGTTATTAAAGGGGAGAATATCTAATTTTGGATAGTAAAATAATTTAAAATATTTTTAAATGCCTTCATTGAAAAACCCACATTTTTAAAGTGTATAAAAACCATGGTATTAAATAAAGGATAATTTAAGTGTAATTAGAGAAAAATATTGGGTTTCCACTAGGTGTGTGAGAACAATGGTAGATGTAAAAATACGGATTTGGAGGGAAAATTCATTAAATGTGATGGGATATATTATTCAAAAAATTTATGTACAAAAAAATAATAGATTCATCAATGAAGATTAAATTTGTGTAAAACATGATTTCCCTATAAAATATGTTATAAATAAAACATAATATTATTATAAGCTGGGTTTGATATTAAATTAAAATGTTTTTAGAAAATAGAAGTGATTATGACCCAGGGCAAGGATTTGAGTAAAAAACCCCTTACCTTTACTCCAATTTAGTTTAATATTCTCTAATATACATTATCAAAAAAATAAACATCTTAATGAATTATATAAAAAGCTTATAAAATTTTAAAACATTATATAAAATTACTTTATTATCATTTAAATTTTTTTGTTAGATAAAATATATTTTCAAAATTGGGTGTTGTAGATCCTAATTATTTTGAAGCATTTCTGTAATGGTGGTGTAGTTATTCATTGTTATACTATAGTGAATAATTAATATAAAATATTAATTACGAGATTAGATATCATAAAAATAAATTATAAATTTATAATTTCATTTCATAAGTGTTTTCGTAAAATTTCGTGATGAAAAAATTGAGGAAATGCTCGTTTTGGCGAGTTTAGTGAAGAAAAGATGATATATTAATGACAACATTAAATATTGAAATTATCAATTAATAATCATTTTGAAATAATAAATAAGTTATTATTACATTTTTTTACTAGAATATTACAATCATTAATCATCAATCTTATATACATTACAAAATCACTAATGTATTTATTAAAATGACCGAAACAAGAGTATGTTAATGTGGTTGAAAAAGTTAGAGAATGTAATTCAATATTGTTAATATAACATGTAATGAATTTTGAAGTCTTCATAAGTGTAATATATCTTAATTAAAGTTATTCTTAAAATTATCTAATATGATTTGTTATGGAAAATTAAATTCATTATTTTTTAAAGTGTTATTCCGCACACAAGCATGGTAACCAATCCAATTACACAATTAATGAAAAAAATGATGGTTTATGAAAAATGATAATTTAAAAATTTTATTTGAGATATAAAAAATATTTTAATTCATCAAATCTCTGTTTGGAACCATCATTTTGAAATAGTATTATAAAACAGACTAGATCATGTCATTGAGGCTGTAGTCTACACATTCACACTACTGATGTTTTTTTGTTTTATTATTGGATAGAAAGAATTTATTATTTGTAATGAAATTAAAATAATTATATTTAAGTATAATAATGATATTTATTTCATTACATCAACATGGTTATAATTTAATTAATATTTATTACTACAAAATAAAAGACTTTGACAAGTCAATACTAAAGTTTGAATGTGGAGTTTTACCTTGAAAGAATTCTTGGATGTGAATGAAATAAGAATATATAAGGTGACTAGAATATTATATTTTCTGGATAGGGTTCTATGAGTATAATTAATATATATTTACCTGGTTTAATTTTAAGGTTATGTGTAACATAAAAGGGTGGATGTGATATCCTTTTACAAGATAATAAAATTGAACAATTAGATACACTTTTCATTTATTATTAATTCAATGACACATGGTTAAATGCTTAAAAGGTGGAGAAAGCATTTGTGTGAGAATAGATAATGATTAAAATATTCCCATTTACTCATTTTTTAGAATTTTTTTTTGTAATATAAGAATATTTATTTTTACTTTCAACATTTTATCAAAATTATCTTTTTCATTGGTAATAAATTTTCAACCATAGAAATTAAAATTAATATAAGAAAATAAGAAAAACATTTTTAAATAATTTGGGCATTTTGATTTAAAATATGAAAATATTTTTTGAACCTAAAATTTCTGATGCTAGGAAAAGTTTATTTTAAAATAAACAGAAAAAATCTTTTAAAAACATTTTTTAGAAAAATAATTTTATTAAAAGATGGATTTTATGTCCACTTTGTTGAATAAAAATAAGACATCCTCTTTTAGAAATGGAAAAAGAGCTAACCCACTAAAATCAAATGGGAAAATGACTTTATGGAAAATGAAATGAGGGTAAAAATATGGTCTTATGTATTATTTGGGAAAAAAACATCATGAAGTGAATTATGAATTTCTTTTGTTCCACTGAACAATATTCCAATAGTTAGATCAGACGATGATGATGCATCACCCCTGCAGATATGTTTTCTTATATTGGTCTAATAAAATATTGAAGAGAACACATACCATTCAAAATTACATGGGAATTAATGACCACATGATAAGTGTTGACACACATATCCCTCTTTAGATCCACCCAACTAAAAATTATTACGAGGAAATCACTACTATGTTAGCCTGATGTAATGAAAAAACATTTCAAAATCATGATAAGAAATAAAATTTTCCATCCATATAATGAAAACTTTTATAAAAATGATTTTTATTATCAAACCAATTACTTTTTTGATTCTTCCTACCCAACAGTACCTGTAAAATGATACACAGCCATCCTAATAAAATAATACAACGTTTGATTAACATAAATACATATTCATCCCATTTAAACGATTAGTCCCGACAAACATGATTGATTTCTATTTAACCAATCAAGAAAGAAACAATGAAGAATTATTTCCTCCACTCAATCATTATATATAAGAACTTTGACATCAATGTACTACACTTATCTAGCTGCAAATCACCATAGGATCATGCCACTGGTCACCACCGGTCCCCGCCACCACCGTCTCCAGACGTCACTGGACGTCACCACCAATCTTGACCCTCTAAATCCGAAAATCCATTACATCCCAAGGACTCATGAAATGCATACAAACATACAAAATATGTAAAAGATGTGGAATCCCCCATCACCCAGCCGTAATTCGTCCCACACCAACAAGATCAAGTGAATCCACAACATCATCACTAACATGGAATTGAAATACCATCAAACCCACTTCAATCCATAAATAATGCTAAACTGAAATCAATACTATAGAAATAATCACCTACCACAAAATTACGACTCCACAACATTTATACAACCATTACATACCATATTTTATTTATAATGAGAATGTTACAAGAATATAAATTAGACCAAATTTGGAAAAGATCGGATAAGGGAAACCAAAAGACATGGAGGAAGACAAATCAATAGAATAGGACTGAGATAAGGGAGAACAGTAACACCCTTAGATTTTTATTATATAGACTTTTTTAATTTATTTTATTTATTGTGTTATAAAATACTCCAAGATAATCTTGTGTTATACTAAAAACTGTCTTAGCTTCCAGTAAACACAATACTGCCCTTGGCTTTTGTTACTCATAATTTTTAGTTATTTTGATAGAATTCATTTAACACACGAATGAGTTTAATTGAGTTTATAAACAAATAAAATCACACTTGATTGATTTTATTTAAATAATATATGTTTAATATATTCAATATGGGTCTTAAAATTAATCTTATATGTTTTTTATACATTAGATAATAACAAAATCTATTTTTCGGATTAATGTAGTATTAAAAAAATCATTTTCTCCCTTAGGATGGAGAACCCATTTTAAATATAATTTTTGAATGTTTTATAAGTTTTGTTTAAAAAATTGATTATTTTGATGCAGGACAACAAAATTAAGTTTGAATATGTTTTTGGTTTTTTTATGACAACTTTTTTAATTTATTGAAAAGTGAAAATACTGCATTTTAAATCCAAACTACTTTCTCATCTAATTTATTTATATTTTTAGATTATTATTTGAATTGGTTTTAATGTATAAATAGATTTTTATTTTTATAATTTGATACAATTTTTGTTATTATATGTAACTTCACAATGAAAATTGTATAAAAAAATGTCAATATTTGAATGATTTTCACTTTTAAGAAACCCATTTTATTGTTCCATTAACATGATTAATTTTAATTTAATGACAAAAACATCCATGTTTCAAAATTTAAAAAATGGATTCCATAATTTTAATAATTGGGTATAAATTATCATAATAATTACATTAATTTTTTGGATATTATAAATAGTAACTATGATAATTTTTATTTAACTCGGTTAAATGTAAATCGTGTAATTTAAGTGCTAATTAATAAGATAAGGAAAATAAAATTACATTAGCACCACTTAAATTATGATTGGATGAATAAACATCACCCTTAACACCTAATTATCATAATTGAATCATTTGATGGACTTTTTTGTATGAAAATGATATAAATATTATTAAAATAAAACGAAGTGAATTGAAAGTGACTAAATGTCACCATATTATTTTTTATAAATATAATAATTTTAATATAGTAATAAAAATTATAAAAATTACATAATAAATATTCTTTTTAAATATAATGAATTTATCTACATCATGGTAATTTATTTATAAATTTTTTAATATTTAATAATTTCTATAAAGGCTTATACAATGATAATGCATAAATTATTTAATTGATGAAAAATAAATAAACTAATTTGTAGTAAAATTATAGTAACTATTAAAAGACACAAACACATGAACAAATATTATAGGTTGAGTATGTATCAGTAATAAGCATCAAAGGGTATAGTTATTGAACATTTTGAGCCTTATAGAATAGATTGTGACAGTAGTATTATTCTAATTAAAGGGATGTTAAACATGTCACATTCATGTTTAAATAGGTATAAAAATTATAACGATGGATTTTTATTATGATATATTAGACTAAAATTATTACTTTAAAATATGACATATTTATCTTGATTATAGTATTTTATTTTTAAATTTTATTCATAAATAACTACATTAAATAATTACAGAAATATGATGTTGTAATTATTTTATTAATGGAATTATCAAATAAATGTTATTAAAAATAATAAAATAAATATAATTAATGATAATTAATATGTAAAATGAATTAAATAGATTACCATGACCTCTTATGAATTTAAATAAATATTTATTATGAAGCTAACTTGTTATCTTAGTATTTTTAAAAATCAATTAATTAAATAGTGTCAAAATTGAAACCATTGATTGTTTATCAACATACTATTTTCATAAATTATTTAAAACCCAGAAAACATTTTCTTTAAAAATATAATAATTATGATATTGTCAAAAATTCAGAAATATTTATTTATGGTATAATTTACATCATATATGTAAATATTTCACCATTAAAATATTGATATATTTGATATCTTAATTAAAATCAATTAGAATAAATATTCATCAATTAAAATTTTAAGGTTTAAATTGATAGAAATAGTTGTCTAGAATTTATTGGATGATGATATTACAAACTTATATAATATAATATTTTAAATTATGAAATTTTTGAGTAATTTTTATGGGGTTCAGTTTTATTATAAATTAATATTTATGGAGATCTCAAAAGTGACCCTCACCTCATTTTAAAAAGGGCACCTCTTCTGTCACCTCTTAACTTCACATTGATCCTTTTATATTAGACAACACCCACATATATCCATTATCAACTTCTATAGATACTTTATAGAGGTTCTCTTATTTTAAATATACCAAATCTAGTGCATTGAGAAGTGATTTCGAGGGATCACATTGAAGAAGATGTAATATCTTTTACCGATTCCATCACATTATTTCTGCTTCTATTTCCTCTTCATGAGTTTTTATGTTATAAAGTAATAAATCCAATATAAATAATATTCTATGATTTTATTATGGTTATTTAACAACCATATTACACATTATAACCATATTATAATAAATGAAATCATTACGTTTTCTTATGTACGACATCCCGTCTCTACGTCGTGGTGTAATTTATTATTCAGCATCACTTTACTTGGATGAGTATAATGATTGAAATAATAACTATAGATGATTAATATAATATGATATGGATTCTATAAATATATATACACTATCCACATCCATACCATTTAATATTTATTGGAATGATATCATCGCTTGTGTGTATGTGCAAGCTACCGTCTCCAAGATGAAACAAGATTCAATCGACATAATATCTATTAAAGAATGATTATATAAATTTATTGAAACAAAATAATATGATACATATTATATTAATATCATTCTAGAAATGATATAACTATAATCTAAGATGATATATATTATATTAATATCAATTTTGAAATTATATTACTATAATCTAAGAAGAGGAACAAGATCTTTTCTGAAAAATCATGCGTAATAAAATAAAGAAGTTTATACCTGAAGGATGAGTAATAATGTAATTATCTAATGGGTAATAATATGATCACATTTGATATTATATAAATGATTATTATTTTTAAAAAGAATTTATGACAATATTCAAACCCTTATACAAATTGTTTGGGCATGTATAATGGACACTGAACGTAAGGTAATAGATTATAATGCCTCACATTTCTTTTTTTGGGAAAAATCCATTAAACACAAACTATTTCCATTATGTGGTATTTATGTTTCCCATGAATTTTTTTATGATTATAATTATGAAAGTTGTTATTTTTAAATATTAATATAATTTTTTTATGTAATCAGGCATGCAATTCAATAGATTATTGGCAGGGGATAATTTCACAATCTTATTAATATATAATATTTTTTGTATGTATATATTTATTTGGTTTTATTTATCATACAAGCCCATGTTTTATAAAAAAAAATTTTATAAAAAATTTTAATATTATCTTATGTTTTTTTAATTTCATTTTTACCCATTGGGGATTTTTTATTAAAAGTTATGAACCTTTTTTTTCATTTTTCTATTAAGCTAATTTTTGACTTTTTCAGTAAAATTATGAGAAGAATATTGTTATATATTCAACATGAATGTAATATTACACTATCTTTATGCCTTATTTCCTTGAATATTACCTTATATTCTTACAAGGATTTTTTCAATGAAAATTTTTTATTTTAAAAATATAAAATATTTTAAGAAAAGTAAACAATTTCAATGATGAAAGGATATTTTCCTCATGAAATGTTTTAAATGATATTTTCATGATTACTTTATATTTTTTATAAGTGGTTATAATAGAAATGGTTGTGAATTTTTTTTATATTTCATAATGTGGTTTTAAAGGAAAATTCATGTTCCAAGTGATATTTCAAAATCCTTCACCCATATAAGATGACATACTTTGTAATAGTTTATAAACACCATTCATATTATTTCAGTGAAGGGTTTATATTTTCAAATAATGATGTTTAATAATCCCATTTTAGTTCTTCAGGTATGATATGTTGAATGATTTATGTTTTTTTAGCACATATGTATTATTTCATTATGGGATTAGTGGGACTTATATAACCCTCAAGTGATTTGGGTAAGGACGGATAACTCAAATAGTATATATGTTATTTTTTAACCTGATTTCATGTCAGAAATGCTTGGTATATACTTGGTTTTCTTTTTCATAATTTTTGAATGTATATAGTTTCTATGTATATATGTTTATAAAAGGTTATGATTTAATATTCATAATTTAATGACTGAATCTATTACTATTTATAAATGTTCCCAAAGTTAAATGTTTATGTGTATGCAAACCATTCATTCTTATTTTAATGCTAGGATTTCAGGTATTATTTTCTTATGATTCATGTCTTATGAAAAATAATTTTTTTCCAAGAATAATCTATATGATCACTTGTTATGAATGTAATGATATAAAAATGTTACGATCTTGTTTTCATACCCTTATATATTTACTACACTTACAAATATTCCATGTTTACCCTTACTGAGCATATGAGCTCACCCTTTATTATGTTTTGTTTTCCCAAGGATATAAAGAATGGTTTTAGGTGGGAAAACTAAAGGGTAAGATATTATGGGTTATCTTGAATATATTTCACCAAAATAGAATATTGTGTTCCTTGTTCCAAAATGAACTAAAATAATACGGTCTTTGGGTTTGTGTATGTCTAATGTTTTTTGTATTCTGCAAAAGTAATGTAGTATTCATGTATGTCAAGACTGGGTCTTTAGAATAATGGCACCATGAACATATATGGGAGAAGCATCAGAATATAGAGGATATTTGGCCTTATAATTTTAGATGTTGACACCATCTAGGTGTAGGACAATAAAACATCACTGAATATGCATCACAAAAAAACTCGAATGACCATTGGAGTGTATATCCATTATGATGGGTCACTTCCCCCTTTATAGGTTGACAGATTAAGAATAAAAATGACAAAAAATTTCTCATTTAATTTTATATATGTGATAAAATTATCTTATATACTGATTATAATAACATTAATTGATTTATTAAAAAAAATTTATGTGGGTTTCTTGTCATTCAAAAACCGAATTTCACCATCTGAACACTTAATTAAAAGATAGATTTTTTATTATTGAAATAATTTTTTATATCCATTTTAATATTAGTTTATATAAATTTTGAGTTCAAAATAAATATAAAAATGAATAATTATATCTCTTAAAAATGTATTTTATTATTTATAATATGTTTTATTCTTACA
Source organism: Viscum album (assembly GCA_963277665.1). NCBI lineage: Eukaryota > Viridiplantae > Streptophyta > Magnoliopsida > Santalales > Viscaceae > Viscum > Viscum album. The sequence goes on from OY728158.1 coordinate 330,390,633, forward strand.
TGGTAAGCATATATAATGATAATATTATAAAAATTATAAATTTTAAAAATAAATTTTTTTCGACAAAAAATAAACCTTTTCTAAAAATATTAAACATTCATTCCCAATAAGTTTTAATGCGATGATTATAAAATTATATTTTAAATTTTTGAATTTATAATATCTATAAATTTATATTTTGAAAGAAAAAATACAATATAAAAAATGGTTCTAATGGAAAATATCCACTTTCAATATTAACTCTTATGAATTTTTTTTTCTAAATATTTAATGCTTTACAATATTTTTCATTAATATTATACAATTAATAATTTTATCTTAATATGTTTTCGTTTTTTATTAATAGTTGTAGCATGAAACACATGTTATCAGATTTAACTTCAGTTTTATAATTTCATCAATTTTGGGTTGTAATATTCTAATAAATTTAAAATAATTTAATATTATATATTTTGTGTGATTTTGGAAAAAAATTGAGGTTAATTTTCTATCTTAACATCCTTAGTTTTCCACATAGCTTCCTCAAACGTGGGATTTCTTTATATAATGTTTACCAGATGAGTGGTCCTCTTCTAAAACACATTATCTCTTCAACGAAAATATTTTACTAGTTGTACCTCATATGAGAGATCATGCAACACCAAAATATTTTATGGTATGTTCCTTTTTTAACAAATATAATCACTTGGATATCTCATGTTTCAAAAAATAGAAAGCTTAAATGAAATCCAATATATTATTTTTTTAACACGACCAATATAATATAAGAATTATATTAAAAAAAGTATTAACTGCATTATGAAATATACAAGTGTAAAAATCATTTTTATATACTAATTAATTCTCTTAGAATATCTAAATAATTGTTGTAAAATACTTTTGTTTGTTAAATATAATTTATTTAAAAAAAAGTCATATTTATTTCACCCATGAGAAAATAATTATAATTAATTTTTAAGCCTTTTAAAAAAATATTTGAAAAATTAAGTATAATTTTTGGATTCACATTTTCAAAATTATATTGGGATTAATTTTTGATAATTTTCTAAAAAAAATAATTTTTTAATGAATAATAATGAAATACTAATTTTTATAAATCCCTCAATTTTTGTATATTTAAAAGTAATTTCTTTTTTTTTTAAATTTAATATCAAAATATATGATGATATTTTTAGTTATATATAATATAATTAATTACATTTTAAAAATCGTTATGCGGTTTTTTTGTATACTTATGTTTTTTTTGGATTATAAACAAATTTTTTCAACAAAACACTTTTTCGTTGCATTTTGACGGTTAAATTTTAAAAGTAATTTTCAAAATTTTGTGTTTTGAAAATTTTAAATTGGATTCCATATTTTGAATGAGGCCGAAAAATTTATGTTTTAATATCATTTTAATTTTTAGGCATTAAATATTACTGTGATAAAACAAGATTTACCGTAGTATAGATAAAATTATGTATTAGGTTAAAGATAAAAAGTAAAATATCATTATATCTAAAAACTACAAAATTAAATGTGTCCTTGATCTATTTATACAACCAAAAAATACATTAAAACATTAATTATTATCCAAATTCATTAGAATTAATTACACACAAATGTGGTTGTCTTTAATTATAAAATAATCATTAATTAATCACATAAAACAACTCCTAAAAAAGTATAAATACCACCCCTGACCCATATTTGTCCTCAAGCGCATTTAAGATTCTCAAATATCTTAAAAGACACTACCACCCACTCAACCCATGTCCAATTACTACTCATCTCAACCAAATAAAAATTCCATATTCCTTAAGAGGTTTTTCGTGGTTGTGATATTCAAGAGGTAACTTTCTCAAATAACCTCTCTTAATTTCCTTTTGTTTGTTACATTTTATTAACATCATTCATCTATAAAATAGTAACATACAGATTATCATGTATATATTATATTGTTATATTTATAATGGAATATTTTATATCTATCAGTTTTATTACCTCCTCTTATTCAAAGAAACAAAACCACTGTCCAAATTATTGTTGTTAATCATTTATATAGATAATAATTGTCTGTTTTCTATTACAAACTTCATAGATTTTCATAAAATTATTATTACTATTAAATAATATTTTATATGATATATTATATCCTATTTAAATTGCTTGAACTCATATATTAATATAATTTTATATAAAATGAAAGAGGATCGTGATGGTTGGAAAAACTGCAAATTAAACAAAAAAAGTATCATTAACATTTTATCAAATGAATCCTCATCATGACAACCATAAAAATTATATATAAATCCACAAAAACCTATGGAAGTCCATGAATTCAATTTCATATTAATACATTAGATTTATTTCAACTTTTTAATAAAAACTATAATTATACACAAATGAACTGATCATGAAACAATGAAATAAACTCACCTGAAACAATGAAAATAATAAAATATCACTAATGAATGGTTGGTTAGATATTATAAATGTATAATAGAAGGTATTATAAATATTAATATAGTTATTTAATGAATTAATAACAACCATTAAACCTTTACACTTTGGGTTAAAGTATGAAAAACTAAAGGGAACTATGACGTTAGGGTTTCTCATCTCACTTTTACTTTTGTGAGAAAACATCCTTATTCAGAACTAATTTTTTTATTTGGTGGAGTAAACACTTACCATATTTAAATTATATCATTAATGTTATTATATTAATTATATTAAATTTTTAATTTGATATATATTACTTTTATAGGGAACACAATTCAACTAATTATAATGTGTTAAATGAATTATTAACACAATTTCCATTCTTTAGGTTAGACGTAAACTTATTTCATTATGTTAGAATATGTTTATGTTTGGAAATAATTTTTTATTTTTTATTATTGTATTTATAATGTTTTATGTGTATTCATATTGAATAATCATAATTTATTAATTTTATAAATGTTCGATTCAATGATATGATATTCATAAGGGACATTCGTTTAAACATTATATTTTTAATGATTCCCATAAAAACAAAATTTCTTTCACTTGAATATTTTCTAAAATTTTCTATTAAAAGGCGTTTAATATTATAATGTGATTATTTGAATTCATTTTTACATATTTTTGGATTTTTAAAAAATGGAATGAAGGTATTCTTTTTTTTCATTTTCAAATAGCTGTTTACTTTATACATTTTTTAAAATAATACAAAAGGGATTTCGTTTTTAAATTATATTAAATATAAATATTTTCCCACCATCATGAATCCTAAATTCTTTGATTCTTACTTTACAATATTAAATTGTTATTTTTAATGAAAATATATAGTTTTAGAATTTTATGGTATTAAAAAATGACATCAAAACAGAAAGGATATTTTCCCCAATAATTATTTCAAGTGACCCATAAAAAATAATTTTTCAAAATGAGATACCATTATATGATGTTACTTATGATTTAAAAGGTTTATTATTGATAGAAATTTCTCTAATTTTTTTATGTTTGGTTTAATGTTTTCATTGGCATGATGTTTATGAATCTTGTTAAGTTTACATGAGATATGTTGTGATGAAATGTTTATGAAATTAATTTGATTCATTATTTATGATAGGATTAATGATTTATAATATAGAGTGACACATATATATATTTTTCATTAGGTGACCAATCAGACCTATATCCCCCACAAATGAATTGGGTAAATATAGATAACTCGTGAGGTTAATATGTAATTCATGAACCCGATTTCATATTAAAAATTCAATACTTGGACCTTGTTTTCATGTCCTTAAGTTTATATGTGTACACGGCTTTCATGTACATATGTTTATATGTGGAACTAGATTCTATGTCCATAATATTAAGAATTGACCTGGTTTTTATGTCCATAATTTTATTAAAGGACTCAATTTCATGTTCTTAACTTAATTAGTGAAGCTGCTTCAATTTATATGTGTTCACAATGTTTTAAGTTTATCTGTATAACACATTTATATGTCGAATGAAAGTACTATAATTTCATAACTCATGATATATTGGGATTCATGTCTTATGACCTTCTATGTTATATTCCTTGACTCATCCTTATTATATTTGTTATACAAGGTATACTTTTGAAATGTTTTGCTCATGTTCTAATGCCCTTATGATTATGTTATGATCGATTTTTCTATTATTTACCCATAATAAAAATCTAATCTCACAAATTTCTTTGGTTTATTATACAAATGATATGAAATAAGGTATTTATCATGAAATGAAAACAATATTTCTGGTTATAAAGGAATTGGAGGGATATGATGTAGTTGTTTTATGAACATGACGTTTATATTTCTTATGTTTCCATTGAAACTAAACCCATACAGTTATAGCATGGGTTTGATATTTCAAACATGGAATATTAAAAGTTTTCAAATTAAAAACTAGGTATGAAAATAGATGGTCATTATATTTGGTTTTAGAGAATGGTCTAGTAATCATTGGGAAAAAATGATGAAAAAACCATAGTAATAACAATAAGAATATGTTTAGTTTACAAACCAAGAGTTTTTTAACAATCATGAATATTCTAAGTTATACCTATGGTGTAATATATTTAAAAGGTATAAGTAATTTACTTTTTTTATTTGGTTTTCCCAAAATGATTAGTGTTCGTCAAAATATGCTGTTTGGTTTTAGTGAATGGATGGAACTATGAGGATTCATGTTAATGGTGGGTGTGATGGAAAATTAAATGATCATCATCGTGAGAAATAATATGCAATGAGAGTATGAAGGTGAATCATTTTTAATAACCATAATCAGTTGTCTTATAATGTGATCACTAATCTCAACCTTATAGAATTTCCATACCCATCTACGTAGAGAATGATGGTGTTTCTTGGGGACCACGAAGGAAATAAAGTTCAATTTTCATCTTATAAATCATTCCAAAATAAGAGTTAAAAAGAATGTTTCAATGGAATGAGAAGATGATTTGGGTGTGGAAAATAAGGATAAAAAGAAAAAAAATTCCAAGGAAAAGTAAAAGGTATAGTTTTCATAACATAAATTAATATTGGGGTTCCAAAGGAATCATGAATAATTACATATTTTAAATGTAAAATTTATAGGAATTATGAAAATCGATGCACTATGGGGGAAGCTCATGAAGATAATCTGAAATGTTTTATGAGTAGGGGTTATATTTTTGACGATTAAGAGACATAAAATGACACATGATATGTAAGAGGTGTTAAGGAATAAAATGACGAAGTGTGGTTGATGGTTTAAAAAGGAAGTGGAATGATTTACTATTGATTTATTAAAATTACAGAATAATCTTATAGATGTACTTTTATTGTTGTATAAAATAATTAAAAATACGAGGATTATTCCACTATAGTTTTTCTTCAATAATTTGAAATTATTTTTTGACTTGTATTGGTAACCAGGGAAAGCGATTGAGGAGGTAAGGTGATATTTTTATAGAACACTTGATTATGGGAAAGATTACCATAAATATGTGCATGATGATTGGATAATAATGAGATAAATAGAATTTTTTTGTGATAAAAATAATGAGATAATATTGATAAGCTTTGAAATGATTAGAACTATGATGGAAAGGTTTTTTTGGGACCGATTTTATAGAATTTTGGAATTTATCGTATGAGTGAAAAGTTATTTTTAAAAAGCATGTTTATTTTCATTAATGTTTTATTGTAATTAAGGTTATTACTATGTTATAATAGAATAAAAGATAATGATCGTCATATTTTTTGTGTTTGAAAATAAATAGATACATAAATTTGTATGGGGGATTACTGATATATTGATTTTGAAAATATAGTTGTCTTCTTTAGAATATTTTGGATTTTTAATTTTTTTGGACCATTTATATGGGATACCCTTTATAAATTTTTTTTACACAGGACTTCAGATAAAATTCTTAAGATTAAGAAATTAAATAACTATATGAATATATATGTGTATTGTATAACCTATGCTAACCATTTTTTATGATGATGTCTAGAGACAAATTGAATTAATTTGCATCCTATAAAGGGTATTATAATCCAGTTGTTCTTTAAAAATTAAAATTTCAACTTCATACATTGGAGGATGAAATGAAGTGTAAATTTATCAATGAACAACTGACAGGTGATATTGTACTTATGAGATAAAATATTGCAAGTATATCTTGTTAAATTATTTTGAAATTAAACATCATCCTATTAACATCAATTCAGATGAAATAAAAGTATTTTTTTAGACTTATTTGGTCTATGGTTTTGTGGCCAGTAACCTTCTAATTCTATATTAGAACAGGATACATAGAAATCCATATTTTTTTACTTTCCACTAATATTATCCTAATTAGAATCCATATTTTGTGGTGATATTAACCTTCTACATTACATTTTCTTAACACAATATTTTATTGACCAATTTTATTATATGGGGTTCCCACAAAGGAATTCTCAAATATCCACCTTTTATTATTAAAGTTCAATTCCTAATTACAAGGATGTGATTGTTTTGGAATTCTGGATCAGATCCAGATGGTATCCTTTCAAATTATGGTTCCACCGAATCTCTCTCATGTTTATGATGTCTTCCATTTTTATATCCTGAGGAAGTGAATACTTGATCAGTCACATATAATAACATCAGAGAACATATTTCTAGAGTCAGATATTTCTTATAAAAACATTAGAGATTATAGACCATAGATAAAATGTTTTATGAACCAAGACCACTCACCAGGTTATAGTTTTTTTTTAAAAATCAACAATTTAAGGAAGAAACATGGGAACATGAGGATGTAATAAGGCAGTGGCTTCTTCAAATTTTTATTTTTGAGTATGTAATTCATAGAGTTAAACTCATTTTAAGGTGGATATAATTGAACACCCCAATATTTTACAATATGTTTCTTTTTTTATTAAATATTAAAACTTTTACATCATTTACATCAGAAATCACCAAGCATAAATGCAATCCAAAGTATTATTATATTTACAGGGACATTACAATATATCCATTAAATTAAACTAAATGAATAATATTAACCACATGATGAAATATTTTATTTTCCAACTCATTGTTAATATATTAATTAATGATATTTATATATGCACATAATTTTTAATAATGTCCTTTTGTTTATCAAATATTGGATTTTTAAAAAACAAAAGTGTTTTTATTGATTTCCATGAAAAAATAAATTTAATTAATGTTTGCAACTTTTATAGTTTTTATTTAAAAAAATGTAAATATTTTTCGGATTCATCATGTCCAAATTATCTTATAGTCACTTTTTGAGAATTTATAGGGAAGTTAAATTGTTTGGGGAAAAATAAAATATATACCTTTTATTTATAAAACCCACATTTTTTTTATATTCAGAAGTCATTTTATTTTTTTATATTTAACTCAAAAATAAATTATGTACTTTTTGATATATATAATTTAATTACTGACATTTAAAGTTTATTAATACATTATTTTGGTATAAGTATTTTTTTGGAATAAAAATCTCATTTGAACAAAAAATTGGGTTTCATTATGTTTTGATGGATTAATTTTAAAATATATTTTAAAACTGATAGGTTTTAATTTATTTGAAATGAATTCTATATTTGGATCTAGGATCTCCAAATTATGTTATAATGTCAGTATAGTTTTGAGACATAAAAAAATTAAAATGGTAAAAAAAGATTTACCATAGTACATGTAGAATAATTTAGCAGGACAATGTTATAACGTAAAAGATGAAATACCCAAAAAATACAATATTTAATTGGTGTTTGATGTGTTTATAGACCTTAAAATTAAGTTAAAACAATAATTATCATCCATATTATTTCGAATTAATTACACCCCAATTTAGTTGTCCTTAATTATAAAATAATCATTATTTAATCACTTAAAATCCCGCCATCTCAGGTATAACTACCACTTCTCACCACCCCATATCTCCAAAAAACAATTTATGTTTATTAAATTTTTACCATGAATTCTATTACCCACTATTTCAATGTCCTAGTGCTTCTGGTATCACCCATATACAATTTCTATCTTCCTTAAGAGGACTTTAAAGGAGGCAATATTCAATAGGTAACATTCTCAAATAACCTCTCTTATTTTCATTTCATTTTGTACCTTCTATTTAATTCATTAATCCAAAAAATCATAATAACTCAATTATCATTTATATAATATAATTGTATGTTTCTAATGTAATGTCTCATATCTATCCCTTTTATTACCTCCTATTTTTAAATGAAATTAAACCATTGTCCAAAATATGATAGTTAATATTCTCTATGGATAATGATTTCCTCTTTTACATTTCTTCCTTATGATCATATAAGTATTATTATTAATATATATGATTCAAAAAGGATTATCATAACCTGTTGAATGCTTCATATCTAATATTTATACATAATATTAAATGATAAAAACAAGATTTTAATGGCTAGAAAATACTCCAAATTAAACTAAACACTTATCATTAACATTTTATCAAATGAATCATCACCATGTCAAAATATAAATGATACATTGAACCATTTAAAAATATAGATTTTAATTAATAACATTTCATTTAACTTCTGGTATTTTATTTTCATTTTACAGGAAAATAATTAATTATACACAAATGAATCAAACATGAAACCAAGAAACAAACATAAATTAAATGATGAAAGTAGTTAAATATTACTAATAAACTAGTTGTAAGATGTTATAAAAGTATCATATATGAAATTATAAAAATTATTATAGTTATAAAATTAATTAATTACATCATTAAATAATTTATACTAGAGGTTAATTACACAAAACTAATGGGAATCACGAGTTAACAGTTTATTATCTGACATTTATTTTGTGAGATATATGCCTTTTTCACCACTTATTTAATTTTTATGGTTTATATTACTCCATTTTATATATATTGTCATTATTATTATTATATTATTGTAATTAAAATTTTAATTCGATAATTATTTCTTTTATATGGAATACGACATTAATGATTACAATGTGGAAAGGGATTTTTTAACATAATTTCCATTATTTGGGTTAAACATATACTTCTTTGCCTATGTAACGTTTTGATTATGAATGTAATGAAATTGAATTACATTATTATTTTATTCCCAATTATTAATGTTTATTTAAAGTGAATATATATAATTAGTTAATTTTATTAATTCCCACTTCAATGATATGATATTTATATGGGACTTTCGTTAAAAATTTGTTTATGTTTTCCTTAAAAATATATTTTTCTTCTATGAACAACTATTCTAATTTTTCTACAATATTTGTTTACTATTATATTATGATTTATTAAATAGTTTTTTACTCAGGTTTTACTTAATAATTGTTTAATGGATTATTTTTTCATTTTTAAAATGCGATTTATTTGTTATTTCATGGAGGAAAATATAGAAAGATAGTTTTTTTAAATTAGATGAAATGAGAGAAATTTACTACTTTCATGAATCCTTAATTACTTGAAGATTATTTTAGATGATAAAGAGGTTATTTATAGAATAATTGTTTTCATTTATTATTGTGTGCCATTTAAAAAATGATTTCAAAATAGAAAGCATATTTTCTTCAAGATATATTTCAATTGATTTTTAAAAAATAAATTTTATGTAATAGATAAAATTGTTTGTCTTACTAATGTTTTAATTCTTTTATTATACAAGGATAATATTTTCGTTTTTTTTTCTATGATTGGTTTATGGTTATGATGGAATCATTTTTATAAATCTCATTTCATTTCTAGTATATATATGATGATGATATGTTTTTGAAAACCTTTTCATTGACTGATTTATGATATGATTAATTATTTATGTTCTTATGGAACACATATTTATTTTTCTAATTATGATATAGGTTGGACTTATATCTCCCTACAATACATTGGGTAAATGTGGATAACACATGAGGTTAATATGTTATGTGTGAACCTACATTCATGATCACAATTCTATGCATGGATCTGGTTTTTAGGTCTATATGTTTATGAATGGAAATGGTTTTAATGTGAATATGTATAGTTATGGACCTCAATTTCATGTGCATATGGTTATTTAGGTCACTTTTTTTCATGATCATAAGTTTATTCAAGGTTCTGTTTTCATGTCTTTAACATAATGAGTGAACCTGTTTCAATTCATACATGTTATCCAAGTTATAACATTATGTGTAAGCCACAATTCTATTTATTTTTCCAATATTATTCTCTCATGACTCCAATCCTATACTGATTCTTGTATTATGTACATTTCTAACCTATTATATTACTCAAGATTATGATCTTTGACATGCATGGTATAATTTTGTAACGTTATGTTCATGTTCTTATGCTCTTATGTTTATGTTTTGATTGATACCTCGCTTTATTACCCTTACTATGTATCCGACTGAAAGTTAATTTTTTATTGAATGAATTTAAAGTACAAGGGCACCTTATTGGTGGAGAAAATAATGAAGACCTAGTGCATCACCTTCAAAAATATGATTATAATCATTAGGTATGGATCCCATGCGATTGTACAAATCAACCTTTCCTCAGACATAGCTTTGTCAGAAATAGTATCAGCTGCACCATTCCCCTCCAAACACATGTGAATAATTGAAGTGCCTTGAGTAAGGAGGTCCCTAAATTTATCGAGGATATACACTAACTCCCACGGTAAATTACCTTATTTTGGCAATAACCCAACAAGAACTATTTAGTTGGACTCCACTTTAGATATTTCAATATTAATGCTCTTATAAATACACAACATGATGTTCATAGCACGTTCCGTGGCTCCTATAGACGTGACATCACAATAAAAATCTCTAAAATAAAGAATAAAATAACTACTTATATCCCTTATAAGGCATCACCCTCTTATATCCCCATCTATACAAGATATTTCCAAATTCAATTTATTACTGATGTGGGGAAATTCTAGCATACCCACCACCCCTGATGAATCACTAGGCCACTATGAATGAAAGATGTAGGGATGATCTTTGTAAATAATTATGTATCCATCTCTCCATTAATGATAAACCCATATCCACAACTACAAACATAGACACATAGGAAGAATGATGTGAGAACATTTGATTCCATATCTAGTAATGTTCATCACTTCCCATATAGTCTATCAAGTCATAGAAGAAACCATACCTCAAACCTGAAAATCAGCCTCCTCCTATCCAAAACCTAGAAACAAGTTTTCAAGGAAGTTTTTTTTAAACCCAGCTCCCACTGATGTTCAAAATTTACCTCAAGAAGTCCTAGATCACTCTCTCCCATTCCCCTATGCAAAAAACATTTTCAACCTTTTCATTTTTAGACTATATATAACACAAGAAATAAGATGTGAATGACACTCCCTTATTCGGAATATTATCCTACGTAAGAATGGATTGGTTATTTATTCACAAAACAAGAAAATTAAATCTTCTAGGGATTGATTTGCACAGGATTTTTCAATTACAATAATATTTATTATTCCCGACATGAATCAGCATCATTTAATCACATTCATAGAACTACCCTGATCTTGATCTTACAAACTTACAATGGTCAGGTTCCTCCACCAGCTTGATGGAAATTAGTCATCCTTCTACTCATAGGTGATGATATCAGTTAAAATAAAGGATTTCTGGTTAACTCTTTGAATATGATTTTTGGCACTTGGAATCCTAAAAAAAGATCTCATCTCATACCTAGTAATCAGTCCAAAAGATGATATCTTCACAACCAAAAATCCATCTCACCTGAAAATGTAAATCCTCTATATAATCTCTCAAGCATTGACCAAGACTAGAAAACCTACGATTATGATCCACCCAACTATTCCAGTCTTCCCCGTACCTATTTTTAATGAACATCACCCACAATGAAGTTCCACCGAATACCTCCCAAGAAATTCTAGCATGAATAGACTAAATGATTTCAACCACATTCTATAGTCCAAAACCAACCTCATCAACTGGCTTGGAAAACCATTTCCAAGAAGACCAATGGGATCATCATGCATTTTTTCCATCCCAAAGAAAAGAGTTCATGATGTTCTCCAGCTTGGAGATCATCCCTTTGTGGAGTTTGATAATGGAGAGAACATACATTGGAATTAAAGTCATAACAGAGATGATCATCATTATTCTACCACAATATGAGAGAAATTGAATTTTCCAGTTGCATGTCTATCTTGTGATCCTATTCAATATGTCATAAAATTGGGCCTTTTATCCTTCCATTGAAAATTGGAGCATCAAGGTAAGTAGTTGGAAATTTTCATTGTTACATACCCAACCATTCCTGAATATCCTTGCTACATCTCCCAAAACATTTTTAGATATAAAGATGTAACTTTTTAAAAAAAATTGACCTTTTATCTGATCAAAACATCATATGTTGAAATGATCTTGTTAAAGACATCTAATAATGTTATCCTACCATTAATAAAGATGTGTATTTCATTGAAAACCTGATATGGGAGACCAAACAATCCCATGGTGTGTTCTTAAATTGTGTGAACCTTCCATCCACTAGCCCCTTATGAATGTTCATTGTGAGAGCCCCTAGAGCCAATATAAAGAGGATATGTGATAAAAGGTCTCCTTGCCTCACTACTTAAACTTATTTAAAGACACCAAAGCATTTCCCTAGAAGGGAAATTGTAATCCATGGAGAAGAATATCACACGAAACACAGACCAAAAAACTATTCTTGGAAACCAAATTTCCCCATTTATTTTATTAAAAATATTCATTGTAATATTGCATAGGCCTTATCAATATTCACTTTTACCATCATATTGGATCCAATAGTTTTTTTAGATTCCCCATAATTTATCTCACAATTATGATAGCTTCTTGGATTCCTCGAACTTCCTCAAATCCATGTTGCTCTTCAGAAATAACAATGGGTACCACCCTACAGATTTTTTCATTGTAGTGATTTTTTATGTAATAAATATTGATCAATTTATATTTAATATCAATGTATAAAAAGAGTACATAATTATATTAATGTACCAGTTATACATCATTTTAATTTAGTACAATAATTATTTTGATATATATTCCCTTAAAATTGATACATAGAATACATCATTTACTTGGGAGAGGTTTGGAGGAATTAGTAAGTTTTAATCCACTTCCTTAACTAGAACAAGGATATCTAAGGGACCTATGTACCTAGGTATCACATTCCTTTTATTCCCAAATTTTATATCCCGATTCCATGGTGATATTTAGAGAAATATATTATCACTAACCTTAAAATATAGATATTATTTAGGATTACCTTCATTGATTTTCTGTCCAATTTATTATTCATTCATATACAACATAATAGTTATGATCTTATTTTTCTATTGTGGGACAATGTAAAGTCCAATCAACTTCCTCTCTCCTATTTCATCCCAGGATATTGGAGACCAACATCTCTTCCCATTTAGAACCTCATATGGTTCCATGTAAATTCTTTAATGGATACTATTTTTATATGATAACTCTAATAAAGGGAGGTTTTTCTAAATATATACTTTGAATTCCATCTAATAAGATATCAGTGTCTCCTTCAGAGTTTGGTTTCTATTCTCAGGTCGATAATCAATCAATGGGAGATAATATACATTAAAACTCAAATATATTGCGAATGATTTCAGAATTCTTATCCTGAATCTTGTGGGAAACGTCATATATTGATTAGATACAATTTAAAGTGGAAACCCTTGTAGTATTACTAGTTATATTTTGTATATCATATAGATTTGGTAAAGAGAGAAATCTTATGTGATGTAGGTAAAATACACTAAATAATTAAGGAAATTGACTACACACCAAATAACATTTTGATCCTTATATTTTATGGGGTGTCCCATTAAAAAATCAATGGAATTTGTTTCCCATTTCCATACGGGTATGTCTAATGGATGAATAATAAATTTAGAATTTTGGTATCTAGTAATAAATTTCTTGTATTCCAATCATCAAGAAGATTATTCCCTGACTTACGACTTCATTTTATCCCACCATATGTTTTTATATCACTAAACATCTCCATACTACCTTGAAGAGTTTTGATTATCATAAAAAAAATCCTTATATTGATCATAGATTTTAAGGGAAACATATCTGAGTTCCAAACCTTATAAATCGGTCTTTATCAAATATGTGATCTAGAATACTCACTATAATTTTCAATAGAAGTGGATCATATTTCTAATATTGTTTGATCATCTCAAGAATGTAGGGTTGGGAAATTAAGTATGAAATATTTGTTTTCCCCTTCCAGTATGATTTTAATATTGATACATTTTAAATACATGAGTGATAAATTTTTCTAATCCTCATTATAGATAAGATAGATTGATCTTTCCTAATATGGGAATCAACAACCCTGTTATTCATCGTAGGATGGTAATGTATTGAGTAATCATAGTCTGTGGTAAGTTTTTTATATCCCCTATAGAGTATGTTTAGATATTTTGGAGTAAATATATACATTAGGCCATTAGGGTTAGTATTAATATCCTACATATCACCATATAGATGATACCACCATATTTTCATTAAATGAAACTTATCACCAACTCTAGATATGGAGTTGCCTAGGTAAGACCATATGTACTTAATTGTAATGAAGAATTACAAATTATCATATCATTTTTCACAATAAGTCTTCTAAAACCCTTAAATTAAACATCAATATATATCACAAACCCTTCTCCACTATAGTGTAGTGTAATTATAGAACTAATTACAAATATCTTATAAATCTCCCTAGATATTTCCTCAAATTAGGTTATCCAGAGGGACTACACTCGCTTCTCTATTAAGTTGTTTAGTAGATTGGAAAATGATGATACATTTCTCACAAAAACACTGGTATTATCCACCTAATCCATGAGAACTTATTATCTATATCACAGTGGTTTTCCCTATCCATTTATTAGTTACATATATCTTTTATGTGTCCACATATATAACCTTACTAGTGATAAGATGACCTAAGAATAGCACTATTTGTAACCAAAATTCACAGTTTCTGAACATAGAATTAAATTTATTTGTTTTTATGGTTTTTATAATAATTTTCAAATAATCATGATGTTGTTACATGATCATAGAATATATGAGTATGTCATCAATGAAGATTTATAAATAATTGTTAGGGAAATACCTAAAGACTCTTTTTATCAAATCCATTAAGATATCATGATAATTTTTAAGTCCAATTGGAATTACTATAAATTAACAGTGTCTATAAGTTTTGAGAAAATCTATCATGGATAAATATTATCTAATTACACTAAATTGATGAGATTAGAATCAAATATAAATATTTTAGAAATATTAAACTCCCCAATGTTGATAATAAATATTTAAATTATGGTATGTGATATTTTTTATTGTTTTTGATCAATTTGAGTTCAGTATAGGTAATTAATTGGTGCATTTATATATACTTATTCTTAATAAAAATAACATGTGGTCCTGATAAATAATCACATGAGTATATAAATCCCTTATCTATATTTACATATAGTTTTTTCTTTAATTCATACAACTCAATAGTGTATATTCTATATGGAGTCTTTAAAAAAAGTGTATCACTTGATATGAGCCCTATTGAAATACTAATATCATGTTTTATATAAATTCATGTTAAATATTACATAAATACCTAAAAACACAAATACAATATTCATATTGACAATGTTTATTTTCTCCCCAACCATCTGAGATAAATACCCACTTTTAATAGGAATAAATACACATGAAATAAAAAAAAATTCCATTATAATTTCATATTTATCTCCACATGGATGAATATTAATATTTTTTTTGGGAAAATATATTGTGATATATATAACCAGTTAATTTATAAGGGATTAATATAGTGATATAATCAATTCTAAAAATCTGCTCAAATTCCACTAGAGGAAAAATAATAATATTTCCATAGGAAACATTTTTTCAAATGTTAACCTGACATCCCCAAATCTAGAGTAGAGTATTGGTGTTCATTAACCATCATGGTAATGTTTAGATATTGAAATATAATAGACCCTTCTTTAATATAGGGGTTAGCCATCACAATAACGAATTGATATGGATAATGCACAAGTTTTCCAAATAGAAGATATTGAATTCTCGGGATATTTTTTACTGTATACCCAAAATTTCAACATAGATGAAATCTTCCACTTTCTTTGAGAGATTATCCTTTTTTACTTTTACTAACATTGTTGAAATAAATTAAATTATACATTATTTACATTATAATAATTTCCACTAAAACATTCATAAAATTCTATTATCCTTTTATTTGAGATGTTAGAAAACTCACATGTTTTTATGTTGTCAATCATATATCATGATATATAATTTGGAAAATTCCCATTTTTTAACCATCTATGTTTGATATCATTTAGATTATTAGGTGGAAAATAATTTCAATTTCATAAAATTCATCATTAATAATCCTCCATTAGGTTCTAACCATTGATTATAACAGAAATAATATTTATAAATGGATCTATTATAAAATAATTACAAAACATTTAAAATATAATGAAATTTTAAATTGTATGAAATTATAATTAATAGATTAAAATATACATAAAATAATTATTGAGATTGTATAAATGAAAAAAATTCTCTAAACAAAGAAGAAATAAGGTTGGATTTTTTATATTAAAATTTTTTCAATCATTTTACCTACCAAATAGTGAAAAATTGTCATAATACATAAATATTATTGGAATAACCATGAGATATGATAATATATGTTTTTTACTGAGTAATATCTATATAATTATCCTAAATGTAAAATTATCATAGAAAATGTTGAAAAAAATGATATTGTAAGGTAAAACATTAACATTAGTATCATCTTGATTTGTATGCATTCAAATATCCTATATAATATATAAACAGTTTTTAATTAAATATATTATATAATAATATTTCTACATAATTTATTATGTATCTTTCCTTTATAAATTTCAATTATCCTTTCATTAATAATTTAAATAATAAAACTAATATTCGGGTTAAAACATGTCCATTTTCAATGCATGTTTTGGTTCAATGGTTCTGATACATTCAACATGGTCCTGGATTAATTATATCCATAATATTAATCATGAATGAAATATCAAATTTATTCATTATATTTTCTATTATAATCATTCATATAAACCAATGATGAAAATTTTATTATATCACATCATGGAGACGGTAGCCCATACATATGCACGGGTGATGTTTTCAATTTTATATGGAGGGATAAAAAAAGGAACATAATAATTAATATCTATAAAAAAATTATTATATCATAAATATTACATATATTCAATAAATATAACATTATTAAAATATTTTTAATGAATAAATGAAAAATGAATCAGATCAATTCATGGATGTGAGTAGTCCACACGTATGCACGAGCGATGTTATCATTTTCTAGTAGATACAAAGGTAAGAAGGTAGATAAGATATTATAATTATATAAGAATAATTATTTCATAATTATCATATATAAATACTAAATACATTATAATAACAAATCATTAAATAAGGTGATGTAAATTGAATCAAATCGGTGTAGAGGGGCTGCAGTCCACTCATTTGCGTGTATGCTATATTCAATTCAAATTTGATGGATAGAGGGATAAAAATGTATATAAAATAAAATTAATAACATAATAGTATATTTATTATAGTATTTTAATAAATATTATTCATAAAAAATATATTTATAGGAAATTGAATAAGACAATAACTTTGAAATATTTATGTAAAATGATTACTTTTCTTTGAGAGAAATCCTTTGTCTTATACCTTATGCATTGTTAGGTTGGTCTTAGGGTAAGAAAAGGTGGTCATAAACTCAATAAATTTATCTGGTATTTTTTTGTGAGTAATTTAATGAGATATCATGATAAATGTTTTTTAACAAGGGAGAAGGAGAGGTTTCCTTTTATAAAGGAGGAGGTGTGGATACACATGGAAAAACTTACCAGATTTAAATAAAATGAAGTCACTTTATTGTGTAAGTGGATAAAAATATCAATTAATTAAAATTTATTATAATATAATTTATAAATATATTCATACTAGAAACGCTCATCCAGAGGCAAGCCTATGACCATTTATTAATAAAAGAAAAGCACAACAGGTATAAGATGTCCAAAACAACTACATATCCTAGAAATAATACTCATCACCACCCCTTTTAGAGACTAAGTCCTCTACTTTTTCTGTTTCAAACTCTATGATTTCATAGTGTTTAAGGACCTTGGCATATTTCCTTCTAAGAGTCAGCTTATCCAAGGCCAGAAATTTCTTTAAGGATTTCATAGCCCAGCTTTCCCTCCCAACAGAAGATCTGGTGGACACTAGCATGGGAAGGTAGCAGTAGTCCTTCTTCGCTCTTCATCACGGTGGGTAAGTCTTAGCCCCTTCCCCCCCTTTCACCTTTATCCTTCCACCCTGGACAATATTAAGGTAACAAGGCCATACCACGCCTCGATCATTTTCCCTGTCGCTATCCAAGATATCACACCATTCTCCTAATATTTTCACCTCCTAGTAACCATCCTACGAACCACAAAACTGCTAAACCTGACTATCAACATCAGTTATAGCAAGACATTGTGGCCGGTCCAACATTCCCACCACACCTTCACCTGTTGCAGCATCTAGTGGATCAATAGAAAACCTCAAGAGACTACCATCATGTATCTCAGTCTCCTTTTCATGCAACATCCCCTCATTCTTCAATGAATCAACACCAGCCGGCTTTTCTGGAACACAAGCCTCCACAACCCCTGTATCAGGAACACACGAAATAATCAAAGACTCATCCATCAACACTGGATGCGAGGAGCTGCAACCCATCTCTTGTAGAATAACAACATCATCACAGCTCACTCCCTACAGAAGCACTAGATCCTGCAGCTGCCCCACCACTGCAGTTCCAACACCCTCCTCCTGAGTGCCCAGCTCAACAACACCATTCACAAAAACCTCCCTCACAGCACCTGCACCACACCCATTCTAAGGCCCAAGATACATGAGGCCATCATCATTCATTTCATCATTCTCCTTTTCATGAAATTCTTCCTCAGTTTCTAGTGCAAGGAATCTATTGCTAGTAAAGGCCATGATCAACCTTCCCCCAGTATCCACTTCATTCCCATCCAATGCAACTGCACTTAAAATTCCCAGGTCATTCTTTAAGTGATCCAAAATTTGCTTAATCATTGGATTCTGTGGCCTCTGATCCACCTTCTTCATGGAAATACCCTGCACTGTGTTCGCAGGACCAGAATCGGTATCCTCATCCACAGAATTAACAAGATCTCCAACATGGGTGCCCCACATCCCTTCATAAGAGCAACCCTGAACCACATCAGCACCAATCATGTACAAACCTTGCATCAGCACCATTGGCATTGGCTCATCAACCACTGCATTACCTTCCAAAGCATCCTGGCTCACCCCCTTCATGGGAGGTAGTTCCACTAGCACCTCCATCTCTGCACTTCCATTCGTAGGTTCTACCATTCTAGTAGTCTTCTTAGTAACATCTTCATGCCCGACACTCCCAACAATCCACTTACCTCCCACCTCACACCTACTTGCTGTCAAACCATCACCAAAGTGACCCATTCATAAGTCCTTATCCATACCAGATGTGGCGCGCCCTCCTATGAAATTCAGTTCCATCACTTTTGGGTAACCATTCACCCTCCTACTGCGACAATTCAATGCCAGGTGACCACACCGGTTGCATGATACACAATAATGCATCCACGACTCAAAAACCACCACCTTCTTCTAGCGGAACTCCTAACAGTGGTAAAAATGTGTACTGTTTTTTTACTATTCATTATTACTAAAAAATACGTTGACTACATTAAATTTTAATATTTTTTTTAAAAAAATTATGGTATCAATTTTACAAACTTTAATTTCTATATTGTTTAGAAACTCATTTTAAAATCAGTTTAAAAGCGCAAAAAATAATTTTTTAAAAAAATTCATTTTAACCATAAAATTGTGCTGAAGTTAGTTACTTATCATGTATAAACTATTAGAATAATATTAAACTATATTATTTAGTATATAATAAATATGTATTTCTTTAGAAAAATCAATAGTGATTTATTTAGTTTATTAAGATAAAAACACATCGTGCAAACATAAATGCAATTTTATGAAAAATAACCCCCTTTAACTTCAATATAATTTCTTTTTATTTATAATATATTGATTCAAAATAATTCATTTTCAACATGAGTTAGATTTTTTTTATTTTTTATTGTCTTGATTACTTTTTAAAATAATATAAATTAGCCATTGAATAGAACATACATGAGAAATAAAATTCTCATGACGAAAATTTCAAAAAAATTCTCTATGGTCCATAGTCTTTACTAAGTGCAATAAAAAAAGTTTCTATTTATATTTAATTTAAATTATATATAACAAAATTTATTTTATAATTTATAAACACTATTCACCTATGTTTAACAGAAGTATTTAAAAAATTTAATTTCATAAATAAATATTAATCATAAAATATCAAGGTGTTTCAGAAGTGATCAAAGTTATACATGACATAAATAAAAAAATAATACAATTATTTATATAAAAATATAAAAAATAGTCACATAATTAAATTAATTAAATATGGTGTTCGTAGAAAATCCTATATGATTAATAAATGATTTCATGGTTTAATTAACACATTCCATAAACAATCACACAATCCTAATTCCATAATTTTTACAATCATAGAGACTAGCTATATAAATAATTTATTTTATAATACTTATAAAAATTTCTCCCTAACCATTCTCCTATACACCCTCTTATATAATTCTCATATGACATAATTATCATTATAACATGGGTAAAAGAAAAATATGAAGGGGAAAGCTCAAATGTACAATAATGGTAACACATCAACAAGTTATAATATTTAGATATTAAATGTGATGTAAAATATGAGTTATGAGGAAATATTAGATAAAAACTAATGAGAATATAAGTGAAAATGATAAATCATGATTGATAATTAAGGATCATAGAATAATAACATAAGATCAGATGAAGAACATCAAAACATAGATTACTGAAATATAAGTAGAAAGAAAACAATTCAATAGAAATCATAATATATTTAGTATATGAAATATCATAAATATTTTCAATATTTTAAAAATTATGTAAATTTTATAGAAGTAGTGGAAAAAGCACAAGAATAAAAAAAATTCTGAACAAATACGATTGATACCACCCTTTAATTTTGTGAAACAAATCTATGTATGTCCACCCATATGTTTTGTCAAAAAAATATCAGTATGTACCCATATAATTATACCATGAGATATAATACCATAATAAATTAATTGGAGGGATATACATGACAACAAACCTTATTATCCTTACATTTGAGTTCCACTTAAAATCAATACATTCATAATTTCATAAATAGCCTATGGGATGAAAAATGTGTATCATATCTTTTCAAATTTGTATCAAATAATAATAGAACATTTTATAAAAAAACAATCATAGAAAAAAGAATATAATTGTAGATTTATGAACCAATGCTTTATTAGAGAATAATGCTTAGAAAATGAACAGAAAATCTCAGGATTTATTTTTATATTTTTTGTCATTATATTAACTTTAAAATATGTAATTTTTGAGTAACATTTCAAAAGCCTTTTTTTTAATTTAAGTTCAAATATATTAAAAATACATTGAAAAAAATTCAAATATTGATTCAATGAAATAAAAAAACCTTCGACCAAAAGTGTTTTTGAAGGGAAGATTATATAATTTTTTATAGGAACATAATTTAAAATATTTGTGACTACCTTCATTGAAAATACCAGAACATTAAAATGGTATCAAAACCATGGTATTAAATAAAGGATAATGTAAGGTTAATTAGGAAAAAAAATTGGGTTTCTACAGGTTTATGAGAATAATGGTGAGAAATAAAAATGTTGATATGAAGAAAAATTTAATTAAAAGAGATGAAATTTATTATTAAATAATTTTATTTTAACAAAATAATGTATTCATCAATGAAGAATAAATTGGTGTGAAAATTGATTTTCCTATTTAATAAGTTATAAATAAAACATAATATTATCATAAGCTGGATATTATCTTACATTAAAATGTTTTTTTGGAAAGAAGAAGTGATTATACCCCAAGGGATGGATTTGATTCACAAAAACCCCTTACCTTTACTCCTATTTAGTTGAATATTCTCTAAAATCCTTTATCAACAAAAAATATCATATTGAAATATTTTAAAACATAGTAATTTTTTAAAAATTTATATAAAATTCATTTATTAACATTTAAACAAATATTTTAGTTAGTTATAAACTATTTTCAAAATTGGTTGTTGGAAATCCTATTCGTTTTGAAGTGTTTTTGTAATGGTGGTGTTGTTATTCATTATTATAAAATAGTGAATAATTCATAGATAATATTAGGTACTAGCGTATATTTTATAAAAAAATAATTTATAAATTTATAATTTCATTTTGTAAGTGTTTTGTTGAAATTTTGTGATGACCAAATTGAGGAAATTCTCATTTTGGTGTGTTTAGTTAATAAAAGGTGATATATTAATGAAAATATTAGATATTGATATTATCACTACATAATCTTTTTAGATCATGAATAAGTTATTAATACATTTTTTTATAGGAATATGACATTCCTTAATCATCAATCACATGAACATTACTACATCACTCATGTATGTTTTAAAATAACCTAAACAAGAGTATGTTAAAATGGTTGAACAAGTATGGGAATTTTTTTTATATTGTTAATTTAACATTTAATGAATATTGAAGTCCTTATAAGTGTAATATATCTTAATTAACCTGATTCTTTAAACTATGTAATATGGTTCGTTATGGAAAAAGAAATCCATTATTCGTGAATGTGGTTTTCCGAACTCATGCATGGTTACCAATCCAATTTTCCAATGAATGGAAAAAATGATGGTATATGAAAATTGACTATTTAAAAATTTTATTTGTGATATAAAAAATATATGTATTAATCAAATCCATCTTTGGTACCATCATTGAGAAACAATATTGTAAAAGAGACTCCATCTCGTCATTGAGGCTGTAGTCCACACATTCCCACGACCAATATTATTTTGTTTTCTAATTGGATGGAAAGAATTTAATATTTGTAACATTATTAATATTGTAACATCCCAAGATTTCATAGTATGTTATTTCTTCAATGTAATTCAATAACATGCACTACTCACAACATTGAGTTCTAGCGCACGATGACTTACCAAAGTAGTCGTTCAAAAGCGGTTATGAATATTTTTAACTGAATTTGGAATTTTATATAATCCTTATAATTTTACAAACCATATTATGATTTTTTAAACATAATATAAGAACAAATTCTTTTTTTAGATAAAAGAAATAATTTTTTAAATGCAATTTTACCACCTTTTAATGGAGAACCCTTATTAAATCCAATATTTGAAAAATTTATATATTAAATTTGACAAAACAAACTTATTCTTTAGAATCAAGACATAAATTTTTAGTTTTGACAAATATTTGGTGTTTTCTGATAACATTCATATTTGGGTGAATAGTGAAAAATAGTAAATTTTAACTGAAAACAAATTTTGTAATCAAAATAATTTATAGAGTTCAACTATACATATGAATGGTTTGGAAGTATAATTATATTGTATTTTTACCATCAAATCCAATGTTGGTCATTGAAAGTAATTTCACATTGAAATTGGACATAAACAAGTGTCAATATTTTGGTAGTAATTTTTTCTTAAAAATATCCCATTTGGTTTTGACAACGAGAATTAATTTTAAATTAATAAATTCAATTTATATGTTTTGAATTTGGTAAAATAAATTTCATTTTTGAATTCAGATTATCAAAATTATCTTTGGGTGATTTTTTGGTATGTTTCTGAAAACATTCAATTTTTGATGAATAGTGAAAAACATTGTGTTATTAGTTAAAACCAAATTTTCATTTAAATAATTATTTTTTTATTTAAATTTATTTGAGGTAAAAATAGCTACAAAATTTCTATATATGTTCAACGTAATTAATTGGAGTTATTTTGTAATAATATTAGATATATAAAATTTTATAGAACTTTTCACCGCCTTTTACCCACCTCCTAGGAGAATTTTCAAATTCGTATAAAAATTAATTTTACAGCTCCTGTGAGTGGATTTTCAAAAATTTGATAGACACAATAAATATAATTATGAAAAATGTGGTTCAATAAGATGAAAATAATTTTTGGTCAATAGAAATTTTTTACTTTTATTTTCCACGGTTAAAAGTAAATAGGGTAATTAATGGTAAAAATGAAATTATTCTTACCCTAAAACATGTTCCAATTTTATTTTATAAATGTAATTAGAAAACAAAACAACCTTATTAATAAAATATTATCTTTTAGGTCCACTTGGACTAGATTAATAAATTTATTATTAATTTATTTAAAGAAGAGTTAAAAGAGTTAAAATCAATGTTTAATAACTAAATCATTTTTAATATTGGGTTAAACAACATATAGATTCAACTATAAATATTAATTAGAATTATAAAAATATTTCCTACATCATGGTATTTTATTTATAATTTTTGTACATTAAATAAATAAATTTATTTATGAAAGACTGATGATTCAGTAACAACCTTATTAATGAAAGAATCAAATAAATTGTACTATAAGTATTAAAATAAATATAATTTCAATGTTTTTATGACCTAAACGAATTTTAGAGGAGAATATTACATGACTGGGTTTATTTATTGTATCTTTTTGTAAGTAATCGAGTTGTGATGAATTTCACAAAAACCAAAAACCAAATAGTGTCAAAATTGATAGAAATTAATTTTTAAAACAAATACTATATTATTTTTGATATAATATTTTTTAAAATTTAATGTTCTCAAAAAAAGAATTATATAATTATAGGTGTATCATTAATTAACAACTTGGGGTTCTATTAGAAGTTTATAGTATGTTTATTAACTATATAATATAAAAATACAAAGGGACATGGTAAATGTCTAACTATTAAACTAAGCATTAAATCTAAACGATTAGGTAATATAGTGACAAAACCTATCTAAAACCTATTGGATGAGTGGTTTTTGACCCATACCTACCTTATAATTTAAATAATTCATTTTATAGCCATTGGAAACTGAAAATTATTTTATTATATATTATTATTTCAATAATTTCCTAAGGTCCCCCTCACCCCTCTTATAAAAGGGAACTTCCCCTTCATTCCAATAGTCACCTTAAAATCCATTTGTATTGAACAACCCCTACCCAAATATCCTCCCATAGGTCCTAAATTTATCCTAGAGGCCTTCCATTGGCCAGAAAGGAAACCTATGTAGCTCTTTTGACCAAATCAAAATGAAGAACTAGAAGAAGAGGTAATGATTTTACCACCCTCTTTCAAGTTCTTTTCTTCTTTCAATTACTCTTTCGTTGTTATTACCATACTAAAATAATAACTACAGTACCTTATATATAGTGATTTTATTATAAATATGTCACAACCATATTCATTATTCTATCCATCCAATTAATGATAATGTCATCATGCGTGCGTATGTACGGCTTACCCTCTTCACGCTGTGGTGTAATTTTTTACTCCACACTATGTAATTTAGATAGATATAATGGTGATTAATATGTATATAAATAATGAAAACAAAATGATAATGTCTCTGTATAATTAATATACCATCCAATTCTACACGTTTAAGGAAATAATATTTTCGCTCGTGCGTATGTAAGGATTACAGTCTCCACGATGCGATTAGATTCATTTCCACGATCACCATTCATCGACGATTATAAAAATATATATTACTAATAAGTAGGTAATATATGACATAATTGTTCTAATGGAGAGAGATATATATATATATATATATGTATTTATGTACTTACATATATCTTATTCACTTAGTTCCGTTCAATACAATATGAAAACAGAAACAACGTTTATGCGTATGTACGGCCTACCATCTCCATAAACGGTGTTTTACATTTCATATATGTATATATTATAAATATTTATCTTCTAAATTAGTATGATATATAATAATGGTTATATTGTGGAGGTATTTAAATCATGATCTAAATGAAACGATCAAGAATAACCAGTTAAAATATGTACGATAACGAAAGCGATTAATAAAAGAAATGTTAATTTAACAAGAAAGTAATTATTAAATGTTTATTATAAAGTCACAAATGAATCATGTATGATATAATAAATATGAATATGGTTCTGGTATAATCTAATAACATACAATGTTCATTATAAAAGAGGTTAAATGTACCCTCGACCAAAGGAGAGTGCAATACAAGGCCTCAGCCTTAAACCTTACTTAATCTTGAGTTATTACAAGATTACACATTGAGGATCTTTTCAGGTTTAGAGTTTTAGAGAATTAGATAATGAAACTTTCATTACATTCCACATTTAAACAAAGTGGTTACATAAAAGACAGTATTCATTCTTCCCATCAACAGAATCATATTGAAAATAAAACATGGATTCTTTCTTGACAAATCCTTGACACTATCATCACATCCTGTACCTTTCCCTTGACCTGTGAAAAACATTTCAAAAAATTGGGATGAGCATAAAATGCTCAGTAAGGGTTATAAAAATATGGAAAGGAAACATGAGTTCATATATACATAAGAATGAAATCATACTTTACCCATAAATCATAGGCACTTTTACATACCTCATCAACCCATGAATAAATCATAGAAATCATAAGACATAAAGGTAACTTGAGGCATTCATAACATTCTTACGTAGGGAGTAACCCTTTTGGTTACGTTTGAAATACCCATCACAGTATATTCCCTAAATCTCTTCGGAGAAACCTTAACGTTTCACTCCTTCGCGTTACCCAATGCATTGGAGAGCTATATCGGGCTCACCCGCCCTTAGTTTATCACGGAACCACCCGTATTCATAATAATGCCCAAGAACCTCAACATAATCGTATCACATAAAACATGCATAAAGGACACATAACATTTCCACCGTTCAATCACAAGATATCAATACAAAAAATTGATATAAAAACATTATGAAAACCATTTTCAATACCAAAATAAATGAAAATTAAAACATGGTATTTATTTTTCTTTTAAAAAGAAGGTATGGCTTGTAGAGGAAGCAGAAACTCAAATAACGGTCACGGCTGCGGAGAAGTCGTTGTCGCCGCATACGTACGACAAAAACATTCCCTTTTGTCATTTAGTAAAATGCTTCGTATAAAAAAGATTCCTTTTGGATAAACATAAAAGTCAAAGGGGTTTATACACCATATAAAAAAGGTTGTGTATAAATCAAAATATTCCTTAATGAAAGGTGATTGAGACGAAATCCCATACAAAGATGGTATCCTTGGATTAAGGATAAATCAATTACATAATTATGTGTGACAAACTAATACACTAAATATAAGTGGATATTAAGTGTAAAACAATCAGAGGTTATTCACACATATTCATAGAATGAAAAATTAAAGGAGTAAAAGCTTATCCCAAAGAATCGAAATTGGGTTAAGAAGTTCCCTTGCAATAATTAGACAGCCTAACGGCGTCACTTCAAAATTCAGAAAAAGAGTTGAGGAGAGATAAAAAGGGTATCTCATCACATGGACATAAAATTTACATCAATAAGGATATAGAAGAACATATCCCAAAATAATATTATGTGAATTAAAAGACATAACAAAATAAGTCTTTTAAAAAGAGGAGGGTGAAAGGTTCCCTTACCGACATTGGTATCTTTCGAAACATATGCCCCGTGAAAGAAGGACAATAAATCATTGATGTAAATACTCATAAACGAAAGAATATTACACAAATAGTAGAATAATTGGCAGTACATACATCACTCAAAGGAAATTGTAGAAAATGTAGCATAAATCTCATGGGAATAAAAGTGAGATGAAAAATCTCTTACAAAAACTCTGCAGCCTAACGACACCACATAAAAAATACAAAAATGGATTGATGAGATCAAATAGGGTATCACATCATATTAACTTAAAGTTTATAGAAAGATGAATATAAAAGAACATCCCCCAACATAACAAAGAGGAACTTAAAAGAAGTGTCATAAAGGAGAGTACTTAAAAAGAAAGAGAAAGGTTAGATCTCTTACGAAAATTCGGTAGTCTAACAGCGCCACTCAAAACATCCAAAATGGATTGATGAGAGAGAATAGCATCCCTCATCATTTGAACATAAAAATTACAGTAAGATTAATATAAAAGAACATCCCAATCACAATAATGATGAGATTAGAAGGAATGACATAAAAGAGTGTACTCAAAAAGAAAGAGAAGAGTAGGATCCCTTACCTCAAGTCCGACTTGTCTTGTTCGTTTCTTTAACGTCCTGAATAATAAACATGAGTTAATTTATACTTGATTAAGAACCTTTTTAAAGTTCATTATTCCTTTTATATCACTTATTTCCATGTTATAAACATTATGTAACCATTTAAGTTAATAATGTTTGTTTTGTCGATATTTGGTTCTTAAGTCGAAGGTGGACTTCTTACAATTACATGTTGTTCGTGTGGTCAAAGGATCGTTATATCCAGAATGAAATTCCTGATTTTGATATCATATATATCATATATATCCATCATATACATGTATTTATAATATTACATAATAATTTAGAGGTACGAAATGAAATGCACCGTTCATGGAGACGGTAAGCCGTATGTACGCATGAACGCTACTTTCATTTCTTTGTCATATTAATGGAATTAAAAATAAATGAGAGGTATGTATATTTTAATTCCATAATTATATTCATCATTTAGTTATATCATTCATTATATATATCCATTATATACATGTACTTTTAATAGTACATTACATTTGGGGATAAGAAATGAAATGCACCGTTCATGGAGACGGTAAGTCGTACGTACGCATGAACGCTACTTTCATTTCTATATCATACATTATTTGAAAGAAATAATAATGATATAGAGGTATATAATAATTCCAGTATAACATCATATATAATAACATTAAATCCATCCTTTATACGTCCCACGTATGGCATTAACGAATCACATCACTTTGAGGGGGCGGTAGTCCGCACTTCCTAAAATGAAGATATCATGTATACCCATAATGGAAGCCATAAAGGTAAGCCACAAAGGAAAAATACAGAAGCTTAAGTAAAACATAAACATATTATATATCATATATAAATATAGTGACATCTTAATGGCCACCTTTTAAGGTGTTAAATGAGTATTGAACAATCATCATTTCGGGAGGCAGAATTTTTCCATCCACGGAAACCGTATGTTCTTTAACAATCTGATGTAGTTGTGTGAGAGTGTAGCTCGAATAAATCTTATAACAACATCCTAGTATATTGAAGATACTATTGTTGTTACAAAAGAAGTAAATAAAAAGAGTTTAGGGGGTTGGAGAAGCAAAATAAAACAATTGAACATGAGAGAATGAATTACCATTAAAAGTGTAACTCCTTTTGATTTGAGCCTAAAGGCTTCGTTTGAAAGGATTCTGCCCAATGGGAATCATCTAGGATGAGTAGAGGGATGTTTAGAGAGTAAATGGGCAGGGGATGGTTGAGACAAAGGCTTGAGGAGTGTGTGAAATGAGATAGAGGTGGGGGCCTTTTATAAGAGGAGAGGAGGGGCACTTTTGGAAATCATGAAACTATTATTTTATTTTCAAATGTGTTTCGAATTTCTAAGGTCCCACATTGATATATTTCGAAGATAAGATGATAAGGATTCGAAATATTCCCATCCAATAGTTTTTGGACAAGTGTAGGTCTTATATTTTATATTATCATTTCATGTTATTTAAACTGTTCATTAATGAGGTCATCGTTGCATCATCATGATGTCATAATTAAATTAATTTATTTAATGTCTCAAAATTATTAAAAAAATATCCTGATATAGGACATCTTTTTATATTTCCAAAGAGTATTTATAGACAAATATATGATTTGTATAACCCCTTATAAAAATTGTTTTAGTAAAACAATTTATGTTAGTGTCATTTTCACCTTTATTTTAAAAAATGGCATTAAAGTCATTATCTCACACAAGAGGCTCCATAGGGTCCCCTAAATCGACCCATGGGTTTTATTGGTCGGTCATGACTCATAAAATAGGGGTAGGACAAGTGTCATGGTGTTTTCACATTTTTATAATATCATTTTACCTTAAATTACACTAATTACCACTAATCGCGACTAAAAACTTAATAAGTTACTATTCACCATAAAATTATTTTAATCTCATTGAACCAAATTTTACTTCTAAATGAAAACCATGTATGTAGGATTTTTGAAATTCAAAACACAATAAAGGAAAAATTTCATTTAAACGGAAAATCAGTTTTTATAAATACCACTTAGTGGTTTCACTATTCATCAAAAATTGAAGTTTTTCAAAAAAATTACCAAAAATTCACCCTAAGCTATATTTGATATTACGAATTCAAAAATGAAGTCTATTTTACAAAATTAAAAACATCTAAGTCACATTAATTAATTTAATAATTAAATCCCGCTGTCAGAGTAAATAGTGTGTTTTTATAAAACAATAAGTATCAAAAGATTGACACCAGTTTAAGTATAATTTCAAAGTGAAATTTATTCCAATGAACAACATTGAATTAAATGGTAAAAAAATATTCTAATTTCACTTTAAAACCAATTCAAAAGATAATATAATCATATAAATAAATTAGATTAAAAAGAGGTTTTGAATTAAAATATAACATTTTACACTATTCATTAAAAAATGCACTTTATCGGAAAGATACCAAAAATTTACTCAAAGTAAATTTTGATGTCCCGATTCTTAAGAATAGTTTTATTTGGTCCAATAGAATGTATAAGAGTGAGAAAAACTATATTTAATGATCGTTCACCATCAAAAGGTGACAAGTGAACTTTTAGTGAAAACTAGGGCATATACGCCTAAAATTGAATTCTTTCCGTATTTTAAGCCTTTATCTTTTTTGGATATATATAAAAACATATAAAAACATATATAATAATATTTTAGTTATTTATATCCATTCCCGCCAATACAACGGCTACATGTTAACTACCATTTAAAATAATATTATTTTATTATTAGAGTGAAACGTAAGATTCCCAAGAAACTCGTTGTTGTGTATTGGGTACGCCATCGAGCATAGCATCCCCTTTAATGTAATATTAATATTTTATTCACAAATATGGGTAAATATAAAGATGTCATATTCTTTATTTACCTGGGGTGTTACATCCTTCCCCCCTTTTTGTGAATTGCTTCCTCGCAATTTTTAAAATTGAGCTTGGAAACATCCTTGAAAATCCCACATCGAAACAAGAGTCGGTAAAACGATCACTTTAAAATAAAGAAAGATAATTGTAGAGGTCACCCAAGTTAACCCATACTAGGATTACATGTAGGAAAACATGGACATGGAGGAGAAAACATAGGGTCATGTTCTGATGGAGAGTGATAGAAAACATGTTTAGGAGAAAGTTAATAGTAAGAAAATCACAAACTTGTTATGGGTTAAACGGTGTTCGATTCCCCAGTAGGAAAAGTTAATAGACAACATTTTTTTAAAGTTACTTTTTATTGAGGAATTTATTCATAAGGAAACATAATCACTTATCATGTTGACTTTCAACTTTTACTAGATTCCTTAATCAAACTCATATTTTTTTTCCAAAAGATGAGTATTTTGGAAGACTTGATCACATTAAGAGTACTATAATCAACTTCTAGAGAATCACCTAACCCAAAAAAGAGAACTATATAATTCCCATGTCTTTAGACTTTAACCAAAACCAAAACCCAAAAGGATAGTACAAGATCAGATAATCCAGAAAAGGATAACAATTTATAAAAAGAAAATCTATTCTTAATCTCCAAAATTTGTCCAACAAATCCAAAATGTCATTGAGGACCATTCGATAAACATTTTGTCCATAAAATTATTCAAAGTAAACCAATATAAGATTGAAACCCAAATATTTGAAGGATTTAGTCACATAGTCTTCCACGTTAAATCGTAACATTTATCTCCAAACTACATCAGTTGCTCCTAAAGTCTCATATTGAAAAGTAATTAACCTAATCACATATCCTCCAGGATAAGTTAATCATTTTCATAAATAACCCAAAATCAACTTACTCTTAATTCATAAAATAATATAACTAAAAATAATCAGCCAAACTAACCAGGGACTTCACGTAGTCCAGTGTTAGGCGATAAATACCAGTCGCACTTTGGTTGTGGGTTCGATTCCCACAGCTTTGTCCGACGCGACGGTTTGTCACACGGTCTGTGTGTTGTCCTTTTTCCAAAACTATATAATTCTTAAATCATTCCCCAAAAAGAGATAAAATCATCAAAAATGATCATTACATATTTTAACCTCAAGTTTTTCTCATGACTTTTATTTTCCAGCATATCATATAATAACCCATAATTACCTCAAAAGTAAGGATCATATAAACTCTAATGGTTACCTTTACAATTATTACCTAATCTTCCACATCGATTTGGTCATCTCGTACATGATGCATTATATAACATACCATGGTTAAAGTGGTTGATCATAACTCCTTGATAGTTGGTTTAGAACAACCATGAGATTCATCATTGAATCCCCCATTTCATCCAGTCTCTTAATCAGAGAACCACCACCGTTTCCTTCAAACCTGTTGTCTCTTTGGTGCCTACTAGATCCATCATTTCACTAAAAATAGAAATGTCAGTGTGAGTATATAAACAAGACCATCATGTACTAATGAGGTAGATAACCACTAAGATATACTTACTCATTCACTTTATCTAAAACTAGGACACTTTCTGAAATCCTATCCATTATGGTACTGCCACTTATGTTTAGAGAATACCCTAACCTCTAAAGTTATCTAAACAAACATTTGATACCAAATATAAGGCCCCATCCTTAAACCTTACTTAATCTTGAGTTATTACAAGATTACACATTGAGGATCTTTTCAGGTTTAGAGTTTTAGAGAATTAGATCATGAAACTTGCATTACATTCCACATTTAAACAAATTGGTCACATAAAAGACAGTATTCATTCTTCCCATCAACAGAATCATATTGAAAATAAGACATGGATTCTTTCTTGACACATACTTGACACTATCATCAAATCTTGTACCTTTCCCTTGACCTGTGAAAAACATTTCAAAAACTTGGGATGAGCATAAAAAGCTCAGTAAGGGTTATAAAAATATGGAAAGGAAACATGAGTTCATATATACATAAGAATGAAATCATACTTTACCCATAAATCATAGGCACTTTAACATACCTCATAAAACCATGAATAAATCATAGAAATCATAAGACATAAAGGTAACTTGAGGCATTCATAACATTGTTACATAGGGAGTAACCCTCATGGTTACATTTGGAATACCCATCACAGTATATTCCCTAAATCTCTTCGGAGAAACCTTAACGTTTCACTCCTTCATGTTACCCAATGCATTGGAGAGCTATATCGGGCTCACCCACCCTTAGTTTATCACGGAACCACCCGTCTTCATAATAATTCCCAAGAACCTCAACATAATCGTATCACATAAAACATGCATAAAGGAAACATAACATTTCCACCTTTCAATCACAAGATATCAATACAAAACATTGATATAAAAACATTATAAAAACCATTTTCAATACCAAAATAAAAGAAAATTAAAACATGGTATTTATTTTTCTTTTAAAAAGAAGGTATGGCATGTAGAGGAAGCCGAAACTCAAATAACGGTCACGGCGGCAGAGAAGTTGTTGTCGCCGCATACGTACGACAAAAACATTCCCTTTTGTCGTTTAGTAAAACGCTTCGTATAAAAAAGATTCCTTTTGGATAAACGTAAGAGTCAAAGGGGTTTATACACCATATAAAAGAAGGTTGTGTATAAATCAAAATATGCCTCAATGAAAGGAGATTGAGACGAAATCCCATACAAAGATGGTATCCTTGGATTAAGGATAAATCAATTACATAATTATGTGTGACAAACTAATACACCAAATATAAGTGGATATTAAGTGTAAAACAATCAGAGTTTGTCCACACATATTCATATAATTACATATTCAAGGAGTACAAGATTATCTCAAAGAATCGAAATTGGGTTAAGAAGTTCCCTTGCAATAATTAGACAGTCTAACGACGTCAGTTCAAAATTCAGAAAAAGAGTTGATGAGAGATAAAAAGGGTATCTAATAACATGGAAATAAAATTTACATAAATAAGGATATATAATTACATATCCCAAAATAATATTATTTGAATTACAAGACATAACAAAATAAGCCTTTTAAAAAGTGGAGGGTGAAAGGTTCCCTTATCGACATGGGTATCTTTCGAAACATACGCCCCGTGATAAAAGGACAATAAATCATTGATGTAAATACTCATAAACGAAATTATATTACACAAAGAGTATAAAAATGGGCAGTACATACACCACTCAAAGGAAATTGTGTCAAATGTAGCATAAATCTCATGGGAATAAAAGTGAGATGAAAAATCCCTTAAGAAAACTCGGCAGCCTAATGGCATCACATAAAACTTACAAAAATGGATTGATGAGATAAAATAGGGTAACTAATCATATTAACATAAATTTTATAGAAAGAGGAATATAAAAGAACATACCCCAACATAACAAAGATGAGCTTAAAAGAAGTGACATAAAGGAGAGTACTTAAAAAGAAAGAGAGAGGTTAGATCTCTTACGAAAATTCGGCAGCCTAACTGCGCCACTCAAAACTTCCAAAATGGATTGATGAGAGAGAATAGGGTCTCTCATCATATGAACATAAAAATTACATTATGATTAATATAAAAGAACATCCAAATCACAATAATGATGAGCTTAGAAGGAATGACAGAAATGAGTGTACTTAAAAAGAAAGAGAGGAGTAGGATCCCTTACCTCAAGTCCGTCTTGTCTTGTTCGTTTCTTTAACGTCCTGAATAATAAACTTGAGTTAATTTATACTTGATTAAGAACCTTTTTAAAGTTCATTATCCCTTTTATATCACTTATTGCCTTTTTATAAACATTATGTAACCATTTAAGTTAATAATGTTTGTTTTGTCGATATTTGGTTCTTAAGTCGAAAGTGGACTTCTTACAATTACATGTTGTTCGTGTGGTCAAAGGTTCTTTATTTCCAGAATTATATTCCTGATTTTTATATCATATATATAATATCTATCCAGCATATACATTTATTTATAAAATTACATAACCATTTAGAGGTAAGAAATGAAATGCACCGTTCATGGAGACGGTAAGCCGTACGTACGCATGAACGCTACTTTCATTTCTTTGTCATATTAATGGAATTAAAACTAATTTAGAGGTATGTATATTTTAATTCCCGAATTATATTAATAAATTAGATATATCATTCATTATATATATCCATTATATACATGTACTTTTAATAGTACATTACATTTGGGGATAAGAAATGAAATGCACCGTTCATGGAGACGGTAAGCCATACGTACGCATGAATGATACATTCATTTCTATCTCATACTTTAATGGAAAGAAATAATAATGATATAGAGGTATATAATAATTCCAGTATATCTTCATATATAATAACATTAAATCCATCCTTTATACGTCCCACGTATTCCATTAATGAATCACATCACTTTGAGGGGGCGGTAGTCCGCACTGCCTAAAATGAAGATATCGTGTATACCCATAATGGAAGCCATAAAGGTAAGCCACAACGGAAAAATACAGAAGCTTAAGTAAAACATAAACATATTATATATCATATATAAATATAGTTACATCTTAATGGTCACCTTTGAAGGTGTTAAATGAGTATTGGACAATCATCGTTTCGGGAGGCAGAATTTCGCCATCCACGGAAACCGTATGTTCTTTAACCATTTGATGTAGTTGTGTGAGATTGTAGCTTGAATAAATCTTATAAAAAAATCCTATTATATTGAAGATTCTGGTTTTTTTACAAAATACGTAAATATAAAGAGTTTAGGGGGTTGGAGAAGCAAAATAAAATAAATGAACATGAGAGAATGAATTACCTTTAAAAGTGTAACTCCTTTTGATTTGAGCCTAAAGGCTTCCTTTGAAAGGATTCTGCCCAAAGGTAATCCTCTAGGATTAGGAGAGGGATGTGGAGAGAGTAAATGGGCATGGGATGGCCGAGCCAAAGGCTTGAGGAGTGTGTGAAATGAGATAGAGTTGGGGGCCTTTTATAAGAGGAGAGGAGAGGCACTTTTGGAAATAATGAAACTATTATTTTATTTTCAAAAGTGTTTCGACTTTCTAACCCACATTGATATATTTTTAAGATAAGATTATAAGGCTTCGAAATATTCCCATCCAATAGTTTTTGGACATGTTTAGGTCTTAGATTTTATATTATCGTTTCATTTCATTTAAACTGTTCATTAATGAGGTCATCGTTGCATCATCATGATGTCATAATTAAATTAATTTATTTATTGTCTAAAAATTATAAAAAAATATCCTGATGTAGGAAATCTTTTTATCTTTCCAAAGAGTATGTATAGACAAAATTATGATTAGCATAACCCCTTCTAAAAATTGTTTTAGTAAAACAATTTATCTTAGTGTCATTTTCACCATTATTTTAAAAAAAGGCATTAAGGTCATTATCACACCCAAGAGGCTCCATAGGGTCCCCTAAGTCGACCCATGGGTTTTCTTGGTCGGCCATGACTCATCCAATAGGGTTCGGACAAGTGTCATGGTGTTTTCACATTTTTATAATATCATTTTTACCTTATATTACACTAATTACCACTAATCGCGATTAAAAACTTAATAAGTTACTATTCACCAAAAAATTATTTTAATCTCATTGAACCACATTTTACTTCTTAATGACAACCATGTATGTCGGATTTTTGAAATTCAAAACACATTGATGGCAAAATTTCATTTAAACGGAAAATCAGTTTTTATAAATACCACTTATTGGTTTCACTATTCATCAAAAATTGAAGTTTATCAGAAAATTACCTAAAATTCACCCGAAGAAATATTTGATTTTATGAATTAAAAAATGAAGTCTATTTTACAAAATTCAAAACATATAAGTCAAATTAATTAATTTAATAATTAATTCCCGCTGTCAGAGTAAATAGCGTGTTTTTATAAAACAATAAGTATCAAAAGATTGACACCAGTTTAAGTCTAATTTCATAGTGAAATTTATTCCAATGAAAACCATTGGATTAAATCGTAAAAATATATTCTAATTTCACTTTAAAACCAATTCAAAATATAATCTAATCATGTAAATAAATTAGATTAAAAAGTGGTTTTGAATTAAAATATAACATTTTACACAATTCATTAAAAAAATGCACTTTATCGGAAAGATACCAAAAATTTACACAAAGTAAATTTTGATGTCCCAATTCATAAGAATAGTTTTATTTAGTCCAATAGAATGTATAAGAGTGAGAAAAACTATATTTAATGATGGTTCGCCATCAAAAGGCGATAAGTGAGCCCTTAGTGAAAACTAGGGCATATACGCCTAAAAGTGAATTCTTTCCGTATTTTTAGCCTTTATCTTTTTTTGGATATATGTAAAAACATTTAAAAACATATATAATAATATTTTAGTTATTTCTATCCATTCCCGCCAATACAACGGCTACATGTTAACTACCATTTAAAAAAATATTATTTTATTATTAGAGTGCAACGTAAGATTCCCAAGAAAATCGTTGTTGCGTATTGGGTACACCATCGAGCATAGCATCCCCTTTAAAGTAATATTAATATTTGATTCACAAATATGGATAAATATAAAGATGTCATATTCTTTATTTACCTAGGGTGTTACATGCAAGGTAAGGGTTAATTCCTCAATCTCATTATTATCCGAGATTGTTTATGTGTAATTATTTTCTGGGACATGTTTATAATCTGTGACCTTGTTTCATAAAATACATTTAAAAATTATTCTTTGAAGGTACTATTTAACTAAAACATAATTATAAATGTTTTAAATATTTATTCTTCTAAATATTTCTCAATAATGTCCACGTTTTCAAAATGTTTTTTATGGATTTATTTATATGGACATGAATGTTTTTAAAATTTTAATTCATTTCAAAAGTTTAAAAGTGGTATGGGACACTTTTATTCAAATAAATTATTTAAATGTATTCTTTTCAAAATTGTGTGACTTTTAAATGTATTCACGAAAAGGTGTATTTCTATCAATGCATTTTACCGATCATTTTCATCTATGTCAACATCCTTTGATGGATTTTAATCTTATTGGAAGTTGATAAAAATATTCCATATTGTATTGAAGTTTTTAGGATATGTTTGACTATAGATTTGTTTTTTTTATACCATTAATGTTTTATGGATATAGTATTGACATTTCATATGTTAGTTTTAATATGAATGTTTATGTTTTGTTTAATCCTTTTCATTTGAGGAATGCATTTGACATAGTAAGTGATGGGTGGAGGCTGGTATAACACCTAAATGCAACATTAGTTCTCATGAGACAATTAGATGTGGAATTGGCTGAGGCCTTTCCCAATTTGATATATGGTTTTAGCTGAGGCCCAAATCATTTTTAGACGTCATGGGTGAGGCCTTGACAAGATGTTTCAGAATGTTTGGCATTATTCATTCCGTCATTATGAAATTAGTTATTACATGTTATTATTCGACTAGTAGAATATCATTGTTCATGTCTATATGGTAATTTTTGATTTATTTTTTCCATATTATGTTCATGTTTATGTTTGAAAGTATTTTGTTTTTATTACACCTTTTTCCATAAAATTTTATAGATTATTCTAAATTATTTACCCTTAATGATCATCATAGCTCACTCATTTCTTATGTTTTATTTTCCCTGTATATGAAGAATTTAGTTATGAGTGACTTGTGGGAACAATCTAGGAGGCTTGGACACTTCTAGTTTAATAAATTACTGATTTTTTTTCTTTTAAATTTGTAATGTTGAACTTCATGTATATAATCTATTTTCCATGAATACTAAATTGATCGGTCCTTTGGGACTTGAGTCCTTGTAATCATGCCAATGTATTAAAATACTGCACCGACTATGGGAAACTTGGTTAATTGTGTTACAGTTGGTATCATAGGTAGTTTAGTACAAACCTCAGGAACTAGATTTAGATAAACTCTGATTAAAGCACATTATCCTATGATAAAAATTGAGAATTAGTATAGAAAACATCCCATAATTTTGGTACTATAGAGATTTTCTGATATTCAATGAAATACATTCCTGTCAGGATAAAAGCAGGTAGAGCCAGCTCTAGCACAAATGTACCTAGGGGTAAAACATGAAAACCCCGCTTTGAGATAGAATTGAATGGGAACTGGTGCACAAAAATGGGCCTTGCTACACTCTTGGTTACGACACTCCCGAGGGATATTCTTAGGATAATTCTCATTTTCCTTACAAACCACTATGAATGGTTTATGTGTATATACTTCATCAAAGAAGACATTTTTAGGATTTTGGATTATATCCCTGAACTGTTCAATTTATGTTAACTATTTTACGAATTTGGAATTCTACATTTCGATTGATAAACTAACATAGTGTATACCATTATTTAAAATGGCACCCATTAGATGAAATGAGAACTCCGACAATATTCATGGTACAAATAGTAAGAATAATCATATATTTCAGGGTATTAAGCTAGTATTTAGAAAGGAAATAAGATATGTAAACAATTTTCTGAGTCCTTTGGCTTTAAAGGGATGCCAGAGAAGAAGAGGATTTTAGAGAGAAAAATGGATAAAGAGAATAATGGAATGAAAGCTTTTCCCATATGTGATAACTGTAGAAGTGATCTCCTAGATAAATGTTTGAAGGGAATGAGAGTTTGTTATAAGTGTGGAGAAAAAAGACACCATGTATTTGATTGAAAGGGTGAGAAAAAGGATTCAAATATATAATGCTTCATCTACAAGGAGTTGGGACACTATGCGAATCAATGTCCAAATAATCAGAGTATTCCCCAAATGCGGATATTGGATAATAATCAAGTTATGATACTACAAAAGATGAAGATGAATGATTAAGAGTTATTATGTTATTATTAAATTATTATGTTATTTTAGTATTTTATAAATGATGTACATATTATAATAATTATAGAGTATATAATGATTGTACCACAGTACTATTTCATTAAGGTCTTGAGATTGTTTGGAACCAAGAAAAGCATCTCAATGGAAAGTTAAACTTTTTGGGAAATACATGGTTGAAGGAAAGTCAAAACATTAATACGGTCCATATACCGAGGTATTGATTTTGGAATAAGAGATGGTTGATTTGGATAAATTATATTGGATATTCTTGACTATCTTGGAACTGATTAAATGTTTATTTATTTCATCATTGTTTGAGTATTCAAAATTTTTGGATATAAGGAACATATATTGTATTATATAAGGAATAAGGGAGCATGAATATAATCAATAAGTATTTATGGTAATTCAGGGTGTTTCTGTCTATTAAATGAATACGTGATGATGGTATTCACATATTATTACATGGAAAAAATGATCTTCTTTGTGTTTTAAATCTTTATAAATTTTGTAATGTGATTTTGGAAACAAGTATTTTGGGTATGTCTAGAGGTTAGAATGGATTATGTTTTGCCTTGGATTATATTGTTAAATTAAAATAATTTCTTAAGATTATATTTTTTGTATTTTTTTATAAAAGGACATCTCGGAGGTCGGGAAACAACCGGTCACGTCCCTCAAGGTCACAAGACCTGAACCCTCAACCGAAGGGTGAAAAGGGTGTGTTACCTACCACTAGCCTACGTGATGTCCTGGATTGTATAGTGTAGTTTTTTTAAAAGGTCTGATAGATGAATTATAAATTCATTTTTTTGGAACCATATACGATTAGGATAA
Organism: Viscum album; assembly: GCA_963277665.1. Classification (NCBI taxonomy): domain Eukaryota; kingdom Viridiplantae; phylum Streptophyta; class Magnoliopsida; order Santalales; family Viscaceae; genus Viscum; species Viscum album. Next base: position 330,431,803 of record OY728158.1, read on the forward strand.
TTAGAGTATACTTATTATGTTTTATAGTGAATGATGTCTTTGTGGTAAAAAAAGTTAAAAGATGGAACTTTACTTGTCAAGTATATTTTTATTTCTCTTATTGTATGAATAAATTAATTCTTAAACATTATTTAAGAGATATTAAAACCAAAAATGTGTTATCCTAATAACTTATGTTTTGTTGAATTGATGATATTATAAATCATCATAGATTGATGGCTTTGAGGCCCTCAATTTTACACTTGTTTGTGATTGATAACCTCAATCACTCCCAATAAATATTTACATTTTTTCTCCAATTTCGGGTCTCTTATTTCAACCAATGTTCTCCTAATCGATATCATAATTTGGTGGTGACTTTTTCAATTTCTCTTTCCCTCTTATTAAGAATAAATTTTATTAACCCAATTTCTGATGTGGGATATCCACAAGGGTATTTTTCTATTTTTAACGTCTTATTTTGAAAGAAAAATTTCATATTGTTAGGATGCAATATATTGAAGGAGAGGAGAATGTAACACCCCATAGTTTTATAGTACATTATTTCATCAATGTAATTCAATGACAAGCAATGCACACTACACTGAGTTCTAGCACACCATAACTCACCAAACTATCCGTTCAAAAGAAGTTATGAATAGTATTAACTTTATATTGAATTTTATATAATCCTTATAATTTTAGAATCCATATTATATGTTTTTTAGACATAATATAAGAACAAATTCATTTTTTAGATAAAAGAAGTATTTTTTAATGCAATTTTACCGCCTTTTAATGGAGAACCCTTTTTAAATCCAATATTTTAAACTTTTATATATTAAATTTTACAAAAATAAACTAATTCTTTAGAATCGTGATATAAAAATTTATTTTTGATAAAATTTTTGTGTTTTTCTGATAGATTTCATATTTGAGTGAATAGTGAAAAATACTAAATTTTAACTGAAAATTACATTTTAAATCAAAATAATTTATAGTGTTTAACTATACATTTTAATGGTTTGGAATTATAATTAGATTATATTTTTACCATTTGATCTAATTTTGGTTATTGTATGTAACTTCACTTTGAAATTAGACATAAACTAGTGTAAATCTTCTGGTAGTTATTATTTCATAAAAATACGCTTTTTGGTTTTGACAATTGGAATTAATTTTAAATTAATAAATGAAATTTATAGGTTTTTAATTTGATAAAATAGACATCATTTTTGAATTCGGAATATCAAAATTAGCTTAAGGTAAATTTTTTGTATGTTTTTGAAAACATTTATTTTTTGAGGAATAATGAAAAACACTGCGTTGTTGGCTAAAACCAACATTTCAGTTAAATTATTATTTATTTAATATAAATTTATTTTAGGTCAAAATAGATACATAATACCGATATATATTCAATGTAATTTATTTGAGTCATTCTGTAATAATATGAGATATATAAAATTTTATTGAACGTTTCACCGTCTTTTACCCACCTCCTAGGAGAATTTACAAATTTTAATAAAACATAATTTTTCTGATTTTGTGACTGTAATTTAAAAAATTATAGTAAAAAAATTTGTTTCAATAAGATGAAAATAATTTTTTGTGAATAGTTACTTTTTTACTTTTAATTTCCACAATTAAAAGTAAATAGGGTAATTAATGGTAACAATGATATTAATCATACCCTAACACATGTCCCAATTCTATTGGATTAGTGTAATTCAACATAAAACCTCCTTATAAATAAAATATTATCCTTTAGGACCACTTGGATTAGATGAGGACATTTATTATTATTTTATTTAAAGAAGAGTTAAAATAGTTACAATCAATGTTTAATAAATAAACCATTTTTAATACAGGATTAAAAACAATATAAATTGGACTATAAATATTATATAGAAATGTAAAAATATTTCCTACACCATGGTATTTTATTTATAATTTTTAGACATAAAATATTTAAATTTATTTATGTAACATTGATGATTTAGTAATTAACTAATTAATGAAGGAATCAAATAAATGGTATTATAAATATTAAAATAAATATAATTTCAAACCTTTTAGGATATAAAAGAATATTAATGGTAAATATGACATGTTAGGGTTGATTCAATGTATCATTTTCGAAGCAGTCATGTAGTGATGACTTTAAAAAAAATACCAAATAGTGTCAAAATTGACACAAATTATTTTTCAAAACAAATACTATATTTTTGGTTGATATAATATTCTTAAAAATCTAAGGTTTAGAAAACTATACTTATTTAATTATACGGGAATTATTAATGAATCACTTGGTGTAATCTTGGAAGTTTATATTACATTTATTAACCATATATTATAAAACTACATAGAGATATGGTAAATGTCAAACTATTGAAGTAAAAGTTAAATCTAAAAGATAAGGTTAATATAGTGCTCCAAACATATCTAAAACCACTTGGTTGAGTGGTTTTCAACCCACAGCTATCTTAGGCTTTAAATATTTTATTTTCGAGCCATTATAAACTGGATATGATTTTACTATAAAATAATATTTCAATTTTTTCCTAAGGTGCCCATCACCCCTCTTATAAAATGTAAATTCCCATTCTCTCAAATTCACAAATTCAAAGCCATTTTGATTGGACAAACCATACCCAAATATCCTCCAAACTATCTTAAAATAATCCTAGAGGCCTTAAATTGGTCATAAATCAATCTTAAAGATCCGTTTTGATCAAATAAAAATGAAGAACCTGAAGAAGAGGTAATGATTTCACCACCCTCATTCAAGTTATTTTCTTCATCCACTTACTCTTTCTTTTGTTATTATCATACATAACTAAAAAATCCAGTAAATTATATAAATTGTTATGTTATTATAAATATGGTATAACCATATTCATTATTCTATCCATCCTGTAAATTATAATGTCACCATGCGTGCGTGCGTACGACTTACTGCCTCCATGTCGTGGTGCATTTTGTTATACAACACTATGTTATTTATATGGGTATAATGACATGTAATATATATATAAATAATAAAAGTAACATGAAAATGTATCTGTAAAAATAATATACCATCCATTTCCACACCTTTAAGGAGATTATATTGTCACTAATGCGTACGTATAGATTACCATCTCTACGACGCGATTAGATTCAGTTCCATATTCACCATTATTGGATGATTATAAAAAATATATATTACTAATAAGTATGTAATATATGACATAATAATGATACTATATATATATATATTTATATAATTACATATATATTAGTCACTTACTTCTGTTCAATATGAGATGAAAACAGAAACAACGTTTATGCGTACGTATGGCCAAACATCTCCATAAATGGTTTTTTCCATTTCATATATCAAACTATTAAAAATATATATATTAAAAATATGTATGTTATATAAATTTTGTTTTATATTCTGGATTTATTAAAATCATTATCTAGATGATACAATCATGAATAACCAGTTAAAATACGTACAATAAAGAAAGCGATTATTACCCAAAATTTTAATTTAACATGAAAATCATTATTGAATGGGTAGTATAAAGTCATAAATGAATCATGTATGATATAATAAATATTCATATGGCTCTGGTATTATCTAATAACATTCAATAGTCATTAAAAAAGTGTTTAAACTTACCCTCGACCAATGGAATATGCAAGGTAAGGGTTAATTCCTCAATCTCATTATTATCCAAGATTGTTTACATGTAAGTATTTTCTAGGAAATGTTTATTATCCATGTCCATGTTTCATAAAAGGAATTTATAATTTATTATTTTAAGGTACCCTTTATCTAAAAAATCATTTTAAATGTTTTGAATATTTATTATTCTAAATCTTTCTCATTAATTTCCATGTTTTCAAAATGGGTTTTACGGATTTATTTATATAGTCATGAATGTTTTTATAATTTTAATTCCTTTAAAAATATTCAAAGTGGTATGGGACACATTTATTCAGAAATGTCTTTAAATGTTTTATTTTCAAAATTGTGTGACTTTTAAATGTATTCATGAAAAAGGGTTATTTCTCTCAATGTATTTTAGTGATCATTTTCTTCTATGTCCACATCCTTTGATGGATTTTAAACTTTATGGAAGTTGATACAGATATTACATATTGTATTGATGGTTTTATGATATGTTTTACTATGGTTGTGTTATTTTTGTGCTATTCAAGTTTTATGGATAAATTATTGACATTTCTTATGCTAGTTTTAAAAATAATGTTTATGTTATGTTTATTCCTTTTTATTTGAGGAATGAATTGGACTTAGTAAGTGACGGGTGGAGCCTGCTATAGCTCCTCGATGCATCAGTAGGTCTCATAAGAAAATTAAATGTGGAATTGGTTGTGGCCTTTTTGAATTTGATATATGGTTTTAGCCAATTCCTAAATCATTTTTAGATGTCTTGGATGAGGCCTTGACAAGATGTTTCAGAATGTCCGACATTATGCATTCCTTCATTATGAAATTAGTTATTACATGTGATTATTATTCTAGTAGAATATCCATTTTCATGATTATATGGTAATGTTTGATTTATTTTTTCCATATTATGTTCATGTTTATGTTTTAAATTCTATTGTTTTTATTACACATCTTGCCTTAAAGGTTTATAGATTCTGCTAAATTATTTACCCTTTCTGAGCATCTGAGCTCACCCCTTTCTTATGTTTTATTTTCCGAAGATATGAAAAATTTAGTTATGAGAGACTTGTGGGCATAATGTAGGAGGCTTGGACATTTATAATGGAATAAATTACTGATGTTGTTTTCTTTTCATGTTGTAATGTTGAAATTCATGTATGTAATCTATTTTGCAGGACTACTAAATTGATCAGTCTTTTGGGACATTATTCCTTCTAATCATGCCAATGAATTAAAATAATGCAATGTCTCTGGGTAACTGGGGTCAGGGAATTACATTTGGTATCAATGGAAGTTTAGTACAATCCTTGGAAGCTATATTTAGATAAACTCTGATTAGGGAACATTATCCAAAGATAGACTTTGAGAATTAGAATAGAATAACTTCATAGAATTTTGGTACTGAAAAGATTTTGTGAGTTTTCAAAAAAATACATCCCTGTCTGGATACGAGTTGGTAGAGGTGACTCTAGCACAGATGTACCATGGGGTAAAACAGGAAAACACCTCTTTGAGCTAGACTCGAACGGGAACTAGTGCATGACAATGGGCCATGCCGTACTCTTGGTAACGACACTATTGGGGGATATGCTTATGATAATTCTCATATTCACTAAAATCCAATATTAAGGGTTTATGGGTATATTCTTCCTCAAAAAAACATTATTATGATTATGGATTATATCCATGAACTGTTTAATTTATGTTAACTATTTTAAATGTTTTGAATTATGAATTGTGATTCATAAACTATCTTAGTGTATTCCATTGTTTAAAATGGTTACTAATAGATGTCATGATACCTCCAGCAATACGAATGATCCAAATAGTAATAAGGATCATATATTTCATTGTATTAATCCAACATTTAGAAAGGAAATATTATCCCACGTATTATCATCATATGAAAAAATCGAATCATGTCTTAATAAGATAAGTAATTTTTGTTTGATTCATATGGCTTCGAAGGGAAGACAGAGAAGAAAAGGATTATAGAGAGAAAGATGGATAAAGGGAATAAGGGAAAGAAGGTTTTTCTTGTATGTGATAACTGTGGAAAAAATCATCTTTTTAAATGCTTGAAGGGAATCAGTGTTTGTTATATGTGTGGAGAAAAAGGAACTAAGTATGTGATTGAAAGGGTGAGAAAAAGCATTCAAATGTACAATGCTTCATTTACAAGGAGTTGGGACACTATGTGAATCAATGTCTAAATCACCATAGTATATCCCAAATGAAGATATTGGATAATAATCAAGTTATAATACTACCGAATATAAAGAGGAATGATTAAGAGTTCATATGTTGTTATTAAATTATTATGTCATTGGAGTATTGTATTAATTATGTACAAGTTATAATAATTAAAGAGTATATAAGGATTGTACTACATTACTATTTCATTACGGACTTGAGATTGTGTGGAACCAAGAAAAGTGACCCAATGGAAAGTTAATTTTTTTGGAAAATACATTGTCGAAGTAAATAAAAAACATTAATATGTTCCTAATACCAATGTATTGATTTTGGAATAAGAGATGGTTGATTTTGATAAATTATATTGGATATTATTTACTATCTTGGAACTGATTAGTGGTTTTTTATTTCATCACTGATGGAGTTCTCAAATGTTTTGGATATATGGAATATATCTAGTATTTTATAAGGAATAAGGGAGCATGAATGTAATCAATAAGGTTTTATGGTAATTCAGGGTGTTACTTTCTTTTAAAAAAATACAAGATGATTGTATTACAATGTATTTACGTGGAAAAAATGATCTTCGTTGTGTTTTACATCATTATAATTTCTGTACTGTGAGTTTGGAAAGAAGTATTTTGGATAAGTCTAAAGGTTGTAGTGGATTATGTTTGAAATTGGATTCAATTGTTAAGGTAAAATAATTCTTAATATTATATTTTAGATATTTTATAAAAGGACAACCCAGAGGTCAGGGGAAAACTAGTTTCGTCCGACAAGGCAATGAGACTTGAACCCACTGCCGAAGGGAGACAAGGGAGAATTTCCTTCCACTGGCCTACCTGATTGCCTGGATTTTATAATGTAGTTTTTTAAAAGTTTTGATAGGTTAATTTTAAATTCATTTTTTTGGAACCATATAGGATTAGGATAAATAGAGTATTTTTATTATCTTTTATAATGAAATATGAGTTTTTGGTAGCAATTAGTTAAAGGATTCAACTCTACTTTTCAGGTATTTGTTTCTCTTATTTTATGAAGAAATTAATTCTTAATATTTAGTTATGGGATCTTAAATCCAAAAATGTGTTATCCTAATACCTTATGTTTTGTTTATGTTTTTATATTTTAAATCATCATAGATTGATGGATTTGAGGACCTCAATTTTACACTAGTTTGTGATTGATGAACTCAATCACTCCCAATAAATATTTACACTTTTCCTCAAATTATGTGTCTTTATTTTCCACCAATGTTCTCCCAATCAAGATCATAATTTGGGGGTAAATTTTTCATTTCCCTTTCCATTTTCTTAAGACAAAATTTTATTTAGCCAATTTCTGATGTGGGTTCTCCACAAATGAATTTATCAATTTTTAGCGTTTTATTTTCAAAGGAAAATTTCAAATTTAGAGGAAAAAATTTATTGAAGGAGAAGAGAATGTAACACCCCACGATTTTATATTACTTTATTTCTTCAATGTAATTCAATAACTTTCACTAGACACAACACTGAGTTCATGCGCACCACGACATACCAAACTAGCGTTTTAAAAGAGGTTATGAATAGAATTAACTAAATTTTGATCTTTATATAATCCTTATAATTATAAAATTCATATTATTAGTTTCTTAGACCTAATATTAGAACAAATTCATTTTTTCTGATAATAGAAGTATTTTTTTAAATTCAATTTTACCGCCTTTTAATAGATAACCCTTTTTAAAGCCATTATTCGAAACTTTTAATTATTAAATTTGACAAAATATACTTCCTCTTTAAAATCAGGACATAAAAATTTAGTTTCGATAAATATTTGGTTTTAATCTGATAACTTTAATATTTGGTTGAATAGTGAAATATAATAAATTTTTTCTGAAAACAACTTTTTTAATCAAAATAAATTATAGTGATAAACTATACATATGAATGGTTTGGAAGTATAATTATATTATATTTTTACCACTTAATCCAATGTTGGTCATTGGATGTAATTTCACATTGATATTGGACATAATCATGTGTCAATATTTTGGTAGTTATTATTTCTTAAAAATACGCTTTTTGGTTTTGACAATGAGAATTAATTTTAAATTAATAAATGAAATTTTTCTGTTTTTAATTTCTTAAAATAGACTTAATTGTTTATATTTTAATATCAAAATTATCTTAGTGTGAATTTTTGGTATGTTTCTGAAAACCTTGAATTTTTTGATGAACAATGAAAAACACTTCGTTATTGGTTAAAATTGACTTTTCATTTAAATAATTATTTATTTTATGTAAATTTATTTTATGTAAAAATATATACATAATACCTATATCTATTTAATGAAATTAATTGGAGAAATTTTGTAGTAATATTAGATATATTAAATTTTATTAAACTTTTCACCTTCTTTTACCCACCTCCTAGGAGAATTTGCAAATTCGCATAAAAAATAATTTTACCGCTTCTGTGAGTGAATTTTAAAAAATACGAGAGACACAGTTGATATCAGTAAGTAAAATGTTATTCAATAAGATGAAAATAATTTTTGGTGAATAATAACCTTTTACTTTTATTTTCCACAGTTAAAAGTAAATAGGGTAATTAAGGGTAAAAATGGTACTATTTTTACATTAACGCATGTCATAATTCAATTGGATAAGTGTAATTAGAAAAAAACAACCATATTAATAAATTATGATCCATTAGGTCCACTTGGATTAGATTAGGGAATTTTTTATTTTCTTATTTAAAGAAGAGTTAAAAGAGTTAAAATCAAATTTTAATCAGTAAACTATTTTTAATATAGATTTAATCACAATATAAATTCAACTATAAATATTCAATAGAAATATAAAAATATTTCCTACATCATGGTATATTATATATAATTTTTAGACATTAAATAATTAAATTTGTTTATAACACAATGATGATTCAGTAATTAACTTATTAATGAAAGAATCAAATAAATTGTATTATAAATATTAAAATAAATATAATTTCGATGTTTTTGTGACATAAATGAATTTTCAAGGTGAATATGACATTTTAGGGATTATTAAATGTATCTTGTTAGGAGCTATCATGTTTTGATGACTTTCACAAAAACCAAATACCAAATAGTGTGAAAATTGTTATAATTTTTTTTTTTAAAAATACAATATTATTTTTGATATTATTTTCCTAAAAATATAAGGGTCACCCAAAAGACTTATATAATGATAGGTGTATCATTACTGAACCACTTGGGGTTATATTGGAAGTTTATAGTAATTTTATTAACCATATAATACAAAAATACAAAGAGAGATGGAAAATGTAAAACTATTTAACTAAAAGTTAAATCTAAAAGATAAGGTTAATATAGTGACCCAAACCTATCTAAAACTTATTGGTTGAGAGGTTTTCGACCCATTACAACCTTATCATTCAAATAATTAATTTTTGAGCCATTATAAATATAAAATTATTTTAATATAAAATAATATTTCAATCAATTCCTAACGTCCCCCTCACCCCTCTTATAAAAAAGAACTTCCCCTTCTCTCAAATTCACAAATTCAAAGCCATATGGCCCAGCCAAACCCCTCAAAAATATCCTCCCAAAACTTTTACCTTCATCTTAGTGGTATTACATTTGTCAGGAAGCCATCTTAGGTTCCCTTTTGATCAAATAAAAAAGTAGAACCTGAAGAAGAGGTAAAAATTCACCGCCCTCATTCAAGTTCTTTTCATCTTTCACTTACTATTTCTTTGTTATTACAAGTCCAAAATAATAACTCTAGTACCTCATATATAATGTGATGTTATTATAAATGTGGAACAACCATATTAATTATTCCATCCATCCTATAAATTATAATGTCACCATGCGTGCGTACGTACAACTTACCGTCTCCACACCGTGGTGTAATTTGTTATTGAACAGAAAGTTATTTGGATGGATATAATGATGAGTAATATGTATATAAATAATTAAAATAAACAAAAAATGTCTCTGTAAAATTAATATACCATCCAATTCCACATATTTAAGGAAATTAAATTGTATCCCATGCGTACATAAAAATTATTGTCTCCACGAAGCGATGAGAATCATTTCCACGTTCAAAATTAATCGACGATTATAAAAATATATATTACTTATAAGTATGTAATATATGAAATAATAATTATAATGGAGATATATATATATATATATATATATATTTATTTACATACATAGATCTTATTCGCTTACATTCGTTCAATACGATATGAAAACCGAAAAGGCATTTATGCGTACGTACGACATACCATCTCCATAAACTGTGTTTTCCATTTCATATATCTATCTATTATAAATATTTATAATATAAATATGTATGTTATATAAATAAATTTTTATATTCTTGAATTATTTAAATCATGATCAAAATTATTCGATCCAGAATAACTAGTTAAAAAAATTACAATAAAGAAAGCGATTATTAACAAAAATGTTAACATAACATGAAAATCATTATTTAATGGGTAGTATAGAGTCATAAATGAATCATTTATGATATAATAAATATGAATATAGTTATGGTATTATGTAATAACTTAATATTTTCATTATACAATAGGTTAATCGTACCCTTGACCAAAGGAATGTGAATGTTAAGGGTCAATTCATCAATCTCGTTATTATCCGAGATTATTTATGTGTATGTATTTTCGGGGAAATGTTTATTATCCAAGTCCATGTTTCATAAAAGAAATTTCTAAATGATAATTTTTAGGTACTCTTTAACTAATACATCATTTTAAATGTTTTAAATATTTATTCTTCTAAATATTTTTCATTAATGTCCATGTTTTCAAAATGGTTTTTAAGAATTTATTTATATATACATGAATGTTTTCAAAATGTTGATTCCTTTAAAAAGTTTCAATGTAGTATGGGAAAATTATATTCAAAAATGTTTTTAAATGTATTCTTTTAAAAATTGTGTGACTTTTAAATTGTTTCACGAAAAAGGTTTATTTCTGTCAATGCATTTTATAGATCATTATTATCTATGTCAACATCCTTTGATGGATTACAAAATGCTGGAAGATGAAACAAATACTCCATATTGTATTGAAGGTTTTGTGAAATGTTTGACTATGGATGTGTTATTTTTATATCGTTCATAGTTTATGGATAATGTATTGACATTTCGTTTTATCGTTTTAATACAAATGTTTATGTTATGTTTAATCCTTTTCTTTTAAGGAATGCATTGGACATAGTATGTGATGGGGGGAGCATGCTATAGATCATCGATGCATTGGTAGGTCTCTTGATAAAATTAGACATGGAATTGGATAATGCCTTTCCCAATTGGATATATGGTTTTGGCCGAGGCCTAAATCATTTTTAGAAGTCTTGGCTGAGGCCTTGAGAAGATGTTTCAGAATGCCCAGCATTATGCATTCTATCATTATGAAATTATTTATTACATGCGATTATTAGACTAGTAGAATATCCATGTGTATGTTTATATGGTAATGTTTGACTTATTTTTTCCATATTATATTCATGTTTATGTTTTGAAGGCTATTTTTTTATTACACATCTATCTTTAAAAGTTTATAGCTTCCACTAAATTATTTACCCTTACTAAGTTTCTGAGCTCACCCCTTTATTATGTTTAATTTTACCAAGATATGAAGAATTTAGTTATGTGTGACTTGCGGGCATAATCTAGGAGTCTTGGACAATTCCAATGGAATAAATTACAGTTGATTTTTCTTTTTAAGTCGTAATGTTGAACTTCATGTATCTAATTGTTTTTCCATGACTACTAAACTGATCAGTCCTTCAGGACTTGATTACTTATAATCATTCCAATTTATTATAATAATGCACCGACTCTAGGTAACTGAGGTTAGGGAATTAAAAATATAATGATATTTAAGTATAATAATGATAATTATTTCATTATATAAACAAGGTTATAATATTAATTTGTAAATATTAGAATAAAATAAAAGACTACGAGAAGTCAATACTAAAGTTTGAATGTTGAGTTTTCTCTTGAAAAAACTCATGGAAGTGAATAACATAAGAAACATTAAGGTGACTAGAATATTATATTGTCAAGATAAGATTCTAGGAGTATAAATAATATATATTTTCAAGGATGAACTTGAAGGTTATGAGAAACATGAAAGGGTGAAAGTGATATCCTTTTATTTTATAATAAATTGAACTTTTGGATACACATGTCATTTATTAATAATTTAGATACAATATTCGTTGTTAAATGCTTAAAATATGGATAAAGAGTTGGTATGAGAATATATAATGATTAAAATATTCTAATTCACTAATTTTTTTTAGAAATAAAAAGAATAATTTAAGGTTTTTTATTTTTAATTTTAACATTTTAGCAAAATTAATTCTATCATCGGTAATTATTGTTCATCCATAGTAATTAAAATTAATAATAGAAATTATGAAATATATTTTAAAATAATTTTTCCCTTTTTATTTCAAATATTAAAATATTTTTAGAACTGAAAATTTTTGGTGGTATGAAATGTTAATTAAAAAAACCAAACATAATCTTGTAAAAAGATTTTTTTAAAAAATAATTTTCTAACAAGTTGGATTTTAAGACTCTTTTATTGTATAAAAATAGAAAAACCTCCTTTAGAAATGGGAAAAGAGGTAACCCAATAAAATTATAAAGTAAAAATGAATTTAAAGGAAACTCAAATGAGGGTAAAAATATGGTTCTATGTATTACTTGGGAATAAAATATCAAGAAGTGACATATAAAGAAGTTTTGTTTCACTAAAAAACATTGCAATAGTGATATCAAATCATGAAGATGCATCACCCCATATAAAGAAATTTTCTCATATTGGTCAAATATAAAATAGGAGAGAACACCTCCCACTAACAATTCCATGTGAATTGATTGCCTTATGATAGGTATCAATACACCTATCCCTATATAGAGACACCCACCTAAAAATGATTGTGAGGAAATCACTACAATGTCCGCCTGATGTAATGAAACAACATTTCAAAAACCTTATAAAAATATAATTTTCCATTCATATATTAATGAAATTTGGCCTAATGATGGGTATTATAACACCCATTCCTTTTTTGATTCTTCCCACCCAATAGTTCTAGAAAAAAGATACACTGCAATCCAAATTCAATAATACAAAGTCCAGTTAACATAACGACCTATTCATGCCAATCAAATGATTTTTCCCGACAAACATGATAGATTTCTATTTAACCAGTCATGAAAGAAACAATGAAGAATTATTTCCTCCACTAAATCATTCGCCGTAAGACCTTTGACATCAATATACAACACTCATCCAGTTGCCAATCACCATAGGATATTTCCACCGATCATCGCCGGTCACTGCGACCACTGTCTCCAGACGTCATTGAACACTACTACTCATCGTCACCATCCAAATCCAAGAATCCATTACATCCCATGATCACATGCACTACATTCACACATAAAAAATATGTAAAATCTATGGAATCCCCCATTGACCAACCTAAATACCTCCCACAACAACAAGATTGATTGAATCAACAACATCATCACCAACTAATAATTGAAATACCGTCAAACCCATTTCAATCCATCAACAATGATAAACTGAAATCAATACTATCGAAATAATCACCTCCCACGAAATTAGGACACCACAATATTAATAATACCATCCCATACCATGTTCTAATTATAATGGGAAAGTGACTAGAAGATGAGATACACCATATTTGGAATTGATCTGATAAGGGAAACCAAAAGACATGTAGGAAGAAATATCACTAGAAAAGGACTGAGATGAGGGAGAATAGTAACACCCAAATATTTTTCTTCGATATATATTTTTAATTTATTTTAAATCATTTGTTGTACACTACACCCAGATAAGCTTGTGTTATTCTCAAAACTATGTTAGCTTGCGGTTAACACAACACTATTCTTGGCTTGTGTTACACAAAATTTCTAGTTATTTTGATAGAGTTCATTTAACACAATAATGGTTTTAATAGACTTTATAAAATAATAAAATCACACTTGATATATTTTATTTAAGAAATTTATGTGTAATATATAATATATAATTCTTAAAATTGATCTTATATGTTTTTTTAGACATGATATAATAACTAAATCAATTTTTCGGATAAAAGAAGTATTTAAAAAAATGCATTTTTTTCCATTATGATGGAGAACCCATATTAAATCTATTTTTTGAATGTTTTATATGTTTTGTTTCAAAAAAAAGATATTATTTTGAAGAAGCACATCAAAATTATGTTTGTATAAATTTTTAGTATTTTTATGACAACATTATTATTTTAATAAATAGTGAAAATACTTCATTTTAATTCAAATTTGATTTTTCATCTAATTTATTTATATTATTAGATTACACTTCTAATTGGTGGTAATGTATTATTATATTATTATTTTTATAATTTGACACAATTTTTTTAATTACATGTAATTTCAAATTTAAAATTGATATAAACAATTTTCAATATTTTGATGATATTTACTTTTAAAAACCCGATTTTCGTGTTCCCTAAATGAGATTATATTTAATTTAATTACTAAAACTTCAATGTTTCAAATTTTGAAAAAAGGATTTTATATTTTTAATAAATGGTTCAAAATTATGTTAATAATTACATTAATCTTTTTGGATGTTATAAATAGTAACTATGATAATTTTTATTTCAGTCAGTTAAAGGTAAATCAGGTAATTTAAGTGACCAATTAATATGATAAAAACATAAAGTTATCCTAACACCTTCCAATATAAGATTGGATGAGTAAACATTAACCCTTAACACCTAATTGTCATAATTGTATAATTTAATAGTCTTTTGTTTTATAAAAATGATATAAATATTATTAAACCAAAACAAAGTGACATGAATGTGAGAAAATGTCCAAATATTATTTTTTATAAGTATATCAGTTTTAATATAGTGAGAAAAATGAAATAAATTACATAATAAATATTATCTAGAATTATAATTAATTTATCTACATAATTTTAATTTATTTATAATTTTTTGAGATTAAACAGTTTCCGTAAATTCTTATACAATGATAAGGAAAAATTTATTTAATTGATGAAAAATAAATAAAATGATTTTCAATAAAATTATACTAACTATTAAAAGACACATACTGTCACAACCCGTCCTCGGGGCCCGTGCCGTGACTACCCCAAGCCCACCTTCCATAGGCCAGGGGATGGCCACTAGCACCAAGGAGTAAATCCTGGTAAAAAGGGAAGGCATTGCCATTATAAAGTAACCAAGCTCCACAGAGTACAAGCGGAAGAAGTAAACACTGAGTACAACAGTAAGTACAGAAAGTAAAAGGGGCCGGAAATACAAGCCCAACTGTAAAGTACAACTTGAAAGGGAAAACAACAATTGTAAAGTAAAAGCTGCTACGTCGAGCTATCCACTGGAAATCCCACCTGAAGGGTGGGTACAGATAGCTCCACTGCTCCTCGAGTCCCTTCGTCCGCTCCGAGCACGTCCCGCCCAGTGGTCCACCTCCAGGTACCGTCCTGCTCTGCGAACCTCAGCCACGATCAACGATGTCCGTCGTCTGCAACCAACACAACGTATTGCTGGCATAGATCGTGCAGGGGTGCGTATAAGTTACTCAGTAGGGACCCCGAGACCCCTGAAGGTATCCCAAAATCCACAAAGGATAAACCAAAAAGAAAAGATACAATCACGAAGTTAAAACCGACACTGCTTAGGTATATGCCCATACATATACCTAAGTCATCAATTCCAATACGTTCCAACCTCCGAGCCCAAGTACAACTCAGTCCACACAGGAAAGTATACGTATTCCACACAGGAGAGAAAACTTAATCCACACAGGATAGCACAACACAATCCACACAGGAAAGCACATGATTCAGCTCACACAGGTATACATCATCGAAAAGGTGAATGAGATGACCAGATAGGATTCAAGACCAGTTATCTTCATTGTTTCATTTATGCTGGGACCCACATAGGATACAAGACCAGTACTCAACCATCAAAGCTGGGACCCACATAGGATACAAGACCAGCTGTCTTCATTGATTCATCTATACTGGGACCCACATAGGATACAAGACCAGTATTGAATCATCTAAGCTGGGACCCACATAGGATACAAGACCAGCACAGCTAGGACCCACATAGGATACAAGGCCAGCAGTCTTCATTGATTCATCTATACTGGGACCCACATAGGATACAAGACCAGTATTGAATCATCTAAGCTGGGACCCCCATAGGATACAAGACCAGCACAACTAGGACCCACATAGGATACAAGACCAGCTGTCTTCATTTATTCATCTATACTGGGACCCACATAGGATACAAGACCAGTATTGAATCATCTAAGATGGGACCCACATAGTATACAAGACCAGCACAACTAGGACCCACATAGGATACAAGACCAGCTGTCTTCATCGTCGCAGTCCACTGAGGATCTCTGCACAAATGTCGTTGTCGTAGTCGCAGCAACGACTAGCAGTCGCAGCCAGTTCTAGGGTTCCCGCGCACATCAAGCTCGTTTGGAGGGTCCTCTCCACGATCCGAGAGGCTGATACATCAACTGTCACCAAGTCTAGAGTTGATGTATCCAAAAGTTCTGTATCGTCAACAGGAAATCAATGTCACAGACGGCGCGTCGATCGGACGCCCGGTCTGAGAGTTATTGGCTTTTTCGTCCCAGGGGCCCGGTTGGTTTTTAAGGAAAAACAAAACCGACCATATTCCACCTGCGTCCAACCCTTGGGCGGAGTATGCCAAAAGATCTGTCTCACTAAGAGGAACTCAACAAAGCTGACGGCACGTCAATCGGACATTCGTAGCTCAAGATATCAGCGTTTCCGCTCCGAGGGCCCGGTTGGTTTCGTGAACGAACCAACCCGGCCGAACTCAAAGTATTCCGAAACCTTGAGTGCGATATACCAAAATGACCGTCTCGATCCAAGGATCGCATCTCCAATGACGGCGCGTCGTTTGGTGGTCCGTAGCCCGCGTTATGGGCATTTGAACCTAAATAGTTCGGTAACGGGTGTATCGGGCCCGGGCCGACCCGGCCCGAGACCCCCGGCTGGCCCGAACCGGGTCGACCCGCCCCGGATAGGGTCGGCCCGGACCATCACAGCCCGGCGCAGCCTGACCCGGCGCAGCGCGGCGCGGCGCGTCCTGGCGGACCGGCCGGGCGCCGGTCCGGCTCAGCGCAGCGCGCTGGGCGCGCAGCCAGCACGGCTTCGGCCGAGCGGATTGAAAAAAACGGGGGGGGGGGGGGAGGGGGCACCTCCCCCCCTTTGTAACCGCGGACCCCACCTCATAATGGGGGCCCTTCATTTGGCCGGGGGAATTTAATTCCCCCGGGTTTCTCCACTCTGTCCGGCCCGACCTGGCCGGCCGACTCCCTCTCAACGGGACCGATGGTGGCCGGTCCCCTTTCCGGCTTCCGACACCGGTGGCCCGGCTGGCCACCGGTCACCTCGTTCCGCCACGGCCCAAAACTGGCTGCGGCCTTTGCCGTCCGGCGCGGTGCGACGGAACCGCGCCCCTCGGCTGCAACCTCGTTCCGGCCGTGGCGTCCTTCGTTTCCTTCGACGCGGCGCGACAGCGTCGCGTCCTTGAATTCCTTTCCACGGAACAGTGCGACGACGCCCTGCATATGTTCCGCATGAAACCGTGTGGTGCGACGACACCACTCTCCCTCGTACCAACCACAAAGAAAACATTTATAAAATACGGAGGGGGTCGGCCGTGTTTGTGCAGACCGTCCCCCTCGCATTAGTCGATATCAATTATTCAAAAACCAAGAAATTCGACATGCTAGAATCAAGAACAGAAATAATTAAATAAAATAACAATAATCCCCTACCTCGGCTTCAAGAGAGGTGTTCGTCAACGACCCACGGAAGAGGAGCATCGCGGAGGTCGGGCATCGCCAGAGAAACTTCGTAAGCTGTCAGAGAAAGCCTGAGGAGGAAGCGACGTCTCCTTTTGTTGACACGGGAAGAAGATTGATAGAAGTGGCGTCGTCGTTCTTCGGAAACACACCGGCTGCGAAGAAGAGAAGAGACGACACATCTTTCTCTTCTTATGGTGACGACGTTCTTCGTCGGAGCTTAAGTGTTCTTTGTGTTCTTCGTCGTGGTTGAAGAAGAAGAAGAAATCTTCCCCAAATCCTCTCAAGGTGACACGAGAATACTAACCAAAAAAAATAAGACTAAGGCTTATTTTATTTAAACAACTAAACCACTTTGAATTTCGAAAGTTTGAAATTCAATAACTCATCTCAATTAAAACTCAAGTTGTCAAAATTAAATTGAGTGGAGTTATTGAGAGTCTAAAGGGGGTTTGAGGAGTTAGGGTTCGTGTGTGACCCACCACAATTAATTCTCTCAAGGGAGGTTAAGTGGATGTGGGTCCCACCTCTAACTCCCTTTGGGAGGATATAACCAACATGGTTAAAAAAAATTGTGTTCACAATTTATTTAACTTCTTCAAATTTTCCCCAAAACTAACTCTCAACCCGCATGAAACGCAACCTCAGAAAAGGTCTCCTTAAGTGAATATCGGCGTTGCGAGTTCATCGGTGCCCTCATAATTCGATTCCGGGCACTGATTCAAAAGTTAGAAAAACCCGCTCTTTCGTTCACTGAACGTACCCGAGCCAAACTTCGGAAATTGATTCCGGGCACACCGGGCCTCGGAATCAGGTACCGTCAGAAACTGCGTTCTTGTAAAATTCCAAAGAAAATTAAGAAAAAAATTCCCTTGAAATTTCTGGGTCATTACATTACTCCCACCACAGGGATTTACGTCCCCGTGAAGCTTCAACACAAACTAGGGATACAAAGGCGGTAGAGCTTGGCGGTAAGCCACCTCGCCAATCCAACTGAGGACCTGGAAGGGTCCGATGAAGCATGGAGACAACTTGTCACCTTCGCCAAATCTCCACAATCCACGTCGAGGTGAGACACGCAAGAAGACGTGATCACCATCCTCGAACTCAAGTGGCCTCTGCCTCCTATCATCAAAAGACTTCTGCCGGCTCTGAGCTATCCTCATCCGCTCCTCGATGATCCGGACCTTCTCTGGTCCTACAAGAGCTGCTGTGATTTCTTCTTTGCCGATAAGAGAAATCTGGTCTCATCCCCTGGATGAACCACTTTCTTTGCCTAATATAGTCAATCCCGACATGGATGATCTAATCCATACCAAGGATGACTTCGTAAGGCCTCAACTCTACTACTAAGAGATCCAACCATTACTCTCACCTCCAAGGGATGAGTCACACTGTCGGCATTAGTGTGTTGTAACTGGGTCTCCTCCAGTAGATGTCTCACAAGTGAGGGTCAAGTCAACAGTCAAAACTGGAAACTCTTAGTAACTACACAAAAGAGGACAGGAATGAAAACATCACAAAGGTATGCGTCTTTTATTATTGCAGCTCATAATACAAAGACATTACACAATAGCAACAGGGAACTAGAAGTACAAAGGACATATCCAGTAGTTTCGCCCCTATCCATTTGCTCCCAGAGCTCCATGATAGAAGGCCTCAGCTGCATGAAGCTGAGCTCTCCCATGTCCACCAAATCCATGCGGTCGGGGAGGACCTCCTGGTGGTGGTGGTGGAAACACCTCGAAGTGTCTCCCACCATCGTCTACTCGGCCAGCGCCTCTGCCTTGTCCGCCTGCACCCTGCAGACCGCCGTGGCCGAACCTCTGTCTGGGAGGTCCCTCTACCACCTGCTGCTCATCTGTAAGACGAGTTGGGCAGTCTCGAGCCATGTGACCTTGCCCACCGCATGTGTAGCAATGCATGCCCCTCGTGCAGCTGGCTCTCCTTTGTGTGCCCCGCACAACCAAATCTTCATCCTGAGTCTGCCCATCTGATGGTTTGGCCTGCTTGGACCTCTACGTCACCTGTCTACTGCCAGCTGCAGAAGACCCTACTACGGGCAGTCCTGCGGAGGGCCCTGTCACTGGAGCCTGCTCGGTGAGAAAACTCTCTACTAGAAGGGCTCTCTCCAACACCTCTGCCTGCGTAGGAATGTTGAGGGAGATCATTGAAGCCCTGATCTCATGCCTCAGTCCCTGCTCGATGGTCCGGGCCCGGAAGAACGGGTCCCATACCATATCTGTGGAGTAGTGTGAGAGATCAGTAAATCTCACCGAGTACTGAGCCACTGTCAAGCTGCCCTGCCGCAGCTGAAGAAGCTCCTGAATGCGCACCACACGGAGGGTCACTGGGACGAACTATGAGCGAAAGAGGCTCTCAAAGTCCATCCAAAGTAGAGATGCATCATCGTGCACCTGGAGCATCAAGCTCCACCATCGTCCCACTGCTGCATGCAGTAGGCTCGCAGTGAGGATCACCATGAGGTCTGCTGGTGTCCTCACTAGCCTGAAAACTCGTATGACTGCCTCCAACCAGTCCTCAGCTGCCTGGGGGTCCGTCTCCCGACGAAACCTGGGCGGTCCCTGGCGCTGAAACTCATGCAGTGCGCTGAGGCGACGTGCATCGTCAGTGGCTGGTGCTGGAAGTATCGGTGTCTCGAAGGGTAGTGCTACCGCCGGTGCCACTGCTGACATGGAGCCCTGCACCGAGGCCTTGTCACTCGGTGGGATGTCGTCACGCTCGACTCTCGGAACCCTAGCTGGCTATCGTCATGGGGCCATCCTGAAAAGGAATCAGGTGCGCCATGGTCAGAACAGTATACCTGGTGAGCAGACATAAAGTAATCACAATGAAAACTTGAAACACACATGCATTCAATGTTTTTGTGCATGAAGTCGGAAATCAGAAGTCATGGTCCTGGTGTACGGATACGTCGGCCGCCGCACCAACACTAGACTCCCTGGACTGATAACCACACTCAATACGCTAAAAACTATTGATTCACATAGAAAAGATCAGAGTTCGCGGTAGAACCGAACTCCTCTAATACCAATTTGTCGCGACCCATCCTCGGGGCCCGTGCCATGACTACCCCAAGCCCGCCTTCCATAGGCCAGGGGATGGCGACTAGAACCAAGGCGTAAATCCCGGTAAAAAGGGAAGGCATTGCCTTTGTAAAGTAACCAAGATCCACATAGTACAAGTGGAAGAAGTAAACACTGAGTAAAACAGTAAGTACAGAAAGTAAAAGGGGCCGGAAATACAATCCCAACTGAAAAGTACAACTCGAAAGGGAAAACAGCAACTGTAAAGTAAAAGCTGTCCACTGGAAATCCCACCTGAAGGGTGGGTACAGATAGCTCCACTGCTCCTCCGGTCCCTTCGTCCTCTCCAAGCATGTCCCGCCCAGTGGTCCACCTCTAGGTACCGTCCTGCTCTGCGAGCCTCAGCCACGATCAACGTTGTTCGTCCTCTGCAACCAACACAATGTAGTGCGGGCATAGCCCGTGCAGGGGTGAGTATAAGCTACTCAGTAGGGACCCCGAGACCCCTGAAGGTCTCCTAAAATCCACAAAGGATAAACCACACAGAAAAGATACAATCACGAAGTAACAACCAACACTGCTTAGGTATATGCCCATACATATACCCAAGTCATCAATTCCAATACGTTCCAACCTCTGAGCCCAAGTACAACTCAGTCCACACAGGAAAGTATACGTCTTCCACACAGGAAAGCAAACGTAATTCACAAAGGATAGCACAACACAATCCACACAGGAAAGCACAGGATTCATCTCACACAAGTATACATCATCGAAAAGGTGATTGAGATGATCAGTCATAGATACTGAATCACCTAAGCTGGGACCCACATAGGATACAAGACCAGTTATCATCAATGTTTCATTTATGCTGGGACCCACATAGGATACAAGACCAGTACTGAACCATCAAAGCTGGGACCCACATAGGATACAAGACCAGCTGTCTTCATTGATTCATCTATACTGGGACCCACATAGGATACAAGACCAATATTGAATCATCTAAGCTGGGACCCACATAGGATACAAGACTAGTATAGCTAGGACCCACATAGGATACAAGACCAGCAGTCTTCATTGATTCATCTATACTGGGACCCACATAGGATACACGACCAGTATTTAATCATCTAAGGTGGGACCCACATAGGATACAAGACCAGCACATATAGGACCCACATAGGATACAAGACCAGCTGTCTTCATTGATTCATCTATACTGGGACCCACATAGGATACAAGACCAGTGTTGAATCATCTAAGTTGGGACCCACATAGGATACAAGACCAACACAGCTAGGACCCACATAGGATACAAGACCAGCTGTCTTCATCGTCGCAGTCCACTGAGGATCTCTGCACAAACGTCGTCGTCATAGTCGCAGCCAGCACTAGCAGTCGTAGCCATTTCCAGGGTTCCCGCACACAGCAAGCTCATTTGGAGGGTCCGCTCCACGAGCCGAGAGGCTGATACATCAACTGTCACAAAGTCTAGAGTTGATGTATCCAAAAGTTCCGTATCGTCAACAGGAACTCAACGTCGCAGACGGTGCGTCGATCGGACGCCCGGTCTGAGAGTTATTGTTTTTTTCGTGCCAGGGGCCCGGTTGGTTTTTATGGAAAAGCCAACCTGACCGTACTCCACCTGCGTCCAAACCTTGGGTAGAGTATACCAAAATATCTGTCTCACTAAGAGGAACTCAACAAAGCTGACGGAACGTCAATCGGACGTTCGTAGCTCAAGATACGAGCGTTTCCGCTCCGAGGGCCTGGTTGGTTTCGTGTACGAACCATCCCGGCCGAACTCAAAGTATTCCGAAACCTTGACTGCGATATACCAAAACGACCGACTCGACCCAAGGATCACATCGCCGCTGATGGAACGTCGTTTGGAGGTCTGTAGCCCGAGTTATGGGCATTTGAACCTAAATAGTTCGGTAACGGGGGTTTCGGGCCCGGGCCGACCCGGCCCGAGACCCCCCAGCTGGCCCGAACTGGGTCGACCCGCCCCAGATAGGGTCTTCCGAGACCGGCACGGCCCGGCCCGGCCCGGAGCGGCCCGACCAGGCGCGGCCCGGCCCGACCCGGCCTGGCGGATCAGCCGGGCGCCGGTCCGGCTCAGCGCAGCGCGCTGCCAGCTCGGCTTCGACCAAGCTGATTGAAAAAAACGGGGGGGGGGGGGGGGGGCGCCTCCCCACCTTTGTAACCCCCCCCCTCATAATGAGGGGACCTTCATTTGGCCGGGGGAATTTAATTCCCCTGGGTTTCTCCACTCCGGTCGGCCCGACCTGGCCGGCCGTCTCCCTCTCAACGGGACAGGCGGTGGCCGGTCCCCTTTCCGGCTTCCGACATCGGCGGCCCGGCTGGCCGCCAGTCACCTCGATCGGCCGCGGCCTTTGCCGTCCGGCACGGTGCGACGACACCGCGCCCCTCTGCCGTGGCCCCGTTCCGGCCGCGGCGTCCTCGGTTTCCTTTGACGCGGCGCGACGGCGTCGCGTCCTTGAATTCCGTTCCATTGCGTGGTGCAACGGCGTCGTGCATATGTTCGGCATGAAACCGCGTGGTACGACGACACCACGTTCCCTCCTACCAACCACAAAGAAAACATTTATGAAATAAGGAGGGGGTCAGCCGTGTTTGTGCGGACCGCCCCCCTCGCATTAGTCGATATCAATTAGTCGAAAACCACGAAATTCGACAATCTAGAATCAAGAACGGAAATAATTAAATAAAATAACAATAATCCCCTACCTCGGCTTCAAGAGAGGTGTTCGTCAATGACCCGCGGAAGACGAGCGTCGCGGTGGTCGAGCGTCGCCGGAGAAACTTCGTAAGCTGTCGGAGAAATCCCGAGGAGGAAGCGGTGTCTTCTTTCGTTGACACGGGAAGAAGATCGATAGAAGCGGCGTCATCCTTCTTCGGAAACACACCAGCTTTTAAGAAGAGAAGAGACGTCACATCTTTCTCTTCTTATGGTGACGACGTTCTTCGTCGGAGCTTATGTGTTCTTTGTGTTCTTCATCGTGGTTGAAAGAGAAGAAGAAAGCTTCCCCAAATCCTCTCAAGGTGACAAGAGAAAACTATCCAAAATAAAATAAGCCTAAGGCTTATTTTATTTACACAACTAAACCACATTGAATTTCGAAAGTTTGAAATTCAATAACTCATCTCAATTAAAACTCAAGTTGTCAAAATTAAATTGAGTGGAGTCATTTGGAGTTTAAAGGGGAGTTGAGTAGTTAGGGTTCGTGTGGGCCCTACCACACTTAATTCTCTCAAGGGAGGTTAAGTGGATGTGGGTCCACCTCTAACTCCCTTTGGGAGGATATAACCAACATGGTTAAAAAAAATAAATTGTCTTCACAATTTATTTAACTTCTTCAAATTTTCCCCCAAACTAACTCTCAACCCGCATGAAACGCAACCTTGGAAAAGGTCTCCTTAAGCGAATATCGACATTGCGAGTTTATCGGTGCCCTCGGAATTCGATTCCGGGCACCGGTTCAAAAGTTATAAAAAAACCCGCTCGTTCGTTCACTGAACGTACCCGAGCGAAACTTCGGAAATTGATTCCGGGCACACCGGGCCTCGGAATCAGGTGCCGTCAGAAACTGCGTTCTTCTAAAATTTCAAAGAAAATTAAGAAAAAAATTTCCTTGAAATTTCCGGTTCTTTACACATACAGTTGAAAAATTAATATTGGTCTAGTATATATTTTTAATAACTGTCAAAAGGTCTATTTATTTAACATTTTTAGCCATATATAAGATATTATGATAGTTATATTATTTTATTAAGAGGGATGTTAAACTTGACACATTCATATTTTAAAAATCATAAAAATTTTAATGATTGATTTTTGAGATGATATGTTAGATTAAAATTTTTATTTTGAAATAATATATATTTATCTTCATTATAGTATTTTATTTTTAAATATTATTCAAAAAATAACTGCATTAAAAAATTATAGAAATATCTTGTTGTAATTATTTTATTAATGGAAATTTCAAATAAATGTTATTAAAAATAATAAAATAAATATAATTTTTTATAATAATATGTAAAATTAATATAATAGATTACCATGAACTCTTATGAATGTAATTAAATATTTGGTTTGAAGATAAATTATTATCTGAATATTTTTAAAAATAAAGTAATTAAATATGGTCAAAATTGACACTATTGATTGTTTATAAACATAATATTTTATTAAATTATTTAAAAATCATAAAAATAATTCCATAAAAAAATATAATGACTATGATATGGTCAAATATTACTGTATATTTATTTATTTTATAATTTACATCATATATGTAAATATTTCATCATTTAAATATTGATAAATTTTATATCTTAATTAAAATTAATTAGAACAACTATGTGTTAATTAAAATGGTAAGGTTTAAATTGATAGAAAAACTTGTTTAAAATTTTTTGTATGATGTTATTACAACCTTATATCATATAATATTCTAAATTAATAAATTTTGGAGAATTTCATATAGGGTTCAGTTTTATTATAAATTAATATTTATGGAGATCTCAAAAGTGCCCCTGACATCAATTATAAAAGAGAATCTCTTCCATCACCTATTAACATCACATTGATCCTTCAAGATTAGACACCAGCTACCCATTTCAATTATCAACTTCTATAGTCACTTTATAGAGGCTCTCTTCCTCTCAATATACCAACTGTATTGCTTTAAGATGAGATTTTGAGGGAGCACATTGAAGTAGATGTAATATCATCTACTGATTCCATCATATTATTTCTTCTTCTATTTCTTCTTCATGTATTTTTACATTATAAAGTAATAAAGTCAATATAAATTATATTATGAGATTTTATTATGGTTAATAAATGACCATATTACAAATTATATCCATCTTACAAAAAATAAAATCACCACGCGTGCTTATGTACGACATACCGTATCCACGTCGTGGTATAAATTATTTTTCAGTACCACTTTACGTGGATGGGTATATTGATTGAAATAATAAGTATATATGATAATTGTAATATTATATGTATTTTATAAAGATATATACACCATCCACTTCCATACCATTTCATATTTATGGGAAGGATATCATCGCTCCAGTGTACGTACAACCGAACCTATCCATGATGTGATGTGATTCAATCGACATAATATCTATTAAATAATGATTATATAAATCTATAAAAAGAAGATAATGTGATACATATTATATTAATATTCTTATAGAAATGATATAACTATAATCTAAGAAGATATATATTATATTAATATTAATTTGTAAATGATAATACGATAATCTTAGAAGAGGAAAATGAACTTATCTTACAAATAATGCATAATAAAATTAATCATTTTATACCTGAAGGATGAATAATATTGTAATTAAAAAATGGGTAATAATATGATCACATATGATATCATATAAATGAACATTATTGTTGATTTTTTTGATGATTTTATTAAAACCCTTATACATAATTTTTGGACATGTATAAAGGACCCTAAACCTTTGGTAAGGGATTATTGTGTCCCACTTTTATTTTTTTAGGACATATTCATTATACACAACCTAATTTTTTTGTGTGCTTTTTATGTTTCCTATTAATGTTTTATGATTATAATTATGACGGTTGTGATTTTTAAATATGAATATATTTTTATTTATGTTATCCGGCATGTATTTCGACAGATTATTGGTAAGGGATAATTTCAAAATCTTATTATTATTCGATATTGATTGTACATAGGTATTTTTTGGTATATATTTATAATTCATTCCCTCGTTTTCTAAATATTTATTTCGTAAAATATTTTAATATTATCCTATGAATCTTTAATGTAAATTTTACCCATTGGTGAATTTTTATTAAAATGTATGAAAGAAATTTGTTTTCATTTTCCTAACGAGGTATTTTCTGACCATTTCAGTAAAATTTTGAGAATAATTTTTTTCCATATACAAAATGAATGTTATATTACACTATCATGATGCCTTATTTCCTTTAATATTCAATTATATTCTTACAAGGTTTTTTTCAAAGAATTTTTTTCTATTGAAATTATATAATATTTCAATAAAATAAAACAATTTCAATGAAAACAAGATATTTTCCTCGTGAAATGTTTTATATGATATTTTCATTATTACTTTATATGTTTTAAAAGTGGTTTAAATAGAAATGGATGAGAATTTTTTTATTTCAAAATGTGGTTTTTTAGGAAAATTCATGTTCCATGTGATATTTCAAAATTCATCCCCATATAAGATGATATATGTTGTAATACTTTATAAACTCCATTCGTATTATTTCACTGAATGGTTTATATTTTGATGGAATGATGTTTAAGAAACCCATTTTATTTCTTCGGTTATGATATGTTGAATGATTTAATTTTTTGTGGAGCACATGTGTATTATTTCATTTTCATATGGGAGGTACTTATATATCCCTCAAGTGCATTGGGTAAGGATGGATAACTCATATAGTATATATGTTATGAGTGAGCAAGATTTAATGTTAGAAATGATACATATAGAACTACTTTTTATGTCCATAATTTTATGAGTGGACCTAGTTTCCATGTCCATATGTTTATAAAAGGGGATGATTTAATGTCCATAATTTAACAGGTCAATTTGTAACTATTTATACATGTTCAAAAAGATAAATTTTTATGTGTATGAAAAAACATCATTATTATTTTAATGATTTTATTTCAGGTATTTTGTTATTTAATTTCTTATGATTCATGTGTTATGAAAAATCAATTTTTTCCATGAATATTTCATATGATCACTTGCAATGAATGGAATGATATACAAATGTTACGATCATGTTTTCATACCCTTAGGATTTTATTATAGATACAAATATTTAATGTTTACCATCACTGAGCATATGAGCTCACCCATTATTATGTTTTCTTTTCCCCAGGATATAAAGAAAGGTTTTATGTTGGGAAACTAAAGGGGAAGATATTATGGGTTATTTTGAAGATATTTCACCAAATTAGAAAAATGTGTTCCCTATTTCCAAATGCACTAAAATAATACAGTCTTTGGGTGTGTGGTTGTATAATGTTTTATGTATTCCGAAAAATTAAAGTAATATTCATGATTGTTAAGACAGGTCTAATAGAATAATGGATCCATAAACATTGATGGGAGAAGCATCAGAAGAGGGAGGTTATTTGGCCTTAGAATTGTAGATGTTGACACCATCTAGGGGATGGAAAATCCATCATCACTGAAAATGCATCACAAAAAACACTAATGACCATGGGAGTGTAGATCTATTATAATGTGTCACTTCCACCATTTATAGATTCATAGATAAAGAATAAATAACAATAACAATGTTATCATTTAAATTTATATATAAGATTACATTATCTTATATACTTATTATAAAAGCATAAATTTATTTATTATAAATGAAATAAAATGGATGTGGATTTCATGTCATCCAAAAACCGAATTTCACCATCTAAATACATAATTAAAAGTTATATTTTTTATTATTGAAATAATTTTTTAATTCTATTTTATAATTTTTTTATATAATATTAAAATTTATAAATAAATTAAAAAATAAATAATTATATATTTTAAAATTATATTTTATTAATTATAATGTTTTTTATTCTTACATGGTAAGCATATATAATGATAAAATTATAAAAATTATATATTTCACAAAATAATATTTGTCATCAAAAAATAAACCTTTTTCTTAAAAAATTAAACATTCATTCCAAATATGTTTTAAAGAGAGAAAATTAAAATTCGATTTTATTTTATAAAAATAAATTTATAAAATATCTAAATTTATATTATAAAAGAAAAAATAGAATACCAATAAAATGGATCTAATGTAAAATAACCACTTTAAATATTAACTCATATTAAAATTTCTTATTCTAAATATTTAATGGTTTATAATATTTCCAATTATTATTTTATTATTAATAATTTTATCTTAATATGTTGTGGATTTTTATTTATAGGTGTAGCATGAAACACATGTTAACAGACTTAACATTAGTTTTATAAATTCAGCAATTTTAGGTTGTTACATTCTAATCAATTTAAAATAATTTAATCCTATATATTTTGGTAGAGAGAGGTAAATAAGTGATGTTAATTTTTTATCTTAACGTCCTCAGTTTCCCACATAGATTCCTCAAACATGGGATTTCTTTATATAACGTTTACCAGTTGAGTGGTCCTGTTATACAATACCTTATATCTTCTGTGAAAATATTTCACTAGTTATACCTCATATGAGAGATCATGTAACACCTAAATATTTTATGTAATGTGTATTTTTTAACAAATATTTTCACTTGGATAATTTATGTTTTACAAAATAGAAAGATTAAACGGACTCCAAAATATTATTATCTTAACACGACCATTATAATATAGGTATTTCATTGGAAAAAATAAATAGTAATAACCCAATTATGAAATATATAAGTATAAAACATATTTTTATTATATTATATAATTATCTATGAATATGTACATAATTGTTTGTATAATCCCTTTGTTCGTTAAATATATTCTCTTTTCAGAAAAGTGATTTGTATTTCATACCATGAGAAAATATATATAAATAATTTTTAACCCTTTATAAAATATATTTTAAGAAATAAGTATAATTTTATGATTCAAAATTTCAAAATTTATATTGGGATTAATGTTTGATTATTTAAAAAAAATATAATTTTAGTGAATATTAATGAAATACTAATTTGTATAAATCCCCCATTTTCAATATATTTAAATTTAATATAATTTTCTTTAAATTAATATGAAAATAGATTATGATATTTTTAGTTAGATAGAGTATAATTAATTACAATTAAAAAATCTTTATACCGTAGTTTTGTATTAGTACGTTTTTTGGGATTAAAAACACATTTTCAAAACAAAAATATTTTTCATTGAATTTTGATGGATAAATTTTAAATGTAATTTTGAAAATTTTGTTTTTTAAAATTATAAAATTTGATTCCATATTTTGAATCAGGAGGTAAAATATATATTTTAATTTGTTTTTCATAGTTAGGAATTAAATATTACGGTGATAAAACAGGATTTACAATATTATTGGTTAAATATTGTATTGGGTTAATAATAAAATGTAAAAGCTCAATATACCTAAACATTACAACATTAAACGGGTGTTTGATCTATTTATAAACCCTGAAAATCCATCAAAACATTAATTATTATCCAAATTAATTTGAATTAATTCTACCCAAATGTGGTTGTCATTAATTATAATGTAATAATTATTTAATTACATAAAACCAACCCTACACGGGTATATAAGCCACCCCTAACACATATTTTTCATAAAAATCATTTATGCTTCTAAAATATCTAAAAAAATACTTCCCACTCTACCCATGTCCAATTACTACTCTTATCAACCAAATAAAAATTCCATATTCTATAAGAGGTTTTTCTAAGTGGTGATATTCAAGAGGTAAATTTCTCAAAAAACCTCTCTAAATTTCATTTCGTTTTCTTCATTTTATTGACCTCATTCATCTATAAAATAATAATAAATATAGTATCATGAATATAATATAATTTTACATTTCTAATTCAATATCTTATATCTATCACTTTTATTACATTCTCTTATTCAAACAAACAAAAAGATTGTCCAAATTACTGTTGTTAATAGTTTATATGGATAATGATTTTTTGTTTTACATTACATCCTTCATAGATTTTCAAAAATATTATTATTACTATTAAATTATATTTTTTAATATATATTATAACCTATTTAAATTTTTGGAACTAATATACAAAAATAATATTAAATAAAATGAAACAAGATCGTGATGGTCGGAAAAAAATTCATAATCAAACTAAAAAATTATCATTAACATTTTATCAAATGAATCATCATCAGGTCAACATTAAAATTGATACGTAAAACCATAAAAACTTATGGATGTACATGAATTAAATTTCATTTTAATCATGTTGTTTTTTCCATTTTATATAAAAATCAATAATTATACACAAATGAGCTGATCATGAAACAATGAAACAGAACCACATGAAACAATGAAAAAAATGAAATGTTACAAATGAAAGTTTGGTAATATGTTATAAATGTATAATATAGGGTATTAAAAATATTATTAATGTTATTTAATAAATTAATAACGTCCATTAAACCTTTAAATTATACGACATACGAATATTGAAGGGATTTTATTAATGTTATTATTAATGTTATTTACATTATACATTTTTGAAAATAATATTGAAGGGATTTTATTTTTAAATTATACGACATACGAATATTTTCCCACCATCACGAATCATAAATTCATTGAATCTTACATTACAATATTAAATGGTTATTTTTAATGAAAATGTTTTTTTTATAATTTCATGACATTAAAAAAATGTTTTAAAAAAGGAAAAATATTTTCTCCAATAATTATTTATAGTGATCCTACAAAAAATAATTTATCAATATTAGATACCATTTTTTGTTGTTACATAAGATTTAATTAGTTTATTAAAGAACATATTTTTTCTGTTCCTATTTTATGTTTGTTTTTATGTTTTTTTTGAAATGATGTTTATGAATCCATATTACTTTTCCATGAGATATGTTGTGATGAAATGTTTATGAAAATTATTTTGTATCATTGTTCATGAGATAATTAACAATTTGAAATATTTAGTAACACATATATATTATTTTTATTATGTTAACAATCGGACAAATATCGCCCACTAATGAATTGGGTAAATATAGATAATCACGAGGTAAATTATTATTTAATGAACCAGATTTCATGTTCAAAATTCTATGTATGAACCCAGGTTTTGTGTCCATAAGTTTATCATTGGACCTGGGTTTCTTGTCCATAAGTTTATGTGTGGAATGAGATTTTATGTTAATAATATAATGAATTGACCTAGTTTTATTTCCATAAGTTTATTCAAGGTCTCGATTTCACGTTCTTAACTTAATTAGTGAATCAATTTCTATTTATACATGTTCAAAAAGTTATATGTTTATGTGTATAAAAAATTTATATGTCTTATGAAAGTACTATAATCTCATAACTCATGTTCTATTTGGATTTATGTCTTTTGAACTTCTATGTTCTATTCCATGACTCAATGTTATTATAATTGTTATACAAGGTATAGTTTTGAAGTGTTTTGTTCATGTTCTTATGCCCATGTCCTCATGTTATGATTGATTTCTACATTATTTACCCTTAACAGAAATCTAATCTCACCATTTTTTTATTTAACCCATTATATAAAATAATGTATTCATTGTGAAATGAAAATAATATTTCTAGTTATAAATGACTATGAGGGAGATGATATATTTTTTTAATAAACTTGATGATTATATTTCTTATGTTTCCAATGATACTAAACCTAGACAATTCTTGCATGGTTTTTCTATGTCATATAGTGATTATTAAATTTTTTAGAATTAAAAACTAGGTATGAAAATAGAGGGGCATTATTTTTGGATTTAGAGAATGGTTTAGTAATCCTTTAGAAGCTAGGATGAAAAAACCTTAGTAATAACAATAAGAATAATTCTTGGTTGCAATCTTATAGGTTTTGCAACAATCGTGAATATCCAATATAAAACCTAAAGTCTAATAGTTTGAAAAAGTTAAAGTAATATAACTTCATTATTTGGTTTTCCCACAATGATTAGTGTTTATCAAAACATGTTGTTTGGGTTTAGTTAATGGATGAAACTAGGATGATTCATCTTAATGGTGAGTGTGATGGAAAATGTAATGATCATCCTTATGAGAAAGAAAAGGAAATGAGAGTCTGAAGGTGAATCATTTTTATTTTCCATAATGAGTAGTCTTATAATGTGACCACTAATATCATCCTTATAGAATTTACATGCCCATATAATAATATAATAATGGAGTTTCCTGGGGGGCCACAGTGGTAATAAAGTTCGATTTTCATCTTATAAATCATGTGGAAAGTGGAATTAAGGAGAATGTTTCAGAGGAATAAAAAGATGATTTGGGTTGGGAAAATAAGGATAAAAATAATTTAATTTCAAAGTAAAAGTGAATGGTCTATCTGAAATAATGGAAATTAATATTGGTGTTCCAAAGGGTTCATCAATAATTAAATATTTAAGTTATAATTTTTTTTGGAATTATGAAAATCGATGAATTAAGGGGAAGCTCATAAAAAGAATCAGAAATGTTTTTGAGTAATTGATATATTTTTGATGATGAAGAGACTTAAAATGATATATGATATATAAGAGGTGTTAAGGAACAAAATAAGTATGTGTGGTTGATGGTTTAAGAAGGAAGTGGAATGATTTACTATTTATGTATTGTAATTAAAGAATAATGTTATAGATGTACTTTTTTTGTGGTATAAAATAATTAAATATATGAGGATTATTCCACTATAGTTTTTCATTATGTATTTGAAAGTATTTTTTGACATGTAATGGTAACCATGAAATTTTATTGAGGTGGTAAGGTGATATTTTTCAGAACTCATGATTCTCGGATAGATAACCATTAATATGTGCATGATGATAGGATAATAATGACAAAAAGGGAAGTTTTTTTGGGATAAAAATAATGGGATAATATTGATAACAATGGAAATG
Source organism: Viscum album (assembly GCA_963277665.1). Taxonomy (NCBI): domain Eukaryota; kingdom Viridiplantae; phylum Streptophyta; class Magnoliopsida; order Santalales; family Viscaceae; genus Viscum; species Viscum album. Next base: position 330,465,370 of record OY728158.1, read on the forward strand.
ATTAGTAATATGACTAAAATAATGTTTATGGATCGAGTTTGTAAAATTTTGGGATTTATTATATGTGGAAAACGTTAATTTTTAAAAGCATGCATGTTTTCATTAATGTTTTATTTTAATTAAGGTTATTACTATGTTCTATTAATATACATGATAATGATATTCAAATTTTTAGTGTTTGAAAATTAATAGATATATGAATTTGTATGGGGGATTAATGATATATTGATTTTGAAAATTTAGTGGTCTTCTTTTGAATGTTTTGGATTTTGAATTTTTTTAGAAGATTCATAAGTGAAACCCTTGATGACATTTTTTACACTGGAATTTGGATGAACTATTTGAGATTAGAAAATTACATAACTATATGAATATATATATGTGTATTGTATAACCTGTTCTCACCATTTTTTATGATGATGACTAGAGATAGATTGAATTACTTTTCATCCCAAAATGGTTCTTACAATCTACTAGTTATGTAGAAATTACAATTTCTTCTCCATCCCTTGGAAGATGATATAAAGTGTAAATTTATCAATGAACAACTAAATAGTGATATTGTACATATGAAATTAAATCATGAAATCATATATTATTAATTATTTTTTAATTTAAACATTATGATATTATCATCAATACCGATGAAATAAAATTACTTTTTAGACTTATTTGGTCTTCAATTTTGTGGTCACTAACCTTCTAATTCTACATCAGAACTTGATATTTAGAAAACCCTATTTTTACATTCCACTAATATTAACCTAATCAAAATCCAAATTTTGTTGTGATCTTCACCTTCTATATTACCTCTTTTTAAGCTGATGTTTTATTTACCAATTTAATGATGTTGAGTTCCCACAATGTAATTCTCACATATCCACCTTTGATTACTAATGTTCAATTTTAAATTGCAAGGATGTGATTTTTTTTGAAATTATGGATCATATCGGGATGGTAGACTTTCAATTGATTCTTCTACTAAATATCTCTCATGTTCATGATTTTTTCCATTTATATCTCATGAGAAAGTGCATACTTGATCTGTCACATCTAAAAAAATCAATGGACATATTTCTAGAGTCAGATAATTCTTATTAATACAAAACATAAGAGATTCTGGATCCTTGATAAAAAGTTCTATGAAACAAGACCCCTCACATGTTTATAGTTTATTTTTGAAAAAAATAAAAAACTTGCGGAAGATACATGTGAACTTGAGGATGTAATAAGTTAGTGGTTTCCTCATATTTTTATTTTTGAGTAATTAATTTAAAGGGGTAATTTTATTTTAAGCGGGATAGAATGTAACACCCCAATATTTTGTAGTACGTTTCTTTTTTAATAAATATAATCACATTTACATCATTTGCTTTACAAAAAACCAAGCATAAATGAACTCTAAAATAATATTATATTAACAAAGACAATACAATATAGCAATTAAATTAAACTAAATGAATAATATTAACCACTTGATGAAATATATTATTTTCAAACTCATTTTTAATGTATTAATTAATGATATTTATATATGAACATAATTTTTAGTAATTTCCTTTTGTTCATCAAATATTTTATTTTTACAAAAAAAAATGTTTTATTGATTTCCATTAGAAATTAATTATAATTATTTTATGAAAAATTTTTAAGTATTTTTTAATCAAATAAAAATATTTTTTTTATTATTCCTATGAAAATTATCTTATTATTAATATTTGAGAATTTTTAGAGATGTTAAATTTTTTAGGGAAAATTAAAAAATATACAATTTTTTATAAAACCCTTATTTTATTTATATTTAAAAGTATTTTTATTATTTTAAATTGAAATAAAAGTTATTATTTTACTTTATGATTTATATAATCTAATTACTCAATTTTAATGTTTATTTATAACTTATTTTGGTATAAGTATTTTTTTAGAATAAAAAACTCATTTATTCAATAAACTATTTTTCATTGTGTTTTGATAGTTTAATTTTAAATTTTATTTTAAAACACATAGGATTTAATTTATTTGAACTGAATTCCATATTTGTATCAAATAGTTTCAAATTAATTTATGACATCATTATCATTTTTAGACATAAAAAATGGTAAAAAAATATTTATCGTAGTATATGTAAAATAATTTAGCAGGTTAATGTTATAAGGAAAAAAAATAAAAATATGAAAGAAAATAAAACATTAAATTGGTGTTTTAAGTGTTTATAGACATTAAAAATAATTTAAAATAATAATTATCATCTATATTATTTGCAATTAATTACACCCAAATTTAGTTGGCTTTTTCATTATTGAATCACTTAAAAGCACCCCATCTGAAGTATAACTACCACTTCTCACCACCCCATATGTTCACAAATCAATTTATGTTTATAAAATCTATACCATAAATTCTATTACCCACTATTCCAATGTTCTATTTCTTCTGGATTCACCCATAAACAATTTATATGATCATTAAGAGGTCATTTAAGATGTTATATTAAATAGGTAACTTTCTTAAATAACCTCTCTTATTTTTATTTCTTTTTGTACCTTCAATTCAATTCATTCATACAAAAAATCGTAATAACTAAATTATAATTTATATAATATAATTGGAGGTTTCTAATGTAAAGTATCTAATATACCCCTTTTATTACCTCCTTTTATTCAATGAAATGATACCATTGTCCAAATTATGATAGATAATCTTCCCTATGGATTAGGATTTTCTATTTTATATTACTTCCTTAACGGATGGTCATAGAAGCATTATTATGAATAAATAATATTTAAAAGTTTTTATTATAACCTTATTAATGATTCATAACTAATATATATACATAATATTAAATAAAAAAACTAGAATTTAGCGGTTAGAAAATCCTCTAAATTAAACGAAAACTTATCATTAACATTTTATGTAATAAATCATCACCATGTCAAAAGAAAAATGATACATGAAACCATTTAAACTTATAAAAGTTCATTAATACTATTTCATTTAACATCTGGTATTTTATTTTCATTTTACAAGAAAATACAATATTATACACAAATTAAACAATCGTGAAAGAATGAAACAAACGTACTCAAAATCATAAAAATAATGAAATAATACTAATTAACTAGTTGTAAGATCTTATAAAAGTATCATAGAAGAAATTATAAAAATTATAATATTTATAAAATTATATAATAACATCATTTAAACATTAATAAATGACGTTAATTTCATAATACTTATGGGAATCATGAGTTAGGGGTTTCTCGTCTCACTTTTATTTTGTGATATATATTCGTTATTAACCACATATTTATTTTTTGTTATTTACATTCCTCCCATTTAACTATATTATCATTATTATAATTATATTAATGTTATTAAATTTTAATTTGATAATTATTTCTTTCATACAACATTTTACATTAATGATTACAATGCGGAAAGTGAATTTTTATCCCAATTTCCATTATTTGGGTTAAAAATATACTTCTTTGACTATGTCAGGACTTCATTATGTATACAATGACATTGAATTATATTAATTTTTTATTTCCCATTTTTAATTTTTATAGAAATTGAAAATATAGCATCATTTAATTTTATTAATTCTCACAACAATGATATGATATTTATATGCAACTTCCATTAAACAATTTTATTTTTTATGTTTTCCTAAAAAATAATTTTATCATCTGTGGCCGTCAATTCTAATTTTTTTACAATATGTTTTTTACTATTATATGATGATTTATTAAATATTTTTTTCTCATGTTTTACTTTATAAAATATGTTTTTAATAGATTAATTTTTTTCATTTTTTAAATTCGATTTATAGGAAATTTTTTAGAGAAATATATAAAAGGAATGTTTTTTCAAATTTTATGAAATGAGATACATTTCCACCTATCATGACTCCATAATTCCTTGAGGATTATTATACAATATAAAGAGGTTATTAAAAAAAATTGTTTTCTTTTATTATTTTGTGCCATTTAAATAATGGTTTCAAAATGGAATTCATATTTTCATTAAGAATTATTTCATGTGATCTTAAAAAAATAGTTTTTCTATATCAGATAATATTATTTGTGTTACTAATGTTTTAATTCTGTTATTATACAAGGGTAATATTCTTATTTTTTCTTAATGTTGGTTTCTGGTTATGATGACATGGTTTTTATAAATCTCGTAACATTTCAATCATATATTCTATGATGACATGTTTTTGAATACTACTTCATTCCATGATTTATGATATGGTGAATTATTGATTTTCTTATGGAATCCATATTTATTATTTTAATTATGTGGTAGGATGGACCTATATATCTCTCCAATACATTGGGTAAATGTGGATAACAGTTGAAGTAAATATGTTATGTTTGAGCATTCTTTCTTGTTCACAATTCTATGCATGGATCTGGTTTTCTGGTCTATATGTTTATGTATGGACATGGTTTTCATGTTAATGTGTTTAGGTATGGACCTCAATTACTTGTCCATAAGTATTTTTAGGTAGCTTTTTGTAATCAACATTAGTTTTTTCAGGGGTTTGATTTCATGTCCTCAAATTAATTAGTGAACCTGTTTCTATTTATAGATGTTCTCCATGTTATAACACTATTTGTATGCCACAATTATATATATTATACCAAAAATAATCTCTCATGGATCCTTTTCTCTTCTGATTCATGTACTATGAACATCTTTAACCTATTATATTACTTAAGATTACGATATTTGACATGCATGGTACAATTTTGTAATGCCATGTTCATGTTCTTATGCTCTTATGCTAATGTTATTACTGATACCTCCCTTGTTTACCCTTACTTTGTATCTGACTGAAAGTTAAATTTTTATTGAAACCATGTAAAGTACATACCCAACTTATGGAGGGAGGAAATGATGAAGACCAAGTGCATCACCTTCAAAAATAATCTTATAATCATTATGTATGGAACCCATGCTGGAGTACAAATCAACCATTCCTCAGACATACCTTTGTTAGAATGAGCGTTAGTTACACCATTTCCCTCCCTCAACATGTTATGAATAGAAGATCCTTGAGTAAAAATGGTCCTACATTTCATGAGGATATACACTAACTGCCATAGTAAATTACCATTTTATTAAATATCCCAACAAGAACTGTTTACTCGGACACCACTTCAGGTATCTGAATATTAAAGATCTTGTAAAGAGACAACCTGATGTCTATAGCGTTTTCCTTTGATCCTATATATGTTACTTCACCATAAAAATCACTAAAATCAAGAAAATAAGAACTCATTATATAACTTATAAGGTTTCACCCTCTTATAACCGCATCCATACAAGAGATGTTCACATTCAATTTACTACCGAAGCGAGGGGAATTCTGGCATACCCACCTCCCATGATGAATTACTTGGCCTCTGTGCATTAAATATTTAGGGATGATCATCCTAAATAATTATGTATCCATACTACTTTAATGATCTACCCTTCTCCAATACTAAAAACATAAAACACATCTAATGAAAGACGTGAGATCATTTTATGCCTTCTCTTGCCATGTTTTCACTTCTCATAGTGTCTATCAAGCCACCAAAAAAACCCATACCTCAAACCTTGAATTAAAACTCCTCTTATCCAAAACCTATAAACTATATTTCAATATTTTTTTTATTGATACCTAGTTCCCACTGATGTTCACAATTTACCTCAAGAATGCCAAAATCTATCTCTCCCATTCCCCCATGAAATACACATGTTCATCCTTTTTGTTTTGAGAGTATATAAAACATTAGAAATAGGATTCTAACACCACTCCCTTAATCTGAATATTATTCTACGTATGAATGACTTGGAGTTTTATTCTCCAAAAAAGAAAATTTAATTTTCTAGGGTTCGATTTGCACTATATTTTTATATTCTACTAATCTCCATTATACTACACATGGATCAGATTCATGTAATAACATCCGTAGAACTGCCCTGATCTTGATCTTACAAACCTACAATGGTCAGGTTCCTCCACCAGATTGATGGTATTTTAGTCTTCCTTCTACTCATAGGTGAGTATATCAGTTAGTATGAAGGATGTCTGGTGACCTCATTGAATGTGATTTTTGGCACTAGAAATCCTAGAAAAAAGAGCTCTTATCGTACCCATTGGTCAGTCCATAAGATGATATATCCACAACCGTAAATCCATCTCACATGATAATATAAACCCACTATATGATCTCTCATGCATCGACGAAGGCTAGACAACCTACTGTTGTGATCCTCACAAATCTGACCATCTTCCAAGTACCTATTCTTAATGAACATCACCCATAATGATGTTCCACTGAACTCCTCCCATTATAGTATATCATGAATGGCGTACATGCTTATAACCACATTTCACAGACTAATACCTCCCTCATCAACTGTATTGGATAGTCTTTTCCATGAAGACCGATGACATCATCATTCCTGGTTTCCATCCCTCAAAAAAGAGTTAATGATGTTCTCCAGCATGAGGATTGTCCCTTTGTGGATTTTGATAATGGATAGAACATACATTGGAATTGAATTCAGAACAGAGTTGATAATCATTATTCAACCACAAAATGAGATAAATTGACTCTTCCAGTTGCACTTCTTCCCATGATCCTATTCAAGATTTCATAAAAATGGGCCTTTTTACCCATTCCATTGATAATTGGAGCATCGAGGTAAGTCATTGGAAATTTTCATTGTTAAACACCCATCCATTCGTGAATATCATTACTCCACCTCGCATGACATTTTTTAGATATAATGATGTATCATTTCCTAAAATTGACCTTTTATCTGCTTAAAACCCTATATGTTGACATGATCTAGTTAAAGACATCCAATTATCTTATCCTACCCTTAGTAAAGACAAATATGTTATCAGAAAACATGATATGGGAAACCCAACTATCCCATGATTTGTTCTTAAAAGGTGTGATCCTTCCATCTACTAACCCCTTGTCAATGTTCATTGTGAGATCCCCCCTAAGCCAATATGGAGAGGCCATGAGACAAAAGGTATCATTTTCCCACTACCTGAACTGATGTGATGAAACCAAATACTTTCCCCATAAGAGAAATTGAAATCCATTGATAAGCTCATCGCTTGAAACACATACCACAAAACCATTCATGGAAACCAAATTTCCTCATTTATTTGATTAAAAATATCTATTATAATATTTAATAAGCATTATCCATATCCACTTTCACAATCATATTGGATCCATTTTTTTTTGTTTAGATTCTCCACCATTTATATCTCAATTTTGACAGCTTCTGGGATATATCGACCTTCCACAAATCCATGCGGCTCCTATGAAATAATCGTGGGTATCAACCTAAACTTTTTTGCTTGGTATTTATTTTTTATGTAATAAATATTGATCTATTAAGATTTAATATCATTGCATAAAAATAGCATGTCACTATAGGTCTGGAACCAGTTATACATCATTTGAATTTATTACATGAAATGGTTTTAGTGTATATTTCCATAAATTGATATAGTGAATATACCATTTACTTGGGAGAGGTTTGGGGGCATTGTTAAGTTTTAAACCACTTCCTCAACATGATCAAGGATATCTAAGAGACCAATTTTACTAGGTATCATATTATCTATATTCCCAAATATTATAACACGATTACATGGAGATATTTATAGGAATATATTGTCACTAACATCAAAAAATATATATTATTTATTATTATCTTTATAGATTTTCTATCAAATTTTTCATCATTCATATACCACATAATAGTTTGAATCTTATTTTTCTGTTATGGGAAAAGGTCAAGACTTATCTACTTCATCTTTCCTATTTCATTCTAGGATGTGGGAGTCCAAAATAACTTCCTATTTAGAGCCTCACATGGTTCCATCTAAATACTATAATGGAAAATATTTTTATATGATAACTCTACCAAGAGGAGGTGTTTCTCCCCATATCCTTGGAATTCCATTGAATAAGATCTTAGTGTATCCTCCAGAGTATTGTTTCTTTTCATAGATTGACCATCTATATGAGGGTGATAATATGCGTGGAAACTCAAATCTACTTCGAATGATTTCAGAATTATTATCCATAATCTTGTTTTAAACCTTAGATATTGATTAGATACAATGTAAAGTGGAAACCCTTGTAGTATTATGAGTTCTATTTTGTATATCATATAGATTTGGTCAAGATAGAAATATTATCTGATGGAGGTAAAATACACTAATTGTTTAAGGAAATTGACTATAATCCAAATAACATATTGATCGTTATATTTTATGGGGTGTCCCATTAAAAAGTCAATGGAATTTGATTCCCATTTCCATACCGGTCTGGGTAATAGTTGAAAAATAACCATAGACTTTTGGAATCTAGTAATAACTTTTTTTGTATTACAGTCATCAAGAAGTGTATTCCATGACTTAATGCTTCATTTTATCCCACCATATGTTTTTATATCTCTATACATATTTATACTACCTTGAAGAGTTATGAGAATCATCAAAAAACTTTTTATGTTGTTTATGTATTTTATTAGAAACAAATCTGATTTATGAACCTTATAAGTCCATATTAATAAAAAAGGTGATGTAGAATAGCCACTACCTTTTTCAATAGAAGTATATCTTCATTCTAATATTTTTTGATCATCTCAAGAACTTATGGTTGATAAATTAAGTAGGATATATTGGTTTTCCCCTTCCATTAGGAATTTAATATTTATACATTTTAAATACATGAGTATTGAATTTTTATAATTCTCATTATAGATAAGATAGATTGATCTTTCCTACTATAGTGATGAACTACATTGTTATTCATCTTATGATGGTAATGTATTGAGTAATCAGTTTTCATGGTATGTTTTTGCATCCCCTATGGAGTATGTTTAGATATTTTTGAGTGAATATATACTTTAAGAAATTAGGGTTAGTATTAATATCCCTCTTATCACCATAAAGATGATACCACAATGTTTTCCACTAAAAGACACCTATCACCAACTCTAGATCGTCTATTGCAAGGTATGATCATATGTACATAAATTTAATGGTGAATTAGAAATTATCATATCAGTTTTTATAATAGGTCCTCCAAAACCCCTCAATTAAAACTTATTATATATCACACACACTTCCCCAATATATGGTAGTGAAATATGTGGACTAATAACCAATATCATCTTAATCTCCTGAGATATTTCCTATAATTATGTGGTCCAAAAGGACTTCACTCGCTTCTCGGTTAAGTTGGTTAGTGGATGGGAAAATCAAGATATGTTTCTCAAAAAACACCAGTATTATCAAGATAATCCATGAGAATATATTATCTATATCACAGTGGTCGGTCTCAACCATTTATTAGTTACATCTATCATTTATATGTCCAGAGATATAACCTTAATAGTGATAACATGACCTATGAAGGACACAATTTGATACAAAAATTCACAGTTTCTGAACATGGAATTAAATTAGTTATTTTGAATGGTTTGAATCATAATTTCCAAATACTCATCAAGTTCTTAAATGATCATACAATATATGAGTATGTAATCAATAAATATATCCAAAAAATTATCATGTAAATTCAAAGAGATTCTATTTATCAAATCCATTAAGATATCCTGATAATTTCTAAGTCCAAATGGAATTAGAATAATGTAACAGTGTCTACAAATTTTGAGGAAAGCTATCTTGGGTATATATTCTATGATTACAATAAATTTATGAGATTGTAATCAAATATCAATATTTTAAAAAAATTGAACTCCTTAAAGTTGTTAAAAAAGTATATAAATTAAGGTAAGTAATATTTGTTATTCGTTTTGATCTATTTCTGTTCTCAATAGGTAATTAATTAGTTCATTTATATAGACTTATTTTTAATTAAAATAACACATGATCCTAATAGAGAATCACTCATGTATAGAAATACCTTATCCTGATTCTGTTAGAGTTTCTTCTATAATTATTGCAAATCAATAGTGTATATTCTCTAAAGAGTATTTGAAAAAAGTGTATCACTTGATATGAGATCTATAGTGTAAATACCCGGAATTTCCATGTAATTTTTTTTAAAAGATTTGAAATTTTTTTGAGTCCGCAGTTTCTTACGGCGCACGATTCCGAGGCACGGAGTGCCCAGAATGATCAGTCGAAGTTTCGCTAAGCATAAATTAATGCACGTAAGTTGTCTTCCTGAAAAAGTGGAATAACTCTTCAACGATTACTCAGATTAGAAATATGAGGGCACCGTTGTGCTCAATATGGAGTTTTTACCTTAGGCATGACTTAAGTTTAGTCGGCGTGGGCCTCCTATGAGAAATCCAGAAAATGGCATAACTGTAAATAAATAAAATAAAAAAATTGTTATTTTATTTTTCAAATTCTTATAACTGATAAATGGTAGCTCATATTAAAAATCTGAGACCTCCAATTAACTAGTGAGGGCTTGATTTATTTAAGAAGATATTAACTTTGGCCGGCGTGGGCCACTATAAAAAAGTTTGTTTTTTTGGAGCAAATAAAATAATTAAGCAAAAATTAATTTTTTGTAAATTTAATAACATCTAAACGGTAACTCGGATTGAAAATCCGAGAGTACCGTTGGGTTCGTTGAGGTGTGTTTCACCTAGGCAGAGCCTAATCATGACTGTAGTGGGTCGAGGGTGACTAATAATTTTTTTTCTGAAATGTTTTTCAGGTACGTTCAGTAAATGTGCGAGGGACGTTTCATATATTTCGAACCAGTGCTCGGAATTGAAATCTGAGGGCACCGTTGAACTCGTAGCGCTGATTTTCACTCAAGAAGACTTTCACCTCGACGATGGATGGTCGGGAATAAAAGTTAGTTTTAGGATTTTGTTATAAAAAAATAATAAAATAAATTGTAGCCACAATTTATCTTATTCCAGCTGCCATGTGAGTGCGGGTAGTTTGAACATCAACTTGGGAGTTGGTGGTGGGACCGCCACACCCTAACCTCCCATGAGAGGTTACGGTGGCGGGGCCTACCCGAACCCAACTTCCCATGTGAGGATAATTGAGGTGGGTACTACCCGAGTTGCAAAAACCTCCATATTAATGATAGGGGTCAGGACCACCCAACCCCTTTTGATGGCGGAGGATGAAACCTATCAACTCCCTCATAAATGAGGGAGAGACTCTTGAAATCCTCCACTATAATTGTTCCCACGCACACAAAATTAATTGTTCCAATTCACACAGAATTAATTTTTCCAAAGCACCGTATAGTTGCACCATCGTAAATTAATTGGCATGCCCCTTTTTAAATTAAGTAAAAGTATCGTTGGAATTTAGGGAGGTTCCTATTAAATGAACTGTCATAAATTTCAATGATCATCACCTACATTCCCCCCTCTTCTATATATATGGATCTTGGGAGGAAGATTTCGGACGGCTTCACCAAGCGACAAAGCCTTGGTAAAGTGCCGCGACTCCCAACACTTGGAGGATTACACTCTCCAACGAAGAACACGAAGAACAAAAAGAACGTCGACGACGCTCTTCTTCTCCGGCCTTCTTCCTCAGTCCCCCTTCGATGTGGGATGTGATACTCTGCCGTGGATTGACGACCATCTTTACACGATGTCAACGAACGACTACCGGAAAATCAAAGGTAGGGGTTTGTTTTATGTTGTTTAACAGTTAATCTTCTCTTGAAAAATCAACTTCATGAGCCACTTGCTATCGTTCTAACGTGGAGGGTTCGGGTTGAATGAACACGACCCGACCCCTCAATAACCATTATGGTTTTGAAACCTAGGATTGATGGTGAAGTAGCAGCGGCATGGAAGAGTGTTGACGATGAAGAAGACGGATAATAGAGCTCGTGCTACCCGCAGCCTCCGCGAACCGCGCCGCTGACAGGGCGGCGCCCGAATAGCCTACCCGCACGTTGCTTGACGTGCACCCCGGCCGAAACCGCAGCCAGCCCGGCTGCTGAAACCCTACCTGCGTGCCCCACGTGCTACTGGCACACCCCGCGCCTACCCGATGCCTGCCCGGCGGCCCCCGGTGCCCAGGCCGCCTGCACGGCGCCCAGGCCGACTGCCCATCACGCCCTATGCCCTTCCCGGCACACCTGCGGCCTGACCGCGCCCCGCAAAGCCCGTCGTTGGCCTCTCGGTCCGCGCATTCTGAGCTGTTCCACTCGCGGAGCCAGTCGAACCTACCACTGGCCTTCGGGCCGATACGGGTACGTGGCGGCTTCAGCCCGAGTTGTCCACGCAGTCCGCTGGGTCGGGCCCAGCGGACTGGGCCAAACATAGCGGGTTGACCCTGTAACACCCGAGACTTTTATGAGAAATATTTTGTTTTTATGTTATATAAATCATCAAAGTAATCATTCACTACACACAACACTTGCTTGGTTTTCTTTACACACAACCAAATCTTTCCTCGATAGCATGCGTCGTACGCAATACCGAGTTTCACTAAACAACGATATGCAATTAAAATAGTATTAAAACTAGCCGTTATGAATAGTAATAACCACCTTTTGAAATTTTGTAAATTTTATTTTTTAAAATGGACTTCATTATTGGATTCGGAATATAAAAATTATCTTAGGATGAGATTTTGGTACTTTTCAGATAACTTTCATATTATGGTGAATAGTGAAAATTACTAAATTTTAATTAAAAACAACTTTTTTAATTGAAATAATTAATAGTGGTAAGTTATTAATTTTAGTGGTTTTAAAGTATATTTAGAATATATTTTTAAAATTTAATACAATTTTATTCATTGGATGTAATTTCACTTTTAAACCAGACATAAACAAGTGTCAATCTTTTGATAGTTATTATCTCTTAAAAACACGCTATATTTTAATTAAAAAAAAACATTTTTCACCGCAAAACTTTATATGGTTAAATTATAATATTGATTGTTTTTAAAGTATAAATAGAATATGTTTTTACCATTTAATATAATTTATGTCATTAGCATAAATTTTAAATTTAATTCATAGGTAAAAACATTTCAATCTTTGGCAATGTTTTAACTTTTAAAACCTGTTTGCTCAACAACGGGATTAATTTTAAATTAATTACTGCAACTTCTGTGGTTTGAATTTTGAAAAATGGATTCCATATTTGGAATCAGTGGGTCTAAATTATGTTAATAGGTTACTTTTTTTGATATTATGAATAGTAACTACGGTAAATTTTTTTATTTACTACGGTTAAAGGTAAATAGGGTAATTCAAGGTTAAAAAAATATTATAATAATTCAAAATTACCTTGACACTTGTCCTAACCTTATTTGATGAGTATTCTCCGACAATGGAAATCCTTGGGTCAATTTTGGGACCCAATTGAGCCACTTGGTAGTGACAATGACAATTTGGATTAATTAATTTAATGTAAAGACAAAATAGACATTAACAAAAATCTTTTAGTAATTAATTTTTATAAGGGGTTATATAAATTATATATTTGACTATAAATATTCATTAGAAAGCTAATAATATTTCCTACATAATGATATTTTGTTTATAATTTTTAGACACCAAATAAATTAAATTATTTATGACACAATAAGGATGAAATCTTTACCTCATTAATAAATGATTTAAATAAATAAGATTATAATGATTAAAATATTTTCCAAAACATGTCCAATTATAATTGGATGATATTATTTCGACCATGAGTCATCTTATATTCATCATTAATGATTTTTGGACCTTTTGAAACCGAATATAAGTTTATAATAAAATAATATTTCCACACTTTCCAAAGGTGCCCCTCTCCTCCCTTATAAAAGGGAGCCTCCTCCCTCTCTTACTCACACCAATTTGAGCATTCAATCCTAGCCAACCCCTGCACATTTCACTTCCCCACTTCCTTAGAAACCTACTATAGGTACTGGTCTTATCAAAAGACCAACTCTAGTGCCTTAAGAGAATGTTTAAAGGAGGCACTTTGAGAAAGAGGTAATACCTTCTACCGTTTTCTTGAGGTTCCATTCTTCTTCTACTCCCTCTTCATTAGTTGTTTCATTATGAGGTAATAACGTCAGTATCACTCATATACTGAAATATTATTATAAATATGAAACAACCCTAGTTCACCTCTTATCCATCCTACGGAAAACGAAATCACCGCGCGTGCGTACGTACGGAATACCGTCTCCACGCCGTGGTGTAATCTATTTTCCACCACCACCTTACTTGGATGTGTATAAGGGTGAAAGTAATGAATATATATGATTATTGTAAAGTGGTATTGATTCTGAAATAGTATACATACACTCCAATACAATTCCACGATCATGAGAATGATATCATCGCTCGTGCGTACGTACGGAATACCGTCTCCACGATGTGACGCGATTCGTTCTACATGATCTTCATTGCATAATTATTATATAATTGAATTGAATGAATGAATATGATATATATTACACTATTACCATTCTGGAAATGAGGTATCTATAACCTAAAGAGAATAATAATAATTTATTCGACCAAACACGCATAAGAAAAAAAGTAATAAACACCAGAATAACAAATAGTAATGAAATATTACTAATAAGAAGCTACAAATATGGCCATATATGATATCATAACAATATGTATTATTCTGGAATATGTCAATAACATTATTTAAATCATATAACAGAGGTTTGGACACTTACGAAGCAAATCGGACCTAAGGTAAGGAAAATATCACAATCTCATTTTTATCCGAGATTGTTTATACTTTGGTATTTACTAGGGTGTATTTTATCATCCCCATCCATGTTTCCTCAATATGTAATATTATTTCCTTCCACCTACAATTGTTTAAATCCATTTTTACCCTTTGTTGAGTTTATAGTAAAATATATGAAAGGAATCTTTTGTCATGTTTCGTACGAGGTACTTTTTGACATTTCCGACAAAAGTACGAGAAGAATGTTTTTTTAACTTATACGGCATGAATGGATTTTTAAAAAATTATTTAAAAGAAGCATCCTTTACAAGTTTTCAAGCTTATTTTTAATCAACTTCTTTTAGTTTAAAATTGTATGACATGTTAAGAAAGGAAAATGTTTTTGAAGTAGAAAGGATATTTTCCTCAAGAATGGAGTTCAAGTGTTTTATCAAAATTATTTTCCATCTAAGATAATATAGGGTTCTGTTTCTATCCCTAATATTACATTGATTTGATTATGTTGTGATGGAATTATTTTTATGAATTATTTTATCTTATATGAATTGTTTTATGATGTCATGTTGTTTAAGAATCCCATTTTTATTACATGGGTTATGCAATGATGTATGATTTATGATTTTGTGGCACACATAAGAATGGTATAATTATAAGATTGGTGGGACCTATATCTCTATCCAATGCATTGGGTGAAGATTTTATATCTCATGAGATAGACATGGCTGGAACGGCAGATGCATTAAGTCGACAAGACCATGCCAGTTTATCCATGATGAGGATCACAAAAGATCCAATATTTATGGATTTACAAAGGATGGATCTTGGAATTATAATGGAAGGGGGAACATCGTATCTTTCTCAAATGAATGTTAAAGCATCTATACATGTGAAGAGTAAAGAGGCGCCGAAAGAAGATATAGAGTTACAAAAGAAGGCGAGAAATAATCCTGAATTCAACCTTGATTGTGATGGGACAATAAAGTTCATGAATTAGGTTTGTGTTCCTCCCGTCCCCAAATTAAAGAAGGAGTTGCTGAATATGTCTCTCGATGCTTGGTTTGTCAGCAAGTTAAAGATGAGAGACAGAAGTCTAAGGGGATGTTTCAACCATTACCCATACCCGAATGGAAATGGGAAAACATCACTATGGACTTTGTCACAGGACTTCCTAAAACATCCAAAGGCAATAATTCTATCTGGGTCAATGTTGATCGTCTTACAAAGTCAGCACACTTCATTGCTATTAGAGAGGATTTCTCTCCGGATCAGCTTGCCAGGATATATGTAAAGGGAGTGGTAAGATTTCATGGAGTACCACTTTCTATTATATCTGATCGGGATCTGAAATTTAGCTCGAAATTCTAGCAATGTCTTCAGCATACTCTGGATACAAAGTTGAGTTTCAGCACTGCTTATCATCCTCAGACAGACGGTCAGTCTGAGAGAACAATTAAAACTATAGAAGATATGTCGAGAGCATGCTCTATGGATTTCAAATGTGGTTGGGATAAACACCTACCTTTGGTGTAATTTTCTTATAATAATAGCTTTAACTCCAGTATTCATATGGATCCTTATGAAGCTCTCTATGGAAAGAAATGCAGGACTCTAACTTGCTGGGATGAAGTCGGGGAAAGAAAGGTATTAGGACCTGATCTTGTTGATGAGATGGCAGAAAATGTCCCATCTATTCAATAACACATAAGAGCAGTTCAGAGCCGACAGAAAAGTTATGCCGACAACTGAAGAAAAGACCTAGAGTTTGAAGTGGGTGATAAAGTGTTCTTACGAATATCCCCCTGGAAGAGGGTCATGAGATTTGGAAGGAAGGGAATGTTGAGCCCTAGGTATATCGGTCCTTTCCAAATACTGGATCTTGTTGGGAAGGTAGCTTACCGATTGGAACTTCCACCAAATCTCTCTCAAGTTCACGATGTGTTCCATGTATCTCTCCTGAGAAAGTACATACCTGATTCTTCACATGTACTCAGATCAGAAGTTATACCGCTCAAGCAAGATCTTTCTTATGAAAAACAACCGATAGAGATTCTGGATCGTAGCGAAAAAGTCCTACAGAACAATACCACTCGCTTGGTGAAATTATTATGGAGGAACCTCCAATTAGAAGAAGCTATGTGGGAGCTTGAGGATATGATGAGGGGGAGGTATCCTCATCTTTTTGTTACAAAGTGACGAATTTCGATGGCGAAATTAATTTTAAGGGAGGTAGAATGTAACACCCGAGACTTTTATGAGAAATATTTTGTTTTTATGTTATATAAATCATCAAAGGAATATTTCAATACACACAACACTAGCTTGGTTTTCTTTACACACAACCGCGGCCTTCCTCGATAGCTTGTGTCGTACGCAATACCGAGTTTCACTAAACAACGACATGCTATTGAAATATTATTAAAACTAGCCGTTATGAATAGTAATAACCACTTTCTGAAATTTTGTAAATTTTATTTTTTAAAATGGACTTCAGTTTTGGATTCCAAATATCGAAATTAGATTAGGATGAAATTTTGGTACTTTTCGGAAAACTTTCATATTCTCATGAATAGTGAAAATTACTAAATTTTAATTAAAAACAACTTATTTTATCGAAATAATTAATACTGATAAATTGTTAATTTGAGTGGTTTTAAAGTATATTTATAATATATTTTTACAATTTAACACAATTTTGTTCATTGGATGTAATTTCACATTTAAACCAGACATAAACAAGTGTCAATCTTTTGATAGTTATTATCTCTTAAAAACACGCTATATTTTAATTAAAAACAACTTTTTTCATCGCAAAATATTATATAGTTAAATTATAATATTTATTGTTTTTAAAGTATAAATAGAATATATTTTTACCATTTAATATAATTAATTTCATTATCATTAATTTTACATTGAATTCATAGGTAAAAACATTTCAATCTTTGACAATGTCTTAACTTTTAAAACCTGTTTGCTTAACAACGAGATTAATTTTAAAATAATTACTGCAACTTCAGTGTTTTGAATTTTTAAAAATGGATTCCATATTTTTAATTATTGGGTCTAAATTATGTTAATAGTTTACTTTTATTTTTTTGATATTATGAATAGTAAATACAGTAATTTTTTTTATTTACTACGGTTAAAGGTAAATAGGGTAATTCAAGGTTAAAACAATATTATAATAATTTAAAATTACCTTGACACTTGTCCTATCCTTATTGGATGAGTTTTGGCCGACCATGGGCATCCTTGGGTCGATTTTGGGACTCCATTGAGCCACTTGGAAGTGACAATGACAATTTGAATTAATTAATTTAATTTAAGACAAAATTGACATTACCACAAATCTTTTAGTAATTAATTTTTATAAGGGGTTATATAAATTATATTTTCGACTAAAAATATTCATTAGAAATCTAAAATGATTTCCTACATAATGATATTTTTTTATAATTTTTAGACACCAAATAAATTAAATTATTTATGACACAATAATGATGAAATATTTACCTCATTAATAAATGATTTAAATAAATAAGATTATAATGGTTAAAATATTTTGCAAAATATGTCCAATTCTGATTGGATGATTTTATTTCGACCATGAGTCATATTATCTTCATCTTTAATGATTTTTGGACATTTTGAAACCGAAGATAAGTTTATAATAAAATAATATTTCCACACTTTCCAAAGGTGCCCCTCTCCTCCCTTATAAAAGGGCACCTCTTCCCTCTCTTACTCACACCAATTTGAGCCTTCAAGCTTGACCAAACCCTGCTCATTTCACTTCCCCACTTCCATAGAAACCTACTAGAGGTACTGGTCTTATCAAAAGACCAACTCCAGTGCCTTAAGAGAAAGTTTAAAGGAGGCACTTCGAGAAAGAGGTAATACCTTCTACCGTTTTATTCAAGTTACATTATTCATATACTCCCTCTTATTTAGTTGTTTAATTATGAGGTAATAACATCAGTATCACTCATATAATGATATTTTATTATAAATATGAAATAACCATAGTTCACCTCTTATCCATCCTACGGAAAACGAAATCACCGCGCGTGCGTACGTACGGAATACCGTCTCCACGCCGTGGTGTAATCTATTATCCACCACCACCTTACTTGGATGGGTATAAGGGTGAAAGTAATGAATATATATGATTATTGTAAAGTGGTATTGATTCTGAAATAGTATACATACACACCAATACAATTCCACGATCATGGGAACGATATCATCGCTCGTTGGTACGTACGGAATACCGTCTCCACGATGTGATGTGATTCGTTCTACATGATCTTCATTGAATAATGATTATATAAATGTATGTAATTAATGAATATGATATATATTACACTAATACCATTCTGGAAATGAGGTATCTATAACCTAAAGAGAATAATAATAATTTATTCGACAAAACACGCATAAGAACAAAAAGTAATAAACACCCAAATAACAAGTACTAATGAAATATTACTAATAAGAAGCTATGAATATGACCATATATGATATCATAACAATAAGTATGATTCTGGAATAAGTCAATAACATTATTTAAATAATTATATAGGAGGTTTGGACACTTACGAAGCAAATCAGGCCTAAGGTAAGGGAAATATCACAATCTCATTTTTATCTGAGATTGTTTATACTTTGGTATTTACTGGGGTGTATTTTATCATCCCCATCCATGTTTCCTCAATATGTAATATTATTTCCATCCACCTACAATTGTTTAAATCCATTATTACCCTTTTTTGAGTTTATAGTAAAAGATATGAAAGGAATCGTTTGTCATTTTTCGTACGAGGTACTTTTTGACTTTTCCGACAAAAGTACGAGAAGAATGTTTTTTTAACTTATATGGAATGAATGGATTTTTAAAACATTATTTCGAAGAAGCTTCCTTTAAAAGTTTTCAAGTTTATTTTTAATCAACTTCTTTTAGTTTAAAATTGTATGACATGTTAAGAAAGGAAAATGTTTTTGATGTAGAAAGGATATTTTCCACAAGAATGGAGTTCAAGTGTTTTATCAAAATTATTTCCCATCTAAGATTATATTGGGTTCTTTTTCTATCCCTAATATTACATTGATTTGATTATGTTGTGATGGAATTATTTTTATGAATTCCTTTATCTTATATGAATTGTTTTATGATGTCATGTGGTTTAAGCATCCCATTTTTATTACATGGGTTCTGCAATGGTGTATGATTTATGATTTTGTGGTACACATAAGAATGGTATCATTATGAGATGGGTGGGACCTATATCTCCCTCAAATTCATTGGGTAAAGATTTTATATATCATGAGATAGACATGGCTGGAACGACAGGTTAAATCGGTTCAGTGAAATAGGACTGAAACGAGGAGTGAACTCGATTCAGAAATGGACTTTGTCCACTAAGATAGTCTTGGCAATGAGTCCTGACTAATAAGAAATGATTCTCTATGATTATGTGTGTATTCCAAAATGTTTCCTATTTTAAGTTATTATTATTGTGATTTCATTTCACTACTATGATTTATCCCATGTTATGAAATTATGCTCACTTTTGCAGGTTAAGATTTCAAAAATGTTATGTTCTTATGAATATGATGTGATTGATATATATTTTGTTTACCCTTACTGAGCATTTGAGCTCAACATTTTGTATGTTTTCTTTCCCCAGGTCAGGAAGAAGGTTATTATGTAAGATATGCCAAAAGGGACTATAGTTATGATGAAATAAATGGGAGACAGTGTAGATGCTTTATGAACCAGTTGTTTATGTTTCCCAGTTTCTAAAGACACTATACCTATATGGTCCTTTCATGGTTTTGTTATATGTTGTAATAAGTTTACTTAAATTTTAAAGTAATAACAATGTATGTAAAGTATGGGTCATTATAGACCCACCCAACGGGCTGTGTCAGACCCAACAAGTCGAACCGGGTCGACCCAGACAGGGTGGGGCCGAGTCGGTCCGACCGGGTCGGATCGGACCTGGGCCCACTAATGAGCCATTGCTTACATTGGCCATATCATTGGCACCAAACGTCAGTTTGATGAACCATCAGTGGTGCAAGTAATCTCATTGAGAAATGGTCCCTTGAAAATACCACATGGAAGTTCAGGGTATATTTGAGATACGATCGGATTTGTTCGTACGTGAAACCAACCAGGCCCTCAGGACTAAAAGGCTAATAACTCACAGACCGGGCGTCCGATTGATGTTCCATCTATTGCGTTGAGACCCCTATGACAGGGCAGATCTTTGAGATACTTTTTCGTGGGAGTTCATGACACTTGAAGTATCATATTGTAGCTCGAGGAGTGGACCCTCCCGAAAATGAGTGAGCATACTATGGGGACCTAGTAGCTGGTTGAGACATGATGACTGCTTGTCCGATTCGTTTCGGAGTGACTTGACTAGCACAGTAGGGAGCGCTATTGTGTGAGGTGACAGACCCATGGCAGAGGAGCGCTACATTGTGAGGTGGCATACCCACAATACTCGACAGGAGGATTACCTCTGTAGGATATTAGGGTGAGCACTACTGTGTGAGGCGGTAGAGCCATGAAGGGGAGTGCTACTGTGTGAGGTAGCAGACCCGTGGTACTCAACAGGAGAAGTACCTCAATAGTCTAAGGTTAGTGAGTAGCACCTCGGTGTCACAACAGGACCAATGTACTCGACATATGTGGATTTCTCCTGCCGCTGTGGTTTCGTTAATGAAAATCTTAGTTTGAGCTGAGTCAATAACCTTGGTGTTTTCCTCTTGATTGAGATGGGTTACTGGATAACATAGATATATGGATAGGAATATACCTAAGTAATGGTTATTTGTTGAAATCATACTTTGTGGTTTATCCTTTCTGGATTTGTGAGACCTTGAGGGTCTCAGGGTCCCTACTGAGTATCGTTATACTCACCCCTACACGGGCTATGACCGCACCTCACTGTGTTGGATGCAGACGACAGTCAGCGCTGACGGAGGCTGAGAGTGCCAGGATTGGACGGTTCCTGGAGGAGAACCTAACAACGTATCTGTACACTGTGGAGTGTGACAGAAATGGAGTGCTGAGGTGTCCATATGTACCTACCCTTCAGGTAGGAACCCCAGAGGAAGATCTTGGAGCATCTTTCATCTCTCAGCTATTTGTACCATTTTTAGTTGTACTTGTTTTTTGTTGTATTTTTAATTTACAGTGGGGCTTGTATTTCTGGACCCTTTACTTTTCAGCACTACTTTTGCATAAAGTATTTACTTAGTGTATGCTTCCTCTTGTACTCTAGTTGTGTGTGTTTACATTTTATAAAGGCAATGCCTTCCCAGTTTTAGGGAATTACATCTTTAGTGCTAGTCGCCATCCACTGTCCTATGGAAGGGGGGCTTGGGGTAGTCATGATACGGGCCTCAGGGGATGGTTCATGACAAATTGGTATTAGGGGAGTCTCTTCAGCCACAGAACATAGGACTCTGATATTTTCTTTCTCTAAAACAATTTTGTTAAGGGTACTAAGTGTGGTTTTCCGTTCAGGGAGTCCAGTGTTGGTGCGGCAGCCGACGTATCTATACACCAGGACTTTGACTACTGATTTCTGACTTAGTACACGAAAACACTGATTGCATTTGTGTTTTCAAATTTTTTTCTTTAAGTCACCTCAAACCATGTCAGTTCACTAGGTACAAACTTTTGACCATGTCGCATCAGTTCAGGATGCCTCCACGTAGACATCCAGTTAGAGTTTTGAGAGAGTACCCGATGACGGACCACTGAGCGACGAGGCTCCGGTGTAGGGCCCTCTTTCTATGTTGGCACCTTTGGGTTGTGTACCAGCAGAACCACCACCCATTCGTCAGCATATGCCACTAGCCGCACTGGAGGAAGTTTCACGCGAAATGAGTGCATTTCACGTGTTCCAGCGGCAGAGGCCTCCAAGGATTCAAGGCGAGACAGATTCCCAGGCAGCAGAGGTCTAACTGGAAGAGATTTCTAGTGTTTTCCAGTGAGTGACCAAGAGGTTGGTCTACATAGTGATTAGACTTCTCTACGTGGAACATTACCAGAGATAGTACCTTCGGGTAGTGTGTCAGCTATATCACTACCTGTTGGTCTGCAGTTGCAAACGGTGGTACTGGTAGAGGACACTTGTAGGATTAGTGCCTTACACATGTATCAACATCAGATACCCCTCATGTTTTGAGGAGAGTCCTACTGACAGGATGCTAACGAATGGCTTGAGGAATAGGCTGAGAGTTCTCTAGAACTTCTACAGCTTCAGTAGGATGACGTGTCGGTAGTTGAGTATTTTTTTGAGGCATACCGATCATTCCTGATACATGATGAATATGGTGAGATCAGTGCTTCAGGGGTCAAACCTCTAGGCGAGGAGTGTTTAAAGGACATCGGATCCATCACTTTCTGTTTCCTCTGTGCATTCCTACCTATGTTATGATTCTAGAGAGAACCTTTGTGGTTGAATTATTTTTGGCTGAGCAGATACAACCATTGAATGTTAGTTGCGGGAAAGAAAGAAACTATCCCCAGTCTCAGAGACTTGGGCGTGTAAAATATTTCAGAAAGAGGATGTAACAGGGACAAATGAATCTGCAGGGTATCATACGTGGAAGCAGAGCTAGGAGAGCAGCATGAGGTGGTGTACATGTTGACATTTTACAACCACCCACCATTGTAGTCCCCACCAGGATCAGGGAGATTGAGGGAAGAGGAAGAGAATCAATGCATGCAGTCAAGGAGTGTTACCCAAAGGCCTCTAGGAATATTTCTAGATACGGACAATGTCTACTACAAGCTGATGTATCAATAGACATATGTACCAATCATTCCTTCCTTCCATGAATTTTGTCCCAGACCTAGAGTTTCTGGTTAAACCGTTGAATTGACCCTCAAATCTAGAGATACCTTTTGGAAGATACTCGATAATCACACTTACACTGATGGTATGATATGAACCTTGAGAAGAGAGTTTCAATTGGAACCTCTTGGTGGCAGCATCAAAGCCTTACGACATTATTTTGGGTATGGGCTGGGAAACAACAGTTCATACACAGATTGACTGTATTAGGAAAAAAGGTTGTGGTTTATCTACAACGTTGAGATGAGGTTTTCCTTATTCAGAGAAAAAGGAAACCTAGGAAGAACAGGTTAAACTCATGCATAGGAGGCTGCAGCTGATCACTCTTGAGTCGGCCAACCCTACCCTCGTGGTAGCAGAAGTTTTGAGTTTTCAGTTCCTCCAGGACTATGACTTAGAGATACTCTATACTCCTGGGAAGGGGAATGTTGTTTTGGATGTGCTCAGTAGGAGGACTGGTATACAGCTTCTAGACGAGGATATAGAGCAGTTGGCTTCCGTATAGATATACTTCATGGATTGGGATGGAGAAGCCATTCTACAATCTCTTAAAGTCACTCCCCCACTTTATCGGCGAGTTAGGGAGGCACAACATGGAGACGCTGACTGGATGACATGACATGCTCAGATACTCACACGGTAGGAACCTGATGGATTTTCTGAAGGCGGGGAGCATGTCATCCTATTCAGAGGACGTACTATCGTACCGGTTTCACTTCATGAGGAAGTGTTGAGGGAGTTCCACACATCTCCTCTAGCGGTACATCCAGGTGTGGGGAAGATGTACCAGGACCTTCGACGACAGCACTAGTGGCCTGTTATGATGAAGGTGGTAGTAGAGTTTCTCTCCTGATGACTCATTTTTCAACAAGTGAAGTCAAGGCACCAGGTACCAGCAGGCTTGGTTCATCCCTTAGAGGTCCTAGAGTGGAAATGGGATAAAATATCTATGGATTTCGTGATAGGTCTTCCACGTACATCTAGGAGTAACGACTTTATTTGGGTGATCATGGACTGACTCACCATGTCATCCCACTTCTTACTGACAAATGATGGTATGGGATACTAGAGAGAATGTACAATTTATGCAGGAGCGGATGAAGACTACATAGAGCAGGCATATGTCATATGCTGACCGAGACCTCTGGAGTTCGAGGATGGAGACAACGTCTTTCTATGGGTCTCACCTCAATGAGGTCTACAGATATTTTTCCAAGTTGAAAAGTTATCTCTGAGATTCATCGGACCTTCCAGGTCCTCAGTAGGGTAGGTGAGTTAGCTTACCACATAGCTCTTCCACCTCAGTTGCACGAGGTGCACGACGTCTTCTACGTATCTCAACCGAGGAGATGCATGCATGAACCTTCCCACATCATCGACCATGGGGAGCTGGACATCAATGACTGGGCGACTTTAACAGAGGTTCTAGTAGAAATTGTGGATCGACTAGAGCGGGTCCTATGTGGGTAGTTGAAACCTCTGGTGCGCATTCGCTGGCAGCATAGGAACCTCCAGGTGAGCACATGGGAGCGGGAGGCTCAGATCCATATTCAGTGACCCCACTTGTTTCCTTAGTTCGAGTCGTATCTTACACGGATGTGAAGACCTAAGGTGGGGAGAATGTAAAGGCCCAGAATTTCCATCCAATTTTTTTCAAATATTTGTAAATTTAACGAGTCTGCAGTTTCTGACAGTGCGCGATTCTGAGGCCCGGAGTGCCCAGAATGATCCGTCGAAGTTTTGTTAAGCTTAAATTAATGTGTGTAAGAATTTTTCCTAAAAAAGTGGAATAATTATTAAAAGGTTACTTGGATCAAAAATCCGAGGGAACCGTTGAGCTTAGGATAGCGGGTTTACCCTAGGGGTGACTAATGTTTAGTCGGCGCGGGCCTCTTGTGAGAAATCCCGAAAATTGAATAACCGTAAATAAAATAATTAAACAGTGTTATTTTATTTTTCAAATTCTTATAACTGAAAAACAATAGCTCAGATTAAAAATCTAAGACCACTTTTGAACTCACGAGGGATTGATTTATTTAAGTTGATACTAACTTTGGCCGGCGCGGGCAACCTTAAAAACATAGTTTTTGACCGCAAATAAAATAATTAAGTGAAACTTATTTTATTGTAAAATTAATAACTTTTAAATGGTAACTCGGATTGAAAATCCGAGAGTACCGTTGGGTTCGTTGAGGTGTGTTTCCACTAGGTAGAGCCTAGCCTTGACCACAGTGGGATGATGGTGATTGATAATTATTTTCTGAACTTTTTTTTCGGGTACGTCCAGTAAACATGCGAGCGATGTTTCATATCATTTGAACTGGTGCTTGGAATTGAAATTAGAGGGCACCGTTGGACTCACAGTGCTAGTTTTCACTTAATATGAAATTCACCTCGACGATGTATGGTCAGGAATAAACGTTATTTTTTGAATTTTTATGTAAAATAATAATAAAATAAAGTGTAGCCACACTTTATCTTATTCCATCCACCAATTGAGTGCGGGTAGTTGGAAACTCCAAATGGGAGTTGGTGGTGGGACCGCCACACCATAACCTTCCCTGAGAGGTTACAGTGGTGGGGCCTACCCGAACCCAACCTCCCATGTGAGGTTAATTGAGGGGGGGACCACCCGAGTCGCAAAAACCTCCCTATTAATGATAGTGGTGGGGGACCAAAAACCCATATTGATGGTGGAGGATGAAACCTCTCAACTCCCTCATAAATGAGGGAGAGCCTCTTGGCCTCCTCCACCATAACTGTGCCAACACACACAAAATTAATTGTTCCAATGCACACACACTTAATTTTGCCAATGCACCGTATCGTTGCGCCAACATAAATTAATTGGAATTCCCCTTTTTAAACTAAGTAACATTATCATGGGAATTTAGGAATGTTCCTAATAAATGAACTGTCCTAAATTACAATGATTGTTAACTACCTTTACATTATTCTATATATATGGAGCTTGGGAGGAAGATTTGGGAAGGCTTCACCAAGCGACGAAGCTCTGGTAAAGTGCTGTGATGCCCAACACGTGGAGGATTACACTCTCCTACGAAGAACTCGAAGAATGCAAAGAACACCGATGACGCTCTTCTTCTCTGGCCTTCTTCCACGGACCCCCTACAACGTGGGACGTGATCCCCTACCAAGGATTGGCTGCCATCCTTCTGCGACGTTAATGAATTACTACCGAAAAATCAATGGTAGGGGTGTATTTTAAGTTGTTTAACCGTTAATATTATCTCGTTAAATCAACTTCATGAGCCGCTTGATATCATTTTAACGTGGAGGGTTCAGGTTGAATGAAAAAAACCCGACCCCTCCACAAAAGTTTTTATTTTTTAGAACCTTGTATCGACGATGAAGTAGCAGCGGGATGGAAATTTGGCGATGACGATGAATAGAGGTCACGCTACCTGCGACCTCCGTGAACCGTGCCGCCGGCCGAGCGGCGCCCGACCAGTCAACATGCGCGCTTGCCGGCGTGTGCCCCGGCTGAAACCACCGCCCGCTCGGCTGCCAGCACCCTGCACGTGCACCCCGCGCGCGGCTGGCGAGCCCCGCACCTGCTCGGTGCCCAGGCCGCCGTTACGGTGCCTGCTCGGCGCCCCCTGGTGCCTAGGCCGCCTGCCCGGCACCAAGGCCGATAACCCAGCACACCCCACGTCCTTCTCGACACACCCATGACCTGCCTACACACATCGTGTCTTGCCGTTGGCCTCTAAGACCGAGCTGCTTGAGTCGTTCCCCTCTTAGTGCTCGTCGAACCTGCCACGGGCCTTCGGGCCGAGACGCCTAGTTGTTGACTTCTGCCCGATTTTTCCACACAGTCTGCGGGGCCAGGCCCCGCGGACTGGGCCAAACATAGGTGAGCTGACCCGCCCAATGGGCCGAGTTAGACCCAGTAAGTCTGACTAGGTCGACCCCGACTTGGTTGTGCCGTGTCGGTTCGACCGGGTCGGATCAGACCCGGGCGCCCTAATGACCCATTGCCTACTTTGGCCATATCTTTGGCACCAAACGTCCGTTTGAAGAAATGTCAGTTGCGATGGAAATCCCATTGAGAAATAGTCCCTTGAAAATACCCCATGGGAGTTCGGGGTTTAGTTGAGATACGGTCGGTATGGTTCGTACTCGAAACCAACCCCCCCCCCCCCCCCCCCCCCCCGTGACTAAGAGGCTAATAACTCACAGACCGGGCATCCGATTGACGCGTCGTTTATTTCATTGAGACCCTTATGACATGGAGGACCTTTGAGATACTTCTTCATGGGAAATTATGACAATTAGAGTATCGGCTTGTAGCTCATTGAGCAGACCCTCCCGGAGACGAGCGACCAGACTACGGAGACCTAGTAGCTGGCTGAGACCTGATGACTGCTTGTCCGATTTGTTTCGGAGTGACTTGACTAGTAAAGTGGGGAGCGCTACTGTGTGAGGCGATAGACCCAGGGCAGAGGAGCCCTACTGTGTGAGGAAGAAGACCTGTGGTACACCATAGGAGGAGTACCTTTGTAGGCTATTAGGGGGAGCTCTACAGTGTGAGGCAGCATACCCATGGCGTGGAGCGCTATAGTGTGAGGCATCAGACCTGTTGTACTCAACAAGAGGAGTACCTCCGCAGTCTAAGGTTAGTGAATAACTCCTTCGAGTCGGAACTGGAACATTTTACTCGATAGATGAGGAGTTCACTAGATTCCATGGTTTCGTTAATGAAAATCTTGGTTTGAGCAGAGTCAATGACCTTTGTGTTTTCCTAATGATTGAGCTGGGTTACATGATAACTTAGGTATATGTATGGGCATAAACCTATGTAATGGTTATCTGTGGAAATAATAATTTTTGGTTTATCCTAGATGGATTTGTGAGATCTTGAGAGTCTCGGGATCCCTACTGAGTATCTTTATACTCACCCCTGTACGGGCTATGCCCACACCTCATTATGTTAGATGCAGACGACGGACAGTGCTGACGGAGGCCGAGGGCACCAGGACTGGACGGTACCTAGAGGAGGACCTTACGATGTATCAGTACACTGTGGAGTCTGAAAGATGTGGAGTGCTAAGGAGGCCATCTGTACCTATACATTTGGTAGGAATCCCGGAGGATGCTCTAGGAGCTTCTTTCATCTTTCAGATGTCTGTCCCTTTTTTAGTTGTACTTGTTTTCAGTTGTATTTGTACTTTACAGTTGGGCATGTATACAGTTTTTACTACTTTATATGATCTCTATTGAAACCCTAATGTCATGTTTTATAGTAACTAAATTTAAATAATACATAAATACAAAAAAATCTAATACAATAGTCATATCGATGATATTGATTTTCTTCCCAACCATCTGAGATAAATACCCTCTTTTAATTGGGAAAAATACACATGAAATGGACAAAACATCCATTATAAGTTCATATTTATCCACACACTGATAGAATTTTTTTTTTGGAAAATAAAATGTGATATCCTTTCCCAATAAAATTCCAATGGATTAATGTAGTGATATAATCAATGCTAAAAATCAACTCAAATTCCACTAAAGGAGGAATAATAATATTTCCATAGGAATCATTATTACAAATGTAAACTTGATATCCTTAAATCTGTAATAGTTTATTGGTGTTCATTAACCATCCTAATAAAGTTTCGAGATCAATATATAATAGACCATTCTTTAAAATAGTGGTTATACACTACAATAAGGTATTCAGTTGGATAATATACAACTTTCCCATATATAAGATATTGAATTCCTTGAATTTATTTTACTATATTCCAATAATTTCTACACAGATAAAATCTTCCCCTTTATTTGAGAGATTATCCTTGTTACATATTCTAACATTCTTGAAATAAATTAAATTATTCATTATTTCGATTACAATCATTTCCACCAAAATTTTCATAAAAGTCAATTATCCTCTTATTTAATATCTTATAAAAATAACATGTTTTTATGTTGTCAATCATATATCATGATATATAATTTGGGAAAATCACATGGTTTTACATTCCAAGTTTGATATCATTTATTTTATCAGGAGAAAAATGATTTCAATTTCCAAAAATTCATCAATAACAATGCTCCTTTATGTTCCATCCATTGATTAAAACCAAAATTCATGGTGTGAGCAGTAATAATCATAGTAAAGAATCATATAATTATAAAAATAATTTACATGATGTCTAAGTCATGATATCATCTTTTAGATATATGTTACCTTAGGCTTATCCAAGGTTATCCTTGGTTATGATCTATTTAAATCCTTTATAATGGTTCTTATTGAAAATATAAATTAAATAAATCATATCCATTCGGAGTGTCGGGAGAGGTGTCTAGTCTTAGATCCACTCAACATGTCTCTGGGTGATGATTGAGTAATTCCCAACTAACCCTTTTTTGATTTATTATCCCTAAGTGAATCTATGACAAAATCAAATACATTTTCCATTATCTATACATTGATGTATTTATTTTAGGAAAATCACATAATATTTAATTTACTAAACCCTCAGGTTGTCATCAAATGGTTAGAATCATTTATAGAGTTCTCACTATAATTCTCTAAAATTGACCCCAAAATATCTAAACCTTCCGTCTAATACGTACTATAGATACCCAAGATAATCATTCAAAAATAATAAATTGATTTCATTTTTTAATTAATACATAGCAGAAATTTTCAAATGAATGAAGGACAAAAAGGTTCATTTTCCTAGAAACTAGGCACAAAAAATCATATTTCACAACACTAAATAAATTGTTTCCATATTAATTCTTATCTAAACAATATTCTAGAAATATAATATTACATAATCAGCTTCATAACTTAGATAAATTAAACATAATAAGGATATATCTAAAATGGTTAATAATGGAAACATATTGTTTTAACCTAATGTGGTGTCATTTTTTAAGATGTGTGATTAAAGGGTAATTAGTACATGGTCAGTCAATCTGTTCTAGGAATGATGTCCTCATATTATATTTAATGGGTTTATTCATGGAACCAAAACCACCCAAAGATCCTATTAACCATGATTCATGGACCTTTATTCAAAAGTCATGCCCTTGTGGATAATGATTTGGACAATGGCACTTAAGGACTCACCTTGGTCGAGAGGATGTGAACTCGGGCTCATAAACAATTTTGGGGGAAATTGTGCCCTAATATAGTTATCTATTGTATATTGAAGAAATGTATCTATGTTTGTGAATCCTTGGTTATTTACCAATCACTTTTCCAAAAATTACTCCAATGATTCGAGATCAAGAATAGATACACATGGGTTTGGAACCAAATGTATGTATCCAAGGTTCACCATTTAATGAAGAAATCATTATTAATTTTGGGATCTTCAACAATGTTACTCTCTTGTGGATTGATCACTAATTCCTTTATAATTTAATTGTACAATTAGAGTTTAATCCATGTGATGAGGTGCTCTAGAGTTCATCGTCATCCTTGAGTGACACGAATTTTTCCAATGTCGGGGTTGATCCCATAAAATTTGCTTCTTATATATCTTAATTAGAGAAATCAAATCCGTTGTAGTATAATCCCACTTAACCAGGCACATCAACTTTTAATATCTTGTGACGATTAAAAATTCATGTTGTTTAATTTCATGTGGAAAAGAAGTCTAGGAGGAAGGTTCGTAGTCAATATTTGGTGTGTGAATTTCACCGAGGTGGCCCAAGGTACCCGAGACTGATGTAGTTGTTAGTGGTAAAGGTGAACCTAGCATGGATATGGTATAAAAAACTTTAGGGTGGATTTTGATGTCGGTCTTGGATCTCAGGGAGGATTTCTATGTATCCCAACAAGTTAGGAATCAAAGACCTCGTAGTCCAGTAAGATGGGGCTCATGCATGGATGCTATCCATAATTGATGCAAGATAGGGAGCTTCCATAAGTGTATAAGGTCCTTTCTGATTTGATGATGGGGATTACAATGTGAAGGAGGCCTTTATGAATTGGGGTTCATGGTTAGGGTTAACCTCTTAGAGGGACACCCTTTGAGATTAGGCTATTGACAAGAGTCCTACGTATCTTGACAGAGGCATGAATCAGTGTTCTCTTATTTCATTTTATTTTGATTGTGTGAATGTTCTGATCATCACTATCCTCTAATCACACACAAGACATGTTCGGTGAGAGAAATAAGTGAATGTGAAAGATAAAAAAATAACACATGTTATCATATCCGCTAATGTAAAAGGAGGACAATGATAGGTGAAGAGGCCAGGGTAGGAGCAACACCTCCTATAATTAATGGGCATTACTAAATGATGAATTCCTCTATTTTGTTTTTGGGAAAGGGGGTACCGTCTTTTCACATTATTAGGTAGTGAAATCATGACATCTTTCATTTATAACTGGCTCTCATAGAAGTTAAAAGCCAGGGATTACCCATAATTCCTTGAATGGGGAGGTTCATGTCTGTATCCTATGGGTGGACCCTAAGATACCATGTGAATGTAAACATAGGGACATTACAAATATCCACACCATTATAAGGACAACCCATATGGATCCACATACCATGGGTATGTAAACACCCAAAGGTGTGTTGATGTGCTCGATGGTTTTGTCATACGGGTTCAATGGATTTAGAAGAAGCCTTATCCTCATGTGATTGAGCTAGTTTGTGGAGGGACTACAGATAGTGTGTCATAAATATAAGGAAATGATTGGAGTCATATATTGGAACTCCCAAAGGTACCATCATCCTCATACCATTGTTTGATGTGGGGTAAAGAATCTATGGCATTGCATTTTTCCAAGTGGGTGAAGGGGATTTCCACATATGGTGATAGTATGCAGAACTAGATGTGTTCCACGAAGCAATATTTTATGTGAAAATAGGTTCTGACTGCGTAGTGATTTTTTACTCAATAGTGAATTTCATCTTCATACTATGGTGTTATACGGTGCTGGGTTCCATCCTCATAGTGATGTGATAGGAATCAAAGGGGTTATTCTACACACCAATATGCTATTTGGGATGCCAGATTGAAGAATGGTCATTGATTCAGTGGATCCCATGAAATTAATTCATAATGAGACTGTGGTTTTCAATCTTCCAATTAGTTTATAATTTCATCTTTTAATTATTTGGCGCGTGTTATACCTGTTAGGAATCATCTGTGGTTCTTTCTCTTAAATACCCTCAAAATTCATAGAGCCCATCCTTATGAAGTCTACAAGTCCTCCTGTATCAGCCCCCATAGGGTTCTTTTCTAGATTAATGGAAGTGATGGATCTATGGGTCACATGACACCATTTTCAAAGGCCCATGGGGATAAACCAACCTGTAGAGAAATTGTTTAGTGGTATTGTCATAAGCAGTAGTAAACATCACTGCCTTTCTCCCAAAAATGAAATTTTTTTGTTCCCAAAAGGCCATTCCCTATGCCTTTCCCAAAAAATCATTATGTTTTAGGGGGCCACAGACACAGTGGTTGAATTCTCTTCCATCATTCCAAGAATGACTTTGTTCTTTTGTGGAGTTCGGTGTCATCATCATCATCCCATGAACTGCTTAGATTGTTGTTTCTTAAGTAGATTAGTAGTATATGAAGGACCAATGGTTTATGACCCCTATTTTAAAATTTCAAAATATTAATTTTTCATAATTATTCTTTGATACTTAATTAAAATTATTTTACTTCCTTCATTAGATCTATTAGAGTATTTTTTTCCCTATTTGAATTTATTTGGACCCAAAAAATTCCCCCATTGGAATGGGTTCTGATCCAGATGTAGAGGAGGACATTATGATGTACAAAGTGGTCCTAAATTGAGATGGTTTTTGGTATAAAGGTTGAGATTTAGGGGAGACCACACCATATAAGTGGGCCTAGATCATTTTTCTTTTAAAACTTTTCATGGCTAACCTGGTTCACTCATAATTCCCACAGCCACCTTTCCTCTACGAACCATTTCCTTTGTGGGTTCCCTTCACCAGTGAATTGATCCTTTCATTCCATGAACTGAAAATATTTTACCAAAAATGGTGAGTTTGGATTTTAGTGTTGGACGACTATGTATGAGGTTTACTTTTTATGTGAACCACTACTTCTCTGTCTGAAACATCATGGTATAGTGCTTTAGAAGCTTCTGCGGACTATCATTTCCTGGGAAATGGTTTTTGAAAGAAGTTCTCGGGTATTTAGTACACAAGATACTTTTATTAATTTACCAAATTTATTGGACAATACTTTGGAATGTTCCATTAACGATAGAAATTTTTTGGTTCTTGCTTCAATGAAGATGACTTCAAGAAGGAATGTTATGGATGATAACTTCAGAGTCGATCTCCAGTCAAACATTTCTCCTCAAGAGATTACAATGAAAGATATTATTTCACAAGTGCTCATGGGATACCCATTATCTAATCAGTTTCCATTTTTCTACTTCGTTCTCTAGGATGATCCCCCCCACAACTAGTTTACCATATTAACATTGTTATTCATCTAGAGACATCTCGAGAGTATGATCAAGAAAATAGTTATACTAGGGATGAGATTAAAACTGCATTGATCCATGATGAATTTTTTTTGAAAGGCTCTCTGTGGACACATAGTAATTGATGGAACCATACCATATCTTTTGAATTAGTTTTATAGTATTATATGACCATTGACGCTTTTTAGTGAAATGATCCTAGTATAGGGTGGTGCTCAAAATGGGATCTATAGTATGGAGGGTGACTTTTTTATGTGTGGGCTTGGGCTTTATAGTTTCATTAGAATTTATTTGAATCCCCTAAGACACTGAAAGATGTCAACCTATACCAATTAGTGTAGGTATCCCAATTCTCCATTTATTCATTAGGAGAGATAGAACATAAGCTTCATAGTCACTGGTGTTGAAGAACTAAGACATTTTATTTGTCCCATGGTGATGTGGGGATAATTTTGTGTGACATTCACTGGATAGAGGGACTTCCCATACTTGAAAATATGTAGGATGAATTTTTACCAATAGAAAAAACTTTGGGGAATGTTGATCAATCATCCCCATTAGTGATTGTATTGTTCACTATGGTGGAGAGACTACATGGTTAGTACCATCACATTAAATCGCTTATTTTGTTCAAGGATTGGACTAGGATATTCTTGTAGGTGAATGGACCAAATATGAGGGTTCTCCATAGCTGAAACAATCCATCCCAACATTCACAACTTATTTATTGATTTTACAGGGGTGCCCTCAAGGTGGGTTGATAGAACACATGGGTTTATGAATATTGGAAAGACATATCTATTAAAATGACATTGGTAGGTTTCATTTATGTCTTCCTAATTGAATGGTAATTACCTTCCTGTGATGTTTACATCAACATTTGAGCCGATAACGTAATGATAGATTTCACATTTAAAGAGGAAAAAACCATCAAACAATACAACCTTGAAATATCCTAACTTTATGAGTTATTATGGAAGATACATGAAGGGAGGCATTCAAATCATCTCAGCAAGACATTTAAATTTATATAGGATATGATGGAATACCATTTACCATTCAAAGAGTATCATCACACCAAAATAGTACCCTATCATGACTCCCAAACAACTCTCCTCAACAACTCCACTATTTTCCCAAAGTCTTTAAGGGGGGACAAAATAATTGAATTGTTGAGTGATCTTTATTATTTTATTTTTCTTCATTTCCCCATATGTTATAGGGTGGTTGTAGGTGTTGATTGGGGTTCATTAAAAGCATGTTATTACATCATTGTGATTTTGGATGGAATATTGAGTACTCTCATAGAAATAATAACAATCTGTGAACCTCATGGTTCTCATAGGATTGATCGAAAATTCAGATGTCTGCATTAACTCACATTACTTCTAGTCACCCAATTCATGAGGGAGTATCATCTGGTGATCCTTCACCAGCTATGATTGATGATGATACGAGATGGGTCAAGTATGAAATTAATTCTTCATGCCAAAATTTTCTATACTAACATAACATTGGAGTATGTATAATAATGGGTGGCCTAATACTCAAACATAACACTGGCTAGACTTGTCTAATGAATGAGAAGTCCCTTGACGAATAATGGCCTAATTTGAAAAGTTCCATTTGTACCCTCTCCCTACATTCATATTAGGAGAAAGAACTACATCCTCCATTACATGTGTTTGGAGGGGACTTCTTCTATGCAACCCATATCTATGCAGAGAGACTCAAGATCCCATATCTATAGGTGATATAGTCTGTGGTCCTACAGAAGCCAACCCAAGTGAAATTTCATTAGGCATACCTAATTTCACACTCAAGCCCCAAATCATAGATCTAGATAAAGAACCATCTATAGAGTGGAAAGGCTCTCTAACATGGGTAACCTAGCATAGGGTAGCTCTATCTATCATAATATAATTCCATGACAACATACCTAATGTAGATGGGGATAAAACCTGAGATCAAATATTTCTTGGAGACATCGAATTGTTCGGAGATGGTCATTGCATCAGTTATTTACTATTTCCACTGAAACTTCTGTGCTATAATTTGATGATGAGGAGGAAACCATCCAATGGATTTTTACAAACTTGGGTTCAGGTGTCTTTTACTACCGATAACTGTACCCCCTCACATACCAAATTTTTGTAGCTCAAGAGGATCTAGAAACTCATGAATTCATCTTGAATCAGTGAAATTATTTGAATACACAAACAAAAACCTTTAGGGATATTACCAAAAAGATGAACCACTTAATGAAAAGAAGGAAAATTATTATGAATAACTGATTTCCCAAATATAAGAGCTAATGGAGTACAAGGCTCATGTGGCCAAGATAAAGTATAAACTAACATCGACAAGTTCCAATTTAGAAGCTATAAAATATGAGGGGTGAGATCTGAAAGCCATTATAAAATGATTATGCACAACGATTTAAGCTGAAGATGTATAGAGGACTACTTTAGAACGTTCAATTGATGGGAACTATCATACAGTTATGGATATATTGGAAAGAGCTAATCAGACCTCATTGTAATCATTTGGATTATCTTGTTCCATTGTTTCTCATTACTATTAAATCAAGGACAGACTCTTGACTATGGATATCTCCCCATTTTCATTTAATTGAATAAAAAGGTTCTTCTATAGAAATTTTTATCCTTTATCCATTTATGCACTATCATATAATTGTAATTTCTATATTTTGATTGACCATCTTTTACTAGATGTTGAATTGAATCATGATACAAGATAACTAAATTAAGAAAAATAAAATAATTATATATTATTTTATTATGTTCAGGGACCCAGTTTGTGTATTTTTAATATCTGTAGGTTTATTTTGATGACCCTAAATACTTTGAATCTTTTTCATTATTACCCTAATTATTTCTTAAACCCAATTTGGTTTGGGTTGATTAGGTATAACTGGTTTTTTCTTATCCCCCCCATTATAGGTTTCCAACATATCCAAAATTGTATATCTTTTGATTTTTGATAGCTCCTCATTTTAAATGCATGATATGTTACTTAATCCATATGTAGCATAGGTTTCACAAGCTGGTACTTGACTTTTTCCACATTTCCCTTTGAGGTTTTAATCTTTATGAGTATTTTGTTTCTTTTGGTGGGTAGCTTAGTGTCTTGAAAACTATTATATCATTACTATTGTTTTAGGTTGAACAACATTGACCATGAATTGTTGGGAGAGGGCCCTATTTGGGTTTATGGAAGAAGGATGTCCCAATACATTCTAAAAAAGGATGGGGGATTTTTCATAACACTATGTTTGACCCTTTGGATATTGGAATTGGATATGAGACATGATATGGGGAATGTGTTCCATGGGAAATTAAAAATTAAGAAAATCCTCTCCTAATGAAAAATTTTCATTTGGTTTATGGCCATTTTTGTGGGAAACTTATGAAGAGCCTCCATGGAAATGTGTAAATAGTCAAACAATGTTTATTGTAGGACATTGACCTCCCATTTACAATTTCATTTTAGTTTAATGAAATGTTGGATGTCTCAGAACAACCAGGGGTGTGTTTTTGAAAAGGTTATGTCTAAATATTATGTGAGAATTTGTATCAATGATGATCATGAATGAAGGAAAACTCATAAACATATTTG
Organism: Viscum album; assembly: GCA_963277665.1. NCBI lineage: Eukaryota > Viridiplantae > Streptophyta > Magnoliopsida > Santalales > Viscaceae > Viscum > Viscum album. Next base: position 330,503,077 of record OY728158.1, read on the forward strand.
GCCTCTGTAAAGAAGGTCTAAAGAATGGTCCAGTTTAACATCATGCAATAAGGAGATTTGAGACTTCCAATTTAAGGTCATTTTTATCTAACCAAAAAAGGGGTAAATGGATCACCCATTCCTTGAGAGTTTGAAAAAAATTCACTATCATGTTCATGCCATAAAAAAGGAATGATGATGTAAATTGTAATCTAGTGGGTTTTTGAAACTAGTGAGTGAGGTCAGATGTAAATGTCATAGGGTTATATGAAGGTATGAAAAAACATTCCTTAGGATGAATTGGAATTTGGTTTATAGTAATTTATGATAGTAAAATTATGTAGAGCCCCTGGGGAATTGTGTGCATAAAAAATGTTTTTTTTATACTGAACTTCCATTTCTGATGGCCTTGGATGATTTTGGGGGTTCAGACATTTTTAGTCATAGATTATGGTTTGTGAAGAGTGGGGGCCAAAACATGTCATGGTGATTTTAGGCCTTAATTTCTTGAGAATAGGTAGAGACATTCTCCCCACGAAGATGTGAAGAGGTTCCTTACACAGGTATGACCCATGCATTGGAAGGATGGATAATTTTTCCTCATGGATGGACATGGAATATGAGAGTTCGGTGTAACTACATATCTTACAATGATAGGAATCAAGTCAAACAAAATTCATTTTTATAAGTTTTTCATATGCGGTCCTTGTTTACGCATATGGATGGGGAATTTTTGTTTTGTATGAAAGCTCACCAATAAAGAAGGACCCATATTTGACTCTCCTCTAAGGATTAATTTCATGAACATGAATATGGGTGAACTATTATTTGATGTGTTTGGGACCAAGAGATAACATTGGGTATCATGTGTATTATAGTTTTAATGTCATGTGATTAGGATATTGATATAGAATACTATATAGAAGCACTGGATAACTGGAGGATAATCAGACTAGGATATCCCAACATGTCCAAAACATAGATATGAAGGAAGTTGTAAAACAAGGTTTGAAGGAATTTAGATTGCGAGAAATTATACGGGGCATGAAATCCATTAAACACACAGAGGTAGGAAAGTCATACCATGTGATAGAATTTTTCTATAGATGATTGGGCTATTTTTGGGAAACATATGAAGATCCACATGGAATTTGTAAGATTAGTCAAAAAAAGTTTTCTAGTGGACACTGGCCTTCCATTATTGATTGCCAAGGATGATTAGGATGATCTAAAATTTCTTGAAACATGGAGTTTGGGAAATTACCTGGATCAGTCATGACATATTAGAAACACATAGGCTGTGATTTCCCATGGAATTAAAAAATTCCATACACATATTTGTATCGTATATAGAATATGGAATTTGGAGTCCTTTTATGTAACTAGGTGTAATAAAATTAGATTTCCGGCATAGGTACGACCCATACACATGGACCAAGGTAAATTTTGCTACATTTGTTTCCTTTAGAGGTGGTTCTGCCTAAGACCCGTCGTCCATGAATCACTTCATACCCTAAATAGATAATAATCATGAAAAAAATAGTTCCTAGAGTACCATGCTATTTAACAGCATGAAATAAATAAATTTTTACAATGTAGTTTAACGTCTTGTAGTGAGGACACAAATGACCCAACCTGAAACAGTTGAAATTTGATTATTCATTAGAAGGTCTAATTAATAGTGTATATTTTGGAGATTTCTGTTTTGACATATCTTTTTTAGACGGTAAATTTGTTTTGGGGTGTTCTATGTCCTGATCTGGGTCAAATACTCCAAGAATAAATATGTATCTTGCACGAAATGCCTTAGAGAAAGCACCATAGATAGCTCTATCCAATAAAAAATGAAAAAGGACAATTTTACCTTTGGGGTAGCAGGGGTCGGATGAATGTTCTGAAATATTTATATATCCTATATAGATAGGAATCATTCCATATGGATAAATAAAATGTGGGATTGTAGGTGGCCGATTCTGGGGGAGGGCCACCTCATCTTATGTGAGTAAACTGTTATGCCGTGCAATTTAACGTCCTACGGAGATGATGGACTGGTCATGAAATTTTACTTCTTACAGACAGGACATGAGCTACTCGACATGATTTGAGATGAATTTCATGGATAAATATAGTTTAACATCACGTGGTAAGGATGTTGAAAACCCAATTTAATGTCATGTTGTGTGGATAAATTAGTATAGAGAACATGAGTATGTATTGGCTAATCAGGAATGGACATTCTGGATAGCCCTAGACATGCGAGGGGGAGAGTAAAATATGATCTATGGGTCCCTCATATTAGGAGGAATGATACGATTCTGGGAATCCATTGATAATATAGATGATGGAAAATCCACTTCTGAGGATTAAGTTTCGTTCAGTTGACATACAATTTTGTGGGAAACTTATGCAGTGCCACTAGAGCTTTATTTTCATATTCAAAAAAAGTTTTCTATAAAACACGGACCATATATCAATGATGGTTTTCGATGTTTATGGGGAACCGAGATATATGGATTTATGGAGTTTGATGAATTAAAATTAAATATCTAGGTATACAATGAATATCTGGACCATGATTAGTTTTGAAGCATGAAATCCCCTTCATATGTTTGAATTATATATTGGTGGAATAATCCTTTGAAAACCCCTTGTTGGGGGAATAATGTTTTGTAATCTGTTTCTCATAGTTTCATTTTCATACAAAAGATGGGGGTAGATGTATTTTCATATTTTCATGGCTGGACCTAGGTTTTCAAATTTGGGTGTCACTACATATCTCATTATATTGATATTGAAGCCTCATATAGTTTTGGGGGGGTACATTATAGTTTAATGTCATGCGGTTAAGACTCGGGCCATGAAGTTTCACATTTCTAGGTAAGGACTGGGGATTGTATTTAATTCATTTTCCAATAAGGAATCCATAACTGAAACTTCTAACCCCACATGTGCAGTTCCTAGTTTGTGAAACATGTGATGAAAAAGGATTTCTCCACCACAGAGAGGGATCATGATAAAGAACAAGGGCCTTTTTTCCTTCTATATTTTTTCACAACCCTACCAATGTTTATATAATTAGGTGCTTCATACATACCATGTATGGATGGGAGTCATTAAAAATGTAGTTCTGTGAATTTCCCATTGCTATTTAACCCTATACACTGGGGAGGTGAATATTCATTCTGGTTGTGGCTGAACTAGGATGTATAATCAGGGTGTCACTACATATCCTATGAGTAAAGGAATCAAACCACACAATGTTATTAGTAGGAAATTCCCTGCATATTTCTTCTTTATACACCCTGGAAAGTGGAATTTTTACTTGATGATGGCTGAACCAGGAAGTAGAATATGAGAATCACTATGTATCATGTGAGGTAGAAAAACAAGACACTTGTAGTTCAAAATCCCCATATACTAGTCGGGCCCATGGACATATTGGGGGAATTTAACCATTTTTTGTGTTGGACCTATGGTGTACCTTTACCCATTTTTTATGGGGGAGGCCTTTATCACCATTCTGAAGATCATTTTAGGTATGCTCAGTGTGACAAAAAAGGAATAACAAGGCTTTCATTTCACAATATATATGCAACTCAGGGTAAAAAAGGGACATTTTTCATCATGTAGTGACTGGACTAAGAACTAAGATCAAGGAATGTCTACATATCCCATCTGAAGATTGGAATTTAGATGTATATAGTTCTATGAAGATACCTCCTCACATCGACCTGGTCCATGAACACAGGGTGGGGTGGAATTTTACCTTTCTCTAGAAAAGATTAGAATATTGTGTTGAAAAACATTGACAGGAACATAATTCACCCTGTAATGTTTATCATTTTATAGCGAGTACAAAAAATGTCATGAAATTAAATGTCATGTAGTTAGGACATAGATCATGTTGTTTTATGTGATATGAATGTAATTCTATGGTCATGCATTTTAACATCGCATAGTAAGGATGTATTTCCCCAGATGTGAATGGAATGACTTGTTGTATCCTCCTCTTTAATGAGTTCAGATTTGGAAATTTTATCTATATAGTGTAATTTCATAATGTTAAGATATTGGATTATATTGGTTTAATTATTATTATCAGGAAAATAGATTCGATGAAGTTTAATGTCATGTGGTTAGGAAGTTGTATTATTTAGTTTTATATGTTGCGATCATGATGAATTCTTTGGATACAAGAAATATTTATTCAAAAAATTACATTGGTAGGGGAAGTGGTAAGCTACTCATCCATTGAATTTAAGGTATATTTTCCATTGGAGTAAAACTTGTGTATGACATTTGTTCTTTCCCATTTCTGTTGCAATTTTGGCGGTTTCATCTCATGTATCATCTAGGATCTGAGGACCAACACCATTTCTCATCGACGAAAGATTGAAGGAAATCCTTTTTGTTGTAGGCCCTTCCAATATGGTTTTGGTATACATCCAAATTGTGAAGAGTGAGAAATACTTTCTCATCCAGTTTCTCCACCTCATCAGACTATTTCTGGGATTGTTTGTATGTGGGAATTTGATTGTTGTTGATGATGCAGAGTTATGGTAGTTGAACATAAATGGGTAGAACAAGATCCATCCCATTTACTAATTAGTATTAGGTGTCATGAGTTATAGTGTGGTTCATGGTCTAGTAATCCCAAAAAGTATGGAGAGTATTTTATGATCATGATTTATTTCCCTTTCATACCATTTTCTAGACTATATTGGAAATGTTAATTGTTGAAGGACTCTATCTGTTCATTGGTATTTGCATGGTAGTTGGATTTGTAGGTTCTGGGTGCAGTGGATGCACAAGGAGAGCATGTACCCTACCCTGTAATTTTCCATGATCGATGATTAATCTGGGATCAATATGATAATAAATTTTAGTATCAATGGAATTCAGTCAAATTTAAATGCTAATATAGAGAACCCAAAACCGAGAAAAGAGGATCAAAATATATTTTTTATAAATAATTAATCTCAATTAAAGAATTACCTCCAAGGTCCTTTTTTATTCACTGGTGCATTCAACCATGGTTTTAAGGTGTGACTTCGTTGTTATTTAGAATCCCAGGATATGAATCCTCTAGTAGTGATCCGCATGTGATCTACATATCTCTGTACATCACTGATGGTGTCTCTGGGGGCTAGCATAGAGCATCCTTACGATTGTGTTGTCTACCTATGATCACGTTGATAATTACTTCCATACTATTCTCCTAAATCCAGTATAGGGGGATCTTTCTTATTCATGAGAGTATTATTAGAGAGGGAAGAGATCTCTAGGCTTGAAAACTTTTCTCCAAATATTTTGTGCACACAAAAATTGGTTAGTTGGTTGAATGACCACTTGTCTAATTAGAGAATAATAGGATAATAAGTAATTTAATTAAATAGTAAATAATAAATAATTATCACAAGTGGCATTACTTATTTTATTATTTCTTGTGAGAAAACATGTCAAATAATATTAACATTGCTATTATTTCCATCACATGTTCTTAACTTGCATGTTATATTTAAATTTTTTTTACCCAAATAATAATTAATATTATTTCTCACTAAACCCATAACATGATCCTCCAATCCTCATTAATATTTTCTAGGCCATGAATAATAAAGGTTTATTTATTAAATAAATATTAATGTATTATTCCGTGATAAATAAATATTCAATCCCCATTATATTATCTTGAATAACTATAATTTAAATAAATGAAATCTATCATACTTGGATAATTAAAAAATATCAATTGGGATTAATATTTATTCACATTGTTAAATAATAAATTATTTTTCACAGATACTGGATACACATATTGTGTGGCCCTCTAGGCTTATTTCTTATTGTAATTTGGGTAGTTTGCCTAAAGTCAATTATTTCTGTATAGAAATAGGTGGAGGAACCCAGGATAAAGATGTTTATGTCACAATGACATGTCACCTAATACAAATTCTTATCACATAATATTACCCCTTTTGTCCTGATATATTCAATCACGTTGGGTACATGCAAGTTCCATCAACCCATGTGCTAGATTTCTCATTCCTTGACTTCCAAGAACTAAAATTTCTTAGAGAACACCATGTCCAGGGATTTATTTATGTTATATCATTTCCCCTAAATTAATTGAGATATATACTTTTGTATAAGTGAAAAATATTTTCTCTAAATATTCATTAATGCAGTATTACTCGTGGCACACCCAACATATCCAACCTCACCCCCAAAATTTAACATCACTATTTACGTAAATAAATATAAGTTCACAAGTCATAATACCCATTAAAAATCATAATTTCAAAGGCAAAATACACACATCAACAAATAGGTACATCCAATGACACATATGAATGTAGAATTTTTACTAGCTGGTCTTGTTCTCATAATATCCTCCAGGATGTTACCAAGGGTGTGAAACATGAGAAGGTTACTCAAAGGTTCATGAGTTCCCAACCTAGGTAGCCTATATCATTTGATTCCCTTAAAATTATTTCATCCATCCATATAACATATATTCAAGAATAATGTCCTAGCACTTCCGAGCTCTCATCATAGTAGATATCCTCTATGACATTTTAGTGCAACAACAATTCATAGGACATTATCACATACTATGTCACATTGAATAACCATCATGTAATGATAAGGATTTTATTTATATTCATCCTATGAAGAATGTATTACCATAAATTACAAAGAATTTGGTTTCTATGGAACCAACACAAACAGACTCTCACTTGATCTAGAGCCAACTACTAACAATATTCAATGCGCTAGCTCTCAGATGACATCATACTTTTATTTAGATATGCCTTCAGTCAAGTGGTCTTCCACATTCTCTACTATTGACACTCTGCTCACTAAAACATCCCCCCATTGATAGAAATCCATCCAGAGGTGATAAATTCAGAGTATGTACTTTTTCCATTGATGTGACCTTGGATCCATTAAAAGAGATACTATTTTAGTATTATTAAAATATAATTTATTGAGATATATTCTACTAGGTACAACATAAATATCCAGGACAAAGTTCCGAATCCTTATGGATTCCTTGGCTGCAATACAAGATGTTATATATTTAGACTCCATTGTAATATCCTTGATAATTGGCTATTTTACACTTATCGAGTTCCTAAATCCTTTTTTGAGATAGAAAACATATCCTGATTGTGAAATCAGATTATTCTAATCTGTTTGATATCCACCATCAACATAACCACTAATGACAAGCTCCTCATATCCTCCATACACTAGGAACATATCATTTGTAATTAATATATTTTTAAGGATCGTATTGGAAACAATCAAATTTTTTCTCATAGATCTTCTTGATATCTCCCTACAATGAATAGTGCATAGGAAACCTCAAGTCCAGTATATTACATGGCATACATCCTAGTTCATATCTATGATGATTACGGAGTCTTACTCATCCTATCATTCTGATTTTGTGTCTAGGGACACATTTTCTTTGAATGATGTATACCATGTGACACTGGAACCAATCCCCTCTTGGATACATCCATAAAAAATATATTTAGTATTTCTTCAACGTATGTACATTGACATAGTCTATGAAGCCTATTGGATCTATCAAGAATTATTTTGATCTATATATTATAGTCTTCTCCTCTTAAGTCGTTCATGGAGAACCACTTGTTCAACCAGTCCTTGACTAACTGCAAGGATAGTATGTCATTTCAAATAAGAAATATGTAATAAACATACACTACTAGTATAAATACCACATTCTCATTAAATTTATTTTAAACACATGGCCCACATTCAGTCTTAATGAATCCAAATTCCCTTGTGGATTCATCAAGTCGAATGTTCCATGATCTGAATTCCTTCTTTAATCCATAAATTGATCTTTGCAACTTACATACACTTTTACCATCACATGGTGTCATAATCACATATGGTTGTGTCATATAGACATCTTACTAAAGATTCATTTTATGGAATTTAGTTTTTACATTCATCAGCCAAACCTTATAGTTACAGAAATCTACTCGGTAAAGTGTTATTTTTATGGATCTAAAAACGGAAACTAGTTAAAAGGTTTCATCATAGTCAATTCCTTTATGATTTTTAAATCTTTTATCATGTATCCCTACATTACATAAATTTACTTGACGTTTCATGTAAATTTTTTCTTGAATACCCATTTACACCCAATAGCTTTACCTCAAATGTCACATTGAACAGAACATAGAATCTTTTCTTATATATAGAATTCATCTTAATATTCACAGCCTCTAAACATCTAGTAGATTTTGATCTCCTTACTGCTTCCTTATAGGATTGAGGTTCATCATTTTACAACAATAATGAGTCACCATTCTTAGTGGAAAAGAACCCATATCTCTCTTGTTCACATACCACTATTGTACTCCTATGCAGTACTTGTGTTTCAGGAACTACCAATTCCAAGGGGTCCTATGGAAATTTTTCCTATACAAACTTGTGTTTATCTTGAGCATCACCTTCGTTGAATTCAATCTTGATCCCACAATCCCTTTTTGAGGAAGTGATCCCTCTCTATAAAGATGACATGTCTTGAAACAATAACTTTTTTATCTATGGGGTTGTATAGGTAGTAACTTTTTGATTCCTTAGGATCCCATATAATGATACTATTCATAACCCAGGGTGATAGTTTGTTTCTTAATAAAACCTTAAGAAACACATCTCATCCCCATACACATGTAAGAAATAATGTGGGTTTCATTCCACTCAATATCTTGAAGGGAATCCCATTTTCCACCTTCGTTGTTACTAGGTTTAATGTGTATTCCATAGTTTCAATGAATATACTCAAAAGGAAAATTGAATATATGTATGACTCATCATTGAACATACCCTTTTCAACAATGTTCAGTTCCACCATTCACTAAAACCATTCCAAATTAGTGTATAATGCTGAGTGAGTTGAGATAGAATCCTAGACTCTCATAAAAGATTGATGAACTCTTGGTTAAGTTATTCTCCACCACGATCAAATCGGGGATTCTTTATCTTCATAACATGATTATTCTCTACTTAATTATTGTAATACATGAATTTTTCAATGAATTAATACTTATAACTTATTAATTAGACATATCTATATCTACTCAATTCAAAATAACATTTAATTAATCATGAAGATCCCCATCTAGGTTCTACTAGAAATGGTCCACAAAGATCAGTGTGTACCGATCTTTGAATATGTATGGCCCTTTCACCCTATCCACCAAAATGGTGGATTTTTCATTATCCCATGTAGATATGCATGAAATATATCAGCTGGTTTTATCTAAGAAGAGTATAAATAACCATCATGACATAGTTTTTTTAGGTGCGTCTTGTTTACATGACCAAGGCAGTGGTTCCAAAATTGGGTGTTATTTGAGACATTTGAACTTGGTTTTTTATAAATGGATAACACTTGTTTATCATAATTAAACACATATAGAAAATTATTTAAATATCATATACTGTAACAAACCTCGTCCTTATAAAAGTAAAAACATTTATTTCTAAACATGAAAATAAATCAATCTGTATCTAAACTAGAAACATAAATTATGTTCTTGGTAACACTCGGTACCTAAAAACAGAAAAATAATACCAAAATAATTCCCATCAGAAATTTGGGGTCACATTCCCCAATGGAAAGTGAAACCAACCTCATATCATTGGAAGCTTACAGATCCACCTTAGCTCTGGAAATTTTCCAAAATCTATATGGATCATTTATTTGAATAGAGTTGTGGGAACCAAAAGATGTATAAAATATCCAATTTGTAGAAATATAAATATTGCTCTTGATAATGAAATTACATTTGGGTTCTTATTTCCTCTTGGTGGAATTCTCCTTCCAGTGGCCCGACATGACTCAGGAAAATCATAATGACTCCTTTTCCTTGCCCTCCCATCTCATAGTCTTCATATTGGTCAGGAGGTGCACAAGAGCATTAGACTGTTTAAAAATATTATCCCCCTTTTCTTTGTACATCCTTTTCTTAATCACCATAAAGACGGAGGATTTGTCACACCACATGTCCTTAACCACTTATAGAATCTGGGTCAGAAGTTTTAATAATCTCCTCTCATTATTTCTCATATTATAATATAAAATAAAACATGAGAAGGCCTTTGTAATTGATGATAGTATGAGAGCTGTATGAAAATATTTCTGGAATTTAATCCCTATGATATCTAGATTTTAAATGTATCCAATAAGCATGAATACATGTGGTCCGTCTAGCACCATTTATCAAATCATAGTAGTGATCAAAGCATTGGAGATTTCAATCATCTCATGTATCTCCTATTCTTGATAGAGATCCTGAAGGTGGGACATAATTTTATATGAATCTATTTCATCATGTAGCTTGAAGATATCATTGGTCAGGGATGATAGTATGTGGAACTAAACATCCATAACATCATTCATATGTTTCTCAAACACATTGAGATCCTCTTCACATCCCTCATTTTCAGACACAACTCATAAAGGCTCTTCCAGCACATAAATTATCCTCTCTCGGCGAAGGATAACCTCAAGGGTCCTTTGCGACTCCTTGAAATTCATGCCAGTGAGAAGGTTTTCCTTATCGTGTATAGATCACAATGATAAGTTTGATGTCATTTTTATGGTATTTTTATAAATAATATAAAAAATGTTTTAGTAATTTATCTAAATAAATATAGACAAATAAATAAAATAATATCTATTAGTCTCTAAATAATTTTTCAGAACCCAACATCCCACACCATTGGTTTCAGAATATCTTGTTTGTTGGATATTCTAGTAATAAGGATCCATATTTCCCTTCATATTACCCCAATTAGGGTTGTTCATGTAACATGAATGGTTTTAGGTAGGCATTCCAAATTCCAACTATATTAACTCTCAACTCCATGATTTGTTGAGTGGAATCACCAATCCTAAAATCCTTAATTTTGGATTTCCTCAACCATTTCATCTCAATTACACCATGTCCTTCTAGGATAGTCAACCATTAATATAATAAAAATTATTTCTACCAAAAAATTCAAATTAGAATTCCTCAATAATTGAATGTACCCCAACTGGGTTGGTCAACCTCATTGAACTATGGTTTGATTCTAAATGAAATAATGGAAGGCTATACTGAAATAATTTATAATTGGGGGATTTTATTGTTTATTCATAAATTACTACTTATTATTTTTTTCAAATTATTTGTAATATTAATTGGGATATTCATAAGATATTAAACAAGTATCCATAATGTTTAGTTATAATCCATTTTATTTTAGTTCAATCTTGTATGTTTGTTAGTTCATTAATTTTTTGATCGCATCAAACATCCATAATGAATAATCATTCAGGTTAAATAAATAAATATAGGGTATCATCATGAGATTTACTATTGGTTAGTTTATCTATATGTTTATAAACTAACCCCAATCAATGGGAGAAACTCCTTTAACTATTTTAGTTTCGTCTTTACATCTTTCCACCTATCCACCTTCGTATCTCCTTGGATTGAATTGGCCGCACCTCCATACTTGAACCACCTCCATAGGCTTGGGAGCTCCATCCATTACATATGCTTATATCTCACAAACATGTGAGGGGTAAATGGGGGTTTACATAAAATAAATCGTGGGAATGCAATCCTTATATATAAATGAGGATAAGGAACACAAGACATAAATTTTAATTTAATAACTAAATTAAATGTGAAACGATCACCTCCAATGGTCATGTCAAGCTCAGGATCGTCCACATACATGCACCAGACTACATATTTAATAAAACTAGAATTAAATTATATAATACTTATTATTAAGATAAATTATTCTTTAATCGTTTAATCATTATATTTAATTAATCAATATTTTTTATATTAACCATTTTATGAATTTTGTTGATATTGTCATCCATAACCTTGTACATAACTTGTCCCTTGGTGGAAACCTGGTGAATACCCATACAAAACTACCCATCATGTATTAAACTTTTAATCTATTTATTCTTTGTGGAAATTTGAATGGATGTAGAATTATAATTTTAATTTAACTAATACTTGATGTAAAAATCATTTAACATTTCACAGATTTTAACTAGTCATATATATATCAAAATAAAATCACATGTTCTGTCCCAGATTTACACCCACACGAAGGTACTTGTCTCATGGATCACATAATATATTAATATGTTTTTAAATATGTGTAATCTTGTAATGATTACATGGAGTGTACCCTCCTCACCATCCTTCTTATGTACAACCCTAGGGAAATGTCGTTTGAGATGTACTTCAAAAATTTTCAGAGTACATGACATATCCAGTGTGGCACACGTAGTGTCGACTCCACGTTATAGGGTCACTAGTCCAGAAAACCATATATGAGATATACAACATGACCCTAACCTGATGAGACTACACACTATATCCAATGGGCCACACAGCATGTAGTCTGGATAACCATGCGCCAGTCTATGGTGGTCAATATGTGGTGTTAGAATTTACAACACCACGTGTCATTAATGCACAAGACTTGAGTAATTGAAAAATTACTCCTGATATGATGAACACAACTAGATAGTGTGTGATCCAAATTACATGATGTGTATGGAATATGAAATGCCGCGTATCTTTGAATACACGGTGTGTAATGTTGTGTTACATGGTTAGAATTGTCGGCACCTCCGAATGAGATCATTAATTTAATTTTAATAAAAAATTATACATTTTTGTTATATCTATGAGAAATGAAATAGGGAGAAGATATCTGAAAATTTATATTACAATTATGATTAAACATGATGTGAAAAAATAAATTATTAAAGCATAAATAATCAATGAATTATTTAAATAATTACAAATTAAAATATGACACCCATGATACGAGTTGTAGCGTTCTGCTATAGCAGAAGTGACGTGTGATCGTGTACCCAACATTGAAAATTTCCACGATTGGAAATTAATCTATGGGTGATAAGATTATAAATTACAATATCCATGTAATTGAATCAATGATAAAAGACAAAAGAGATAACCAAAAACTAGAATAGAGGATCATTATATATTGATTAAAAATAATTTAATTTAATTAAATAATTACATCCAATTTGATTCTTTATTTGTTGTTGCATTCAACCAAGGGTCGGTGGAGTGGATTCATAGAGATTTAGAACCCACGTATAGGAATCCACTAGCAATGATCCACACATGCTCCACGTATCTTTGAAATCCACTGAATGAGTTTAGAGGTGCAAGCTTAGAAGATCCTTATGATTGCAATGTTAAACTTTGATCGCCTTGAGAATCAATTACCAAGCATTCTCCATGATCCATTGGATGAGGATATCTGTTTTTCTTCAGAGCTTTCATGGAGAGGAAGAGTTTTATAGGATCAATAAATTTTTTTACAAAGAATTTCTACACACAAACATTGGTTAGCGAGTGTAATAACCCCTCAACTAATTAGAGAATAATAAGATAATGGGGGAATTTAATTCACCATGAAATAATAAATAATTCACAAAACTTCTATTCCTTATTTTATGATTCCATATTAGAACCCATGTCAACTAATAATAGTAATGATATTGTTTCCATGACATGTGCATAACTTTTTTGTTATTTTTAAATACTATTTATCCAAATAATATTTAATATTATTTCTCACAGGACCCATAATATCATTCTCAAATCAACATCAATATTTACCAGGCCTTGAATGATGATTATTTATCTATTAAATAAATATAACTACATTATTTTCAGATAAATAAATATTCCCTCTGTAATATATTCTCTTGAATGACTAGCTATGAAATAAATACGACCAAGCATACTTCAACAATTAATAAAACCGAAGAGGAAATAATAAATATTAAATTTGTTAAATAATAAATTATTTAACAAAGATAATGGCTACACTTAGTGTTGTGACACTCTAGCCTCTTTACCTTTGGAATTAGAGGGTATTTCCTAAAGTCCTAGATTAATGTCTAGTAACAGGTCAAAGCACCCAAGATAATGAATTTGTGGTCGTAATGACATCTCACCTCATGTGAACTCTTACTGAGAAATATAATCAATTTTACATGATATAACCAGTCAAGTTGGTTGAATTCATTTTCCAATAACTCATGTTCTTGATTTTTAATTCATTGACTTCCTAGAATTAAACATTCCAAGAGAAAACCATGTTAATGGATTTAGTGAAATTCAATCATTTTTGTCGAATTTTCTGAGATATCTACCTCTATAGATGTGAAAAAAAATTTCTCTCACAATTAATTATTGAAGTATTAATCATGACACACCAAATATAGAATACCTCTTCACGAACATCTATCTTAATGGTTTTTATCAATACATCAAAGTGCACGAGACATAATACCCATTAATAATAATATTAACATCTAATGTCTAATACACATATTTTTAGATAGGAATATCCAATGAAACTTATGAATGTGTATTTCATACTAGAGGGTCTTGTTCTCATATTATCCTTCTGGATATTACTAAAAGTGCACACTTGAGAAGGTTCCTCAATGTTTCAGGAGTCATCTACCCTGATAGACTATATAATTTATTTCCCTTCAAATGATATCATCCAGACATAGAGTATATATTGAAGAATAGTCTCATGGCACTTTCGGGTTGTTATGATAGAAGGGATCCTCTATGAGCTTTTAGTGAAATATCAATTCAAAGGACATTATCACAAACTATGTCACACAGAAGAACACTCATGACATGATAAGGATTTTTTTAATAATCATCCAATGAATATATGTTTATAATAAATTACAAATAAATTTGTTTCTAGGGCTCTAACTATAATAGGATTAATAGTTGTTCATGATTATATACTCATGATATACCCAATCCAATTTAGAAGAGAATAAATATATATCGGTGTCTCTCAGTATTGTATGGTGGACACTAAATATGGCGATGATGTTATCTTTCACAAATTTGATAACGTTTCTTTCCCTAACCACTTTAAGAGTTATTAATTCATCCCATTTGGAAAATACATTATTTTATCTGATCTAATAATTGAACTTATTGGCCATAGTAGGAGGATATGTTCCCATGATGTCCATTCCCCATATGAAACAAGGCCAGGAGTACATGGTTGTGTGAAGTAACTCAAGGGGCTGGTTAATGAAACTATAATTAACATAACAAGAGTTACAAGTCTTGGTGAATTGTGTGTAATACAGCATCATAGTGGGCGAATAGTACCCATGACTAAAAATCTAATGAGAGAGCTTGGATGTTGATTAATCTTCCCCACTTGCTCGACCATGCACTTATTTCATAACGGTGGAAGATTCATCTCTATCCATTCACCTAATAATTACTCCATCATGTCCACTCTTATATAGGGTTGTTTTCTAGTTTGGGCCATTGTGAAACTCAAAGCATTCTACATGTTTATGAATCTATTCCCTTCTAGCCATATCTTATGGGATTCCTCCCTTTTGAATGTAATCCACAATGGGAGTCATCTAGTCAGTGGTACGACTATACGACATATAGATTGGACTATTCTCATTTATTTCTTCTATCTTGGAATGAAAAAACTGTAAAACCATCAAGTGATGGGAAATTATAATGAATATTTTTTCGGCATGGGTTAACTAGGGAATTGGCTTCATTTTCTAATGCACCATCCTTAAATTTTGCGACCGAGGGAAAAAGTCTATATGGGATATAATGAGAACTCTACCATTAGTTCTCAGACTTGGACATAAAATTTATTTGACCGTATTTCATGATATAATAGTAACCATTTTCATTCTTGATGACCATATTCGAATCAAATTTTATCAGTAGACATTCAACATGTACATTTAGTGATAGCTCCAGCCCTACGATGAGGTTCCATTACACTATTTCATTGTTTGTAAAACCTTCTAATAGAATGAAGGAATAGGGAAAGAACTACTTTTCCAGAGATATGAGTATGACTCCAAGTCCCACTTTTTTCATCCTAGGGTGTTCCATTTTTATTCTTATCAGGATATTGTATGTAGCCTAAAAATTAATCTCTCATGTTTAGTATTCACGTTGAATAATGAACACATCTTTATCAGGTAGTTCATATTTTAATAGATAAGTTCTACTGAAGGGTGATCTACCAGAAAATCTACGAATTCCTACCATTTTTTGTATTTTTAACGCTTAAACCTTGTATTGAAATACTGTAGAACAATCATCCACCATGATAGGCATTCGATCTACATTAGATAGTTGAGAATATACTTGAGCTGGTTAATTCGAGAGACCAAATGGTCCTCATGGTGCTGCAGATAACATCTCAGCTTCTATACAACAAAGATAATGTTCAAGAATCTCTTCTCAATATTTGAATAATGATTCTCAGCGTCAATCAGGGTTTAGATGACAAAATAAAGACTATTTTTAGTAACTACATCATTATTCTGTGTGAGTAAGGAGCCTAGAAATCTCTCCAAGGAAGTCACATACAGAACGAGTGGTCTTCCATCAATAGGTGCCCTTAGAACAGGTGGACCCATGAAATATTTCATAAGAATGTAAAATTATTTCTAAAAATCAGCAATCCATTAATATTCTACCATTTTTTCATCAACCTGGTGAAGGGAATACATTTTCCTGCAAGTCAGGATATGAAGCACCAAATATAGGACAAATGTCCATGATGTCCTCACAACTCAGGGAGGTTGACAAGAGGTGTCATTCCAAGGATATCATTTTTCATCTAAGGGTCTACTTAGATGACAATATGATGTTTGAATAAGATGAGGAATTTCGCTAAAGTGATAATGAAATCACATTTTAGGGAATTCATTTTGAAACAGTGATGTTGCAATTTGATGAAAATAGTTTTATGATCATTCAAGTGTTCAGAGCGCTATCTCAAAATACCCACCAAAACACCCTCATAGAATTCAAAATATTTCCCAATAAGGGTTTTAAAATCTAATTCACGCCATATTAATCTATGGTGCCATCATTTTTTAAATTAAAGGCCATTACCATGTAGCAAAATACACTATGGGGGCCCTAGAGGCTATGAATTCTTCTTCTTTTTGGGCCATTAAAATCTAGTCATATACTAAACATTAATCCTTGAAAAATAGAACCTCTTATCCGATGGTGTCATCAATCATTAATTCCTTGATCGGGGCCAGGAAATCATCTTTCATGCAGTACCGATGGAGATTCCTAAAATCGATGCAGAATTTGAATTTCCTTTTGTTTTTTCATGAAGGGGACTACATTTCCTATCCATATGGGATATTGGACATCGTAAATTCATTTTATATCTGATTTTATATTAAAATTTAGACTAAATTTAGGAATCATGTATTGGGTGCGTCGTTTTGGCATATTTTCTATAACCACAATGGTCTTTTGACTGGCCGTGGTGGTGAGTGGCCACCACCAGATCGAGGCATGAAATATCTATATAGTAAGGAAAAAAATAAAGATTCTAGTTTATTAAAGAGGTATATAATAGTTTATCTTTATAATGAATTTCCTCACTAATCATAGTGGGTATCATTTATTCTTCGAAACTCATGTTTATTTCTCTGAGTTCATAAATGATAGTAGTGACACCTTCTTCAAATACAGTAGAGGAATCTTGGAGGACTTATTCTTTTTCCTCATCCTCTTCTTCCTCTTCCTCTTGTTACACTTTGGATGGAGATACAATTCATGAGATTATCTTTTTATGGTTGGGAGAAGAATCAAGATCATGGTATTTGGGGGATGATGCTGTTTCATCTGTCCTGGCTGTGTGCGGGAAATTTTCTATAGGGGATATAATGTGGGTTGTAAGAGTGTGTGAATCATATTTGGGTGATGAAAAATTCCCTACTACCATATTTAAAGATTTAAGTGTTATCTTGAGCATTGATGATGGATCAAGGGAAATTACAAGCAAGCACATACCATTGTCTTGGGGTTCCATGGGCATTTTAGCATGGATGGGTTCAGTGACCCAAAAAGATATCATGATGTTTTTTGAATATGTGTCTAAACATTGACCCCCCAAACTCATCTTGATTGGTGATTAGTACATATTCCTCACCAATCTACTTTAGGTAGTTGATGAGGACCACTTCTAGACCATTTGAAGTGGTGACCCAATCAATCCCATAGGCAGTGGGCTACTTCCCTTCCTTTCCATAGAATATTGGATCGACTTATTGTGACTCAAAAGAATTGAATGATTTCTTAACAACAATCAGTGTTCTAATATTTCCATTAGTGAAATATTTATCGCACTGATGGTATGATGAGGGAATCGCTGCATGTTAATGAAACCAGGGGCTTCTTTGTATGAATTGATGGTTGTGTTTTTTCAGACCATTAGAAATTTTGAATTGACCATGATGTTTCTTAATTATGTTTTTGGCTTCATTTTGACCAATCGATTTTTATCACTTTTATCATAGCCCAAAATAGTTGTTATACGGGGTGTTAGACTATCTTCATTGAATCCTAGATGATGAAGTTTTCATAGTGGGGTGATATTAACTATGGAGCAATTGTCTATGATGATTTTTCAAATATCGACACCATTTATCTCGCAAGAAAAATATAGGGTCTTGATGTGCCCTTTAATAATGGTGTCTTAATTTTGGACAATGAAGAAGATGATATCATGAAATTATGTATGAAAAATCTCTGTCTGATAGACTTCATCAATAGAAACATCAGCCTCAAACGCATGGGTGTTATGTAAAGATTCTATGAGTGGTTACCTAAGGTTTTTTGACTGATTTAATGCATCCAAGAATGATACATTTACTAATAATCAATCCAACTATTTCAAAATATCATATTTTTAATATAAAGGCTTGAAATATTTATATTGGGGATTCCATTTCATAGGTTCTTTTGGGACTTGAGAATTGGAAGAAGATGGATCAATCATAGGGATAAAAGTTTGTACTGTTTCGAAGGTTTTTAAATTTGGAAAGGAAGATCTCATGCATGCCATGTTTGAGTACAAATTTCTTCTTCTTCTAGTGAATATTACTGGTTGATTAGTCTAGGGTTTATTCCAATAGGGTCAGTGGAATTATCTTGTGACTTTTGGGTCTTCAAGTGCACTTCCATGGGTTTTTTCAACATTGAGGTTTTGAGTGGGAGAACGTATAGGAATTTTGTTTCTTCCACGAATGTATATTCCTGGGTATCCTCTAATTATATGGCCACTAACTCTAGATTCAAAATTGAGTTCAGATAACATGAGTTCATAACCATTATATTTATTGGAGAAGGTATCCACTAATTGAATAACATTATTGGAGAAGTAAATCAGTTCTTCATATGGGGATGTATCTCTTTGACTGACTTCTTCAAGTCATACCATTTTGGATGTTGGTTGCCATGGTCCCATTTTCTAGGGAGATTACAATGTCGTCGGAATTTTTTGGCATGAAATATAATCATGTCGAAGCCATCTTTGGCGTTGGTGGAGGTTCATGTTCTTTTGCTTGATCTTCTTGACCCTTGGTAGATTGTGTGGCAAAGGATGTTGGATGCGCTGCATCAGATGATGCTGGAGGCATAGTAATTTACTTCTACTAAACATGGATGATACCATGTGATCATTTGACAATTTTCTATGTCATCCATTTATCTAAATTCTATTCCTTTTAGCTAATGTAATTTTCCACTCTTCTTCATATACGATGGTTTTTGAAAAATAAGTCACTTGTTTTGGGAGTGGACCCAGCTTGTCCATTCTAGAATCTATCAAACTTATTAGGTGGTATTTCAAGATGAAACACTTTTGGATGGTGTATCCCAGTTTGAAATGGAAGAAAAAAAATTTGTCAGCAATCGAGGCCTAATTCATTAGCCATCTTTGGCTATGGAAGGCCGAGAATTGTTTTATTCATGATGGTTATGAAGTATCCATGGTCTTGATAATCCCAGAATGAGTTCCCATTGTTCATTATTCACTCAAATTGTTTTCTTATGACTCCCCTCCACTCATCATTTTATGGATGGGGTGGATATTGATGTTTAGGGGTCCTGCATGGTTTGGTATGGGCCTTAGGGATGGATCATTTATAGGGGTGTCTTGAGGATAATAGAAATCAGTTCAACTCTCAGTAATCTTTTTACAGGGGTGAACAGGGTTGCCTGGGTGTTGAGATTATTATATAATAATGAATCATCTATTATTAGGGAATTGTAAGAGAAATATAGAAACCCAATTTTATATTTTTATGGGATAAGTGTTGTTCATAGAAAATCACTGAGGTTATCGATGTATATAGCTGGAATATCATATTAGGGCAGTGGTCAGTTCAGAGATTATGTCAATCCTTTCCATATAGACATAAAATATGAGACTCTCTCATTTTCCTGGTACTTACAGTTCATCAAATAAATGAATTTTATTATTGAAATTTTTTAACTGATCTAGAAAAATAACTACCACTGGAGGTCCTCCCATCCTCTTATCGAATTAGCTAGCAAATTGGTATACTATATGAAGGCTAATCCCAGTAGTGTTCGCATAAAGAACCTATTCATCACTACCTCATGTGTCTTGTGGGTTCCCATCATGGGGTCACAGTAAGATGCATAGTGCATCCAATTTTGTTCTGGGCCTCCTGAGCCATTGAATCCTGGGAATAAAAGGTTCAAAAAATTTGGATGATGAATAAAATTACTCACCTAGTTGAGGTAGGGTTGGAGTTCCGATTGTATTGGATCATGAAACCCTTCCCTGGAATCCAATCAAGAAAATAATGACTTGATGGTAATCCTTGGACCTTAAATCATGTCATGTAGATCCTATTCATGTAAAGGCACAATATAGGGGAATCCATGGTTAGGTCGAGGTTGCTAGAAGTTGAGGTGGGTACTCAACCAGGGGCATCCTTTATGTATTTTCCTGAATTTGTTTCGGTTGCCTATAGATGGTTGGGAAATACTAAAATAATTTTGGGATGGGGTTTAGGTAAGATGGTGACTTATTGGATGTGCATCCAAGATTAGATTAATTTTTTTGGGACGAGACCTCATGGAAGAGGAACCAATTTTGGAATTTCATGTTGACACTCTACCTGGGGAATATATCTAATTGGGTGACTTCCTCGAAGTATCTCAACATTGATTCTCCTTATCCCTTTCATTTCTTCCTCATACTGAGAAAATATCTCCTCAATCAAAAGGGATGAATTTTAATAGGGATGATATGGTGGGTTGTGTAGGACCATGATCTTATTCTTCTAGTAGTTGGGGATTAGAAAAGGAGGTAAACACATATTTGATAAGGGAGTGCTCAAATTTATGGCATCACATTGGTTCCATGTATACGCACCATCAAGAATAGTGTTGACCGTCCCTGGAAGGGAACCATATTATATTTCAATATCATTATTTGTACCATTTTTAGTGACTTACATGGGATTAATATCCATGAAATTCACTGATGCATAATATATTGAGGGTGGCGTACTAGGTGATGAATGTTTTGTGAGATTCTTGCATTATTTGTTCGATCTTATCCTTCCATTTCGAGGATGTATTCCAGTTTCTTGTTGAAGGGTGACTAAAAGAGATTATTGACATGACCTTTCCATATGTATTATTTCTAGGGAAAATTAGTCATGATAAGGTATATAATAGGTAAACTATTTATTCATGGCTCTCCTATAGTGGGAAAAACTGACATTTTATGGGTGGGTGGTCGAGGTAAAAATTCCCCTAGCCCTATGGGAAGGGGTATCTCCCATTCATTTTTTATTATAACATGGCCTAGATATTCTTTTATTATGGGATACTTTTGTATTATAAATGCACCCAGTCTTGTGAAATTGTTTAGATCCTATAATTCAGTAGTTTCTACTACTATCACTGCATTATTGATCTTTCCCATTCCCATTTGATCATGATCATGGTATGGTGTCGGGTCTACGCATGGTTTATTTGTTTCCAAGGATATAAGAATTTCTCGATGATTAGCTTATATTATATGAGAAACCTACTAAATGATCCTGGTATCCTCGTTCAGAATATTCCTAATGGCTTTCTCTCATTGATCGTGACGACTATGAGACTTACTCAAGGTTAGTTTTTGATGACCATGACACTTTTCCCATATAAGGATTTCATATGATGACCATCTAGAGATAATAAATTTTCAGGATTTACATTATAACATGTTCTACTGGAAATGATGTTGGGTGATGTAAAATACACCATGCTTCCACTAATCTCCGACGTTATCACCAGATGGTGCAACACCGATAAGGAAACATAACCTTTGTAGTGAGTTGAGGCAGTAATGTTCAAGATCATTCTTCCACCTCTCAGATTATGGACACCATGCAAGTGGAAGATATTTCAAATCAATTTTTTAGAAAATCTATCCATATATATTAACATGGATTGTATACCCTTCATAGGGTAAAAAATAGCTTTCAAATAGTGGAGTGTTTTCTAGATATTGAGAAGAATATTTTGTATGAATTTCATGGAAAAACCACTCGGAATGTCGAACTGATAAGTGGATCTGGGAAAAAAATTGTATGTCCTACCTAGCTAATTTTCATCTCACAAGAAAGACATCCTCTATTTCATTTTCTATAGACTCCTCTATTTTTTCTACAAAACTAGAATGATTATTTATGTTTTCATTCCATGAATTAGGGATGGAAGGAGTCACATCAATATATGAATGGTACGGGGGTGGCTCGGAAGATTAGCTTGTCCCCAGACTATATTTTTGCAAATAAAAGATGTATCTTTTTTTAGAAAGTGTATCTAACATGTTGGACTTCATCTTTCCCAGCACCTTAGAATATGAGAGCTTCCTCCTGTATGTCTTAGAGGGGGGAGGACCTTCCTGTTGGTGTGAATATTGAATGTGGGGAGGAACATATTAGTTGGTGCTACAATGTAGTGGACTACCATCTCTAATAAATGTCCAACCACAAGGATTATCCTCATGAGACATACCCAGGGGAGGGCCTTCAGGGTGGACTATAGTGAGTAGTGGACCTTCAATCTACTTAGTGTCGATGTGGGGAGGGCCTTTGTAGTGACTTCCATCAGAGATAGGACAACCATCATGGACTGATACCAGTCTATAGAGAGAAGGTCGGTAGTTTGAATCCTATTGAGGGCCTTCAAGATGTACTAAAACAAGGGTATTACATTATGGTTGCTTAGTTACATTGTGTGGAGGGCCTTTATAGTGTATTCAATCATGGTAAGGACTACTATAATATATTTATGTATAACTTCAAGGAGAAATTATATAGCATATACCCCAAGGAGCACCAACATAGAGGATGAGACAAATGAGAGTACCTAATTTTTATATGATCTATAGATCAATGGGAGGTCCACTATGACACTCATCAAGAGATAGGCTATCATGATCAATCTTTTCTTACCCATGAGGTCATCCCCTGTGGGTGCTCTAGGGAGGGACTTTAGAGTTGGTGGTAGGTCTGCTCTGGAGTGACTGCCTTATTTTTTGGATGAATTAGCCCTCTTGGGGAGACGTGGTAATTAGACCAACAACATTCTATTTTCCAATAAAGTAATTACATCTTGACATGTGTTGATGATATTATCTGAAATCGATATATGATCCTCCATTATTTATAGGATGTTATGAGATACATATTTTGATGGAACATGTATAAATTTCCAGTTTTGTGTGGGAGAAAGAGATTTTCCTACTCCGGTTCTCCATGAGTTTCCACTGTGTTTTGGAATTTCTCCAATGTCAGTGAAGAGAAACACGTCTACCCCTAGATTATAGTTGGGAAATGGTAACTATCTTCTCTGGTTGCAACAATATTTTAATGGTGGAATTTGTAATTTTTATAATGAATTTTCATCTACTCATTTGCAGCTGTATTTGTCCCATGACGTTGATATAAATACACAAGAATTTGAATCACCACGTATTTTATTTCCACTGAATTTGACTAGTAGGATTTATTATCTTAGGTAAGAATTTACAAATTCATGTTTATTAAGACTATATTTAAGTAGTGTGGTTCAAGAGCATTTTTAGTATTGTATGACTACCCATAGTTTCCCTCCCTACTTAAATAGTGGGATTTGTGTGTGTAAGAATTAATTTTTGCCTTATTTTAGCTGGTTTACACCCTATTTGGATGACGGGTATTAGGCACTTAGTTAAGGATTCACATACACCTCTATTTTACTACCCTAGTTGTGCAGAAGAATCATTGAGTATTCGTATAAATTTGTGCTTTATTGTAATTTGCCAATGTATTTCTATGGTGGGATTCACAAGAGTTAGTAGAGTTATGATTATTCTCGTAAGTTTGGACCATATATCAATTGAGGGTTTTACAAGAGTGGAAAGTGATATGTTCCTTTCCTTAGTATGCCACTATGTTTGTGTCAAGGATCTTTTCCCCAGGAACCAGGGTGATGACCTACTCCTGGTTGTATACTCACCACCATTGGTGGGAAACCCGAGGGACCCACATTTATTGAGCTTCACCAGGAGACCTCGATGTACTAACCTTTTCAGAATGAAGATACTGGGATGTATGTTTTTGGTGGTGATGTCTTTCTACTTGGGATCTTGTGTAATACCACTAATAAAATTGGATCAATTCATCAGTGTTGACTTCATAAGCCTCAAAAAGTTAAGATAGGTACTAATTGTGTGACAACCCAGAAAAATCAAAACATGAATTTATTAATAATTTGTTTTTATTATATGTAATTTGTTACAATAAAAATAAACTACTAATATTTTTAGTTGATTTCCTTTAAAAATAAAAATTTTAATTAACTATTTCATTAAATTGATCACACGTGTGCTTCTAGATAAATTTTATAGCATTACGTTGATTTTTGAAATATTTTAATATGATTATATTTATTATGAACCAATAAATACTACACATGAGTATACATAATTTTATTTTATTTTAATAGATGTGATATATATATATTTGAAATTGTAAATATTATTTTTGAACTATAAACATTGATTAGAATAATTTTTACAAGATGATTAATATTATCAATTTCGTTTCATAAAGTTATAATTATATAATATTTGTACTTTAAATATACATATATGAATATTACATGATTTGGTTTTAATGTGTTTTATAAATTCTTTAGGATTTATAAATTTTTATTATTTTAATTCATTAAGTAAATATAATCTCGCTTTAAAAAAATATATGATATATATATATATAAATGTATACAGTTATATTTACATTAATTAATAAATATATTTTTGTAAATATTAATCAGTTTATATATATATATATATATTAGAAAGTAATAATAAAATAATAAAAAAATAAATTGAAAATGAGTTTATTTAAAATTATTAAATGATTAAAAATGATGAAAATTTATCGAAAAATATTATTTTGGTTGTTGGTGATTTGAAAGTATTTTTTTGGTAAGGGATTTGAGAAGAACCTCATGCCACCGAGGGAGTGAAGTTGATGCATGTGGCTCCATCCACATGATTAGAGGTTGAGAAAGCGATGAGGAGTCCATCCAATCTGTGTTGTTTAATGATGTCGAGCACTGTTCTTCTTTGGGAGTTGAGGTCGATGCAGATCCATGCAAGACTATGATGTCATCTATGATGGATGATGAGTCGCAAGATGGAATTGAGTTTTTATGAGTTCATGTTGGTTCCTAAGTGATTACCAACCGCTAGAGAGCTTTTTTATGTTTTGATTTGGGTGTGTTGTGGGTTTCAAGAGAGATCTGAGGGAAAACGACCGTCAGTTTGGGAGATCTGCCTCACATGATTATAAAAGTTATTGTTCATTTTATATTTGTGTCCTAAATAGATTATATTTAGTGTATTTATTTCATTTTTGTCTAATTATTCCACTTTCATTTTATTTTGATGTCTTATTCTCTAATTGGATTAATTTTTTTTCATTTGGATGATGTTGTTTGCCACAATTTTGGATTTTTCTTCAAAAACTTGAAATAATAAAATGATCTAATGATATTTTTATAAATTTCATTAGTTATGATCTTTTATTCTATGGATGAATATTGATGCATTGAGAAGAAGTAATTTACAGTTTCAATCCATATCTAATATGTTTGTATTAATATTCCTTAATTATTTTAGATGTCGATGTGGATTTCATATCAACAATATATCAAAACTTACATAGCTTATCCGCTCAACATCTATATAATTAATTCAAATAAAATTGTGAATAAAAAATTTAAGAAAACAATGTATATAGAACTATTCAACCGCAATGCACTAGTAAAAAAGAGATTCTGGTGAGGGTTTCCTATGAGTTAGGGCGAGTAAGAGACATTCTTTTATTTCTTTTTGTGTTTTCCATGTTCAATTATCAAAACTTTTGCATTGTAGTTTTATTATAAGGATGGAGTACATTGAAAATAATGGCAAAAGATATCATGGTTATAAATTTTTATGAAAAATATTGTTTTTTTAGTAAGGAAAATTTTTTCTACTCAAATATTGTTCATTGTTTTCTTTAAAGTGAATTCAACATGTTCTTCTGTTTTTAAATTTAGATACATTTTAAGTAAGGGATTATTTTATTTAAATAATTTATGTTCAATCTTTATGAAATCTTATGTAAGGGATTTTTATTTTTTCAAATTATTTGTTTCTTCCAAGTTTATTTATAGGTTTCTTAAAAAAACAAAAATATTTTTTATAACATTGATAAATTTATTAAGAAGATACTTTTATTTTATTTTTATATATATTATTTTCACACTACTAGCATACATACATTTATATTATAATTTAATGATATACAATTTTGATTCATAATGTCATAAATTAAATAAACATTTTGTTATGGAAGTGTGTTAACAAATTAATATTTGATATGAGCAATATTTTCATACTATGTTGTTATTAAAATATTTTTTATATTTGATTCTTGGATTGATTATTTTTATTTAATTAGTCAATGTTTCATCATAAAATATAAATACATATATGTGTATAATTACATTGGAGCTAATAAGATAAGGTTGTATATTTACATTTTCAAATTTAATTTATTTTTTCAATCTATGTATGATTGAAAAACAATTGTTTCCCTGGTTTATATATATTTAAGAATTTTTACATTTTAATATGATTTCATATTAATCATTCCATGTGAAATTATCATTTATTGATGTTTTTATTTTGAAATTATAAGTATTATAAATTCCATTTCACATATATATATATATATAATAAAAGTTTACCGACATGTGTATAATTTTATAGTCATTACACAATGATAGTTAGTCATGTTTTTATGTTATATTAAGGATGTTGCAACTACATTTAAACATGGAAATGAGTTATGAATAATATCGACATTACTTACATTCTTATTTCATTCATGTTTTTAAATTTAATTTAATTTTTTACAATTTGAGATTATTATAAACATGGATTTGTTCATTCATTGACATGTTTTAGAAATTTATGTTCAAGACAAAAACAATTTTTATGATAAATTATCTATATGAATAATAAATTTATTCTATATAATAAATTTTTCAATACATTGCATGCAATGTCTTATAGGATGATTTGTGGTTGTAATCAAGATCACATGAAAATTTTTATATTTATATATAAATGCTTATATATAAATGTAATTGTATCATAATATATTGACATGTTTTCAACAATAAAAAACACTATTGAAAGTATATATAAGTAAATAAAGACTAAATTGTTTTCAAAAAATCTAGAAACATAAATTTTGTAAATATGCAAGGTTAATGGAGAGTGAACCCATCATTCTCTAAGTGGGTAGTCCTTAGAAACCTTCAATGTTTAAGCATCCAATTTTTTTTGTTTTCATAGGATTTCTTAGTATTTTCTGAAGAAGATATAGTTTATTTGAAAGTACTATCAAGTTTTTGAATTTTAAAATGAGTAACTACATTCATAAGATTTATAACCTATTTGAAAGAATATATATCTTAAGAAGTGTCTATTTATATGTTTTCAAAGTATTTAGTATTGTTCAAAGGTATTTTCAAAACTATTTTCCAAAATACATTTCCATAGTGTTTCCAATATCTTTCATTTCAAAACATTAAAGTAATTTACCAAAAGATTTTTCAGTATCCCCTTACTAGGAAATTGAATTCACACCCTTGATTTTTAAATTCTTTCTATAGCTATCCTAGATGATCTATCTTAGACATACTTGTTTGGAAGTTATTGCGCATGGAAGTGTAGTAGAAAATTGTTTTATTTTTGTTTAACTCTGACAAATGTATGGTGTTGTATAATCCTCCACAACCTATACCGGTAAAAGTTTCTTTATTTGGGTAAACAATTCATTAATTTTTCTATTTATTTTTTTTAAAAATTAACCAGCATTTATAGGCACTGAGTCCATAAGAGTTTTCTTGAGGAATTATACATTACCATGTTCTAGGCATAAGCTCTGGAAATGGTTGTGGATGGAATGTGGGTCCACCCATTTATGAACTGTCAACCACTATTACATGGTTGAATTGTGGTGCTTTATGTCCTATAGGGCTTTCCTTGTTGCCTTCATGGGGGAGAGCGTACTGTTTTCATGGTTCTTTTTAATTAGAGGATTTGAAACCCAACATAGAAGATACTGGGTATGGGTTGGTGTTATGTTTTTCATTGAGGACCCAGTTCCTTATGATATTATGAGTACCCGTTTCTGAAAAAAACTATCAGGATTCCATTGAATTGAAGTTAGCTATGATAAATTCATGGAATATAAAAGAAAAGTATATACAAAAAACCCACGTCAACGTAGAATCTCAGGACCACATGTACAATTGATGATTATGCTTAACCTCATTCATTTTTTGGTTGCAAGAGGGACATGTGGTGTTATAATACTACTGCCTTGGTTAAAGATTCATGTTGGGATAACCCCTTTTGTTATTACCATAGGTGGCATCGATTATTCCGATGTGTGATTGAAAGGGATTATGTATTTTTTAAATCAATTTATTCCAGGTAAGAGTTCCTTATATGGTCTCCAATTAGTTTATTCGCGGTGCTAAAAACTCTCAACGACCCTATTATACATGATTCATGGACCTTCATTCCAAAGAAGATGATCTTTGGATGAGTATTTGACCAACGAAACATAAAAAATGACATTGGTCTAGTGGATAGGAACATGGGATCATCACACCTTCTTTGGGGGGGGGGGAATTATTTATTATTCTATGCCTCTCTTATATATTTAAGAAATGATAATATGTTCATGAATCCTTTTTTATTTCCAAATAATCTATCCATAGATTACTATTATGTTGCATTATTGATCATAGATATACATGGTTCTAGAACAATCTGTATGTATCCTAGTTTCTCCATTCAATGAAGATATCTATATATCTCCAAGGTTCTTCATCAATGTTACCCTTTTGTTTATGGATCATAAATTATCTTATCATTTACTAAGACAATGTAGGTTTAATCCATGTGATGAGGTGCTCTATATTTTATCATCATCCATGTGAGACAGAAATTGTTATAATGTTGGTGTAAGTCCCATAAGATGGGCTTCCTACATATCGTCATGAGAGGAATCAAAGACCATGTAGTTTGGTGCCACATAACCGGACAGATCACCATTGAAGGTCATTTTACAAGGACCCATCCATGAAGTTTAAAATTATTTGGCATGGATCTATAGGAAGAAGATTCCTTGTCATGATTTTGTGTTGGACTTACACTACAATGGCCCAAGGTACCTGGGAGTAATGTATTCTTTTGGGTTAAGGATGACCCTGCTAAGGATATGGGCCTGAAAACATCTGGGTGGTTTCTGATGTTCGGTTTGGTCCTCAGGAAGGATTTTTACATATTTAAGTAAAATGAGAATCAAATACATAGTATTTTGGTAAGATGAGGCCCATTCCTAGAAGCTTCCCATACAAGAAGCATGATTTTGGTAATACATCAGTGGGTAATGCTATTTTTATCTGGAGATTGGTCTTAACCCATGATGGTGGCCTTGATGAATTGGGACTCATGATTGGGGTTAACCATTGAGAGAGATACACTTTGAGCTCAAGCCTTAGACATTTTTCCCACATATCTTGTTTGTGGCATGAATTTGAGTTTTCTTAGTTCATTTCATTTTGGTTGTGTTTTTATAGTGATATTCACTAGCCTCTAAGACAATGAGATTTAAGCTATGTGTGTGAAACAAGAGGATGTAAATTATTCATCAAACGTACCACAATACATTCTATACTTATGGAATATAAGGAGACCGATGGTGGAAGAGTTCGAGGTTATAGAAACACTGCCTATGATAAAAGGGGCATAATATAGGAGGGACGCCCTTATATCAGTTCACGGAAATAGAAAAAACATTGTTTCTTGACAAAACTAAACAAAAGGGTGATCCCCTTCATTTATTACTCGATCTGATGGTAGGTAAATGAAAGTGATTACCCATAATCCCTAGAATGGGGAGGTTCCCATCGGTATCCCTAGTCTAGACCCTAGGATATCTTAGGAATGTAATTCTAGGGACATTTTAGGGTTTCTCACCATTATGAGGACTACCCACGCGACTCCTCTTACCATGGGTATGTAATACCAAAAGTGATCACTGATGCACCTGATAGTTTAATCATATATGTAATGTGGCTTCGGAAGAGGTCGTGTCCTAATGTCTTTAAACTAGTTCTCATTGGGAATATGGAAGATGTGATGAAAATGTAATAAAATTATTTGATTAGGAGAGTAGAACACCAAAAGGTACTCCATTTCACATACCATTTATTGATGTTGGGTGTGGAATGTTCGGAATAGAGTGTTTTTGTGCATCTGAAGGGGTCATCCGCATAACATGATAGTATGCAGACCTGGATGTTGTCCATATATCATTTTACTATGTGAAACCTTGTTTTTGAATCATACTAATTTTCTACATGGTGTTGGGATCCTTCCTCATACCATTGTGGTACATGGTGATGGATTCCATCCATCTTGTGATGTGTTTAACAATTCTTGGTTTTTTAATACAAATTTTCTATGCAGGATGCTGGATTAAAGAAGATGAATTGATTCTATTATTCTTGTGAAATTCATCTTCAAAGGGAATGTGGTTAACGATCTTCCAATTAGTTCATAATTTCTTCTTTTAATTCTATGTGGCATGTTATACCTATTGGGAATTATCTGTGGTGTATTATTATAAATTTCTACTAATTTTACAAAGATCACCCTTCTGATGATTCCAAGTCCTCCCCTCTTAGCCCCCCTCATGGTCATTTTATACAAGAGTGAAAGAGCTCGATCAGTGGGTCACATGACCACTTGTGTAGAGGCCCACGAGGAAAACCCAGAGTTGGGAAAACATGGTCAGAGAGGTCATTGTAATCGATGGTGCACATTGCCTCCTCTCTCCTTGGAATAACATTATTTTTTTAAGGGATTCAATCGGTTGTGCCTCAATAGATAATTGTTTAAGTTAGCAGGGGCCTCATATGTGGGGATGGAATTTTTGACTCGTTTCCGTAAACAACTTCGTTTGTTTTTGGGGGACGACGCCATCATCATCATCATCATCCTATGAACCATTTGGTTCAAGGGTACTTATGTAGAGCAGCAGTCCATGAATGACCTATAGTTTTTTGCTCCAATTTTTCCGTTTCCAAATTGGGCTTCTTTATCCTTATTCTTTTATTATTCAATATAATAGTTTTCCTTTGTCAAATCTATGGGAGTGTTGTTCTTCCCCTTTGAAAAGAATACAGGACCCAACACATATCAACTAGTTATGATGGTTAGAAATTAAATATGATTCAAAACATGTTCAAGGGAAAAATAAAAGTTAAAATGACCATGATATCATAAGTTATAATTATTAATCATACTTGAGCATTGAAGATCATTGAAAAAAAATATAAGACCCATGAAATATCATCAAAACATTTCCTTGAAACATATAACAAGCCCAAAATGAATATATCATTTACATGAATATTTTTTAAATATTAAATATCATTAATAGTTGGAGTGGATTGAATATAATAGAAATTTAAAAGAATTATTGGAAAAAACATAGGCATTGCATTATTTTTTAGAAAATCCAAGTATGTACACCATTTAATTTTGTGAATAAATTCATTAATGTATACCCATTAGTTTTGTGAAACAATAAATTTCTGCACATAGATCATTATATAAAGTGATAGGAAACCATATAAAATGAGTTGGTGGATGATATATGAACATAAACATCATTATCCATACACATGAGTGCGACATAAAATAAAATTATTTATTCACTTTTTCATAAATAACCTATAGGAAGGAAAAAGGGATTAATAACATTTAAAAGTTGAATCACATGAAAAAACATGACTATTTGATACCCAAAACATGATCACCAAAAAAATATAGTCTATTAGTTGATTTCTGATGTAACACCCTGATATTTTATGATATATATTTTTTCAAATAAATATAATTTTTTGATAGCTTGTGATGCATATAACCCTATATCTAAATGGACCATAATATAATATAACTTTATAACATATCCATAAAATTATTTGAAATTAATAGTACAAACTAGATTATGAATAATTTATATTATATATATATAATAAACATATTGTTTATTAATTCATTAGAAATAAGAATTAAATCATATTTTAGTCAAAGATATGTTTTTCAAAAAACATTTAAGTGGATAATTTAATTTTATCTTAATAATTTATATTAATTAATTTTGATGAATGATTTTAGTAAAATGTATATATAATGTATTCAATAAATTTGTTTTATAATTCATATATCATTATTCCTATGTATGATATAAGAATATATATCAAACTTTATGCATAAAAATGTATTTTTCTATAAAATGATCTTCATCTATTTAACACAAATATTTTAAAATGAATTAACATCAGTTATAAAATTTGACTATTGAAAAAAGGTTTTATATTTTTAATTTAGAGTATAAAATTTGGTAATTAGGTCCCTTTTATTTTATGCCAATTCGAATATGAATCATAATAATTTTTTTCCCCTTGGTTATGGTAAAACATGTCATATAGGGTTAAAAATATGGGATAATTATAAAAAAATTATCTAAAACTATCCATTAGCTTATTATATGAGGGTATTTCTTCCATTCCCATCTAGGAATTTAATATATGGTCACTTGGTTCCATATTTATTTTAATATGACCTTTAGATTTATTTAAGAGAAGAATAAATATTAAATTCCACTCTCTTGACTTTAATAACTCTAAAATTTTAACATAAGGATAAAAACAGTATTTTTTATAACCGTGTATTTAAAATATAAATTATTTATTTTTATCATAGTAATTTATTACTAATTATTAGTGATTTAATAATTATTTTAAATTCTTATGAAACATCGATAAAATATTTATTCACTTAATAAAAAATAAAATTGATGATTTAAAAAAAATTAAGTAGTAAAATAATAGTTAATTACTATGTTCCAATAATTTTTTAGATACATAATACATATTTATGATTTTTGTAAATGTTATTTTTAAATTACATCATTTTCTTGGATTCTTTATGTCTAATTGAATGAATATTTTCAAAATTGACATAAATTATATTTTAGAATAAATCATATTTTATTAAATAATTTAAAATCAAAATAGATATTATCATCTTCAAAGTTCATGTAATATTTTTAATAATATCAATGATGTTAAATTTAATACTCATTTTTTCATTTATGGAAACTATCCCTTTAATACATAAAAAATTGTTACTATGGTTATGATCAATATAGATTAACAAAGGGGTTAGTAAAAAAGATGTAATTTAAAATGAAACAGTAACCAATAAAAATTTAATTGTATAATGTTATTTAAAACATATACTCATTTTCTGAATTAATGGCTGTTTTAAATATAATTACATTTTATTATAATTATTAAATTCCAATTTTCTACCCTCTTTCTGATAAAATGGGAACTAAAAGTATCGCTCAAGAGTACATACAACTTATTATCTCTACTTACCAATATAATTAATTTTCCACCAAATTCATTTATTGATGGGTTTAATATTTATATATGATATTCATGAAATAATTATGCTTCTATAATTGTTATATCATGCCAACCTTTTTATTATTCAGTATTTTTGTAAATAATTATGGTGTTAATGCATATGCTTGGACTACCAACACCACAAAGCAACATGATTTTTTTTTACTTAGAGGCTAATAGAGATATATTTAATTAAAATATATTATAAATAAGATATAATAATTTATTTGGAAATATTTATTATTATTTACCGTTCATTTAATAATTCCTTTAAAAAATGAAAAAAATATTCAAGATTTCATATGACCATTCATATCTATGAATGAAGAAATTTATCCTTCAATCATTAACAATTATAGATGACTATAAACACATATATATAGTGAATAAATTTGATAATTTTTTAATTTTTAAATTTTTTGTTATATTCAACTGTTTTCCTAGTATATGGACTAAAATATCCAAATTGAAATTATCATGAACAAAAAAAAATTAACCCCAAGAAATGATGCTTTTAATAAATAATAATCAATAAATAGGCTTTTAAAATGTCAAAAGTGGATAATATATGATATTTTTTCATGATTTTTTTTTGATTTATAATAAATTTTAATTAATTATATAAGAGGATATTTTACTTTCAAAGAATGTGGAACTCTTTGAAAGGGTTTTATGTTATAATCTCATTGTTTATTAGGATTGTTTGTTATTATGTTTGTAATGATGAAATTCCATGATATACATTTTAATAATATCATTAATTTTTTGTTCCAATAATTTTTTATAGATATTACATGGTTTCTATTAATTTTTATTTAATTATGTATTTAGGAGACAAAAATAATGTTTTATGGAAAATGGAATTTATTTATCATGTCCGTAGAAAATCATTTTTCATCAATGTCCATGTTTTTACTAAATTTTTTTTCAATTGTGTTTTAATATTCTTCAAGTAATTTATAATGTCCTTTTCACGAAATGACTTACTTTTTAAAAATGGTTAAAACGTAATATTTTTATAATTTTTTGAGTGGGGTTCTTTATGTAGTTTTACAAATAATGTGAAAGGGATCATTGGTTTAACATACATGGCATGAATGAAATTTCATTCCATTATGACCTTTAAATCATTTATGGATTAATTCAAAATTTTCTGATGTACATTTCAAATAAAATTCCACCCTTAATATTTTTAAAACTTGTCGACTTTAAATAAGTGAATTCAAATTGAAATGGTTATTTTTCTCATGAAATATTCAAATTATGTTTTATGGGTTTTTTCTAGGATTTCATCATTTGATGTTAATAATGATCATGCAGATATAATCCAATGATACCATACACTATTATTTGATAGGTGGAATATTATGATAATGATATAAAAATTATTCTACGAAATCGATTATTTTTCTGTGGATGAATTATGTTATGAAACACATTTCTTTTCCATATGATATTCTATGATGATATGTTTATCAAAATAATTTAATTTTTATTGGTTACGATATTATTAATGTCACAAAATCCTATAGAATTCAAATGTATGATTTTTATTATGTGATTGGTGGGCCCAAATTATTTAACCCACCAATGAATTAGGTAAATATGGATATCTCCTGAGATAAAAAGATACTGAAATGAGAAGTGATCCTTGTTTAGTATAGGACTATGTCATGTATGAGAGTATTGTGAGTGGCCTAATAGTACTATGATGGTTTTGGGAATGAACTCAGTCTACTATAAATGTTTTGGCAACGAGACATGACTGTAATGTAAATGATTTTATCATATTATGTGTTTTCAAAAAATTATATGTCTTCTGTCAATTTTATGATCTCATAGATCATGATCTATGAATCCATTATGACTCATGAATTATTATTTTCCATGAATTATTCCAGGATTTAAAATTATGATACATGATATGTAGGGTATGGTTTTCAAATGTTGTGATCATTTTTTCATACCCTTATACCTATATTATATTTAAGTGATCATTGATATCACCCTTTTAACACTTAATGAGCATTTATGCTTGTGATTTTTTATGCTTCAATTCCATAGGTTATGAACAAAGTTATTATGTATGATAAATATAAGAGGGGTTCTATTAATGGAAAAAATAGTGGGTGATGAACTAGTTCACTTATGAACAAATTTTATTTTTATACATGTTTCCAATGATACTAAACCTATACTATTCCTGGGTGGATCATTATGTTATGTCATGAATATCTACTTAATAAGATGTAATATCTTTTTATTAAAAGTATGGGTACATATTTGTAGTATCAGATCAAGGTTTACTAAACCTTTAGAAAATAAAATGAGAAAACTTTTTCAAGAACCCTTAGATGATCTTATGCATAAGATAACATTCCATGTTACAGTAAATATATTTGTCTGGTATTCTTTGAAAATATCACTATCTTGATACTAAAAGTGAATGTTTTCTTCGAATAGATGCATAATGGGTTAGTAACCGTAAAAAGCGTTGGTCGAGTATATATCCCCCAAAATTATACTCTATAATGAGTGTTCCATTACTACCCATTTGGGTTGAGACACTAGGGGGATATTCTTGGATAAGTCACTTATACAGTATGAACTATTATGAATGATCTGAATAGATTATTACTATAAATGACTTAGGTTGAACCGAATGTTTCATATGTTGAAGATATGTTGTCATTATTTATAAATCCTATAAATAGGTTTTCATGATTGATTCTTATAATATAATATACTTGGTTATCATGCTAAACATTGGGGTTTTAGGAAAGGAAAGAAGATATAAATATAAATTTGTGTTGGTGAAAATAATTTACAAATATTCATGTATATTATTTTAACTTATTCATTTAAATTACTTTATATAATGAATATTGTCACAGATTATTAATTAATATCTTAAATGATTATAATTTTAATTAGTAGTGAAAACTTTTAATAGTATAATGATCACACAAAATTTTTATAATTTTTTTGATGAATGTTTATGGGATAGAAATTTTAAAACATGATATTCTCCCACTAGTTTAGTACAATTTTTTTTTATCATTGGTTGAATTAATTTATATAAATTGAAAATTAGTTGTATTCTATGTGATGTCACATTTGATATTCCAAATTAGGTTATGATTGTCTATTGGTGCGATCAAAAATATGAAATTACAATTAAAATTTAATCCATTTTATTGGTAATTATTCTTATTAAAAATGGGTGTTTATCTTAGTTTCTTTGGGATAAAAGTAACATCAATAAAATAAAAATTAGGTTGGAGTTTTTTGATGTATATCATGAAGAGTTTTCTAGTATTCCACTAAATCATGATTTTTATTTGACAATAAAACTCATACCTGGGGCTACGCCTACATCAAACGCTCAATATAGAATATCCCCAATTGAGTTACATTAATTTAAGAATAAACTATACGAGAATCTTGACTTGGGAGTTATTCAACAATGTATGTCACCTTGGAAAGAACCTATAACTTCATGAACTTATATTTTAGGGGGTATCGTGTCCCAACACTCATGAAAACATGACATAGAAGGTGGTTATTACATGGGGTTGGTAGAATCATTATAGTGTTACTACGGTGGTTGAAGCAATTCCATAGACCAAAAAATGGGGTTCTAGTAAAACTGACTATAGAGATTGTTCTATAGCCTTTAAAATGGTGTTATTTCTTAAGGTATTCACTATGGTGTCTTAGATCACACAACAAATCCTATTCCAGGTAGGTTTTGTGTGACTAGTTATACATTCAAACTTATAGGGATATGGATTTTAATAGTCATTATTAATGTAAATATGCGGATCCTTCATTTCATTTATAAGTTTTTTAGGGATTCGAAATTGGAACGAAATCACTATTTATACCCCATTCATTCCCCTCACTCTGGGGGTTTCAATTCCCAAAAGGACTACTATATAGTCTTGTAAATTATATAGTAACCCTCATTGTATCTTGGTGGTGGGTGTCTACACTTCAACAACAATTCTTATGTGGATGTGATCTATAATAATACACCACTTTACCATGGTTTTCCACCATTCACCATGGTGGTTGAGTTTTATACACCTCTATGCCAAAGTGCCATTATTTTAAAATGTAGCAACACATAT
Organism: Viscum album; assembly: GCA_963277665.1. Classification (NCBI taxonomy): domain Eukaryota; kingdom Viridiplantae; phylum Streptophyta; class Magnoliopsida; order Santalales; family Viscaceae; genus Viscum; species Viscum album. The sequence continues at coordinate 330,541,271 of OY728158.1, forward strand.
TTCAAACAGTATACTTTGTTTCTCCTTGTGATCCTCTTGCTGGGGTATTGAAATAGTTTTACCCAGGTTGGTGGTTTTTTAAACTTTTCCTATTATTTAAATGCTATAAATATCATATTAAAAAATCATTTTCATATTATATTATATATCTAGATTTGGATTTTTCTAAAATTACATTAAAATGTCATGTGTGTGATGAAATTTTATAAATGGGATATTGATTTTCAAAACATCATTCTTTAAATCAATGATTAAATATTGATGACATATTGATGATTTTTAATGTAATGAAATATATTTTAGTTGAAATGAGAAGTTTCATTGTATATTCATAAAAACCATTTGATATTTGTTTTTGAAAATAATGGCATGAATGTTGAGGAAAAACTTTTGATGTTGGGATTTGAATGAATTGAATGATTTTTTGATAAAAACTCCTTTGAGGTTGGTTTTTGATGTGAAATTCATGTTTCTAAATTGTTTATGAATGAAATGATATTGTAAATGATTTTTGAATCAATGATATCCCCTTTTAATTTTTTTCATTTACCATGAAAAACATGGAATACTTGGTAGATTAGTGGGAATAAAACAAAAATGGATTATATTATCTCTAACTATAAATGGAATGCCGAAAATAGTAATCACTATTTCTTGGTAGTGATATTATTCCTTAGGAATAATCTCTTTTCATATATAGGGGTGTTACAAGAAAACATTGGAAGCCATACTTCATAAAAATATTTCAGAATGGTTGGAATTATTACCCCTTAGTCACTTAAACTTGTTTCCATGATTGAAGATGAATTTCCATGCCTCTAGATATATATGTTTTACTCATTTAGTTTTAATGTAAATTTTTATTCATTCAATCATTTGATTAATGTTTTATTCATGTCAATTTGACAATGATGATTTTATACCTTTTTGATTGAAATGTTCTTGTACCTTATTTATAATAGCCATTGAAAATGTTTATTCAATAATATTTTGACATAAATTTGAAATATTTTTTATTCTATGTTTTATATTCAATAATACTTTATGGTTTATCGAATATGAAATTATTATGAATTGAATAGTAAAAGCTATGATGATTTTGTATAAAATAATACTTTTTGTGTTTGGGAATTTGTTGATTTCAATATGTGAGGTCCAAGTAATGGAAAGTTACCACTAAAATGTGTAGGTTGCACCTGATTTGAGGAAACTATGGGATTTGGAAGCATCTAATGTAGTTTATGATCTAGTAGTTATACCAGGTTTTTTTCTATTTTGGAGACTTTTATTAGGGTGATTTGTAAGCTTTTATCTTATGGATTTTTTCACAACGACCACTTATATTTTTTGATTTAATTTTTATCAATTTTTTTAAATCATTTCCAATTTACTTTTTTTGATTTAATGGTGATTGTTTCTAACCCATGGGAATTGGGAACACCCTTCGTGACATGTTATGGATGACATGAGTATCAGTTTACAAGGGAATCTAGGATAATTCATGAAAATTTGTATCATAGGTGCTCCATCATCCTTGATTTTGATATGTATTTTGGGAGTGGATGTTTGGGATATAATGGGTCTGTTTTGAGTAATATCATTTCCATATATCAATACAACAAGACTTAATTTTTCATGGGTTTTTAGGAAGTGTCTTAGAGGGAACATGATGTTTTAAATCCATATTTTTCATGGGATTTGATTTGATTTTTGCAACTCAATTGTTCTAATCCTGATTGAGTTGATAATCTCAGGTATCCTAACAAAAATTCTCCTTGATTTAAAAATAGTACCATGCCACAATGAAAATGATTGTATAATCCTAGGGAGGGAGTTTTTGATAAACCACACCAAGTCAACCCTCTAGTTGATTATAACCTTGTAGAGGTGGATGTGTGTACATTCCATGATTTGGAAGAGTTAGAGAAAACTATTCTTGATCATGTTATAGAGGTTTTACATTTGAAGAATGATAATAGAGGTCATTACATGATATTTATTCATCTCAGCCCACCATATTTTTGTGTACCAATGATCATTAGGAGGTGAAGTATTGGTTGATGAAATTTGGGAAACTCTGTGATTTCTTGTAGATCGATAATTCTCTTCAGTTGAAATATACTGCCATTAATATTTAAGGGGCTAGAAAATGGTGGTGTGAATTGATAGTTATGATAGGGAAGAATGTGGGCCTGAAGTTGAAATATTTCTGGGATCTTTCCACTGATCAATTTTTTCTAGATTTAATTGTTTTTGATAAATCATTCTAATTTCTTGATTTCAATAATGTTAACTAAACTATGATTCTATATACCATTCTATTTTTGAGCTTACCCATATCTTAATGGAGATGGTATCAAATTAAATGTTAATATACTCAATATTTCATATGGGTATCCAATAAAATATTAAATATTAATATTTTTAACGTAATATCACAACATATATTGATTTTTTAGAATGAAATTTGTGTTGGATATCCACATTCCTAGAAGGTAAGGACTGAGAAGAGTCTCTCAAACACCCAAATATAGTTTCAAGTGTTTATATAAAAGGGAAGAGGAAACACTATTGGACCTATGGTCAAACAATAGTATTGGATATTAGTATCTAAAATCTGATATAAACAAAGGTCCTCCTACATACCATTAGTGTTGAATGGTTTTATAAACAAAATTTTTTTGTCTCAAAGGAACCAAAACATTATAGCTCATTTGGATTATTATGACAATAACAATGTGTTGTTCATGTTTATTCTACCTCAGGTAGTGGTGTTGGATCTTCAATATCGAGATAAACTATGAAGTAGAAATATATTTCATGAATAAAGGGGATTTATCCATGGATATCAATAAATGAATCTCCCACACATGATGAATAAATATCACATGGATTTTGATATGGTTCATGCTATAGTGAGAGGTTCCATAACCATTACTTCGACATTTTTATATGATTTATTGATATTGTTGCCTATCAATCCATTGTATCCACCAATATCCTGGAATTGATAAATACTACTATGAAAATAGTGTATTATGTTATGGATATTAGTAAACCTCTCATAATGATGACAAATAGGTTTCTCTAATATCTCTCTTAGAATTTAAATTTTTTCAGAATTTATGCCTGATTGGGACTTTTCGATTTGGATATGAAACTGATAGTGTTATTATTTGTATAGAATTTTTGATCACCAATTAAAATTTCATTGAATGGTATCATCAATTTATTACTTTATAGGGACTGATGGAATGACTGTTGTCTTTCAGGACGAATGGGACATGATGTAGAGTAATTCCAGACAACCCGTTCTAGGTTTGGGTAGGAATGAATATATTTTTTCCTTTTATATTTATCGTGAACCACTATATTGTGTATATTCTCAAGTCTTAATTGAGTTTCCAATCATTTTTTGTTTGAATTTTCAGGTTTTCCACCTGTGAGAGTGGTATAATTTTATATTTACTTAGTACTTTGTACGTATTCTATATTTATCCAATGCTACCCTATTTCACTAGTGGAACTAAATGTGTTGATATATCAATTTGATGAATTTTTTCCAAATTATATATCTAAATTATTGTTTCACCATAGGAAATACTCATTTTTTTCTAATAATGTCAATGAGAACCTTTACCTTTGTATTGAATATCAAAAACTCAATCGGGTTACAATCCAGAATAAGTATATGTTTCCTTGGATTAATGATATTTTTTACTTATTTAAAGGGTTAACATTATTCTAAAATATTTACCATTTTTGTGTTTATCATATTATTATGATTAAAGCGTCTAAAAATCCCAAGCCATCCTGAAGAATTTGGTATGTCCATTATCAGAACCTCATCATTCCTTTTGTTCTAACCAATGCTCCTAAACTATTCATATAACTTAAGAATAATATTATTTATGGGTTATATGATTCCTTTGGAGTTCATTTTATATATGAAATCTTAGTTTTCTATAAGAAATAGGAGGACCATATATGTTATTTTAGAGTAGTACTAAATATCTTGAGAAACCCAAATATTTATTAGATGATTTGAAAATGTAACTTATGGATGCGGGAAGAAAAATTATTTGGACACTGGGTCTCTGAACATGGAATTTTAGTTGTTCCTGATAAGTTGAAAGATATTATGACCTTGGAGGAACCATGAAATGTCTTTAATATTCATTGTTTTTTTGTCATGGTCTATTATTATTAACAATTTGTGAATTAGTTATCTAATTCATATTCTTCTATGATGTCTCTTACTTGGAAAGGAACAATGTTCATGTGGGATTCAAAATATCAAATTTTCCTTGATGATATAAAGCATCGCTTGACTTTATCTCAATTTTTTACTCTTCCAGAATCTGTTTAGGGATATGTTTTATTCTTTGATTAATTCATTTCAAATTTGGGTTGTGTGATTATATTAGAACATAATTTGGTTGAAAATGGTTCATGTCAGATTCAATTCTTAAAAATGAATACCCAACTCTTGTTCTTGTACATGAATCAATTATTCCTGATATAATGAGTTTGATGAATTTCATTCTTAGTCTGATGTAAAAAATATAATTTTATTATATAATACTATTTATATATCATATCCAAAATAGTTTATCCTTTGGAAAAGTTAGTGGTTGGAGTAACTAACAGATTTTTATTTCGACATTCCTGAAACTCCTGGTATGGGGAATTCCATTACTAATTCTTGGAGAAGAAAACCTTCCTCACAAGCTATGAAAGAGTATCCTGAGGAGTGAAAGTTGATGGACCTCTTTGCTCACATAGATATGGGAGTCCTAGATGATGAGAGCTAGATAACATTAGTATGTGTTCAGTTGACTTCCACATTACTCAATATAATTATTTAGGAATGACAACATGATGGGGAGTTCTAAGCCATTATATATACGATTCATGTTGCGTATACAAGTGGTCAGTGTTCTCAATCTTCCACGATTATCCTATGGTTATGGAACCAATTTTTCATTCTTATTCCCATGAGTAATGATATGATGGAGGACTTTAATGGTTATCGGTTGGCAGTACACCCTGGAACAAAAAATATATTTTATAACATAAGGTGATATTTTAGTATCTATGTATTAAAAAATAAATAAAAAATTGTATACCCATTACTAATCATATAAATAGGTTATGGATGTGAAACATAATACTTCTATTTTACTTCAAACCCTTCATGGTTCTACATTTATGTGAGATTAATTATCTATATACATTGTGGTTTGAATTCCACATACACCACATGGTTATAATTTATGATGGATGGAGATTGAGTGAGTGACCATATCAGATAATTTCATTTGAATTCAGGATACCAACAAGGTTTAGTACATTATAAATTTATTTATCCAAGAAATATTTATTTTACATGGAGTTCTATTTTTGATCATTTCTAATAGATATCCCTAATTCACTTATCTCTTTCATAGGGGCCTCTAAAAAATGGGGTTATAGGTAAAGTGGTTTAGATCATGACATACTTTAATAGATCACTATATAGATCATGGTATCCATATTATTGATGAAATTATTTTATCTTTGTCTTTTAAATTCAGGGAGATTGGGATTTTCATTTTGGACTTGTTGTATTTTGGTAAAATAAAAGCTTCCCGACTTCCATAATTATGGGACCCTTTATGGCCTTCCATGATCAAATATACAAATCTCATCATTATTTTTTGAGATTAGTGAGTCTTCTCACATATGACCTAGTTTGGTTTAATATATGATGACAAAGATTCAATTGATATGTTAGGAATTTTTAATGGAACAGAGATGTTAGAAATACTTCTGTGATATTCATTGACACCCTTTTGTGTTTACTGTTTGTGATGTTTTTTTTCTGATAGTTTAACAGTGGTTTGGTCACCAGCGGATTGGGAAAAAGCGGAAGTTTGAACCGTGATATGTGGGACCATATTATGTTTTCAATATTTTTTAAGGGGAATTAACATTTACAATTTATACTATATCTAACATATATTCACAATCTGTTCCATCTGTCTTACCTTAAGAATTATCTTTCTAATATGTCACATATCTTAATCTAGAAGAATATTGATGTGAAATATGATTTATCCAAGACAGAGTATATAGTTTTGAATATTAGTTCTTAGGTAAAGGTTATTTCTATGAAATCCATATCCTTGACTCGAGTATCATGGGAGCATGGTTTTGATGATTATGAGAGTTGTAAACACAATGAATTAATAATGGAACAATAGATTCAAATATTTGATATGGCGTCTTTTTGTTAGGTTTTTTTAGTTGAAGAAATAATTAATTTTGGTGAGAATTAAAACCTTCTGACCTTATCATTCCAAGGATACCTTGCTAAAAATATAACACCATGACATAGAGGAGTTTCTTATGCCATGGATGTATTAGCAATACAATAGTGTTACTATGATAGTTAAAACCATTATTCGGAACAAAAAACTCAACCATAATAACCTCAACCATGTATCTTGTGACATATTCTTCTATGTGGAGTGATTTTGGAAGGTTAATTCATTGGGTATTAGACCACACAATACAGTTTTTCCAAGTGAGTTTTAGGTGGATGGTCTAACATTCGGGGTTCTAGGGTTATATAGTTTTTAGGATTTCTTAGTGTAAATTATTAGAGACTCTATTTTGGTAATTTTTGGTATTTTATAGGGTATTTAAAATTAGGAGACTCATATTTTTACTGCTTTTACCCATTGATTTGGGTGGTTCAAAATCTCTGAAGGAGTACTATAAATCCGAGTCCACAACCAAACATGCAACCTTTTACTATGGAAGTGAGTGGCCACACAACAATAACACATCCTAAATTATACTGATTAATTCAAATACACAACTACATTGTGGCATTCCACCCTATGATATAGTGGTTTAGTTAAATACACATTCACATTGAAATGCATCTCTTTCACCATGAAGCCTCCCAAATTTCTATCCATACACCTTATTTCTCCTTGATAACATCTCATTAGGGTTTTGTGATATTTTTACTAAGGTAGTTTATTTCATAATATTTTAATTTTATTTAAATCATTTGATGGTTATATTTTATATTGGGTTTCATATAAATTTATTTGTTTTTATTTATGGTTTGATAAAAGTACATATTACTTTATTAGGGGGATGAAATGTTATTGATCGACTACTAATATTTATAAATGTTTTCTATAAAAAAGAATGAAAATTGACATGTTTTTTATTAAATTTAAGGGAATTAAATAATTATGATTTGAAATGTGTTGTTTTTGTGGATTTTAATAAAAATCATTTTTTAAAATCAATAGAACAAAATTTCTTGAAAACCTTTTGATGATGATTTTTGAAATAATGAAATTTCATTTTTTGTAAAAAAAAATTGATTTTAATTTTTGAAATGAAAGGAATGTTTTGAAAATAATCAAATGAAATGTTGTTTGAAAGGGTTTTTTAAACTAATTATATCACCTTATACATTGTTTCCATTATGTTGAATCATATAGAAGGCTATGTGATTGAGTAAGGAGTAAAAAAATATAGGAATATAATAGCTCTATATAGAAATTTATTGATAATGAAAACAGAAAAAAACAACTTAAGGTCAGGGATATTAGTCCTTAGGGATCTTCTCCTTTCGACCATTACATGGTGTTTCTTAGGCACATTGGAAGCCATACATCGCATAAGATGTTTAATAATCATTTTCCATACAACACCCTGGGTCTCTTAATCATGGTTATATTATTTAAAATTAATGTTAATGCCTAATTATATATATTATTTACTAATGTTAGTTTTGATGGAAATACAGATTCATTCAATTTTTTGATAATTTTTTTTTCAGGGATATTTCAAAAAGATGTTCTATTATTTCTAATTTCAATGAAATTACTTTGTACATTTTTTATAATATTCCTTAAAAAAATTATTTAAACAATTATTTCATTTAAAATATCAAAAAATTTACATACCATGTTTTATTTACACAATGATTTAACAGTTTATATAATATGGAAATATTGTAAAATGATTACTAAAATGATACCGGGCTTCTAGCTCAAACCCAAAAATTTCCATTTGGATTTTTTATATTTACTTATTTGAGGCTTTGGTAAAGGAATTACACCACTCAGGGGTATAGGGTGCATATGAATTATGGGTCCATTGGGAGTTGGTAGAATATGAGGGAGTTTGGGATACCCCAGTTGTACCATCTTCTCTTCCCATTCTTCTAACTTGTATTAGGGTTATATGGACCCTTTTCCCCAATGGAATTTTTTTTCACACCAACCATTTATATATACTTATTTTATGTATTTTTTAAATTTCATGGATAAATATTTCCATATTTACTTTTTAGATGACAGAGTGCTTTCTACATGATTATGAGGATTAAGAACAAACTTTCGGTATTATTTTGGGTGACTCGAGTATCAATGTAAAAGTATTTATGGGTTGGTTCATGACAACAAATGTTCTTTTGTTATGAACAAATAAAGATTAATGTGACCCTACATTTATTATCTAGAACATAACAATATCAAAATAAAAATAAGTATCATATTAATTATATTGATGAATTTTATAATCCAATAAATAAAACTCAGTACTTTTACATGATTGATATTTATTTTGGTTGTCATCATTTAAGGTATAACATTGGTGATATAACCAAAAAAATATTCCATTAATGTCATGGTAAAAAATAATATATACTGATGGAATTTATTCTCAGTAATTCCCCCACTATCTTCATATATTTAATGAAGAGAGTCTTCTCATATTATTATGATAAATTTTTGTTAGTCATTATATAAGGTATTCTTATATATTCGAAGACATTGGAAGAGAAGGAAGATCACTTGAGGATTACACTGAAGACCAAATTTAAGAATAATATATATGAAAATTTTATAAATTGTTAAGTTTTAACAAATAGTTTCAATTATTGGGTCATATATTAATTTGAGCGGGTATATGTATGGATCCCTCAAAGATTGACCTTATTAAATGTTGGCCTAAACCAAAAAATCTGTATGAGATTTGTAGTTTTCATGGATTAGATAGATATTATGGATGATTTGTATAGAAATTCCAATTAATATATTATCCACTCACCAATTTAAATCAGAAAGGAGAAAAATTAATTTGGATATAATAACATGATTTAAATTTCAAGAATTTATAGAGAAGGTTATTTAGTACACCTATTATTACCTTAGCATAAAGTATAGAAGGGTTTATAATCTTTAGTGGTTCATTGAATAAGGGTTTGAGATGCATCCTTCTATGTAATGATAGATAGATTACTTATTCCTCATGAAAATTTATGGTTGAAGAGAAAAATTATTCAACTCATGATTTGGAGTTAGATCTGGTAAAATTTTCACTACATAATTATGGGCATTATCATTGTGAAGAATGATGTGATATATATACTGATCATAAAAGTGTATAGTATATATTCACATAAAAAATTAGTATTACATGTATAAGATGTTTTGAGTTGATTAAATATACTCAAATAAAAACATATTACCACCCAAAAAAAGTGAAAAAAGTTGTAGGTGCTCTAAGTTGAAAGTATCATTCTAGATTATCTATGATGGGGATCAAAAACGTTCAAATATTTCAATATATTGAAATTATGGGTCTTAAAATAATATTGTTTATGGAGATGTATTATCTTCCTAAAATGTGTGTTCAACCATAAATGAATCTAAATATTAAATAGGTATATAAGTATGATATAGATTTTCAATAGAATATGTGAAATGATTCTGAGTTCAACATTGGTTATTGAAAAATGATAAGGATTGGGAATTGTGTTTGAATTCTTTGCATATAAAATTTTAAAAATGATTTATTAGATGAGGTTCATAATTGATAATTATCTTTTCATCTTGGAATTATGAAGATTTTTAAAGTTATTAATGAGTATTTATGTTGGAATATATAAATTGAGTTATTTTTGAGTATATATCTCAATACTCGGTATGTCGGCATGTAAATAATGAGAACGAAATGTCTAACATTATGTTTTAACCATTACACACATTAGAATAGAAATCCAAAAACATCAACATGGATTTTTTCATTAGACCCCCCATAAAATATAAAATCCATAATTCTATTTGGGTTTTAATTGTTCACCTTGAAAAGTCATAACACTTAATTATTATCATATAAGCATTAACAAATGATTATATTTAGAGAATATACATGAAGGAATTTGTATGGTCTGATAGAGTACACCATTTAATTAAGTCTGATTTGGATGTGAGGATTACCTTGATGATCTGGAAATGTATTGAGTAGGCTTTGGATATAGAGTTACAATTTAGTAATGTGTATCATCCATAGAATTATGGTTGGTATGATAAAACCCTTTCAAAACCATAGTATATTATGAGATATATATGTATTTATTTCATAGGTAGTTTAGATTGACACCTTCCTCTTGTTGAGTTTTCTTACAACAATTGTTTTCAATGGAGAATTCATATTTCTCTTTATAAATCCCTCAATGAAATTATAACATTCTAGAAAAAAGATAGTTAAATTATGATATTAGCCCATAAGGCATATGATTAAATGCAACAGAAATTTGAATCCATTCAATAAAACATCATGGTTTCTCAAAGTTGATAGGAAAGTTATGTTGATAATCTTTGGTGACATCTGAAGATCAAATTTGGTGAGAAGGTTTTTATATGAATTTATCTATTGATGAAGGTTATGATATCCACAAATAAGGGAAAGATTATTCATATTTATATTAAACCCTTCAATATTGTTGACCAATTAGATACAGTCTCTTATCACTTGGTGCTTTTACTAAACCTCCCACAAGTTCATGACATCTTCTATGTATCTCAAATTAAAAATTACATGCCCTGTCTTTCACATGTACTGGACTTAGAGTTTATAAAAATGGTGAATGAAATTTTTTATAAATAATAAATAGTATCAATCTTGGATCAAAGAGATAAATCTCTAAAAATAAATACTACAAACTCAGTTAAAGTTCTCTGGATAAATCTGAAATTCAAAGAGGATACTTGGGAACCCAAATGAAATGGAAAAAATATCGCAATTTCCAAGTATCATTATAAAACAAATTTTAGGGAAAAATTCATTTAAAGGGCGTAAAATATAACACCTTGATATTTTATGTTATATTTCTTTTTGAAAACATTTAATTGTTCCAATATCTTGTTATACACATAATACTAAGTCTAAATGAATTTTAATACAATATACCATTATAATAGTCATTAAATTGAAGGGTATTAATAGAATTAACTAAATTATTATTTCTTTTGATTACACATTAATAAGATAGACTCATTGTTTAATAATTTTTAATAAATTTAATATAAATCATTTGAAAGTAACTGATATATTTTTATAATAACATTTTATGTGAAAAATTTATTTTTATCATAATAAATTATATTAATCGATATTGGTGAATGATTTTATAGAATTGTATATATTTTTGTATTCATTTTTTTTAAATTTATCCATTATGTTTTCTAGTAATGATATAAAAATGTATATATAGTACTATGATTTTTTTTTTTATTTTTATAAAAACTATTTTTATCACATTTTTTCACACGTATTTTAAAATGAATTTCTAGCACTAATAAAAATTGAGTATTGAAAAATGGATGAAATATTTTTGAATTTTGAGGATAATGTTTTTTATATTGGTCTCTTTAATTTTTTGTCAACATGAATAGTACACATTGTATGTTATTGTTTCTTCAGTAAGTGTAAAACAAGAAGAACATGGTTAAAAATGTGACCTAATGCTTTAAAAAAAATTTGAAATTTTTTTTTATCTTATTTAATTCTTTAAATTAATAAATTTCCACCCAATTCTTGAAAATAGGTTAACATGGTGTTATATTTATTTGAATCTGACCTTCATATTAATTTAAGAGATGAATAAATAAAAAATGTCACTCTCTAGACTTATATATCTACAAGTTGTTTACATAAGGTCAAAAATAGGACATGTTTTGTTAAAATTGATTATTTAAATGATATATTAATTTATTTTTTTCATAGTAAATTATTATTATTATTTTCACTGATTGAATTATTATATTAAATGTTTAAAAAATTCGAACAGAATATTTATATAATAAATTAAAAAAATAAGCAAAATGACATTAGAAATATTAAAAATAATACAATTTAAGTGAATTTTTTTGTTCAATAAATTTTTACATAATTTTGATATATTTGATATGTTATGAAGTATTATATTTTAATTAAATTTTTATTTTATTACATTAATGTCAAATTAAATAAATAGTTTCAAAATTTTCATTAATGATAATTTATAATAAATAATATTTTATTAAATTATTTTAAATAAATTAAAATCTTATCCATATCCAATTAAATGGAATACATATGAAAATATCATTTAAGGTCCACATTTTATTCATTTTTTGAAATGTGATAACATTAATAACCCTTTAATATTGAAATAATGTTACCACATTTATGGTCATAAATGATTACATAAGGGTATAATAAAAATGATAAGGTCTAAAATGAAACCAAAAAAATATAAATTTGATTTGGTGGTATTATTTCAAATCTGAATTATTTTTTATTGAATTTATGAAAATTTTGAACCACTTGTCCTATGAATTATTTTATTACATTTTTATCTTTTATGAAATTCCATGTGTGTCATCTCCCACTCTTATAAAATGGCTCCCTTAAATTTTCTTCACGACAATACATTAAGCCGTATATCAAAGCAAAAAACCAAACCCATTTTGTTCTAAACATCCCTATCCACTCTCTAGAGTTGATAATATGCCTAAAATACATCCCCTATGGTCATTAAGATGAGATCAAAATTTTTAATTTTATTGAATATTTAATCGACTTAACTGATTATTTTTTTATGTTATACTTTCTTATTCATGGGTAATTATCATAAAATAAAAACATCAATATCCTAAATATTCTGAAATTTTATTATTATTGAAGGATTATTTTCACCTTATTTCCCAACTAATGGGATGTATTTATATCACTTGTGAGTACGTACAACTTATCATATCCACAAAGTGGTAAATTTTTATATGTAATCACCATATTTTATTGATTGTTATTATGATGTGTTTCAGGATTTTATTTTATATTAATGACATAATTATTATTTTTAAAAGAAAATATCATACCTACATTCTTACATTTTAATATTTTATAAAATTATATTATTACGAGGGAATATGTGTGGACCATCACCTCCATAAAGTGATGTGATTTTTTTAATATACATTTTATTGTAATTGTAAAAAAGTAATATTTAAATAATATATATTATATAATAATTATTATATAAATTTATATTATTATTTATCCTTTTTTCATTCCATATTTTTTAAAATTAAAACAATTTTCAGGTTTACGTACGGACTACCATCTCCACAATTATATAATTCATCATTATATATTTTACTATTATAGAGGACTCTAAATAAGAAAATAATGAATTTATATGATATTTATATCTTGATTATAATTTTGGTAATTTTGGTACCATTATCAATGTACAAGTACTGGAACTTCAAAACAGAAATTCAAATGAAGAATAAAATTCATAACACATTGAAATGATGATTTGAATAAAAAATAATTAATAAATGGATGTTTAAATGTCTACAAAGGATCATATATGCTATTATATTTATTAATATAGTATATTTGTATAAAAAATCTTAATTTATTTTAGAAGAGGTTATAAGACATTCAATGAAATGGGACCTTGAGGTAAGAGTTTTAGGTCACACTCTCATTGTTTATTATGATTATTTATGATAATGTTTCTAGTGATGAAATTTAATGATCTATCCTTACATGATATCATCAATTTTTATTCTATTATGGATATTTTTTGGAATAAATATTTTTATATTTATTTTTCTCCCATCATGTACTCTAGATAATGAAATAATCTTCTAAATAAAAATTGACTTTATTTCTCTCTTCGGTCAAAAAATCATTTTGTTCCACATACATGTTTTAAATAAATTGTTTTCAATAATGTTTTTATATTATTATATGATTGTTTCATTTAATTTCTACCCATTATTTAAATTTTAAATATTTGTTTAAATTGAATCATTTTTTCATTTTATAAACGAGGTACTTTATTGGTTTTTATAGAAATTGTGAATCATGTATTTATTTAAACTAAATGACATGAATAGAATTTTCTACTATATTGAATTTTCATTGATTGAGAGATTCATTTAAAATTTCCATTTTTATTTTCAAATAAAGTGTTTTAATTAATATTGTGATGTTTTTGTGATTTATATAATTGATTTTATGTTGGAATTATTATTTTACTCAAGAAATATTTTATAAATCTATGAAAGGTATTTCATATAATATGACATTATTTGATGTTAATTATGATTTTATGGTGATATAAATCAATGATATCATCCAATTTCATTATTTAGATGTCTAATAATGATAACTAGCTATGGATGATTCTATGAAACCCATTTATTCACGATTTCTTTATTAAGTTATGAAACCCATTTCTTTTTCATTGAGTAATGTTATAATGAGATACATATGAAATTCATTTATCATTCTTGAGTTTCAATATGACTAATGATTTATGAATTTGTAGAAAAAATATATGTGATTTTCTTTATGTGATGCGTGGGTCTATAATAATATATTCTTAAAATTTATTGGGTTAAGATAGATATCTAATGAGATATGCACGAATGGAATTTTGAGTGAACCCAAATTAGTAAGGTAATATCTAAAATATCATAGTCTTGGGTCTAAACATTCTTTACTATTTTCATTAAGGGATTCAACGCAATTTTTTATGATATTCTCGGAAATTATCCTTGTATAAAAATGAAATGATTTTCTATGCTTATATATATGACCCAAATCTATTTTATATGAAAATGTTAAGATCTCATGCATCAATTTTTTTGATTACATTATAATTCATGCCTTATGATCTTCCACGATTTATTTATTTAATCAAGATAATAATCCATGACATATATGGCTTAGTTTAAAAAATTTATTTAAATTTTCTAAAACCCTTTTTCTAATATAAAATTTAGGTGAACATTGATATCTCTCTTTTTTACCCTTATAAGAAATATGATCCCACCCTTTCATATGTTTCATTTCCCAAAATTTTGAAGAAATGTATTAAGTATGATATGTCAATGTAGAGTTTGTTTATGAATAACATAGTATTAGAAGATGTTGTTCATTTATGAACCAATTGATTATGTATTCAAATTTCAAAATATAATAGAAAATTTTGATTCTATTGTAGATCATTAAGTTTTTTAATGAATATAGGCATAATATCAATGTATTAAATATGTGGGTCACGATACATGAATCATTACTTCAATGTAGAATAATCATTTGAAAAACAGTATATAAATAATAAAAAATATTTTTCTTAAAAAACATTTCTCAATATCATATATAAAAGGCATAATCTTTGAGTCACATTCTATGCACCATTTTTATTGAAAAAGAAGATGAAAGAGTATAAACAAAAAACAAATTCCAAAAAATATTACTTGAATGTAAAAATTTTATATGTAAAATTGTGATCTAAAAGGGAAAAATAAATGATTATTTATAGGAAAATATTTTTATATATTTGAAAATACCTTTATTAAAAAACACACATTGTAAAAATTTCATTCAAAAAATGTTTCAAAATAAGGGAGAATAAAAGGCACATCAGGGAAAAAACTATCTGATTTCCCCCAGGGAAATGGAAACATTATCGGGAAGTAATAGTGTTGAAATGGAGGGAAAATCTATTAAATTAGATGAGTAATATTCTTAAAAAAATTTATTTCCCAAACGTAATAGACTCATCAAGGATGAATACATTGGTGTGAAACATGATTTTTACAAAAAAACATTTTTTAAATACTGTATAAAATTATCATAAGTTAGATATGATCATACATAAAAAAGTTTTAGGAAAAGAGAAGTGATTTTGACCCAAGGGAATAATTTTATTCACCGAAAATACTTACCCTTACTACCTATTTGTGAAATGGTATATAACTTCTTATTCTAAAAAAATATCTATCTTAATCAAATATTTTAAATCCATATTCATTTCTATAACCTGTTATATATTTCATTTATAAATATTTTATATATGTATATTCATTACATAAAATTTATTTTCAAAATCAATTTTCATAAATATTGATCGTTTGTAGTGGAGGTGTTTTTATTTATTCAACCAAAAAAAATCACCATTTCGGAATCACACATGGTACTATAAGAGATGTTTTAAAATAATTTAAAAAAATTTATTTTCATTTCATATGTGATTATTTAAAATTTTAAGAGTATGAAATCGAATATGTTCATTTTTTATGAGTTTAAAAAGTAAAAGGTGATATATTAGTAACATCATAAAATCTTGATATTATGGAGAAAAAATCAAACTGAATTATTGAAATAATTAATATTACATGTTTTTTTAATATACGTTTTCTTAATCATCCATGCTATGACCGTTAAAATATCAGTTTTGTATGTTATAAAAATTACTTGAATGATAACGTGTCATAATGATTCAATGAGTAAGAGAATATTATTTCATAATATTAATTTAACATCTAAAAAACATTTATAATGTCATGTGTATCAAAAAATTTAATTATAATTCTTATTATAACCATCTAATACTAGTGGTTCTGAAAAATTAAATTCATAGTTTTTGGAGGTAGTAATTTGAACATATGTCTAGTTAATGACCTCATTCACAAAATAAATCGACATAATGATACTATTAGAAATATTCTTAAATAAAAATAGAAAACATGACATATAAAACCAATTTATTTATCTAATCCTTGATAAATGTTGATGTAAAAAAACATTCATCCCACTATGGAGGTGATAGTCCATAAATATGAACAATCGACGTTATATTGTTTTTTAGCGGTTGGACATTATTTAAATTTTTTATCAATAATTAAAATTATTAAAATTATTTTAAATAATGATACTAATTTATTTATATAAATAAAAATATAAATGATTTTATGAAGAGGAGAATAAATGAAAATAATAATTTAATACAATACTCATGTTGGAATCTTGATCATTCTCTTTGAAATATCATTAGAAGTGAAGACCATAATAAAATTTAATGTGACTAAAATACTTTTTTTGTTGGAGAAGGATAATGTTGAAGAGAAAATTTAGAATTTCAATGAGTATTTCATAGGTTGTTTCTAATTTTAAATGGTGGAAGTCATATCTTTTATAAAATAATAATAGGTAAATTTTAGAAAAAAAATTATTTTTAAATAATGTGATGATACTATTCGTGGGTCAATGGATTTATAGTGAAACATTTGGGTTGTGGGATAATATAAGGATGAAAAATATTTCATCAATACATTTTGAGACATGTAATGTCTGATTTAAGGAATTTTTTTCTTTTAACCTTTAACCCAAATTTACTTTTAAAAAGGTAATTAAATTTTAAACATACTAATTATCATTAATAAAAAAATTATAATTGGGCCCATTTACATAGTTTTATCCTTATGATTAAAAAAGTTAAAATCATTTTAACCAATAAAAGTTCTAGATATTTGAAAATTTAATATTTAAATAATTACACTTAATGTTGTAAAAACTATTTTTTGTATAATAATACATTAAGGAATTAAATTTATATTTTAGAAAAATTACCTTTAACAATTATTTTAATAACATATTTTTTTTGTGAATAAAATAAAATATAAAAGTATTTAATGGATATTAAAAACTAAAGTTCACTAAAAAAATATATAATTAGAGGTAATGGTCTAAGAACTATTTTTATTAAATTAACATTAAAATTTTGTTCTAATAATAAATGACATAGTATTATAAATTAAAATTATATTTTAAAAATATATATTTTAAATAGATAAATCTATATTTTATTTTTTAAGATGATTTTTATTCTTATATGATAATATAATGAAATGATAAAATTCCAAAAAATATAATTTTTGATAAAATCCTATTTTTCTACGGATAATCTACCTTATTTAACAAATATACAAAAAATTAATACTATTTATTTCATTAAGAGATGAATTCAAAAAATAATTATATTTTATAAAATCTTAATTTTATAATTTGTAAATTTATATTTTGAAATAAAAAATCATAATACAAATGAAAATTATTTTCTTGAAAATAAAAATCATAAATATTATCTAATATTAATTATTTACCTTCTAAATATTTAATCATTTACCATATTAGTACTTATTATATCTTTTTTAAAAAATATCTTAATATTATCTGGTTTTCATCATAAGGTGTATCATGAAATAAAAATTTTCAAGGAAAACATCAGTATCATAATTTCAATATTTTCAAGTCGTTACATGAAAGGTTTAGTGTATTAATGTTTAGCTATAAAGTCATCTTATTTTTCAAAACATTCAAACATTTTTCTATAGTAAATATACTCCATAATAATTATAGTCATAAAAATTGATATAATAATCTACATAACATGAGGGATGGAATCATAAGAAATGTGAGATCTCAGATTCTTAGTAATGGAAAAAATATCATGATTTTTAGATCGTAATCTTTTATGGGAAAATGAGAAATACATAAATACAATATGTTGTCCTAAGACCATATATGATAATCATAAAACATGAAACAAAAACATAATAACATAACTATAGTTTTAAATAAGTATAAAATTTATTATTTCTCAAAAAATAAAAATTAATAATAATAAAAAATGTGGGAATGACAGAAAAGTGTGAAAAAAAAATAAATGGGTAACCATGAAATCAAAATTTCATGTAAACGATGTGCATATTGTAAATTTTGAATAACTTCATATAAAAATAGTAAATTTAGATAAACCATAATCATAAAAACTATTTGTGAGAAACCCCATTTTTTCATGCCTGTGGGAAGAAACTCATTATAGCAGTGCCAAAACATGTGACCAGGACTGACACGCACATGACCTCGTGAAAAATAATTATATCCACACTTCACTATATCCTAAGAAATAACATACACCCAATGTATTATAGGATGATATTTTCACGACCCGTCCTCAGGGCTAGTGTCGTGACTACCCCATGTCCGCCTTTCATAGGCCAGGGGCTGGCAACTAGCACCCAAGGTGAATTACCGATAAAAAAGGAAGGAATTGCCTTTAAAACTGTAACTCACATAGTCTAAACACAAGAAGTAGAAGTAACAGGTTCAAATATGGAAAAGAAATGTTTGATGAAAGTAAGTGGGTCAGCATACAAACCCAACTGAACAATAAGTACAAGTACAATTAAGAAGGGAAAACAACACCTGGATTTTCCATCGGGGAATCCTACCTGAAGGGTAGGTACAGATCACTAACAACTCATCCCTGAGGTATGTCCCGTCAAGTCCAACTTCGAGCAGCCTCCCGTCTATCACCCTCAGCCTCGATCACTGTTGACCGTCATCCGCACAGAACACAAAAAGGTTCGGGCGAAGCCCGTGCAGGGGTGAGTATAACAATACTCAATAGGGGACCCTGAGACCCTCTAAGATCTCTCAAAATCCATTAAAGATAAACCATAGTAGTAAGATACAATCACAACGTATCAACCAATCCTACTTAGGTATATTCCCATACATATACCTACGTTACCAATCACAGTCCGTCTCCAACTCTCGAGCTAAAACACAACCCAATCTATAAAGGAAGTAAAGTCAATCACCTCGATGATAATTACTAAATGAAAATATTCTACTCACAATAATATAAAAATCAAGTAGAGGGGTATATATTATTAGTTTTAGACACTAAATCATCTCCTCAGTCGAACCCACATAGGATCCTGGAACAGTATCTACGCTGTCGAACCCACGGTGGATCCCGATATAGAAGGAATCACTGACGAACCCACAGAGGATCCTGGTCTAGCACCATCGCTGATGAACCCATGGTGGATCTTGGTTCAGTATCATCACTGGAGAGCCCATGGAGGATCCTGGTATAGTAGTAGGTCCACATCGGATCCTATCATAAGACTCGCAACCATCCATAGGGTTCCCGCACACAGAATGCTAGATTTTGGGATGATCCGCACCTCGAGCCAACTTTCGTTACATCAAATACCCCAATGTCTCATGTTGATGTATCTCGTAGTTCTGTCTCATCACAAGGAACCCAACGTCATAGACGCCGCATCAATCGAACGCCTGGTCTATGAGTAGTTATCATTTCCGTTCCAGGGGCCTGGTTTGTTTTTCCGTTCAAACCAACCCGGTTGTATTCCAACTACATACAAACCTTAGGTGGGGTATTCCAAAAGAACCTTCATGCTCTATGGGTTTATTCCCCATAGACGGTTCGTTGATCGAACAACCGTAGGCCAAGATACAGATAAAAATGTGATTTCGGGTTAAATGGGTCCGGACAAGGGTCTGACCCGGTCCGCGGGTCCGACCCAGTCTGAGGGTCAGACTCGGCCCCATGGGGCGGCCCGGCCCACAAGGCCGACCCCTCCTGGTGGCGGCCCGGCCTGGCCAGGTGGGCCATGCCATGGGGGGGGGGGGGTGCCACTCCTCGGCTTTTGATGGAACCGGCGTTAGGCGCCGGTTTGGTGACCCAAAGGACCAGAAGTGTCCCCCTTGTCCGGTTGGCCGAGCAGCCATCTAGGTCCGCTCCTCCTGCGCAGTGCGACGATGCCCTGCCCTTCCACCGCGGCCTCCCCTGGTTGTAGTTCTGCTCCAATGGAGCCGCGCCACTCCACTGCGGCCCGCCCTGGCCGCAGCTTCCCTGCTCTGTCGGCGCGGCGTGACAGTGCCCCGCCTATTAGCCGCGTTCCGGCTAGTCGAGGCCCTCCGCTGCCCTCCGCGTGGTGTGATGGCCCCGCGTGCCTCTGCCACGGCCCATTGGGGCCACGACTCTCCTTCCAGGTGGCACGATGGTGTCTCGCCCTCTTTGCGACCCAGCAGCCTTGTGCTGCCGGTTTTTCTACTTGGTCTGCCTCTATCATCAACAAACAAGAACAACCCAAGGTGGAGGGTGGGGCCATGTTCATGCAGTCTGAGCCATCCTCATTATGATGTTATCATTCAGTTATCAAACCATAAAATGAACGATGAAGATTGGGAATAACAATTCAAGTCAAACCCTACACCGAGTTGGGTGATCAATGACGGAGTCGCGGAAGGCAGACGATATTCCGTCAATGTCGGAGGTGGAAGAGCTTGGAGAAGACAAGTCGATATGACGTTGTCGGCTTACTTTGTGGGCGACAGTGCTTCCATTTCTTGCGACTTTGAAGAAGGAAGAAGATGATGTTCGACATTCTTCGGTAGTGGAAGAGACGTTCATCATGTTCATCATGGGGAGGATGAAGTTCTCCCAGGATTCTCCAAAGCTCCACCAAAAGAGAGAGTTTCCAACCCAAAATAAAATAATAGATTTGACTATTATTTTATTGTTGACTTGATTTCTAAAAGAATTCAAATTATTTAAAAAATTAATTAATTGAATCCATTAATTAATATTTAGGTGAATTGCCACCATTATGGGGATGTTCTAGAGTTTCCCCCATTTATGGAGAGTTCAAGGGGTTTAAAGGGGGGTTAGAGGAGTTAATTGGATTGGGTGGGCGCCACCTAATAACATTCTCCAAAGGGAGGTTAGTGTGTGGTGGGACCCACCTATAACCTCCATTTGGAGGTTTCAACCACCAAACATATAAAAATCAGTTACACTTAATTTTTTTGATTTTATATAAAAACCCCAAAAATTAACATCCATTCTCATTAGAATGCAACAATGGTGATAGTCCTCTTAAAAAAATACCAGTGCTGCAAGTTCAACAGTGCCCTCCGATTTCAATTCCGAGTACCAGTTCAAAAGATATAAAATATTGCTCGTACGTTTACTGATCGTACCCGGAAAAAACTTCAGAAATTGATTCCGAGCACACCGGGTCTCGAAATCAAGCGCCGTAAGAAACTGCAGACTCGTAAAATTCCCATGTATTTTAAAAAAATATATTACACTGAATTTATGGGTCTTTACATTCTCCCCACCTCAGGGCATTATGTCCTCGTAAGCTACAACTCACACTACGGAAATCAAATGGTGGTACTGAGCACACATTTGAGCCTTCTGCTATCATATGATCAACTGGATGTTCACGTGCTGACAGCGAACACATACCAAAGGTATCAACCGTCCACACAGGCCCCGCTCTTGTAGATCCCCAATCTCCACTCGAACCTCCGTGAATGTCTCCTCATCATCAATGTACAGCTCGCCATGGTCAATGATGTGAGAAGGGTCATGAAAGTATCTTATCATCTGAGATACGTGGAAGATGTCATACACCCGGTGAAACTGAGGTGAAAGATCCAAGCCGTAAGTCACCTCACCTACACTGCTAAAGACCTGTAATGATCCAATGAATCATAGAGAAAACTTTCCACCTCAGCCAAATCTCAGTAGACCCCATCGAGGTGAGACCGGTAGAAAGACGTGGTCACCATCCCTGAACTCTTGTGGTATCTGTCTCTTATCAGCATAGGACTTCTGCCTACTCTGTGCAGTCTTCATCCACTTCGGGATGATCAGAACCTTATCCATCATACCCTACACCATCTTTGGTCCAATAAGTGCTGACTCCCCTGAGTCAGTCCAGCCCAAAGTTGATCTGCAATGTCGGTCGTAATGTTACTCGAAAGGTGCCATCCCGATGGTGGAGTGGTAGCTGTTTTTATACGCAAATACTGCCGAGGGTAAATGATCCTCCCAACTATGACTAAAGTCAAGGATGAATACACAGAGTATGTCCTCAAGAGTTTGAATGGACCTCTCAGTCTGACAATCTGTCTGAGGATGGAAGGTAGTGCTTAAGCGAAGCTGCATCCTGAAAGCCTCCTGCAACATCTTCCATAGTTTGGAAGTGAAATGAGCATCTCAATTGAAGATGATCATCATTGACACACCATGAAGCCGTATGATCTCTTGTATGAAGAGGCATCCAAATCTCTCTACTGAACCATTTTCTCTGATCAGTAGGAAGTGGGCCGACTTGGTGATTCGGTCGACAATCACCCAGATAGAGTTGTGTCATCTGGATGTACGTGGAAGTCCCGTTACGAAATCCAAGTATATCCCATCCCAATTCCACTCTAGGACCTCTAAGGGATGAACCATACCTATTGGAACCTGGTGCTCCGCCTTCACTTGCTAACAAGTGAGGCATCGAGAGACAAACTCTGCTACTGCCTTCTTCATACCTTTCCACCAGTGCTGTTGTCGGTGGTCCTAATACATCTTCGCCACACCTTGATATACCATAATAAGAGACGTGTGGAACGCTCTTGACAATTCCTCCGAAAGTGATACTGGAACCATGGTACACCCTATGAAGAGAATGGCATGCTCCCCACCATCAGAAAATCCATAATGTGCCTACCCTGTGGATATCTGAGCACGTCGCATCTTAATAGTCAACATCCTCTTTTTGTGCCTCCCTGACTTACTGATGAAGTGGAGGAATGGCTGAGATAGACTGTATAATGGATACTCCATCTCCATCCACAAAGGATATCAGCAATGCGGCCGGCTACTCCATCGCCTCTTCTAGAAGCTGAATGCCTGATCTCATACTGAGAGCATCAACTACAACGTTCCCCTTCCCAGAGGTATAGACTATCTTGAAGTCATAGTCCTGGAAGAAATAAATTTAACATTGAAATCTCAGGTTCAGGTACTTCTATGAAAAGATTTACCTATGACTCTGGTGGTCAGAGTAGACTATAAAACGTTCTCCCATCAGATAGTGCTTCCACAACTTCAAGGAGAAGACCACTTCTAATAACTCCAGGTCATGTGTAGCGTAGTTTTTCTCGTGTTGTCCCAACTTCTGAGAACCATAACCGATCACTACTCTCTCCAACATCCGGACACACCCATGTCCAGTCCCAGATGCATCACAGAAAAGTACATAACCTATGCCCTCCTCTGGAAGCCTCAAGATTGGGGCACTAGTCAACATCTACCTTAACTCTTGAATGCTCTGCAGGAATCTTTCCGACCACACGAAGGGTTCCCCTTCTTTATCAAGGCTGAATGTGGTGCTGTAACTCTGGAGAAGTCTGGAACGAATCTACGATGGTACCCAACAAGTCATAGTAAACTACTTACCTCTGTCACACTCTTGGGTGGCTCCCAAGAGAGTAATACCTTGATCATCGCTGGATCCACTACAACTCCAGCCTCTACGATGACATGTCCCAGAAAGTGTTCCTCTCGGTTCCAGAACTGGCACTTCGAGTGCATACCATAAAGCTTGTTCTCTCATAGTTTGTCTAGTACTACCTGTAAATGGTAGGAGTGCTCCTCCTTTGAAGCTGAGTAGATCGAAATGTCATCGATGAAGACTACCACAGAGAGATCATGGAATGAATGAAAGATCCTGTTCATATGTCCCATGAACACTACTGGCATGTTGGTTATGCAGATTTGAATACCCAAGAGCTCATAATGTCCATACCGACATCTGAAGGCCGTCATCTGTACATATTCATTTCATACACTGAGCTGGTGATAGCCTGACTGATGATCCATCTTCGAGAACCAATGCGCTCCCTTCAGCTGATCAAAGAGGTAATCAATCCTCAAGAGTGGGTACTTGTTCTTCACCGTCACCTGGTTCAGGCACCGATAATCAAAACAAAGTCGCAAGCTCCCACCCACCATCTTGGCGAACGAATTCAGGGATTCCCAGGGTGAAACACTAGGTCAGATAAATTCTATCCCTTACAAGTCCTCCAGTGGAACCAGCAGATCACGATGCTCAGAGAGAGCCATCCGATATGCTAGAGAATATATCTGTGCCGTCCAGGGTTACAAGTCAATGTAGAAGTCATCCTCTTTACGAGGAGGTAGTCCTAAAACATCGTCAACAAAAACATCAACGTACTGATCCACCACAACAAGAAAAATCAGACTATGTACATCAACCGCTCCGAGGATGATAATAGCCAACTAATGTGTGATCGACTTCCCCCTCCGCTGTGTAAGTCCATCTTGCACTGTAAAGGCTCACATCTCACCAGCGAAGGTGAACCTAGTCCCATCTGTGCTGACACACCACACATTGCGCCTAACGTAGTGAATTTGAGAATGAATTGTGGATAACCAATCCATACCCAAGATGACATCATAAGTCCTCGACGCCACTATGAGGAGATCCCAACAGAAGCTCTTGCCTCATAGAGTATGCTCAAATTGTAGGCACTACTGTGTAATCGTCAAGTATGATCTTGTACGAGTCTCTAGACATAAGGATTGAGTCAACGGCTCTGTCGGAATCTCCGAGCTCCGAACGATGGTAGTGACAATAAAAGAATGACTCGCCAATATGTCTATAAATACTGTAAAAAGGGTGGATTAGACACAAATATTACCTCGAATCATCACAGATATGCTGTGGTCATAGGTCTGGACTTCTTGGAGCTGATCCCACCCTTGTCTGCTACCTCCCTTTGGTCGGGGTGGACCTCAGAGTGGTGGTGGTGGTAGGGCCTCATAATGTCATCCACCACCTGATTCTCGGCTAGCAACTATACCACATCCACCTGCTCCTAGCGGACCACCATTGTCGAACCTCTGCCTCTGCTTGGGAGGTCCCTCTACTATCTTCTACTCATCTTCATGGCGGGTTGTGCAGTCATGATCCATGTGACCCTACCCACCGCATGCATAGCACTACATGCTCCTTGTATGGCTGGCTTTGTTTCGTGTTCCCCACACAACCGAAACTTCATCCTGGGGTCTCCCACCTGATGGCCTGGTCCGCTTAGACCACTGCAACATCTGTCTACTCCTGGTAGTAGAATACATCTCTATGTGTCACCTTGTGGTGGGTCTCGCTGGTGGTGACTGGTCAGCCAGAAAACACTCCACAAGAAGGGCTATCTCCAGCACCCCTCCGGCATTGGGATACTGAGGGGATCATCGAATCCCTGATCTCATGCCTGAGTCTCTACTAGAAGGTCCGGGCCATGAGGAATGGGTCTCGTACCATATCCGTTGAGTAACGTGAGAGGTCGGTGAACCTCGTTGAGTACAGAGCTACTTTCATGCTACCCTGCTATAGATGTAGTAACTCCTATATCCACACCGCACTAAGGGTGGCTGGAATAAACTTTGACTGGAAGAGACTATCGAAGTATTCCCGGAGTAGTGATTCCTTGTCATGCACCTGGAGATTCAGGCTCTACCATCTTCTTGAACCTATATGTAGGAGTCTCGCGGCAAGGATCACCATGAGGTCCGCTGGGGTCCCTACCAATCGAAAAACTCTCACAACAGCCTCCAGCTAATCCTCAGCTGCCTGTGGGTTCATCTCTCCCATGAACCTGGGTGGCCACTGGTGCTGGAACTCATGCAATACACTCAGACGACATGCAATATCTACTGCTGGAGCTGGTGGTATCGGTAGCCCAGTGGGTAGTGGTACCACTGGTACCTCCACTGTGCTGGGGCCTTGTATAGAGGCCTTGTCGCTCGTTGGGCTACCATATCATACGAAACTCGAAACCCTAGATGGATGCCTACGTGGGGCCATCATAAAAAGAAACAGGTGCACCACGGTCAAAAAAATATACCTGGTGAGCTGACACAAAGAAATAATGAAGAAAACTATTCAAAAGAAACACACACGCAATCAGTGTTTTCATGAACTGATTCGGAAATCTGAAGTTCCAATCCTAGTGTATGGATACGTCGAACACCGCACCAATACCGGTTTCACTAAACTAATAACCACACCCAAAACACATAACACTATTTCCATTTAAAATAATCAGAGTCCATGTTCTGCTATAGAACTGACCCCTCTGATACCAATTTGTCACAACCCGTCCTCAGGGCCCGGGCCATGACTACCTCAAGCCTGCCTTCCATAGGCCAGGGGTTGGCGACTAGCACCAAAGGAAAAGTCTGAACACAAGCAGTAGACCCAACATGTACTAATATAGAAAAGAAATGGGTGCTAAAAGTAAGTGGGCCAGTATTTAAACCCATCTGAACAATAAATACAAGTACAAGTAAATAGGGAAAACATGTCCTGGAGCGTCCACCGGGGATTCCTACTTGAAGGGTAGGGAAAGATCTCGAATAACTCGTCCCCTAGGTACGTCCTGTCTAGTCTATCTCTGAGCATCCCCCCATCCATCACACTCAGCTTCAATCACTACTGACTGTTGTCAACACAGAACAGAACAAGGTTAGGGCAAAGCCTGTGCGATGGTGAGTCTAAAAATACATAGTAGGGGACCTCGAGACCCCCGATGGTCTCCAAGAATCCACTAAGGATAAACCACAATATTAAGATAAATTCATGAATTATCAACCAATACTACATAGGTATATGCCCATACATATACCTAAGTTACCAATCAGAGTCTGTCTCCAAATCTCGAGTTCAAGCACAACCCAATCCACAAAGGAAGTAAAGTCAATCACCACGATGATAACGACTGAAAGAAAAGACTCAAATCACACCATTATACAACTCAAGTAGAGGGGTAGGGATGATTAGTTATAGCCACTAAATCGTCTCCTCTGTCAAACCCACGCAGGATCCTGGAACAGAATCAGCGCTGTCGAACCCACATAGGATCCCAGTACAGGATACATTAATGTCAAACAAACGGTGGATCTCGGTATAGTACCATTTCTATCGAACCCACGAAGGATATTGGTTCAGTATCACCATTGTCGAACCCGCAGAGGATCCTGGTACCGTAGTATGTCCACGCAGCATCCTATTATCTCAGTCACAGCCAGCCATAGGGTTCCCGCACACATCACACTTTATTCTAGTAGGGTCCGCTCCACAAGAAATGTGTCAATACCTAAAATAACCCAAAGTCTCAAGTTGATGTTTCCCAACGTTCTGCATCATCATAAGGAACCCAATTTGAAAGATGGCGTGTCAATCAGATGTCTGATCTGTGAGTTATTGTTATTTCAGTTCCAAAAACCGGTTGGTTTTTAGGTTCAAACCAACCCATCCATACCCCAATTGCGTCCAAAAATCAATCGGGGTATTTCAAAAGAACCGTTTTTCTCTAAGATTTCCGTCGCCAGAGACGGTTCGTCGATCGAACACCCGTATCCCAAGATACGGACAAAAAAATGATTTCGGGTTAAACGAGACTAGACAGGGGTCCGACCCGGTCCGAACCTCTGACTCGGCCCGATGGGGAGGCCTTAAACGGTTGCGGCCCGACCTAGTGGAGTACCGACTCAGTGGCGGCTCAGACTAGTGGTGGCCCGACCCGGTGGTGGCCTGACCTGACTGGCTGGCCCATGTGGCCTGGATGGCAGGCCTGCATGGCGTCAATGGCTGGCCTCTGTGGCCTGGAGGGTCGGCCCGTGAGGCCAGGCTGGTCACACCATGGGGAGGTGCCCCCCAACTTCAGATGGAACCGACGCTAGGTGCCGGTTCGGTGACCCGGAGGACCCGAAGGGTCCAGCTTTGCCCAGCTTGCAGAGTGGCCAGCCGGTTCTGCGACACCGGCGCAGCGTGACGGGGATGAGCCCCTCCACCGTGGCCCGCCCTAGACACAACATCCATGCTCCTCCGGGACGACGGGACAATGCCACTCCCTTCCGCCGCATCCCGGCTGGCCGCGACCCTCTTTTGGCCTCCACACGGCGTGACGGTGCCGCACACCTCTGCTGTAGTCCGTCATGGATGCAACTCTCCTTCCGCGTGGAACGACGGTGTCATGTCCCCTTTGTGTCCCGACGGCCTTGCACCACCAATTTTCTTCGTGTTCTTCCTCCGTCATCAACAAAAAAGAACAAAAAAAGTGGGAGGGTCGGGCTGTGTTCGAGCATTCCGATACCTCCTCATTATGGTGTTATCATTTGGTTCTCAAACAATAAAATGAACGACGAAGATTGGAAAGAAAAATTCAACTCAAACCCCTACCTCGAGTTTTATGATCGATGGCATAGTCACAGAAGGTGGACGTCGTTCCATCAATGTCGGAGGAGGAAGAGCTCGGAGAAGACGAATTGAGATGGCGTCGTCAGCGTACATCATGGGCGGTGGTGCATCCCTTTCTTGCCTCGTTGAAGAATGAAGAAGATGGTGTTCGTCATTCTTCGGTAGCGAAAGAGACATTCTTCATGTTCTTTATGGGAAGAATTATGTTCTCCCAATTTTCTCCAAGGATCCACCAAAAGAGAGAATTTCTAACCCAAAATAAAATAATAGCTTTGTATATTATTTTATTGTTCACATGAATTCCAAAAGAATACAAAAGATTTCATAAATTAATTAATTGAAGCCATTAATTAATTTTTAGGTGAATTGGAAACATTATGGGGAAATTCAAGAGTTTCCCCCATTTATGGCATAATTAGGCGGTCTAAATGGGGGTTAGAGGAGTTAAAGGGCTCGGGTGGGCCCCAAAAAATAACATCCTCCCAAGGATGGTCAGGGTGTGGTCGGACCCACCTCTAAGCTCCACTTGCAGGATTTAACCACCAAACAAATAAAAATATGTTACACTTATTTTTATTTAATTTTATTTAAAACCCCCAAAAATCAACTTCCATTCTCATTAGAACGCAACTTCGGTAAAGGTACCCTAGAGCGAATACCGAAGTTGTGAGTTCAACGGTGCCCTTATATTTCAATTCCAAGCACAGGATAAAAATCTATAAAATCCCGCTCTTACGTTTACTGAACATACCTGAACAAAATTTCAGAATTTCATTCTGGCCAAACCGGGCCTTGGAATCAAGTGATATCAGAAACTGTGTACTCGTAAAATTAAAATGAATTTAAGAAAAAAACATTCCATGGAATTACCATGTCATTACTATTATAGGTTTCCACCCATCATTATCTATAAACACGTGTCACATTTAGAAATAGTAAATCATTATATATTGAAGAACCCCCAAAAGAAGAAAAAGTTCTCTAAACATTTGAAAATCATCAAATATCATAAACCTAAAAGATTATTACATAAAGAAATACCATTTTAGAAAATGAGTCAAATAATAATTAAAATATACAGGATGGTAAAAACATCACTACATGAGAAATAAACCAAAGATCAAAAAATAGCATTGGAAAGATTTTTTTTAAGAAATCCTTTAAAAAATTATTAAAAATGATTAATTAAAGATTAATTTTAATGAAATTTTTGTGATTGATAAAATAATAATTTTGAGAAATTAATTTAAATCGTGGAAAATAATTTATCATTGAAAATATATAAAGGTCATCAAAAACAAAATATGAAGTAGAAGATAAAAGATATAATTTTTAAATAATTGAAAATCGATTCCCTTAATATTTTAAAATTTCTTTGTCTTAAAAATCACTTACTAAAAAGAGTAATAATTTTTTCATTTAAAAAGGGGTGAAGATAATTATGATAATAATATAAAATAATCCATATTGAATTTTTCAAAATGTTATGAGAGCATTGAAGGGAGGGGAAATGTGGACATGGAATAAAAGATTCATTGGTATGAATAAGAGTTATTATCACCCAATTTACACATTTATTTTTGAAATTTTTATCCATAGAATCAGTTAATGATGTTGTGAATTAAATTCATAATATAAAAAAATAAAAACAATATATTATTTTTTAATTATATTAAATAAAAACCATGTTGAGTATATTCAATTATGAATTACTACAACCAAATAAATCCAAAATTGAGGCGTTGAAACTCTTATGGTGTTTATAATGTATAAATCAAATGATATTTAGGGGAAGATCATGAAATGGAAGAAAAGTATCCTAAAATAGAAGATATATTCATATGTTATAATAATTGGTTATTTAATACAACTTATAAGAAAATTTATAGTGAATAATATCAAACATATCCCTTATAGTTGAAAATGACATAAAGAAACCATTAACTTTTCTCTTGATTTCGACATAATTTCATTAAACATATATATAATAATCATAACTATCATAATAAATAATTGTAGAACCATTTTCATACCATAAAAAGTTTATAATACTCATTTACAATAAATGTATACTTGTATATTAGTTGTTTCTAACATATTTTCTCACATTTAGTTTGTATAGTTGTGATCATTTTTATATTTTTCATAGGAGTTCTGCCATTATTATTTTTCCTCAAAATTTAAAAATTTTATGATCATTAAATTTTAATTTATTTATGACATATAATTATATATGAAGTTTTAATATCTTTTGAGTAGTGTTTAGTTCTTTATTCTTGAATATAAAGTTGACTATAAACACACTTAGAATGTTATCTTAAACAATAAACTATTTTTTCAATGTTATTGAGTTAAATTTTGAGATAGCCATTGAAAAAAAGTAAAACAATTGTTTAAATACTATTATACTATTATAATATTAATTATCTTTCTAAAGTCATCCATGATATAAATTTCTGGTGTTGTTCAAGTATGTAGTAAAACTGACCCAACGAAGAACATACATTCATAAATTCATGATTATTGGATGATTTAGTTGAAGTATTATTATAAAAATCATAATGATCATATTTTGTGTTTATTAGTGTTATATATCATAATATTAAATAATTTTAATAATATATAGTGGATGTGAAAATATTACAATATATGAATGTATCAATTTTTCTCCATTGTTTTCTTATTTATGAAATTAAAATTTACATTTAATAATTTATATTAATATTATTAATAGATATTGTAATTTTTATCAATAATTCATTATGTATTTCAAAAAAATTATACTTATCCTTTAAAATCATTGTCATTGCCATCTACATATGGCAGTGATTAAATGATAAACAGAAATCAATCATTCCAAGTATGCAATAGTCAACAATATGCATGGATGATGATATAAATTTATATATAATTTGGAATAGGGGTAATATGTTTTATCATTTATGAGTCTAAAAATTTGTATAAATATCAAAATTATATATTAAATTTCCCATTATTACCATCCCTATGTGGTGTTGAAGGAAAATGAAACATGTTTCAATGATGGTGTTGGTGGTATGCACAACACAAAATTTGAGAATTTTTTTATTTCTTATTGGAAAAGGTGAGTGTGTTTAATTATTATACAATAATTATATAAAAATTTAAATATAATAATTATACTTTGTTAATAATTATTATATTGATCATGGAAATATTAGGAAGTAGAAGAGCACATAAAGGAACATTAATGGGGATGGAGCAATTATAAATATATACCTCACTTCATGGATTATATCATTTTTCGAAGGTGATTAAACCTTTGAGGGATATAATTTTATAGAAAACGATAACCTACTTAATTTATCTTGATGTTTTATGGAGATTTTTTTTAATTGTTTTTTATAAAATTAATTTTTTTTGCAATGGGAAGTGGGGATACAAGTGCATATTTAATAAGTGGAAAGTGATGGAATTTTTGTAAATACCCAAAACTTTTAAATAATGGGAACTCACATTGAAGGTAATTGGATAAAAAATTGGGAAAAATGGATATTAGACAAGATAAGTTCAATCAATTCCCAAAACATTAAATTAAATCAATTTTTAACATGTTGGTTCATTTACAACTTAGGTTTCTCATTTTTATTATTTTGGTTTTCACTATAGTAACTTGTTTTTACATAAGTAATTTATCATTTATATAGAAAAAATATGCCACTTATTATATAATGTGGCCTAATTATTAAAAATTTTAAATCCCATTTTTATTCATTTTCTAAAATATATAAAATTCAATTTAGAAATATCTAATGTATAATGTATAAAGAATTTTTTTTAAAAATATGACTGAATTTATAAAATATAAAAAATGGGTTTATAAAATATTTTTTTAAATAATAAATTCAATTATAAACTAAATATTTTTAGTATAAATTTTTTTAATTAAAATAAAATTCAAAATTCAAAATTAATAAATTCAAAAAATTATATTTTTTTGTAAAAAAATATAATAAAAAATTTTCCTAAAAAAAATATTTTTATAAATATCCAAAAAATTATTCTTAAAATAATATATCCATGATAAATATAAAAACATAGTTATTTTTTAAATTTAAATTCTAAAATATATAAATTTGAATTAAAATTAAGATTAAATATTATAATCGAACTATTTTTTGTAAAAAATAAACTTTATTTAGAGACCCCGACTATTCATATGTAGATATTACACATTTTAAAATGAATATTATTTAAATCAATCAAATATAATTTGGAAAATTATAACTGTAGCGCTCCGACCCCAGCTACCCTGAGCCGGTGCGTTACTTCGTAACATTGGCATGATCACAAAAGATCAAGTCTCGAAAGACCGATTAGTTTAGT
Organism: Viscum album; assembly: GCA_963277665.1. Lineage (NCBI taxonomy): Eukaryota > Viridiplantae > Streptophyta > Magnoliopsida > Santalales > Viscaceae > Viscum > Viscum album. The sequence goes on from OY728158.1 coordinate 330,574,723, forward strand.
AGCCTTGGAAACACTAGATACATTCATAAATGTTACATTACATCATAAAGTGAGAAACTAATAACAAATTCTTCATAGTCCACACTAATATCCTCTTCTGACTATCCCTGCAAGTCATTCATAAAATACTTCTTCACATCCTGGAAAATATTAAAACATTGAAAGGGGTTAGCTCAGATGCTCACTAAGGATAACATTATTGCGGAAGCTTTCATAAATAAACATTAACATTTAAGGTAATGTATAACTAAAACAAAAGCCTTTTTAAACTTGAACTTCAACATAATATGGCAAAAATAAAATTAAATAATGCCATTTACTTACTCACATGGACATTCTACTAGACGAATAATCACATGAAACATCAATAACCACTTTCATAATGAGGGAATGTATAATGCCAGACATTCTGAAACATTTCATCAAGGCCTCGGCCAAGACGTCTAAAATGATTAAGGCCTCGGCCAAAACCATAAATAAAATTGGGAAAGGGCCTCGGCCAATTCCACGTCTAGTTGTCTCATGAGACCTACCGATGCATCGAGGAGCTATAGCGGGCTCCACCCGTCACTTATTAAGTCCTATACATTCCTCGTATGAATAGGTTTAAACATATCATAAACCATAACATAATCGTATCACACAAAACATGCATAAAGGAAACATAAAATTTCCACATTTCAATCACAATATATCAATACAACTCATTGATATAATAAAAATGCTTTCAAAACCATTTTCAATACCAAAATAAAAGAAAGTTAAAACTTTGTATTTATTTTTCATCAAAAAAAATGATGGCTTGTAGAGGAAGCCGAAACTCAAATAATGGTCACGGCGGCGGAGAAGTCTTTGTCACCGCATATGTACGGAAATAAAAACATTCCCTTTTTGTCATTTAGTAAAACGCTTCATATAAAAAGATTCCTTTTGAATAAACGTAAAAGTCAAAGGGGTTTATACACCGTATAAAAGAAAGTTGTGTATAAAACCAAATATGCCTCAATGAAAGGGGATTGAGACGAAGTCCTTAAAAAGATCAATTATTTTTTTAAATAAAGTACATCTATAATGTGTATTCACTATAAGTACACATAAATAATGTAAAAATACAAGATAGGACATAATAATATCATGACATAATTTGAAAGTAGGAGATTAACCCAAAGAATAGAAATTGGGTTAAGAAGTTCCCTTACCTCGTATCTGACTTGACTCCACCATTCTTTAACCTCCTGAATAATAAACTAGAGTTAATATATACCTTATTAAGAACCATTTTCAATTTCATTATCCTTTTTATAGCACTTATTACAATGATATGAACATTATGTAATTATTTAAGTTATTAACGGTTGTTTTGTCGATCTTTGGTACTTGAATCAACAATAAACTTCTTATTATTACAAGTTGTTTATGTTGTAGAATATCCATTATCTCCAGAATTATATTCATTATTTAGATGTCATATATATCATATATATCCAGTATATACATTCATTTATAATATTACGTAACATTTAGAGGTAAGAAATGAAATGCACCGTTCATGGAGACGGTAAGCCGTACACACGCATGAACGCTACTTTCATTTCTATTTCGTATTTAATGGAATGAAATCATAATGATATAAATTTATAATATAATTCCAGTATAATATAGTGTATAATACCATTTACTCCATCCTTTATACATCCCACATATGGCATTAACGATTCAAATCACTTTGAGGGGGCGGTAGTCCGCACTTCCTAAAATGAAATTATCGCGTTTTACCCATAATGGAAATCATAAAGTATGCCATAAATGAGAAATACAGAAGCATAATAAAAACATAAACATATTATATATCATATATAAAAATAGTGACATCTTAATGGCCACCTTTAAAGGTGTTATATGAGTGTTGAACAATCATCGTTTCGTGAGGCAGAAATTCGCCATCCACGGAAACCGTATTTTATTTAACCATTAGATGTAGGTGTGTGTAAGTTCAGCTCGAATAATTCTTATAAAAACATCCTAGTATATTGAAGATACTGGTGTTGTTACAAAAGAAATGAATAAAAAGAGTTTAGGGGGTTGGAGAAGAAAAATAAAACAAAACAACATTAGAGAAGACATTACCTCAAAATCGGCTATCTCTTTTTGATTTGAGCCAAAGGCTTCCTTGAAAAGAGTTCTGCCCAAAGTGAGGCTTCTAGGAGTAAGAGGGGGAATTTTGGAGAGTATTTTGGCAGAGTTTGGCCGAGCCAAATGGCTTGAAGGTGTCAATAAGGTGGGAGGGGTGGGGGCCTTTTATAATTGGAGAGGAGGGGCACTCTTGGAAAGTAAAGAAAAGGCACTTTATTATAAAATGAGTTTCGTATTTTAGAGGTACCACACTTATATAATTCGAGGATACGATGATAAGGGTTTTAAATATACTCATCCAATAGGCTTTGGACAAGAGTAAGCCTTGTATTTTACAATATCTTTTCATTTTATTAAAATCGTTAAATAATGAGGTCATCACTGCATCATAATGATGTCATAAATAATTTAATTTATTTAATGTATAAAAATTATAAAAAAAATACTATGATGTAGGAAATCTTTTTAGATTTCTAATGAATATTTAGAATCAAAATTTGGACTTGTGTAACCCCGCTTAAAAACTGTTTTAGTAAAACAACTCATGTTTGTGTCAATTTAATTTTAACATTAAATAAATATATATTTATGTCATTTTCCAACCAAAGTGGCTCCATGGGGTCCCCAAGTTGACCCATGGGTTGTCTTGGTCGGCCATGACTCATCCAATAGGAGTAGTACAAGTGTCAATCTCATATCATATTATTAAAACATTGTTTTTACCTTAAACTACACTAATTACCTCTAATCGCGATTAAGAACTTAAAAGTTACTATTCAACAAAAAATTATTTTAATCACATTGAACCACATTTTACTTCTTAATGACAACCATGTTTGACGGATTTTTGAAAATCAAATCCCAGAAGTGGTAATATTTCATTTTAACGAAAAATTAGTTTTTAACAACCACTTAGTGGTTTCACTATTCATAAAAAATTGACGTTTTTCACAATAAGGCCAGAATTTCACCCTAAGCTATAATTGTTATTCCGAATTCAAAAATGATGTCTATTTTACAAAATTCCAAACATATAAGTTGCATTAATAAATTTTATAATTAATTCCTGCTGTCACAACAAATAGCGTGTTTTAAGAAACAATTTATATCAAAAGATTGGCAATTGTTTATGTCCAATTTCAATGTTAAATTAATTCTAATGACCACCATTGGATAAAATGGTAAAAATATATTCTAATTATAATTTAAAACCACTAAATATTATAATTTATCATAATAAATTATTTTCATTAAAAAAGTTGTTTTAAGTATTTTTCACTATTCATAAAAAAATCAGAAGTTCTTAGAAAGTTACAAAAAATTCAACTTAGGATAATTTTGATATTACGAATACAAAAATGAAGTCCATCTTGAAATATTAAATTTCTATAATTTAAAAACGTGGTTATTACTATTCATAACGGCTACATTGATTAGTCGCGGTGTTTTAGAACTCGAAGTTGCGTACAATGCAAGCAATTGCATTATTAAATGAAAAGCGTATCGTGGAAGCTCGGGGTGTTACATTCTCCCCTTCTTCAATAAATTGCATCCTCGCAATTTGAAATTTTTCTTTGAAAATAAAAGGTTGAAAAGATAAAATACCTTTGAGGATTACCCACATCGGAAATAAGGTTTATAAATATATAACATTAAAAGAAAGCAAGATAAGTACAAAGGTCACCCGATATAGCCCATTCTAGGATTCTATGAAAATATGGATATAGAAGAAAAAAACCATCAAGGTCTGATGGAGAGTTATAGAAAACAGGATTAGGAGAAAGTTTAACCACAAGAAAATCTTAAACTTTTGATTGGCTAAACGGTCATTGAATCCCCAGTTGGAAAAGTTAACCGACAACATTTTTGTTTTAAGATACCTTTTATAATGTTGAGGAATTTATTTAGGAGATTTACTAAGAACGTAAGGGAATATACATACTTGTTATGTATACTTTCATTCATTAATAAATTTTTACCACAAACCCAACTTTTACTCCAAATGGTAACGGAACTCAAAAATACTCTATTTATCCTAATTGTATAAGGTTCCAAATGTTAACACATACCATTTAGATTAGTAAAACTATTTTGTAATAACCAGGGACTTCCTGTAGGCTAGTGGTAGGAAATAAAGGCTTGTCGCACTATGGTTGTGGGTTCGATTCCTCCAGCTTTGTCCGACGCGACGGGTTATTCCCCACCATGCAGGTTGTCCTTTTTCTAAAACTATAGTATTATAATATTCCAAAAATAATCTTCAGAAATGCTTTATCCTTAAACAATACTATCCATGGTTCAACATAATCCATTCCAACCTTAATAGTTATCCAAAATACCTCCGTCCAGACTTTCTCTAAAAGGTCTCTAAATTCCAAAATCAATTGTAACATCAGATTCCCCAAACAAAGAAAAGTTTCTCTTATTGTCACATACGAAAAATATGATTACCTTAATCATATTAAAACCTTACTGAAATCAAAAAGTACTGCAGTACAATCCTTATATATATATCACATTATTCTAATAACAAGAATATAATCCATGAGTCCAAAAGCACCAATACATTAATTATTCCACTTCAACTGTAGTAACAACATAAGATTGTCCTTGATCCCTTGGCCTTTTTTGAGGTATGTTTCCCTGACGCTTAGGATATTCATTTGCGTAATGCCCCATTTCCCTACAATTGTAGCATTCAACTTTGATAGCCTCTTTCTTTCCCTTGCAATCACGAGCTTGGTGACCTTTTTCTCCACATTTATAAAAAACTCCCATTCCTTTTAGGAAAGTACCAGGGTGATTATTCCCACAATTATCACATAATGGAAAATCCTTCTTTCACTTTTTCCCTTTATCTATCTCTTGTTCCACCGTTCTCTTATTCTCTTGCTTTACTTTGTTTTCATAAAGCTTAGAGAATTACTTTTCTGTCTTGATAGAACACGAGACAATATCTTTGTATGATGAGAAGGATTGTGATACTAATGATCGATGGAGAAATGGTTTTAACCCATCAAAGAAACGATCAATCTTACTCCTTGGGTTACGTATATAATCGGCAGCATGCCTCGCTAACCTTGTAATGTTAGACTCATACTTTGCGACATTCTCATCCTCCTTCTGCCTCAGACTCAGAAATTTCCTTTCCATATCTACTCGATGGTCATGAGGAAAGTATTTTTCTATGAAAAGCTCTTTGAACTCCCTCCATTCCATATTCGATACGTCATCATCTTCCTTTGTGTTTTGATTCAGCGACCACCACTGATCGTCATCTCCTGTGAGGCGGTAAAATTCCATGAAAACCTTCTCCCTTTCACTACTCCCCAAGGCATGGAATAATTTCTCTAAGGAATTTATCCATTGCTCAGCTACTATAGGATTTGTACTCCCATTGAAGGTTGGTGGTTGTTGCCTCATGAAGCGGTCTAACATTGATCCTCCACATTGTGGATCAGGGTGCTCCATACGAGTAAGGTTATTATTCATAACCTGAGTGAGTAGCCCCAGTATGGTAATAAGTTGATCATCACCAGTTGTATCTCCAGATCCACAATAATTATCTTGAGCAGGAGGGCAATCCCTACATGGAGTGCATGCATTGACACGGTTTCCATTTCTTCCAATAGGCGCCATTTCTATACAATGGCATAAACTAGATCAGTTTATGAATCAAAATACATAATCCCATACATATAAAACACTTAACATAAATTGAACTATTTATGGATATAATCCATAATCATAAAAAGAAATGTTTTCTTTGATAAATTATATACTCATAACCCTTTATAGTGGTTTGTAAAGAAAACGAGAATTATCCTAAGCAAATCCCCCGGGAGTGTCGTAACCAAGAGTGCAGCAAGGCCCGTTGTCGTGCACCAGTTCCCATTCGAGTCTAGCTCAAAGTGGTGTTTTCGGGTTTTACCCCTAGGTACATCTGTGCCAGAGCCGCCTCTACCTGCTCGTATCCAGACAGGGATGTATTGCTCGGAAAACTCACAACATCTCTACAATACCAAAATTCTAGGAAGTTCTTCTATACTAATCCTCAAAGTCTATCTTCGGGCTATGTGCTCTAATCAGAGTTTATCTAAATCTAGCTTCCAAGGTTAGTACTAAACTGCCTCTAATACCAACTGTAGCGCCCCGACCCCAGCTACCCTGAGCCGGTGCGTTACTTCGTAACATTGGCATGATCACAAAAGATCAAGTCTCGAAAGGCCGATTAGTTTAGTAGCCTTGGAAACACTAGATACATTCATAAATGTTACATTACATCATAAAGTCAGAAACTAATAACAAAGTATTCATAGTCCACACTAATATCCTCTTCTGACTATCCCTGCAGGTCTTTCATAAAATACTTCTTCACATCCTGGAAAATATTAAAACATTGAAAGGGGTGAGCTCAGATGCTCAGTAAGGATAACATTATTGCAGAAGCTTTCATAAATAAACATTAACATTTAAGGCAATGTATAACTAAAACAAAAGCCTTTTTAAACTTAAACATCAGCATAATATGGCAAAAATAAAATTAAATAATGCCATTTACTTACTCACATGGACATTATACTAGAGGAATAATCACATGAAACTTCAATAACCACTTTCATAATGAGGGAATGTATAATTCCAGACATTCTGAAACATTTCGTCAAGTCCTCGGCCAATACGTCTAAAATGATTAAGGCCTCGGCCAAAACCATAAATAAAATTGGGAAAGGGCCTCGGCCAATTCCACGTCTAGTTGTCTCATGAGACCTACCGATGCATCGAGGAGCTATAGCGGGCTCCACCCGTCACTTGTTAAGTCCAATACATTCCTCATATGAATAGGTTTAAACATATCATAAACCATAACATAATCATATCACATAAAACATGCATAAAGGAAACATAAAATTTCCACATTTCAATCACAAGATATCAATACAACTCATTGATACAATAAAAATGCTTTCAAAACCATTTTCAATACCAAAATAAAAGAAAGTTAAAACTTTGTATTTATTTTTCATCAAAAAAAATGATGGCTTGTAGAGGAAGACGAAACTCAAATAATGGTCACGGCAGCGGAGAAGTCTTTGTCGCCGCATATGTATGGAAATAAAAACATTCCCTTTTGGTCATTTAGTAAAACGCTTCGTATAAAAAGATTCCTTTTGAATAAACGTAAAAGTCAAAGGGGTTTATACACCGTATAAAAGAAAGTTGTGTATAAAACCAAATATGCCTCAATGAAAGGGGATTGAGATGAAGTCCTTAAAAAGATCAATTTTTTTAAATAAAGTACATCTATAATGTGTATTCACTATAAGTACACATAAATAATTGTAAAAATACATGATAGGACATAATAATATCATGACATAATTTGAAAGTAGGAGATTAACCCAAAGAATAGAAATTGGGTTAAGAAGTTCCCTTACCTCGTATCTGACTTGACTCAATCGTTCTTTAACCTCCTGAATAATAAACTAGAGTTAATATATACCTTATTAAGAACCATTTTCAATTTCATTATCCTTTTTATATCCCTTATTACAATGATATGAACATTGCGTAATTATTTGCGTTAATAACGGTCGTTTTGTCGATCTTTGGTACTTGAATCAACAATAAACTTCTTATTATTACAAGTTGTTTATGTGGTAGAATATCCATTATCTCCAGAATTATATTCATTATTTAGATGTCATATATATCATATATATCCAGTATATACATTCATTTATAATATTACGTAACATTTAGAGGTATGAAATGAAATGCACCGTTCATGGAGACGGTAAGCCATACGTACGCATGAACGCTACATTCATTTCTATTTCGTATATAATGGAATGAAATCATAATGATATAAATTTATAATATAATTCCAGTATAATATAGTGTATAATACCATTTACTCCATCCTTTATACATCCCACATATGGCATTAACGATTCAAATCACTTTGAGGGGGCGGTAGTCCGCACTTCCTAAAATGAAATTATCGCGTTTTACCCATAATGGAAATCATAAAGTATGACATAAATGAGAAATACAGAAGAATAAGTAAACCATAAACATATTATATATCATATATAAAAATAGTGACATCTTAATGGCCACCTTTGAAGGTGTTATATGAGTGTTGAACAATCATCGTTTCGTGAGGCAGAAATTCGCCATCCACAGAAACCGTATATTCTTTAACCATTAGATGTAGGTGTGTGTAAGTTTAGCTCGAATAATTCTTATAACAACACACTAGTATATTGAGGATACTGTTGTTGTTACAAAAGAAATGAATAAAAAGTGTTTAGGGGGTTGGAGAAGAAAAATAAAACAAAACAACATTAGAGAAGACATTACCTCAAAATCGGGTAACTCTTTTTGATTTGAGCCAAAGGCTTCCTTGAGAAGAGTTCTGCCCAAAGTGAGGCTTATAGGAGTAATAGGGGGCAGTTGGGAGAGTATTTTAGCAGAGGTTGGCCGAGCCAAATGGCTTGAAGGTGTGAATAAGGTGGGAGGGGTGGGGGCCTTTTATAAGTGGAGAGGAGGGGCACTCTTGGAAAGTAAAGAAAAGTCACTTTATTATAAAATGAGTTTCGGATTTTATAGGTCCCACACTTATATAATTCGAGGATAAGATGATAAGGGTTCGAAATCTACTCGTCCAATAGGGTTTGGACAAGTTTAAGCCTTGGATTTTACAATATCTTTTCATTTTATTAAAATCGTTAAATAATGAGGTCATCGCTGCATCATCATGATGTCATAAATAATTTAATTTATTTAATGTCTAAAAATTATAAAAAAATACTATGATGTAGGAAATCTTTTTAGATTTCTAATGAATATTTATAATCAAAATTTGGACTTGTTTAACCCCACTTAAAAACTGTTTTAGTAAAACAACTCATGTTTGTGTCAATTTAATTTTAACATTAAATAAATATATATTAATGTCATTTTCCAACCAAAGTGGCTCCATGGGGTCCCCAAGTTTACCCATGGGTTGTCTTGGTCGGCCATGACTCATCCAATAGGAGTAGGACAAGTGTCAATCTCATATCATATTATTAAAACATTTTTTTACCTAAAACTACACTAATTACCTCTAATCGCGATTAAGAACTTAAAAATTACTATTCACCAAAAAATTATTTTAATCTCATTGAACCACATTTTACTTATTAATGACAACCATGTATGACGGATTTTTGAAAATCAAATCACAGAAGTGGTAATATTTCATTTTAACGAAAAATTAGTTTTTAACAACCACTTAGTGGTTTCACTATTCATCAAAAATTGACGTTTTTCACAATAAGGCCAAAATTTCACCCTAAGCTATAATTGATATTCCGAATTCAAAAATGATGTCTATTTTACAAAATTCCAAACATATAAGTTGCATTAATTAATTTTATAATTAATTCCCGCTGTCACAACAAATAGCGTGTTTTAAGAAACAATTTATATCAAAAGATTGGCAATTGTTTATGTCCAATTTCAATGTTAAATTAATTCTAATGACCACCATTGGATAAAATGGTAAAAATATATTATAATTATACTTTAAAACCACTAAATAGTATAATTTATCACAAAAAATTATTTTGATTAAAAAAGTTGTTTTAAGTATTTTTCACTATTCATAACAAAATCAGAAGTTCTCAGAAAGTTACAAAAAAATTCAACTTAGGATAATTTTGATATTACGAATAAAAAAATGAAGTCCATTTTGAAAAATTAAATTTCTATAATTTAAAAACGTGGTTATTACTATTCATAACGGCTACATTGATTAGTCGCGGTGTTTTAGAACTCGAAGTTGTGTACAATGCAAGCAATTTCATTATTAAATTAGAAGCGTATCGTGGAAGCTCAGGGTGTTACAATAATGGCTATGAGCCTTTAGAGACTTGGAACAAATGCTTCTTATTTAGTGAATGATATTGAATGTTTCCCATAAATATCTTCCTATTTAGTAATATTCATTGAAATACCCTACATTAAAACTTTTTTCATAACCTGGTTAAGGAAAACATAATAATGGGTGAGCTAAGATTCTTACTAAGGGAAAAAAAGAAAAATATGTAATCATAACCTGAATGTAATTTTATGAAAAATTGATCATTACATTTTAGAAAAAATATCATACAAATCAATGCTTATAATATTGCATCATATCATAATGATTGGTATTTAATATAGCACATATCGTATGTAAATAATAGAACAAGAGACATGAGAGAACACTATTAGCATTTTAAAAGGAATTTTTTGCATAAACATAAATATAGAAAATCATTTTTTTACTAGTCAAGGATTACAGCCAAGGCTTTTATAGTGGAATGGGTTCACTCCTAAACCCAAAATAACAATCAAGGTTCTCCCCCAAGAACATTATTGCAAACAAAGTCCCTTACTGGATGAGGTCCAATCACCATTATAGTCAGGAATATATCATGAGATATAAATAATTACCCAATTCACGGAATTTAGATATAGTTTCCTCCCATCACACATCGAAAATAATATTTATGTTTGTGATAATATCATAAAAATATCATCATATCACAACCCATGAATTGAAAATAGTTTCATGAATATTTTATTAAATAATAACCAAAAAAATATATAGATTTCATAATCACTTTATTATATCATAATATTAAAAACTCTGAGAACAAGATGGTTTCCTAATAACTTTTGTCATTGTAAAACCCATGTAGGATAAATAGGTTTTGTAAATTTCATGGAATCATAAATTTAATCAATTGAGAGGAATAATAAAAATATAATCCATGGATCATATCCCTAGTAAAGAATAGATTACATCAATGAATGTCATATTTTATGGAAAGTGATTTTGAAAATACAGTTTGAAAATTTATTGAGGAAAACAAAATTTCATTGAAAATTATTTATTAAACATTTTAGTATATAAAACATTTTGGAAAATATATTTCAGGGAAATAATATATGAAAATTTAATAGGAATATTTAAATTTTTAAATAATTTCTTGATGAAAATATCATTTAATATAGGGAAAAAAATTATAAAATATTAAAAATTTGTCAAATAATTTTATTGGAAAATAACATTGAAAACTTATTATGGAAGAATGAAAAATAATATGAAACATTTCTTAAGGTAAATACCATTTACACTAATAAAAACACTTTGTTTTAAAATAAAACATTTTTAAAATCCTGTAATTTGAAAATTACCTTAAAAAATAAGAACGTAAGAATAAAAGAAATTAATGATAATTAAAATAGGTAATTCCATTCATGTCATACACGTAAAAATAAACACTCCTTTGACATGGTCTGTGAAATCTAAACAGGTATTATTTAGAAAATTATTTGAATAATCCTTTCAAACTATTTTTCAAAAAACAAAAACATCGGTAAGAATGTATTGAATAAATAATTTGGATAATGTTAAAAAAATTGAAAACATTTTTATGAAAACATTGTTTTGGAATAACATTTTTTAATAACCGAGGAGGGGAATAAATACACTTTTTTTAATAAAATTACTTTGAATAATTTATTTCAAAAAGGGAAGAAATTGAAGTTAAAATGAAAATTCAAATTACATAACTATAAGATAATAAAATTCAGGAGTTTCTCAACAAATGGATCATAATATTTATTCATCAGAAAGATAATAATAAATAATCCTCATAAACAATGAGATTATATCATTAAAATGTTAGAAATTTTGTAATATTAAATAAAAAGCTCTAAGAAGTAAAAATATAAAATGAAAATTTAAATATCTTCATAATAAATAAGTTTAGGATCATACACATAAAAGGGATTTTACACATTACTCATAAAATAATATAGTTATATAACATAACATATGTTTTAAAGACGGATTATTGAGACAATAATCTCTTACTAGTTTAATATATTTAAAATAATAAACACCATGAAAGATAAATACTAAAAAGGATATTAAATTTTAAAAAAAATCAATATAATAATAATAATTTAAAATTATTTTTATTATATAAAACATAATAAAACATTAGTGGAGAATTTGTTGTGTTTATTAGCAATGTAAAATGTGAGAATAAAATCTCTTACATTAAGTCCCAACTTCCTTCATATATGTTCAAACCTTCGGTTTAATAAAAATATTTTTATTATTAATATATTAAAGAAACTTAATCATATATATCATTCCATATATTATTTACTTATGAGATTTTAATAAATGTTTATCAATATTTCCTTAATAAAATCATGTATCACACAATAATTTATTTTTTCAGGTATGTTTTGATTTGTTATTATTTTTTCAATTACAATTAATTTGATCATTAATGAATAAAATCTGTAATTATAACCACAATATAAATTTTATATATATACTTTTTATATTTATTTATTAATATCACAAAAATTTAAATACTAAAAATGAAATATGTAGTTCCAGGAGAGGGTGAGACAAACGTACGCATGAACAATGTTTCCATTTTCTTGAAGGAATAAAAGAAATAAGGTAAATTGATATATCAATAATATTTACTCATATTTATGTGATATATATGAGATATTTTAATTAAATCTATTATAATTAGTTCCCATGTAAAGCATATTTGAAAAATAAATCACATAACTTTTTTATGTGGTAATCAGCTGTACACAAGTACACCGTTATCGTATCAACCATAGAATGGAAATTAATAATCTATATGAGATATACAAATTAAATAAGTGTAATTATATTATAAATATTATATTAATTAATTTAATAAATACTTATTATAATATAGAAAAAAATGTAAAAGCACGCCACATCGATTCACGAGGTGGTAGTCTGTCATACACACGAGCGAAGTTGTAATTTTCCAATGTGTTAGGAGGGAAAACATTATATAAAGTATTATAATTATAGATTTATAATAATATGAAAAACATAATATATAATCATTAATTATATCATTAAATATATCTATGATATGTGGTGAGAGAAAATGAATAACATCTCTACATGAGGCGGTAGTCAACCAAACACCTAAATGATGATTTTGTAACCCATTTGATTGAATGTGATATAGATATAAATCATAAACTTATGAATTAATTATATATATTAAATAATTATGTTTAGTTATATTCACAATTTAATAAAAAAATATGGTGGTGGATGAAGAAATATAATAAAATGCTCGGTTAGGGATGCATCCTTTACTTTGAAAACATTATTTTTCTTTTATATAAATGATTATAAGGTTAGTTTTATGATAAAAATAAGGCTCTAATATTATATTTGGGAATTTAGTAAGTTATTTTTAGTTACATCCCAATCTAATGGGGTTCTAATGTGTGAATGGGAGAGGAGGCGGAGTGACCAATCATTAATGAGGTGAGTGACACAGTTGAAATTTTTGGAAAGAAAAAGGGTCACCCACATTTTACACACGAAAAATGATCCAAAGTGGTAAATGTTTTATCATATAATATAAATGGTATAAATATGGATATAAAATTATCATTTGAAATGTTTTTGGTCATTTTTAACACAAATCTTTTTATATTAACACCTGATAAACCAATTTTACATTAACTGTATTAAATATCATTGGTTGTGTTTACTATTCATTATAAAAAATTATTTCTACCATATTAGATAATAAAAATTATGACTATTGTAAATAAATAATCCATTTTTTATATTCCCTACAAATAATTTTAAATCATTAATATAAAATTAATACTCCAGTTTCAATGAGAAAGAGATTTTCCAAGGAGAAATTGTACAAAAGATTAAAATGTTTTCATATAAAAATTCAATTTGAAATTTATACCAATGACATAAATATGATTAATATATATATAATTGAATTAAATTTACATTTAAAAACATTTATAGAGATTTTTGGTTTTTTTATTTCTTTAAATGGTATTAAAAGTCTTAATAAAAATATCTATTTTTCACAATTCATATGTAGATTTATCTTCTCTAAAAAAACAAAAAAAATATCAAAAAGACAATTTAGATAATATTATTTAAAAAATTAATTATATTTTTTAATATTTTTTAAAAACAACAGAATGTAACATAAAATGAACATCTCAAAATACAAAAAAACTACATTTTAGAAATATAAATTTTGTATTTTAAAAATTGGATTTATTCTTATCTCATATGCAATTAAAACATAAGTTGAATGTCATATATTTCATTGAATATATCAAAATTTTAAATATAATTAAATTCATTTAAGAAACCTAATTGTTTTAATTTATTTATATAAAATTCATTTCATTGCATAATTTTCTTTTCAGAAAATGATTTTCTTTTTTTCAAATATATATTTAATAATAATTTTATTTAACTGGTCACCAAATAATTCATCATAGATATTATTAATTTTGTTAATAGTATTAATACCAACCAATATATTTCCTTCGAAATAACTATCATATTAAATTCTTATATTTTAATTGTACTTCACATTTCGTTTAAACTACGTTTTATGTGTAACACAAGGTAAAATCACTGTTTTATGTAAATCAATATAAACTCTATGGTTCATGTAAATTATTATAAAAAAGATAAAATTTGTCTGAAAAAATTATTTCCCAACATCTCTGGGTGTTATAGTCAAATCCTTAAAAAAATAATTCCTTGTAATTTGAACACGTGTTTGGTGAAAAATGATTTAATATTTTAAAATCCCTTTGTGGGTAACCAATACCATAAAATGGTTAATAATAAATCTTATTAAAAATATTTAAAGGGATGTGTGATGTTCATATCTAAAATCATATCCTAGTTATGCAATTAGGATAACAATGTTGGGGTGTGAAATAATTGACAAAAAAAAAAGAAAACAAGCACCCAAATACTGATGGAGAGTGATAGAGAACATAGTAAAGAGTAATTTAATGTATAAAAATCCAAAAATCCTTAATATGTGAAACTACGACACATTCACTATTAATAAAGGTATATTTTTACAATTTTATTTCAATATAAATTCATTGATATTGAATAATTTTCATTGTAATATAAAATTACTTAATTTCATTTCATTTCATTCCATATTTAATACATTTCATATGAAAATTATCATCATTGGTTGTGCCTTGATCAATTTTCTCTTCATCACATACTCAAATAGTTTAATGTTGTTAACACCTAACCCACTATTGGATCACAGGATCTATAAAAAAATTATAATTCATTCATTATTTTAATTGTTTTTATCAAAAAATATAATTGTTAGCAGAGGTAATCCAATAATGTTCAAAGATAAAATAATCCATTTAATGAATAGTTAACCTTATGTATCCTCTATATTTAACCAAAATTTATATCCAATATATTTAGAACGTAGTTTACTAAATTTACCAAAATATTTAACATTAATCCACTAAAAATATAAATTTTATCTTAATATCACATACCAAATAAGTGAATACATTAATCATAAATTCTCATAAAACATGGTAATATATTTAATTACTATAAACCTTAATGAATACATAAATGGTCTAAAAAATTTACCTTTTCTCTATTCCATAAATAAAATCATTTATTGTAGAATATATTCAATAAATCAATAAATGTTGTAAAATTTATCAATGATAACATCAATGACTTTGTTGTTACGTCATTAATTAGATCAAATTTTATCAGTACTATTGAATTTATTTTATCCACATAAATAAACTCTTTATCCAAATTAAACACTATTTAATCAACATCATGTACATATTAAGGGTAATATTCCCTTAATAAAAATATCACATTTCTATTAAATCACATTTCTTGGCCATCTGTTCCATTAAACATATTCAAGAAACTTCTAAATAAAAAAATATTATTGAACAATAAATTGGATTTTTATGATTCAAATAATAAAAATACAACTGATAAAAATATAATTCTATGAATCCCAATATGTAAATAAATCAAACATTCCACATTCTAAATATACAATTAATCAGGCTTTATCATGTGGTTCTTTAAAACTTATTTCCCTTGATATTTTATTTTAGGTATCATTATCATTAGTAACATAACCATTACTCATAATACATTTCTTATTCACTTCACAATATTTCCCTTTATGAAATTTATTTTTATAAATAATATACTTTATATATTTAAAAAATTCAACCACTAGTGATATATTAGGGATAACGTTAAATTAAATTATTATATTAACCAAAAATTTCATTTCTACTATACAATTACTTTCTTTGTGTTATTATTTTAAAACCTCAAAATATCTTCCAGTTCTTTTATTCTATCCACTTAGGCGCATCATCCAAAATTATCAACACATAAGAAATTGAATATTTTTTCTTATGGGGTCTCTACCACCAGAACTCTCCAAAAAATATAACCTCCCATTCATTATTGTTTCTGAGAGTTATATAAGTAGAATTTTGTTAATCATTTGTAATAAAATTTTGTTAAGAATAATCTAAATATAAATCACTAAATCTATCATCCCATTTGGTTTCACCTCAACAAAGTTTCCATCACATTCAACATTGATCCAGTTCTTTCTAGTTCCTTCAATTGATGAAAACCAAAAATAATATTATCATTAATAATTTTCATAGTTGGAAACCATATAACAAAAAAACCTATAGGATATCTAAATCAGGGCACATTATATTCAATATATGAAACCTTACGCTAAATGTAGATCATTAATTTTAATTATATAAATCTTCCCAGACAGTTCATATAGTGTGTATGGATTTCCAATGAATCTCTCATGAAAGTTTAACCCATGTTTATAATAGTGCATGTTTTCTTTCACTAAGTGACTTTCATGTCAAGATAAATGAAATCATTTTAGTGATATTACCAATAGCTACCTTTATTCTTGATCCAAATCCACATATAATGTCCAAATAAGGATGTAATTTCATTGAAATCACTTTCACTATCCCTTACCAAAATTAATGACCATTTTTCAATTCTTGAATCATCCTTAAAATTAACCATAAGAGTATCCTTACAGTTCTAACTAAAATTGTTTAATCCTTGTTTCCAAATAAGAACTAAATCATTCCTCTAATACTAGCTATAGTACAAAGTACATTCATATAATAATATTATATATTTTTAATGTATATTATCTAAATTTAAAAAACAGGTTTATGGTTCATTATGATAAGTTTATTTAGTGTATGTTATCATATTGTTTCATGTATGTCTCTCTTAAAGTTTTTCATTAATATTTACATTCAATTTTTTTTCATATTTACAGTCTATCTTTTCATTAAACCCTGTAATGGGATTCAAGGAAACATATGAAAGACCAGTGAGTATACAAGGGGAGTCATTTGTTGTAGAAAATTAAGTTTGTTTTTTGTATGTATGGTTGTTTGAATTAATGGAGTCTGGGTATAAATATGTTAAGATTATCATGGGTTGTTAGTGATATGAGAAATTTTAAAAGATATTTTTATTCATTAAAATAAAATTTGGATGAAAATTAAATTTAAGAACATTTAAATGTTGTGTAAAGGGATTATATAATATATAATTTCCTAAGGACTTTAATAAAATAAATCCAAGGTGATGGGTTTTTTGGTGTATTAAATGAAAAACACCTACATAACAAGTAATAAAATTACATATCCTGTAAATGATGAGCTTGCTATTTCAAAAATGTCTTGTGGCTAAATTCTCATTTATTGTTCCTAAAACTATTCCCCTTTTGACCCTAGATGTTTTTTATAACAACCCTGTTCCTTATTAAACATTAATTCATGATTTATTTCATAAAATTACCGGTAATAAAAGTTGAAAAAACTAGGAGTATTGTTTCCTTTTAAATTAGGTACATAGGAAAACTTCGTGAACATGGGATACACCAACATTATTGAAAAAATCCTTAATATTCTTCTAAACTTCCAATGCTTTTAAAGAAACATAGGATAACATGGGGAAAATCATAAGAAAGAGGAGAGTTTTAAAGTCTATTAAGGGAATAATAATCACATAAAGAGAAACATGTTATACAATAGGCATGTGAAAGGGGAATAAAAATAGTGTTAAATAAAACAAATTAACAATGATACATTATATATCAAGATAATCGTAACACGGGGAATGTGGAAATAACATAAAACACTACATCATAAACATAATCATGGTAAACCTTCCATGAAATTATGGTTGAAAAATTTCTATAAAAGAATTAGGTTCACTCTCTATCCAAACATTAAAAATCACGAGACTAAAGACTAACAAATGAATTGGATCTCTATATAATTTCTGGTTCACCCACCACTTTCATATCATTCTCATTCTTTAGTATTCCACAAATATCATACAACATGAATTCATTAATATCCATAATTATTCAAAAATCAAGGGGTGTGGATGATATAGATATAAGTACCAAGTCAAGGAATTTTAATTGTATAAAGGTTAATACATTTAATATGAAATGGGTATGGTATTCACTACATAATTGTGTTGGCATGGAAAATCACACTGAAATTTTGACAGCATAACGTCACACCTTAAAAATTCAGAAAAATGTGTTGGTGATAAAAAGGGGTATATCATAATTTATATATAAATTATAAATTAAGGGGATATTTCATAAAATATCAACCCTTGATTAAACCATGATAAATTACATAAGGGAAAAAAGATACTTGAAGAAAGAGGAGGAGTGAAAAGACCCCTTACTAAATTTGGCATGGTATCATGTATACATAAAGGATCGTGAGAGGTTTAATCAGAGTGAAAGGGGTATCTAATAATTTATAAATTAAATTGAAATAAATATTATTATGGGAGAACATATCCCAACATAATAAAATGGAATTTAAGTGATTTAACATAAAATAACTGCTTGAATGGATATGTGAATAGAGGAATACATTGTTTGACTATTTGACTCCAAATGCCTGGAATATCAATAATGAGTGATTGAGGGAACTATCACAGAACTATATAGAGTTTATGGAAGAGTATGGAAATACTATATGGAGTTTGAGTGATGTGAAATGGTTGCTTGAGTGGGATTATATAGTAAAAGAGTGGAATTTTTTTATTATTTATATTTCAGACTCTACATAATAAAATAACCAAAACCACAAACAATACCATGGATTTTTCCAATGGAATTTTCATAATTGGAGTAATTTTCATTATTTTAAAAGGAAAAGGAAAAATGGAAAAACATAATTTCATTTCTATTGCGGAGGTGAGTCATACTCTTAAATAAATGATATTAAAACCATAAAACATATTAACGGTTTTGGAGGATTAATAATGGATTAATTAAATTAATCAATTAAAATTCAAACAACATTATTATAGAGGGAAAAAAATATTTGGTATTTTATACCTCTTATCATATTTATTACATCACATTTGGGTAATTATAATGCAATGATATATAATTTATATTTATATGGTATTTAATTTTTACCCAAAAAATTGAAATTCTTAGAAAATTATTAAAAATTCACACATTGAAAATTTTGAAATTTTGATTCAAAAAATAATATTCATTTAATATAAATAAATTTCTAATTATTTTAATTTTCACTTATAAAATACAAATATATATTCACTGAAAAATGATTGGTTTTTGACAGTAACAGTTTTTGAACCATCATAAAAAGTACATTTTACTTCATATATATTATATAATCATTTTTATTATTAAAAATTGTTTAATAATAACATTTTTCAAATATATATTTTTTTCAAAAATCCCTCAATTAAACAAAATAAATTCCTTAATTGAACAACAATATTACCCAAAAAATATTTGAATCAAATGATAATCAATTATTATGTTACTATAATATGATGAGAATATATTCATTATTATATAAATAATAATTTACATAATCATATTTCTATGGTCTTGATACATATCACTTTATTAATCTACAAAACACCCTTAGAGTATGTTTGGAGACATTGATACTTTCATGGGGGGGGGGGGTCGGCGTACATGGTTTGGGCCATGATCTTGATGAGTATTAACTTCTCCTAAAAAAAATTCTCTCATAAATATGTAGTTCAATCTCATATTGGGCTTAGTCAATGGTAAATCCCAGATATTTTATCTCCCTTATAAGATTAATTAAATTGGATAGTTTGGGTACGATCATATTGGTTAAGACCAGAACATCCTTTATCTTACCAAATAGGATTTCTTAAAACCATATATTTATACTAATTATGCGATCACTATTCAACATCTATATCATCAACGTTAAGGGTGATTAATGGTGATTCAAATATTACAAGATATAATAAAACAAAATAAGGGCATGTTATTTATGTATCCATATTTAATATTAGGAAATTTAATTTAATTTTCTGGGAAATTTTATTTATAACAATTCACATCATGACAATATTCCCCTCTTATGAAATCATAAACTCGAAATCATTTTTTCCGAAAATAAAATAGATGATGGAAACTTTTTTTCATTACTCTCTATGGTTCTAAAGTTTCTTATTCAAAATTTTTATTTATCCTCAACACTTTTACGAGGTACAATGACTTATTTTTTAGAACATGGTCTCGATGATCCAAGATCATCCCCAGATATTCTTCATAATAATAGTTATTTTGTAATGGTACCAACTCTAGATTGAGTACAAGTGAGGGGTCTGGTATTTATGTTTTCCATAGGTATACATGAAATACATCATATACTTGAGATAGGTTAAGTGTTATTGCAAGATTATATGCCACTGCTTCGTTGTGATCAAGGATAACAAAGGGGAAAATGTATCTTGGACTAAACATGACCCTATTCTCAAATCACATCACTTTATTCATTGGAGATATAAATTGGAATAACATGTCTCCAAAATCAAACTCTAGGTATCATCAAATATTTTCAAAATATCTATTTTTATAAATCTGTGTATTATAGGTGTGTTGTTGAATGGTCTTAACCTTTTCCACCATTTCCTCATCCATTTTAGGACTTAGTAGTTTTCATTCCTTAAATTCATCCAAATATTATGGTGTATTCACCTCTTCCCATAAAGTGATTCATAGGGATCCATTTGGAAGGTTGAGTAGAAACTATTATTGTAAGCAAACTCAACTAGAGAAAGATTTTATCCTAATACTCTTTTGAAATCAATTGAGTAAGATCTCAACATGTCTTCATGTGTCTTGATAATATGCTCATATTTTCTATCAATTTGAGTGTGATAAGACGTGGTGTAGTTAAAATTATTATTTAAAGCATGTTGGAGAATTTTCTAGAACATCGAGGAAAATATCAGATCTTGATCAGATATAATCAATAATGTTATTCGCTACAACATTTCTACTTTTATGATGTATATATCTGTAGGTTGATTGAGTGATAAGTTCTCTAAAATTGAAATAAATTTAGATTACTTTATAATATTTTCAATGACAACCCATATATAATTATTTCCCCTAGATGTATATAGATGTCTGGTGAAAAATTCTACTGTGATTATTTCCAATTTTCATGTTGCTGTGAATAATGGTTACACTATTCCCTTAGAATTATACCTTTCAAACTTCACTTATAGACATACTATTACATTGATGAATATTAATTGACACCCTTATTAATATTGTATTAAAAACAGTTCTCTAAGAAATCTCGATTAATCATTGTTCACCATGCGTTAATAGAGAATGTTGAACTATGTGAATTTTCCAAAAGATCCTTCTTTCACTCAAGATATGATTGTAAACATTTTCTTTACCCAAATATCAATACTTCTTCATTAACAGTGAACTCTATGGGTTTTCCTTTCATTATAGTTTCCACATTATTTTGAATTCTTACACAATCCCTTTGAGAATCTTTTTTCTTTCTCATAAGGTATGGTTGAGTAATCTTTTGTGAAAGGATTGATGAAGTTCCTTACATAATAATTCATATGTCCATCTTTTATATATCGTGGAAGATTAGATACTTCTCAATTATCATCAATGATAGAATTTCAGGATTCTTTTTACATATAGAATCTTCAATTTTTTCACATTCCCAATATGTTAATGAATTGAGTAGTCGCAGTCTTTGATCAACTAAAATCATATTTTTTGGGCCATATTTGGTCCTTTTCTATGAATACATTCTTTAGTATTGTTTTGATCCTTATATATTTCACACATCTCCCCAGAGAGATAATTTTGGAATATTTTCAAGTCGAAGACCAATACAACCGACTCTAGATCATGTGTTGGGTAGTTGTTTTTGTGAAATTAATATTTCCTTGAGTCATAAGCTATAAATTTTTCATTGTTCATTAACACAAAACATTTTCCCTTCTTCAAATCATTGCTAAATACCATAGAAACCTCTCCACATGTTTGTAGTGTGATCACATGTGTAGTGATTAGCCTCATATTATCTCTTTGAATATTTCTTCACATTCTTCATTCCAAGAAAAATTTCATACCTTCTATGTTAACTTGGTTAGAGGGTTTGAAAATAAAAAAAACTTCTTATAAATCAATGATAACACACAGATAATCCAAGAAACTTCATATATTTGTCATGAATGTTGGCCTTAGTCATCATTCAATTTCATCTAATTTTGATGGGTCTATAGATATTTCATTGTTTATTATCATATACCCCAATAATGAGACTTCCATTAATAATAAATCAAATTTTAGGTATTTTGGATAAAGGGTCTCTGTTTTATGTTCTTCATCACAATACTCACATATTCTTCATGCTCCTCTATTATTTTGTAGTATATTAGAATATAATATATAAATACTACCACAAATTTATTGAGGTAATCTATAAATTACATATCTATTACAGATTAAAATATTTCTAGATCATGTTATACCCAAAAGGAATCACTATGAACTCATGGTGATTGTAAATCTTATGAAATGCTTCTTGGGGATATCATAGTTCTTCACCATTACTTAATAACATATCAACTAAAGATATAACTTATATATGTAATGTGCTTCATCTGGAAGATATAACAAGTCATCAATAATTAGAATCTAAATTTTTTTCAATATCTTGATATTTTTTCCATCATGATAATCTATTAAAAGGTGTATTGACCCATTCTTCTTCTTGATGAACCGTACTGGTGCCCCACGTGATGAATCACTTGGGTTTTTGAACCCATTATCCTGATTCTCAATTACTTTTTCCCCTATCCTCTTCTTTGATTGCATCCATTCTATATGGATTCTTGGATAATGGTAATTATCTATGAATAATATTTATTTGAAATTTAGCCTCTCATCTTGGATAAAGATTTAACAATTCATAATTAAATATATCAACCTATTTCATCATAATAGGCTTGAATTAAAGGATTATTATTTACATAGAATTAGTCTTTTGATCTAGATACACTGGCTCGTAGGACAATAATATCCCTTTTTATTATGTTAGTGATAAATAATATTCATCCTCTTCCTTGCACATGTACATAATCAAGGGTCGATTCACAATATTGAGAGTGATTTCCCTATTGTGAAAAGTTATATTGTCTCTTTACATGGAATTGAAATCCATATTCATAATTGCATCCAATTCCAATAAAGGGTGTATGTAATGGTTTTTTGGGAAGTTCATCCCACAAATTTTGATTGGGGAGGTGTAATATAATTGGAATAAAATAATTAGCCTATTTTTTAACTAACAACTGTACTTCTATTCTATGTTTTGGTGTTTTAATAGTTTTACTAAACATTCATGATATGAAGTATTGTGTAAAAAAGGAATCAAAATTTTCATTCTCTAATTGTGAATGAATAACTAATGTACCTATCAATACTTCATTTTCATGATCCACCACAAAAATTTTGATGGAAAAATCACTCCCTCTCTTTCATAGAGGATTTTGGTTGTCTCTGAAAACCCTTGTATTAGTGCATTGGTTTGCTAAGTTCCCCATTTTCAGGTATTTTCAACAATGAACAAAGTGATAAGGGTTGAGTGGAACATTCCTTTCCTCAATATCATTAACGAGTTTTTTCTTTTGAAAATTGTTATCTAGGTGTCCTTCCATACCACATCTAAATGATTTCTTAATTCCCCTTAAGAAATTTCCATGGTGTTTCATTCAACACCATTGACAATTATAATGTTTAAATTTCATGGCACAATTTGATTTATCCATTGGACCAAAAAAATTGAAATCTGCTTCCTGCTTCTTATCCTTGTGATACCATTTATATTTTCCAATATACAATTCTACATTGAGGGAACATCAGAAAATTTGATCAAAGTTATCAATGTCTCGAATGTCTAGTGATTTTTGTGTACTGGGTTTTAGCCCACCAAAAAAAAGAGATCAACCTCGAGTTCATGGGAAATGACAATCTAGTGGTGTATCATTTAATTATTGTGAAATTTTCCTCATATTCCCAAATAGATTCCCCACCATTCATCTTTAGGGAAAGGAAATACATTTCTATTTTATGATGGATTGAGTCAGGATAATATTAATTGAAAACATTGTCTAGAAATCCTTACACTCAATAAAATAAATTTCTTCCTCAGGGTTCATATCATTGATTAATGTCCACCACTAATTAGCTTCACCCTCCATACGATTAATATCCAGTATAACCATATCTTGTTATGAAATTTTTTTGATTGAGGTGATCTTCTCAATATAGTTGATCCATTGTTACAATATTAAGGGATCAAATGGTCCATTGAAATTCGGAGGCCTTTTCATATGAAGGACATGATCAGAACATGTTATATCATATGGGTATTTTGATGCTCCTTCTAATCCTAGTTTCTCTTTAGAACCTATGTCAGATAAGAGTGTATCATCACAATGTTTTCGATTAATAGTCCCATATATTTGGGCATCTCATTAGTGTAGCCATATCATTTCCAATTAGATTGATTGTTTATCGATTTCCAGATTTTTTCAGCCATTTTCTAGAATTAATGGAACATTAGGTAAGACTATTTTTAAACTATTAGACCCATAATGGAGAATCCAATGACATTAAATGGATAAATTATAAATTTCATTCATTTCCAAAACATATACATATCTTGGATTCAATCAATTAAATCTATGATATATTTCTTAATATATTTTTTTGGGTGAATTTTGTTTTCTACTAAATAATGAATTATAATGATCTTATGAATTTAATAAGGAATATGATTTAGGTGTGTCAAAACATGTGCATAGTAACGACCATTGTCGTGTATGAGGTTTCACCGATTCTGGACTGACACACCTTTTATGAGTTATTACCCTTTGGTATATCTTTTCCACAACAACATCTATATGTAGTATCCAAAAAATGATGTATTTTATTGATATACAGATAACACTAAATTTACCAAAATTTCTGGATAATTTTTTATACATAGTCTTATTTCTAATTATTTCACTAGAGTTTTCTAATATTAATTCTAATAAAAACTAAAAATTTATTTTGATACCAAATATAATAACCTTGATATTTTTAAAATATTTATTCATGATTTATTGAAAAAATTATACATAATACAAATCAAAAGTTTGAGAAGCCTAGTAAATTTTAGAATTATTTACATGTCATGAACATATTGAAGATTTGGTATAAAAACATTACTGATAAAATACTTAACATGAATCTAAAATCAAATGTTTTTAAAAATAAACAGGATAACTAGGGGAAAACATTAGAAAGTGGGGACCTATAATTACAATAAAGGGAATAAACATGAAATAAATTGATACATGTTAGAAAATTGGAATATCCATGGGGAATAAATATATTATGGATCATAAAAATTAATAATGAGACATGATATTCCTTTATTATCATAACATTGGAAATGTGGAAATAATTTATAACATTTCATCATAAACATAGGTCAAGGTTAAACAACCTAGACGCCATGGTGTAAAAATTCACATAAAATATTCAGGTTCACTCTATGTACCAAAATGAAATCTAATGAGAGTAAAAACTACCCAATTCATTGTAGTTCTATAAAATTCTGGGAAACCCCATAATGTTAATTTCATTCTCATGCTTAAGTGATCCAAAAAAAGAATACAATATGAATTCATTATTCATTATTGTTTATTAAAAAAATAAAGGTGTTTGAAATAAATACACATGGGTACCATTTCAATGTTTTATTAATGTATAAGGGTGAATAACATTGATAACAAATGGGAATGTTATTCAATGGACAACTATTTTTTCATGGAAAACTTTTGTGAAATTTTAGCAGCATAACGATATCGCTTAAAAATTCGAAAAAATTGGTTGATGAGAGAGAAATGGGTGTATCATAATTTTTAAATAAATTGGACAACAAGGGGATATTGAATAAAATATCCCATCCTGAGAAAATTAATATAAAGGACATAAGGTAAAGAAGATACTTTAATAAAGAGGAGAATGGAAAAGAACCATTTCTGTATGTTGGCATGGTAACATGTATACATAAAGGGACATATGAAGATTAATGAGGGTGAAAGGGGATATAATAATATATAAATAAAAGATATAGTAACGGGAATATAGAAAAATGTATCCTAATATAATAATATTTAATGTAATATGTCTTGGATAATAATTTGTTCTTGACTATAAATGAGAAGATAGAAATCCCTTACTAAAGTGTGTGACTCCAAATGCATGGGAGGGGAATATTGTGAGTTTTGAGGAACCTTTGGAGTAATATATATAGTGTAAGGAAGGGAGATATATGGGATTCTGGGTGACTTTTATATAGGAAAATTGTGGGATTTCTTTATTATTTTGGTTTTTAATTTACATAATAATATAACAAAAAACAAAAACCATATTGTGGTTTATACCATATTTCTAGCAAAATTGGTTGTGTTTTTATTTAATTTATAAGGAAAAGGTCCTAAAATAATAAAATAATAATATTACTTACTTGGAGTTGAGTCACACTCTAAATGAATGATTATAAAACCTTAAAATACATTAAGGGTTTTTGAGGATTGATAATGGATTTATAAAATTAATCAAATAAACATAAAATCACATTATATTAAAAAGAAAAATATATTTGGTCTTAGAAACCTTTTAAAGTATTTATTACATCAATTTCGAGTCATAATGAAGTAAATATACACAAATCATATTTATATTGTATTTAATTTTTACCCTAAAATTCTATTACCTCAAGAAATAATGAAAAAATAACAATTGGATAATTTTGAAATTATGATTCAAAAATTAATATTCATTATATATAATTTTTAATATATTTAAATGTCCAATATTAGATGAGTAATCAAAATATGTTGAGAAATTCTAGGTTTTTTGACAATAACATTTCTTTGAACCCGTATAAAAATTACATTTAACTTTATAAATATTTTATGTCAATTTATCTTTAATAATTTTTTTAATAATAATATTTTAACAATATATTATTTATTGAAATGACCTATTAATTAATTAAAATAAATTCCTTAATTGATTTGGAATATTAGATAAAATACTATTTGTGTCAGAATAAAAATCATTTATATTGTAACAACAATACGAAAAATATATATTCATTATTATATAAAAAAATAATATACATAATCATATTTATAGGGTATTTATACATATCCATTTAATACAAAAAAACTCTCTTAGATTAAGGTGTGAGATAATGATACTTTCATGGGTTGGTTCAATGTACATGGTTTAGGTCATCATCTCGATGATCCTGAACATCTCCTATAAATGTTTTTTGATAATTAAGATTTTGGATCTAATATTGGGAATGGGTAAGGGGAAAACCAAGAGATTCTATCTCTATCCAAATCTCTGATTAACTGGTTTCATATGGTATGATCATACTAGTTGATTCCATCAATTGCTTCTTCCATGAAAATTAGATTGATTAAAACCCTATATTTAAAGAGGTCTTGTGATCATTGTTTAATGGATATATTATGAATGGTAAATATGATTAACAGTTATTTAAATATAGTAGAATATAATAAAAAAATATAATTGAATGTGTTTTCAATAACCATATATCACAGTAATAAATTTAATTAAATTGAAGGTGGTATTATTTATAAAAATTTGTATTATTACATTTCTCTAGTTGACTTTGGAGTAGTAAAATTTCGTATAGAATCTTGTTTGTGTGGGAAGTACCTGGATTGTATTTTTATTCATTTTTCTTTCTCTTCTCACACATTTGTGGTGATAAACCTTGACTGAATGCATTTTTTGTTTTCTCTTGATCTGTTTTTATCTTATAACCTCTTTGAAATCAATCACACATTCTACCGCATGGTTGTTTTCTATTGGAAGCATTGTAAGATAATCAGTTAAAGGTAGGGGTCTAAATCCTAACCATATGTTTTTATAATTGAAATTATTTTCCTATATTGTGATTGCACCAACATTTTTGTGGTTAAATTAATTAAAAAAATGAAGTGAATTATTCCCTGATGTCCTTTGGTTTCTAATGGAATTTAAACTATATTATATATGCCCATGGTGTGATTAGACAATGATTATAATTGATTTTGAGGACAAGATAAATTTTATTTATCATGACATGTAACCTATGGGTGATTTCTTGTTATATAATCCCTAAAAAGTGTCTTATTTCTTATTGATAGAATTTTTAATCAGTTTTGAAATAAATTTCCTGTGGCATTAGACAGAGTACTTTTAATTCAGATAATTAACCTTTGACAATTATGATGTGATAATATGGTCTCCATGTAGTTTGACAAGGATTTGGTTCAATGATAAAATGATTATATATCGATGTCTACCATATAACTTGAAAACTTATATAATCTAATTATTATATTGATCATGCTCGGCCAGGTCCCATGATATAATGTTTAAAGAGTGCGGGATATTACATCTATAATGTTGTAATGCTAGTTTAAATATGTCTTGGATGTTTTAATGATTATAGAAAATTTACCAAGATTGTTCTAATTATATCGTGGTTATATGGTTGTGGATGGCATGGTCATTAAGAATTCCCTGATATATTACACAATGGAACTAATGTATGTTATTTTACCTTAGTTATATAGTTGTGGTTGGTATGGTCAAACAACATGCTTATAGATATTGTGAAATGGTGTCAATGGGGGTTCTTTTACCTTGGATATATGGTTGTGGTTGGAATTTACATAAGACATGATTAATTATATTCAGGAATGGATTCGAAGCAGGTTGTTGTTGTATTTTATTAATTTCTAATTTAATTAACACACATGGATATCACTTTATTGAATAAAATTATTATCAGATAGCTTTCGTTTAGATATTATGGGGCCTCCTATTGAGTTATACTCACACATTATTTAGCCAAAAAATTTGTAGCCAAGAATATTGCCTGGATGCAGGCTTGGACAAGGGGAAGGGGCCTGAATGTTGATTTATTTTCATGAAGATGGGTTGGAGTTTGGAGATGAGACCGACATGTGGTTTGGGAGATGAGAAATGAGTCATTCATTTGAGTACTCTAGTCCTATTTCTTGTATTTTTAGAGAATTACTTTTAGTTATATTCCAACACATTTTTACTTTATTCCTTAGTTATTTATTGGATTTTTCATTTGGATTTTATTATCAACTTTTCCAATGAATTTAGTTTTATTATTGCTATATTATTATGATTTATTTCCACCCCTATTACACTTTTTAATAGAAGTATTTTATCCCCACTACACTTCTCACCCCCACTACTAGTCGGAATCCTCTGGCATTCATGGACGCATGGTTGAGGTCTCATGACCAACCCTTTCCGGCCAAGTGAGAGAGTTCAATATTGGGGGACATTATAGAGTGGTACCAAAAGAAATATTTTCTTTTAATTTTCATTAAAATTTTGAAAGGGTAGAAAGGATACTAGGATGTGTTAGGACTTGTTAATGATATTGTTCATGAGAGTAGCTAACCAATGTATGTGGGAAAATGAACATTTATTGGGACGAGATCACTGTTTGTGTTGTGTGCTTGTTAATGTTGATGTTATTTCACCTTGTGTGTTTCATATGTTCTATGAGGATATTGTTTTATGATATCACTATTTAATTATATTTTCACTTTGGTCCTGGTATGGTGAGACATGAGAGTACATACATCATAAATTTTACATACTGATATATTGGCATTAATTGTTCATGATAGAGACATATCTATTTTTTCATGTGTTATATAATTCCATATTGATTTGTGATATGAGATATAAATTTAGATGGATAAATAAATTGATTTGACATGTCCTGCTAAAACACATATAATCTTTGTCTAGAGAGACTATGATTTAGTGATTCTTTATTTCAATCACCAGATGGGTTTACCTAGTTACTAGATAGTTCTCTAAGGTGCATCTTTTTATTATAGATAAAATTAATTCCCATCATCTTTATCTTGAGTGTTAGGAGATCAGAAATATATATGCTCCAAACACCGTTTAAAGGGAGCTTCTTATAGATCTAAAGGAGACTATAGATGTCCAACTACAAGTTAGATTCATATGGGTTATGCGAGGATGGAAAGGGAGACAGTTCTTACCATTCCTTCTATGTTTATGCTTACAAAGGAGTTTTAACTAAAAAATCCATCTATGTTTATTGAAGAAGGGAGACATTAGGAAGCGAAGTTATTGATTAATTCTATCCAAATGATCTTTAAATATCTCGAGACACCTGAAATTAAGAGGGTAAATCTTCGTACGTATATGATTCATGGACCTGAAAATCATTGGTGGTTTATTCTAGAAGAACATGGGAACTCAAATGAGCTATCTTTGAAGGAAATTGAGATGATGATCCATATACTTTTTTATACTGAGATCTTTAGAGATGAAAAATATCATGATTTCATGCATCTTATGTAGGAGGGATTGTTGGTGATGGAGTATGTCGAACATTTTACCAACATAAAATACTTTTTTCCTTGTATGGAAGCTGATGAGATGTTTAGGGTGAGACATTTTTGGAAGTTCTTCATTATAAGACCATTTCGCTGGTAAACATTTTCCATTGAAGCATTTTTGAATACCCAATGAACTAGGGGATCATCATTGAAGGGAATCTGAGGGATTCCCTGAGTTTCTGCCATGCTTTTTCAGTAGGGATATATAGTATTTTATATATGAGTGGTATGATGTCTTTTTATGATAGTTTATATTGATGATGTAGTGGGAAGAGGGAAACCATATCAATAAGAAGTTATTTTCTTGTTATATTAGGGTGGAAATCTTGGTAACAAGCACCAATAGGATCCTTACCCTATGGTAGAGTTTTGTATCTATGGGTGACTAGGTCATATTCAGAGGTTCTAGGTAAACATTATGAAATAGAAAAATAGAAGAGTTCAAGTACGTGCACCATAGTCGGAAATGGGATCAGCTACCCCTTAGTAGGCTTGTATATAGAGTTTTATATGCCGTTCTGGGTGATGTAGGTGGAGTGGTATCACAGTTCATGAGAAGTAGTAAATGGAAAGTTAAATATTTCAGGATAGTGAGACTAGATCCCATGGTAGAGGGTCAAGTATTTTTCAAATTATGTAGACTAATATGGTTTTC
Source organism: Viscum album (assembly GCA_963277665.1). Taxonomy (NCBI): domain Eukaryota; kingdom Viridiplantae; phylum Streptophyta; class Magnoliopsida; order Santalales; family Viscaceae; genus Viscum; species Viscum album. The sequence goes on from OY728158.1 coordinate 330,606,384, forward strand.
ATGGATTCATGACCATCTACCGCCAGATATACAATTCTTATGTCATCTACAATAACTCTTGTTTTTTATGCAAAATCATAAATTTCATTCTTATCTACTCCTTTTGAAAATGTTTTGGGCCTCAATGTGGAAATATTTTATGGTGTTTTAACCATTGAAACACATTTGAGAGAGAGGTCAAAGAATATCATATAAATGTAAGATGTGTTCACTAAATATTGGTGGTTACAACTTATTTTCGTAACTATTCATATTGGAAATGAAAGGATTAGTTTTTATTCATGGTATGGCTTGGTTATTTCTATAACAAGATCATATAATCTATTATAGGATGATAGTTACTTTTCTATCCTTGTAAGGAAGCAAATATTCTCACCAGGGTGAATGGGATCTTCAGACATGTCATGCATGACCAATCCAATGCATCATGAATATTTTACTCTAGTGGAAAAACATTTTCATGTTGTTTTCTCTGATGTGTTCTATGTATTACCATCGAATCAAGAGATCTAGTTCATGAAATTTTTCTTGGTAGTAGATCTAGTTTCTATCTTTCTTTATGGTATAGAACTAGTAGATATTTGGGAGTTGGAAGTTCATTTGGAAGATCTATAATGTAAAGTATTATTATATATGAGGGCATATCCATGTGTTTCTATAATTCTACTCCCCAAAAATATTGTTATATATATTTTATTATGTCATGATTGTCATAGGATGAACCAGATGATGGTCCAGAACTGGTATCCTCTTCCATGCATCGACGATCTTTTTCATCAGTTGAGAGGTTCGAAGATCTTCTCAAATATTTACATGAGATTAGGATATCAATAATTAAGGGTTAGACTATTATACATACCTATATTTTTTTGGACTAGGTATGGATTTTATTAATTCGTATTGTAATGCCCTGACCCTAGTTACCCAGAGTCGGTTCATTATTACATAACATTGGCTTGATCACAAGAAAGATCAAATATCGAAAGACAGATTAGTTTAGTATCCTTGGAAACACTATATATATTCATAACGTTTTACATTACATCATAAAATGAAAAATAAAACAATATAGTATCCATATTCCACACTCTTATCCCCTCATACTATCCCTATAGATCATTCATAAATTACTTCTTCACATCCTGGGAAAAATAAAAAATAGAAAAGGGGGGAGCTTAAATGCCCAGTAAGGACAACAATATAGAAGAAATATTCGTAAATAAGAATAAACATTTTTTGGCAATGTATAACTAAAACAAAATCCTTTTTAACTTGAACTTCAACATAGTATGGAAAAAATAAAATGAAATAATTCCATTTACTTATTCACATTGATATTATACTACTCTAATAATCACATGCATTATCAATAACCACTTTCTTAATGATGGAATGCATAATGCCAGACTATCATAACCACATAGCCAAGGCCTCGTGCCAAGACTACAAATAAGATTTTCTCAAGTCCTTGTTCCAAGACACTATTTTGTCTCATGAGACCTACCGATGCATCGAGGATCTATATCGGGCTCCACCCGTCACATATTAAGTCCAATGCATTCCCATATGGAAAGGTTTAAACATAACATAAACATTCATATTAAAACTAGGATACGAAATGTAAAAACTTCATCCAAAAAAAATGAATGGTATAAAAATAACTCATCCACGGTCAAACATATCACAAAACCTTCAATACAATATAGAAGTTTTGTATCATAATAAATCAACATCAAATAAGCGTAAAATCCATCAAAGGATGTTGACATAGATGAAATCAAAACTCTTTTTAGAGAAAAAACTCTTTATATTTTGAAATAATTTAAGAGTCATATATTTATAAAATAAAACATTTTCTTTGAAAATATTCTTATAAGCATATAAGGGATGCTTCGACAATTTTATAACGGCGGAAAATAGTCGCACCCGCCGTATAAGTTAAAAAACATTCTTTCCTTAATTCTGTCAAAAATGTTTAAAATGACCTTGTTTGGAAAACGACAGAAATATTCATTTATAAACCGATTATAAAAGTCAACAAGGGTATACATGACATTAACCCATATTCTAGTAATTATAAAAATATTTTTAAATAAAATTTTTATGAAACATGGATGTGGATGATAAAGAAATCCCAGTAGATTATTACGTATAAACATCCTCTGATAATGAAGAGATTGCGAAATAAACCCTTACCTTGTACGTTTCCTTGGTTGAGGGTAGGTTAACCTCCTGTATAATGGTGAAATAATTGTTATTAAGTTATACTAGAATCGTATATAATAATATGATATCATATACGATCTTTTAACATTGCTTTGTTAATAATATCTTAGTATTATCGTCGTTCCGGGTGTTAACTTACTCATTTTCTTTGATATGTTTTGTTACTCTAGACATGTTTGTAATGGATAGAATGTATCTAATTAATATCCATAATGATATCAAGTCCTTAAAAATTATTTTTATATCATAAAAAGATAATTATACTTGAATGGATACGATGGAGAATGAATCTCATTGTGTTCGTGGAGACGGTAGTCCGTACGTACGCACGAGCGACAATATCATTCTATTGATATTAAAATAAAATATAATTGGATGGTATATCATATATATAGAATCATTATCATGTTATATTCATTATTTACATGAATTAAAAATCATTATTATACCCATCCAAATAATAATATATTGAATAACAATTACACCACGACGTGGAGACGGTAAGCCGTACGTACGCACGTATGGTGACATGTCATTAAAATGATGGATATAATACTGAAAATGGTCGTAACATATTTATAATAATATTACAGTATATAGGATATACTTGATTCATTATTTTATAATGATAATAACAATGAAATAAGAAGTGGAAGAAGAAAGGAACTTGAAAAAGGGTGGTGAAATCATTACCTCTTCTTAGGGTTCTTCCTTTTGATTTGATCAAAAGGGCTCCATAGGTTGGATTTATGACTAAAGTAAGGCCTATAGGAAGAATTTAGGGAATTTGATAGAGTATTTGGGCAGGGGTTTTCCGAACCAAAAGTATTTGAAGGTGTTAATTAATGAGAAGGAGGAGTTCCCTTTTATAAGAGGGGTGAGGGGCACCTTTGGAAAAGCTAGAAATATTATTTTTTTAATAAATTTATATACGGTTTCTAATGGCTCCAAAGTGTATTATTTAATGTTTAAGGTGGGGATAGGTCTAAAACCACTCAACCAATAGGATTTCGACAGGTTTGGGTTACTATATTAACCATATCTTTAAGTATTAACACTTAGTTAATTAGGTTCACTTTTACAACGTCTCTTTGTATTTTAAGATTATATGGTTAATAATCATACTATATACATCCAAGAGACCCCCATGTGGTCCATTAAGGATACACCTATAATGATATAAGTCTATTGGACTAACCTTATATTTTTATCAATTGAATATCAATTAATAATATTAAATTTTTTAAAAACTATTTTCTGTCAATTTGGACACTATTGGAAAATTGATTTTTGTGAAAATCATGAAAGAATGATTACGTCAAAAAAAGTCAATTAAATCAATCCTAATATGTCATATTATCCTAGAAAGTTATTTTATTTCATTAAAAGTCTCAAATTATATTTATTTGGGTATTTATAATATCAATTATTTTAATTATTCACTATTATGGTAATTACTACATCATCATTATGTCATAAATAAATAAAATTATTTAATGTATAAAAATTATAAATAAAATATCATTTTGTAGGAATGTTTTTAGATTTATAATGAATATTTATAGTCGAAATTACAATATATATAACCCTTTGTAAATTTTTTTTTGCTAAAAGATATATGCTTTTGTCATTTTTGTATTTATATTAACTTAATTAAAATAATATGTCCCTATCACCTACTAGTGGCTCCATGGGGTCCCAAAATCGACCCAAGGATGACCATGGTCAGACATGTATCCACCAATAATGTTAGGACATGTTTTAGGGTAATTTAGTATTATTATAATATTATTTTTTTAACCATTATTTACCGGATTTACCCTTTAACCGTGGTAAATAAAATATTTACCGAAGTAATTATTCAAAATGCATAAAAATAAAAGTTACCTATTTACACAATTTGGACATCCTGATTCCAAATATGGAATCCATTTTTCCAAATTCAAAACACAGAAGTGGTAGAAACTAATTTAAAATTAATTCCTCGTGTCAAAACAAAAAGCATGTTTTTAAGATATAATAACTATCAAAAGATTGGTACTTGTTTATGTCCGGTTTAATTGTGAAATTATGTCCAATGAAAAACATTGTATTAAATGGTAAAAATATATTCTAAATATACATTAAAAACACTCAAATTCATAATTTATCAATATAAATTATTACGATTTAATTTTTTTTAATTAAAATTTATTAATTTTGACTATTCATCAAAATATAAATGTTATCTGAAAAGTTCCAAAATATCACCCTAGGCTAAATTTAATATTCATAATCCAAAAATAAAGTCCATTTTGAGAGATAAAATTTATAAAATTTCAAAAATTTGGTAATAATTTTCATAACCGCTAGTTTGATTGGTTGTGGTGTGTTAGAACTCGATGTTGCGTACAACAAACACTATCAGATTATTCAAAGAGAAGCATACCATAGAAGCTTGGGGTGTTAAATTCTCACCTCCTTCAAATAATTTCATATTCGAAATTTCCAGAGTAATACCACCTGAAAAGACTTGGGTGGTTCATCATCATAAGTTCCTCGGGTTCCCACGTTGCCTCTTCGATCTTATGGTTTCTCCACAAGACTTTTACCAGACGAGTCGTCCGGTTTCTTAGTACTTCTTCTCTCGTATCAATAATCCTGACGGTCTCTTCGCAATAAGACATATCGGGTTTGAGTTCTAATTCCTCATAGGTGAGTACATGCATTGGGTCAGGCATGTATTTACTCAACAGAGATATGCAGAACACATCGTGAACTTTGGAGAGACTTGGCGGCATTGCCAATCGGTAAGCTACAGCCCCAATTCGTTTTAGAATTTCGTAAGGTCTGATGTACCTGGGACTCAATTTACCTTTCTTACCAAAATGTATTACTACCTTCCATGGAGATACCTTCAAGAAAACATGATCATCGACTTGAAATTCCAAATACTCCCTTCGATTGTTGGCATAGATCTTCTGCCTACTTTGAGCTTCTTAGATATGGTTTTGGATTGCCTTCAGCTTTTCCATAGTTTCCTCCCCCAGTTCTGGGCCTACAAGTTTTCTTTCACCAACGTCATCCCAAAAGGTTGATGTGTGACATCTCTTTCCGTATAATTCTTCATATGGTGCCATCTGAATACTCGATTGGAAGCTATTGTTATAGGAAAATTCTACCAGAGGTAAATATTGATCCCACATACCCTGAAAGTCATGTGAGAAGGATCTAAACATGTCTTCTATGGTTTGAATAGTTTGTTCTGATTGTCAATCTATTTGAGGTTGGTAGGTTGTGCTAAAATGAAGTTCAGTATCCAAGGATTTCTGATGGCTTTTCCAGAATCTTTATGTAAAACAAGTATGACGATCAGAAACAATCGATAGGGGTACTCCATGAAGTCTCACAACATCATCAATATATAGTATTTCTAGACGTTCCAGTGGTAGATCTACTCTTATAGCACGAAAATGTGCTGACATGGTAAGACGATCAACAATAACCCATATTGCATCGTTCCTTCTAGGAGTCTTTGGTAGTCCCATGACAAAGTCCATCGTGATATTATCCCATTTCCACAAAGGTATGGGAAGAGGTTTCAATACTCCACCAGACTGTTTCCTTCCAGCTTTCACTTGTTGACAAACTATACATCTTTACACGAAATCAGAAATCTCTCTCTTCATGTTGTCCACCAAAAAAGTTCCTTCAAATCTCTATACATTTTGGTGCTCCCATGGTGTATAGAGAAATTGGAACTATGAGCATCATCCAGCAATTCACTTTTTAGATTAGGTATATCGGGAACACAAAGTCTCTTCCCAAATTTCAAAATTCCATCTTCATACACAAAGTCTCTCCATCTCAAATCATTCACAACTTTAATCTTCTTTTCAAATTCTTCATCATCTGTCTGATAACTCTTAATCCTTTTTGGTAAATATGGTTTTGAAACCATTTGAAAAACCATTGATGTTTCACCTTCCCTGGTTATTCCCATATCCATCTTCACTAGATCCAGGAAAATTCGATCCCTTTAAATTCTCATATTGTTCAATACTCCATGATCTTTTCTTCTCGAAGCAGTTACCACCTTGTTTTCCTTCCTTGGGTGGTAGTGTATTGTGCAATCATAATCCTTGAGTAATTTAATCCATATCCTTTGCCTCAGGTTGAGTTCTTTTTGTGAGAAAATATACTTCAAACTCTTGTGATCAGTATAAATCTCACATTTTTCACCATAGAGGTAGTGGCTCCATATCTTCAAAGCAATGATCACAACTGCTAACTCGAGATCATGAGTAGGATAGTTTTGTTCATGAATTTTCAACTGTCGTGATGCATAGGAAATAACCCTATCATTCTGCATAAGGACACAACCACGTCCTTTCATCGATGCATCACTATAAATAACGAACCCATCATTCCCTGATGGTAGAGTCAATATAGGATCATTGACTAATCTTATCTTTATTTATTAGAAACATTCTTCACACTCTTTTGTCCAAAAAAATTTAACACCTTTACGTGTGAGCTTTGTTAATGGGTTAGACAACCGGGCAAAATTATGGATGAAACGTCGATAATAACCTGCTAAACCAATAAAACTACGTACCCCAGTTATACTCGTCGGTGCTGGCCTTTCTTGGATTTCCATGGTCTTAGAAGGATCAACAGTAATTCCATATTTAGAGACTATATGGCCATGAAAAGAAATCTCATGAAACCAGAATTAACACATGCTAAACTTCACATATAATTAATGTCTTCTCAGAGTCTTCAAGATAATGCGCAAGTGATTTTCATGATCCTCGTAGCTTTAGGAGTATACCAAGATATCATCAATAAATACCACAAAAAATTCATCGATATATTACTTCAAAACTCTATTCATCATATCCATGAATATATAGGGTGCATTAGTCAATCCAAAAGGCATTACTGTAAACTCGTAATGCCCGTACCTGGTTCGAAATGCTGTCTTCGGAATGTCTTCCTTCTTCACACACAACTGATGGTTTCCAGATCAAAGGTCAATCTTTGAAAATTATTGAGCTCCATGAAGTTGGTCAAACAAATCATCAGTGCGAGGTAGGGGATACTTGTTCCTTATTGTTATAGCATTGATCTCCCTGTAGTCGATACATAACCTCATAGATCCATCTTTCTTTTTAACAAAAAATAACAGGGGCTCTCCATGGAGAAACACTAGGGTGAATAAATCCCATATTACTCAGTTCCTATAGTTGTTTCTTTAGTTTAACTAATTCTAAAGTGGTCATTCTATAAGGGGTCATTGATATAGGCTTTGATCCAGGAATTAAATCAATGGAAAACTCAACTTATCGTTCTGGAGGATGTCCAGGTAAATCTTTAGGAAACACATATACATATTAATTCACAATAGGTACATCCTCTATTTGAACATTCCTTTCCTCACTCACTGTAATTTCATCCTCTTCCTCCCCAATAATTGAATTTAGTTGAGCTACTGAGGGTGGATCTAGATAAGAATTAGGTGGTGATGATTTTTCTCTAAAGATAAGGTGTTCCTTATCATCATCATCAGAAATTGTATCCCCCTTCTTCAGACAATAAATCTTCTCATCATAGTCTGAAAGCCAATCCATACCAAGGATTATATCAAACTAAATCATAGGTATGATGATGAGATTAGCGGAAAAAGAACATTTATGTGCTCTAATGGGGACTGATTCAAAAAACATTGTTGCAATGATGCTTCCCTTAGGAGTTTTAACTGACAACTCTCTTTTTAAATCAAATAGTAAATATCTAATTTTCTTAGAAAACTAGGAAGATATGAAACAATACGATGATCCAAAATCAAATAATGAATTTTCTAAACATGAGGAAACCATTAAATTACCTTCCACCACGTCTTTCAGATCTTCTACCTCAGCAGTAGTGATAGCATAAGCTTGGCCTTGATCCCTTGGCCTTTGGTGAGGTATGTTCCCTTGAAGCTTAGGACATTCATTTGAATAATGTCCCATATCCCTGTAATTGTAGCACTGAACATTGGTTGCTTCCTTCTTCCATTTGCAATCACGAGCTTGGTGGCCTTTTTCACCACAAATGTAACAGACACCCATTCCCTTCAAGAAAGTACCAGGGTGTTTCTTCCCACACTTACCACAGGATGGATATTCAATCATTCCCTTATTCCCCTTATTTCCATTCCTAGATTGATCAGGAGATCTCTTCTTCTCTTTCTTTGCTTTAAAGTCATAAGACTTAGAGAAATTTTTTTCTGTCTTGATAGCACATGAGACAATGTCTTCGTACGAAGAGAGGGATTGTGAGACTAATGCTCAACGGAGAAATCAGTTTAACCCATAAAAGAAACGATCAATCTTACTTCATGGGTTACGTATATAATCTCCATCATACCTTGCTAACCTTGTAAAGTTAGCCTCATACTTTTCGACATTCTCATCCTCCTTTTGTCTCAGACTCAGAAATTTCCTTTCCATATCTGCTCAATGGTCACGAGGAAAGTATTTTTCTAAAAACAGATCTTTGAACTCCCTCCATTCCATATTTGATACTTTATCATCTTCCTTCATGTTTTGAATCAATGAACACCATTGATCAGCATACCAGTGAGGTGGTAAACTGCCATGATAACTTTTTCCCTTTCACTACTTCCCAAAGCCCGAAATATTTTCTCTAGGGAACTTATCCATTGCTCAATTACCAATGCATTTGTACTCCCATTGAACGTTGTTGGTTTTTGACTCATGAAGTGATCTAACATTGATCCTCCACGCTGTGGATCTGGGTGCTCCATACGGGTAAGGTTATTATTCATAACCAGAGTGAGTTGTCCCAGAATAGTGATTAGATAATTGGAACCAGTTGCATCACCATCTCCACTATAATTATCTTGAGCTGGAGTGCAATCCCTACATGGAGTGAATGCATTGATACAGTTTCCATTTCTTCCACTAGGCTACATTTCTAAACAATGGCATAAACTAGACCAGTTTATGAATCAAAATACATAATTTCATACTTATAAAACACATAACATAAATTGAACTATTTATGGATATAATCCATAATAATAAAAAAATTTCTTTGAGGAAGTATATACTCATAAACCAATCATATTTATTTGTAAAGAAAATGAGAGTTATCCTAAGCATATCCCCAAGGATTGTTGTAACCAAGAGTGCAAAAAGGCCCATTTTCATGCACCAGTTCCCGTTTGAGTCTAGATCAAAGTGCTGTTTTTGGGTTTTACCCCTAGGTACATCTGTACCAGAGCCGCCTCTACCTGCTCGTATCCGGAAAGGGATGTATTTCTCAGAAAACTCACAAAATCTATACAAATACCAAAATTCTATGAAGTTCTTCTATACTAATCTTCAAAGTCCATCTCAGGTCTATGTGCTCTAATCAGAGTTTATCTAAATCTAGCTTCCAAGGTTTGTACTAAACTTCCTCTGATAGGAACTGTAATGCCCCGACCCCAGTTACCCAGAGTCGGTGCATTATTACATAACATTGGCATGATCACAAGAAAGATCAAATCTCAATAGACCGATTAGTTTAGTATCTTTGGAAACAATAGATATATTCATAATGTTTTACATTACATCATAAAATGAAAACTACAACAATATAGTCTCCATAGTCCACACTCTTATCCCCTCATACTATCCCTGTAGGTCATTCATAAATTACTTCTTCACATCTTGGGAAAAATAAAACATAAAGAAGGGGTGAGCTCAAATTCCCAGTAAGGATAAAAATATAGCGGAAACGTTCATAAATAATAATAAACGATTAAGGAAATGTATAACTAAAACAAAATCCATTTAAACTTGAACTTCTACATAGTATGGAAAAAATGAAATGAAATAATTCCATTTACTTATTCACATGGATATTCTACTAATCGAATAATCACATGCAAAATCAATAACCACTTTCATAATAATGGAATGCATAATTCCAAACTATCATAGGCACATAGCCAAGGCCTCGTGCCAAGACTACAAATAAGATTTTGTCAAGGCCTTGTGCCAAGACACTAGTTTGCCTCATGAGACCTACTGATGCATCGAGGAGCTATAGTGGGCTCCACCAATCACATATTAAGTCCAATGCATTCCCATATGAAAAGGTTTAAACATAACATAAACATTCATATTAAAACTAGCATACGAAATGTAAATACTTCATCCATAAACCATGAATGGTATAAAAATAACACATCCATAGTCAAACATATCACAAAACCTTCAATACAATATATATTTTTTGTATCATAATAAATCAACTTCAAATAAGCGTAAAATCCATCAAAGGATATTGACATAGATGAAATCAAAACTCTTTTTAGAGAAATATGTCATTCTATTTTGAAATCATTTAACAGTCATATATTTATAAAATAAAACATTTTATTTTAAAATATTCTTATAAACTTGTAAGGGAAGCCTCAACGATTTTATAACGGCAGAAAATAGCCGCACCCGCCGTATAAGATAAAAAAACATTCTTACCTTAATTATGTCGAAAAGGTTAAAAAGGGGCTCGTTTGGAAAAAGACGGAAATATTCCTTTATAAACCACTTATAAAAGTCAACAATGGTATAAATGACTTTATCCCATATTCTAGTAATTAGTAAAAATGTTTTGAAATACAATTTTTACGAAACATGGATGTGGATGATACAAAAATCCCAGTAGATTATTATGTATAAACAATCTCTGATAATGAAGAGATTGCGAAATAAACCCTTACCTTGTACTTTTCCTTGGCTGAGGGTAGTTTAACCTACTGTATAATGTTGAAATAATTTTTATTAAATTATACAAGAATCATATATATTAATATAATATCATATATGATCTTTTAACATTTCTTTGTTAATAATATCTTAGTATTATCTTCGTTTTGGGTATTAACTTACTCGTTTTATTGGATATGTTTTCTTACGTAAGCTATGATTTTAATGGATATGATGTATCTTATTTGTATCCAGAATGATATCAAGTCCTTAAAAATTATTTTTAAATCATCAAATGATAATTATACTTGAATGGATATGATGGAGAATGAATCTCATCGCGTTAGTGGAGACGGTAGTCCGTACGTACGCACGAGCGACAATATCATTATTTTGATATTAAAATAATATATAATTGGATGTTATATCATATATAAATAATCATTATCATGTTATATTTATTATTTACATGAATTAAAAATCATTATTATACCCATCCAAATAATAATATATTGAATAACAATTACACCACGACGTGGAGATGGTAAGCCGTACGTACGCACGTATGGTGACATGTCATTCAAAGGATGGATATAATACTGAATATGGTTTTACCATATTTATAATAATATTACAGTATATTGGAGATACTGGATTGATTATTTTAGAATGGGAATAACAATGAAAGAAGAAGTGGAATAAGAAAGGAACTTGAAAAAGGGTGGGGAAATCATTACCTCTTCTTCGTGTTCTTCCATTTGTTTTGATCAAAATTGCTCCATAAGATTGAATTATGACTAAAGTAAGGCCTCTAGGATGAAGTGAGGGATGTTTAGAGAGTATGTGTGTAGGGTTTGGACGAACAAAAAGGCTCTGAAGGTGTAAATTAATGAGAAGGAGTAGTTCCCTTTAATAAGAGTGGTGAGGGGCACCTTTGGAAAAGCTAGAAATATTATTTTATAATAAATTCATATTCGTTTTCTAATGGCTAAAAAGTGGATTATATAAAAGCTAAGGTGGGTAGAGGACTAAAACTACTCAACCAATAGGATTTATACAGTTTTGTGTTACTATATTAACCATATCGTTATGTATGAACTCCTAGTTTATTAGTTTCACTTATCCAATGTCTCTTTGTATATTTATATTATATGGTTAATAAAAATACTATCTGCATACAAGAGTCCCCCAAGTGGTCCATTAATGATACACATATCATGATATAAGTCTCTTGGTCAAACCTTATATTTCTAAGAATTGAATATCAATTAATAATATAATATTTTTTTAAAGACTCTTTTATGTCAATTTTGACACTATTTGGAAAATTGATTTTTGTAAAAATCATAAAAGAAATATTACTTCGAAAAAAGTCAATTACATAAATCATAATATGTCATATTATCCTATAAAATTAGTTTAATTCATTAAAAGACTCAAATTATATTTATTTGGGTATTTGTAATATCAATTATTTTAATTTTTCACTATTATGGTTATTAATGCATCATCATTGTGTCATAAATAAATTAAATTATGTAATGTCTAAAAATTATAAATAAAATATCATTATGTAGGATATAGTTTTATATTTCTAATAAATATTTATAGATGAAAATCCAACATATATAACCCTCTGTAAAAATTGTTTTTCTAAAAGATATATGCTTTTGTCAATTTTGTATTTATTTTAATTTAAATAAAATAATGTGTCCCTATCACCTAAAAGTTGCTCCATGGGGTCCCAAAATCAACCCAAATATGACCTTGGTTGACATGTATCCAAAACTAATGTTTGGACACGTTTTAGGGTAATTTATTATTATTATTATTATATTATTATTTAACCCTTATTTACCGAATTCACCATTTAACCGTAGTAAATAAAATATTTACCGAAGTAATTATTCAAAATGTCTAAAAATAAAAGATTCCAACTAATACAATTTCGACATCATGATTATAAATATGGAATAAATTTTTCCAAATTGGAAACAAAGAAGTGGCAGAAATTAATTTAAAATTAATTCCCGCTGTCAAAACAAAAAGCATGTTTTTAAGATATAATAACTATCAAAAGATTAGTACTTGTTTATGTCCGGTTTAATTGTGAAATTATGTCAAATGACCAAAATTGTATTAAATGGTAAAAATATATTCTAAATACACTTTAAAAACCCTCTAATTCATAATTTATCAATATAAATTATTTCTACTAAAAAGTTGTTTTTAATTAAAATTTAGTAATTTTCACTATTCATAAAAATATAAATGTTATCCGAAAAGTTCCAAAATTTCACCCTAGGCTAAATTAGATATTCAGAATCCAAAAATGAAGTCCATTTTGAGAGATAAAATTTATAAAATTTCAAATAGTAGGTATTACTATTCATAACGGCTAGTTTGATTGCTTGTGGTGTGTTAGAACTCGATGCTGCGTACAAAACACGCTATCACATTATTCAAAGAGAAGCATACCGTAGAAGCGTGGGGTGTTAAACATATAGAAGGTTTCTGGGTTGAAAAATGCATAAGTGATATTCATGGACTGAGTGAATAGTATCATGCATATTTTTATGGATCAATTTGTGGTGGGTCACATTGAGAATATCATATTGTACACCCAGTTAGTATAGGATCATGATAAACATATTTACAACATATTGAGTACATTTAGTGAGAATCAGATTTTTGTTAAGATAACAAAATACTATTTCTAGATTCATGAAGTGCCCTTCTTGGGCAATGTCATCATTGAGGAAGAAGTGATAGTGGACCTAGATTATATGGTAGTTTTGATTTCATTGGAACAATCCAAGAATCATTTCTAAATTTAGAGATTTCTTGGTTTAGCATGTTATTAATTGTGTTTTATAAATGATTTCTCCCATTTGGTATACATAGACCGTAAGGGTCTTAGGTACATTTTTCTCAGATGGACCAGATCCTTCGGTAGAGGAGATGGGTTGATTATTTACAGTCTTTCAACATTGATTTCGAATAAAAAATGGTGAAGGGAAACATCAATGTTGATTATTTTTTCCTAAAGACACATATTGAGGTCATACAAGAATCTTGTTATGAGTGAATTCTAATAACCCTCTTTGTAGAAACATATCTATATGTTCAAGAATATCATGGGAGATCATCTCTAACTTCGAAATCTATTATACCCATGATTTTGAACCAGATTATGAATCAGTAGTTGTATGACTTTGAGGGCTCAATTCAAAATGGAATATTATTAATTGGGGAGATTTCATCAGGATGGTCTCTGAACATTAGAAATTATCTTCTTTTTTGAGGTAGAGTTTGGGTTCATATGGTCTTTCATGATTAGATAATGAGGAAGTTTCAAGCTTCTATAGTGGCGGTGCATATTGAATTAATGAATATATTTCATGATCTCTATAGATAATACTGGTCGGTGGGAATGGAGAGGATGAAGAAAGATTGATGGATGTGTGATTCACATTCTAGAAAGTTAATGTTGGTCGTCAGATGCTAAATGGGCTTTTTCAACCACTAGCCATTCCATAATGGAAATGTGATGATGTCACAATGGGTTTTTGTAGGACTTCCCAACACAACCTAAAAGAATGATGATGTATGTGTTGTTTTGCACCAAGTGAATTGTGTATCCCACTTCTTACCTATTTGGGAAATGTTCACAATTGTAGATATGGAAAATCATTATATGTGTGTGGTGTTTTGTTTGTATGGTTTTATGAGGAGTATCATTTCAGACATAAATCCCCGTTTAACATATCATTTCTGGTAGGGTATTTAGAAATTCAATGGACCATGAGTTCATTTATGAAAACAATTTCATCCATAGTCTTATGGTCAATCTGAGAATAGTGTTAAAATTATAGAGGACATGTTACAATATTGTGTTTTGGATTTTTGTGGTTCGTGATAGAAAAATATGGTACTCATAATTTTTTATAAAATGATATCTTATAGGAATCAATCAAAATGGATCATTTCAATGATTTTTATAGAAGGACATTCCATTCACCTATTTTTTAGATGGATTATGGTGAGTGAGAACTTTTAGGGGCCTAATATCAAGAAGTAGACATCTAAACATTTTTAGCTAATCATATAGTGGTTGGTCACCTTGCATAATAGGGAACAATCATGTTATGACCACTTGATAGGACCTATGAAATTTTAGGTTGGTCATTATTTTTTTATTTGGGTGTTAAAAAAATTAAGGAAACACCATTTTAGGAAATAGGGAAAGGTAGAAACAATGATTGTCGAGCCTTTGAAATAGTGGCAAGGGTTCGTCCCTTGGTGTAAAGTTTATCAATTCTACAATGTTACACATCTATTCATGAAATGTTCCACAAACTGAATATATAATGATATCATTTAGAACCTTATAATGCGATTGATGTAGTACAAATTTAGCATTATGATAATGAATCCTTTGAGGTACATTAGATACAGGTTGTGGACTATAGTGAGAAATAAATTTTGGGTAGGGATGTACCATTGCTTTGTGTGTAGGGCAGTATAGGAGATTCTTGATGGAGGCATGGGAACGCGAGTTTTATATGGACACACATTGGAAGACTGGTTCATTGAGACCTCATAGTAATTCATGGACCATCATGGGTACATTCTTTTATATGGTGTGGAGGTTGTAATATATATATATTTTTGGCACATCTATCATATTTTTTTCATTAATAGTATCATTCAGTAGTGTTTTCTTCATGCAAGTATGTCATTTTAATAAACATAGTATTATGTTGTAAGGAAACTTGAGAAAGACTGAACAGTATCTATGAGGAGATATTTTTTATATAAAATGAATTTATGTTTAGGAATGTATTAATGTCTTAATTAATGGATCTAGAGTATAAATGGGTAAAGTGTTACATGGGTTCTTGCGGATATAAAAAAAATTAAAATAGTTTCAAATTTTTTAAAATTAAAATATGATAAAAAAATAAAATACATAACATTTACATGTCTGTAAATGGATTACATGGTATGTAAATGTTTGGGAGTTTTATTAAAATAAATCCTAGGTGATGGTATTTCTATCATATTCCATTAAAAAATTACATGTCTTGTAATGGAATTATATTCATTATAAATTCCAGACCTAATATTTTAAACATGTTGTGCATCTAATTTCTCAGTCATTTAAACTACATATCATCTCCTAACGACCCTTGGGGTTTATCCTCTAAATTTTGTGGATGAAATTCTATTCTAGATGTCTTGTTTGTGTAAGAAATCCTCGACAAATCATTTGAGGTAGTTTTCTTCGTTCTCTTCCATCTTCTCCAAATTTTGAAGTGATATCACATGAAAAAATGTGTTATTGGTTTTTAACTTGATCATTTTTGATCTAAGAAACTAATTGAAATCATTTGCACCTTCTTTCTTGTAGATGTTTTCTATTGGAAGAGTTGTTGGATGGTCAATTAATGGTCTAAGGTCTAAATCATAACCCGATGTTTTGAAAATTTCTATGTTTATGAAATATTGTGATAACATCAATGTTTCCTACAAAGAAATTAATTAAATAAATGAATAGAATTACTCCTTCAACCACTTTTATTTAATATGGTATTATATATACATTATAGGTGTCCATGGGGTCGGCGAACCAAAATTATATTTGAATTCAAAAATAGTTGAAAGCATGTATGAACATGACATGTGATCTATGATGATTTCTTATTGTTAAATACCTAAATTGTGGTTATTTTTTTATAATTTTAATTTAATATTGAACCAAAATGAAGTCGAATATGAAATAATAATGGTAATTCACATAATTTATCATTGATAATTGTGATGTGATATTGTGATATCCATGCTGTGTGATAGGGAATTTTTTCCATGATGTAATAATTATATATCCCGATCAGCCTTGGAACATGAACACTTATATATTGTAATACTAATATTTATGGGTTCATCCTAGTACCATGCTGTAATTATTATATAGAGAGGGTTATGCTCAGTCTCATGTTGTAATGATTATAGGGAATCGACCTTGATGCTATAATTATTATAAGGCTTAGATCTAGATTATTGTGACTATACTGTGGTTATATAGATGCAATTTGAATGGTTTTAAGAAATTATCAGATGTATTAGTGTATGGAGCCGAAGAATGTTATTTTATGATGGATTTATGGTTATGGAATGCAATGTTCTATGATATGCTTAATGATATTCTGACATAACACCAAAGTAGGTCATTTTGTCTTGGTTATATGGGTGTGGCTGGCATAGTTATAAGAAATGCTTAGAGATATTCTATCACATAGCTGATGTACATTGTTGTTTTATTTTTTTAATTGTTAAATTAATAAATACACTTTTTATATCTTTATTACATGCACGTTTTATCCGTATAGTTTTGTTTAGAAATAGTGTTGTCAACCTACTGAGTTATACTCAAACCATATTAAATAAACTATTTGTTTCCATATATTATTATTTGGATGTAGGTTTGGAAAATTCCAAAGTACATTTTTGTTGATTTGATATTTTCGATAGAGTTGGAGTTTTTATATGGGGCTGATGTGGGGTTTGAGACCCGAAACATGAGTCTATTATTTGAGCTTGCAATTCTTCTCATATATTTTTCTAGAATGAAATTTTGTTATATTCCATCACGCTATTACATTATTACATTATTATTTATTAGATTATTTTGTTGGATTTTATTGTTATCTTCTTATATGAATTTACTTCTATTATTTCCATTTTATTACAAACTTATCTACTACTACGAAACATTATACTAGTGGTATAGTCTCTCTAGTATATTTCAAACCCCCACTATTAGTTAGTTTCTTCTATCATAAGATGAGGCTTGATTGAGGTCTCAATTACTAACAATTTTCAACCACATGTGGGAGTTCCAGATCTGGGAATGCTACATTTAGAGATTAGTTAAACTATATTTTTATTAAGTGAAATTTATACAATTTTTCCCACAAATATTTTCCCATTTAGTACTGTTGATTTTCATACAGTACTTAACACATTTCTTCATAACCTGGGGAAGGAAAAAAAATTAATATATGATATTAGAAGCTCAGTAAGGTTTAAAAGGAGAAATTCATTAGAGTAACATGAGCATAATGGTACGAGAACATGGAAATAAAATTGAAAATAATACCCATCATAACAAAGATCATCATATTGTGTCATGGAATAATGATTCCCAGTTTATAAGACATGGATAATAATGAAATCAAAGTACATGAGAAATGGGAGAATAACATTGGCATAATACATGGAATTGTTCCATACACATAAGAATATAAAATTATTTTCATAATAGTTAAGGATCTGTTCCATGTAAATCATATTGTAATGGGTTCACTCCCAAAACCACCATAGTATCTATGGATCAATCTCATGTGCATCATTATGGAGATAGTTCCTT
This sequence comes from Viscum album, assembly GCA_963277665.1. NCBI lineage: Eukaryota > Viridiplantae > Streptophyta > Magnoliopsida > Santalales > Viscaceae > Viscum > Viscum album. Next base: position 330,624,786 of record OY728158.1, read on the forward strand.
ACTAAGCTAGGTTTACTCCAAATTACATTCATTCATATCTCATAATATAAAAATATTTAAGGAATGAATTGATGGGAGATATTTTTTCCACCCATTACATAATGAATATCATATTTTTGTGTGCCATAAGATCAAAAAACATTCATCATATCATAAAACAGGGAATGAAATGGATTTCATAAAAATTTCTCCATTTCACAACCTTTGTAAAACAGTCACGTTTCATTATCATTTGAATATTTCATTATAATACAACCCATTAAAAAAATAAGATTTCATAAGTATTTACTCAGGGTATAACTCATGGAATAGAAAAAGGTTTCATGAACATCATGTCGTAATAAACAAAAATTATTCAACTTGGTTTTATAAACATCACTCCGTAATAAAAATAAATTATTCAGTTAAAAAATAAGAATGGCATTCTTGGATTATATCCCCAGTAAGGATGACGTAACATAAATAGATTACTTCTTAGATAAATATTAAATTTTTAATAATTCTATAAATATTTCTTGTGGATAATCACATTTATTTGAAAACCATTTTTTTAAAAAATTTATTAAATATATTGGAAGTTCTTTTCATTAATAATAAAAATTATAAATTATAAATGACGATTTAAAAGTGTTAAAAACATTTATTGATAAAAATTTCTGTTATTTTTTTAATTTGAAAATATAAAACATTTTGAGAATCCGTTTCTTTAAAAATAACATTGATAATTTATAAATAAGATTTAAAAATCAGTTGATCCATTCATGGTGGATAATATCCTTAAATATTTGAAAAAAAACATTTCAAAAGATACAATTTTTAAAAATATTTTTCTTATTAAATAAACATGAATATTTATAAATTAAAATTTAGTGAAAATAGTCATCATTATTTTGAGAAATTTCATTCTTACTATAAAAATTTATATAAATTTTACATTAACATTTTTAGTAAAATCTCAACAAAAATTGTTTAGAAAAATACATAGTTATTTGTTAAAAACATTAAAGAAAGGAAAAAATGGCTAACAATATATTTAAGAAACAATTTTTATAATGATAAAAATAATTAGATTAAATCTTTTTTAATACATGGTTATGGAATGATAATGGATTTTTATTCAAGATAGAAAAATAACCATTTATCTGGAAAACATTATCATAAAAACCTAAATACTTAATGAGAGGAAAATTATTGGAGAACATATACTATCATGAAATAACCATAGTAGAGAAAAATTAATGTGTTTCATGAGAGATGGACCAAAATATTTCATCATTATAAATATAATCATAAATAATTTTGATAAACGATGAGATTGTATCATTAAACCCTTACCAGTTTGGTAATATTGAGTCGCAATAGCATTAAAATAATAATATTAAATAAAAAATAAAATATAATTATAATAATGGAATTCAGAATATTAAATGTCAATGGGATTTTATATACACCTCATAAAATAAGATAGGAGCACAAAAAAACTTATTTCTAAAGGAAGACAAATTGAGACAAACATTTCGTACCACTTTGGAAAATCAAGAATCATAAACCTATTGAATGAGTTATTTTTAAATGGATATAAAAATACCAATAATTTTTAGTATAATGATTATAGAATACATTAATTTTATGTATATACTACACATAAAATAAATAGGTTGGGAATATGGTATGTGCCTTAATGAAGTAAAAAGTGAGACAAAAATCCATTTATTTTGTCTCAAATTTCTTTATATATATTCATGCCTCCTATATAATAAATAAAATATTATTATACATATATTATTGAACCATATAAATATTTACTGTAACATATGTTATTTAACTATGACATTTTATTACTTGTTTATCAAACACTAATTGTTAAAATCATGTTATGGTTAATAAATGCGTTGATTTTCAGGTTTGTCCTGATTTGTTATTAATTTGTTGATCCTATTAATTTGATAAAGGTAAAATAATATTAATTTTTTAATAAATTTTTTAAATATTATATATATTTAGTTTATATTTATTTATCATTTTCTATAAAAGCTAGAGATAAAAAATAAAATACATCGTTCGTGGAGAAGATAAGCCATACATTCACATGAATGTTGATTCCATTTTATTGATGAAATATAATGAAGAGCAGTAAATGATATATTACAATTACATATTTATTTTTATGTCATATATATAACATATTTTTATTTATTCCTGTCCTTATTACCCTCCATGATTTTTTATGTCAAAAATGGATCACATTGCTCTATGAGTTGGTTGTCCGCTGTACACAAGAACGACATTATCATATCCTCAATTGAATTAAACATAAGAAGGTATTTGTGATATCATATTTAAATAATTAATATTAAATTTAAAAATCATATTTATTCATTTAATCTATCCTAATTACAATAAATTTAAAAAAATGAAAAATAGATCACATCATTTCCTGAGGTGGTTGTTCTCCGTATATGTAGGAGACATTATTGTTTTCCAACATGTAACATGGTTTGAATTAAGATGTGGTATTGTAATTAAGTAAAAAAAATAATATCATAAATTAAATATATAAACATTAAATCTATTATTATTTTGAGATATGAGATGTGCTGATGGAAAACGAATAACAATGTTTCATGATGTGGTAGTCCTCCATCCACATGAATAATGATTTCAAAACACATTTGATAGAAGTGGAGATGTATATCGGTAATTATATAACCATAATACAATATAAGTGTATTATATATAATTAATTTATTATATAATCATTATTTAATAATAATTTCTTTAGGATGAGGAAGAAATAAGTTAAAATGATCAGTTATGGATGTTACCTCTTCTTCAAAAAACTTCTTTTATTTTGAACTAAAATGATTTTTATTATTGATTTATGAAAATAAAATGTATTATAAGATTATAAGAGGAAAATGATATATTTATTTGGGATGTTATTGGATAAAACAATGGGTTTTGGTTGTATGACATGGATAGAAGAGTGGGTCACCATTTATAAGTGAGTTTAGTGGCACACTTATAATTTCAGAAATGAAAAACGTGTACCCATGTTTTACAAATTACATTCAGGAAGAAAATTATAATTTATCTATAATAGAATATATAAGGTCAAAATATGATCATAAATGGTTGTTAAACTATTTTTGGTAGTTTTTTAACCATTAATGTTTTAGTTTTACCTTAGTAAAATTGTTTTTACCTTAACTGCTGTATAATAATTTTTAGTATTTTAATAATTAATTATTCAAAAAAATTATGATAGAGTTAATAGATTATATATCATTATATTATTCCAAATATATAATAATGTTTGTGAAATTAAATTCATATATGTTGAAATATTTAATTTAAAATCTAATTTTGTAGTTGTGATAAGAAAGTGGTTTTCCATGAGAAAATGTTTAAATGTTTTAAAAACAATTATATCAAAAATAAAAATGAAATCGAATAAAATGAGCTAAATTATATTAATAAATATATAATTTTACGAATTTAACTTTAAAACCATCTTAATACAATTTGTTTTATAAATTATTAATATGAAATTACAATTCTGAATAAAAAATCTATTTACACTATTCATTGAAAAATTTATTTTGATTAAAAATTCTCAAAATTTCACTATATAAATTTTTTTACATGTTTTAATAATACATGTATTTAATGTTTTTCAAATTAATTTTATAATATTATATAAACTTTTTTTAAAATAAGTTCCCAAAAAAGAACAATTTTTTTTATAAAGAATACAGTTTTAAATACAAAAAATGATTTATTTAAATATCTTATCTAAAAAACACATTAGTTGATTTTTAAATTTTTTAATAAAATACATAACATCGAAATTTTATTAAAATAAATAACCTAAAATTTTTATTTAATTTATTGACCTAAAACATGTTTTTGGGGGAAAATAACGGTTTTTTCACATAAGATTTTTTTATTTCCAAATTGTTTTTTATTTCCATTTATTATAAATAGGTCACAAAATAATCCGTTATATATTTTAAAAATTAAGTTATTCCTATTCATAAACTCCAATAAATTTGATATGTGATAAATATTATATTAAATAATCATATTTTAAAAAACATTCACATTACTTTTAAAGTTTGTGTTTCCTGTAATGAAAGCTAAATTCATTGTTGAGTGTATTGAAAGATAAACATGGTGTTTCATGTAAACAATATTATAAAAAATATTTATTTTATTTAAAAAATCAAAAAATCTATAGGTGTTAAATTCATAAATTTCAATTGATTATTTATAATTACTTTATATGTAAAATTTCTTAACTCTGGTCAATTTAATTTATAAAAATAAATAAAACTTTTATAAAATCGATCATCAAATGGATTTTTTTATAATATTAATATAACAAAATATTAAAGATTAAATATTAAAAATAAATATTATATTTTTATCTAATCATGGTCACATTCTTCTTTTAATTTCTATACGTCCCTATTCATTTATCTCTGGTGTTTCAATAGTTTAATGTTGTTCATGAAACATGCTATTCAAGATAGTATCAATTTAATGGATCATATATATTAGGCTATTATAAAGAAGGTAAGACACCCCATGGCCCTTTATGTCACATCGTTAGAGTCTTCTAGTATGAAATAAGTGTTTTTGTAGTCTGTTAGGTAACAGCACGCAAGAAGCATTCATTGATTTATGGTTCCTTGGAGTAATCTATTTGATTTTCCATGGTTTTGTTTTTTCGTCCTACCATGGAATCGTTGAAAAGATGATTGAAGGGTTGAATTTTGGTAGTTTTATGATGTTGTGATACGTGAAGCCACACTATCTGTCTGGATGTGATTTCCTAGAGGATAGTTTTTATGTGGTGTCATTTTAGGTGATGTTATGATGTGGTTTCATGCATCATAACATAAACCAAATCTTGTTGAATCATATCAAATTCTTTGATAGAATTTTTTAGGGATGAGATTTGAGGGATTTGAAATGTGAATTATAGATCTCCTGTGGATACATACCCATTATAGAATGACTATAAATTGTAATTCCATTAATAAGTGATTTTCCAGGTAGTCACGATATTGTGATATCTTATTGGGCATCAACCATGTGATTTTATATCTTTGTAGAAATCTATTACCCCAATCAATTTGTTTAAAATTAAATCATTTTTTACTTAATCTACCAACAATCCAAGTTTAATTTTTAGAGGCAATTGATTTATATTAATAAAATCCTAACACATTGCATTTATATTTTTTTAATTATTCAATTCAATATTAATTTGGTTCCCTTTATTTTATTTCGTCCCAGAAAACATATCTTCTCCAAGTTGTTCTTGTTCAGTGATAATCATATTATATTTTGAAGTAGGGATTAAAAAATACTCAAATATTTTACATATAATGAGGAAATACCAATATTTTTCATTTTTTATGTGGATGGTATGTATTGGAAAAATAATTATATCAATTAAAATCTAAATAAATTTATAGGGAAAGGGTGAATATCATGTTTTTACTTCCTCCCATGATATTTCTCATGATATTGATTCCTATTTACTATTATTGATGAAAATGTTTTTATTTGGTATTATATGTTTATTTTGTTTTTATCTTTTGGAATCACCATAAAAAACATTTAACCACATAATTGTTATAATTGAAGTATTTTTATAAAAGGATGATATTTAAATGATGTTTCATGAAAAAATAAGGGGATATAATTGTGTTTTATTTTGTAAAAAATGGTAGTTTTGTTCTTGTTGATGTTGGGTAGACTTTTTGGGATTTTTTTTGATGGCTTGAGATGAAAGGTGTGTTGGGATGAATGTTTTTTATGGTATGAATGAGTACGACACTGAATTAGTGATGTTTTATGGGAAGTGGGGAAGTGATTGATTTTTATTAAATTCCTTTTTGGATGGATTTGTGGTTTTCTAATAAAATTGGTTGGGTTTCTAGTGAGGTTTGTGTAGTGGGGTTGATGTTTTATTTTATATATTATCAAGATGATATTTAAAGGTTGTGATGGGATGATGGTGTAGCTGGTTTTTTTGATCATTTTTTATCTTTTCTAGTGGAATAATACTAAAATTATGAATTATAAAATAGTACATAGGTGTGAATGAAATTTAACTAAATAAAAACTGTAAATGAGAAAATGAAGTATGAATATCAATAGTAAATTCATAGAACTAATGTAGAAAAAGTCATGAATAGTTTGTCATTAAAAATGAAATTGAATGACATAATTAACATAATTTGGAAAATATCTTTAAATATAAAAATAGCATAATGGTTTTATTTCCATGGGATTGTGAATGTATATTATAGATTTTTTTGGTAAGGACGTGAATTAGTTTTTGGTGTTATTGTTGATGGATTGGTGGTTTGTGGTGATGGTAGCGTGGTGATAGTTGTACGATTTGGGTGTGATGTATTGGTTTGAACCCTTTAAGCTAGGATTTTATGTTTCTATAAACTTATATATGATATATTTTCTTATTATTTATCTATGATATCATATGATTTTGACAACTTTTTCGACACCTATTTTTTGGGTTTCCTACTATTTCCCCAACATTCATGTTAGTGAGGATGGATGGATGGAAACCCCCTCCTCTCAACCCTCCCTTTAGATCATAGTACATGGTATTATTACTATATGGTGGATTTCATGAATGGTATTGATATTTTAAGAGGATTATATACTTAATTTTCTGGATGAACCACTCTAATTGATTCATAGGTAAATATGGAGGGGTTGTTATCTGGTTTGTATGGTGGGCATCATGCATTATAAGAGGAGGGAATAATAAATGTTATCAATATTCATGATACCATATCATTATGGATGGTTATATGTATATGGGATATGTATATGTGTTTTTGGATATTGATGTGGAGATACAACTTTTAACTGATGGATACAAGAGATATTGGGATCTACGAGAGGTTTTGGAAGGTAGGGTTTCCAGATGAAGCACAATAATATAAATTTTTATAGAAGGGATAAAAGTGTGAGGCCTTTTATTCTGGGATGTGATAGTATAAAATATATGGAGAAGAGGTTACATTGATGATTTTATTATATTCATTTTTTTTATTATGTTGGATGTGTGACTAGGTAAGTGAGTCTTGGAACGTTTAAGGACAGTTGACCTGGGTAAGTGCTTGTTGGTTTTATTATTCATCCACTTAATCATTTGTATTTTCCTTCCACATATTAATCGGAGGACTTGAGTATGATACTTATTGAACCTATAATGTAATTTAGTGAGTGATTCCTTAAGATGGGGGTAAATCAGGGTAATAAACCCATTGAGGACTTCCCATGTAACCTCCAATTCTCTCACATCAATAGCTGATTTTGAACGTAAATTTTAGTAGGTCCACTCTGGTGTTCACATGTTTAATGATGATTCATTTTATTAGATCACTTATATAATAATTTTTTAGATATGACTGATGATTTCTAAATCCACATATAATGATTATCCTTATAAAGAATATATCCAAATCATGCACATAAGATATTCAAATTTTACATGGTTAACTATTAACTTTCCTGGTCCAAGTATATTAAAAGGGGAATGTTACAATGTTATAAATTCACTATTGTTATAATGATTAGTTTATGTGTCACTACCACCTTAGGATTACTGCCTTCTCTCAAATGATGCATTGTCATTTCTCTTCTATATGATTACATCATTGATTACATTAATTAGTTCTCATTACACCTAACTTGTTGTGATGATAAGAACTTATTTCATCATAAAGTGGAATTCCAATTTTCCACATTCTATAAGGGAAGTTATTCAGATGGTCACAAAACATTTATTTTTTCACAACCCATTCATGAAATTTATGTTATTTCCTATTAATTCCCTTAACATTCACTCTCATGCAAAACTCCCACCTTTTGTTTTACATTCAATATTCAATGAATATCACTTGTTCCAAGGAGACACAAATAAATTTATTTTTGAAAATCATCTTATTATTTAATATAATGATTCAATTTTTACATGAATTCATTATTAACAATGTAATAAATATTATCAGAGTTTGGTTTGCAGTCAGCCTGAGATTCAGGTTCCCGGGGAGCCCGAAAAATGGTATAATAGAGATATTAATTAGATTATATCATGCATGAGACGTTTTATATAACAACAGAATATATCCCGAATGGTTCTTTAGATGGGAATAAATATAATTCCATTAAACCAATAATATTGTTTATTATAAAGGAACAATATATTGTTTTCACCCATCATGTGTTTTATTTTACATAAGATATGGAAAATTTAATAGATAAATAAACTAATTAAATATGTATTTCTCTATTAAATGGGATATAAAAAAATACTCCTCTATTTAAACATGGTTATTAATAAATAATATGGTTATATTTATATCCATAGATTTGGGAGAGGATCATAGTGGGGAGCATGTTTAAGGAAAATCAGATCATGTATAGATGATCAGTTTTAGCAGGAGTCTGTAATTGGCAATCGAGTTATTGAATTTTCCAAATGAAAAAGATGTAGAAATATTTATTCACCAGTGATAGATCCATTTTTGATGTATGAATTGGGTCTATTTTATTAATCCTTAATTTTGTTTCTCCCACATCGAACACAAATTAATTCCATCACCATCATGTTTTGTGGATCGATTGTTAATTTACAACTAATAAATCATCTTCCAAGAATTAAAAATAGTTTTGAAATTTTATGATCCTTGTTAATTATTATTTAATTATTGTGTCCTCTATCAACAGATGATGACCAATCTGAAAACTGGTAAACAATATTTTAATTCCTTTTTGTTTCATTCTTCCCCCCACTCATTCTTTGAATGTTCATCGTCAATATTTTGTTTGACTGATGACTCATCTAAACCCAAAAATATATTATTTCAAAATTAACATTTAGAGAAAAGGATCATTTTCATTGGTTCATATTTTGGATTGAAGGCATGACCATGGTGTGATGATGACCAAAACAATTTAGTTGTATCTAGTACTCCCTTTTACGGGTTGGCATTTTGGTTGTAAAATGTGATGAGAGATGATTCCCAAACATATGGTTTTTTGAAACCTAGTCACATGTGATAGATTAAGCTTGGTGTTCCCTATATCTAAGTTCAATGGGAATTATTTCTTGAATATAAATATTTGGTAGTAGAACTAGAATAATCATAACGTATTCTATACATTTAGTTAAAATTAAATATTCTTAGTCTGTAGTTCTAAAGAACAAACGTAGTGTGGATCCCCTTATATGAAATATAGGGTTTATTCATTGATCAAAATATCACGCATAATGTGAATTGTCACATGCCAATGACCATTTATCGGTGAAAAATCATATACCCTAGTTGTACATGGTAACATGCACAACAAATATTACTGGACACAATAAGAGTAAATGGGAACATGCATGACCTATGTACATGGACCACACCAAAGTACACTATAATGGGTTAGAGGACACGAGCATGGTCATAGACCTGAGACTTTTTATAATTATTATGATATATCATTTTTATCCAATACCTAATGGTTACATATTTCTGGGTAGGTTGGACCCATATCATCTTTAGTCTAGTTTTTTATAAATTTGGTATATTCAATTTTTCTATCCCTCTGAGGGTATAATATTTCATCCCATCATGAGAATAGGATGAGTTTTCCAATATATGGGTTAATTATTTATATAGTAATGTTTTCCTTCATTTGGCATCGGGTGTGATCCTCTATCAGTCTGTCGCAGGAAAGGTAACCTATCATGTTACTAGCATTCATCACAAGTGATCCCCAAACCAAGTGGATTTATTTGGGTAGGGGGACATGTCTCAATCAGACATGGGTTTGAACCCATCTATATGTGTTAAAATAAACAATTTTACAGTGTGGACCTATTTCTAGTGATGCATGATGGGTATGACTTATTATGCGAGCACTATCAGTGTAACAAGACTCAAGGATTGAACTGTCTTATATTATAATTACCAAGAAACCTTGACTAAAATCCTTCGATTAATGTGTGAGTCCAACCTTACTTTTAGAATTTTTATCTATATTGTTTATTTCAATGTTTTTATCATCCATTCCATGTATAATAATATAGATGATTCATTGTGTTTAGTTTTTTTATGTGTCCTACCATGTAGGTTTATACTCACACCAACAATTGTCTGCCTACACAAGTGGTCAATTATGACGATTAAAATCTATTTGGCATATTTATATGGATACCAATATCATGTGGATAATAGTTAGACAAGAATTACATCATTAGGTTCAATGAGTTTTCTCTTTACATTATTCCCATTCACCTTTGTAATTTTCAATCTTTTACTATTTTTAGGGGATTATATAATTATCTTTTTCCCCATATACGTTCCATATGCTGATGTGGAATTTTTTTCATGAATTCATATTTGTTATCAATTATATACATAAATTCCACATTATATTGGTGTTTAGAGATGCGTGGGTATTTACATTATGATAATCCCTCCGATGTGGAGATATACCTACTTAGAGCCATTTTTTTCAGTCCCTATCCAATTGGAAGCAGTCTTGGGGTGTCACACATTGATTTCCACTAATAAGGAGGACCTCAGGGGGTAAGGCGGGGTTAGAGTGGTGTTAGATATGGTCATATTATTACTAATATTTGGATATTGTATATATGAGGTGGATTTGATTACAAAAATGGGAAACCTTGTTAAAGAGTATGGAGTAAAGCGCACATGTCATGGAATATAGTGACTGTGCGGAAAATGACATATCCATTCACCAATACTCTAGTAATGTTCTTGTTGACTCGGTAAATGTATGTATTGGTTGATTGTAAAATATCAGTACATGCATCTTATAGGAATTAGTTGTGTATTGTATGTCATTCTAGGATTTGCTTCAAATATATTATAATGAATTGTGGTGTGTATTTAATTTTTCAATATGCCTTCATTTTTGTAACACCCGATATTTTTATGAGAATTTTTTTTTTCTAGGTTATATAAATCATCAAAGGAATCTTTCACTACATACAACAATAGCTTGGCTTGCTTTACATGCAACTGCGGCCTTCCACGATATCTTGCATTGTACGCAATACCGAGTTTCACTAAACAACGATATGCTATTAAAATATTATTAAAACTAGCCTTTATAAATAGTAATACCCACTTTTTGAAATTTTATCTTTCGAAATGGGCATCATTTTTGGATTCGGAGTATCGAAATTATCCTAGGATTAAATTTTGGTGTTTTTCTGAAAACATTCAATTTTTGATGAATAGTGAAAACACTAGTTTACAATTTAAAAACCGAATTTTTATTTAATTAATTATTTATTTTATTTAAATTTATTTTAGGTAAAAATAGATACATAATACCTATATAAGTTCAAAGTAATTCATTGGAGTCATTCTATAATAATTTTAGATATATAAAAAATTTATTGAACTTTTCACCGTCTTTTACCCAGCTCCTAGGAGAATTTGAAAACCCACATAAAACTTTATTTTACCGCTTCTGTGAATATAATTTCAAAAATCCGAGAGACACGGTTAATATCAAGGAATAAAATGTGGTTCAATGAGATGAAAATATTTTTTTGTGAATAGTAACTTTTTACTTTTTTTACCACAATTAAAAGTAAATAGGGTAATTAAGGGTAAAAATGATATTATTATTACCCCAACACATGTCATAATTATATTGGATAAGTATAATTAGACCAAAAACAACCTTAGGAATGAAATATGACCATTTAGGCCCACATGGATTTGATTAGGACATTTAATATTAATTTATTTAAAGAAGTGTTAAATAGTTGAAATCAACGTTTAATAACAAAATCATTTTTAATATCGGGTTATACATAAGATAAATTTGACTATAAATATTAATTAGAAATATAAAAATATTTCCTACATAATGGTATTTTATTAATAACTTTTAGACATTAAATAATTTAATTTATTTATGACATAATGATGATGCAGTAATTACCTTATTAATGAAATATTGACATAATTGATGTTATAAATACCCAAATAAATGTAATTTGATACTTTTTATGAATTACACTAATTTTCTATGTTAATATGAAATGTTAGTATTGATTTAATTAACTAATTTCTAACTATTCATTCTGTTATAATTTTCACAAAAATCAATTACCAAATAGTGTCAAAATTGACAAAAAATAGTTTTTAAAACAAATATTATATTATTAATTGTTATTTTTTTCCTAAAAATATAGGGTTCAGAGAAATGACTTAGATAAGGTTATATATATTAATAATAGACAAATTGGGGTTCGTTTGGCTTGTTATAGTATGTTTATTAACATTATAGTGTAAGAAAACAAGATGACACTGTTAAAGTAAAATTATTTAACTTAAAGTTATATCTAAATGATAAGGTTAAAATAGAAACCTAAACTTGTCTAAATTATATTGGATGAGAGAATTTCGACCCATCCCAACCTTATCTTCTAAATAAATATATTTCGAGCTATTAAAAATCAAATATGACTTTATTATAAAATAATATTTTTTGTTTTTCCTAAGATTCCCCTCTCTTCCCTTATAAAAGCGAACCTCCTCCCTAGATTCCTCACAACACATTGAGACTTCATGATCGGCCAAACCCTACCATTTTCTCTTCTAAACTTCCCTAGAATCATCGTAGAGGTCCTGGTCTTCTTAAAAGACCATTTTTAGTGCCCTAAGAGGAGGTTAAGAAGAGGCTCTTCAAAGAAGAGGTAATGCCCGTTAGCGATTCATTCATCATTATTTTTTCATCTACTTATTCTTCTTTAGTTGTTTCATTATGGAGTAAAAAAATCAGTATCACTCATATACTAATATGTTATTATATGTATGAAAGAACCCTATTTCACCATCAATCCATCCTAGGGAAAAGGAAATCACCGCGTGTGCGTACGTACAGAATACCGTCTCCACGCCGTGGTGTAATCTATTTTCCACCACCACCTTACTTGGATTGGTATAGTGGTGTAAATAATAACTATATATGGTTATTGTAACGTGATATTGATTCTTAAATCGTATACATACACTCAAGTACAATTCCATGATCATGGGAACGATACCATCACTCGTGCGTACGTACGGAATATCGTCTCCACGATGTGATGCGACTCGTTCTACATGATCTTAATTTCATAATGATTATATAAAGGAATTTAATGAATAAATATGATATATATTACACTAATACCATTCTGTATATGAGGTATCTATATCCTAAAAATATGAATAAGAATTTATTCGACAATCACGCATAAGATCAAAAAGTAATAAACACCCAAATAAAAAGTAGCAATGAAATATTACTAATAACAAGCTAAGAATACGACCATATATGATAACATAACAATGACTATGATTCTGGAATAAGTCATTGACATTATTCAAATCATTATACAGGAGGTTCAAACACTTATGAAGCAAATCGGACCTAAGGTAAAACAAAATCACGCAAATCTCAATTTTTATCCAACATTGTTTATACTTCAGAATTTACTGAGGAATATTTATGATCCACATACATGTTTCTCAATATGTAATATTATTTATATCCTCGGATAATTGTTTACATCTAATTTTACCCTTCAGGGAGTTTTTAGTAAAAGATATGAAAGGAATATTTTTTCATTTTTCGTACGGGGTACCTTTTGACTTTTCAGGCCAAAGTACGAGAAGAATGTTTTTTTAACTTATAAGACCTGAATATATTTATAGAACCTTATTTCCAAGAATATTACTTTACAAGTTTTCAAGTTTCTTTTTAATCAACTTATTTTCGTTTTAAATTGTATGACATTTTAAGAAAGGAAAAATGAATTTGAAGTAGAAGGGATATTTTCCTCAAGAATGAAGTTCAAGTGTTTTATCAAAATTATTTTCCATCTTTGATAATATAGGGTTATGTTTTTATCCCTATTATTTTTACATTTATTTGATTATGTGATGATGGAATTATTTTTTATGATGTCCTTTTATCTTATATGAATTATGTTATGATGGCATGAGGTTTAAGATTCCCATTTTTATTACATGGGTTATGCTATGATGTATGATTAATGATTTTGTGTCACACATAAGAATGGTTTCATTATGAGATGGGTGGGACCTATATCTCCCTCCAATTCATTGGGTAAATATTTATATCTCATGATATAGAAATTTCTCGAATGACAGGATAATCTGGTTCAGAGAAACAGGACTGAAACAAGGAGTGAACTCGGTTCAAAAATGGAATTTGTCAGCTAAGATAGTCTTGGCAATGAGTCTTGACTACTAAGAAATGATTCTCTATGATTATTTGTGTATGAAAATAAGTTTGATGTTTTATTTTATGATTATTTGGTTTAATTTCACTACTATGATTTATTCCATGTAATGAAATTATGATTTCATTTGCAGGTTAATATTTCCAAAATGTTATGTTCTTATGAATATGATGTGATTGATATTTCTTTTGTTTACCCTTACTGAGCATTTGATCTCACCCTATTGTATGTTTTCTTTCACCAGTTAAGGAATAAGGTTATAAAATAGGATATTCCAAAATGGACTCTAGATATGATGAAATAAATGGGAGGCAATATAGATTCTTTATGAACTAGTTGTTTATGTTTCCAAGTTTCTAAAGACACTATACATATACGGTCCATTCATGGTTTTGTTATATGTTGTAATTAGTGTGCTTCAATTTTGAAGTAATAACAATGTAATGTTTTGGTCATTATAGTTGGTATTGGAGGAAAGTTATAGTCAACCTTTGGAAAGTAGGATGTGAAAGCCTTAGTAAGAACCCTAAGGATATGTGTAAGCATAGAACACAATATTTGTGTTTTAGAAATGGCCATGAACAACCTATGATAAGGCTTTAAGTGTGAAATTTTATTCTTGATTATGTGGTTTTCCTATTATAATTAGTGTTTCTCACACTATTATTCTTGGTTTTAGTCAATGGATCTAACCTGAAGGAACCGTGTTAATGAGGAATGCGATGGGCAATGCAACGATTGTCCCCCCGAGCAACCAAACGTTATGGGAGCTGGAATGAAAAAACTTGTAGCCATGCTCACACAACTTTCTCAAGCTATGAATCATGAAGGACTTCCAAACGAGAAAATGAAGGAGTAACATTCTGTTGAATCCTTCACGAGGCTGCGTCCACCCTAATTCAGTGGGTCTACTAATCCATTATATGCTGAACAATGGATCAGTACTACTGAAAAGATATTTTCAGTTCTTTAATGTTCTGAACATGGAAAATTCATCTTAGTTGTGTGTCGTTTGGAAGGTGATTCTAATCAATGGTGGAATCTTATCAAGAATACAATGAAAAAAGATGAAATTGAGACCATGGAATGGGACGAGTTCAAGAAATTATTTTTCAATAATTACTTCCCACTTATTCTTCGAACAAAGATGGAGAATGAGTTTCTTGAACTAAAGAAAAAGGATGATGAATCAGTTGGTACCTACGAAGAAAATTTTACAAGACTTGCAAGGTACACATATGGGATTATTATCCAACCTGAGAGTAAGATTGATTGAATTTTTAGTGGCTTAAAAACATGTCTTAGAAGGGTGTCATCCATAAGGGACTTCAATAGCTACGCAGAAATCGTTCAATGTACTCTCAAAGTTGAGATAGAGATTGGAGTAACCCATCAGTCATATGGGTTTGATATGAACAGGAAAATGGAATTCAAAGGAAAATTTAAAGACCACACTGAAAAGAAGATGAGTTTTCCCTTATGATATATGTTTTGAAAGAAACATGTAGGGAGTTTTCTTAAAGGTACAATTAAATTTCTCAAATGTGGAAAAGAAGGACATCGGGCATTTTAATGCCGCAATGATGGGAAGAAGATGTCTAGTGATGCAAACAAAGAAAAGGATACACAGGGTGAACCTCCTAAATTTCAATGATACAAGTGAAAGGAAATGGGGAATTATGCTAATCAATGCCCTAATCCAAGGGTTGTTGAAGATGATCGATGTAAACAAACTCTTAAGTCTAAAAACAAAGGAATGTCACATGCAATTTCTATCATCGATGTGGAGTATGATAATGAAGTAGCGAAAGGTAAACATACCATCCACTATAAATAAGAAAATGTTTTATTTGATTCTAGATACACCCAATCTTTTATTTCTGAAAAATTTTCTAAGGGTATCGCCATATTACCTTAACAATTATATGTTGAGTTAGCTGTGACAACTTTTAATGGCACAACAGTGGCATCAAATGTTTATAATTATTCTCCGATTGAGGTTTGTGGGAAAGTGCATCCTCCAAATCCTATGATTCTTCCTATAGTGGAATTTGTTGTGATTCTTGTCGTGGATTGGATTTCTTTATATGGAGCTCATATCAATTGCCAAAGAAGGGAAATCACATTTCATATTCCAGATCAATCTATGATCGTGTATCGATGCAAGGATGAACATAACCTTCCAGTGTAAATTTCTTCCATATTATGGGTCTTGATTCCACTAAATGAAGGTTATTTATCTCAAATGGTTGGAGGGAAACTCACTATTAAGAATATGGCCATTTTAAGAGAGTTTGATGATGTGTTTCCGGAAGAATTGTTGGGTCTTCCACCAAATCGTGAAGTTGAGTTTCCAATAGAACTTGTACCGGGTTCTTTGCCTATTTTAAAGAAACCTTATATAATGGCTCTAATTGAGTTGTAGGAATTGAAGAAGCACCTCTAAGAGAATCTTGATAAGGGATTCATAAGCCCTAGTGCGTCACCTTGGGGAGCACCTGTTCTGTTTGTTAAGAAGAAAGATGGATCAATGAGACTCTGCATTGATTATCGATAACATAACAAGATCACTATCAAGAAAAAATATCATCTGCCACACATTGATGACTTATATGACCAACTATTAGGATCTCAATACTTCTCCAAGATTGATCTTCATTCTGGGTATCATCAATTAAGGGTCCAAAGGGAGGATATACCAAAGACGGCTTTCCGTACAAGGTATAGACAGTATGAATTTATAGGGATGCCATTTTTTCTTACTTATGCCCATGATATCTTCATGGATCAGATGAATAGAGTATTTAGAGACTATCTCGATCAGTTTGTGGTAGTATTTATAGATGATATTCTTGTCTATTCAATGATAAAGGAAGAACATGAAGATTACTTGAGATTGTATTGAAGACCCTGAGAAAGGAGAAGCTTTATGCCAAATTTACCAAGTGTGAATGTTGGATTCAAAATGTTACATTTTTGGGTCACATAATCTCAAAAGAGGGGATATCTGCGGATCCAGAAAAAACATAGGTTATCGAAAGATGGTCGGGACCAACAACAGTAACCGAGATCTGAAGTTTTCTTGGTTTGGCTTGAAATTATCTACATTTTCTGAATGATTTTTCACAATTATCTATCCCACTCACTAGGTTGACTCGAAAAAGATTTATGTTCATGTGGATGGAGGAATGGGAATATAATTTCAAGGAATTGAAAAGAAGGTTATCCAGTGCACATGTACTCGTACTTCCTTGTAGTGGAGAAAGGTTTGTGATCTACAGTGACTAATCCATGAAGGAGATGGGGTGTGTTCTTATGCAAAATGATATGGTGATAGCTTATGCCTCACGACAGTTGAAAATCCATGAGAAAAATTACCTAGCTCATGATTTGGAGTTTGCTGTGGTAATCTTTGCATTAAAGATATGAAGGCATTATCTTTATGGTGAAATGTGTGATATTTATACTGATCCTAAAAGTTTAAAGTCTATTTTCACACAAAAGGAGAGAAATATGCGCCAAAGAAGATGGTTGGAGTTGATTAAGGATTATGACTGCTCAATTCATTACCATCTAGGGAAAGAAAACAAGGTGGAAGACACATTAAGTCGACAAGACCATGCTAGCTTATCCATGATGATGATCACAAAAGATCCAATATTTATGGATTTACAAAGGATGGATCTTGGAATTATAATGGAAGGGGAAAAATATTGTCTTTCATATATGAATTTTCAACCATCTATACATGTTAAGATTAAAGAGGCACAAAAAGAATATGTAGAGTTACAAAAGAAGGTGAGAAATGTTCCTGAATTCAACCTTGTTTGTGATGGGATAATAAGGTTCAATAATTGGGTTTGTGCTCCTCCAATCCCAGAATTAAAGAAGGAGCTGCTGGATAAGGCTCATAGTTCTTCATTCTCTATTCATCCTAGAAGCACGATGATGTATAGGGACCTGAAAGAGTACTTCTGGTGGGATGGCATGAAAAGAGATGTTGCTAAATATGTCTCTCGATGCTTGGTTTTCAGCAAGTTAAATATAAGAGACAAAAGACTAAGGGGATGTTACAACCATTACCCATACCCGAATGGAAATGGGAAAATATCACTAAGGACTTTGTCACTGGACTTCCTAAAACATCCAAATGCAATAATGCTATCTGGGTCATAGTTGATCATCTTACAAAGTCAGCACACTTCATTGCTATTAGAGAAGATTTTTCTCTGGATCAGCTTTCCAGGATATATGTGAAGGAAGTGTTAAGATTTCATGGAGTACCGCTTTCCCTTATATTTGATCGGGATCCGAGGTTTACATCAATGTTTTGGGGAAGTCATCAGCATACTCTGGATACAGAGTTGAGTTTCAGCACTGCTTATCATCCTCAGACAGACGGTCAGTCTAGGAGGACAATTCAAACTCTAGATGATATGTTGAGAGCTTGCTCTATAGATTTCAAAGGTGGTTGGTCTCAACACCTACCTTTGGTGGAATTTTCTTATAATAATAGCTTTCACTCCAATATTCAGATGGCTCCTTATGAAGCTCTCTATAAAAATAAATGAAGAACTCCAACTTGCTGGGATGATGTTGGGGAAAGAAAGCTATTAGGACCTGATCTTGTTGATGAGATGGCAGAAAAGGTCAGATCTATTCAACAACACATTAGAACTGCTCAGAGTCGACAAAAAATTTATGCCGATAACCAAAGAAAAGGCCTAGAGTTTTAAGTGGGTGATAAAGTGTTTTTAGGAATACCTCCTTGGAATAGAGTAATGAGATTTGGAAAGAAGAGAAAGTTGAGCCCTAGGTATATCGGTCCTTTCGAAATACTGGATCATATTGGGAAGGTAGCTTACTGATTGGCGCTTCCACCGAATCTCTCTCAAGTTCATGATGTGTTCAATATATCTCTCCTGAGAATGTACATACACGCTCCTTCACATGTACTCAGCTCAGATGTTGTACCGCTAGAGCAAGATCTATCTTATGAAGAACAACCAATAGAGATTCTGGATCGTAGTGAAAAAAGTACTATAGAACAAGACCACACGCTTGGTGAATGTTTTATGGAGGTACCCCCAATTAAAAGAAGCTACATGGGAGCTTGAGGATATGATGATGGATAGGTATCCTCATCAGTTCATTACCAAAGGATGAATTTTGAGGGCGAAATTCATTTTAAGGGGGTAGAATGTAACATCGAAGATTTTTATGAGAAATATTTTGTTTTTATGATATATAAATCATCAACAGAATCTTTCACTACACACAACACTAATTGGATATCTTTACACGCCACCACGACCTTCCTCGATAGCTTTCATTGTACGCAATACTGAGTTTCACTAAACAAAGATATGCTATTAAAATATTATTAAAACTTACCGTTATAAATATTAATACCCACTTTTTGAAATTTTATTTTTCAAAATGGACTTCATTTTTTTATTCGGAGTATCGAAATTATCCTATGGTGAAATTTTGGTATTTTTCTGAAAACTTTCAATTTTTGATGAATAGTGAAAACACTAGGTTACTATTTAAAAACCGACTTTTTATTTAATTAATTAATTATTTTATTTAAATTAATTTTAGGTCAAAATTGATACATAATACCTATATAAGTTCAAATTAATTTATTGGATTCGTTTTATAATAATTTTAGATATATTAAAATTTTATTGATCTTTTCACCATCTTTTACCCACCTCTTACAGGAATTTGAAAATTCTCATAAAACATAATTTTACCGCTTCTGTGAGTGGAATTTAGAAAATCTGAAAGACACTGATAATATCAAGGACTAAAATGTGGTTCAATGAGATGAAAATATTTTTTGGTGAAAAGTAACTTTTTGCTTTTTTTACCACGGTTAAAAGTAAATAGGGTAGTTAAGGGTAAAAATAATGATATTATTACCCTAAAAAATGTCCCAATTCTATTGGATAAGTGTAATTCGACCAAAAAAAACCATAGAAAAATAATATGACCATTTAGGCCCACATGGATTAGATTAGGACATTTAATATTAATTTATTTAAAGAAAGGTTAAAATAGCTAAAATAAAGTTTAATAAGTAAATAATTTTTAATATGGGGATATACATAAGATAAATTCGACTATAAGTATTCATTAGAAAGGTAAAACGATTTCCTACATAATGGTATTTTATTTATAATTTTTAGACATTAAATAAATTAATTTATTTATGACACAATGATGATGCAGTAATTATCTTATTAATAATATATTGACATAATTGATGTTATAAATACCCAAATAAATTTAATTTGAGACTTTTTATGAATTCAAATAATTTTACATGTTAATATCTAATTTTAGTATTGATTTAATTAACTTTTTTCTATCTAATAATTCTGTTATGATTTTCACAAAAATCAATTACCAAATAGTGTCAAAATTGTCATAAAAGAGTTTTTTAAAAATATATTATATTATTAATTGTTATTTTATTCCTAAAAATATAATTATCGTCCAAATTACATAGATAAGGTTATATATATTAATAATAAACAACTTTGGGTTCTTTGGGCTTGTTATAGTTTGTTTATTAACCTTATAGTGTAAGAAAACAAGAAGACACGGTAAAAGTAAAATTATTTAACTTAAAGTTAAATCTAAATGATAAGTTTAAAATAGAAACCTAAACCTTTATAAATTCTATTGGATGAGAGTAATTAGACCTATCCCCACATTATCTTCAAAATAAATCAATTTTGAGCTATTAAAAACCGAATATGACTTTATAATAAAATAATATTTTTAGTTTTTCCTAAGGTGCCCCTCTCCTCCCTTATAAAAGGGCACCTCCTCCCTCTCTTCCCCACACCCCTTTGAGCCTTAAAACTCGCCCAAAGCCTGAAATTTCTTCTTCTTCACTTCCCTAGAAACATCCTAGAGGTCCTGGTCTTCTTCAAAGACGTTTTTAGTGCCCTAAGATGAGGTTAAGAAGAGGCGCTTCAAAGAAGAGGTAATGTCCATTATCGATTCTTTCAACTTTATTTCTTCTTTAACTTCTTCTTATTTAGTTGTTTCATTATGAAGTAATAACATA
Source organism: Viscum album (assembly GCA_963277665.1). Taxonomy (NCBI): domain Eukaryota; kingdom Viridiplantae; phylum Streptophyta; class Magnoliopsida; order Santalales; family Viscaceae; genus Viscum; species Viscum album. The sequence continues at coordinate 330,646,205 of OY728158.1, forward strand.
AGTATCACTAATATAATGATATGTTATTATTAGTATGAAACAAAACTATTTCATCATCTATCCATCATATGGAAAACTAAATCACCGCGCGTGCGTACGTACGGAATATCATCTCCACGCCGTGGTGTAATATATTTTCCACCACCACCATACAAGGACCGGTATAATGGTGTAAATAATAACTATATATGATTATTGTAAAGTGATATTGATTCTTAAATAGTATACGTACACTCCAATACAATTCCACGATCAAGGGAATGATACCATCACTCGTGCGTATGTACGGAATACCGTCTCCACGATGTGATGCGACTCATTCTACATGATCTTCATTGTATAATGATTATATAAATGAATTGAATGAATAAATATGATATATATTACAATAATACCATTCTGTAAATGAGGTATCTATAACCTAAAAATAAGAATAAGAATTTATTCGACAAAACACGCATAAGAACATAAAGTAATAAATAGCCGAATAACAAGTATCATTGAAATATTACTAATAAGAAGTTAAGAATATGACCATATATGATTTCATAACAATGAGTATGATTCTATAATAAGTAAATGACAATATTTAAATCATTATACAGGAGTTTTGGACAATTACGAAGCAAATCAGACCTATGGTAGGGGAAAATCTGGCAAATCTCAATTTTTATCCGAGATTGTTTATATTTCAGAATTTACTGTGGAATATTTATCATCCACAATAATGTTTTCGAAATAAGTAATATTATTTATATCCTCCTACAATTTTTTAAATCCAATTTTACCCTTCGGTGAGTTTTTAGTAAAATATATGAAATGAATCTTTTTTCATTTTTCGTACAAGGTACTTTTTGACATTTCCGGCCAAAGTACAAGAAGAATGTTTTTTAACATATAAGGCCTGAATAAATTTTTAGAACATTATTTCCATGATTCTACAATTTGTAAAGTTAATTTTTAATCAACTTATTTTCGTTTAAAATTTTATGACACGTTAAGAAAGGAAAAATGATTTTGAAGTAGAAAGGATATTTTCCTCAAGAATGAAGTTCAAGTGTTTTATCAAAATTATTTTCCATCTAAGATAATATAGGGCTATGTTTCTATCCATATTATTTTTACATTGATTTTATTATGTTATGAGGGAATTAGTTTTAATGATTTCCTTTTATCTTATATGGATTATGTTATGATGGCATGATGTTTAAGATTCCCATTTTTATTACATGGGTTATGCTATGATGTATGATAAATGATTTTGTGGCACACATAAGAATTGTTTCATTATGAGATGGGTGGGACCTATATCTCACTCCAATGCTTTGGGTAAGGATTTATATCTCTTTAGATAGACATGGCTAGAACGACAGGTTAATCTGGTTCAGTGAAACTGGAATGAAACTAGGAGTGAACTCGGTTCAGAAATGGACATTGTCTGCTAAGATAGTCTTGGAAATGAGTCTTGAATACAGAGAAATGATTCTCTATTATTATGTTTGTATTCCACAAAGTTTCATGTTTTATGTTATGATTATTGGGATTACATTTCCCTACTATGATTTATCCCATGTTATAAAATTATGATCTCTTTTGCAGGTTAAGTTTTCCAAAATGTTATGTTCTTATGAATATGACGTGATTGATATTTCTTTTGTTTACCCTTACTGAGAATTTGAGCTCACCCTATTGTATGTTTTCATTCCCCTGGTCCGGAAGAAGGTTATTAAGTAGGATATGCCAAAAGGGACTGTGGATATGATGAAATAAATGGGAGGCAATGTAGATGCTTTATGAACCAGTTGTTTATGTTTCTTAGTTTCTAAAGACACTATACCTATACGGTACTTTCATGGGTTTGTTATATGTTATAATAAGTGTGCTTCTATTTTGAAGCAATAACAATGTAAATTTTGGGTCGTTATAATGGTGATATATAGATATGATTTCAATATGGGATCATGATGATGATCTTCAATGTGATGAGACCCCGGTTCAGGGGATTGTGCTTATGGTGGTATATTAGAGTGGTTTTCTAGACATACCTTCACCAGTGGAACATTTGGTTGTCTTATTAGTACTGGAAGCCAAAGTGCATATGACTTTTTCACTTGATGGTCTTCATAGGATAATAGCCATCACATTTTGTGGTGAAATATAACCCTAGGTTGGAGAGGTCTGGTTTGAGGTGGTTGGGCGATATTTATGACTTTTTATGTCCTCTCCTGACTATATGGTGGTCCTAGTAGTGAGCCTTCACTATAGGTTTTTATGGAAGGGGTAAAACTTCATGATACCGAAAAATTATGAGGACTCTATCACATAGGTAGAGTTAGAGTGAATAGTTATAAAGGTATATTACTCAAGAAAATTATGGGTAGTAAGTATTCAGATGCTTCTGGAGGTTTAGTATGGTATCATGTTTGTCACAAAGTATACGTCAAGGATCACAACACTCTTTTGGTACTCCATGGACATAGTTGATGATATCTACTTTTCTCTAATATCATTGAGGATATCCGTTAATGAGTTATCCATGAATTGGTGATATCCTTATGTATACAATCTAATATTGGGATTTTGATGGTTTGTGATTAAAGTGGGAACCCTTAAAAAGATACATCATTGATTAGTAGTTAATGATAGAATCAATTATTCTAGTATCCATAAAAGTTTCAAATATTGTCCAAATACAGATATTTTTTCCCCTTCATATTATGGTTGTTATTGATAGATGAGGGATATGTGGTTCTACTTATATGATGGGCGAGGAGATATCACATTGTATTACCTGACCCACTGTGAAGCTGATTGGGAGAAAATTGATGACCATTCTAGATATGGGAAATAATTATAGTGGGGGTGGTTCACATAGTTTAAATCATGGAATATTATTTATTAGTGTTGTGGTATATTGGTTGGATTAAAAATAATGGAAAATGGGTATGTGGTGAATGTTTTACTTTTAAAAACACTTGGATAATATACAATTAATCCCCAATTATGATTTGGAATGTGATTAATTACATATAGAAACCTAGGATTATTATACATAATTTTTATAATTTTTTAGATTATAATTCCATACATTCATAGAAACATATTGAAGATCGAAAATATCTATATCATAAATGAATAGATATACAATCTTTCTATTTTATGAAAGATCATCAATATCTCCCCTAATATCCCCACCTTATAAATACCTTACATTATTGAATTATTAATGACCTAGGTAAAGGAAAAAATATAAATAGTGAGCTAAAAAGCTTAGTAAGGTTACAAAAGAGATATATATTTAATCACTCAAAAATTAAATAATCATTAGTTTATGAGAATGTGAGATTAACACTTGAAAATAAAACATTGCATAACATAGATCAAAACCTTGAGTCATGGAATAATTATTATAAATTTATAATATATTAATCATAAAGGAAACCAATGATCAAAATACATGAGAGTATAAAATAGACATAGGAATGTTTAAATTGAGTAAGCTCAAAATATTTTGAACTTTTATAAAGAGAAATAGGTTCACTCATTATTTTAATGAAATGAGATATGGAAATATAATAAACTTATGGTTTGGAAATCAAGTACATAGAAAACCTTATGGACCTAAAAACCAATCCAAAAAGAACCTTATGGACATGAATTCAAGTCTACACATAACATTATCGATAGGAAACTATGTCCAGATATATACTAAAGGACATGAAAAAATGTTCAAAAATAAACATGGGGACACAAAACTAGGTCCAAACATAATATTTTGAACATTAAATCAGGTTTATTCATGGAATAAATAACTCATGATATATCCATTTGTACCCAATTAATTAGAGTTACATATAAGTCCCACGAATCAAATAATCAATAAATTTTATTTACATTAGACCATAAAACATTAATTATATCCTATCTTGTAAAAAATAATTGGGCTTCATAAACATTTCATCAAATTATAACCCATGGGAAGGAAATGAGTTTCATAATAATTTAATCAAAGTATAAAACACTGGAAATATATGGGTTTCATAAAAATCTAGCCCTCATAATCATAGTCCGTACAATTAATGAAAAAGGATGTTATCATTGGATATTATTCATAGTAAAACATAAGAAAAACCAAACTTTTTATTCATTGTTGAATATTAATTCCATAAAAATATTATTAAAAAATTCTTATGAAAAATATTATTTTTATTATGAAATAACTTATTAAAAATAAAAGAAATTTCCAATGTACTAATGAATAAAATTACATTGAAAATAAACATAGAAACTTGTTAGGGAATCATTTCATTATTCAAAAATCACAATGGATGAAAATATCATTTATTCTATACATGTTAAAACAAATATTCCATTAACATTTTCATGAAAAGTGCCTCATTTAGAAAAGAGAAAAACTATTCCTTTAAAGAAAATATAAAAGGGTAAATATTATTTAAATGATAGTTAGATAATTTTAACAATAATTTTTAATTTTTTTTAGATACATGGACATGGAAGAAAAATTATATTCAACCAAAGATAGAAATAATTTTGATTTTTATTTAAAAAATCATTCTGAATAATGAGAATATAAATATTTGAAAATGAAATAGAAATATAAATTCTCTTGAAATAATAATATTAGGATAATGTTCTTGTTTTTTTATGATATATATCATTTACTTTAATCATCAGAGGCATAATCATATATAATCCCAATAAATAATGATATTTTAAAATAAAACACTTATCACTTTGGTAACTTTTGAATTTTAAGCCCCATGAAATAATAAATATTATATGGATATGAAGATATAAATAAATTTTAAAAGAAGAATAATATATCAAATTAATTGGATATATATACACCAAAAAAAGAAACAGGTGGTGAGTATTTCAAATGCCCCATAAAAATAAACGTGAGATGAAAATCCATTACCACAAGTCTCAAATTTATTCATACAAATTTTAAAATCATGAATAATAAATATTATTTTTTAATATATATTTCAAGACTATAATAATAATTATTATATTATATATGATTTACATTTTACCTTGTGTCAACTTCATATTAACAGTTCTTGGTTAGAATCATGTTTTATGTAATAATAACTTTGTTTTTCACATATGATTTAGCTTGGAAGTTTCAGCCCTATTACAATGATCATAGTTCCATAATATATAGATTTTTAACCATGATATTAATATTATATATACTAATTATAAATATATATATTTTTAATCAACCATAAAATTTTAAATATTAAAATTAATAACACCTTTTAGGGAGATGAAAGGTCGTACGTACTCGTGAATGGTCTTTACATTTTCTCAATTGATGATACGAATGAAAGTGAAATAAAAAATCGGCCTAAAAATATTTTTTATATATTATATAACATATATATTAATTTACTCTATCCCTATTTTCATATATTTTAAAATAAAATGAATAATGTATCACATCACTTTATGCTGATGGTAGTCCGTATGAACACTCAAGAAACATTACCATTTTCCATTAGAATGAAAGGAGAGATGTTAGTTGTGATATTATAAGTCAAAGTATAGATATATAATAAATATTATACAAATATGTTCAATCCATCAATATATATGTCCTTTATATATGGTGATGGAAATTAATTACATTGGTTCACGAAGGAGTAGTCATCTATACACACAATAAATAGTTTCATTTCCATTTTGGTGGAAGAGTAATGTATATAGTTTTTACAATAATATAAGAATAAATCAGTATAATGAATATTATAATTTCTTTATGTCAATATAATATGAGAATATTTTATGGAGTTTAAAAAATAAATAAAATGAAAACACATGATTAAGTATTATACCTCTAATTCAGAAAACCTATGTAGGTTTATACCAAAATAATTTTTTAGGGATTGATAATAAAAATATTGACTCTAGAATGTGGGTAAGGAATTATGTAATTAATTTATGAATTTATTGGATGAAGAAATATATATTAAAGTGTGGATTGTAGATGATATGTTATGTTCTTTTATAAGTGGGGAATGTATACCACTTGGAAAATACTTTGATATTTCCCAAAAGAATCCAAAATGATAACGGAATTCTCTATGAGAAATGCATCCAAATAAACATAGATTGAATTTTTTTATATTTAAAGATTTAATATATTTTTAAAATAATATTTAAACAGTTTTTATCAGCAGACATACCCTTACCAATGGGTTTAACCCCAGATAAACATTCTTTAACCATATACAAAAAATTTAATTTTTAATATTATAACTATTATTTATAAATTAAAATTATGTTTTAATTATTAAATAATATGAATTATATATATTAAAAATATTTAACCCATTTTACCGATTTCAATTAGTCGATTTTCAAAATTTAAATTAAAAATAAACCCGCAGATATGACCAAAAAGATATTTTCCAAAGAACAAAACATTATGAGTATAAAAGGTAATTTGTATAAAAATGAAAGATTGAATTTATTATATTGAAATTTATTATACTAATAATAATATAATTTTAATAATTTAAATTTTAAAAACATACTAAAAAATTTGAAATTTATAAACTATTTAAATGGATATTTAGTTTTCTATAAAAATTATTAATTTTAATATTAATTTAAAAATAATATTTCCATAAAATTATAAAAAATAACATGAAGATAATTTTGACTTTTTATTTATACAATTAAATTACAATTTTATAATAAATTTTATTAAAATGAGTTTTTTTAAAAATAGTGCGCAGAATATGATAAAACCACTTTTTAGAAACATACATTTTTAAATCATAAGAACAGATTTATTCTAACCAAATTATTATAAAAAGTTATTTGATGAATATGGAACCATTTTATTGAGTATATAATATTTTAAAATGATTAATATCCTTCCAAAATAGTGTCTAATTTAATTTAATAAGATAAAATGACTTTGGGACATGAAAATATTAATTTGGAAATTTTTTTACTTTCATGTTATCTTAATTTTCAATTCCAATAAAATGATAAGAAATTAATTTAATTAATTCATTTTTTAAAAATATACCTTTCATAATTTATTTACTCAAATTCATATTCACTAATTTAACATCTTTATTATATTGACCACTTTAAAGTAATAATAATATTATTATATTATGGTTTGATAAAATTCAGTTTTACGCGTAATAAATCGATCAAAAAAAATAAATTTACACTAAATAAATATTTTTGAAACTATCGATATGTTACATTACCTCACCAATTTAAAAAAAAAATTCTTCCTAATTTTAACCTGTTCTTGGTGTGTTTGACATATGAAAATTATGTTATGGAAAACCAACATCAAATTTTTTTATTAAAAAAACCTCTTGAGAAGAGGTTAAATAAATTTTGATGGTACATTGGAATAATAATAAACTAATATTACTAATAGGATAATAAATATTATTTTTGAATGTATACTCATTGAATAAAAAACTAATACCTATAAACTAAATGAATGTAATAGGGAACATGTATAATAGAATTTTAACAACCACGAAGCCCTAAATTTTTGATGGGTGGAAAGACCATTAATTCATCAGAAATGAGCGTAAATTTCTCATATTTTTATAATAATATCTTCTTATCAATGGATGGTAATCATAAAAATAAGATATAAATACTTGATTTCATTCTATTTCATTATAACAATCTCATCCTCTTATTGTGCTTAAAAGTATTTCCACTTTGTCTCTTACTCTAAGAAACAGATACTCATGATGTTTTTCTCTTTCTTGATGAACATTTATTAAGTTTACGTGGATAAAAAGATACAAAAAGGGATGAAAACATATTACTACTTACTCTAGATATTTTTGAAAACCAAAATTTAGTTAAGCTAATTATTTTAAAATTTTAAATCAAATATTATTAAAAAAGATAAAAATCGTTTTATTTGATAAATAAGATCTTATATTAGACCACAATTTTTCCATTGGTTCATCAAGACACTCATAGTTTGATTTTTAATTTCAATTATAATGATCTTATTATATAAACTTATAATGAACCTATGTAGGTAAAGCTAATAATTTTGTATAATCACAATAAATTTAACTAAAGTATAATATTTTCATAAGGATTATTCTAAAAAACATTCATAAAGAATCCTCTATTCTAGAGTAGATGATAAATGTTACAAATATATCATGATTAAATTAAATATTTTTGTTGAATAATAATTCCCTTTTTACTATGGATATAAGGTTATTTATGGATATTTATCCTAATTATCTCTTGAATCAGGGCATTGATTCACATGACAAACAAACTTCGTCCATTTATTGAACATTTGGGTGAGTTTTCTATTCTACTGTCCTATCTCTCCATTAATTTTATTTATTAGTATATTCACATCAGATTAAATTTATTTCACTTAATGTTGAATATTCCTACACATAATACATTTTCTTATGCATTTAAGGGATTCAATTGAGTTCACCAACTCACACTTTTGAAATGTTTGATGCCGAAATGTTTTCTTCCATCCATTTGAAATACCTATGGTGATTCCATAAAAAACATATTCATTTTATTATCACATGATCATTGAGGGTTTTATGTTTCCAAATCATCTATCAGCGAAAATTGAATTATTTCTTTATAGATTCGAAATTCCCAAATATCTAATTCCTTTCCATGAATTGGTTTTATACCACTAAAGAATCGATCAATTTTTCTTTTACGAATGTTGATTAAACATGAAGAAAACATTTCACGTCTTGTAAAATTATTCACATAGGTTGCAATGGATTCTTTATAATTTTTTTTAATCTCAATAAATTCCTTCCCTGTTGTTTATGTATAATATAAGTAAAGGACCAATAGAAAAATATTCACATAAACTGATCATGTTCCATGGATGCAATTTCATCCACATTCTTCATATTATTAATAATATTCCACCACTAATATACTTAACCATAAAAATGTAAATGTATAAGAGAAACTTTTCATGGTCTAAGAACTAAACAAAAAAAATAATTATTTCCATCACATTTATTCATATATCAATAACCATAAGTCAAAAGTCTCATATAATGATAGTGAATGTTTTCACATAAAATATTAAATCTCATGTTATTCCTTGCATGCCTAATTTTTAAGCTCCACATAACCCATGTTACCACTTAAAATATTATAGTGTTGGGTGATAATAGACAAAAAATATTTAACCCCACCTATTACACCATTCAGAAGATCTTGAGGATGGACATTTCAATTATCATCACATTCATTATTCACACAATTCCTTCATGTTCAATCCATTGAATAAAACAAAATAAAATTGTGGGAGAAACTATAATAATAATGGGAAGCTTATTATCATGAAAAATCTTTTATAAGATGTAAATATCATGACACACACATTTTAGTAAATGAAACCATTATTTTTAATCCAGCACATTCATGTCCACCAACTATTTAAATCATTCATGACAGTTCATAATGATTTTGTAGATTAATAAAATATGCATCCACGATGGTCAAATAAGGGGAGCATTAAGGATAATTTTGATGAAAAAGGTTTAAAATGTGATAAATACCATTGAACCCTTCTTCGTATTATTACCCCTAGGTATACCTGTTGTAGAGCCACAAATACTTTTAGTTTCCAGACAAGGATGTATTTTCTTAAAAACTATTCATTCAATCATTCACTAAAATTATATCAAACTTTTCTATACTTTTACCTATACGTACTGTTATAAATAATGTTTTCAAACCCTAATATCTAAAAATATACTAAACCCTACTTTTATACAAACTATAATAACTGAATAGTTTGGTTAACATATTTTACACCATAAGAAAATAATATTTAATAAATTCTTGAAAGACACACCCTCATAAAATAAATGTTTAATGTATTTGGATACTATATATAAAATATTATTATTTTATAAAATCTATTAATCATATATAATAATGATCCATGCCTTTGACATACCCTACCTAGAACCTTTCATCATAACATGTAGAAAGGAACCATAATAATGTGTAATATTATATTATCTATTAGAGAAAACAATGGAGATAAATTTAGTCACATAAACATGACATAAAGCTAATGGTATGAAAATGTGAGTGAAAAATAGTAAAATCACACCCAATATAACATAGATAAAAAACGGAGGACTGTAAAGAATATTATAATTTCAGAAGCTATAAATGATAAAGGAAATCAATGATCGTTAGACCTGATATCATAACATAAAAATAATAATTAAATTTTTTTTTAATATCATGAAATTATGAATAAGTGTAAATAGAAACTTGTTCCATCATAAAGCTAAAGACATGACACAAGGTCTAAACATAACCTTGTTGACATGATACGAGGTCTACAAATAACCATATAAACATGAAACTAGGTTCACACATAAAATGATGGTCATGAAACTAGTTCCAAAAAAATCTTAATAATATGAAAAATGGTCCACACATAACCATGTTGACATGAAACTAGTTCTATGTATAACATTTTGAACATGAAATTTGATACGTGAATAATATAAATAAATGATAAGTTATCCATATTTATCAGATGTATTAGAGGGAGATGTAGGTCCCACACATCTCATAATATACACATATATGTGAAAAAATTACATAGAACATTCATTATATCATAACTCATGAAAATGAAATGGGTTTTATAAAAATATCATCATAATATTACCCATAGAAAAGAAACGGGTTGTGTAAACATTTCATTATAGTGTAACACATTAAAACATATGAGGGAATAATTAAATCATGGCATGGTCATAAAACCCAAAATACCATTCATCCCATACATGTTAATAGAAATATTCTATTCACATTTACATTAAAATGTTCATTGTTCAGAAAATGACCAAAATATCCATTTTCAAACATTTTTTAAAAGTCAATCAATGCTAACGATGACATTAAAAAATATTTTTAGAATAGTAAAAAAAATTAAACTTTTTTAGAAACAAACAAAAATTAAATATGATTTTTAACAGAATATAAAAATATATTCATTTTATCTTTATAAAAATTTGACCTCTTAAGTATGTAATGAGATGAAAAAGAAAGATAAGTATATATTCTACAGGAATACAAAGATTTGAATAAAAATGAGTTTCAATAGAGATATATCATAATATTTTTACATCATAATAATAATCCTAAACACTCATGGTATGAATTGATATTTTAACATTAAACCATTACCATTTTATCCACATCATATTTATAAATTTTAGTGAAAATCACATTTTGGGAGAAAACTTCTTCATTTTTCAGGTATGTATTGGTTATATTGTTTTAATAATTTTAATTTGATCATAGATCTATAATATTTTTATTATTAACCTATATATAAATATTATATATATTCAAAATATGTGTATTTATAATTAGACATAAAAGTTTGATATAGGAAAATGGATCACACCATTCAAGAATATGGTAGGGCGTACGTACGCATGTGTGCTGATTCCATTATCTCATGGGATAATAAAAATAAATTTAATAAAAATTAACCTATAGATAACAATTTTTATATCAAATAGATCACATATATTCATTTAATATGTGATTATAACCATCCATTTCAAAATAATACTAAAAAACATATCACATTAATTTTTTTGAGGCAGTAGTGAAGGTTTGGGTGATGTAGAAGAGTGAGGAGATATGAGATATATTAAAACGTATTTAAATAATCATTTCCTAAAACAAAGATATGGGATATTTCACATAAAATTTATAGTTAATTTATTTAATAATTGAAAGAAATAAATTCTAGTTCTTAGGAAATTTATTCAATTGTGAATGTTGATCTCCCAAAAAGACCCTTTCAGATTATCTTATTTTTGTTCTGAGGATCTGAGGAAAGAATCCCCCTAAAGGGGATCCACACATGATTCTATGATATACATGAAACACCAATAAATCTTGTAGTGATAACAGAGTTAGTGGAATTTCTGGAATTATTCATTCTTGATCGGGCATTCTTCAGTCTTGAAGAAATATCTCTTACACCTCTCATTCTTAAGTGCGATAGATAAGGATGAGTTGAGAGAGAATTAGTTCTACACAATAATTCTATGTTCTAAATTTTTGATTATATAAAGAATAGACATATCCAACTACTTATAGAATTGGGATTTAAGATAAAATATTATTTAATTTCATATTATACATTAAATAACACTAATTACATTTAATGAATCCCATGCTACCAAATTAATAAATATATAATAATTATTTTTTGGGGATAACCATATTCCGATATAACAAATATTATATAATGGTCTTGTTAATTAATATTTCTCAGAAGACTCGATCTTGTTTTGGTCAAACTCCTCTGGAATTTACTGAACTACCGAATAACGATTTTATTTATAAATAAATACTTTTTTTCAATCTAGTGAATAAATATATATTAAAAAAATAATTAAATAATATACCTATTTCTGTCACAATATAATTAATAAATATTTAACGTATGTAGGTAATAAATATAATATAAATGAAATTATTCCTTGGACTTGATAATAAAATTTATCTCATTAATTATATCAAATAGATTTTAATTATGATCAACGGAAACACATAGTGTGTTACCCTCTATGAATCATTATTGTTTGAAATAGGTAGGATTTCCTAAAGTCCAAGATTACTATGAAGCAGATGATTCATGGAAACCAATGGTATGAAATTAATGTAGAAAAATTGATTACCATATAATAATGTTGGCAATGTAATATAATCCCTCTATCACAAAATATCATCATGTAGGTTACACATCTTTGTCCCTTACCTATATAATCGATATGTATTTCATTGAAATTTTGAAATAAAAGTAGTTGTTATCCCAATACCATGGAATTTAATGAGATGGTCTTATTCCAATATGTGGTTAAATATTTCTTCTTCAATAAATAAGGAAGGGACCAATCCTTCATCGACTTATTCATTAATGACATGTCACTCATGATGCAACCAATATATCCAACATCACCCTTAATAGAAATCCTCATTGATTAAGAAATAAAACTACGTATGTGATTTTTAACATGAATTAGTAATAATCTTAAATTATATGAAACATCACACACACTCATATATTGGAATATCTGATGAGACCAAAACTTTATTAATTCTTACTAGTGGGTTTTTCCTCATAATCTTCCTTCATGGCGATTACCGAGTGTGAACTTTATGAGAAGAATCATTATATTATTATTAGTACTAATATCCAATAGTATATATACTATTTGTCCGAATATATTATGTTATCAAACCAAAGAACATTATTTATGAATATCATAATAGAACATTATGGTTCTCATTATAGCAGGGAACTTCTGTAACCTTATAAATGAGACACATACTCGAGGGAAATATTAATTTAGATTAATGAATAACAAAAAATAATATGTAATAATATTTTAATTAATATTAAAAACATAAAATTTACATGCATTCAAAGTAAAAATGGTTGGTCCCCTGACACAATCTCTAACCATTACCCACATGGACTACATCCAACTTCTTTTGACCATTAGTCTGCAAGATCTTACAGGTCATTCATGTAACGACCCAAAGTTTCATTAATAGAAAATCTCTCTTGATCCAGTTAAATGTATCTTTATGAAAAATGTTTTTATAATATTTCAACTTATTTGGTTTTATGTTAATATTTTTGACCTTTGTTAATATAGCCATTGAACAGTGATTTCATGATTAGTATAAATATAGGGCTTTAACACATCCAATTTTACTTAGACAAAAGAAGTGATGGCCTCGTCTAGTATAATTCCTCTGTACGAAGCCCATTTTTCAGAGCTCGGAAATGAGGTGGCATCCTTGGGCTTCACCTTTGACCAAGACCAAGCTAAGCTTCACTATGTCGAGCTCGAACGGGACCGTCTATGGGAAAAGTAGAAGTTAATAGAGATTACCACTTGAGCGATGTTATCCGAGCCACCCCAAGAGTCTGTCACCATCGAACACCTTACCCTTAAGACTTATGGGTCTGTTTTAAGGGGTTATGTATCAAATTATTAGTACAATGTTCATCTACATTATTTTTTTATATAATAATGAATATAATTTCTAGTCATTTTTGATACATTGTAAATAGTTTTTTAAAGTACAAATGGTGTTTTTAGTTATTATTTAATTAAGAAATCTATTTTATTAAATTAAGGGATTTTTGAATTAAATAATATTTTAATAAAATAATAATATTATTATTAAATCAATTTTTATTATATATAAATGATCTTATAATTTTATGAATGCAATTAAAATTTTATATTAATGTTTGAAAGCCATTTCTGTCAAAACCCGTCAATTTTTTTTTATAAAAGTTGGTTTTTATTTTAAAAGTGAAAATTGACATCTTTAGAAATTTTTTTAGATAAAATAAATGTCATTTATGGAATCAGGAAGTTAAATTATCCAACTATGAATTTTTCATAATTTTTTTAGACAATCAAATTTTTGGGTAAAAATTAAATACCGTTTAAATATATAATGTGTTTTATGACATCATAATTACCCAATAGTGATGTAATAAAATACTATAATCTTTATGTTCGGCCAATATATGTTTTAACATTAAAATATTGTGATTTTGGGTTTCTTTGACTTACTTTTCAAAGCATTAAAGGACCCCTCAAGACATATTCAACACTTTTCCTTTTTAAATTAATTTCCATGGGAGTGTGACTCACCTCCACAGAAACAACCATAGTATTTTAAGAAGCTAGGACCTAGGACTTATAAAATATTGGTTTCCTCTTGCCTTTTCCAAAAACCATGGGCAGAAACCATGGTATGGTTTGTGGTTTGGATTAATTTAATGTAAGGGGACCCAAACCGAAATCATAAAGAATTCTCTCAGCTTTCGTATATAAACCCACCCAAGCTCCCACTTCTTCCTCACTAAAATCCCTTGGAGTTCATCCAAACTCTGCCCTACTCTCTCTAGAATCCTCCCAAGGTGCCCCAAGCTCCCAAGAAGCCTCTCACAATCCTCTCTCTAGCCTTTGGAAGCACACTTCTAAGTAAGGGTTTTTTCTTCCTTTCTCATTTTTGTCAATTTTCATTAAGTTGTATTTCCATTTTAATTTCAATTATTAATGTTTGGGTATGGTTTCACACCTCCCACATACTGCCCTCTTATTTTTTGAATGATGGGAGACCGCTTTCTGACTCATTAAATGCCTCCCATGTACACCTGTCACTATGCCTAAATTCCGAAAGGAACTTCTCTCTCTTCTTCTACATTCAAGCAATAATTTTGTATCATGAATCTAAATTCCATTTAAATTGTTGGGAAATATATCTATATGACCTCATTACTTTCCATTACATGTAAATATGATGAGGAACCCCTTTATCTCTCATAAACCTTATTTTATGTATTCTTATGTAACACCGTTACGCTGCCAAAATCACACCGATTTTCTAAGCCAATGTCATTGTGTAGTGGATACCATGCCCATTTCTCCATCAAGGGTATTAACCTTTATTCACATTTACTTTTTTATTGTAAAGTTTCATGTAATAATTCCACATTACTTTATCGTAGAATAAATGATTATGTATTATGAATCCATGTTTTATGATCCATGTGGCACACTTATGCATGAAATGAAATGTTTAAGAAGGGTGCACCCTTATAGCATTCAATGCATTGGGTAAAGTATAGTATCATGATAATTCATGTGCAATGAGTGTTGATTCATGATAATTTAAGTGCAAATAGGGTTTAATCATGCTTTATGTGCAATGAGGATTTACCCATGCTCCATGTGCAATGAGCCTTGGCTCATGCTAATTCGATGTTAAGTGTTGTTGCCACATTTCCATGTTATGATTATCATACTTTATCATGCCTTAATGTTCATGTTTCATTTATGCTCTATTTATTATTCCTATTGTCTAACATGTATTGTACTCCTCGTGTTATTCCATGTGTACTCCTTTATTGGGCTTTATAGCTCACCCTTTTCTTATGCATGTCCTCAGGTTATCCCATGCAATGCTAAGTACGAAGCAATGTAGTGGTCATAAAAAAGATGTTTTAAATAAAGATGTTGTATTTCATGTTTTAAGTTTTTATGTAATGATCCTAATCCCCAAATACACTAAACCTCTCGATCTTCGTTGTTGTATCAAGTGTTGTTTTATGTAATAAATCATGATTAAGTTGTAATAAAAACCAGGGTTGTCATAGTTGGTATCAGAGGATAGGTTTAGTTATTTTTGGGATTATGAAACCCTTGTAAAGCCTTAGGGAAAAGACTAAGTATAATAAAAAACAACCCTATGTTTTGGTGAGTATTGATTAAGTGGGTTATCAAGCAAATACATCCCTGTCTGGATACGAGCAGGTTGAGGCGGCTCTGGCACATATGTATCCTAGGGGTAAAACCCGAAAACACCACTTTGAGCTAGACTCGAATGGGAACTGGTGAATTACAATGGGCCTTGCTGCACTCTTGGTTACGACACTCCTAGGGGATATGTTTTGATAAATTCAGAAGCTTATTATGAACCCTTATTATGAGAATTAAAGAAAATGCCCCTACGAATATTTGTTAAAAAGTAGATCATTAAAATCCAAGATTGAATCCCATAGACTCATGAGTTAAGGAATGAATGTTTATTTATAAGTCATCAACTTTTTTCTTTTGATTACCCTTTATGTGTTACCCCTAACTTTCCTTTTATTCCAGCCAATGGCCGGTAATAGGAGGACTCAGGCTAACAACCGTTGTGATGATCGGTGTAATGACTGTATTAATGAGATGCCCAATCCAATGGGAGCGGGAATCGTGAACTTTGTCACTCTTCTCTCTCAGCTAACTCATGTTTTGAATAGAAACACGAGTCAAGAGGAACGTCCAAAACCCCCTAAGAAAGAACAAGTCGCTATCAGGAGCTTCATTAGGCAAATGCCTCCTACTTTTAGTGGATCATCCGATCATATGATCACTGAACAATAAATCAACTCCACTGAAAAGATATTCTCCATCGTCAAATGTTCTGAACAAGAGATGGTTCTCCTGGCGGCTTATCGTATGGAGGGTGAAGCTGATCAATGGTGGAAATTGATTAAAAATACGAAACCTGAGGAGGAGATCAAGGCGTTCGAATGGAAGGATTTCCAAAAGATGTTTTTCAAAAAATATTTTCCACACACCCTCCGGCTTAAGATGGAAAGGGACTTTCTTTCCCTTAAGAAAAAAGATGAAGAATCTATTGGAGTGTACGAGGAAAACATCACAAGGCTTGCACGGTACGTTTTCTGCTTTGTCGTTACCCCCGAATACAATCTTGACCGCTTCTTTGGTGGGCTGAAGCCTAGATTGCCGAAAGAATTAGTGATCTGTAACATCGATAGCTATGAGGAAATTGTCCGATGTGCCCTAAAGGTTAAAATGGAGATTGGGGAATCACAGGGGTATCATGGGGACAAGAAGCGTAAGGTGGACATCAATGCTTGTTGTCCGATGGATAAATCCAACAGTGCTAAGAAGATCAAGAACCCCACTTTCCAATAGTGTGGGAAGAAGCGCCTTGGAAATTGCATTAAGGGGATGAGAAAATGCTTCAGGTGTGGAAGAGAAGGGCACCTAGCTATTAACTATCGTAAAGAAGGACCCACGGCTATGACATAAGAGAGGAACGCTCGGTTCGAACCTCAATGTGTTGTTCAATGCTACAAATGTAAAGAACCGGGTCACTTTGCAAATCAGTGCCCTAATCCAAGGGTTATAGGAGGAAACCAACAACCTCCAACACAGCAAGGAAGAGCTTTTTCCATCACTTCTACCAAACTGAACCCCGACAACGATGTGGTGACAAGTACACTAGTTATTCATTCATGAATAGAAAATGTACTTTTTTATTCAGGTTCTACACATTCTTTTATATCTGGAGAGTTTAGTAGAACAATATCAGCACCACCACAAATCATGGAAGTAAAGATGTTGGTGAGTATCACAAATGGGGAAATCATTGCATCCCATGAATATATGTACTCCCATCTTTTAATCTGTGGATTGAATTTCCCGGCGAACCTCGTCATACTCCCTCTGGTGGAATTTGATTCAATTATTGGCATGGAATGGCTTTCCTTATATAGAGCCAATATAAATTGTCGGGAGAGGGAAATCACACTCCATATGGAGAATCGACCCCCGATTCTTTACAAGTGTCAGGAGGAAGATGAATCTCCTTTAGCTCCATCATCTCAAGCATGGATATTACTGCCTTATAAGAACACATAACTAGCTCAGATGATTGAGTCCATGGAAGAAACCATCCCTGAAGAAATGCCTATTGTGAGGTAATTCGCTGAAGTGTTTCCCGAGGAACTGTCTGGTATTTCTCCAAGAAGAGATGTTGAGTTCTCAATTGAACTTATACCAGGGGTGCTACCAATATCCAAGACTCCATATAGAATGCATGTTTTTGAGCTTGAAGATCTGAAGAAACAACTACAGGAGAATCTAGATAAAGGGTTTATATGCCCATGTGATTCACCATGGGGTGCACCAGTCCTCTTTGTCAAAAAGACGGATGGGTCAATGCAGATTTGCATCGATTATCGTGAACTTAACAAAATCACGATAAAGAACAAGTATCCTCTCCCAAGAATTGATGACTTGTTTGATCAGCTGTGTGGAGGATAATACATATCCAAGGTGGATTTGCGGTCGGGATATTATCATGTAAGGGTGAAGATGAAATATGTCACCAAGACTGCTTTTCGAAAAAGTTACGGGCACTATGAATTCATAGTAATGCCTTTCAGACTCACCAATATTCCAGCAATATTCATGGACATGATGAATAGAGTCTTTAGAGATTACTTTGACAAATTTGTGGTAGTCTTTATAAATGATAGTCTAATCTACTCCAAAACCAAGGAGGATCATGAGGAGCATTTAAAAACTGTACTAGAGACTTTGCGCAAGGAGAAGCTCTATGCAAAGTACAGAAAGTTTGAGTTCTGATTGTAGGAGGTCTCATTCTTGGGCCATATCATCACAAGCAATGGGATATCTGTGGACCCCTCCAAAACAGATGCAATTGAGGGATGGCCAAGGCCATCATCGGTGACAGATATCCGTAGCTTCTTGGGGTTAGCTGGATATTATCTAAGATTTGTGAGAAATTTTACATGATTATCCAACCCTCTTACCATGCTAAATAGAAAGGGAGTAAAGTTTTCTTGGAGTGATGAATGCGAACAATGCTTCAAAGAGTTGAAAATGAGGCTTATTACTGCACCCCTTATCACTTTACCCAAAAGTGGGGAACTTTTTGTGGTATTCAGTGATGCTTCAAAGAAGGGCATAGGATGTGTGCTGATGAAGAATGTCAAAGTGATATCCTATGCTTCAAGGCAGTTGAAAATCCATGAGTGAAACTATCCAACGCATGATCTGGAGATGGAGGCTATGATATTTGCCTTGAAAATCTGGCGACATTATCTCTATGGAGTGAAATGTGAGATATATACTGACCACAAGAGTCTTAAATATATATTCACACAGAAAGAGCGTAATATGCGCCAGAAGAAGATGGATATATCTCATCAAGGATTATGACTGTTCGATACATTACCCCCTGGGAAAGTGAATAAGGTGGAAGATGTCCTAAGTACAAAGGATCATGTGATTCTATCAATGATGAGAATTGAGAATGATCCAATCTTCTTAGACTTGATGAATATGGACATGGGAATCATAGAGAAGGGAACATCATCAATCCTTTCACAAATGATTGCTCAACCGAATCTTTTGGAAAGGTTAAAGGATTCTCAAAAGGATGATGTGGGAATTCAGGAAAAAGTGGAAGCTATCAAAAAGGGGAAATACTCAGAGTTTAATGATAATGAAGAAAGAATAGTGCGGTTTGGGAAAAGACTATGTGTTCCATCAATGTTTGAAGCTAAAGAAAGAACTTTTGGATGATGCACATAGTTCAAATTTCTCTATTCACCTAGGGAGCACAAAAATGTATCGAGATCTCCGAGAAAACCTTGGGTGGGATAATATGAAGAAGGAGATCACTGAATATACATCAAAGTGCCAGGTGTGTCAGCAAGTGAAGGAAGAAAGGCAGAAGTCTAAGGGGATGATGCAACCATTGCCTATACCAGAATGGAAATTGGAGAACATCACCATGGTCGTTGTCACCGGACTTCCAAGGACATCCAAAGGCAATAATGCAATCTGGGTTGTTTTGGATCGTCTAACAAAGACTGCACACTTCATTGCTATTCAGGAGGATTTATCATTTGATCTAATGGCACGAATATATATCAGGGAAGTGGTAAGGATGCATGGAGTACCACTATCTATTGCGTCTGAATGAGATCCAAGATTCACCTCTATGTTTTGGAAGAGTCTTCAACATGCTCTAAATACTGAACTGAACTTCAGTACGGCCTATCATCATCAAACTAATGGCCAATCCGAGTGGACTATCCAAACACTTGACGATATGTTGAGAGAATTCTCAATGGAATTTAAAGGAGGATGTGATCAACATCTTCCTCCGGTTGAGTTCTCTTATAATAACAGTTTCCACTCGAGCATCCAAATGGCACCATATGATGACCTTTATGGGAAAATGTGAAGAACACCGGCATGTTGGGATGATGTCAGTGAACGTATGATTCTTGGACTAGAAATGGTTGAAGAAATGCTGGAGAAGGTGAAAACCATTCAGCAGCATATCAAGGCAGCCCAGAGTCGATAGAACTGTTATGCAGATAATCATCGACGATACCTTGAGTTTAAAGTCAGAGACACTGTTTTTCTACGAATTTCTCTATGGACGAAGGTCATGAGGTTTGGAAAGAAAGGGAAGTTAAGTCCAAGGTACATCGGCCCCTTCAAGATTCTTAATCGTTTCGGGGCTGTGGACTATCGACTAAAACTTCCACCTACTATGGCCAAAGTACATGATGTCTTTAATGTATCCCTTTTAAGGAAGTACATACCAGACCCTTCACATGTACTCTCTTCTGAGGTGGAACAATTGGAAGATTATCTTTCTTATGAGGAGTAACCAGTGAAGATCTTAGATCATAGAGAAAAAGTTTTACGAAATAAGACAATGCCCCTCATCCAGGTGGTGTGGAGAAACCACAAGTCTGAAGAAGCGACATGGGAATCAGAGGAGAAGATGAAGCTGAGTTACCCACATCTTTTTTAGTGTGGGAAAAGGAAATATTTCGAGGGAGAAATTTCTTAAGGGAGAATATTGTAACGACCCAAAGTTTCATTAATGGAAAATCCCTCTTGATCCAGTTTAATGTTTCTTTATGGAAAATGTTTTTATAAGATGTCAACTTCTTTGGTTTTATGTTATGATTTTTGATCGTTGTTAATATAGTCGTTGAACAGTGATCACATGATTAATATAAATATAGGGCTTTAACACATCCATTTTTATTTAGAAAAAAGAAGTGATGGCCTCGTCCTGTAGAATTATTCCATACAAAGCCCATTTGTCAGAGCTCAGAAAAGAGGTGGCATCCTTGGGCTTCTCCCTTGACCATGCCCAAGCTGAGATTCACCATGTCAAGATCGAACGGGACCGTCTACGGGAAAAGTGGAAGTTGATAGAGATTACCACTCGAGCGATGTTATCCGAGCCACCCCAAGAGTCTGTCCCCATCGCAAACCTTACCCTCAGGTCTTATGCGGATGTTTTAAGGGGTTATGTAACAAATAAGTAGTACTATGTTCATGTACATTATTTTTTTATATAATAATGAATATAATTTCTAGTCATTTTTGATACATTGTAAATAATTTTTTATATTACAAATGGTGTTTTTAGTTTTTATTTAATTAAGAAATATATTTTATTAAATTAAGATATTCTTGTATTAAATAATATTTTAATAAAATAATAATAATTTTATTAAATTAATTTTTATTAAATATAAACGATCTTATAATTTTATGAATGCAATTAAAATTTTATATTAAGGTTTGAAAGCCATTTCTGTCAAAACCCGTGAGTTTTCGATAAATTTTGGTTTTTATTTTAAATTTGATAATTAACATGTTTTGAATTTTTTTTAGATAAAATAAATGTCATTTCAGGAATCAGGACGTCAAAATTATCCAACGGTGAATTTTTCATAATTTTCTGAGACAGTCAATTTTTTGGGTAAAAATTAAATACAGTTTAAATATATAATGTGTTTTATGACATCATAATGACCCAATAGTGATGTAATAAAGTACGATAATCTTTATGTTCGGCAAATATATGTTTTCCCATTAAAATAATGTGATTTTGGGTTTGTTTGACTTACTTTTCAAATCATTAGAGGACCCCTCAAGACATATTCAACACTTTGCCTTTTTAAATTAATTTCCATGGGAGTGTGACTCACCTCCACATAAGAAACCTTATTATTTTAAGAACTTCGGACCTGGGCCCTATAAAATATTATTTTCATTTTCCCTTTTCCAAATACCATGGGCAAAAACCATGGGATGGATTGTGGTTTGGATTAATTTAATGTAAGGGGACCCAAACCTAAATAAAAAATAATTTTCTCACCTTTCCTATATAAACCCACCCAAGCTCCCACTTCCTCCTCAATAAAATACCTTTTAGTTCGTCCAAACTCTGCCCTACTCTCTCTAGAATCCTCCCAAGGTTCCCCAAGCTCCTAAGATGCCTCTCACAAGCCTCTCTCTAGCCTTTGGAAGCACAATTCTATGTAAGGGTTTTTTCTTCCTTTCAAATGTTTTGTCAATTTTCTTTAAGTTGTATTTACCTTATAATTTCAATTATGAATGTTGGGGTATGGTTTAAAACCTCCCACATACTTCCCTCTTATTGTTTGAATTATGGGAGACCCCTTTATCTATCATTAAATGCCTCCCATGTACACCCATTACTATGCCGAAATTCTAAAAGGAACTTCTTTCTCTTCTTTTACATTCAAGAAAAACTTTTGTATCATGAATCTAAATTACATTTTAATTGTTGGGAAATGTATCTATATGACCTCATTACCTTCCATTACATGTAAATATGATGAGGAACCCCTTTCTCTCTCATCAACCTTTTTTATGAATTCTTATGTCACACCGTTACGCTCCCGAAATTGCACCGATTTTCTAAGCCAATGTCATTGTGTAGTGGATACCATGCCCATTTCTCCATCAAGGGTATTCACCTTTATGCACATTTACTTATTTATTGTAAATTATCATGAATATATTTTACATTCCTTTATCGTGGAATAAATGATTATGTTTTATGAATCCATGTTTTATGATCCATGTGGCACATTTATGCATGAAATGAAATGTTTAAGAAGGGTGCGCCCTTATAGCGCTCCAATGCATTGGGTAAAGTATAGTATCATGATACGTCATGTGCAATGAGTGTTGACTCATTCTAATTAAATTGCAATGAGGGTTCACTCATGATTTATGTGCAATGAGGATTTACTCATGCTCTATGTCCAATGACCCTTGGCTCATGCTAATTCCATGTTAAGTGTTGTTGCCACATTTCCATGTTATGATTATCATGCTTTATCATGACTTAATGTTCATGTTTCTTTTATTCTCTATTGATTATGCCTATTGTCTAACATGTATTTTACTCCTCATGTTATTCCATGTGTACTCCCTTACTGGGCTTTATAGCTCACCCTTTTCTTATGCATGTCCTCATGTTATCCCATGCAATGCTAAGTACGAAGGAATGTAGTGGTCATGAAAAGGATGTTTTAAATAAAGATGTTGTATTTCATTTTTTAAGTTTTTATGTAATGATCATAAGCCCCAAAGACACAAAACCTCTAGATCTTCTTTGTTGTATCAAGTGATGTTTTATGTAATAAATCATGTTTAAGTTGTAATAAAAAGAAGGGTTGTCATAATTCAGGATTCTAATGAGTGAAGAATTTAGTAAATGGGTATTCCATGTATTCATATATGGAAATTATATTCACAAAATCATCACCTCTCGGAGAAATATCCCTGAAGATATGATACATCCAATGTTTGTGCTTCATCCGTTGATGTGGCCTTGGATCTTTTCCAAGAGCCACCGCTATAAAATTTTTCACAATAGAGTGTGAGAAGATATTTAATACTAGATTCCACACAAATAAGTTGTACGAAGTTTTCAATCTATAATACCTATTTAAAAACCTTATAACCCACAATATACACAGGCTCTGCTGTAGAATCTGCATCCATATCCTGCTGTGATCTCTTCCAACTCATAAAAAGTCCATAAAAAGTGAATATTTTTCTCGTTTGTGAATTAATGCCATCTTTATTAGTTTGTAAACTAGAATGTTCATATCATATTATAAAGAGTTCTTCATATATATTATCAAATTGGAACCCATATATAGTATGTCATAGATACTTAAGGATAGTCTTTACTTCCATCCAATGGCAATCACCTTGATCAACCTGATATCATCATAGTACAATTAATTCATAGGCAAGATTTAACCATGTATATAGATTATAATACATGAAAACCCAAATCACTGATGTGTATGGGATCCTATTTTTTATTTCATTCCTCTGGCGTCAGAGGACACATTTTCATAAAAATATGAATTTTATGTGATGTTGTAAATAATAAACTAATTTATCATTCCATAATAAATATCATCAATTGCTAGTCAATGTATTTACATTGACATAGGGTGAGAAACATATTGGGTCTGTCATTATGGATCATTATCATAAAAATATAGGCAACCTCAAGCAAGTCATTCATATAGAATAATTTATTGAACCACACATTAATAAACGGTAGGATTTGAATTTCATTTTCAATGAGTAATATGTCACACACATATACTATTATGATAATGAATGAACTCCCACTAAACCATATATATAAAATTCAACCATTATAAAAACCAATTTCAATTATGGACTCATCAAAAAAAATATTCTATTACCTGGATTCTTTATTTAATCCAAAAATGGATCCTTAAAACTTGTATACATTGTTGGGATACATTCAATTCAAAAACCCTTTTGTTTGTGTGATATATACATCTTCATGAAGGTTCCCATAATGAAAGGATGTTTTGACATCAATTTTCAAAATATCATAATCATGGAAAGCCACAATGACAAGTAGAAATATGATAGATTTTAGTATTGCGACTCACGAAAAGGATTTATTATAGTTAATTAATAGACAATTTTTAAATACTTTGGCAACCATTCACACCTTATATACACATAACTATCCATCCATTTATAGTTTCTTCTTTAATACCCATTGTAACCAATAGGTTTTACATCTAATAGATTATCTACCCAAATCTATACATGTTTTTGTTTAATGGAATCCATTTCATAATTAATGTATTTTTTCACTTCACGAAATCAATAGAACTTTCTAATTCCCAACCTGTTAGAGGATCATTATTATAAATTAATAATTAGTCACCATCCCCATTTATTATAAAACCATAATGTTATAGTTTTATAAACACTCATATACTCTTACTTAGTAATTTGATATCCTGAACAATTTTTTCTTTCAAATAGATTATCATAATTTTTTCATGTTCCAACTCTTGTGTATTATGAGCATATAATTCATCAATGTCTATTTTTCTCACACTTTATATTTTAGAGATAGTAGTATATTCAATAAATACGTAATGTTGGTCAACCACAACCATTTTTTCCTGACGAATTATATAGGTAGAATCCTTTGGTTTCTTTGGGATTTATGGTTAAGATACACTTTGTTCATCAATGAGCATGATCATTACATGAATATATATTAAAAAATTATTTTTAACCCCACACATGTATGTTTGAAAAAAAGGATTCTTTCCATTCAATAATTTTTATGGTATATCATCTGTTTCTTTAGTTGGTACTTGTTTTAGTATGCATGATACTATTTGTAATGTTTAACCCCAAAATTATAATAGAAGAATCACATGAATCATCATTGATATAACCATATACAATAATGTGCAGTTCCTCCATTCACTTAGACCATTAAATTGATGAATATAGGAAGGCATGAGTTGAGATAAAAAAATTCTTGAAAATAATCGAGGATGTCTATATAACAATATTATTCAACAAATTATGAATGTTGTTTTATAATCTTCTTACCAAGATGGATCTCAAGATCAATATTATATTTATTGAAATTATTAAAAGAATCTAACTTATACATCATTATGTATACATATCCATATCAACTAAACCAATCAATTTATGTTATGATGTATGGGTACCGACCCATTTATTAAACATGAAATGGTCTACACACACCAGTATGAACTAATTCATTATGATAAATAGTCCATGCTTATTTCCCAATAAATGGGGCGTTTTTTAAAATTTTATTGTAGACATGCATGGAATACACCATGTTGTTTTAGATAAAAAAATATAAATATCCATTATGATGTAATTTATTCCATACATTTCATTTACATGACCTAAAGGGTGATTCCAAAGATTTTTATGGTGTGATTCGTGGGATATAACATCATTATTGATCTCCCTTATTAGGATCATGTAATCTATCACTGAAAGACCGATATTTTAATGTTCCATATCCTAAAAAATTAAATTTTCATAAA
This sequence comes from Viscum album, assembly GCA_963277665.1. NCBI lineage: Eukaryota > Viridiplantae > Streptophyta > Magnoliopsida > Santalales > Viscaceae > Viscum > Viscum album. The sequence goes on from OY728158.1 coordinate 330,672,888, forward strand.
ATAATAATCATTTATTAAAATATTTGAAAATGAATCCATAAATATCAATCCTTGATTGATAAATAACGTTTTTATTAAATTAATATTGATAATAACAACCATTTAAAACTACGATCATTTCAGTAAGTAATGCAAGGTTATATTTCCCATAGCTACAAATCAGATTTAGATCTATTGGGTGCTCAATGAAATACATAACTTTTGTCAATATTTCTAAATACACACGGTTCTTATAATTGAAAACATATGTGAGCAGTACAAGATGTATCTAAAAAACAATATTTAGAAATATATAGATTTTCCCCAACAAAAAATACACCTGAAGATTCCCCATGCTTCTTTGGATTGGTGCGGTTTTCTTCCAGTGTCCCTTCTTGCAATATGTGAAATAGAAAACATAATATTCCCATTCATTCTTTTTGATCTTCTTCTTTTTGGAAGGGTGTTAATATGATCCAGGATTAACGATATTTTCATCCCATTTATATTTTTTTACCATAAGGATAGAATGTTTTTCACCCATCATGTCCTTATCTATGTTGTGAATAAGAGTATGAATTCATGAAAGAGATATATCAAGGTTGTTCATGTTAAAATACATAATAAATTCAATGATTCTCTAAGAGAGTGATGCTAAAATGAGGTTGGTGCCTATTTATTTATGGAGTTTAAACACTACAATAACTATTAGCTAAATGTAGCAGATTATATTGACTACGTGAGGGCCAACATGCACACCCTCTCTATGATTGATCAATAGGAGAACCTTAGAAACCAGAAACTGGTCATATCAAGCTCTATCTCGGTAAAGACCACAAAGGGGATCAAGCATGCTATACACATCCTAATTTTCCTGATACTCCATTACTTTACTATAGATTGATGAAAATACAAAAAAATGAACATTGATAGAATCACTTAGATTTTTTTCATATAAATGGAAGTCTTCATCACTCGCCACATTAGTGAGTGGATCATGTATTGAGGATTATAGAATATATTATTTCCGTTGATAGACTAACCCAACCTAGAGGCATCTAAACCACTCATAGATGTTATTTCATAAAATGAGGTTATATTTCACCACTACTGATCGTAGGGATAGTGTACATGATAAAGGATTCATTTTAATCTAAAACTAAAAAGATAAGATTTTTGGTAATTTTCCTGATTACAAAATAAGTGAATGATAATAAATTAAATGTTTATTTATTTATTTAATAAATCTCCAATTATTTTTTCAAGTCTCAATATCCATCACCATTGAAATTATAATGTCTATTTTCTTTAACATTATTATGCCAAGGATCCCCATTACATTTCGTAGTGATATAAATTTTGTCCATGAAAACCATAACAATATAATTAGGTAGGCGGTTATTCCAACGGTGTACTTACAGCTCCCTGATACATTGAGAGGATTCCCATATCCTAGAATCCAGACATTTATTTCCTCAATATTTGACTATTTTATTTTTATTACACATATATTGGTCTTTAATCATAATGATATTTTAGTTAGGTAAAAAAAATCTCACGATAGCTCCATGATGAAATTATGTTTCCAAACATTGGCCATGTACTACAGTTAGATCCATGGATTCATTCAAAAACATGTAATGTAAGTCTTAGTCTAAATGTATAATTAAATAATGGATTTCAATTATTTATTCAAACATATTACCTCAATTTAACGTTTACATGTCTTGTTAATATTATGTGGATGTTACATAATTTATTAAACATGTTGGATAAATCATTTATGAATAATTAATTTATTTAATTTCTTTCATTACACATTAATTTATTAATTTATGTCATTACGACCTTACATTCATAAAATAAATAAAGGCATTTACTGAAATAAATAATTAGTTAAATGACCAATTCAGGAGATTTATCTAATGGTAGATTTAATAAGTTTACACATAATCAAGATTTTACCAAGGGAAAGTAACTCTTATTACCATTATTGGAATTTGTTACAGTATTCCAATAGTGAACATGTGTATCACCTAGGTTGTCATCATTATAATTCCATCTTGAACATCCTCGATGACCCTTGGGAAGATTCATTATTTACAAATATTTATTACTCACACATAGGTGAGAAGAAAGAAAGGATTGGTTAATGGGGATTATATAAATATCCTTAGATTCGTATGTCATAAATAATAGTGTAGGGAGGGATGAATCACATTTCATTATTTAATTTAATAATTAACTAACTGAAAACTCATGTAACAAATTAAATTAAAAAATATATAAAAAGGTATTGGTAAATATAATTAATGGTTATACATGAAATGAAAACACAAAAGAAAATGGTTAGGATTAATTTATATATTAACTATTTTATTATTTATGATATTTTCATTTGAATTGATTAATTATTTAATTTATTAAATAATTACATTTAATCTTTAATGATAATATAATATTATTAAGAGACACTCATCATTAATGAAACTCATGGAAAATAAAATGTAAAACATATAATAGAATATTAGTTTCACTAAATGAACTATGCCTTTAGTTTTTTTTAAAAACCATTTTTAAAATTCCAAAATTAAAATGGTGTTCCAATCAGTAAAATAATTTTTTAATGCTAAAATTTAGAAATTTCGTATAATTTTGATTTTATTCAATTAATGAGGACTATATGGAATTGAGATAAAGCTACACACCCTGAACCTTAGATTACAAATATCCATGTAACACGCTTGGGGCCTCAGCGTATTAACTAAGCCAGACTATCTAGTGTGTAAATACCAGCTACACACCATCTATCTCATTTCTGAGTTCTAGGATAGACTGGTAAAAACACATTGTGGATTAAATATAACATTAGTAATAAATTTATAATTTCTTATAGATTTAATGTGCACAGTTATATAATTTGTGCTCTAGCTGCACATCAGGTAACCATGTTTTACAAGCCATAGATCCGGAAATCCTTGATGGAATCTCCAATCATTTCAAATTTTTTCTAAAATACTAATGTAATATAAACATTGAACAATTATGATTGATATTTATATAACATGTTATCTCACATTTTATTAAATAACTAAGAACATGAATTGAAAATCTAACCAAAATTTTACATAGATCAACAATCAATTAAATAATTATAATTTTAAAACAAACCCATTTGATATCGTTAATGGTTTTAGGTGCAACTGAAGAGATATGAGGTTAGAAATATATTAAAATATCCTTTAATTAATTTTTCTTGAGAGAAAGAGAGGTGATCTTCTAAGAAAATCTTATAATTAATTTATCTAATATTTGAGGAAATAAATACATGGTCTTAAGATATTTCTTCATTAGTGAATGTTGATACTCCAAAAAGACAATTTTTGATTAACTTCACTACACTGTGAGGATCTATGTATATAATACATCTACATGTGATCCACATGTGCTCATATGATCTTTTAGAAACATTAGTTTATCATTATGGGCTAACATGGTGAGTCGAATGTATTTTTTTTCTTTTCATGATCAATCAATCTTCGGACATGATGTAATACCTCTTGCTTGACTGGTTCTTTAGAGGGAGATAGAAAGAGGTGTTGGGAGAGAATTAATTGTGCGTAATAATTCAATATTCTAAATTTTGGATTCTCTAAATAATTGAATTAATTGCCTTTTATATATTTTCAATTTTAGTTAAAATATTACATAACTCCATACTAACAATTAGATAAATTTTATTAACTTTAATAAATATAATTTTGTATAATAATAATTCTATAATTATTATTTTCTTGTGCATGCCAACATTAGAATTAAACAATATTATATAATAGTCGTGTTGATTAGTAATTTCACCAACCATGGTCTTGGTATGTTCAAACTGCTATATCATTTATTAATGAACCCAATAGATATTTTATTAATAAATAAATTTTTTATTCACAATCCCATGAATAACTATTTATCTAAATATTTAATAAATAAAATAAATATTATATCAAAAATTTGATGAGTAAATATTTATTTAATTTATACGATAAATATAACATGAATATATTAATTCCTCAGACTTCATAATACATTTTTACATTAATTAACTCAAATAGAACTTAATTTATTTTTATGGAAACACCTTTAGTGTGAATAATTAGGATTATTTCTCATTAGCATTAGGCAGGATGGCCTAAAGGTCAAGATAACTCTCTAGGAATGGGTCAAGGCACCCAATAAAAAGAACTCAATGTCACAACATCTACATCCACAAAAAAATTATTACTCAATAATATAATCCCTTTGTCACAATATCACATCAGAGAAGTTTCACATCCATGTCACCAACCTATATTCTAGATATAACATTATTTGAATATCTAAAATAAACACATCGTTAAACTATGACCATGGAATTAATTGTGATGGTTCTATTCAAATAAAAGGGATGAGATATCAACTTCTATAAATATGAAAGTTGAAAATCCTACCCTCACTTATTTATTAATGACATGTCACTCCAAACACACCCAACATATCCATCTTTCCATGATCATCTATCATCGTGGTCTACAAAATACTTCATAGTACATTAGATGTAACATGTATTAATAATATTCCAATATTATAATGACTGTCACACATGTTCGTATATAGGAATATACAATGACACCAAACCATGTGGAATTTCTACTGGTAGGTCTGTTCACATAATAATTTGTATTAGAGATTACCAAGTGAAAAATTAATGAGAAGAAGCCTCATCTTCTTATGATTAGTTTAACCTAACATCCAATGTTATAGGTTTCCAATCATAGTATGTTATACAACTGTAGAGAATTATTTGACAATATCTTCATAGTACATCAAGGATGTCTCCATCGTGGAGAAAAACTATGACCTTATCAATGAGTCGTATACTATTAGAAATAATTATCTTAGATTCATACAGAAAAAGCAATATATAATAATATTTTCTTATTAATATTCATAACGTTGAATATACAAGTAATTAAAGTACAAACAGTTGGTCTTAGAGAACCAACTCCAATAGGTAGTCCCCATGTACACACAAGCATTGTTATAATTTCAAAAAATTGGTTGGGAATAATTTAAATGTGATATTATTAATCCAAAACTATAATTATTTCATAAATATCATATAAATAACCTAAATATATTATTATATGTATCCATGATAGTAGGTGATGGAAAAAAAATTACATCGGTTTGCGGTGTCTTAGTCTTCCATTCTCACGATAAACGATTTCATTTATCATTTGATAGAAAAAGATACATATGTAGTTTAATACATTAATATCATAAAATCAACGAATTCAAGATATATGTATATTACTAGATCATTAAAATTAAAAAATATTTTAAGAAGGTAGAAGTACTAATAAAATGATAGCATATGATTATGAACTATACATCTTCTACAGAGAAAAAATTGGCCTATAAGAAATGGTGATGGAATTATTGAATGTATTTATGTATATATTTGATGATACAAAAGGATCATGGAGTGTTTATATGATAAGATAATACATGTCCTACTATAACTGAGGAAAGGAAGTCACTTGTTATCTAGAAGAAAATTTCCCAATGGAATCCAAAATGTTAAATTAATTCCCAAACATATTTATATAAAGTGACTGTATATTCTAGTATTGTGTATTATATGGTTTAAATATGACAATACCATAGAATTTTGAGGTTCTTTATTTCAAAACATCCCCTTATATTTGGGTTTAACCCCTAAGAAACCTGTTTCAACCATAACCGTTATAATTTATTTTCACTGTTTTTTACTATTTATAATGAATAAAAATTGTTGCTATTTTTTTCTTATATTAATTACGTTGATTACAAATATTTAATCCATTTTACCAAATTAAATTCATTGAATTAAAATATTTTACTTTATAATTAAACCCATTTACACAATAAAAATGAGGTTTTCAAAAGTAAATGTTTTCATACGTATAAATGGGTTTGGATAAGAATTGAACTTATAATTGGTTCCAATGACCTTAATTGGATTAACAATAATATTCTTTAACAAATTTTAATTTTCATAACATAAGAATATAAAATTGATAATTATTAATTCAGTAGTCAAAAGTGGTAGCTTTCAAGTAAAATCAAAATTTATCACGATTCATTGAAAATTTATTCATTTCATAAAAATATAGAAAATTAACAGTAAGATAATTTTAAAATTTGGATTTTAAAAATAAAATTTATTTTCGAATATAATGTTTTGAAAATTTTTAATATATAGTTTTAAAAAAAATATAATCAATGTGACAAAATCATTTGTTAGAATAATACATTTTATAAAGATAAAACTAGATTTATTGCTACACCATACATACGAAAAATATTATAATAATGGAAAACCATTTAATTGAATATTTAATATTTAAATTTAATTAATTTAATTTATAAAAATTGAATATTTTTATTTATTATAATAATAACAATTTGTGTGCATAAAATCAGTTTTTTTAAATATCATTATTTTACCTTAAATCATTTTTATTTTTATTTATAATCAATGGATACAAAATGATTTTATTTTTTACATGTATAAATCATATATTTTTCATTATTTAGTTATATATATTCAAAAAATCCAATTTTACCCTTATATTATAATGGTTAGTATTAAAAAAATATTAATGGTATATTGAGGTTCTATAAAACTTGGTTCCTTGTGTAATCAAAGCTATTAAATATATTAAATTTATCTAAAATATATATTTCATAAAATATTAGGTTTTAATTGTAATTATTATCATAAAAATACTATGTAGTATAATAATAAAAAAGAAAATAAAAAATAAATTTTTATTGTGATTTAAGGCACAAATATCACCTAGTCCATTCGACCAATGCTTTCTTTTACGAGTTTGGTTGTTTTTACTAAATAAGACTTTCAATTTTGGACGTTGAGAACCATGTGATGGTTGGAGAAACCTTAAAAAATAATTTCAAATGGCATTTAGTTTATTTTATTATGAACCACAGAAACACATCTTAGTATGACAAGATGAAACTCCAATGTAAATGATATATTAAAAATTGAATATATGTTCAGATCACAGATTCATATACAACTAATATAGGATTAGAACATTATATTAATATAAGAATGAATTATATGTACATTAGTTATAATGAAAATATGGGACAATTTATTAAAAGAATATGAAGAACAATATTTTTACAAATTACTTCTTTACTGTCGGTCAAAATACACAGTGGACATTTCCAACATGTCTATCTCAAAAATGATGCCCCAAAAATGTATTCGATGAAATTTAGTATATTATAAAAAATACGGTATAGTATAAGTAGGTGAATTAATTTTATAATGTCATAATATAATTTTAGAGAGATTCAACTTATAGAAAATCATAGAAATATAGTGTGGGTGAAAAATATTTGACTCAATATTTAATAATATTGAAGATAATATCCTTTGATAATATATTCGAAATCTAATTTTATCCTGGAAATAAATATCCATAAATTTTTCTACATAAATCACGATATTCAATAAATTTATGATGTTTGAAATTTGAATTTAAAATATGAATATTTAAAATAATAACGATTTAATACATTGTAGAAGAGGATTTGAAATGGTCTTTAAATGACATTTAATGAGATATTGACTCAAGAGAAACAATATTATAAATCTCAAAACATATCCAATATTGATATCCAGTAGAGGATTGATTCAAAATATGGGTTCTATGTGTATGAGATCTTCAGAATTATTGATCAAAACGTATGGCTGATTCGAAAAATATCGTTAACTAACATATTTTTTGTACACATAAAGTATTTTTCATCACAATATTTAGTTTCCAAATTATAAGGTTTCCTTAAAACTTAATTTTTAAAATGTAATGTTACTTATCAAAATTCACCTTCGGAAATCTAAAATTCACCTTAAATGCATTTTTATGAATAGTGATTCCAAAAGTATTTATAATTTAATGAATATTAAGAAAATATTACATTATAAATAGTACAACTAATATAATTATATAAATATAGGAAATGATAATATATATTCCAAAAAAAATAATCTTGAAATTATCTTAAAAAATCATTACTATAACATTTAAGGGTGTTTGTGAGCATCAATATCAATGAGAAATGAAGGAAATTTTTTATTCATTATTTGTATTCCAAAAAATATGCACCTTTTATTAAAAAATGATTATATATTTAATAATAATTTTTGATTTCATTATTATGAAAAAACAGAGATTAATTAATAAAATAAATAGATATTTACAAATAAAATATAGAAATTTTTTGTTTGAATAGATTTCTCCCCTTTTTTTCAATGAAAATGTAAGAATAAATAGTTTAAATAAAAATAAAAGTAGCAAATATTTATTTATAAATGTTATGATAGAAAAAATGAATTCATTTTGAAGAGGTATTGGCTCCTAAGCCAAAAATCATATTAAATGAAAAATAATCGTCAAATGAAATCGTGTAAAGATTTTATTTTTATTAAACTTCCAAGATTATATGAAATTTTGGCCCATGGTTTTAACAATATCAGTGGTAGTATGAGATTAAGGTTTAGTTTTAGGCTTATCAGAAGAATATTATATTATTAGAGAATGTATAATAGTATTATGTACAACTTTTAACTCCAATATCAACTTATTGAAATTATGATTAATTGTTTCACTACATTCCATCATTAAAAACCATTACCCCATGAATAAATTCAATGCTACCATGTGATTCACTTTCAAAATTTTTGGAATAGACTTTGAAGAATAAAAATATTTTTCTGATCATTTCAACTAGATAGTTAACCAAAAATCAAAAACCATACTCAGTAGAAGTCAAATTCATAATTATATGTTTCTAAATTACTAGTATAATGTGAAAAGGCACTCAATCACATTATAACCTCTAAATTATTTCAATAATGGCCACAAGATCTTCTGAACAAAATTATATTCATTATACAATACCTCCAGAACCTACTGAACTAGATATAGAAAATCTATATTTAATTGAACATGTTGGGATTAAATAAATGGGACTAGCTGAGACCTTTTTCAGATTACCAAAACCTCAATTAGAAAAACCATTATTTATGATATATCTATCATTACAAACTATACCCCTTTGAAAATAATAACAAAACATTCTCTGGTAATTAAATTTCACTCAATATTTGATATTGATCAAGGGGAGAACCAAACTTTGTTATGTAAAAAAGAAATATTTTTCAACACATCAAAAGAATTTTCAAAATTCTCAAGATCTGCATGAGTATTTATAGCTTCATCCTTTAACTGATTGATCATTGAAAGAAAACCCAGAGATAAATATTATGTATCATCATCAAAATTCAACACATCATAAACATATTATGAAATTTTATCATAAATCAGATACTTATCTATGAATCCATGAACCTAAAGTGATTGACATACAACTCTTCAACTACAGGAGAAGATAACTCACTCTAAATGTTTGTAGCTTCACCAGCTTTCTTCAATGATAATTTATAGGGAACATTAAACAAATTAATATGACTGATCCCAAAAATGTAACACCCCATGATTTTACAGTATGAATCTTCTTAAATAAATACAATTTCATTGATATCTTATGCAATAAAAACATGGAGTTGTTGTTAAGCTAAATAAATCAACGAGTTGTCTTGCGTTACACACAAGGCCATGTTTTACCAAATAAAAATATATTTTTATATTATTTGTATTTATAGCCTAAAATTATGTTGGTGGTCAAGAATAGTTTTAACTAACTGTTAAATATATATGGTTGAATTAATTGGTTAAAAATTAGTTAGATATGAATATATGAACAAACTAAATATATATGAAATGTTTTTATAAAGATCTATTTTAATGCTCACAAAGTCATTTTATCCAAATAAAATAAATTAATTACTAATAAAAAATTATATTAATGAAATATATATGATATATTTAAAATATGATATTTTTTATATTCATTTCATATATTTTGTAGGAAAAATATAAGATCATACCCAATATTACACAGAAAAACCAATATATTTATAAAAGAAGTTTCACCTCTTTTTAATGGCACAACAATTTTAGAACAGAATTTTTGAAATTTTTTAAATTTCATTTTTCAAATTAGACTTCCTTTTTTAATATCAGATATCAAAATTATCATAGGGTGTCCTTTTGGTATTTTTCTGGGAAGTTTCATTTTTTGATGAATAGTGAAAAATACTGCATTTTTTAAATAGATTTTTGATTGAATAGTTTTTGTATTTTAAAATTATTTTCAAAGTCATAATAGATGAATAATACAAATATATTAATCCAATTTAGGATCTTGGAGTTATTTTTATTTTGAAATTAGATATAATAAATTTTTTGAAATTTGGAACATTTTCCTATACTCGCCTTCTCGCAACATTTATGAGATTAGTTTTAAACATAACTTATCATCTTTGGTGAATTTATTTTGGAAAAAATACATAAATGTTTGTAATAAATAATATATTTAATTTTTAATAATATAATTTTAATTTTTTTGATATTATGAATAGTTTCTTTAGTAAATATTTATCTACCACGATTACAGAAAAATTAAGTAATTAATGGTAAAAAAATATTATAATATTATAAAATTACAATAAAAATTGTCCCAAATTCATTGGATATGTGGGTTTGACCCAAATAACCATAATATGAAATTATAATCTTTTTTAACCCAATGGTTATGAATATTATATTAATAATATTTTATTTAAAGATAAGTAAAAAATATCATACTCATTTTTTATCAAGTATTGCATTTTTAATACTTGATTATACAAGAAAAAAGTTGATATATAAATATTCTATTTAAATGTAATAAATTTAAATTCATCAAGATACTTTATTTTAAATTTTTAGATAATAAATAATTTAATTAAATACATTTATAATAATAATGTATTAACAATATTATTAATAGAAATATAAAATGATTGATATTAAAAAAACTAAAATAAATATGATTTAATACAATTATAAAAAATGAATTTTAATGATAAATTTAACATTTGATTGATATATTAGATGTTTTTTCATGTAATGATGTATTAGAATATTTTTAAAAATAAAAATATTTAATAGTATCAAAATTGACAGAAATGATTTTTTTAAATAAATAATAATTTAATAAAAGTTATACAATTTATAAAAATAGTTAAGTTAGTAAAATTGATATAATAAGGGTATATATATCATTAATGATCAATTTGGGGTTCTTTTTAAATTTCATATAAATATAGAAATCTAAAATTGTATGATGTCCAAGTTGTCACGAAAAGAGTTAACGAGTAAAACTAAGGATCAAAGTCATAAGATAAGATCAATTTTATGTTATAAATGTTACATCCTTAATATTTATAGAATAATTCAATTTCATATCTATTAATATTTTCGAATTTCATATTAATTTTAGTTTAAAGAGAACACTATGTATGATATCGTACCCAACATGTATGAATAGATATCTCCAAAATCTTATATCTCACACAATATTCTGTTATAACGAAATATAACAAAATATTATAATTATTTTTTTCAAATAGTTGTAAATGCCAAACTGTTGTATTGGTGTGACTGAAGATAATGAACTATATTATTATTTTATATATTTTCTAAATGTTTTTACATATATTCAATGAATTGTAGACGCTTAAAATTAGAATAAATCAAATTTTAAGCATAAAATACTCTAATCTTTCTAAAAATACATTTTAACACCTTTTGATGGTGAACCCTTTTTAAAAATAGTTTTTGTAACATTTATATCTTATATTTGATAAATTAATCTCCTTCTTTAGAATTCAGACATAAAATATTTCTACAAATGAATTTTTCATAATTTTCTGATAAAATAGATATTTTTTTGAATAGTGAAAAATGCAACATTATAATTCAAAAATACCTCTCAATATAATTTATTTATATTGTTAGATTTTCCTTTTAATTTTTTTAAAGTGTAACTGGATTACTTAGTTATCCTGTAATTCAATAATGGTCATTGGATTTAATTTCACATTTAAGTTGGACATAAACACATTTCAATCTTTTGATAGTTTTAACATCTTAAATACCCATTTTATTATTTTGTCAACAATAATTATTTTTAAATTAATTTATACAAATTCAATTTATTGAATTTTTAAAGGTGGATTTCGTATTTGGAATCATAACATCCAAATTATATAAATAGGTGCCTTTAATTTTTGGACATTATAAATATTAATTTCAGAAATTGTTGTTATTTACCATTTTTAAATTGTAAATTAGATAAATAAGGGTAAAAAATAAAATTATAATAATATAAAAGTACCTTTACATGTGTCCAAATCCAATTGGATGAGATATTTCTGACCATGATCATCCATGGATATAATTTAGGACCCCATGGGACCACTTGGGTGTGATAATGACCTTTTTTAATATTTAATTTAATGAATGAGAAATATAACACAAACAATAATATCCAAAGTAATTTTTATAATTATGTTTATATTAGTGACCTTTTTAACAATATATAGTCATTCTAATGATGAATGTATTTTATACATCATTGTATTTTATTTATAAATTAATACATTAAATAAAAAAGATATTTTTGAAACAATGATGATGCAACAATTACCTTATTAATGAAATATTCAAATAAATGATATTGTAAATATTAAAAGAAATTAAATTTTAAAATTTGGACTTGGTTGAATAATTTTTTGGATGTAATTGTAATTATAGGGATCATTAATTCCTTTGATTTATATGAATCATGTTGTTATGAATTTAAGAATAATCCACTTCTAAATAGTTTAAAAATTGACACAAATGGAGTTTTTAAAACAAATAATATTTTATTAAATTATATGATAGTCCTACAAATCTATTATTCGAAAAAGTTTAATTATATAATGTTAAAAATATCATTAATGATCCAATTATTTTTCTCTTTTCATTTTATTGTACCTATAATAACCTTATGTTATGAAAATATAAGAAGTTGTGATAAGAGTTAATGTTTTTAAATAAGGGTTAAAGATAAAAGATAAGGTTAATTTTGTGACCTAAAAATTTTTAAAACCTATACGTTGAGAGGATTTATAACAATCCTCATATAATCCTCTAAATGTATCACTTTTCAAATATTATAAATAAAAAATCAATTTATATTAAAATAATATTTCAAGACTTTCTTAATGTGCCCCTCTTCACTCTTATAAGAGGACACCATATCTACCAACATACAAACACACCTCAAGCCCCTTGGATCATCTATATACAGATAAAATAATATATCAAAATCCACAAATTTCTCTAAAAATCCTTAACATAGACATAAAAACATTAAAGATTCCTTTTGGCTAAAATCAAAAATAAGTTTTCTGATTTAGAGGTAACATCTTCTCTTAAACTCCATTCTTTAATTTTACTATTACAACCCCCAAAACAATATTTAGTATATTATTTAATAATAAAAACCATATTATTAATATATATGAAGTGTATATGCTAATGGTTTGACATACACTTACACATCCCTCCATATATTGGATGTAGAACATACTGTTTCTATGTACATCAAACTACTTCCTCACAAAACGATCATTGTTAAATTTATTTTCTACAACCAATCATGTTAGAAATTGTTAAGGAACTATATTTATATATGATATATATTTTATTTATATTGTCTCTATTATTCTGTAATTTTGGTTTGCAACATACCTTTATGATTTCAATAATGTGTAAATATGATAGTTTTATTTGAGGAAGTGGGGATGAATTCCCCCTCAAAGTTATATGACTCATTCTTTCCATACATGGAATGTATACAAATGTAGTTAATTAATTTATGTAACATTTAAATCATATATATTATTCTATAATTATAATTTACCTATGTATCTCTTACATTTTATATCATTAATTTGACAAAAAATGAATGTGGCGTTCATTCAAACATATGACCAACCGTCTCACTAAACGGTGCATTTCATTTCGTATATCCAAGTTTTTGGACTATTATAAATACAAATATATTAGATATATATGTTATTAAAATCATTAATAATATTTTTGAGATAATGGAATAATGACCACATGGATAATTTTCCTCAAAAAATTTTCATTTTTGACTCAAATATCAAACATCGACAAGATGTCCAATATGAACTCAAAAAATTAAATATTTTCAATGAAATGGAAATAATATATATAAAACGAATAATACAAATTGAAAAAGTTCTTAAGAAACAATATATTAACTTAAATTTTTTGTTCATAAAATTAAAGAATGAACGAGACAAGTCATACTTATGGTTTGAGACTTTGTCTCAATCTCATTTCATTATGGCATTGCTTTATAATATGCACTATTATTCTATTATAGGGGGTATATACAGCCAATATGAAAATTAAAATCCAAATTTTATCTAAAATAATTTTATTTATTAAATAATTGACATTAATATTTAAATGTTCAAATTAGTATGGGACACCTTGAACATTTAATGATTTAATTATCAAATCTTATCATACCTTATATTAGAGTAAATATTTATTTATTTGGGTATAAACTGAATATACTGGATATTTTTTGTCAATATTGAATTTAATTCAATGTTTTCAAAAGGAATATTTTTATAGAAAGCATTTTAATTTCTTTAAAAAATGAGAAAAGGAAGGTTTTTTCTTATACGACTATAATGACTAGTCCACCTCAAAAACAGTTTTATGATATTTGGAATACTCTATATGCCTTAATGACTTTTGAAATTAAAAAAAATCCTTACTCTTTTATTTGGTTATTTTTTAATTGAGAATGGGTCCCTAAATGAAAATGTTTTTTTATACATAATGTTTTTCATATGGGATTAGAAGAAGATTTTAAAATAAGGTTTTTGTATTAAAACTGTTTTTTTCATGAATTGGAACAGGAGAATTATATGAAAATGATGAGTCTAATATTGCTTATACGAGTGATTAATCTATTTTATAGCTCGCATGAGATAAATATATAGCCTATACGAAGGGTTGATCCCCATTATAGCTCAAGGGTGAGCCTGACATAGCTTATACGATGGGTCGAACCACATTATAGCTCATAGGTGAACCTGATATAGCTTTTACAATGGGTGATACCAATTATAGATATTTAATTTGGAAGTCAACCATATGGTTATTCCGACTATATTATTTTTGAAATGTTATTATGTATATGATGCTCTAAGTCACCTATATAAGTTTTTATTTCTAGCTATGGTTTTAGTCTTTTTCATTGAGGAAAAAATATGAGGGTTATTCACCAGAAAATGTTTTGTTTCTTCCACAAAATGTATATTTAATGGGTTATTATATTTTAACTAGAATAAATATTTTTATTCATTTTGATGTCCCTTACCATGATTTTTATGCTCCTATAATGTTTTTAATTATTTTCATCAGATTTAAGGGAGAATAAACTCAATGATGTAATCATGGAAAAGTTTTGATGATTAAACATTAAAAAATCCATGTTTCTTTCTAAAAAATATATTATGGACGAAAACAATGTTATTGGATGTTTCCACTTTTAAGTTTTATGTTATTGTAAAATAATATTTTTGAACTAATTCTGTAAAGAACTATACCTGAAATGATTCATAATGTATATTATTGACTTAACACAAGATTATGTAATGATTAAGGTTGGGGTCACATAACTGTAATTAGATGTTAGTGTAGATAAATTTAGAGGGTAGGATGCTGTTGATTTATTTTATTTAGAGGATTTTACTGTATGGTTAATTTGAAGTTTTGTATCATTTTAAGATTAAATTATTTATTTATAAAAACTATATCTATTCAGATTGGTTTTCTGTAGTGGAAATTGGAAAGGTATAATGTGATGGAATCATGAAGAAAAAAAACATTCAAATGAATAACATGTGGTGTTGAGAATAGGAAGAGAAAAGTATGTTGCAGTTATTGAGTAGTTGAATATGGATATAAATTGAAGTGGTATGCATGCATGGGAATATCCTGATCAACCAGAGAAGATTTGTGATCAGAGGAACTTCTTATGAGGTAAAATACACATTAACTCAATGGATCTTCTAACCCATAGGAATTTAAATGACGGATCAATAACCTAGGGAAGATATTTGATGAATTAGTATGTACAGAATGTCAAAAGGCAACTGTTTAAAAATATCATTTTGTAGATGATGCAGATCGAATATGGTCATTAGTTAAGAATACTACAGATAAAAATGATCTTGATTCAATGTAATGGGGAGAATTTAAAGACATTTCCCCTGAGAAATATTTCCCTAAGGTTTTTTTCCATGGCATAGAGAAATAATTCTTGGAATTAAAAAAAGGATGATGATTCAGTCTCCGCATATGATGCAAACTTTACAACATTGTCTATTTATGTTCTGGATTTTGTTTGAGATATTGAATGTAAAATTAATATATTTTAATAAGGATTGAAAGTTGGGCTACAAGGATCTTCGGCCTACCACGAATTTAAACTTTATGAAAAAGTGGATTGTTGTGCTGAGAAATATGAAATGCAGGTTTCTGACACTTATGTTCCATGGGATGATTAGAATAAGAAATACTAGACTTTATAGGGAATAGGGATGAAACAAACTAATAATTATGGAGGTATGCCTAAAACATTTTCCAAGTGTGGTAAAATAAATTTTGGGTAATGCATGTTTGGATATGGAAATAGTTACATGTGTGGTAAGTTTGGTCACAAGGGTTGTGACTACAAAAAATTGTCATGATCAGTACAATAATGAGTTAAAAGATACCCATTCTACAATAAGATTATTTATCATTAATGAGTTAAGATATTATGAAAATATGTTTCTGAATATAATTTCATAGGGATGAAATCAGTATGATCAGAAATATAAATGTTTGGGAGAATCTATTTCTAATACTACAGTTGATGTTGAGATAATCTTTGCAGAGATAAATGTTCAACACGGTTTGGTATTTTTCAAAGGATATCCATAATTTCATGTTTTTAGATAGAAATTCTGAGGTTTTAGGAGATGTGATAATAACTTATTAAGGACCTTTGTTTTTTGATGTTGTGTTTATGTGTGTGTTTTTTTAAAGTGGAGGTACACCTTTACTTTTGGACCCCAGTTTTTAGATTTTGACATCCTTTATGGTATGTGTGATCTTTTAAACTTATTGTTTTTCTTATGGATGTACATAATATACTAGGAATATTATAAGGATGAAATTGTGCTTATAAAATAGAAGTAGATCAAGTAATTATGATCCCTTATGTTCTTATTATAGGAAGTAATTAATTCCACAACACTATAATAAATATCATAAAAAAAATTATTCATTTACATTTCGCTTTGGTATGTTGTCCCATCACATAATTTTGGTTTTTAATAGATAAACATCAAATGAAAATGTTTTCTATCACTCTCTATTAGTCTTTGAGAGTTAGTTTTGTCATCTAGGTCCATGTATTACTATAGAGAACACTAGAATATGATATCTTAAGTGACCATTGTACTTCATTATCATAATTTTGATGTGAATGTTTTTTTATTCTTTTTAGAATTTGAAATTTTCAATGAGTTTTCTGATCCCATTTTCAAAATTACGCGGACTCAATTTCCAAAAGGGGGAATGATATAAAATCACAGGTATTTATAGATTTATAAATTTTCATATCTATTTTTTGAATTTAATATTAATTTTAGATTAAAGGGGAAACTATGTATGATAGCACACCCAACATGCAATAATGACTTTCTCTAAAAAATTACATCAAACACAACACTGTGTTTTACCGAAAAAATACCACAATAATATTATCATTTTAAATAATAGTTCATTACTTTTCCATTTTATTGGATATAATGACGAGAATTATATATATTATGATATTACAGATTTTTTAATTTTTTTTACATTTATTCGATGAATTTTAAATGCTTAAAATGAGAGTAAATCCAATTTTAAGCACAAAATACAATAATAAATTTAAAAACAATTACCACCTTTTGAAAGAATATATTTTTTTAAAATACTTTTGGTCACTTTTCTATAATATATTTGAAAATATAAACTCTTTCTCTAGATTTGTGATATCAGAATTTACTTGGGATGATAGTTTGGTATTTTTTGATTAAACTCCACGTTTGTATGAATAGTGAAACATACTACATTTTAATTCAAAAATTCCTTAATATCTAATTTGTTAATATAGTAAGATTTCCAATTTAATTTGTTTTAAAGTTTAATGAGATTATTGTTTATAGTCAAATTCTATTATGGACATTTGAAGTAATTTCACTTTAAAATTGGACATAAAAACATGTCAATATTTTGATTGTTTTTACTTCTTAAAAACCAGTTTCTTGGTTTAAAAACAAGAATTAAATTTAAATTTATATTTAAAAATTATATTTTTGAATTGGAAAAATTGGATTCCAAATATATAATAATATCTTACAAATTTTTTAAATAGTTACATATTTTTTTACGTTATGAATAGTAAATTCATTAATTTTTGATTAATTTCCTTGGATAAGGATTAAATCAGGTAAATAATAATAAATAAATAATATTATAAAAATATAAAACTACCCTAACATGTGACATAATACTATTTGATGAAATATTTACGACCATGAGCATCCTTGGGTGTAATTTAGAACCCCATGGGGCCAGTTGGTTGGGACAATGACATTTTATAATATTAAATTTAATGAAAAAGGAAATATAACATAAACATGTATCTCATAACTAAAAACACTATAATTTGGTTTATATTAATGATCTCTTCATCATTAAATAGTCTTTATAAATATCAAAATATTTCCTACATCTTGGTATAAAATTTATATTTTTTAGACATTAAATATATAAATATACTTATGACCGAATGATGATGTATGATGACCTTATAAATAAAATATTCAAATAAATGTAATTTGATCATTTTTATTCCACCAACAATTTTTTTTGGATTACATTGGCATGTAAGGGATTATTTAATTTTATGGGTTTGAAGGAAACATGTTTTTATAACGTTAATAAAAATCAATTTCTTAAATAGTTTCAAAATTGACATAAATGAGTTTTTTTAAAAAATATTTTATTAAATGACGTAATAGTCCAAAAAATATAATATTTTACCAACTCAAATATATAATGTTAAAAATTTCATTAATGGTCCACTTTTATTTATTGTGTAATTTTATAGTATCTATAGTATTCATATATCATTAAAATATAATAACACATGGTAATAGTTAATGTTTTTAACTAAGGGTTAATGTTAAATGAAAAGGATACTATTGTTACCTAAACTTATCTCAAACCTATTGGACAAGTGGAATGAGATCCATACTCATATTATCATTGAATTGAATCACTTTATATCTATTATAATTCGATAATAAATGTATAATAAAATAATATTTCATGACATTTCTGAAGTCCCACTTCCCCCTTTTATAAAAGGCTACCACCTCTACCAATATAATCACACATCTCAAGCCCCTTGGTTTGTCCAAAATCTATTCAAATAAACTCATATAATCCCTACCTTCTCCTAGAATCCTTAAAATTGGATAAAGTAATTCGATAAAATCTTTTGACTAAAATAAAAAGGATTTACCTGATTTATAGGGAACATATTACATCATTCTCCATTCAATTATTTTCCCAATCCAACGCCCGAAATATCTATATTATAATATATTATAAAAAAATAATTCTAAATATACTAGGAACTTTTTATACACCAATTTTGACCTACAATTACACACACCTCCATCAAATAGATATAGAACATATTGTTTCTCTGTACAACGAACTACTACCTCATGAAAGGATAGTTGACCAATTTTATCCTACCACCTATCATGGTGGAAATTATAGTGGAAATATAATTATATATGATTTATAAATTATATTAATATAGTCTATATACTTCTAAAATTTTTATTTACAACATACCATTGTGATATCCATAATGTGTAAATATGATAATATCTTTTGGGGAAGTGTAGAATATCTCCCCCTCAAAGTGATATGAATCAATAATGACATACATTGAATGTATAAAAGATAGTTTTATTGAGATTATGTAAAATTTATAAAATTTATATTATACGTTAATTATAATATACCTAGGTATCTTTTATTTTTATTCATTTCATATGACAATTAAATGAAAGTAGTGTTTTTGCATACATACGGCCTACCGTCCCCATGAACAGTGAATTTCATTTATTATCTCAAAATGCTAGGGGCTATTATAAATTTATATATAATGGATATATATTATATTTAAAAAAATTATAATATTCTGATGATAATGGACTTATGAAAACATGGATAAAATTAATCAAAACAAGTTCATTTTTTACTCAAATACTGAACATCAATAAAACGTCCGATATGAAGTCAAATAATAATCTAATTTATATAACATGGTAATAAGTAATATAAAATGAATAATAACCCTTGAAAATGTTTTAAAAAAGTATAAATCAACCACCTTTTTATTCATGAAATTAAATAACGAATGAGACAAGTCGGACTCATGGTTAGTGACTTCATCCTAATCTCATTTCATTGAGTTATTTATTGATAATATGTACCTTTATTCATTTATAAGGTTTATAAATAAACAAAATGAAATTTCATATCCATATTTTATCTATAGTAATGTTATTATTTATATCATGTTGATTAATATTAAAATGTTCAATGTTTTATGGGAAACCTTGATCATTTAATTATTTAATTATCAAATTATTTTCTTCATAATATTATATTACCTATATATATATCGTTATTAAAGGAAAATATATGAAAAATTATGTCAATCATGAATTTGATTAAATTTTTTCAAAAACAAACAATTTATTTGAATCATTTTACATTATTTACAAAATAAAAAACATAATGTTTTTTTGTATATGGGAACAATGACTTCTCCACTATTGTAACTGTTATTTTGATATTTGGCATCATTTATAATAATCAATGTATTGTAAAATGAAAAAAAATCCCTTATTTCATTTATTCTGGTATCATTATTTTGAAATAGGGTTCTTAATTGAAAATGTATTTTTTATACTGATTTTTTTCACATGATATTAGTTAAATAAAACCAAAATTGTTTTTATGATGATCATTTTTTATTCCTGAAATGGTAAATGGGTATTATATGAAATGGGTAATCTTGATATAGTTTATAATAATGGTCGATCCACATTAAAAATATCAGTTGAGCTCGATATATCTTATCTAAAGGGTTGATCCCCATTATGGCTAACATTTTAGCCCAATAAAGATTATTCAAAGGGTTGATCCACATTATTTATTCCAGGTGAGCCTGATATTGCTTATACAATTGGTGATCCCCATTATAGATCTCCAATTTGGAATTCAAGCATATGGGTGTTCTAATTAGAAGATGATTGAAAGGGTTTTATGTATATGATTATCGAAGTCACCTAAAATAATTTTAATTGTTTTCTATTGGTTTTAATGTTTTTATTAAGAAAACAATATGATTGTAATTCCTATGAAAATGATTTGTTTCATCCTCTATACTAAAAATTATTGGGTTATAACGTTTTAACTATACTAAGGGGTTTTTATTATTTTTTGTCTCTTATTGAGATTTTTTTGATCATCCCATGTTTTTAAATGTTAACAATTTATTTAAAGTAAAATAGAGTAAATTATGGAATTAAGGAGAATATAGGATGATAAAACATGTTAATAAACCATGTATATTTCTGAATGATTTTATGTTATGGATGAAACGAATTCTATTTTATGTTTCTATATTTTATTTCTATGTTTTTCTTATTTAATAGTTATGGCATAATTCTCTAAACCTATAAAACTGAAAATATCTCAATGAGAATTATTGACTTAACAAAATATTATATAATGATTAATGATAGGGCCTTATAATAAATATGTTTAAATATCCATAGTTAAGATTAATTCAACCAATAATAATATTATATTTTAAATAACTCAATTATTAGCCATTTATAATTAATAACTAATATATATTAATTTAATATTTTGAGAGTTTCCTAAATTTCCCCTCACTAGAATTATAAAAGGAAACCTACTCCCTCACATCCTTACACCACACTGAGCCTTATTTCTCACCAAAAACTTCTTATTTCCATTATAAAATTACATAAAAACATCATAGTTTTATTTTTATTTTAAAAACAACAATTCTATTGTCCCTAATAGGATATCCAAAGGAGGTTCTCCTATGAAGAGTTAATTGTCTTTACCGACTTCTTCAATATTATTTATTCTTCTAAATCCATGTAATTTGTTGTTTCAAATATAAAATAATAACTCTCTTATCATCTATATTTTAATAATTTAATTATTATTAGTGAATAATATTCCTCCTTTTATCCTTCCTATGAAAAACAATATCACCACGTGTCAATATGAATGACATACCATCTCCACGATGTGGTGTGATTTGTTTTTCATCACAATATTATTTTTATGGGTATAATGATGAATAGAATTCATATAAATAATAAATATGATATGATATTGACTATTTATAATTAATATACCATCCAATTTATTATTACTATACAATTAAAGGAATGATATCTTCTCTTAGGCGTACGTACGGTCTACCATCTCCACAATGCTATGTGAATCATTTTCCATGTTAAAAATTTAATACTAATTACATATTTTTGTTTTGATGAATGAATATAATAATTATGTACATAATATCATTCTTTATATTAAGAAAATATATCCTACATATATTAAACATGACTTACATGACAAAACAAACATATGAAAATGAAGAAGTTAATACCCAAAAAATGATTATATTGACATATTATTGAAAAGAACAATACAAGAAGATCATATATGATTTCATAAATATGAACATAGTTCTTATATAATTTAATAACCTTATTTAACCATTTTACAATAGGTTAATACACCCTAAACTAAATTAACTTAATGGGTATGGTATAATTTAATAAACCCATTATGATTCCAGACAGTTAATACACTCGTATTTTCTGGGAAATATTTATCATCCATTGTCCATGATTCTTCAAAATATTTTACAAAATAATTTTAATATTTTCCTATCATATTTATGTATTTCATCCATGTTTTAATTATTATAATGTTTTTTATAAGGAATATTTTTTCTCACTTTCCAAACAATGCACTTTTTGACTATTTCAAAAAAATACAAAAAGAATGATTATTTTTAACTTATACATCATGAGCCTCTTTTATTGTCATCATGATACGTAGATGTTTTTATGATTAATTTAACAATTTATTATTTTATTTCAAAATAAATCTATTTGGTTTATTAATTTGTGGCTTTTAAATAAATGATTTCAATGAAAAAGGGAATTTTTATCAAAATATTTCAAATGATTTTATTAGAGTAATTTAATCTATGTCAAAATAATTACTTGAATTTTATGTTTGATCGATTTTTATATGTTTTGATATGTCTACCATATTTTATTGATGGGTCTATTATCCGTTTCAATATAGATGTGCTATTTTGATACCATTTAAAGTTTATGGCCAATGTATTGACATTTGGTTTGATAGTTTCTCAATAAGAATGATTATGTTTTAAATGTTATCATATATAGAATCCAATGGACATAGTATGTTCTGGAAGGGGATTGATATATCCCCCCCAAATACATCGAATTGTCTCATGAGATTAAAATAGTTTGTGGTAAACCAATCCCTTTTTTACCAAGAAGTTTTAAATTATAAAGGGATTAGATATTGTAAGAAATCATATGGGTTTCTACCTGAATTAATAATTTCTCTCAATGATAGATAATTAAATTTATATATTGAGGATATATATTAATAGTATATATTTCCAACATTAATCATTTCTTTATTATGATATTTGTTATTTAAATTCCATGTGATTATTCTACTAGTAGAATATCTATGGTTATGGTTATTAGTTGACATGACTATTTTATATGGTATTATTTAATTTTCCCATATTATACTCATGATTATATTTAAATACATTTTTAGTAATACAATTTTCAGTAATTTTTATTTTTATTAGTATTTATTGATTCCATTGTAATATTACAGTTACCTAGAAGTTTAGGTCACTCCTATCTTATGTGTTTTATTCCTAGGTTGGAAAGATGAGTAGTATGACTAGTATATTATGTTAATAAAGGAGAAAATGATTTTATCTAATGATTTCACATCTCTTACAATATTATAAATTAATTTAATGTTGGGTTCATGTATGTAGTCTATATTACAAGACAACTAAACTAATTGGTCTATCATGATTTGATTCCTTATAATTTTTCCAATTTAACAAAGTAATTAACTATCTCCAGGATTCGGGGGTCATGGCGTTGGAGTGGATATCAAAGTATGTTTAACAGAAACTATTAAAAATACATTTAAAATTCATTTATTATAGAATATATATTTGAGATAGTCAGTGAGCATATGCATATAAGAACATCCTATATTTTTTGTAAGATAATTATTTTGTGGGACTTCCTTACAATACATCTCTATCTAGAAACTAAAAGTTGACATGGTTCTACGATAGATGTACCTAGGGTTATCAACTTCATCATGTTGCATTTGGAATGAATCGACATAACCTAGTATAGGACAACAATATTTATTGTGCACCTATTTCGATATACTAGGGGGTCATCTTATGATAGCTTACACTTTCTTTAAAAACCATTATGAAGGATTAAAAAGTATATATGTATCCAATATTTTTTTTATGATTTAGAGATAATTTATTCGTAAATTATCAATTATTTCCATGTTATTCCTTATTTGATTGATTATACATAACATTTCATAATGATATTATTTAATCTAGTGAGTGATATTGTTTATAAATGGATCGTAGTTGAAGGAATTATATCTATGTAAAGAACATAATACATGTAGGGATTACAATAAAATTAAATATATTCATGTTGGAGTTGGAGAAGAAAAAATTGATGATCATCTTATTATTATACCAGGGAAAGTAAATCAAGTTATGAGTAATAACATTACTCATATAATATAGCCTAATCCACAAAATTGATGATCAATATCAGACCACTTCATGAAAAAACTACCCCCAATATTCAATGAGAAAAAAATACATTTGAGGATGTTAAATATATATGTTCCACAGAAAAAACTATTCTCAATTTGCGATGAATGGAAAGGGAGGAATTTGTCTTAGATGTTTAGCGCCTTTCTAGAGATACATATCAATTGTGGTCATTGATCCAAAACACTAAGGAGGAGGGTAAAATTTCAATCAAATAATGGAAATATTTGAATGAAATTTTCATAAAAATAGATCCCTTATAAATAGTTTTAAGATTTAGAGAGGAAGTTCCTATGTCTGTGGAAAATAGAAGATAAAAATGTCATTAAATATGAAGCCAACATTACAAGGTCAGAAAGGCATGCTATAGACTATATACGTATACAAAGAAGTAATACTGATCATTTCTTTGATGTTTTAAACCCATTACCTTGAAATAAATTGGTCTCCCAAAAATTTTCCCCTTATAAATAAATAGTATTATGTTTTATTAAAATAGAGAAATAAATATCTATGTATTACGAATTCAAGGGAAAGTAAGAGAATAAGAAAAATTAGGAGGAAGTGATTGGTAAAGGGGAAAAGAGAAAAGAGTATTTTCCACATGTGATAATGGTGAAAATAATCACCCTAGGAACTACATGAAAGGATTTAATGTTTATTATAAGTGTAGAGAAAAGGTCCACTAGGAAATACAATACAATGGGAAAGAAAAAAATTATGATATTTGGTGTTTCTGCTTTATTGAAATGGTGAGGAATTAAAATAAATATCCAAATCATCAAGGAAATATATGTTGTAAAAATAAATGGGAACGTGGTATATCATTTGATGTTACTACATTTTAAGTGGAATAATTACTATATTTTTTTTTGGATTCATGAATTATGTTATTATATTATATTAATAAGAATCATGAGATATAAAAGGATTATACTATACCAATTCTTCTTTAATGTTTTGGAGGCATAAACATTTATTCATTTTTTAAGGTGATCATGTATTTGGAATATGTCAATAAGAGCTACATTACATTGTTAGGGGAATATGATGTTACAAATTGATTTGAGATATTTTGGAACCTTTTTTGACTGTAAATTTAGAAAAAAATATTTTGGATAAGTTTTAAGGTTTGAATAGAGTATGTTGAACATTGGAAATTATTTCTCATGGATGAATTGTGATTTATTAGAGACATTTGGATACACTTTTGTGTTTTAATACAAATTTAGAGGATAAAGGAAATACATGCATACATCATGATTCACCAAATATGATTCACTTGGTAAAAATTTATTTTGAAATTTCATGTACATGTGTAGGGTATGATGTGAAAATAGATCGATGAACAATAATATAATAAAAACATACTTATGAAATGGAATGAAATCAATTAAGTCCTTAGTTAAATCAAAAAACAATTCTTCAACTTTAGGGAAAATGACTTGAAATGAATAATGTTATCCTAGTAAATTCTTTTCTGATGAATCATATGTTCCCTTAGATCATCATAGATATATAACATTTTGATTTTTTACATTCTCTTAACCATGCCCTATATCACAATCTATTTGAACATAATGGTTAGAATTCTCTTTCATGTAAATGTTTTCATATATATATCCCTAGAATGTGTTATCTTCAATATCCTTCATACTTTTATTTATTTGTATTAATTAATATATCTCATTAATCTGGTTCCCGATGTGGGATTTCAGAAAGATTTTTAAAAGAATCAAAATATTATATTTAGATCCCAAGTTTGAATTGGAGGATGGAATTTATTAAAGGAGGATATAGAGTAGCACCCCATTTTTGTACAATATGTCTTTTATTAATTAAATTCAATATGTTCAATAGAGTACATTGTACACAACTCCATGATACTATTATACTACACACGATAATGATTTGGATTGAATTATATACAAGGCTGAGTCTTACCAAATGAAATATATTATTAAAATATTATTATTTATAATCTTATAGTTAGTTTGGTTGTTATGAAGAGTATTAACTAACTTATGAAAATATATGGTTGAATTCATTGACTACCAATTAATTAGAAATGAATATATAGATGAACTGAATATATAAGAAATGTTATTATAACGAAATATTTTATGCTCAAAAAGTCATTTAATCATAGTGTATTAAAAAAATTTCTATTATAGAATGATATTAATGGGATATATATGTTATTTATTAAATAAAATATTTTGTATATTAATCTAATATTTTTGATATGCATATGATAATAACAAACCCAATATTATACATAAAATCATATATATTTTTATAAAAGAAGTTTTACCAGCATATAATAGTGTACATATTTTATTTATTTATTAGATATTTTGGAAATTTTATTTTTCGAAACAGTCTTCATTTTTCAATTAGGAAAATAATTATTATCTTATAGTGATGTTATAGTATTAATTTTAGAAGATTAATTTTTATGAATAGTGAAAAATACTTCATTTTAGTTAAAAACTAACTATTCATTTATATAATTATTATATATTAAATTGATATTTAAAAGGAAAAATATCAATAATACATATCTTAATCCAATGTTGTTTATCAAAATCATTTTTATATAGAAGATAAATATAAAAACTTATTAATCTTCATATCATTTTCATTTACCCACCTTTTCACCACATCCGTGGGATTAATGTTAAATTTAATTTTCCCAATTCTAGGAATTTAATATATAAAAAAGGACATATACAATTATAATTAGTGATATTTAGAGTCTAACAGGAATAAAAGCATTAATAAATTTTTTATTTACCACAATTAAGTGTAAATCAAGTAATCAAACATAAAAATAATATTATGAAATTATGAAATTACCCAATCAATTTCCCCAATTCTAGTAGGTAAGTGGGTTTATGGAAAAAATCAAACTTAATAAAACAATTTAGTCTTTTAATTCCACTTGGATTTGAATGTCATTTATAATATGTTATTTAATGAAAAGTTAAAAATGTCATACTCTAATTTTTAAATATGTATTGTATTTTTAATACATAGTTATAAAACGGTAAAATAGAAAATAAACATTTATTTTAAATATAATAAATTTATATTTACAATGATAATTAATTTTTTCTTTTTAGATAGTAAATAATTTAATTAAGGGATGTCATAACAATGATGAAATAATTGTTTAATAAATAGAAATATAAAAAAAATGATATTAAAGACAATAATTTAAAAATAATACCGCATAAATAATTAAATAAAAATAATTTATAAAAAATACGATATTTTAGTTTTATATTAGAATTTTCTATTTTATGTTACCAAGGTTTTATGATATTTCTAAAAAGACAAATATTGAATAGTATCAAAATTGAAATAATTGATATTTTGTAATAAACAATAATTCATTATATGAAATGAAACTAATAAAAATATAAAATAAATTCATATTACTAGAATAACTATAAATATGTCATTAATGATTCAATATGGGTTCTCTATTCAATTTATAATAACTATATTATCCATAATGGCTAAAAACCACATGTTTTTGCGGTAAGAGTTAAATTGTTTAACAAAAGGTTAAAGCCAAAATATAAGTTTAATATCATGACCTAAACATGTATAAATACCATTGGAGGAAATGATTTCCCCACATCCTAGTATTATATTATAATTAAATCCATTTTGATCCATTTTTAATTTCAGAAAAATTTACATTCATTTAATATTTTCAATGTTTCTTAAATTCCCCACACCTCAATTATAAATTGAAACTTCTTCTTTCCCTTTATTAACCCACATTGATCATTATTTATTGATAATAACCTACCCATTTACATTATTAAGGTATTTAGATACATAATAGAGGGTCCTTTATTCTCATAATCCCAACTATATTGTCTCTAATACGTGAACCAAAGGAGGTTCTCATAAGAATAGATGATCATCTTTACCGACTCCATCAAAATTATTTTTTATTCTACTTACTCTTCATATGATTTTTTATTAAAAAATAATATCTATAGTATCAAATATATAATGATATCTTATTATTATTAAGCTTCCATTACATGTTAACAAATTTATTTTTAAATAATATATTTTGTTTTATAAGTGTTCGACTTTTAAATAAATCACCTCAAGGAAAATTGGAATTTTTATAAAGATAAATTGAATGATTTTATTGTATTATTTTCATCTATGTCGACATAAATTGTAAAATTTTATGTTTGATTGAGGTTTACCTCTTATGATTAAATATACCTTATTTTAATGAATGTTTTATGATTAGTTTTATTGTGGGTGTTCTATTTTTATTCGATTTACGTTTTATGTTTAAAGAAATCACATTTCATATGCTAGTTTTTAAATATGAAATTTCATGTTGTTAATATTTTCATATGAGGAATCCATTATATTGGCTATGTGATGGGAAAATCCCTGAATAGCTACTCAATTCATCTGTAGTTCTCACGAGATGAAATAAATTGTTTACAATTCCTTCGAATTTGTTTCAATGTAGTTTTAAATTTTCATGAGGATAGATATTGAAACAAATTAGATGGGTTTCTACTAACACGCATAAACTATCACATAGATTGATCTTGGTATTAGATATCTTAAGGATAAATCATGGTAGTGGAGAAATCATACACTTCAAATTACATCATTATAATAGTAGTTATTGATATTCCATGGGATTATTTAAATATTTTAATATTCATGGTCGTGTTTTCTAGATCATGTGACTATTTTATATGGAATTATTTGTTATTTCCATATTATGATCAATCTTATGTTTTGATGGATTTTTATTTTTTTATACAATTTGAGTTGTTTTTTATGCTTATTATTATGAATAGATTACATTATACTCTTACCCTTATTGAGCAGTTGAGAACAACCCTTTCTTATGTTTTATTTTTCCCATGATAACAAAGTCAGTATTATAACTAACAAGTAGGGTTAAGGTAGAAGAATAATGACATTATCAATAGATTATCTATGTTTAAATTTATTTTTTACATTTAATATGAGGTTCATGTATGTATTATATTTTCTAAGATTAATAAATTGATCATTTCTATATGACTTTATTCTTTGAAATTATTCCAATGTATAAATTATGGCACCGACTCATGGCTTATGGGGCCAAAAAATTACAGTTGGTATCCATTGATGTTTTTCAGCAACCATGGAAACTTGAATTAGAAAACATTTATTTGGGAACAAAACAGTAAGATATACATTGAGGATAAGTATATTAGAATATCCAATTTTTTTTGAAAAGATAGATAATTTGTAAATCTTCCTTTCAATACATCCATGTGTGGATATGACATGTGGATGTGGTTCTAGAATAGATGTATCTAGGAGTATCAACATTAACATGATGCATCGATCCTGACAAGGAGTTACCTGGAACATGACTAGATGCCTTACTTCACACCTGGTTTCTCACTCTTGGGGGATATACTTAGGATTGTTTTTATTTTCATTACAAACTGTTATGAATTATTTAAAAGTAGCTATGTATCCAATGTAACTATCATTATAATGTAGTTATTAGTTAATCTAAAATTATAAACTAAGGTTGGGTGATTCACTAGTTTAATTATGATACATCATGATTCATAAAGTTATGATTTTATCTAGTGTGTAAAATTATTCAGAAATGGTGCCTAGTGTAAGGATTTGAAATTGTATCAATGAATGTAATACAAGTAGATATTTCCCTCCAATGAATGATAATTATGATGGAGATGGATGATCAACTAGTGTTAAAAAAATTATAAATATACTGGTAAAATATACTCAATTTATGAATAATAACATTAGACGTATGGAGCAGCCTAATCAAAAATGTGGAGGACCAATGTTAGACCGATTCATGACAAAAAATCCTCCAACATTCAATGGGTTTAAAATCCATTTTTGACTGAGAAATGGATAAGTTCCATAGAAAATATATATCTCACTTTGGGAAGTAATTAATTGATGAAACTTTTCTTGTAATATTATAATCTTTCTGGAGATGCAGATTAGTGGTGGTCAATGATTCAAAACACTAAGGAGGAGGGTGTAATTTTAAGAATGGAATGGAAGGATTTTAAAGAATTTTTTATTAAAAAAAATATTTTCCCTATGAATAGAGAGCAAATATGGGGAGTAAGTTTATGAGTATTAGGAAAAAGAAAAATGGGAATGTTACTAAATTTGTATCCAACTATACGAGGATAGAAAGTTATGCTATAAACTATATATGTTACATAAGTATGAATATTGAAAATTTTTCTTGATTGGTTAAAGGAATTCATCTAAAAGGAATTTCATTACTAAAATTTCTCATCTTACAAAGATATAGTCTCATATTCTTTTAATATAGGGAATTAATTCTCTATGTATTATGACTTTAGGGGAAATCAAGATAAGAAGATAACAGTGGAGGAAACGATAGATACAATATAAATAGTAATGAACGATTTTTCCCATATGTGATAAGTGTGGACAGAATAACCCTAGGAAGTGCTTGAAAGGATTGGGTGTTTTTAATAAGTTAAAAGAAAAGGGTCACTAAGAAAATTAATGTAAATGGAAGAATGAAAAGAGTGATATTTTTCATTTCAATAATTGTCAAATTGGGCACAAATAAAATAAATTCCCTAAGAGTGAAAGGCATATAGCTCAAAAAAAGAAAAGGTATAAAGGTCAAGAAAATTCTTTTACTATAGTCAAAGTGGTGTAATTAATTTAGTTGTGTTTTGAGATTAAAAATTGTGTTATTATTTTCTGTTTAAAACAATCATGAGATATATATAGATTGTACTAAAATATTTATTCTTTATGGATTTGGGGTTTTGAAATATTTCATTAATGTTTTTATGGTGATAAAATGTTTTTTCTATGTCAATAATATCTACATTATGCTGTTTTTTGAATCTGATTTTATGATTAATTTTAGAAACCTAGAGACTTTTTTGGTTTTTTAATTTGGATATATGTATTTTGGATAAGTCATATGTTTGGAGTAGTGTAAATTTAACATAATATATTATTGTTTGAGCTTATATTATAAATTATTAGACACATTTTAGTTTCCAATTTTGTTTTGGTAGACATATAGATAATGAAGGAAATATATTCAGACATCATCATTTATCAAAAGTTCTTCAGGCAGAAAAAATTCATTTTGAAATTTCATTTCCAGGTGTAAGGGTTGAAGTGAAAATATATCAAAGAAAAACCTAGGGATGATATTTTCTTGATGACATGAAAATAAATCTATTAAGATATTATCTAAATAGTAATATAATTCTTCAACTCAAATTAAGATATCATCAAACCAAAATGATTTTCCTAAAAAATTATTTTCCGATTAATCAAATTGTCCCTTATATAATCACAGATTTATAGCTTTGTGGTTGTTAACATTCGCTTGACGATGTTCTCTTTCACTGTAAATCAGAACATAATTTTTATATTTCACATCCACTCTTATGTTATCTTATTTGGAACACTAATATTTGATATATCTAGTGACCGATATACTTCCCATTCATTATTTTAACAAAGATATTTCATTAATATTTTTTCAGATGTTGGATTTCAATTTTTTTAAAAGTCAAAACCATAGTTTTCTATCCCTATTTTGAATTATGAGGAAGAAATTTATTAGGGGAGGTGTGAATGTAACACTCTATGATTTTATAGCATATCTCTTTTTAAATAAATTCTATTTCATTAATAGATTACATTGTATGAAACAATAAGATATGTTTATCGTACTCACAATAGTTATTTGTCTTCTTTTACTCTCAAGTCCGAGGTTAGAAAAATAAAAATATATTATTATAATATTATTATTTATAAGCTAGAAATCTAGTTGGAAATTCTGAATAGTATTAACAAACATATTACAATATATGTCTAAATTCATAAGTTATAAAATAATTAGAATTGAATTTATGAACAAACTAAATATATAGGAAATGTTTTTATAATGAACAATTTTTATACTCACAATGTCAGTTTATCCAATTAAAATTAATTACTTAATATTAGAGAATAAAACAAATTAAATATATATGTTATTTTTTAAATAATATATTTTTAATAATAATATTATAGATTTGATATTCAGAAGATATGAATAATCCAAATATTACACATAAAACCATTTTTTATTAAATCAATTTTACCACCTTTCAATGGATCACTTATTTTATAACCAAAACATTTAAATTTTATAAATTTTCATTTTCAAAATATTCTTAATTTTTTAATTTTAAATATAATAAATTTATTTGGATGAATTTTTGGTATTTTTATGACAAGTTTCATTTTCTGATGATTAGTGAAAAAATGAATTATAGATAAAACATGACTTTTTGTTTAAATAATTATTATATTATAAATTATTTTTTAATGTAAAAGTATATTAATAATATATATATATATATATTAATCTAATGAATGTAATTATAATAATATTTATATAGAAATTAGATATAAAACCATATTGAACTTTAGAAAATTTCCTTTTATCCTACTTCATGAATAATCTGTGGGATTAATATCAAACAGAATTTATCAAATTTTTTGAATTGAATATTGAATGAATAAAAAACATTGATTTAATACGTTGAATATATATAATCTAATAGGATCAAATTAATTTTTTGGATATTATGGAAAATATCTTAGTAAATATTTATTTACCGTGGTTAAGGGTAAATCTGAAACTTAAAGGTAAAAATAATATTATAACATTACTAAATTACACTAAAACATGTCCCAATTTCATTTTATCTATGGTTATAAATAAAAATCAACCTTAGGATTAAATTATAATATTATTAATCCAAATGTGTATAAATATGACATTTATAATAATTTATTTAAAGATATGTTAAAAATGTCATACACATATTTTTTAAAAAGTGTTTCTTTTTAAATTCATGGTAATAAAGAAGAAAAATTATAATATAAATATTAATATGAATGTTAAAAAATTTATATTCACTATGATATTTTATTTTTAATATTTATTGAAGACATAATTTAATTAAAAGGCCTATAAAATAATGATTCATTGATTTTTTAATTGATTGAAATTTCAAATTAATGATGTTCATAATATTAAAATTAATATAACTTTTCATATATAAACACATAAACGAATTATATAGATAAAATTAATATTTTATTGATATATTTGATGTTTTTCAAATAATTTATCACGTTGATAAGATATTTTTATGAAGACAAATATTGAATAGTTTCAAAACAGACCTAAATGATATTGTAAAATAATTAACATTTTATTAAATGATATAAAAATAATAAAACATGTAATATAGTAAAATTACTAGTGTAAGAGTTAATATTTAATAAATGATACATTTGGGGTTCATTTGACATTTTATAGTATCAATATTGACCTCTAATAGTAAAAAACCCAATTTGTCAAATTGTTAACTGATTTAACAAAGCGTTAAAGCCTACATGCGAGATTAACATTTTAACATTAAAAGGTATAAATATCATTGGGTGAGACAATTTTTACGCATACACATATTTTTTTATAAATAAATCACTTTTTATTTATTTTTAATCAAAAATTAATTTATATTAATTTATCATTTTGGTTGTTTCATAATGTTCCCCTCACCTCCATTATAAAAGGGAACCTCATTACTCAATTTCATAAACCACATTGAGACTTAATTATCTTCCTAAACATTCATATTTATCTTATAAACTTCTATATCGAAATCATTTATGATATGGTATAGTCAAAAGACCAACTATACTGTACCTAATAGGATATCTAATGGAGGTTATCTTCAGAAGAGTTGACTGTCTTTACTGACCACTTCAAAATTACTTATTCATATAATTCATATTGTATTTTTTTTACATTCTAAAATAATAATCCCATTATCATATATATATTATTATATTTTATTATGATTATGGTACAACTATATTCCTCCATTTATCCATCATATGAAAAACAATATTACTATTTGTGCGTACTTTTGGCCTACCATCTGAACATGGTGGTGTAATTTTTTTTTTATCAAATATTTATTTGGATGGCTTTAATAATGAATATATTAGATAAAAGTAATTCATATGACATGATATTGAATCTTTAAAATTATTATTCCATCCAATTCCTTTCCACTTTAACATTAGGGGAATGATATAGTCGTTCATACGTACATACAAACTACCGTATCTATGACGCAAAAGAATCATTCTACGAGTTAAACACTCAATAACAATTAAAAAAATATATATGATGAGTGAATGTAATATTTATTAATTTAATACATGTATATATTTTTTATAAAATATATCATATTCATAAGAAAATGACTTATATGAAAAAACCAACATAATATAATGAAGCAGTTAACACTCGAAACAATGGTAATAATGAAATATTATTATCAAAATGAAATAAGATAATCTTATTTGATTTAATAAATAGTTTTATGGTTCTGGTATAATTTAATATCTTTTTTAACCAGTATACAATAGGTTAATACACCTTAAACTAAAGAAAATTTCATGTTTAGGGTTAATTTCTGAATATCATTATTATTCGGGAGTGTTTAGGGGTATGTATCTGATGGGGAATATTTATCATCCATTTACATGATTGTTCAAAATATTTTCAATATTAACCTACCATGTTTTTAGTAGATTACCCATATTATATTTTATATAAAATTGTTTTAATGGAACGTTTTTTCCAAAGGAGGTACATTATGGAATTTTGGACAAAAATACGGAATAAATGATGATTTTTAACATAAATGAATTGAGTTTATTTTACTTCAATAATTAAACCATTATGTGTGGAAGCTTAATTTAGATGTTTATAATGTTATTTTAGAATAAAATGATTTTTTTTATAATTGAATAACTTTTAAATAAATTAATTCAAATAAAAAGTTATTTTTTGGATGATATTTCGAAATATTTTATTAGATTATTTTTATCTTTGTCAACATACTATGTTGAATTTTTTTATTTAAATTGATCAATTATGATAAAATATATCATATTTTATTATATGGTTTATGGTCAGTTTGACTGTGGATGTGCTATTTTGATACCATTTATGGTCTGTGGCTAATGTATTCACATTTTGTATTATATTTTTTCAATTTGAATTTTTATATAGTTTACGTTTTTATATAGGGAATACATTAGACTTAGTATGTGACAAGTGGGTCCCACTATAGCCCCTTGATGCATCGTTAGGTATCACGCAAAGGAATTAGTTATTGAAAATCCTTTCACATTTGTTCCCATGAAGTGTCAAATTACCAGGAGGATAGATCTTGACATAAGTCAGACAGGTTTCTACCCACAAAATTAAACTTTCAAAGGGATATATCATAAATGTATATATCTTTCTGATAAATATTAATAGTTCAGTCATCTGATATTATTCATTAACTCATTATGAGATTAGTTACTAATATTCCATGTGATTATTCGACTAGTAGAATATCCATGGTTATGTTTTCAAACTCCCCTGACTATCTTATATGGTATTATTTATTATTGTCATATTATGATCATGATTATGGTTAAATGTAGTTAGTTTTAGTTATACAGCTTTCCTTTACATTTATGATTTTTATTATGAATAACATTCACTATACCCTTCCCATTACTATTTATTTGAGCTCACCCCTTTCATAAGTTTTATTATTCCATGGATTCCATGATGTGTATTATAAATGGAATGTAGGGTTAATCTAGGAAAATAATGAAAATCCCAAAATATTTTCTATGTTATACTTTATGTTTTAAAATATAATATAGGGATTATGTATGTAATCAATTCTCCTGGACTACTAATCTAATCAGTGTGTTAGGACTTTTTTACTTGTAATTATTCAAATCTAAGAATGTAATACATGAACTCTAAGCATTTAGGGTTAGTGAATTATAGATCTATACAATGGTTTCAGCTACATGTGAAATACAATGCTCACCAAA
The DNA here is from genome assembly GCA_963277665.1 of Viscum album. NCBI lineage: Eukaryota > Viridiplantae > Streptophyta > Magnoliopsida > Santalales > Viscaceae > Viscum > Viscum album. The sequence goes on from OY728158.1 coordinate 330,710,100, forward strand.
ATGAGTTTCCACTATAATATGGTCATCAAATTGAGTATCACGATTATCTCTATAACCATAAAAAAACAATAATATCCTTATAAAATATTGATTTAGTTATAAAATAATGATCCAATTATCTTACTATAGAAACTATACCATACCAAGTTTGATATTACATTCTTTTAGGCATTTGAACAAGTACATACATGTTGAAGGTCTCAGTAGAAGGATCTTGAAAAGTCAAAGGAAATTTAATAAATCCAAAAATCCTAATTAGTATATTATAATAAATAAATTTTTTTCTTTGAGTAATATCTATAATTTTCAAAGAACAAATAGAGGTTTCTTCCAATCCTCCATCCACTTGATGAGAACCAATATCTTTAACAAGGGATTCAGCAAATTCCACACTCCCACACCTATAAAAACAAACTAACGACATGATCTTGTGCTCCACCTCAACATGAAATTCTGAATTTTATTCCTCCTCAGTACCAATGTGAATAATATTAACCTCGTTTGTCATCCCAAAAAAACAAACACCCTAAGTGATCCAATATAAATGTTGTTTAGGTGATTAAATATATATCTAGTTTAGATATCACAAATCATTTCTCTCTAATATTGAAAAATAGTTATCAATATCTTATAGTGTTTAAATGTAATTCTTCATTATTCTGAGAGAAAAGATTCATATAACTCAATAGGTGCCAACTGACGTTGAAGGTTATTTCACTTTGAAATAGAAATGGAATTTTAATGTATGAGAAGTGGATTTTCTCAATCTAATGTATCCTCAACACCAAAAAGATATCTATAATATAGACCAATATATTCTAATAAGCCTCCAAATCATTCATGATAATGTACATGATTTTAGTGGCTCCAAATAGAAAAGACATAAATTTCCTTATATTAATGAAAAAAATCACTATTATACCTCAAAAATAAAAATAAATTATTATTCATGGGGGAATGTAAATATTTTATCCATTTCCATTAAAAAATCATTTATCATTCTACTTTGATAAAACTATATGTTTAGTTTCTACAAAACTAATTTGAACATTATCATAAATCAATTTTCCCTTTTTATTAATGTCATACCCAGTGTTACCTCTATCAACCAAGTTTTCTAAGTCTTTAATGATAAATGATTTCTTCAACAAAAAAAAATTAGAAACAACCCTTCAAAGTCAACAACCTTCCTCTAAGCACATTACCTTCCGAATTAGAGGGCCACAACATCTTCATTACAGTCAAATTGGATTTCTCTATTAAATTAAAAATTTCAATTAGGAGATTAAAAATTATAGATGATAGTAAACAATGATATTAGAGAGATTTAGAGTCTGAGATATTGAGAGGTTGGAAGATCGAAGGTAGGAGAGTGAGAGTGGGACTTATTTTACAATGATATTTTGAAGGGATATTTTTTATTTCTGATACAAATTTATAGTTTAATGTTTATGGGTTTTTAAAAATAAAAAAGGAAACATTCCAAAAATAATTTTATCAAATAAAATTATCATGAAAACCAATTTTATAATGAAATAAAAATTATCCAAAAATGAAAATTTAAACAAAAAAAATTTAAGAATATAAAAACAGATAAATATAATGATTAAAAACATTAAAAAAAATCAATTAATCTTATCTACCAATTAATAAAAGGAATATTTTTTGTGGGAAGTGGTTTAGTGAGAATATGAATATATTTATAATTATTATTAAAAAATCATAATGATATATCCCTTTTTATAAGGTCTCATAGAAAATGATGCTAAATATCAACATTCATAGACCTATAGTGCTTGAAATGTATTTTAGACATATTTAAAGTATTAATAATATAATATTAAATATAAATATGATATATTTTATGTAAAAATTCCTTAATATTGTGTTTAATTTAGAGTACAATTTCACAGAAACCACCAATATATATGTATTCTACCTCATCAATTGATAATTCAACATAATGTTTATTTTTACTGACCAAGAAACCATGTAATATCTTAAAAAGTGAAATATAAGTACTATAATATTTTGTATAATACACAACATCAAAATTCCTAATCTAAATATGAAATAAAATCAAAACCACCATTTTTTAGATAATGTATAAATATGAAAACAAATCCACTTATATATCTTATAATCCATTTAATATCTATCTAATTAGATATAAGGACACATCCTTAAAACATTACTTAATAATTAATTTTGTACAAGATTATACATCATTACACATTGAGGATCATTTCAGGTGTAGAGTTTTAAAGAATTATGATATCCAACATAAATAACATACCACATTTATATAAGATGATACTACTATAAAATAATCAATATTTTTCAAAATATAAAACACTGAATATTAAAATATGATTTCTTTAACAAAACTCTATATCAAACATCACAAATCCCATATTTCTCTTACCCATAATTATATCCTGAAAAAATCATTTTAAAAACATTGGACGAGTATAAAACCTTGTATGGTATATAAATATTTAAAGTGTTAGTCATGTGATAACCTGAAAACCCATAAAGGCCATAATGAAAAAAATAATATGCATAGAAAAATCATGAAGTTTACTTGGGACACATTTACCATATCTCTCTTACATTAACCCTTACACATGAAATAACCCTTTGGACACATTCTATCTCCAGAGTACCCAAAGCATTTAAGAGCAATAATGGGGCTCAACCTTGAAATATTAATCTATAATGGGCTCAACCCAAAATATCACGAGCGATAATGATCTCATACCAACATAAATAATTTTGAAGGAACATATCATGGTAACAATGTATATTGAAATATGGAGAAACATATCATTTCATACATATTGAAAAATCCTTTTGAAAATTATAAAATTTAGTTTTAAAAGAATTTTTAATGTAAAGTCCTTAAAATATAAATTGAGTTAGAATTAATACAATGGAATGGATATGTTTATACACTTTAAATAAAAATATTGAAGAATAATATATATAAAAATTCATCACACTAATAATAATACCAAATAATGAATAAAGTATAAGGTTAACCCAAATAATTGAAATTGTGTTAAGAATTCCCTAACCTCAGATACTGCTTACATAATTTGTGTTTATAACTCTTATATAATAGTTAAAAGTGTGTTATTAACATATAAATGAAACATATAACTGTTTATAACACCTTATATTATCATTTTACAACATCATTTTCAATTTTATTAGTAATATTTTGTTATTTACATTATGTCTAGTGTATTCATTACATGGTTTCCATGATCTATTCATGATTGATATTCGTGACGATTAGGAGTGAAACTCAAGAATTGGAATAGAATTTTATTTAATAATTTCCAGAGAAATAAATTATATCATTTATCTTTTAGAATTACAAAATTAATATTATTCATAAGTTAAAAAATTAATGATTTTCATAGAGATCATTTAAGTTGTTCTATGATAATAACAACCTCCTTTAGTTTAATGAATTAATACCATTTGTACAAAAGAATTCAAGAACCATGGATGAGATATAATACCTATATGATGACTTTTTTCAATGATAAAAATGGTTTCATGTCCTGATTTTATGTAATTAAATAAAATTTAAATCTCATGGTCCACGCTGTCTGTAATTCGACACATCACATAAAATGTTTTTATTCTGTGAATAAGTGAGAGAGGAGAAGAAGAATGATGCTGAATATTTAATAAACCAGAAAACATCCAGAATATATAACATTTATGGATATTTCATGATTCTTTTATAATAGGAGATGAGGGAAAAAGAAAATATTGGAACTCTAAAAAAAGAATAGTTGAGAAATCCATTATGAAAATTCTGCAGCCTAACGACGTCACATAAAAATTCTTAAAATATTTTGATGAGAGGAGAAAGGGTATATAATCATTCGTACATAATATTTATAGTATGAGGGATAGGTACTGAAATATCCCAACATAATAAAATCTAAATAAAAATATAATAACATTAGTAATGTTCTTTGAAAAAAAGTGTGATTTTGATATTAAAATTCTGTAGCATAATAACTATGCAACAAGGTTTTAGAAATCATTAAAAAGAGAGGGGAAAGGGGTAAACCTTAGATAAATGAATAATGGAATATTTTATCTATATAATAAAATGAAAATAATAACATGTTGTAGATTCTTTAATTCTATACCACATTAAAGAGAACTTGAATGGAAAATGAATGAAGTGGAGAATTCTCTTACCTTGTACAGTTACTCAAGAAAACATAAAGGTTGGGACCCTGGGAGATTTAAGAAACTGTTAGAGGACTACTAGTGAGGTATGGAAGCCATATCATTGTTTATTAATAATTGGGAATTTATTTAATTACTTAATGTGTTGGTATTTATAGCAATAGTGAGGGGATATATTAATAATTTCCATGGGACACCTCAATAGTGGTATTGAAAAAACCATGTGCTTCCCCATGATATTTTCACATGTTATTTACAACTTGGGACACCTAAGGTCATATCTTACTATAAAAAATTGAATTGAATTATTACGTCATTATTAAATCATTAATTATGCCATTAAACACACTGAAACTCAAAACTATATTTTAATTATTCCCCAAAAATTCAACTATTTTAGATTAATATTTAAAATTCACCCTTACCATTTCTCAATGTTTAGAATTAAAAAATGAACTCCATTTTTATAAAATCATTTTCAAAATATTATTAATTTAATTTATTTTAAATTATACATAATTCAAAAATTGACATTTTAAATTTTATAACTACTTTTATATCAAATTGAAATGTTTACCAAGAGGTCAATATCTTAATTCCTAAAGAATGTAAAATAATTTTACAATTTAAATTTCATTAGGTTCATATTACGATTCATAAAGTTATGTTACTATTCACCAAAAAACAATGTAGTTCCATCAGACTCCATATAACTTTCTGAACACAATTGCTGATGACCGTTTATTAAAATTCATAACATATAAGCAACAACGTTATGTCTAAAGGTGATTAATAAATATCTACATAAAATTAAGAGTCATGATTTTTATTTATTTTTTTAAACCATTGGGTGTTATAATATCCCCACTTTCTAGAAATTTCATTTTTAAATTTTATTTACTCAATAAATAAGTGAGGGTATCATTCCCTCGAGGATTTTTCATATTATTATGTTTCTTTTTCAACCATGTGGTTTATCCACAAAACCATTTCTTGGTGTATCACCTTATTCCGCAATACCTATTCCATTCGATCAAGAATCTGAATAGGTTTCACTTTATAAGAAAGGATCTCTTAGAGTTGAACTATATCTAGGCTCAAGACATCTTATGAATCTGGAACATACTTTCTCTACATCACATCATGGAAAACATTATGTACTTGACATAAAATAGAAGGCAAATCTAATCGGTATGAAACTGGTCCACCATTCTCTTTGATTTTAAAAGGACCGATAAATCATCGACTTATCATTCCATTTATACCAAAATGCTTCCCCATTTTACATGGAGAGATTTTAAGGAATATATGGTCACCTAAATTGAACGATAAGTCTATCCTTCTGTTATCTTCATATCTTTTCTTCATTATCTGAGTTATAATTAAGTGATGTTGGACAATATTTACTCCCTTAGACACTTACACTATTAATTCTAATCCTATAAACTTCCATTCTATTACTTCATCCAAAAAAGATGGAGTTCAACATCACTTACCATATAATACCTCAAAAGGATCCATCTGTATACTGGAATGAAAATTATTATGATAAGAAAACTAAAACAATGAAAGTGGATTATCCCAACTTCCATGGTAGTCCATTTAACAATCTAAAAGCATATACTCAAAATACTAAATTGTTTTTTCTTACAACCAATCTGATTGAGGATTAAAAGTTGTACTGAAATTTAATTAAGTGCCCAACGACTTTTGAATCCCCTTCCAAATGATATAAATTAACATAGGATCCCAATCAGATACAATGAATAGTGGAAATCAATGTAAACTGATAATATATTTGAGGTAGAGTTGAGAAATCTGATCTAAAGATATTTTATCTTGAATATAAAAAAATGTGTAGATTCTATCAGCAGATCAACAATTACCCAAACCGTATTGTTACCTCGTGAAGTCTTAGGTAGTCTGACTCTGAAGTCCATGGATATATTCTCCCATTTCTACATCGTAACAGGAAAAGGATGAAGCATCCCCTTAGGTAACTTCCACTCTCCTTTAACATGTTGACATGTCAAATATTTCATTGTAAATTTTACAATATCTCTTTTCATTCCATCCCACAAGTAATACACCCGAAGGTCACTGTACATATTAGTTCTTCCATGATGAACTAAAAAAAGGGGAAATATGAGATTCAAACAAAATATATTTCTTTAATATATAATAACAAGGCACACTAATCCTTTTTCCAAAATATTAAACACAATCACTATCATTTTTTAATTCTGGAAACTTACACATTGTATCAAATTCAGAATTTTTTTGTAGCTCATTATCTTCCTTGTACGATTTTCTAATTATATCTGATAACGATGACTGTACTGAAACCTAAAACAAAATAGACTTATTCCCTACTCCTATAACTTCCAATCAAAAATTTATCAAATCATTAATAAAGGAAGCATGTTCTAAATGTAACATGGTTAATGATGCATGATGTTTTTACCCAAGAAATATTCCAATTTTTTCTTTTTCTAAGTGGAAATTGATTGTGATATCATAATCCATTATATGTTCAATCGATATTTTATGCCCCATGTTTAATTTCGTCAATGTGAATATGTACTATAGACTTTTATTTTAAGTATATATTTTAATTTTGGCTCTGTATAAATGGTTACTCCTAATTTTTAAAGCATAAACCACAACATCCAATTCTAAATCATTTGTGGGATTATCTAACTCATGGGGATTTAGTTTTCTTGAAGCATAAGAAATTACCCGATTATTCTGCATTAGAACAAAACCATGTCCCTTCAATGAAGAATCACTTTAAATGGAAAACTAACCATTTCGGGAAGGCGAGGACAAAACTGGAGCATGATCTAATCTCTTCATCAGTTTTTTAAACAAACATCACATTATTTTGTCCAAACAAATTTAACACCCTTACATGTTAACATAGATAGTAGGCTATATAACCATGAGAATATTTTAACAAACCTCAAATAATAACATTCTAATCCATGAAAACATTGATTCTCTATATCATTTGTAGGTCCTGGACATTAATCAACTAATTTCATTTTGGAAGGATGAATTGTTAATCAATACATATTTATAATTTTCCCAAGAAAAAAAATCTGTTTCAACCAAAAATCACAGCTTCTTAATTTTACATAAAGTTTATTTTCATTTAATGTATGAAAAACAACACTTAGATGTTTTTTATGATCCTATTTACATCACGAATATACCAGAATGTCATCAATAAATTCAACCTTATACTTATCCAAGAACTCATGAAATATTTTATTCATAAGACCCGTTAATAAAGTAGGTCAATAAGTTAACCCATATAACATAAATAAAAATTTATTATGAATGTGTCTATTATTGAGAATAGTATTCAGGATGTATTCATCATTTACAATCAACTGATTGTACCCCGATCTCAGGTCAACCTTCGAAAAAATTGTTCTCCTTGGATCTGATAAAAATAATAATCGATATAAGGAAACTGATACTTTTTTTAATAGTAATTTTATTCAATGATCTATAATCGATTAAAATTATCATTGAACCAACTTTTTTCATAAAAACAAGACAGAATCGCACCATAGTGATGTGTTGGGTTAGATGAATCTTTTATCTAATAATTCTTGCAAAATTATTTTTAATTCCAGAAGGTCCATTTGGGCCATATGATAAGGATGTTTAAAAATTGTATTAGCATCAGAAACTAATTCAATAGTAAACTCATCCTCTCGATTATAAATAACAAGAGGACAATAATTGGAAAAAATATCCATTAATTCTTTTTCCCCTGGTACATCATTAATGTGGATAGTTCCCTTATCTTCAAAAATATGAACAATATATCCTCATTTCCATCCATTACATGGTTCTTAGCTTCCAAATGTGATTATAATGTTATGGGTTCACAATATTACATAGATAGAAATTATTTTAAAAAAAACAACTTATTTTCCCCTACAATATATATTATCATGAAAAAAAAGAAACTCGGTCCGTATCCAGAATAATATCAAACTCTACTAGAGGAAAAAACGGTTTTCAGGTAACCCCTTTCCACAGGAAATGATAGGCAGATTCAGAAAATTTCTTTTTTCCAAATATTTCTTCTAGGTGTTATTACCAAGAGATCTGGTTTCATTTCACGAGGATTAATTCACAATTATTTGGAAGATTTCTCAAAAATGACTGAATGTGTAGACCCTGAATCAAACAAACTTTTTTCCAAATATGTAAAAACAAGATATATACCTAATGTCACTTCATTAATTAGATAAAATTATAATTAAGTGGTTGACAATGATTTTACCAAACCGTTTGTTTTCTAATAATTTTGATTCACAAATTGAGCAACAATCATCAGACAAACATTATTAAAAATGCCCCAATTCTTTACAGTTAAATCATATCACCATCATTTTCTCATAAATTTTTGGATCATTTTCCTTGCACTCACAAGAAATGTACTAGAACATTCAACATCAAAATCATTTCATAGAATTTACAATACATTTACCCGTATTTCTTTTACAAAAAATTTCACATGAAAATAAAATTCATTTTCTTACATCCAGACATCATTGTTCTTTCTCATTACCTATCAACCTTACCACTTCTTACTACTATCATCACAAGTCACATATGTTTCTACAATATTTATCTAATATATTTCATCCCTACAAAAAAACATTCCATAGCATTTAAACTCTCATGAGGCCAATGATACTCACAAAAATGGTTTTAAACCAGTGTAAAATAATTTTATTTTAATTTCAAAATACTCAGTTATAATAGATACATAACTTGACAATCATGTCAAATTGGCTTCATATGTTTCCTTAATATCATCATCTTTCAAATTCGTTTCCATGAATTCTTTCTCTATTCTGAGTCGAATAGTTTTGGGAAAATATTTTTCCAATAAAAGACTAATAAAATCATCCAATTATAAACTTTTAAGATCATATCATTCTCTCTTATTGCTAACCAGACACCACAATTAATTTTCTTGACCGTCCAAATGATAAATAGATATTATTAAAATTTTATTTTTTAAATATCCCAAAACATGAAAAATATTTTATAGATAATTGATTAATCCTTCTACTATCACTGGATCAGTGGTTCCACTGAATGCTAGAGGATGTTTCCTCATAAAATGATCCTCAAATGATATGTTTCTTCATGGTAGATCATTTTACTCTCTGACATGGTTACCACCACTGTTTATTACTTCAGATGATTTATCCATTGTTATCACAAAATTCTCGATTCTGATTCCCACAATTTCTGTTGTATATTTGGACAGACATCAGCCTCTTGGTGGATTTTTACTTTATCTTACCCATTTCTTCTATGAAAAACCATTTTTACAAACATAACATAGATGATTCAAAATGGTAATCCTTAAATTCTATATCATTTCAAATTACTATAGAGTAAAAATAATTTATTTTATTCGTTAAATATCATCCCAACTTCTAATGTTTTCTAAACCATCTATTGATACCAACTATAAGGACATAGCATTAATAATTTACTTATTAATGAATTTTAGACAAGAACACACATTATTAAAATCATATGATATTTTTGGGTTTAGAGTTTTAAATAATTAGGATATCTTACACACATGACATACCACATTCATATAAATAGATACAACTAAAACAATATCCATTTTTTAAAAAATATAAAACACTAAATCTTAAAACATTATTTCATTAAAAAAACACTATATAAAACATCTTTAATCCCTTCTTTCTCTAACCCATCCTTATATCAAGTGATTTTTTTAAAAACATGGGATGAGTATAAAACATAGTAAGGGATATAAATAAAGAAAGCATTAGTCAATTGATAACATAAATACCAATAAACCCTATTATCATAATAAATAATATGAATATAAACATCTTGATGATTCCTTGGGATATATTTACCATAACACTCTTACTTTCACCCTTACACATGGAGTCACTTTTTGGTCAAATTCCATCTCTATAGTACCAAATACATTAGAGAGCAATAATCGGGATCACCCGTCATATATTGAGTTAGAATGGGCTCAACCCAACATATATTGTGTTATAATGGGCTAAGACCACCATAAATTATGTCCAAAGAACATATCATGGTAATGATGTGTATTTAAATAAGGATAAACCTCTCATTCCATTCATATAAAAACAATTATTTAGAAATTTATTAAAGATCATTTTAGAAGGATTTTGAAAAGAATGTCCCTTAAAATATAAATGGAGTGAGAATTAATAGAATGGAGTGGATATGTATATACACTGTAAATATACATAGTGAAACATAATATTAAAAATAATTCATCACACTAATAATCTTAATACCACATAATTAATACAGAATAAGTTTAACCCATAGAATGGAAATTGGGAAAAGGATTTCATTACCCCAGGTTCTTCTTAATTCAATTATGGTTAAAACTACTGTATAATGGGTAAAAGGGTTTTATTAATATTTTAATGAAACTCCATAATGTCTATAACATCTTATATAATCATTTTATAGCAACATTCGACACATTTATTAGTATTATATTGTTATTGACATTGGGTCAGGTGTGTTCTTTACAAGGCTTCCATGATCGGTTTGTGTTAGATATTATTATCAATTTTGAGTGAAACTAAAGAATTGGAATGGAATGGTATTTAAATATACCCAGAACCATAAATTATATCAACTATTATTTTGAATTCTGAAATTAGGATGAATCATAAGGTTAGAAATTATTGCTGTTCATTTAGTTCATTTTAGAGCTTCATAGATTATAACATCCTCGTTTGGTTTTATAAAATAAATCCATGTGTAATAAATAATTATAAAACCATGGATGAGACCTAATTAATATATTATGACTCGGTTCAACCCTAAAATTTGTTTCATAACATGTCTTCATGGAATTAAATCAATTTAAAATCACATCATCCATGAAGTCTGTAATTTGACACATCACAGACATTGTTTTTATTCCTTGAATAAGTTAGTGAAATGAAGAAGAATGATGATAAATTTTATAAGAAAAAGATAACATCTAGAATATATAATATTTTTTTAGATTTCATGTATCATAGATAAGAGGAGACGAGTAATAAAGAAAATGAAAGGAGCCTGAAATAAAAGAATAGTTGTGAAATCCCTTACGAAGATTTGACAGCCTAACGATGTCACATAAAAATCCATAAATTATTTTGATGAATGAAAAAAGGGTATCTCACCATTAATAAATATTATCAATAAAAATGGGGATATGTAATTTTATATCTCAACCTAAGAAAATATAAATTAAATGATAATAACTTAATTAGAATTCATTGAAAAATTGATTGATTATGAGATGAAAATTCTACAGCATAACAACTATGTAACATGATTTTATAAAACATTAAAAAGAGATAGGACATGGGTAACCCATCCATAAATGAATCATAAAACATTATAGATATAAAATAATTTTAAATTAATAATATTTTACGGATTCTTGAATTCTATACCACATAAAAGTGAATTTGAATGAAAAACACTAGAAAGAAGTTGAGAATTCTTTTCCCTTATAGATTAACTCCAAATACATGTAGGTTGGGACCATGTGTGCTTGAGGAATCCATGGGAGGACTAATAGGGACCTTAGGAAGAAAGATATTTATTGAGGAGGAATTGTAAATTAATTTAATGAAGTAATGGTTTGGTATTTATAGCAAACGTTATGAAATATTTTGATAATTTCCAAGGGACACATCATTAGTGGTATTTTCCAGACCATGGGCTTTCCCAGGGTATTTTCCCTTGGTATTGACCACTTGAGACACCACAAATCATATATTACTATACAAAAGTCTTCCAGAAATATAACATCATTATTACATCATTGATGATGTCATTAAACACACCGAAACTCAAAACTGTATTTTTACTATTTACTAAAAATTTAACTAATTTAGAAAAATACCAAAAACTCAACTTTACCATTTCTCAAAAAGTATAATAAAAAATTAAAATACTTTTTTTAATAATTTTATAAATATTAATAATTTAATTTTTAAATAAAATCATACTTGATTTAATATTTAATAATTTAAAGTCTATAACTGCTTTTATATCACAATAAAAAATTAACAAAGTTTTAATTTTCTTGAAGCATAATGAAAATAAAATAATATATCAACTTAAAATTAAATAGGGTCTAATTATTATTCAAATTACTATTTATAATGATATGTTACTATTCACTAGAAAACCTTTTAGTTCCATCAGACTCCAAATATGTTACTCAACATAATTATAGATTACAGTTTTTTGAAATTCAAAACTTTGACGCAACAAAGTTATGTTTAATGGATAGTCATAATTATCTTTCTAAAACAATGATTAATTCATTTCATTTATTTTTTTAAAACCTTTGGGTGTTATATGAGATACTTACAGTTTTTGTTTAAATCTTTTATAAGGATAAATATAAAACATGATGTCAGTTATACTAGCTATAAGATATTGAAAACCACTTATTATACCAACATATAACTTTATATATTCTAATATTCCTCCATTAATAAAATCACGTTTTACATTATATCACAAGGGAGATCCATAAGACTTACAGTTTTCATGTTCAAACTATTTCAATAATCTGAAAAAATTATTTGATTTAAAATATTTAATTTTCTATATATATTTTAAATCCATGAATGTAATTCAGTTCTCCCATAATACTCATTTGAAATTATTTTTTAATATATATTTTTTTTAAAAAATAGTACAAGTATTTTTATTATTTGGCTTGAAAATAACATCATCTATATAGAATTGAAATAATAAAATATCAGAAGTAATTTTTTAAAAAAAAATATTATGACATGATGATCCAACTAAAATAAAATTTTCAAAAGAAAAGAACTCAATATTTTTTACCAATAAATTTGTTTTCATTTAATGTTGTAATTATATTTAATATGTATAAAACCATAATTTGTTAGAATTTTTTTTTTCAAAAAATTGATGTTATATAACATAAACTTCCTCCACTACAAAAAATTTAAAAATACTTATATTTCATCCATATGGTTTTATTTAATGTTTATATTAAATGCATAAGCTAAAACGGTCATGTTGGCCTCATGCAAAGGATCCGGGGAAATGGTTTCCTAAAAATTTATCAATTAATTATTGTTTTAACACTTAGTATCTATCATAAACTCACTTTTATAAATTGGTCATCAATCATCCTTTTTATTTATTATGGCCCATTTTGTTGTTATCAATGTGTGGTTAATGAAATTTTCAACTTATTCGATAAAATCATTCCTCATAAAATGGTTTAGTTCTTATTGTGTAGATTTGATCAAACTCTCATCTTATCAAGATTCTTCAATATTATTTGATTTCAACTGGGAAATGATGTAAGAGAACTCAATTAGTTTATCTACAATTATCCTAGTCCAAATTCATATATATAAGTCCAATATATTAATCTCAAAAGGATGATCCTTTGGGTTTACAAGATGGATTTCTACAACACATTTAGGTTCCATAGTTTCATTTTCATTATAACTGGATTGATTCTGACTATATTATAATTTTATTAAAAAATATATTTAGAAGAATTGATTATAATTTTACTCAAATAATTAGTTACTTCATCTACATGAATTATGTTGTGATCAAAATGATAACACTTATCAGAATTAATATGTACTGATTCTTTGAGATTCTATAATTTTGTTTTATTAAACACTCAATAATATTTAGAATTTTTCGAATGTGTATGAAAGATTTGTTCCACATCCATTAGATCAAACATACTTCCCATTTTTATAGTGTTCATGATATAAACCATGCATCCAAAAAATAAAATGTATTATAAATTTGGATTTATATTACTCCATAACTCATAGGGTTTCAATTTATGAAATTTCATTATTGAAACACTATTAATGATAAGAGAAGATTTATTAGTAGATTCTTCCCAAAAACAGGTTTCACAATTATATTCATGCAACATGGATGTTTTCATTACATTAATAGTCATAGTCATTCATTCAATAATTTAATTTAGCTGATGTGGTCATGGAGTAGAAAAAATATGTTTAATACCCGGTGTCGATAAAAAGAATTAAATTTCACATTTTGACTCTCTCCTCCATGATCACTTCTCAATGAAACAATTTTGTAATATTTCACATCTTAATTAATTTAAAAAATGACCAAAAGATTCCCTTTTAAGCATTAAAAAATAAATCAAGAGTAATATGGAAAATTAATAAATAAAAATAAAAAAATAATCTAATATTAAAATATTATAATCATAAGGGTCCAAAAAATCATTTTTAATAGAATATTCATTGGATTTTCACTATTACTATCGATAAAATATCATGATTTTTATGAAAAAAAATATTGACAAGAATATTGTTTATATATTCTTATCGTATTGTAAATATGATGCAAGAAAATTTTGAGTATATTACTTCTTCCTATAACTCATTATGTTTATTTTGATGAATAGTTAACCATAAAGAAGATTTAATTAATTTTTCTTTTAATGTGATGTTTTTTCAACATCAAATCATACTCACCAATGAAAAAATTATAAATATCATTTAGATATTTATATATTTAAAGTAGGGATTCATATTTTCTTTAGTAATATAATAATATTTAACTTATTTACTATTTGGTAATCTTTTTGAATGTCAAGCATATAAATAGTATGATGCACTTCTTCATCGTTAGCCACAAATAATTTTTTTTTTCAAAATTATTTTCAATTATTCAAAACCTAAAAAATAAAGATCTAATGATGTATTTAAAGACCCTATACATAGCCTTTATATTCTTATTCCATTTTCTTTCATACTCATCTTTCATTTGGATCTTCTCCACTTTCTCCTACAATTATCTTTTTCCACCTTTAACTATGGAAAATTAGGTAAGATATTCTAGATAAGTTTTTATTTTTAACAATTTACAAATTAAAAAACTAGAAAACACATATTAAAATAATTTAAGCACTCCTTTAAACCTTTCATTGATTTATTGAAATTTCTGAGTCTTCGGGATAAGTTATCTAGTTCCCCTCTAGAGTCTAAAAAACATGAGTCATTGAAAAAAAATACATCCTTATAAAAGTATTTTATATTTTCATGATTGTATCATTATTATTAGTAATCTACCTTTTGACCATCCTATAATCCTCATCCTCATCTTACATTTTATCCTCACACATCATTAGAGCACCGATAAATTTATTCATTGCCAAATTTTTAACCAGAGATGAATGTTTGATTGCAATAAAGAATCTATTCCACTTAGATATGTAAACTAAAATAACAATAATGTGTGATGTAGTTCTTGATTTGGTGTTCCCATGGTATAAACACCATTGACTATTTCATTTAATCATATATTTACTATAATAATAATGTTTCATGCATACATCCATAAAGGTTCAAGTGGAAATTTAAGAGGGTTATACTTGAACTATCTGACATTATAACATCCTTCATAGGATACTGTAATTTTTTTCAAAATATAATATATAGTTTGGAATTGATCGACCAAATTTAATTAAATAGAAAAATGTATAAAAAATTTTACATTCATGGATCGATAATTTACAGTACATTTAACTTATTTGGTATCATCAAAATTTTTTGGATCTCCTATTGTGATGTAATTTAGATTATAAAAATTATATAAACATTAAAACTAATATTCTTTAAATTAATAAAAAAACATTATTTAAAAAATCCTTAATATTCTCTATTCAAATATAGTGCTTTCGTAGTTTCATTCATTCTTTGATCTCATCAATAGACATATTACTTCTTATAGACCTTTAGCTCATGATTTTGAGAGCATAAACCAATTCTCCAAAAAGAACACGTTCTATACCAATTTTTGGTTAGGATAAACAAAAATATAATAGATAGGGGTGAATTTTTTCCATTGAAAACAACATGGATAATCTAAAAGTAACCCCCTTTTTGAATAAGTTAAAATTTCTATACATATTCTCAACAAATATATTATGAAGTTGAATAATAAATATTAAAATATGACAATAATTATTATTGTGGTTCAAGTAACAATGATACCCTAGTCCACCAGACAAACACACACTCTTTGATTATGATGGTCCTTTATAAATAGGTCTTTTGTCAAGGACATTGAAAAATGAGTCTAAGAAGTTGAAACCTTAAAAAAAGTAATTTACTTGGAATTAAATTTATTTTTCATTGAACCCCTTAAACATAGCTCAGTATGAGATGTTTAAAATCTAGAAAAAATTTATATAGATTGTTGAATATAGATCAATCTCATAGTTTTGTCTACAACTGATAGAATAAGAGATCTTCAGAGGAATATAAGAAAAAATTCTAAAGGTATTTCTTCTAAAAACACTAGTTATCTATAAAAATTAAAATTAATCATGATGTCTAACAAATGAATTCATATCAGTATGAAAAATCACACCCAATATATCTATAGAATGCACGTATCCAAATAATTACCTTAAGAAGAAACATTGATAAACTGTAGAAGATTATAAATATAATGGTATAATATAATCAGTAGAATAAAAATAAGATTTCCCCCATGAAATTATAGATATATTCATCTTGATGAACATTGTAGAAATATATTGTTGTTAAAATATATTTTAATATATTTTCATAAATTGTAATGTTAAAGTCTTAGGATAATTAATTATAAATATGATCTTAAACTGTTAAATTTGTTCCATTAATATCACCGGATAAATCGTGATATTAAAAAAAATCAAAAATTCTGAAATATAAATTTAAATGACCATTGAAAATCATTAAATCCCTTATAAATAATAAATGATTAATCTATTATTGAAGACAATTTTTATTGGTCTTTAAACGTAAGTATATTTAATCTAGAATAAAATTATTGAAATATTAGTAAATAGAAGAAATTAATATCATATAATGAAATAATTAAATATACGGTTTTTTTGGGTATGATATCTGTAGAGACACAATTCACCATGTACGGTTAATTATAAAAAAGATGTTAGCTAAAAAAATATTTGACACTCCAAAGTAGAGTTTATAACAAAATATTGGCTCCCAATACTAATATAAAGTTTAAATTTTTTATATAAAATGTTAGACTATTTGTTAATAGTTACGTTCCCAATCCTGAAGTTCACCTAAAATGTTTCATTTTAAAATATTAATTCCAAACATATTGAAAATATCATCAATACAATAAACATAAAACATTGACTAAATTATATCTAATTTAATTCTAGAATTATAGTGAAATAAAATACATATCATAATAAATATAGAACCAAACTTACATAAAGTTACATATTTCGTAAAACAAATAAGGGAGTTTATGAGCCTAAAAATCAATGAGAAATTAAATAAATTTTTGGCTGAGAAATCATAAACCCAATACAAGGTGTGGTTGATGATTTGATATGATTCCACTACCACCACCATGTTTTCTATGAGAGGTTTAGAGAGCTATAGGACATGGATGTGGTTTAGAATAGTTAGTGGATGATTATGAACTAAAGGATATTGGGATGATTAATTGTATGATTAATATATTATAAAATTTATCTATAGTATAGATAGACACAAGCATGAGAAACTCTTTACATTTCATGTCCCGTTTTCATGATCTTGATATTGCAGTGGATCCTTTATCTCGAACCTTGTGTTTGGACAGTCGTATTAGGGGAGATTATGCAATCACACATTTATTCCATGAGTGTGACCAGAACCATGTAAGATAGATATTATTATGATATATTTTCATTGTTATGATGAGATTATTTGACTCAATTATTGATATGGTGTACATCCTAAAAATTTATGAATTAAATTTATCCCTTTTTATAGTAATTTCTTAATCAGATATTATCACATTACGAAACACAATTCCAAATCACTCTTAAATGAACTAATATGTGAGCACTTAACATTAATTTTCCACTAATGTGGTTTCAAATTCAAAAATATGACATACACGGTACCGATCAGTAATATGTCTGGAGTTGGACAATACAAATATGATTTTTGGTGAATAGTAGAAAAACATTATGAATAGTAATGCTACCCTTATTAATAGTAATAGAACCATTATGAATAATAAATTGGCCAAGTTAATAGGAACCCAACTAATTATTTTTTTAAATAAACTTTATCCATCCAATAGTTCACAATATGATATATTAGTGTTTGTATTTTTTGTATGTCAAGAATATTTAATGATTTATTTAATAATTTAAAAGAAAAATAAATTTTAAAAAATTATTTCATAAACTAATATTTTGATGTCTTATGATTAAATTATTATTTTATGAGACTGTATTACATTTTTCATATTGTTAGAAATCCATTTTTTAATTTTAAAATTTGTATATTTTAAGAAAATTATGATTATAATTAAAAATAAAATTAATCATATTTATAAAATTATTTTCCTAAAAGGGAGTTATTTTTTAATTTTACATATAAAAATATTTTAGGATGATGTTTTGGAGTTTTTCTGAAATACATGAATTTTTTTTGAATAGTGAGATTCCATAAATATCACCCCTCAAAACCTAATTTCCTAACACCTCTCTATCCTTATTCCTATTCCATATTCTGATAATCTATCTTCCCATTCTCCTCCCCCACATTCAGATGCCCCTGTTCTCATAAAAAACTAAAACCTCTATACTAAAATAGATCTCAAAAAAGATATATTTAAGAGGTAATATCACCCTTTATTTCTTCCAATTTCCATTCAAATTTTATTTCATTTCATTTGTTATCCCCAACTTCTCTTATCCAAATGTCATGATAAATCTAGTATGATTGAATTGAGTTTAATTTAACTTTTTAATGGGATATTTTTCATTATAATTATCCATATCTATCTTTTTTTATAAAAATTAAAATTTTTCTCTTCATGTGATAAATTACCAACATCATGGGCGATACACTTCTTTTTCCTTTAACTCTACCAAGGATTTCAATAAAACCGTTAAATGGTTGAATATAGATTTTAATATTTATGTTGTTACCCATTTTATGTTCTATAAACAACCTTTATACATTAATCTAAACCATAAAACGAAACATGCTTATTGTGTTTCAAAAACTGCCCAAATTAACATAAATTGATCATTGTTAAATTTTAACAAATGATTAATTCAGATTGTATATAAAATGATTCATTTAAAGATAATTTATATTCAATTATGATCTTTAATAACATGTAATAGAAATTTTATATTTTTGTCCATGTTCTAAATGAGAATCTATTCATGTGTACAAGTGAATCATTCATGAAAACTAATAAAAAGAAAACTCACAATCAACAAATTAATGCAATATAACTCATTAAAAGGCACCAACAATAGCATACAAAAACCATAATGAACTATATTTATGAATAAAAGGTTACCTAATTGTTAATTATTGAATCTAATTTCATTATACGTGACATTAATGCGATAATAAAATTTGGATACAAGGTAAGGGGAATTCTGATACCCCACTTTCATTCTTTAGGGTTCCCAACTTTCAATCCCTTTTCAGCATGGTTATTCCTTAAAAATTATTTAGTCATCATTCTCTTACAATTTCAAGGATATACATGTTTTCCCTTATATTTTTTCTCTATCATAATATTTTCCCAAATACGTCTTCTTAAATAAACCTTTTACTTCTCACTCAAGGTTGATGGTTAAATGAAAATAATGTTATTACCTATTTATTTTGGGGCCATCAAGTTTATGAATGTAAGATTTATGAAACTAAACTCATTTTATTTCCATGGGTTATTTATTTCGCTGATTTATATATGTTCTATCTATCATGCATGATAATGAGAATGTTATGATGTGACAGGGTCACCACAAATTATATATTGCGGTGTAAATGTAATGATGTGAAAGGTACACTCCGAATTATATAGCACTCAAATGCACTAGTATATTTGTTGAATCTCATCAGTTAACCTGAAATATGTGTGAAAATGATTCTAGTATTGTTCACAACTATGTTTCGTATTTTACCACTAAGACATGTGGGATCATTTTAATGCATTCTAACATTGTTCTCAATTACCTAATGCATTTCAACATGATTATGATGAAGATGTAATGATCACCCCATGTTAAATTGTTTCATTTTCTTATATGTCATCTTATTAGGTCATTACACCATTAATTTTTATGTATATCCTCAGGTGACTACTTGTACAAAGGATAAGTCAAAATCCATTAAGAATATAGAGAATAATGAAGTTAATAAATGTTCATGTTTATGTTTTAAAAGTTTTTTTGGTCCTAGTTTTAATAAGAGACTAAACCTATGTATCCTATTTATGTAATTATTTTTAGTTTTTATCATTAAATTTTTTAAATGTATTGTATGAAAATCAGTGTAACAATAGTTTGTATCAAAGGCGAATTTTTGTTAATATGGAAATTTGTATTAGAGAACATTAGTGAAAACCATGGTATTAGACTATGTATATATAATCACACAAGAATATTTTGGAAACTTATAGATCACATATGATATTATATTAGTGTTAATTTCATAATGGAATAAATTATTTATTCATGACTTATTGACTAATGTTTTCTTCAATCCTTTTCTATTTTATAAAATGGTTGGATCCAACAGAAACATGGCCTAAAACATATCCGAGCGACAATGCAATGATTTCCCAAATGACATTCCCAAATATTTGAGACGTGGAGTTCAAAAAATCATGGAGATTCTTATCGTTTTTCCTTAGGTTATTAATAATAACCAAAATAATTTCAAAACTTCTCCATCACCTAAGAGTTATTAGCTAGATATCATGTGTTTTATGTGGCAATGATAATCGACATTTAGATTATCTTCTGATCCACTTGTTTTAAAATTTTGGTTCAACTCGATAGAGATGTTATTTTCTATGTTTCACTATTTTTATATAAATAAGGTGAATATGGTTGATTATTGACATGACGGAGTGGTTGACCAATGGTGGTCTTTGATTAATAATTCCAAAACCCGCAATGAAAATAAATAGATGGAATGGGAATACCTTATGTTAATGTTTCTTAAAAATGTATTTCCCGTGAGATCATTTTACAAATATGTAGAGAGAATTAATCAAGCTGAAGAAAAATTATGGATAATATATCATTTTATATTAAGTGATTTGTACAAGGATTTCATGTTATGCTTCAAGATTTGTTATTTAAAATTATAGAAAAAATTATATTTTATTTTGTGGATTAAAACCATTCATTCGGAAGGATCATGCAATTCAAGACATTGGGTGTTATGAGGATGTTGTTTTATGTGCTCTCAAGGTGGAGATGGAGTTTGGATAATGGTCCCAAGGATATGGTGATAAGAAGAGTAATATGGACTTTCATACTAGGGAATCTAATGAGAATGTTGAATGAGAACTCAACCACCCACATGTCAAAAATTTCAGAAGAAGCAACATGGGAATTGCCTCAATGGAATGGGGAAATTCTAAAAGTGTAGTAGAGAAGCCCACCAAGCTCAAGAGTTTTTATAATATATGATAAGTTATGATAATTCTATTAATGAAGGGAACACCAGCCATGGTCCAACTCTACAACTATATGAAGAAGGGGCACTATGAAAGCCAATGCACTAATCCTTGATCCCTAGAGGGTAATCAGTGTCATAATCCACAAAAGAAAAAGAATCAATAGAAGTATTATGCCATAAATACTACAGATGTTGAGAAATAAAATGATTTCATACAATGTACTATTCTTATTCACTCAATAATGGGAAAAATAATATTTTATTCTGATTCTACGAATTGTTTTATATCTCACATGTTTCCTAGAACTATTAAATCAAAGCTCTGAAACCTTGTTGTATAGATACATGTAAAAACAATAAGTTATGAAATCATTTCAACCCAAGTGATAAAATAATCTCTTATCGGCGTATGTGGGAATATTCTTCCAATGAATACCATGATACATCCCATGATACAATTCTACACTATAATGGGAATGTTTTGGATATCGTTATATAGAGAACATATTAACGGTTGACAAAATGGAATATCTTTTATAATTGAAAACCATATCATGATTCAATAAAAATTAATGGAATAAAATGAATATAGTTTTATGAATCCTTCAACGGTGTGGGTGGTGATTAACTATGAAGAGGCATACCTCACTCAAATGGTTGAGTCATAGTAAATTGTTATCCTAGAAGAAACTCCATTTGTGAGGGAATACAATGATGTATTTCCTAAAGAGTTACCCAGACATCCCCAAGATCTTGATGTAGAGTTCTTTATAGAACTCGTTCGAAGAGTTACTCCAATCTAAAATTATCCTGATATGATGGACCATATCGAATTGGAAGAGTTAAAGAAGAAGCTGTCAGAGCATTTGAAAAAAGGTTCCATAAGCCCTAGTGCATCACCAAGGTGTGTGCCGATGCTCATTTGGTAGAAAAAGGATAGAACAATGCCCATCACCAGCAATTACATCCTTAGTCAATCCATCACCTCACATGACCACTCAACATGTTGTCCCACGTAGAGTTGCATAGGCCTGGTACTAACATTTTTTATTGGGAACTCAACAAGGATTGATGAAATTTTTTATTAGTAATAATGATGTTAGTACACCTCAATAGTGGATATTCATTCTAGATATCACCAAAAAAGGTAATTATGGAAGATATTAATTAGAATTCTTTCCATACAAGGTATCGACACTATGATTTTATGGTGATTCTTTTTAGACTTATTAATTATCCTCCAATCATCATGGATTTAATTAATAGAGTTCTTAGAAATTTCATTGATAAATTGGAGAAAGTGTTTATCAGGGATAATATAATCTAAAGCCAAAGCAAGGAGGAACATAAATAATATACAATACTTGTGTTAACGGCATTGAGAAAAGAGAAATTTTATGCCAATTTCACTAAGTGTGTCTTTTTTTTATGATGAAATTTACATTCATGGGTCATGTGATCACAAGTGATGAAATTTATATGGACACCTAAAAACAATGGTGATTGAGGAATGGACCATACCATCTAATATTACATAAATCTTTAGTTTTCATGGATTAGCGAGGTACTACCGATGTTTTCTAAAAAATTTCTCAAGATAGTCCATCTCACTAACTAAGTTAACATGTAAATGGGAAAATAATGTCTTGACAAAATAATATGGGGAATTATTTAAGAAGATAAAGAGAATGATTATCACTACACCTGTACTCAAAATACTAAAAAGTGGAGAATGTTTTGTGATATACAGTGATACTTCAAAGAAAGGCTTTGGTAGTATAATTATACAAAATGATAATGTGATATTCTATATCTCAGATCAGTAGATTATCTATGAGAAGAACTACCCATCACATGTTTTGAAGATAGCATCTATGATTTTTATAATTAAAATATATAAGAACTACCTCTATGGTGATAATTGTGAAATATATACTAATAAAATTAGTATACCTTATATATTCACACAAAAGGAGAACAACATGTGTCAAAGGATATGGTTAGACATAATCACTGACTACGATTTCTCTATTCACAATCATCCTGGAAAGGTAAACAATGTAGCTGGTCCTCTACAAAAAAAAGAATATGCTACTATATCCATGATGTGGATTTAGAATGACCCTATATTTATAGATATGACATGGATTGATTTGAAAATCATAACAGTAGGGAATACACCTTTCCTTTCCCAAATGAATTCTCATTCATATATCTAATAGTAGAATAAAGAGGCACAAATGGATAATCTGTAGTTACAAAATAAGGTGAATGTAGTAATGGAAGGGTTGCTATAAAAGTTCCTTATTGGCGATGAATGTGTGATTAGGTTTGGAACACATATTTTTGTGCCTTCATCACCAAAGATAAATACGGTGCTATTGGGAAATGCACATAGCCAACATCCTCTATCAATCTAGGTATCACCAAGATATTCTGAGATCTCTGAGAAAAGTTATGGAAGGATAAAAAAAATTTGGATGTTGAGGAATATATCTCATGGTTATTGATATGTAAACAAGTCAAAGAAGAGCAACAAAAGTACAATGGGTTGATTCTGCCATTTAATTTACCAATGTGGAAATGGGAGAAAGTCACTATATACATTGTCACTGGTTTCCTTAAAACATCCAAAGGAAATTATTTGATATGGGTGGTGGTGGACCGACTCTTTAAGACATCCCAAATAATCACTATTTGGGATGATATATTGCTTGAAAAACTTGAAAAGATATATGTAAATGAAGTGGGGAGACAAAATTGGGTTTCACTCTCAATTGTATCTGATCATGATATCAGGTTCACATCTAAATTCGTGAGGAGTATTCAACTTGATTTTAGTACTGAATTGAATTTCAGCATGACCAATCACCCCTAAAATGATGGCCAGTCTAAAATGACTATTCAGACGTTAGAAGATATGAAAATATCCACCTATATAGAATTCCCAAGTTGATGGGAGAAGAATATCCCATTGATTGAGTTCTCATTTAATAAGAGATTCTACTCAAGTATTGATGTGGATCTATATAATGCTATGTATGAAAAACAATGTAGAAATCTAACCAATTGAGATGATGATAGAGAAAAAAAGATACGTGTACCTGACATGCACTAGATATGATGAAGAAGGTTCAAGTCATCCAACAACATATAATAGATGCTCAGAGTCATCAAAAGAGATATACTGAAAACCATCAAAGGTACTTGGAGTTTGATGTTGTAGATATAGTTTTCCTTCAGATATCTCTATGAAAGAGAGTCATGCTGTTTGAAAAGAACTGGAAGTTATGCCCAATGTACATTGGTCCCTCTGTTATCCTTGACCACATAGGATCCATGACCTATCAAATTGCATTTCTACTTAATACAGATCATGTTTTTCATGTGTATCACGTATCTCTATTGAATAAATACATAACAAATTCTACCCATTTGCTGAAATCATTGTTGGTACTACTAGAAGATGATCTATCTTATGAGGAATAGCCAGTAAATATTCTAAACTAAATAGATAAAATTCTACAAAACAAGAAAACCTGCATGTTAGAGTGTTTTGGATGAACCATTTATATTAAGAAGAAAAATGGGAACAATAGGATGAGATAAAGGAGAATCTCCCTTACTTATTTATGTAAAATGAAATTTCATGGGAGAAATTTCAAAAGGTGCGATGAATGGAATGAAACAAAATTCAATCAATGAAATTTATAATTTGTTATAAAAATGTCATAATCATATAATTTCACATTATTAAACATAATTCAACATCATTATTAAATGAACTGATGTGTGTCCATTAAACAATAATTTTCATCTTTTTTATTTGAATTTCAAAAAACTGACACACATAGTTGCAGTCAGTAAGATGTCTGGAGTCTGATAGGATAGACATAAATTTTTTGTGAATAGTAACATAAACTTATGAACAGTAATATTACCCTTATGAATAGTAATATGACCTTTATGAATAGTAAATTGTACATGTGAATTGGAACCTTACCCATGATAGTATGAATAAAATTTATCCATCTTAGAAGTGACAATATTATATAATAGTGTTGGTATTTTTAAGAAGTCCTGAAAATTTAATGATTAATTTAATAACATAAAAAAAAACCATTTTTTATAAAAAATATTTATAAACTAATATTTAGATGTCTAGTGATTATATGATAATTTTTTGATACATCAAATAATTTTTCAATGTGTTAGAAGAGAAATTTTTAATTTTAAAATTAGTATTTTAATGTAAATTTTGATTTTATTTGAAAATTAATTAAATAATATTTTGAAAATTATTTTTGTAAATCAGGGATCAATTTTAGACTCTATACATTCATGAATTGTTAGGTTAATTTTTGATATTTTTCTAAAATACATCAATTTTTGCTGAATAGTGAAATTCGTTAATTTGCAAATTACACCTACCAAATATATTTCAGCATCATGATTGAGTCATGGATTATTTAAATAAACATTAGTTCATAATAAATGCACATTTTACTATTTTTTGTCTAAAGAGTCCTCAACATTTTATGTCTTGTGGAGAAATAATAATTTAAAGAATATACAATTGAAAAAAACCCTCTGCCCTACAATATAAATAGCACACCTCACAACATCATTTCCTCACACCTATCAAGCATTGTTCAAACTAAAAATACTTCTCATATCTCATAACATGATCCACCCCCACATCCAGTAGACCATGGTCTCCAAAAAATACCATAAACTCACCTTGATGGTGGCTCTCAAAAAAGATATATTCAAGAGGTAATTTCTCGCTATCTTCATTCAAATTCCATTAAAATATATTTTTTTATTCTATCCTTAACTTATATTATCCAAATGTAATGTTAACTCTAGTATAATTGATTTAATTGTATTCTATAATGTTAATAGAAGATTTTTCCTTATACTCATCCCTCTATCTCATTATTTATGAAAATGAAATCATTGCTCGTGATGTGTTAATTTACCTACATCATGGGTTATGCACTTCCATTTTCCTTCAAATGATTCAAGGTTGTAAAAACAATTAAATGGTTGAAAAAATATTTCAATATGTACTTTTTAACTCTATTATGTTATGGAAACCACTTTTATACACTAATATAAATTATAAAACAAAACATGTACATTTTGATAAGAAAACCAGAAAATTAAACTAAAACTATCATCATTAAATTTTTTCTAATGATTCATTCGCATGGTATATAACATAAGTCATTAAATGATAATTTTAAAATCCTAGATGATAATTAATAACTTTTAATAGTAATTTTGTATGTTTATCATTATTCTACACAAACATCCATTCATGTGTACAATTGAACCATTCACGAAAACTATGAAAAAGATCACTCCCAAACAACATATTTAAATTGAAAAACTCATCCAAATGACCATAAAAGAACATAATGAAAACGTAATGAGAAATATTCTAGTATAAAAAGTTTTTTATTTGTTAATTAATTAATATAATGTAATTATACTGGACATTAAATTAAAGAAAGTGTTTGGATACAAGGTAAGAGGAATTATCAAAACCAACTTTCGGTCTCCTTGTTTTCTTTATTTCACTTAATTTTATGTATGTATATTCCTTAAAAATAATTACTTCATCATTATCTTACCATTTCAAGGATATAAATGTTTTCCACTAGAGTTTATGTAAGAAAAAATGATTTACAAAAGAACACTTGTTTCAAAAACACAATAATAACTTCTCATTCAAGGATGATGGTTCTATGAAAAGAATGATATTCCCTATTTACTGTGGGAACCTATTTTTTATACATTCATGCCTTATTAAACGAAACCCATTTTCTTTCTAGGATTTATTTATGTACAATATTTGTATATTTTTCATGTGGCATTCATGATAATGATAATGTTACGATGTGATGGGTGCACCTGAAATTAAACAATGCAATGTAAATGTAATGATGTGATGGGTGTGCATGGAATTATATAGAACTCCAATTCATTGGGTAATGTGATGAATCACATAATTTAAAGTAATATATGCATGAAAATGATGCTATATTTTCTTAAAATTTTGGGTCGTATTTGGCAACTAAGACTTGACGTTTCATTTTATTTCATTTCCACATTACATGCTATTATATAATGCTTCCTCACATGATTATGATGACAATGTTATTCTCTCACCATGTTACAATGTTTCATTATCTTATCTATCCTCTTATTATTCTTTTTTCCCACCCCATTTTTATGTATATCTTAAGGTGACTACTTGCACAAATGATATGTTAAGAGACAATAAGAAGATTGAGAAGAAATAATTGAAAAAAATTATTTTTGTTTTAAATGATATGTATCATTCTAGTTTTACCAAGACAATAAAATTTTGGATCCTATTTATGTAATTATTTCTTGTTTTTTATATTTAAAATGACTCCAAATTAACATAAGAAAATAAGGGTCACTATATATCGATTGGATCATAGTTGTTAATGAATAGATTGGATATTCTAGGCATATGATGTGGTGAATAATAGTTGATGGGATGTGTTTTTACATTGTGTGTTATTAGGAAACTTAATAAGAGAATATGAGATCATACACTAGATGATATAGGTAATTAATCATAAATTTCTAAATATTACCCATATAAAATACTATTTTATGATATTTTATATTCCTATTGTCGGGGAAAAGTATATCGGTGTATTCCTCATCGAAATGTTAGGATTTACTCACCATCAAGATATTTATTTATGTTGAGTATTGTACCCAGGTGTTGCCCTGATATCCATGACCTAATATTGGATGGAGCACACAACTCATCAAAAGATGAAAGTACAATTAGAGGATCTATAGATTATGATATTTGTTAGAACCAGTGTGTCCCCGGGGAAACCCAAATGTTTTCACTAAAAATTCTATGAGAGGATTGAGGTTATGTATCTATTATCATCACCTATAATAAAATACCATTAATATTATGAATTAAATATCAATAAACAATAACCTATTTGACCAGTTGAAAGGGGATAGATGGTTCCCCATTATTTTCCTCTATACCGGATATCAATTTTGTTTAGTTTGAGAAAAGGAAATATCGAAGAAAAATTATAATATTACTATAGTCACTAAAAGTATATGTTGATTCCCTTTTGTGTGACAGATTCCCCATTAGTGATCATGGAACTTATGAAACAGATCACTCAACCCTTATTGAAAAAATTATTGGTAGTCCTTGTAAATGATATTATTATGTACTCTATGTCTGAGGAGGAGTGAACAAGACATTTGATTATTGATTCATAAATATTATGTTAGAACAATAATTATAGGTATCTCTCACTGTGATGGTTCTATATTTGAGAGTTCCAAATCATAGTACATGACCTCTTAGAATATTGTGTAGCATTAAACCTTATAAAGGACAAGTTAGTTGTATTAGGGGATCCACAAAATAGAATGCCTAAGGTGTGGATCATTCTTTGGATTGTAGGATATTATCAGATATTAATACTCAATTTCTCTCATATTTCCTCACCATTGACTATTTTTGAACTAAAATCGGAATCCTTTTATGTGGAAAGAGAAGTGTGATCATGTTTTTCAAGATTTGCGGCTGAGGATGATGAGAACCCCCATAATGAGACTTCTAGAGGATGACATTCAGAATGTGGTGTTCTATGATTACCCTAGACATATGTCTTGATGTGTTATGATGTATAGGAAAGGGGTGATTACATATGGGTATTAAAAAATTAGACTAGAAGTATATAACCACATGAAAAATTATTTTAAGCTGATAGTATTGGTTATCACACTAAAGATGTGGAAAAACTACATCACTTGAGAGTGATTTATAATATATTCTAACAAAAAAAGTCTCAATAATAACATTTCAGTAAAATATTTTAATTTTTGGTTTAGATGATGACTATATTTCATTTATTATTATAAAATTGAGATATTTTATATACCAAAAATATAAACATGGTGGTAAATATAGTGAATATAAGATCCAATATACAGTTGTTGTGTGAGTTGTAATAGTTTTTGGTCTTATGGCAATTGTTTTTAGTGGATGAGGATGGTTAAAATTACCTTAAGTTGATGGTTGTTACCCCTATTCTTATTTAATTTTTTAGGGAGCCTCACCATAGAGATATAGATTTTCAGAACATGTAAGTCCAAATATCAAATGAACATTCTCTTGAAAAAATTTATGAATTTGGGGAGAGCACAATCATTTTATGAGGAAAAACAACGTTACCTACCATGTTGTGAGAAAATATACTGAGGAAGTTTAATAAATTCACAATGGTATTATATCCTTGACTTTAAAATATGTTACATGGCCTTCAGCCTATGTTCTGGTGGTAATAATGAAGAGGCGGGTGACTGTGTTTATGTTCGGATACCTTAATTTCCTTTTGGTGAAGTCTACGAACCTAGTTTCAATCAGTTTAGAGTAACCATATGTGTTTTAAGAGTAAAAGTGGGATGATATATCTTTATAATTACTGAATGGGATTCAATAAGTTGATAGAGTACATGATATTATCTTGGTTGTCGTAAACTGACTCACCATGTCAGACCACTTACAATCCCATATATAGTACAGTTCAGTGTGGAGATTCGGATGCCATTACATGTTCGATATTATATTCAACCATAAAGTTACATTGATGATAATTTCATACCATGATTCATGATTCTGGTCATGATTATTAAAAAGATTTTCGGGAGAATTTTGTACTAATTTTTTTGTTATGAATGATGTTCAATCCCTATAAATACAACCATACAAAATGAAGTATTATTGTCATAGATAAAATGAATAGGGATTGAATTCTAGACAATTTCTGTATATGGGGAACCATATAACATTGTTGGAGTTTTAATATAAGAAAAAATACCACTCCACCAGTGGTATGGATCCATTCAAGGCCTTTTATGGGATACCCTACTGCTCTCCACACTATTGGACAGATCTAAGAGAGTCAACACTCATGGGCCTAGAGTGGCTTTAAGGGATAATAGAGAAGGCGAAGTTCAATGTAAATAATATAAAGACATCTTAAAAGAATCATTAGCATTATTCAGACTGATTAATGATGTCTATTTAGTTTGAAAAGGGAAACCATTTGTTCCTAAATCTATCACCCTAGTGAGGATTGATGATATTTTCCTAGGTGGGGGAACACTATCTATAAAAATCATTTTCCATTTTTAGATACTATTGAGGGTTCAAGATGTGGTATACCACATATCCCTACTGTAATAGTTATTATGGGTTTACATTGTCATTCACATGTCTAAGCTAATGAAGTATTTTTATGAACCATTATACATTATTGACAGGGCATGTTGGACATCATGGATATAGCTACATTTATGGTAGAGATCAAAGATTATCAGATAAATATACATATTTGATGATAGATTCCCTTTTTTATTTCCAATTATATAATTTTTAATTTAAGATAACCCTTAGATTTTGGAAAACTAGATGCAATATCAATACCCACATATTTTTTTAATATCATTTTTGATTTTCATGATGAAAATCAGTAAGGCTGGGAGAGTGTAATGACTCTATTTTTCATAGTAATATTTTTAATAGTTTAATGAATATTAAAAGTGTTAAAAATGTATTCTAAAAATGATTATGGGGACATTAGATCAGTGGAAATGTTATAATAAAAATATTAAATATACTATATAACACACACAAACACACACTGTTTTGTGAAAATAAGGGAATATCTACAAAATCGTGTTACATATGTGAAAACCATCACCTCCATTACATCCATAATATATTTTTTTACCATATGTATAAAATATTATTTTTATACACTATTTGATTCTTTTTTTTCAGTCACGTGTGGACAAAATGAAAAATCAATCAATTAAATTAATAATTGTATATTAAATGGTATGTGAACTAAATTTCTTATATTTAAACATGTTTATGGATTAATCCAAGAGTAAACTTCGTGACCCTAGATATTAAAGAAGAATGTTTAGGGGAGAGTGTAAAATGTAACAAGATTATTTATTGAAGATCATTTTTGCAAGGATCTTGTCATCAATAATGGAGTTCTTGAATATTACCAACAATAACAGTAAATAATTAATTTTTCATCATAAAAAATTCCGTTTACAAGGTAGGAACTTAGATATTTTGGATTAATCACTGATGTTGATTCTCCCATATCAATCAAGAATTTATTCCTTTAGAAAATTAGTTCTTGGATCTATTATTTATTTAAATTTGATGATTTATCTTCCAAGAATTAGAATATATTTGGTGATTTATCAACCCTTGTTTATTCTTCTTTGATCACAGTTTCCTCCATCAATAGATCAAGGATAACCCAAACCATAGTCGGCTTCCATTTTCACACTTATATGTTTTTGGAATTTTCCCTCATTCTTCTGATGTTCATCATTAATATTTCATTTGATCGAAATATCTACTACACTAAAATATGGATCATGGAACAATCGATCTTTGGTAGAATGGAGTGATTTCATAGAGTAAAATTTATGATCAATGGAATGATAATGGTGAAAGAATAATGATATATTAGTAATATTTTGATTGATGATTTTTTTATTTGGATTTGAATTTCATCGATATAATACGATGGTAGATGAGATCTGAACTGAGATGTGATGATAATAAGATCATAAGAGATGAACTAGGATCATTAGTCCATATTTTTGAGTTCTATTGGTTTGATGTATAGTGAACCCTAATGAATCAACTTCATAGGAGATATACTTAAAATAGTTTTGAAATTCTATTAATAACTGACAAACACTACATTCAGTATGAAAAAAACACCTTGAATATAACATTCAGTAGCGTCTAGTGTTTATATACTAGAATAAAAACCACACATGATTTTACTTATCAAATTCCATGTAACTCATGATTAGAAACCCAATATGTACGATAAGGGTTCATAGGCATAATAAGATTTTGTTTACATAGACATGACTAAATTACATGGGTATAATAATATACATTATATGTGGAATAAAATAGAGTAAAAAAGCACATTCAAGAAGAATGATGCACTAGAATAGACTTTAGCATGTTTAAACATACTATTACGTACCATGTATTCCATATACATTCCCTATAATTATTTAAATGGATAATTTGTCCCCTGTCCTTTTTAATCTAGTTGATTATCTGTGGGCTATGTTCCCTTGGTCCATCCCTATCAGGGTTAGGGAGGAATTCACTTATAACTAGAGGATGATTTATCCAGTTCATAGATTAGTTCTAGATATTGTTAGGTATCCCTCCACAAGGCCCATTATGTGATCCTCTATCTTTTCCCCCAAGGATGGGTCAGGTATCACATAACCAGGGTTCACTTTGTGTCATTCCCAATCATATTTGATTACTTTGGGTTTTATACCCAATCTATCTATCGATATCAGCCCAGGGTATGATCACCTATATATGTATTGACATCTTCTGAGTTCTAGTGTGTAACTAATCAGGGAGTGGAATGATGGGAAAAAAATCTTGGATGAGCTCTATCAATGTTACCATGACCTGAGAACTGAGTTGTATTGCATGAGAATTACATTGATTCCTAATGTCGAATTTTATGCTAGAAGTTGGTATTTTCCCATACATTAATACTTGGTTCTTATAATTATTATATTTGGGATGATATTATCCTTTATTAGGGGATGAATAACTTTGATGATTTTTTTTGGTTGATTTCAAGGTGTCACACTGAGTATGATTATTCTCAACCCTTCTTGGACTCTCTCACACATTTCATTTATTATATAGATGAAAGGCCTTTTGATTGAGTCCTTGGTGGGAAAAGGGAATCTGTTTCATATTCACAGTAGATGAACAAAAATCGGTTCTATAAGGTTAATCTTCATAGTATTTCACTAATCACTAGTTTGTTGGACTATTTTACAATTTTGGTGTGATTTTATTTTTCCCAATATCATTTTTATACTTGTTTTGTGCTAAAATGTGGGATTATTTTTATTCATGCATATTTCGTATCAGTTTTTTCTTTTATTTATTCATTATATTGGTGTTTTGATATGTGTCCATGTGTAAAAGTACAATAGTCTACGGTCTCCCCTGTGTGAGAAATGACTACATTGCACCAGTTTCCTACCCCTATAATATCAGATGTGGGCATAGGGTATCACAAATTGTTTATGGTTGACTAGGTGGGCCCAAATGGGTCTGGTTGTCACA
Source organism: Viscum album (assembly GCA_963277665.1). Classification (NCBI taxonomy): domain Eukaryota; kingdom Viridiplantae; phylum Streptophyta; class Magnoliopsida; order Santalales; family Viscaceae; genus Viscum; species Viscum album. The sequence continues at coordinate 330,744,144 of OY728158.1, forward strand.
TTACTACTTCAATAAATAAGTTATTTCATGTAACCAAATTTTACATGAATGCATTCATGAAACTCTCCTCGTTAAACAGACAAAAGTCCTTTCTTCAAAAGACTCAGGTTTGCAATACATATTCATTCCAAAAATGGCTTCACTCAACTTATTAACAAATTTAGAGCATCATGATCTATATTTAGTTTAGAAAGATAAAATTATGTGGGTTGGCTTCCTATTAATTAACATGAATGACCATTCGTGAAACAACCTTTTGCGCCACCAAATGTGTGGAAAAATTTCTTTATACGTCGAAAGTCAAGGATTTGAAGTCTCATTTTGTTTGAACACACTTATATCATGAAACAAAAAATTTTAATTGATGGGTTAATTATAGAATTGTTTTTAAAACACATAAATTTAATTAAACCCATATCTTATCTATATTATGATGATTCAAACACAAATATTCTTTTTCAAAAAACTTTTTAAAATAATTGATTTCATTTGAGAAACATTTTCACTTATGGTAAAATCATTACTTTAACAAATTTAATTGAAATATCTTATAATCCCCATGTTTCTTTAAATTATGATACAAGAGAACTTTCATACATTGAACGATTTTCCTATACCATCCACTCATACACACTCTAAAACCAACAGACCCATTTATCCATTTTATTTTCATTGTATTCATTTTCCATGAACTTCTACATGAATGTTGAATGATGAAACTATATCTAGGTCCTCCTCAAGGAAAATTCCAACTTGTCTCTCAATGCGATCATGAGATACATTACATGATCTCTCATTTCATCATGCAATTAACCACATTCTATTTATTAGTAACACCACATACATATCACGAAGCATTTGACATGGTGAACCGAAAATACTACATTCACTATCATTCAATTCCAATGGATGCACTATATCAAACACACCACCACACTTGAGTGGTGAATGATTTGGATTGAAAAAAATACAACACACAACAAATGGAAATAATAAATCTCATCATTTCACAACAATATATCCCATTAGATTTTATGGAAATACTTGTATGAATACTTTTTATATATCATGATTCAAATTTAAAATCCTTTATCGATACCCATATTTCTAGAATGCCAATAAAAATTATTGAATTAATTTTTGGGAATGATATCAACTATTTCATAGTGTGTGGAACATGGTATGACCACTATATCAAATGCAATGAGAAATATATTTCATAAATAGATCATTCAATTATTTGTCTTCATTAAATGAAAATATTTTTAATTAATATATTTTCACCCTTAACATAAAATTCCCTATATGAAGGGTTGTGAGTGATCACACATGGATTCCCATTCCATTCATCTTTGGGAAAAAATGCACATGAATTAGTGGAATCCTTCTTCATTTGCTTAGTTTTCCTATGTGACATCCCTTAAAAAGTCATAAACATTATAAACCATTACATCATTAATTTATGAAGTTCATTATAATCAAGGAACCGCCCCATGGTCTTTGCATGATGATTCCTTATTTAGTTGATCCTTTTGTTTAGTATCAACCCATCACTAATTATGATCATGATAGAAATTATATGATTTCACATTGTTTCATGAAATATTCCCCTTTATCATTATTAGGAACCCCATATAAAACTATTAAAACTATTGACATGGTGAATAGAATATTAAACATTCACCATCAAACCATGTAAATGGAAACATCACATCCACTTCACTACTACACTTGTGTGGGAAATCATAGGGTTGACAACAAATCCAATACACAACACATGAAAACACTCAATCAAATTATTGTAAAATAATACCCCCATTGTATTTTATTGAAACTCTTAAAAAATCATTTACCTATATCTCAATTACACTAGATAATCTTTTATCGATACCGACTATCCTTGAACTGAAATACCGATTATTTATTATTGTTGGTGATCAATATCAACCATTTCAACAATCATGTAAGAAGTGAGAAACACTATATTAAACCCTGTGAAAAAATAATTTTATCAAAAATAAATTCCATTATTTTTCCCAATTAATTAATAATGTTTAATATTTTCATATGTAAATCCATCACTTCCTACTCCCTATAAAGAGATGGACATAAAAACACCTAGTTTTGGAATTTTTTATTATTAAGAATGAAACCATAAAAATATTAATGATTATATTTTTACTTCATTGAAATCAAATATAAAGTATTATTTATATATTATGAACTATATATACAATCTTATGAAATATTATTCCATGGGAAATAGGGATACCACTTTTAGAACCACATTTATCCAATGTTTACATGATCTAAACCACTATAAGATTCCATTAACAAAACCTGTTTATACCATTAATTACATCATTTAAGTCTTCTTCCCATATAAATGATGTACATTGGGGTTTCTCTATATTTCCACTTTTTCATGCATGGTCCTTTCATTTTACAAATAGAGGAAATGATCACCCCTATAATATGCAACTTATCAACTTTTTTATCCCACTTGTTATACCCAATGATTATGTTCTTTGCATTTATTATTTCAACAAAAGTGACTATATTATTGATAAATATATATAGATCAAATAAAATTCTATTTTTGATTGATTCATATGTAATTTTAGTTGGTGGACATACCACTTAATAAAGATCCATCAACCAACCCTCTATGCCTAATAAGTCAATATCCATTGTATGAAACAAGAGAAAAATTTAACAACACCAACTCTATAAATTATACTCACTTACATATATATATATTTTAATAAACTATTGAATAACATCTAATTTCAAGGATTTCTTCATGATTTCTACTTCATCTCTAGATAAAAATCCAATACCAATTATTTAAACTCATGATGACTATCAAAATACAAAATTTAGGTATTTTTATACTCATTGAAGTTGTATTGATACAAAATGATTATATTTTGAGACATTTTTATTCAATAAATTGAATTAATGAATTGAACTTGGTAACTAGTAACTTTTTACAACCATTTGGCATATTTCCTTATTCTATTGAGATACCATATTTTAAATTTTCATTGAAAAACACTATTTGAAATTATCAGTGTGATTACTGAATATAAAATTGAAATTAACAATAATAGGTATCCTTATATAATAGCTTTTGATATCATAATAATATTAATATGATATAAAATGTTATACAAATAAAACATTAGATCACATTTTTGTTTAGATTTCTCATTATTCTTTCTTCAATATGAAAAGACTATAGTATGAAATTATCTTAATTTTAAATTCATCATGAATGTTGATACAAATTGCATATAATGAACATATCGAATTTCAATTCCCAATTAAAATCATTGAGAACCATCATTACATCTATAATTATTCTTATTTATTCATTTTTATGATTAAAGATAAAGTAAAATTATAATCTATACTTATTTGAATCAGTTAAACCCTTAGAATACATCACAATATCACATTATGTATTTCAATTAATCATCCCTGTATAAATTATATTTACTAAAACAAAAAAACATCAATAATAAATTAAACTCATTTAAGCACATTAAGTGAAGGGATATATCACTTTGTCAACTTGCGGAATGTGGACGGTCATGGTGGATAGCCCCTTAGCCAATGCACATTTATTTTATATTTTTTAGATTTTAGGAAGATAATTTCACCAGCTCATCATCCTATTATTATTCTTAATAATTATTCATCATGATATTATTTAGTGCATTCATGAATCTCTCCTTTCACTACATCCACCTACATGAAATTCTATTAAAATGTTTTCATTGGACTTCCCCATTATTGTCAGGGGAGTTTAATTTTCATCTTATCCCAATAATAATAGTTTTTAATCCATTTTTAATCATAGAAAAAATTATATCCTCACATGATACTAATGAGATATTTCTTCTCCTAATCATAATTAATCTCTATTTGTGCCTAACATATTTATTAGATTTCATAACACATGAATTTTTTTGGAATTTGTCTTTCGTATTATTGTATTTTAGAGTCATTTTTGTTTTTCCAAATATTCCTTAATCCTCTATTATAACCCTATTATTATCTCTTAATTTGGAACTTCTATTTTAGAACTATATTAGCTTTTAATGGGAACTCCCATTGTTACCTTCTATTATTTCTTGGTGGAACATTTTAAAATCCCACTCAAAGATGACTCATTTATTTTATCTTTGATAGGGAATAAATCCTCCTATAATGTTTTATTCAATGGTATATGTTACTATATAGTATCATCCATGTTTATCAAAACTAGATAATATAATTTTTTTCTCCATATTTGATTTTTTTCATTATGATAGGGCTTCCATGATTAAACTAGCATTTGTTTTTGTTACAACTTTCATGGATATAATCTTTTTCCCTAGATAAGTAAATCTATTTTCTATTTTAATAGATATTTATTATGTAAATTTTTTTGTTGGCCTTAAATATAGGGGAATTCCTTGAGATAATTTTATTTCATATATTACTTAATTTTATATCCATATGGCCATGATTAACATAGATAAAACATATTCCATTAAAACCACACCTCATATAGTAAATCCAAAACTAATATATTATTGTAGTAGTTTTACTTATACCATTGATACCTTGAAATTATATGAACACACTTCTGTTGTGTCCCATGATTCCACAGTAGTAGAATGTAGTGGATCTCTTTATATGAGACTCACCTCGTTTAGATTTGGAAAAATGATTCCACTTACTGGATGACTCCTTATTTTCACATTTATAAACTAAATTTGTTGATTCTCCCATAATTGGGATTGTTTTATTCTTATTCAATGTTTTCATTGTCCATTCGATCTCTTTGATCATCCCATCATTCACATTTAATTGTCTAGTCATCTTCTTCATATTTGAGATTAATTTCATTCCATTTTTTGACATCTCTTCCATATGGGCTTTGAATGATATTATTATATATTTATTCTTCTCTTATATGTCTACATTATTTTCAAATTTCTATGAAATTCCATTTGGTAAGTAAAATATACACTTAATTTTTTCACCTAACTTCACTAATCCATCCATATAAGATTACTTCACTTTATATAGACTTTTGTTGTATTCAATGAAATATTCTATGTGGGAAACCAACTCATACTTCTTGGACCTCAAATGTTTATTGTCTATTGAGTGAAGGATTTTAATTATAGAAAAATACTTATACTCTTTATGTATAAATGAATTATTCTATAATTCCTTGGTCTTGGTGTCATTTTTTCCCATAAATTGGTTTCTCATTAAATTATTATTTAATTGAGGTTTTCCAATTTATTGGAATCATTTTTTATTATTTGAACACATTCCCATTGGGACTCCGTCGATTTTATGAGCTCCATGTTTTCATCATTCATTCCTTGATCAATATTCTCTATTATATGGAAAAAAGCAACATTTTTATGTCTTTTTATCTCATCCTTATTATTAGTTATGAAATTAATTATGATATAAGGTTTCTCGTATACAATTATGTGAAAAGTGTATAAATAAGTATATATGGAATCAGATTCATTCATATATTCAATTTGGGTGTTGTTGGGATCCATTAGATCCATAAAAGATTTATCATTTTTTTACATTTTATACAATCTCATAAGATCAATACATCTTTTTTAGATTATTTATCTTTACAATTTTTTATGGGTTGAATATATACAATCCTCAGAAACATGTTAGATTAATTTGGATTAAATAAACTATAACAAGATAATCCAATTCCCTAACACAAATATTTCCCTCATTTGGATATTTTATGAGATATTCAATGATAAGGGGAGAATTAGATTATGAAAAAAAAATTATTTCCCCAAGTCAAATTGATTATCTCACCTTCCTTATTGATCATGAAAATAATATTTTGTTACTGTCACTCTTGGGTTCTCCTATTTGGTGATGTTTTGATTGTTTAGAGTTCCTATCATATCCTTATTCAAATAATATCAACCATTTCTAAATCAATATACACTAATTTTTGACCTTGTGAATTTATTTAATTCTTTCGTACAAGATGCACAAATGTTCCATGGTTAACCATTAACTGTATTTTTCTTTGAAGCATACAAAAATAATGTGGTAATGTAATTAATTCATAATAGAAAACTATTGTTATTGTTTAGGGTTCATCTCAATACCACTAAAGCCTTACTACCTTATATCAATGTAAGTCATCTCATAACTTTTCTAGATGATTCATTAATGGATTTTTGGATTGAATTTTTTTACACCTCAATTTGTGATTCATGTGGAACATCTATCATCTAACTGCTGAAATCAAATTTACCACATAATACATGGGAAATGATTCTATGGTTCATGGAAGATATTATGTTTCACAACCTTTTAATGAATTCCATGAAACATCTATTTCATTCACAAAACATTCTCAATTTTGTGAAACACACACATTTAATAAGAATTTATTGCATTTATGAATCTTAATTTTCTATGAGGATACATAAACTATTTTCTTCACCAGAATGATGTTAGAATTACTTTTCCACTAAATATGTTCTTAAAATATATATTTCCATTTTAATGAATTTGTAAAACATTTTTGGTCAAATATAGACAAGTCATCTCTTTAAGGAACTCATGTTTCGATAACTACTTCACAGGGGAGATTCTGTTACGAAAATATTAAAAAAATTCAGTCATATTGCTTTTTATTGATTATAGATTGATTAAATGAGGAGGATGCTTCTACTTATAAAAAAATTCCCATTAAGAAACATTCTTATGTTTCATCGACCTTGTGTGAAACTTCCCAAGATCATAGAACATAGAAAATTTAATGTCGCCATTAGCACATGAATCACTATCATTGTGAATCTACAATATGTTATTCATAGGTTATTGAAATATTAACTTTCATGAAAACAAATATTTTTTGAAAACCAGTTAATTTTATTTATTTGGATGAGGAAAAATCGAATCATCACATTCACACAACATTTTGTAACAATTTATGGAAATTTTATAAAGTTTTCACATCCATGAAAGCCTTTACATTGGCATATTTTTTTGAGATTGATTAGAATATTCATGTTCCAGAAACCTATTATTTACTTAAGCATTCCTATAATATTTTTCAAGGAAAACGTCATGCATGAACAATAATATTTATAGAAACATCCCCTTCTTAATATATGAATGAATTTATTGTCCATGAACCTCTATATGAATGTTTACAGATACTACTCAATTTGTGTTCTCCTATGGGATACCAACGAACTATAACTTAGAATGGAAATTATATTGACCACATTCCATTTATTATCAATCACATATTAATCGAATACATATATTGACATGGTGATCAATAAATACAACATGGTACATTACACCATGTGGATAGGGACACTACATCTACCACACCACAACACAAGATTTGAAAATAATACAGTCAAAAATGAATCCAAGTCACAGCACATGAAAAAACCAAATCTCATTAGTTTTTAACAATATGATCAGATAATCATTTCATGCTCACCCTTATCTATAAAAACTATTTTTTAGTTTTCTAGGATGATTTTGTGTACAGAGATGGGTCGTTAAATCATGAAGGATGGGATTTTATATAGAGTGACAACATAAGACTTTTTTTTGAGGGTTTCTTTAGGTTACATGTATTGGTACATGAATTTTAGTTTATAATGGACATACATTATTTTATATTAGGTTGTTTATTAGTTTATTTAAAACTATGTTTCTAGCATATTAGAGTTTAATTCCTTCCATTTTAATGTCATATACCCTACTCACATGTCTCCATCCTAGGGCCTTCTAGAGTTGGGCCCCATGGGTCACAATCATATTAACACCAAGAATGGGAGGGGTTCTCAAAGGGGTTTGGTCCTTAAAAAGTGGTATAAAAGATATGGATGATTGATAGAATATTGTTGGGACATAGAAACTAGTAAGTATTTCATGAATTTGGTACGTAAGTAGTGTTATATTAAATTAGTGTGGGATTTATTATGGTTGGTGGGATATGAAACAAGCATGTAAGACTTACTAGGATCTTATACATGAATTGTAAGCTTACTGAACACCATAGGTATAATATTTTTGATTGGTGGGTAGATACCTAGGGAAGTTAATAAATTTTATTTAATTCATCATTTTATTTAATTGGGATAATTATTAAGAATTCATAAAAATAAACCCAAAATATATACAGTAATGAGTTCACTAATACCATGATCAGGTGTTTGTTTCATATTTGTGAACATTATTATGGTTTTTGGGGTATTATGGGGGGATTATTAGGTCCCTAGTTTCTATTTAATCTATATGTTGAGTAATTACTAGTGAATATATGTTTTCTGTCATGATTTGATTCAGGACTAACATTATTTTATGTATAACACTATAAATGCTATTATTTTTAAGATCATATATGTTTTTATTATTTAAATAAATAATATTGTGCATTTATTTGAAACACTATAGAGTAAAGAATTTATTCTATAGTAAATGGTAAATTGAAATATTGGTAATGTTGAAACTAATTTTATACATTTTGAAATATATACTATGTACCTAATTGCATTATTTGACATTTTTGAAATTTTATGAAATCAAATAATCCATTGAACTAGATAAAATTAACTGATAATTAGTCATGTATTTTGAAATCTATAATGTGTTAATTTTGATTTCCATATTTTAATATTGAACATGTTAATATTTATTTGGAAAATATAATTATAGGGTTTCATTAGATAAAAATAATAATATAACCTATGTATTTAACCATTCCCTATTCTAAACATATGATTTATTAATAATAGTATATTTAATGTTGTATTTTTTATAGTATGTGGACCATACAACAATTTTTTTGGGATTTTCCATTTTCATAAATAAATGTAATATCAACTTTTTAATTAAATAATAAATTAAAATGTTAATATCATGTTGTGCATGATCTATTGAATTGAATAAAATATGATGTAATAATGTTTTTCTATATTTGTAATGAGTCATTTCAAGAAAACTATTTTAAATTTTCATTGTTCTTATTTTGAGAACTCATACCGAGTTGGGTAGTAGTACATATAGTGTTGTTCATTATTATCTACTAGACATTATTTTGTGGAAATTATAACACCACATTACTCTTATAATATGTATGTTTGTGACCTTTTTCGGTTTTTCCATTTTCTTTATTCAGGTAGGTATGGGAAGGAATTATGAGGATACCTATAGTTGTGAAGTCAGATATTTGTTGGATTATCAGAATAAAACTGATTTATTCTATAGACTAATTGGGATTTATAATCTATTTAATGTGTTTAAATTATGTATATGTACTAAAATATTGATAAATCATTATTTTACAAAGGTTTATGTGTTTTCTGCGATTTTGGTCATTTTTAATTGCACCATGAGTAACTGGGTTACATGTCAAGTAATGTCCCAACTATTGTTTTTATATAAGATGCTCATCTAAAATGGATATTTCTCTATTCCATATTTCTTTACACTCGAATCAATAGCATTCCCCAAAAAATTTCTGTATCCATCAAACCCTTTCAAGTTATTTGATTCTTCAGTTGGTCCGGGTTGCGAATGTAGTGTGACTTTATGTGTACACATTCTCTACATATCATCATCTCTTTCTCTTCATCCCTATGGAGATTGATAGATTATATTTGTAGTAGTGGATCCAAAATTTTTGTTGTTGAATATTCTTTCTATGATGAGTTATTATATCTTTTGTACATTCTTTCATGTTGGTGGGTTCTGTAGTGGGCTTTGTGATTCTCTTATAATAGATGGTGGCTTCACTAGGATTGTCCAATTTGATTACCTATAAATTGACTAATCTAATTTCAATTTTTTAATTTAAATTAAATTTAATGAAACTTCTTTCAATTGGTTTATTAAAAACCTAATTCAATTGAATTAGGGAATTTTGTTTTAGAAATTGGATTCTTGGATCAAAATTAAGAAAACCACCCAATTCCATTGAATTTGGGTGTTTTTCAGAAATTGAATGAAATTTTATAAATTAATGTTATTGAATTTAAATTTTGAAATTGGAATGATGGATTATTTAGAAAATTTATTTAATGTAATTTATTTCAAATTACAGGTGATGAAATTGGGTTAAAATAATTTTTTTAGAAACCTTTGGGATTTATCCTTGAAAATTGATTGTTTTAATTAAAAACCCATTTTGATTTTCAAATGTAAAATTTGAATTTTTTAAATGGGGGAAAATAATTTTATTTTATTTTATTTTGTCTGAAAATAAATTTCCAATCATTGATTTTTATTTGAAAACAAGAAATCCTAAGTGGTTAGAGAGTTATTTGGGAAAAACATACTAGACTAAAATTACCTAGAAACAAATTAACACTTTACAACACTGTATAAATACTTTTTAGAACATTATATTTTATAGTATGAGATAGATCAGTCATCTCTTTCAAGTGTTGGGGGTCATGTTTACACATTTAAGTTATTATCATATTAAAGTGTGAGGATCACATAACATTGAACTATTATACCACTTTGAAGATGGTAGTGTTGATCACTTGTTTATACATGAGATATTAATTTATGCCAATGATTTTGAACTATTTTAAGGCGTCATCATATTTAATAAATTTTTTATACAAATTTTTTTATTAATTTATTTTTTCATGTATTTTAATCCTTTGAAATGTATTCCATCATTTGAACTGTAAATTATAATTTTTTTAAATGAGATTTTGAAATTACAAACCTGTTTATTTGAAAAAATTATTCTCATTATTTGGTTAAATAAATGATTAAATATATGATGGAATACATGGTGATACCCTAGAGTGAATTTATCCCACACCATACAAATTCCATTGGGTGGTTGTAGAAAATATTTTTCTAGGTTCGAGAAATGGTAAAACACCACCTGGATGTGGTTAGAATTGTTGATCCATGAATATGGAGAGTTGAATCCCTTGGGACATGGGATATTATAATATATTTTGGTACTTTAAAACTATACATTTGGTTGTTTATAACTATTTGACATCAGGTACACTTCTACCTAGGGAGGTTTTTTGTATGCATACTATAATGATAATCCTATTCCTAAATTGTTTTGGAAAAATAATTCCAATATTCATTTTTTAGTATTAAAGGTTCTAGTTTCAAACCCTTGGAGATCTGGAACACCATTCAAGAAATTTCATGGATTTTTTAGTCATCATGTTACTATAGTTCATGTTCTATTTTTTAACCATAACGATCTTTTTTGAAATGCATATTATTAAAAATATATTATAATTAATTTTAATAAATATTGAAATAATAATAAAAATAAGACATTCTATAAGGTTTGAGGGTTTTCTGAAAAAATGGTTTCTTTTTAATAATTTATTTTATTTCAATGGTTTCGAAAACAATTTAAATCGATTTATTAATTTTCATTGTTCAAAATATGCGGATTTCAATAAAGGGTTTTAATGTTTTAATTAAATATTTTCTTTTTAGATTACCATAATCTTAATTAAAGAGAATAAGATTCATTAATAAATTATTGTTCCAGTGATGGTCTTTGTTGAGTATATTTCATTTAAAATAATTGTAGGGGTCATTATTTGGTAGACACAATTGATAGAGATAAAATAGGGAGTTTTTTTGATAACTCGTTGGTAATATTGATAGAGTCATGGGAGTAATGTTTATTTTTTGATGTTATATATGATAAATGTTTTAATTAGAATGAAATTGAGATATTTTTAATGAAGGATGAAGTGGTTTAATGATTCATAGGTGTGGGATTAGTTGTTATCCTTCTGGTTTGATTATATATACATTTTTAAGTATTAAATTTAATTGTTTTGATTAATAATATTCATTTTTTTGTATAGAAATATAGGTAGATAATTAACATGGTGATGTGATCAGGAATTGAATATATTCATGGGATAAGATGCTAAACAGATTTTAGTAGTATGAGGGTATAAATTTTATTGTTTAAGTTTCATTCCCCATGGTTTATGAATGGAAGTAAGTGCATGAAGATTCTATTGAATTGAAAATCACCCAAAATCGATTCAAATTTTCAATTAAAATATTCATTATATTATCGGTTATTTGAGTGTTGTGGTAGGTTAATAGTGGTCATATAAAAGCGGTTTCTATATAATAATTTAATTCATTGGATTGAAATAATCTTGTTTCCTCACCGTAGAGGGTGAAATGTGTAAGAGATCATGGAGCTCTAGCAGGGGAGATTCAATGTGCATATACTGAGATCTAATTTTTTAATTTAATATATATTTTATGTAATTATTTGTTAATGAAGTAAAATGATCTGGGATGTTTGAGATTAAATTGAGGATAAAGATTTGATGGTTGGATGTGAGTTTGTGGTTGAACTCTTGGTTGGCGATGAGGGATTTTACTGATGTGATTGAGGAGGGTTATATCTGGGTCTTGGAGAAAGATGAATATAGGTCCTAAAGTTGTGTTACATGTTGAAAGATGAAAAGAAGTAATATGAAATATTCTAGATCTAGGGAATGTCTTAGAACCCTAAGATTTAGTTTCATGAGTTGATCTATGAAAAGTGACCTAATCTAATTTTTTAATGCTATAGAGGAATCATCAGTATGACTACCCTATGATTAATGATTTTTCTTATTTTGGCAGGGTACTATTTTTTTGATAGGGTGGCCAGGTTTTAGTGGATAGCAGGGTTTTGATAAAGTGAGGTTGTTGTGAGAGTCAATATGAGAGTATCTTTTGATTGTATAACCTTATCAATTCCATAACATATTTATTCTTTTATTATAACATTTTAATCATAGTTGAATCATTTTATATGTCACGATATATCCCTATTCTATTTAAACAATTTGGAAGATTTAAATCTTGATCATTTTTAAGTGTATTTTCATGATATTAAATGATTCATATGTAAAAATAGAAAAATATTTCTATTTATATTACATGTAATTATGTATTGAAAAAAATCATTTTCCGTGTGTAAAAAATGATTTATCAACATAATTTCATGAAATTATTTAAAAAGAAATTAAGTTATTAATATATATCAATAGTAAAGTTGTGTTTTGGTCATGAATATTTCATGTTTTCTATGTTTTTTTATATATTTACTTGAGATACTTCTTCATTATGTTTCTAGTTTTTTAAATCTCTCATATGGTACCCAGGTTATTGGGATTTCCCATACTAAGGTAGGGATGGTGTTGTGGTGGAATTATAGAGTCAAGAAAGGATATTTTAAATTATATGGATTATCATGTAAATGATTGATCCAGTTTTTTTATTATTGGGTGTGAAATTACATGAGTCATGTGTTCTCATGGAAATTTAGATACCACTGTTTGATTAGTATTTTCAAAGGTGTGTTGTGTTTTGATGTTCTTTTTTTCATTTTTAGATGGGTTTGAATCATGGTAATGAGAATCATGTAAAAAATATATATTGTAGTGGTATAACTTTTTTTGTTCCCTTAAATTTTGGATTCTCGGTGTTGGAGGTTTTAAGAGAGGTTTAAGGGTCAAATATTGAGATATATTTGAAATTTTATCTTGGATTAGATATGACCTAAATTGAACCATGGTGTAGTGATACATAAATTATTTGGAAAAAAGGAAGGTGCTTTAATTTTATAGGTTAGAGAGTGAATAATCCTTGAGAAGATCTATTAGATTTTATACAGATGGGTTTCAGATCATGACCTTGGACACCACAATGTAATGAATGAGGTGGTGAAATATAAGGCATTTTTTGAAGGTTTTCTTACAGAATGACTCTGCTGACCGTGGTACGAATTCCTTGTAACTGGTTTTTAGGTTTTTTCATCACACATGATTTTGTAGTATATATGAATGAGTTATGAAACAACCCTAGTCCATTTTATTTTCAGTAAATTATTTGAATAAGTTTCAGAGGGATGGGATTCAATGGAATTCTCAATAGGAATTCCAGATCTTAAAAATAATTAACTGAAAGTGTCATGAATTTATTAATTTAATTATAAATCATGTTCATATAATTGTGGAATAGTTATATCTTATAATACTATGTGAATATTTTTTTCATGTAGGTTTAAATCAGACACTCCCCTCAACATATTTCAAATTCCCTACATTTCTATTAAATTTCCAGAGATATGAGGTTCACTTTTGGATACTCTTGAGCTCCCTTGGATGAGTTTTTATCCTTGGATTCATCATATTGATAATTATCCCATATGATATTACAGATATTATAATCATGTTATTTAATCATTGAGATCAACTCTTCTCCACATTATACTTTCAGAGTGATAAATGAAGTATTAATTGAAGTTGTAGATTCTATAAATTTCATCCATTTTGTGTATGTTTTAAAATTAGAATGAGTTTTCCTTCATTTGGTGGAAGATACTAATTTACCTATCATTGATGATGAATTATAATTAATTAAATGTGTGAGATTGTGGATAATCCCATGTGTTTTATTGAATCTATCGTATTTCTCATACTATTTACTCTTGTTTACTATTGTTATTTATAACATTTATTAATGTTGTAGATTATTTTATGTTGATGTTGTGATCTGACTATGGGAATCACCTTTCAATAAAGAAAAATCACAAAAATATTTTAACTAAACGTGTTTCTTATAATTTGGTTATTGAAATAATGTTTTGTGGAAAATGATGGGGAAAAAGTAGTGGTTGTTTCTGAAATTGTTTGTTATATACTAATTTTGATTGTGTGTATTTTTTTGGTGGTGTTGTGGATTTTTTAATATGTGAGGTGAGTTAGGATGTTGGGTTGTAGTGGTTATCATATGTTTGGTAGAGTGGGTTTTATCTCATGATCGGTACTTGGGCGATGATTTCACCTCATGGTATACCGTAATTATTAGCTTTGATGTGGCTATATAATGTTGGTAAGGGAACTAATATGGGTTTTACAATGGGAATGTAGTATGTTTTCTTCTATAATAAGGATGTTGTGAAGATATTTTTATGGGACAATGACAAGGCTTGTTGCTATGGGATTTTTTAAATTACCCAATAATATAAAAATAGTGAAAAAAGTAATAATTATATGGTAAATGGGTGAAGTATATATTTAATTAAATGAAATATTAATATTAGATAGTGATTTAAGAAAAAAAATAGAAATGACTAGAATTAATGTTGTAAATGGATAAAATTAGATTCCATTAAATATGGTATTTAATGTTATAATGAATGTAACACGGATTATAATGGTATATCATTCAAAAAATTAAGAGACTAATTTATTGGGGTTTTGGATGTTTATTATGATTTCATTCTTGTGGGGAAGTTGGCCGTTTTGTGGAATCATAATTGATACAAGTGTTTGTGTGTGGAAATGGTAGTGTGGTGATATTTGGTGGTGAGGTACTTTTGTGGACCATTTAGAATGATATCTTGTGTGGATATATATATTTATGAGGTATTTACTAGGGATTTATTTATGCATCCATTCAGAGTCAGATTACATTACTGGTGCCAAAATATTTTGGGATATAGGTGGGTGAGGATGGATGGTTACCCACTCTTACCTAATCACCCTTCATGCATAATATAAATTGTAAATTGTATATGTTGGTGTACATACATGGTATGATATAGGAACAAGATATATTTTATTAATGTTAATGATGCTCTCTGGTGCTTGATATGGATATGATGATGGTGAGTTTATGATATCGTATATATGGTGGGGGTTGTTCATGATATAATGATATAATGAGGTTTATTTCCATAATATTCATAATACCTAACTATTATTATTTGTTATATGCAGATATGATATGGTTTTGTTCTTGATAATATGGATTTGATGATTCCATTTATTGATTGACACAAACAATGATATGTTGGGTCCTATGGGAGGATAGTGTGTGTAGGGTAGTGAACCCCCTAAAATCATATATATATATATATATATATGTCTATATTAAATTAAATAATATGGCATATAAATATGGGGAAAGGGTGTGTAAAATTTTTGGGGAAGTTGTTATAAGATTCCATTGATTATATTAATTTATAGTATTTTAATAAAATGGATGTATGATTGGGTGAATGTCACTAGGTATGGTTTTGTTTAGTTGAATCATATAGGTGTTGGATAGTTTAACTATTTATCTAATGGAAATTTAGTTCCCATCTTCTAAATTTTCATGAGAGATGTGAAGTATGATCCTACTGAGTTTATGTAGTGGATGTGTTTTTCAAAATCCTACCATTTATAGTTTCCTAGGGATTACAGGTTTAGAGAGAATTTTTAGAGGTATTTTAAAAGTGGTAGGTTTATTTTTTTTCATTCTATAGGGACACGATTCCTTTGTGGTAAGAGTGTTGTTGTCCATGGTTATCCCGTTTTAAATTATTTAGTTATGTGAGTAAATTTTATGTTTTCATTTTGTGGTTGGAACTATATAGGATAGATGTTTTGGTTGTAGGGATCCCCATTAAGTGTAAAATTCCTCAAGAGGTCATAGTTGAAGTAATTTTACCATGTTGATTTTCTTATGAGAAATTAAAAACTAATCCATGTCGTTGAATGTGTGAGTGGTTTTATATCAAATCTAGTTTGGTATTTCATCAGTTTTGGGAACACCACACCCTTTCCTCTTAGAATTTACATTTTGTTGTACATAAATATGTTTTATTGTAAGAAATAGAAACCACTAAACTACCTTGGTCTATAGTCGTGATGGTGAGTCATGGTGGACATTGTATAGATTTAATGTTTCACATAAGGGAGAGGAAACAATTATAATTGAGTCTTCACATAGTATTCTTAGGTTTGGTGAGTAGGGAATGTTGAGTATTCACCTATAAACATAAGAGGGTATCTAGGTGGGTCATCTAAGGGGATGAAACTGAATCCTCCACCACATGGATAGAGGCATGGTTCGAGTAAAACAAATTAAAAAATTTTATAAAATATAATTCATGGGTTTGAATGTCTGAAATTAGAATTCCTCTTTGACCGAAGAAATCATGATGTAGTTGTTTGTTACTATGTTAGTGATGAGGCTGTTTGGGTGTCCTCTATATATAAAGGTTATGATCTTCCTTGATTGGTTTTCTAATCTCTTCAACTAAACCATAGCTAACTATTAATCCACTCTTTTCTCTCCAACCACTTCCACTGTTAGGCTAAACCACATTGTTCTTTTGGATCAAACTTTCCTAGGTCATTGTTCCCTGTTTTTCTATTCTAATCATTTTCCTAATTTTAATTCTATCTAGTGGATTTTTTTGGGATGTTTCTCCAGTTTGGGATTTATTTTCAAGCATATTCTAATAGTGGGTTACTATGGTTAAGATCCAATGTGGTTTCTTTGATGTTTGATTTTTTTTGGCCCGTGTTGATTTTTTATTTCTCCGATAACATTGAATCTTCTAATTGATGTAGTTAATTTAATATTGATAGTTATTTTATATGTTAATGTGAATGTATCATGATTTTTTTTCTTTGTTAGAAAAATATACATAACCTAAATTTAGAGAAAAACTATAATTAATAACAGTTCAGAAGGGTGGAATGATCACATGTAATGATGTTTTTTTTATGAATCTCTATGATATTTGATCTATATTTTGATTGTATTTTTACTATTATTAATGTTTCTATTTTATCATGGTTGAAATTCTTGATAATTAATAAACAATAAAAAATTGGTAAGGATGAAGTCATTAATAAAAGATAAATATGAATATAATTATTGTTCTTCCTTGTAACCATTGAATATTGAAGTACTTATTAATCATGTACCAATGATATGTTTCTTTTTTAAACCTTTTCATAATAAATATGTTAATTCAATATAAAAACAAAATTATGTTCACTAGAGATAAATGATTTGGGATGATCAGGCCTATCCTTTTTTTTGAAGTCTTGTATGCTCTGGTTTTATGGGTTTAGTTTCCCCTAGATTTTTTATTGCTGAAAATACCTTTATGTCTATGTATATATGTTCTAGGATAGATGATCATTTTGTATATTTTTTTGACCTCATTTGGTTGGGATTGTTAATAGGTGTGGAAGAAACATGTTTAAGGATATGATTGGTTTTTCACTATTCATTAAGTTGTTTTTTATTTTGGAATAAAAGTATATTATTGGGAGAGAGGTGTTCTTTTTCACCAGATAGATTTTTTGAGTTGTTAATGCGAAGTTGTGTGTGGGTTGAGAGCTTTGAACACCTCTATTGTTTGATTTTTTATAGTATGGAGAGTTTCCAAATGGCTATTTGTTATTATTTCAAACTTCATATTGTAATTGTATTATAAATCATGACTGAATATTAATTATGTAATTTTAGGTCATGTGAAAGAATAAAAATGTTATAAAATGGGGAATAAATTAATAATGAAATCATGGGATGTGTATTGATGTTGGTAATGTTGAGTAATGGGAACCATGGGATGGTTGGAATGAATGATTTGATGTGTATGGGAGGAAAATATAATATTGGAAATGAATATCATGAATGGAATTTGGTTTAAAATGAAATTGGTTGTTTGAACAAAAATATGCAATGGATTTAATAATGAAATGATGGTCATTTATTAATTTATAGATTAAAAAGCTAAACAATGATAAATCATGATGGATGTGTGGATATATGAAATTTATTTTCCTAAATAAACATAGTTTATTAAAAATATTTTCTAGATATGACACAGTGATGGTATTGGAATGATAATACATATATATAAATTATTTTCTTTCATTCTTTTATAATACGTCATGAAAATTGAATCAACGGTCAAGCGTACAAACAAAACACTGTGTCCAGGACTGGTGTATTTCATTTCATATTTCTATATTTTATAGATCAATATAAATAATAATATACTTATTATAAATTATATTTATATCTGTTTTAAAACATTCTAATATTTAACTCATGATTTATGTTAATAGATCAAGAATAAAATAACCGTTAGTATATCAATGGGTTTTAAAACCCATTGAAAGCCATTGTCTTCTATAAATGTCTAAAATGGGTTTTAAATTATATTTTAATATAATTTTAAAGGAAAGGGATTTTAAAAATGTTTTATTTTTTACAAAGTGTTTAAAATGTTTTTAAATCATCCATTATTAGTTTTATGGTTATTTTTAATGAAAATGGGTTTCAATGTTTTTTTGTTTTATAAATATTTTTCACAGGAAATAATATTTTCATGATAAAATGATTTAAATGATTCTTTAGAGTAATTTTTTATCTAATATAAAAAAATCTATTTCACATATGCTTTATAAGTGTTATTTTCTATGGTTACCATTTATATTTTTTTTTGAATGGTTTATGTTTCTGATGACATGTTTTTAATGAAACACGTTTCTCTTTCACATGATATACCACATAAAAATTCTTATAAAACATGCTTATTTTCATTGGTCATTCTGTGAAAAAATGATTACGAAACCTCTCTATTTTCTATAGGTTATTATAAGATTAAAATTTTATGATACACATTTCAGTTCATGATTTATTATATAATATATATGAAACCCATCTTTTTAGGGGTCATGATATTATGAGTGTTTTATTATCTTGGGGAATGTGTATGTATGATTTAATTATGTGATGGGAGAGTAAAAGTTTTAACTATAATTCATTAGTTAATGTTAAATGATATATTATTTTAAATGGTATAGAAGAGATAATATTAATCCCATAAAAAGAGGGTATAATGGAGGGCATCCCAAAAATCCAACAATAGGGTATACGGGAGGGCATCTGAAGCCCATAAAAAGATGGTATACAGAAGGGAATCCCAATAACATGATAAGAGGATATTTGGAAGGAAATTTCAATCCTATAATAACAAATTATATGAGAGGGAATAAGAAGCCTATAACAAGAGGGATTATATGAGGGAATCCCAAGCCCATGACAAGAGGGTATATAGGAGGGTATACAAATCCTTTAACAAAAGGGTATACATGAGGGTATACAAATACTTTAACAAGAGGGTATATAGGAAGGAATACCAAGCCCTAAGAAGAGGTTATATGATAAGGAATCCCAAGCCCATAATAAGAGTGTACATGAGAGATAATCCAAACCTAGTATTAAGGGGGCACAAAAGAGGGCACCCCATGAATAAAATTAGATAATACAAGAGATGTCATCCAGATCCCAATGAATATACATTTATGATTGTCCCATGAATAACATGTTATATATTTCAATGTTGGTAGACTTGAAATATGATTTCTATGCTTATGTTTATGACACAATTCCATTGTGTACTATTATATTATGTTGTCGTGGATTTCTCCCATGATTACCATATGATTCAAGTATTATGAATTGAAAATATTTAGTCAACTAATATTAATTATGATATTTTATATTTAGGGTATGATCTTATAATTTTATGATCATGTTCACATTACCATATTCTCATGTTATGCGTAAAAATCTCCCCTGATTATCCTAACTGAGCATATGTCCTGACCTATTACATATTTTTATATTCCCCAAGATATAAAAAATGGTTTTAAATAGAATCACTAAAGGTAACGATATTTAAGATGTGTTCTAAATATCGTTCAAAAATATAGATGATTATGTTTCCATGTTTCCAAAGACACAAAACCATTAAGGTCCGTGGACATTTTTTTTATATAATATGATGAATATTCATCTAATATAATAAATTTTCCCTGTATGTTAAGAATGACTCACTATATTTGGAATAAAATAAAAGGTTGGGTCAACCATTGGAAGCTAGGATGAAAAAATAATGGTGATTTTCCTATGGATATTTATACGGATATTTATAGTGATGTCTCTAATGATAAGTCTATGGATGAGTGCCAAGAAGCTCGTACTCGAGTGGTAAGGGCTCTTTCTTGGCATCCAAGAGACCCAGGATCAAAACCGGGTGGAGGATAATTTTTGGGATATTATAGTAGTACTGTTTCAGTGTTCTAATAGTTACTATATAAATTACTGTTATAGTTACTACTCGGTACTGTAACAGCAAGAACTATTCTGCTGATTTGAGAAATCGGGCCACTGTTTTGGGCCTATGAATCTCAAGGGCCTTTGGGCCATCAAAAAGCATACGGACCATAGGGCCTTCAGGCTATTGAGACCATAGAGTAGCTCAATTCTCACAGAGTAGGCCCTAGAAGAGGATAAGAGCAACAAGAATAGTAGTCACCAGAAGCAGAGCTAACCAGAATGGAGGAATGAGAGGGTATGGATACCACCATTGGGGCAAGGCACTAGGGTATCTTTGTATGGTGAAATTCTAGTCGATCATCAATGAATGGTGGGGAGCTAGGTGATCAATAATGAAGAATATGCAGAGGGGCAGTTCTAGTGGGTTGGGCTTTCGAGTCATGTATTGGGCATGGTATTCCTCGTGCCTTCAGGTCATGTATTGAAATTCATTGTGGGCCTTGTACATTGGTCCTACGGGCCATGTAAGAGTTCCCCATAAAACCTTAAAATTTGGATTATAGATATTAAAAAAAAAAAAATAAGTCCTTCGGGCCATTCGAGCTAAGTCTATGGATGAGTCAAATTTTAAGTGAATTTCCTGGATTTTTTGTAAAAAAATTAGAGAGTTGTTTCCTAGAGATATCCCTATCTGGAAACTAAAATTGGATATGTATATAATATAATTACTCAGTTGTAAAAACTCCCAAAACACTATATTGAGTTATAATCCATCAGGAAATGGTTTGTGATAATGGGCCTTAGTGTACAACAAGTTTGACACTCCTCGGGGTTATTCATTGGATATTCACAAAATATTATTAACTATTTTAAATGATTTAAATAAAAGACTATTATTAATAACCTACTCTAATCATATTGTTTCCTATATTTAATAATTATGTTTCATTATTTAAGATATCCTATACGTAAATTTCATGATTATGCATTTTTTCTATTTAAGAAGCATTTCTTAAGTAATGATTTTTGATTTTAGTCAATAGATGGAACCCAATGTAAACATTATAATGACGATGGAAATAGAAAATTAAATAATTTTACTCACGATAAAACAAATTTTATGGATGATGGAGTGAAAACCTCATTGATATGATCACACATGCTTTTTATGTCACGAATTGCAATGAGTTTCCAAATGACAAAAAGAGGGAATTACATTTTCTTGAATCCAAATTAAGGGAAAATATAAAATGTTTTAGTAGAATGAATGATCTACTAGTTGATGAAAAATATATATAGACCATTGAAAATATTTTTTATTCTCCCTTGATTAAAACATTAAAAGGAAATTTTGGGCACTTATCACATGGAAGGATAACAATATCAATGGTGAACTTTATCAAGAATTTGATGAAGCATGATAGTATTTATTTTCCTCTAATTGGGAAGAGTTCAAGAACACATATTTAATTATGTATCATAATAATATTATTCATTAAAAAATGTATATTAATGTTTCCTATAAATATCATGGTTTTGATAAGAAATAGAGAATAGAATCCAATGGAAACTGTAAAAACTATGAAGATATGAAGATAATATTAACTTAATACTTAATGTGTGGAAAGGAATATGGAATAAATTTTATTAGGGTAACATCTAAATGTTTAATGTGTAGAATGAAATTTTATCGGGTGGATGAATTTTGAGAAAATGGGAATAATGATAAAGATATAATGAATTTATGTCCCATATTTCATTGTTTCAAATGTAAAGAGTTTTGGAATTATGCTAAAAATATCTAAAAATAGATGGTTAATGATGATGAACAACGTCATAAATCTATTAAGACAAAGGATAATGGTATATCTTATGAAATAAAAATGGATTAAGTGAATCATGATAATTAGGAGACATTCATCCTCCACTTATGTATTGGTAATGAAATGTTTAATTTTGTATGAATATGACCTATAAAAATTATTTTGTTCATCATTTAGGAAAATTTCATGAGATTAACTATCTACACATGTAGTTTGGTATAATTAAAAGACATTTTATATTATATCCCTACAATTATGAACCCATGAATCCAATGAAAATGTATTTGTTATAAGATAAGATCTTATTTATGGTATAATTGATGAATTGAATTTTAGAATGGTTATAAGGTTAACTATTTTTTGAGTGGTTTGTGTTAATATTCTTATGAAATTTTAGAGGTTAAATTATTATATCTCTATTTGAGAATCTATGAGTTTTGGATAACATGTTCTAACAATTTTTTATAACAATATATGGAATGAAATATCATTGGATTTATGGATCTCATGGCTTGTAAATAATTTAGGAATTATATATTCACAATATTTTCTTCGAGAAATAGATAAAGTATAAATTGATCAAGGCACAACAAAGTATGATTTTATTTTGAAATCAAGTGCATATATATTATCATAAAATTATTCAACTATAGGAAAAACAGTCTTGAAATAAAATTGTGTATCGTTATCATCATTTTTTATTATATTAATGTCTTTTTAATCCCCATCGGTTTATGGAATTGTGATCATTAACATTATCTTAACCATTATTTCAATCCCTCTCCATAAATGATTAATTGTTATATTTATCTTCCATGGCCCTTTTTCATTTACCAACTATATTCGCCTATGCAGAAACCTAGTTATGAGTTACTTTGGGTAACCGTGATGTTTCTAACATTCCATTTTTAAATGATGTTTTACAATCCATTTTTATGAAGTTGGATTATATAAAAAGAAATAGTAAGTATTAAATCATTGAGGACCCATCTGAATTGCAAAGGGTAAATTCATTTTAAGGGGCTATAATGTAACACATTGAGATTTGGTGAAATATTTTTTTTAATTTGGAATTTAATTAATATTAAAGAAGTATTTAATTTCACTCTAAATTGAATATATATTGTGTTATATGAAAGCACCACGTTATTCATGTTTTTTACACAACACCAAGTTGACATTTCACGGCACACAATAGTTATACTAGCTTGAGGTGCATGAAATAGTATGTTTCTCTTGAGTTACAAAACATGATAATTTGTTTGATAACATTCATGACACATAGTTACTAGTTTTTAAATACTACAATTTACTATTAATATTATTATTAAAATATTACTATACTTTTCACATAACCATTAGAATGGTGGTTGAAAATAATATTAATTAAAATTTGAAAATAAGGTTTAAACATGTATATCATAAGAAACAATTATTGACCAAATTAGTGGAAATCAAAATAAAACCCTTTTCAAAATATAGAAAATATTTTTACTAGATATTTATATTTATGAAATCAAAGAATCGTAACCTAAAAAAATATATTATACCACTTTTTATAAAATCTTTTATTGTAATTATATATATATATATTTATATATCTTAATCATTCATTAATTTAAGGTTCATCATAGGCATCTTCTAGTCATGAATTAAGAATAATTCTTATTTTATGAGTAAATATGTATTTTTTATTAGAGGCAAGTTTATCACTTTTTAATGGAATATATATTTTAAATCTAATTTTTTAACACATTTAATTTTTTTTTAAATTATAAATTTCATTTTTCATTTACATTATAAAAATTTTCCTCTATATTTTTATGATTTTTATGGAGAATTTTTATTTTTAATGAATGGTGAAAACCACTGAATTATAATTGAAAACCGATATTTCATATAATTTATTTATATATTATAATCATATCGTAACATATATTTAAATTATATCTATATAAATTACTAATATATTATTACAATTAATATCATTATAGTCCACTTCACATTGAAATTGGAAATAAAAAATTTTAATATTTCAAATGTTTTTAGTTTACAAACTCATTCCATCATCCCAGTTGTAGGATTAATGTTAAATTAATTAATTCTAATAAGGTGTTTAGAATTTAAAAAAAAAATTAAAATATTATGATTCATCATAATTGTAATTTCTATTATGTTAAAATTAGTTTAACCAAAAAATATTGAGTGTAACTAAAATAAATTGTAGCAATTAATGTAAAAATGAATTTACTTAGTGGTAATAATTTTTCATATGTAGCCAAAAAACAACGCACATGTCCTAAATCCATTTGTATACATTTTTATACCCTATACAATATTTTATAAAAAATTTATTATAATGGTAGGAACATGATGTAATAGATACCTGTCAATATCATTTAGATTTTAAATTTACAAGAATGCCACTCATCCTCCACTATTAAAGGGAAATGAACTGTTCGCATATACACACATATAAAGAAATTTGAATCATAAAAAACATGATGAAATAAGCTCCAAAAAATCAACCATCACAGCATATAAGCCTCACTTTTGGCCTAATTATAGCCAAGTAAGACCTTTGATCTAATCCAACAGGGGATACGCAAATAATAGGTAATTTTCCAGAATGAAAAATTTTGTATTATTTGTTTTTCAAACACCTAAATAATTCTTATATCAAGATTATATAATAACTTTAGTATCTATGATATACTGGTATTTTTTCATTACATGTTCATGAGATACACATTTGTACACTTCCTTCAAATGGGATAATCAATCATCATTCGTATGTACAATAGACTGGCACCTCGCAAAATGATGTCATTCGTTATCCGATTACCACCACTGATGGTTGAGAATAAATGTGGAATTAATATTTTAATTTTATATATATAAGAAAATTATAATTACATTATGATTAAGAAATTATTATATAATAGATATTTTCATGATTTTTATTTTTTGAGAATATGATAACTATATTTGTGGATGTGTGGATTTCCACCTATTCAAATAGATGAGATTATTTCACACATAAATGGAATACAATAATGAGGGGTTTATTAAAAATTTTATATATTTAATAAATAATAACAATAATGTAATGATAATATATATATGTATATTTATATATATAAACCCATAATTTTCTATTCATTCTTCTTAAAATATAATAATAAAATGGAATCAACATTTTTTCATATGTACGACCTACCATCTCTATGAATTGTGTATTTTATTTCACATTTGTATATTTTCTAAATTTTTTTAAATAATTTTATAATTAAAATATATTATATTTATATATTGTTTTATATTATTGAAATAAATAAATCATCAAATTGGTTCAGGAAATAAAATTCAAAACATATACAAAATAAACATAATTTATTAGCCGAAACATATCATTAACATGAAATTGTAAATAAATGGGTAATATTAAGTTATAATAAAATAATATACAGTATAATATATAAGAATATGGTTTTTGGAAGATTTATAACAAACATAAATTTAATATATATCATGTTTTAACATTTATGAAGAATGTCAAGACGTATGATTGCAGTTTTATCGTCCCACTGTTATTTCTGTGAGATATATGCTATATTCAACACTTATTATGGTTTTTGGGTGTTTATACTGTCCTATGAAATTTAATATATCAAATTTAATTTATTTTAGAATATTAAATTTTCCAATTTATGGTATTATTTCACGTATCTCGTGATTCAAAAGAGACTCATGTAGTACGAGGATTTATAGTATCACTTTTATTTTCCCTATGACACAAGACATATTCACCATCCATGTATTGTATGTTGTGTATATAATTACCATATATTTGTTTTTTGATTATTCTAATTAAAATTATTATGATTTAAATATCCATTTTATTACTTATATCTCATGTTTTGTACTGTTAAAAAGATACCAAAGCAGTAATGGTCTTTTTTCAATTTGTTTTCTTTAAGACGAATATTGTGATATGAACATAAATTAAAATAAAGGGTGGATATAATACCTATTATAAATCATATATCATGAATATACTTCTATTTATTTTATTTTCATCATAATTTAATGTTATTATGTTTTGGTTGTCGGTATTCAATGTTACCTATGTGGTAATATTATATTGCCACAATCTCAGCTCTTATGAGGATTGTTTATAACTAGGAATGAATTGATTGAATATGAATATAAATATATCAAGAATACCCAAGATTATTACTATCATTTATATATTCATAATATCTTCACATAATGTTTTGATTTTTCCACTCTTTGGTATTTAAGATAATTAAAAAACTGCTTTTAAGGGAATCTGACCTTACCTATCATCAGTGAGGAATATGTTTTATTTCAAAATAATATTTTCCAAAAATGTTTACATAAATATTTTAAATTATATATAAAGTTAATTTTCAAGGAAAAGTATTTCAAAAATGTTTTTTTAAAACATGTTCAAAAGGGTTTTAGAATATTCCTCTAAAAATTTCAACGTTATTTTTAGGGAGAATTTCAGTCATGTTTTTCATGTTTTAAAAAGAACTTTTCAATCTGGAAAGTAAATTTTCCTCAGTAAATATAATAAATTACACTAGAAAATATTTTTCATTTTAATATTGAATATTTTGATTATAATTATTCATTTTAAGGGTTATTATACACGGGTACCATTCATTATATACTTCAAATGGTTTATTTTTAAGAAGGAAATTTGTTTATGAAACATATTTTTCTTACAACTGCTATACCATGTTAAAATGATTATCCAATACTTCATTTTTTAGTGGGGTTATCAATTATTAATTAATTATAAGAACATTGTATTTTACACAGGTTTTGATATGTTCAAATTTTTAGGAAATCCATTTCAGTTAATGGTTTATGTTATGATGTTTATGAAAACCATCTCTTTGTTGTGTCATGATACGATGAGTGTTTTATTATCATGTGGAACACATATGTATAATTTAATTATGTCACTGGTGGGACCTATATCTATGTACAATTAATTGGGTAATGATAATGGTTTTATGATCTCAAAGGGGACACAAAAAGGCATCCTCATCCAATAATAAGCAGGTATAGAGAACGACATCTCAAGAGTGTAATAAGAGGGTATATAAGAGGGCATCCCATTACCATAAAAAGTGTGTATCTTAGAAGGAATCTAAAGAATATAATTAAAGGGTCTTTGAAGGGCATCCCAATACAATAATAACCGGGAATATGGGATGCAATCCCAAGCCTGTAACAAATGGGTGTCCAAGAGGGTATTCCAATCAACTTATAAGAGGTTATATAAGAGGGAATCATGATCCCATAATAAGAGGTAAAATAAGATGTAATAAAAATCCCATAACAAGAAGGTATATAGGAGGGAATCCCTTGCTCATATCAATAGGTTACATGATAGGGGACCCTGATCCTTTAACAAGAGGGTACAAAGGAGGGCATCCCATGCTTAAAGAAGATGATACATGATAAATCATCTGAAGTCTGAAGTAGGTACATAGATAGTTATCCCAAACCTAACATGTTTTTATGGTCTTGAATGGTATCCTAGATATAGTATATTATAAACATATGTGTACACAAAAATTCATGTCATACTCAAAGATTTTTCACTTATGGATTGTGCTATGTATTTCCTTATGATTCACATATTTTGAAATACCAACATTATTTCCATGAATCTTGATTATCCACTTTTATATGAAGGTTTATAATCTTATAACATTATGATCATGTTCTCGTACCATTGTTCTTGGTTTATTATTATATATATATATATATCCTATTTTATCCTTAGTAAGCAATATATATCACCCATTTCCTATATTTCCATTCCCTAGGTTATAGAGAAACAATTTAAGCAAGGTCTCTAAAGATAATGAAATTTATGAAAGAGGATTATGATCTTTAACCAAGATAGATGATTATGTTTCCATGATTATAATGACACAAAACTATTTTGGTCATCGGGCATTTAATTTTTTAATGTTATATATATTCTTCTCAAATCATTTAATTTATCCTTATTTTATGTGTCGATCAATATAGTGATCCCCTTGATTTCTATGATGATTATTCCATATAAAAATAATATGTTTTTTCCTTATCTTGAAGAATCACATAATTGTTTTACTAATAATTAATAACATAAATAAAATGGGATGTTTAAAAAAGTAATACTTGAATAATATTGTTTCATGAACATGAAATATAGATACATAGATATGTGTTTATTACTTATTTTTCTGTGTTTGTGGTAGTGATAAATTAGGTGAAGGTGTTTTAAATGAATTGTAGTGTGGAATGAGTCTATAATCAATTAATGATGGCTTGTTAATTTAATCAATAAATAGATAAGGTTGAATTAAGTTGAGGTGGACTGAAATTATAATATAAATACATAAAACTAATGAAAAATGTACACATAAAACATGAATGATTGATTAGAGTGATATGTCATGAAATATTAAAATTAATATCTTAACAAATTAAAGATGTTTGGTTGGTGAAAATATGTAATTTTATAAATTAATGAATAAAAGTTGAACTGTAGTTATATTTTTTGTTTTGTTTTATTATTTTTTGGCTGCTTGTGTTGTATAGGAATTACGTATGTTGATGGGTCATGGTAATGAAATTTTAGAATAAATGAGTTATATTTAGATTTTTTAAACCCATATAATGTGATTGGTGTGTGATTATAAATTAATTTACATTGTTGTGATTTATAATTGTAACCCAATTAGGGTTAGTATTTAATAGCAACATGAAATATATTGGTTCCTGTTGTCGTTCTTGAAATCCATGTTTCTGAGGGTGGATTGATAACCCCCCCCCCCCGCTTCCCCAGTCTTTGTTGTGCAGTAGACTAGTTGTGATGTCATGGGGTTGGTAACATCATTCAAAGTCTACAAGTGGCATCTAATTTATTAAATACATTGATGATGAAGGGATGGTGGTAATGTGGTTGGGTTCATATAAGGTGTGGGAGGAAACGAGGTAGATACCCTTCATATGAAAATGATACTACTATTTTGATTCTAATGTGGTTGTTATGGAAGAAATGTGATGAAGTGTTTTGTAGTTATCTATGATGGAAAAAATGTTATTTTGGACATTAACAGGGGTTGAGAAGGATATATTGTGAACAAACACACATCAATAGGAAATGAATAAGAGAATCCATGTTTTATGTTTTGGTGGATGGTTAAAAAACTAGCAAAAAAGATTTTTAGTGAACCTGTGATTACATTCGTTTAATAATTTCCATATTATCATGATGATACTCGGTGATTAAGATTTGGTGAGTCTGGGAATGCGATATTAACCATGTAGTTTCATTTTTATATTTTTCATTAATCACTAGAGCCTTATTAGATTTTCCCACATTTTCATGAGAGGCCCAGAGGTGAATCTAATAGAGAATACATGCTATTATCACCCTATATAAATATAAAAAAATTTCATATGTTCAGTTGGGTTTATGTGACTTATCATTATCAGGATACCATGAAGTTGGAGTTGTTATTTAGATATATTATTGTGAATTTTTTTGGATTTTTATACATTCTTTCTATAATAAAGGACTGGAACTATTGTATTTATTTTTATGGATCCTGGTTTATATTATATGGAGTGATTTGGACCATTATTTATCCTCTTACTATATGTACATAATATATATTGTTAGTGTAATACCTCTAATTGTGTGTTTTAAACCATCTTTGATAGTTTCTATCTCAAGGCATATTGGAAGTTGGATTCAGAGGTCATGCATTCTCTTCAATTATAATCATGGAGGTGTACTAGTAGAGGGGGTGGGGATTGACATATATTAATATCTGAGATGATTATTGAGAAATAGTTTGGAGAGTGGTTTTTGGAATAATGATGATCACATTATTTTCAGGGGATACCAAATAATTTGTTTTTAATGCATGGCATAGCCCATATAGAATTATTAGGGAATGTGATTTTATGGTCACCCGTGATCTGAAATAAAGACATTCAGTCAATTGAATAATAATTTTATGTCGTACTACATACAATATAGAAACATAGAAAATGTACATCATTATATCTACTTGTTCTTTTATTTTAATCTTTTAATATTTTTAAATAAATTATCCTATTTTAGTGGATTAAATAAAATCCATGATACAAAGATTAATGGTTTGTTCTTTTCTAGTAATGTATATTTTTTATGAATGTATATGAAGAGGGGGAACATTTATCCATTTATAACACATTATTTGAAAGAATGTCATAAAGTCGCGTGGGTGAGTCAATGCTGCCCATAGAATATAATTTCATGATATGGTGGATAGTCTCTCTTGATTTATATTCTTCTATATTATATATTATTTCTATTTTTAATAATTTATTCCGTGTTTTTTATCTCCATGATAAGTGATGTTTACTAATGTTTATTGCATTTTTTGGAAGATGATTCATTTTTTTCAAATTAAATTTCTTGTATTCATTTAATAATTGTCCTGATAAAATAAAATATATTTTGAAACATATGTAATTAGGTTTATAAAAGAATTTGTTATGAATTTGTTTTAAAATTAAATCCTAATATTTAAAGATAAAATTGGTTTGAATGTGGATTAAAAGATACTATTCAATATGTATTTAGTTTCTTATATTATTATTAAGCATCAGATTCATGTAAGAAATTTCATGATTTAGAAATATTTTCATTATGGTATTTAAAATAATTATTTGTGTGATTGAAATTATATGCATGAATTATTATACCCTTTAAGAGGTTTGGTATCATTTTTAGAGTTTCATTTATTATATTAATTTTTAATGTGTTTAGAGTATTTAAGGTGATCAGGTATTTAATTAAGTTATTTTAATTATATGTGTGATGCATTCATTTTATATTATGTCATATTAGTTAAAATATATTTTCCAACAAAAAATAAGAGAATTAGATGCATAGTTTTTTTTAATAATATTCAATTTTAATCTAAATATTAATGTAATATCATGTTATTCAAAAAAAATTAAGAGTATATTAGAAATGGGAATAATTTTTTAATACTAATCAAAGTAGTATGTCAATTTTTTTTAATTAATATATAAGTTGATTATAATTTTAATGTAATTTTTTTTAATATTTTTATATATTTATTCTTGTCTTGTTGGTATTTTTTTGATTTGAATATAATTTAAAAAAAACAAGTTTCATATTTTTTGGCATTCATAAAAATGAAATTTCATTAAATGTGATAAGAATAGATGAATAGAATTGACTACAAGATTTATGTAGGATTACTTTAATTTAGAATCATGATAAATGTTCTGTGAGATTCCTAGTGGGCCATTGGAAACAACTAAAAGGGTGGTTGGACTAATGAGATTCATACTTTTTATAATGTTACTAACTATCCTGAATCTCATTTGCAATTTAACCAATATTTCTAATAAGTTCATATGGATAAATTTTATATTTACCCTAGAAATAAACTATATTATGTAATGTATATAAAATAATAAATAGAAACACATTAATTTTACATGATTTGATGAAAAGATATACACATTTCCATAGATTTTTATTCACCCCTATCATAGATTATCAACTATAATAATGTGTCAATTACAATGGCTTTAGTGAATCCCAGATCTATAATTATGGAATCTCACTTGATATAGAATTTCATGATTCCCACGGGACATCTACAACTATTATTATAGTAGGTTCATGGTTTCACAATGTGTAGAAAACAAAAATTATCTTAAACAAATATTCTTCATGTTCCAACCTTTTATATGTGTCATACTAATTTTAAATGAACAAATTTATTTAAAAATTATGTTCTTTTGAATGAATTTATAATCTAAATACACATAAAATTCAATTTTTTAATAAATAATGGGAAATTTGAATTTTGGAATGAAAATGGGTTTAGATGTATAAAATAATTGTTAATTTGAATATTGAAATTTTATATATAATGATTATGAAATTAATAAATTATATTAATGTTTTATGAATATTTTAGGTGTTAATAATACCAATTAGGATGGTTATCCCTCAACAGACCAATCCCATGTAACATAGGTATCCCTTATTAGGGTCGTCAGAACAAGGTCTTAGTTGGATGGTCTGCTCGAACCATAGCGGTGAATGGGGGAATTATTACCATGAATAGAAGTCCACTAGGGATAAATACCATAGGATTCCTAGATGGACTGATGCTCATATGAGTCCATAGGCATTAGTGGTGAATCCCACATGATAGTGGGAGGAGATCCTCGATGTGATGTGGTTGTTCGCGACAGAGACTAGAATCCTTCAACATAGGGACAACTCCATTGTGGTCGGGTAAGACACACTTTTATAATAAACTCATGAACCTAAATTATACATTTTTATGTGGGAATGATTTTTAATGTTTTTTTTACAAAAACTAGAATCATCTCATCTCACCCTCACCTCAAACACTCTCAAACACACTCATTCACCACTCTTTGTTGAGCTTCACTGCTTCCACACCTCTACACACACCCTCCACCACTTCTTTCACATTAGAACTACAATAGTCAACCATCCCAATGCATGAGGTCAATTCATCCTTCACCACATAACCAATACTATGTCATGGATCACCTTTTTCACTTTGTCTGATCACGAAAAATAACAATTTGAATTCCCATCAACCACAATTATGGTTTTAGGTGTTGAGGGCATCAATGAACACAAAACCAATATATGTTTCCTCTTCCACAACATAATAATCCAATGAAATTTTTAATACCACAATCAACACCTTAGAAATATCATACACACCCTAATAAATTCACTAATCTACTATGTTCCCCAATGGAGTTTATTCAAAAAGAAATATTCTGAAAACCAAATATATTTGGGGGTTTTCTATTTCAATTGTAGAAGTATCAGGGAGATCTGGAAGGGAAATATGGGAGATACATGCTAATGGAGACTGAGGTCCCCTCCCTAAGAGTCTAAAAGGAGTTTCATGACCACTTGAAAATAGAGCATGAAAGCTTTGAAGATGTAATTGAATTGATGTCTGAATGATTCTACCATTTATTTTTTAACATCATAAATTTTATTATTTAACATTAGCTTTATTTCAATTTTAATATTATTTTCTTTATTAGTATTTAATAATTAAATTTTATTTTTTCTAGTATTACATTCAATCCATCCTCTTCTTCCCTTATTCATTTTCTTCTCATCAACTTCTTCTATAAATTTTAATATTAATTATGTTATTATATTTTCTTATATTATATTATGTATTTTCCCCCTTTTTACATTATATTTTTATTCTAGTTATTTTATGTTTATAACTTCTTTTTATCATCGTCATTATCTTTTATTTTATTTTACATACTCATGTCTCTATCTCTTCTATTCTATTTCATATTTACTTTTTTATTTTCTTAGTATCTTCTACCCAATTCCATAATGTAATCTATTACTCTTAAAAATGGAAAGATGACATGAGACATGGCCCATGGGAGGTCAAGGTGTTCTTAAATTCTTGATAGGAGTTTTTTTATGTTAATGATAGATGAGAGTGACATGAATGAGAGTAGTGTCTGTTGACTAGAACATGATATAAAATTAATTTATATTCTTTTATTTAATAAATTTACAATATCTAATTTTTTTTATCTCTTTACTCTATGGATTTTAAAAAATAAATGTATGAAAAAACACTAATAGAGATTGGTCCGAAAATATAGAACAATATAGACGAAGGGGTATCATCATCCTTGAGAACAAGGGGGGTTATGATTGATATTTCCTGGGAATTAAAATAATTCACAATTTCAAAAATAAAAGTATAGTAATTCATCATGATATTAAATTACTGGATTATGAAGAATAAAATAAAGTAGAATAATTATGGAACCCACAACCAAACCTAAGACCATGTTCTTCTATTCAAATGAAATTTATTATAGAAATATCATGTAATTATATGATTAAATTATAATATTTCATGTCACTCAAATATTTTTAAAAATAATTTTTTTTACCATTTCTAGTATTAAAAATATAATAAATAAAAAATAATAATTTTGGTGAATTAGAATAAGTGAGTAATCTAACTGAGAAGATCCACAAGTGAGAAGACCATTGTCAGCCTTGTGCAGCACAATGAAAATAGTTTTCTACTTCTACTTCCAAAAATAGGCGTGTGTATCAAAACTGTAACCATTTCTTGGGTGTTAGTCATTATATTTATTAACCTTTTATATTTTCACATTTTAGATTGTTTTATCTTATTTTAATAAAACCAAAAATTAATTCTTTGTTCCATGATGTTTTCAAATGATTATTATTTTATATGGGCTTTCAACCCATAAGTGAATGAACCTGTCTACTGAGATACATGTGAGAGATTAGAGGAATATAACTTAATTTTGTAATGATTGTGAGGAACTACATGTTCTCTCAATAACATGGAAATAGTAATATCCAGAAGAAATGAATGAATACACCACTTATGTGTATGGGGGTCTCGACTACCTAGAACCACTTTCCACCTTCCAACTCCAAGAGGAACACTTCACTAATAAAGACATCCAATACAAACCAAATTAGGTACATAATAATTTCTTAAACACAAATTCTATAAATTTTATTAAAACAAAATTGATTATCAATTCTCCACGTTTTTGAATTTTAATATTCTTAAAAATCATATTATTCCTTGGAGGATTCTTATAAAAAAGAGCATGCACTTGTTGAGGAACAAATTGAGAATCCTTAATTAATTGAACATTGATTTGAGAAGGCCCATAATGAATTCCATGCTGATATTCCCAATGTAATAAATAAAAAGAAAAAAATATTTAAAGGTAGAAATTAAATTTTTTAAAAATAAAATTAAAATTTTATTCCATTAAAAATATCTTTTTATATTCCCTTTTATTATTCAATTCATACATATCATGTTGAGACAACAATGGATAAAGATGAGTTTTCACAAGTAGCAACCAAGAAGGAGGATGTTCAAAAATTTATCATACCCCTACCATGTATGCTATAATGAATTTCTATGTAGGAGGATCTAGTATACACTACCAATGGATTATCCCTCACCAAGAACGAAGAAGTAAAATATGGGAATAACCACTTATAGTGGTTCTGGGCAAATATGATCAACCAACCATCATACTTTCGATAACAACTATAATTTCACTCTAGTGGTAAAAAAATTTAGGTCCAACCAGGTGGATCCTACCAAGAAATATTCTTTTTATATTATATCTATGAAATTAAATTTAAATTTCATTTTTATGATTAGTCCAACATTTAGCCAACTCCCTCTATCTTTTTGAGCTTAAATGTACTTGTTAATAGGGTTAATTTGGAAATTGTTTTTGTAGGATCATGATAGAAGAAGGATGAATTGTGTGTTAAGAATGAAATGGAATTAATTTCCATGGGAATGGGTGTTCATTTTAATGTTTTACTTGCAAACTCCCTATTTTATTGACAAAAGACATGATTTTATTTTTAAATTTAAATTACTTATCCTTTTATGAATTATCCTTTATATAATATATCAAGGATATTTAAGTCTATATTAATTACTGTGATTCCATGTTTTAGATTATGATTCTAATTAAATTGAATCAGTAAATCGGATTATTTCATGACTAAATTCAATCATGGATTTAAAATTATGGTATGTGAATTATGGGAATTAATTGATTCATTTGAATACAATTTCCCAATAATTTTTCATGATTATAATTTTTGAAATTCCAATTAATTGTTTTTATTTTATTAGTTTTTCCTTTTACGATTTTCCAATTTCATATTCACATTCCAGAGAGGATTTCTATACACAGTACATCCTATTTTGTTTCACACTTATTTTGTATGTTATATTGTAATATATCACTGAACTAAACTTTCATTTGAAATTTTCAATGAAATGGAAATGAAAAAAACATATAAAATGATTGATAAATATTTTGAAAATAAATTATCCTTTCAATACCACCTTTACATAAATCATTGTTTGAACGACATAATATTTGAATGACCAAGTTATAAATGAGCCATGTTTCAATCCATTTTTATCCATTCATACCATTTTCTTACTAATTAGATGATGTTTTAAATTTTAAGTGTTGGAGTGAAGGGAGTCACGATGGAAGAGATTATATACGTTGTATGAAAAACATATGGGGTGCTATTTTTGGGGATAATTAATATTTTTTTTATTTAGTACACCGTAAAACGTTTTTGTTTTCATTAGAAAAAAATGTAAAATAAGAAAAATGACCAAATAAAAGGATAAATTGGGGTTTGATTTGGGAAAAAAAATCATTATTATTGGATCTATTTTTTTAGAATTTGTGGTTTGGTGGTGGATGTTAGTTTTAATCTAAATATAAATTCTGAACAAAAAATATAAATTAAAAAGTACATTTAAAAAATATATAAAATTTTTAAAAAATCAATTGTGTGATCAAATCATTAATCATGAATTACTTGGATCATGACCCGAATTTGAGTTTAGGGATTTTGGAGTTATTACAATATTAAGGGTAAAATTTCATTGGGATTTCACATTTAATATCATTTACATTATTTCAAAGATTAAACTCCTCCTTGAGCCCGAATTTTTCAAAAACAATTTCAAACCAACCTCAATTCCCGAGACATTTTAACCTTAATTGCAATCCTTCATGATTTTTTGGGCCATTTTTATTAAAATTTAGGGGGAAAGAGTTCTATTAAAATCCCATGGATAATGAGAAACTATTCATGATATGAACATAAATTTATATTAATTAAAATAATTTGTGATGAGAGAAAATATTAAAAATATAGGTGAATCATTATTTGGAATATTGAATAATAATAAATTAAGGGACATAAATAAATGATAATATATGTTTCAAAATTTTCCTAGTAGAAAAGTAAAATGATTGAGTTGATTATTTCTTTGAAAATTATTAAATAAAATAGTTATTTTTATTGATTTCTAAAATTCCAATTGGAAATTTATTTTGTTTATATATTTGAAATTTGAATATTGGTAATATTATTGAGATATAAATAGATTTATGATATTTTATGATTGAGGAAAAAAATCCTTAAGTGTGGTGCTATTTGATGCAGTCATTTTATATGCATATTTTTTAAAAAAAAATAAATGGGTTAGAAAGAATTTCAAATCTTAATACCGATGAATTTCATTATTTACCTAAAATATGGGAAATTTTTATCATGGAAGAAAAATTTATTTAATTAAATAAAATATTTTTGTATTTTCTGTCGAAATTTTATTTATAAATATTCCAAAACTTTTATAAATCTTAATAAATTTTGTTAACAAATTCAACTATTTAAAAAAAAATAACCCATTCGGATGTGTAGTCCTTAACTATCCAATACTATGTCATTGATTCAGTCCTTCACAGGGTTAGCCGAGAGTGGTCCAATAGGAAGGCCTACTCGAAAAACAATGGTGAATAGTAGAATCAAGCCCATACAAAGGTGGATGCAAGGGATCAACCCTACGAGATGCATAGTTGGCCCGAAACACATAGGACTGAACATATATTTACCGGTCAATCCCACATGACTAGAGGGATGAGAGCCTCACTGGGATAGGGTGGTATGTGATGAAAATATGCATTATCTATCACTCGATTGAATTCATTAGGTATTAGTTGGGATCTTATTCCTTATAAATGAGCTGTCCTCCCTCGCAAATTTTAATGTATGATATTTTTTTCAAATGGGTTTTGGAAAAATGGAATCATCCAACATCTCCCACACCTCAATCACCCATAAATACAATCCTATACCGCACTCTTCTAATATCCATCACTTCCATGCCTCTGTAGTCTCCCTTCACAACTTCTTTCATCGAAGAACTTCCATAAATAGACATCACAATGAGCGGGGTTGATCCATACATCAATATTGATCGTGTACACAATAATGGATCACCTCATAACCTTAGGATGAACCACAAGAGGAAAAATTCTAATTTCATCTGAATACTATGAATGTTATAGGTTTTGAGGGCACCTCTTCTCACAAACACATCCCATGTTGTTGCTTCCACACCTCCTTGAACCATTTCTACACACCTTTCCACATGAATTACCTCATAAAACCCATGAACACCGCAAAAAATCTACCGATTCATATTGTTTCACCTTGTATTTTAGTTAATTAAAAATAAACTAAACCCTAATAATCATTGGATTTTTCCCATTTCACACTCCATTTTGATGGGGTTATCCTGATGGGAGATATAGATAATATTTGATGAAAGAGACCAAGGGCCTCTTCCTAGGTTTATAAAAGGAGGTCATTGGACCTAGGGAATTCATCTTAACACCTTCAAAGAGGTAACCCTATTGAGACCACCTTTTTTCTTCCTTTTTAGTGTTTTATTTTTATTTTTCTCTCTTTTACTTTATTATTTTTTTTCAATTGTAATTATATTTTCTTTTATATAATCACTCCTTCAAATTTTACTTTTTCATGTTTAACATTTATTCCATATTTTCATTCTATTATTCCTCTTATTGTCAATTTACTATTTTTAATTTTCATTTTCATTGTGTTATTTTATTTTATTTTATTTATTTTATTTTGGTTTAATTATATCCCAATTCTCATTGTATTTTTATTTTAGATATTTTATGTGTCTAACTTTTTTCTCTCATACACATTCTCTTTATTTCATTCTCTTTTCCCCTTATCTCTATAAATCTTATATTCTCTTTATTTTCTCAATATATTCTTAACATTTCTATCATGTGATATCATACTCTCGGTAACATTAGGATAGAAAGAGGTTTATCATGGGGGGGGTCAATATATTATTCAATTATTTTATAAAGTTTTTTTGTTTTTGATAGATGAGAGTGACATACATTGGTTTGGAGGCTATCCCTTATTCCATGCACATAAAATTATTTTTATAGTCTTTATTAATCAATTTTAACTCTCTCTATTTGATCATATCATTACACAATGGAGTTGATCAAATAAATGGATGAAAGGGAATCTATAGAGCTAGGGAATGAAATATGGAAGACCATATACAAAGGTCTATCATCACCCATGATTATAGTTTGAGGTTGAATTGAGATTTTTTATTAATTCAATGATTTCAAAACATATAAGAAATGGAATCTTATTCATCGTTATATTTCTTGACTGAATTATCAAACTAAAGTAAAAAAAACAAATGAAAATAATGATTATAGAGACCCTGAATTTTCTAACATTACTATTACAACATTATAAAGTGAAAAACATAGTAGTATTACACCATGAGGATCCAATGGTCTAATTAATTGGGAAAACTAGGTCCAAACTTATAATTTACATAATTAAGAATATTTAATACATCGTTCTCTAGCTTTTTATTGGCTTTTGACCTCTCATTTGTACATGTAGTCACTTGTGCATATAAATCAAAAAGTGGTGAGCTGGAAGCCCATTAAGAGGATAGATATGAAAAAATAACAATGGGTGATCACAATCACAACATATGAAAAGGATCATGAACATGAGCGGAAGTATTAATAAAAGACTTGACATGTGGCCATGCATAAAAATGAAACATCATGTCTTAATTGTCAAATACCACACATAATTGTGAAAAAATATAGAATCATGTTAATGAAAAATTTCTATTTTAATCATGAGATCCATTACATTACCCAATTAATTGCAGTGTTTTATAATTATGGGAGCACCCATCAAATTCATACATTCATATTGTGCTATATAATTCTGGGCACACCCATCACATCATATTATTTACATTATAATAAATTTCACCCTAAAAATATTTAATACATGAAATAAAAATAACCCATGTAAAGAAATTGTTTTAACATAATAAATAATATTTTCATAAACATTTTTCCCCAAAATAATTAGGTAATATC
Source organism: Viscum album (assembly GCA_963277665.1). Lineage (NCBI taxonomy): Eukaryota > Viridiplantae > Streptophyta > Magnoliopsida > Santalales > Viscaceae > Viscum > Viscum album. The sequence continues at coordinate 330,784,895 of OY728158.1, forward strand.
ATTCTTTACATAGAACTATTATCCATGTGTGAAGAGTGAAACAATATTCACGAATTAAAAAGGGTGTGTTTGTTTGAAGGATGAGTTATTTTAGAAAACATTGGGTTTTTTATAAAATAAATTAGATAACATGTATATACTATAATATTTACGATAATGATGAATACATTATTTTTGGGAGAACCCATACCACATATGGAGTAATAGTGGGAGAACCCGAAGAAAGAAAGTTAGGTTCGAGAATTTCCACATTGCTTGTATATGAATGCTTTCTTCACATTAATGTCAATTATAATGATATTAAATTCCTAAATTGACAATTAAAAAACATTTTCTAAATTAATAATATTCATTAAGATTTTATTATGTTAATATGTGGTATTTTAGATGATATATTGAGTTTAATTTCTTTGTTCGGGAATGTTCGTGTTTATAGTTTTCCCGAACAATTCGATTGTTTTAATGAATGGACGTTCATTAAAACGTGTATAAACATTGAGAAAAGTAATTATATTTATTTTCTGATGTTATATAACTAGAAATGGTCTTATTAAATTTTTTATATTCCATGAAAATGAATTATTTGATAATAATTTAATGATAATTGTTTGGGTTAAATCGGGGGTTTTTCGATCACAATAAGATAATTTTGTTTATTTATTTAGTAATATGTACATAAGGTACATCCAGAAAATTAAAAATGATATAATACATATAATATAATATATTTTATTCATAAATTTTTTTTCTTGACTGGATCTGAAGCCATTAATAGAATTAACAAAATATATGGTTCTTGGAGGTGATAAATTAACACCTCACAAACAACATTTTCCTTTCTAAAATAAGAAGAAAATTCAAAGGGGTTTGAAGATATAATTTCAAATTATTATCTTAACATTATAGTATATGTGAGAAACTAGAGTTACCATAAATTTTTAGGGAGGATTGGTGGGTATAGAATATTAAAAGAAGTTGAAATTGAATGGAAAATAAATGAAAAGTGAGAGCGTTGAATTTCCTCTTTAACCATTTTGTTGTGATCCTCTATAACGAACCTAGACCTACCATTTATATGAGACTAGATGCTCCTAGACATGGAGGATAATGTAGTAAGATATTTTGAATGATTTTAGTCAATGATCAATGCTTGAGATGTGTGAGAAAATGGGGGTGTGAAGGTTTGTATTTATAGTTATGGGGATGGAGTTCTCTTAATATTTTAATAATTAGATTATTAATTTCTAATAAGATAATAAATAGTGATTATTCCGGGAACAAGAATAGTAATTAAGAAATTTGAGTTCTAGATTTGTGGGTTTAAATCACTAGTTATTATAGGAAAAGAGTATTTAAATTACAATGTATTTATATGGAAAATTAATGTATTTGACTATTAACCAAAAAATCAAGTATTTCAGACAAATAAAAAAACACCACATAACAATTTTTTGATGTGTAGAATCCAAAAATATTTTTCATTTCTCCGTAATAATTTTTTAAATATTATTATTTTAATTTATAATTAAAATCATAATTTACATGAAAAATACTGTTTTAAATATTAAAACTAATTTTATAAAGATTTCCAAAATAACATAAGGCCTTATAAAATTATCATAAAACATAAGGCAATGAGTTTTTAATTTATAAAAATATTTTAGGAAAATACATATTATTTTAAATGAAATATAATTAATTATTTATGACTTACAAAAATAAAAATACTTTTACAATGGTAAAATTTCCAATTATAAGATGCCTAAATTTTTTTAATCATTTAAGGTTAAGGTTAATATTATTTTGGATAATTTACTATTAATAAGGTTCACATTAAAATTCATAAGGGTAGGTTAATATTCATATGGGTTGGTAAATTTTCCCTAAAAATTATGTTTGTCCTATCAGACTTCATACATCTTACTGATCACACCCGTGTATTTCATATTATTGAAATTAAAAACATTAAAGTGGAAAATTTATGTTTAATGGTATTATTTTATTGAGTATGATTATATTAAAATGTGAATTCAAATGTGGTTATACTATAAGAAATAATTATAAGAATGGAATTGCACTGATATAACATCGGTTCATTACATTCTTCCCACCTTATGAAATTTCAACCTCAAAATTTAGTTTTACATAAACATGTGAGGGTACTTATCTTTCATCATCTCCTCCAATTCCCAAGTTGATTCTTCAAACATATGGTTCCTCCAAAACACATTGACAAAAAATTTTGTATCTTTAATATGCACTAATCTATGAAATCCAAAATCTCTATTGGATGCTTTTTATAATAGATATAATCTTCCAGCTATACCACATCGGAGTTTAGTACCTGTGAGGGGTTTGGTACATACTACATTAAGCGTGATATGTGAAATGCATCCTGAACTTGAGTTGTATTCAGGGGAAGTGAAACCTGATAGGCCATGGATCCTATGCGGTCATGGATCTTAAATGGGGTAATGTAACTTGGGGATAACTTAAATTTCCTAGATACATGACTCTTTTTCATGGTGATATTTGAAGAAAGGATTTATCTCGAATGTTGAACTCCAAGCCCCTTCTATGGTTGTCCACCTAGCTCTTTTACCGACACTGAGAAGATTTGACATGTTTATGGTTAACTTGAGCCTTCTCTATCATATTTTTCTCAATTTCAAATATAATTATGTTTCTTTCTACAAATTCAACCCTATAGGTTGGAGTTCTACATCGCTTTTAATATAGATCTTCATATGGTCTATTTGAATACTCAAGTTGATGATATTGTTTTATGAGATTCAACCAATCAGATATGCTGATCCCTTCAATATTTCAATTCTAAAGAATAAGCTCTTAGCATATCTTCATGCGTCTAAATAGTCCTTTAAGATTGGCCTTCATTTTTGGGGTTATATTCCATGATTAAATTTAATTTAGTACTCAAGGAATGTTTGAAGTCTTATTGAGAATTTAGATGTGATCCTTGGATCAGTATCAGAGACAATCGTGTGTCGAACACTATGTAGTCTCACCACTTCCATCACATATTTCTTTTCATGTTGTTCATGCGATATGTATTCCTCAATTGTGATAAAATGTGTCATACTGGTGAGTTGGACAACCACAACCCATATAACATTATTTACCTTGGAAGTCTTTGGGAGACCCATGACAATTTCCATAATGAGATTCTCCCATTTCCATATGGGTATATGAAATGGTTACATCATCCTTATTGACTTTTTTTCCCTGTTTTATCTTGCAGACATACTAAGAACCTTGAGATACACTCTTCTATCTTAATCTTCATGTTTTCCCACCTGAAGTGTTCTTGGAGACCTCAGTACATCTTTGTTCAACTAGGATGGATAGAGGATGATGAGCCATGTGCATAGTCCAATAGATCCTTATTTATCCTTGGTGATGAAGGAACAAAAATCCATGTTCCAAACCAAATCACACCATCATCATTGATATGAAACTCAAGTAACTTAAATTAATTTACTGCATTCACCATATTTTGTTACTCTAGATCATCCCTTTGTGCCTCCTTAATAATCTCATGAATTTATATTTGTGATATAATTTGGGTAAAATAGGATTTATCCGCTTCCCATATGATTTCAGAATCCATCCTTTGCATATCCCTGATGATAAGGTATTTCTCAATCCGTATAATTGATATAGTAGTAGGTTTATTTCTACTAAGATCATTATCTACCTTGTTCACCTATCCAGGATGATAGTAAATAGAGAATTCTAATTCCTTTATTAGCACAATCCATCTCCATTGAAGCATGTTGATCTCCTTATATATATCATGTGTTGGCTAGTTTTTCTCATGGATATTTTACTGCTATGAGGCATAGGCTATCACATTATAATTTTTCATGAGTACACAACCCAATTATTTCTTTGCAGAACCACTATATATCACAAAACTTTCTCCACTTTTAGGTAATGTGAGTACATTTACAGTGATCAGCCTTATCATTAGATCCATGAAGCATTATTAATATTATTCCATGCAGACATAATTTACCCATTTCCATATTAACTTATATAGTGGGCACGACACTCATGGTATATTTCAAATAAAACATCGATAGTACCCATCAAATCTAAAAAACAACAGATTTCAGTGACACTAGAGGGCCTAGTACATTCCTCAATCGCCTTTGTTTTTGAATGGTCCACATAAATTATTTCTATTGTGATAACGTGTCCCAAGAACATGACTTGCTTCATCCAAAAGTCACACATGATGAACTTGGAATATATCTTATCCTTTATCAATGTCACTAACAAAAGTCTTAGAATTTCATCATTTTCTTCCTTTCTCAGGATGTATATGAAACTATCATCAATAAAAACCATCACAAATATGTTGAGGTAATGTCTAAATACTATATTCATCAAATCCAGGATGATTATTGGGGAATTAGTAAGTCTGAAGTGAATTACCAGAAAATCATAGTGCCCAGACATTGAATGGAAGGAAGTCTTCTAAATATATTCCTTCTTCACCTTTTACTGACGATATCTAGAATGATGATCCACTTTTTAGATGTATTGGTATTCTCTTATCTGATTTAAGTAGTTTTCAATCCATGAAAGGGGATACTTTTTCTTTATAGTGACGTTGTTATGTTCATGATAATTGATACATAGAATCATTTTTCTATCCACATTCTTCGAGAGGGATGTGTTTCACTCTAAGGTTTTGCAATAGGGTATATGAAGAATTTGTTCAAATGATCATCTAGCTTATTCTTTAAAACTTCTATTTCGATTGGAGCCATCATCTAGGGAAACATTGAGATAGGAGTAGCTATATGTATGATTTATATTGAGAATTTTACCTCATGATATGGGGGATGTCTAGGTAACTCTTCGGGAAATATATTAACATAATCCCTCATGATGTTCATCTTTTCTAGGTTGGCACTTTCTAATGACTCAACCATTTGGGTGATTTATGCATCTTCATTGAGAATCAACACCCTCATCGTTGAAGTATTTTTAAAAGGAGATTAATGATCACCCATTCATTATACGAGGATCATGGTATGGTCTATAATATGAAAATAAATTTCCTTTTCCTGATAGTTTATATGCACTCTATATAATGAGATCCAATCCATTCCTATTATATTGTCGAATTCTACTAAGGTAAGTATTACGAGATTCGTAGGAAGAATCTTCCCACATATGCCAAAATAAGAATATTCAAACACTTGGTTTGAAATTATTTCACCACTTTTTTTTTTTACATATGTCTTTACTTCAATGTTTTGGGGCATCAAATTTATTGTTCTGGATAACATGCAAGACATTACAGAATGCGTAGAACCAGAATCAACTAATACATTTTCCATTGTTTAGTGAATAGAAAGTGTACCTTTTATGACTTCATTATCATTGTCAACATCCATGATATTGATGGAATATTATTTCCCTTGTTCCTTTGGATTTAGGGGCTACTGATGTAGATTTCCATGAGGACTCGAGGTTTAGTGCACTGACATGAATAGTTCCCTTTATCCCTACAGTTGTAGCATTGAACCATGGTTGGGGATCCATTTTATCCACTACATTATTCTTCCTTCTAATTTCATTTAGGAACTCTTGAGAATGGTTTCCTTCATTCCCACACTTGAATATTTTCCCCATCCCTTGGATGATTTTTAAAAGATGCATCTTACCATATATTTTTCATGTGGGTCATTGAGTTTTCTACCCACCATTATCATTATATCCTCTTGCTCGAAACTCTATCTTTCATTTCATATCACAATATCCATGGGACCATTATCAAAACTCCATCTCCACCATGAGGACACAATGAACAACCTCATCATAAATACCTATGTCTTGAATTATATGATCCTTTCTATGTTGTGGTTTTAACCCACTAAAGAACCTATCAATTTTGCTACAATTGATGAAAAAAAACCTGAAGAGTACCCTATATTCCTTGTGAAATTTTATTTATAGGTCATGAAATAGTATATGCCCTTTTCCTTGAGCTCTATGAATACCTTCTCTATCTTCGTATGTAGATTTTGTGAGAAATACTTTTTAGGAAACATAATCTTAATGTCTTCCCAGCCCAACACTTTAAATTTGCCACATGGCTTAGTGTTCTCAGTCAAAGACCACCATTGATCGACCTATCCCTCTAGATGATAAATTGATAATTTCAACTTAATTATCTTAAAAAAACGATACATAGAAAATATATTGTCTTCGGTGTTGACACACTATTCCAAAACTATTGGCCCTGAAGACCCACTAAAAGTCGGTGGGCGTTTCTTTATAAAACACTAGATTGGCAGTTTCTCCATCTTTGGTGGAGGATGAAATCTCCAATTATTCGAGTTATTGTTCATAACTTGATATATTTGGGTAAGAATATCCTTGTTGTTTAGAACTCCACCTTCCAAAGCATTGGGGATGTTGTTCTGTAAAACACTACATTATCCCTCGCACGTGTTGTTGGCCAGGTTTCTCCTGGATTCTACCATTTTCATAAATATAACAGGATATAAAAAACATAATTCATCAGGTCATGACTAAATAAATTATTCATTTCTTCAATTACACTAAAATAATATCTTATGGGATCCCTATGTTTAGAAAACATTCTTGTCTGCATATTTTAACATAGTCTAATACTAGGTGTTTTCTCTAGGATTCACTAATCCTAATTCCCAAATTAACTAAACCATTCCTCTAATGCCAAATATAGAGACCATATCTTTTCCAACATTACTATTAAATTATTATAAAGATAAAAAATATAATAATACTACACCAAGGGGATCTGGAGGATTAGTGTCTTAGGAAAACTAGGACAAAACATACCATTTACAACATCATACATATTTAATTCCTTATGTTGTAAATTTTTATTGGCTCTTGCAATCTCCTTAGTTAATGTAGTCAACTAATGACATATATAAAAAAGATTTGAGAGAAAATCCAAGTAAGAGGATAGATATGAAAAAGATAACAATCAGTGAGCACACTCACAAATAGGAAAGGGTACATAAACATGATGGAAAGCATTAATAAAAGAATTGAAATATGGAAATGCATAAAAATTAAACATCATGTCTCAGTGATCAACTACCATACATAATTTTGAACAATGCTAGCATCATGTTCACGGATCATTTCCCTTTTAACCATGAGATTCATCAGATTTCTTAATACATTGGAGAACATTATAATTCCAAGCACACCCGTCACATTCATACATTTATATTGCGGTATATAATTCCCGGTGCGCCCATCACATCATAATATTTACATTATCATGCATGCCACAATAAAAATAATAAAACATGATCATAACATAAACCATGGAAGGAAATTGTTTTCACATAATAATGAATCCTATCCTAAACAATTGGTCTCCAAAATAAAGAGGAAATATCATTCATGACATAGAACCATTAACCATGAGTAAAAAGTGAAAAATATTCAAGAAGTAAAAAATGGTGTGTTTATTTGAAAGAAGAGCTATTTTGAAAAAAATGTGTTTTTAAGAAAATAAATTAGAGAACATTCATATCCAAAAAAAGGTAAGATAATAATGGGTGAATTATTTTTAAGGATAACACATACCGAAAATGTAAGAAAATATCGAGAACCTGAAGAATGAAAGTTGTGTTCAAGAATTCCCCCAAACCATGTATTCGAACACTTTCTTCACTTTAATGTTCTTTATAATGTAATTATATTAATAAATTAAAAATTAATGAAAATTTTATACCTCCCAATGAATAATTATTTTTTATAAAGTTCATTTATAGGATTTTAGATGATTTATTGAGTTTAATTTCATTTTTCGGGAACGTTCGTTTTTATAGTTTACTTGAACAGTTCACTTGTATTGATCAGTGGAAGTTAATTTAAATCACAGATAGAAATCCATAATTATAATTATATTTTATTACATACATTACATAGATTGAAATGATATGGTAAATATTTTGTTTATAAGACATTATAATGAATCATTAGATTATAATTTAATGATGATCAACTGGGTTAATTCATGAGGTTTTTTTCGACCACAACAAACTTATTTTGTTTAATCAATAAGTAATATGTAAATAAGTTAGTTCTAGAACATTAAATAGGTTATAATGAATATAATATAATGTTTATCATCTAAAAAATTGTATTTTGACCATATAAATGGTGGTATAGGAAAAAATAATACATGACATTCTTGAAGGTGATAAATTAACTCCTCACCAAAAACATTTTTCTTTCTAAAATAAAAATAACAGGCGAAGGGTGTTGGATGATATATTTTACCATTAGTAACATAATATTAATATATATGTAAGATAATGGATATTAAATTACATTGAGATGAGGATTGGTGGGGAGGGATCATGAAAAGAACTTGAGATTGAAAGGAAAATAAAGGAAAAGAGAGAGAGGGGAATTACCTATTGAATCCTCCTCTTGAGATCTTCCTTAAAAAACATAGGCTGGGTATTTTGATGATTCCAGAAGCACTTGAACATCGGGAAGGGGATTTGGAATATTTCTATGTAGAGTATATATATGGACTGTATCTTAAGAGATGTAAGGAAATGAAGGTGTGAAGGGTGGTATTTATAGTAGAGGGCAGAGGGGTTCCCTTAATATTTTAATCATTAGTTCATTAATTTCTACAATGATATGAAATAGTGACGATTCCATGAACAATAATAGTAAATAGGGTATGTTAGTTAGATATTTGGGTACTTACATCAATTGTGATGTCAGTAATAGTGTATTTATTTTGTAATGTATTAATATGATAAATTAATGCATTTTACTATTCACCAAAAATTCAAGTATTTCAGAAAAATCTCAAAAATATACCCTAACCATTTTTCATAGTGTCGAATAAAAAAATAATTTACATTTTTCATAAATTATTTTCTATTCATGATTAATTTTATTTTTAATTACATCATATTTTACATGATAAATGCATGTTTTTAAAATTAAAAATGATTTTACAATACATTCAAAAATTCATAAGGTCTTATAAAATTATTATAAAACAAGAATACATATAATGGTAACTTTAAGAACACATTTTAAGAAAATATATTTTATTTTATATTATTTACAATTAATTATTTATGAATTAAAAAATTACCAGTACTTTTATTATATTCATATTGTCACTTATATGATACTTTAATTATATTTAATCATTTGTGGGTGAGGTTACTATTTTTTTAGATGATAAAATTTTTTAATTCTCATATTTATATTCATAAGGGTACGTTTCTATTCATATGGGTAGGTTGATATTCAGTAAAAGTTATGTTATTCCTATCGGCCTCCAAACATCTTTCCGGTCACAACTGTGTATATAAAATTTTCGAATTTCCAAAAAATGAAGTCGAAAAAATATGTTTAATGGTCACTTATTATGGAGTATCATTATATATCATTGCTATAACTAATTTCATTATACTATATGGAATAATTATAATAATGTAATTCCATTAATAAATTATTGGTTTGTTATAATGATGGAACCCAAAATTCAACTAAAATTCAAGTTCTTTCATTATAATTTCATTCAATTTGGAATCTACATGTTATTAAAAGAATAATTTCTAATATTGTAGTTCATTTATATATCTCAAAAAACACAATTTTTTCACTTGATTTAAGAAATAATAGAAAAAATATATATTCCAGTTGAATTTTAATCACTGGGTGAAGCAATTACGAAGCTCCTCACCCAAGACAACCCTTTTCTTCCACATTGCCTCACTAAGAAAATAATTATCATTTTTCCTACCCTAAAATTGGATTTTGTATTGATATGAAGGTTTATTATATTTTATGTCCATATTTGATGAAAACTACCAATTTATTATGAGATACTCTTACATCTATAAGATCAGATATACTTCCTCTCACTGTAGTTTCACTAAATGATAATTTCTCCACAAGAGAAGAACCATTATCTCAGTCACTACATAGCACAACTTTGTTGACAACATCCTAATCTGATAAAATGAATATATATCTTCTTTACATAAAACACATTATAGTGAAATTGATCATGATCATATCTTTATATAAAAAATAACTCAGTTCATTGTCCTCCCATATTCAAATTCAGATCACTTATCAGTAAGTACCATCTGGAATTCAAATTATCCTTCATATTTGATAGATAGTGGATATGAAATGCTATAGTTGAATCATTGTTATATTATTGTTCTCTATTACATGAAACTCATACTCTTTATTCGATAATATATTTTTTCAATATTTTATAAGGATCAATATCTCTTAACACAATCTTTCTATTCCCCAAAACACAATTGTAACCTGATTCATATTCACTTATTTATTGTATGATTTTATTAAAGACTAAAATATATTTTAGGCCTTATTTATAAAAACTACACATATTCTATGAAAATCAATATCCTTTCATATAGAATAAAAATTTCTTCTCATTTTAACAACTACAGGGTTTTAATTTCATAACTACTACATGAAATAAAACTTCTCTAAAACATTACATTAAAATATATCCTCAAAATTAAAGTGTTTATATTAAATCTTGAAAATAATATTATAAAAGTAAAAAAATATTCAAATTAAAAAATTAAGATTGAAAAACATTAAGAGCTTCAAATAAATCATAAACCAAATAGAGAAGTATCATTTTCATATCTTCACATTTGGTAACATAAAATTATTTCTATTTTATAAATTTATGAAATCTTGTAGTCAATATTTTACAAGCCTTGAGATAATTTTAATACATAAATCTATGTCAAACATGAATAGTGATTTATAAAAAAAGAAAATAATTTATCCTTTTAGGAATAACCTATTTGGTTTTGATGGTTATATATTTTCATTATTCATGAAAAACAGATAATTTCACATTATACATTCTACGAATACATACAGTGGTTCTTCTCATTTCTATATTGTCAAAACAATCTCAGATCAAGGGATCTTGAATATTCATGATGATCTGAACCTGAAATAACAACACATTCATCATCTCATTTTATCTCATTATAATTTAAAAATGATAAAAACACCATTTATCAGGTTTCATTGATCTTCCCTTTCCAATGATGGAGATAAACACTTATTTTTATTAATTTTAATATCAAATAACATTCAACATGGTCAGAATGATTGAATAATTTAATTATATATACAATCCCATTTGAAATTATATTCTTCTTCAGAATATGAATTCTGTAAATTATTTAATTTTCCACCAACTATGTACAGAAAAGTCGAATTATGTCTGTTTAAAATTCATAGGTAAACGTAGAAACATGATAGATTCACTTACATGGTACTTAATATATCATAGTATATATATGTGGTACCCCTATACCACTTTTCTTATGTTGGTCATTAATAAAATATGTGTATCTATAATAGGATATATACTAGAACACGGCTTAGTGGAGAGTAGATATGATAAAAAACTCAAACATGAGGAATTAATCTATGTAGGTGAATTTAGATACTTCGAAAATCACATATGAAAATAATTTCTTATATAGATACTTCATATTTGGTGATTCATCTTTATTTTATGAATTCACATATGCAATTCATTCAACTTCATGGATCCACATACCTATAACTGAGATAAAGTATATTTTTATAGAATTACTCCATTTCAAAATAAAACTAATCAAATATATCAAGAGCTAATAAAAATCATTGATAAAACTAATGATAATTATTTTTAAATTTATTAATCATTATTTAATCTTTTTTAAATTATTCTCAATCACTTTGAGAGGATGTGGGACCACATTTTTTGTTATTCAATATTATGGACTAAAATTTTGATTTTAGCCTACCCAAACCTTCTACAATGTGTGTTTAATATTTGTTTTAAAAATAAATTTAATAGTTATATTATTATATAGGTATTTATACTCAACAATTTATCAAAGTCAAATCATTTAACAACATTAACATTGATTATAACATCTCTTAAAAAAAATTCGTTATCTCCATCACTCTCATTATTCCAAATAATTGTAGATAATACACCATGTAATAGTAAATTTTATTAAAATGAGGACTATATCCTTCAATAATATGATTTGAATGTATGCAATAAATATATCCAACCATGTATTCCATATGCCCACCTTGTCAATAGACATTGATTATTTGTAAAGATACATTAATATTGATATATAATATAATAAAAATTCAAGGGAACTTCTATCTATGTATTTTAATTTGTTTTCAATACCACATATATGTCCAGAATCAATTTCATTTTACCCTTAATTTATAATGAATTCAAGGGTGTGGAAAATATATCTACCCATTATTTGATATAGCAGGGTTCATTTCTTCTTACCATTTGATGTGTGAGACCACATGATATTGATACCAATTGAAATACCACTTGTGATACCAACTAATACCAAGTGAAATAATATGGTAGTACCTTATTTAAATTCTTCTCCTATATCTCTATTATGATTTATTTATGATAATATTTAATAAATATATTTCCAAAAATTTAAATCTATCACCATTTTAGAGATCCAATAAAATATCATATCACATTATTAAATATAATGGAATCATGGATAACTAGTTTATAGTGATATTGTGTACATAGGAACAAAATATAATTACCTGATATAAACCATGTATCCTATTTCTATTAGTAATTTATGATAAAATAAATAAAATCAATGTCTATGTGGCTAAAATATTTATACCAAAAATGATAGACATGATTCAAAAACAATAATATCCACTTGTTTCCATGTGATAGCAGTTCTTCTTCATTATATTTGGGGAAATCAAATACATATTTTCATAAAATATCAGTAAACTTAACACACTTAACCCAATATATCATAATATTTCAGGTATTAGGATTTCCACATTTTTAGATAAATACAGTTCCATTATATTAATAATATAAAAATGATAAAGATTTGATGAAATAATTGATTCATACGTCATTCATAATGTTTTGGGTCGTATATTTAGATTTACAGGTTAAATAATATTTGATATATTCTAATAGATTGTCACATTTTATAGCACTCCCTCTAGGTAATATTCCATTATTTTCATCATCATTACCATCCATTCATTATAGAAATTAAAATAGTTATACGGTGAGGTTGGATCTTAAAAAATGACCACAATATAAGGAAAAGAAATGCGAATTGTTTCTTAACCATGATACACCATTTTGTGGTTTGTAACATATATACCTCTTCATTATTACTTTACCATTCACTTTACAGCTTAATAAAAAAAATTAGCTTTGTATTTTTTCTATTTTAAATAATTTATGAGCTTAAATAGGCTCTTCAACCATTGTTCATAGTGGAATAGGTTTATGTTTTGTTCAATCCAACTTTTAATCCAACTCCAATTGATCTAGACATATGTTAGTACATCATCTGGGCACATGATCAGACTTATTCTTGGATTTTGATTCCAAATTTGATGTCAAAATTTAGATCATAACCCGACAACAACATTTCTCTCCGATTTAACCATCTATCCTGGTTGGGGTAGCCCTTTCATACATTTGATAACATTATGAGAACCTTTATTTCACGTTAAACACACTTCTTCATTACCTTTGAATTTTACACTTTTGGGTAGTCCATTTTATACTTGAAATGGAGATTCAACAACCACAATGATTGGAGCATCTAATTCTGGAATCAGTTCCTCAATCTTCATTAGATTTCTTTTATATGTATTTTGATTCATTGAGATTATACAATGGGTTATGGTGATTTTGGGGAGGTTACTAAGTGGTAATACTGAAAATATTGCATCAAAAATATCAGGTTTCAAATTATTGGAAGCCACATGGGGAATTATTTTATAGGTAGTGACACATGCATTTTGCAAGAATATAGTGATGTATACCTGAACAATGCCGTGTGACATATGTTGGATGATAAATGCATGGAACTACATTGGGAATTCTTGATAGATTTATGAGCCACATGGACTTGTCTATATGGGCTATGTAATCGGTATCACTATACCTAGACTGAAAGCTGTATTTGATTACATAATTTGAAGTGTCATCAATCCCATTTTTTAAAAAAAATGGTTCATAGTGTGGCACATATTTACATAATATTGTAATTTATCAACCATAATTTGAACCTACTAATTTCTATTCGTCATTTCCATTAGGGTTGAATTCTCTTTACAGGATTTTAAAACCAAGGAACAAACACTTTCCTTCATTACCATCTTATTATCCTATTATGGTTATCTATTATCTTCATACCATATGAAATACAAAGTAGTGTTATACCAAGATTATATATATGTATGAAAACCTTTGTTTCACATTTCACACAATTTTTTTGTGATTTTAATATATTTCTTTTGAAAGGATTTCTTTTCATCTATGTTTTCTCTAGCATAGTAGTAGGGTTTTTCCATTTTATCATACATTCACCAACATGATTTATGATATCTCTCATTCCAACATATTATCATATTATTCTTGAAATATATATATTTATAATATAATTTTCATGTTGAACCAACACATTCAAATTTACCATGACCACTTAATGTTACATGAAGTCTATCAATTTCTATTTTCATAGAAATTTTTTTGGAACACTAAAATTTTAACCCCTATTTTGGGGTAAAATATTCTTAGACATACTCAAATATTTCATTGAAATCATTATAAGTATCCTTTATTTTCTAATCTTCCACATTATTAAGTAATTTTTATTTCTTCCAAACTTCTATAAATTTTTAATTTAGTTCAAGATTCTTTATCCATACATTGGGATATATTTCTTTCATAAGAATTACCTGAATTATTCTCTACATGGTCTCTCACTTTTTATTCGACTATTATTACCCTTTTCAATATTCATGACTGAAATTTTATGTTTGTGTAGAAACACAATTTTTCATACATTTTTTAGAAGGTCTGTATTATTCTTCTTCATTGTTATTCAGTTGAGGTTTATATTCCAAAAATTTTGGGGTGACCATGTTCTTCTTATATTCCATGGATCTTGAACTATCATCCCAATTAATATTCAACTTCTGAATGTGAATCCCTTACACTGTCATTTTTTCATCAATTGATTAATAAATCACCTTAATAAAATTATATAACATATAGTTGAGTAGTATTAATATCTATAATCACTTTTTAACGACTTTAAATATCATGGAATTATTTCACCCAAACATTCATATTGATGTATATTTTTTCACAATAATCTATTTGAAAATGTTCCATTAATAATAAAATTATTTCAATGAAATGTAATCCAAAATTTTCCATTTATTCTACTAGATTAGTGAGAGTGTTGTAGGAGATCATCTTATTAGTCGTTGTTTCTTCCAATACACAAACCTATTTTTCATGGTAGGAATTTTTTTTATACAGGTGATGAATTTGTAATCATATACCACTAAATAGATTATGAAAATAACCATTTGATCCATAACAAAATTCTAATTATGTTTTCATATTTTAATGATTTTATCTCCACAACAATAACTGAATTTACTAGATGAGTGAAGATTATTATATTTACAATTATGCCCTTACTATTTTGAATAACTTCATATAATGATAGTTCCTCTTTCTTATGGGTTCTCTTTCATGGTATCCATTCCACTTTTTTGTTCTTATGTTGGAGTGGCTTAGAAACAAACTCAAATTAATCACAGATAAGGATAGAGGATGAATATTCTATATGAGAACATGTCAAACATATAAAATTTACAATAATTTAATATTTATAAAATTAAATAATTTAGAAAACTATATTTTTCCATTATCAAAGAGAACACTTTTTTTCTTAATTTATTTGGTATAATCTAAAGGATTTAAACAGAGTGAGGTTATTATATAATACCACATCACATTCTCTATGGATCAATGCTATCATATGAAGGTGGGTGAATCATGAGTTTCTTTGTTTTAAAAAAAATCTATCATGAAACCCATTAGGAATTTAACCTATATTTCTTGTAAGTTTAAATGAATATATTTTATGAATAAATGAGAAATAATTAATTTTATTATATAAAAGTGATACAATAAGAAGGCACACAATACTTTATACGAGGTTCAGTATGAAAACCTACTCATTTTGGTGGCATATTATTCTCCCTGATAGTATAGTAACCGCTATAATGATGTTTCAATTATAATGGTTTTAGTATGAACCATAGTTATAATTTCATCATATCACTACACTTAAAAATGAATTATTCTGAACTGAAATCTACAATAATCTTTACATTGATTTCAATAACTTTCACCTTGCTACCCAAGCACACCATAAGTAACGCTAGTCCCATAAAAACAATCGTGTTTTCTAATGGGTTGTATTCCATGATCCCATGTTGAATAAGTTCACATATTTACAATTATATGATCTTGTATCCACTAATCATATATCATTCATCTCATAGAACTATATTTGAATGCCATCATCTATAAAAGAGAACGCAATAAAACTCCATCACTACAAAGAAAAAAAATTTAAGACTACAACCAAATACAATAATTTGAATTTCTAATATCATGAATATATCATGGAATAATAAAATTAAGGAAATCATATATTTTAGATGAACATGAACTGAGTTCCTAGAACTCCCTTCTTCAACTACATCTCATAGATCAATAAATAGTGTCCAAAATCATTTTCCCTTTCAGCTTTGGCAAAAAAGTTGTTTAAAAATGTTTAATTGAATCAAATTACACATATTCATCATTTTAATATTTAATTGTTAATCCTTATTATTTTTTCATAGTTCTTTTACTATTTTCCAAGGTATAAAATCTCTCATCTTCACTGTTTTCAGTTCTACACCACACTAGTGGCGTCTTCTTCTTCTACACTTCCTTAAATATATATTTCATAAATTTCTCACGTGAATGAGAATGTTTTTCTTAATAAAATTTCACGGTTTTCATCATAATAATTTTCCAAAGATAGAGAACAAAAATGGATTTTCATTCTTTAATCCAAAGGAAAAAAACATGAAATAACTACTATGATAAGAAAAAATTTTCAAAAACATTATATAAAAAGTATCCTCATCATGTAAAGTGGTTCCACACCATTTTACACATGTTAAATATAAAACCATTTCATTTAAAACCTAAAAACAATCAAAAGAAATATTTTTCTTGAAATATTTTTTGGTATTTAGATAACTAATATAAAAAACTGAGATATAAATTTCTCTTATCTATACTACTTGTTATAAACAACAATTTATCCTTTATATATTCAAAAAAAATTTAAGTATCCACATTTCTCATGTCGTAGAAAAATTATCAGTATTAAATATTAGTCAATCAAGAAAACTGGAACTTTAATATATGTAAATAATGTTGGAGTTGATGAATTGTATCTTGATATTCACTATTTATTCATCTATATAATTAATAAAAACTTGAGGATATCATTTCATATATTAATGAAATACATGTAGTAGTTATCCTCATTCAAATTTTATTGAAAAAAATATAGAATAATGGATTCCCTAAGATTCATGGTTTTATAAACTCAAATATGAAACACATACATAATATAATTTAATTACCATGAAATTTAAAAATTATAAAAACTATCTTTGTATTTTTTTTCATTGATCTTCCCTTTATATAGATGAAGATCATATACTCATTTAATAAAAACATAATTCACATTTCATTCAAATTATTTGGGATGTATGAATCATTTGATTAACAACATTATATTCAATTGAAATGATTTTCTTTATCCAAATATTAATATATGAAATTCTGTAAATTATCACCCAATATATTAGGTAAATTAAATTAAATGAATATAAATTCAAAATCATATAATCAACCATGTGATGGATTCCATCATGTGTTGATTCGTGTATCAAAATATGGATTTTTGGTTATCTTGTTCCAATTTCACTCTGTGTGTCTCTACTTAAATTTGAGGATTTTATGTCAAATATATAAAACAACATTTATACATGATATTTGGGGTAACCATATAATCCCATGTGTGAAGAATTAAAATATGTTATTGAATTTTACTATGTGGAAAATCAAATATAAATTTTTTTATACATGGTGAATTATGTTA
This sequence comes from Viscum album, assembly GCA_963277665.1. Lineage (NCBI taxonomy): Eukaryota > Viridiplantae > Streptophyta > Magnoliopsida > Santalales > Viscaceae > Viscum > Viscum album. Next base: position 330,803,047 of record OY728158.1, read on the forward strand.
TATAAGGTTTCCATTATTTTTAAAATTCTAGTAACTAGTAATAATTTATATTTACTTTTATTAGAGATAATTACATAATTTAATTGTTGAGGTTTTATAATGATTATTCTTATAAATGAGTTTAAATAAATTAAGAATATTACATGATATAGTATTTCATTAAATGTTTCATTGAATTATTAATATGATTTATTTGGAAGTAAATTTTTTCAGAACTATATGTAGTCATTATAAAAGATCAAATTTTTTTATCATTAACGAAACAATTTATTAGAAAAAATATGCCTTTTGTTTTTAATGAGTGTAAATTTATTACTTTCATGGATGTTTCCTTGTGTTGTGATTTAGTGTTGGTTTTGTGGTTAGACTCGTTGGGATTAACTTATATAAAATGAAAAAATAAGACGGTAATGAAAATATCAACATTTTAACCTCAATTTGGGTGATGATTGTAACACCATGAGATTTTAGAATAAATTTTATTATTTAGAAAATACAACTATTTTTAGCATGTAATACACATAAAACCATGAAAAAATGAGCTCTGAGATTCTATGAAAATATTATAATTTAAATTTGATTATTATAACACATCCATGAGTTTAATAGGTATGAATAACAGTATTTTTATGTTGAAATATATGTTGAAAAGTGTATCATATTTTTATTTTTTAATTATTTCATAGAACTTTTATGCACATTTTTTAGTGAATTTTTTTTAATCGCACAGGTTAAAGAATATTTATGGTTTAAAATTATTATTTTTCTATTTATGATGGGATTACTATTATGGGTTATATTTATATTAAATGATATATTTTTTAATTTTATTTTTTGAATATGTTGAAATGAATATTATTTTTAGATTCTTTATATTAGAATTTTTTGAGAGATAATTTTTATGATTTTTTAGTAATTGTTGACATTTGGGTGAATAGTGAAACTTGTTAATTTTTTAGCCAATAAAACGTTTATTCCATTGTCATGAAATAAATACTACAAGAATTTTTATTAAATATTTTAGATTTTTTAGATACATATTTAATATATAATATAATTTTTTGAAGATTATAATTTTTATCTTATAAATCAATATCTACAAATTTGGGAATCTAAATGATGTTTTGATTTAAATATAAATTATTTTTAATATTTATCATTCAGAAAACGTTATTGTCAAAATGATCCTATTATTTTTGTTTTCATTTTAATATAAAATATTATTCATTTTATTAACATAATCTTATTTATTAAATGTGAATCAACATATTACATTATTTTGCTAAAAAAGATTATCTTATGCTTCAAAATAACATTTTTTTGATAAATAGTTTTTCATTGTGTTTTCAGAACTTATATTAAAAATTACTTTTACACCTCATAGAAATTTAATAAAAAATTTGAAATTATAGTTGGTATCATATATATTTAATTTTTTAATATGATCCATTCCATTTTAGGACATATTGATTAATAATCATGGTAAAATATTATCACCTAAATATAGGTTTAAATTGGCTAGTTGGGGATAAAAATATGAGATAAGGCCCCACAATCTCTAAAAAACCTTATATTATTTCAAATTATGATTTTATTTCAACCAAATTCATTCTATATTCAGGAAAATATTTCCATAGTTCAACTATCCACTAATATTGACCTTTATATTTTCTATGTACAAAATAAGTACAAAATGACATTATTTTTCATATAAAATATAAGATTATTATTTATAACAACAAAAATATATTATGGATAGTTATAAAATTTTATTTTATATATTAATAAAATATTTTTATAATATTAATTTATTTTTATCTTTTGATGATGAATTAATTACATAAAACTCTTATGCATCACTAATGGAACTATTGTTCAAATTGGGTGAAAAATCAAAGAAAATAGATTTAAAATATTAAAAATGATGTGTTTTGAAGAATTTAATGTCTAGAAAATTATTGTTCAAAATTAATGTTAATTCAGGTTTTAAATATTCAAATTCAAACTCTATTGGAATTTTGATGTTTTAATTTCAAATTATGTTCAATTTCATAAAAATGATTGTAAAGATATTGTATGAAATTAATTATTTAAAAACTCTTAAAATAGTATAATTTTTATAAGTAATGTAAAATAATGGGTAATAGTATCTTTTTTACACTTATTACCTCATTTTTATTAATAAGTACATTATTTACCCATAAATTCTATTTATTATGTAACCCTAGAAATGGTTTAAAGGGCTACAAGGGGTTACACTAATGATACAAATATTATATGAAATATAAATACATATACAAATAATATTTTAGTAATTCATATTAACCCATTATCATTATTAATTAGAAAATTAATAAAATTTAAGATATTTTTTCTATGAAAGTGAACATAGATTATTTTATTGTTCAAAAATAGTTATAATTGTTCCACTCCCCTTTTTCAAAAACATTAACTTCATATACTCTCGTTTAACACCTTTATGAGAAGCATAGATCGACTAAATCCTATAGAAATATATCTTAATCATCATTATCAATGTTATATTGGGGTTGATATTCTTATAATATCTACACAATTGTATTTAATAATAGATCCATATGTTTTTTCTCAAAGAAGAGGTAATCATCATTACCAAATATAGTGACCCATCCTTTTCTTACATTACTATTACATCATTTCAATGATTAACCACATAATAGTATTACACATAGAGGATCCAAAGGTTTAGTGTATTGGGAAAACTAGGACAATACATAATAAATACATCAGCAACCATAAACATTTATTTAATTTCTTCTTCTCTAGCTTCTATGTGGCACTTGTCTTCTCCTTAGTACATGTACCCACCTGATGATATATATAAAAAGTTGTGATATAGAAGCCTAGTAAGAGGATAGATAAAAACTATATATCATGCGGTGAGCATAATCATAACATAGTAAAAAGTTCATGAACATGATATGAGAGAAAATAAAAGACATGAAATGTGGGAATGCATAAAAATGGAACAGCATGTCTTAGTGGGTAACTACCACACATACTTGTGAACCAAGATAGGATCTTGTTCACACATCATTTCACATTTACTCGTCAGATTCATCACTTTACCCAATGCATTGGAGCACTATATAAATCTGGGCGCACCTGTCACATTTAAACATTCATATTGTGCTATATAATTCCGGGCGCAACCATCGCATCATAACATTATAATTTATCATTCATGCCACAATGAACATATAACATAAATTCAAATAATTAACCCATGAAAAGGAATGAGTTTCATCTCATAATAAAACATTCATAAGATTTGGGTTCTCTAAAATAAAGATGGAATAACATACATGTTACAAGAACAGACCACCTTGAGTGAGAAGTAAAAGGGGTGTTCTTAAAATAAGAGTTCTTTTGGAAAAAATTTTGATGGAAAAAATAACCAGTGAAAAACATTTATATCCTATAAAGTAAATGAAATTATGAAAAAATGATCTTTGAGGATTAACCATATCAATAATGGAGTGAAAGAGGGAGAACCTGATGGAAGAAAATTTGGTTCGAGATTTCCCCATACCTTCTACCCGAATGCCTCCTTCTCATTAATGTCCTATATAATGACATTATATTCATTAATTATAAATCCATAACCATGGGTAAATTAAGAGGGGTTCATTATGGTTTCATTATGTAATTTTATGTTCCTTTGGATGACTTATAGAGTTTAAAAACATTGTTCGGGGATGTTCATTTTTATGGTTTTTCATGGGTGGTTCACTTGTATTCATAAATTGATGTTTGGGTAGAACATGAGTAAACAGAAAAAAATGATATTGCATGTTATTAATGATATTACAGGAGCTTGAATTATCTTACACTGAATTATATTAGATCCATGTGGATGAATCATTAGATAAGAATTAAATGATGGGTTTTTGGGTTAATTTGAGCGGTTTTTGGATCACAATGAACTTGTTTTAACTTTTCACATAGTAATATGGACATAGGTTATTTCCAGAACTTTAATAAAACATTATAAATATAAAATATTCTGGTTCAACCATAAAAATGGTTTAATGACCAGATCTGAAAGTGGAAATGGAAGAAAAATGCATGTTGTTCTTGATGGTGATAAATTCACACCTCACGAACAACGTTCTCTTTAATAAAATAAAAGGAAGAGGGAAAGGGGGTTGTGTGATATAATATCCAATTAGAATCATAAAATTACATTATATGTATAATAATAGAGTTACAACTCAATTTTTTTGAAGATAGGTGGGGATAGATCAAGAAAAGAACTTCAATGTGAAAGGGAATTAAACGAGAAGTGGGAGGGAAATTACCTGTTAAATCCTTCTCTTGATAACCTCCTTAAGGGCCTATGCTTGGTATTATTATGAGATCAGAAGCTCTTGGACGTGGGGGAGGGGATAGGGGAGATGATTGGATAGAGCTTAGACAATTCTGGAAGCTTGGGATGTGTGGTTTGTCAAGGGGAGGGGGAGGGCTTATTTATACATGAGGAGGGATGTGTTTTTAGTATAAAATATTAAATAAAATAATATATCAAAAGTTAGACTTGTAATATCTTTGTTATATCCTAAATAATATATTAATATAATATAATTATTTTTAGGATTTAATTATTCTTTATAATTCGAATTCATTAATTTATTAATAGGAATGTGAAAGAAATATCAAAAGACACTTTAAGAAATCACCTTTTGACTTTAGGCATTGGGAAGTTCTTTTTAGTTTTCAGAATAGGATTTATTATATTATAAGTAACTATTTATAAAATTTAATATAATTTTTCCGAAACTAGTGTTCTAGAATTTTATGTCATCATTACATCATTAATGATGCAATTTAGTATACACCGATTATGCGAAAACCTGTATTTGTTTACTATTCACCGGAAAATTGAAGTATTTCAGAAAAAACCCAAAAATTTATCCCTACCATTGTTCGATTTTTAGAATTCAAAAATGAAGTCAATTTTTCATAAATATGTTTCTAAATATTATTAATTTAATACTTAATTAAAATCATAATTTACTTAAAAAATAGTTTCTAAAAGTTAAAAATGATTTTATTGTGCTTTCCAAAATTATGTAGTGTCTTATAAAATTATCTAAAACTATAAAAAATTGATTCAATAATTTATGAATTCATTTTAGGGAAATAAATATTTTTTTAAACTAATTAATTAATTATAATTAATTATTTATGACTTACAAAATACCAAAACGTTTACTAAGGTCAAATTGTCACTTTCAAAAATGTCTAAATTTAATTTAACTATTCATAGGTAATGTTAATCTTTTGTTGGATGATTTACTATTCATAAGGGTCAGATTACTATTCATACGGGTATGTTAGTATTCAACAAAAATGATTTTTGTTTCATTAGATCCAAAAATCATCTTTAACAGAACCATGTATGTCAGATTTTTGAAATTCCAAACATAGGAGTTACAAACTATTGTTTAAAGGTCACTTATCCCTTAGTAGTATATTATGTTGTGTTTTCATGTTATTTTATGAAATCAATATAAGAAGGGAATTTCTATTGAAAAACTTTGGGTTGTTACATTCTTCCCCCCTTAAGAAATTTCGCCCCCGAAAATTCATATTACACAAACAGGTGACGGTACTTCTCCTTCATTGCCTCTTCTAGTTCCCATGTTTCTTCCTCAAACATATGGTTCCTCCACAACACTTTTCCAATATAGGCTGTCTTGTTGCGTAGAACCTTATATCTCCAATCTAGAATCATTACTAGCTGCTCCTCATATGAGAGATCATCTTCCAGCTACGCCACCTTTGAGTTTAGTACATATGAGGGGTCTGGTATGTACTTCCCCAGTAGTGATACATGAAACACATCATGAACTTGAGCCATATTCGGTGGAAGTGCTAGACGATAAGCCATAGATCCTATACTATCAAGGATCTCCAAGGGGCCAATATACCTTGGGCATAGATTCCCTTTCTTCCTAAATCACAAGACTCTCTTCCATGGAGATATACGAAGGAAGAAATTATCTCCAACGTCGAACTCCAAGTCCCTTTGAGGGGTTTCAGCATATCTCTTTTGCCGTATTTGAGCATCTTTGGTGTATTTCTAGATTAATTGAACCTTTTCTGTCATCTCTTGAACAAGGTCGGGCCCAAGTAGCTTTCTTTCTCCAACTTCATCCCAACAGGTTGGAGTTCTACATCGCTTCCCAGAAAGAGCTTCATACTAAGCAATCTGAATACTCTAGTGGAAGATATTGTTTTATGAGAACTCAACCAATGGGAGATGCTGATCCCATCCAGCTTTTAATTTTAGAGAGCAGGCTCTAAGCATATATTCATGCATCTGAATAGTACTTTCAGACCGTCCATCAGTTTGGGTGTGATATGCCATGCTGAAATTTAATTAAGTACCCAAAGCATGTTGAAGGCTCCCTCAGAACATAGATGTGAACCTTGGATCATGGTTAGAGACAATTGAGAGTGGAACACCATGCAGTCTCACCACTTCCTTCACATATATCCTTGAAAGTTGTTCAAGCGAGAGGTCATCTCGAATAGCGATAAAATGGGTTGTCTTGGTGAGTCGGTCAACCACAACCCATATCACATTATTTCCCATTGACGTCTTTGAGAGGCCTTTTACAAATTCCATAGTAACGTTTTCTCATTTCCACATGGGTATAGGAAATGGATGCATAATACCCTTAGACTTTTGTCGCTCAGCTTTAACTTGCTGACATACCAAGCACCATGATATATATTACACAACCTCTTTTTTCATGTTATCCCACCAGAAGTGTTCTCAGAGATCACGATACTTCTTGGTACTCCTAGGATGGATAGAGAAAGTTGAGCTATGTGCATTGTCCAATGGATATTTCATTATTCGAGGTGATGAAGGCACACAAAGTCGTGTTCCAAACCTCATCACACCATCATCGTCGATTTGGAACTCTTTCAGCTTCCCTTCCTTTACTGTATTCACCCTCTTTTGTATCTCCACATCATCCCTTTGGGATTTTTTTAATCTTCTCTTAGATGGATGGTTGTGCAATGATTTGGTCAAGGTAGGATGTATCCCCTACCATTATTATTTCCAAATCCATTAATTACATATCCAAGAAGATAGGGTCGTTCTCAATCCGCAACATGGATAGATTAGCATGTTCTTTTCTACTTAGAGCATCAGCTACCTTGTTAGCATTTGCAGGATGATAGTGAATAGAGAAATCATAATCCTTGATTAGTGATAACCATCTCCTTTGACGCATGTTGAGCTCCTTTTGTGTGAATATATATTTTAGGCTCTTGTGGTCAGTGTATATGTCACCCTTCTTACCATAAAGGTAGTGCCGCCAGATTTTCACGGCAAATATCACGGCTTCCAGCTCTAGATCATGCGTCGTGTAGTTCTTCTCATGGATATTCAGCTGTCGTGAGGATTAGGCTATCACATTATCATTTTGCATGATTACACAACCCAAGTCTTACTTTGAAGCATCACTATATATCACAAAACTTTTTCCACTTTTCGGTAGTGTGAGTACAGGTGCAGTGATCAGCATTATCTTTAGTTCGATGAATCATCACTCACATTCTTCCATCCAGACATACTTTACCACTTTCTTTGTTAACATAGTTAGCGGGATTGACAATCATGATAAGTTTCTCACAAAATGTCGGTAGTACCCAGATAATCCAAGAAAACTACAGACATCTGTGACACTAGAGGTCCTGGGCCATTCCTCAATCTCCATTTTCTTTTAAGGTTCCATAGAAATTCTCTCACTTGTGATCACATGTCCCAAGAACGTGACTTCATTCATCCAAAAGTCACACTTTCTAAATTTTGTGTACAACTTCTCCTTTCTCAATGTCCCCAACACAAGTCTTATATGTTCATCATGTTCCTCCTTGCTCGTGGAGTAGATGAGAATATCCTCTATAAACACTACCAAAAATTTTTCAAGGTAATGTCTAAAGACTCTATTCATCAAATCCATGAATATTGAAGGGGAATTAGTAAGTCCAAAGGGAATCACCAAAAACTCATAGTGCCCATACCTTGTATGGAAGGTAGTCTTCTGAATATCTTACTTCTTCTCCTTCACCTGATGATATCTATAACAAAGATCCACATTTGAGAAGTATTGAGCTCCTCTTAACTGGTCGAACAAGTCATCAATCCTTGGGAGAGGATACTTGTTCTTTATGGTGATCTTGTAGAGTTCCCATCGATCGATACACAGCCGCATTGTTCCATCCTTCTTCTTCACAAAGAGTACGGGTGTACCCTAAGGTGATACACTATGGTGTATGAACCCTTTGTCCAGATCCTATTGCAGCTGCTTCTTTAACTCCTCCAGTTCGATATGAGCCTTCCTATAGGGACACTTCGAGATAGGAGTAGCTCTGGTAATTAGTTCAATTGAGAATTCTTCCTCACGATCCGGGAGAATTTCGGGTATCTCTTTGGGAAATATATCGTTGTAATCCCTCACGATGTGCATTTCCTCAAGGTTGGAACTTTCTTTCGACTCAACCATTTGGGCGAGGTATGCTTCTTCATAGGGAATCAACACCCACACCATTGAAGGATTTTTCAAAGGAGATTCATGATCTTCCGTGAATTTACAAAGGAGCATGGGATGCTTCAGAATATGAAATTTTTTTTCTTTTCCCTGACAATTGATATGCACTATATATAATGAGAGGCAGTCCATTCCCATTATAGCGTCGAATTCCACCAAGGGATGTATTACGATATTTTTCAGAAGAATCTTCCCACATACGCGAACATGATAAGAGTCAAAAACTTGGGTTGCAATGATTGCACCACATGGTGTTTTTATATATATATCTGCTTCCAGGATTCAGGGATTTGATTCTACAGTTCCAGAAAACATGCAAGATATAAAGGAATGAATAGAACCAGAATCAAATAAGACTTTTTTCCATTCTTGAGTCAATAGTAAGTGTACATTGTACGACTTCATTATCATGCTCCACCTCCGTAGTAGTGATGGAATAATCCATCCCTTGTTCCTTTGGATTGGGTGGCTACTGACGCTGATTACCCTCGAGAGCTCGAGGTTTAGTGCACTTTTTTGCATAGTTCCCTAGCTCCCTACAGTTGTAGCTTTGAACCATGGGTGGTTCACTCATTTCACCGGCTACATTATCCTTCCTTTTCACAACTTTTTGACAATCTTGGGAATGTTGTCCTTCTTTCCCACACTTGAATCATTTCTCCATCCCATTGAGGCAGTTCCCATGGTGCAACTTCCCACATTTTTGGCAAGTGGGTCATTGATTTGTCTTCCCGCCTTTGCCATTAGATCCACCAGCTTGAAAATCCATCTTTCTATTATAATCACCATAGCCATGGGACCATTCTCCAAACTCCATATCCACTTTGAGAGCTCACTGAACGACCTCTTCATAACTTCTAAAGTCTCAAATTGAAAGATCCTTTTGAAGGTGATGTTTTAATCAACTAAAGAATCTATAAATTTTTCTATGATTGTTGATAACAAAACCCTAATCATACCTTGAGAGCCTTGGAAATTCGCTTCATAGGTTGTGACATATTCTCCTACAGTTTTCTTGAGCTCTATGAATTATCTCTCCATATTCGTGCGAAGAGTTCGTGGGAAATACATATTAAGAAACATTATCTTAAAGGCTTCCCATTCCATCTCTTCAATTTCCTCCCCTGGATTTTTGTTCTTAATCAAATCCCACCATTGATCGGCTTCTCCATGTAGATGAAAAATGGATAAATTCACCTTCTCCATCTCAAAATAGTGAAGCATTGAAAAGATCTTCTCCATGGAGTTGACCCACTGTTCCGCAACTAGTGGATTGGATGATCCACAAAACGTTGGTGGTCGTTGCTACATAAAACATTCGATAGATAGTTGCTCCCTCTTTGGTGAAGGAGGACGTTCCCCATTATTATGGTTATTATTTATAACCTGAGATAATTGGGTAAGCATCGCCCTGAAGTTTTGAACTCGACCTCCCAAATCATTGGGGATGTCATTCGGGCAATCGTTGCATGGGCCCTCGCATGAGTTATTGGCCTGATTTCTCATAGTTCCCACCATTTTCTAAAATAGAAATGGTTAGAACAAAACATAAGTAAAAAATTCATGAATAACTTATTAATTTAAACAATTTATACCAATAACATAAAAATGGGATCTGTAGGTGCATATTTGAACTTAGTCTCATGCTATAGGTTTCCTCTTGGGTTTACTAATCTTAATTCCCAAATTAACTAAACCCTGCCTTTGATACCAACTATAGCGACTCGGAATTTTCATGCATTACTATTACATTATTTCAACGATAAAAAACATAATAGTATTACACATATAGGATCCAAAGGTTTAGTGTCTTGGGAAAACTAGTACCATACATAAAAAATACATCATCAACTATAAACATTTATTTAATTTCTTCTTCTCTGGATTCTAAGTGGCACTTGTCCTCTCCTCAGTACATGTATCCACCTGAGGATATACATCAAAAGGGGTGAGCTAAAATCCCAGTTAGAGGATAGATAAAAACAATATATCATGGGGTGTGAAGAATCATAACATAGGCAAAATATCCTGAACATGATAGGAGCATAAATAAAAGACTTGAAATGTGGAAATGCATAAAAATGAAGCATCATGTCTTAGTGCTTAACTACCACACATACTCTTGAACCAAGCTAGCATCTTGTTCACACATAATTTCAAATTTACTCCTGAGATTCATTGCTTTACCCAATGCATTGGAGCGCTATATAATTATGGGTGCACCCATCACATTTAAACATTCATATTGCGCTATATAATTCCCGGTGAATCCGTCGCATCATAACATTATCATTTATCATGGATGCCACAATAAACATATAAGAAAAATTAACATAATGAACCCATGAAATGTAATGGTTTTCATCTCATAATAAAACATTCATATCCTTTGGGTTCCCTTAAATAAAGAGGTAATAACATACATGTTAAAGAACCGACCACCTTGAGTGAGAAGTAAAAGGGGTGTTCTTAAAAGAAGAGTTCTTTTGGAAATTTTTTTGATAGACATAAAATCCATTGAAAAACATTTATATCCAATAAAGTAATGGAAATGATGAACAAATGATCTTTGAGTATTAACCATATCAAAAATGTAGTGAAATAGTGAGAACCCGAAGACGAAAATTGGGTTCGAGATTTCCCCATACCTTGTACCTGAATGATTCCTTCTCTTTAATGTCCTCTATAATGAAATTATATTCATTAATTAAAAATCCAGAACCATGTGTACATTAATAGGGTTCATTAGGGTTTCATTATTTCATTTTTTGTTCCTTTGGATAACTTATAGTGTTTAAAAACATTGTTCGAGGATGTTTGTTTTAATGGTTTTTCTTGGGTGGTTCGCTTGTATTCTTAAATTGATGTTTGGGTAGAACATGAGTAAACATCCAGAAATGACATTACATGTTATTAATTATATTACAGTAGCTTGAATTATTTTATAATGAATTATATTAGATCCATGCGGATGAATCATTAGATAATAATTAAATGATGGTTATTTGGATTAATTAGAGCGGGTTTTGGATCACAACAAACTTGTTTTAACTTTTCACTTAGTAATATGGACTTAGGTTATTTACAGAACTTTAAATAGAACATAATACATATAATATATTCTGGTTCAACCATAAAAATTGTTTCGTGACCAGATCTGAAGGTATAAATTGAAGAAGAAGGCATGTTGTTCTTGAAGGTGATAAATTCGCACCTCATGAACAACGTTATCTTTAATAAAATAAGACGAAGAGGGAAAGGGGTGGGTGATTTAATATCCAATTAGAATCATGAAATTACAGAATGTGTATAATAGTAGAGTTAAAACACAATTTTTTTGAATATAGGTTGGGAGAGATCACAAAATGAACATGAACTTGAAAAGGAATTAAAGGAGAATAGAGTGGGAAATTACCTCTTAAATCCTTCTCTTGAGAACCTCCTAAAGGGCCTATGCATGGTCTTTTAATGAGAACAGAAGCTCTTGGACATGGGGGGGCAAGGGGAGATGATTGGACAGAGCTTATACAATGAATGAATCTTTAGAGGGGTGGTTTGGAAAGAGGATGGGGAGGGCTTATTTATACATGAGGAGGGAGGTGTTTTTAGTATAAAATATTAAATAAAGTAATATATCAAAAGTTAGATTTGTAATAGTATTTTTTTGAATCCTAAGTAATATATTAATATAATATAATTATTTTTAGTCTTTAATTATTCTTTATAATTCGATTTCATTAATTTATTAAAAGGAATGTGAAAGAAAGATAAAAAGACACTTTAAGAAATCACCTTTTGACATTAGGCTTTGGAAAGTTCATTTTAGGTTTGAGAATTGGATTTATTGTATTTTAAGGAACCATTTATGAAATTTAATATACTTTTTCCGAAACTAAAGTTCTATAATGTTTATTTCATCATTACATCATTAATTATGCAATTTAGTATACACCGATTATGCGAAAACTGTATTTTTTACTATTCACTCGAAAATTGATGTATTTCATAAAAAACCCAAAAATTTACCCCTACCATTTTTCGTTGCGTAGAATCCAAAAAATGAAGTCCAATTTTCAAAAATAATTCTCTAAACATTATTAATTTAACATTTAATTAAAATCATAATTTACTTAAACAAACAGTTTTTAAAGGTTAAAAATGATTTTATAGTGCTTTCAAAAATTACGCAGTGTCTTATAAAAATATATAAAACTTTACGAAATTGATTCAATAATTTATGAATACATTTTAGGAAAGTAAATATTCTTTTAAATTAATTAATTAATTATAATTATTTATTTATGACTTACAAAATACCAATACATTTACTAAGGTCAAATTGTCACTTTCAAAGATTTCTATGTTTAATTTAATTATTCATAGGTAATGTTACACTTATGTTGGATGATTTAATATTAATAAGGGTCATAGTTCTATTCATAAGGGTATGTTACTATTAAAAAAAATTATTTTTGTTTCATTAGACTCCAAAAATAATCTTGAACACAACCGTGTATGTCGGATTTTTGAAATTCCAAACATATGAGTGACAAACTAATGTTTAAAGGTCACTTATCACCTATTAGTTTATTATGTTGTGTTTTCATGTTATTTTATGACCTAAATATAAGAAGGTAATTTCCAATGAAAAACTTTGGTTCGTTATACCAAATCATTTTATTTTTTTATTATTATAAATACTAAAAGTATTAATTATTGATATTAAAATATTTAAATAAGTAAAATAATACTACTAAAATGATATTATGTTAATAGAATAACTATTTTCTATTTACCGTCTATCATATTTGAATGTGAAAATGCTATAATGAATTTGTACGAACATCGTTCTCTATTACCAATGTATTATGTTCATCACAACCTCTTCTGGAAGGCTATATATATATAATTAATAAATATATATGGTTTTTCTGAAAAAGTTATGATTGTATTATGATAAAATATTATGTACCTTCAAATCAACAAATCCTTAAAAAGAGGGTAACATTGATCATGTGTATGTGTGGAATACCACCTCCATGAAACGATGAGAATCTTTTTTTATTTATGCATTAAATGTATTATTGTAAGGATATATTTAAAAAAATATTTCATATAATGGAATAATTATTATTACCTAAAGGTTAATTATATTTCAACTTACTATCATTCCTTCCCTTAAAAGATGAAAACATCACCCAAATGTTTGTGTACAATACTACCTCCCAAAAGTGATATAATTAAATTTTTATCACCACATTATATGAATGGTTCTAAAAGTGATTATAATAAATAAATATGATACTAATTACATTATTTTTATTTTTGAGATTATGCAATGACGACCAAGGTTTATGGACCAGAACCACCAAACCAAAACATGCTAGAAGAATGAAAGGGAAAACACTAAAAATGATGATTAAATGGATGAATTGTTAATAAACTAGTAATTATAAATTATTACAGAATAAAATATGGTAATATAATTATAAATATGGTTCTTTTATACAGTTATTAAAAAATAGGACTTTATTATATATGAGGTTAAGAGAATGTATGAATAAATTTAGGTCCTGTGGTAATGGATTCACATCTCAAACTTATTTATATAATAATTATTCCATGTTCACAACTTATTTATTTTGTGTCATGTATATTATAAAAAATAAATTATTTAAATATTGTTTTCATGAGAAAATACTAATTTTAAATTCCATCTAATTTTCACCTTTTTATGAGTTTTTATAAAGAGATAACCATGGATATTGGGGTTATTCATATAATTATTGTTTCATTGATACATGTTTGATTTCATACATATATTAGTGTTCATATAGTTTCCATACAATCCCTTTTATATATTATAACAATAATATATATATATATATATTAATTTTATTTCAATTTTTATTTGATGTAATTTCAATCAATTAGTTTAGGATTCAATAGTTACCACAATGGTAAGGTTTCATTTTAAAATATCATTTATTTATAGGATTTTTATTATTAAAATTTTCATAAGTGATGTTATCTGATAATTATATTTTAATGACCAACTATATTCTTAATTTCTAATTATTTTGGGGGCTTTCATTTTTTCCATAATTTTTCCATAATTTTTTATATAACATAAATGATATTTTTTAATTAAACTAATAAATGTGTTTTATTATTTGTAATAAAATATTTTTACTCAATGTATATGTTATTTATAAGGTTTTCAAGGAATTTTAATTGAAACAAAATAATCATTTATTTATGTAATCTTTAACCATAGTTGAATTTATTGTCTATTGTTGAATAATTTTTTCACAATCATTTTGGAGAATTCTATTTATAAATTTTCACATAATTTGTGAAAGGTATATTTATTTTTATCATTTTATGAATGAATACTCTTTCCACTTTTATGATAATTTATAACAACCCAACATTTATTTCAAAAATAAACATAATTTATTAAATAAAACTTTCACCTAATACCACATTGTAGATTTGTAGGTCTAGTGTATTTAGGGATTATGAATATTACATAAAAAATTAAAACATAAAGAACAACATATAATTGAAAATATCCATTAAATTATCACTACATTCCCTCGTACATAGCATTGCATTGGATAACATGAGGATATTCATAAGAAAAGTGTTATCTATAAAGCCTAGTAAAGGAATAATCCTGGAAGAACATGATGAATACAATATATGTTAGACAATAAGAATATCAATGGAGAACAAGAGAAACATGAACATAAAGTCATGATAAATAATGATAATATTAACATGGAGATGTGTTAACAACATTTAACATGAAATAATCATGAGCCATGGCTCATTACACAAGAATCTTGAGTAAAACCTCATTCCATATGTAGCATGAGTAAACCCTCATTGCACATGAATTAGTAAGATTCAAGACTCATTTCACATGATTTATCATGATACTATACATTACCCAATATATTGGAGCACTATTAGGGTGTGCCCTTCAGAATCATTTCATTTCATGCATAACTATGCCACATGGTTCATATATCATGGAATCAATCAAAATCATTAGTTATTCCAAGATTAATGAATGTGGAAAAAATACCGGAAAGTACCATTCTATATGTATATGTATATAATTTTTAATACCCAAGATAAATACATGGGTATGCTATTCACTACACAATGATCATGGCATGAAAAAACGTGGTGCAATTTCTGCAGTATAATGTTATGATATAAGAATTCATAAAAATGGTTGATTAGATAGAAATGGATGTATCATAATATATATATGGAAGGTAAATTAAATGGTATCATATAGATTCATGTCCCAACAAATGTAATGAAACTAAGATACGTAATGCAACAGAATTGCTGGAATGTAAATGATGAGAGAGAAATTTCTTACGGAAGATCGGCATGGTAACCGATGTACATGGGAGGAATTAATGAGAGATAAAGTGGATATATTATTATTAAAAAATTAAGAGGGTAGTGTGTGAGAGGTTCTAAATCATATTGAAACATTTAAAATTAATAATAAAATGGCATAACAATTTAAAGAAAACTTGGGCATAAATAAGGAAATAGAGAATCTCCTACTTGGAACTGTAATCCAAAAGGCTGGGGAGGGGATTGAGAGAGACTTATTGGGAGAATGGGGTGCCTTGTGAGGATTATATAGAGAAGATAGTATAGGTTGGACAAACTCAAATGTCTTTTAGTGAAGAGGATGTGGGAGCTTGGGTGAGATTATTTAGGAAAGGAGAGAGAATTCATTATTATCTTGTTTTGGGAAACCACACATTAAACAAATCAAAACAACTAAACCACCCATTATTTTACAAATGGATTTTGTAAATGGGAATGTAAATTATATGATATGAGTCAAATGGAAGAAATACATAAAATAACAAGGTTTATTTGGTGGAGGTGAGTCACACTCTCATGGAAATCAATTTAAAATGCTAAAATGATTTATAAGTCCTAAAGGGTTCACTAAATCTTTGTAAAATAAATCAAAAAAAACCTAAAATACAATTATTATAATGTAAAAACATATATAATAAGAGCATAATATTTATATTATTTTATTATATCATATTTGGTAATTATGATGTCATAAAACACAATATATTTAAACGATATTTAATTATTACCCAAAAATTCTACTATCTCAGAAAATTATGACAAATTCACTATAGGATTACGTCAGCATCCTGATTCCATAAATAATATTAATTTTATCCAAACAATTATATATATATATATATGATGGTTTATTTATAAAATTGAAAACTGACATTTATAAAAAAAGTCATGGGTTTTGACCAAAATAACATTCAGACCATAATAAAAATTAAAATTGTATTCATAAAAATTATAAAATCATTTATACATAATAAAAAGTAATTTAATAATTATATTATTTTATTAAAATATTATTTAATTCAAAAATTCATTAATTTATCACCATAGATTCCTTAGTTGAACAATAACTAAATAAATACTCTACGTGCATTAAAAACTACTTACAATGTAAAAAGAATAAAATAAAAGTATATTTTTTATTATATACAAAAATTGTGTAGATAATCATAGTTCTAGGATCTTGTTAAATAACCCTGTAATACACTTTCATAAGACAATAGTGTAATGTTTTTGATGTAGACAGACACTTGGGGTGGCTTAGATAACATTGCCCAGGTGGTAGTATCTATCAACTTCCACTACCCCCATAGGGAGTTCAAATCAAGCATAACGTTTTCTAGCTGAGCATGGGTTTCGTCAAGAATGAAGCCCAAGGACGTCACCTCCTTTTCTAGCTCTGAAAAATGGGTTTCATACCGGGTATGTCTACTAGATGAGGCCATCACTTCCTTTATGTGAGTAAATTGGATTTCATAAAGTCCTATATTTATAAAAATAAAGTGATAACTATTCAACGACAATATTAGCAATGGTCACAATTCATAACAGTATTTTAAAATCCAAATCCTAAAACCAAACAAGTGCATATATTTTACATAACCATAACAAGAAATTTATATAGAACAAAGAAAATTTTTATTAATGATTTTTTGGGTCATTACAATCTTCTCCTTTTAAGAAATTTCATCCTCAAAATTTCCCATTCCCCACACTAAAATAGATGAAGGTAACACTACATCACCACTTCCTATGGTTCCCATATTGCCTCTTCAAACTAGGGGTTTCATGCTAACACCATTACGAGGGATATTGTCTTATTTCGTATAACGTTTTCTCTATGATTTAAGACCTTCACTGGTTGCTCCTCGTAAGAAAGATCATCCTCTAGCAGTACTACTGTAAGAACCCGGGTTTTTGTATGATGTACGGATCCTTTTCTTTTCAAGATTAACTATTCTGTTGATGCCTAATGTAGATTCCTAACTTGACCGATGGAGTTGTGGAGCTGTCTGGGATTGTTCGGAGCCTGAAACCATGTTGGAGGATGAAAATGAACTAGAACACATTTTACACATAGCCTGCGGACGGCCTGGCTAAACCATGCGCCATGGTGCAGCCTTGGAAGAGGC
The DNA here is from genome assembly GCA_963277665.1 of Viscum album. Classification (NCBI taxonomy): domain Eukaryota; kingdom Viridiplantae; phylum Streptophyta; class Magnoliopsida; order Santalales; family Viscaceae; genus Viscum; species Viscum album. Next base: position 330,821,210 of record OY728158.1, read on the forward strand.
AAGAGCACGACCTTCACACAGTTTGGGGAAACCATGTGGGGTGGTCGTGCGGCTGCCCCTTTCCTTCCAGTGAGGTCTGCACAGTCTTGGCATGGTTTGGATGGCCGTGCGGTTAAACAGTCTGACTTGCTGTGTTTTGGATGGTAATTAATTTTTAATTAAATTAATTAATGTTCTATAAAAACATAAACCTATTCTCCTCCTTCAACCAGACTACAGCAGGGAGCTCTCCAATAAAGCTAATGAGGATTTTGCTCCGACTCCTTCATATGATCTCCGTTTGGATCGACGTTCGTCTCGTTAGATTCGCAACGGTATGTCCTCGATTCCTTTTTCATCCTTCTAAATTCATCTGGTTACAACAAATGCAGTTTGGATAAAGGCTCATATTCCCTAATTTCTTTTTCTTCATCAATTCATCAGATTTCTCCCAAACCGGGATGAATCGTAGCCTGATACTGGACGAGATATCTAGTACGATCCTAAAATAGGTTTTCTCGTTCTTTTCGTTGATTGTCAATCTATTCATAAATGTCGGAGGGCCGTGCACCCACTTTTAGGGTGTCAGTTGATCATGAAATTCAATCCTGTTATTTCCTAGCATGTTGTAGGTAATTTTAATAGGTTGGTATGTGCTTGTGATAGGTTTTATACCTTGGATCGGAACCACTCCTTTGGTGTGTTTCCTAGAATGGCCCTTTTTATGGGTTTTGGGCCAGGATGCCTTTGAGGCATGTTTTTCCTTTCCCTCGTGGGTTGTTAAAAGTTGAAATTTAATATGAATGGAATTGAAATAGAATGAAATTTTAATTGAAATGGTTTCAGGAATTGAATGGAGCTTTTCACCTTGACCCTTTCATGTTAATTGTTGAATTTATAGCCCCTCGTGAGTTAAATGCTTTTGAGCTATTTTAAATGTGAGAAAAGTCATGGGTGAACCATGGAACCAATGTGAGTTTCCATGGACGGACTCATACAAGACTTTTATTTGAAAGGATGAGTGAACCATGGATCCAGTATGAGATGCCTTGGGCGGACTCAATAGGGCATGATATGTCATGGGCGATACCCGGATCTTATTTATAGGATCTCGGGGATGAGCTGAGATGACGAGTTATACTGCACCTAGAGGGAGACTGGATACCTAGGAGGTTCCGAAACAGGATTGTAGGGTGTAGGTGTATTTTTCTCCCTGAGTGATGCCTGGTTTCTGATTCAGTATACCAGGAATGGGCTCAAGGAATGGATTGAAGACATCGATGAACTGATTGATGAGTTTAATGGATACCTGAAGCGATTCTAAGACAAAGCACAAGCTTGGGTCGGTCCTACTTGTTTCCCTTGTTTACTGCTTTCCATATTACACTTCCTGTATAATATAATCAGTGATAGATTAGCACAGATATTTGGTGGTTGCCTATTGTGATTTTATCTCACACCTTGTTTGGGACAGGTTTTTGGACCCAAGCGGATAATTTGATTTCAGGCAATGAGAAGAGAAAAGGCTCTTGTACAGGTACTTGAGTTACTTCTTGGAGTAGGGGCGCACGGGACCAAGCTGTGGCTTGTGATGAGACAAGGGATAATTTTTGGTTTCTTTTTGGTATTTTGTGTACTTGTACTATATTGTATTGACTTTCACCATATTGTATGCATCCGATCTTCTATTTGGTATCTATTCCTTATGTCTATATGTTGTCTACTGGTTACCTTCTTCCGATATTGTATGTTGTACTTCCGCTGTGATACTTTGGTAATGAGGGAATAGTCTCCCCACGGACTCACCTAGGCCCTCGCTGCTAGTCAGCATCCTATGGCGTTAGGGGAGTTGTGCTTGAGGCCATGTGGCGACCTAGATGCACTTGAGGCCATGTGGCGACTGGTCCGGCTACCGGGTTGAATGGTAAGTCGAGTCAGGACGTTACGACGTGGTATCAAAGGGATTTATTTTTCTTATTTGAATTAATGTTTGGAGACTATTGACAGGAGTAGGAAGGAAAGGGATTGTGGTAATAAATTGTGCCCGGGAGTTGCAAACCCACGTACAGGGAAATGCCAAGTTGCCTCATATGGAATTGTGTTTTCTGGCATTTCTTATTACAGTTGTTCTGATTTCACCGTTGGGTGACACACAAGGTTTTCACTGATACTATTGATATTATTATGGGTTCTATTTTGTTTCAACCTGATGAGATGAGGGTTTTCCATCTCATGAATCTTATAAGCACCTTGTTAGGAATCACATTTCATGCTATCTAGGATGTATTAGAGATGGCATGTTGTTGTGATAGGTGTGGTGATAGCTATTGCCTGTTGTGTTGATAGTTGATTGATAGTTGTGCATACTGTTGTGTTAGATTGGGTGCAATGAATGAATAGTGACGTCATCTTTCAATTCATAAAGATTATGGGCCCTTACGGATTGGGAAATGACGCACCAATGGGATGTAAATGCTAAATGAAATTGAATTTCATGTTTATATGGGCAACAAATTTTGATTCTTGAGGTGTTATAGTCCCTCAGGGATCAGAAAATGGTGGACCATTGGTTAAATCTTTTGAAGAAATGTATGTTAAAATAATGAATGTTGAAAATAGAGCCTGACCTAGATTCGGCATCTGAGTGGGAAAGGGGTAGTGATTCTAGCAGTGTTTGGTGACTGTTTCTTATGCAGTCCTGGATTTAGAAGCATGTTGCGGGTTGACGTGGTTTTTAGGAAGGTCATGACCTATCCTATATTTTTTCATGTGCTCATGAGTTTCGAATCCCGTTAAAAACCTTGAATTGAGTCGTTTTTTTCGGAATTTCAGAGTCATTCTACCACGGCGACGTCTAGTCGTTCATCGGGAGAGTGGTGAAGACCATTTTTCGGAGATGGTAGGCCATGGTCTACCCGAGGAAATACCATTAGTGCCAGATGTGGAACTAGCGGTTTTACTGGACACATGTGCTGAGGCATAGTTCCGTGAGAGCTTGTTGAATTTATTGCAGACCGTTCAGGGAGCACCGCAACCTGCCCCGACTATGGCAGAGTTGACGCGTGAGTTTCAACAGCATCATCTGCCTATGTTGTCAAGGGATTGTGGACCACAGGTTGTAGAGTCCTAGATATAGGTGATACTAGATATCATTGAGCATTTGTAGATTCCTCCGGAGAGTATGTTCAAGCTCACTGCGTACATGTTGCGTGATTCTTCCAAGAGATGGTGGGCCGTGATCACCCAGTCAGATCGTCATCGGATGATGGCTTGGATAGAGTTTCATACGGCCTTCTATGATTTCATTTATCATGATACTTCGAGGGTCGATCGAGACCGGGTGTTCTTGTGTTTGGAACAGGGCATGTTGTTAGTGATGGAATACTCGGCCCGTTTTACTGAGCTTCAGCGCTTTACACATATCCTGATGGGCAATGAGCTGCCGATGGTCAGGCGTTTTGAGGATGGTCTGAGATATGACATCCGATATCAGGTAAATATCTTCATGTTGAGTATCGTTTCTATAATTTTGAACCATGTGTTAATCACAAAACGTAACCTGAGAGTGGCTGGAGGTGCGAGCTAGAGCGGTTCAACATCGAGATCAGGTACTGCATCGACTGTTAGTAGGAAGCGTCATTTGGAGCTTCCACATGGTGATTCTAATAGTCAGAACCTATATTTGGTTAGAAATATGAGGTGTTAACACTGTGGTAGGATAAGACACACAAATCCACAGTGTCCGAGGGACCCAGTCGAGTGCTGATCATGTGGCAAGATGGGTCATCTTCAACGTTTTTGCAGAAAGTATCCACCTGCAGCCAGTGATAGAGGGTCCGCACTGATCCCATATGCAGGATCAGGGTCGGCATCTTCACATCAGACAGGGAGTTGGGGTTCGATTGGCTGATTAGGCTGAGGTAGTGGTCATGGCAGTGGTAGCCAGGCACAGGGTACACCGAGATGTCAGAGTGGGCTAGCTCCAGGTAGTGAGGTTGTATCACAGGGCTGTGGTTCAGGACAGATGTATGAAGTTCATCCTACTTCTGAGGATCAGGTACCGAGAGTATCTACATTGAGAGGTACGATCTTATTAGCATCTGTTATTTCATATTCCCTCTTTGATATAGCTGCATCACATAGATTTATATTTGCGCCTAAAGTGAAAAGCCTTGGTCTAGTTGTGTTGTCCTCTGATGGCATCTTGACACTAGGTACACCACTAGGAGATAGGGAAGAGGTTCCATGCCAGTGCAGAGGGTGTCGCCTTAAGGTTGGAGGGTTTCACTTCATCCGGGATCTTTATGTTCTTGAAATGATAGGTTTTGATGTCATTCTTGGTTTGGACTAGATAATAACTTACCAAGACAACATTGATTGTAACATCCAGAGGGTGATTTTTACATCACCAGAGGGTGCAATGTTTACTCTTAAGCGCGAGTGGGATCTCTAGCAAGAAGAGATGGACCAGAGCATCGTGGGCCATGCGGGATGACAACCCAGATCGCTAGATTGTTTCTGGATAATCAGGGAGTGAGTCAGACTGATCTTTCTCCAGTAGTTGAGCGTTTCAGGGATGTTTTTCCTAACGACTTCTCAAGTTTACCTCCTGAGAGAGAGGTGGAATTCATCAATGATCTAGTACTAGGAGCTGCACCAGTATCCATTCTTTCTTACATGATGGCAATGACGGAGTTACAAGATCTCAAGAAACAGCTTGAAGATTTTGAGGCAAAGGGGTTTATTCGACCCAGTACTTCTCTATGGGGTTCGCCAGTCAATTTTTCAAAAAAAGGTGGAAGAATCTCATAGGCTATGTGTGGACTATTAGAAACTAAACCAACTGACGATTAATAACTGATATCCATTGTCATGTATAGATTACCTGTTTGATCAGCTTCGAGGAGCTAGGGTGTTCTCAAAGATTGATTTGAGGACAGGATATCACCATGTGTGTGTTTGACCTGAAGACATATCTCATACAGCTTTTCATAGTTGGTATGGTTTATATGAGTATCTGGTTATGCCATTTGGCCTCACAAACGTGCTAGCGGTTTTCATGGATTTGATGAATCGTCTGTTCCATCCTTACTTGGACTCATTCGTCGTGGTTATCATGGACGATATTTTGGTGTATTCTCGAAATCGAAATAACCATGCCAGCCATCTTCAGATCATCCTGAATACACTATGAGAGCATCAGCTATATTCAAATCATAATAAGTACCGCTTTTGGATGGATCAGATTCACTTATTGAGCCATGTTATCTTTGAGACAGGAGTGTCTATAGACCCATAGATGGTTAGAGTTGTGTTTTCATGGGAACAACCGATGAATGTCTTTGACATACATAGATTCTTGGGGCTTGCTGGTTATTATCGTCATTTTATACAGGATTTCTCATTCTAAGTAGGGTCGTTGACAGGACAGACTAAGAAGTGCATGAAATTTGTATGGACAGATGCTTGTGAAGTAGCCTTTTAGGTGCCGAGAGGAAGGTTGACCTCAGCACCAGTCCTGATACTGCCAAAATAGGGTAAGATTTAGACGGTCAATTGTGACACATCAGGTATTGGGCTGGGTGCAGTGTTGATGTAGGGAGACAGTGTCATGCCGTACGGATCTCAGCAGCTGAGGCCACATGAGAGGAATTATCTAAAGCACGATCTTGAGCTAGCAGCAGTTTTTCATGTGATGCAATGTTGGAGACACTATTTATTGGGAGAGCGTTTTATGGTGTCCATAGACCACAAGAGCCTCAAATATAACTTTACTCAGTGTGAACTGAATCTTAGGTAGTGACGGTGGGTGGAGTACCTACAGTCCTTTCATTTCAAGATTTCTTAAATGCCTGGTAAGGGAAATGTAGTGGTCGATGCATTGAGCAGGAGGACTCAAATACAGGTTGTGCAACAGGCTAGAAACGAATGGAAGATTATGTCCCTGTTCTCTGAGATGCATCTTGTTGTGAAGAATATCCAAGGGTTGTATTTCCTATGATCTTTTGCTATGACTTCTACCCTATTGGATAGAGTACGGATGAGACAGCTATCAGATTCGGAAGGCCTAGTCCTACAAGAATGTGTGTCAGGTGAGGACCCTCCTCCTGGTTGGACGATAGGCGAAGATGAAGTCTTTCATATCCATGTATGAGTATGGGTTCTAGTGGATATTAGAGAGGATTTGATGCGGGAGTTTCATGCTTCAGTTTTGGCAGTTCATCTCTAAGTCACTAAGATGTATCGTGACTTGTGCCAATAGTACTGGTGTCCGGGTATGAAGAGGGAAGTGTCTAGCTTTATCATGAAATGTTCCACCTACCAGCACGTGAAGGCAGAACACCAGCTTCTAGCTAGGCTTTTTCAGCAGTTACCTATCCCGGAGTGGAAATGGGATGATTTTTCAATGTACTTAATGACTAGTTTGCCAAGGTCACCTCATGGTAAGGATGTTGTGTGGGTGGTTGTTGATAGGCTCATGATGGTTTCCCATTTATTGGCGATCAAGGAGACCTTCAGTGTGGATGAGCTAGGAAGGTTGTATATTCGGGAGATAGTATGACTCCACGGGGTCCCTCACACCATTGTTTCGGATAGGGATGCCCGTTTTACATCATGTTTCTTGAAGCGTTTTCATAGGGTGATAGGTACACAGGTGATTCTAAGCACATCATACCACCCTCAGACTGATGGCCAGTCAGAGCGTACAATTTAGGTGCTGGAGGACATGCTACGGGCATGCGTCCTAGATTTTGGGGGCTCATGGGAGAGGCATATTCCCATAGTGGAGTTAGTCTATAACAACAGTTATCAGGCGACTATATAGATGGCACCATACGAGGATTTATATGTTAGGCCATGATGATCACCCATGTGCTGGTTAGAGGTGGGTGAGGTAGCATTACTGGGACTGTGTCTTGTTCAAGAGACTTCTGAGCAGGTCTATTTGATGAAAAAGAAGATGGCTACTACACAGTCTCATCAGAAGTCATATGATGATCACCGCATATGACCCCTAGTGTTGAGGTCGGGGATCAGGTTTTCTTGCGTGATTCAGCAAGGCTGGGACACAAGCAGATCAGAAGACAGGGTAAGATATCACCGAGATATGTTGGGCCTTTTGAGATTCTGGAGAGGGTTGGGTCGGTAGCCTATCTGTTGTAGTTACCTCAAAGGTACCAATCCATGCATGACGTGTTCCATGTTTCTCAGTTACAACGATACTATTCAGACCGATCAGATACCTTCATGCCTGAGGAGGTTGAGCTTCTGGTAGATGTATCCTTTGAGGAGAATCTGTTTTGTATCATTGATAGGAGCACGAAGGTTCTTCCAGGCCAGCAGGTTCCTCTAGTATGGGTGTTATGGCAGCATGACCATTTACAGGATAAGACTTTGGAGCGGGAGGTCGATGTACTTGCTCAGTGGCCATAGCTGTTCGCAGATGAATCTTGACCACCCCTCTCAGAGAAATTCGGGGATGAATTGCTATAAGGGGGGAAGATTGTAAGAACCCAGGTTTTCGTATGAGGTACATATCCTTTTCTTTACAAGTTAACTATTCTGTTGAGTCCTAATGTATATTTCTCACTTGACCGAGGGAGTTGTGGAGGTGTTTGGGGCTTCTTCGGAACCTAGAACCAAGTTAGAGTCTGAAAATGGCCTGGCACACTGTTTTCACATGGCCTGCGCACAGCCTAGCTAAACCTTGTGCCATGGTGTAGGCTTGGCAGAGGCAAGAGCATGGCCTGCGCACGGTTTGGGGAAACCGTGCGGGGTGGCCGTACGGCTACCCCTTACCTTCCAGTGAGGGCCGAACGGTCTCCGCACGGTTTTTCAGGTCATGCAGGTAAACTGTGCAACCTGCTGTGGTTTGGGATTTAATTAATTTTTAACTAAATTAATTACTATTTTATAAAAACCTAAACCTATTCTCCTCCTTCAACTAGACAGCAGCAGGGAGCTCCCCAAGGAATATAAGGATGATTTTGATCCAACTCCTTCGTTCGATCTCCATTTCGATCACCATTCATCTTGTTTGATCCGAAACTGTAATTCCTCGATTCATTTTTAATCCTTCTCGATTCTTCTGGTTACAATGAAACCAGATTGGATTAAGGATCATATTCCCTAATTTCTCGTACTTCGTCTATTCTTCATGTTTCTCCCAAACTGGGATGAATCAGATCCTGATACTTGATGAGCTATCTAGTACGAGCCTAAGGTAGGTGATCTCATTCTTTTCATTGATTGTCAAGTTGTTCATATATGCTGGAGTGTCATGCGCCCACTTTTAGGGTGACCTTTTATCATGAAATTCAATTCTTTTATTGCCTAGCATGTTTTATGTAATTTAAATAGGATGGTATGTTCTTATGATAGGTTGTATGCCCTGGACCGGAACCTCCCCTTGGGTGCGTTCCCTTGAATGGACCTTTTTATGGGTTTTCGCCCAGGATTCCTTTGAGGCATGTTTTTCCTTTCCCTCGTCGGTTGTTAAATGTGGAAATTTAATATTAATGGAATTTCAATTGAATGAAATTGTAATTGAAATGGTTTTGGTTATGGGATGGTGCTTTTCCCCTTGACCCTTGCATGCTAATTCTTGAATTGCTATCCCACGTGAGTTAAATGCTTTTGAGCTATTTTAAATGTGAAACAAAGAAATGGGTGAACCATGGAACCAATGTGGGTTTCCATGGATGGACTAATACGTGACTTTTACATGAAATGTCAAATGAACCATGAATCTAGTATGAGATGCCTTGGACGGACTCAATAGGGAATGATATGTCATGGGCGATACACAGATCTTATTTATAGTATCTCTAGGATGGGCTCAGATGACGTGTTATACCGCACCTAGAGCTAGGATGGATACCTAGGAGGTTCCAGAATGGGCATGTAGGGTGTAGGTGGATTTTTCTCCCTGAGTGATGCTTGGTTTCCGATTGAGTATACCAGGAATGGGCTCAAGGAACGGTTTGAACACATGGATGAAATGATTGATGAGTGGAATGGATACTTGATGCGATTCCAAGCCAAAGAAAAAGCTTGGGTTGGTCTTTCTTGTTTCCCTTGTTGACTGGTTTCCATATTACACTGCCTGGATTATATAATCACTGATAGATTAACACAGATCTTTGGTGGTTTCATACTAGGATTTTATCTCACACAGTGTTTGGGTCATGTTTTTAGACCCAAGCAGATTATATGATTTCAGGTAATGAGAAGGGAAAATGCCCTTGTATAGGTACTTTACGTGCTGCTCGGAGTAGGGACACACGAGACCATGCTTAGGCTTGTGATGTGACACGGGATACTTTTTTGGTCTCTTTTTGGTATTTTGTGTACTTTTACTATATTCTATTGACCTGCACCATCTTGTAGGCATCTGATCTTCTATTTGTTATCTAGTTATGTTGTCTATATGTTGTCTATTGGTTACCTTCTTCCACTATTGTATGTTGTACTTCCACTATGATACTTTTGTAATGATGGAATAGTCTCCCCATGGACTCACCTAGGCCCTCGCTTCTAGTCAGAAGCCTCTGGCATTTGGGGAAATGTGCTTGAGGCCATGTGGTGACCGGTCTTGCTATCGGGTTGAATGGTAAGTCAGTTCGGGATGATACAACTACCATTAATGAAAGTACATGTGAAGGGTCTGGTATGAAATTTCTTATGAGGGATATATGAAATAAGTAATGTACTTTTCCATAGTAGGTGGAAGTTTTAGTCGATCAGCAATAACCCAAACATGATCAAGAATCTCGAAGGGGGTAATTTAACTAGGACTTAACTTCCACTTCCTTCCAAACCTCATGAACATTTTCCACAAGGATATGCTCAGAAACACCTTGTCTTGAACATTCAACTCATGGATTGTCGAAGGACATCCTCATAAATCTTCTATTGGCTTGGGGATATCTTGATATACAGCTGGATGGTTTTCACCTTCTCCACCATTTCTTCAGCCATTTCAGTTCCTAGCAGCTTACTCTCAGCAACATCATCCCAACACACTAGTGTTGTACACCTTTTTTCATAATGGGATTCATATGGTTTCTTTTAGATGCTTGATTGGAGAATGTATTGTATGATAATTCAACCAGTGGAAGATGTTGGTCCCACCCTCCTTTGAATTCCATTGAAAATGATCTTAACAAATATTTTCGTTTCTAAAAAGTTCGATCAGATTGGACATCAGTTTGAGGATGATATGTTGTACTGATGTTCTATTCAGTGCTTAAAGCATGTTATAGACTTATAAAAAACATTGAGGTGAATCTCTAATGACGATCAGATACAATAGATCGTGGTAGTCCATTCATCCTGACAACTTATTTGATGAAAATCCTTGCATGTTCATCCAATGTGATGTTCTCTCAAATTGAGATAAAGTGAGCTGTTTTCATAAGAATATCCTGAAAGACCCATATAGAATTGATTCATCTGGATGTCCATGGAATTCTAGTGAAAAAGTCGATGATAATGTTATCCTAAATCAATGTTTTTATGGGTAGTGGTTTCATCATCCACTTCGACTTTTGCCTCTCAGCCAACACTTGCTAACATACCTAGAACATTAATGTATATTCAGAAATATCCTTTTTATTATTATCCCACCAATGTTTTTCTCGGAGATCTTGATACATCTTGTGCTCCCCAGGTGAATAAAGAATTCTGAGCTATGTGCATCATTTAGAATCTCTTTCATTGTATCTGGATCAGATGGCACACAAAATTGTTTCCCAAATATCACAATTCCATCCTTGTCAACCATGGACTCTGACGATTTACCATTTCTGAAATCTTTCACCCTTTTCAGAATTTCCACATCCTTTCTTTGAGCTTGCTTTATTTTATTCAAGAAGGATTATTGATAAATCCATTGAGAAATGATTGATGATGTATCTCCCTTAATTATTCCCATTTCCATCATATAAAAAATCTAAGAAGAATGTATACTTCTCAATTCTCAACAATGACAAAATCACTGTATCTATTCTACATAGAGAAACTTACACCTTTTTCGCTTTCCTAGGGTGTTAATGGATTCAGAAGTCATAATCCTTTATGCGTTATATCCATATTCATTGGCTAATGTTATGATCTTTCTATTTGAATATATATATGAGGCTCTTGTGATCATTATATATCTCAAAATTCTCCACATATAGATAGTGCCTCTAGATTTTAAACGAAATGACCACAGCCGCAAACACCATATCATGCATGGGATAGTTTTTCTCATTGATTTTTAGATACATTTAGGTAGAGGCTATCAATTTATAATTCTGCATCAAAAAACAACCCAAGCCATTCTACAAAGCATCACTAAATAAAACAATATTTTCTCCACCCATGGTTAATGTGAGCACGGGTGCAGTGATAAGCCTCATTTTCAACTCTGTGAAGCTTTATTTGCATTCATCACTCCATGAAATAATTATTTTCTTCTTTGTTATCTTTGTAAGATGGTGATAAAATCATGAGAAAATTCTCAAAAATCGTCGATAATGTCTAGCTAACCCCAAGAAGCTATGGATTACTGTTATCGATGTTGGCCTCGACCATCCCTCTATTGCAGCTGTCTTCGAGGAATCCATATATATCCAATTTCTTGTGATTATATGGCCCATGAATGAGACCTACTTCAACCAAAACTCACACATGTTTCACTTTTCATAGTGCTTCTATTTCTTAAGGTATCTATTATAGTTCTTATATGCTACTCAAGATCATCTTTGGTTTTGGATTATATTAGAATATCATCTATAAAGACCACCACAAATTTTTCAAGGTAATATGTAAAGACTATATTTATCTTGTCCATAAAAATTTCTGGAGAATTAGTGTGTCCAAAAGGAATTTCTAGGAATTCATAGTTCCCTTATTTGTATAAAATACAGTCTTTGGGATTTGTTCCTTCTTTTCCATTACTTGATAATATCCTGACCACAAGTCCACCTTGGAGAATTATTGTTCTCCACGTAGCTGATCGAAAAAGTCATCAATTTGTGGAAGAGGATACATGTGATTTATCATGATTTTCTGAACATTCAATAATCCATTTAAAGGGGAATTGACCCATCCTTCATCTAACAAAGAGAACTAGTGCAGCCCATGGTGAAGCACTTCGGCGTATAAACCCTTTATACATATTCTCATATAGTTGATTCTTTAGCTCCTCAAGCTCCCCAAATAGAAATTCTAAATGAATTATTGGATATTGGCAATTCCCTTGTTATAAGGTCAATTGATAATTCAACATAGGAAGCCCAGACAATTCCTCAGTAAACACTTCCCCAAATTCACTCCCAATAAGCATGTCTTAATGGAGATTTTCTTCCATAGAATTACATATCTGAGCCTCGTATTCATGCCCATAGAGTAGTATTTCCACAGTTGAGATGATGGTTCTAAAGAATTTTCATCTTCCTCATTTCACTTGTATAGAATCAGGTGTCAAATCATCATAGAGAGAGTTATTTACCTTTCACAGAAATTTATGTTGGCTCTATATATGGAATGGAAATCCATTCTATGGATTGCATCAAATTCCACTAGAGGGAGTATGAAGAGGTTCGTTAGGAAGTTAAATCCAAATATTTTTTTAGGGGAGGATTTATATTCAAGGGATGAAATGATCGCAACATTTTCCATAATCATCTACATCTTCACTTCCATGATTTGTGGTCATATTGAGATTTTTCTTCTAAAATTCCATGATATAAAAGAATGAATTGAACCAGAATCAAAAGGTGTGATTTCTTTTCTGGAATGAATAATTAGCGTACCTATCCCCACATTGTTTATTGGGTTCACATTGGTAGTAGTGATGGAAAAAGATCCCCCTTGCTACATTGGAGTTTGTTGGTTGCCTCAAAAAACCCACGTGATGGGGAACTGATTTGCAAGGTACCATGGTTCATTGCGGTTGAAGAAATGAACAACCCACTAAGAGTCGAACAGATCATTTCTATCCTCTATCACAGCTATGGGTTTTCATGTCGATAGTTAACATCTTGATGTCCTTCACCTTAACACTTAAAGCATTTCCTCGTCCCCATTAAGTAATTTCCAAGGTGTTTCATTCCACACCTTTGGAAAGTGGGGTGTTGGATTTTCTATGCACCATTGGAGTTATCCATCGAACTTCCAGAATTAATGTATAGCTTATTCATCATGTCCTTATGATACCCCATGAGATTCACCAATCATCATTTCAACTTTGATGGCTCATCAGACAATTTTATCATAGCTTTCGATGCCAGGGCGCAACAAGGATTTCCGTAGGATGTGTTTCATTCCACCATTGAAGCAGTAATCCTTTTATTTGGGAGTAACGACAGAGACTGAGGTGTATCATGCAAACCTTTTGATGTTTTCCTTATACAATCAGATGGATTCGTCATCTTTTTTCTTGATGGAATGAAAGTCCCTTTCTATCTTAATATAGAGGGTTCATGGAAAATATTTATCAAAAAACATCTTCCAGAAATCCTTCAATTCCAACACCTCAATCATCACCTCAAGAATCGTATTTTTGATCAAAGAAAACCATTGGTCACCTTCACCATCCATACAATATGCTGTAATTAGAAACTTCTCTTGTTTATAACATTGAATTGTGGGGAAGATCATTTCAATGGAGTTGATCCACTATTCAGAGATTGAGGGATCAAATGATCCATTAAAAGCAGGAGGCATTTGTCTCATGATGCTCTCGATAACGACTTGTTATTTTATAGGGGGGTGAACATTCCTATTGATCTATTTTTCTATTAAATTCTCGAGTTATCTGAGAGAGTACTATTACAATGTCCCCGATTCCCACTCCCACCGGATTAGACATCTCATTAGAATAGTCATCACATTTATCATCACACAGAATGTTATCTTGGGTCCTCCTATTACCGGCCAATTTCTAGAATAAAAAAATGTTTGTGTTAACACAAAAAAGGTTAATCGTATGATAAACACAGAATACTTATAAATAACATTAATTTCGTTAACATATAAATATATAGGCTTCAATCTATGTTATCCATGATCTACATTCTAACATATAATCTTAGGGGGTATTTTTTAATTCCATTAATAACAGTTCATAATAGATTGTGAATTTAATAAAGAATATCCCTCAGGAGTGTCGTAACCAAGAGTGTAGAAAGTCCCATTGTTTTGTACTAAGATATCCAAGGTCAAGCCCAAAACTCCTTGTCGGGGTTTTTACACCATGTAGATCTGTTCCATAGCCGCCTCAACATGTTTGTATCCAGAGAGGGATGTATTTTCCTTATTAACCACATACATAATACTTAGAAAAACATAAGTATGTTTTCATTATACATAGTCTTGTCACTAAGGCATCAGTAGGGTTTTAAAATAATAATCCAAAAAATAACAAAACCAATCCTTATGATACTAACTATAACAACCTGTCTTTTATTTTACACATAAATATAATTTATTACAAAACCCTTCACTTGATACGACATAAAATATCATGTGATCTAGTGTCTTTGTGGATTAGTTACATTACATAACATATTAAACCATATGACATAACATCTTATTGAAAACATCCTTTACATGACCATTACATTCAATCTTACTTAACCATTCATTAAATAACTCGTAGACGTGCATAAGAAAAGGGAGCGCTATAAATCCCTGAAATGGAATAAAAATGGAATAAAACGAGGAATAAAATACATGTTATACAATAGGAATATCAATGGAGTACAAGATAAACATGAACATTATTGCTTGATAAAACATGATAATCATAACATGGAGATGTGGTAACCACATTTAACATGATATTAGTATGAGCCAAGGCTCATTTCACATAGAGCATGAGTAAAACCAAATTTCACTTGAATAACAAGTAAAAACTAATTTCACTTGAATTAGGATGATTCAAGACTCATTGTACATGACGTATCATGATATTATACTTTGCCAAATGCATCGGATCACTATTATGATGTGCCCTCAATAATCATTTCATTTCATGCATAAGTGTGCCACACTGATCATATATCATGGAATAAATCAACATCATAAGTTATTACAATATTAAGGAATTCAGAATAAATACATGAATGTACCATTCAATATTTATATGTTCATTAAGTTGAATAAACCCGAATGAGAAATGGGTATGGTATTCAATACACAATGATATTGTCAAGGAAAAACACTGTGAAATTTCGACAGCATAACGACGTGACATAAGAATTCATAGAAATGGTTGATGAAAGAGAAAAGGGTGTCTCATCATATTTACATGAAATAGATATTATGTGGGGTTATATAGTTAAATGTCCCAACTAATATAATGTAATATATAAACCAAATACAAAAGAATTGCTTGAATGTAAATGAGGAGAGAGAAACTCTCACATAATTTTGGCATGGTAACAGTTGTACATGGGAGGCATTATTTCAGGATAAAAGGGAACTATAATTATTCAAAAATTAAGAGGGATGTTTGGGGGAGGTATATAATCATACCCCTATATTTACAATTGAAAATAAAAGGGCATAATAATAAAAGGAATCATCGACATAAATTAGGAAAGTGAGAATACCTTACTTGGAAATATGATCCCATCGGCTTGGGAGGGGCTTGAGAGAGACTTATTGGGAGCTTAGGGAACCTTGGGTGTATTATATAGAAGGTCAGGGGGCAGTTTGACCATCTACAATGGCTTTTAGAGAAGATTAATTGGGAGCTTGGTTGGGTATATATAGGAAAGGAGAGGGAATTAATTATTATTTATTTTTGGGGAACCACACATTAAACAAATCAAACCCACAAAACATCCCATGGTTTTGGAACATGGTTTTTTCCAAAGGACAGTGAAAAATAATTTTTTATGATTCTAATGGAATTACTTATTAAAATAATAGGGTTAATTATGTGGATGTGAGTCACACTCTCATGGAAATCACTGTTAAATGTTAAAATGTTTTACTAGTCTTGAATGGTCTGCTAAAGAGTTTTAAAATAAATAAATAAAAACCTAAAATCACATTATTTTAATGGGAAAACATATATTGGCCGAATATAATGTATATAGTATTTTATTACATCACTATTGTGTCATTATGATGTCAGAAAACACATTATTTGTTAAAATAGTATTTAATTTTTACCCAAAAAATCGATTGCCTCCGAAAATTATGAAAAATTAACCATTGGATAATTTTGTCATCCAGACTCCAAAACTAAAATTCCTTTTATCAAAAAAAAATTAAATATGTGAATTTTTACTTTTAAAAATAAAAATAGACATTTAAAATATCATGGTATTTGAGAAAAATAGCTTTCAATCCTAAATTAAAATTATAATTGTATTCATAAAAAGTATATGACTATTTATACTTAATAAAAATTAATTTAAAAATAATAATATATTATTAAAATATTATTTAATTAAAATATCCAATAACTTATTAATATAGATTCCTCAGGTGAACATTAACTGAACAATACTATATGTTCTTTAAAAACTATATACAATGTAAAAATAAAAAAATGTGAGTATATTATTTATTATATAAAAAAATAATGTACAGAATCATAATGCTATGTTCTTGTTACATAACCCCATAAAACACTCGCA
Organism: Viscum album; assembly: GCA_963277665.1. Lineage (NCBI taxonomy): Eukaryota > Viridiplantae > Streptophyta > Magnoliopsida > Santalales > Viscaceae > Viscum > Viscum album. Next base: position 330,837,832 of record OY728158.1, read on the forward strand.
TAAGACCTTATGATACTGTGCTCAATGGTGACTGATTCACTGGGTGGCTTAGATAACAACTCTCAAATGGTAATCTCAATCAACTTCCACTTCTCCCGTAGGAATTTCTACTCAAGCATAATGTATTCAAGATCAGCTTGGGGTTGGTCAAGATAAAATCCCAATGACACCACCGCTTTTATGAGCTTCAAAAAATGGGTTTCATGTGGGGAATTTCTATTGGATGAGGCCATAACATCCTTTTTCAGAATAAATTAGATTTGTTAAAGCCCTATATTTATACTAATCAAGTGATCACTTTTCAACAAATATATTAGCTATGGTAACATTTTATAACGGTATTTTAAAATCCAAAACATAAAAACAAATAAGTGAATACATTTTACGTAACCATAAAAACATAATTAAATAGAAAAGAGTAAATTTCATTAATAATTTTTTTGGGTTGTTACAAAATTGTTTAATTTTATTCGTAATTTATAAGTTTTAATGTATATTTTCTAATAAAATATTTTTTCATTATTTTGGAACTTTTTTGTTATTTAAGGTCACTAAACAGTATAAATTTTTTTTCATTCTTAATGAAATGCTGACTATATATTTTAATGTTATTTTTTATTCATTTCCACATAATTCAATATTATTGTACTCCACTATGGATATTTAAAAATGATACCATCCACTTAATTTATCATGATAGATTATTATGATGATAGATTTCAAATGTTTTTATAAAACACATTCCATTACAAGTGTTAATTAAAAAATGATTATTTAATTAAAATTTTTATTATACCATCCAATTACTTTACCTTTATGGATTATGATTTTGGGAAATTGAAAGATTTATGAAACATGATTATGATTCATGGGTTATGTTATAATGAAACGAAGAATATTTTTTTGATCATATGTCACACTTATGTCTGGATTTCATTATTTGATGGGTAGAATGACAATTATACATCTATCCAATGTATTTTGTAATGAATGTTTTCTCAGGATATAATATAAATTGTAATAGGGATTAAACCCAGTTTTGTAAGAGACTTTTCCAACTATGATATTCCTCCCGGTGATCATTTCATAAAGAAATGATTGTCATGAGAATTGAATCCAATCCACCCGGAGTCAATTTACACAATGATTTCCATGTATATTGACCTTTACTAATGATGTAATTTTATATTATTATGTGAATGTGAGAAATTTAACCCCCAATGTTTTTAATATGTTCTAATGGATTATTATTTGTTAAAAATGATTCCAAAAAATTATGAAATATATATATATATATTACAAATAATCAAAATACAATGATTCATGATTAATGAACTTTTAATAATTAGGTATGAATTTTCTATCTTAAGATCATTATCTGATATCATTATGCTTATCTTATACTTTATATATTAGTCAGTTAAATTCTCACATTTTTTCCATTACTAATCATCTAAGCACACCCTTTCCCATGTTTCAATTTCCCTTGATTATATATTATGATATTATAAAAGATATAACTATATCGGTATTATGTCAGATGAATTGTGTAGGTGATGTTAAATTCTTATTATGGAATAATAAAAGAGGGATATAAAAGGGATAAATAAATGTATATTGAGAAAGAGATGGGTTTTTTAGATGATGTGTTTTTCCTATGTCTATAAAATTATAAAACTAGAAGGATAATGAAATTTATGCGACCCAATCGTGGCCATTGGTATTGTAATTATGGATTGTTAAATCCAAATGGATTTAATTGGTATCAAGGAAAATATTTAATGATTTTTTTTAGCATCAGATCAAGGGGTGTGAGTTTTGTTCTATCTTAGATGGAATAATATCAGGGTTTTGATAACATTGAAGGTTGTAAATTTATTTCATATTGATAACATAAGAGTTATGTTTACCATTATGGAGTATTATGTTTAATAATTATCATAATTATCATTAATAAAAACACAATTATGTTTTAAGAGATTGTATTTTTACTTGATTATGGACTTTTTCAATACAGAACAGATAATTGAGTCATATTCAACTCTCATGTTTGACATTATATTTAGTTTTATGTTATTTGAGAAAATATTTATAGGATACAATAATTAAAATCAACAGATAACCTTTATGGGCAACATGTTCTTTAATGATCACCCCCAAATCCTTTTATGTTTATCTCTTCTTCTACCTCCTCTAAATTTATCTTTAACCATATTTATATAGTGAAAATAGTAACATAATTTTACTGAAATGGTATTATGTTCATTAAATAATTAATATCAATTTATCATCCATCATAATGGAAAAGGAGAGCAGAAGTGTGTGTATTCATGGACAACCATGATCGACATGTTTTATTTTTTATCACCGCCTCTCATAGATGATTATATAGATGGATTTAACAATTATATATTATTTTTATTACATTATACTTATTATTTAATGTTAAAATAATCTATACCTTATGACCCTCCAATCCGCTGGAATATGATAACAGAAGTCTTATGTATATGAATACTACCACCTCCACGAAGTGCTGAGATTCCTTTTTAATTTCATATTTATATTGATGGTAATAAGGATACCATTAAGGAATATATATGATATATTTATGTATCGGTAATGGTGGGTTATTATTTACATTTCATTCATTCTAAACATCAAAAATTGAAAATATTACCCGTACATATATTTGGACTACCACCTCCATGAAATGACGTAATTACTTGTTCAAATAACCTTATATGAATGGGTATAAAAGTTTAAATAAGGAATAAAAATTATCATTATTTATGATATGATTATTGCTTGATGGGCCCATTAGAACTCGAACCACCAAACCAAAACATTGAAGATAAATAGAACAGTGAATACCCAGAATGATTATTCTAAGGAGGAATTATTCAAAAATGTGTAATTATAAATTAAAAAAGAATTATTTATTTATATATATGTCTTAATATTGATAATAACATTTAAAACATATAATATAATATTTTAAAAAATAAAATACAATTATTTTAAAATGATATTAAAAAAGTATAATGATGCTTTTGAATAATTACCAAAACGATTTATTTTTAAATAACACTAAAAATTTATAATGAATTCTTTGAAAACATTTTTATATAACCTGGTTTTCAAAGAGAACAAATGTATACCGAAAAGATAAATAATGTTGGGATAATTAAAAGATGTTTACTTAATTATATTAATTTAAAAATAGTGAAAAAATGATACTATTAAATGAAGATAACACGAATAACAGGATGATAATATACTTCTGAGATTTTGTGAGAAATGGATCATCAAAGTTAATCAATGAGAGCATAATCATAAACATTATTAATAAATGATGATATTGTAGAAATAAACACTTACTAAGCTAAAAACATTGAATCCTAATCACCATGATGTAATAAAATTACATTAATATTATAATATAATTAATGTATGTATATTATTTGTAAAAAGTTCTGAAATTAAATCATTTACACCTCATAAAATATTATAGGCCCATAAAAAACACGCGTCATAAAGAAGCCAAATTGAGTCTAACTTAATTTACCGATTAGAAAAACATTGAATCATAAAACCTAATGAAATATATATAATAAAATGGTTATTTAAATAAAAATATATTTACGTATAATAATCATATAATAGATTCATGGGATGTATATATACCAAAAAATCTAAATGAGGGGGTAAAAATCCATATGTCTCATCGAAATAAAAGTGAGACTTAAAATCCCCTTACTACATGAGTAACTTTTCATTTTTGAGATCTATGAATAAATAATATAAATGAAGATTTTAATATAATTAAATTATAATAATTCAATATATAAGATGTTTATGTCATTATAGACACCACAAAACCAGAATAAGTTGTTAGTATATAATAAAACTCTTAGAAATAAAAGGGAGAAGAGAAAAACCTTACACAATGTCTTGAATTTAGTAGTACATGTTCAAACCTCGTATATAATTAATATAAGTTTCTTATAAATCTACCACAGACCCATATTCCATAATATGACACCATATATTATTTATATAAAACATTATTTTAACAATTTATTAACAAATTTTTGTTAAAGTGGTGTTTCAGGTAATAACAGATTTTTTTATTTTACATGGTTTGACTTGTTTTTAATAATACAATTACATAAAAATTGATTTAATTATTTAAATAATGAAAAAACGATTTCTATATTATATATGTTCATTTAATTAATATTTATAAAAATATATAATTAATTAAAATTTGAAATGGAAGACATCGTTCATAGAGATGGTGGGACGTACACACATGTAAATACTATTTTAGATTGGAAGACATAATAGATAATTGAAATTAAATGACATATATATATATATATATATATTTTTATGTTATAAATAAAGTAAAATTATTCATTCACACATATCATCTTAATTTTTTAATCCCATCCTTAATATATTCCATGAAATGTGTGAATGAATCGAATCGCTTTGATGAGGTGGTAGTCCCCACGTCCACAAATGAAGTTATCATATCTTCACAAAATGGAAACCAAGAAATAATGTTTTATAAAACAATATAAATATAATTATGATATAATAAATATCATATATATAATACAAAAATATTAATTCCATCATAATTAACAACCATGATAGTTGGTGAAGGAAAAATAAACAACATTGTTTCACAAGTATGTAGTTTTTCGTACGCACGAATGTTAAATGTGTTACCCATTTGATGGAAGTGTGTTCTGATGTAGGCATAACCTTTATTTTTTAGAAATATACATAAATTTATGATATATATGTTATTATATAATTATTGAGTAATAATAAATGAATGTGAATAAAAATAAATTTAATATAAACGCATGTTGAAGAAGGTTACCTCATTTATTAAGGTAACTTTTTTTGGTTTCCATCAAAGGGATTCCATGGTGGATTTGTGGAAAAAGTGAGGTCCCTAGGATGAAGATAGAAAATTTGGGATATTATTTGGAATTTTTTTGGAAGAGAAAAATATCTTTAGGGTTGTGAATAAGTGAAGGGGTGAGATCCCTTCTATAGTTGAGGAATAGAGGAATTCATGTAAATATAAAAAGGACAATTTTGTTGAGTTTTCTTCCTAACATAATATGTCTCAAATAATTTTACATTTTCAATAAAATGCTATATATTGTATAAATATTTCCATAAAATATTTTTTGGGCATATTTTTGGGGTATTTTTTCCCATATGATATTGTTTATACACTAAGTAAACTCATTTTTACTATTAACACTGTAATTAATTTTAATTTCAGCCAATACTTTTTGTGGTCAAAAAGTAAGTTAATATGATTAAAAATTAAAAATTATTTCTCATATAATCAAGGAATCAAATTTTTTAAATTAAAATCACATAACTGGAAAAAATTAAATTAAAAATACTCCCACAAATGGGATTCCCCAACATGTTTTTATGAAAGAATGTTCAAATTTTTGAAATGCTTTTATAACTAATTTAATAATGAAATTGATGAAAATTATAAAATTGATTCTTTTATGCATAAAAATTTACATGTTTGGTAGGATGAATTCATTAAAAAGCGACAAATTTTAGCTGATGGTACCACAATAGTTGGATGTGATCTCACTTCGGTTAAAAAAATATTAGTCACTTATATGACATAGGAGGGTTATAAATTTAAAGATGCATTACTCATTATAGAATTCTTGGAATTTGAGTATATTTATACTTCTATTCACCTATGGAAATATGAAATTAAAACTTATGTGATAGGCCTATGTCCTGAAAGGATAACTAATAAAATACTGCATTTCGAAACCTATTTACATCGTAATTTATATAAAAAATGTGTTATTATGCTAGAATCTCCGGTAGAGTATTGTGATATTTTAGTAGGTAAATTAACATTGCAGATAACATATGATTCGTTAATATGGGTAAAATTGTGCTAAATATCTTTTAAATCAATGTAATATATAATTTAACTATATAAAAAAATATACAAAAAATGTAGACTTCAATTATAATTATATATTATTCACTATTCATAAAAAATGAAACTTCACAGAAATATTAACAAAAAATAAACAAAAATTATGGTTGAAATTTTTATTTCAATAATGGTGTTATATGTAATAATATAAATTATAAGTTTCATACATTATATTTAAAAAAATTACTATTAAAAGGATGTAAAATTACCAATTTAAAAAAATTTATCTTTTTGTTAAAAAAAATTGGATTTCTTCTCATCGTAGTAATAATGAATTGTTTGTATGGGTGTAGTGAAATTTTATTAAACATATAATAATCAATTTTCACTAAAAAAATTATCAAAAATGGATTTTGTAATTTATTGAGATAAAATTATGTTTGGACACTGATAAAATATTTTTCTTTTAAATATAGTGTTTTTATTTTCAATTTTTTTTTTACTTTAGTTTCTAACTAATTGATAACAAAAGAACTCATTTCATATACCAAAATAAATATTATTCCAAACATCAATTCTATTGTCTTGGTAGTAAATATAAGAATATTTTAATAACATTTTTAGTAGTATATTTTAGTTTGGTAAAACTCAATATTTTAGTTTGGTAAAACTCAATATTATATAAAACAGAAGTGAAACATAATATTCCATGTAGCACAATATAATCTATGTATTTCATTTAGTTCAATATCAAATTTTCATTGAATTAAACCTAGTATATACATAGAGATTTCATATAAAATAATATAAATTCACTATGTTTTGAAATATATAATATTAAAAAGATTAAATTAATTAAAAATATCATAAAAAATAATCGTGTTACATTCCTCCCCCCTTAAAATGAATTTATACATAGATTTGTTTTTGGTTGTCAATGGATTAAGACATGATAGTTATATTCATATAATCCCACAATCTAAAAATAAATATTACAAGTTCAATTAAATAAGAAATGTTAGGACCATAACGGTTAACCAAAGTAACTCATATCTAGGTCTCCACATATGTAGACAATTAATTGAAGTCAAAATTGTACATGAGAGTAATTTACAAATAATTATAGTTAGTGATAATGATAAATGTTCAACAAAAAGTTAATTATCAACATAATTATAAGGTCCACAAAACCATAAATCTGTGTTGATTTTTAAGTCCACAAGTTTAATATAATAAAATGTATCTGGATGAATATTTTTCGACACCATTTTATAAGAGAAGAAGATTTTTTCACAATAATATATACATAATTTCGTTCATTCCATTCCATATGAAAATTCCCATACTTTGGTTATTTTATGATCAATTCACACATCATCTCTTACTCTAGGGAATAATTTTGAAAATTTGTTTCCGGATGAACTAACAGATCATGAAATCTATAAATAGAATTACTAGTCATTCCACCCCTCTTTAGTGAAAATCACAGAAAAATGTTCACAACAGGTTAAAAAATATTCCTAAATCCACATATGCCTATATAATTCATTAATGTATAAAACCACATCTAATGTTTTATTTAAAAGATTCCATAAATAGTTTACCTTATAACCCTAGAAAAAATGAAATTCATAAATAGTAGAAACAAGGTAACAAAAATTCCAAAAATAATCCTAAAATTGATCCCCATTGATCATAATGTATCTCTTCATTGACACATTACAAACAAGTGAATACAATTTTCATGTACTCTCTTGAAAATTAGGGATAACCATAATTAAAATAAAACCTTATTGAAAACATGCATGATCTATTATTTCAAATATTATTTGATATATTCATTTAATAAAAAATTGCAATAAACTCTACCCATGATTGAATAAATATAGTTTTCAACCAATCCTTAATAATTTCCATGGGAATCTGTACTGTCAAATGTATATTATCCATATCAATCACATATTCTCCAAAGATAAATACAATTTTCTAAACATTAGGGACATATTAAGGGTTAAAATCCCGAAATGAAAACATCACATTTCCATTAGATACCTTTTCATGGTCATCCTCACTACTCAATATATTATTGAAAATACATAAGTGAAAAGCTATATTTCATGATTCATATAACATAATTCATTAATTTCTATACACACACGCTCTAATTGTCCCAAATTATTCACAAACCATTACATATACTTCATCATCATATTCCATAATACCCATTTCATATAATATGAAATATGAATAATGTATTATGGTTCTTTATCCTCTATATAATCATACTTATGACATTTACTATATAAAATATTGTTATAGAATCCCATACCTTTCACATGTCATTTATAGTCCCATTATGTCCAGTCGTATAACCAATATTCAAACCACCTTCTCGATTCTCTTTTTGATATTTCCACTGAGGAAATTGATTTTCATAATGCCTATAATTTTCATAATTCGATGCATTCAATGATAACCATGTTTCATTTAGTTCTAAAAATTTACTAAAACCATAAATCATATGGTGAGAAACACTTATCACAGTAGAGAACCACATTATCATGAAGAATTACATATAGGATTCTAAAATATTAAAATATCTTTTTAAATCTACAACACCTTAGGATTATATATAAAGACATACCTAGACAAATCCATATAAATATCCCTATGGATATCACTACATTTTCTCATTATAGTTTCTAAAGTTTGACTAAATTATTCCATTGGTACCAAATACAGTTACTCGGCCTTAACATAAATAGATATTACATAGTTTACGATTAATATTCATAAGAATACAAATTCACATTCCTAATAACCTTAATAGTTTATTGTCTTTTGAAAAATGGAATCATAGATTTAATCATTGGTGGAATATGTTCAAAATCATAATTAATGATCTTACCCTTTATCTATGCCATGAATAAATATCAAGATAGGAGGTCTCTCTGGAGGGACCTCTCCTCTCTTAATTCAAAAATTCATTCCCCCTGGATTGTAGCGGGAGATTTTAATGCTATTCTTTCTGCTGATGAAAAAATTGGTCCTCTTCACTCAAATATTTATATGAGGGATTTTAAAGCTGCTATTGAAAACTCCAATCTCACTGAGATCACTCTAAGCGGTGCCAAATACACGTGGTATAGGAAACATTATAATAGAGTGGTTGCAAGCAAATTGGACAGAGCCTTTTCTAATGATCATGCTTTAGATACTTGGGATACCATCTCTAGTACCACCCTTCCAAAGCTTCATTCTGACCATCATCCTATTTTGGTCACCATCTCCCTCAACATTCGCAAACCTTCCTTCCCCTTTAGATTCAACAATGCTTGGTTCTCTGACCCTGACTGTTCTAATCTCATTAATCATTTTTGGTCTTCTCTGAGCCATTCTGATGAGGATTTTTCTTGTCCTCTTAAATTAAAATATCTCAAACGTAAGCTCAAATCTTGGTGCAGCACTAAAGCTATTCAAATTGACAATGATATCCTCTCTCTTGAGAATGAGTTGCATCAAATCCAAAACAACAACACTCACTTAGACTTCGCCTCTGATCACAATCAAGAAACCCAAATTACTATGAATCTAAATATGCTTCTTGCCTTCAAAGACAACATCCGCAAGCATACTTTTAGAATTAAATGGCTAACGGATGGTGATCGTAACACCAAATTCTACAACTCTCTTCAAAGAATTCGGAAAGCTAGTAGGCCTCTTGCCTCCCTTAAAGATGGTAATAATCTTTTGGACAATGAAGATGACATTGCTCAGCATGTTGTCTCTTACTTTGAATCTTTATTCAATGGGCCTTGTTTAAACAAGGAACTCATTAATGACGTCATTCCAACTCTTGTCACTGATGTTGATAATAGTTTTCTCTTGGTTGTTCCTCTTGATCATGAAATTAGGGACACTGTCTTTGGATTGAATCCTGACAGTGCCCCAGGACCTGATGGGTTCACTAATGGTTTCTATCAAAAATATTGGGATATCATCCATGCTGATGTTTGCAAGCTCGTTAAATCTTTCTTTGCTACTGGTTTCTTACCTCATGGTTTAAATTCCCAATTCCTTGCCTTGATCCCCAAAGTTGATAATGCTGCTGAGATCCATCTTTTTCGCCCTATAGCTCTGATCAACACTCTCTATAAAATTATCACCAAGCTTATTGCTAACAGACTCAACACTATTACTGATAAAATTATCTCCTGCAACCAATTTGGTTTTATCAAGGGGAGATCAATCCAAGACTGCATTTGTCTTGCTTCGGAATGCATTAACATGCTTAACAATAAAAATAGAGGCGGAAACATTGCCATTCAACTTGACATTCGTAAAGCTTTTGACACGATGGACTGGAATTTCATTTTCAAAGTTCTTCATGGATTTGGATTCAATGATAACTTCATATCTAGACTTAAAATCCTCTTTCATTCTACTCATGTTTCCATTTTAGTCAATGGATCGCCTAGAGGGTTTTTCAAATGTTTTAAAGGTGTCAGACAAGGAGATCCCTTATCTGCTATTCTTTTTTCCATTGCAGAAGACTATTTTAGTCGTCTGCTCACCCATATGGTTTACCATAACAAGCTCAAACCCATTCAGGCTTACAGAAATGTGAATGTCCCCACCCACCTCCTTTATGCTGATGACATCATTCTTTTCCTAAAGGGTGATCTAAAAAACATCAGAACTCTTAAAGCTGCCATCAACCACTACGAGGAGGTCTCGGGTCAAGTCATTGGTTGGAATAAATCTTTCATTTACTTTGGAAAAAACTTCCCTTCTTCTATAAAAAATAATATTATCAATGATCTTAGTATCAAAGAAGGTACTATCCCTTTCAAGTACCTGGGAGTTCCCATCTTCTGGGGTAGTCCCAAAGCCTGCTACTTTTCAAGCATTGTTGACCAGGTTCTTCATCAACTTTCCTCTTGGAAAGGAAAATCCCACTCCATGGCGGGGAGAGTTTGCCTTGTAAAGTCTGTGATTGTTTCCAAACTTGTTTACTCGATGATGGTTTATAAATGGCCTATTAGTCTCATTAAAAAGCTAAATGTTCACATTAAAAACTTTGTCTGGTCTGGCAGCACTTTGGACAGAAAACTGGTGACTATTCCTTGGGCTAAGTGCTGTAAGCCTATAGCTATGGGTGGTCTTGGTATTAAAAACATTAAGTACTTCAATGAAGCTCTTCAAGCCAGACTAACTTGGAACCTGATTCACAATGACACCCCTCCCGTTGCGTTTATCAAAAACAGGTTCATTGATAGATTGAAAAGAGCTAATAGAAGTTTCATGACCTCTTCCATTTGGCCCTCTGTTAGAGACACTTATGATAATATTATGCACAATGCTAGATGGATGGTTTCGAGAAACTCTTCCATGAGATTCTGGTTAGACAATTGGACTGGTGACCCTCTTATCTCTGTGACTCCCCTCGACCATCACCCTGTTGATATCAACTCCACTGTCAATGATGTGATTAATTCTCACTTTGATTCCCTCCCTGACAGCATCACTCAAATTATTGATTCCTACCATTTTTCTACCTCGAGTGATTTCTTGATTTGGGAGCCTTCTCATAATGGGATCCTTAATGCCAAAAATTTTTATAATCACTCCTTACACAACACTGAGATTGATATGAATTGGATAAAACTTTTTGACAAACCTTGGATCAAACCTTCTAGATTCACTCTTATTTGGCGTCTCGCCCACAATAGAATTCCCACTGATGTTTGTCTTCAAAGTTTTGGTATCCAACTTTGTTCAAAATGTCGTCTTTGCAACCAGCATAGAGAAGATACTAACCACTTATTTCTATCTTGTGCTACTGCCACCGCCCTTTGGAACTATATTTTTGACACTTTTGATTGCAGATGGCTAGCTCAGAACTCTATTGATGAGCACCTTAAGAGATGTGTGTCCAAGGATAACTCTCAACAAATCAGAAACTTGCTTCTAGATGGGATATCAGAGCTGATACATGTGATATGGTATGCTAGAAACTCGATTCTTCACAATAATTGCTCACACAACATTAATGCAGGTAAAACGCGTATTCTTATTGCTATTCGGGAAGCTGCGCTGATTCAGAATGGTTCCTGCAACAATTTGGTGGATGATTTTATGATCCTTCGGCGGCTTTGAGTTGAGGCCAAATTCTCGAAACCGCTCCGCACTCTAGTGGTTTTTTGGAGACCTCCCTTTCCAGGTTGGATTAAAATTAATGTGGATGGAGCTTCTAAAGGAAATCCAGGTCCTGCGGGTTGTGGTGCTGTCTTCAGAAATCATCATGGTAATGTTATGGGATGCTTTTTTGGAGGCTGCGGTACTGCAACCTCTCTGGAAGCAGAGATGCTAAGTGTTATTCACGCCACTGCTTTTGCTCTTCAACGTGGGTGGAACAACTTATGGATTGAAAGTGATTCTACCACTGTTGTTCAAGCCATTTGGAAGGGAGAGATTCATCTTGCTTGGTCAATTACTACGCGCTGGATGAATTGTCTTCAATCTCTTCATGACGTCGGTTTCATTGCAACTCATACTTACCGCGAAGCTAACATGGTTGCATATTCTCTCGCGAATAAAGGGATTGCTCAGAATCTAACTTGGCTGGAGGAGCTCCCAAATAACTTGATGCCTTTGCATCGTAAAGATTGTAATTTGATCCCGTCTTTTAGACTCTTGTAATCTTTTTTTCCTTTTTGCTAATAAATATGCTTTGGTCCTTTGACAAAAAAAAAACATAATCAAGATTATGAAAAACATAGTATTCCTGAAATACAGATGACACGTATACTTATGAACATGATACCAGTCCCATCAACAACATTATGAGAATGTAATCTGATTCATGAATAGCCTTGTGAACATTTAATGGGGTTCTCCGATAAACATATAGTCATTCATCCATTTTCATGCATAATATTATGAATAATTAATCATGTTCACACATAACATTGTCAACATGTAATCATGTTCACGCATAGAATTTTGAACATGTATTATGTTTCACACATAAAATATATAATCTGAAGTAATCAAAAATTACACAATTCATTAGTTTGAGATATAGTTCTTTCCCATCACATCATAAAATTATACATACATGTATAAAATTATAACAAAACATTCATCATATCATGAATCATAATGATATACAGGTTTCATAGAAAACATATCATAACCCTTGAATTGAAATGGTTATTTTAATGATTTCATCATATCATATCTTCTTGAAAATGATAATGGTTTCATAATAATTTTTTCATAGAATAACCAATTAATCGAAGATAGTTTTATAATTAAATTATCATGGTATAACATGAAAAATATATAATAGTATTATAAAAAACATATCATCTCAAATATAAACCATTCCTAGAAAGAATAAGAATATTGTCCTTGGATCAAAACCATTGTTAGAATAAACTGTATAAAAGGATGAGAAATTTTGTGGGGGAGTATTTAAAATTTTCACATGAATATTTTATTAAATAATGTAAAATTTATATAAAAATCAATTTTTAAAACATGAATCATTTCCGAAATCCATTTATTTGAAAACCAAATTAAAACATTTATAATTGTAGATATTAAGGACCTACAAAATATTTCATGAGGAAGATATCATTTCTTCATTAAAGAAATATTTATAAAACATAAATTTTTTTGAAACCATTTTATTTAAAAATAAACATGAAAATTCTTAAGTGATTCTTGAAAACATTCAGGAAACCTTTTATTTGAATACTACATTGAAAACTTATATTGGAAGCAAGAAATTTATATTAGATCTTTCTATTTGAAAATTAAATATTTTTAATTATAATGTAATATCAAATTTTTGTTGAAAACAAATTTATTAATATTACATCAAAATCTAATAAACTGAAATATCAAATCATTTATAGAATACATTGTTCTATAAGAACAAATATTTCTGACAGAAAAGAGAAATAATTTCTGGTTTCATTACAATTTATTATTATTAATAATATTTACCAATGAGGGGGAATATGGTACCATCACTTGAATATATCATGAATAAAAATATAAGGGGAAAAATTAGGAGGGTTTTCTAGAGTTAGATCATAATATTTCATTAATGGAATCTAAATCAGGAACAATGATGATAAACAATGAGGTTGTAGTTATATAATTCTAATAACATAGAAACATTGAATCCTAATAACCATGAAATAATGACATTAAATGAAGATGAAAATTTAATTTAAATCATTGTATAAATAATATAACTTTTAAAATGGATGTACATACACATTTTAATAGAATATAGTTTCATAACAAAACATGTGTCTCAAGGAAGAAATATTAAGGCAAAATTGCCTTACCGATTTGGATACATTTGAACCGCAAAACCCCATGAAATAGATATCCTTTAATAGAAATGAAAATACACTTTAATTTAAGAATAATAATAAATAATTTAATAATACTTAGTATATAAATCAAAAAATAAATTAATGGCGAATAAGTAAGTAGTCTCTCAGAAATAAAAGTGTGTCTAGATATACCTTTATTACATTAGTAACTTTTGAATGGTGGTATCCACAAAAGAAAAAAATAAATTTAATATTTTAATATAATGATGTAATTTAATTAATTATATAATATTTCATAGGTTAGTATATACACTACACAATAAAAATAAGTGGTGATTATATCATATATCTCGGGGAAATAAAAGTGAGATGACAAACCTCATACAAAAAGTATTGACTTTCACTATACATATTCAAACCTCATATATAATAAATATATATTTATTATAAATACATTTTAAGAATATATCTCTACATTTCATACCATATATTAATTACTTATGAATTTATATTACCCATTTATTAACAATTACATGTTATAGTAGTGATTGAAGTAATAACTCTTTTGTTTATCGTACATGTTCTGACCTATTATTTTGTATCCTATTACATTGATTAAGATTTACTTATTTATAGAAAATAAAACGTGATTTATATATCAAATATATTTATTATATCTCTAATTATAAAAATATATAAAATATATAAATATAAAATGGAATACATCATTCATGGAGACCATAGGATGTATGTACGCATGAACGATGTTTCCATTTTCATAATGTATTGAAAGTAAAAAAGTAAATGAAATATATGTATATATATTTTTTAAATAAAGTATAATTATTTTGTCATACATATCATATATATTTACTAAACCTATCATTAATATTTTCCATTCATGGTGAGATTGAATCACATCGCTTTGAGGTAGTAGACCACTGGTCCACAAACGATGTTATCATATTTCTAAAAAATGAAAAGAAAAAATATATCTGTTATATAATAATTAAATAATCATAAATATCATATATATTATACAAAAAAAATAGGTTATTCAAAATTACTAACCTTTAGAGGGGGTATATAGAAAATAAACAACATTGTTTAACATGGAAGTATTCTTCCAAACACACAAATAATAAATTTGTTACCCATTTGATGGAGGTGTGTGTTGGTGTAGGTTGAACCATTAGAATAAAAAAATATCAGTATATTGATGAAAATTATGTTATTATATAATCATGGAATAATAAAAACTTAATGGCTCAACAATTAAATATAACTCAAAATGCACGTTGAAGAATGTTACCACTTTTTTTATTAGGTAACACTATATGGTTTGCACAAATGGGCTTCCTTGGGTAAATTTATGCCCATATTGTGGCCTCCAAGATGAATTTATATAAATTGGATACTTATTTGAGAATTTTTTCGAATTTAAATATGGATTTAATGGTGTAAATAGGTGTGGGGGGGGACTGCCCTTTTATCATGGAGTAGGAGTTGAATCCAAGTAAATATAAAAAGGTAAACTCTATTGGGGGGGGGGGGTCTTCCTTAAATAATGTATCCCGAATAATTTTACCTTTTATGAAAATGGGAGGATGTGGTAAATATATGTCTAGAAAAATAGGATTTTGGAATTTTTTAGGGTATTCATCCCTTTATGTCAATGTTAAAAACTAACTAAACTCGATATTACCCTAACGATTGTAATTAATTTTAATTCCATTCACTAATATTTCTGGTCACACATTATGTTGACCTTATTAGAAATTATAAATTATTATGACTAATAAAATGAAATAAACTTTTCCAAATTCAAAAAAATATGTGTGTGACATTAATTTAAAAATAATTTCTCATTTGAGATGGATCAACGAGTTTTCAATGTTAAAATGATCAAGATTTTGAACTGTTTTTTTAAAACATTTTGATGAGAAGTTGATTTTACTGAGAAAAATTGTATTAATTTTTGAACAATGGATCTAAATTAACATTTAAGCCAATTAAAAATATAATTTAACTATGTAGCCAATGTAGCAAAAAATTAGATTTTCAATTAAAAATTTGTAATTTTCACTATTAATCAAAAAATGAAACTTCTCATAAAAATTTTCTACTAAAAATTATGATATGATTATTTCAAAATATTATTTCTAATTTTTCAAATAAATATAGTTATGGTGTCCACAATTATATTTTAGATGTATTCTTTATTAAAAGTCTCTTAAATTATCTTTTTGAATCAAATACATATTTGGAACCATAAAATTTAATTTATTCATTATATATTCCAATAAAATCTATTGGATTAGTGTTAAAAAATTGATTCAATATATAATATAAAAATTTTATTTAAAACATTCATATAAATTAATTTGTTTAATTTAGTGAGAAAAAAATGTTTTTTGTACATAGAAAAATTTGTGTTCTTAGAAAAGTAAATTCTTTAGTTTCAAATATTCACAAATAAATTTACAATTAATTGAAAACCAGAGGACTCATTTAATATACATGTGCAATTCACATTTTCTAAAAACAAATCTCTTATTCATAACCACCATTCTAATGACTATGTTGTAAATAAATTAATATTTTAATAAAAATGATAAAATAACATTGTAGTTTCGTAAAAATCGGACTTGTGTCTTAAAATATCTATTGAGGGAACACATAATTATATGTAATGGAACCTAATTTTTTTTATATTCCTCATTATAATATACGTATTTCATATAATGATTGTCGAACTTGGTGTCACATGAAAAAAAATCCTAACATAGTGATTTCTTATAACATATACTATATTTAGTGTTGCATGAATTGAATAATATTTAAACCAGCAAAATAATTAGAATAAAATTTCACAAAATATTGGCGTGTTACAATTCTAGTGAAGCTATATCTTCAAAATAGCGATTTTATTTCAACTTGATTTCATCATTTTTATTAAGTACTTCCTTGGAATACCATTATTGTGTAGATGAGTTCAGTAACATAATTTTTTTCATAAAATGTTCATATAACCATGATTCATCAATCAAGTTCATTTTTAAGTTCAGTAATAATCCTTGGTTAGAGATCACTCAGATATATTCTCAGCTGCCTTGTATACAATCTCTTATAGAACAATAGTTGAAAAATGGGTACAGTAAGTGGCCTATATGTTCATTATACGTATCATATAAATATTTCAAATGAGGGAACACATGTCATTAAACTTGATTTGACACCATGATATGATTTATACTTTTTACTCATTTTACATGTGCAAACCTCATTAATCTATCCACTTTGGTCATTGTTAACCCCACTTAAAAAATGGACTACGAAGAGAACCCATGATATTTCAAATCTCAAAACAAGATTCGAAGAGTTCAATGTATAGTCAAAATACCCAAAAAGAGCTTCGCGATAGATCTACACTACATACCATCTTCACAAAGCTATGTGGAAGACCTATGTGGCAGACCTATGTGGCAGAGCTCTGTGTAAAAATAATTTTTTTGCCACTACACCTAGTACCAGTGTAACATAACTATGCAAAGGAACTACAAGAGAAATATATCTTCAGCAAGGCCCCATCAGTGAATATAAATAGATCCCCTGGGATCCCCATTTTAGGAATAAAATTTTTTTTAAGACGCTATGAAGCTCCCATTGCATTTCTCTTTCACCTAGATCCTTTAAATTGTCTCAGGAAGATTTATAAAAACATGAGATAAGAGATAATTAAAATAGGATAAGCATATTTTGAATGTCTTTTTACAATATTTACATATATTTGGTTCTCCTATGTGAAACACATTCTCAAGTCATCGACCACACTGGCGAGACATACTTATGCACCATATCTGCATGGCGTACCTGTGCGATGTACCTAGTCGATACATCGATGTAGGGTACCTAAGTGACATACTTTCGCAAGGTACCTATGGTTCCAACTCAAGTACCCTCTTTAAAAAGATCGATTAATGATAGGGTATATCCTTTCATGGTTTCCTTATCTTAAATGGACCATGTTGAAGCCTCCACCAAAACCTCCTAACATATCAATCCTTTGGGAAAGGCACATCATCATGTCTCTTATTTGGGTTTCCATATCAATAGTTAGAGGTTTCCCACATGTTCTTCAGTGGATCTGTTGTCGTCATCGTCTTGTCAAGGTGGGAGAAGGCTTCGGTCTAGTGTGCGGAGGTGTTTTGGTGGGGGATTAGTTTTCGGTGGATGTAGGTGACGACTTCGGTCTTGTGCGGGTCGACTTCGGCCCTAGTATTGTGAGGAGTGGGGAGGGTCTCCAATGGTTTTTTGTTTTTCAGGTTTATTCAACAATTTTATTTTTGTGCTGAATTTCTCGAGTTTGCATGTAGGTGTCTCTTAGTTTTTCCCTTCGACATATTTGTCTCTTCTTTCATTCCATGGCTCATTCGTTTATGAATCCATTGAGGGCTCTTCTGTGGTAGCAATTTGTCTGAATCCTACCCATATTGGTGTTGTAGGCTCTGATGTTCTTTGATCCCCACAATCATGACTTTCCCTCAAGGTGATGCTGGTTCTTCCAGTCCTCGGTGAAGTTGACCCAACTTCTTTCTCCATGGATCGTTGTCTATTACAGGTTTCTAGGGATGCGGTTGGAAGATGATCGTGGTTGCAGTGGGGTGATGCAGAACCTGGCTCTGGAGCTTGGACTTCGCGCTGTTGTTGGCTTGCTGTTTGAGTCCGTGAAGGTTCTCATTTTGGAATGTTTTTGTTGAAGTGGGTGGCCTATTTCTTTCTTGATGTGACAATGTTGTTTGAAGACATTTTGCGGGTGATGATTTCGTGGATGATGGTGTCTTTATTGATGAGGTTTGAGGCTTCGTTGGATGCTATTTCCGGTGTTGTGAGGACAACGAGGGTTGGATAGCGAATCCGGGAACGTGGCTCAATGCGGATCACAGACCGAGCTTTCTCATGTTCTGTTTTTTGAATTTAAAAGATGAATCTAAATTTTGATGTTTTGATGGTTGATTATGGAGCCTGTTTGAGATGTTTGAAATTTGGTTTCTTGGTATTGGAAATTTGGCATCAGTATTGTGCGGTTCCCACTCACCCTTAAAGTGGATTATTTAGAAAATGAAAAAAAAATTATTTGAGGAGGAGGAGGGGTTATGATTCATAGAATTTCTGTGGGTTTGAATATTGATAGTCACATGAAGTGTTCTACCAGGAATAGTTCTTGGAAGTTTCCAATTATGAGAATATGGTATTGGGTTCTGTCTTCCCTTTCACGTCTCTAATACTCGAAACCTCAGGATTCTGGTAGGGACGGTATGACTCACCCTCCCTTTTCTACGGAAGTATAGGAGAAATCTTCCTCTCCTACTAGGATTAATTTTAGGGAATCCATATTCGTATAAGACCCTAACCTTTAACAATTCCACTTTATATTGGACCTTTTCCCAATGTGAATTGAACATATGGAAAGCTCGTCACCTCTCCCTCTTCCATGGTCACCTCAACCTCATCCACCCTCACCGCCATAGGTGTGCCCTCTTCCACCAACAGAGGAAGTAAAAATTTTAATGTTCCTTTGTTAAATCATTGACATAATCTTGTTTCTCACATCGATATTGACTCACATGGTCTTAGAGATTTTTCATGATTATAACATTTGTACTATTGAATAAACTACGAGAAATCTAAGTTCTGTTTAATCTAGGATACGTTGGAAGCCTTTTTAGGGACCCATCTCACTGGATATCCTCTTCAAGAATCCAACACTAATTCCGTTAATCTAGGAATTCTCCTTATTAATAAGACACAAATTAATTCCCAGATCCTCAAGGCATCGTTTTCAAAAATTTATCCCAAAAACATCTCTCTCAACAGACCCTATTCACTTATCAGACCAATCGAACTATGTGGGCTTTGATTCTAATACAAATAGGATATGTAGGATTCCTACATGAGTTTCAAAACCAACACTTAAAATCAACCATTATCTCCTTGGGACATATTTCCAACTCGGTCTAATAATACATGGAAACTCATATACATTCCATGTTGATTGGGTTCCTTCAGTATAAGTCCCACACTATGTTATTACTAATCATCTTCCACAAATATGACCCTACCATATGACATTAAACTGCATGGATAGATCATTATCACAAGGTCTTAAAAGGTATGATGTGTTCCATTTTCATTTAACTATGATGGTTCTGATTCCTTTCATAGGGATACATTGGTAGCCCATTTTATTCGCACGATCCCATGATCAAAAAAACCACTAACTCCCTTGATGCCAATACATTCTAGAGTGCCCCGCTGAGTGGCTTAAAAACCAGTATCTTCATAAAAATGATTAAAAGAATCTTAAAATAGTATATTATATGATTCCATTAATGGAGAACATCAAATACATATAGATATCTCCATTTATGAAGAACCTTGAATACATACTCATGATTCCAAATATTACACATGTTAATAAGTGTTTTCAAATTCTAAATGAAATTTATGAAATACATGATAAATTAATAAGGATTCAAGAAAATTACTTAAATTTATAAAGAGAGTCTCAGAGTAGAAAATAATTCCTCCCAAAAGGTTGTGATGACTCCGATCTCCAATCATCTCGAACAATGTATGTTATTAAGTATCGTGAAGTTTAAAATTAACAAATTCCTTCCTTTAGAAACCATGACCTTTTTAGATAATGAACTTTTGGATGTTTATGGTTCCATAAATAAATCCAATTGAAACTTCCTGGATGCATTGATTCATAAAACTAGAATACACAATTCAAGGAACTATGAAACAAAAATGGTGAACCTGATGTGAATCCCTAACCATGATAATAATGTTACACACCTGTTAGGCCCCTATCAATTGATAATAGAAGGCCAGAAAAAGGAATCAATCACGCATGTATCCATCTAAAAAATGTTTCTTTAATAGAGTTTATTTTTGTTTGATGATTTTACAAGAATTCCCGTCACTCCAAAATTTCCTTCTTCAAGAAAGAATATGTGAACATCCTGACTACGGCTAAAGATGGATCCCCATCTATGGGATGGCTGTCATCACCAAAACATCATCTTCAACACTGGGTCACTAATGTTCTGTTAAAATAATATATCTAGCACGATAAAATCCCTACTTTAAAGGGAGCCTGTTAGGCCCTCCATACCAATAAATAACCTCATTCATCCAGTCAATGACTACCAATGATTAAGAAGAAGATGATGCCAATAGCATTCTTCAACTGTTTTGGGTTCTCATCCCTGAAATGAAATTACCAGTCCTTCCCGTATTACATGGATGAGGATTATGAGGTCACTCAAGGACTCAATTCAGGAATGTCAGATTCCTTCCAGAGGACTACCATCAGCTATCACCGTCAGCCGAATCGTGTGGTAGTGGACCGCCAACATGATGGCGGTGTTGCCTCTGGACGTTCGGTCGAGGTCTCTCATACCCGGGCACACATGAAGAACAACTAGGGACAATTTCTAATCAATAGGGAGCAGGTTCTCACCTATACCTCCTAAAGAGAGGTACATCAACTTAACATGATGACAAACAATGATCAGGCACATACACCCGTCCGTCTTAAATTTTTGTCTCAGTAGACTCATCTGGTAGAAACCCACAAATCCCATGAGATAAATCCAGTGGTGTTTCGTGAACTGGAACACACACATGATTACAAGTTATCAACTAGTCAGCAGGCTTGTCTAATTTTATTTAAATAATATCACCAATCTAATATGGTGGAAACTAGTAAACTGGAACATTCACCTATTTAAAATACCAATTCAATAAGAAATATCTTCTACAAGTATTAAAGAAATTCCATCAACCATATTTTTCTAGAAACAACCATCAAGCTATTACACCTGCCAATTTTCATCAAATCTTCCTACAGTCTCATTTTGTAGCACCTGAAGAAGTCAGTCGAAATACTCTGATGAAAAATCCAGGGTAGACTCAACTCTCTTCCCCCATGCATGAGTAGTTTCTATACCCATTGGTAGGAAAAGGACGACGGGATCGTGAACCTACATCTATATAAGATACAGAATGGACATATATTTCTGTTCCGGGTGTAGACGTCACGAAAATCATCATATCAATGTTGAAATGGAAAACACAAATCCCTAACCATATTCTAGAAGCATGCCCAGATATTATAACATCTACTTCAGCAGTACTGGAGAAACAACCACATATATTTATCCTTATACATTGGATGACACATCGGCATTCCATCTCAAAACAAATACCCACCAATGTTCTAGTCTAGAAGGTTCATGGGGAATACTCTCCCATATCATATGAACTACAAGATTGGGAACATAAACCCTTTATAATTGGAATTAATCGGTCTGTTGCGATAACCACTCCAAGGAAGGCATATACACATGCCCATGATAACAACTTTTCCCATCATGAGGCCCCAACTAAGTGTTAGAGAATATATAAGAAGATGTCTTGTCAAACACTATTGGGAAATCAAGAGTCAAGACACAATGGGGCTCCTCCTAATGCTGAAGTTCTTTAATACCTCAGATATTTTTTATAGCAGCTCAAGATCCTACCCTTTCATTACCAAATTATGAGACTAGTAATAGTAATTTTGATGTTCCTCATCGGACACATCATTCTGAAGACTTGCTTCATGAAAAGTCGATCAATTTAGTGTTCCCATCTCTGGATGAAAGCCACAACAACCTTCTGTGTGGCCAGAAGCCCAAGGAGAAATATGATTTATCCCTTCCTATTATCCATCTTAGAGATCATCCACATGATTCCATTCACTAATAATTCCCTATCGGCAGTAGTATTTCTCATTTTTAAAACAATTCTATAATTGAAAATGTAATCACAAGAATGTCGTCCAATATTGAGGAACTTTCAAACACTTATCCAATCATGTATCATGAATTGTCATTGACATGTGAAACACTTTCTCCACTAGAAGACATCGTAACGGAATGATCATTCTTCGAACCTCCCTTGGGTCATTTGACTTCTAATAATGAGAATCCACTTTTCTCAGACCATGTGGAGAATCCTCTCATGAAAGATGATGAAGTTGTGTTAAAAATGTGGAAACAATTATCTAAGGGTGAGGTACCAGTCATGTTCTAGAAATTAGAAAATTTTTAGTACATCATTCCTGAAGTGATTGAAGAAAGTTTCATTCTTGATATCCACCTCAATTTATGGAAGACTCATCATCATTTGAATAGAAAAGTATTACCATATGATAAATATAAAAATCATGTAAAGATAATATTAGGGATTCAATGTGAAATTGACTTGGTGTCTCTCTCAGTATCCTGAAATCCAAATGTGATAAATATCAGAGAATCCTTCTGTGTTCATGCCTCAATTCTCAAAAGAGGCTACACCAGATAATTTTTGATTCCCCATCCAGTGTTCATATGAGAGAATGAGGTGCACATAGAGAATTGAATTTCACTACACTCTAAAATTAGAAAAGTCCACCAAAATTGGTCTCATTCAATTTTATTTCCCAAAGTCATCCACAGTCAATAGATTTTGCATGTAATCGAATGTATGCTAAATAACAGGTCTCAACCAACTCTCATCAGAGTCTTCCCCAAGAGAAGATGTTGTTGAGTTACTTTTAAATCATGAATATGAGAATCTTGAGCAGGCCTTCTGCTTAAAGGATTTATGGAATCAGAGAATGAAAATATCTAAAATAGAAATGTGATCTTCAGAAATAGGTGATTTGAGTGATTGTCGGATAATGAACCCAGCTAATTTCCAATCAAAATTTCACAAAATTATAAGAGAAGTTGCACAAATTTATACCATAGAAGATCGAGAATCACCCTAGCCTATAGGGCAGGGGATTTTTCACATCTACAATATCCCCTTCAACAGATGTCAGATTTCTACTGATTAGGGAAGAAGTCACCAAGAAATCATACAACTGAATTATCAAAGGTTTCCCTTCATGTTACTGTCCACAAAAAAGTTCTCATGATTTCATCATATAGGAGAATATAGTCTCATTAAATATATAGAAGGATAAGATCTTACAGAAATCCTTACAAAATTCCTTTGATGCATTAGGCGTCAATGAATGTCATTAACACCGCTATAGAAGATCTTCCTGAAAATGAATCTTGATTAAGGGAATAAAAAGATGATGTTCTTTTCTATAATACGGTACACACTGAGGAAAATGAAGAGGGTGTGCGTACCCAAAATCGGAGGCTTACCCAGAATATTGGTATGTATTCAAATAACTAACTCCCCCCCTCTGAAAGGCATCAAAAAGGGGAAAGGGAAAAGTCATTTAGTACCTCACTTTTCTACTAGATAAGGTCAATATATTTCACATGATAAGAGATTTTCAATGCAAGAAGATGAAATGAAGGAGTTGAAAAGACAAAATTTAGAGTTACTTCATAGTATCATTTCTACTAGATGTACTACACAGGCAGGTCCTCAACATGAAAAACCTATAGGATCACATTAGTAAAGAGGATTTGTAGCAACTAAAAATGAAGATAACGAATTATTTTCACTGGGTACACAGTCATGGAAAGACAATATACATATTGATAGGCCTGTTCATGTAGGTTATCCAAGGAATATAGCAGCACAACCATCAGTGGTTTTTCTAGTCATTGCACCAGCTCAAGATCTAGTTTCTATACCTACACAACTTCCAGCTCATCCATATGTTCCCCAAATTCTTATGAACTAAATTGAGGCTTTAACGAACCGATTTAAATATAATGAGGAATGACATGCCCTAGTTTAGTTGGAAAATAGAGCTTACCATGAATGGTTGGATGCAATCCCCCCCACCAAATTTTGTGAATAGAACATTCTTAATATTCAATGCTTTTGGAGATCCAAAAAAACAATTAACACATTTTGTTTCGTTGTGATCCCATTATGGGAACTTCTCAACAACAATAAGCAGTTGTGCTTATGTTTATTATGTAGTCAATACAGGGACCAACTTTTTTCTGTTATAAATGTTTACTATCTCGATCAATTACTAGGTGCGAAGATCTCGGTCAGAAATTCCTTCTTCAATTTTGCTCAATTCTACCAAATATGACAGTTTCTATTCTTACCAATTGTAAATAAAGGGAGAATGAACGATTTTCAGATTTCATTATGTGATGGAAACGATTAACATATTCCTTATGTCTAACACTCTCTCAAGAAGAGTTGCAGCCAGTATGTGTGGAAAATATGAGTGACGATTTTACACACACCATTGATCCCTATGAAATAAATTGGAGGGTTTGAAGACCTTAATTCAATAGCTCAATATATAGAAGACTATATTTTAAAAAATAAGGCTAAAACTAATTTAATTCCATCACCTACGGGGTGGAGGATAGGAAAGTAACAAGCTGATATTGTTAAACTCAACCAGGAATCTATACATGCTTCCCCTTCAAGACCTTCGTCATACTAATGGGATTTGCCTCATGAGAAACAATAGTAATGACCACCTCCTCCAGATGATTATTGAGATAAAAGGAGGAAAAATTTTGATGAATTAATGAACAATGTTTATTCTTTCCAGATATAACTTGTTCCTGGTTACTTCATCTCATCTCTTGAAAACATTTGGGCTTAGTTAGTAAGGCTGAAAAACCAAATAATGAAGGAGATGGAGATCTTAATAATTATTTTCCCTTTCACCAGATTTTTTAATATCCCATTTAAGAGTTTTTGGTTTTCAAATACTTCTTGTAATCTTATGTAGACTCTAGAAAAGTGAAATAGAAATGTTTATTAGCTTAAGTAGGATGTGTTACTACTCACGATACAGAGGAAGAGGGTGTTTGGGAGGAAGTAAAAAGATAAAATTTTCAGAAATATGAGGATTGGATGATCAGGAAAATGGTCAACCAGAATCACACCATTATACGAACACAGTTGAAACAACAAATGGTGTCTTCCGCCACATCAATCACTGTAAATCCATCTTCATCAAAAAGTTGTTCCTGAAAGAAGTGAAGTTCCCATAAGGAAAAGAAGTATTTTATATGAAGATGATCTCATGTTAAGGACATGTATGTCCTAGAACCTGGAAGATTTCATTCCATCTATTTCAAAAACATAGGCATCTCCCCGCTATATGGCGCAAACATAATTAAATTATCAAAAACAAATTTCGTCAAATGAATAACTGATCTTTGGTTCTATTAATGTTATCCATTTAACATATCCTTATACAAATTGTGATTCTAATTAAAATGATCCATAATTACTTGTACCTAATTGGGGAACTAGAGGACGAGGCCATTGTCAAGGATACATGGGAAGACATGGAAATTATAGAAATCACCAATTTAACACTACCACTGCTCGAACCATATATTCTGCAAAAACTGATGGAATATCACTTATACGGGCTCAACAAGAACAAGGAGTTTCTTTATGGATAGACACGTTCGGTTCATGAAAAATTATTCTATAAGAACGATTAGAAGATACACCATCTTCGTCTCATCTAGTGAATAGACCTAGTTAGTCTAATCTTCCCAATCCATGAGTATTTCTATCTTCTGATCCAACATAGAATACGTGTACATTAGAAGCATCAATTTCCAAGGCACCTACAAAACTGCATCTCCATTCTGGGAAATACATAACTTTGGACCAAAATTATGATATCTTGAAACAATTTTCCATGAACTGGTCATGTTATCAATTCCGGAAACATTGAATCTACCAAGATATCTTTGAGAGGCACTCCTTGATGATTCGTCAAGTCATCAAGTGTTCCAAACCTATGTTGATGCTGCTGAGGTTTACAGTATAGAGAATGATCATGTAGAATATCATTCAGTAATATATTTTACTGATGATGTTGAAGATGATGTTGTAGATGGACACATTAGACCTGTATTTTTCTGGAAAGATCAAAGACATAGACATCCTACGGGCATTCCTTGATAATGAATTCAGAGTCAACCTCATTCTTGTTCGTACACTATGTCGACTGGGCCTAACTAAATCTTTTTAATCTCCTTCCACTCTAATGTTCTAAGGCTATAATAAGAATGAGAAAGAACCCCTAGAAGGGATTACACTCAGAACTCAGTTTGTAAATCTTCTCTCTAAATCATATTTCATGGTTGTTCATCATGACACAAAGTTTAACATTCTTCTTGGAATACCTTGGTTGCATCAACATGCAGCCATACCTTCATCATACTACGAATGTCGATGCAGCCATACCTTCATCATACTTCCAATGTCTTAAGTACCATTTCAATGGTCAAATCGGGATGATGTATGGTAAAAAGACTCAATTCAAAACATTTGAATGGCAATACATTGAGGCAGAGTTTTATCACACATTAGGAACAATGTCCATTTCCAAGAAAATAACCATATTTAGTGCTCCAAATGGATTGGAAAATGTCTCAACAAGTCTATTCGTACATTTGAGTACAGATAATGTTCTACCCCTCAATAAATTTAAAAGGGAAAAAAAATATAATCAATTGTCCAATATCTTCCATAATGTCAACTGTGGCAGCTATGCCTCATAGCATTGGAGAAATTGTTTATCCAAAAAGCAGTCATGGAAGCTTAAATGGAGATTTCATCATTTCATACACTAAACTATAGCAAGCATCTAATTCTTCAATCTATGTAGTTGTAATTGTTTTAATTTTATAGAAAGACAATGATGCTGACATCATCACAACACTTTAGTAGCACATGAGTCCCTCTTATTCCTTTGTATGATTTAGATATGCATATAGACATTATTTCCTGAACTACGTATGGATTGATTATCATTTTCCAATGAGATATGTACAAATGCCCATATCTATAATTTTGGGTCCATCCATAATCACAAAATCTAGTTATTTTCTTTTATCCTATTTTTTATGAATAAGATTAATACATAGTGTTTCCATAAGATATATTATTTGGTCTTTATACCATTTTATGTCTTATGATTTATTGTTATCTCGGAATATTTCAAAATCCCCCATTCTTAGCGTCAAACACGATTGATGTGAGAAATTATTGTTTCATAAACTACATATGGCTTGATTATCATTTTTAATATGATATGTAAAGATGCTTAGATATCCAATCTTGCGACCAACTGCGTTAAAAAACCCATATTCCTTGTATAAGAATCAATCCTGTATAGAGAATGTTTTAAGAACTATGTATGACATGATTCTTTCCCCAGTAAGACACATAGTGACATTTGGGATTTATCCCTTAATCTAGTTACAATATGTACATCTTTTAAAATTAGTTCATATTCATCCTTACCAAAAGACGATAAATTGCATAGATATCTATCACCCATATTCTTAATTTTTTTCACCTTTTCATTGTAAAAGAAATCCATACCATTCCTTGTTTCTCACATCGAGCGTAGCTCATGTGGGATTAGGAATCAGGTAAAATGATTCTTTTTATATATAACGAGTTTCAATTTATTATGTGGTTATTAATGTCTTCACTTATTGACTTAAAAACACACATTATAATGTTTTAATTTCCTGACATAAAACTACACATCACGATATTAACTTATAGTAAACAACGAAAGAACCCATTTTACATACTAGTCAGATCTTGGTAAAGGACATTAGACTCATTGCCAATATTGATTCGAATATTTATCATATGCATTGAGAAAAAAACCCTTCCATATTTCACACCCTTAATCGTGAATATTTCCATATCCTCATAATCATTCATACGGCTTCTAGTGATATAGTTTCTAATATTTACGAACACTTTTTCTTGAATATGTGATAGGTTCCCCTAGGTGGAATTGCATAAGTTGGATACATAATCAGCATGTCTTCCAAAAGATGCCACAATTTAGCTATGCATCATATGCCCTAGATGGACCTACACATCATACCCCCATAACGGGTTGGTCAAATAATGGTGACTTAGCTCTTGGTTATAGTATCTTTGTTCCCTTCAAACATTGATGAAAATATACAAGAATCTGTATTTTAAAATAGTCATTCAGGTATACCTGTCTAATTATCTTTCGATTGATATGAAAGTCTCAATAACATGGTTTACACATTTCCCTTATAATGTGTTCAATGAAAAATGAAATAATCTAGGAATCTCTTTGGACACATATCATATAATGTTACTATTTCAAGTCCTAGTTGTATAACATAATACTACAAACACCATACATCCTACATTTGGGTAAGACCTGCTTAACGGTCAGATTCTTATGATTCATGGGAAATCTTGTTTGAAAATACACATTCCATATTCAGGTACCTTTTACATAAACCATACTCTATGCATTAGGGAATTTGAATCTCCATAAACTTTCTTCGGATTTTTGCAATAGAACATCAAGCATCTAAGAGATATTTTTCCTGACTATGCAGCATGTTCCCTTAGATGGCCTTGCATGAGTTTCATACATAACAAGCATGCCATCCAAAAGATGCCACTATTTGGCTATGCAGAATATGTCCTAGTTGGCCCTACTTAACACAACCCAATAACGGGTTTGTCAAATAATGGTAACTTTATTCTTAGAAGAGACTTTATCTAATGATTTTAACACTTTTTCCATATCAACATTTGAATTAAGAAGAATCTAAAATCATAGTTTACTATTTTCCATTCTATACCCAGATATGGTAGTACATTTCCAAACAAATTATCAAGAAAATTGGAGAGTCTCATACATTTTTTCAAATCTTAAGAACTTAAATTAATGCCACAAAATTTCCTCACTACACAACTATAAACTGCACAGTATCAATGTTCTCACCGCCTGACTTAAAACTACACAGAACAATGCCCTCCCTGCATGACATAACACAACATAGTATTGTGTTATAACTGCATAACATAAATATAAACAATATGATATAATAAATAACCCTTTCTGATAACTTTTAACCATTACTCATACACCAAATTTGTATCGAACTGGTATTCATATTCATGACCTAATTAGGTATAATACAACCCTTTCATTTTTTAAAATCATTTTCTTGGAAAAACAACCCACTGTTGTCTCAAGTCACCCAAATATTATTTTCCACGATCTATCACAATCAAAATGTTAATCATTAATGAGATATTTTTCATGACTATGCATTATGTTCCCCTAGGTGGCCATTCATAAGATGCCTACATAACAGGCCTTTCATCCAAAAGATGCCACTATTTGTCTATAATGCATATGTCACATTTGGCCCTACATAACATAGCCCCAATAATGGGTTTGTAAAATAAAGGTATCTTCGTTATTGGAAGATACTCCACTTATGTTGATACAAGTTTTGGATTTGGTGACCATAAAAATTTAGACTGCTGATTCCTGTTAAAAATATGTAAAGTATATTAAATTTATTCTTAGCCACAAAGCCTTGTTTGGGATATAATTTCAAAATTTATTGCCAAAGCTATTCCACGCTAAATATTTTCATTTTATAGTCAAACACGAATGACTCTATACTACCAAAAAAAGACTTGGTACTCATTAGATTGAGAAACAACAAAGGGAACTCTAAACAAAAGTCGAGTCCAAGCTCAGAAAACATACATTTTTTATGCTTTAGGTAATATTGAGAAATAAAAAAAATTCAAAAGATATGAAATTTTTAGGTTTGTCCATATAACCCTAACAAAAATCAAACTACGCTTGTTTGAAAATTTGACTTATAAATGAAAATATACGAATCCCGATTATTTTCATTTTAATCATGGTTGTATAACATGATGGTTTAATGATTTAAAAAAATTTATGTCATCATCATCATTACCTTTAATATTAATATAATGGGATCTAAGAATGAAGACACATATTACTGAAAAAAAAGAAATCCCATTAATTTATATGGAATTAGTGGGACATCCATAGAATAGAGACTCAATATCATGAGTCAAAATAAACTCTAACCAGGACACTTCATTTAGTGAAAAGATTCACAATCCTTTTCAGCTTCCTGTTAAAGTTATGATTACTGAGCAACTCTAGCTTCCTCATCCTGAAGAATAGATTCATCTACAGATGAAATGGAATTTATCCACTCTAATTGGGTTTTTTCCAATGTCTAATTCAATTGTCATGTTTTTTATGATCAACATCCAGTTACTATTGAGGATATACTGAATACTGCATGGATTCTTTGATTTATTGATCAATTTCAATTGATTTTGTGTTAAGATTTGCCTCTACCTCAGATACTGATCCTTGATTTCTCTCAATATTGATTAGTGGTTTAGCCTCAACAATATCATGGAATATTTTATGCTCCTTCTCCCATTAGTTAATGATTCCTTTCATTTCATTATAAGCTGGTCGATAATTAAATCCACTAAATTCCAATATACAGAATAATGCAAGGAGTTTGGAAAAATGGGATAGCAGTTCATCAAAAGGCTTCTCATCAATTATGCTCAAGATATTCCACCATGTCTTCTTACATGCCACTCCAATGGAATATTGAATATTTATGTTTGGATCTAAGTCACTAACATGAGGCAAAAAGTACTCTAGAAATAGATCATGTAAAGAGTTGTTTCACTCTACTTATATCAGAATAGTATAAGCTTCACCATCAGATCTAAGAGATGATAACCCAAAATGATAAATCAAGTTCCAGTTTATCTTCAAGTGGAGGAAATAGATTTGATTCAGACAATTGATTAAATTTAACCAATAATATGTCATCATCTTGATTGGATTCATCACATGTGTTCACAAATTCACTCATTTGAGTAGATGTTTCAAGAGAAGGGGAATTCCCCTATGTTTGCTCAGTTATCACATTTGGAGGCTCTATAACATCTCTTGATGGAGGATCCTCTATAGGTATTTCCCCAATTCCAACAAGAATTTTAGAGTAGAATACCCCATTATTGAAGAGAATATTCATCATTTTAGAAAGGTAAAGCTGAATGAGTTGAACTTTGATGAAAACAGTCAAGTAGATAAGAAAAATTGTGTATGGAAAATGCATGAATAAGGACTTATGTCCTTCCAATTACTCATGAAAATCCCCAAACACCTTTATTAAACGTGAATATCAATATATAGATTAATGGATTCCATAATTTTATTGTAAGTGGCTTGGAATGATATAGCATCCTCATTATTTAAGGTATCCAACAAAGGTTGGCTGATTCCCAAATTGGCTCAGCTGACATTCTATTCCATTCTCTCATTAATCAGTTCAACATCATAATGTCATTCTAGGTTTGGGACAACATCAATATTTATCTCATATTTCCCTGGGTCCTCATTCCATTCTTCTAGAGCAATAAGAATATCCACATTGATTATTTCAGTATCCGCTGACGATAAAAAATAAGGAAGGTATTTAATCTTATTGTGGACTTTCTCTCTCTCAGTAGAGAAAGAAGTGGGTATAGATGAATCATTTAATGATTTATCTACTATGATAGCAGATTCATCAACATGAACTTGGGTTTCAATAGAGGATTCCTTCTCTAGTCTATAAGAATCATCTCTTAGTCCCTTAAGAGAAGAGAGGTACATAGATTTTGCAAGGGGAATCATGGTTACGAGAGTGTATTGAGAAAATTATATTCCATAAGGAAAACATTAATACTTACTCTTCAGCAAAAAATTCAGATCAATATCATTTTTCTCTAGAGTTTCTTTTCAAAAGATTGGGTATAAAATAGAAAACCTCTCATGGTAAGTCAAACATAAGGTAATGTTTGAGGATCATCCATCACCAATAACCCCATCATGATTCTGGCTCCAGGAGAAATTTCTGGCGATCTGGGATAATCATTTGTTTTATTAATGGGAGAGAATACAGTACCATACTTAGTTGATTTGAGAGCTGATCCATAGCTTCCTTCTCTACATTTAAGCTGCACAAATACATTTTCTTCAAAATTAAAGATGATAAATGGTAAAGCAATGTTGAGACAAAAGAAAAAGGGAAATTCATTCTTAGTATTAACATAAATATCTCACACCTCTTCAATGTCAATAATTTCCCCTTCATGTACTCCTAAGTACATCATATGAGATACTTGTTTAGAGGCTGTGATTTGTCCATTAGTTGAATATATAAAAGTCTCCAACTCCATAATATACATCAGTAAATTAGCCAAGTCATTATCTGGATTTTAATTAGAAGGTACCTTGAAGTAACCAATATCTGGTACTCGAATGCCATGCTGGATGAATTCCCATGCATCCCTAAGATCACGGGTCACACTTTCTCAATGAATAATGGCTGAAGGTCTAACATAATTCAATCATGGAATGGTTGATTTCAGTGAAGATTCAACATCTTATGAATGGTGAGTCTCTTTATGCATCCTTTCTTCTTCAGAAAGTTCAACGTATGGAATAAAAACCTCTGTTTTATGGCGGCAACTAGACTACCTTGGCATTGGATGTATTCTTTCCCTTTCCATGTTATTCCTAGTATACCTCCTTTAAAGACTTTTTGAGGGCTTTGAAAGATATGAAACTTTTGTATCATCTCTGGACATGGACTTCTTACCATGATTTCCACGTCCAACTGTCGTAGTAGCTTCCACATGATATATTATTTTTGTGAAAACCCCTTGAGGATATGATGATTCCCAATCTTTGGCATACCCATATATCAATGCGATCGATGCATTTGGTGTAGGTAATGTAATTTACAATTTGGATACATCTTAGGATGTTAGAATCCATAATTTTCTTTCTACCATTGGGTGATTCTCATTCCTAATAGACATGGGTAGAACATAATTTTATTGTTAATGAAGTCAAAATGATGAGAAAACCTATAAGGGACTTAAAAATCTCAAATAATTTCACCATCAATCGGGGTTGATAAAACGCCATCCCTGAATGCCATCATATATGATCTCAGCTCATAATTCATTTCTTTACCTTGATCAATAAATGTCTAAATTTCTGGGATAAAAAATTGAAAGTAAAAAAATTCTGTCGATACATTCAATGACATCAACACCACATATGGTCTAAAATTTAGAGGCTGAATAATGGATTTTTTTTGTAAAAATAGGGTGAATTGACCCTTTGGAACTCTGACTGAATTCAACACTATGTATGATGAAAAATGTGTTCCAATCTAGCCCTAGAGCATTTGGCATGGACTGAAAATTCAAAATGGTGCATTCCTATTGTATAAATGTAGAAGGAAATTGTAGTTTTTCGCCATTACATGGGTTGATAATCCAATATTCTTCCCTTATACCAATTTAGCTACAATGATGAATGTCTCTAATCTAACACCACCTACGGATTCATGAACTTGAAGTAAGTAAATGCTTAGCCACATTGCAAGGAGGGAAGATAAATGTACCTTGGAATATATATCAGGTTTTAATGTATATCCCCACACTTATAGTCACATCTTTCTAGTGCATGCCAATATGTACCTCAACTACCCCAGTTAACTGCAGAAGGACAAACATTGGGGAATCCATAGGTTGGACCTTTCTCTATTGTTGGTTCTAATAATGCTTCAATCCACACTCTGGCATAGATATCATTCCTGTCCATGGGAAAAATCATAACTGTCATGAATAATTCTTTGGTTAATAGTGGTCTTCTTGTAACATCACCCCATGTAGTATAATGTGGAATGAATTCATTATACATATCTCAAAGAATTGGAATTCTAGCTATTTGGTAAATATCCTAGAGACCAATACCAACTTCACCATTAATAAAATGGGAGGAATTTGATTGCGGACTCCATTGACTCAGTAATTTAGAGACAAAATTGTATTTTTAATCAAATGTTTTCCCCATCGAGAGATTTTTATAGATTTGAACGTTTGATAAATCATTCCTAAATTCTGAAAAATACTGACCTACCCAGAACACCCACATCCACTCGAGTTTAACACCTCCTCTAGAATGAAGATCTCCATCTTCCATCCAACCATTATATTGATATGTTTGAGAATCCCAAATAAGTGGAATCATAGAAATATTATCTTGGTTCTACAACGTGATAATTCATATTTTTAGTGAAACCACTATGATGAAGGATACAACCAATAAAGATCGTTCGATATTTTACTAGGTCCCCCCCTCACACTAATATTCATGCAGATACAGTTAGAGTAATTAAGAAACTAATTCATTTGAAATTACTTCTTAATAGAAGGAACATGGGCATCTTGCAAAAGCCCATGGCTGTACAGGGTTAAAAAGTTATTTTTGGATTGTTATGTTGGTACTTAAATAAACCCTTCCATAGCCCGGGAAGTGTACTCTCAACAATGTCCTAATAGTATGGTCTGAAGATCTTCGTCATTTCATTTGGACGAGGCTTAGATTTATCATTGTGGGTCATAAAATGAGTCATTGTTTCCTACAAATGAATTACCAAGCTTCAACTATTAGGATGGAATTTTAAGATAGAAAAATAAAAAAAATTCAAGGACAATGTTCGCGTAAGTCCTTCGATGAGATTCATTGCCTATGAATTTCGATGAGTTCTATCACGTAGGTCCCTCGACAAGGATTCTAGGCTAACTCTTTCGATGAAGTCATTTGTTGTAGATCTATCGCTTATATAATTTTAAGTTGAAAAAATTTCAAGGGAATTACGCAAGACCCTAATGCGAGAGTACAACCCGATTATGCCAGATGAATGCACTTCTCAATGAGTGCCGTAAATTATGAAAATCATAGGTATTGAAATCATGAAGGATGAGACAGATTTATAGGAAACCAATGGCCTGCATGTGCGGATTGCGCGTAAAATCTCAGTAGAATTCCAACATGAAGTAGCTTCCCAACAAACATACACTGTCAAACTTTTAACCCATAGTTGTTTTCCACAACATTATACCTCATGAATCAACCCTCTTTAGTTTTTCATCAAATCCAATCCTGAGGGGGGGATTTGGATGACACTACGTAAGAAAAAATTGACAATGAACAGAACCACATATATTTTAAATCCCAAAAAAGATCCAAAGAGTTGAAAGGAATTTCAAAATACTCTAAAAGAGCTTCGCGATAGATCTACGCAACAGAATTGATTCACAATGCTATGTGGAAGACCTACGTGGTCGGCCTACACGAAAGAGCTCTGTGCACGAATAATTTATGTGCCCCTACGCGGAGTACCTGGGTGGTGGAGCTGTGTGAAGGTCCTACGAGGGAAACATCTCTTTGTCCAGGCCCCATATGAGCCTATAAATAGAGTCATTGGGATCATCATTTTAGGTCTAAAATAAGTTGAAAGACTCTCTAAATCACCCATTGTGTAGCTATTTCTCCTAGATCGCTAAAATTGTCTCAGGTCCCTCTCTAAAAACATGAGAGATGAGATAATTAAAATGGGGTATGCTTGTTTTGAATGCCTTTTTACAGTTTTTACATACATTTGGATCTCTTATGTGAAACAAATTCTTTACTCATCCTCCACACCTGCACGACATACCTACACACCATATTTTTGCAGCATACCTGAGTGGTATACCTAACAAAAACATCAATGTAGGGTACCTACACGATATACTTGTGTGAGGTACCAACATAGCCAACTCAAGTACCCTCTTTAGAATAATCCATTCATGGAAGGGTATATCTTTCCTTGGTTACCTTATCTGAAAAGGAAAAAGTTGATGCTTCCACCAAAACCTCATGACTTATCAAACATTTGGAAATGAAAATCAGCATATCTTCTATTTGGGTATGAATATCCACTATTAGAGTTTTCCAACATTAGTTTCATGATGGTTTTTGGATTCATGGAATGATTGTGAGTTTTTATATCAATAGTCATAGGCAATTTTTTCCCTAGAATAATGATGTGAAGCTCCCAGTTTTATGAATTAGTGTTTGGGTTCTATACTCCCCATCTCACCTCTAGGACTAGGAACCTTAGGTTTCTTGAAGGGAAAGTAAGGTTCACCTTTGATTTTCCATGCAAGCATAGGGGAAGTCTCAATCCCCTACCATGGTCAATTTTTGGGACTCCATAAAGGTATAAAACCCTAAAATTAATCCCTTCCACCATACATTGGACCATTTTCCAATGTAAATAGAATATAGGGAAGGCTCATCTCCTCTCCCTCTTCCATAGTCACCTTGACCTTATCCTCCCTCACCACAATAGGTGCACCCACTTCCACTAGCAGAGGAGAATTTTTTGTGAAAGTACCTTTGCTGAATCTTTGACATTCTCTTGTTTCTCACATCAAGCATGAATCACGTAGGCTTAGATATTTATCATAATTAAAACATTTTCATGATTGAATGAACTTTCAGATCTCTGATTCCTGTTTAAAACAAGATACCTAGGAATCCTTTTTTGCCTGAGCTCACTGGATATCCTATTTAGGAATCCAACCCTAATCCCCTTAATCTTGGAATCCTCCTTAGGAATAACCCCAAAATTAAACCCCAGATCATCAAGGAATCTTTTTCATGAGGTAATCCCAAATTCATCTCTCTAAAAAAACCATATTCTCCTATGAGACTAATGGAACTATGTGGCATTTGATTCAAATCAACATGGGATAAATAAGAATCCTCGTTGAGGATCAAACCCAACACTTAAAATCAACCTTGTTTTTCTTGGTCCTTACTCACAACAGGGTCTAATCTTACTTGGAAACCCATATCTATTCCATGTTCTTTAGGATGCTTCAGTATATGTCCCATTGTAACATCATGTTACGTTTTCAGGTACATTTGATGTCTCTAAGTGCCTCTGTTTTGGAGTAGTGACTTGGGGGGTGCATTTGGGTGAAATTTTAAGCAAAAAGGCAATGGTTTGTGCACGGTTAGCACACGGTTTCAAAACCGTGCGATCAAACTGTGCCAACCTAGCAGCACTAGTCAGTGGGGTACGCACGATGTGCACACAGTTTGGGTAAACCATGCGAATATACTATGTGGATAGCAACCATGGAATGTGGGATCCAAATGGTGTGCACACGGTTTGACAAACCGTGCAGACAAACCGTGCGGTCACTTAAATTCATATCTTTAAATTGTGGATCTCGTCTATTTTGCTTTTAAGTACCTTATTTTTCCTCCTATGAAGCCCTAACTCGGGATTTGTCTTCTCATATGGTCAGAGAGGGTTCTCACATCATTCTAGAGGCGATCCATATGCTCCTCTTGGTGAATCAAAGTCAAATTCTTGACCAATTGGTACCAAAGTGAGGTTTCAAATCCAGCCTTAATGACAGTATGCATTTGAGTATTCTGTCGGGAATTAGGAGGTAGTTTTGATTAAGTGGCTGGCCAGCATTCACCACAATGAACCTTAAGTCACTAGGGGTGGTTGGAAAAATATGACTTTTGGATTAGTTCTAGTATTTTTCCTGTTTTGATTTGGATAGAGTGGAATCCAAATCTTGTTATCTCTTCTATTAAGAATAGTTTTCCTTGTTACTCTATTTGTGTGTTAATCATATGTTTTTTTACGTTGTCTAGAAACATGACTCTGAGAATACGTGAGAATAGGATTCAAAAAATGTTTTCTGCTGAATCTTAGAATGAAAGTATTGTTGTGGATCCATGTATGGTTGAGGTGATTGTTCATGCTATCCAAGCTCTATGACAGGCGCCACCTCTAGTTCCGGTTTAGGCTCCAGATATAGATTCTCATAGTGATATTCTCTGATGTTGTTCTCAAGAGTTCCTATGCCAGAAGCCACCAGTATTAAAAGGCTCCACTGATCCTCATCATTAAGAGGAATGGTTGAGTAAGATCGAACGTCTGTTTGGGTTTTTGGAGACACCTGATGTGATCAAGGTGAAGTGTGCCACTTTTGAATTGGAGAGACCAAGTAGGAGATTGTGGGACATGATGGTGAAGGATGTGAAACATGACGGTTTGGAGTGGAAAGACTTTAGGGTTATTTTCACTGATCCATACTATCCAGAATCTATGGTGTTGGCCAAGGCTGTGGAGTTTTTCAAACTTGAGTAGGCCAAAAAAAACCGTGACTGAGTACTCAAATCGCTTTGCTGAGTTGGAACAGTTTGCTCCTGAAATTTTATCTAATGAGAGGATGAAATCTCCACGATTTGAGTTGGGGCTTCGATCAGATATTCGTTCTCAGTTTTTCTTATTGAAGCTAGCCACTTATACCAATGTGCTGGATAGGGCGATGATGGTTGAGATGGATTTGGTAGGAATGTCAGGGTTGCAGGAAGTTCCTTTTCTTTCCAGTGGCAGTGTTGGTTCCTTTAAAGGATAAAGGAAGCGCTATGTTTCTCTTGGTGGTTCTCGGCAATTGAGTCATTCTAGTCCACCGGTAGCACCAGGAGGGGCTTCCTTGGCTTTTTATCAGTGTGGGAAGCACAGACATTTAAGAGGGTTTGCACTAAGGCACCCAATAATTGTAGCTCCTGTGGATGTTTAGGAAACCTAAAAAGATTCTTCCATCACTTATCTACTCCGTGTAGTGGAAAATGATCATCAGCACCTCCAAATACTGCGGGGAAATCAAATGATTCACGCACAAAAGGGTTCCAGCAACATGCATCAGGAACGAAGCTTCTTCACACAGTGGAAGAGTCGCCAGATGTAGCTAATACAGGTCCTACAACTGTGAGAGGTTACATTACTATAGCTTCGTATTTAGTGACATCACTTTTTGATACTGGTGCATCTCACTCTTTTATTTCAACCCGTCTTGTTAATCTGATTAATCTACCTTTTGGGGATTTTATCTTGTGCAATGGATATTACTACACCCCTTGGTGTAATGAGAGAGAAGAGTCTCCGTAGTCCTGCTTGTGTCTTCTCTCTATCATATGTTGTGAATGCTTGTAATTTCTTGGTTCTAGACGTTAAATATTTTAACATCATATTTGGTATGGATTGGCTCATTTTCCAATAAATCCTGGATTGATTTTTACCTTTGACGGGTCTACCTTACTACACCCAATGGTGTCTCTCCTGTTTTTCAAGGAGAATGGGATCCAAGGTCAAGTAGAGCCGGACCTTCTTATCCAGAGCTAGAGAAAATTATATTAGTGATTGCTTTTGATCTAGAGAGAGATTTATTGTGTGGTGATCTCCCTCCAATCATCGCTGAGTTTCTCGACTTGTTTCCTTCAGAATTCTCTAGTTTTTCACCAGTAAGAGAGGCAAATTTTACCATTGACTTAATGCCTGGTACTCAAGCAGTTTGTACACCCTCTTACCGAATGGATCCATCTAAAATAAAAGAACTGAAGACTCAATTAGATGATCTTCATGAGAAAGGTTTTATATTCCCGAGTGTCTCACCTTGGGTAGCACCAGTTCTCATCGCCAAGAAGGATGATGGTTCTCTTCGCTTATGTGTTGATTATCAAAAGCTCAATCGAGTTACAATAAAGAAAAAATATCCTTTGCCACAAACTGATGATTTGTTTGATCAATTGAAAGGAGAAAGGTGGTTTTCAAAATTATATCTTTGATCTGGTTACCATTAGTTGAGGATAAAAGAATCTAAAATTCCTAAGACCGCTTTTCAGAGTAGGTATGGCCATTATGAGAACCTTGTTATTCCCTTCGGCCTAACAAATGCTCATGAAGTTTTCATGGCGTTGATGAACAATGTTTTCCATGAGTATCTTGATACTTTTTTGGTTGTCTTTGGGGATTACATTCTTGTCTACACTAAGTCTGACGAGGATCATGTGAATCATCTGAGAACAGTTCTGAGTCTTCTAAGGAATCACCATCTTTATACCAATCTTTCAAAGTGAGACTTCTGGATTCATGAAGTAAAATTATTGGGACATGTCGTGTCATAACAAGGAATATCAGTTGATCCTGAAAAGGTTAAGGTTGTTATGACTTGCAAACAAACATGAAATGTTTTTGAGATTTAGAGCTTCTTGGTCATAGCGGGATTTTATCGTCCTTTTGTTAAAGACATCCCAAAGTTAGCTTCTCCAATGACTGCTCTGACTTGAAAGGGAGTGATGATTTTCTGGAATGATAAATTTCATAGTTATTTTGTTGAGATAAAGAGTCTTTTGACTACTATGCCAGTGTTAACTCTTCCTGAGCCTGGGATAGGTTATGTGGCCTTGTGTGATGCATTGGGCTTAGGTTTGGGATGTGTCCTTATGCAAGGCCATCATGTTGTTGCCTATGGGTCTCGTCAACTTAAGCCTCATGAGAAGAACTATCCTACCCAAGACCTTGAACATGCAGCTGCAATGCACACACTTACGTGTTGGAGACATTAACTTTATGGAGAATGATTTAATGTGTATTCAGACAACAAGATCTTGAGTTATATCTTCTCTCAAAAATATTTGAATCTCCACCAAATGCGTTTGTTGGAGTACCTTCAATATTTCGACTTTGAAATCTTGTATACCCAAGAAAATGGAATGTCATTGCGGATGCGTTAAGCAGGAAACATACAACTCTAGAAGTGAAAGAATCTTCAGAAGAGTGGATTTTGATGGTTCTTTTTGCTCAGATGCATATTGGAATTCAGTGGAAGGGGAATGATGTTTCTTTAGCCAGTTTTCAGTTGACTTATTCTCTCCTAGAATTGATTCTATAGGAGAAACAACTGGATGATGAATTCCATAGAATTAGGGACTCTCTTTAGGGTGGGGAGATAGACACCCTATGGTCGTTATCCAAAGAGGGTGTTCTTTGTTACCAGAACTGTTATGTTGTGCCGTTAGCCGCAAGGAAGGATGTGTTAGGGGTTTTCCATAACTCTCAGTAAGCGGTACACCCAGAAACCATGAATATGTTCTATGATATGAATGGATAGTTCTGGTGGCCATGTATGAGACAAGACATTGCTGAGTTCGTATCTCGTTGCTATACATGCCAACAAGTGAATGCCGAGCACCAGAAACCTTCGGGTTTGATACAACCACATCCAGCCCCAACATGGAAGTGGGATGAAATATCTATGGACTTTGTGGTTGGGTTACCTCAAACCCAGAGGAAAAATAATGTGATATGGGTTGTGATCGACCGACTAAACAAGTCGTCTCACTTTATACCTATTCGAGATACAACCTAAGTTGAGGGGTTGGGAAATATCTATGTGAATGAAGTTGTTCATTTGCATGGAGTTCCTTATGTTATAGTCTCTGATATGGATCCTCGGTTTACTTCTCTCTTTTGGAGAGTCCTTCAGGAGGCACTCAGATCTCAGGTCCATTTGATCATGACCTACCATCCACATTCAAATGTCATGATAGAGAGAACTATTCAGATCCTTGAAGACTTGCTCCGTGCTTCTGTTCACGACTTTGGTGGGTCTTGGGATGATCATTTGGGGCTAGTTGCGTTTTGTTATAACAACAGTTTTCAGTATGCGATCAAGATGGCTCCTTTTGAGGCTTGGCTATCCTTGTAAATCTCCATTGTGTTGGTCGAAAATTGGTTAATGATCCTTAGTGGGACCGAGTTTGATCAAAGAGACGACAGCTAAGATCCTGTTGATTCATCAAAGAATGTTGACAGCTCAGAGTCGGTACAAGTCTTTTGCAGATCGTCTCCGTAAACCTTTAGAGTTATCAGTTGGTGACCAGGTGTTCTTGAAAGTTTCACCCCGACTAGGTCATTAATGGCTTGGGAGGCAAGGGAAGATTGCTCTTCATTTTGATAGACGTTTTAAGGTTGTTGGTCTTGTGGGTAAAGTTGCTTACTGTCTAGATCTACCACCACAGTGGACGTCAATACATAACATGTTCCAAGTATCACAACTGCAGAAGTACCTCTCCAATCCGTCTCATGTTGTGTGCTGGAGTGATCTTGAAAATGAACCAGATTTATCTGTTTCTAAATGAACAGTCAGGGTTGTCGATTCTGAGAACAAGGTACTTCTTGGTTGAACGATACCCTTGGTCTGTATACTTTGGAAACATGGTTCAGATTCTCATGAGACGTGGGAATGGGAGGCATTAATGGTAGATTAGTGGCCTCATCTTTTTGACGTAGAGTTTTCTTCATTGGATATCTGGGGGCAGAAAGATCTTTTGGTGGGGAGGTTGTAACATCCCATTACATTTTCAGGTACTTTTTATGTCTCTATGTTCCTCTGTTTTGGAGTAATGACTTGGGGGTGCGTTTTGGTGAAATTTTAATCAAAACAAAAATTCAATGGCTTGTCCATGGTTAGCACACGGTTTGATAAACCATGCAATCAAATCATGCCAACCTAGCAGCACAGGACTGTGGGGTACACACAGTTTGCGCATGGTTTGGGTAAACCATGTGGCTAAACTATGTTCACCAGCAACCCTGGATAGTGGGATCCACACTTTGTTCACACGGTTTGACAAACTGTGCGGACAAACCGTGTAGTCACTTAAATTCAGATCCTTAAATTGTGGATCTCAACCGTTTTTCCTCTAAGTACCTTATTTTTGCTCCTATGTGGCCCTAACTCGGGATTTATCTTCTCCTAAGGTTAGATAGGGTTCTCCCATCATTCTTAAGGCGATCCCTCAACTCCTCTTGGTTAATAGAAGCCAAATTCTTGAGGTATGTGATCGTTCTTCAACGTTATTGATCGGTTTCTTAGATCTACTTAGA
The DNA here is from genome assembly GCA_963277665.1 of Viscum album. NCBI lineage: Eukaryota > Viridiplantae > Streptophyta > Magnoliopsida > Santalales > Viscaceae > Viscum > Viscum album. Next base: position 330,881,670 of record OY728158.1, read on the forward strand.
TCTATTTCTCCTCTTCTCTCGGTTTCATAAATATACGCCGGTTATTGGTATATCTATGTGTATGGTACCTTTTCATGATGAGTTTTGGTCTTGATCATTCTATGAGAGGAGATCTAAGCTGGGTTCTTGAAGAAGCAACCTGGTTTTCTTGAGCGTTCTCTACTGTTGTGGTCTTGGTCAAAACCTTCAACGAAGGTGGTTCCGTCCCGTCTTTCCAAATTGATTATCATTGTATTTTCTTGATTTATTTCAATTATTTATTTAAATTCAATTTCTCAAGATTCTTTCAATTAATTGATAAAAACTCGATTCCATTGAATTCAGATATATGAAATGGTTTTGGCTTAGAAATATGGGAAAACCTCAATTCCATTGAATTGGGTGTGTTTATGGAAATTGCCCGATTTAAATTGTTGGATTTAAAATTTGGATTTGATGAAAATTTTTTAAATTAAACTTTTGGATTTAATAGTAAAAATTAATTGTGTAATGATTTAATTGGTTTTGAATGGGTTTCAAACTTATGAAAATGGATTAGATTGAATTGATAGAAACCCATTGGTTTTATCTTGTGAAAAGGGCATGTTTTGAATTAAACCTGTTTTGGTATTAAATGGAATGAAATTGGCACTTTTGAAATGGAAGAATGGGATTGATCATATTTTAATCATTCTTAAAATATTTCTCCCATCATTTAAGAGTGCACGCAATCCTTAGGTAGTTAGTGAGTTATTTGGATACACTCTATGGTACGACAACGTTCTAAAACAAACATGCAGCGGGTCACATCTCCGACTGGTTGGTGATGAGTCTCCTTTTTCCATTGTCATAGGGATGTGTGTACACACATTTTCCTGCGTTCACATAGAGAGTGTGGAATCCTATAACTGGTTAATACTATCATGCCTTTTGGCAGATGACCATGTTGCTCGCATGTTTATTTATATATGAGACATAGATGTATTCCAATGCTTTTGAACTGCATACATTCCTGATGAATTTACATAAACTTTTTTATGTAAAGGTTTTTATTTAAGCCATTATTTTGGAAATATTCCATTATTGTAATGCCTTTTCTTAGAAATATTTATTTCCATCATTTTAAAATGTGTATCATGTTTTGTTAAAAATTAGATTTTGGATTGCCAAACCTGTTTATTTTAAAATGGAAATCTTTTCTGTGGATAATATATATTTGGCATCTATTATGGAATCATTGGTGATATCCTACTAGGCATATCCTCACACCCTACTTTTTTCGTCGGGTGTTTTTAGACTTCCTTCTTCCAGGATCGAGCAAATGGAAAGGACCTCTTGGAGGTGGATCCATTTGTTGATATCTGGACTTGGTGAGTTGTGTCCATTGGGACCTTGGGAATATTTTCCCTTTTTGTACTTAGGTTGTAGTACATTGGCTTTTTGTTCCTTTTTGTATTCTGGTACATTACTCCAAGTGGAGTTTCTTTTGTTATGCATACTGTTTTGTTTGACTCTTTCTTCCGCATTCTTGTGGCAAAATCGTTCCCACTTGTATGTTGTACGATGCCAAGTGCTAGTCGCCAACCCGTGGGGATCAGGAACGCCCTTCGAGATTTGTCAGGGCCGGCTCAGTTATCAGGTTACTAGGGTACCCGGGCTGGTTCGTGTCACCCACACTATGTTCTGAGATAGCATCTTCTTCTCAGATGTTCATATAATATGGTTTGGTGCTTATCACATGACCTTAAAAGGTATGATGTTTCCAAATCAGTGGAATCGAACTATTAGGGTTCTGATTCCTTTTACATGAAAATTTAGGAATCCAATTTCAGGGGCACGATCCTAAGATCAAACCAAACCATTGTCTCCCTGGATGTCAATATATTATAGTGTTCTATACATAGAGGATTAAAAACCAGTACCATCATAATGATTATTAAAAGAATCATGAAATAGTATATTAGAGGATAGCATTGATGGAGAACATAGATTTAATAAGAATATCATGATTGATAAAGAAACAAGGATACATACACAAGATAATAAATTTTATACATGTTAATAAATCATTGCAAATTCATAGGAAAACATGTTCCATAATTGGTGAATTTATACAGATTCATTAAAATATCTTAAATTTATAAAGAGAGTCATAGAGTAGACATTAATTCCCCTAAAAAGGGTGTGATGAGTTTGACCTCCTGTCCTATAGACCAATGTACATTCTTAGGTATCGTGAAGTTTTAACTTTACAAACGCCTACCTATGGGAAGTAGGTACATTTTAGATGAAGAACTGTTGGATGTTTCAAGTTCCATAAATAAATCCAATGGAAACCGCCTAGAATAAATTATTTCTAAAACTAGAATACATGTTTCAAAGAACTATGAAACAATCATATATAACTATAGATTGGTTCAAACTATGGTTACATGTAATTTTATATTTTTAATGTTGGATACAACGGTGCTAAGAATAAAATCACAGTTTAAACATCATGTTTTATCCATTAACATGGATTGATTACATCCATTTTATTAAAATTGTTGATAATGTAAATGGTTCCAAAATATTCTCCCCCAAGATTCTTGTATTACCAATTTACAAATTGTAATGGATCCCATGATTCAACATTGAATTGTTTGTGTTCAGAAATTTTTATAGTATTACCAATGTATCCCGGTCATACATTATAGTTTATTTATCATCCTCACATATTCACCAATTTGGTTTGACATCATCATAATCCTTTTTAGGATATATTTTATGTTTAAACATAGATCTACACTAGATTCGATCGACATGTTTGACCAAATTTAAACTGAAAATGAAAATATTCTAATGGGGGTGATTGATGGCACTATTCAATCATTTTCTATATTTGAAAAAATTTATATTCGTGGTATCCGTTTTTTATTATTTTCACGAATAAGTAAATTTCTGAAGAAGATTTCCTTGAAAGAGTTCATTAATGTCTATCCCAAGCATTTTATTAACATTCATGGTTAATGGATCGACTATGGACTCACTATCAATCCCACCATGGATGGTCCACCTTATATTAATTTAAAAAATACTATAATTCCTCCAACAAACAATCATATTTTCATTCATGTGTTCCCCTATCATTATCTATTATAGAATATTCCAAAAACAACATCTCTCAAGAGGTCAGTATAAAGATTCTTTAAATGATTTGTTTTCCAATTTGTGTTTTTTGTTGGAAATATCACATTTTTATCTCTCATATAGTCTTCTAAAAACAAGGGGTGCAATTAATTCTCATGAAAGGTTTGCCTAATATCTTCCAATGGTAGGAAGAATATTCCTTGTAATAAACTTACCAACTAAACCTTCATTAATTGTTCTATTTGGAATTTTTTAAAAAATCATATATCAAAAGATAGACATTTATATTCAACGTGTGACAAATTTTGTTTGTTCTTACTATAGATTTATGACATTAATACTTTTTTATTTACAAATAATTTTTTAATGTAATCTCAATTTAATTACCTCATGTACAATTTTTCACATAACCACATACCCTTGTCAAACACCATTACTTATGTATTTATAGCCTAAAATATTATTATGAAAATTAAGAAATAATAAAAACTGTAATTGATAAATCACAACATCCTAAGCTAAATCATATGACCTAATTTTAATATGTAAAATTTTCAATGAAAAATTTTAAAATCATATTTGAATTAAATAAACCAAGATATTTAACATAGTTTGAATTAATTACAAATAAAAATTTCAATGTGGAATCATAAGAACGTTTTTAAATGAATGGAAAATCAACATAATAACCTTTTATCTATTTAATACTAAAAGATGAAAAATTCTATTCCTGTTATAAGTAAATTGAATTTAAAATATAAAAATATTGAAAACAACCTAATATAAAAAACACAAATAATTACATAAAAACTCAAAAGATATTCATAAAAATAGATGTGGGAGGATATAATAAAACACACAATGTCTAAAATTATTTTATCCTTATCATATAAACTAAATATTTTTTTCTTTAATTTGGGTTATTTTTATTTTTTCATTTTTTCCTATGATTTTCCACTATTTGGTTGATAATATTATAATTGAAAATTTCATAAATAAAGGTATCCTTATTTATTATTTTAATGTTGATGATATTTCTCATAAATATACATATTCATTATAATGATTTCAAATAATGTAATTTTCTATGATTTTTAATGTAATATTTAACAATATTTGATATTCTTTTAAAAGGATTAATAAAAATAATTCTGACAATGATTTTTGAACATTTTATTTATGATTATTTACATAAATTGTTAATGGAATTAATATTTTATTATTTACTAAATGAATATTTTTCCACCTCCATGATCATTATTTGGCTGGAATGATCCTTTTCATGGATACTTAGTTATTGTAAATATAAATATTTTTTTCAATATTCAAAATTTTTTATAAATAAACCAATGGAAACAAGTTCTTTTCAAATTTTTTTAATAATATTAATATTTCTTAATGTTACTTTTTATCTTTGTAAACATCCATTTATTTTTCGTATTCTTCACTGGAGATATTTTCTTATGATTAAATCAACTTACATTCCCTTAATGGATTACGATGATGATGTTTGTATAATGTTTTTATAAAACACAACTTGTTCCATGAGTTAATTAATCCATGATTAAATAATTATTTCTTTATGATACCATACACTTTCGTTTTGTAGATGGATTATAATTATGTAAAGATGAAATATTTATGATAGCCATTTAATTTTCAGGTGTTATGATATAATGAAATGATGAATGTTTTTAGGTTATTATGAGACAATTCTGTTGGGTTTTCATTATGAATTGTGTGGGTTAGGAATTCTATATAATTCTAATTAATTAAGAGAAGAATGTTATCTCATAAAAAATATTAAATTGAATATAGAGTAAACCATTTTTAGTAAAGGACTCTCTCACGATGATTGCCTTAAAAGTTTTCCTTGGCTATGAAAATAATGGGTATAGGGAGTTGAACGAAGAAACTATGGGACTCTGGCCACAATTATTGTCATGGTAGTGATATATATGAATGGAAATAATTTTCTATGACTATACTTATTTCAAAATCTTATTTCTTATATTTATGATATTTTCTAAGGGAAAAATAATGACTGTGATGATATTATATACATATAAATTGTGTTTTTTTAATACAAATATTTATGGAATGGCTCTTTGTTAATTACTTTTGACTAGTTTGGTATGCCGTTCAAATATTATTAATAATCTATAATACACATATTATTATCTTATAAATACATATGATCATCGATTGATGGATCCAATGATTATTTTTAATATTCGTATAAACTCACCCATTATTATATTCTTACTTCCCTAGGTTATAAAGAATTATATTTATATAAAATATGACTAAAACATTACCATGGGTATATTATTTTATATTAGATGTTATAGCATTATTATTAAATAATAAAATTATTCTAAAAAAGAAAAAAATACCCAAATGATAATAAAGTCAATTGTTTTTTCATAATAGGGTTTTATAAACTCTCTCAAAAAAACAAAATCTAAAATGTATTGGGAATGTATGTGACTCAATGTTGATAAAAGATATTGTAATTATGAATGGTAAAATATTGTTTTCCTTAGTTGTTAATGATTTATTTTATCATGTGATATGGGTTTCTGGGTTTTAGTCTATCTTAATTATGTTCTTATTTAGAATTCATAGTTCATGTTAAATGACTATCAAGGAGGAATGTGATATTCTTTATAGGTTTAATATGATATTAATACACAAGTGTACTTTTTTATAATATGTATATCATTCCGAAAATTTATTATTTCTATGTCAAAAGAATGAACTATGGACCTCATATTTTTCCTTGTCTTTTACGGGTGGTAAGATTCCTATTTGATAGGAATATTAATTTAGAATGTGATATTTGAGGTTTTGATCAGGTGTTTTAATAACCCATACCTTCTATGGTAGTTGTCGTGATTTTTAATACTTAGGATTCTGAGATGTATCTCACACAGTAGGTTTTTAGACCATTTCCTTTTCCATGCATTTAATGTTTTGTTTTAATCCTGAGTACTAGATTATCATGAGAGGTATCTGGTGTAATATCTAGAACAATACTAGTTCCATTATTTTCTTTCTCGTACATTGATGTATGTTGAAGGAGTTTTTGAATTTAATAATCTCTTATGGGAATGATGGTGGTCACCATTCCCTAGAAAATAGATTGGTGTAGGGTGTTTCAGTTGTATAGGATCGATGACCGAGGAATGAAAATCCAATGTTGGTCATTTATGGGGTTTATGAATTTTTGGTGTATAGTGACCGAAATATTTCGAGAATATATATTAAATCTTAATATATTAATATCCATTAGATAATATTAGAACCTATAACATTACCTTATTGGTTCAGTGTCATTGGAAACTAGATATAAAATCTTCTTATCTCATTAAATAACATAAAAATAAACCCAAATTATCTTCCCACATAATAGATTCTTATAAATATTTTAATTTAATCTATTCATCACAAAATTTTTTAGGATGAATTAGAATGTGTGATATCATATTCTCAGTATGGTAAAACAAGGGAGATATAAATGATCACTTAAGTATAACATGAGAATATGGGTATCTGAACATGATAATAACATTTGAAAAACATACCTAGAATATTATAGATCTTAATACCGAATCATGGTATAAATCCCATTATTTAATAAGACATTAATCCTAATGTAATTAGAGAATATGAGCTTTAAGTGAATAACATCAACATAATACAATTTTTTTTGGTATAAAGATAAGAGTAGAATTTTTTTACATAGTAAATAATTACTTCCAAGACAATAATACTTTATTGGGATAAATTGTCATTCTATATTATACTTGGTAATGTTTTACTCCTATGACTTTTTTAGTGGATATTGTCTCTTACTAAACTAGGATTTCTCCCCCCTTACAGTACTTTTTATTTTCTGATATATCCATATCTACTGAATTCATCATAGTTATATTTAATTATGGGAAAACCTATCACAAACGAAAAATCATACATATTATCAACCTAAAATCATAAATAAATCATAATAAATCATTAATAATATATGTAAAACAAATTTCATAAACATTTCCACATTTCATCATTGTATAACATAAGAAAAATAAAATTATTTTACGAATATATAATCATAATAATTATAAAAAATCATCAAATGTAATCAGTATGGTATCATTGAATCATATATCATATAATTAAAAATAAATATAAAATGATTTTATTCTAGTTGAATAATTACAATAAAATATTACATTGAATATTTATCAAGGAAAATATCATTTTCATTATCAAATTACTTATTTAAAATCAATAAATTATAAAAATATTATTGAAAACAATTCATAAAATAAATACATGTAAACATATAATTGATGCTTCTAATAATATATAGATCATGTATGTTGAAATTTATATTATTCTCATGCACTTTATAACAAAGATTCATTTCAAATTTTTGATAAAAAGTAAAAAGTAAATATTTTGGAAAATGAAAAAAAATCATTTGAATTTTTTTATATAATGTAAAACAAGAATATATAATTCCATTAAAAAATAATACATAATTAGTAAAAACCTTATTTAAAACATTTTATAAAAAATGGATATGGAAGAAAATGTATTTTTTGCTAAACAGAGATAAAAATTTAGTTTTCCATAAAAAAACTTTTGAAATCATGAGTACATAAAAAGATAAAAATGAATGTAAATAATGTTATCTGTAAATATAAATATAGTATAAGAAAATTAATGATAATTTTTAGAGTTATATCATGAAATTTTATCATCAGAAACATAATCATAAATAATCCCCATGCACAAGGTTATTGGAACATAAAACCCATAGTGCACATTAGACATGATTTGAATGTGGTCTACCCTCATGTATAATATATATATATTTGTTACACATAGATAATATAATAGTTTAACAACACAAAATATCATATATGATAACATATTTATATTTTAACATATATTTATCAATATTTCCTTATTAAAAATATCATTCTTGGTGTTTTTATTTCATTTAACATCTATCTTTAAATTTAGTAGTTATGGTAATTATAAATCTATATTTGTTAAAACATACATAAAATGTTAATAATTATATAAATATCATATATATTTATTATATATATATAGATTCATTCATAAATTATTGAGATATAATAATGAATTAAACAATACAAGGAGTTAGTAGGCCATATGTATACAAGAACATTGTTTTGAATTTTCAAAATATTGAATGAAAGAAATTTAAATTTAAATTCAAGTTTAATGAATAATTAATATATCATATATATTTATAAAAATTACTTATAACCATCCATGTAAAGTATAAATGAAAAACAAATCACATCTTTTTAGTGATGCAGTAGTCCTCACGTACATAAAAGCGATGTTATAAAATTCAAATGGATGGGACGAGAATAAGTATGATATGATAATATAAATACAGATGAGTAATTATGTTTTAAATATAATATATATTCATTAAACCTATCCCAATAACCTACATTAATTATGGTGGAGGAAAATGAATTGTATTGCTATGTGGAGGTGGTAGTCCACACCAATGCCCATGCGATACATTCACTTACCATTTGATCAAAAAAGGATTAAAAATGGATGTTTCATAATAATAATAAAATTTATTTATAATGGGGATAATGAATTTATTATTTTAAGATTAATGAATCATATTTAGATTAGTGATAAAAATAAATATATTAAATGTGGTCGGGTAAGAATATTTCCTTATCTTTGGTAGGAATCATATTGATCCCTTCTTATAACACCATGGAATTATAGTTTTAGAAGAAAAGAACTTATATTTGTTTTAAAATTAATTTTATAAGATATTTGAGTAGGGATTGGATAATATAGATTGCTAATTTTGGTTCTTGTTGAAGATATACGGTGTTTCCTTTTATAAAGATTTGAAAGGATAAACTAGGAATTACTTAAAAGAGTTAAATATGTGTAATGTCATTCAGATGTTAAATGATTACAAATAGTTTTAAATTTAATGAAAAATGTGATATGGTTGAAATATCACCATTAAATGAAATTAATATTTTTTTGTGTTATTTTAGCCATTATCATTGGGTCTATCCCATTGAATAACTGATTCTATTATTAATTGCAGTAAAAACATTAACAAATATAATGTGTTATAATAGTACATATAAGATAAAAATTGGATTATAAATGAACAAGGGATACCAATTTAGTCCATGTATCATAAATAATTTCCTAAATCTAGATTATTATGATTTAAAATGTTCATAAATAATTCATTAACATAAAATATCATTAATTTCTTTTTTGAAACAATTTATGTAATTTGAAATTTTATTCATAAAAAAGTATCTTAATTAGAATACAAACCATTAAAACATCCATAATATCATATATTGAACTATAAAAGTCATGGAATAGTATAACCAACCAATAAATATTATATTACATATTTTAAAATTATTTATGTGATTTTGTTATTTATTAAACAAGAACTAGTCTATCATTTAGTATGAAGTTAAGTAAATTATTTATTTACATAAAATTTAAAAAAATATCCTGATAAAAAACATAATTCATATTTTAAATAAGAATTAATAATAAAATATAATATCTTTTCATCCATATAAATATTTATTATTTGTAGACTTTTGAATGTGTTTAGAGTAGTTATGTCGATATATTATGTTGATATGCATTACCTGTTATAATTTGGATAAATTATTTCTAAATTTATTCAAATTAGTTAAAATTTATTATCTTATGAATCACGAGATAAAAAAAATATAACTCTTTAATAATATTCCATGAATGTTCAAAATAAGACTGTTAAATCATCTTAATAAATAAATACATAGTAGTATATTATGAATTTAAAATATTGTTTAAAATAATTTTATGTTGTATGTCAACGTATATAATTATTAAACATCAAGATTATAATTTATATGAAAAACAATTTCTGATATAGTTTCATAATTATGTGTTCCATGATAGCTAATTTCTTGTTTTCAGGTAATGAATAGAACAATATATTTAATATTTTTGACATTACTAAAATTTAAATTTTATTTCATGTTATATAACAAATTTATTTGTATCATCGTGAACAAGGTTCCACAAACTGGTGCCCTGAGTTTGTCAGTCACATGACATAAAGCATGCCTCCTTGTATGTGAGATGCTGGTGACTAGTTGTGAGAGTCTATTATCGATCATGGAGATATTATACCCACCTTTAAAGAGTATTACACCAATTTCAATAAATAAACAATAACTATATGATATAACCATAGTCATAACTATAAGAGTATCATAAGATAACCAACATAGAAAATTAAAAATCAATGCATAAAATTAGATATACCACACCAATTTACACATCAAGTGTCAATATAAAAAAAATACAAGTATTATCATTCAAAACAACCAAGTGAATCCCAAACCACATATTGACCACTCCATCAATTCACTTTTCTAAATAAGTTATCTAATACAGGGAATTTTCCCTTATCCATATCTAAAAACATGAATTATATTAGAGTACTAATCTGGCCACCCATGTACAGTGTGAGTATAACTCAGAAGGCCACCACTAATGGTGTATTAAAAACATATATTTAGTAATATTGTATATTTTTGTATACAGGAATAATTACAATGCATAAGTAAATAATTATCTCATTATCAATCATCCATTATATTACCACATAAACCCAAGGTTATTGAAGAAACCTAATTTGGCCCTTTCTTGATTCAAAAATATCCCCAAGGGATATCATATATCAGGATTCTATTTTTACAAATCATTGTATAAGATCATATCTCTAAATTCCAATGATAACATGTTTATGTCACTTAAAATCTAATAATACAATTTTCAACATTCTAAAACATAATTAATATCGAAATTCTATTTTTACCAATCATATTCTCAATTTTTATGTTAGAATTCCATTCATAATATTATTAAACTCCAATCATTGATGAATAATATTGTTACCATTTATAATCTCAATTCATATATCATTATTCTATTTTTATCTTTCATCAACACAATATATATATGAATGGCATTTTTACCATTCAAAATCTCAATTTATATCTTAGAATAATAGTGATACATTTCTTCAACTAAATTCATATATCAAAATTCAATTGTTAGAATTCCTCATCTCATTACAATATCACAATACCACAATATAACAATATCCCATTTACCATAACAATGCACTAAAAAATTATGTAATTAGTTAATATAATGTTACAATTTCATATTTAAATATACCCATTAATTAAAATAACGATTAATTAATCACATAAAATAGAAAAATTATTTCAAAATAATACTTAAAAAATATTCATTTTCCATTAAATAATTAAATAATTAATTAATTAATTAATCTAATCAAATCAGTTTCATAGCCAAAAAAATTCGTTAATTAATTTCAAAATTAATTAATCCAATTAAACATTATCAATATCTCTATAATTAATTCTACAATTAATAATACCAATTTATTCTACTTAATATCCCCAATTTTACAATCCATTAATATATTAATTCATGAAACTAATTAATTCAATTAATGATACCTAATATTTAATCATCCCATATCAGTTTTACAATTAAATAAATTTATTTTAAATCAACCTTCTGGTACTTAAATAACATACCACCTGACTCAAGATTATCGAAGAATTATTTCCAATTGATAATCCCTGGTTAGAAAAAACATTAATCAATAAAATAGCAAAGAAGAAGACCAATATTCAAATACTATCTCCATGATCAAATAAGTAAATATATAACAAACCTATATCTATATCTATAACAAATAATGGGTAAACATCGCTCTCTTATCTTGGAAAAGAGTGGGATATATATATATATATAATCGTGAAAAAATAACATACATTGGGGAGGTGAAGATCATCATTAAAAGAATTAATTCATAATGAATGGTGGTTGGGAGAATTATAAAATCATCCACAAGTCCCTATAAAATTTTGTGAACCCAATATGTCTGAGTTAGGGTCAATTTTTCGTTAATATGCATGTTCAAGTATTTTTAAAAATAATTTTATGGTTAATTTATATCCAGCATATAGTTTTTTGGGAAAGGGCGCATAGATTTAAAAACCATTCAACTTAACCATGTACCTCATCTATTGGGGATCACTATTTAAAAAACCATGTGCCAGCTGTGCAAGTAACCTTCATTTGGGTTCACCCAGTTTGATAGGTAGGGGCACATAGTTTGGGAGTATCATGTTCCAATCATGTACTTTCCCTCATATTTCCAAAATTTCAAAATTTCACCCAAATCCACCACAATGAAAAACACATCCAAAGTATGAACAATCAAGGTAAAATAATAACTGTAATTAAGATTCATTTATCTATATAAATGTTTGGGATCATACAATATACCCACCTTATAATAGCTTATCCTTGATATATACTCCCATGTATATGTATGATTTCCATGTATAAAAGATCAGGGCACTGAAACCTCTTACCTGCTTCTCTCACCGTCATTTCCTCTTGAAGACGACCATATTGACACAAAACACAATATATTGGCATGGTATATACCCACAACAATTTCTATCTTAGATAAAAAACACATATCTTATTATCCTTAATGGATGCATCTATCTCAAGCTCAACATCCCACAAATGAATCACATGATAATGGTCGGGGTTATACCTCCAAATTGTTGACTTGTGAAAAACATCATGCATAGAACTGTAAATTTATGGAAGAGCCTATTATTACACCACCTTCTTGTTTATCTCCACAACCTTGAATGTTCCAACAGTCTATGGTGCCACCATTCCCACTATCCTTACTAGTGGTCACCCAAACATTGTGACGACCAAAAGAATACATGATCTCTCTCTATAAACACAAGGGGTCATCAAATTCAAGTGGCATATTATTATTTTTCTACATTGAGGAATATTAATGTGATTCTGAATCAACTAAACTATCTATGACATCTCATGTGTGGGACTCGATCCCAATCACTCTTACTCACCTTCCTCTATCCATTATAGAGTTGATCCTCATGGCCTACAATAAAGATCCTCACATGGTTACATCAGTATTATAGCCAAATTAATATTGTAATAGGTGAACTCCCACACATCTAGGTGCTTCTCTAAAAACCCTATGATGTCTATATCTATTGGTCACGGCATATATTCAACAACCATTATAGTACTAACCGTATTACCATATGTGTGTAGGTGGAAATACATAATTAATGAACGCTTTGTTCCATGAACCTTCTGAATGACCTTCTTGATGTGGAAACTAAAGATTGAGTCATAGTCTAAAACAATTCGCCCCCGCACCCCATCTAGATGGACTATCACACAAAAAAATAAATCATCCAACTTATCGAATAGAAAAGTCTCTTGTATAGGCCATAAATGCTCTTCCTTTTTCCAAAATTCCATAAACACCTAATAATCATCATTACTCTATAGCTTCCTTGAGAGACCCACCAAAATGGCCACAGTTACATCATTCTGTTTCCATTTGATAATGGGTAATGAATGGGGAAAACCACTTGGGCATTGATGCTCGACCTTCAACTGTTCTAATAATTAACATCGTGTCACGAACCGTGCTAAATACTTTTTCATGGCCATCCAACAAAACATTCTGCATAGGTCACGATACATTTTGGTCATACCTGGATGCTCCACAAAAAAATTTAGGTATAAAATTCAAATATAATCACCTCCCACATAGTTGTAGGCACAACAACTGGATTACTTGAATTGATTATCTTAATTTTATTTGGACTCTAATTGGAAGGTGATTCCCCAGCTTCAAGGCTCTCCCTCAAGTTCAAACATTCAATATTCTTATAATTTTTATCCATGATATGTTATAGTCTTATAATATTTATATTAGAGTCATATTCTCCTGGATTTTCAAAATCACAACAAGTGTCTCATCCATCACGTCACCATATTCCACTCATCAGTAAACTCTTGAAATTCTCTAATTTTAGTTTTAATTCTTAAATAATTAGCCACACAGTTTACCTTTCCAAGAATGTATTCTAGATCAAAATAAAATATAGAAATATACTATACCCACCTCTATTTTTCTAGGTTCAAATATTACCATGAAATGATATAATTCAATCTATTTTGATCCATATAGGCAGAAAAATATTCACATAATAGAAAATTAATCCAAAAATTGAACCAAGATCTACTACAACTAACTCAAATTAAATAAAATTATAATTACTCTAATGTGGCCTCAACATTCGATACCCATACCCCAAAACACTACCCATGCATCCAAACAACTTTAATCCCTATCAAAGTTGAATCATGAAACACTATGTACTCCTTACTCAGATTGGTTAGAATCAAGATTGGTGCCATTGTGGAAGGCTTTTTCAGATCCTATAATGAATTATCACATTGTTTAGAGTATTCAAGCATTATATCCTTCTTGGTTAAGAAAAAAAAGTTGTTCTTTCAATTAGGAAAAGTAATGTACGATCCTCAGTTATTATCCATCTACTCCCAAAAATTTACATATGGAAAAAAAAAAAAAGGATGCTCCCAAAAAACAACTACATGTACCTTATATGGTTCTACTAACACTCCTTACTCTGAGATTAGAAGATCCATGAAGTTTACCTAATCAGTACAAAATTGAAACATAGATAGATTTTAATATATCTGATTTTTTCATAGTGTACTCAAGATGATTTAATGATGTTGGAAATGATCATCAGGAGTCTTGGATTACACAATGTTATCATCCCAAAACACTACCAAAAACTAATCTAAGTACGTATGAATGATTTTTTTTCATCATGGGCATAAATACCACTGAAGTATTCATCATCCCTAATAAAATTTAAATGAACTAATAAAGGATATTCCAACTTCTGAGAGAAATCCTCATTATATTACAATGAAAAAAAACTCAAATGATGATACCATGTTCACCGGAAAATCATTGATAAAACATAGGATCCACTCAACTGATCAAACAGATCATCAATATATTGTTAAGGATTATAGTTCAAATTTTTTTCATGTTCAAAATATGGTAATCGACACATAAGCACAAACTATCTTCATCCTTTATTGGGAAAAAATAGGACATCCCCAAGGTGACATACTCAGAAGGATAAAAAATTTACCCATCAATACATCTAGCCGAGTCTTGTGCTCATAAATATCTTTTAGTTTCATTTTTTATAGTGGAATAAACACCAGATCAACCCCCATCATGATCTCAATTGAAAATTATATATCTATCTCAGGTATCATCCCTAATATGAATTTATGAAATACCTCTGGAAATATGTCCACTATCGGTGGAAAAACATCATGAGTTACACTTCTATCATCTAGTATCTCTGTGATGATGAGTAACTAGACCTTCTTATCACTCCTAGATACCCCACTCTTAAATGTGAATATAAATATAACTATTTAGAGATGAAAATTTCACTTTATGGTGGTAATAATCAATGTTGGATCGGTATGCTACTAACAGTCCAAAACCATAATTAGGCCAAGCCTGACATGTCATGGATGTGTTGATCCCATAAAAAATTATACTTTCCAAACTCAAGAGAACGCCATGTACACTAACAGATATCTCTTGAGCATACTACCATGGGTGTTCCTATCATAAAAATTACACACATAAATTCTAACATATTGACCACAACATTCATAAGTTTTTCATATATAAATGAATTAGAGGTATGGGTATCCATTAATACTCTAGCTAATATAGAACTTACCTGAATATTACATTAACCTTTCAATGGTCCAACCTTTCATTCCACAAATATAGGAGGAATTGTATGAAACTATACTTCCCTTAATTCTTGTGATGAATTATGATTCATATGAGATACTCCACCATGCTAATATTGGGGATGTTTTACAGAAACACCACATTCACTACCTCAACTGCCATAACTAGCTGAAATCACACTGACAGGTTGACATGGGACAAAAGATCCCCTTCCTACACCCTAATTCTTCCAATCTACTCCATAACTCCATGTATATTGTAGGTTCTTATAGAACATCAAAAGATTCCCCATCTTGTGAAAACATTGACACTTTATTAGTATTTGGGGATATTTTCAACAATTGTGGCTCTGCCTACCGCACTAGTGGAAAAGAACTCGTGTATGATCCTGAGTAATTGATCCTTACCCTTGACCACCACTTACATTGTCCCCTTTTGATAAAATTATCTTAATGATGCTTCTTTAAAATATAATTGTAACTTTATGATCAACCAGTAACAACTATATGTCCAACACTGGAAGCTTACTTCAGGTTTCCCTTATCTATGAGAGCCAGATCCACCACTTTAGAAAACAAATTTAACTAAAACATGTAAACATAGTATGTAATGTAACATTTAATACTATCATTTAAATGACTCACTATAGCTATAACATCCTCTACAAAATTTGGGAGAAAGAACAAAAAATCTCTATAGTGTCCTGCATCATACATCACAGACATAATCCCGGGATTCAACCTCATGAACTCGGCTTCACTATCCAATGTTAGCATCTAAGGATAGATGTTGTCAAGGAGAATCATTAAGAATTCCTTCCATAACATACCATAATCTAGTCCATTATGAGTCTAAATGGACCACCAATAATTCTTCGATCCTCATAGCATATTAGTATCCAACATGAACCTATACTCAATAGAGGAATATAAATGGTCAAATATCATAAGGATAGATCCAATTTAGAAAACAGTTTCCTCAGGTCCCCACTTTATAGACGAAGTATAAGGGTGTTGTATCTAAAACTCTCATGTAAGGTCAGGAATAACATTCACAACCCACAATGGGACACTCTCTAGAAACTGAATTTGGTGACAAATGTTCCCATATAATGACTCCCTTATATCTTGGCCTGACACTATCATTGCATCAAGTTCTACTACTAGTGGATAATCTCCATCCATACCCACTTTTCATCCTCTCAACATGAGTCTTTCTTAATGCATAAATATGTAATTAAAAACACATGAATCATGATATATAACTCCTCTTTATAACATTTACACAAGAGGAAATCATAATATGGCACCAGAAGTCCATTTTTCCAATCCTAGAAACACAATAAAAATCATGGTTCTATCACTACCATTAAAAATAATACATCTAGGCCATGGTTGACAAGTGTAAACAGATTTACATTATTCAAATAAAATTAAACAAAAAATAATTCAAATCACATATCATTTTTAATTTTCAATTTCAAATTATGAATACAATTCAATTAAATTTAATAATTTAGGAAAACACTTTATGTTCAACCACTTACGCAACAACTATTTTCCCATGAATTCCCAAAATAATCAATGTCCAATATAATCTTGGGTTCCTAGAATGGTACATGAAGTCTCAACTCTCATGAATTTTTAAACAACTAGTAAAATAATAGAAAACATCAAAAAAATAAAACCCCATCACATAACAAGAGCATCACCCAATGCTAAATAACATCCAACTATCACTGTAAACACAAATAACAAAAATCCTACCAGGGGTACTTGGGTTTGCCTCTGCATATTGGTTTTCTACTTCCATAACTAAGATCCTATACAAGGAACTACTATTCATAATCTCTTATATATCATTCACAAATAGTAAGAAAAGAAAACTGGGCTCTAATACCGAATTCAAATGTCCTCAATCAAGAACCAAACATAGGTGCCCCGAGTTGGTTGGTCACATGACCTCAAGTGAAACTCACTATATACTAAATCTTGGAAACAAGCAATGAGGGTCAATTGTTGGTCGTGGGGAAACTATATCGACTTTTTACGAGTAATAAAAAATTAGAAATAAAAAAACAATAACAAAATGATATCACCACAGCTAGAATAATAACAGTATCAAAAGATAAATAAAATAGTAAATAAAATATCAAAATTTAATAGTATATATTCCATTCAAATATACATGTAAATTTAAAAGTATACCAAAAATAAAATAAATAATTACAATAAAAACTATGATGTAGGTCTCAAAACACATTTTTCTCATTTATGCTCCATACCAAATCAGCCATATAACACAGGGACCTTTCCTGTATCCATTCCGGAAAACATAACATCTATTTAGGTACCAATCAAGCAGCCCCATTATGGTATGAGTACAACTCAATAGTTTACCAAAAGGTGGTTTAAAACAATATCTAGCATTTAATAGTTTATGGAGTTATTCTAACGTAATAACTATAATGAACAAGTAAATATTTATCACATTATCAACCATAATGTTTTTTATAGTGTAATCCCCCAAGATCCTACAGACACCCAAATTGGAAATACCTTCCTTGGCCCCTGTCAGAGTTTGAACTATCCAAAAGGTTTTTAATATCTCGCAATTCCATAGTTACTAATAATTATTTCAGTTAATATCTTATAATTCCATTATTATAATTATTTTATTCAAATCATATATCAAAATTTTTTAGATTCCATTCTTTAACTCAATTCATATATGAATTAGATTGTTACCATTAATCAAATCAATTCATATCTTAGAATTAAATCATTACAATTGCTCAAATAAATTCATATATCAATGCTGTTTTTACCAATTATCTCATCTATTCATATATCATAATTCCATTGTAACCATTATTTAACTCAATTCACATATCAATAACTCCATCGTTAGATTTCATCATCTCATCACAATATCATATATAACACAATATCACATATATAAAAATATGACATTTACCACAAAAACTAATTAATTAATTAATAATTTAATTACTCCAACATAAAAATTTCTTTTTCACATCATCCCATTAATTAACTCAATAGTTTTTTAATAAAATAAATTCCAATAATAAATTCAACAAATTAAATGATCGAAATTCAATATTCTTTAATTAATTCAATAATAAATTAATACTCTCCAATCAATTTCATAATCAAATTAATTAATTAATTAATTAAACAACTAAATAGTCAAATTAATAAATATCAATATCTATATAATTATTTGAACACGTAATTATAAAAAACAAATAAATTCAAATTCACTAATTTCGTAGTCCATCAACTAATTAATTCTCGAAATTACTTAATTCAATATAAAACCTCTATTTAAAATCATCATATATATATTTTACAATTAGATAAATGTATTTTAAATCAATACCTTGTGATCTAAATAAATAACCGAAAACCACAAGATTTACATAGAACACACGCCAATGGATTTCCCCAATTTTAATGTAGATTAATGAACAACAAAACAAAGAAAAATATCTAGATCTGAAACCTAGATCCACAATTAAGCAAATAATGATCTGAAAACCCACTATATAGATCTAAAACCAAAAGTGGATAATGTCCCCCTTTTATCTGGGTAAATGAGATGAAGAGAGATATATAGAGCTAAATAGGAATAAACAACATACATGATGAGATGTGTATCCTTAATCGTCCCTTTGATTCTCCCAGAAAGGAGGTTATGTGCAATATAAAATCTTATGGTAGTCTAAAAAAATGAGAGGAATCCCATATTTCAATGATAGTTGTGATTTTGGGTTAATATGGGGTTTCAAATATTTTTAAAACAAATTTTATGGTTAATTATAAGTATTGTACACAGTTTTTTGGGCAGTGGAACAACGTTTTCTCAACTATGTAGTTTAATAGTGCACCTATTCTATAGTGGTTAATAGATAAAAAACATGTTCGAGATGTTTGAATCCCCTCCATTTGGTTTCACATGGTTTTCTGGGCATGGTCGAACTGTTTGGGCAAACTTTGTGCCAAACATACACATTCTGATTTCCATCCAAAATTACAAAATTTCACTGAAGCACACCCCAAAGTAAAACCCAATCAATGTAGTCCCAATAAAAAACATAGTACTTAAAAACAATCCTGATACATCTTTTAATGAATTTTGGATCTTACATATTATAATTTAATATAATATTTATGTATGATTCATGTAATTAAAGTGTAGGCTAAATGATTTCTAATATTCCTTATAAACATGTGGAAGCAAATGGGGGTATGGTTTTTAAATATTTTAAAAAAACTATCGATAAACCCCTTTTTAATTTAAATAATAAGTAATTCCCCAACCCTAGTTACCGATAGTCAGTGCATTATTACATAACATTGGCATGATCACTAAAGATCAAGTCTTAAAAGACCGATTAGTTTAGTAGTTCTGGAAATACTAGATACATTCATAAGTTCCACTCTATATTATAAAATGAAAAAATACAACAACAAAGTCTGCATATCCCACACTCATATCCCTTATACTATCCCTACAGGTCAGTCATAATATGCATTTTCACATCCTAGGAAGAAAATAAAACATATAAAGGGGGTGATCTCCGATGCTCAATAAGGATAACAATATAGATGAAACATTAATAAATAATCATAATCATTTATGGCAATATAAGACTAAAACAAAATAATTTTAAACTTTAACATCAGCATAATATTTAAAAGATAAAATCAAATATTTCCATTTACTTAAACATATGGATATTCTACTAGTCAAAAAATCACATACAATATCAATAGCCACATTCATAATTATGAAATGCATAGTGTCACACTTCATAACCACATATTCAATGCCTTGTTCCAAAAATAAAAATATGATTTTGTCAAGTCCTTTTACCAAAACACTAGGTTGTGTCATGGGACCAACCGACTCATCGTGGAGATATAACGGGCTCCACATGTCACTTACTAAGTCAAATGCATTCCTAATATGAAAAGGTTGAAGCATAACATAAACATTCGTATTAAAACTAGTATAAGAAATGTCTATACATTATTCATAAACCATGAATGGTATAAAAATAGAACATCCACAGTCAAAAATAACATAGAACCTTCAATGAAATATTGATATTTTTTATCATAACAAATCAACATCAAATGAACTCACAATCAATCATAGTATGTTGACATAAATTAAATAAAATTATTTATAGAGAAATATCTCTTTCCATTTTGAAATCATGTAAAAGTTAAATAGTTATAAAAGAAAACAATTATTTTGAAAATATTCTTGTAATTGATTAAGGGAAACTTAAACAATGTTATAACGGAGTAAAATATCTACACCCGTCATATAAATTAAAAAAACATTCTTACCTTAATTTTGTCAAAAAGGTCATAATGAACCTTGTTTGAAAAATGACAGAAAGATTACTTTCAAAAAATTTTATAACAATCCAAACAAGGTTATAAATGACATTAAATCATATTATAGTAAATATTAAATATGTTTTGGAACACATTTTTAAGAAACAAGGATGTGGATGATAATGAAGTCTGAGTAGATACTAACATAAAAACAACCTCGGATAATAATAAGATTGTAAAATTAAACCTTAACTTGTAAATTTCCTTCGACGAGGGTAGGTTAAATGACTGTATAATGGGTAAATAATTGTTATTAAATTATAAAAGAATCATATACATTAATATGATATAATATATGATCCTCTAATTTGATTTTTAAGGATATTTTAGTAGTATCATTGTTTCGGGTGTTAACTGATCTGCATTCCTTTATATACTTGGTTAAGTAATCCATTTTTGTTATAGATATTATGTATTCGATTCATATAAAGAATGATATTATGTTAATAAAATTTATTTTTAATCATAAAAATAAAATTATTGATGAATGATTATGATGGGGAATGAATCTTATCATATTCGTGGCGACGGTAATCCGTACATACGCACGAGAGACAATATCATTATTTTATAAATAAAATCTTAAGTAAATGGATGGTATATCATATATACAGAATCCTAAACATGTTATATCTATTATTTACATCAATTATACATCATTATTATACCCAAACAAATAATAATGTATTGAATAACGACTACACCATTGTGTGGAGACGGTAAGTTGTATGTACACACATATGGTGGCATGTTATTAATTAGATGGATAACATAATGAAAATTTTTGTACCATTTTTATAATAACATCATAGTATATATAATATACTGGAGTTATTATTTTATAATGTAATCAACAAAGATATATGATGTAGAAGAAGAAAATATCTTGAAAGAGGTGGTGATATATTTACCTCATCTTCAAGTTCTTCCTTTTGATTTGATCAAAATGGCTCCCTAGGATTGATTTTTGATCAAACTATGGCCTCTATGATAATCAGAGTATATTTGGGAGGATAGTTGGCTAGGGTTGGTCCGAGACAAATGGCTTTGGAGGTGTGAATTTTAGAGAAGGATAGTTCCCTTTTATAAGAGAGGTGAGGGGTACCTTAGGGAATGATTGGAATATAATTTTATACTAAAATAATTTTACGTTTCTAATGGTTCCAAAATGATTAATTTCATGTATAAGGTGGGGATGGGTCGAAAACCACTCAACCAATAGGTTTTAGATAGGTTTGGGTCACTATATTAACCTTACCTTTTAGATTTAACTCTTATTTTAACAGTTTGACATTTACCATGTCTCATTGTATTTTTATATTATATTGTTAATTAACATACTATAAACATTCCAGATATCTTCATGTGGTTAATTAATGAAATATAGAATATTATTTAATCACATTGTCAGAACTATAGATTTTTAGGAATAAAATGACAATTAATAATATAATATTTGTTTTAAAAACTCTTTTATGTCAACTTTGACACTATTTGGTATTTTTTTCTGTTAAATTCATAAAATAATTATTACATCGAACAAAATTCATTTAATCAATCCTTACATGTCATATTTTCCTTGAAAATTAATTAAATTCATTAAAATTCTCAAATTATATTTATTTTAATATTTATAATATCAATTATTTTAATAGTTCATTAATAACGTAATTATTGCATCATCATTGGGTCATCAATGAATTTAATTATTTAATGTCCAAATATGATAAATAAAATAAAATTATTTTGGTAATTTTTTATCTTTCTAATGAATATTTATAGTCGAATTTATCTTTTGTATATCCCTATATTAAAAGTAGTTTTTTTATTAAACGTTGATTTTAACTATTTTTAACCTTCTTTAAATAAAATAATAATAAATGTCCTAATCTAATACATGTGGACCTAAAGGATCATATTTTATTCCTATGGTAGTTCTTGTAAGAGTTAAACATATCCAATAGAATTATGACATGTGTTAGTGTAATTATGATATCATTTTTTACCCTTAATTACCCTATTTACTTTTAATCGTGGTAAATAAAAGTTAAAAGACACTATAAACCAAAAATTATTTTCATCTTATTGAACAAAATTTTACATAATGATATTTACCATGTCTCTAAAATTTTACAAATTCATCTCACAGAAGCGGTAAAATTATGTTTTATACAAATTTGCAAATGCTCCTAGGAGGTGGATAAAAGACGACAAATAGTTCGATAAAATTATATATATCAAAACGTATTATAAAATGACTCCAATGATTTACATTGAATATATATATGTATTATATATCTATTTTGACCAAAAAAAATTAAAATAAAATTACTACTTATTTAAATAAAAATTCAATTTTAACCAATAACACCGTGTTTTTCCACTATTCATAAAAAATTGAATGTTTTCACAAAAATACCAAAAATTCACACTAATTTAATTTCAATATTCCAAATCCAAAAAATTAAGTCCATTTTAAAAAATAAAATTTAAAAAATTTAAAAGAGTGGTTATTACTATTCATAATGGCTAGTTTGATTGCACACTGTGTGTTAGAATCTTGAATACAATGAAAGCTATTGCATTATTCAATGGGAAACATACCATTAAAGCTTGAGGTGTTACTCTCTTCCATCCTTAAAATAATTTATTCCTCAAAATTTCAATCATACTACATCACAATTAGATTTGGGTGGTTCTTCATCATAATTTCCTCTAGTTCATACAATATCTCTTCAATCTTATTGTTTCTTCATAGAAATTTCAGAAGATGAGTCGTCCGGTTTCTTATCACTTATTCACATGTATCAAGACTATTGACAGGCTCATCACAAAAAGAAATATCATGTTCCATTTCAATTTCCTGATTGGTGAGTACATGGGTTGGGTTATGCATGTATTTTCTCAACAATGATATGTGGAACACGTCATTAACTGTGGAGAGACATGGAAGAATTGATAAAATATATGCTACAAATCCAATTCGTTCTAGAATTTAGAATGGTCTGGTGTACTTGGTACTCATTTTACTCTTCTTACCAAAACATATAATACCATTCCATGGAGATACCTTCAGGAAAATATGATCACCTACCTGAAATTCGAAATCTTTCCTTCGGTTATCGTCATAGCTCTTTTGCTGACTTTTGGATGCATCAATGTGGGTTTGGATAACATCCAATTTTTCCATTGTTTCCTCCACATGTTCTGGGCCTATGAGTTTTCCTTCACCAACATATTCTCAACAACATGGTGTGGAACATCTCATTCCATATAACGCTTCATATGGTGCCATATGAATTCTTGAATGGATGATATTTTTATAGTGAAAATATACAAGAGGTAAATATTGATCTCATATACCATGAATGTCATGCGAGGAAGATCTCAACATGTATTCTATGGATTGAATAGTCCATTCAGATTGTCCATCAATTTGAGGGTTGTAGGAAGTGGTCCAACGAAGTTCAGTATCCTGGGCTTTCTAAAGACACTTCGAGAATCTTGATGTAAAATGAGGATCACAATCAGAAACAATCGATAAGGGTACTCCATGAAGTCTTACAACTTCATTAATATATAGTATTGCTAGAAGTTCAAGTGGTAAATCTTCTTTTATTGAATGAAAATGTGCTCACTTGATAAGACGACCAACAATGACCCATATTACAACATTCTTTCTAGGAGTCTTTGGTATCCCCATGACAATGTCCATCGTAAAATTATCTCATTTCCACTCAGGTATGGGTAGATGTTGCAAGTCTCCTCTAGGATGTTTCCTTCCATCATTCACTTATTGTCCAACAATACATCTTGACACAAAATCATCAACCTCCCTCTTCATGTTGTCTCACCAAAAACGTTCTTTCAAATCTCTATACATATTGGTGCAACCATGGTGTATAGAGAAATTGGAGCTATGAGCATCATCTAACAATTCCCATTTTAGATCTGGTATATCAAGAACAAAAAGTCTCTTCCCAAATTTCTAAATCCCTTCTTCATATTTGAATTCACTCAATCCACCATCATTCATAGATTTAATCTTTTTTTGAATCTCTTCATCATCTGCATGAGAAATTTTTATTCTTTCCAGTAACGATGGTTTGGCATCCATTTGAAAAAGTATTGATGTTTCACAATCCATGATTATTTCTATATCCTTTTTCTCTAGATCCATGGAAATCGTATCCATTTTAACTCTCATCTTCTTCAAAACACCATGATCCTTTATGATCAAAGCATCTTCCACCTTATTTTCCTTCCCCGATTGGCAGTGTATTATGAAATCATAATCCTTGAGTAGTTCCATCTGTCACATTTGCCTCATGTTGAGTTATTTTTGTGAGAAAATATACATCAAACTCTTATGATCAGTAAAAATCTAACATTGTTCAACATAAAGATAGTGTCTCCATAATTTTAGAGAAAATATTACAGCTCATATATCATGATTGTGAGTAGGATAGTTTTTCTCATGAATTTTTATCTATCGTGATGCATATGCAATAACTCTCTCTTTCAGTATAAGTACACATCAAAGTCCCTTATTTGAAGCATCATTATCAAAAACAAACACATCATTCCCTGATGGTAGAGTCCAGATATGATCATTGACTAAAACTATATTCATTTTATAAAAAAAAATTCACACTCTTTTGTCCAATCAAATTTATCCACTTTATGTGTGAGCTTGGTTAATTGGTTAGACAATTGAGAAACATTCTAGAATGAATTCCGATAATAACATGCTAAGCCAATAAAACTACATTCCTCAGTTATAATAGTCAGTGTTGGACATTCATGGATTGCCTTGGTCTTTGAAGGATCAATAGATATTACATCTTTAGAGACTATATGTCCATGAAAAGAAATCTCGTAAAGCCATAATTGACACATGCTAAACATCCCTTATAATTAATTTCTTCATAGGGTATTCAGAATGGTACACTAGTGATTTTCATGATCTTCATAGATTTTAGAGTATACTACTATATCATCAATAAATACCACTAAAATGTCATTAAGATATTCCTTGAAATCTCTGTTCATTATATCCTTGAAAATAAGGGGTGCATTAGTCATCCCAAAAGGCATTACTGTAAACTTGTAATGCCCTTACCTGGTTAAAAATGTTGTTTTCCGAATGACTTCCTTCCTCACACACAACTGATGATATCCAGATCGAAGGTCAATCTTTGAAAAATATTGAACTCTATGAAGTTGGTCGAATAAATCATCAATGTGATGTAGTGGATACTTTTTCATTATTATTATAGCATTGATTTCCCAATAGTCAATGCAAAACCTCATAGATCAATCTGTCTTATTAACAAAAAGAACAAAGGCTCCCAATGGCGAAACAGTATGAAAAATAAATCCTTTATTACTCAATTCATCTTGTTGTTTATTTAGTTCAACTAATTCGACAGTTGTTATTATATAAGGGGTCTTTGAAATGGTCCTTGAAACAGTTATTAAATTAATGGAAAACTCAATTTCTTATTATAGAGTATGTCCGGGTAAATCCTCTAGAAACACATCAAACATATTCTTTAAAAGTAGGCACACCCTCTATTCGAACATTCTTTTTCTCACCCATAGTTATTTCATTCCATTCATCCCCAATAATTGATCTTGTAGAGCTACTGTGGGTGGATCTAGATAAGAATTAGGTGGTGAAATTTCGGCTCTAAAGATAAGTAATGCCTTATCATCATCGAAAATTTTAACATCTTCTTCTAACAACAAATTTTCGCATCATGGTCCGAAAGACAATATATTCTGTGTATTATATAAAATTCAATCTTGGGTATGATGATGAAATATATAGATAAAGAACATTTATAGACTGTAATGAGAACAGATTCACCAAACCATTTTTCATTGATACTTCACTTATGATTTATGACTAAAACCTCCCATGTTAAGTCAAATTGAAAATATCAACTTTTCTTAGAAAACTGGGAAGACATGAAACAATATGATTATCCAGAATAAAATAAATATTTTTCTAATCATGAGGAAACCATTAAATTATCTTCCACCACATCTTTCGTAGCTTCAACCTATACAATAGTGATATCATAATCTTGGCCTTTATCCCATGGACTTTGCTAAGGTATGTTCCAATTGCTCTTAGGACATTCATTTTCATTATGCCCATTTTCTCTAATATTGAATAATTCAACATTGACAACCTCTTTCTTCCCCTTACAATCACGAGCTTGGTGGCCTTTTTCACCACACTTGTAACAGACTCCCATTTCCTCTAGGAGAGTACTAGGGTTTTTCTTCCCACATTAGTTATAGGTTGGATATTCAAATTTTATATTCTTCCCCTTATTTCGATTTCCAGGGTGTTCAATAGATATCTTCTTCTCTTGCTTTTCTTTAAAGTCGTAAGACTTGGATAATTCTTTTTCAGTCTTGATAACACAAGAGATAATATCTTCGTACAAGGAGAAGGATTGTGAGACTAATGCTTGATGAAGAAATGGTTTTAACCCATCAATGAATCCATCAATCTTACTCCTTGGGTTACGTATATAATCTGTTGCATGCCTTCCTAACTTGTAATGATAGCCACATATTTTCGAAATTTTCATCATATTTTTTTCCTTAGACTAAAAAATTATATTTCCATATATTCTCAATGGTCACAAGGAAAGTATTTTTCTATGAAAAGCTATTTAAACTCCTTTAATTCCATGTTAGATACTTAATCATCTTCCATTGTGTTTTTAATCAATGACCACCATTGATTTGCCTCTCCTGTGAGGGGATAATCTACTATAACAAATTTTTCTCTTTCGCTACACCCCAAGGCATGAAATATTTTCTATATGGAATTTAGCAATTGCTCAGTGAATAATTGATTTCTAATACAATTTAATGTTAGTGGTTGTTTCCTCATAAAGTGGTCTAACATTGAACATCCACATTATGGGTCAGGGTGCTCCATATGGGTAAGGATATTATTCATAACCGGATTGAGTTGTCAAAGTATGGTGATAAGTTGATCAGAACCAGTTTCTTCACCATCTCCACTATAATTATCTTGAGTAGGAGGTACATCCCTACATGGATTACGTTCGTTGGTATGGTTTCCATTCCTTCCACTTAGTTCAATTTCTAAACAATGGCATACACTAGATTAGTTTATGAATCACAATACATAAATCAAAATTTCTAAAAAACTTAAAATAAATTTAACAATTTATGGATATAATCAATAATCATAAAAAAAATTTCTTTCAGAAATTATATATTCATAAACCCATCATAATGGTTTTTAAATAAAATGAGAATTATCCTATGAATATCCTCCGGGAGTGTCGCAACCAAGAGTGCAGCAATGCCCCATGTCATGCACTAGTTCCCGTTCGAGTCTAGATCAAAGTGGTGTTTTCAGGTTTTAACCCGAGGTACATCTATGCAAGTTCCACCTCTACCATCTTGTATCTAGGTAGGGATGTATTTTTTGGGAATCTCACAAAATCTCCACAATTCAATATTTAGGAAATATCCTCAATGTGTAGCTTAGTATACTATTATATATTTAATGTTTTTCTAAATATAGCTTCCAAGGTTTGTAATAAAATTATTTTGATACTAACCATTATAACATAACCATAGTTACCCAGTATATGTAAATTATTACAAAACATCAGCATGATCACAAAAAAGAATGTCTTGAAAGACTGATTAGTTTAGTAGCCTTGGAAATACCACATACATTCCTAAGTTTTACAGTACATTATAAATTGAAAAACAACAAAAACATAGTATCCATAGCCCACACTCATATCCCTTAGACTATCCCTATAGGTCAGTCATATTATACTACTTCACTTCCTAAGAAAAAATAAAACAAAGAAAAGGGTGAGCTCAGACACTCAGTAAGGAAAACAATATAGCAGAAACTTTAATTAATAAGAATAAACATTTAAGGCAATGTTATTCTAAAAAAACCATTTAAACTTGATAATCAGCATAATATGGAAAAGATAAAATCAAATAATTACATTTATTTATTCACATGGATATTTTACTAGTCGAATAATCACATACAATATCAATAGACACTTTCATAATGATGGAATGCAAAATTCCAGACTTCGTAACCAATTATTCATGGCCTTGTGTGAAGACTACAAATATGATTTCGTCAAGGCCCTGTGCGAAGACACCTTTTGTCTCATGAGACCTACTGATGCATTGAAGAGCTATAGAGGGATTCACCCATCACCTACTAAGTCCATGGCATTCCCCATATGAAAATGTTTAAACATTACATAAACATTCGTATTAATACAAGAATATGAAATGTCAATACATTATTTATAAACCATGATGGGTAAAAAAATAACAAAACCATAGTCAACCATATCACCTAACCTTCAATACAATATGGAAGTTTTGTATCATAATAATTCAAATTCAAATAAAATCACAATCAATCAAAGGATGTTGACCTAAATTATATCAAAACTTTTTTTAGAGAAATATCTCTATCAATTTTGAAATCAATTAGAAGTCATATAAATATAAACGAAAACATTTATTTTGAAAATATGCTTATATGAATGTATGTGAAACATCGGTGATGATATAATGGCAGAAAATAGCCGCATCCACCGTATAAGATAAAAAATAATTTTAACCTTAATTTTGTTGAAAATGTCATAAGGTACATTGTTTGGAAAACGATGGAATGATACTTTTCAACTCATCTTATAAAAATTCAATCATATGAATAAATGAATTTAATCTATAGTATTTTAAATAGTAAAAAATCTTTGTAATACATTTTTAGGAAACATGGATGTTGATGATAAAGAAGTCCCAGAAGAAACTTACGTAAAAATAACCTCGGATAATAAAGTTATTATGAAATTAACCCTTACCTTGTACTTTTTCTTGGTTAAGGGTATGTTAACCTCCGTTATAATAAATAAATAATAATTATTAAATTATAAAATAACCATATACATTAATATTATATCATATATGATCTTCTAATATTTATTTTTAATGTTATTTTATTAGGGTCATCGTTTCGGGTGCAAACTGATTCGTTTTCCATTATATTCTTGGTTACGTAAGCCATGTTTGATATGGGCATGATTTATTTGTTTCATATACATTAATATATTATGATCATAAACATTATTTTTTTTCATAAAATGAAAATAAATTTTAAATGATTACGTTGGGGAATGAATCTCATCGCGTTCGTGGAGACGGTAATCCGTACGTACGCACGTGAGACAATATCATTCATTTGTAATTAAAATCACATGTAAATAGATGGTATATCGTTTATACAGAATCTTTAACATGTTATATCTATTATTTACATAAATTATACATCATTATTATACCCATCAAAATAATAATGTATTGAAAAACAACTACATCACGACGTGGAGACAGTAAGCTGTACGTAGGCACGCATGGTGACATGTTATTCATAGGATGGATAACAAAAAAATTATGGTTGTAAAATTTTTATAACAACATCATCAGATATAGAAAATACTATAGTTATTATTTTATAATCTAAACACTAAATATAGAAGAAGTGGAAGAATAAAATAACTTGAAAGATGTGGTGATATATTTACCGCTTCGTCGAGTTCTTCATTTTGATTTGGTCAAAATATATTCATAGGTTGAATTTATGATCAAACTATGGCCTCTAGGATGAAGGTACGATAGTTTTGAGGAAATTTTTTTTGGATTTAGCCGAGCCAAATGGCTTTGGATGTGTGAATATGAGATATAGGGAAGTTCCCTTTTATAAGGGAGGTGAGGGGAACCTTAGAGAAGGATTGATATATTATTTTATAATAAAATAATATTCTATTTATAATGTCTCCAAAATGATTTATTTCATGGATAAGGTGGGTATGGGTTGAAAAAGACTCAACCAATAGGTTTTATACTTGTTTGGTTCACTATATTAACCTTATCTTTTAGATTTAACTATTAGTTATATA
Source organism: Viscum album (assembly GCA_963277665.1). Taxonomy (NCBI): domain Eukaryota; kingdom Viridiplantae; phylum Streptophyta; class Magnoliopsida; order Santalales; family Viscaceae; genus Viscum; species Viscum album. The sequence continues at coordinate 330,913,034 of OY728158.1, forward strand.
GATTGACATTTAACATGTCTCTTTGTATATTTATATTATATGGTTAATAAACATAATATAAGCTTCCAAGATAACCTAAAGTGGTTCATTAAGTACACATATAATATTATTTAAGCCCTTTGTAAGAACATTATATTTTTAGGAATAAAATAACAATTAATAATATAATATATTTTTTAAAAACTCTTTTATGCCAATTTTGACACTATTTGGTATTTTACTTTTGATAAATTCACAAAATAATTATTATTTTGAACTAAATTAATTTAATCAACCCTAACATGTCATAATAACCAATAAAATTAATATAATTCCTTAATAGTCTCAAATTAGATTTATTAGGATATTTATAATATCAATTAATTTAATAATTCATTAATATGTTAATTAATGCTTCATCATTGCGTCATTAAAAAATTTAATTATTTAATGTCTAAAAACTATAAATAATACACCATTATGTATAATTTTATTTTATATTTCTAATGAATATTTATATTACAATTTTTCTTTTGTATATCCCTATATTAAAAATGGTTTAGTTATTAATCTTTGATTTTAACTCTTTTAACACTTCATTAAATAAAATAATAACAAATGTCGTAATCTATTCCAAGTGGACCTGAAGGATAATATTTTATTCATGAGGTTGTTGTTCGTTGAATTAAACTTATCCAATAGAATTAGTACATGTGTTATGGTAATTATGATATCATTTTTACAATTAATTACCTTATTTACTTTTAATTATTGTAAATACAAGAAAAGAGATACTATTCACCAAAACATATTTTCATCTCATTGAACAAAATTTTGCATATTGATATTAACAGTGATTCTTGGATTTTAGAAATTCAATGCACAGAAGAAGTAAAATTAGGTTTTATACAAATATAAAAAAGATCCTAGGAGGTGGTTAGAACATGGTAAATAGTGTGATAATATTTAATATATCTATACATATTATAAAATGACTCCAATGAATTAAATTGAACTTATATATGTATTTTGTATCAATTTTTATGAAAAATAAATTAATATAAAATAACTAATTATTTAAACATAAAGTTGGTTTTAACCAATAACACAATTTTTTTTCACTATTCCTAAAATATTTTATGTTTTTAAAAAAATACCAAAAATTCACCCTAACATAATTCTGATATTTCGAATCTAGAAAATAAAGTCTATTTTAGAAGATAAAATTCATAATAATTAAAAAATGGGTGTTAATATTCATAACCTTTAGTTTGATTGGTCGGGATGGTTTAGAATCTCGAAGTTGCGTACAAAAAAACTATTGCATTATTCAAAGGGAAACGTACCGTTGATGCTTGGGGTGATACATAATATGTCTAGTTGTTAAATATGGATATATTTTATGTTTAACCTAGAAATCCTCATTTGTTTGAAATTTAACTAAAAGAGTAAATAAGAAAACATTATTTTAACACGGGTTGATTGAATGATATACTCATTTTCATAGTAATTTATTCACCTTAATCATGTATTCTCCATTACAATAATCTTTTGGTTGCAATGGGTTCAGTGCGCCACACACCTATAATTTTAGAATCCCACTAAACATATAAATCCATACATCTCACAAAACTCCCACAACAATAATTATACAGAATTAGTGGTTCCCAATGTGTAAAACAAGAAAAACATACCTCAAATAGTAAATACATGATCCCACTATGTATATTAAAGTGTTCCCTTCATATATACTCCTTTAATGAATATCACTTTTTTAGTATCAAAACTATTACATCCATAAGATCAGATATCCTTCCTCACACAATAGTGTCTTAGAATGTCGATAGACCCTCATGAGTATCACCAAAAACTCAGTCACTACTCAACTAAACTTCATCGACATCTTCCAAATATCATCATATGTCTTTATCACTTCATTACATTAAATTATCATAGTGATCATGGGAATGATAATATCATCATATGATCAAGACCTCAATTCCCGACACACCCATCTGTATATTCATCTCAGAGATAACTATATATTGTTTGAAATTATTCTTATCAATCATATTTGATATATAATATACTTGAGACACTAGAATTGAATTATATTTTAATTATTGTTTACTAGAAAATGAAATGACTATACCTTTTTATCTATGATATTTTTTGATATTTTTCATGGAACCATAGCTCTTAGGATCTATGTTATCTATTCCACAACACAACATCAGAACTTTTATCCACATCCCTTATTTTGTTTATGATTTTATAAATAACTCACAGGTATGAGAGGATTTATTTAAGAACATTAAATGTATTCAATCATAATCAATTACATTACATTTTGAGTAATAAATATTTTTCATTTTTACTACTAAAGAGTTATCATGAAATAAACACTTCAAGATGCATAAAATTTCCACACCTATATATTAAAAAATATCCTGACCAGGAATGTGATTCTATATAATTTTGAACATAATATTTTCTAAATAAAAAAAATTATCATGCTAAAACCATTGGTTTAAAATTTTTATTGACTGTATATATATCATATAATAATTTGAGATGTATCATTGCATTATCTAAAGGACTGGTATCATGAAACCATTATTCTTCTATAGAATCCTGAAATTTTATAGTCCTCACATTTCAAATTTCATGAGAATATTTCTAGACCGCAATATCAGAAACTCGTGGAAACAGAAATATAAAAAATTAATATTATATTTGGTTTTATGAATAAATTCTTGTTGTTTGATGGTTACTTATATATTTTACTATTCAATACTAGATAATTTCACTTTATATAATCATGAAAATAATAAAGTTCTTATAATCATTTGAATAATATCAAAAAAATCTTAGATCATGGATTCTATTAGAAAAAAAATGTTTTAAACTCGAATTCACAACTTATCCTCCATTATATTTATTTTCATTAGAATTTATATGTTATAGAAAATTCATTTATCATGTTTCTATGGTCATCCAATTATAAAGATAAATATAAACTCTTATTTTTATCAATATTGTTATTACACACCCTTAAATATGTTGAGGATGTTTTAATAATTTAATAGTATATTCAATGTCATCTGAAATGATTTTCTTCTTCAGAATTCAGATTCAGTAAATTCTACAATTTTCTTCCAAATACATAATGGAAATTAAATTATGTCAATTTCAATTTGTATAGGTATATTTTGCAACATGACAGATATATTTTCATGGAGATTCAGATATCATAATCATGATATGGGTGCTCCTATAACAATTCTCTTTTGGGAGTCATTAATCAGGTATGTGGATCTACAATGGGATATGTACCAGAACATGGCTATTTTAATGTTTCATATGTTAAAAATTATAAAAAAACATGGACTTAAACTATGTTTTTGAATTTTGAAAGATTGATCATAAAATGTAAATATAAAATTTTTTATGGTGACATTACATATCTATAGTCATCTATATTGTTGGAGTTCAAATACAAAATTCATTCAGCATCATGGATTCACATTTGTGAAACCTCAAATTAAGATATTTTTTCTATATTAATTTATTTCAAAATAGGTATCCTCAAATCCATATCCTTACATTACGAATCATTGATAAAAATATAAAATCATATTTTTGAATTTATCAATATTTCATAGATTTTCCAAAATGATTCCTGAGAACAATTGATAGTATATGAAAGCCCCACATTGTTTTGTTTAGGATTATGAACAACACCTCTGATTTTTTCCAACCCAAACCATCAACCTGGTTTGTTTCATCATGGTATTAATTATTCGTATGAATTTGTACATTAGGATGGATATATTTCAATTTCATGGGTCATAAAAATCAAACCATTCAACCTATTTAATAGATCTTAAAATATATATTAAATAAATTTCATTTTACATCACACTTTATATTCCAATATACTTTAGATGATACTTTATACTATTGTACAAGTCATTTACCTAATTACTACATCATTTAATTATATGATTCATGTAGTTTTGAGAAATATGTCTAACCAGGTATTCTATGTTCCCATCTCTTCAATCAAATTTTAGTATTTGTATTGATAATGTAATTGTGATAAACTATACAATACAAAATCAATGGAAAATAATTCTTCCTCAATTGATTTGTTTTCAATAACACATTTTGGTCAACAAAAATTATAATTTTGAAATTTAATTAAAAAAAATCAATGGTGGGAAGAATTAATCTCCGCCTTATTGATAGAGTATGGTTTATTTCTATTTCCTCTTTGATGTATTCTCCCAATTCAGATTGATAAAATTTCAAATTCACGTTGTGATGCCATTTGATCCATGTCAAATAAAAGGGTATTCCCTTGTCCAAATTCCACCTCCCACTCTTATATAGACTAGGTAACATCAAAATTTCCCCCCACTTATTTCTATTATTGCGCTGGTTTTTTTGGATATGATGTTTCACGGTGTGTACGATGGTTGTTTGGAGAGCAGATATTGGTCCATTATCTTTATAGTTAGTTGTTGGTGAATTTGGAAGTTGAGTAACATGGATTTTTTTGGGTGTTCCTAGTTTGAAAATGGAATTGGTTCAGTAAAAAAAATTAATGTTACATGACTAGTTTACCTCGATTAATGATTGCGAAGCCTCTCCCTCTATTTAGGTTTTGATTATAGTAGGGAAATATATTTTTTATCACTCGAGTCATCATGTTGAACACTGGATCTAGTGATTCCCTAGTAGTATATGGTTGTAACTGAATAGGGAAAGGATGTGAATCATGTGTTCCATGCAGGGATGAAATATATTGTTTGAATTTCATGGATCTGTGATCATTATCAGGATGGCCTCTTTAGGGTGTGGGAACTCTCTCTAAGATGAATCACATGCGGTGGTATCCATATTGGATGTCTACAGGAGGAACAAGGTCCACCTTATAGCATTGTTTATTGACTCTGAGATGATTTTCATCTCTTTCTGTGGGCTCAACACCACCCCCTGATCAATCACTTACCATATTATGAAGTCTATAATTATTCTCGATAGTGAGGTGGGGATTACCCTCACCTATTGGGAGGGGAATAATTCTATTGGCAATTTTTCTTCTAAAGCCCCTATTATTAGTCATTTTTCCATCCTCACCAACTTAGGTTCCTTTCCTATCAAGGGGATGAGATTTATAATAAACGATTCCCTTGGTTCGCATTACTATTGGACTTTGTAACATTGTAGCCTCTTCTAGTCTCATATTGGACTTGGTTCTTTAATCAAAATTGATGTTGTAATTGTTTTGAATAGAATGATTTATGAAAGAATCATGGCTTACTAGTTTCTAGTGATTGTAGGAACTTAAGAATAATAACAATTAACTTATATTTAATTGGTATCACGTTTCTAGTAGTAACTTTCAATAAAAAACAAAATCGATGTATATGTGTTAAAAAACATTATAGTAAAATAGAGAGAGATGATTCCAAAAAAATATTATCCACATTTTTACATGTGTTACTAGTTCTTTATCTTAATTTTTTTAGAAACCTATACATATTTTCTAGACAATGTTTTTATTCTACAATCACTTAACAAAATATATGAAAATATATTTCAAGTGTTATGTTATCCACATTTTCCAGAAAAACACTACGCCATATTATGAATACTATATACACATTAAATAGATGATGAGAGAATGAAATCATACCTCATTCTTCCTATATTTAAGAGGATGTATAGATTTCTAGATTTTTGAATATTTGATAAATTATTATAAATTATAACATTTTATATATCCCCCTCAATGGAATACTCTCTAACTTACATCATTATTAATTACCATTAAATAAATATTGTTCAATATTTATGAGGTGAATAAGGATAATACCAAAGAACATCAATACGAGAACATGAATGTGAATTGTTTCTCATCCTAAAAAAACCATTTTTTAGGTATGTAATGTATATACCTCTTCATTATTTCATCAATCAAAAATTTATAACCTTTTAAAACATTGGATAGAATGAACTTCTTTACATTATTAATAATGTTCTCCTATAATAGGCTCTTAATCCCCAAGACATAGAGAAATAGGTTTATTTAGATCAAGATATAACGTTAGATGCAATCCCAGGAAGCCTATATATAATTTAAGACATCGTCTTGGTATATGATCTGATAGATTATTGGATTTGGATTCCACCTTCATAGTACAGAGTTTATAAATTTATCCTAGTGATATTTTCCCCTTCGTTTTCATCATCTATTTCTATTTGGGTAGCCCTGTCAAAACATTTATGGTATTATGACCAATCATATTTGACTTTGGACACACAAATTCATTACCATTGACATTTACATTTTTGTGTATCCTTTATATAAATTGATAAGGAATTTCAATAGTTACACCAATTTTATCATCTAATTACTTAATTAGTTCTGTATTTTTCTTTATATTCATTATATAATTCATGGGATTCATGGACATTTTACAATGGTTCTTGGCGACATTGGTGCGATTCCTAAGTGTAAACCATGAAATCCTACATCCACGTGGTTGGGTTTCATATAATATAATACCCTTGGGTATTTATTTTATATGCAGCGAAACATGCATGAAAAGGGTGTGTGGTAATGAAGGCATGACCTAGGGTTGGTGTTGTTGACTATATGATACAAACATGATGCTTCAATGGGCCTTCAAGGCTTGTTTATTGGACACATTGACTTAAGAATGTGGGTTATGTAATGGGTCTTCTTCAACCCCAATTGAATGATATATTTGATTACATAATAAAAATAAGCTTCAACCCAAAATTATTTTTAAGAATTTTTTTCATAGCGTGGCCTCTCTTTTTATAGTGGAGTAATTTATTGAACATTTATTTATATTCTGAATGATATTTCATCATTTCTTTTTTGGGTGAATTGTCTTTCAAATACTATAAATGCAAGGCAGAAACAATTTCTTTCCTTACCTAGTTAATATCATGTTATGGTTTTTCATTCACCTTATCCAATATACTATACATAGTTGGGCTGTGTTTACATTCTCTATATTTATTGAAATATATTTTTCAAAATTTATTAAATTTTCTCAATGATTCAAATATTTTAATTATGTAAAAATTCATTTTCATCAATGTTTTCATTTTTACAATATTATGGTTTTCCCTATTATTATCCTTTAAGAAACTTAATTTAGGACTTTTATGATTCCAACATACTAATATATTATTCTAGTAATAAATAACCCATATAGAATATTTTACAATGGCTCCCACACCTTGAAAATAACCATTATCTTTTCATGTTAGGAGCAATTTATCCAGATTTTTTTCTTGGTTATTTTTTGTCAGAACCCATTAATTTTTAGCTCAGTTTTGGGTTAAAATATTCATATAAATAATAACATATTTACATGTCATATTCGTGAGTATCTCACACTTTTTAATATTCCTCATTTTTAATGTACTATTCCTTCATCCAACACTTCTAAAAATTATTGATTTCGTATAATCTATATAGTTTTTACCACGTGATTGATTTTTCCAAGATAATTTTTTTGATTATTTTAAACATTATGTCACACTCATTCAGATACCATTTTAACCCATTTTATGTTTCATGATTAATTATTCATGTTTATTTAGAAAAGTTATTTGAAATGGATTTTTTGGTAGGTCAATATTTTTCATCATCTAGTTTTTTAGTAGATGTTTATGTTGAACAGATTTTATATTGATAGAGATCTCCACAACTTCAATTGATCTCATTGTATCTCCCTAATTATTCTTCATCTTTTGAATAAAATCCCCTTGAACATTTTATGTGTTCACCAATGAAGTATCGATCACTTTAAAACATTTTTATTTAAATTATCGATTGGTTGTATTAACAAACATAATCAAATTGTAATTATACTCATAATAATGAATTTATTCCTTCCCAACATTCATAAAAATAATTCTTTTACACATTAAACTATTTGAAAATATTCCACTAATGAATAATTTTGTTTCCTTTCAATGTACCCAAATTCTTCTTTTGATTTTACGAGCACGGTGAAAGTGTTTTAGAAGATCATATCATTAGTCAATGTTTTTTGGAATAAATCAGCCTCTTCTTCATGCTATAACATTTTAATTTCAATACCCATGTTTATTTTGAAAATATGTATTCATACATAGATTTTGAAATTCATCATATGTTCATAAACTCAAGATAATTGTATTTTCTTATTTTTATGCTATTATACCAATAACAAGAAATTCATTCACTCAATTATTGACAATCACGGTATTTAAAAATTATATCCTTACTATCATGATTATCTATATCTAATGATATTTAAAACTGATTTTTTGTTCTATTTTATTGTATATTTTCATCATTTTTCATCGTATTCTAGAGATTGTTGGCTGAAACATATAATTCATCAGTGATAGGGATTTAGGTTCATTATTTTGTATGAAAACATCATCAAACAAATAATATTTACATTTAATTTATTTTTATAACATTAAAATTCTTGGATAAAAGTATTTAGTCAATATCAATGGAATCATTTGGATTCTAATTCAATTGATATAGTCTACAAGACAAAATCAGAGGGAACATTTATCTAATACCACATTTAACACCCGATGAATCGGTGATGACCCAGGATATATAAAGGGGTGAATCAGGTGTTTCTTACATTTTAAAAAATATAAACTATCATAAAATCATTTTTACGTAGACACTATTTCAGTTAGCTTATATTAGTTTATATTTCGATTAACCGAGGAATCATCAAATTTATTCTATAAAAACTAAACAATAAATATGTACACAATATTTTATGCATGGTTCAGTATAATGACCCACACATTATGGTGATTGATTATTATTCCTCAACCAATGATAATAAACTACAATCAAGTGTTAGTTATAATGGTTTTATATTTCAGAATGTTTAAATTCTCAGCATATCCTGGGCAAAAAAAAATTCATCCCACCAGACATCCACTACTAGCTTCACACAAAATTCTTGATTTTTCACCTTGCTAACCAAGTATACCTTGATTCACACCAGTTCCAAAAAATCCCATAATGTATATGAATGTGTTGTATATTAATATCATATATTGATAAAGGTAACCTACTCTGTATAATAAGATCATGTGTCTACAAGATCATATATCCTTCAACAAATAATAGTGTCTTAAAATTCCACCATCACATGAAGAGAAGCACCTACAACTCCATCACTACAAAACTCAACTTCAATAACATCAATAAAATCTACTCATCTGGATATCTCATATCTTCCCTATATTAGGTAATAGAGAAATCAGGAATGATTTTACATTTAGATGAACATGGCCTCAATATCTATCACTATGTTCACCAAAATCGGAAAACTGATCATTGAATTGTGTCAAAAATTTCACATCTATTTCTGATTGGATACATAAAGGATTTAAATTATAAGGCCCCAGCCTTAAACCTTACTTAATCTTGAGTTATTACAAGATTACACGTTGAGGATCTTTTCAGGTTTAGAGTTTTAGAGAATTAGATAATGAAACATTCATTACATTCGACATTTAAACAAAGTTGTTACATAAAAGACAGTATTCATTCTTCCCATCAAAGGAAATATTTTGAAAATAAAACATGGATTATTTCTTGACACATCCTTGACACTATCATCACATCTTGTACCTTTCCCTTGACCTGTGAAAACATTTCAAAAACGTGGGATGAGCATACAAATCTCAGTAAGGGTTATACAAATATGGAAAGGAAACATGAGTTCATATATACATAAGAATGAAATCATACTTTACCCATAAAACATAGGCACTTTAACATACCTCATCAAACCATGAATAAAACAAAGAAATCATAATACATAAAGGTAACTTGAGGCATTCATAACATTCTTATGTAGGGAGTAACCCTCTTGGTTACGTTTGGAATACCCATCACAGTATATTCCCAAAATCACTTCGGATAAACCTTAACGTTTCACTCCTTTGTGTTACCCAATGCATTGGAGAGCTATATCGGGCTCACCCGCCCTTAGTTTATCACGGAACCACCCGTTTTCATAACAATGCCCAAGAACCATAACATAAATGTATCACATAAAACATGCATAAAGGAAATATAACATTTCCACATTTCAATCACAATATAACATTTTAGGATATTGAAATAATGAATCCATAAAAAAACCATTTTCAAAACCATTTAAAACATTTAATAAAGAGATTTTTGAATCAAAGTGTCCCATACCACCTTGAATATTTTAAAATTTTAAATCATTAATATCCATATAAATAAATCCTTAAAACCATTTTAAAAACATGGATATTACTAAGAACAAATCATTAAAACATTTAAAGCGATATTTTGGTTAAAGGGTTTTTACCAAAATTAGAGACACTTGAATACAACAATTGAGGAATAACATATAATCATAAATTTATAATATCATGAGAATAAATGGATTCATGATATAATATTCCAAAGGACAGTATATACACCATATAAGAGTGAATTGGTGCATATCAACAATGAAGTCTCAATAGAGATGTAAAATGTGATGAAATCCCCTATAAAGAAGGTATCCTTAAATTAAGGATAAATCAATCTCAAAGTTATGTGTGAAAAATATAAATACACCCAAAATAATTGGTTATTATGTGTAAAACAATAAAAGTTCATTCACACATATTCAAAGGATGACATATTAAATAACAACATGTTGAACCCAAAGAAATCGAAATTGGGTTAAAAAGTTCCCTTCGTAAAATTCGACAGCCTAACAGCGTCACATCAAAAAGTCAGAAAATGAGTTGATGAGAGAAAAAAAAGGGAATCTCATAACTTGGACATAAAATTTTCATCAATCATGATATAGAAGAACATATCCCAAAATAATAGTATGTGAATTAAAAGACATAACAAAAGAAGTCTTTTAAAAAGAGGAGGGTGAAAGGTTCCCTTACCGACTTGGGTAACTTTCGAAAAGTACACCCCATTGAAGAAGTGTCATGAAATGAATATGTAAATACCCATAAATGGAATTATATTACAAAAGGAGTGTAATAATGGGCAGTACATAAACCACTCAAAGGAAATTGTGGCAAATGTAGCATAAATCTCATGGGAATAAAAGTGAGATGAAAAATCTCTTACGAAAACTCGGCAGCCTAACGGCGCCACTTAAAAATTCCAAAATGGATTGATGAGAGAGAATAGGGTCTCTCATCATATAAAAATTAAATTAAGAGTAATATAAAAGAACATCCCAATAACAATAAAGTTGAGCTTTAAAAGGAATGACATAAAAGAGTGTGCTTAAAAGAAAGAGAGCAGTAGGATCCCTTAACTCGGGTCCGACTTGACTCGATCGTTCTTTAACGTCCTGAATAATAAAATTGAGTTAATCTCTACTTTCTTAAGAACCTTTTTCAAGTTCATTATTCCTTTTATACCATGTTATGAACATCATGTAATCATTTAAGTTAATAATGTTCATTTTGTCGGTATTTGGTTCTTGAGTCAAAAATAGACTTCTTACACTTACATGTTGTTAATTTGGTCAAAGGTTCATCATATCCAGAATTATATTAATTATTTGGATAACATATATATCATATATATTCATCATATACATGTATTTTTAATATTACATCAAATTTAGAGGTAAGAAATGAAATGCACCGTTCATGGAGACGGTAAGCCGTACGTACGCATGAACGCTACTTCCATTTCTATTTCGTATTTTCTGGAATGGAATGATAATGATATAAGAGTATATTATAATTCCAGTATAATAACATATATAATATCATTAACTTTATCTTTTACACATCCCACATATGGTATTAAGGAATCAAATCACTTTCAGGGGGCGGTAGTCCGCACTTCCTAAAATGAAGATATCGTGTTTACCCACAATGGAAACAAGAATGGTATGCCATAAATGAAAAATACAGAAGCTTAAAGAAAGAATAAACATATTATATATCATATATAAAAATAGTGACATCATAATGGCCACCTTTGAAGGTGTTAAATGAGTATTGAACAATCATCGTTTCAGGAGGCAGAATTTCGCCATCCACGGAAACCGTATGTTCTTTAACCATTTGATGTAGTTGTGTGAGAGTTTAGCTCGAATAAATCTTATAATAACATCCTAGTATATTGAAGATACTTTTTCTGTTACAAAAGAAGTAAATAAAAAGAGTTTACGGGGTTGGAGAAGCAAAATAAAACAAATTAACACGAGAGAATGAATTACCTTTAAAAGTGTAACTCTTTTTGATTTGAGCCTAAAGGCTTCCTTTGAAAGGATTCTGCCCAAAGGGAATCCTCTAGGATTAGGGGAGGGATGTGGAGAGAGTAAATGGCAGGTGATGGCCGAGCCAAAGGCTTGAGGACTGTGTGAAATGAGGTAGAGGTGGGGGCCTTTTATAAGAGGAGAGGAGGGGCACTTTTGGAAATCATGAAACTATTATTTTATTTTCAAAAGTGTTTCGAATTTCTAAGGTCCCAAATTGATATATTTCGAAGATAAGATGATAAGGCTTCTAACTATTCCCATCCAATAGTTTTTGGACAAGTTTTGGTCTTAGATTTTATATTATTGTTTCATTTTATTTAAACTGTTCATTAATGAGATCATCGTTGCATCATCATGATGTCATAATTAAATTAATTTATTTAATTTCTAAAAATTATAAAAAAATATCCTGAGGTAGGAAATCTTTTTATCCTTCCAAATAGTATTTATAGACCAAATTATGATTAGTATAACCCCTTCTAAAAATTGTTTTAGTAAAACAATTTATGTTAGTGTCATTTTCACCTTTATTTAACAAAAGCCATTAAAGTCATTATCTCACCCAAGAGGCTCCATAGGGTCCCCTAAATCGACCCATGGGTTTTCTTGGTCGGCCATGACTCGTCCAATAGGGGTAGGACAAGTTTCATGGTGTTTTCACATTTTTATAATATCATTTTTACCTTAAATTTCACTAATTACCTCTAATCGCGATTAATGAAAAAACTTACTATTCACCAAAAAAAAATTCATCTCATTGAACCAAATTGTAATTCTTAATGACAACCATGTATGTTGGATTTTTGAAAATCGAAACACAGAAGTGGTAAAATTTCATTTAAACGAAAAATCAGTTTTATAAGTACCACTTAGTGGTTTTACTATTCATCAAAAATTGATGTTTTTCAGAAAAATCCCAAAAATTCACCCTAAGTTATATTTGATATTCTGAAATCAAAAATGAAGCCTATTTTAAAAAATTCAAATCAGATAAGTCACATTAATTAATTTAATAATTAATTCCCGCCGTCAGAGCAAATAGCGTGTTTTTTATGAAATAATATGTATCAAAAGATTGACACTAGTTTAATTCTGATTTCAAAGTGAAATTAATTCCAACGACCACTATTGGATTTAATGGTAAAAATATATTCTAATTTCACTTTAAAACCAATTAAAAAGATAATCTAATCATATAAATAAATTATATTAAAAAGAGGTTTTGAATTAAAATACAACATTTTACACTATTCATTAAAAAATGAACTTTATCGGAAAGATACCAAAAATTTACACAGGGTAAATTTTGATGTCCCAATTCTTAAGAAGAGTTTTATTTCGGTCCAATATAATGTATAAGAGTGAACAAAACTATATTTAATGACGGTTCGCCATCAAAAGGCGATAAGTGAACCTTTAGTGAAAACTAGGGCATATACGCCTAAAATTGAATTCTTTCCGTATTTTAAGCCTTTATCATTTATTGGATAAATGTAAAAACAATTAAAAACTTATATAATAATATTCTAGTTATTTCTATCCATTCACGCCAATACAATGGCTATATGTTAACTACCATTTAAAATTATATTGTTTTATTACTAGTGTGCAACGTAAGATTTCAATGAAACTCTTTGTTGTGTATCGGGTACGCTATCGAACATAGAAACCCTTTAAAGTAATATTAACTCCTTATTCCCAAATATGGATAAATATGAAAATGTCATATTCTTTATTTACCTGGGGTGTTACATCCTTCCCCCCTTTTGGGAATTGCGTCCTCGCAATTTTTAAAATTGACCTTGGAAACATCCTTTAATGTCCCATATCGGAACAAGAGTCGGTAAAACAATCACTTTAAAATAAAGAAAGATAAGTACAGAGGTCACCCGATTTAACCCATAATAGGACTCCATGTAGGAAAACATGGACATGGAGGAGAAAACATAGGGTCATGTTCTAATGGAGAGTGATAACAAACATGTTTAGGAGAAAGTTAACCACAAGAAAATCACAAACTTGTGATGGGTTAAATGGTATTCTATTCCCCAGTAGGAAAAGTTAATAGACAACGTTTTTGTTTTAAGTTACTTTTTATTGAGTAATTTATTCATAAGGAAACACAATCACTTATCATGTTGACCTTCAACGTTTATTAGATTCCTTACACAATCTCATATTTTCTCCAAAAGATGAGTATTTAGGAAGACTTGTTCACATTAAGAGTACTATAATCAAATTCTAGAGAATCACCTAATCCACAAAAGAGAAATATATACTTCCCATGTCTTTAGACTTTAACCAAAACCAAAACCAAAAAGGCTAGTACAAGATCAGATAATCCAGAAAAGGATAACCCTTTATAAAGAGAAAATCTATTCTTAATCTCCAAAACTTGTCCAACAAAACCCAATGTTCATCGAGGACCATTAGATAAACAATTTGTCTATAAAATTCTTCAAAGTAATCTAAACTAAGGTTGAAATCCAAAATTTGAAGGATTTAGTCACATAGTCTTCCAAGTTAAATCGTAACATTTATCTCCAAACAACATCAGTAGCTCCTAAAGTCTCGTATTGAAAAGTAATTAACCTAATCACATATCCTCCATGATAGGTTAATCATTTTCATAAATAACCCAAAATCAACTTACTCTTAATTCATAAAATCATATAACTAGAAAGAATCAGTCAAACTATCTCGAGACTTCACGTAGTCCAGTGGTAGGTGATAAATACCAATCACACTTTGTTGTGGGTTCGATTCTCACAGATTTGTCCGATGCGACGGGTTGTCACACGGTCTGCATGTTGTCCTTTTTCCAAAACTATGTAATTCTTAAAACATCCCCCAAAAAGAGATAAAATCTTCAAAAATGATCATAACATATTTTAACCTCAAGTTTATCTCATTCCTTTCATTTTCCATCATATCATAGAGTAACCCATAATTACATAAAAAGTAACGATCATATAAACCATAATGGTTACCTTAATAATTATTACCTGAATTTCCACATCGAGTTGTCCATCTCGTACATGATGCATTAGAGAACACACCAAGGTTGAAGTGGTTGATCATGACTCATTGATAGTTGGTTTAGAAAAACCATGAGATTCCTCATTGAACCCCCATCTCATCCAGTCTCTTAATCAGAGAACCACCATAGTTTCCTTCAAACCCATTGTCACTTTGGTGCCTGCTAGATCCAGCCATTTACTAAAACCAAAAATGTCAGTGTGAGTATATAAACATAACCATCATGTACTAATGAGGAAGATAAACATTAAGATATACTTACTCATTCACTTTATCTAAAACTAGGACTCTTTCTGAAATCCTAACCATTATGGTAATGTCACTTGTGCTTAGAGAATCCCCTAACCTCTAAAGTTATCTAAACCGACCTATGATACCGACTATAAGGCCCCAGCCTTAAAACTTACTTAATCTTGAGTTATTACAAGATTACACATTGAGGATCTTTTCAGGTTTAGAGTTTTAGAGAATTAGATCATGAAACCTGCCTTACATTCCACATTTAAACAAAGTGGTTACATAAAAGACAATATTCATTCTTCCCATCAACGAAAATATATTGAAAATAAAACATGGATTCTTTCTTGACACATCCTTGACACTATCATCACATCTTGTACCTTTCCCTTGACCTGTGAAAACATTTCAAAAACATGGGATGAGCATAACAATCTCAGTAAGGGTTATAAAAATATGGAAAGGAAACATGAGTTCATATATACATAAGAATGAAATCATACTTTACCCATAAATCATAGGCACTTTAATATACCTCATAAAACCATGAATAAATCAAAGAAATCATAAGACATAAAGGTAACTTGAGGCATTCATAACATTCTTACGTAGAGAGTAACCCTCTTGGTTACGTTTGGAATACCCATCACAGTATATTCCCAAAATCTCTTCGGAGAAACCTTAACGTTTCACTCCTTCGCGTTACCCAATGCATTGGAGAGCTATATCGGGCTCACCCGCCCTTAGTTTATCACGGAACCACCCGTTTTCATAACAATTCCCAAGAAGCATAACATAAATGTATCACATAAAACAAGAATAAAGGAAATATAACATTTCCACATTTCAATCACAATATAACATTTTAGGATATTGAAATAACGAATCCTTAAAAAAACCATTTTCAAAACCATTTAAAAAATTTAATAAAGAGATTTTTGAATCAAAGTGTCCCATACCACCTTGAATATTTTAACATTTTAAACCATTAATATCCATATAAATAATTCCTTAAACCCATTTTGAAAACATGGATATTAATAAGAACAAGTCATTAAAACATTTAAAGCGATATTTTGGTTAAAGGGTTTTTACCAAAATTAGAAACACTTGAATACAACAATTGAGGAATAACATTTAATCAGAACTTTATAATATCATGAGAATAAATGGATTCATGATATAATATTCCAAAGGACAGTATATACACCATATAAGAGTGAATTGGTGCATATCAACAATGAAGTCTCAATAGAGATGTAAAAAGTGATGAAATCCCTTATAAAGAAGGTATCCTTAAATTAAGGATAAATCAATCTCAAAGTTATGTGTGACAAATATAAATACACCCAATATAATTTGATATTATGTGTAAAACAATAAAATTTCATTCAAATATATTAAATGGATGACATATTCAATAACAACATGTTGAACCCAAAGAAATCGAAATTGGGTTAAAAAGTTCCCTTGGTAAAATTCGACAGCCTAACAACGTCACATAAAAAAATCAGAAAATGAGTTGATGAGAGAAAAAAAAGGGAATATCATAACTTGGACATAAAATTTACATCAATCAGGATATATAAGAACATATCCCAATATAATAGTATGTGAATTAAAGGACCTAACAAACGAAGTCTTTTAAAAAGCGGAGGGTGAAAGGTTCCCTTACCGACTTGGGTAACTTTCGAAAAGTACACCCCATTGAAGAAGTGTCATACAATGAATATTTAAATACCCATAAATGGAATTATATTACAAAAGGAGTGTAATAATGGGAAGTACATAAACCACTCAAAGGAAATTGTGGAAAATGTAGCATAAATCTCATGGGAATAAAAGTGAGATGAAAAATCTCTTACGAAAACTCGGCAGCCTAACGGTGCCACTTAAAACATCAAAAATGGATTGATGAGAGATAATAGGGTGTCTCATCATATAAAAACTATAGTAACAGTAATATAAAAGAACATCCCAATAACAATAAAGTTGAGCTTTAAAAGGAATGACATAAAAGAGCGTACTTAGAAAGAAAGAGAGGAGTAAGATCCCTTACATCGGGTCCGACATGACTCGATCATTCTTTAACATCCTGAATAATTAACATGAGTTAATCTCTACTTGCTTAAGAAACTTTTTCAAGTTCATTATTCCTTTTATACCATGTTATGAACATCATGTAATCATTTAAGTTAATAATGTTCATTTTGTCGGTATTTGGTTCTTCAGTCAAAAATAGACTTCTTACACTTACATGTTGTTAATTTGGTCAATGGTTCGTTATATCCAGAATGATATTAATTATTTGGATAACATATATATCATATATATTCATCATATACATGTATTTAATATATTACATCACATTTAGAGGTAAGAAGTGAAATGCACCGTTCATGGAGACGGTAAGCCGTACGTACGCATGAACGCTACTTCCATTACTATTTCATATTTTCTGGAATGGAATCATAATGATATAAGATTATATTATAAATACTGTATAATAAAATATATAATATCATTAACTTTATCCTTTACACATCTCACATATGGTATTAACGAATCAAATCACTTTCAGGGGGCGGTAGTCCGCACTTCCTAAAATGAAGATATCGTGTTTACCCATAATGGAAACAATAATGGTATGCCATAAATGAAAAATACAGAAGCTTAAGGAAAGAATAAACATATTATATATCATATATAAAAATAGTGACATCATAATGGCCACCTTTGAAGGTGTTAAATGAGTATTGAACAATCATCGTTTCGGGAGGCAGAATTTCGCCATCCACGGAAACCGAATGTTCTTTTACCATTTTATGTAGTTGTGTGAGAGTGTAGCTAGAATAAATCTTATAACAAAATCCTATTATATTTAAGATACTGGTTTTGTTACAAAAGAAGTAAATAAAAAGAGTTTAGGGGGTTGGAGAAGAAAAATTAAACAAATGAACACGAGATAATGAATTACCTTTAAAAGTGCAACTCCTTTTGATTTGAGCCAAAAGGCTTCCTTTGAAAGGATTTTGCCCAAATGGAATCCTCTAGGATGAGGAGAGAGATTTGGAGAGAGTAAATGGGCAGGGTATGGCCGAGCCAAAGGCTTGAGTAGTGTGTGAAATGAGGTAGAGGTGGGGGCCTTTTATAAGAGGAGAGGAGGGGCACTTTTGGAAATCATGAAACTATTATTTTATTTTCAAAAGTGTTTCGAATTTATAAGGTCCCACATTGATATATTTCAAAGATAAGATGATAAGGCTTCTAAATATTCCCATCCAATAGTTTTTGGACAAGTTTAGGTCTTAGATTTTATATTATCATTTCATTTTATTTAAACTGTTCATTAATGAGATCATTGTTGCATCATCATGATGTCATAATTAAATTAATTTATTTAATTTTTAAAAATTAAAAAAAAATATCCTGATGTAGGAAATATTTATATCTTTCCAAAGAGTATTTATAGACAAAATTATGATTAGTATAAACCCTTCTAAAAATTGTTTTAGTAAAACAATTAATGTTATTGTCATTTTCAACTTTATTTAAAAAAAAGGCATTAAAGTCATTATCTCACCCAATAGAGTCCATAGGGTCCCCTAAATCGACCCATGGGTTGTCTTGGTCGGCCATGACTCGTAAAATAGGGGTAGGACAAGTGTCATGGTTTTTTCACATTTTTATAATATCATTTTTACCTTAAATTACACTAATTACCTCTAATCGCGATTAATGAAAAAAAGTTACTATTCACAAAAAAATTATTTTCACCTCATTGAACCAAATTTTACTTCTTAATAACAACCATGTATGTCTAATTTTTGAAAATCAAAACACAGAAGTGGTAAAATTTCATTTAAACAAAAAATCAGTTTTTATAAGTACCACTTAGTGGTTTCACTATTCATCAAAAATTGAAGTTTTTCAGAAAAATCCCAAAAATTCACCCTAAGCTATATTTGATATTCCGAATTCAAAAATGAAGTCTATTTTACAAAATTCAAAACATATAAGTCACATTAATTAATTTAATAATTAATTCCCGCTGTCAGAGAAAATAGCGTGTTTTTTATGAAACAATATGTATCAAAAGATTGACACTAGTTTAAGTCCGATTTCAAAGTGAAATTAATTCCAACGACCACTATTTGATTTAATGGTAAAAATATATTCTAGTTTAACTTTAAAACCAATTAAAAAGGTAATCTAATCATATAAATAAATTATATTAAAAAGAGGTTTTGAATTAAAATACAACATTTTACACTATTCATTAAAAAAATGAACTTTATCGGAATGATACCAAAAATTTACACAAACTAAATTTTGATGTCCCAATTCTTAAAAAGAGTTTTATTTAGGACCAATAGAATGTATAAGAGTGAACAAAACTATATTTAATGACGGTTCGCCATCAAAAGGCGATAAGTGAACCTTTAGTGAAAATTAGGGCATATATGCCTAAAATTGAATTCTTTCCCTATTTTAAGCCTTCATCTTTTATTGGATAAATTTAAAAACATTTAAAAACATATATAATTATATTTTAGTTATTTCTATCCATTCCCGCCAATACAACGACTACATGTTAACTACCATTTAGAATAATATTGTTTTATTACTAGTGTGCAACGTAAGATTTCAAAGAAACTCTTTGTTGTGTATCGGGTACGCTATCGAACATAGCAACCCTTTAAAGTAATATTAAGACTTTATTCACAAATATGGATAAATATGAAAATGTCATATTATTTATCTATCTGGGGTGTTACATAAACAATATAATATTATATAATTCCACTTATTAAAAAATAAAATATTAAAAGGGAACTCCTTCTTATTCTATCATATTTTTTATATATATTTTTCATGTTACAGTACCTATTGACTGATCAGTTTTCCGTTTCATACCACACTAGTTGATCATTCATCTTATTAATTTCATTCATTCCCTATTTAATCAATCTAGCATGTGTTTTATAATTTTTCATAAGAAATTATCTTGTTTTTAATAATTGTATGATTCTAAAAATAGTCAACTAGAAATATTTTTCATTACAATCACAAATGTTATTTCATGAAATACCCACTATGATAGGAACCACTTTTCTACACCATTCAGTAAAAAGTATCCACATTAGGGAAAGTGGTTACAATTAATTTAAATAAATTTATCTTATAAATATTATGTACTTAAAACTAAATATATTCAAATAAATACATTTTCTTGATAACTTTTATAGGATTTAAATTAATCGTACAACAAATAGAGAGATAGCATTGTCCAATCATTAGTACTGGTAATAAATAACTGTTTTTTCTTTAATATAATTATAAAATTTTTATGCATTAAAATTAATAATGTATGATGGATATTATCACTCATGAAAACTCAAATATTAATAGATGTAAATAATATAGGATTTTATAAATTGAATCTCAATATTTGATGGTTATTCATCTATATTATTCTTGAAATCCTAAAAACAACTTTTTATACTTTCTTGAAATACATTCAGTGGATATCCACATTTCAATATTAAAGAAAAAATATCATATCATGGCTTCATTATGATTCATTATTTTCTAATATTTACTACACAACACATGAACCATCAGATTTAATTTCCATGAAATGTAAAATATATTTAACCTACCATCATAATGTTTCAATGATATTCCCCTTACATATATGAGGATAAAATCCTATTATTGTAAAATTTTCATCACATTTTAGTTAATATTCTTGGGATTTATGAATCATTGATGATCAACATCAACTTCAATTGAAAAGACTTTCTTCTTCAAAATACAAATTTCGATGATTTTGAAAATTTTATCCAAATATATAAGGCAAATTTGATTACACAGATATTAGTTCATGTACATTTAATTAGAAAAATGATGGATGATATTTTATGGTTCTCCCATATGAAATCCAAATTTTTTTAGTTATCTTGTGCCTATTATATTATGTCGGTTTCTATTCGACAATGTTGATCAAAAATCAGATACGAAGGATTACATTGATACAGGATGTTTGGGTACCCAATAGAACCCCATGTGTGGGTAATTAAGCTACGTTATTGCATTTGAATATATCAATATTCTCATAGGAAAATATTTTCCTACCTATAAAATCAAAAAAATTAGTTTACCCAAATATTTGGAATTCATGCAAGTAGTACATTCATCAATGTGGCATTATATACAAAAGACCTAAACAACGTATTGTTTTTATAATTCATTCATTTTTACCCAGGGACCCTAAAATATATATCCATACCTTATCAATCATTTATACAAATTTGAAAAATATTCTTTTATAATTTATGAAACATTATTATATGCATCATAATGATTCCCATAAACTTTCGTAATGTGTAAATTAACCTCTTAAATTTCTTTAGGATCACACAACACAGTTCAAATTTCAATCATCCCAAACCATCGTACAAGTGTGTATCATAATGATAATATAATCCATATGCACAAAAAAATGGGATAGACACATTTGATTTCATTTTCTCTTAAAAATTTAATCAACTAAACTTTTTAACATTCATTATGAAAACTCCTAATGTTGTTCACTATATCCAACACTTTTTTATTTTAAATAGTAATTAAAAATGAATTATAATGTAGTATTTATCATTCACATGAGTACCATATCTTTAAATAATATGATATAAGGGGAACATGAAAATCTATCCATCATAGTATTCCAATCATCCACCTATTTAATCACCTTTGAATAATAACACTGTCACATTAATACCAACAACAAATCCAATATAAAACCCAAGTGCACATTTTTAGGATATTTAGTTTTTAACAAGTGTTAATCAATGGTGATAAATAATTTATTTCCATTTAGAATTGTATAAAAAATATAATCTATGATATATGATTTAAATTGGGAAATTGTGTACTAATGATTTTTAATGATTTTTTTGAACAACCTATTGAACAGGAATGAAAACTTATGTGACATATTGAGATAGAAACGAAATATTTGATAATTTCTAAATATTGTGGGTCCAATTTAATACTTGTTTTATAATTATATTTTTTGATAAATTATAAATAAAAAATTAAAAAACATGTGGATATTAATATTTTAATTAATATAATGTCATCCATTATGTATCATGAAAACATTTTTTTCATTTAAATTAAAATTATTAACGATAATATGTTGAATATGACGAATATAAAGAATGAATTGTAAAGACCCGGAAATTTCAAGGAATTTGCTTTCCTAATTTCTTTGAAATTTTACGAGTCAGTGGCTTCTAACGGCACCTGATTCCGAGGCCCAGTGTTCCCAGAATCAATTCTGAAGTTTATCTCGGGTACGCTTAGTGAACGATCAAGCATGTTTTTCATTCTTTTGAACCGATGCTCAGAATTGAATTCTGAGAGCACCGATGGACTCATAGTTCTAATAATTGCTTAGGAGGACCTTTCTCGTAGTTTCATTTTGAGCAGGTTGAGGTTTAATTATTCGGGATTTAGATTAAAATAGATAAAATTTTTTGTGTACAAATTTTATCTAAGGAGGATAATATTTATCCTAAAAAATTGGAGTGTTTAGTGAAGAGGGGCCCACAGAATATACCAAATCCTCACCTCCCGCTCAATTCCCTATCTCCCACTTTTTTTGGTAACTTGTCTTTATTTGGGTAACTCCTTCTCTCCCTCTCTCCCTCAAAACTCATGCCAACTCACACTTTAATTAAATTATTGAAACTCTTAATCAATTAATTTCTTGAAATTTGAACTTATTATGCATGGAATGATTAAAATAAAATAAGGGAGAAACAATATTTTATTCATGGTTGGGTTGTGTGGAGATTTAGGGGATAAATCTCTTGGGTTGTGAAGATCACTTCATCTCATTCGTTGAAGAACTTCATTCTCCCGCGAGGAACGGTTCTCCATCCATCGGATCTCTAACGAACAACGCTCGAGCTGGATCGAAGGCCTTTGGGGAAACGATGAATGCCAATGACCATCATCACCTTCACCTCTTACCTTGCAAAGATGATAATGAACCGACATCCACTCCCATTTGCGATATCATCAACGAACGACAAACGACACGAGGTAGGGGTTTATTATGAGTGGTTTTATCTCACGAGCCTGAGCATTTATTTATATGATGTTTGAATAATTTATTCTTGAATAAATTATACCCTTATAATTGAGGAAATCAAGTGTATTTTGATTGAACCTTTTGATAATGCCTAATGTGGAGGGAATGGTCCAGACAAACAAGGGCCGGCAACCCTTCGCATATTTTTTGGTATGTGCGGATTGGCGGTGATGATGAAATGCTACCGCAAAGGTAGTTTGAAGAGTCCGCAATGAAGATTGGGTCCCGAGGTGACCATAGTCGCAGACAGTGGAAAAAACGGACCACATGAGCGCGTCCGGTGATCCGCAGAAGGTGGTCGCGGCATGCCACCAAAGAAGACCGTCGCAGCTGAGCCGCAGCGACGGGAGATGAACCGGAACGACAAAGCCGTTTCGGATTTAGGAGGGGCGGCTTTAATGATGCTCCAGTTCAATCAACCGGGGGGGGGATGACGCTCACTCGTCCATGCTGGCAGAGCCACAACTGGTCAGGCCAGGTTGCGCCAGCCGGGTCGGGCCGCGCCCAATCGAGCTGGACCCGGACCCGGGTTAGGCAGACCCGGTTTGGGCCAACCTAGGGGGTATTGGGTCGGGTTGGACCGGGCCCAGACACCCTATTTTCGTACCAGGTTCGTTCAAAAGCACATATCATGGGCTACAGACCTCGGATCGACACACCATCAGTTGTGTAGGGATCCTTGGATAGAGATGGTCGTTTCGGTATATTACACTCAAGGTTTCGACGAACTTTGTGTACGGCTGAGTTGGTTCGAACATGAAACCAACCGAGCCCTTGGATCAGAAAAGCTTATAACCTGAGCTCCAGACGTACAAATGACGTTCCGTCAACTTTGTTTGATTCTTCTTGATGAGAAGAATCTTATGGAATAATTAACCTGAGGTTTGAACGCAGTTGGAATAAGGCCGGGTTGGATTGTACCCAAAATCTAACCGGGCCCCTCGAACGGAAAAGCTGATAACATTCAGACCAGACGTCTGTTTAACGAACCGTTAGCGGCATTGGTGATCAAGTTGAGAAAAGTTCCCTATGAGTATACCCTATGAGAGTTTGGGGTACAGTTGAGATACAATCGAGTTGGTTCGTACACGAAAATAACCGGGCCCCGGGGATGAAAAGGCTAATAACTCACAGACCGGGCATCCGATTGACGCGCCATCTATTGCTTTGAGGCCCCTATAACGAGGCTGTTCTTTGTGATACTTCTTCGTTTGACTTTGTGATACTTGGTGTATTGACCAGTAGCTCGTGGATTAGATCCTCCCAGAGACGAGCGTAAAGAGTATGGAGACATTGTAAATTGGTGGGACCTGATGACTGTTTGTCCGATTCGAGTCTGAGTGACTTGACTAGCCCAGTGGGGAGAACTACTATGTTTGGGTGGTAGAACCACGGCGGGGGGGAACTACTATGTTTGGGTGGCAGACCAGTGGTACTCGACAGAAGGAGTACCTCTGTAGGTTATTAGGGGGAGCACTACTGTGTTAGGGTGGCAGACCAATGGCGGGGAGCACTACATTGTTTGGGTTGCAGACCCGCGGTACTCGACAGGAGAAGTACATCAGCATTCTATGTTTAGTGAGTATCGCTTCAGAGTCATGATAGGGCTACTGTACTCGATAGAGGAGGAGTTCTCCAGCAGTTGTGCTTTCGATATCTTTACTGAAAATCCTGGTTTGATCTGAGTTATTGACCTTTGTGTATTCCTCATGATTGAGATGGGTTACTTGATCACTTAGGTATATGTATTGGCATATACCTAAGTAGTGGTTATCCGTTGATTTCATATCTGTGTGATACCTCATGTTTGAGATGGGCTATTTGTTAACATATGTATAAGTATGGGCTTATACCTATGTATGGGTTATATGTTTTGATCCTTCTTTGTGGTAATCCATGATGGATTTTGTGAGACCATGAGGGTCTCGGGGTCCCTACTGAGTATTGTTATACTCACCCCTACACGGGCTATGCCCGCACCTCGTTGTGTTGGATGTAGATGACGAACAACACTGACAGAGACCGAGCGTTCGAGGACTGGATGGTACCCAGAGGTGGACCTCACGACGATTCAGTATCCGTAGGTGGACTTCACGATGAGACGATACACGGTGGAGGTTGACGGGCGAGAGCGTTGAGGAGGATATCTATACCTACCCTTCAGGTAGGATCCGTGGTGGATGATCCAGGAGCTGCGCTCTCTGTACCTACCCTTCAGGTAGGATCCGAGGTGGACGACCCAAGAGTTGTTTCTATTCTTCTAGCTTCCTGTCTTTTCTTTTTTACTTTAATTTAGTTGTAGCAGTAATTTTCATTTTGGTTTGTATTCTGGCCCATTTAGTTTTCAGCACTTTCTTTTTTACTTAGTGTATTACTTCTTCTTGTACTCTGTGGTGTTGGGTTACTTTTATAAAGGAAATGCCTTACCAGTTATCAGGATTTACTCCTTTGATGCTAGTCGCCATACCCTGGCATATGGAAGGCGGGCTTGGGGTAGTCACGGCACGAGCCATGAGGACGTGTCAGGACAAATTGTTATCAGAGTATTCGGTTCAACCGCAGAACGTAGGACTCTGATATTTTCTTTCTGTGAAGCAATAGTTTTATGGGTATTAAGTGTGTTTTTTAGTTCAGGGAGTCCAGTGTTGGTTCGGGTGGCCGACATATCCATACACCAGGACCCTGAATTCTAATTTCCGACTCAGTGCATGAAAACACTGATTGCGTGTGTGTTTTCAAATGTTTCTTTAAAATCAGCTCAAAATAGGCCAGCTCACCAGATATAGTCTTTCGCCATGTCGCATATGTTCTTTCAGGATGCCTCTCTGCGGACAACCACCTAGAACCCCGAGAGTTGTACGTACTGACCAGCCGCTAAGCAACGATGCCTCAATACAGGGCTCTAATCCAGTTGAGGAATCAGCGGAGGCTCCAGCCGTACTACCACCCGTCGGACCACCGACACCACCAGCCCTAGCAGCAGGCAATTCACGCCGCTTGAGCGAGTTGCACGAGTTCTAGTGCTAGAGGCCACCAAGGTTCCGGGGAGAGACGGACCCACATTAGGCTTAGGATTGGCTAGAGGTTGTGGTGAGAATCTTCAGGCTAATAGGTACACCAGAGGACTTCATGGTGATTCTTGCATCCAGCCTCCTTCAAGAAGCAGCAGGCAGATGGTGGAGGCTGATGCTCTAGATGCATGACCAGACATCACTTCTATGGGCAGACTACGAGAGCCTATTCCAGGAAGAGTTTTTTCTAGACTCCCTTCAAGCGGTGCAGATACAGGAGCTAGTTCATCTGTAGTAGGGCAGCATTAGTGTAGCTTAGTACTCAGCGAGGTTCACAGACCACTCATGCTACTCTATAGACATGGTTTGAGACCCGTTCATTAGGGCCTAGACCTTCGAGTAGGGACAGAGGCACGAGATCAGAGCTTTGATGATTCATCTTAGCATCCCGACCCAGGCAGGGGTGTTGGAGCGAGCCCACATAGTGGAGAGTTTCCTTGATGAGCAGACTCCAACAGCGAGACCCACCACTAGTCGACTTGCGGCAGAGTCTTCTACAGCTGGAAGTAGACAGATGATGCAGAGGTCCAGGAGTGACAGACCTATAGGAGATCGACCGCTCGACTAAGGATCGGTAGTGCGAGGCACCAAGGGTAGATATAGAGTCAGATTTTCCATGTTGTATTACACATGCGGCGGATCGGGTCACTTGGCTCATGACTGTCCGACCTAGGGCTCGGATGATCAGCAGATAAATGAAGGACCGCCCAGGCAGAGGCAGAGGTTCGATCGTCGCAGACTGTGAGGAGATGGTCGTGTAGATTGAGGTGGATGATGCTTCAAGGTGTCGCCGCCACCACCACCCGAAGGACCACCCCGACCACAGGGAATTGGTGGGTATGGGAGAGCTCAACATCAGTTACCTGAAGCATATCACTACGAAGCTCGGGAAGCAAGTGGACAGGAGTATAAATAGGCATGGAGACCCTTGTTCTTGGTGTTTTTAGTTTCCATATTGTCCTTGTTGTGTCTGTTTGTGTCTTTATACTACGAGCTGCAGTAATAAAAGACACTTATCTTTGTGACTATTACATTTATATCCTCTCTGTAAGGTTAATACTAAGTGGTTCTGGATTAAAACTGTTTACATGATCCTCACTATCGATATACTTACTTTAGGAGACCGATGACCATACACTAATGCCGACAGTGTGACTCGACCCTTGGAGGAGAGAGTAATTGTTGGATCTTTTGGTACTAGCATTGAGGCCTTATGATGTCTTCCTTGGCATGAAATAGTACCATTCTTGTCAGGATTGACTGTATTAGGTAAAGAATGTGGTTTATCCAGGGGTTGAGACCAGATTTCTCTTTTCTGTAGGGGAGAAATCCCAGCAGCTTTTGTGTGGAACATGCATGAAGAAGGGTAGAGATGAGTTATTACAATTGGCTAGTCTCACCAATTGTTCGTTGAGTGAACGGTTTGCGGTTCTCTTCATCTCAATAATCTCTAGTGTATCTTCTCTGAGGAGTAAATGAACCTGGGACATCTGTGACGACTTGAATTCCTCCAGGACAATGACTTAGAGATTGTTTATACACCTGGAGAGGGGGAACGCTGTAGAAGATGATCTTAGTATGAGATCTGGCATTCATCTGTTAGGAATGGCGAGACAGCATCCGAACACATTTCAGATATCCTTTGTGGATAGTGATGAAACCAGCACGTGTAGAAATATAGATGGTTCAGGATATGACAAAAAAGTTGCAGATCATCCAAGAGCGGATGATGACTACAGAAATTAGTCTAAAGTCATGTGCTGATTGGAGATGGAGACCACTGGAGTTTGAGGATGGTGACCACGTCTTCTTACTGGTCTCATCTCGACGAGGTCTAAGAGATTTGGCCGAGGCGGCAAGTAATCATCGAGGTTCATCGGACCTTTCCAGGTCCTCAAGAGGGTAGGCGAGGTGGATTAGCGTCTGTCCCTTCCACCTCAATTGCACCGCATACACAACGGCATTCACGTATCTCAGCTGAGGAGATGTGTGCAAGACCTATCTGTCATCATCGACCATGGAGAGAGGAACATCAATGAAGGGGCGACTTTCACGGGGTTCCAGTAGAGGTTGAGGATCAACATGAGTGGTTCCTATGGGGATGGTCGATTCCTCTTGTGTGCTTTCATTGGCAGCACATGAACCTCTAGGAGAGCACATGGGAGAAGGAGGCTCAGATGTGTTCTCGGTACCTCCTTTATTTTCCCTAGTTTGTGTTGTAGCTTTACGGGGTCGTAAAGCCCTGATTTGGTAGTAATATAAAGACCCAGAAATTTCAAGGAATTCTTTTTAATTTCATTGTAATTTTATGAGTCTATGTCTTCTGACGACACCAGATTCTGAGTCCCCGTGTGCCTGGAATGAATTTCCAATGTTTAGCTTTGGTACGTTCAGTGAACGAACGAGCGGGTTTTTCTATATTTTGAACCGGTGCTCAGAATTGAAATCTGAGAGCACCGATGGACTCACATCACCGGTAATTTCTTAGGGGGGCCTTTATTCATGTTTATTTTTGAGCTGGTTGAGGTTTAATAAATGGGGATTTAGATTAAAATAGATAAAATTTGTTGTGTACAAATTTTATGTATGTAGGATAATCATTATCCTACAAAATGGGAGGGTTTAGTGAGGAGCGGCCCACACGAGACCGAAACTCCTCACCTCCCTCTCAACTCCATAACTCCCTCATTTTTTTGTTAACTCATATTTATTTGGGTAACTCCTTCTCTCCCTCTCTCCCTCATAACTCATGCCAACTCACACTTTAATTAAGTTATTGAAACTCTTAATCAATTATGTGTTTTGTATTTTGAACTTATTATGCATGGCATGATTAAAATGAAATATGGGAGAAACTTTATTTTATTATTGGCTGGGTTGTGTGGATATTTTGGGGATATAGCTCTTGAGTTTTGAAGAACACATCATCTCCTTCATTGAGGAACTTAATTCTCCTGTGAGGAACAGTTCTCGATCCGTCGGATCTCCAACGAACGACGCTCGAGCCGGATCGAAGGCCTTTGGGGAATTGACGAAGGACAATGACCATAATCACCTTCACCTCTTACCTTGCAATGACGTCAACGAACCTACATCCACTCCCATTTGTAATATCATCAACGAACAACAAATGACACGAGGTAGGGGTTTATATTGAGTGGTTTTATCTCATGAGATTGAGAGTTTATTTATATGATGTTTGAATAATTTATTCTTTAATAAATTATACCCTTGTAATTGATGAAATCATGTGTTTGTTGATCGACCGTTTTGATAACGCATAACGCGGAGGGCGCGAGCCGAAAAAACACGGGCAGACAACCCTCCGTAGTTTTTTTGTTATGTGTGGATTGGCAGTGACGATGAAACGGGACTGCAAAGGAAATTTGAAGCCTCCGCAGTGATGATCGGGTCCTGTGGTGACCATAGCCGCAGACGGTGGGCAAAACAGACCACCTGAGCGCCTCCTGTAGTCTGCAGAAGGTGGCGGTGGTGAGCCACACCGGCGCGGCGGCGTCGACGACCGTCCGTGGCGGCGTGCTGCCAGAGAAGACCACCGCGACGGCAGGAGATGAACTGAAAAGACTAAGTTGTTTCGGATTTGGGAGGCATGACATTAATTCCGCACCGGTTCAATCAACCGGGGGGAACAGCAACCCCCCCCCCCCCCCCCCCCGCTTAGCGGCGTCCGCTCGGGCATGCTCGCTGAGCCCCAACCGGCCGGGCCGGGCCGCCAGCGTCGGGTTGGGCCGCCATCACCGGGCCTTGCTGCCACCACCGGGCCGGGCCGCCAGTACCGGGAAGCGCCACGCCAGCCAGGTCAGGCCACGCCCAATCGGGCTGGACCTGGGTCAGGTCGACCCGGTTCGGGCCGACCCAGGGGGTATTGGGCCAGGTCGGACCGGGCCCAGACCCCCTATTTTCGGACCAGGTTCATTCAAACGCCTATATCATTGGATAAAAACCTCTGATAGACACAAAGTTATTTTTGTAGTGATCCTTGGATCGGGGCAGTCATTTTGGTATATTACACTCAAGTTTTCGGCGAACTTTGGGTATGGTTGGGTTGGTTCGAACACGAAACCAACCAGGCCCTCGGAGCGAAAACGATTATAACCTGAGCTCCGGATGTCTGAATGACGTGCCATCGAATTTTTTGGATTCATCATGATGAGGTAGATCTTTTGGCATTCCTCACCCATGGTTTGGATGCAGTTGGAGTAATGCCGGGTTGGATTGTACCCGAAATCCAACAGGGCCCCTCGAACGGAAAAGTCGATAACTTTCAGACCGGACGTCCGTTGGACGAACCGTCAATGGCGTTGGTGATCACGTTGAGAAAAGGTCCCTATGAGTATACCCTATGAGAGATCGGGGTACAATTGAGATACGGTTGGGTTGGTTCGTACACGAAACCAACCGAGCCCCGGGGATGAAAAGCTAATAACATACAGACAGGGTGTCTGATTGATGCGTCGTCTATTACGTTGAGACCCCTATGACGAGGCAGTTCTTTTTTATACTTCTTTGTGGTAATTTGTGAGACATGGAATATCGACCAGTAGCTCATGGAGCGGAACCTACCGGAGATGAGCGTACAGAGTACGGAGACCTTGTAACTGGCTGGGACCTGACGACTGCTTGTTGAATTCGAGTCTGAGTGACTTGACTAGCCTAGTGGGGAGCACTACTGTGTTTGGGTGGAAGAACTATGGCGGGGAGCACTACTGTGTTTGGGTGGAAGAACCACGATAATCGACAGAAGGAGTACCTCTATAGGCTATTAGGGGGAGCACTACTATGTTGTGGTAGAAGACCCAGGACATGGAGAACTATTTTTTTTGGGTGGGAGACCAGCGATACTCAACAGAAGGAGTACCTAAGTAGTCTAAGGTTAGTGAGCAGCGCCTCAGAGTCATGATAGGGCTACTATACTAGAAAAAGGAGGATTTCTCCCACAGTTTTGGTTTCTATATCTTTTATTAAAATCCTAGTTTGAGCTGTGTCAATGACCTTTGTGTATTCCTCATGATTGAGATGGGTTAATAGATAACATATGTATATGTATGGGCATATATCTAAGTATTTTTTATCCGTTGATCTCATATCTGTGTGATACCTCATTTTTGGGATGGGCTATTTGTTAACTTAGGTATAAGTATGGGCTTATACCTATGTATGGGTTATCTGTTTAGATCCTTCATTGTGGTTATCTAGGATGGATTTAGTGATACCTTGAGGGTCTTAGGGTCCCTACTGAGTATCGTTATACTCACCCCTACACGGGATTATTCCCGCACCTCGTTGTGTTGGATGCAGACGAAAGACAATGCTGACGAAGGCCGAGCATTCGAGGACTGGACGGTACCCAGAGGTGGACCTCACGACGAGTCTATATCCGGAGGTGGACATCATGATGAGACGGTACACAATAGAGGTTCACAGTCAAGAGCGTTGAGGTGGCTATCTGTACCTACCTTTCTGGTAGGACCCATGGTGGACGATCCAGGAGATGCACTATTTATACCTACCCATCAGGTAGGATTCGAGGTGGACGACCCAAGAGTAGCTTCTATTCTTCCAGCTGCTTGTCTTTTCTGTTGTACTTTCGTTCAGTTGTAGCTTTACTTTTCAGTTGCGTTTGTATTCTCGCCCATTTACTTTTCAACACTTTCTTTTGTACTTAGTGTATTACTTCCTCCTGTACTCTGCGGTGTTTATTTACTTTTATAAAGGCAATGCCATCCCAGTTATCGGGATTTACGCCATTGGTGCTAGTCACCAACCCCTGGCCTATGGACGGTGGGCTTGGGGTAGTCATAGCACAAGCCCCAAGGATGGGTTGTGACATGAATATTATTCCATTATGTTTTATTTTTATATGCAATGCATCCATTCTATGTATTTATGTTATTAAATAATATTTAATTAATCATATGATGCATGATATTTGATGATAAATTTTATTCTGATTTTCATTTGAGAGTGTTCCAAAATGAAATTATTGAGTTTTGGAGCATGATGATTCTTCTCTATTAATATAAATAAATTATTGAAAATATATTCAATATTTTTTGGGAAAGTATTTTATGGATTTTTTATATAATTTAGTCAAAAGGCGATTTATTGAAGTATAATTAGTCATGAAAGAATATTTTAAATATGATTTTTATTTAATAAAATCATTTCCCAAAATATATATTTGTTTTTTTGTAATCTGTGTAATGTGACAAAATTTTTGGATGATTTACGGTGTTTTAATTTTATGGTTTCTTTATTATTAAACCCTTATGTATTATATTATATATATGAGAAAACAATATGGGATTGAAAAAAAAATTATGAATATAAATTTCTATGATAATTGTAAAACCATGAGATCAAAGAAATAATATTTTTAAAAAAAAATATTAAATCATATATCATTTAATACATGAAATATCATTCTAAAATGAATAATTAGATACTATATAAATATTATAAATAAAACATTATTATAATGACACATCCATTGGTTTAGTGGGAATGAACTTAAGTAACCAAATTATGAAGATTCT
This sequence comes from Viscum album, assembly GCA_963277665.1. NCBI lineage: Eukaryota > Viridiplantae > Streptophyta > Magnoliopsida > Santalales > Viscaceae > Viscum > Viscum album. Next base: position 330,946,422 of record OY728158.1, read on the forward strand.
ATTGAAATGTATTCCTTATTTATGTTAATTAATTAGTTCCTTTGAAATAACTACTCCATTTAAAATTTTAAATATTTAACCACATAATGATAATAATAATTAATGAATAAAAGAATCATTTTTTTTAAAATTGAGGATTCCTAATATTTTTTATATTTAATTTCAAATATATATTTATATTTTTTTTAATTTTTAACGTGATTAGATTACACTCATTTTTGTATTCATAGTATAAAAATTTTATAAGATTTAAATTTTCAGTTTTTTAGTAATAGTTGAGTTTTGGTGAATACTTAAAAATATTGATTTTAATAGGAATGAAACTTTTATGACATTCTCATTAAATAGAAATGATTTGAAAGTTTTTGAAAAATTATTGATAGAGAATATATATATTTAATATGTAATACAATTACTTTAAAATTATAATTCATTACTAAAAAATCAATATTATTAAATATGTAAATCAAAATCGTTTTTTTATTTAAATTAATATTATCCTCAGCTCTATTATTTTAATAAAGTATTGAAAATGTTCCAATTAGTTTTTCATTAATTTTAATGTAAAATATGTTTCAATTTAATTAACATAATCTATTTAATTAAATGTGAATCATTATATTACAATAATTTGGCCTAAAATAATTTCGGTTTCTTAAAATATGTATTTTTCAAAAAACCTATATTAAATGAGTTTTCAGAAATTATATTAAAATTTATTTTTAACACTAATAAAAATTTAATAATAGAAATACTATTCATATTTGGGATAATAATTTTATAATTTGGTATTATTATCCATTCCATTTATAAGGAACATACCATAAACATTACATAATGTTAAATGAAATGAATAATTAACATTGGGGATCTTCTCAAGATTAGATTTTTAGAAAATTAGTCAATAACTATTACATTACATCTCAAAAATTACATGGTAGACAATTATACTATGTTTCCATTTTTTTCATAAAATAAAAACACTTTAAAAAAAGAGATATGTCTAGTTTCATGTTTTAGATATCATTACATTTCTTTGATCCCATCATTAACCCTATTCCACTTTATGACATGTGGAATTTTTTTCAAAGACATGGGATGAGCATGCAAAGCTCAGTAAGGGATACACAAAGAAGAAAAACTGTTAGTTTTTCAAAACAACAAGTAAACCATGAATACTTTATCTTAAGTAATACATTTGACATTTATGAAGTAGTAAATAGTCTTCAATGAATAAAAGACCATTTATTACACTTTTGTAACCCAAATATTACTATAATACCTATATAAAGAACACATAGAATATAAAGGTATCTTGGGACATAAACATACCTAACTGGAATAACCATATGATTGACTTCCACACATATCACTAAATTGAATAGCCATACAACCGACTTCCATACCCAATGCATTGGAGGTTATAACATAACCACTCTTCTTGGTTTACCACAGCACCAACCATAATTTGGTTTATCATGTAACCACCTGTCCAATGTCTAAGAACCATTATAAAATCATAACACGTGAAATATTGCAAATATAAACATTTCACTAATGAAATTTAATTTTCAATCATAAGATATAATTCCAATATATTGAAATAATCAATCCATTTAAAAAACCATTTTCAAAACCAAAACACCCAATAATATGTTATGTGATTTCCTATTCATTTTAGAAAACATTAAGGCTTATAGAGGAATCTAAATAACGATTACGGTGGAAGAGAGTTCATTGTCGCCATAAACGTTAAGAACATTATGTTTATCATTTGGAAAAACAAATCATATAAAAGGATTCCCATTAAATTAATGTAAAATTATAAGGGTTTTATTATACACCGTGTAAATGAAGAAAGTATATATTGTCGAAATATGCCTCAATAAAAGAAGATTGAGAAGAAGTCCCTTACCTCATGTGCGACATGACCCGTTTGTTATTTAATCTCTTGAATAATAGAGTAAAGATAATTTATACTGGGTCTAGATCCTTTTTCAAGTACGTTATTCATTTTATATCACTTATTACCATGTTATAAACATTATGTAATCATTTAAGTTAATAACATTCATTTTGTCGATATTTGGTACATGAGTGAAAAATGGACTTCTAATAATTACATGTTGTTCACATAGTCAAATGTTCATTATATAAATAATTATATTCATGATTTAGATATAATATATCTCATATATATCTAGTATATACATTAATTTATAACAGTACATAACATTTAGAGGTAAGAAATGAAACCCACCGTTCTTGGAGACAGTAAGTCATATGTACGCATGAACACTACTTTCATTTCTATTTCTTATTTTAATAGAATTAAAACATAATTATACATAGGTATATTATAATTAAAATATAATATCTTATATAATAACATTAATATTATCCTTTATATTTCCCACATATGGCATTAACAAGTCATATCACTTTGAAGGTGCGGTAGTCCGCACTTCCTCAAATAAAATTATCAGGTTTACCCATAATGGAAACCATAAAGGTACAACATAAATGAAAAATACAGAAGCATAAATAAAACATAAACATGATATATATCATATATAAATATATTTTCATCCTAATGGAAACCATGACATGCGGTAGGAGATAATCGAGCAATCATCATTTTGTGAGGCGTTAGTTTTCCATCCATAGAAATAGTATGTTCTTCACCCATTAGATGTAGGAGTGTGTTGGTGTAGTTCAAATACATCTCATAAAAACAATCTAGTATATTGAGGATATTCTATTTGTTATAAAATAATAGAACACAATGATTATATGGGTTGGATAAGTATAATAAATGAAAATAAGTTAAGAGAAATCGTTTCCTTTAATTTGGGTAGCTACCTTTGGTTTGAACCAAAAGGACTCTTGAAGTGCCTTCTGCCTAAGGTATGGATTATAGTAGGAGGAGAGTGATTTTGAGAGCATATTTGGTTAGGTTTTGGGCGAGAAAAGGGGATTTAGAGGTGTTAGGAATTGTTTATATGTGAGGTATTTTTATAAGCGGAGGAGGGGATCTTTAGGAAAGTGTGAAAACATTATTTTATGATATACTAATAATTGGTTTATAAAAGGCCAAAACTATTTAAAGAAAAAGATAAGATGACTCCTGGTCTAAACAAAACCATCCAATAAGAATTGTATAGGTTTTAGATATTTTTATAATATTTATAATCATATTTATTTAAATAATTTATTAATGAGATAAAAACGACATCATTATTTTTCCATAAATAATTAAATTTATTTGTTGTCTAAAAATTATAAAAAATAATATTATATAGGAAATTATTTTAGATATCCAATGAATATTTATATTTGAAAAGATAATTTATATAACCAAATATAAAAATTAATTTACTAATAGATAATTGTTTTTTTCATTTTTGCATTTACATTAAGTTAATTAATCCAAAGGTTAATTATAAATCACAAGTGGCTAAATGTGGTCCAAAAATAGACCCAAATATGAACATGATCTTAAATGACTCAACCAATAAGGTTAGGACATATTTTAAGCTAATTTTGTTTTATTTTAATATTATTTTTTCCATGAATTACACTATTTTCCATTAACCGTGATAAATAAAAATGAAAAGTTACTATTCCTCAAACATTATTTTCATCTTATTGAACCACATTTTGCATTCTAATAACAACCATTCGTTTTAGATTTTAAAAATTTAGTCCACAGAAGCCATAAAATTTTATTTAAATGAAAATATCAGTTTTAACTAATACTTAATGGTTTCAGTATTCATCAAAAATTGATATTTTTCAGAAAGCAACCAAAGTTTCTGCATAAGATATATTTGATATTCTGATTTCCAAAATGATTTCTATTTTAAAAAATTAAAAAAATAGAAGTTTTATTTATTTATTTAAAATTTATTCCCGTTGTCAATAAAAATAACCCATTTTTTAGATACAATAACTATCAAAAGATCGACACTTGTTTATGTCCATTTTTAAAGTGAAATTAATTTCAATGACCAAAGTTGGATTAATTGGTAAAACTATAATATAATTACACTTTGAAACCATTGAAAAAGATAATATACACATTTAAATAAATTATATTTAAAGGGAAATTTTGAATAAAAATACAGTATTTTTCACTATTCATAAAAATGAACTTTACTCAAAAAATACAAAAAATTTACCCAAAGTAGGTTTTCATGTTCTGAATCTAAAGAATATTTTCATTTTTTCAAATAGAACATATACAAGTGACCAAAACTATATTTAATTATGGATATCTATTTAAATTAATTTAATCAACCTTTTATTTTAAATCATGCTTAAAATTAGATTCATTATCATTTTTATTCTATAACATTTTTTAACAAAAATATATAATAATATTGTAGTTAGTTTTGTTCATTACCTCTAACACTAATGCTATGAGTTAACTAACATTTAAAATAATTTAATTATATTATTACTGTGCAACATAATATTTCAAAGAAACTCATTTTTGTGTATCGGGTACGCCATCGAACATTGAAACCACTTTAAAGTAAAATTAAAATCTAAATCACAAAATTTTTATAAAAAAGAGAGTGTATTATTTCTTTATTTACCGGGATGTTATATTCGTCCCCCATTTTAGAAATTTTTTCCTTGTAATTTTATTTACATATCAAATAAGTTAGGTTATTTATCCATCAAAGCATTTCTGATTCCCACGTTTCCTCTTCAACCTTATTGTTTTTCCACAAAACCATTACCTGGCGAATTACCTTATTCGTCAACACTAACTATCTATGGTTATGAATATGTATTGTTTGTTTCTCATAAGAGATATTCTCTTATAGCTGAACTACCTATGGAATCAAAACATGAGATGGATCTTGCATATACTTTCTCAACATATAAACATGAAATACATTGTGTACATGGGAAAAAATAGAGGTAAAGACACAGTGTATGAAACTGATCCAATATTCTACAGGATTTTATATGGTCCAATGAACCTTTGACTCAACTTTCCTTTCATACTAAAATGCATCACACTTTTCCATAGAGAAACCATTAAAAAGACATGATAACCTACCTTAAATGAAAGTTCCTTCCTCTAGTTATCCACATAACGTTTCTGTCTGATCTGAGTTGTTCTATTGTTCTTCTAAATAAACTAACCTTTTTCTTCCATATCTTCTATGAATTCTAGTCCCATCATCCTCCTTTCAACAACTTCATCCCAAAATGCTAGAGTTCTAAAAAATTTTCCATATAATGCCTCAAATTGAGCGATCTTTATACTGAAATGAAAACTGTTATTATAAGAATATTCAACCAAAGATTGATGTTGGTCCCAAATTCCCTGGTAATCCAGGGAACAAGAACATTGCATATCCTCTAGGGGCTATATTGTTAATTCTTACTACCCATCTAATTGCGATGAAAAGATATACTAAATTTTAATTTAGTAACCAATGACTTCTGAAGGCCTTTCAAAAAGATAGAAGTAATCCTAAGATCAAGATCATATATAATGGAGTAGGGAACTCCATTAAACCTAACAATATCTTTAATATACAACCAAGAATGATGATCTAGAGACAATGTATCTCGAATAGGAAAGAAATGAGTATATTTATTCAACCAATCAATAATAACCCAGATTGCATTATTACCTTGAAATGTCTTTTTTAATCCCACAATGATGTCCATGGATATGTTTTACACATTCGACTCTGGCACAAGTAAAGAATAAAACATCCCTTTTGGTAACTTTTGCCCTGCTTTAACTTGATGTCAAGTCATACACTTCACAATAAATTCAGAAATATCTATTTTCATTCCATCCAACCAGTAATAATCCCGAAGATCTCTATATATTTTTGTACAACCAGGATGAACTGAAAACAGTGAACTATGAGCTACACGTAACAACTCATTCTTCTACTATGAATCACAAGGTATAATAATATTTTTTCAAACCTCAAAACACAATTATTATCAATGTTAAAATTAGAAACATAACCTTCTAAACCATCTCTACCATTTTTGGCAACTCATTTTCTTCTTTATACACTTTAATTATTCTGTCTAATAGAGATTATTTCACTGACAATTGAAAAAAAATAGAAGAATTTTCTGCACTAACAAATTCTGTGCCAAATTTTATCAAATCAAAAATCAAAGGAACTCGTTCAAAATGTATCATGGTTAATGAAGCATTTCATTTTGGACTTAATGTATCTTCCAATTTGTTTTCCTTTCCTGGATGGTAATGAATCGTGAAATCATAATCCATAATTTATTCCATCCATCTCCTCCATCCCATGTTCAATTCTTTTTGAGTGAAAATATACTTCAAACTTTTGTGGTCTGCATATATTTTACATTTTAATACATACAAATGTTGCCTCCAAATTTAAAAAAAACAATAGAAGCTAATTCCAAATCTTGTGTAGGGTGATTTAACTCACGTGGTTTCAACTTATGTGAAGCATAAGAAATTACCTGATCATTCTGCATAATGACACATCCATGTCCTTTCAATGAAGCAATACTGTAAATAATAAAATATCCATTTTTAGAAGGTAGTGTCAAAACAAGATCATTCACCAATATTCTTTTCAATTACTAAAAAATCATCACATTATTTTTCCCAAAGGATCCTAACACCTTTTTGAGTTAACTTAGTCAGTGGACTAGATAACCATGCAAAATTCTCAACAAAACTCCTGTAATACACTGCCAGACTATGAAAACTACAGATCTTGGTTATATTTGTGGGTCTTGGCCATTCTTCAACAACATTTTTTTAAGATTATCAATAGTTATACCATTTTTTGAAACAATGTGACAAATGAAAGAAATTTTTTGTAACAAAAACTCACACTTTCTGAATTTCCCAAACAATTTCTTTTCTTTTAAGGTTTTCTAGAATACCTTTAAATTAATTTCTTGGTCCTCATTACATTTAGAATAATCCAAAATATCATCAATGAAGACAACCAAAAACTTATCCAAGATCTCATTGAAAATTATATTCATAAGATCCATGAATACAACAGGTGCATTTGTTAAACCAAGAGGAATAACTACAACTTCATAACGGCCATATCTAGTACGAAATTCGATCTATGGAATGTATGTTTCCTTTACTTTCAACTGATGGTACCCTGACCTCAAATCAATCTTTGAAAAATACAGAGCTCCCTATAGCTGATCATGAAAATCATTTATATGTGGAAAATGATATTTGTTCTTAATAGTGATATTATTCAATGCTCTATAATTAATGAAAAATCTCATTGAACCAACTTTATTTTTAACAAACAAGAAAAAGGGACCCCATTGTGATGTGCTCGGTCGAATGAAAAATTTATCTAATAACTCCTGCAATTGCTTCTTTAACTCTATATGTTCAATTTTAGCCATTCGATAAGGGTGTTTTGAAATTTTATTATCATTAAGAACTTAGTCAATAGTAAATTTAACATCTCGATCAGGTATAATACAATTCAACTCATCAAAAAAACACCAACATACTCATTTAACACTAGAAAATCATTTATCTAAACTATTCATTTGATTTCAACAATATCTGTAAGGTAACATTCATTTCAATCTTTTACTAGTATCTCGATTTCATGATATTTTATCAAAATAAAGGGTCCAATATTTTATAAAAACTAATAATCTTTATGAAAAGAAAATTCAATAGATCTATAGTCAATCATTGCATGATAAACTGAATTCCAATCGATTCCCAAAATAACATCAAAGTCTACTAGAGTAAGAACAATAAGTTTTGTAGGTATATTCTTAATGCACATATGGACAGGAAGGTTCTTATAATTTTTTTGGCTTCAAAATTTACCCTCGGTGTTTTTACCTTATGTTAAAGATTCATATATTGAGATGGAATTCCAAATTTAGTAGAAAAATTCTTAGAAATGAATGAATGTTTAGTCCCTTAATTAAACAACACATTGGAATATTCTAAACAAACAAACAACATACCTCATACAACTTCATTTGATGGACCAACATTTGCTGAAGTAGTTTCAAAGGAATTCACCACACCTTTTTTCTTGTAGTCTTGTTTCTTTACCTCAGTTGAGTTCATAGTTAGACACTCATTTGCATAATGACCCAATTAATTTCACTAAAAACATCTTATCACTGGTTTTTCATTATCTTCTTGATCATCTTCCTTACAGTTACGAGCAGTATAACATGATGTACCACTACAGAAGCACTACCCAGACATTGATAATCATTCTCCATGATGCTTTCTAACACACTTATCACAAGATGGATATATAATTTTCTTACCTCTAGGATTCTAGGACAAATTCATTCCCTTTGCCTATCAACTAGTCCACTTATTCTGTTATTTTTCAAAGAACACATGATCATTAGAAAACTCCACTTACACCTTCTCCTTACATTGAATAACTTTTTCATAAAATTTGAAGTCTAGAGAGGATAATGTTATTCGATATTGCAGCATAAGTCATGTGTATAATCGATTTATCATAATACCAGGATCTCAGATGAAATTTGGAGCAGACCTTGCCAGTAGAGTGAATTCTACTTCATATGTAGATATTGAGTCATCCTCATCCCTAAATTCTAGGAATTTTTTTTCTATCCTAAGACAAACCCCATTAGAAATGTATTTCTCAAGGAACATACCCTTGAATTTATCCCTATCAAGAGCATCAATTTTGTCACTATCCCTGATATTTTTCACCATTGACCACCACTAATAAGGTTTACCTTAAACATGGTAAATAACGAGACTATCCTTTTGATGTTATGAACAAACCATGACATTGAAAATTTTCTACAGTGCTTTAATCCACCATTCAGCTAGCACATGGTTAGATGACCCTCTAAAATATTTGGGATGTTTCCTCATGAGATGATCCCTTACATACATGTTCCTCTGTGGTTGACCTTGCTGATCTTGTTCTTGGATACCACCACCATTTAGAGCTTGAGTCAACTATTCCATCACTTCAACAAACTATTCAGTTCTGATTCAGACCTTCTCAGGTTGCTGCTTTGGATTGTTGTCTTCCTCCAGATTTTGTCCCAACATAACTGCCATGATTCTTCTTTGAAAAAAAAATTTGAACATAGAAATATTATAGTTGAAGCAACATGGTAATCATTAAATGCTATATAATTTCAATTATTACCAAAAATTAATTTATGGATATCAATTTAATAATAACATTTCTCCTAATATTTTCTAAACTGACCTCTAATACCAACTATAAGGACCTAGATTTAATCATTACATAATCTTGAATTAAATGAATAATTTACTTTGATGATATTTTCAAGTTTAGTGTTTTAGAAAATTATGCCATAACTATTAAATTACATCTCAAAAATTACAAGGTAGACACTTCTACTTAGTTTCCATTTTTTTCATAAAATAAAAACTCTTGAAAAAATGTGTCATGTTTAGTTCCGTTTTTTAGACAGTATGACATTTCCTTAATCCCATCCTTGAACCTATTCCCCATTATGTCCTTTTAAAAACATTTAAAAAACCTGGGATGAGCATAAAAGTCTCAGCAAGGGAAACACAATGGAGGAAAACAATTAGTTTTTCGAAACAAGAAGTAATCCATGAATACATTATCATATGTAATATATTTCACTTTTATGAAGTAGTAAACACTCTTCACTGAATAAAATATCATTTCCTACCCATTTATAACCAAAATATTACCCTGAAACCTATATAAAGTACACATAACATATAAAGGTAAATTGGGACACAAGCATACTTAAATGGAATAACCATATGGTCGATTTCCACACATATAACTAAATGGAATAGCCATATGACCGACTCCCATCCCCAATGCATTTGAGACTATAACGTATCCACCCATCCTGATTTATCACGACACCACCCGTCATTTGGTTTATCACGTAACCGCCTGTCAAATTTCCATGTACCATTATAAAATCACAAAACATAAAATATTTCAAATATAAACATTTCACTAATAACATTTAATTTTAAATCCCAAGAAATAATTTCAAAATATTGAAATAATAAATTCATTTCAAAAATAATTTTCAATACCAAAACACCTAAAACATAATATGGGATTTCTTTTTCATTTTAGAAAATATTGAGACTTATAGAGGTATCCGAATAATGATTACGCCAGTAGAGATGTCATTGTCGCCGCCATCGTTAAAAACATTCCATTTTTCAATTAGTAAAATTCTTCATAGAAATAGATTCCATTTTAATGAAATTAAAATTCAATGGGTTGTATTATACACCATGTAATAGAAGAAGGTATATATTATTCAAATATGCCTCAATTAATGGAGATTGAGATGAAGTCCCTTACCTCATGTCCAACATGAATCGTTCGTTCTTTAATCTACTGAATAATAAACTAAATATAAATTATACTTAAATAAGAACCTTTTTCAAGTTTTTTATTATTTATATATCACTTATTACCATTTTACAAACATTATGAAATCATTTATGTTAATGACGTTCATTTTGTCGATATTTGGTACTTGAGTTAAAAATGGACTTCTTATAAATACAAGTTGTTCATAAGGTCAACATTTCATTATATCCAGAATGATATTCATGATTTAGTTATCATATATATCATATATATATACTATATACATTTATTTATAATAGTACGTAACATTTGGGGAAAAGAAATGAAATGCATTGTTCATAGAGATGGTAAGTCGTACATACGCATGAATGCTACTATCATTTTTATTTATTCTTTTAATGGAATTAAATAATAATGATACGTAGGTATACTATAATTCCAATATAATATCCTATATAATATCATTAATCCCATTCATTTTATATCCCACTTGTGGAATTAATGAGTCATATCACATTGAGGGGGTGGTATTTCGCACTTCCTCAAATGAAATTATCATGTTTAACCATAATGGAATCCATTATTATATAATATAAATGAAAAATATAGAAGCATAAATGAAACATAAACAAAATATATATCATATAATAATATATTTTCATCCTAATGGAAACCATGAGAGGTGGTAGGGGATAATCAAACAATCATCATTTCGTGAGGTGTTAGTTTGTCATCCACTGAAAAAATAAGTTCTTCACCCATTAGATGGATGTGTGTGTAAGTGTAGTTCAAATCCTTATCATAACAATAACATAGTATATTGAGGATACTGGTGGTGTTATAAAATAAATTAATAAAAAGAGTTCAGGGTTTGTATATGTAAAATAAAAGTAATGATGTTAAGAGGAATCATTACCATTAATTTGGGAAACTCCAATTGGTTTGACACAGATGAACATCTTGAAGTCCCTTCTACCTAAGATATAGATTATTTGAGGAGGAGAGAGATATTTAGAGCTTATTTAGTTAGGGTTTGGATGATGCAAGGGGCTTGAGAGGTGTGAGGAATTTGATAGAAGTGATGGCTTTTTATAAGGGGGAGGAGGGGCTCCTTAAGAATGTGTGATAATATAATTTTATTATATAATAATATTAAATTTATAAAGGTAAAAAACTAATAATAGTTAAATATAATATTAATCATGGTTGAAATAAAATCATCTAATAAAAATTGGACAGGTTTTGTATATTTTTTTAATACTTATAATCATATTTATTTAAATATTTTATTAATGAGGTAGGCACTATATCATTTTTGTGTCATAAATAATTTTATTTATTTGTTGAATAAAAATTATAAACAAAATTCTATGATATAGGAAATATTTTTATCTTCCAATGAATATTTATAGTCGAAACGATAATTTATATTACCTCTTTTAAAAATTAATTTACAAGAAGATATTTGTTTTTGTCATTTCAGCATATACTTTAAGTTAATTAATCTAAAGTGTCATTATAACTCTCAAGTGGATCTAGGGGGTCTAAAAATCGACATAATTATGCCCATGGTCGTAAATTACTTAACCAATATGTTAAGGATAAGTGTTAATGTAATTTTTTATTATGATGGTATTTTTTTAAAGTTGAATTTCCCTATTTATCTTTAACTGTGGTAAATAAAAGTCAAAAGATAATATTCACCAAAAATTAATTTCATCTTATTGAACCATATATTAATTAAAAATAATAACCATTGACGTTGTATTTTCAAAATTTAATCCACATAAGTGGTAAATTATCATTTAAATGAAAATTTCATCTTTTAACTACTACTTAGTGGTTTCATTATTCATCAAAAATTGATGTTTTTCAGAAAACTATGAAAATTTCAGCCTAACCTATATTTGGTATTTCAAATTCATAAATGATGACTATTTTACCAAATTTTAAACATAGAAGTTTCATTAATTAATTTAAAATTTATTCTCTTTGTCAAAACAAATAACGTGTTTTTAAGAAACAATAACTATCATAAGATCGACACTTGTTTATGTCCAATTTCAAAGTGAAATTAATTACAATGAAAAACATTAGATTAAATGGTAAAAATATAATCTAATTAAATTTTAAAACCAATTAAAAAGATAATATAACAATAAAAATAAATTTAACATTAAAGGAACTATTGAATAAAAAAGTATTTTCACTATTCATAAAAAAATAAACTTTACCAGAAAAATTCCAAAAAATTACCAAAAGTAAATTATGATGTCTCGAATATAAATATGAATTTTATTTTTTGAAATAGAATAAATAAAATTGATCAAAATAATTTAAAGAGGGTTTTCCATTAAAAGGCGGTAAATTGACCATTTAATGTAAATTTTGCTTAAAATTAGATTCATTCACATTTTAATCCTATATATTTTTTTTAACATACATGTATAATTATATTGTATTTAGTTTTATTCATTCCCTCCAATAAAATGACTAAGAGTTAACTTCCATTTAAACTAAAAATATTTTATTATTAGTGTGCAACGTAAGATTTCAAAGACACTCGTTGTTACGTATTATGTATGCCATCGAACATAGCAACCCCTTTAAATTAAAATTAATATATAATTCAAAAAAATTTAATAAAAAAGAGCATGTAATATTTCATTATTTACCTAGGGTGTTACACCATTTCTTGGTTATAATGACTAATAACCATGGAAAATGTTTATCTCCACGGTAGATGCGAAAATGGGTTTGTTGGGGTTAATTTTAATTGGATATGGTCTAAATATCCCTCAAAATAAGACTTTATTTTAATATAGGTGTTTTGTTATACCAAAATAATAATATATTCAAAAAATAGTTCTTCAGTGACAATATCCTTTGATAATGGCCCTTATATTTATTTAACTGAGGAATAATTACGAAATAACATTCTATTTATTTTAATATCTCAATTTTTATTTCATAAGAATAATAAGATGATATGAAGGGTTATAAACATCTATTCATAATATTGGTAATATAAATTTATTTTTAATTTTTTAAATGAATTAATTACTTAAAACACTTACACATCCCTTATGCAGCTCTCATCCAAGTACGATGAACAATCAAAGTAAATAGACTAAAAATTTTAAATGTGATGTATTATTGGAGATGATAATGTCTACCAAAAAAATTTTGTTTCTAAATTAATGTTATGTAATTTTTCAATTATTAAAATTCAAACTCAATGGTAATTTTGTAGTTTTTAAATTCAAATTATGATAATAGTCTCATAATTTACATCGAAGATACTGTATATAAATAATATTTTTAAAAAAATAAAAAACACATATAAATTTTATAATAAATGGAAATTAGTTTATAATATCATCTAGTGTTCCCTTATGATCCATTTTACTATTTATAATGATATTATTATCCATTCAACGGTATTTATTTTGTTACTCTAAAGATAGTTAAAAGTGAAACAAAAGGATAAACTAAAGAGATGTGAATTAAGAAATATCTAAATACATGTATAAATCATATAGTATGAATTTTTCTCAACTAAATATCAGTATGAGATGAAAATTAATTTAATTTTGAGATAATTTTCCATAAAATTTTCTTTCAATTATTATAATGTTTATAGTAATTACAAGTGTCCCACCCCCTCGCTTATAAAAGGGAACCTCACCTCTTCTATTCTTAAAACCTTATTGATCAATATAGATCCGCCTAAAAATTAAAAATATCTTTCAGAAATAAAAATAAATGTTATATAGGTTATTTTATTCTTAAAATATCAATATAATGGTCTTCAAAATTAGACACAGATGATGATTCTCAAAAAAGATGTTATAATATTCACCGAATCCTTTCAAGATTTTTTGAACTATCCTACCTTCTTAAAAATTAATTTAATGATATTTAAATGCTGAATTAATAAAATTGGATTAATATAATGTTATTATGAATATATAATAACCATTATTTCTTTATAAATAACCCTAGTGGAATGAGAAAATGTCAAACTGTGTTTGTATGGCCAACCGTCTCCATTGCCAATGTATGTCATTTTTCATCAACTCCTCTCATGGATGATTTCATATATGAACTTAATTATTTTATATAATTTTAATTACATGATTATAATTTTGTAATGGAAAAATAGTATATACCTTTCGATCCACCCATCGAATGGAAAATGAAAACATTGCTAATGCGTACATGTGGAGTACCACCACTGCGAAACGATGTGAATCGTTTCTCATTAACACATTATATTTATGGTCATAAGTATATATTTTATGAATATATATGATATATATTATATAATTATGATTATTTAGTGGTTAATTATAATCAAATTTACTTTCATTAAATCCATCAAAATGTGAAAACATCACTTTTCCACACATGTAAACTAATGCCTCCCTGAAGTGATGTAATTAAATCTTCATAACCAAAATTTATTAATTTTAGTAAAAGTGAATATAATGAATAAATACTACACTTATGAAATTTTTATGATTTTTTATATGATGAAACCAAGACCATGGATCATGGAACAAAACCACCAATCCAAAACATGCATGATCACTGAACTGGTTAACACTAAAAACAATGATTTTAAGGAGGAATTGTTAATAAATGTGAAATTAGAGATTATTAGTGACTAAAATATGAAAATATATGTTTGAATGTGGTTCTTGTAAAATTTTTTAATATAATAAAATATAAATATATATTAGGTTAATTGAATTTAGGAATAATGTTGGGACATGATGTAAGTGATTCTTGTCTTAGTATTATTTTTTTGAGACCAAAAAACCCACATACATATATATATATATATATATTCAACACTTTGTTAGTTTTTTGTTTTGTATATTATAAAAATTTATTTATTTTATTATTTCGTTCATTAAAATAATTTTTATTTTTAAAATACATAAATTGTTCTCTCTTTTATGATTTAATGATTTTGAGATTACCAAAACTCTAGGGGGTTTTCAAATCAATATTTTTTTGAGAAATATTTCAGGTTATTCATATATTTGTGTTTATTTAGTGTATATATTTCCAAATTAATATATTATATAATAAATATATCCATATTAATTGTATTTTGGTTTCTATTATTTTATATTTCTTTTATGTGTTTTATGACTTATAAGTTATTAAAGTTGTAAGGGTTTATGTTACAATATCATTTTGTTCTCGATTTTTGTAATCAAATTTCGCTTTATGGGAGTTATAAGATACTTATATTTTAACCACAAAAACTTTTTATTCTAATCCCATTATTTTTTTTGGGTATTTAGGTTTTTTATACTTTTTCCTATTTTTTGTATATCAAATGATTTTAGTTTCTGAAGAAATATTTTATTTCATGTTTTCAAATTTGATTATAGAATATTTTTACTCAATCACCATGTTATTTATAATATTTTCATGAAATGATATTTTATAATATCTAATGATTTATTAATGTAATGTTAAACAATATTTTAATTTATTTTAAAAAGTTAAAACTTAATTTGTTAATGTTTTTTTAACATTCCATTTTTAAAATTCAACATAATGTGTAAAATGAATATTTTTTTTTTACATTTTCGCAGTGGATATATTTTTTCATCATTATTTTATTCATTTATTTGAAGATAAACTCTAAGGATCCATCCTTAAATATTACCTAATCTTAAGATAACTCAACAATTGAGTTTAAATTATTTAGAGGATCCTTTCAGGTTTTGAGTATTAGAGAAATAGGTCATAAATCTTACATATAGAATTAAATATTAAAAGTAGAAACTTGTATTCACTATCAAATATTTTAATAAAATATAAACCTCAACCAAAAGAAACATGGTGTCGTTTCATGTTTTAACAAAATAACATTTCTCGGATCACATCCTTGACTATATCATTCATTTAGTTCTTTGAAAAAAAAAATCCAAAACATGATATAAGAATAAAAATCATAATACGGGACATAAAAATAAATAAAAACCATTAGTCTGGTTAAAACCTGATAACCCATTCAATATTAATTTAGAGGATCTAACAATAAATTTTCACATTAATAACAATAAAACATTTTCTTTAATGAAAAACACAAAAAAAATAGCAAGAATTTTATTTTTTTGGTAAGTTAGAGCATCATATTCATAAAAACCATTAAAAAATGATCCAATTAAAATATAAATATGGTTGAATTCCATTTTGGAGATCTATAATGGGGATCAAACTTATTATAATTTATATCATGATCAACCATGAGCTATAATGGGGGTTAACCATTCGTATAATTTGTGTCAGGCTCGATCATGTGATATAATGGGGATCAACCCATTGTACAAGCTATATTGGTCACACACATTAGGTATAATGGGACCCAACACTTCATATAATATATATTGGTCTGACATGTTTCATAAAATGCTCATATACCATTTAATTAAGAAAACATGTTCCCCAAAACTCCTATTTTTCGAAAGATTCTTCGAATTACATATGAAAAGCATTTCTATATAAAAATAAAAATTTCATTTAAGAACCCATTTTTAATACCAAGATACACAAATAATATAATAAGTGGTCTATTTTCATTTTAAGTGGCATTATAACTTATTGAGGAAGCCAAATATCAAATAATGCTTATGAAAGAAGAGAAGTCATTATAACTATACATGATGAAAACATTCCATTTTTCATTTTGAATAGAAAGTAAAACACATCATGTAAAAATATTCCATTTGATAAAATGGAATGAAATTAAATACTGAAAATAAATTTTTTATATATTACATTTATACACATATATATAAATATGAAATTTATTATCAGAAGAAAAATGATTTCATAATTAAATCATTAAATGTTCATGGTGTCCCATACCTCTTTGAAAATTGTAATATTAATCTACATGATTTAATAAATAACATTAGTATTTCTAAAATATGGATATGAAATGAAATTTTGGTAGAATATACACCTTATAAAATAATAATGTTGCATATTATCCTGAAATTTGTTAATGTAAGAAGATTGAGCTGTTGTCCATTACAAATATCATTACATTACATTAAGGATAAATCAATGAAATAATTATGTATAAAAAATATTAATACACCAAATATAAGTGGATATTCCAGGAAATAAAATTTGGGGTCATTCAAACTTATTCTTGGAATAACAACAGAAATTACATGGATATTTAGATCAATCAATGGAGATTGAGTTATGATTTACCTTTTTATGTGTCTGACTCATCGAGTACAATCGTTATGATATTGAATAATAAATATAGATTAATTTAACCTTTATTGAGAACCTTTTGATATTTTATATTCCTTCTATATCACCTATTACCATGTTTTAATAATTACATAATTATTTTAGTTTAAATCAGTCATTTTGTCGATATTCGGTACTTGAGTAAAAAATGAACGAGTTTTGATGTAACATTTCCATCTAGTTAAAATTCCATAATCACCTGAAAATTTTTATTTATGATTTAAATATCATATATTCATGTTATATTCATATTTATAATTTTCTTAATATTTCGATATAAGAAATGTAATGCACCATTCATGGGGACGGTAGGCCGTATATACGCATGAACACAACTTTTATTTTTTATACATATTAGTGTAATGAAAACTAAATGATTAATTTTTATATTTTAGTTATAGTTTCATAAATAAGTTATATAAATTACACAATTTCATTATCTACATACATTATACATTACTGGTATGGAATGAATGAGTCATATCACATTGAGGGTGCGGTAGTCAACACTTCCTCAAATGAAATTATCGTATTTAGACATTATGGAAACAATAACAGTATGTTGTAAATAATATTTATAAAAGAATAGATTAAATATAAATTTATTTGATATAATATTTATTCAATCTATTCATTTATATAATTGTGTTTTATGAAGATCATGAAGAATTAATCACATCGTATCGTGGTGATGGTAGGTCATACGTACTCACGAGGGATTATATCATTCATTTCATGGATAAAAGGTATTGAATTGGAAGTTATATAAATTATAAAGTATAATTATCATGTTATATTTCTTATTGTAATCCATTATAATCATAAATATAACAATGCAAATTATGTATTGTAGAATAACAAATTACACCATGATGTGGAGGCGGTAAGTCGTACTTACACACGGATGGTGATATTGTTACTCATTGGATGGAAAAAAGAAGGTATAAGGTTTTCCCATAATTATAATTAAATATAATCACGTATCATATTCAAGATTTATTAAATTAATATGAAAATGACATGTATAGTGGAAGTAGAAAAAGAAAATAATTTTGAAAGAGGTGACAAAATAGTCACCTCTTTTTCAAGTATCTCATTTTTATTATCACAAACGGTCTTTTTAGTATGGATTTATGAAATAATATTGGCCTCTAAGTGACAGGAAGGAATTTTGGGATATTATTTTAGTTTAATTTTGACATCCCAATAAGAATGATAGGTGTGATTTTATAGGCCGATGTGGTGGCCAATTATAAGGGAGAGGAGGTGAACTTTAGGAAAGTCTTGAAATATTATATTATTAATTTTTTATATAATTATAACAGTTTAAAAGTTGTATATTTCAAGGAAAAGATGAAGAGAGGTCTAAATACTGTCAGCCAATAGGTTTTATAAATGTTTAGGTCATAAAATATACATTATATATTAGATTTAACCCTTAGTTGAAAACAGTAACTATTACCATATCTTCTTGTATTTCCACATTATATGGTTTCTATAGTTACTATAAAATGACAGTATATCAAAAATTGGATAATTAATTCAATTTTTAACATTATATAAGTCAGTTTTTTGAATAATAGACTTTTAGAACAACTATATAATTTAATAAAATAGTAGTTGTTTTAAAACTAAATAATGACAATTTTGGCACTATTATGTAATTGATTTTCATTAATGTCATGAAAACATGATTACTTTGAAAAAATACATTAAATAATCTTTACAATTTGAATGTCATCCAAAAGAATTTGCAATGAATCAAAAATTTAAAATTACATTAATTTAAATATTTATCATATCAATTATTTTAATCATTCATTAATAACTAAATCACTACATCATCATTATTTCAAAACTAAATTTATTTTTTTTATTGTATAAAATTTATTAATTAAATACCGGGATATATAAAATTGTAGTATCTTATTAATTAATATTTTAGTCAAAGATATCAATTATATAACACCGCCTTAAAATTATTTTAGTAAAAATATACATGTGGTTGTTATATTTCTCTTTACTTTAAATTAACAATTATAACATGTCATTTACATACCCAAGTGGATTCCAAATGCCAAAATATCAACCCAAGGATTTATTTGTTCTCCTATAAATATTTCAATATAATTATGACACATGTTTTTTATAGTTTTATATTATTATAATATTATTTTCAGCCATATTTACATAACTGACCCTTTAACCGTGGTGAATAAAAACAGTTACTGGAGTTACTATTCATAATGTCAAAAAATAAAAGGTACCTATTTACATAATTTGGATCATATAATTATAAACATGGAATAATTTTTTCCAAATTAAAAAACATTGTAGAATTTAGTTCAAAATTTATTTCTGTTGTTAATACAAGAAAGTGGGGTTTTAAGAAGAAAAAACTATCAAAAGAGAGGTCTGTGTTTATATCCAATTTATATGTGAAATTACATGCAAGGACCAAAATTGTATTAAATGATAAAAACATAATCAAATTATTTTTTTTAATCTAACTAAATGTATAATATCTCTAGATTAATAAATTAAATAAAAATATAGTTTCGAATTAAAATGGAGTATTTTTCCCTTTTCATTAAATTAATGATTTTATCCAAAAAAACCAAAATTTTAACTAATGTATAATTTGATGACAGGATTATAAATAAAATGTTAATTTTTTCAAATATAACATATCAAATTTATAGAAACTAGATTTTGAAATGGTTCCCTATTTAAAGTATGTAATATGATCTTTTAAAAAAATTAGATTATTTTATGCTTAAAATTGGATTAATTTTGAATTTCAGCCTCTAAAATTTATTAGATAAATATAAAAACATTTAATAAACACATGTAATAATATTGTAGTTTGTTATGTCCATTACGTCAAATGAAATATGTAGGAGTTAAGTACTATTTAAAATAATAAAAAAATTATTTTATTTTTTTTGTATAAATCAATGTTTTGTGAAACATAAGTATTTAGAGAAACCTATTGTTGCGTTTCAAGTTCATAGTAAGAAACAATGCCCCATTAATGTCAAATTAATATCTTATTAATAAATATTAATATATATGAAAAATTATTATTCTATAAATACATGAGATGTTACATCATTTCATTGTTTTGGAAATGGTGTCCCCATAATATTAAATTTTTGATTGGTAACTTTATTGATAATACCACACTGGAAAAAGAGTAAATAAAATCTCACTTTAAAAGAATTAGAGAGATGTAAAAAGGTCACCTGAGAAATCACATAATATTATTCCATGTATGAAAACATAGATATGGATGAAAAACTTACAATCCTGTTATGATATAGAGTGATAGAAAACATGATCAGGAGAAATTTAACAACCATAAAATCACAAACATGTGATGGGTTAAACAATCATTGATTTCACAATAGGAAAAGTAAACAAGATTTTTTTGTTTAATGATTTTTTCAATTAATTTGTGTAATTCTCTTACTATTTAGAATAAGAACATAAGAAATATTCTTACTTGACATATATATTTCCATCCATTAATAAATTTCAACCTCACACTCAACTTTTCTGCAAATGATGAGTATTATATATGATTTGGTCACACAAAAATATCTATATTAAACTTCTAGTGTATTAGACAATACGAAAAATATAAACTTTATATTTCACCATATTTATACATTAAACAAACCCAAAATGGTTAGTACTATATCATATAATCCTCAAAAAACAATAATCGTTTATTAGGAGAATGAATACTATTAAGATCCAAAATTTAACATTTATAATGATATTTTAAATAGACCATTATAAAAAAAACCCCTCAAAAGTTCTCAAAATAATCCAAGTAATATTGACACTCAGAACACATAAGGATTTGATCATAATGTTTTAGAAGAAAAATTTTCTCATTTTTCTCCAAATAACATCAATAACTCTACAAGTTTCATACATAAAACTAATTATCCTTATCACATTTTCTCCAAGATAGGATAATAACATCAAAAATAACCCAAATCATAATTTTTTTACTATAAAAATATAGATTATTCCAAAAATAAAATTCAACCATTACTCCACAAATTAAATCCCACAATAATATTATTTTCCTTAGGTATATAGTGTTCCCAAAAGAGAGAACATGTTCCACAATAACATTAATAACTTAATCAATAAATCATTTTCCTATAAAATGGATATCCATTTAATAAAAAATAAATTCCAAAATAATATTATTCTTAATAAATTAAATCCATTAACTAAAGAGAATAAATCCTAATAACTAGGAACATCACATAAGATAGTGTAAGGCAATGCGCCCTTGTCTCCCTTCAATTGCGGGATCGATTTCTGCAGCCTTGTAGACCCGATGGGTTACCACCCATCCTGTGGGTTATAATTTTTGTGAAACAGTATGATTCTTATAACATTCCAAACATGAGATACAATCATTAAAATAACCATAACATAATTTAACCTCATTTTTTTCTCATGACTTTCATTTTTCATGTCAAAATGTAATAACTTATAATTGCATCAAATTCGTGGATCATATAATCTCTAAAGGTTCTTTAAAACTATCTGCATAAAAAAATGATAATTATTCCACATTTTTACAAAACAATATTATCAGTAACATGTATTAAATTCATTTAATTTAATACCATAATTAATATGTCTGCACATATCATCGCCCATAGATCCAACATAACTCTTATATTCCTATAATGTATAAATCATAATAATCTAACATTTTTCATGATCTATTATCCATGTTTTTCAGTCTTATTATTTAATAATCCATTCCTACAAAAAAACAATCATAATGTCTTAAGATTCAATAATTTCAATATATGATATAAAAAATAATCCAAACCATTCATATATCTTTTTTAGTTTCCTCATCATCAATTATAATATAATTAGATATTGGTAAACAGATATTTGTATGGTCCTGATGATCCCATTCACGAATCTTATTCGTCTAAAATCAATTTTAATAATGACCATGCACAACACATTTAAATCATTCAATTGATCCATCATAAAAAACATCTTTCCCTGTCTTATACTGAATTAAATACTTCCTTTTTCCATTGAAATACCACATTTATAACATCATCACATCCATTTAAAACATTTTCCCTGGTTCTTCGTTCCAAATAGTTGAAGCATATGTCATTGAATATACATACCTCTATTATTATGAACTAAACATACACATGGATTCCTTTCTCTCATATATGATGCCTTAGAAAAATCACTAAGGATCAAGTGGTCAATCATGACTCCAGATAGTTGGATTAGAATAACTAAAACAATTCTTTTACAGTTTGGAATTCATTTGGTTTCTTATTTAGAATACCACCACAGTTTCCTTCACATTTATTATTACATTGTTTTCTACAAGATCCATCCATTTTCTAATACCAAATAGTTTAGTGAGAGTATATCATCATATAATGTCTTATAAGGAGGGTAAACACTATTATATACTTATTCCTGTAATCTTAAACTCATTGATCTTATCTAAAATAACTATGACTTTTTATAAAATGATTAGCATTGTGGCTATATTTAACTTCTTTCTTATACTTAAATAATACAATAACTTATAAATTTATCTAAACCAACCGTAGATACCAACTATATGGCCCTGACATTAAAAAATATATAATCTTGAGATATTTCAATAGTTGAATTTAATTCACCAAGAAAATCTTTTTAGGTTTAGAGTTTCAGAAAATTAAGCTCTAACTCATACATATAAACATAAATATGACAAACAAAATTCTACTAACTATCCAATTTTTTCATAAAACTAAACTCTTTAAAAAGAAACATGGAATCGTTTCATGTTTTTACAGCATAAATTTTCCATGATTGCATCCTTGACTCTATTCTTACTTATTTAATATGAAAAAAATTTCAAAAAGAGGGATGACAATAAAAATCTCACTAAGGGACATAAAAATAATGAAATGAAATTAAACTTGATAAAACCGAATAACCCATTCAATACTCTATGAGAGGATGAAACAATACAATTTTACATGAATAACAATCATAATTTTTTCTTAGTAAAAAAATCTAAAAAAATTTGTAAGTAATTAAAAAATATTTAGTTGACTTAGAGAATAATATAAATAAATCACCTTAAAAAATATTCAAATTTCAATATCCATATGGTTTACATCCAATTTGGTGATTCATGATGGGTATCAACCCTCATATAAACTATATCAAGCTCACCTGTGAGCTATAATAGGGATCAACCATTCATATAAGTTATGTCAGGCTCGCCCATTAGTTATAATAGGGCTCAACCCCTCGTATAACATAAATATGGATCACCTATGAGTTATAATTGGTCAAAACCCTTAATATAATCTATATTGTGCTGAAATTATTCATGTAATACTCATGTACCATTTCATGAATAAAACACGTTCATCACAAAACCCCCTTTTGAAATCTTCTTCTAATCCCATATGAAAAACATTTCTGTATAAAAATACCATTTTTATTTAAGAACCAATTTTAACTACCAAGATATCCAAATAAGATAAAAATTTATATATTTTCCTTTTAATAGATAATAAGGATTATTGGGTAATCCAAGTATCAAATAATGGTTATGGTGTCAGAGAAGTCATTGTCGCATTATACCAAAAATATTCCTTTTGTTGGATTGTAATATAAGTAAAAAACATTGTATAAAAATATTCATTTTGAAAACATTGAATTAAATAAAATATTGACATAAAATTACATGTAAATTTCATGTATACCAACATAAATAAATATGTAATATAATATCATGAAGAATAATATTTGACAACTAAATCGTTAACTGTTCAATCTGTCCCATACCACTTCGAACATTTAAATATTAATCACTATTATTTAATAAATAAAATTACTACAGATGAAAATATGTATATGAAATGTCATAGTGTCTATATATAAACCATATAAAATAATTATGGTTCATATGATCAAGAAATGCTTCGATGAAAATTGATTGAGACGAAGTCCCTTACAGAGATGATATCATTTTATTAAGGATAAAACAATGGTACAATTATGTGTGAAAAATATAAATACATCCCATGAAATATTTTATTCAATGTAAAATAATAAGTGGAAATTCACAAATATTCATGGAAAAACAAAACCAATGACATAGATATTTAACTCAATGAATGGAGATTGAATTATGACTCCCTTTACCTTGATTCTGATTGCTATCATATAATCATTATGTTCTAGAATACTAAACATATGAAAATTTAAAATTTCATGAGAACCATTTCAAATTTTATTATTCCTTTTATATCACTTATTTCCACGTTATAAAAATTAACAAATTATTTATGTTCATATTGGTCGTTCTATCAATATTCGATACATGAGTCGAAAATGAACAAGTTTTATGTAACATTTCAATGTAGTAAAAATTATATAATCTCAAAAATATTAATATTAATTATTTATATATCATATATATCAAGTATATATGTATATATTTGGTCAATAATAGTTGGGGATAAGAAATAAAATGTACGGTTCATGGAGATGGTAGGTTGCACGTACGCTCAGACACTACATTCTTTTCATTGTCATATTATTGAAATGAATAATAAATGATACAATGATATATGGTAATTATATTTTCAAATATATCTTATATATGATTCATAATTTCGTTAAAATCATACTTTATATGTTTCATGTATGGAATGAATGAGTCATATCACTTTGAGGGGGTGGTTTTCCACACTCCCTCATATGAATTTTTCATATTTACAGATTACAGAAGGTATAAAGGTATATTGTAAATAAAAATTACAGAATCATACTGTAAATATAAATATATTATATATCATAGTTTTCTTTTTCCTTCATGTATATAATTGTGTTTTTATTATGATCATGTAGAATGATTAAAATCACATCCTGGAGACGGTAGGATGTACGTACGCACAACTAATGATATCATTCAAATAATGGTTAAACGATATAGAATTTGATGGTATATTAATTAAACCTAAAAATTATCAATATATATTTATTAATCTCATCCATTATACTAATCATTATACCCATCAAAATTAATTATTTTTAATAAAAAATTTCACCATGGCGTGGAGACGGTAATTCGTACATACGCACGCATGGTGATATTGTTATTCGTAGGATGGATAAAAGAAGGTATAATGTTGAAACATAATTATAATAACATATAATAATTTTGAAGATACTATATTTATTACTTTAGAATTGAAAAATCCTAACAATTATAAGTAGTAGAAGAAATGAATTTTGAAAGGCATGATAAAACAAATACCTCTTTATCGAGTATCTCCATTTCATTTTCATCAATGGTATTATTAGGATGGGTTATTTCCCAATGTGTGGCCTTATAGAGGTAGGTAAGTTTTTGGGAGATTATTCTAGTAGAAATTTGATAAACCATGGTGTTTTATAGGTGTGAGTATGTGGTATAGGTACTAGCCTTTTCTAATAGTGAGGAGATGCACATTTGGAACGTCTTGAAATATTTTTTTATTCAAAATTTATATTAGAATTATATTAGATAAAAACTGATATATTTCAAGGATAATATTAGTATGGGTATAAATACTCTAGACCAATAGGTTTTAGATATGTTTAGGTCATAATAGATCCCTTATCTTTTATCTTTAACCCTTAGATATAAAATTAATTCTTACCATGTCTTCTTGTATTTTCACAATATATGGTTACAAATATTACAATAAAATTAAAATAGGAAAACAAGTTGATCATTAATAAAATTTTTATCATTAGGTATGTTATTTGGCCAAATATTATATTTTAAAGAATATTATATCATTTAATAAAATTGTATTTGTTTTAAAAACTCATATATGTCAATTTTTATACTATTTAGTAACTGATTTTTATTAAAGTCATAACAATGTGATTATTTCTAATATAAGGAATTACCTTATCCCCCACATGATAATGTAATCTAAAAATTAGTTTTTGGAATCAAAATGATCAAATTAAAATTATTTCAATATTTTTAATGTCATTTATTCGAATCATATATTAATAAAGAAATCACTACATCATCATTGTTTTGTAAATAAATTTATCTATTGAATATATAAAAATTATAATTAAAATACCATGATGTATATAGTCTTTATAGATTTATAAAAACTATTTGTTTTCAATGATATCAATTATATAACCCCACATTAAAAATTTTTTACTAAAAAGATACATGTATGTGTTTTATTTATCATTAAATTAAATTAATTACAATGACTTGTCATTTTCATATCCAATAGGATCCAAAATGAAAAAAGATCAGAATAAGGACTATTTAGGTCACCCAGGAATTGTAAAATAATATTAGTACATGTTTCAGGGTAGTTTAATATTATTATAATATAATTTTTTATTTTATATACCAAATTTACCATTTAACTGTGGTAAAGAATAAAAAATGTATGAAGTTTCTATTCCTAATGTCAAATAAAAATGTACCAATTTACACAATTTGGAAATTACAATTAAAAATATGGAATCCGTTTTTCCATCTTAAAAATAAATATATTGTAGTAATTAATTTAAAAATAATTATCATTGTTAAAACTATAAAGCAAGTTTTAAGAAGTAAAAACTATCAAATGATTTATATTTGTTTATATTCAAATAAAATTTAAAATTTTTTTCAATCATAAAAATTTAATTAAATGATAAAAACATAATCCCATTACACCTTTAAAACATCTATAATTACCATATAAATATATAAATAATAATATGAAAATGAATTTTTGAATTAAAATGCTGCATTTTTGGATTTTCATTAAAATATAGATATTAACATAAAAATAATAAAATTTCAAATAAGGTTTGTTTTTATATGAATATTATAAAAATTATTATTGTTTGACAAATATAACATATAAATGTGACATAAACTAGATTTAATAGTGGTTTTCCATCAAAACAATGTAAAATATGCTTTTTAAAATATTTGAAATTTTTTGCATAAAATTGGATTCACTATAACATTAAGCCTCTAACGTTTTTCCTATAAAGCTAAATACATTTAGAAATCATGTTTAATCATATGTTGATTTGTTTTTTTCATTCAGGCCAATACCAAATATAGGCATTAACTACAATTTATAACAACAATAATATTATTGTATTATTTTTATATATAACTCAATGTTGTTTGCAACGTAAGATTTTGGAGAAACTCGTTGTCGAATATAGAGTAAACAATCACAAAAAGAGTCCCCATTTACATAAAATTAATATATTCTTCATATATATTAATAGATATGAAAAATTATTACTCTATAGATAACTAAGAAGTAACATTAATTTATAAATTTACATGGATATTTTCCAATTAAATATAATGAAAATATTAATGAAATTTTGGGGTTTTAAGGATCATGAAGGAAATTTAGGTTTTCCATTATTTTATGGTATATTTTAATTTACAATATTTATGATTTTTTTCATTAATTTAAATGCACTTCACTATTTTCGTACTCTACAATAAAATTTTTCATGTGAACTGTCCACTTCCGTTATACGGATGGATTTTGATGATGATAATTTATGAATGTTTTAATTAAACCCGTTTCATTCCATTGATAATTAATGTATTATAATATAATTAATGTTTTTTGGATACCACAAACTTCCTTTCCTATAATAGATTATGATTATGTGATGATGAAATATTTATGAAACTTGTTTTTTGTTTTTTGTTATGAAGAAAATTATAATGTTTTATTATTTTATGTCACACATATATGTGGATTTCATTATGTGATGGGTGGTTTGAGAATTATAAATACATTTAATGCATTGGTTAAATAATAGTATCTCTTAAGATATTACTAAATTGAAATGGGTTTGAACCTAGTAAATTAAATCACTATTCCATCTCTATTATTTATTCCAGTGATCATTCACTAATGAAATGATCGGAATGTTAAGTGAACCAAATCCACCACGGGTCTTTTTCCACTATGATATCCATGTATTTGGTATATAAATAATGAAATTATTTTATATGATAACATTTATGGAAAAAATAATTTCATGTGATTAATATATGTTCTCTTGTATAATGAGAGATTATTAAGCATTATAAAAATTTATGAATTATGTATTTTTTATGAAAAAGCCTCGTGACATGACACTAAATTAATGGTCATTGAATAATTTTGTTTTATTTTCATTTTTCATGATAAATCTATCATATGAATTATGTTATCTCAAAATTTCATATGATCGTTGGTTAACATCTCTTTGTCACCCCTTACTAATAATCTAATCTCACTATTTCATATGATTTCATTTCCCTATATTAGGATTAATAATATTATATAAGATAATACTAGATTAAAATCATGTTAATGTAATTTTATAGGATATTTTGTATTATTCTTATGAAATAATAAAACCTTGGTATAAGGGGAAAATTAATGTATAATTAGAAACTCACATGTTATTTTACATGATGTGTTTTTTCAAAATCACTAAAAGTATAAAAATAAAGTTTAGTGAAATGTATTTGAATCCATTTTACCAATTATATTTTAATTATGGATTTTCAAATTAGAAGGGATTTAATTGGTATTTACGAAAATAGGTAAAGATTGTGTTTTTAGCTTCAGATCCGAGAGTAATAGTATATTTATATCTATGATTTTATGAAATCAAGGTTCAACTAACTTTAGTTGTTATATAATTATATGATGTTGATAATTTAAGTGTTAAGTATAAAATTAGGTGTCGAAAATTTTACAAATGAGAATAATTTTAAGGAATATGTATAGTTTGGGTTTTTATGTGATTAGATTTTAAGGTGATTATGTACATTTTGGGAAACATATTCCATAATTGATTCATATTCATATCTCAGGATTAACATAAGATTTTGTGTAAAGTTATTATTGAACAATATTCTTTGTGAAATAATTTGAAATGATGTCATAAAAATTATTTTTAATTCATTCATTAAGGATACAGTAATTAAGGTTTCATAGAGTATATGGGTAGTCATATATGTGTAGTAAATGTTTGGATAACCATGATATTGACTATGATATGGGGAGTATAAAATTGACTATTATTTAGGAGTTCCGTTATATTTAAAAACTAATATGATTAAGGAAAAACAATTTTATTTTCTACGATAAAATTATATTTTACAAACAACGATTGAGTTTAGTTTTGGATGAATATTTTTCATTGTGGTTGTTTTTTGTGGTATAGTTAATTTTCGGAAATGATTAGTATATATTTGGGAATTTATGAATATGGAATATTCTTATTTTTTATATTACTTAATGAGTGATTATTGTTATTTGCGGTTTAATTTTAATATAGAATTGGAAAAATATAGTATAATTATTTTATTACAATTTTTCACTTTTTTCAGACTTATTTTTGAAGAGTTTTAAGGATCATTATTTACATAATGATTTACAACATAAATTGTGTTTTATTTGTTAAATATTGTGACATTGATGTTGTATTTATTCATATTGGGTGTTATCTTAACTGTTTTATGAATATTTTGTTTTATTTAATTGTTATAAATATGGAGGAATTTTTTTTCATCATTTCCGGAATTATGTTAAAATTAAATGATAATTTTAATTATCTAGGAATGAAAAATTAATCATAGATATTAATTATACGACTAGAGAAGAGGTTGAAAATTTCTCAACATAGAACCACAAAATGATATTACATTAATAAATCATGTATTATTAATATCTCAAATTCAATATATTTATGGTAAAATAATTTCTCAATCTGAATCAATATATAGATAATTGTATTAAGACCGCTGTGAAATTTTTTTATCAGTTATGAATTTATACTTTGAGAAGCTCAAACATAAGTATGTGTCTCAAAATGGAAAAGTAATGGCTTATAAAAAAGTTAGGGAATGAAAAAAATCATTATATTAACATAGATATTAAAGTTCATTTCAAATGGAATTTTGACCAATGTAGAATAAGTATTTTTTATCTTTTTTTATTTTTATTTATCTTCCACCCCATATAATTGATTCAAAAAATGTTTTAAATCCTTTTCATTAGACCCGAGATAAAATTGAGAGGTCATAATATATTTAAGTGGAATAATGAAATTGCCTGAAATTTTTTAGTTTACTATTTTTTAAAATAAATACTATGTTCGATAACATGTAACAAACAAAACCCCAATATGTTAAAAAAATATTATAATTTAAATATGACTATTATAACATGGATACTAGTTTCATGAGTATGAATTGAAATAAAATCTTTATTAATTATATATTGAATATATATATATATATATTAAAATATCTTTTTTAGTTGTTTAAGAATATGTACGTAATTTTAAAATATATTAATTAAAACACATGATGTGAATAACTATTAGGATTCAAAAGGTTTTTTTTATAAAATATAGGTTTCATTAGATACATCATTTTTATTTTAAATCGTAAATATAAAAATTTATTTTATGAATTTTATGAAATTAACATCATTTTTTGATTCATAATATAAAATGTATCATTGAGTAAATTTTTTAATTTTTTCAGATATTGTTTCTTTTTGGATGAATAGTGGTAGAATATTATTTTTACAAATAATGAAACATTTATGATATTGTGACGATTTAATATTGAATCTAATGTCTGTAGAAAATATTTCATAGATAAAATTTATATTTATGAATTATTATGAGGAGTGTGTAAATACATTGGAAAACATAGAAATCAATGCTTGATGTTTTGGAAATATAATTGATATTGTTTATTAAAATATGAACAACTTTTCGTACTAATATTTTAATCTTATGTTTCAAAAGATAACATAGTTTTTTAATTCAAATATACAGTAATTCATTTAAAATAACTTAATTAATTATATAATAATCAAAATTTTAAATTATCTTCATTTAAAATCATTTCTTTTACTTAAAACATGTATTTTTCTAAATGAATCTTTTCAATATGTTTTGTAATATTATATAAAAATAAT
Organism: Viscum album; assembly: GCA_963277665.1. NCBI lineage: Eukaryota > Viridiplantae > Streptophyta > Magnoliopsida > Santalales > Viscaceae > Viscum > Viscum album. The sequence goes on from OY728158.1 coordinate 330,978,157, forward strand.
TTTTTTACAATTATAGATATTTAATAACAAAAAAAGGATTAAATATTTTGGATCATATTTTCTAATTTGGTAATATATTAAATATTTTTTCTGTATATAATGTTTATTATCTATGGAAATAGTTTATGACCACAGTAAAGGGAAATTTGAGTTAATCCTGGTTAAAAAAAGAGTAATGTTCTTAATAAATATTTAATAGTATAATTAATTTATTATATAAGTTTTCATATAAAATAATCATCATATCTTTAAAAATATGAAAATTTGGTGACATCTTTCATTGATACTGACCATTGTTTTTTTATCCTCCAGAATAAGTACAAGTTGCAAATATAGTTATTTTAATATATATAATTTGATATCATAATAAAAAATTGATTTAATAAACGGTTATTAATGGTTATTTTCAATATTAATATATTTTTATTTTAATAATAGTTTAATTTTTAGTTGCATGATTACAAAAATTAGTTACGCAATGCAGAAGAAATACTTGTGAATGTTTATAAATTTTCAAAATGAATAGTGTTAAAAAATTAAAATCCAGGTGTTTCATATTATTTAATGTCTTGAATTATTTTTATGGATCATAATTAAATTAATATAATTCTTTAAATATTCAAATTTTTTCTCAATGAAAATCATGATGTTTTTAATGCAAAATTATAAGAATTGTCCTAAAAATGAATATAAAGGCTTTTGATGAATGAATTGTTTCTAAAATCATGAAAAATAATTATTTTTTAAAATAAGTGATAATTGATTTGTAATAGAAACCATTTTACTCTTATTTTCCTATTTGGATTTTATAATGACATTATTGACCACAAAAATTAATGTTTCATATTACCATGCCATCAGTTAAAGGGCTTAACAAATGAATAAAAAAATAGATACATATTAAAAGACATAAAAATATGTCCAAATCATATTTATGTAAATTAATTTGGAAATATATGATACCATATTATAAATATCATTATTTTGGTTCTAATTTTCATATAATGTGACCATAAATTATTATAATGTTTACAATCCTTACATATGTGCAACCCCATATTTTATTAAAATGATCCACCTATATTCTCTTATTCCCAAGTTATTATGACTCCTAGTTATATAAAACACCTATAAATCTATTATAAACTTCAATATACATGTTCTATTGGTATTTTTATTCTTAAAATAAAACCCAAGGGTCCTTAATAAGAGGTACGATGGAGGTTTCTCAAAGAAGAGGTAATGATCTTCACTAAATCCTTTTAAGATTTGTTATTGTTTTACCTGATATAAAATCATATTTAGACATATTAATATATTGATATTTTAATAATTTTATTATGAAAATTTTATTATGAAAATTTTATAAGAAATAACTATTTATCACCCGTAACAATGGAAAAGAAACTTTCAGTGTGTGTATGCATGGACTGTCATATATATGATCAAAATATTTTATTTTCAATCACCCCTATCATGGATGGCTTTGTTGATGGATTTTATTATTATATACTTTTTTATGTATTTGTAATCCTTATTTAATGGTAAAATATTATTTAACTTCCATCCCTTTTAACTTTTAGAAGATGATTATATCTCTCCTGTGTACGTGTGAACTACCACCTCAATGGAGTGATGTGATTGATTATTCATTTCCTCTATATATAGATGGTAATTAAGATTAATTTAATTAATATATATTATATAATTATGATTTTATAAATTAGAATTATTATTTAAATTTCATTAATTCGATTAATCGAAAAGTGAAAAAATCACACATGCACACCACCACCTCCACGAAGTGATGTGATTACTTTTTTATAATAAAATTATATGAATAGTAATAAAAGTGTATAGATTAAATAAATATTGTACATATGAAATTATTATTATTTATGGTGTTATTATATAATGAACATGGTGGATGGAACATAACCACAAAACCAAAACATTGTTGACAAATTGAACAATGAACACCAATAATGAAAAATTTAATATGTAATTATTATTAAAGGAGTAATTAAAAACTATATGTCAATTATATCTTTTAATATAATTATGAATATTGTTTTTGATATAAATTTACAATAAATATAAATATATTATACATGTATTAAAGAGAATGGATGAATAAATTCGGGACAAGAGGAAATGGTTTCTTGTCTAAGTTATATTTATGTGATCCATATGCCATATTACCTATATGTTTAATTATTTTTTTAAATAAAATTAAAATTAATGGATTTTATTATTATTTTTGTGAAAATTATTTTGATTTAAAAATCCATCATATTTTCTATCTTTTGTGAGGTTTTATTTAGTTATTATCAAAATTGTACGAGTTTTCAACTAAATTTTGTTTTGTCGAGATATGATTCATGATATAAAGCTATTTGTGTTATATAGAATATATAATACCCAATTAGATATATAATATTATAAATATCATCATATTCATGATATTTAATATTATGTAGAATATTATATCCTTTAAAGGGATTATTATCAAAATTAACGATAGATAAAGTGGTTTATGTTAAAGCATCATTCATTTTCATAGTTATATATGATAAATTTCCATTATTGGAATTTTAAAAGAATTAACCATGAACAATGGATAGGCTGGGGTCAAATTTATTTCTTACAAACCATGATTAGAGAGGTTTATTGTATAATAGAAGTGTTTTGATCTAAAAAGAAATATTTCATTGTGTTTGTGTGACCAAGAAGAAAAAAATAAATATCAATAACAAATCAGCCAATAGATATGATTAGTAGTGTTGTGGATATTGTTAAATAGTAAATAGAGAAAAATAGAAAAATAAAATAATGACATAAAAAATTCAATGTAATAAAATAAATTCAACTACGACTATGGTTAATTGATTGAGTAGATTATATATATACATTATATCTTTCCATCATTCATTCATTCATGTAATCACAGAAGAATAGATTTAAACTGGTTAACTAGATTGGTGACACATCAACATGAGGTCAGATGAATACTATAGTTTTTTTACTTTTGAGCACACTCAACCAAGAAATGATCAATAAATTTTCTATATGTTTATTTTCATTGAAATAAGTGTATTTTATTCAGGCTTGACCTCCTTCTATGTTTCTTTAAAATGAGTTTAATAATGGAAAACTATCATTGATTATCAATGTTTTAGAAAATGTATTTAACGTTTATTTATTTAGAAAGAATCATATTTAAAACTAACATGAATGATGTAGTAAAAATTACATCCACGATATCATTTCCCAAATATCAATTATCCAAAAATTATTTTTGATTAAAATGGCATTATAATATCATTACAAAAAAAGTATAATAGGTAAGAAAAATAGAAAATGAGGAAGTAAAATCTTCTCTATTTTATAATTAGATTTTGATTAGTTATCCATACCTTATAAATATCTACACATATCTCTTTCTTGTAGGATAATCCTAGGATTTTCCTTTATAAACCCAACTAATAATTATATCTTCCCTCCATTTAATTTATATTTTCATTCCAATACATGTCTTAAGATCATATTTATAACTCCTAGAATCGTTCTCTATATTCCTTATAAAAAACTTATAACTTAATATCTTCTACAAAGGTGACAAAATAAAATATATTCTAATTGATTTATACCCACAATACATTGTAATATCTCTAATATTTTAACAACTTCTATAAAATTCCTGTTTAATAAATCTCCAAATCTTTAGTACCATGAAATTGATTTCTTGTTAATTAATATTCACTAAAATTCTAGTCCTGGGTATGTGATGAGTGAGAACCATTCTAACTCTCATATTCGATAAGAAAATTGAATAATGTAATATTATAATATTCTAATGTTTTTTTAATTTAAAATCATTATGAATATATAGATGTAACTGAATTCAAATGGGGTGGCCAATCAATTGTAAATTATATGGGAAATACTTAGTGTTGGATTATGTACCTGGATTAATCTATAAAACTCAAGGGTTAAATTTTCATTTCCTTGAAATTAACTATCCTTCCATATTATCAACCTCCAATTTATAACATAATGATTTATATTTTTATAGAGTAAATCCATATCACATATTCACACAACTATATCATAAAGAAAATTGAGGACACTTTTACATTCCTTTATAGGAAAAAATAAACTATACTCTTCCCCTTGATGATTGGAATTTTTATTGAGGGTGTGTTTCAGTGTGGATTTGACAATAATCAAGGGATTAAAATTTAAATATTATTCAAAATTCATATTATTGACTGTCTTATACTCCCATGAACATTCTTTTATGTTCACCCTCTTAGAATTGTATAACATAATTTTTTGTTAACCTTGATTCATAAATAAAATTATTTCCCAAAAAAAGTTCACTATCTTCAGTTTGATATCACTCATAAATTTTTTTATAACCTTGGGTTCAATATCTTCTAGTATAGGAAAAAAAACACAGGGTTTTTAGTGGCCCTAATGATCATAATTACAATTCTGAATAGTTAATAAATGAGTAAACATAGGTCCTAATGTTTTATATCTTACATAGTTTAATTTATCATGTTCACTCTATTGATGTGCCTCAGCCTCCAGTGCCTCTCAACATTGATCATATTTTGTTCATAAATAGGTTATCATGAATATCATTTGGTTCCAATTTTCTTCAGCACTACCAATATTCAATTATTAGTTTAAGATTCTTATTCATTATTTTCCCAACCATCATTGATATCTATTCTATCGAATCTCATACAATGGAATGAGTTTATCAAACTATATTCTAAGTCTCTTTAAAAAACAAATCTGTTTCCACATCAATATTCCAATACATCCAAAACATAATAATCTAAACCATGATGTTTTATTATTATTGGATATCCAAAATAAATCCATGTCATCAACATTGTTCATGCTTTTCGGCTCATGAAATCATAGATCTGGCATGACTTTCCCCTGATATCAATAATACAACGATTTAGTTGGACCTGAAAATCATCAATATTTTTAGGGGATAATGTTGGGAATCATGATGTAGTGAACGACACGATACTATATTTAAGGACCAATATGATTTAATTTTTAAAAAAATATTATTCAGGGATGTAGATACTAGAGATCACTATCTTTAAAAACAAGTGAAAGTAAAAACATTGAATACAAAATGAAATATTCCGGTACATAATCATGTAGTAAAATTTTAATATAAAATATTCCACAAAAAATTTCTAAACAAAAAATTTATATAATTTTTTCAGGAGACCCAAGATAACTAAAATTAATTAGAAAAAAATTTCAATGTGAAATCGTAAATGAATTTGTCATCATATGAATAGAAAATCCTCATAATAACATTTGACCTGTTCAAAGACAAAAAAATGATTCCTTCATGGAAATAAATGATGTCAATTTACAATATAAAATTAATTAGGATCAAATAAAAAATATATAAACTAAATAGTAGTATTGAAACATTCAAAAATAACTTGAAAAATATATGGTAAATGAAATAAAAATGGGCCACATCAAATCCCCAAACAGATATCAATTTTCATTGAATCAATAAATCATTGTATTGTATTTAAAATATAATGCATGATTTAACAATTAAATTTAGTATGAATCATTTTAAAAAGTTTATTTTCACAGGAACAATATATTGAAATTGTTCTACAATAATAATTAATTAAAAAATAATTCTTACTAAAAGTACCTTCCAAGATAAAAAAACAGAATAAAAAAAGAAAAATAGATTCATCATTCCTTGAAAATTTCATTCATTATATATGAAAATCACTCATATCTTACATTAAAAATTTTTTATTTCTATTTTAGAGATATTAAAATAGTAACACAATTGTATAATTATATTATAAACATGATGAAACATTAGTTATCACATTTCATTAGGTTATAATTTTTTTTCCATTTTTCACTTCATTGATTCATCTCCAATGAATATCTTACAATTAAATTTCTCCTTCTTAATTTTTTGTTAATTATTTCATCAACATAATAAAAACATTTTTCATAACTAGGATCATTATTTAATTTTTTATGAAATGAATGTGGAGATATATTATTAAATGTTAAAGTGGATTATTAGTGCCTAATGTCTCTTATAATTACTCTATGGTCTCAATTTCCATTTCTTATGTATATTCAAATGATATAGATTATTATCATTTTTATTTTATTTCTATTGTCCTTTTTTAATAATATTTAACCCCATAAGTTCTAGTTAAAACACTTTTTTCCTCATATTTTAATACTAATTTGATAAATTTGTTTCACAGAACATTTCCATTTAATGTTCCAAAGATGTATTTCAATAAATGTTTTTAAAAACATCACTAAAAAATCATTCATATAAAACAGTTTAAAAATTAATGAAATCCATCAACAACTAGAATGAAATTATCAACTTGTAAAGGGTTCATTATAATGAAAAGTATTCCTTAACGACCATTAATTGCCAAAAAATATAATAAAAATTAAAATATTTTAAAATATTTTTTATTGGAATATTTCATTGAATTATAGACAACCATATTGAAAGAACTATTCCCACCACATTTTAATCTACACATTATCCCCAATTTGGAACCCATGGTGGGTGAAAATATATTTTTAATTCTATTTTGATGAATATTGAAAATTAAGTAATTAACACTATGTTGGATGTGGTATAATAATTTTCATGCAGTGACTTCGCCATCAACCTTAATAGCTAGAACATATATACAAAATTTTATTATTTTTTTAATATTAGATGTATAAAATTTCAATTTTTCGCTAAAATTATTATGTGAAAATGTTATCTGATAAAAAACATTGGAATATAGAGAAATTTTTTTATTAGTATTGTGAATAATTGAAATCCTATTAAAATTAACTTTGAATACAATAAACAAAGTGAAGATGAGAATCCATATCAAGGAAAGATTATTTACATGTTTCAATTATTTAAAACAAGGGGGTTTTCACAAAAATAATTTCCAACACCATCTGTTTAATCACATTATTTAGTAGCATTTGAGAAAACACTCATGTTTGGGGAATATTTTTTCATTAGTGTTTATCTAGCAATATTCTCTGTTATATCATTGAGCACCTAATATTTATTCTATATCAATGAAAAATAAAAATTTAAACTTATATACATTAAGATTTATAGGATAAATGATAAAAGTAAATAAAAAAATTATTTGTGTATAGAAAATAATTTTTTTATAAATTTCCATCATAAAACTTATTCTTACAGTTTCTCTAAAATGTGTATGATGTTTTATTTTCTTAATACAATAGATTGATGCCGGGTAAAATTTTGAGAACAAGTGTATGAATTTTGTTTTATTAAATTAAAGGAATATAAAACAAGAAAATAACCATGCTTTAGTTTATATAAAACACCTTGTTTATATTCCCAAATAAGACATAATGTGGGAATCATCATTCTGTAAAGGAGATTTAAGCTAATCCAATTACATTCCATTAAATTTAATTTTCTTTTCTGATTCCATTGATAAGAAATGGATTATTCTCTTATTTAACCATATAAAAAACCACATTTAAAAGCACTAATAGAATGAAAAATGGTACAAAATATATGGTTTGGAATTTCTATAGATTAATTATCATCCTAGAATAAAATATAAGTGCCTTTTAAATAACTTTTGAGCTGATATTCTAATGAATAGAATCATGAAATGAATTTTTTATCTTTTAATGAAAATAGACATTCTCTAAACATTATTTCATAATAACATCTATCTCACTAAAATCCATCAAAATTCCCCCTCCATTATATATAATATAATATTTTAGTACATTCTCTATATAAAAGTATTTGGGATTTAGTTCCATCAACAAATGATATGTCTTTAGAAAAAGATTACACTATGGATACTATCTTATAGGATTATTTATGTGGGAATTTAGACTCATAAATCATCATCAATCTACTAATAAATCACTTTTCTTGAACTAGAGATAGTCTTATATTGATTTATTTTATTTTATAACTAAAAATTTCATCTTACCTATTAGAATTTGGGTGATAAGTTTTTCCAATTTTTTGTTAACATCCATATATCTATATTAATTCCATTAATTTATAATTCTTGAAATTATTTCAATTTTCTACAATGAATGTTTTTAGTTATATGAAACATTTAAATATATAATTTTTTTACATTATGACACTGGATTAAAGGTTATTATGGAGTTCAACTACCTAAACCCTTATGTAAACATACAAAAAAACAAAAAATATATATTCATTCATATATGATGATAGAAATACACCCATAAATATTTATCTCCACAAATATAAAGTTTCATCCTCAAGGATTCATTTATATTATCATAAATTCTACAAATATTTCCCAGCCGTTGACATTTTACACAAACAACAACCTGACACTTATCACTGTTAATTAATGTTATCCAGTTAAAATAGTCCATATGACCATATGTGATGTTTTTTCTGCCCCAGGGTGTACACCCCACAATGAAAAATGTTAACTCCCAATAATGGTAAACGTAAAGTATATAGACAAAGATATTCCTATAAAAAACAATGACATATACTAAAAATAATGGTATCATAAAAATTGTAATATTTTCACTTTGAAAATATTTTCAGCCTTTGGTTTGGTGTATGTTATTTAAACATGAATCATGTATCCCACAAAATCTATATGTGTACAAATATGAACACTTATTAATTGAGGTAGAATACATCTTTTAATCTAGGAATGAAGTGAAAATTTATTTTGGTTTTTCAACTTGTGTGTTGGGTAACATGGAATACTTCCCAAAAACCACACTTTCATATCCATTATTATTTTTTATATGAATATCATATTCCTGATACTGAATTTTCTATCTCAAAATCCTTAATTTCAATTCATTATTAGTTAAAGGAAACACATGAGTAAAAAATGATCCATGAAAATGATGGTCATAGGCCCAACAAGATACTTCATAAAATTATACATAGAAAACAAAAATGATTCTAACTCATTTTTATTTGTAAATTATTTTTTTAGGTATAAAGAAATATCTTTGGAGAATTGTTAAAAAATGTAACAAATTTCGATTCCATTTACCCTAAACATCTTCTTTAGTAAAATCACTAGAATCACGCATAACCTCAATAGATAGTTTCTACTTAGTTATATTGGTAACTAGTAAAGACATGAGTTTTTATTTATTTATATTAAATGAATGTAATCAGTTTTCATAAAAATGAAATATATTTTACTTATTGTGAGAATAATTTTCTGGTAAATTTTGGAAAAATCTTTTATAAACAACTCATTGAAACCATATTAGATAATAAATATTCCAATCCCTTTGAATTTATCATATGGTTGAAGCCTTTTGGATATTTTAATTTTATCATTTTCTAAAAAATAACCTTTTGTAATTCTTATAACATAAATCTATCCCTTTTAATAAAATTAATTATAATTGTTTGTATCTCAATAGAAGTATAGTCTCATTACACTACCCAAAATAAATTTCAAGATCAATTAATTAAATTTTAAAACATGTTTCCAACAATAAAAAATTGTCCATAAAATATAAAATATCCTTTTATCCATAACAAATAAAATTATTTACATACATATTTAAAATTTGTTAGGGAACTAAAAAAATCCAAATCTAAATCCTATTAAGAAAATTTCCCAAATGTTAATTTAAAATAAGTATTAATATAGTATTTATGAGCTATATAAATATGGAAATTTCCATAATATCCATCATTGAATAATAAATACTCATTACCATAAAAAATTCAATAATATAATCTACCAATGGAACAGGGAAAAGTTATTTTCTAGTGGAACGATTAAGTTTCATGTAAATAATATATACTCTTAATTTATTAAATATCCTAACATATAAATGGTCATTCGTTTAATTTGAGACAACTGTGACTCTACACATCATAGGGAAATCCTTAATAGGACGTACCCATAGGCTAACTAATATGGGGTGAATAATATAAATACTATGTAATATTATAACATCCTCCCAAACTACCTCTTAATTATTGGGATTCAATCTTCCCTGCCCATCAACACATTGTTTGGTGCCAGACTAAATTGGAAACTTATGCACAGAGTATTGAAGACTTATTCCCTTCATGACATATAAGAAAAAACCAATGGAAGATTTAAATTTAAAAAAATATATTATAATATCTCCCCTAGAAACACCATTAACTAAAATGATATTATAACATGAAATATGGATCATTAAGATAAAATAGTGTATTTTAGATGAGAATGAATGGCTTTGATATCTATCCTTGGTTCTTATTCATTTAAAGTAAGTCTTTTTAGTTGAGGAATCCCAAGGTAATGAGTTTACATATGAAAGAAGAATTTTTTTGAATACTTACTCTACATCACTATTGTCCATATAAATTTATTCTATATATGTATATCCTATAATGATTTTCCTAATGGTTTTGAAAGAAATGTTTCTTATTGTTTTATAAATTCTCCCAAAAATCCAATATTAGGTTCATCCTATTTTTTTGAGGAAATACCCATGAAATTTTCAACATGTATTTCAGTCCTACTATTGATTTCATATATTATCCTCAAAACACATTTTCTTGCACAAAAACTATTTCATCAATAACTAAAATATCATCTTTTGTGTAGATTTAATGAAGAGTGGATTTTTTAGTTTTTTTTGTAACATTATATTCATCTTACATACTCTCCTATATTAAAAATAAAATTTCCGTTGACTCATTTATGATATATACACAAGTGGCTAGGAAAGTCTATAAATATATTATAGATACCTCCTTGTTACACGTTGTATCATAGATCATGTTGCAATAGTTATTTTATAATTATATTAAACAATAACCAATAAAATGTCCCAATTGGGTGAGTAATGTATCTTTCATCTAATTATAAAAAAAATGATGGGTTGTGGATATTATAATCTAATGGGATGATGTGATGAAAATGAAATCAGATTTATAATCACACAATTATCACAAAAAAGATAAACATTCCACCAATACCACTTAATGAGCTTGTTTTGAAAAAGATCCATTGATCATGAATTTTGAATGGTATCCTATTCTACCAGAAAATACTACAATCTTATATGAGGTTATAAATACAAAAATATTCTAATGTTATATTGTTTGGAAAATACAAATCTAAAAAATTAAAATAAAGTGTTATTTTAATAATGTATTTTTGGGGATGAATGTTAATGATAATCTTCATGATAAACATTATGAATTTAAATATTTTTGTATCACAATTTTAATTATTTATTTTTTCAGTTAAGGTAATTGTTGTAGTGAAATTATGTGTTAAAATTGGAATTATATAAATTTCAACCTGACAAATTGCCTTCCCCTTATTATTTTTTTAGAAACATGTGTTTTTTAGATGGATCATTTGGGTAAAATTTGATATCTTCAGTTCTTCTTAATTTATATTTTCTAGATTTTTGGAATTTCATTTCTCATTTTTGAATAGTTTATCACCTTGAAAATAATTATTAAAATTACATACTTCATAGTGTGTTTTTAAAAAATAACAAGTATTAACTATTGTGGAATTTTTATTATGATTTATTTTAGTTTTCAAAGTACCATAACTTCTTCCCAGGAGTACATTCCTTTACCAAATTGTATCATTTTTTAATCAAGACATCACATTCTAATATATGTCTAGGATCTCTATTCAACATACTGGGGTTTTTATTTATGTAATTAATCCATATTTCTTTTCTCATGATATTTTATTGTACATAAAATCTAACCATATTATTTGAAATTTGTCAAACTAATTTCTCACTGGTGATAGATGATTCAAATCTACATTGGGTTTATAAATAATATGAATATACTATGAAAAAAATGGGTTATTTCACTCCCTGATCTATTTATGATTTTTTTGGTATACTGCCATATCATTTAAAATATGGGTTTGATAAATAGTCATCCCATGATTTCCTCTTATGTCCATATCTAGGAAAAATTCATTTTTATTGGATCGGGATGTCATGTCAATGTTTGGTTTGAAATAATTATAATTCCAAAACATGAAACAATGGTGAAATTGCTCTATAAGATTTGTTAAGTAGTTTCATTAAAAAATGGAATATTGGACTTAATATTTGTGAATAATGTTTCTTTCATTCCTAAAAATGGTTCATTCTAAAGAGATCATATGTTGTGAATTTTTAGTCAGTGTGTGGGAATTTTATTTTATCCCATCAATTGTTTTATCAATAACATATCCTTATAAAAATTTGTTAAAAATTATAAAGGTATATGGTGTAATTATAGTATATAATATATTAATGGAAAATTGTGGAGTTCATTGGTGATTTGGATACTATATAAGTAAGAAATCAAAATCTCACCCTCACTTTGTGAAACTGTTATCCCTTATATTAATGAAGCTAAAATATTTTTCTGATAATTCAATTTGATATCCTCATAGGGTATAATTTCATGAAAATAGAATGATAAACATGGTATCAAGTGTTAAACACCTCATTCTCTAATTATTCCAACCGTTTTATAGAATTACCCATTAAAGAATTTAGTCCACAAACATTTTATATTCACCCACACTATGTTGACATTGTGGAACTTATGATTCATATAGTAGAAGTTCTTAATGATGTCAAGAGAGTCTTTGTTCTGAATTATATTGACTGATTTCAGCATATATATCATTTAATATTTATCACATAGTTTCTAAACTGATGTGAGATGAAAATGAATGTTAGGTTTCTTGAAACCATGGAATATTGAAATTATATAATATTTTATCACTAAATTATATCATTTTTATAATATGGGGGATTAAAATTTTCATATTTTTAAATCACGTTTCAAAAAATACTCTTCTGTTTTAGTATTATTTCACATTTTCTATAATCTTGTCTATTTTTCAAATTCTAGTATATATGTCACTATTTTCCAATAACATGTCCTATTGTGTATGCATAATATAGATTTTTTTTCATATTCTATATATTTTCTAAATTTTGTTAAATCTTAATGGTTTCAATGCCTTCCTCAAAAATGATATAAGAATATGAAAAAGCTAAAACCTAGGTCACTAAATATGATTACATTAGATTATTTACATATAAACCATATTTATAAATAGTTATAATATGTAATAAGTGTTTAAATCCATAAGGATGTGCATAAATCTTTTAGTGTTAACAAGAATAAAAAATAATTCTCTAGAAAAAAAGAATTAGTGGATGATATTTGAGATGTTTAAGAGATGATGAAACACTGTGAAAGAAAAAGAGAAAATACAATGAAGGAAATCAAAGATCAAAAGAATGTAGGGATAATACATGTTGAATAGGGGAACAATATCGGATATATATATATATATATATTCAATAATGTAAGAATAATGGATTTTATTAAATGTTCTAGTTTTAATTTTCTACTAGTTAATAAATGTTCTTATGAGTACCATAGTTCATTAACTCGAGAATCGAACATAATCAAAAAAATGATAAATATGTATTCACTAAGTCCATTTTGTAATTAAACGTAGTGTGTTACTATAAATATAAATCTAGGTCTTGAAAATATAGTTTAAATTATATTTAATTAAAGCTAATATAAATTTATTGTCTATGTTTTGATAAAAGGGTTCAACATATAGTGGTTGAGAGAGAAATTTACAGTAAACTAGAATAGATGGAGTAATAAAAGTTACAAAAAGAATCCCACTCCCCATAAAAGGTATAGAAAACTATTTTTTGGATTGAATGATAATATAAAATATCATTATAAATAGAATCATTAGAATCAAAAATAAAAATATGAAATGAGGTTGAAAAATCATCTCTATCTCCTAATATAATTTCTCTCAGTTGGCTAAAAAAATGATGGCTCTTCTAATTTATCTCATCTCTCCAATAATACACTTATTATACCATATAATTCTAAATCTTTAAAATTTTATGTTCCCACAATTTAATAGATATATGCATGCCAATCCTACTCTCAATATCATAGTCACAGCTTCAATAATGTATCTTTTACATTTATGTGGAACACCCAACTTTGAATATCATCTTCACAGGTAACTCATGTAAATATTAACTTAATGAAATACATATAATTCAGGTGGGAATGTCTCCTATACTTTCAAATTTTTATAAATTTTCATGTAGGATAATTCTTTAGCCACTTTAACTCATGGAAAATATTTTTTTGCTAATTAACCATGAATTAATTTCCAATCATAGTTATGTGACTCATGTGAACAATATAAAATGAATTATTCAATCATATATTTGTATCACATTGTATAATTAAATAATTCTTGATAAAGATTACAAATAATCATTCATACGTGGAATTCAGAAGATATAAATGGGGTTTCCCATTAAAATGATATTATTTGGCATAAAATTAGCTCTGGATTTTGTTGTTAAAAATACATTTCTAACTCATGGGTTATCATTTCATTTCACAAAACCAATTTGAAATTCAATAGAATTAATCATAATGGTAATATAAATCACACATTAACAAAACCATAATATGTGGAGCATAAACATCCCATCAACAAACATGAATGGGTAACAATAGACTATACTAAACCCCTCAATTATTGGAATATTTTTCAATGGTGAGTTACATAGAGGATTTGGATTCAATATAGGGAATATTTTTCAATTTATAGTCATCATTTAAATCATATATTTATATAAAATATAATTAACTAATAAATGAATTCACAGGACTAAAATAAGTTCATATAATGTTTTGAAAACTCTGATTCCACTATAGAATTCATTTTTTTAGAATATCCCTCTACATTGGTACGACCTCAATCAAACATTTTTTCAAAAACCCCAAATAAAATATATTTCAAAACTAGAATTGTGATATTGGTATGTACATCTTCATTATTCATTGATTATAATGTGTATAAATGAGGGAACACATGTCGTCGTAGACAATTTCAAATCATGATCTGAATCGTGATTTTTCACTCCATTGATGCACCCAAAATTCATTAATTTATTAATTATGATCATATTTCAAAATATATTGATCCACAACATTGTCAATAATAATATAGTTGGTCCATTTTGTATTCAATTATCCCAAGAATAAATTCCCGTAGAAACATTCTGTTTTATCTATACCCATAGTTTGATGATTTCTAATTTTTTAAATCAAGGAACATGTAATATTTTTAGTTGAGGAATCCCTCAATTATACATGGACAATTGGGATATTAATATTTAAGGGTGACACCAAATGTGTCCCTATATTCAACTAAGGTTAATTAATCATCATTACACAGTCACAACTAAGATTTGAAAATTACATAATCTTGATTAAAAATGATATAGATTGACAATCATATCTAAAATAGAATCACTAAACATGGTCGTCTATCTCTACGATGTTAATATAATGATTATAACTTCGGTTCCTAGTGTCCATATTCTCTAATTTTCCCAAATTTAAAAATAGTTTAGATTGGTGGACCTAGTTTATATTATTTTTAAGAATGTGTAAATGAATATGAAACTGGACCTCAGTATTTTTCTTTTATGTGAATCTTCTGTTTTTTATTCTCATTCCTGGTTGATGGATCAATAATTGTGTCAAATAGATCATATCATTGAAGAAAAAACATCATATTATTTCATGAAATTAAATAATTCATCCTGCCACCAATAGTATTTTTAATCATGTGGTCGCTTCTCATTCTCTCTTATTAAAGAATACAAAATAAGGAATCAAATATTTAGATATTAATTTGTTGATGGTTGTATCCTTTACAATTTCTCTCACATGGTAGGAACAACAATTCACTTTTGGTCAGATGAAAAAATCATGGCACGATATATTCCTTCAAATTTTTTTTGAGATATATATATTTATTGTGTCTCTTATGATCAGTTAAAAAATTGACAAGAGGTTAATTTTTCTTGCATGGTATGTCAAATTAATTATCATGGTATTTAAGATTTTCCATGATTTTAGTTGGAATCTATAACTCATTCATGTGTCCTAGTTGTGTGTTTAAAAAAATAAATTTATATGTCAACTGAATGAAAAAAATCAATGAGTGGAAACTTCAATATGTTCTAGCAATATTTTCAAGCCTTTTCCAGTTTTTTTCCCCCATTTTAAGTGTTAAATATATTTACAAACCATGTTTACACATATTATGATGGGCACTTTCATTTTTCATGAACCTTTATTTATGAAAGAAAATCGTAAAAAATTATTTTCAAATTAAGTGATAATAAAACAAGAATATAAAAAATCAGATATTTTAGTGGCAAATTATCAGATCAAATTTTAATGTGCACATATCTCACATTAAATGATTAATTCCAATATTTAACAACCCGTTATATAAATTTTAAAAAGTATAAATTAAAAAGAAATAAATTTTTAATTGTTAAATCATAAAAATGGTAATTCATAAATAAATATATGTTCACAATAATAACATTTTTTATATTTAAAACAATTTTTTTATAAAACTTTCATTATTAAATTTAATATAAAATATACTAACAATAAATAGAACATAATCACTAATAAATACACAATTAAAACCTTAAAAATAATATAATACCTCAATATAGATGTAGAAGATGAATAAAAAACAAGGCACATCATAAATTATCTGATCCATATCATTTAAAACTATTTTTTTATTTTGGTTATTTCTTAGGTTTTCATGTTTTCTTTTTATTTTTCCCTCTTTGGTATTTAAAATGATCATGAAATTGTTCTTGAATAATATCGTCTTTATTTTTCATTTTTGGGAATATAATACTTTTCTTCATTTTCTTGTTCTTAATAATGATTTCAAAGAATTTAATTTAATAATACCTAATTATTATTTTTAATTTCATATTTTATCATATTTGAGATTATTATTATTTGTTTGAAAAAATATTTTTTTGAATGATTTCTAAACATTTTTATGTGCTAATTTTCAAATAGTATATAAAGTATGTTTTTATAATGATTA
This sequence comes from Viscum album, assembly GCA_963277665.1. Classification (NCBI taxonomy): domain Eukaryota; kingdom Viridiplantae; phylum Streptophyta; class Magnoliopsida; order Santalales; family Viscaceae; genus Viscum; species Viscum album. Next base: position 330,995,205 of record OY728158.1, read on the forward strand.
AAAATTAATGGGTTTTCCCACCAGCATGATCAATATTGTATTTTAATAATGCTTTTTTTATTCCATGTTTATTTTCCTTAGATCTATTTTTATAAATATTCTATTTTTAATGTTTTTAATGAAATAAAAGTAAAATGATGTTTTATACAATTTTTTATAAAATACTAAAATTCCCTTTTATGGGTAATTCAATTCTCTCAAAATATCCTTCTATTTTTTTATTCCACTTGGATATGTTCTTATTACCGTTGAATTTATTTCTCATTAAATATTATGATGATTTTGTTTTACTAATTTTTTAGAAAATACATCTCATTCTATGTGTCAATTAATCTAATATTAAATAATTATTTTTTATGACGCCACTCACATACTTTCGGAGTTTTTGATCATTATCACATTCAATTATTCATATAAAATAAATATATATAATCAATTACTGATGTCAATATTGTTTATATTTATTATTCCTATGAGCTCACACTTTCGTATATTAATTTTTATGTTGGTTATGAAGAATTATATTATAAAATATATAACCAGAAGAGTATGATGTGTGAATATTTTTATATAATACGTTTATATAGTCTTCTGAAATAATAAAATCCTAGATAAAGGAAAAATACCAACAAATTGAGAATGAATTTTAGTTTATTACATAAATAGGTTCTATAAAATCACTATAAACAATAGCTAAATGCCTTCAGAAATCATGTAACATAATGATGGAAATTTATATTCTCATTATTGATAATAAAATTTGGATTGCATAATTTTTTAAAGATTATGCATTTAGAATTTGATATGTGTGTATGGTTTTCAGGCTATCTCAATTATGTTCTTATTGACAATACATAGTCCATGTGAAAATATTATTGAAGAGGTAAATGATATGCATTATGAGTCGGGTTTTATTTGAATACATGAGTGGAATATATTTTAATATCTGTGACATTAATAAAAATTATTATTTATACATGTAAACCATTAACCATTGACCACCTATTATCACTTCTGTTTTACATGTAGCACAATTAATATTTGAGAGGTCATAGGAGTGTTATTTTAGAGGATACTATGTCATGGTTTAAGTACCCTTCCATTTATAGGTAGTGTTAATGTTTTTTATTGTGTAGTTTTTGAAAGCTATCTCAAATGGAGGTTTTTATGAAATTTTACATTTTTCTCCTGATTTTTTTAATCATGAGGACTTGAAAAGATTAAGTGGAATCAATTTTAAAATATAAAAACTCTAGCATCTAGTAACATTATGTTTTCATGATGTATAGAGTTTTTTTGAAGGTTATAAACATTGTTTTGGATGATAATATTGTGTAAATGTAGTGTTTATGGTCACCGTGTTCTAGAATTTTTTATAGTTCTGGTTGTTTTAATTGAATAGGATCTATGAGAAGTGTGTGTAAATTTTTATTTCGTTTATTTATTGTCTTTATTTATTATTTTATAGTGATCCAAAACATTCAAATATATTTATTATATACTAATAGATATATATAAATACATTACATTTGGATTATTCCCCTAACCATAGAGGATTAGTATAATTGGAGACTAGATAAAAAATCTTATTATTTCTTGAAATAACATAAACATCTATAATAGTTATTCTCCCACATATGATGCATCTTACACACATTCAACGTAAAACAATTTATTGTAACCCGAGGTAATGAAACCTATAAATTTGTTCGCTTAGAATCTCACTAAGTGTAAAAAATGGATATATCAATGACCAATTATGTAAAACCTTAAAGTTAGGATGTGGGAACGTTATAATATCATTTGAAAACCATACATAACATATCATATATCATAATCATGAACATGATATAATATTGAAATTTTAATGTTCATTAATCATAATTAAGCCATTGAACATGACCCATAAGAGAGTAAAATTAACATCAGACTCATGTTTTTCTTCATAAATAACAACATAATATAATTTCCTTAGTCAGGGATGTCTTAAAACATATTAATAGTATATTTGGTTAACTACCAATTTTATATTATCCTTAGTAAATGTTCACTCCCATGACTTTTTTGGTGGATTGAGTCCCATAATGAACTAGGTTCACTATCCAATATAGTCCTCATTATATCATTTTATATCTATATTTTCCCAATGCATTAGAACGATATAAAATAATGGGAAGACCTAGAAATAAATAAAAAAAATACATTTCTCCACTATAAGATCATAAATAATTCATCATATATCATAACCCAGGAAAATAGAAAAAATCATAAACATTTCATCATTTTAAAATATAATTACTAATCGAAAATAAAACAATTTAATAAATATATTATCATAATAATTTTTTAAAAATGAAAAATAATTATGATGGAATGAATAAAACATATTTCATGTAAATCACGTGAAATATCAATAGATTTTATCAATGTCTAATAAAAACTTTAAAACATTTCATGAAATATTTATTATGGAAAATACACTTTTTATTTTTAAATATAATTTTTAAAATCATTAAATTTTAAAAATATTATAGAAAAAACTTCTTTTAATTTAGACAAGGAATCACATAAAGGATTTTTTTTAAAAAATTGTGTGTTCATGACAGTGAAAATATTTGTTCTTGCTGGGTAAATTAAAAAAATAATTCATTTATCAATTTTTATAATTATTAAAAAGTACCTTGTCTAAAAAATGATTGAAATATTCATTTAAATTCTAATTGTAGAATATAAATTTTTTTATAAAATTAATTTTAAATGTAATTTTAGTATTGTGAAATATATTATTTAATTCAATTTATAAAAAATGGAAATCGAAGAAAAAAATATTTAGGTGATGAGTCAAATTAGATTTGGTTTTCCATAAATATATTATTTAGGTATCATGATTTCCTCAATAAAGATAGATTAATGTAAAACATGTAATCTAAAAAATAACTATATGATAATAAAATTCATGAAATTATTTAGTGTTAAATAATGAAATTCCATCCTTATAAACTAAATCAAAATTAATCTTCTTAAACAATGAGATTATATTATAAAATCATAACCACAATTTAGACATGTTTAGAAAGTTATCTATTCTCATATATAATAATTTTTTTATAAAAATAGATAGAATACTATTTTACAGACTTTTAATATCTTATATGATCCAATTATAATATTTTGACACCAATTTATTAAAAATTACGAATTAAAATTGTCATTTCTGGGTGACAAATATTTTATGTTAAAGAAAAATCTTGATTCAATATTTAATGTAACTGTATGTTCATCATAGTTAAAACATTAATAAAAAATTAATAATTATATAAATATCCTATTTCTTAGTTATATATCTACTTATATTCATCTATAAATTTTAGGTTAATTATTCGTACAGATGGTAGCACATTCTTATGCATGAACGTTGTATTTAAATTTCAATGAATTGAATGAATAAATGATAAATAATAATTCTCCTTTAATGATTAATTATTATATAAAATATATCATATATATTAATTAAAAATCATTATTAGCTACCTATAATGTAGAAATTGAAAATGAATCACATAATTTCATGGAGGTGGTACTCGCCATATACGTATGAACTGGGTTTTCAGTTTCCAACGTATTGGATGGGGGAAAAGGTTGATATTATATTAATAATATGGAATAATAATTATGTATTCAATATAATACATAATCACTAATCCCATCATAATAACCATCTATGAATGATGGTTATAGATTTGGAATTGTATCTTTATGTGGAGGTGGCAGTCCACACCAATGACCGAGCAATAAAATCACTTCAAACATGATTTAATAAAGTGTGAGTAATGGTTTTTTAATAATAATAATGAAATTTAATTATATTTTGTAAAATTAACATTTTATTTTATGATGAATACACCTTATTTGGAGGTGGAAATTTTTAATGATATTGGAAGATTTCGAGTGGGAAGACTGCCTCTTCTTCGGTTGAAATCCTTAAGACCCATTTTCAAAGAACCTTGGTATGGTATTTGAATAAGAAACAAGAAAATACTTTTTTATATGTAATTTTATGGGATAATTGTGGAGGGTTTGGTTTATATAGATCAGTATTTGTTGTTTAAATAATGTATAGAAGGCATGTCCCTTTATTATTTAGGGAAATAACACATCTAAAATAACTTAGAAGATTTAAATATAGTTAATTTTATTCACATCTATACTTATTCCAAAGAAGTATGAATTTTATAAATGAGAGTATAAAATGGAAATATCATCATAAATTGACATTTAGAGTAGTTTTGGTGTCGTTTTATATTGTATATTTGAGTTTAACTTTTTCGTTAACCGGTTATAACCATTACTACAGTAAAGACTTCTTAAAACATAGATGGTTGTAATTTTATAGATAATGAATATAAATTATCTGAAATAAAAATGGGATGAAATTTTAGATTATTTAAAATTTGAAATATCTCATTTATATTTTCTCATGATTTTCAATAATGTAATAAAATATTATATAACATAAAATATCCTTAATTTAATTTTTTACAATTTTCATTTAATTTATTTTTAATGTCATAAGGATAGTATTGAAATTTTAATATAACCAATTAATTCATCAATAATATATTATATTGATCGATAAAAATCATGGGGCACTATAACCCAAAAAAAATTACTTTTATAGTTTTTAAAATAATTTACATGTGTTTTCTATTGTATACAAAATAATTATGTTAACGTTGTGTTGTCATTTAAGGTAAATATTTTATCAATATAAATTTAAAAAAATATTATAATGATTAAAAAAATATTTCAAATTTAAAATAAATATTTTTATTTGAACATAGGTGGTTCTACACCATGTAACAATCTACTATATGTTGTAAAATAAAGAAAGTGGAATTTGAGTTTATCATTCACTTAAATATAATAAAAGTTAAAATAAGAAATTGGAACAAATGTCATATATTTAAACTTTGAACTATTATTGGTGAAATATACTCGTATAATTAAATATAGGTTTGTGTTGGATTTAATCTAAAGCTCTATAAGAATAGTTATTACATTAATTATACCATTTTAGCTTTACAGCTATGTGTTAATTTAATATTGTGACAATTAATAATGAAAAAAATAAAAGAATACCATTAAAAAATTTGGACATCAATATTAAAAATATGGAATCAATTTAAAAATATTTAATTTTAATAAGGTATAGAAATTATTTTGTGATAAAAACTAAAAAAAATTCGAATATTTTTTCATCATAATGATGCATATTTATGTATAAAAATGTTCTTATACGAAATTCTATAATAATATAGATTAAAATGAATATATTGGGATTATTAAAAATATAATTGATCTAATTTATCACTGAAACCATTTTAATATAAAATTTAATGTTTTGAATACAAGAAAAAAAATTCAATAAGATTCTATATTTTTCAGTATTCAAAGGAAAATTATTTTTTTCAAAAATGATCAAATATTTTTTATTAATATTATTTTGATATGATGATTCATAAATATAAGGAAACATGTATAAACATTTCCTATTCTTGAGTTATGTCATGATTTCACATTTAGGATTTTTTCAGTTTTTGAGTTTCCGAGAAGTAGGCCATAACAATTACTTTAAATTTTAAAAAATATTATATAGTCAATTCAATTGAATATCCATTTCTTCATAAAATAAAAACTCTAAAAATATTAACATTTATAGTTCCATGTTTTATATAACATGAATTTTTCCATGATCTCATCCCTGATCTTATTTATCTTTAAGTCATGTGAAAATAATTTCTAAACATGGGATGAGCATAAAGAGCACATTAAGGGTTATAAAATAAGGAATGGAAACCATAACCCATCAATTAATAAAAATCAATGAACCCATAATTTTGAATCATAACATCCCCAATGAAATAATAAGATTTATGAATTGCACATAGAAATCATAAATCCTAAATGTACCTTGTGGCACCCATACCATACTTACATTATAGCTATCACAGCTATATACGGAGTTACGTTGGAATACCCATCACAATATATTCCCTTAATATCATATGGGAAACATTAACGTTTACCTCCGTATCATTACCCAATGAATTGGAGAGCTATCTCGGGCTCACCTTCCATACGATTATTATAGACCCACCCATATATGTAAATCATTCTCATGAACCATAACATTTTCATAACATATAAAACAAATATAATGGAAATATAACATTTCCAAATTTTAGTAACAATACTTCACTTAAAATATGGAAATAAAAATCTATTGTCAAACAATTTTCAATTTTAGAACATGTAAAAGTGAATATGGTATTTATTTTCATTTTAAAAACATTATGTCTTTTTACGGAAAAAAAGGTCAAAAAAGTCTTCCGGCGGTGGATGCGGTTGTTGTCACCTCTTACGTTAAAAAGATACATTATTTTTTTTCATTTAGAAAAATTTCTCATAGAAAAATATTACCATTGAATGAAATTAAAATTAAATGGTTTTTTACAACGTATACAAGAATTTAGTGTATACAACAAAATATTCCTCAATGAATGGATATTTAGACAAAGTCCATTACAATGATCATATCTATAGATTAAGGACAAATCAATGATATAATTTTGGGTGAAAAATAAGAATACACCCAATATAATTTGAAATTTTGTGTAAAACATTAATTGTTCATTCAAAAGTATTTATATAACAATATAATCAATAAGTTGTAGTTTAACTGAAAGAACAGAATTTTGGTTAAAAATTTGTCATACAAACATTTGACAACCTAACGGTGTTGTATTAAAATTCACAAAATGAGTTGATGAGAGAGAAAAGGTTCTCTCAACCCTTGGACATAAAATTGAACTAAATAAGGATATATAAGAAGATATACCAATATAAGAAATAAGAAATTAAAAGACATGACATAATAGTAGTTTTTCACTAAAATAGTGTAGTGAAAGGTTCTCTTAGAGATTTGGTAACTTACGGAACATGCACCCCATAAAGAAATGATCATAAAATGAAGATGTAAAAACCCATAAATTAATTTATATTAAAAATTTAATAAAATAAATGGAATTACATACACCAAAAAATGGAAATAGTGTCAAATATAGAATGAATCTCATGAGAATAAAAAGTGAGATAAAAATCCATTCCCACATTGTAATCAATCGAGTCGTAAGACCAAAAGATAAAAACCACCAATGGAATCATAGTATACCATGAATATAAATATAATAATGATAATTTATGTCAAATTTCAGTAAAAAATATACACCACATTCAATAAAATAAATGATCAACAATGAAAATCTAATAGAATTAAAATTGAGATAAGAAACCCCTTACCTCGTGTCTGACATGACACATTTGTTCATCAATATTTTGAATAATAAACTAAAGATAATTTATACTTCTTTAAGAACCATTTTAAATTTTATTATTCCATTTATTTCACTTAGTACCTTTTTATAGAAATTATTCAATCATTTATGTTAATAATGGTAGTTTTGTCAATATTTGGCACTTGAGTAAAAAATGAACAGGTTATAGATACAAATTGTGCATGTGTCCAATATTCTATTATCTCCAAATCATATTCATGATTTAAATATCATATATATAATATGTATCAAATATATATATATAAATTTATAATAGTACATGTCATTTGAAGATAAGAAATTAAATACACTATTCATGGAGACTGTAATTCGTACATATGTAGGAACACTACTTTCATTTCTATTTTATATTTAATGGAATAAAAACATAATTATACATAGTTATATTATAAATATAGTATAATATTTTTTGATATATATGTTACATAATTTCATTAACTTCATATTATATATGTTCCATATATGTAATGAACGAATCATATCACATTAAGGGGGTGGTAGTCTACATTTCTCAAATGAAATTATCGTATTTACACATATTGGAATGCCTAAAGGTTTGTTTGTATACAAAAATTACAGAATCATTGGATAAAAAAATATATGATATATATTTATAGTTCCATCATCATATCCACCATGATAGGTGGTATGAGAAGATTGAACAATCATTGTTTCGTGAGGTAGTAGTTTACCGTCCACATAAACTTTATGTTCTTTAACTACTAGACGGAGGTCTATGTAAGTGTAGTTGGAGTCCTTATCATAATATCATAATAGAATATTGAGTAAACTTTTTGTCAATAAGATAATGGAATAAAAAGTGTTCATGTTATTGGAGAAGTAAAATAAAGGAAAATAACTTAAGAGAATATATTACCTTTAAATCGGCTAACTCTATTTGGTTTGAACCAAAATTAATTCATTAAGTGACTTCAGCCAATGTTAAGGCTTATATATGGAATATAGGGATCATTAGAGAATATTTGGGTAGATGATGGATTATCTAAGAGGCATTAGTGGTGTGAGTAATGCGTTAGAGTTTAGGTCTTTTTATAATGCTGAGAATAGGATCTTTTTGAATGATTGAAAATATTTTTTCTTATAAAATTATTTTCGTTTTCTAATGGTCCAAAACATATTAAATATGAATATAATATGATTATTGTTTGAAATAAAATCATTCAATAAGATTTTTATTGGTTTTTTTATATTATTTTAATTTTTATAATCTTATATATTTAAATAATTAATTAATGAGTTAAAAACTTCATCATTATTGTGTCTATCACGACCCCGTCCACAAAAAGTGTATCCCTCCTAGGCCTAAAATGTGATAAGAGAGATAATGACCCCCCAAGTCCCACCTTTAGTAGGCCATCGGTTGGCAACTTGCACCGAATGTATAGTAAAAACTCAAATAGGAGGCATTACCCTCTAAGAGAACACATGCAGAATATTGAGATAAGATAGACACCAACCAACTCAAACACAGAACTAAAATATAAAATAAAACTGAAGTCCACATATGTTATTTCCTGAAAATGTACTTCAACTAGATGGGGAAAACTAAAAGTACCCAAAATAATGTAAAAACAGCAGAAACCACAAGCCCGAACATCTCATGCAACCCCAAGCTAGTAGAAAATAGCTTGATCTCCAACCTTCTCCAAGTGACCTAAACAAACAGTTTATATATACATTGGGTGAGTATAACAACATTATTTTTAGGATCCTCCCCGAAACCACTAATGCAAAAGTAATTCAATCTCACTAATGTACAATGAACAACAAGTGATACTAAATCGTCACCTAAACTGGTATACTACGTTCCTAACAACACCATGGATACTCCCACCAAATAACGTATAAAAGAATATATTATATAATAAATAATATCAAGGGTACCCCATTACTAATTCCCCACTGGTTTTTCGCTTTTCCCTAACGTCGCATGTCTTGATCATCTTTCTCCAAAAAGGATTGCCCGCAGACACCTTGTAGAAGCTCCACAACATGCACATCGTGCAACAAAACCACCACGTCCATGTAAGAAAAGTGATCGGGTAGTTTCTAGGAGCCACCACAACTCGCATAACATGTATCATATATCAGGTATTATACCTCAAGCCATTATAAACCATTCTCCGAGTAAGGATCTTCAATCCATCGTAGCCTATACATGTAACACCTATAGTAGTCCATAGGAAACTATATCCAGAATAGACGTGTGTGAATAAACACAAGCCTTTATATCCCTATACACACGTAAATGGGGAAAACTAACCATTGTGTCTACCTGCACAAGTTACTACCATGATAAGAGAGCGGGGAAAAGGGGGTAGACATCCATTCATCCTCCCACTAGAATTTTGGGTAAAACACCCCCCAGGGCTCAGAATCCCCAGGGTTTCAGTTTCCATTACTGATATGGTGGAGTAGAGTATAGAAACAGAAAATGTACAGAATATACTATATCTCACAACCGCACTTTAGGCATAACCTAGTCTTAGAATCAATTGTAGCTAATTTTCATCAGACATTAGGCTTCCACTTCTAAGACTTTGTATCCTATAAGAACACAAACATTTAATGAGATTAATTAAATTATTTACTTCCTATTTTATCAGTAGCACTTTATGTTAATTAATTCTGGAAAAATAAATTAACCATGAAAAATTCCACATTATATTTCATTAGAATCACACAAAAAGTGCACTATCCCTTTAAAAATTACAACCTCATCATTATGTTTTAGAAACTCCAACCCTAAGGGTTATCATCATTTATTCAATTATTCAGTACAGAATTACTTTCCCATATTTCCAGGCATTCTAGAAAAATATTCTATGCTACTAAACACAAGGGGGATCAACACGGTTTGTAGATGCAATACCCATCGTGTCCTTTCCACCTATTAAAAGAGAATAGACCCATCCACCCTTGAGAATCTAAACACGGAAAGCACGCGACATACCCCACACTTCATTGCCTCTTTTGGGAGATGGGTAAGAAAGACCAGCTCCCATGAACAGTAAGGAAAAGTAATGTAGATAATAAACCAATAAGAATGAGCAAGCATCCAACAATCACATCCATCATGTTCTGTCATCCCTGGTTCCCTCCCTGACACCCACATGCATCAACCGATGCTTCTTGAAAATCTATGCGTCATCTACTACCATAAAAAAAAGCCATCCATGCCCCCACATATAACCACAACCATCCAGGCTCACTTCAAAACACTAGCACCAGGAAAACAAACATCGTAACAATTGGGCTTTTAGACCTTTAACAATCAAGAGGGTAACTAAGAATGCTTCAAGGAATTATCAAACAATCAGTTATTTAATCCATCATAAACTAACTGATTTATTAATCATAGTTTCCAAATTCATGAAACATAATTAGTAAGTTATCGAAAAATAATTAAACATGATTACTGGACCAATTTGATTAACATCAAATTACAACATGGATAACCAGGTTCATTTACATTCCTCTTTATATTTTAACCAAACAATTATCAATTAATTTATGTTTACGTTCATTACCAATTTTCATCGTCATTGAATAGATAAACAAAGAAAGCATATATATCACACAATCTAGAAAAACAAGAGGCAATAACATACAACAAATATCAATTTATTTATCCAATTAAAATATTTATTATGTCAATTCCCTTGTCATCTTGTGGGATAAAACATGCTAATAATACAGATGCATGTAAATTAATAGAGAAGCAACGAATCAAATAACTCAAATGGTTCATGAAATTATCTATACGAGAACAGTCCATACAACGGGTCACGATCACCTCCTCTCATGACAACTGAATCCATCTGAGGATGCCATGGTACGAACGCACCAACCGAAACCAAATAAAACCTTCATTAGAAGCATGAATATTACATGATATAATATGTGAAAACGAAAGGGGAGAAGAATTACCCCAAAATAACGATGATAAAACATACCTTATATTGAAGAATGATTGATACAACTTGGTTGCATCAAAATAGAGGAGAACCAAACTGAGGAGGAAAGTTTAATTGTGCCAAATCTATGATTAGTAATGAGATGTTTGAGAATCCAAACCTGAAAACAAGGAGACAAAATTATGGAGAGAGATATCCCATCCCATTAGAAGATATAACGGAGCGACGGTTTTAGATACGCTTAATTTACCATTATATGCGGATCGCATTAAACCATGATGTTTGACCATATAAAAACATCACGAGCCTTAGGTATAATTAATATTGGAGTTGTGGCCTTTGAATCGGCCTTAATGTCATTAAAAAGGCTTTAAATGCATTTTACGTCAATGGAATTGTTAAAGGGGTGAATCTGTTGGAAGCTGGAAACACTGTTCATAAACATCACCGTTCTGGAAACACTATTCATGAACATCACCGTTCTTGAAACACTATTCCTAAACATCACCATTCTCGAAACACTATTCATGAACCTTACCGTTGGAACCTCAATGTTTTGGAAATACTGTTCATGAACCTAACTATTAGAACCTTGCTGTTCTGGAAACACTGTTCTTGAACCTCACCGTTCTGCAAACACTGTTCATGAACCTCACTATTGGAACCTCACTATTCTAGAAAAACTATTCATGAACCTCACCATTACACAGTTCATCGAAGTTTAATGTTGACACTATTCACATAAGGTTACCATTGAGTTGGTCACAATGGTCTACCGTTGGAACTGTTCACCTAAGGTTACCGTTGCACAATTTACTGAAGGTTAATGTTGACTCTTCTCACCAACGGTTACCGTTGCATAGTTCACAGAATGTTAATTTTGACACAATTCAACTAAGGTTATCATTGTACTGTTCATAAAAGGTTAATGTTGACACAGTTCACCTAAGGTTACTGTTGCACTGTTCACAACGGTCTACCGTTGGAACTGTTCACCTAAGGTTACCATTGCACTATTCATAGAAGGTTAATGTTGACACTGTTCACCTAAGGTTACCATTGCACTGTTCAGAAAAGGTTTATGTTGACACTATTCACCTAAGGTTTCCATTGCACTGTTCACAGAAGGTTCATGTTGACATAGTTCACTTAAGGTTACAGTTGCACTATTCACAATGGTCTACCGTTGGAACTGTTCTCCTAAGGTTACCGTTGCACTGTTCACAGAAGGTTAATGTTGACATTGTTCAACTAATGTTACTATTGCAATGTTCACAACGGTCTACTATTCGAACTATTTACCTTAGGTTACCGATGCACTATTCATAATAGTCTATCATTGGAAATGTTCAAAGAAGGTCACCATTACGCTTTTCACAACAGTCTACCATTGGAACTGTTCACTAAAGGTCACCATTGCACTGTTCACAATGGTCTACCATTGGAACTGTTCACCGAGGGTCACTAATGCTACTATTCACAGAAATGGGACAAATTGGCAATGTGTTGGGGATAAGTCACATAGACCTCTAGGGACACATAAAAGACCATATTTTCATAGTGGAATGGATCATATAGGTCTTGACCATTACATCAGATATCTCTCAAAACATTCTTTTCCTCAAGAATTCAAAACCCGACTATAGTGAAAACTAAACAGGTTCTGATAAACCACCCATCAATATACCACTAAAAAGAGAGCAAGCCACAATAGCAACAAAGGGAGCCATCTCATAAACATGAATGGTTTATAACCACAAAGGATACATTGATACATGAAAAGAGTTAAACATCAAACAACTATGGGTACTGAGCTCGTATTTGTGATTCACATTCCTAGTTACTCTCCTCCAAGCCACTGTGTCACCACAAGACATGAACCGTGGGGATAGAACACCCGCACAACACCTTCTCATTGCGGTCTTGGATCCCCATAGTTTTCTCTTCAAAGGTTGCATTATCATCAACAACGATCTATTCCCAATTGATGACATGAGAGTCGTCAGGAAGATAACAACAGAGCTGTGAAACATGGAAAACATCATGTATTTGACTCATCTGTGGGGATAGTTCTACTCGATAAGACACAACTCGAACAAGAGATAACACCTCGAAAGGCCCAAAAAATCGAGGATAAAGATTACTCCCATGACCAATCCTTTACTGCCCACAATGGGGAGTCACCTTTAGAAACACATGATCCCCATCATTAAACATTAAGGGTCACCTCCTTTGATCAGAATATGATTTATGATGATCTTACATTGTCTTCATCCTCTCACGAATCACCTGAACCATCTCTGTTGTATTCTTCACTAGTTCCGGTCTGAGAATTGCTCACTCTCTGACCCCTGTCCAGCACAATGTAGAATGGAAAGGTCAGCCATCAAAGGCTTCAAATGGCGCCACACATATGGTAGATTGAAAACTATTATTGTAAGCGAAATCCCCCAAGGTTAAGTGCCTCGTCCGCAAACCTCCAAAATCCAGGACATAGGAGCATAACATGTCTTCATGAGTCTGGATGCTTTGATCTATTTGACCATCCTTTTGAGGATGAAAAGCAGTGTTATGGCATAGTTGAGAACCAAAAGCATGTTGGAGACCTCTCCAAACCTAGGCAGTAAAATTTGGATCTTGATCAGAAATGATCTTCCAAGGGACTCCACGAACTCTCACCACCTTCTCTAGATACTTCCTTGACAAAAAATCCCCTGAGATCGACTCCTTGATTTCTATAAAGTATGCCAAGTTTGTTAAATGATCCACTACCACCCAAATAGCATCATGTCCTCTTGGAGCTCAAGGTAAACCATTATCAAATTCCATTGAGATTTCCTCCCACATCCACTAAGAAATGTCTAATTTCCAGAAAAGTCCACAAAGAACAGGGTGTTTGGCCTTCATCTTCTTGAATACCAAAGATAGAGACACAAACACTGCAACCACACGCATTAGCACCGGCCACAAAAACATTTTATTCAAGGCTCGGTAAATCTTTTTCATGCCAGGATGAACCACTAAAGGAAAACTATGAAAATCTCTGATAACCCTCTCTCACATCGTCACAGGAAACAAAATCCTTCTGTGATAAAACACTCGGTGTTGTTCATCCTCCGACCAACCATCAGGGGCCGCTCCACAAACAACTCGGTCTGTCTAGACCTCCACCTCTAGATCCCTCAACTGGGACTCTGCCACCTTCTCCATCAACCATGACTATACCGTCATCTAAAAAAGACAACCTCTAACCCCAACATCTCCCATATCAATATTTAATGATGACAACACTTCCATTACTCTCTAAGAATCACTAGATTCACGCACAACATCCCTATGTGACTTTTGACTCAACTCTTCAGCTACAACATTCCCCTTTCTAGGGGTATACAATATTTTGAATTTGTATTCCATTAAGAACTCCATCCACAGCCATTGTCCCAAGTTCAATTTATGTTGGGATAAAACATACCACAAACTCTTATGATCAGTTAAAACCACTAAGCGCTCACCAAGGAGGAAATGTATCCACAACATCAGGGCAAACACTACGACTGCAAAATCAAGATCATGGGTGGAATAGTTACATTCAAGGGGACACAACTACCAAGACCCATAAAAAACAACTAACCTCTGCTGTATCAAAACACAGCCTAACCCCAAATGTGAATCATCATAGAAATCAACATACTAAAATCCCTCTTCGGGAAGACAAAAAACTGAAGCACATAATAGCTTCTCATTGAGATACTCGAAAGCTACATGAAACTAATCAGTCCATATGAACACATGATCTTTCTAGGTCAAAGCAGTCATAGGAGTCACAACTCGTGAAAAATTTACTACGAACCTCCTATAGTAGCCTGCATGACCAAGGAAACATCACACCTCAGACATTGTCATGGTTGCTTCCCAAGACACAACTTCAATTATATTCAATATATCCACAACTACTCCCGGTTGGGCCACAACATTCCCCATGAAACAGACTTCTCGAGCCCAAAAAATAGAATTTGGAATCTTCCCAAATAGCATATGTTGACAAAGAACTAAAGAAACGGCATGTAGATTCTCTGCATGCTCCTTATCATATATATTGTTTACAAGGATATATTTGATGAAAACTATAATGAACATGTCCAGGAACTCACAAAACACTGCGTTCATCAATCCCATGAACACAGCTGGAGCATTCTTTACACCGAACAACATTACAACGAATTCATAATGCTCATGACGATAATAGAAAGCAGTCTTCGGGATATCCTCAATCTTCACATGCATCTGATGATATCCTGTCAACTAGTCGATCTTTGATAACCAACTTTCACCCTTCAGATGATCGAATAAATCATCAATCCGTGGAGGAGGATAGTGATTCAATGTTTTCACTATGTTCCAGCGATGATAATCGACACACAACCACAAATTGCCATCAGCTTTCTTCAGAAACAAAAATGGTACACCCCATAGTGACAAACTAGGCCAAACAAAACCTCTCTATAACAGACCATAATCCTATATATGTAGCTCTCGTAACTCAAAAGTGGCCATCCTATATGGATACATAGATATAGGAGACTCTCCAGATTGTAGCTTGATCCCAAACTCTATCTATCATCGAGGGGGTAATGCTACAACCTGTTCAGGAAAGACATCAAGTTATTCTTATAAATCCATAGGAAACACCAACAATTGAACCACTGAATAACTCAAAATCGTCTCATCTATCTTGGATAATAAGGACAGAATGTGCCTTTGATCCATTAGAGGATCTCGCTCGCCAACAAACACCACCGACTCTCCATCTGAAGCAATGAAAACATCCTTTTTCCAGAAGTAATCCACGATAGCCTTCACCGAATACAAAAAATCAATGTTTATGATGACATCATATTCTTGCATTCGTAAACATTGGATATCTCCCCAAGAGTAGTGTTTCCCCAACACTAGCACACAGTCTCTATATACATCAAACAAGTCAGTTGGACCTCCAACTGGCATAGTCAACGCCAGGGGAACTGGAAGCCTCTCACCCTCAAGTCCCAAAGAATGGATAAGGTTATGTAATATGAAGGATTTTGTCGCTCCTGAATCAAACAAGGCATACAAAAAGGTAGAAAACAAGAAAAGGGTACCTCAAACGACATTGGGCTCGCCTGGAGCTGACAATGCTAGAGCATGAAGCTGACCAAAACCTCCTCCAAGGCCTCTCTAACATTGATGATGGCTGCCACCATGGCCAAGCCATTATCTCTAAGAATGGGGAGTTTCACGGTGCTATCCTCTGCCTACCCCACTTACCCTCTGCTGATCTAAAGCTACTACAACCTGCTGCTGCCTCTGCTTGAACCGCCTCAACAGAGGAACCTGGAGCATAGAACCTTGTGCACGATGATTTCATTGAAAGGTCAAGAACTCCCGCTGTTGAAGAACATGAAAACCAAAAGAAAAACAAGTTCACAGTCCCTTAGACTAGGACTGAGGGTTGCTGCCTTTGGAGAAACAAGCTATGATGTTCTGGGACCTACCCCTAACTGAACAAAAACGCTTATGCCCTAAAAACACACAGCCCCGGACCCCAGCTCTGCCTCATGTGTAATCATGACGATTTCCCTCTCATGATGATCTGGTCATGGCCAAAGTCCCCTCAACCACCTCTTCCATCGCAAGCACCTGAAGATATGTTTTCAGCATAAATGGGGTGACCTGACGCTAGATATCTAGACGCAAAGCCTCCTCGAAATGACTCACCCTCGCATCCTCATCTGTAAGTAAGTCCAAATAATATCATAAGGGGATCCAAAAATAGATTCCAAACTCTAGAACACTAGAGACATTCTGTCAAACGGTGTGAATCTCGTGGCGAATGGACACCTTCGCAATCGAAGAATGAAACTCGACTCTAAACATGTCTCGGAACTCCTCCTATGAAATCGCTGACTCCTCACGATCCCTGAGGAACAAGAAACACCACTACCTCACTGCTCCTTGTAGAATCATCACAACTATGGAAACCCAGTGCTCCTTTCAAGCAATGATCGAACTGAAGCCTATCTCGACTTCCTCCACCAGTCATCTGTGACTGCATCTGAAGCAGAGCCCTCATACTTCTGTAGACTCTGGCACGGAATCTCTAGGAGTGTCTTCCTTCAAATGTCATCTTCTTCATCCTCTACACTATGGTGATCAGCTAGAATAGCCTGATTGACATTTTCTTCAGAAAGAAGATGAGTAGTTGACCTTGTTCCATACCTATAAAATAACAAAGTAGTAGAGCACCTAAACCGGGAATATGGAAAACTCAACATTAATTAATTAATTATTTTTTTTCATTTATTTTAGTTTAACCTATCCCAATGTATCCCAATTAAAACATAGGCACAAAGAATAATGATGCATGATCCTTTCCTAGGTCTCTACGCTGCAACAAGTATCACATTGTTTAGTTTAAATTATAAACATAATGGTCTATACATCATATCATTGGGGGCCATAAACTCCTATAACTCACCAGGTATCTAGTGTTTATATGACTTGAAAAACATGAATGAAATTGTTTCCCCACCAACCAATGAAACATCACCAATACCTAACTCAAAACTCCATCATATCCCTCAACATGAACTCTAATACCACTCTTTCATGACACCCTCCCAACAATGTGTACCCCTCTTGGGCCGGCAATGTGATAAGGGAGATAATGACCCCCGAGTCCTGCCTCTAGTAGGCCTCAGGTTGGCGACTAGTACTGAGGGTATAATGAACATGAAAATGGGAGGTGTTACTAGTTAAAAGAACACATGTAGAAGAGAGAGATAAGATAGACACCTACCAAATCCAACTCATAACTGAAAAATATAAGAAAAAAAAAGTGAACATATGTAATATAATGCCAAAGTACTACAAATTGAAGCAGAAAACTATAAGTACACCAAAGAATGTAAAAAACGCATCAACCACAAGATGAGACAACTCCGACAACCCCATGTTATTAGAAACCAACTTGATCTCCAACCTTCTCAAAGTGACCTGAAAAAACAGTTTATATATACATACGGTGAGTATAACAGTATACATAGTAGGATCATCCCTGAATCCTCTCGTGCCAAAGTAATGAAAGCATGCTAAATCACAATGAACAACAAGTGAATCTTACTCATCACCCAAATAGGTATACTAAGTTTCCAACCTCACCATGGCTACACTCATCGAATAATGCATTCAATAATATATCATATAATAAATAATATCAAGGGTACCCTGCTACTACTTCCCTACAATTTTTCTACTTTACCCCAACGCCGCACATCCTGAGCATCTCTCTCTTAAAAGGATTTCCCGTAGACACCTTGGCAAAGTACCAGAACATGCACATCATGCAAAAAACCACCCAATCCACGTGTGAAATGTAACCGCGTAGTTTCTAGGAGCCATGAAATCTTGCATAACAAGTATCATACATCTGGTATTATACCTCAAGCCATTATAACCCATACACTGAGCAAGGATCCTCAGTCCATCACTACAAATACATGTTACACCTATAGTAATCCATAAGAAACTATATCCATAATATATGTGTCTAAATAAAAAAAATATATTACATCCCTCTACACTCAGATATGTGGAAAAGTATCCACTGTGTCGACCCGCCCAAGTAACTACAAAGATAAGAGAGAAGGGCCAAAAGGGGTAGTCTTCCATTTATCCTCCCTTCATAATGTTGGGGAAAACACCCCCAGGTCTCAGAATCCCCGTGGTTTTAGTTTCCCTTACTGAAAGGGTAGAGTACCGTATAGAAACACAAAAATTATAGAATATACAGTATCTAACAACCACATTGTAGGGATAACCAAGTCTTATAATCAACTGCAGCTAGCGTCTCTCGAATTCCAGGATGCCACTTCTATGACTAGGTATCCTATATGAACACAACCATTTAAATAGCTGTTTAGATTACTTCATTCCCTTTTTATCAGTTGTACTTTACATTAATTAATTCTATAAACATTATTTATCCATAAAAAATTCCACATTAAATTTCATTATCATCACACCCAAAGTCCACTGTCCCTTTAAAAATTACAACCTCATCATTATTTTCCAGCAACTCTAACCCCAAGGGTTAACATCATTTATTACATAATTCATTACAAAATTAAATTACCATATTCTCAGGCATCATATAAAAACATTCTATGATACTATACTCATGGGGGTTCAACACGGTGAGTAGATATACTATCCATCGAGTCATTACTACCTATAGTAAGAGTGTAGACGCATCCTCCCTTAAGAAGCTAAACACAGAAATCATGTGGCATACCACACACGTATTTGCCTCCTTCGGAAGAAGGGTAAGCAAGACTAGATGCCTTGAGAAGTGAAAAAATGTAAAAAACGTAATCAACCAATAATAATAAGAAAGCATCCAACAATCAAATTCATCATGTTCCATCATCCCTGGGGTCATCCATGACACCCACATGCATAAACCGATGAATTTCTCCACTCTATGAATCATTTACTGCCACAATAATACGGCTTCCATGCCCCCACATATCACAACATCCGTCTTGGATCACCTGAAAACACATGTTGCCTGAAAACAAACATCGTAACAATTGGGATCTAGGCACATAATCAATAAAGAGGGTAACTCAGAACCCTTCACGGAATTATCAAACAATTAGTTCATTAATCCATTTTGAATTAACATATTTATTATTCATAGGTTCAAAATTCGGTAAACCTAATATGTATGTTATCAAAAAATAAATAATCTTGGTCACTGAACCAATTTGATTAACATCAAATTTTAGAAAGGAGAAATAAATTCATTTACATGCCTCATTATCTTTTATCCAAACAATTATCAATTAATTGTTGTTTAAATTCATTACCAATTTCCATCAAGCACAAATAGCTAAACAATGAAAGCATATATATCACACCATTTAGTGAATGAAGAGGAATTAACATATGATCGATATCAATTTCTTTATCCAGATCAAATATTTATTATGTCAATTCAATTATCAGTTAGTGGGATAAAACATGATAACAATAAAATTGTGCGTAAAAGAATATAGAAGCAAAGAATCCCCTACCTCAAATAGTTATTGACGTTCTTTATTTGAGAATAGTCTACACAACGGGTCACGATCACCTCCTCTTGTGACAACTGCATCCCCCAGAGGATGCCACAGTAAGACCGCACTAACCAATACCCAAGAAAATATCTATTAAAAACATGGAGATTTCATACAATAATATGGAAATGAGAAACAGAATAAGATGAACCCCAAAATAACAATTATAAAACATACCTTATATCAAATATTGATCGATACAGCTTGGTTGCATAAAAATAGAGAGGAACCAATCCGAGGAGGAATGTATGATTGTGACACTCATATTAAAAGGAATGGGATGTTCGAGCATCTTACACCCGAGAAGTAGGAGAAAGAATTAGGGAGGAAGATTTCCCATCCCTTTAGAATATTTAATGGATCGACGGTTTATGATACACTTAATTTACCATTAAAAGTGTATGGCATTAATCCATGCGGTTTATCCAAGAAAAAACATCTCGAGCCATAGGAATAATTAATATAAGAATTATGGCCTTTGAATAAGCCAAAAAGTCGTTAAAACAAGTATTTAAATGAATTTTATTTTAAATGAAATGTTAAAGGGGAAAAACTATTGGATGTTGGAAACATTGTTCATGAACTTCACCGTTCTGGAATCACTATTCACGAAACTCACCATTCTGTAAACACTATTCACAATCCTCACCGTTGGAACCTCACTATAATAGAAACACTATTTATGATCATCACCGTCAGAACCTCACCCTTCTAGAGAAACTATTCATGAACCTTACTGTTGGAACCTTAATGTTTTGGAAAAATTGTTCATGAACGTCTCCATTGGAACCTCACTATTGCACTTTTCATAGAAGGTTAATGTTGACATTGTTCACCTAGGGTTACAGTTGCACTGTTTACAATGGTCTACCATCGGAAATGTTCACCTAAGGTTACCCTTACCCTATTCTCAAAATGTTAATGTTGACACTATTCACCTATGGATACTATTGAACTATTCACAAATGGTTAATGTTGACATTGTTCAGCTATGGTTACCATTACACTATTCACTGAAGGTTAATGTTGACATTGTTTATCTAAAGTTACTGTTGCGCTGTTCACAATGGTCTACGATTGGAACTGTTCACCTAAAGTTACTGTTGCACTATTTAAAGAAGGTTAATGTTGACACTGTTCAACTATGGTTTCTGTTGTATTGTTCACAATGGTCTACCATTGGAAGTGTTCACCTAAGGTCACCGATGCACTGTTCACAACGGTCTACCATTGGTAATGTTCACTAAAGGTCACCATTTCACTGTTCATCGAAATGGAAAAAATTTGCAATGTGTTAGGTATAAGTCACCTTGACATCCCAGGACACCTCAAACACCATATTTTCAAAATGGAATGGATCAGAGAGGTCTGTGCCATTAATGTGTCCTAAATTATTTTATTTATTTAATGGCTAAAAATTGTGAAAGAATACCTTGATGTTGGAAATTTTCTTATATTTCAAATTAATATTTATAGTCTAAGAGATGACTTATATAACCCCATGTAAAAATTGATTTACTAAAAGAGATATGTATTTGTCATTTTTGTCTTTACTTTAAATTAATTAATATAAAGTGTCATTATCATTTTTAAGTGGTCCATGGGGTCCCAAAATTGACCCAAGGAATCCCATTGTTGAAAATATATCTTCCCATATGATTAAGTCAATTTTAGGGTAATTTAATAATATTATAAAATTATTTTTACATTGAATTTCCTTGTTAACATTTATCCGCGGTAAATAAAAGTCAAAAGTTACCATTCACTAAAAAATATTTTTGTCTTATTGAACCACATATTACATACTGATAACAACCATGTATATTTTATTTTTGAAATAAAAGTCACAGAAGTGGTAAAATCTCTTATAAATGAAAAATTAGTTATGGAACTACCACTTAGTGTTTTCACAATTCATAAAAAATTGACCGTTTTCAAAAAAAATAAAAAACATCTGGCATAAGATATATTACATATTCACAATTAAAAAATTATGTCAATTTTTAAAAATTAAAAACATTGAATTTTAATTAATTAATTTAAAATTAGTTTCTGTTTTTAGAACAAAAAGCGTGTTTTTATGAAATAATAACTATCATAAGATTGACACTTGTTTATGCCCAATTTCAATGCGAAAAAACTTCCAATGACCAAAATTGTATAAAATGGTATAAATATAATCTAATTACACTGTAAAACCATTTAAAAAGATAATCTATCAAATTAATAAATTATACTAGAAGGAAGTTTTGAATTAAAATATAGTATTTTTCACTACGCATTAAAAATGAATTATATCAGAAAAATTCCAAAATTTTACCCAAAGAAAATTTTGATGTCTCGATTCTAAATAATAATTTAATTTTTTAAAATAAATCATATAAAATTCACCGAAGCTATATTTAATGGGGTTTCTCCAACAAAAGGTTGTAAATTATTATTTTGAAGAATATTATAGTATTTATGCTTAAAATTATATTCATTCATATTTTAAGACTCTAATGTTTCTTGGATAAATGTAAATAAATTTAAAAAAAATATTAAATCATATTTTAGTTATTAATAGTCATTCCTGCCAATAAATGAACTATGTTTTAACTAACATTTAAAGAAAATAATATTATTATTTTATTTTTCAGTATAATTTAAGGTTGTGTGCAATGTATGATTTCAAAGAAATCTATTGTAGCCTATCAGGTACTCCATCAATCAAAGATTCTCCTATAAAGTAAAATTATTATTTAATTCCAACATATTAATAAATATGAAAATGTTATATTCTTTATTTACCTAAGATGTTACATCCTTCCCCCTTTAGGTAATTGCATCCTCACAATATTAAAATTGGGCATGTAAACATCATTTAAAGTCCCACATCAGAAAATAGTGAATAAAAATATCACATTAAAATAATGCATGAGAAGTAAAAAGGTCACCTGAGATAATAGATACTAGGATTTCATGAAAATGTGTATATCAAATAGAAAATAACTCTCATATATTAATATAGAGTAATATAGAACTTGATTACGGAATGTTAACCACCAAAATACCATAAATTTGGGTTTGGGTAAAAGTGTGATGATAAAAGAGAGATTATAACAATTTTTCTTCATGATACTTTTCATATATTTGATGAATTTTTTTAATAACTATAATAATATTGTATGTAAATATACTTACTTATCATGTAGAGTGTCATCCTTTAATGAAATTCTAGCACAAACTCATCTTTTCTCCAAATGGTAAATATTCAAGATGAATTAGTCTCACCAAAGGTGCCAAAATAAACTTCTTTAGTATCACATAATCTTTAAAATATGAACTATAAATTTCACCAATAATTAGTCATCAACCAAATCCATAATTTTTTAGTACAAGATCAAATAATCCCTAAAAGGATAGTCCTTTATAATAATTAATACTACTCTTAATATACAAAATTCAACAAAAAGAACCCAATCTTCCAGAAGTACTATTCAATATTCAATTTCCCATAAAATTCTTCAAAATAATCCAAACTATGATTAGAACCCTAAACTCGGAAGGCTTTGATCACATAGCCTTACACAGTAAAACAAAACATGTATCTCTAAAAAATTGACTACTCATAATGTCTCATACTGAAGTGTAATTAATCTAATCACATATTATCAATGATATGTTATTCATTTCCATAAATTACCAAAATAAACTTATTTCATCAATAGAAACATATATTATTCTAAAATAATATTTCAACTGTCACATCATAAAAGAAATATTATAGTACGCTATTTCCTTTAATCATATAGTGTTCCCAAAAGAGAATACATCTTTCAAAATAACCTTCATCACATAATCCCCAAATAATATTCCTATAATAAGGAAATCTATAATATAAAGCATAATATCCCAAATAAACTTATTATTGATCAATACAATCATTTAACTAAAAATAAATAGTCATACTAACTTGGGACTTCACGTAGTCCAATGGTAGGAAATAAATCCCAATCACACCTTGGATGCACATTCGATTCCCTTAGCTTTTTTCGACATGATAGGTTGTCACAATGTCTACATGTTGTAATTTTTCAAAAACTATATAATTTTATAACATTCCAAAAAATGAGATAAATCCCTCAAAAATAACTATAACGTACTTGAACCACAAATTTTATCTCTTACCACGCATTTTCATCCCATAAAGTAATAAACTGTAAATGCCTAAAACACAAAAGACAATATGAACCCCTATGCCAATCCATTATGTCCACATAAGAAAAGATTACTATTTATTGAATGATATTTTCACATTTCCAACTTCATGGTTACAAATAATTGAAAAAGTATTCCAATGTAATCCCATCATCAATATATCCTTAAAATTTTTAAGTATTTCATCATCCTAAAATGTACCATAACTCTTGAATCGCTTTAATATAAATTTTTTACTCATTAAAAATTTATCATGATCCATTATACATTATTTTTCAACATATACCATAATAATGCATTCCTACAAACAAAATCATTCATCATATCCCAAGAATAAATAATGTCCAAACATCCATTTTGAAATAATTCATACCTTTCATTGTTCATTTTCTGTTTCCTCCTCTTTAATTTTAATATAATTAGGAATTGGTAAAAATATATTTCTACGATCTTTCTGATCCCATTATTGAACCTTCATTGTATGAAATCTATTTCTATAATGAACATGAACAACAGATATAAAATATTCAATTCATCCTTTAGAAAGAACTTCATTCTCGTTCCTAGAGTCAACTAGATGCTTCCCTTTTTCTATAGAAGGTTATTTATTTACGACCATTATTACTACATCTATAGGAACTTACCATACCTTTGAAGCATTTTTCTAGGTGTTTCTTCCCCCATCCTTGACACATTGGTTTTTAAATATAATTACCATTATGAATATTACCTGAACTTATATAGTGATATGTTTCTTGCATATACAATGCCTTATAAAAATCTATAATGTTCAGGTGGTCGATCATGACTCAAGATAGATCGTTGAGAATAACCACAAGAGTTCTCATTTCATTTTCCATTTTATTCAGTTTCTTATTCCTAAAACCATCAATGTTTTCTTCACATCAATTATTACATTGATTCCTACTATATCCAGATACTGACTAAAACCAAAAAGGTTAGTGTACGTATATCAGTAATATCATAATATATTATCTTATAAGGAGGTTTAACAGTAAAAAATTCCTTTTCAAGTTATCCTAAACTTATTCGATTTATCTATCAAAACTATGACGCTTTCCCATATTCTAACCATTAGGGTTATGTCACTTATATGTAAATAAAACTATACCCTCTAATTTTATCTAGATTGACCTCTAAAAACAACTATAAAGACCCGACCATAAAAATTATAATCTTGAGTTAAGTGAAGAATTATAAATGAGGATAATTTCATAATTATAGTTTTAGATAATTAGTTCGTAAATATTACATTAAATTTCAAAAACTACAAACTATACCATTCTACTATGTATCCATTTTTTAATAAAATAAAAGGTCTAGAAAATGTAACTTGTCTATTTTCATGTTTTAGACTACATGACTTATTTCATGGTCCAATATTTGAACCTATTAATTTTTAATTCAAGTGAAAAAACTTTTCAAAACTAGGTATGAGCATAAAAAGCTCATGAAGGTTTATAAAATAATGAAAGGAAACATTAACCCATCAATAAATACAAATCAATGAAACCATTATTTTCAATCTTAACATACCTCATGAAATCATAATATTTATTAATAAACCATAGAAATCATAAATCATAAAGGTGTATTGGGGCATTTATATTATCCATACAGTGTATCTATCATAGCTATTTAGGTTGTTACGTTGGAATACCCACCAGAGTATATTCCATAAATCTATTAGGAGTAACATTAACGTTTACCTCTATATCATTACCCAATTCATTGGAGATATATCATGGGCTCACATGCCCTGGGTTTATGACGGATCCACATGTATGTGTAGAGAATTCCCAAGAACCATAACATATTCACAAAACATATAACAAATATAAAGGAATGATAACAATTCCACATTTCAATCACAATATATCATTTAAATATACTGACATAAAAAATCCATTATCAAAATAATTTTCAATACCAGAAAACATAAAAGTGTATATTGTATTTGTCTTCCATTTAAAAACATTACATCTTGTTAATTAATCCAAAGATCAAATAATATTTTCGACGGCGGAAATTGTTGTTTCCACCACTTACATTGAAAATCGACATTATTTTTTGTCCTTTAGTTAAGTGCCTCTTTGAAAAAAATTAACTTTGAATGAAATTAAAATAGAATTTTGTTTATAAATAGTATAAAATAAAGTCATGTATAAATAAAAATATTCCTCCATGAAAGAAGATTGAGACCAAGTCCCTTAGAAATATCATATCCTTAAGTTAAGGACAAATTGATGAGATAATTATGTGTGACAAATATTAATACATCTAATATACATTGAAATTAAGTGTAAAAAAATCAATGTTCATTCACATATATTCATAGCACAACATAATCAAGAAGTGTATGTTTAACCGAAAGAACTGAAATTGTGTTAAGAAGTTACCTTACAAAAATTTAATAGCCTAACGACGTCACTTTAAAATTCAGAAAATGAGTTTTTGGGAGAGAAAAGGGTCTCTCATCACATGGAAATAATATTTATATAAATAAGGATATATAAGAACATATCCCAAAATATGAAAAATTAAATTATAAGACATGACATAAAAGATATTTTTGAAAAAAAGTGTGTGGTGAAAGGTTCCCTTAATGATTTTGTAACTTACGAAACATGCACACCAAGAAGGAAGGATCATACAATGAAGATGTAAATACCCAAAAAATAATGTATATTACAAAAAGAATACAATCATGTGAAGTACATACACTAAACAAAAGTAAATGGTTTCAAATATAGAATGAATCCCACGGGAAAAACTGAGATGAAAACCCCATACCACATTAAATTCAATCGAGTTGTAAGACGAAAAGTTAATAACCACCAAATGAATCACAGAATTAAATGAATATAAATACAATCATGATAATATATATCAAAATGAAGTAAAATGATACACCACTTTCTATAAATAAGTGGTGAATAATATAAGTGACACAAAATTTAAAGTGATATAAGAAACCCATTACCTTGTGTCCGACTTGACATGTTCGTACTATAATCTCGTGAATAATAAACTAAAGATAATTTATAATTGATTCAGAATATTTTTCATGTTTATTATTCATTATATATCACTTATTAACATTTTATAAACATTATTCCATCATTTATGTTAATAATGTTTGTTTTGTCGATATTTGGTTCTTGATCCAAAAATGAACTTGTTATAATTACAAATTGTCCATGTGGTCAAAATTCTATTATATCGAGAATCATATTCATGATTTAAATATAATATATATCATATATATCCAGTATATATATATATATATATATTTATAAAATTACAATATAGTTAGAGATATGAAATGAAATGCACTATTCACTGAGGTAGTAAGCCGTACGTACGCAGGAACGCTACTTTAATTTATATTTCATATATAATAGACCAAAAACATAATGATTCATATGTATATTATAATTATAGTATAATATAATATGATATATATGTTACATAATTTCATTAAAACCATCCTTTATACATTCCATGTATGTAATGAATGAATCATATCACCTTGAGAGGGCGGTAGTCAGCACTCCCCCAAATGAAATTATCGTATTTTCACATATTGGAAATCATAAATGTATGTTTGTAATTTATACATAAAAAAGAATATAGAAAATATAAAAATAATATATTTCATATATAAATATAGTACAATCATAATGGACACAATGAGAGGTGATAGGAAAATATTGAACAATCATCATTTCGTGAGGCACTGGTTCACTGTCCACAGAAACAACATGTTTTTTACCGTTTAAACGGAGGTGTGTGTATGTTTTGTTAGAATTAATCTCACAAAACATCATAGTATATTTATGATACCATTTTTGTTATAAAATAAAGGAATAAAAAGTGTTTAGGAGGATGAATAATTGAAATAAAATAAAAGAACTTAAGAGAAGATGATACATTTAAATCAGGTAACTCCATTTGGTTTGAAGCAAAATAATATCTTAAAGTGCATTATGCCTTAAGTAAGGCTTCTATGTGGAATAGAAGGATCTTGAGAGATTTTTTGGGAAATTTTTCTATAAGACTTGGGGCTTGATAGGTTTGAGTAATGGGTTAACTATGAGGGATTTCTATAAGGGGGAAGAGGGGCTCTATAAGAATGTATGGAAATAATATTTTATTATATAATTTTTTTCAATTTTTAAATGTAAAAAAAATATTAAAGTCAGAGATTATATGACTCTTGTTTGAAATAAAATTATCCAATAAAAATTGGACAGGTTTTTTTATATTGCTTTATTTTTATAATATTATTTATTTCAATCTTTCGTTAATGAGGTAAACACTGCATCATTATTTAGCCATAAACAATTTTATTTAATTAATGACTAAATATTATAAAAAAATATAGTTATATTTGATATATTTTTATATATCAAATTAATATTTATAGTTTAATATATAACTTATATTACCCCATGTAAAAATTGATTTAATAAAAGATATATGTTTTTGTGAATTTTGACTTAACTTTAAATTAATTAATATAATACGACATTATCACTCTTATGTGGATCCACATGGTCCCAAAATCGTCCCATTTTTTTCCAAGGTCTGAGATGTGTCAACCAATAATATTAGGACATATTTTTGGGTAACATAATATTATTATAATATTATTTTTACATTGAATTACCCTATTTTGTTTTAATCGCGGTAAATAAAAGTCAAAAAGTTTCTATTCATCAAAAAAATATTTTAACATTATTTAACCACATTTTACATACTAATAAAAATATGTATGTAATATTTTAGAAATTCAATTCACAGTAGTGTAAAAATTTCATTTAAATGAAAAATTCAGTATTTTAACTACCACTCAGTGTTTTCACTCATCATAAAAAATTGATTGTTATCCGAAAAATAAAAAAAATCAGCCTATTATATATATGATATGGTGAAGAAACAAATGATGTTTATTTTACCAGATTCATAACATAGATGTTTCGTTAATTATTTTAAAATTAATTCCCATTTTCAATACAAAAAACATGTTTTTTATAAATAATAACTATTAAAATATTAACACTTGTTTATGCCGAATTTTAAAGTGAAATAACGTCCAATGACAAAAATTGGATTGAATAGTAAAAATATAATATAACTACAATTTAAAACATTTTAAAAATATAATATAACCATATAAATAAATTATATTAAAAGGTTATTTTGAAAAAAATACAGTATTTTTCTCTATATATTAAATAATGAATTTCATTAGATAAACTCCAAAATTGTACGCAATGAAAATTTTGATGTCCCGATTCTAAAATAGAATTTTATTTAGTAAAATTGAAGAATTAAAAGTGACGAAAAATAGATTTAAAGATGGTTCTTCATCAGAAGGTGGAAAATGACATTTTGAAGAATATTATAGTATTTATGCTTAAAATTAGATTCATTCTCATTTTAAGCCTATAAATATTATTCAAAAAAATAAAAAACATTTAACAAACCTATATAATCGTATATTAGTTAGTTCTATTCATTCCTTCCAATAAAACGACTATGTGTTAGCTACCATTTAAAATAATATTATTGTTATATTATTTTTCAGTATAACTCAATGTTGTGTGCAACGTAGGATTTCAAAGAAACGCATTTTTTCATATTAGGTATGCCATCAAATATAGCATCTATTTTAAATTAAATATAATATTTAATTCACAAATTTTAATAAATATTAAAATTATATATTCTTTATTTACCTGAAATGTTAGAATAAAATTATATTTTTTTCATAAAATAAAAATAATATAATTTAGAAAATTTATTTATAATATTATATCAAAATAATTATTAAAACCTAATTTTCAAAAAATATTTATTTTAAATAATAGAATAGTTTTAATTAATAATTAATTATTATATTCTAAGAATATGTAAATAAATTTTTATTTATTATGATATTTATTTATATTTTATACTTAGTTACCCTCTATTGATAACTTCCAATTCGATGACAATGATATAATGGTCACAAAATAAAAATATTGTATTGCTCGTTAAACCATCATGTTACATGTTGTATTCTATATAAAAAATAATTTTTTAATTTATTCAGGATTTTAATTCCCTAATTATAATAAATTGAATCCTCACGATTTCAACATTTTCTTGTAATTATTTATTTGATATTTAAAAATTACAATGTTTAAAACTCATATCAGAAAAGGGATAGTAAAAAATTTTATTGAAAAGGGAGAAAAGAAAATACAATGATCATATGAAATAAAAAAATAACCATATTTCCAAATCAGAGAAAATTAGGGGGAAATGAAAATTTAGTCATTTTAGAAAACATAATTTCAAAATAATGATAGAGAGTGATGCTGAATATTTATCAATAGAACTTTGAGGATCATGGGATTGTCGATGACTAAAAAACAATTAATCAATGTGGTGTGGAAAAACCATTGGTCCATCCAATTTGAATTTAATTGTATTAGAATTTTTTTAATTACATTTTCCATGTTTTTTGGAATTTTCTTTACTATTTATTCAGAGAAAATAGGGAAATATACTTTCTTGAAAATTGAAACTTCATCTCTCCTTAAATTTCAAAAAAATATCATATTTTTTTCCAAACAATGCATTTTAATGATTAATTATTCATCCAAAATTCAAAGAAAATCTATTGTATAATCCATAAATGGATATCAATAAATTTCCATTGTCTTAATTATTAAACTAAATTTATATTTAGAACAATGTAATATAATATCCACCATGTCGGAACATTAATATGATAAAAATATTTATTTGACTCAAAAAATATTATAATAATAACAATGTTTTTACTTAGAAAAATTCATAAATAACCCAGTATAAGAAATAACCTTGATAATATGAATACTATAAACGTAATAATCATAGTTATGATCTTTTAACTTTATACATGAATCACCAAAAAAGTTATTGAATTATTTCCAAATAATTAGTCATGTTTAAATACATGTTAAACCTAATGGTAACATATTTCTAAACCTAATGATTCTTCTTTCAAAATACCATTAATTTCCATGATAAATAAATAAATAATATTATAAAGTATTTATATTTAAAAAATTATAATGAATAAAATTTTGATACTAGTCTGAGATTTTATCCATATTTTGACAATAAATTTATCAAAAAATATATCCTTTTCAATGAATATCATTTCAACCATAAACATAATTAATACCCCCTTATCCAATAGACTCTAATTAACGAAACAACTAATCCAATAATAACCCAAAAGGAATATTTATTCCTTAATAGTCTATTCTTCCTAAAATAGATAAAAGGATTCAAATCACATCAAAATCCCATCACCTAAAACTTCAAAAGTGGTATATATGCCATTGAAATTATGATCAGAATTAAAATTCTAAATCTATTATGGAATCCTTTGTTCTTAACTTATACCCACATAAAATTTTTAAACCAATAAAAATTAAAAAAATCTATATTAATCAGATAATCTCTCAAAATACTAAATATATTTAATAATACCAAAATTATATAATCATTAACAAATATGAAATATATATTATTGTCTTAAAATACAAAAAAAATACAATGTTACTAATACTATTTCATTTACATCATAAATTTCAATAGTCCCTTTATACTATCTAATCATTATTGACAAAAAAGTAAATAAATTTTCTTGGATATATGTACCATTCAACATTTGATTTCAAATCCTTAATGAATGAAATTTATGAAAACCACATAGAAGGTTTATGATTCTTATCTCTTGAATATCATTGATATAAGAATTATAAAATATAATTAATGAGTCCCAATAAATAAACACCTCAATAATTTAGCTTCAACAATTATAATAACACATTTTATTCCTTTTTCTAGGAGATAACCCTTTGATTGGGTTATTATTTCAGATAATTTCCATTTTATGCACGTATATAGTAATAAACTATAAATGGGACCTTAGTATGAAAATAATTTTCCACCATACACATATTTAATTTTACTTCTTCGTTACATTTTCAATTTCCTTTTACTAGACACATAAAACATATTATTGTTCATCTAAGATACGTTCCTCATTTACATTTCCCATATACAAGAAAAGTATGATGTTGAATAATTTTCCCTAGATTTCACTCCTAAAACACAATTTCTCTCTTATAATAATGGTCAAGAGTCATACACTTGTTGATATATTAAAAAACATAGTAAAAAATGATTATGTTTAGACATTATTTTTCATCTTCTAGATCCTGTTTAATTTAGTTTCTCATGAGTAAAATAATTACATTGTTTGTCATGTTTTGTGTTAACGTATTTCTTCCCTACTATATAAACTCACTAAAACCAAAAATTATTGTGTGAGAAAAAATAGTCACAGATAGAAATTAAATAATCATGAAAAATTAATCATAGGAGTCCTAAATCCTGACAAATTCTTTTCAATCGATGACACCTTAGGTTTAACCTTAGTTATTCATTGTCATAATCGATTAAAATAATTCATAATGGTATAATAATAAACATTATTTAACCAAAAAATACCCCCAAAAGATTCATAAAAATTCGATAATAATGGAACAATAACAAAAAATTCGAATTATTACTAATATATTCATATATGAACTATTTTTGGGATTATTAACCATTGATTCATACGTTATAAAACCATGTCTACTTATAGTATTTAGATAGAGAATAATTTTTAGTAATACCACATTATTCTTATATTACAAAAAAAATTGATGTTATCATATACTAGGATTATCCCTATGAATTTCAGAAGGCTTATCTAATCCTATTCTCTATATATTGACTAAAGCCTATTTTATTTCAAACTGTAGAGACCAAAAACAATTAATTTAAAATGATTACATCTATGTAAATAAATATTCATTACCTAAAATTAAAATCCACACCAAAAAATATAGGAGAAATGTAGTTTGATATTATATATTCAATGTTATTATTTTTCGAAATGTTATTAATGTATTCAAAAAATATCTCCCAAAATTATTCTCTTCATATAAATATTCACCATAAAACATTTCTTCAAAACATGTGGTAAAGAATCATATGTACATTACGATATCAGAACCCCTGTAAGGATAATTAATGGATATATCAATGATCACTTAGGAATATCATATGCATAAGGGTTTGAGAAAATTAGATTAAATTTTTAAATCCATACAATGGATATCATATATTAGAATAACTAATCATGTAATAAATCATTTTTGTTCAAAAAACATGAATTTTAATATAATAAATGAATATAGGACATGAGAGGATAACATAGGCATAAGATGTAATAACCTTGACACGTGTAACTTAGTGTTGGAGTATTACATTATTACATTTGTCTTAAGAAACAAGTAATTTCATCCAGAATAACTGAATAGTATTGTAGTCTAGGTAACTAGGATACCTACAAGATTACCATGTAAAATTTGAAAAAGAATTATTACATATTTTGTTTCATTAATAATTTTATTCTCTTTATAATATACTTTTATATCTTCATTTTACAATTTATGGATACATTGGAATCGAAAAAAATGGTGATCTAAAATCCTTAATGATGGTTATGTACAATGGAATATATAATGATCTAGTATGCCTAATAAACATGGAATGGTAAATAAATGAACAAAAAATCCAATATAATAACTTGAGTATCATAATTTGACAATTCATAATCAATAATGAAAGGTAAATAACTAAAACAATCCATTTGTCTAAAAAATAGATAATTAAATAAATTCAATGATAATATCATTCAAAAAATATCATGTTTAATATGAGTATGAATAATATATATAGAAATGTAAATATGTGAAAAATCAAGTCATTTAATCAATATAAGTTGAGTGAAATTAACGGAGGGATAATATCAACGTGAAAATATCATAGATAATAATAATAGAATTTTTTATAAAGGAGAGTATTAATTATTAGACTTCATGATATCTAGAATCAGGAAAAACTATAATATAAATACCTTCGTAAATATAGTTTAAATCAAATGGATTTGGTATACACTAGAAAACCATTTAACTAAATCTATCTAACTAATTCGATCTATGAGACATATCGATGATTGAAGGGGCTATCTATTACGGGGGCCCACCTATAACTGCATATCCATATCATTACTAATATATCAAATAATAAATTAAATTCATTAATAATATTCATTTTCAACAAATATCCACATTTAGTAAAAAAAACATAAATATATTAATCGTCCCATGTTAATTAAATAACATTCAATGCAAACACTATATGTAAAAATAATATATGGTTAAGGATGTACTTATATCCATAATTTAATGAATATTTAAAAAAAATTAATTGAATAGTTAACCATCATGAATAAATAAGTATTATTTTTGAATACTTTAAAGGGGTAGTATATAACTAACATAAAAGTTAATAGGTGTAAATTAACAAAAATGTATCAATGAAATAGAAATTGAGATGAAATCTATTACAATGATCATAATACTAAGGTGAGAATTAATCAATGAGTATGTTATATGTACCAAATTTAAATTCAAATACAAAAAATTAAAAATGCAGAATAAGATAATAAAAATTCATTATATAAATAATCTTATAATATATAATTAAAAAAATTATTATTATAACACAATGAAAACAATTTTAGTTATAAAATTCATTATTGTTTAGTAAAATTCATTTAAAATACCCATGGAAGAAATAATAAATATTTCATCATAATATTACATGAATTATTAAGGAATACTGATATTAATCTTTATAGGGGTAGTTTATACACCATATAAAATACATTATTTTCATCACATTACAAATGCCTCAATTAAGAGGAATTCAGATGGAGTCCCTTACCTATTGTTTCCTTTCCGTTGAATGAGATTTAATGTCCTATATAGAATTTTTTCACATTTTATTAATGTATATAATAATAATATTTTTATTTATAATGTCATATATGATCCTATTATTAAATATTACCATAGGTTCTTTGACAATCATTCCTTTTTTTCAGGTGTAAATTGCCTTGTTTTCTCATCCGTAATTTGTCATCAGATTTCTGGTTCTTGTTAATATTATATTGTAAAAAACAATATGGAATATTAAGGATGAAATACTTTATATATTAATATATAAATTATACTTTTATGACCAATCATTAAATATGGATTTGATAAGTGACATAAGACACGATCATAGAGACGGTAGGCCAGTCATATATTTGATTGGCATTTCCATTTTTGAATGATCATTTTTTCAAGAATGTATGGAAAAGTTTATCATAATATAATTATAATAATATCATAAATACCATGATATTTCATTAAATAAACATTCATATATCATCCATGTAGTGTAGCGAAGGAAATTATGCCACATCGCTTCATGAAGGTGTTAATACACACGTATAAGATTGATGTTATCATTTCCACTGAGTGAAATGGTAAGAAAGAAAATGATATATTATATTTTATGAAATAAAAACAATTAATTAATATCGTAATTAATTCTTCTATATCATATATATTCATTAAAATTATCCTTAATTCATTTCTTGTAAAGCTTTAGTGAAAGAATTAATGTCATCACTTCACGAGGCGGTAGAATACAGTACACAAGAGTGCCATTATCATATCCCCTGTGAAATGGAATGGAATTGAAAAATGGATTCATTCATATAATTTAAATATAGGTGTAATAATTTATAAAATTAAGATATATATAATTTAGATATATTATTAGAACTATTCATGTGAGGTGTTGATGAAAAATGTGTCGCGTCGGTTTGTGAGGCAGTAGTCTGTCGTACAAATGAGAGACATTATCATTTCACATTTGACGGAAGACGAGATAGATATAGGTCATTTTTGTATCATAATAATATCATAGAATATTTTTTATAATGATGTTACTATATAATAATAAATTAGGAATAATTCAAAGTGGTGGAAGAATAAATAAAACAAAGATGCATAATGAGGAATTTTACCGAATATTATACCACATATTTTGGATTTTACCAAATGTATTCCTTGAAATATATTATGAAAAAAAGATTTTTCATATTATGTCATGGAATTTGAGATGTTTTTATAGTAAAGGATTAATATAAAGGGCTTTAAGGTGTTAATAATTTTGGATTGAGTTTTCCTTTTATAAGTTTGGTGAGTGTCACACTTGCAATTTATTATTTGAAAAAGTTGTACCCATGTTTTTTAGATGAAAAAGTGTCCCAATATGATTATAATATAGCATAAATCATTAAATTGTATAATTATATCAATAAATTATATTCTATACCATTTTAGTGCATTCAATCCCATACCTTTTTAGTTTACTCCATATAAACCCATTTTACCTTAACCACGGTAAATTATTGTCACTGTTTTTACGTTTAATTATGGTCATAAATTAGGTGAAAATTATTAAATAATATAATTGTTTCTTATTCCAACTGTGGAATATATTTTTAGAAATTTACTTCCTTTAATAGGATGAATTCAATATATAATTAGAGATACAGATGTTGTGAATAGCTGATTTCCAAAAGGAAAATTATAATATGAATAGAATGGTTTAATATTTGAATTCAAAGTGAAATTTATCCTTATGGAATAATTTTGTTAAATTATAATATTATTAAACTAATTTAACATTATATGAATTTTATTATATAATTTTACACCATAAATTATTTAAACGAAATGGTAGTTTTGAATAAAAAATTATAATTTTCACAATTCATTGAAAAATGATACTCTTCCCATCAATTCCATAAATTCTTCATTAGATAATTTTGATTTTTTGATTAAAATATGATATTCGTTTTATAAAATATATTTTATTCAAATGTAAATAGAAATTTTTAAATTATTATTTAAAATAATAACTAAAATGTCTTTTAGAAGAAATTCAACTATTATGAAAATATTTATTTTCTTCTAAATGATTCATATTTTATTTGGAATCAAAATTTATCCATAATTTTTATAATATGGTCTGTAATATTCATGTCCTGAAATTTAAGTAATATTTTACAAAATTATACTATATTATGGTCTATTTTTAATCGTGGTTATATGTAACACATGACATCAGATAGATTAAATATAGTAAAATATATTTCAGGGTTTGTTTAAGAATGATGTGTAATGTCACATACACCATCTAATAAAATTTTATTATTCATAATTGTTGGAATTTAAATATCCCCAACATTAGAAAAATTCCTTACAATTTGAACTTTATCACAATAATCTAGGGTGTGATATTTTAGTACACATTTGTTGAAAAGACATATTTTAAAATAGGCAAATAAAATAGCCTCTTAATAATATAAAAATGTTAGAATATAGTTCATATGTAAAAATAGATAACTAGTTTTCTACATAAGGGAAAATTTGTTGAATATAAAGATATGGACATTGAAGAAAACTATAAACCATTATATATAGTGAAAGAGTTTATAGATCATATGAAAGGGAGTGATCAATTGAATGTTAAGGACCTCAAAAACCTAAATATATACTGAATTAAAATTCCATTTGATTCATTAGGCAAGAGGATAACATGATAAAAGTTTCATATCATGATCATTTTTATAAATTTAGTGATTTTTATTTCTCTCAGTGAATATATGGAAATATTTCTACATAATAATTTTATATTTCATATGAACAATTTAATCTACTTGGTGTGATTTTAAAAATTATCAACTCATAACATAGTCTATGAAATCAATACCGAAAAATGAATTTTTTATAATTGACGATCTATTATTAAATTTTAATAGATCATAAGGACCATTAATGGGGGAAAATAATAACAACCCTGTTATTTATTTATCATTAAAATTATATTTATTATATAATAAAACACATAATAAAACAAGGATTATTGATAAGTCCAGTTTCTTTGGGAATTATGTACATTCCATCACAAAATAAAATCAGGATTACAACATCTTCTTTGAAAATCTCTTCATCCTGCTCAAAATAATCATTCGAAGATAAATTTTCATCATATAACACAAGTAAATAAATAAGAAATGTGTGATATATAATTATTAATAAGGGAATAAACTTTTAATAAGTATTACATGTTTGATAATAGGCATAAAAATAAGGAATAAATAGAACATGAATAATAATACAAGATATAAAATTATAATTATAATGTTTTAAATGTTCCATAAAATGAAAAAAATTAATAAAATCATAGCTAAAGGATAAACCCCCAAAGAAATTATAGTGTACAATGTCTCATTAAACAATTTGGTACACTCACTATTCATATGTGACTTATAATGACTGGTTTTTGACAATTACATTTATTTAAACACTTATAAAAATTAAATTTGACTTAATTAAAATTAAATGTCAATTTATATATGAAAAGCATTATATTATAATAATAAATTAACATTTATTCAAAAAATCCATTAATTCATAAATTAATTTATTGAATTTTTATATAATCTAGACATATAATGTCTTCAATATTGTATCAAAATTAAAATTCTTTATATAATAAAAATAAAATGATTAAATTATATTCATTATACTACAAAAATAATTTTTATATTATTATTACATAGGTCCCAAAAAATATTCCTTTGACAAAACAAAAAATTCCATAAGATAATGTGCATGATGATGAGAATTTTATGAGACGGTTCAGTGAACGTGGTTTGGGACCTGATCTCGATGCTCATGATGTTCTCCCATAAATTGTTTTTATCATGCTTAAGTAGTTGGACCTCGGATTTTGACTGGCCAAGGGAAAATCCATGAAATCAAATCTCTTTTATATTCTCTGGAAAATGGGCTTCATAGGGTTAGGTTCTACAGGTTGAGACCATCACATAACATTCAGTGTCAATTGGATTTGTTAAAACCCTATATATATACTAACCATGTGATAACTATTCAAAAACTATATTATCAAAGGTAATTATTCTTAATAGTCATCAAAATAAAATAGTATAAGTAAATAAATGCAATTGTTTTATATAACCATATTTCATGATGAGACATTTAAACAAATCAAAAAGTGGAATTTCACTTATAACAGGTCGGATCGCTACAATATCCTCCTTATGAAATTTTTCCCTCAAAATATTTATTTACCAAAATAAACTAGATGAGGGAAAACTCTTCTTCATCACCCCATGTGGTTACCACATTTCTTCTTTAATCTTTTGGTTTCGTCAAATAACATTGACATGGTTAATTGAATAATTTGGTAGAAATTTTTCTCTAGGATCATTGATCTTCACCAACTACTCCTCATTGAAATGGTTATTCTCACATAGTACAACCTCTAGATTGAGTAAATGTGATTGGTTTGATATTTACATCCTCAATAGTGATACCTATAATAAATAATGTATTTCAGATAGGTTTGATGGGAGTTATAGTCAATAGGAAACCACTCGCATGCGATCACTGTTCTCAAAGGGGCGTATGTATCTTGGACTATGGATTCCCTTCATTTAAAATCTCATCAATTTCATCCATAGATATATGAGGTGTAATACCTCATATCAAACATCAAACTCCAGGTCTTGTCAATGATTATTAGAATAAATCTTTTTTCAACTCTGAGGAGACTTGATTTTCTCCAGAATGATCTTACCCTTTCCCAAAATATCCTCCACAATTTCTATACCAAGATGTTTTCATTCCCCAAATTCATCCCTAAATGTAGATGTTCTGCACTTCTACCCATAAATTCTTTCATAGGGAGGAATTTGGATTCTTGAGTAGAAACTGTTGTTGTATAATAACTCAACAAGAGGAAGATGTTGGTCTTGAAAACATTTAATTTCCATCAATCATTCTTGAAATATATGTTACAATTACATTTTAATCCAATTATATTGGCCATAATTTTTAGGATAATAGGCTGTAATAATGTTTTGATCTTTTTTATAGCATGTTTGATACATTTTTAGGTCATAGTGGTGAAATTCAGATCATGATGAGAAAAAATCGATTATTTAATCCTTGCAACCATACCACATATCTGATGCATATATGTGTATGTTGATCCAATAATAAGGCCTCTAGAATTATGATAAATTGAGTTGTGTTTATAATATGATCCACAAAAACAATTATAGCGCTGTTTCCCTGAATTTGTTTGAAATTAATTAGAAAAACTCCATGGTGATATTCTCCCAATTCCATGTGGGTATGGGTAATGGTTTTATAATATCCGTAGAATTATACCATTCATCCTTCACTTGTTGGAATTCCAAGAACATTTATGTATATTCAGCATCTTCATATTCATATTTTCCCACCAATAGTTTTCCTAGTCATATTAATACGTCTTTCGGACTCTTGGGTGAATGGAGAAAGATGTACAATGTGCATCATCCAATAGTTCCTTCTGTCAATTAATATTTTACTGAACAAATATTATTGTCTCAAATCTCACAATTCCCTATTCATAAATTTTAAATTATAAGGAATTCCCAATTATCATTTATTTCACCTTCTTTTGAATTTCAATATCATTTATTTGATCATATTTAACATTTCCAAAATATATGTTTGAGTATTCATTTGTGAAATGATTTATGATGTTCCTTCCATTTTGATTCACATATATACATTGTTATTTTTTGATGATTATATACTTATAAATTATAATGATTGATACTGATGAATGATCATTTCTACTAAAATAATCTTCGCCTTTATTCTGTTTACCAGGATAGTAGTGGATTGAGTATTCATATTCCTTCATCACCTCTAACCATATTAATTTGTTTATATTCAACAATTTATATGTGAATATATACTTTAGTGTTTTTAGATCTGTATATATCTCATAATTATCTCCATATATATAATGAAACTGGATTCTGAATACAAATATAAAATCTACCAACTCCACATCATGTGTGGTATTGATTTTCTTAGAAACATTTAATATACATGAATCATAGGGTATGGATTTTTCATTCTACATTAACACATATCAAAATCTCATTATTCATGTATAACTGAATAATATGTACAGTTCTCTACATGTGGTTATTGTGATAATGAGAGTAGTCATAAGACTTATTTTTGCTCCATATTTCTCTCATCACATTCACTATTCCATGAAAACATGACTACCATATGATTTATCATGTTATCATAGTAAGAAAATCATGAGATATTTATTTAAAATCAATTATAATACCCAGCTAACCTAATGAATCAATTTATATCATTTAGAGATGTCGGTCTTGGCCATCCTTTAATTTCATCCACATTTCAAGGATCCATAGATATCTCATTGGTTGTTATGATATTACCCTGGAAAGAAACATCCTTCAACTATGACTCACATTTTTTTACATTGCATAATAATTCTATATTAATTGGGAATTTATCACAGGACTCATATGTTCCTTTGTTATTTTGGATTATATTAGAATATAATAAATTGAATTCCAAAAATTTGTCAATATGATCTTTAAAGACTATATTCATCATATCAATGACAATTTTTGGAGCATTAGTGAGTCTGCATGGCATCACTATGAACATGCAGTACCCTTATCCTGTACAAAAAAAGTGGTCGTGGGGATATATTATTTATTAATCATCACTTGATAATATCATAATCAAATATATATATTTTAAAATTATTGTGACCCACATAAACGGTTGAACCAGTCATCAATATGAGGTAGAGGATACTTGTTATT
The DNA here is from genome assembly GCA_963277665.1 of Viscum album. Lineage (NCBI taxonomy): Eukaryota > Viridiplantae > Streptophyta > Magnoliopsida > Santalales > Viscaceae > Viscum > Viscum album. The sequence continues at coordinate 331,037,680 of OY728158.1, forward strand.
TATCATGATAGTATTTAGCATATGAAAATCAATGCAAAGGAGTATTGACACAACCTTATTCTTAATATAGGTATGGCTCACTCCATGGTTAATCACATGGTTAAATGAAGCCTTCATCCATATTTTCCAATAGTTGTTTCTTTAACACATCACATTCTAGAAAAACCAGCCTGAATTAAGTCTTTGATAATAGAAATTACCCATATATAAAAATGAATGAAAATTAATCCTCTCAGCATAGTGGAAAACAAGAAGATTCCTCAGGAAACAATCATCATATTTCCTCACAATATAAATTTTTTGAGGATGTATCCTTTCTTAGATTTAATCATTTTAGATAGATAATATTTCTCCTAGGGTAAAATATATATGATTAAGATGATGTTTCTAAAGAAGATTCATCCTAATCATTGAAAATGTATATAATCAATGTTCAATTCACAAATAAAAAAGCCATTTCATTCATATATAAATTTATGTTTGGTATATATAGGGAAATCATATACATTCTTAGAATTATGTAAAATTACACTAAATTTTGTTTGGAATGGTTCATTGGAATGTTCTTCCAACATATTATTATAGGGGTGGAGTTATATAATTGGAATGTAGTAATTTCCCAATTCTCCATTTTAACCAACATATCTACCACCATGCTTTGTGGAGGTATTTAACTAGTTATAAGGAAATTTCATGATATGAAAAAAATGATTAGAACAATAATCAAGGGTTTTTGTCTATTCCAGAGTTAATAACTAGTTCACCAATGACCACTTCATTTCCAACATCCACCTCAGTAGTTTTGATTCAAAAAGGTCCCCTTAATTCCTTAGAGGGTGTTGTTTGTCTCTAAAAGCACATGGCTTGGATAATTTGATTTTAATGTTCTCTGGTTCATTATAGTTGAACCAATGAACAGTTTTCTGATGGTTTACTAGATCATTTCATTCATAAATTGAATTAGTGAGTTTATCCTATCATAAATTGTTGGATATGTGTCATTACATCCAACAAAAAATGGATTAATTATTCCCCCTTAGAAAATTTATATGGTGATTCTTCCCACACTATTTACAAGTGGGATATTGAAAATTTTGTTCACCATTCGTTTTTTCCGTTGTAAGACCCGGTAGATTTTTTTACATAATGGAATGGAAATATGTTTCCATTTTAAGTAGGAGAGTGGGAGGAAAATATGTATCAAATTTTGTTTTAGTAAATACATACACCCATTTACTTATATATCCTCCTCAGGCATTATATTCTTCAACAAGGACCACAACTTGTGAGATTATCCCTCCATATTATAAAAATACAATAGAAACTTCAATTTATTAAAAATTTTAGGATAGATAACATCTTATAAATATATTTGATCGATTTATATATTATTAAAATATTAGATGATCCATTTAATGTATGAGGTATTTCTCAAATGAAGCTCTATATTGTAACTTGTTTTCTCTTGGGGGGTGGGGTTGGGGGGGGGGGGGTGGGTGCTCCTATTCATCCATAATTCAATTAATTTTTTATTCTCTATGAGAGAGGACCATCACAAAGTTTAGAATTTCTTCTCCCATAATGTTGGACATCACACTCGGGCAGTCATCACATTGTCTATTAAATCAATATTTTTTATCATTTTTCTCATATTTTTAGACATTATCATGAATAAAGGGGAAATTAGGGATAACAATTTTTAAACTATTAAATATAGAAAGGGAGATCAATTTCATTAACGGTGCAAAATTATAAATTAAATTTATTTCTATGTGTGAATCTATGTTTTCTAGGATATATTTTATATCATATATTCTTATGGGATAATTTTTTTCCCGTCATATTTATTTCATTCCCATGCTTAAGAGTGCCCCATAGTTCAAAAAACACAAATTCATTCATCATTACAATTTATTCATTGATAATGTAATGTTTAATACGTACCTTTATATCCCTAAAAAATAATTATATGTTGATAAAGGTGAATACCATTTATAGAAGAATGTGTATGGTATTCACTACAAATTGTTTTGCATGGAAAATCACAGTTATGTTTTAGGAGCATAATGATGTTACATGAAAATTAATAAAAATGGTTGATGAATGAAAAAATTGTCTTATCATCATTTATAAATCAAATTATCATTATTAGATACAATTAATTAATTTTACATACTTTATGAAATGGAAAAATAACTACTAAGTTCATAAAGAAACATTAAATAATGAAGTGAAGGTGATGATCCCTTATGGAATTTTGGCATTGTTATAGATTATGAATTTTTCCAAATGAGGAAGGATATATGATCCCCCATTCAAATAAAATCAATTTCATAGTATATCAGTGATTATAAATGAATAAAAATATAAGTAATTAAAATTAAAAGCATTATTTTCAAATGAAGTTCATGAATTTGAATGGAGTATTGGAAGGTGGGGATCCCTTACATTAGTCTGGGAGTTCAAATGTTTTGTAGGTGATTCTTGGGTCGTTTGGGTATTTTTTGGAGAACATTATAGAGCGAAGGTAAGAAAATGGTAGTTATCAATTTATTTTGATTGAAGATAAATGGAGGATTGTGTGCCTTTATATATTAAAAGTGAGGGATTTTATTATTTTTTAGGTTTTGGACTATACAAAATAAAATATCCAATACTAAAAAAACACATGGGTTTTCACATAGTATCTTGAAAAGGGAATTTTATATTATTATTTTATTTGACTATGTTTTGTACTTATTAAAATAATTCCCTTATGTAGAGGTGACTCAAACTCATAATGAAATTATTTTCAAACCGTAAAATATAATATAGGTTTTTGAGGATTCAAATCGACTATAAAAAATAAATAAAATAAACATATTATATCATTATTCTAAATTTAAAAAATTTATTCTTTCATGTATCTCAATTAGAGATATTATTACATCAATTTAGGGTCATTATGATGTCATAAAACACAAAGTATATTTATACGATATTTAATTTTTACCTAAAAATTCCACTAGATAAAATACACAAATTTATAATTTTAAAATTATGATCACAAAAATAATATTCATTATATATAAATAATTTTCAAAATCTGTGAATTATAACTTTTATAATGAATAAAAAGATATATTAAAAATGACAGGTTTTTGATAATAAATAATTTTGAACCCTTCGTGAAGTTACATTTGACTTTCTAAAAATTATTTTACAATTTATTTATCATAAATGTTATTAAATAATATTGAAATATTATTAATTTAAAGCATACATTAATCGATTAATTAATTAATTGAATGTTAATATTAACTTAAATTAAAATTAGTTTTTTAATGTATCAAAATAAAAAACATTTACAAAGTAACAATAGAAGAATGAAAATATTTTCAAGATTATTTAAAAATAAATTACATATTTATATTTATATGTTCTTGATAAATTTACTATTATTACACCATCAAACTCTGTAAGAGTAAGCCACATTATGGTGGGAATTTCATTGGGCGGTTAGGAGAACACGGTTTTGGTCATCATCTTGATGATTTTGAACATATCCTATAAATGGTTTTTATAATTTTTATAATTTTGTATCATCGTTTGGGATTGGTAAAGGGAAAATCAAAGAAATTATATCTCCCTCAGATGCTCTGATAAATGGGATTCATATGGTATTATCCTACTGGTTGAGCCCATCACTTATATTTTTGTTTCAATTGGATTCGTTAAGAACCTATATTTATAATTACCATTTGATCAATGTTAAACGACAAAATTATCAATGGTAATGATGCATAATGGAAATTATAATCCCATTGGATATAATAAATGATATCCATGTGTTTTCTAATACCATATTTCTTAATGACACATTTAAATAAATCAAAAGGGGGAATTATATTTATCAGAGTTCAGGTCACTACAACAAGTCTTACTATATACCTACAGATCTTTTCCAAAACCAAAATTCTTTGGATAAGTTATAAAATATAATACATTAATAAGTAAACCTCAATACTAGAATTAATGGTACATCATTAATTTTTATTCATTAAATATTTTATGTAAAAATGAGGACATATTAACTAGATCATCACACAAGATAGTAGTGGGTGTTAACATCATAACTTATGTTAGTTGTGGGTTTATTCCCCATGGCGTATCATGATTCAATACTTTATTACCCAACATGAAGACAATCATTTTCCATAAAATAAATTAATATATTTCTTTTAACATTACAAAATTCTGATGACCCATAATCACTACAACATTAATGATACGGTACAACATAATTGTTACCAATACCTTGAATCTTATGTACGAAACGTTAAATATATTCATTATCTAAAAACGAATTTATGTAATAAATAATTGGTTTTATTACCATTAATGTTTTTAAAAATTATCAATAATCATATTATTTTCTTCCCACTAAAATTTTGAAAAGGGGTGGTTATGAATTTGAACTTATGGTCAAGAATAAATTAATAAACCCATGATGTTATCCATACATCAATGGTTATTGTTGAAAAATATTCTTATAAATTTAAAAAACTCCATAAATATTTATAAACCATTTAACAGTAATATAATTGGTAAAAATACTATCGTACTATAAATCTTGAATCCCAATAAATACATAATTTTTTTAACTCCAACAAATCCCCTTCATTGGTCTAGGAGTTAAACATTAAAAGAGGGAATTGATTCAAATAGTTCCCTAGTTCCCCACATTTATGAAAAATAACTACAAATAGTTAACTAGGATGAATGTTATTTCCTTTCCACATTGTCGTAATTTTTTCTTGACAATTATTTATTTCTTCCCTTATTTTCCACACATAAATAATTTTATCTCTCCTTTGAGACTAACTACTGCTGTCTAATTGTGTATTTATCACATGATTAAAATCATTCCATCATTCCTCAATTTTCTCCAGGACACGACCTCTTAGAAGAATCCATCCTTTTATGCATTGGTGAGTGTGGGAGTTGGGTAATAAATATGATTTTAATCATAATTGGTGATAATTATTTATAAATAACCTCAATATTATTCACTCTAATCATTATACATTTGGCTAACTCATATTTACAATATTTCCCTTCATGTATAATTCTACCATGCTTCCATCAAGTTAAATCAATTTTCTTAAACAAAAGATCAGAGTGTGAGAAAAACTTATTATAGCAAGAAAATAGTAAAAATCATTCATAGGATTTTTAAATATTGAAATCATTTTTCAATATTAGAAAAATTATATAATTCACAAGTCTTAAAAAATTACTTATTCTTGAGATCAATCAATAATTTTGATTTAATTCACATTTAAGATATCTACAATTTTAGAGTTGTATTGGATTATGAAATAACTACTACATTATATCTATTAAATTTCAATGTAGACACTTCTACTCTATCGAAAAAAGTTCACAATAATAAAACCAGAATTATTTTCATGATAAAAATATTATTAAATTCTTCCTTTATATTATCCCTTATTATACCATATGAAAAAGATTTCTAAATCTAGGGATGAGAATAAAAATATCTTTAAAGAATATTAAATAATGAATATATTTATTGGTCCATGAATATTTAAAACACAAGTAACCATTTAAAAACTATACTTCTCACCCATTAAACATAAACTATGTAGAATGAATAATGTAATTATAAGATTAAAAAAACATCATAGAAATCATAAAAAATAATGAAAACATATGGCATCCTTATCATACTTACATTTTATCTTTCACAACAATATATGTTGTAACCATCATGGTTACGTTTTGAACAACCAACATAATATATTCCCTATATATCTTAGGTGAACCCTTAATGTTTAACTCTATCATGGTTTCCAATGAAATGGAGAGCAATCTAGGAGTCACCGACCATCTATTTATCATGGAACCACCCAAAAACATAAAAAATTCCCAAGAACCATAAATAATAAGAAAACATAAAACCATATTAAAGGAAAAATAACATTTCCTTATTTCATTCAAAATATATCATTATAAGATATTAACATAATCAATCCAATTTAAAATTTTCATTTAATACATTTTAAATGATTATTTTTATATCAAATTGTCCCACACCACATTAAAACATTCAAAGGATTTAACATTTTAAAACATTAATATCCATATATATAAATCCTTAAAATCAATTTGAAAATATAGATGTTAAAAAAAATTTGACGAACAAATCTTTAAAACATTTAAAATGATGTTTTAGTTAAAGTGTCTCTTAATACATAGGAAAAGTCTACAAAAAAAAATAACAACATTAAAAAACATATAATATCAGAATAATAATTATATCCATGATACAATATGTCCAAGGGAGGTATATAAACCATATAAATGTGAATTGTATGATAACCACTAATAAATCGTAATAGAATATATATTCAGCGAAAGCTCTTACAATGATCGTATCAATAGACTAAAAAAATAACAAAATTAAATGTGATTAATATTATTACACCAAATATTAGTGTGTATTCAGGGTAAACTATTAGTGGTCATTCACACATACTCTTGGAATAACCAAACCAATGACTTTAATATTTAACTCAATGTATAGATATTTATTTATGATTAAACTCTCAAATATCATTTTCAAAAAAATTGATCAATTATGCATATTCAATATAAATACACATAAATAAAGTATAATGACATTATAAGATATCAAAATTTATTTCTCAAATAAATCTAACATGACATAGTCTTGAAGTATAAGATCAACCCAATGAATGGAATTTTGGTTTAGAAGTTCCCTTACCTTGAGTCTGACATATCTTTTTTAATTCTTTAATTTCCTTGAAAATAAAATTATTTTAATGAATATTTTCTTCTTAACCATTTTCATGTCTATTATTAATTTTATATCACTTATTAACTTGTTATAAAAATTACATAATTATTTAAGTTCATATTGGTCAATTTTTCAATATTCTATAGTTGAGTAAAAAATGAACATGTTTGATGAAAATTTCCCATGTGGTAAAAAATCAAACATATAAAAATATGATTAATGATTTAAATATAATATATATCCATTATATATTTATTTAGAATAGTACATAACATTTGTAGATAAGAAATAAAATACACTAATGAAGCAGATGGTAGGTCGTATGAATGCATGAACACGACATTCAATTCATTATAATATTAAAGGAATGTAAAGTAAATGATAAATAGATAAATTATAATTCCATTATAATATATATGTTATATATGTTACATAAGTTCATTAACCTCATACTTTATATTTTCAATGTATGGAATGAACGAGTCATATCACATTGAGGAGGTGGTAGTCAGTATTTCCTCATATAAATTTTGCATATTTACACATTATAGAAAGCATAATGGTATGTTGTAAAAAAATATTACGTAAGAATAGTGACAATATAAATATATTATTTATCATATATAAATTTGGTTCCATCATAATTTCCACCATGAGGTGTTGTAGGAGAAAATTGAATAGTCATTGTGTAATGAGACAATAGTTCACCATTCACAGAAATAATAATTTTGAATCCATTAAATGGAGGAGTGTGTACATGTAGATCGAATAAACTTCATAAAAATACCTAGTATATTGAGTATACTATTTTTTTTTATCATTGAATAATATATTCATAGAGAGTGAAGATGGAAAATAAAAGAATGGAACTTGAGAGAAGATGTTACCTCTAAATAGAGAATTTTTTTATTTGAGCCAAAAAGATTTCGTGAATTTACTTCATCCACTTTATGGCTCCTAGGGAGAAGGGAGTCATGTTGGGAGAATATTTTAGGTGAATATGGATGATTCAAGGTGTTTGAGAGTTTCATGTGAGTGGATAGACGTGGTTTCCTTTTATATGTCATAGGAGGGTCACTTTAGAAAAGTTTTGATATGTTATTTTATTATAAATTCAATTTTGATTGACAATAATAATAATATATTTTAATTAGATTATAATATGATTTGGTTATGAATACCCATCATTAAATAATTTTTAGACTAGTTTTGGAAAATATTTGTATACTTATATTTTTTCTTTAACCCATATTTTACCCTTTTTAATCATAGAGTGATATCATGTTATTTAAACATTTTGAGTTAATGTAATTGAAAAATATTGTAGAAAGACACAAATAATGTAATTGATGACATATTTAGACATATATTAACCATTAGGGAAAATAATATATTTTTAATATTTTAATATCACTTAAAAAAATATTTTATATTTCATGCTATGAATTATGTGAATGTTTGACAATATTCATACTTAACTTCATTACAAATTTGTAACAACTAGATTCATTCCAAAAAACATTTAATAAATCCTAAAATTTCATATTAAACTAGTTTATTTTATTATTACATTAATTAAATCAAATAATGTTTATTTTAATATATATAATATCATTTATTTGAATCTACTATTAATGAACCAATCACTGCATCATCACTGTGACATGTTTTAAATTATATTTATTTAAAGGATATAAATTATAAATAAAATATCAGGATATAGGAAATATTTTTAGTTTTATAATAAATACATATAGTCTAAGATATCACTCATATAACCCCAAATGAAAATGGTTAAGCCTAAGGATTCTAATTGTTAGAAGTAACTCATACAGTATGATTATGAAATACTTTAGAATAGTATTATATTGTTAAAATATTAGTTTTTACAATTATTTTACAAATTTAACCATTAACCATGGTAAATAATAATAATTACATAAGTTACTATTCATAATGTATTAAAATAAAACGTAATTTTTTGAATAATTTGGAAATTATTATTCGAAATATCGAATCCATTTTTCCAAATTCATAAAAATAATTATTATTTGATTTAAAATTAATTCTCCTTGTCCAAAATAGGAAGCATGTTTTTAAGATGTAAAAACTACGAAAATATTGACACATGTTTATGACTAATTACGAAGTGAATTTTTTTCTAATGACCCAAATTGATCTAAATGAAAAAAATTAATTCCATTTGTAATTTAAAACCATAACATAATAATATTTTTGAATATAAATTATCTCGATTGAAAAATTTGTTTTCACTTAATGTTTTTTAATTTTTATTATTCATCAAAAAATTATTGTTATCAGAAAAATATAAATAATTCATCAAAATTAAATTTGTATGTCTTTATTATATAGTATAAAATTATGTTTTTAAATAGAACATATAAAGCTGTCAATAACTAAATTTCAAAAGGGTTCTCCGTCTAATGACGGTAAAACTACATTTTAAAAGAAATATTTATTTTATTTAAAAATTTAAATTTGTTATTATATCATATCTAGAAAACATATTAGGTGAACATAAAACATTAAATTGAATATATAACAAATATTTTTCATTATGTAAAAAACTATAAAGAGATATATGATTTTATAAGCACAATTATTCACTTTTTAAAAAAGTTTTCATAAATACACATCATTTATATTAAATGGGTTTTTATTTCCATTAATAACAAATTTGGTAACCAATGATTCATTAATTGAACATTTGTAAAATATAGTATTATAATTCGGTTGATACTCTTCATTTCCTCTATTCTATTGACTTGGTTATTATGGTAACGTTTAGAAAAATAATTAGTTTTTCTTTTAAACTCAATGCAGCGTACCATGTATGCTATTGAACATAGTGTTTCTTTCATAAAACGCGTGATTATAAATAATTCCCAACATATGGAAATTTCAACCTCAAAATGTTATACTTTTTCTTGGTAATTTCATGGAAAATTCCACATCATAAATGAATTAATAAAACTACCACATTAAAATAAAGAAAGATAAGTACAATGGTCACATGAGATAAAACATACAAGTATTCAATGTTATAAAACAATGATTTTGATGAAATAATAATCATATTTTTCTAATGGAGAGTGATAGAAAATATCCTCAAAAGAAACATATCAATAAGAAAACAAAAAAAATGTAATTGGTTAAATAGACATTGATTTCCTAGTATGAAAATTAAGTGGAATTTTTTTTGTTTTAATATGTTTTTCTTAATGTTGGGGAATTTATTTATGATAATGACTATGAATATTAGGAACCATACATACTTATCATGTATAGTTTCATACATTAATAAACATGTTTGAAAAACACATCTTTTCTCTAAACAATGAGTATTCAAGATGAGTTGGTCACACCTAATGTGCTAGAATCCACATATAGAGAATCACATAATCCCTAAAAGATGAACATTGTGTTAAGCCTATATATATACACGAACCAAATCCAAAATGGTAAGTACAAGATCCAATAATCCCCAAAAATAATAATCCATTATAAAAAGAAATATTACTCTTAATCTGCAAAATTCAAAAAAAAATACTCAATGATCCAAAATGGAAACTCAACAAAAAATGGTCCATAAAATTCATCAAAACAATCAAAATTAATATTGAAAACCAAAATTCTAAACAATTTTATCACATAGTCCACCACGATAAATCTTTTCATTTATCTCCAAATAACGTCAACTACTCTTAAAGTCTCATAATGAAAAATAATTAAATTAATAACATATTCTCTAAGATTTGTTAATCATTTCCATAAATAACCCAAATTTCCATATGTCAACAATAAAAACATATATTCATCCAAAATAAAACTCAAACATTACTCCTCAAATGAAATCCCAATGTTTTCTATTTTCCATAGGTTTATAGTGTTCCAAAATGAAATAACTTCTTCCAAAATTAAGATTTAACATTTAATGCCCAAATCAATTTCCTATAATAAGGATATCAATTTGATAAAACTTAAGTTTCAAATATCAATTTATTATTATTCCATAAAATAATTTAACTAAAATTAATAATTCATAATTCGATTCTCACAGCCTTTCCGGACGTGATGGGTTGTCACCCATCTTGCGGGTTTTCCCTTTTATAATACTCAAAAATAATCCCAACATGTTAAAACATCAATGATTTTCTTATACCACTCATTTTTATCCCAATTAAAAATTAACTCAACATATTAATTCATGAATTCCTATATATATTGATATTTTGGTATTTCATCTCCATATGATAAAATAAAACTATTCCCAAATAATGAACACCGTACACTGATCATGGTGTCCACATAGATTCGTCATCTTTTTGTTTGTGTAGATAGATAGTCCATGAATTGAGAAAATGCATTACATAACCTTCAAAATCATTTGCTTCATCTATCCAAATACACCTTGTAGAACTTGGGTCATATCGGTGTTTATAGAAACATTTTTTTTGAATGTAATCATGAATGAAATATAAAATCAAAACATCTGATATATCATAATTTTTATAGAACAGTCAGACCGTGATAGATTTGAATATTTCAAAAAATGGTCCCTTAAGTATATAATAAGTATGTGTTGGAAGACTATATTTTAAAATCATATATAAATAGGTTTCAAAATGGTCTCCAACTTCATCCCCTTTTTTCAAATCATAACATTCTTAAAACTCTTGTGATAATGTAAAATAATTGAAAGTGGATTGATAATATTTACCTTTCGTGATAATATTAGAATATTAAGAAACTATGATTTAATTAAATACAAACCAAGATCCATGATGGTATCGAGGTATAAGGGAGGTGTTTTATATCTCAAACAACTAATTTCAAATGATTTTTACGTTATAAAAAGATTCACAATCATCTGAGAATGACTTTTAAATAATTATTGCAAGAATGTAATCTGGATGATATAGGAATGTTGTTTGAGATCTTCCTCTATTCATTTGTATCAGAATATACATGATCTAAAAAAGTTATAAAACAAGGATTTAATTGAATGGATAGACACATATATTTAAAGTGTCGTTATCCAAAACACATAATATGTAAATATTTCAAAACCTTTACTCTAATACCAACTATAAAGCACTATCCTTGAAAAAATTACTTAATCTTGATATCATTCAACAATTTTACATTAATTCATATTGAGGATGTTTTAATTTTTATATTTTTAGAGAATTAGGACATAAATTTTTCATTATATCTCAAAAATTACCAAATATACTATTATACTGTATCCAAAAAAATTTCTCAACAGTAGAAATCATAAAATAAAACATGAATTATTTTATTGATAAAAATAATCTTGAATTTTTCCATTCTCTTATACATCCTTATACACTAATAAAAACATTTAAAAATATGGGATAATAAAAAATTATCAGTAAGTAATATAAAATGAATAATAAATCTGTTAGTCTATGAATATTTAAAACCCATGAAAACATTTTCAAAAAATCATACTTTTCAAATATTAAACATAAACTACTTATCTTACATCATTTAATCATAATATTCATAAAAGTTATCCTAGAAATAATAAATAATAAATGTAAGTTGTTGTATCCATATCATAATTACATTGTATCATTCACATCTACATAGGGAGTAACCTTTATGGTTAGGTTTGGAATACCAATATGATTATATTCCCAAAATATCATAGGAGAAACCTTAACATTAATCTCTATCACATAACACAGTGCATTAGATAGTTATCACATGATCACCCGCTGTATTTATTTCACGAAACAATCCATATACATAAACAATTACCAATAACCATTCTCTAATAATATAATATAAAACCAACTTAATGGAAAAAAAATTCCACATTTTCATTCACAAGTTTTAATTTCAAGATATTGACATAATAAATCCAATATTAGAATAACATTTAAAACATTTAAAAAGATAAATTTTGAATAAGAGATCCTCATACCACTTTGAAAAATTCAAATGAATTAATATTCTAAAAACTAAATGTCCCTATAAATAATTCATTAAAACCATTTTGAAAACATGGACATTAATGAGTATTATTTATAAGAATAAATCTTCATAACATTTAAAATGATGTTTTAGTTAAAGTGTCCCTAACCACTTGAGAAAATAAATGATTATAAAAAATATGAAGTATAGAAATAGAAAAAATATAATATATTGAGAATAAAATGATTAATTATATAATATTCCAAAGGGTATTAAATACACCATATAAAATTTAATTGGTGAATAACATGTAAATAAGTCTCAATGGAATGAAAATTTAGATGAAACCTCTTTAAAAGATCATATAATTAGAATAAGGAAAAAATGACAAAAATTTCTGTGACAAATAAATATAAAAAAACTATAAGTGGGTATTCAATTTAAAAAAATCATATTTCATTCACACATACTCTTAGAAAATCAAAACTAGTGACATAGACATTTAACACAATGAATTGATATTGAGTTATGATTTACCTTACAAAGACCATTTTTTCAATAAAATTGATCAATTATGTGTATTAACTATAAATCCTCATATTTATAGTATAAATACAATATAATATATCAAAATTCATTTCTCACAAAATCATATCATGACATAGTCATGAATTAGAAGATCAACCCAAAGAATGAAAATTCGTTTTAGAAGTTCCCTTACGTTGAATCCAACTTCTCACATTCATTTTTTAATTTCTAGAATAATAAACATATGATAATTTATAAATTACTGAGAACCTTTTTCAGGATTGTTTTTCATTTTTTATCACATATTAACATGTTATTAAAATTACATAATTTTTTATGTTTATATTCCTTGTTTTGTCGATATTCGATAATTTAGTAAAAAAGAACCTGTTTTATATTAATTTTCCATGTGTTAGAAAATTTTATATTCTTTAGAATATTATTCACGATTTAAATAACATATATGTCAAGTATAAATATATTTATAATATTCCATAACACTTGGAGATATCAAATGAAATGCACCGTTCATGGAGACAGTTGGTCGTACGTACGAATGAACTCTACTTTCATATCATTGGAATATTAATGGAATTAGAAATAAATGATACAAAGATATTTTATAATATAGTATAATATCTATGTTATTTATGTTACATAATTAAATTAACTCTATATTTTATATGTTCTATGTATGGTATGAAAGAGTCAAATCACTTTGAGTGGGTGGTAGTTTGCACTTTCTCAAATAAACTTATCATTTTTACACATTATGGAAAGAATAAACTTTTGTAGTAAATAAAATTTATAGATGTTTATAGACAATATAAATATAATATAAATAGTATATAACTATAGTTTCATCATAATGAATACCTTGAGATTTGGTAGGATAATGATTAATAATCATCGTTTCATGATGCAATAATTCGTTGTACAATGAAACAATATGTTCATATCCCTTAGATGGAGGTTTTTGTAAGTGTAGTTATAAATATTCTTATAAAAACAACCTAGTATATAGATGATAATTGTTTTTTATGTAATCATAAAATACAAATACCACAGGGATTGGATGAGTAAAATAAAAAATGGAACGTGAGAGAAGATGATACCTCTAAATCTGGTAATATCTTTTGATTTGAGCAAAAAAGCATTTTTACTTATTTATACCCATTTCAATTTTCTTAGGAGGAATTTGTGGATGTTAATATATTATTTTAGTTTCATTAGGAATATCTATGGTTTTTTATATGTGTGATGAAGTGGGTAGAGGTGGTTTCCTTTTATATGATGTTGTTGGGGTACTTTCGAAACTCTTGAAATATTAATTTATTATAAATTCAGTTTCTATTAAAAATTTTCCAAAACACAAATATTTTGAGGATAAAACTATTTTGGTTCTAATACCCATAATCAAATAATTTTTATACATGGTTTGTATATTTTTTATCCTTATATTTTTGGTTTAACCGTTATTTAACCCTTTTTTATCTTACAATGATATCATGTTATTTACACATTGTGGGTTATTATAATTACCATATCATAAAAATGACACAAAAAATTAATTTATTATTTATTTGGACTTATATAATTAATATTTAGAATAAATTATTTTTTTTAATTTTAATGTCATTTAATAAACTCTATTATATTTTATGATATGATTAATGTCAATTTTGAAAACTATTCATACATGAATTTTTTAAAATTCATAAAAAATATATTATTCCTAAAAAACAATTGAATAAATCATAACATGTCATATTCAACTATATAATTCCTTGATGACAATAATTATGTAAAATAATATTTATTTTAATATTTATAATTTCATTTATTTTGAAAATTTATTAATGATGAAATAACTACACCATCATAATGTTATATTTAAATATATATATTTTATGTTTAAAAATTATAAATAAAAGATCATGATATAGGAATTATTATTATATTTCTAATGACTACTTATAGTCAAATATATCACTATATAAAAAAATATTTATCAATGAAATACATGTTAATGTTATTTTTCACTTTAAATTAAATAAATTATTAAATCATGTCATTATCACTCCCATGTGGATACCAAATGAAAAAATTTAAGCCTAATGAGTAGAATTGTCGTAAATAAATCATCTAATGAGAATATGACGCATTTTAGGGTAGTTTTATGTGATTACAATATTATTTTTTACCCTTATTTCCAATATTTACTCTTTAACAATGGTAAATAAAAACAATTGTTAATTTCACTCTTCATAATGTCCAAAAATAAAATTTACCTATTTACACAATATGGACCACGTGATTCGAAATATGGAATCTATTTTCCAAAATAAAAAACACATAAACATTAGTAATTAATTCAATATTAATTACTATTGTCAAAACTAGAAAACATGTTTTTAATAAGTAAAAACTACCAAAAGATTGACATATTTTTATGTCCAATTTAGAAGTGAAATTAATTCTAATTACCATAATTAAATTAAATTATAAAAAAAATATTATATTTATAATTTAAAAACATTAAATAAAATTATTTTACCTTAAAAAATATCTTGACGAATTTTTATTGTCAATTTAAATATAACATATTTTTATTATTCATCAAAATAGGATAGTTATCGGAACAAAATATAAAAAATTAAAAAAAATAAACTTTTATGTATTTCTTATCATGAAGAAGTATATTTTTAGATATAGATCATATAATGTTGTCAAAAACAAAATTTAAAAATGGTTGTCCTTCAAAAGGTGGTAAAATTTCAATTTTATGAAATTACATCTTTTATCCAAAAAATTGAATTTGTTCTTATATAATATCTAGAAAACATATAAGGTGAATTTTAAAAATTAAATTAAATATATGACATATTGAATTCATTAAATGACTATTCATAAATAGTTATATGATTTTATATACACAATTGTTCACTTTTCAAATAGGTTTTCATAAAAACACATACTTTATATTCAATTGGTTATTATTTCTATTTCTAATAAATTTTGTAACCAATGAATCATTATTTAAACATGTTTATCCCATATTTTCATAATTTTGTTTATATTATTCATTCCCTCCATTATAACCTCTAGGTTATAATTAAAATATTTAAATAATAATATTTTTTTGTTTGTTTAAGATTGATGTAGCATATCATGTATGCTATTAAACATAGTATTTATTTCTTAAATCTCCAGATATCTTATTATTTTTAACCAAGGTCATTAATTTTAATTATAAATTCAAATAATTTAAAATGGTTTGAAATAAAAGCATAAAATATATTAGTCATATAAACATGGAGTTTCAAACAAGGTGTATAAGGCCCCAGCCTTAAACATTACTTAATCGTGATTTATTACAAGAATGCAAATTGAGGATCTTTTTAGGTTTAGATTTTTAGAAAATTAGATCATAAAACAAGAATTACATTCCACATTTGAACATGGTGGGTACATAAAAGACAATATTAATTTTTTCCCATCAAAAGAGACATATTTAAAATAAAACATGGACTCTTTCTTGACACTTCCTCGACACTATCATCACATCATGTACCATTCCCTTGACCTTTGAAAAACATTTCAATAACTTGGGAAGTTCATAAAAAGCTCAGAAAGGGATATAAATGTACGGAATGAAAACATTAGTCCAAGTATACATGAGAATTTCTGAAATCATAATTTACTCATAAAACATAAGAACTTCATCATACCTCATGAAATCATAAGATTTATGAAAAACTCATAGAAAACATAAGACATAAATGTAACTTGAGGCATTCATACCATTCTTACGTAGGGAGTAACCCTCATGGTTACGTTTGGAATACCCATCATAGTATATTCCCTAAATCGCTTCAGAGAAACCTTACCATTTAACTCTTTCGCGTTACCCAATGCATTGGAGAGCTATATCAGGCTCACCCGCCCTCATTTATCACAGAACCACCCGTCATCATAAACAATCCCCATGAACCTTAACATAATGATATCACATAAAACATGCATAAAGGAAACATAACATTTAAACATTTCAAACACAAGATATCAATACAACAAATTGATATAATCAAAACATTATCAAAACGATTTTAAATACCAAAATAAAAGAAAATTAAAACATGGTATTTATTTTTCATTTTAAAAAAGTTATGGCCTGTAGAAGAAGCTGAAACTCAAATAATGGTCACGGCGGTGGAGAAGTCATTGTCGCAGCATACGTATGACAAAAAATTCCCTTTTTTCGTTCAGTAAATCTCTTCGTATAAAAATAATCCTTATGAATAAACATAAAATTCAACGTGTTTTATACACTGTATAAAAGAAAGTTGTGTATAAAACAAAAATATGCCTCAATGAAAGGGGATTTGAGACGAAGTCCCTTACCTCGGGTCTGACTTGACTTGATCATTCATTAAACTCCTAGATAATAAAGTTGAGTAAATTTATACTTTCTTAAGAACCTTTTTCAAGTTCATTATTCCTTTTATATCACTTATTACCATGTTATGAACACTATTTAATTATTTGAGTTAATAATGGTCGTTTTGTCGATCATTGGTACTTGAGTAAAAAATATACTTTTTATAATTACAAGTTGTTCATGTGGTAAAATATCCATTATATCTAGAATTATATTCATGATTTGGATATCATATATGTCATATATAACCAGTATATAATTTCATTTATAATATTACAAAACATTTAGAGGTAAGAAATGAAATGAATCGTTCATGGAGACGGTAAGCCGTACGTACGCATGAACGCTACTTTCATTTCTATTTAGTATTTTATGCAATGGAATCATAATGATATAAAGGTATATTATAATTACAGTATAATATCATATATAATATCATTAACTCCATCCTTTATACGTCCCACATATGGCATTAACGAATCAAATCACTTTGAGGGGGCGGTAGTCCGCACTTCCTAAAATGAAGATATCGTGTTTACCCATAATGGAAACCATAATGGTATGACCTAAATGACAAATACAAGATCTTAAGGAAAACATAAACATATTATATATAATATATAAATATAGTGACATCTTAATGGCCACCATTGAAGGTGTTATAAGAATATTGAACAATCATCGTTTTGTGAGGCAGAAATTCACCATCCACGGAAACAGTATGTTCTTTAACCATTAGATGTAGATGTGTGTAAGTGTAGCTCGAATAATTATTATAAAAACATCCTAGTATATTGAATATACTGGTTTTGTTACAAAGTAAATGAATAAAAAGATTTTAGGGGGTTGGAGAAGCAAAATAAAACAAAAGAACATAAGTGAAGACGTTACCTTTAAATCGGGTAACTCCTCTTGGTTTGAACCAAAGGTGTTTCTTGATGAGCGTTCCGCCTAAGGAAAGGCTTCTAGGATAAATAAAGGTATGTGGAGAGACAAAAGTATCAGATTATGGACGAGCCAATGGCTTGATTGGTGTGTGTAAAAAGGTAGAGGTTGGGGCCTTTTATAATAATAGAGTAGAGGCACTCTTGGAATGTTATAAAATGTTACATTATATTAAAATGAGTTTCGGATTTTAAAGGTCCAAAATTTATATATTTAATGGATAATGTTATAATGGTTCGAAATATACTCATTAAATAGGTCTTTGACAAGTGTAAGTCTTAGATTTTATATTATCTTCTCATTTTATTTAAATCGTTCATTAATGAGGTAATCACATCATCATCATGATATCATAAATAATTTAATTTATTTAATGTCTAAAAATTATAAAAAATATTCTCTGATGTAGGAAATATTTTTATATTTCCAATGACTATTTATAGTCTAAGATATAATTGACATAGAGAAAATTAAAAATGTTTTACCCGGGTGATACATTCTTTAGGGATATTCTCCTTTCTTTAAAAATAAAATGATAAAGTGTCACTTTCACTAAAACGTGATTCCATGGGGTCCCTAAGTATGGCACAAGGCATCCCATGGTTGGAAATGACACAAAAACTAGCATTAGGAAACATGTTGGGGTCATTTTTTGTTATTATGCTATTATTTTATTATCCTTAACTACGCGATTACTAATTAATCAAGATAATTAAAGATAATTACCGTCGTTACTATTCATAATGTTCAAAAGAATTATTAATTACATAATTTGTACCTTCTGATTATAAATATGGAATCCATTTTACCAAATTCCAATCAATTAAATAGCAATAATTAATTTTAAAATAATTCCTGTTGTCAAAACAAATAGAGGGTTTTTTTTGAAACAATATCTATGAAAAGTTTGGCACATGTATAGGCCCAATTCCAAAGTGAAATTAATTATAATGACCACCATTGTAATAATTGGTAAAAAAATATTCTAATTACACCTTAAGACCAATTAAAAAGAAAATCTTACCATATAATTAAATTATATGAAAAAGCAGTTTTGATGTAAAATGTAGTATTTTTCACTATTCATTAAAAATGAACATTGTTAGAAAAATACCAAAACATTATCTAAAGTAAATCTCAATGTCCCAATACTAAAGAATTATTTTATTTTGAAAAATAGAGCTTATAAAATTGTAAAAATACGGATTTAGAAATGGTTCTCCATCAAAAGGTGGTAAAACAATCTTTTAAAAGTATTAGAGAATTCAATGCCTAAGATTGGATTTATTCTCATTTTAAGCCTTTAAAACTCTATCTAATTCATAAATTGACAGAGATATAAAAATATATAATTCATTACTTCCATGGGATGTTACGTCCTTCCCCCATTTTGAAAATTGTGTCCCCTTAATTTATTAACTTATTGAATAAATGGGTGTATTTATCCCTCATTGCATATTCAGATTTCCATGTTTCCTCTTCAATCATGTGGTTTTTCCAAAAAACCATTACTTGATGAATCACCTTATTCTGCATTACTTGCTCCCTGTAGTGAAGAATCTGGACCGGTTGTTCCTCAAAAGATAGGTTCACTTCCACCTGAACTATCTCTGGACTCAAAACATGAGATGGATCTGTCATGTACTTCCTTAACATTGAAACATTAAAAAAATTGTGTACCTGAGATAAACTCGGATGTAAAGACACTCGGTAAGCAACTGATCCAACTCAATCCAGAATCTCATACAGTCCAATGAACCTTGGACTCATCTTTCCATTCTTAACAAATCACATCACACTTTTCCAGGGTGAAACTTTGAGGAATACATGATCACCTACCTCAAAAGAGAGATCCTTCCTCCTGTTGTCCGCATAAATTTTCTGCCTACTCTGAGATTTTCTCATGTGTTTATCTATCAGCTGAACTTTTTATGTCAACTCTTCTACCAATTCTGGTCCCATCAACTTCCTTTTACATACATCATCCTAAAAAGATGGAGTTCTACACTACTTCCCATATAATGCCTCAAATAGTGCCATCTGTATACTATAATGAAAAATGTTATTATAAGAAAACTCAACCAAAGAAAGATGTTGGTTACACCTTCCCTGATAATCCATCGAACAAGCACATAGCATATCCTCCAATGTCTAAATTTCTCGTTCTGACTTCCCATCTGATTGAGGATGAAAAGTTGTACTAAAATTTAATTCAGTACCCAACGACTTCTGAAGGCCTTTCCAAAATTTAGAAGTAAACCTGGGATCACGATCTGGTACAATGGAGAGGGGAACTCCATGTAACCTGACTATCTATTTAAGATAAAAACGAGAAATTTGATCTAGGGAAAACGTATCTCGAATAGAAAGGAAATTATCACATTTAGTCAAGCGATCAACAATAACCCAGATTGCATTATTACCTCGAGGTGTCTTCGGCAACCCCACAACATATTCCATGGATATACTCTCCCATATCCAATCTGGCACTAGTAATGGTTGAAGAAACCCTTTCAGTAACTTCCAATAGGCTTTAACCTGTTGACAAGTCAAACACTTCACAGTAAAGTCAGCAATATCTCTTTTCATTCCATCCCACCAGTAATACTTCCGAAGATCTCTATACATTTTAGTACTGCCTAGATGAACTGAAAACGGGGAACTATGAGCTTTACATAACAACTCTCTCTTCAACTACGAATCACATGGCACACACAATCTCTTCCCAAATCTCAAAACATAATCATTATCAATGTTGAATTTAAGTAACTTACACTTCTGAACCAGATCTACCTTTTTCTACAACTCACTATCTTGCTTCTATGCTTCATTATTTCTATCTAATAGAGAAGATTTCACTGATACTTGAAACCAAACAGAAGGAAATCCTGCACCAACAACTTCTATGCAAAATTTCATCAAATCCTTAACCAAAGGATCACATTCCAAACACAACATTGTTAATGAAGCATTAATTTTTTGACTCAAAGCATCAACGACTTTATTTATTTTTCTCGGATGGTAATGAATTGTACAATCATAATCTTTGATAAATTCTAGACATCTCCTCTGTCTCATGTTCAATTCATTCTGAGTGAACATATACTTTAAACATTTGTGATCAGTATATATTTCACACTTTACTCCATACAAATGATGCCTCCAAATTTTTAGAGCAAAAACAACATCAGCTAATTCCAAATCATGTCTTTGGTAATTTACCTCATGAGTTTTCAACTGATTTGAAGCGTAAGCAATTACATGATCATTCTGTATTAGGATGCAACCAAGTCCTTTCAATGAAGAATCACTGTAGATAACAAACTCACCATTCATGGAAAGTAGTGCCAAAACTGGAGCACTCACCAATCTTCTTTTCAATTCCTGAAAACAATCATCACATTCTTTTGTCCAGATAAACGTAACATCCTTTCAAGTTAGCTTATTCATTGGACTAGATAACCGTGAAAGTTTTCTAACAAACCATCGGTAATAGCTAGCCAAACCAAGAAAACTATGAATCTCAGTTACATTTGTTGGTCTTGGCCATTCTTCCACAAATTTTGTTTTTGCAGGATCAATAGTTATCCCATATTTAGAAACAATGTGACCAATGAAAGAAATTTTTTTCAACCAAAACATACACATGGTGAATTTACCATACAATTTATTTTCTTTTAAGGTTTGTAAAATAACCCTTAAATGTCTTTCATGCTCCACTTTACTTTTATAAATCACCAAAATAACATCAATAAAAATGACCAAAAACTTATCAAAGAACTCATTAAAAATTCAATTCATAAGGTCCATGAATACAGCAGGTACAATGGTTAGCCCAAAAGGCATTACTAAAAATTCATAATGGACATATTTTGTACGAAATGCGGTCTTTGGAACATCTGATTCCTTTACCTTCAACTGATGGTACCCCGATCTCAGGTCAATCTTTTAAAAATACTGAGCCCCTTGGAGCTGATCAAACAAATCCTCAATATGAGGCAATGGATATTTGCTCTTAACCATGATTTTATTCAAGGCTCTATAATCAATGCAAAGTCTCATAGAACCATCATTGTTTTTATCAAATAAAACAAGAGCACCCCATACTGATGTGCTAGGTCAAATGAAACCTTTCTCTAATAAATCTTGAAATTGTTCCATCAACTCTAAAAGTTCAATTTGTTCCCTTCGATAAGGGGGTTTTGAAATCGGATTACCATCAAGAACTAAGTAAACAGTAAATTCAACTTCCCGATCTGGTATTATTCCCGGAAACTCATCTGAAAAAACATCAGGATACTCATTTCCCACTAGCACGTAATTAATCTGAACAGTTCATTTGTTTTCAATGACAGGTGAATGTTAACATTCATTTCCATCTTTTACATGTTTCTCATCCTCGTGATATGTTATCAATAGTAACGGTTTATTCTTGTACACAAACTGAATGTCTCTCTGAAAAGAAACTTCTTTAGCTCTACAGTCAATCTTAGCACGGTAAATAGAGAGACAATCCATACCCTGGATAACATCAAACTCTACTAGTGGTAAAACAATAAGCTTTTCAAGTAGGTTCTTTCCACGGATAAGGATAGGAAGATTCTTATAAATTATTTTTTCCTCAAAATTTCCCCCATGTGTTTTTACCACATGTTCAGGTGTCATTTCTTGAGATGGAATTCCCAATTTACTAGAAAATATTTCAGAGATGAAAGAATGTGTAGACCCTGAATCAAATAACACACTCGAATAATCTGAAAAAACAAAGTACCTGATAAAACTTCATTTGATGGCCCAAAATCTGCTGAAGTAGTTTCAAAGGATTTCACCACACCTTTCTACTTGTAGTCTGATTACTTCCCATCACTCAAGATCTTTGTCGGACACTCGTTTTCATAATGACCCACTTCATTGATTTTGAAACATTTCACTAACTATAAGTCAAATCTGTTCTTACCATCACCTTGATCTTTTCTACTGCAATTAGGAGCCTGATGTCCCATATTATCACATCGGTAGCACATTCCATAATTCAAAAGACATTCCCCATCATGCCTTTTACCACATTTATCAAAAACTGAAAATTTAGTTTTCTTACCATCAAACCACTTTGAAGGATTTTTCCCTTTCTCCTGCAACCTAGGTCTCTTCTTCTGTTGGTTGTTATAGAACACTTGATCATCATCAAACTCCATTTCCACCTTCTCAACACATCAAACAAGCTTTTCATAACTCTTGAACTCACGGGATGCTAATTCCCTTCGCTATTTTGGCATTAATCATGAGTAAAAACAATAGATTTTAATATCAAGGTCTCGGGTAAAATTTGGAGCATACCTTGCCACTCGAGTGAACATTCCTCATAAGAAGCCACTGATTCATCCTCTTGACTTAATTCCAATAATTGTTTTTCCATCCTAAGTCAAACAAACTTAGGAAAATACTTCTCAAGAAACAAACCATTGAATTCATCCCAGTCGAGAGCATCAATCTCATCAGTGTCCCTCATATTTTTTGCCATAAACCCCCACGGATCTGCTTTACCCTCCAAACGGTATATAGCAAGACTAACCATTTGTTTGTATGAACACCCCATGGCATCGAAAATCTTCTCCAGTGATTTAATCCACCCTTCACCTAGCATAGGGTCAGATGATCCTCTGAATGATGGGGGATTTTGCCTCATGAAATGTTCCACCACTGACATGTTCCTCTTCGGTTGATCAGGATGATCTCATGCATGGATACCACAATCATTTATTGCTTGAGTCAACTGCGCCATTAATGCAACAAACTTTTCAGTTCCAATTCCGACCATCTCAGGATACTGATTTGTATGGTCATATCCTTCTATATGCCTTCCTAGCACTGTTTCCCTATTTCCTCTGCGAAAAACTATTATGAACAAACATGTATTAGATGAAGCAACATGTTAATCTTCAAATTCTATATCATTTCAATTTGACCACAAAAAATATTTTTGGGTAATCATTTAATAGAATTCTAAATCTTTATTTTATCTAAACTGACCTCTGATACAAACTATAAGCCCTCGGCCTTAAACATTACATAATCATGAGTTATTACAAGAATGAAAATTGAGGATCTTTTCAGGTTTAGAGTTTTAGATAATTAGATCATAAAACATGCATTACATTCCACATTTGAACATGTTGGTTACATAAAAGACAATATTCATTTTTCCCATCAAAGGAGACATATTTAAAATAAAACATTGACTATTTCTTGACAATTCCTCGAGACTATCATCACATCATGTACATTTTCCTTGACCTATGAAAAACATTTCAAAAACATGGGATGAGTATAAAAAGCTCAGTAAGGGATATAAAAGTACGGAATGAAAACATTAGTCCATGTATACATAACAATGAATGAAATCATACTTTACTCATAAAATATAATCACTTCATCATACCTCATGAAATCATAATATTTATGAACAACTCATAGAAAACATATGACATAATGGTAACTTGATTCATTCATAACATTCTTACATAGGGAGTAACCCTAATGGTTACGTTTGGAATACCCATCACAGTATATTCCCTGAATCTCTTTGAAGAAACCATAGAATTTAACTCCTTCTCATTACCCAATGCATTGGAAAGCTATATCAGGCTCACCCGCCCTTAGTTTTTCATGGAACCACCCGTCTTCATAAACAATGCCCAAGAACCGTAACATAATGGTATCATATAAAACATGTCTAGAGGAAACATAACATTTCCACATTTAAATCACAAGACATCAATACAACACATTGATATAATCAAAACATTATCAAAACCATTTTAAATATCAAAATAAAATAAAATTAAAAAATTATATTTATTTTTCATTTTAAAAAAAAGTTATGGCTTGTAGAGGTAGTCGAAACTCAAATAATGGTCACGGCGGCGGAGAAGTCATTGTTGCCTCTTATGTACGAAAAAAACATTACATTTTTTCATTTAGTAAGACACATCATATAAAAATATTCTTTTTGAATAAAAATAATAGTCAAAGGGGTTTATACACTGTATAAAAGAATGTTGTGTATAAAACAAAATATGCCTCAATGAAAGGGGGTTTGTGAAGAATTCTCTTACCTCGGGTCCGACTTGACTCAATCATTTGCTAACCTCTTGAATAATAAACATGAGTTAATTTACACTTTGTTAAGAACCTTTTTCGGGTTCATTATTCCTTTTATATCACTTATTACCATTTTATGAACACTATGTAATAATTTAAGTTAATAATGGTCATTTTGTCGATCATTGGTACTTGAGTCATAAATAAACTCTTTATAATTTCAAGTTGTTCATGTGGTAAAATATCCATTATATCCATAATTATATTCCTGATTTAGATATCATATATTTCATATATAACCTGTATATACATGCATTTATAAAATTATATAACAATTAGAGGTAAGAAATGAAATGCACCGTTCATGGAGATGGTAAGTCGTACGTACACATGAATGCTACATTCATTTCTATTTCATATTTTATGGAATGGAATCATAATTATATAAAGGTGTATTATAATTTCAGTATAATATCATATATAATATCGTTAAATCCATCCTTTATACGTCCCACATATGGCATTAATGAATCAAATCACTTTGAGGGGGCGGTAGTCCACACTTCCTAAAATGATGATATCTTGTTTACCCATAATGGAAACTATAAAGGTATGACATTAATGAAAAATAAAGAATCTTAAGAAAAAAACATATTATATATCATATATAAATATTTTTACATCTTAATTTCCACCTTTGAAGTTGTTAGAAGAATATTGAACAATCATCATTTCGTGAGGCAGAAATTCGCCATCCACAGAAACAATATGTTCTTTAACCATTAGATGTAGGTGTGTGTCAGTGTTGCTCGAATAATTCTTATAACGACAACCTAGTATATTTATGATACTGGTTTTGTTACAAAAGAAATGAATAAAAAGAGTTTAGGGGGTTGGAGAAGAAATATAAAACAAAAGCACCCAAGTGAAGACATTACCTTTAAATCAGGTAATGCCTCTTGGTTTGAACCAAAAGGGTTTCTTGAAGAGCTTTCTGACTTAGGTAAGGCTTCTAGGATGAAGAGAGGGATGTGGAGAGACAAAATTAGCAGTGTTTGGCCGATACAATGGCTTGAGAGGTGTGTGTAAAGAGGTAGAGGTGGGGGCCTTTTATAAGAGGAGAGGAGGGGCACTCTTGGAAAGTTAAAAGATGTTACTTTATATTAAAATGATTTTTGGAGTTTGAAGGTCCCACATTGATATATTTCCACGATTAGGTGATTAGGGTTAGAAATATACTCATCCAATATGTCTTTGACATGTTTATGTCTTATATTTTACATTATCTTTTCATTTTATTTATTTAGTTCATTAATAAGGTAATCGTTGCGTCATCATGATATCATAAATAATTTACATTATTTTCTGTGTAAAAATTATAAAAAAAATACTATGATGTAGGAAATCTTATCATCTATCCATGGACTGTTTATAGTCCAAGATATCATCTATGTATGAAAAATTAAAAATGTTTCACTCAGTGATACATTCTTTTGTGATATCCTCTTTTCTTTAAAAATAAAATGATAAAGTGTCACTTTCACCCAAAAGTGATTCCATGGGGTCCGTAAGATTGAAAAAAGTCATAACATAGTCTTCCTTGACACAAACAGTAGCATTAAAACAAATGTTGGGGTCATTTTTTGTTATTATGATATTATTTTATTATCCTTAACTACCTAACTACTACTTAATCAAGATAAATAAAGATAATTAAGGTTGTTATTATTCATAATGTCCAAAAAAAGAGTCATAATTACCTAATGTGGAAAATCTGATTCCATATATAAAATCCATTTTAAAAAATTCCAAACATAGAAATTGAAATAATTAATTTAAAAATAATTTCCGTTTTCAAAACAAATAGCGGGTTTTTTGAAACAATTTATATGAAAAATATGGCACTTGTTTATGCCAAATTCCAAAGTGAAATTAATTATAATGACCATCATTGGATTAAATGGGAAAAATTTATTCTAATTACACCTAAAGTCCAATTAAAAAGATAATCTAACCAAATAATTAAATTAGATGAAAAACCAGTCTGGATGTAAAATGCAGTATTTTTCACTATTAATTAAAAAATGAACATTGTCAGATAAATACCAAATATTTATCTAAAGTAAATTTAATTGGCCCAATACTAAAGAATATGTTTATTTTGACAAATAGAGCTTATAAAATTGTGAAAATGTGTATTTTAAAATGGTTCTCTATCAAAAGGAAGTAAAAACATCTTTTAAAAATATTAGAGAATTCAATGCTTAAGATTGGATTTATTCGCATTTTAAGCCCTTAAAAGAATATAAAATTCATAAATAGACATAGATATGAATATATAATATTCATTACTTACTTGGGATGTTACATGGTGGATATTAAGGTCCATGTTTCATGAAATGGGTGAAAGTCATGTCATGCCTAATGCCCCTATTCATAATTGTTACCAATTACTACAACTATTCTTAAATGAAGTCCAAATGTAACATCTAGATGGTGTTGTTTTACTAAAAAACCATATTATTTATTCCTTTAAAAAATAGTAGGATATACCACGATATTTATTCTCAAATTCAGTTATAGTTTTTTCTAAACAAATTTATGTTTTTCTAAATATTATTCCCAATATCTATATTAAAACTCTTTTGATACCAACTCTAATTATGTCGACCCTAGAAACCCGGTGATGGTTCCATAATTTATTATATTAATAAAATAAATTAAGAATCACATCCTAAATGACTAAATATATTTTTTAGTGTTCATAAGATAGATAAATACAATATTCTAATATGAAATTATAAAAAACAAATTAGGACATAATTTTTT
The DNA here is from genome assembly GCA_963277665.1 of Viscum album. Taxonomy (NCBI): domain Eukaryota; kingdom Viridiplantae; phylum Streptophyta; class Magnoliopsida; order Santalales; family Viscaceae; genus Viscum; species Viscum album. The sequence goes on from OY728158.1 coordinate 331,066,311, forward strand.
TGTTAATAATGTTATTTATTCTAGAATATCCATACATATCAATAATATTACACATCATGGATTCCGTGGAAAGGTGAAAAAATAATTTTGATCTCAAATACCTATTAAATATTGACTATAATTAGAGATTTAATATATTAATAAGATTAATAAATAATGAAATTTAAAAACCATAACACACATTCCATTTAAATTACATGATAATATATAAAGAATCAATATGAAATGATAAATAACATAATATACATTTTATTTAATCAAATAAAATAGAAATAAATTCATCTGGAGATAATATCAATGAGATAATAACATAGATAAAAGATAATGAATAATCAATATGAAAATTTATATAACTAAAAACACATTACATTTAATCCATAAACTAATAATGAAATTCATCAGAAAAAATAACTTTATAAAAACTTCATGGATAATAATATCTAAATTATTGATGAAGGAAATGAAAATTTATTGGACGACATGATATTAGTCATCATGAAAACCTCTTCTGTCAACACCTTCCTCAGGATAGTTTAAAAATTATGGGTAAATATATATATAGAACTTATTTTACTAAGGTATCCCATAAATTCATCTCATGAGACCTATCAACGCATTGTGTGGGTGAGATATTTATGGTTGGGACCCACCTAAAACATTATCTCCAAATAATTAATCATATATTTATTAATCGATTTAATTCATCAAAAATATAAATTTTCAAAAAATAACCATATTGTTTAAAGAAAATATATTTATTAATATTTCAATAGTTAATCAAATGAATTTCATTGTAAAAACTTTATAAAAGAATGTAATATGGTTTTGGAAATACTTATATCTATGATATAGATACTATGAATAAAAAATAATTGATAAATTAAAAATCAATAATTAATAGGTATTAATGTCAAATACTTCCTTGTTGTAGTATAAACACCACTTAAATGTGAATAAGTTTATTTTAATGAAAATGTCTCAATATAATGAATTTTTTGATGAAATCCCTTATAAGAATTATAATGGTGTAGTGAGAAACAATCAATGTATTGGATTTTTTAATAAAATAAAAATCACAAGAGAACAAGGATAAATAAAATTTTATATAATCAAAATTCATTATGCACATACGATTATATTATCAAATGAAAAAAATTATAAAATATAACCTAATGATGAAATTCAATTTTAAAATTATCAACCATTTAGAAAAATTCTTGTCACATCCCCTTGGTTGAAATTATTAAAACATAAACCTAAAATAATATGATTCATTAACGAAAAATTATTTTAATTTATAAATGTGTAGTATATACATAGTATAAAAGAAATAATGTTCGTAACATTACAACATGCCTCAATAAAGAGAAACCAAGATGACATCCCTTACCTCACGTTTTCTTTAGGTTGGAGGTGATTTAACATTAAATAAATGGTCATAAACATTTTATTTACTTAATAAAGTTCAATATTAATATTTATAATATAATACATGATCATTTTATAACATCTTATCACTCATTCATTAAAAAAAATTCATTATTCTACTTTTTTTGGTGTGAAATTGCAATGTTTTCTCCTTTATGGTGAAATATGGGAGTAACGATTCTTATGAATATTATTTAACTACCAAATATATATATTAGTAATAATTATGTAATTATAATATTTATATATCTATTATACATTTATGTTAAATCATGGAATTTGGGTTTGAGAAATGATGTACATTATGATCCTAAAAAAATAGGTCGTACAGATGCATGAGAAACATTGCCATTTTTCAATGATCATTATGAAAAGGAGTTAATTAATATTTCACCTTCCCAGAATTATAATAATATCCTTAATTATGTATTATTTTTATAAATACTTGTATTTATCATTCATGTGGTGTGGTGAAGAAAATAGTTTCACATCTCATTGTGAAGGCGGTAGTCCACCTGTACATGAACCACGTTATCATCATTCAATGAGTGAAATGGTTTGAAATAATATGATATGATGTATTTTAATAATGATAAATAGTTCATTAATATAATTATAATATATTTTATATCGTAAATATTCAATAAAAGTATCCTTATTACCTTTCATTTAAAGTGTTTGTGAAAAAGGAATTACATCTCCCTCGGAGCATGTAGTCAGACGTACACACGAATTAGGTTAACATATACCCTACAAAATTCAATTTCAAATGTTATATATTAAATAATTATTCAATATAAAATATTATTTTTTGAATATAATATGTATACTTTATATTTATCATCATACTCAACTGTGAGAGGTGTTGATAGAAAATATGTCACTTTTGTTCAAGAGGTTGTAAATTGGTGTACACAAATTTAGCGTCAAAGTTTCCCATTTTTGGGAATATGAGTTGGATATAATTGATTACATTTTCTTAATAATATATATATATATTGTAGAAAAATATTTAGTTATATAATCATAAATAAATAATATTTTATAGATATGAAAGAAGAAATAAAACAAATACCCATGGTTAGGAATTTTACCTCTTCTCAGACAACCTCTTTAAGATTATACGTAATGTTTTAAAAGAATTTAATTATTACAAGAATGTTGATTCAAGTATGATGAGATACTTTTATGAAATCTATATGGTAATATATTGTCTAATATAAAATGTTTTGATGGTCTGAATAATATAGAAGATGTAATATCTTTTTATAAGTGAGGTGAGTGGAACACATACATTTTTTGAAAATAAAAAAGTTTTCTAATGTTATTTGAATGATAATAAGTAAAAAAATTTATTCATGATACATTAATATGATAATTATAAATATTTCCTTAAAATATATTTTATAAATGTTTTTATCTCACTTTAACATTTATCTTTTTAGTTTAACCCATTGAAAAAACCCAATTTTACCTTATCCCTATTATTTAATTTTTAATATTATCACTTTTAATGATTGTAAAAATAACATTCAAATAATTATAAAATATAAATTTTTCAAATTTAAAACATTGTATCAATTTTTCTAAATTCATTTTTAGGAGAAAAATTCAATTAAATATTACACTTACTTACATGATGAAAATGCACATTTCAAAAGTGAAAATTAACAAAAGTATAGAAGTTTTTAAAATAAGAATTTAATATGTAATTTGATTATAATAAAAAAAAATTCAAATTATAATAAATATGAATTAATTTTTCATCAAATTGAATTCAAAATATAATTGAACATTTTAAATTATTTTATCAAAAAATCAGTTTTCCAAAAAAAATCATTATAATTAACTATTATAAATAAATGAAACATTAATGGAAAAAAAATCCTATGATAAATTTTATATCATTAATTAATAATTTAATTACATTTTATCAAATAAATTTCCTGAATTCAATAATTATTAATTATAAATTATGTTTACAAAGCATGAATAAACCATGTTTGAGAAAAAGTAATTTTTTTTCAAAAACAAATTTCTTATAATTTAAAATGATTGTTAGATTATTTGTAATAAATTAGAAACAATTACAATCCTAATTAAGTTAATAATATTTTTAGAACTAATTTATTAACATATTTGTAATAGTATACTCTATTATGGTTCAATTTGACTCCAGGTTCTGTGTTCTAAAAGTTTTCAAAGTGATTAAATATAACAAAATATATTTTTTAGGTTTTATAATTTTGGAGTATCATGTTTTATATTATATCAAATACTAAGTTGATATTTTAGAATTTTGTTCGTGTTATATTGTCCCCACCATAAATAAGTTGTTTCATAACAATTTAAACTTTATCACATTAATCATGGGTTTTATAATTTAAAATTAATTTTTTGAAGAAAAATATTATAAAAAGGCTTAATAAAATATCCTCTAAATAAGAGGTAAATGGAATAACAAAGGTTGTATTTTGTAACACATAAACTGATTCTAAATTTTATAGAATTTTTAAAAATAAATGATATGGAATTGGACAAAAAGAGTAAAAAATAATAGATTAACCGAGGTCTTTAATAATAGGAACTTGATTGATCAATTGAATTTTAATGACCTAAAAACTATTAATATTTAATGATTAAAAATTATATTTGATTCATCAGATAATAATATAAAAGGATAATGTTTTTCATTATCATTTTTCTAAATTTGAGGATTTATTTTACTAACTATGAAAATACGTAAATATACTTACTAGTTTTGTATTTATTTTTTATAAAAAATATTATCCTATGGTTAGGCTTTGATCAATTTAAAATTCAACATTTAATACATGAAATGAATATAAATAAAAATAACCTAAACCATTTAAATTCATTTTAATCGATATGAATATCTATAAAAGAGTGAAGTTCTTTTATGTGTATCTCAAAATATTTTCCAAAACCAATTGTCTTATTAAAAGTTATCCATTATAATAAATTAAAATATAATCCTCAAAAGTAACACCACTAATTAATTATTAATATTAATTTGTAAAATATTTAATAAAACAATTACATATTAAATATAACATCATGTATGATAGTGGTAGTTTCCAAACCCTTATCATTATTCTGTTGTGGGTTCAGGTCCCATGGACATACCAAATGTGATGGGTTATCACCTGGTAGGTAGGTTTCCCTTTAAAAAATTCTATATTAATAGAGTCCATATAATATTCCAAAATTTTGATTCCATAGAAATTACACTACGTCAAAGATATGGTAAACCATCGTGGTTACCAATAAATCTATGATTATGTCCAAAAGATGAAAATGTATTATTACTCAAATTACTATTTCATATACTAAACCAATGATATGTATTTCTATAATGGTTTTCAAAAAAAATATCCCTATTGATGTTTTATTCCTACCAAAAAAATTAATAAAATGTGGTTTCAAGACCTATAAATTACGATAAACCATAATATCATAATCCCATTATGGTATCCATACCTATTATGTTAATAGAGACACATATTCTTTTAAAAGTTAACATAATCAATAAATGAATGATTATTTTGATAACCAATATTCCATTAGTAAAAATACTACTATAATAGAATTATAGATACCCAATAAATAAATTATCCATTTTATTTCACCATACATTTTTTTGGTATAGGATTAATAATTTTGGAGAGGTTACTGACATTGATAGTCCCAAGGTTAGACATATTTAGGACAATAAACAGTAAATGGATCCCAAAGATGAAATTTGTTCCCCTCTATCATAGTATATATTTTTCTATATTAGTTATTTTCGGTATGCACTAAATTTATAGACATAAATAAATTTTCTATTTCATTGAGACACATTCCTTTGTGTGTCATTCCACATTTATCACATTACGGATATGAAGCCTTCATTACTACTTGATATCCACCAATCATTCTCTTAGTAAACCCCATCATTTTTTTCTTTGTTGAGTCTATGATTTTGATAATGTATATTTTATAACAATATTAGAGGATAAGTTATTATAGATAATCACTATATATTTAAATTCTACCATAATCCTATTTGTCTTCTCATATTCAATAAATATCCCTTCATGTTCAAGGTTTACATTATTCCATCAGGTTCCTATCACTGACTAGATCCAAAAATCATATTTTGAATTGGAATAATTATATTGGAAAATAAATATATAATAATTTATAGACACTTTAATAATGAAACCATTTTTCTATATAAGATACATTATTCTTAACAAATGTTATTCATTTTCATCATTTATTCAAATAATTACTAATGTGTTATAAATAAAATGTTAATTATACTAATTATATTTTCATGACCACATCCCCAAAAAGTGTACGCCCTAGGCTTAGAATGTGATAAGGGATATAAATACCACCCGAGTCTTACCTCAAGTATCCAATGTGTTGGTGACTAGAACCGAGGGTATAATAAACACTCAAAAGTGAGGCATTTCCCTCTAAGATAACACATGTGGAAGAGAGTGATAAGACAAACACCAACCAACTCCAAATCATACTGAAATTTGAAATAAAACCCATGTATGGATATTTAATTTCATAAAGATTACTACAAATGAAATGGGAAATGTTCAAGTACCCAATAGAATATAAAAATAGTAGTAACCACAAGCCCGGACAACTCCTGAAACACTAAGCTAGTAGAAACCAGATTGATCTCCAACCTTATCTAAGTGACCTAAAAAATAGTTTATATGTATACAGGGAGAGTATAATAGTATACATAGTAGGATTATCCCTGAATCCTCCCGTGAAAATGTAATGAAATCAAGCTAAAGAATAGTTAACAATAATTGAAACTAAATCATCACCTAAAAAGGTATTCTATGTTCCTAGCCTCACCATGGCTACTCTCACCAAGTAATTCATATAAGAGTATAAAATATAATAAATAATATCAAGGGTACACTGCTACTACTTACCAAGTGGTTTTTTTCTTTTCCCAACGTCACATGTCCTAAGCCTCTCTCTCCAAAAAGGATTTCCAGCATTCACCTAGGAGAAGCTCCACAACATGATCCTCATGCAAAAAAACTTTCACATTCATAGATGAAAGTAACCAGGTAGTTTCTGTGAGAAACCATAGCTCGCATAACATGTACATACATCGGGCATTATACCTTAATCCATTACAACCCACACACCGAGTAAGAATCCTCAAGCCATCATAACCTATAAATGTTATGCCAATAGTATTCCATGTAATTCTATATCTAGAATATATGTGTGTGAATAACCAAAAGCCATTATATCCCTCTACCCACATATATGGGGAAAACTAACCATTGTGCCTACCTACACAAGTAACTACCTAGCTAAAATAGTGGGGAAAAAGGTGGAAGTCACCCATAAATATTCCCATCAGAATGTTATGGAAAATACCCCTTAGGGATCAAAATCCCAGTGGTGTCAGTTACACTAACTGACGGTGTGGGGTATCGTATAGAAACACAAAAATTATAGAGTATTATATAGCTGACAACCACACTATGGTCATAACATAGTCTTATAGTCAAATGCATCTAACTTCTCTTGGATTCCCATCTGCCACTTCTAAGACTTGGTATCATATAAGCACAAAACCATTTTAATAGCTTTAATAGATTACTTCATTCCCTTTTTATCAGTTTCACTTTATGATAATTAATTCATTAAACATTAATTAACCCTTAACAATTTCACAATATATTTCATTATCAACATAGCCAAAGACCATTGTTCCTTCAAATTACAACCTTAAAATTGTTCCCCAGTGAGATCCAACCCCAAGGATTAACATAATTTATTCAATTATTTATTTACAACATTACTTTCCCATAATCCCAGACATTCTAAAAAATCATTTTATGCTACTAAACACTAGGGGCTCAACTCGGTGAGTATATGAACCACCCGTCGAGTATTTTCCTCCTATAGCATGAGTATAGACCCATACTCCCTTAAGAAACTAAACACGGAAATCACATGGCATATCTCATGCGACTTCACCCCTTTTGGAAGAAGGATAAGATTGAGTTGCTACCTTGAGAAGTGGGGAATGTGAAGCAGATAAAAAACAAATATGAATAAATAAGAATCCAAACATTCACATCCAACCATTTAATCATTCCTTGTGTCCTCCCTAACAGACACATGAATAAACTAATGCATCTCGCCACTTTAGGCATCAACTTCTAGCACAACTAGTAGGCCTCCATGCCCCCACCTATCATAATAGCCATCTAGGATCACATCACAACACAATCATTGGGGAAAAAAGATCATATCAATTGGTCACATGGCCCTTAAAAATAAGAGGGTAACTCAGAACCCTACAAGAAATTATCTTTTATAAAAAATCCAGGTCATTAATTCATCTTGGGTTAACATATTGAATATTCGTAGGTTTCAAATTCTGGAAACTAAAACAATATGCTATAAAAAATAATTAAACATGATTACTGCACCAATTTTATTAACATCAAATTACCATAAGAATAAAAAAATTCATTTACATGGATCATTATCTTTTTCCAGAGAATAATCAATTAATTATGGCTCTACATTATTTACCAATTTCCATCAATAATGAAGGGCTATTCAAATCTAGCATAGATATCACACTATAATTCAAAACAAGTGGCAATAACAAATAATCGATATCTATTTTATTTATCCAATTCAAATATTTAATATTTCAATTCCATTATGATCCTGTAGGATAAAACATGCTAACTATATAGTAGCATATGAAATAAAAGTAAAGCAATGAATCCCCTACCTCAAACGGTTCTTGTTGTTCTTTATATGAGAACAATCCACACAAAGGATCATTATCACCTCCTCCCATGACAATTGTATCCACCTGAGGATATAGAGACACCCCACAATAGTCAACACCCATGATAATACCATTTGGAACATGGAGATAGAATTCCATTAAAGGTAAAGGAAAAACATGAGTATAAGAGCCAAACGAATGACAATAAATCATACCTTATATCGAAGAAGTATCGATCCTTATTTCTTGAACCAAAATAGGGGGTGTGTATGTAGCAGTAAGAAACATCAAGGGGAAAATATCAGAGGATTACAGTTCGATCACACCACTCTTATGGGAAGATGTAATGGATCGAGGGTCTTTCACTAGGGAACAATAATGTAGGACAGGGGAGGCAGATATATCCTCCATTAAGAAAATTTAACGTAGAAGTAGTTTTAGCTACTCTAGATATTGCATTAAAAGTAGTTCACATTAAACAACATGGTTTAACAAAGTAATGTCATCCCGGGACTTTTAAAAATTAATATAGGAGTTATGAGATTATATTCGGCCTTAAATCCCATAAAATAAGGCCTTGAATGTGTTTTACATGAAAGAAAATAGCAAAGGGGTAAATATGTAGGAAGCTGGAAACACTGTATACCTACAAATCTTTGAAACACTATACATTATTCTGGATACACAGTATAGTCACAGATCCTAGAAACACTGTTCACAAAATGACTCACGGATCCTGGATTCAACGATCAAGTACTCATCGATCTAGTACTAAACGATTTCGGGAACACTTTTCACGGAATGACTGATCGATCCTGGACTCACCGATCCTCGAAAAAATGCTCAAAAATTAACTGATCGATCATAGGCTCAAAGATCCTAGAAACACTATTCACTGAATGAATCATTGATTCGGGTCTCACCAATCCTAGAAACATTGTTCACAAAATGAAACATTGATCCTAGACTCACTAATCCTAGAAAAACTATTCACGGAATGACTCACCTATCTTAAACTCACAGATCCTGGACTCACTAATCCAGGAATCATTCTTCACAAAATAAATCACCAATCCTGGACTCACTGATCCGGGAAACAGTTTTCACAGAATGACTAACTGATACTAAACTCACTGATCATGGACTCACTGATCCTGGACTCACTGATCTGATAGTACTATTCACAGAATGAAAGACCAATCTGATGGAACTGTTCCCAGAACGACAGACCAATCCTATGGTACTATTCACAAAATGACAGACTGATCTTATGAAACTACTCTCATCGGTCCCACCGATGAAAGTGTTCACATCGGTCTCACTAATGGAACTAGGAACATCGGTCTCACCTATGGACCTTCTAACATTGGTCTCACTAATGAAACTGCTCACATTGGTGTCACCGATGGAACACTTCACATTTGTCTCACCGATTGAACTGTTCACATCAGTCTCACTAATGGTACTGTTCACATCGGTCTCACTGGTTGAACTATTCACATCGGTCACACCGACGATACTATTTAAAGAAATGGAAAATTCAAAAAGTGTTGTGGATAAGTCACTATTACCTCCTGGAACACCTAGGACACAAGATATTTGCAAAAGGAATAGACCAGAGAGGTCTGGGCCATTACATTAGATGCCTCTCAATACATTTTCATCCCCAAGAATTCAAAACCAACCAAAAATGAAATAATTAATATGTCTAAACCACAACCCATCTAGTTACCTCTCAAAATAGGTAACGCCAAAAGAAGAAACCAAATAAATCCATCTCATAAACATGAAAGGTCTATAACATTAAGGAAGACATAGTTACATGATTAGAGTTAAACATCAAACAACTCTGGGTACTGAGAATGTATATGCAACTCACCTTCCCATGTACTCTCCTCCACACCACTGTGTCGCCACAAGACACGAACCAAGTACCTTAAATGATAGTGAAACAACTTATCGTTTCAATATACGATCTCCATAGGTTTCACCTAAAAGATCACATAATCATCAACATCAATCTCTCCCATATCGATGATGTGAGAGTCATCATGAAGATAACGACGAAGTGCTGATAACTGAAAAGAATTCTGCATTTAGATCATCTGCGGGGGAAGTGCTACTCGATACCCCATAACGCCAACATGATCTAACACCTCAAAAGGCCCAAACAATGGGGGAGAAAGATTACTCCCAGGACAAAACAATCACATCCCATGACAAGAGTCACCTTCAGAAACACCTGATCCCCGAAATCAAACTCTAAGGGTCTCCTCTTTTGATCAGTATATGATCTATGTCGATCCTACACGGTCTTCATCCTCTCCCAAATCTCCTAAACCATATTTTTTGTATTCTGCACTACTTTTGGTCCGATAATTTCTGACTCTCCGACCCCAGTCCCACACAATGGAGATAGACAATGTCGTCCATACAAGGCTTCAAACAACACCATAGCTATAGTAAATTGAATACTATTGTTGTAAGAGAACTCCACCCAGGGTAAGAGCCTCATCCACGAACCTTCAAAATATAGGACACAAGGGTATAACATGTCATAGAGTCTGAATGGTTCTCTATGTCTGACCATCCGTTTGCAGATGAAATGAAGTTCTAATGTGTAGCTAAGAACCAAATTCATGTTGGATACATCTCCAGGATCTAGAGGTAAAACGAGGATCTTGATCAGATATGATCGTCTTTCAGACTCCAAGAAGTCTCACATCTTCCTCTAGATAATGCCTCGACAAAACTTCCACTGAGCTCGAATCCTTGATTGCTATAATGTGACATGATTTTATTAAATGGTTCACTACCAACAAAATAACATCATGCACCCCTCATATCTGAAGGTAAACTAGTAACAAAGACCATTGAGGTGTCCTCTCACTTCAACTCATGAATATCTAATGGCTGGTGCAAACCACTAGGAATACAATGTTCGACCTTCACCATCTGGTAGACCAAACATCGAGACACAAACTCCGCCACTTCACACCTCATCCCAAGCCACAAAAACTGGATCCCCAATGCTCGATACATCTTTATCATTCCAGGATGCACCGAGAGAGGAGAACTATGAAACTCTCTAAGAACCGTCTCTCACATCGTAAAATGATCAAATATCCTTCCATGATATGACACTCTGTGTAGTTCATCCTCATAAAATCCATCGGGGGCCTCTCCAAAAACAACTCAGTCTCACCAGACCTCCATCTCTAGATCCCCCAACTAGGACTCTTCCACATGCTGAACCAAATATTACTGCAACGTCATCTGAAAAATACAACATCTTCCCCCAATGTCTCCCATATCAAGATGTAATGCATGCATTTCTTCCATTACTCTATTGGAATTAACAGATTCATGCACTGCATCACTACGTGACTTCATGCTCAGTGCATCAGCTACAAAATTCACCATTCCAGGTGTATACGATATTTCAATATCATATTACTATAATAAATCCATCCATCGATGTTGTCGTAAGTTCATGTCAGGCAGGGAGAAAACATATCTCAGGCACTTATGATCGAAAAAACCATAAAGTACTCACCAATGAGGCAATGTCTCCACAACATCAGGGAAAACCCAATAGATACAAACTCAAGATCATGGGTGTAATAGTTACGTTCATTGGGATGGAACATCCGAGACCCATAAGAAAAAAATGAACTTTACTGCATCAGAATATAGCCTAACCCCAGAAGCAGAGCATCACAGAAAACATGACACTGATCTCCCTCAACTAGAAGACAGATAATTGGATGACTTACTATCTTTACCATTAAATACATGAAAGATTCATGAAATTGTTATGTCCATATGAACGACTGATCCCACCAGGACAAAGCTGTTAGAGGAGTCACAAATCAAGAGAAATTGGGTAAGATCCTCCTGTAGTATCCTGTGAGCCCATGGAATCATCACACCTATAACATTGTCTTGGGTGTTTCCAAATAAACTACTTCTTTTATCTTTGATGGATCCACCGCAACACCCATTTGGGACACAACATTCCCCAATAAAATAACATCTCGAGCCCAAAACTCACACTTCGACCACATCCCAAATAGTTGATGTTGTCGAAGATCTCCCAAAACGGTGTGTAGATGCTTTGCATGCTCCTCCTTGGACATTGATTTTACAAAGATGTCATCATTGAAACCCACGATGAACTTGTCCATAAACTCATGGAACACATCATTTAGCAATCCCATGAATGAAGCTAGAGTATTTGTCACGCCGAACAACCATACAACGAACTCATAATGCCCAAGATGACAGTGGAAAGCAGTCTTCAAGAAATTATCATCCTTGACACACATCTAATGATATCCTGAATGCATGTTGATATTTGAAAACCAACTAGAACACTTCAGTTGATATAATAAATAATCAATCTGTGGAAGAGGATAGTGATTTTTCACTGTCACTTTGTTTATGTGATGATAATCTACACACATCTGCATACTACAGTCAGCCTACTTCATGAAAAAAACTGTTGCACCCCATGGTGACACACTCATTTGAACAAAATTGCACTATAAAGTACCATCATACAGTATACGAAACTCTATTAACTCATAAGGGGCCACCCTATATGAATACAAAGAGATACGGAACCTCTTAGTGGTAGCTCGATCCCTTATCGAGGGTGTAATGCTACAACCTCCTCTCGAAAGACATCAGGGTATTCTTCTATGACCCTTGGAAACACCAACTGTTGTATCCCTGATGAAATCAGCATCAGATCATCCATCGTGGATGATAAAGACAAAACATGCCTCTGACCCATCCAAGGGACTCGCTTGCCAATGAACAACATCGGATCTCCATCTCCATCGAAGAACAAAACCTACCTCCTGAAGAAATCCATGATATCCTGCACTAAATACTATTAATCCATGTAGAGGATGATATATATGGTTTTATTCATATATATAGGAAATCACTCCATGAGCGGTGATTCCCCACCACTAGATCATAGTCTCTACACACATGAAAAAAGTCATCTCGCCCTCTAAGTGGCATAGTCAATGCCAAGGGCACTGGAAGCTACTCTACCTCAATTACAAAATAATGGAAAAGGGTAGGTTATATGGAGGAGTGTTTCTCTCATGAATCAAACAAGGCATACAATAATGTATAAAACATGAAAATTGTACCTTGAATGATATCTGTGTCACCTAGTTCTGGAAACGATAAAGCATAAATCTAACCATGACCTTCTCCACAACCTTTCTGACCATAATGAACACCACCACCACGGCCGTACTCTTCTCTATGAGGAAAATGAGGTCATCGAGTATTCCTATTCCTGCTTCATCTACCCTTTGCGGATCTAAAGCTGGTGCACCATGTTGCTGCTGGCTCAGCTGGAAATACCTAATCAGAGGAACCTTGACAGAAAAGACATGTGCACAATTACTACTCTGAATGGTTGGGTACTCTCGCTGATGATGACCTTGACCGCCACAAGTAAAAAAAGAACATGATACCTTGGTATAGGCCTGAGAGCCACTTCCCCTAGAGAAACTAGATGTTAAAGTATGGGACCTACCCCTGGATGAACATAATCTCTTCTCCCATGAAAATTGGGAACCTTATACCACAACTCTGCTTCATGAGGAATCATGATGACTCCCATCTTCTGATGATTGGGTTCTGGCCAATGTCCTCTCGATGACCTATTCCCCCGAAAATACCTCATGATATGTCTTCAGCATAAATGGGGTCACCTAGCGCTGAATCTCCGGATGCAAATCCTTCTCAAAATGCCTCTCCTTGGCCGCCTCATCTAGCAATTTGTCTGAAGCATATCATAAAAGGTTTTGAAACTGATTCCAAACTCTCGCACACTTGTGCACCCCTGTCAAAGGGTAAGAAACTCCTAGAGATTGGAATCATTTACATTCAAAGAAATATGCTGGACTCAAAACTTGTCTTAGAAATTCTCCCAAGATATCGGTGACTCCTCATGTTCCCTGAGGAACAATAACCACCACTACCTCGTGGCTCCATGCAACATCATCACCACCAAGGACACCCAGTGCTTCTTTCGAGCATAGATCGAACTGAATCCTGTCTCGAACTCCTCTAACATGTATCTGATGACTGCATCTGAAACATTGCCCTCATACTACAACATACTCTAGTGAAAAAACTCTCCATGTGACATTGTCCATGTTTCATCATCGTTATTCTTTTCCCGACGACGATTTGCTAGCACAACATGCTAGACATATTCTATGTGATCCTGTTAAGGACGTCAACCTAGAGCCATACCTACAAAATAACAAACAATTAGAGCTCCTAAACCTGGAATATGGAAGAAAAAACATTAATTAATAAATTAATAGTTATCTTTTATTCATTTTAGGTTAACATATCCCATGGTCTACCTATTAAAACACAAGTACATAGAGGAATGATGCACGATCATTTCCTAGGACTCTATAGAACAACTAGTATCACATCATTTTGTTACCATTTTAAACATAATGTTCCGTATACCAGATCATATGGGGACTTAAACACTTATCTCTTAGCCAATATCTAGTGTTTAAATTTCTTTTAAATCTTGAATGACACTATTGCCCTCCCAACCCATGAAACCTCACCAGTTCCTAACTATAATCTCCATCTTATCCCTCAATATCCATATGATACCACTCTATCATGACCCCATCCACACAAAGTGTTCCCCTCCTGGGATGACAATTTGAGAAGGGAGATAATGACCCCCCGAGTCCTGTGTCTAATCGGCCCTGGTTTGGTGACTAGCACCGAGGGAATAGTAAACACCCAAATGGGAGGTGTCACCATCTATGATAACACATGCAGAAGAGAGAGATAATATATACCCCAAAAAACTCCAACTCAGATTGAAATATAATAGAAATACCAAGTATGAATACGCAATGTCATGAAAAATACTACAAGTAAAATGGAGAAAATTAAAGTACCCAAAACAATGTAAAAATAGCAGCAACCCCAAGCCCAGACAGCTCCTACAACCTCATGCTTATAGAAACCATCTTGATCTCCAAAAATATCCATGTGACCTGAAAAAATTTTATATATACATAGGGTAAGTATAACAGTATACTAACTTGGATCCACCATGAAGCCTCTCGTGCAAATGTAATGAATGCATGCTAAATCACTATAAACAATAAGTCAAACTAATCATCACCTAAACATGTTTACTATTTTCCTAGCCTCACCATGGATACTCTCACCAAATAATGCATACATTTGTATATAATATAAAATATAATATCAAAGATACGCTTCTAATATTTCCCCAATTGTTTTCTACTTTACCCCAACATTACACATACTAAACATCTCTCTCCAAAAAGTCTTGCCCGCAGACACATGCAAAAAGCACCACCACATGCACCTTATGCAAAAAAACCACCATTTATACACCCAAAACATAATAGTTAGTTTCTGGGAGCCTCCATAGCTTGAATATTGTGAATCATACATCGGTCAATATACAACAAGCTATTACGGCCCACACACCGAGTTAGAGTCCTCCAGTAGTCACAACTTATACATGGTACACCTATAGTCAACCATATGACAGTATATCTAGAATATATGTCTGTGAATAACTACAATCCATTATATCCCTCTATAAAAATATATTGGGAAAAATATCTGATGTGCCTACCCGAGAAAGTATCTATCATGAGATGAGAGCGGGGCCAAAGAGGGTAGTCACCCATCCATCCACCCACTGGAATGTTGGGTAAAACACCCCCATAGGGATCAGAATCCCTAAGGTGTGAGTTTCAGTAACAGAAGGGTGGGGTAGAAATTAGAAAAACAAAATGTTCATAATATTCTATAGCTCACAACCACACTATGTGAATAAAATAGTCTTAGACTCAACTGCAGCGAACATCTCTCAGACTCCTGGTTTCCACTTCTAGGATTAGGTATCATATAAGAACACTACCATTTTAAGAGATTTAATACATTACATCATTCAATTTTTATCAGTTTCACATTACTTTAATTAATTATTTAAACATTAATTAATCATTAACAATTCCACATTATATTTAATTAGCATCATAGAAATAGACCATTATTCCTTAAAAGAACAAACTCATCATTCTGTCCAAGCAAACCCCATCCCCATGGGTTAACAACATTTATTCAATTATTTATTTACAACACTACTTTCTCATAATACCATGAATTCTAGAAAATCATTTTATGTAGCCAAACACAAGGGTTATAAGCCGGTGAATAGATGAACTCTCGTTCGAGTCTTTGCTACCTATAGTAAGGGTGTAGACCCATCCTCCCTTAAGAAGCTAATCACAAAAAAGCATGTGGCATACCCCATGTGACTTCTCCCAATTTAGTATAAGGGTATGAAAGACCAGCAGCCCTGAGCAGTGGAGAATGTAAAGCAGATAAACAACCAATAAGAATCAGTACGAATAAAAACAATCAAATCCATCCCATTTCTTCATCCCGGGTGTCCTCCCCGACACCCACATGGAAAAACTGATGCATCTCACCTCTCTGGGCATCAACTACTACCACAACCAGTAAGCCACCATGACCCAACATATAAAAATATCCATCCAAGATCACATCACAACACAAGCAGTAGGAAAACATACATCATATCAATTAGGATATTGTCCATGAAACAAGCAAGGAGGTAACTAAGAATTATACAAGGAATTATCTTTTATCAAACAACTAGTTCTTTAATCCCCCTTGGATTAACTGATTCAATATTCATAGGTTCCAAATTCGTGAATCCTAACCCGTAAGTAATCACAATTAATTAAACATACTTACTACACCAATTTGATTAACCACAATTTACAATAAGAAGATCCAAATTAATTTACATGCCTCCTTATCATTAGCCAATAATTATCAATTCATTTCGGCTTGTCGTTATTTACCAATTTCAATCACGAACTAAAGGGTAAACAAATCAAACATATATATAACACTATATAGAAAATATAGAGGTAATAAAATATGATCAATATCAATTTATTTATCCGGTTCAAATATTTATTATGTAAATTCCATTGTTATTTCGTGGGATAAAACATGATAACTATATAGTTTCACATAAAATAAATGATAACCAAAAAATCCTTCAACTCAAACTGTTATTTTCATTCTTTACACAAGAACAATACACACAGAGGATCATGATCTCCTCCTCCATTGACAACTATATCCACCCAAGGATGTAGAGAAACCACCACACCACTCAACTCCCAATAAAAACCTATTATGAACATAGAGATAACATTTCGTAAAAGGTAAAGGAGAAAAAAAACGAAATGAACCGAAATGAATGATAATAAAAAATACCTTATATCAATGAAGGATCATCACTTGCTTCTTGCATCAAAATAGTAGGTGCACATGTAGCAGTAAGAATCAACTTAGAGAAATAATCTGAGGATTAAGTTTCAATCCCACCGCTACTATGGGATGAAGGAAATGATCGAGCATCCTGCCCATGGGAACAAGAAATTAGATCAATGGAGGAAGATATCTCATCCATTTAGAAGATTTAACAAAGCATTATTTTAAGATATTAAGGATTTTCCATTATATGTGGATCACATTAAACAACAATGTATTACCATCTAAAGTCATCCCGGGAGTTAGTTAAATTAATATAAAAGTTAAGAGATTTTATTTGGCCACAAATCTCTTAAAATAAGGCCTTGAATGAATTTTAAGTCATTGAAAATTTCAAGGGGGTGTTTTTTAGGAATTTGGAAATACTGTTCATGATTCTAGAAACACTGTACACCTATCGATCCTAGAAACACTGTACAAGATTCTCGAAACACTGTACAGTCACTGATCCTCGTCTAAAAAATCTTAGACTCACCAATATTGGAAACTCTGTTCATAGAATTACTCACCGGTCCTACACTCATCGATCTGGGAAACACTGTTCAAAAATGACTCACTAATCCTAGACTCACCGAAACTAGACTCACCGATCAGAGAAACATTGTTCACAAAATTAATCACCGATCTTGGACACACCTATCCTAGAAACACAATTCACGGAATGACTCAAAAATCCTAGGCTCACCGATCCTGTACTCAAAGATCTTGGACTCACCGATCATGGAAACATTGTTCACAAAATGAATCACCGATATAGGACTCACCCATCTAAGAAAAACAGTTCACGGAATGACTCATCAATCATGGAGTCACCAATCTTGGATGTACTATTCACAAAATGACTCACCGATCCTGGACTCACCATTCATGGACACACCGATCTGGGAAACATTGATCTTAGAATGACTCACTGATCATGGACACACCGTTCCTAGACTCACCGATCCTGGAAACATTATTCACGAACTGACTCACCGATCCTCAAAAAATTGTTAATAGAATAAATCAATGATCCTGGACACACTAACAATAGACTCATCAATATGATAGTATTGTTCACCTAATGATAGACTGATCTGATGGTACTGTTCACAGAACAAAATTCAGATCTGATGGAACTATTCACATTGGTCTCACGAATGGAAATGTTCCCATCGGTCTCACTGATGGAACTGTTCACATCAGCCTCATTAATATCCCTTCTAAAGGAACCGTGAGGTGGTTAATTAGGAATAAAACACATGTTACACATCTATATATATATTCATAAAATAGAATAGGTTTGTTTTGTTAGAGATAAATGTGCTAAAGATATATGATGAAATTAGAGAAGGTGTGTACTTTTAGATGGGAGGAGAAGGAATGTAACAACCCGATATTTTATGATAAGTATTCTTTTTAATTTATTTTATGTCATGTGTTTTATGCTACAACAAGATTAGCTTGTTCTATACTCCACACTGTATTAGCTTGAAGTATACGAAACACTATTCTTAGATTTTGTTACAAACAATTTCAAGTTCGTTTTATAATAGTCATTCTATGCAACATTGAGTGTATATATATATATATATATATATATATATATTCAATGTATAAATGAAGTATGGTTGGATTCTGTTATATGAAACAACGCAGGATTGTTGCATAGCACACAACCCTGTCTTTGCTGGCATTACACGCAATCACGACTTTCTTCGATAGCGTGTGTTGTACGCAATATCAGGTTTCACTAAACAATGATATATGGTTATAATATTATTATGAACCAACCGTTATGAATAGTATTAACTAAATTTTGAATGTTATAACAATATTACATCATCTTACACATTTTCCAGAACATTGTATGTGAACAAAATAAAAATTTCGGGTAAAATAAATATTTTTAAAAAAATGCAGTTTTTCCACTTTTTAATGGTGCACCAACATTAAGTATAGTTTTTGACATGTTTATAAGTTCTGTTTTACAAAATAAACGTCTTGTTTTGAATCAGGATATAAAAATTTACATTGGATAAATTTTTGATATTTTTCTGATAACTTTCATTTTTTAATTAATAGTAAAAGCACGCTATATTTTAATTAACAAAAACTTTTTTCATCGTAATAATTTATATGGTTAAATTATAATAATGAATGGTTTTAAAGTATAAATAGAGTATATTTGTACCATTTAATATAATTTATGTCATTAGCATTGATTTTACCTTGAATTCGTATGTTAAATCAATTCAATCTTTTTCAATGTTTTAAACAATAACCCGTTTTCTTTCGACAACAGGATTAATTTTAATTTAATTTCCACAACTTTTGTGTATTGAATTTGAAAAAATGGATTCCATATTTGGAATCATTAGGCAAAAATTATGTTAATAATCTACTTTTTTTTTGGCCACTATGAATAGTAACTATAGTATATTTTATTTACCATAGTTAAAGGTAAATCGTGTAATTAAGGGTAAATATAAGATTATAAAATTACCCTAACACCTGAAAAAATCCTATTGGATGACTAAAAGTCTACCCATATCACCTAAGGGTCTGATTAGATTCATTTAATGAATATTTTTCCATGAAAATAATTTAATTATTATTAAAACCAAAGAAAGTGACAACATTTCACTTTCTTATATATTAGAAGTATAATAATTTTAGTTTAGTGATAAACTTAATGAAACTTCGAACATGAATAGTGTAACACCCCGAGATTTTATGAAAAATATTCTTTTTAATTTCACTAATTTCTTGTGTTGTACGCTACACCAAAAGGAGCTTGCACAACACGGATCCATGACTTGCCTTGTATTACACGCAATCGCGACCTTCCTCGATAGCGTGTGTAGTACGCAATACCGAGTTTCACTAAACAACGATATATTATTAAAACTAGTCGTTATGAATAGTAATAACCACCTTTTAAAATTTTAGAAATTTTATCTCTCAAAATGGACTTCATTTTTGGATTCGGAGTATCGAATTTAGCCTATGGTGAAATTTTGGTACTTTTCGGATAACTTTCATATTCTGATGAATAGTGAAAATTACTAAATTATAATTAAAAACAAATTTTTTAATCGAAATAATTAATAGTGATAAATTATTAATTTGAGTGGTTTTAAAGTATATTTATAATATATTTTTACAATTTAACACAATGTTGGTCATTGGATGTAATTTCACATTTAAACCAGTTATAATCAAGTGTCAATCTTTTGATAGATATTATTTCTTAAAAACACGCTATTTGTTTAAACAGCAGGATTTAATTATAAAATTAATTAATGCAACTTATATGATATTAATTTTGTAAAATAGACTTCATTTTTGAATTCGGAAAATGAAATATAGCTTAGGATGAAATTTTGGCATTGTTCTGAAAAACATCAATTTTTGATGAATAGTGAAACTACTAAGTGGTAGTTAAAAAACTGAATTTTTCATAAAACTTAATTTTACCGCTTCTGTGAATGAAATTTCAAAAATCCGGGAGACAAGGTTGATGTCAGTAAGTAAAATGTGGTTCAATGAGATGAAAATAATTTTTTCTGAATAGTAACTTTTTACTTTTATTTACCACGGTTAAAAGTAAATAGGGTAATTAAGGGTAAACATGATATTAATATTACCGTAAAACATGTCCTAATCCTATTGGACAAGTGTATCTCGACCAAAAACAACCTTAAGTGTAAAATATTATCATTTAGGCCCACTTGAATTAGATGAGGACATTTATTATTAATTTATTTAATGAATGGTTAAAATAGTTAAAATCAAAGTTTAATAAGTAAATCATTTTTAATATGGGGTTATACATAAGATAAATTCGACTATAAATATTCATTAGAAAGATAAACATACTTCCTACATAATGGTATTTTATATTTAATTTTTAGATGTTAAATAATTTTATTTATGTTTGACACAATGATGATGCAGTAATTATCTTATTAATGAAATATTGACATAATTGATGTTATAAACACCAAAATAAATGTAATTTGAGACTTTTTATGAATTACACTAATTTTATAGGTTACTATGATATATTAGTGTTGATTTAATAAACTTTGTTCGAACATATAATTCTGTTATGACTTCACAAAAATCATATATCAAATAGTGTCAAAATTGACACAAAATAGTTTTTAAATCAAATATTATATTATTAATTGGTATTTTATTCCTAAAAATATAAGGTTCGGCAAAATGACATAGATAAGGATATATATATTAATAATAAACAATTTGGGGTTCTTTTGGCATGTTATAGTAATTGTATTAACCGTATAGTGTAAGAAAACAAAAAGACACACTAAAAGTTAAATTATTTAACTTAGAGTTAAATCTAATTGATATGGTTAAAATAATAACCTAAACTTGTCTAAATCCTATTGGTTGATATGATTTCGACCCATCCCCACTTTATCTTCGAAATAAGACCCTTTGGAACCATTATAAACTGATTTTGACTTTAATATAAAATAATATTTTGAGATATTCCTAAGGTGCCCCTCTCCTCCCTTATAAAAGGACACCTCCTCCCCCTCCTCCTCACACCAATTTGAGCACTAAAGCTCGGAAAACCCCTTCCAAAATCGCTTCTCCAATTTCCTAGAATAATCCTAGATGTCCTGGTCTTCTTCAAAGACCAATCTTAGTTCCCTAAGTGGAGGATTCAAAGAGGCGTTTCAAAGAAAAGGTAATATCCATTACCGATCTTTTCAATTTCTTTCTTCTTCAACTTCTTCTTCTTTAGTTGTTTAATGACAAAGTAATAACATCAGTATTACTTACATACTGATATGTTATTATAAATATGAAACAACCTTAATTCACCTTCTATCCATCCTACGGAAAAATGAAATCACCGCGCGTTCGTACGTATGGAATACCGTCTCCACGCTGTGGTGTAATCTATTTTCCGCCACCACCTTAATTGGAAGGGTATAAATGTGTAACGAGTAACTATATATGATTATTATAAAGTTATATTGATACTGAAATTGTATACATACACTTCAACACAATTCCACGACCATGGGAACGATATCATCGCTCGTGCGTACGTACGGACTACCGTCTCCACGACGCGATGAGATTCATTATCAATGATTAACCATTCATGAATGATTATAAAGTATATATAATAAGTACTAACGAAATATATGACCTAATAATTATACTGGAATTATTTATATTTATATGTATGTCATCTACTTAATTCCATTCAATTCAATAAGGAAACGAAAACAACGTTCATGCGTACGTACGGACTACCGTCTCCATGAACGGTGTATTTCTTTCCATTTACTGATTTATTATATATATATATTCTGAATATATATATATAAATAATGTTTTATATTCTGGAATTAAGTAATCATGATCTAAGTAATCATATGAATAATTACAAGTTAAAAACACAAACGACAAATGAGACGATTTTACCCAAAACGCTACTTTAACATGAATTTACAAAAGAACGGGTAATATAAAGTCATAAGTGGACCATATATGATATAATAACAATTAATATGATTATGGAATAAGTCAATAACATGATTTAAATCATTATACAGGAGGTTCTGACACTTAAAAAGCAAGTCGGACCTAAGGTAAGGGGAAATATCACAATCTCATTTTTATCCGAGATTGTTTATACTTTGGTATTTACTGGGGTGTATTTTATCATCCACATCCATGGTCCCACAATATGTAATATTGTTTCCATCCACTTACAATAGTTTAAATCCAATTTTACCCTTCGGTGAGTTTTTAGTAAAGAATATGAAAGGAATCTTTTGTCGTTTTTTTCGTACGAGGTACTTTTTGACTTTTCCGATAAAAGTACGAAGAATGTTTTTTTAACTTATACGGCATGAATGGATTTTTAAAACATTATTTCCAAGAAACTTCCTTTACAAATTTTGAAGCTTATTTTTAATCAACTTATTTTATTTTAAAGTCGTATGACATGTTATGAAAGGAAAAATGTTTTTTAAGAAGAAAGGATATTTTCCTCAAGAATGGAGTTCAAGTGTTTTCTCAAAATTATTTTCCATCTAAGATAATAAAGGGTTCTGTTTTTATCCCTATTATTAGATTGATTTGATCATGTTGTGATGGAATTATTTTTATGAATTCCTTTACCTTATATGAATTGATTTATGATGTCATGATGTTTAAGATTCCCATTTGTATTAAATGGGTTATGCACTGATGTATGATTTATGATTTTGTGGCACACATAAGAATGGTATCATTATGAGATGGGTGGGACATATATCTCCCTCCAATTCATTGGGTAATGATTTTATATCTCATGAGATAGACATGGCTGGAATGGTAGGTTATACCGGTTCAGTGAAACAGGACTGAAACGAGGGTGACTCGGTTTAGAAAGGGACTTTGTCCACTAAGATAGTCTTGGCAATGAGTCGTGACTAACAAGAAATGATTCTCTATGATTATGTGTGTATGCCACAATGTTTCATGTTTTATGTTATGATTATTGGGATTTCATTTCACTACTATGATTTATCCCATGTTATGAAATTATGCTCTCTTTTGCAGGTTAGGATTTCCAAAAGTTATGTTATTATGAATATGATGTGATTGATTTTTCTTTTGTTTACCCTTACTGAGCATTTGAGCTCACCCTTTTATGTTTTCTTTTCCCCAGGATATAAAGAAAGGTTTTAGGTAAAAAAAAGGGAAGATCTTTATGGGAGATATTGATGATATTTCACCACGATTAGAAGAATACGTTCCGAGTTTCCAAAGACACTAAACTATTACGATCCTTGTGTGTGTGTTTTTTGTGTTATGTACTAAGTATTCCGAAATAGTAATGTAATGTTCACGTACGTCAATCTTTGGGTCTCTACAAATAGTCTAAAAAATCTAATACAATTATCTACATCATATAAATTTATTTATAATTTTTAGGGATTATATAATTATCGTTAATTATGACACAATAGTGATGTTGAAATTATTTTATTGATTGAAATATCAAATAAATGATCGTAGAAATATTAAAATAAATATTATATGAACTCTTTAATGTTCTCCACTAATTTTCATGATACGTATGACATTTTATAAATATATTAAAGCTTTTAGTTTAAACATATCTTCTGTATATTGTGTATTTAAATTCAAATAAATGAATAGTGTCAAAATTGAAACTATTGTTATTTTACAAAAATATCATATTATAAAATTGTTTAAAAATCACAAAAATATTTAAAAATTATAAATTTAAATTTATATGCTCAAAAATTTCAAAATGTGTCAAAATATGGAAATTTCAAAACACATATGTAATTATTTATAATAATTTAAAATTTAGAATATTATTAACACAAATAAAATTAAATTGATAAATAAAGATAAATCAAGTTGATAATGTTTAAAATAGATTCCTAACATGTCTAAATATTAATGGTTTATGATATTACAACCCTATATCATATAATATTTGGATATGAGTCATTTATGAAGTTTTTAAGTGGGGTTGGGATTTAATATAAACTAATATTTCTTATATTTCCAAAGGTGCCCCTCTCCTCCCTTATAAAAGGGCACCTCCTCCCTCTTATCATCACACAATTTGGAGCCTTTATGCTCGGCCACAACCTACCCATTTACCTTCTCAACTTCTATAGCAACATACCAGAGGTCCTTTTTTTCTTCAATGATCAATTTTAGTACCCTAAGAGGAGGTTTCAAAGAGGCCTGTCAAAGAAGAGGTAATATCCATTACCGATTCTTTTAATTTTCTTTCTTCTTCAACTTCTTCTTCTTTAGTTGTTTAATTATATTATAATAACATCAGTATAAATAATATAATTATATGTTATTATTAATATGAATAATCCCCATATCACCTTATATCCATCCTACATAAAATTATATCACCGCGCGTGCGTACGTACGAAATACCATCTCCACGCCGTGGTGTAATCTATTTTTTCCACCACCACCTTACTTGGATGGGTATAATGGTGTAAAGAATAAATACATATGATTATTATAACATCATAATGATTCTATGATATTATATCATTCTCTCTAATTTTATTTAATAAATATGGGAACGATAGCATCGCTCGTGCGTACGTACAGATTAACGTCTCCACGACGCGATGAGATTCATTTTCCATGTTAACAATTCAAGAATGATTATAAAGTATATATAATAATTAATCATGAAATATATGACATCATAATTATACTGTGTATATATATATATATATGTATGTCATATACTTAATTCCATTCAATTCAATAAGGAAACGAAAACAGCGTTCATGCGTACGTACGACCTACCGTCTCCATGAACGGTGTATTTATTTCCATTATAGATCTATTATATATATGTATATTTTGAATATATATATTATATATAAATCATGTTTTATATTCTATAATTTAGTAATCATGATCTATGTAATCATATGAATAATTAAAAGTCAAAACACGGACGACAAATGAAAAGATTTTACCCAAAACACTCTTTAATAAGGAATTTACAAAAGAATGGGTAATATAAAGTCATAAGTGAATCATATATGATATCATAACAAGGAATATGATTCTGTAATAAGACAATGACATTATTTAAATCATTATATAGGAGGTTCAGATACATATGAAGAATATTGAACATAAGGTAAGGGATAATGTTGCAATCTCAATTGTTTTCTATACAAGATTGCTTATACATAAGTATTTATTGGGGTTATATTTATCATCCATGTCCATGTTTTATAAAAAAAATTCATGTATTCTTAAAGTCCTTTTTACCCATTTATGACTTTTACTACATGGTATGTATGGAATCTTTCTTTTATGAGGTATTTTTTCACATTTCTGGCAAAAGTATGAGAAGAATGTTTTTTTAACTTATACGACATGAAAGGTTTTTTTACAGTTTTATAAAGATTTATTTTCATGGAGATTACTCCAAAAGAGTTCATGACTATTTTCAACAAAATTATTTTCTTTTAAAATTGCATGACATTTTGTGAAAAGAAAATGATTTTGAAGAAGAAATGATATTTTCCTCAAGAATTCATTTCAAGTCTTTTATCAAAAACATTTTTCATCTAAGATGACATTATTTCATATGTGTATGTTTCAAGTATCATGTCTCTATGATTTACATGGTTTCACTTTCCTTATTATGAAATTATATCCATTTATTTTATATGGATTATGTGATGATGGCATGATGTTTATGAAACACATTTTATTCGTTGGGTTATTATGAATGATGTATGTTTATTTTGTGGCACAAGTAAGAATGATTTCATTATGTGATGGGTGAGACCTATATCTCTCTCCAATGCATTGGGTAAAGATTTATATCTCATTATATAGACATGGTTGTAATGGTATGTTAATCTGTTTCAGTTTTACAGGAATGAAACGAGGAGTGAACTCGATTCAGAAAGGGACTTTATCACCTATGATGGTCATGGTAGTAATGCGTTGGCTACTATGGAAATCATATCATGTTCTTAATGGTTTCCACAATTACATGTTTTATTCCCATGCTAATTTATCATGATTAATGTTTCTTCATGATCTATGCCTTACGTACTGCCATATTTTATTTCATTGCTCAAGATTTTGATGTTTAGATTTTATGCTCATGTTGTTTTTACATTAAAATGTCTAAGGATTGTTATATATTTTCTATGATTACCCTTACTAAGAATTTGAGCTCACCCTTTATAGGTTTTCTTTTCCCCAGGATTT
Organism: Viscum album; assembly: GCA_963277665.1. Lineage (NCBI taxonomy): Eukaryota > Viridiplantae > Streptophyta > Magnoliopsida > Santalales > Viscaceae > Viscum > Viscum album. The sequence goes on from OY728158.1 coordinate 331,093,744, forward strand.
AAAGAAAGTTTTTAGGTAAGAAAACAAAATGGGAAGATCATTAATGGAGATGTTTAAGATCTTTCACCACGATTAGAAGATTGTATTCTGAGTTTTCAAAGACACTAATCTATTAAGATCCTTGTGTTTCTATTTTTGTTATGTATTAAGTATTCTGAAAAAGTAATGTAATGTCCATGTACGTCAAGCTTTGGGTCTCTACAGTTGGTATCAGAGGAAAGGATTAGTCAACCTTTGGAAACTAGGATGCGAAAACGTTAGAGAGATCCCTAGAGATATTTCAAAGGTATGTCTAGGGATGTCCCTAAGGATAAGTATACATATAGGATATAGTCCTATAACTATGGTAACGATCTTAGAATTTAACCTAAGATGTTAGATATTGAGGGTGATCCCGCTTTACTATGTTTTTTTCCCTAGCATGATTTTTTCCTCTGACACTATTATTTCTGGGTTTTAGAAAATGGCTAGAAACAGGAAGATTCACCATAATGGAGGATATGATGGACAATGGAATGATATTCTTCATGACCAACCAAAAGATACGAGATTTGTAAGTCTAAAGATCGTTATTATGCCTAATTAGTAATCTCATAATAAGATCAATAATCTCAACTGTGGTAAGTTTCCCGAATCAGATAATAAAAGAAAGATTGAGTTTCATAATGGTCATAGAGGAAAGAAAGTTCAATTTCCCTCATGTAAATCTTGTGGGAAGAGGCATCGGGGAGATTGTTTCAAAGGAACTGGAAGATTATTTGGGTGTGGAAAAGAATGACACAAAGTGCAAAGGAAAAGGTTCAATTAACACCATGGAAAAGGATAATGGCATTGCTATGACATAAACAATGATTAGATGTTTTAAATGTGGAATGTATGGGAATTATGAAAACCAATGCCCTAAGAGAAAATATTATGAAGAGAATCAGCATGGTCATATGAGTAGTATTTATGTGGATGATGATGAAGAGACTAAAAATGAAATATGATATTTATGAAATGATGATGCCCAGTCAGTGGTTTAAGAAGTTAAGGGAATGATTGTATGTTTATAAAGAATAATGTATGGTACTATGGAATAAAGAATCATCTAAGGATTGTTACCGTATTGTTTTTCCTAATGTATTTGAAAGTATATGTTGAATGGTACCAGTAACCATGGAAGGTTACTCAGATATTTTTAGAAAGTAGATGATATGCGCATAATGAAGGTATAAGAAGATAATAAGATGTCTGATTGTATTCATGAGGTCATGACGGATATAAGGACTAAGTGATATTATGGTTTGATTACATTTTTTTTTTGGGATTTTGGAATGTGGAAAGAGTTACCTTTTGATAGTATTCATGTTTTCACTAAGGTTCTATGGTTATTTATGATTCAAGAGAATATATGACTAAGGTATTTCATGTGTTTGGAATGAAACCAACAAGATATATCATATTATATATGTAAGATAAATTCTTGTATTCACATTCTTTGTAGATAACCTTTCTAGTAATTGTTTTCTATATACTATGATCTTGGACCGAAGTATTTTAGATAAGCCTAAAGATTGGAATGGATTATATTGGACATAAGTTATTATTGTTTAAGGATAGAACATTTTTCGATATTATTTATGGGATGTTATAGTAATGTACCTTTAGAAAAAGGACAACCGGCAGGACGGGCGACATCCCATCACGTCGGACAAGGCTATGGGAATTGAACCAACAACTGAAGTGTGACTGGCATTTATTGCATACCAATGGACTACAGGATTTCCCTGGTTAGTATAAACAAGTTTTAATTTATTAAGCGGCATGATTGATGAAGTATAAGTTTATTTTTGGAATCATATATGATTAACCTCACTATAGATGGACTTATGTATATTGGATAACTTTTGAAAACCTTTTGTTTGAAACAGATGGAATGACCCATCATTCTTTCACATGACCTATTAACACTTCACGAATAACAAATTCAACTTCATTTCATTAAGAGATGAAGTGGAAATTGTTCAATGCACGAACAACAGTGAGATTTTACCAAAATCAAGCAAGTATTTCTTCTAATTCAAAATTTTAAACTTTAGGGAAATGATATTGAAAACCAAAAATGTTTTCCTAGTGCTCTTATATCCGATGAATCAGATGGTACCTTAGATCATCACAGATGTTTGGCTTTGTGATTTTTGGCTTTTTCATAGCCATGTCCTCTACCACTCTCTAGCAGAACTTGATGGTTATATTTTTATTCCATATCCATATTTTATCCTATGTTCTATTATGTGGAAAACCAGTGATTAGTTAATTTGGGTAACCATTACGTTTCATACATTAGTTTTTATTGTTATGTTTTGTTATTTCATTTTACGATGTGTGTTGCAATTAAAGAAACTTTCAAGTAGAAAACCATGTATAACCCCGACGAATTTCGAGGGAGAAATTCATTTTAAGGGGGGTAGAATGTAACAACCCGCTATTTTATGATAACTATTCTTTTTAATTTATTTTATATCATGTGTTTTATGCTACAATAATATTAACTTGTGCTATACGCCACACTGTATTAGCTTGAAGTATACGCAACACTATTCTTAGATTGTGTTACACACAATTTCAAGTTCGTTTTATAATAGTAATTCTACGCAACATTGAGTGTATATATATATATATATTCAATGTATAAATGAAATATGGTTGGATTATATTATAAAAAACAACGAATTATTCTTTCACAACATGCAACCCTGACTTGTCTTGCTTTACACGCAATCACGACTTTCCTCGATAGCGTGTGTTGTGTGCAATATCAGGTTTCAATAAACAATGATATACAGTTATAATATTATTATGAACTAGCCGTTATGAATAGTATTATCTATGTTTTCAATGTTATAACATTATTATTTCATCTTACACATTTTCTAGAACATGGTATGTGAAAAAAATAAATTTTTCGGCTAAAATAAGTATTTTTCGAAAAATGCAGTTTTGCCACCTTTTAATGGTGCACCCACATAAAATCTAGTTTTTGAAATTTTTATAAGTTACATTTTACAAAATAAAATTCTTATTTTGAATCAGGATATAAAAATTTTCATTGGATAAAGTTTTGATATTTTTCTGATAACTTTCATATTTTAATGAATAGTAAAAACATGCTATATTTTAATTAAAATCAACTTTTTTCATCATAATAATTAATGTGGTTAAATTATAATATTGAATTATTTTAAAGTATAAATATAATATATTTTTACCATTTAATATAACTTATGTCATTAGCATTGGTTTTATCTAGAATTCTTAGGTTAAATCAATTCAATCTTTTGCAGTGTTTTAAACAAAAACCCGTTTTCTTTCGACAATGGGATTAATTTTAATTTATTTTCTGAAACTTTTGTGTATTGAATTTGAAAAAATTGATTCCATATTTGGAATAAATGGGTACAAATTATGTTAATAAGCTACTTTTTATTTTATGGGCATTATGAATATTAACTACGGTAAATTTTATTTACCATATTTAAAGGTAAATCGGGTAATTAAGGGTAAATATAAGATTATCAATTACCCTAACACCTTCCAAAATCCTATTGGATGACTAAAAGTCGACCCATATAACATAAGGGTCGTATTATATTCATTTAATGGACTTTCTTAAATTAAAATAATTTAATTATTATTAAAACCAAAGAAAGTGACAACATGTCACTTTCTTAGATCTTATAATTATAATAATTTTAGTTTAGTGATAAACTTATTGAAACTTCAAAAATGAATAGTATCCAGAAAGATAATACAATTATATACATTATATTAATTTATTTATAATTTTTAGGGATTAAATAATTATCATTAATTATGACACAATAGTGATGTTGAAATTATTTTATTTATCGAAATATCAAATAAATGATCTTAAAAATATTAAAATAAATATTATATTAACAATTTAATGTGCTCAACTAATTTTTTAGATACATATGACATTTTATGAATATATTAAAGCATTTAGTTTGAACATATATTCTGTATATTGTTTATTTAAATTCATAAAATGAATAGTGTCAAAATTGTCATTATTGTTATTTTATAAAAATAAAATATTATAAAATTGTTTAAAAATCACAAAAATATTTAAAACTTATAAATTTAAATTTATATGGTCGAAAATGTCATAAAGTGTCAAATTATGGAATATTAACAACACATATGTAATTATATATAATAATTTCAAATTTAGAATATTATTACCACAAATAAAAATAAATTGATAAATAAGGATAAATCATGCTAATAATGTTTAAAATTGATTCCTAACATGTCTAAATTTTATTGGATGATGAGATTACAACACTATAGAATCTAATATTTGGATATGAGTTATTTTGTAATTTTTTAAGTGGGGATGGGATTTAATATAAACTAATAATTCTTATATTTCATATGGTTCCCCTCTCATCCCTTATAAAAGGGCACCTCCCCCCTCTTCTCCTCACACAATTTGGAGCCTTTAAGCTCGGCCAAAACCTGACCATTTACCTTCTCAACTTCTCTAGAAACAAAATAGAGGTCCTGGTATTCTTCAAAGACCAATTTTAGTACCCTAAGAGGAGGTTTCCAAGAGGCGTGTCAAAGAAGAGGTAATATCTGTTACCGATTCATTCAATTTTCTTTCTACTTCAACTTCTTATTATTTAGTTATTTAATTATATTTTAATAACATCAGTATCAATAATATACTGATATGTTATTATAAATATGAAGCAACCCCATTTCACCTTCTATTCATCCTATGGAAAATGAAATCACCACGCGTGCGTACGTACGGAATACTGTCTCCACGCCGTGCTGTAATATGTTTTTTCCAAGACCACCTTACTTGGATGGGTATAATGGTGTAAATAATAGATACACATGATTATTATAACATCATATTGATTCTAATATATTATATCATTCACTCCAATTCGATTCAATAAATATGGGAACGATATCATCGCTCGTGCGTACGTACGGATTACCATCTCCACGACGCGATGAGATTTATTTTCCATGTTAACAATTGAAGAATGATTATAATGTATATATAATAAGTAATCATGAAATATATGACATAATAATGATTCTGTATTTATGTATATATATATATATATATATGTGTAAGTCATATACTTAATTCCAATCAATTCAATAAGGAAACAAAAACAGCGTTCATGCATACGTACGACCAACTGTCTCCATGAACGGTGTATTTATTTCCATTTATCGATCTATTATATATATATATTTATATTATGAATATATATTATATATAAATAAAGTTTTATATTCTTTTATTAAGTAATCATGATCTAAATAATCATATGAATAATTACAAGTCAAACCACGGACAACAAATGTACTGATTTTACCCAAAATGCTCTTTAACATGGAATTTACAAAAGAACGGGTAATATAACGTCATAAATGAACCATATATGATATCATCAAAATTAATATGATTCTCTAATAAGTCAGTGAAAATATTTAAATCATTATACAGGAGGTTCGGATACATACGAAGAATATCGAACATAAGGTAAGGGATAATGTTGCAATCTCTATTGTTTTCTATCCGAGATTGCTTATACGTAAGTATTTACTGGGGTTATATTTATCATCCATGTCCATGTTTTATAAAAATATTTTCATATATGTTTAAATTCCTTTTTACCCATTTTTTACTTTTACTACATGGTAATTATGGAATCTTACTTTTACGAGGTACTTTTTGACTTTTCCGGAAAAAGTACGAGAATAATGTTTTTTTAACTTATATGGCATGAAATGATTTTTTTTACGGTTTTATAAATCCATATTTTCATGGAGCTTCCTAAAAAATATTTCATGACTATTTTCAACAAAATCCTTTTCTCTAAAATTACATGACATTTTGTGGAAGGAAAATGATTTTGAAGAAGAAGGGATATTTTCCTCAAGAATTCATTTCAAGTGTTTTATCAAAACCATTTTTCATTTAAGATGACATTATTTCATATGTGTATGTTTCAAGTATAATGTCTCTATTATTTACATGGTTTAACATTCCTTATTATGAAATGATATCCATGTATTTTATATAGATTATGTGATGAAGGGATGATGTTTTTGAAACCCATTTTATTAATTGGGTTATTATGAATGATGTATATTTATTTTGTGGCACAAGTAAGAATGATTTCATTATGAGATGGGTGGGACCTATATCTCCCTCCAATGAATTGTGTAAAGATTTATATCTCATGAGATAGACATGGATGTAACGGTAAGTTAATCTGGTTCAGTGTTACAGGACAGAAACGAGGAGTGAACTCGATTCAGAAAGGGACTTTGTCCACAAAGATGGTCATGGTAGTAATGCCTTGGATGCTATGGAAATAATATCATGTTCTTAATGGTTTCCACAATTACATGTTTTATTATCATGATAATTTATCATCATGAATGTTTTTTCATGATCTAAGTCTTATGGACTGCCATGTTTTATGTCATTGGTCAAGAATTTGATGTTTAGATTTTATGCTCATGTTTTTATTACATTCAAATGACTAATGATTATTTTATGTTCCCTATGCTTACCCTTACTGAGCATTTGAGCTCACCCTTTATATGTTTTCTTTTCCCCAGGATTTAAAGAAAGGTTTTAGGTAAGAAAACAAAATGGGAAGATCATTAATGGAGATGTTGAAGATATTTCACCACGATTAGAAGATTATATTCCGAGTTTCCAAATACACTAAACTGTTACGATCCTTGTGTGTCTGTTTTTGTTATGTATTAATTATTCCGCAAAAGTAATGTATTGTCTATGTACGTCAAGCTTTAGGTCTCTACAAGGAAACACTTGTATTTTCGTAAAATATATAAAAAAATTAATTTATTTTTAAAGTATAATTCTTAAAAATATACATGAAACAATATAAAAGGATTCAAAATTCTAAATATCAACATAAAATAAAATTTAGAAAGGTTTCAGTGTCATTTTAAAAATTATTGTTTTCTATTAACCCCTTTATTAATTTTTTTTAACCATAGCTATGAAAACAAATTTTGCAATCAAAAGGGCATATAATATTACATAAAATTTATAATTTTGATCGTAAATGGAATGGGGATAAAATTTCTACCATGCATCAACCAATATATTTTTTATATTTTTTAATATTTTCAATATAATTTTACAATATAATATTTAACATGAAATATCATTGTTTTCATTTCATCACATTTCATTTAATATGAATTTTTTGTCATGAAGATAGTAGTGTAATTAGAATATAATACCTGAATACAACTATAATATGTAAAATTGGTCTAAAATATTCAGGGATAACTCTAACAGACCATAAAAATCACTTTCAATGTTCTTAAAATAATTTGCTTTATTGTTTAACACATTTCCCAAGAACCATGTCAGTGGTGTGTAATAATTTATTGTATAAATTAATCAATAAAAATTAAATCTAAATTAACATGATAAAAATATTAATTCCTATTTAATGTAGACATATATAACTAAATTTTTTTCCCAATCAAGATATATTATATATATTTAAAGAATTAATGTGAAATTTTAGAATGCATGATTTTCTTAAACTATAGAAATGTCAAACGAAATTTTAAATGGATAAATGGTCAAATTTCTAAATATTGGATGAATATTGAAGAAATAGAGTCATAAAATGAAATAAATAAATGGTTCTGGATGATTTTGAGTGCTTGTCACATTATTTGTATTTCTTATTAACCTATTTTACTGTTATTGTGGTAGTACTATTTACTACAGTCTCAATTCATAGTGAAAAAGTTTTAAGGGAAAATATTAAGCAAATTTGTAAATATTACTGATAATTATAAATTAATTTTGTAATTTTTAATTTCTAGTCATGACTGAAATTAATTCATGATAAAATTAATAATTCAGTGGAAAATGGTTTTCCTTCAGAAAAATGCATTTTTAATTATGAAAAAAATTTCAAAAACATTGAATAATAAAACTAATTCAAAAGAACATATTTATATTATTCATAAATTAATATAACTAATGAATCATTTAATAAAATAAAGTCATACATTTTAAATTCGTTAAACAAAAGATTATTTTCAATAATAATCATAATTTTTCTACATTTATTAGAAAATAAATAATATGAGAAAAATTCCAAAAAATCAGTATAAGATAATTAATATATGATGTTTTAAAAAATTATATTTCTTTTATCAAATAATATTTTTAAATTATTGGGAAATTATTTAAAATAAACTTTCACAAAAATCAATAAATCCCATTTTTGAAGAAAACATATTTTGAATAATTGTGTTACATTATTAAAAATTGAGTACTTATTTTATATGAATTTATTAATATTGAATAATTATAATATTTTTATATATTTCCAAATTAATTTATATATATTCATACATTCCAATTCTATGACTATGTAATAATGGTTAATAAATAATAATATTTTATGGTTTATTAAATTCTTATGTTGTGTGGTACATACACTTCAAAACATAGTATTATTTTAAAATTACCCGGTTTAATAGGATTATTTGCATGGTTATTGAAGGAAACATAAAGAGTAAAAATTCTCAAGTGGTGGTATCATTTTGAATTTTGGATGAGTGTTTTAACTTTGTATGTAAAATGACATTATTTATTGAAGGTTTCTCAAGCTCATTTACATGTAATCATTTGCCTTTTTTAGTATATATTGGATTGGTTTTACAATAGTTAATTTTTTGGTGAAATTGGAGAATTTTGGATGGATGTGGGGATGTACGTGGTTTAAAGATGGTTTTCAAAAATAGTGCGTCCATGCCAGAAAACCATGAGAACCCAAAAAATGTTATTTTCATATAGGGAATAATATTTTTCAAACTACGGTCACTCATAGTAGTAACCATGAAACACACCTAGGTGATAGACATGGTTAGGTGACATTTTTAGGGTAAACTATGTTCCCTTGTAGGAAACTGTGTAGACATTAATTTAATCCCCTCAAAAAAATTTAGAAATATTCTGACTTCATATTTTAAATCACTAAACACCGTAGATCAGCCCTAGAATAATGTCTCTAATCTCAAAATGATCATGGATAGATCCTATATAATTATATCCTCCGTTCATGATGAATCAGAGAAGTGTTGATGAATCTACACCTCCCTCGTTATGTGGATTCTTCCAGATTTTATTTTTCTATCTATCGTCTATCTTTACAAATAAAAAAACAAGTTTTTACTAAATTTCTAATGGGTTTCAATCTAGGATTTATAGATATTGATTATTTTCATCTTGAATATAGTTTTCCGATGTATATCTCATTTTTCATCATGATATTTTTTGTTCTGTTTCAATTTAGGATTTCTATTGGCAAGAGTTCATCATCAATCTTGAGTTAGGTGGTCTAAATTTCAAATCCTATATTCTTGATTTAATTATATGTAGGTAACTGCAAAAATCAATTAAAACTTTTGGTAATATTAATCAAATATAGAATTTATCTAATTTAATGTCAATGTGATAGAGAATTGGGTTGAATTCAATGAAATTTGGATTGGTTGAATTTTTTAATTGATTTGTTACATTATAAATGGAATGATGTGAATATGGAAGTAATGTGATATTGCGACTGTTTAATGGGTAAATGTTTTATATGTTTAAATGATTTCATAATGGGATTTATGGGAATGCTGGATTTTCCATATATTTGACAATTGTGGAAATGGAGAAATATTGATAAGTGTATTAATTTTAGAATTGTTCATATTCTTTCCATGTGATTAAAGAGATGTTCAATGTATAAATTTATAATCCCATAACATGATGTTATATTTTTATAAGCGGATAAATATCGATTAACCTTGTGAATGTTTTATTTTTCTTTTATTATTATATTTGTGATATTTGAGATATTGTTTTGTGGGATAGAGGATGAGGCTCCAAATTGTAATGTGAGATAGTGAGTGTGGGAGAGGGATTGAGGCTTCAAATACTCATATGTGATTATTATTGTATGGGAAAATTAGTAAGGCTCTAAATACCTATAAGTGATAAAATGTGTGGGATAGAGTATTAATCTCCATGTACTTATGTGGAAATGATGTTTCTGCAATTGAAAGAGTCTCCAAATACCCATTGGGTGTTAGACCCGATGTTCTACACCTATGAGTTTTTAATTGAACTGTAGTTCAAATTGGATGTTATATGATTTTAATTGAAATGATTAATTATAACCATGTTATTGTGATATGTGGTATAGTTTAGGGATATTATAGAATTTTTCATGTGTTGAAGCAGATATTGATAGTAGGGGTGTCATTGTGAACTCGGTGTCATAAGTTGTTAAATAAAGAATAATGTAATGTGATAAATGTTTAATTTATGCATTGGGATTGTTTTATCAGTACAACTTCATACATTGTTTTTGAATATATATTTTTTTAGACACTGCTGGTGGAGTCATATTGAGTTTTACTCACACCAAACTCAGGATGTATAATCAGTACCTAAATAGACATCATGTTTGATGGAATGGATATGGTAAAACCCATATGTTAGATGGATTAGTTGGGATTTATCATGGTTGAGGAATCCATACATGGTGACAAGATCATCTTGGAAGTGTTAGGGTGCCTTTATTTTGGTTTTCCATTTGTGACTTGATACATATTTGTAATAACTTATCTATAGACTGGTTTCTATATTGTATTCTAGTTATGTTTATCATGTGATAATAGTTTTCTATGGTTATTGGTTATGTATTTTGGATATTGTTTATTTAATTATTCAATTATAAAACATTTATAAAGATATCATAGTATTTTAATGATCGATTTTAGACCCTAACTTCCAGTTTTCAGCCTCTAGAATACAGGGAGGCATGTTTAATGTCACGTGAATGACCACCTCATGGCACTATTATGTGACACCCATGTTTGGATGTTAGAAATTGGTATCAAAGTTGCATCTTTTCTTTTCTTTTTTTGTCTTTATATATGGGAATGGAAAGCATTAGAATATGTTGATCCAGTCCCTGGTTATGTTATATATCATGAGAGTACCTTACCCATGTATGAGGGAAACATAAAATTTTCTAGTGTTGGATTACAGTTATTGGTGTTCATTATTACAATTGGATGATATTTCACATTGGGTGATGAAATTTTTCTTTGAGGTGATTATTTTCTATGTTATTTTTTCATTTCCTAGTATAGAATGAGTGTTTAGTATGTATGAAAAATTCAAGGAACTTAGGATTTATTCCAACATGCATCATTTTAGGTATACAGTAGGAAAATAGGTTTTTGAGTACATTGATGCAATTGAAATGTTTTTACTTTCTTTTTGTAATTGAATGAAATAGTTCCCAATAAATAATTAAATGTTTTCCAATGATGAAAAATGTTGAAAATGTGTGTGTAATGATAAACATGAGTTATGAGAGTGTTTTTACCTTTATAAACAATGACCTAGATTAGGGATAGTTAAGGGTAGTGATTGTGCCTCAATTTTGATCATGTGGCGAGAAATAAAGAATGACTGGATTCTGATTATTTTCAATCACACTTGTTACATGTTTCAATGAAGTGAATTTTTTCATAAGTTGTGTGATTATAATTTTAGATATATACCTCCACGATGATGTTTTTTGATATTAAGACATGAGGATATGGCTAGAAATGACCCCCTTAATAATAGAACCTAGGGCACCGATAGTGGTGAGTAAAAGAGACAAAGAAAGGTTATGTGAGAACGGTGCTCACTTCATTTATTATATGGGAAAAAACTAGAGGGTTTTTTAAAGGGCACATCTTATATTAATCTGTAGTTTCAATTACAAAACCCTTTGAATTTCACTAAATAGGGTGGACTTGAGGTATCATAATTATTGGTTCAGTCTAGCTAGAAAATACTTGACAATTTAGAGACACATTCTGAGAAGAGGGTCATGTTTTATTCAAATATTTTTTTAGGATAAGAAATGTATTAGTGGGATGATAAGGATCAGACATTGTAGGAATATGGTATGGTAAATAATTTTTGTTAGATAAGTTCTTGTAGAAATATTTTCTGAAGGAACTATGATTGGATTTGGAGGATGTGTTCTAGCAGTTTCCTTGGGGTATATCTTTGTTGGACTACAATGGTCGATTTACTGACTTTTAATTATTTTCTTCAGTGATGACAGCTGAGGATATAGATATGTAATGTCATTTCTAGGATATGAATAAATGTAAGATTAAATCCTAAGTTAATATATTTTGATGGAAATGTATTCCAATGTATTGGATCCTGATCCCATTTTTGAAGGGAACCTAATGTAATATTCTAGGGGAGGGAATGTGGATTCTTTTAGATGATAATGGGGTCGGTCTTCCAACGGTATGAAGTGTTGTTATAAGAATGTTGACTACAAATTTGGAAAAAAGAGTATACATGGGGAAGCTGAGTTACATATTATATTACCTGAGTTATTTCCCACCTTTTTGGTATTTCAGTAAACATTTATAAACATTTTTCCTGACCATTGGTAGAGTGATGAGAAAGCAGAAGGATTTGACATCTACAAAGGTTCCAAAAAACCCCAGGATAGTCAGGCAATGTTGGAGAATCTAGAAAGAATTAGAGGGTTGGATGAGAATCTTATACACTTTATCAATCTTCAATTGGTGTCTTACTGGCTGTGGCTATAGAGATATAGGATGGGGTGTTCCTATGAAAGAGATCCTATATCAGAAGAGTAGTGTAGCTCAATGTACTCAAACTGCATTAAAGGGTAGTGGGGTAGGACAATTGATTGAATTTCATCCTAAATACATCTATAGAATTTTGGGACCATCAACAATTTGAGGTCCTATTATTATATATTCTATTCTTTATTGTTTTTTATTTTATTAGGGGTACCTCTCATTATTTTATATCTTCCAAATTTGGGAGTGGTTATAGCATGACATCGGAGTTTGTGAGAGGGGTTATGATGATAGATACACTATTGGGAGTAAGATCGCGAGACATATGTTGGCGTAATGCATGTTCTCTTGTGGTTTGGGAGTATTGTTTCCTTGAGGATATATACATTCACGATATTCTAGGATTCATCATAATTATGGATATGGATTGGTTAGTATCATACCAAGTCCACATAGATAGGTACGATAAGAGAGTCATGTTTAAATTTCATAAAGATGAAAACTATATTCACTATGGAGAGTGGGATATCTAGGTATACCAAGAAATGGTAATTTAAAAATAATTGGGAATGCAAACAACCAAGGATGTTATACTTTTACAGGATGATCAGGGAGAAAAGAATGATTTATGTCCACCCATAATGTATATGTTCTAGATTGTGTTTTTGAAATTATTAACAGTGCTGACACTTGAGGGAGACATGGAGTTTACAACTGAGCGCATTCTGAAAGTTGATACAATTTCCATTCTCACATAAATAATGGAATCAATATTGTTTCAATATATAGACTCAAATAGAATAGTTTATGGATAAGGGTTTTATCCATCTTAGTATGCCACATTGGGGGTTTCTAGTCTTGTTTACTTATAAGGGTGATGAGACATTAAACGTAGGTGTTGAATACTAGAAATTGAATCCAATTATAGTAAAGAACATGTATCCAATTCCATGAATCGATGATCTATTTTCTAGTTATTGGGAGCATGATTTTTTTCCAATATTAACATGATATTGGGGTACCATGAGTTGGGATTCCATCATTCTGATGTACGAAGGACTTATCTTAGACTCTTGTATGGACTTTATGAGGTCATTAATATTTTGTTCATATTGAAAAACATACCTAAAATTTTTATTAACATTTTATACTTTATATTCCTCCCATTCCTAGATTATTATGTGTTTCTATATTTTGATAACATCTAGGTACACTCTAAGATTCATTACAATGAGAACCAAAATAGTAACATTTTCCTGAGTACACTGAGAGAGAATCACCAATACACTAACCCATCTATGTGTCAATTTGTAATTGAAATAGTACAAATTTTAGGTCACATCATCTTAGAGTTCAATGTGTTAGTTCACCTAGAGAAATATCAAGTAGTTGTATCATGGGAGAATCCCAACAATGTTTTAAATATCCATATCTTTATAGTATTAGTAGAATATTATTATAGGTTCATTCAATACATTTCCCATTTTGATGCACTAATTTTGGGATTTATCAATACATGGATTAATTTTAATTGGCCATAGGAATGCAAGAAATCCTTCCAAGAGTGGGAGTGTTTGAATACTGCACTGATATTAACCCTAACCATGATAGGGGAGGTGTCTATAGGGGTTTTTAAGATTTTTGGATAGTCCATGGAGGAATATTAATGCCAACAGATCAAGTTGTGGTATATGTGTCTTAGTAGATTTTGTTACATTAATGGAACTACACTACATAAAAACTCAAATTAATTTTATTGTTTTATGCATTAATGTTTTGGACAGATTATCGATTGGGAGAAACAATAATTATGTATACTTATCACAATATTAAAATATATATATTTTTCGACAATGATTTTAATCTCTGCCAATAGATATAAAATGAGTATATATAATCATTCTACCTTTATCTAGCATATACACCTAAGAGGGAAAAAATTATTTCTCACACTCTAAGAAGAAAAACTCAGACCCAAGAAGTTGATGAGTCTTTTTATGAGTAGAAAATGATTATTTTACTAGATGATATTTAGGTTGTGGTTCTGGATATCCAAGAGAATTTGAATCTCATATCTGTTTTACTGGAGTCCACACATTTGAGACGGATTAGGGACATTCAATATAACAATACAGAATATTTATCTTTGAGGGAAAGGCTTGAATGTGAGTAGTTACCTTCAGAGTGTTCCATTTATGTGTATGATACCATCTATATGAGGAATTAGTTTCATGCGCCTATGAGTTTGTGGGAGGAGATGATACATCAATTTTATTCCAAAAAGTTGGTGGTGCATCCGGGTTTGTTGAATATAACCATGACCTCTGAAAACAGTATTCATTGTAGGGAAATATAATGAGAGTAGGGTTCATGAGATGATGAAACATTTATCAATAGGTGATAGAAGACCATCAAAAAGAGGGTGGATTAGCACATTCATATCACGTTCTCGAGTTGATGTGGTATGATATTATTATTGACATTGTGGTGGGTCTCCTAAGTATTCCATGTAATAATGACATTATTCTGGTGGTATGGGACCAATTGATGGTAGTAGATCATTTATTTACTATACAAGAATCCTTCTTAGTAAAATATTTAGGTAACTTCTATGTATAAGGAATATTCTATCTATATGGGTTTCCATAGTGTACTGTTTCAGATCATGACATTCATTATACATTGAACTTCTAGAAGGGTTTGAAGATGCTGATAGGTACAAAGGTTCTACTTATTACGTCTTTCCACCCATAAACTAATGAGAGGACAAAGCATAAAATTTATGTTCGTGAGGATATTCTTTTGGAGTGTTTCCTAGACTTTGGAGGGACTTTTTTGAAGCACCATGATTTGGTGATTATTACCTATAACAATAGTTACTAGGAACTATACAAATAGAACCATATGAGGCTCATTATGGTAATACATATAGATCACATCCATGTTGGAGGGAGTTGGGTGAGTTAAAGTAGTTGGGAATGAGTCTCATGTGGGAGATTCCAAAGTTGGTTTGGTTGATTTCAAAAAATATTACTACAGATTAGAGTAGATAGAATTTGGATATTGAAAGTCTTTAATGAAACATGATTTTATAGTGGTTGATCATGTTCTATTATGGGAGTTTACAGGGATAGGTAACTATTAGATTTGAAGACATAGAATGTTGGTTCCTATGTATGATTGGACATTTGAAGGTGTGGAGAAAATATGGCTGGTGGTGTAAAGATTGGATATTCCGTCAAGGTATATATCCTTCTATAATATAATTCATGGGTCACAAATTCATCTGTATTAACCAGATCCTTCTAATTGATCGATGTCGATGATTTTGAGCTTGAGAACGATGTGCCCTTTGTGGATAATATGATAAATGTGTTAGATATCAATGGGAAATTTTTTTTGGGGAAAGGTAGTGTTGATATTTCATATATTGGTGGAACATAGACATGTTCAGGATGAATCAGGAGAGATATTAGCATATATTCATGCTCAGTGGCCTAATATTTTTGGCTCAAAATATTAGAAATTCTTGGGTGTAAATCGTGAGGATGAGTTATTATATGGTGGGGAGATTGAAATATACAGACAATTTCTAGATATGTCTCAATGTCATTAATATGTACCATTTTCCTTTTTTAATTATACAATTATTTGGTTTTATCTTAGGAATATTAAGAGTGAATCTATAGTTCTTTTTATGGAAGAGGGGTAATGCAAGTTTGGCGTACATGTTTCCTAAACAATACCCCATCTTGGCAAACCATGTGAACCCTAAGATAGGGTATTGACAAGAATAAAACCTGATTTTTAAACCCATGAACCCTCTTATTAGTAAACATGAAATACCCAGGATAGGTGCCCATTAAGGTTGCATGGTTTGGATAAACCATGACCCCATATAAGAAACTATGCATGTTGATATATAATCAATCTAAAATCCATAGAAAATTCATCAACCGTCATTTTATAACCATAGACACCCTAGCTTCATAGCTAAACAATTTTTTTCATTTTTTGATGCTCCCATTGGATTTCTATGGAATTACAACCTCTTCTTGTGATGAATAAAAGACATGTTGATGAATCTACACCTCTCTTAGTACATGGTTTATTCTTGATTAAATATCTGTGTCCAATATCACTTTATAGATAAAAATGGAATAGTTTTACTGTGATATAGATGGTTTTAAATCATGGTTCGATGGATCATTATTATTTTGACATTGGATGTTGGTTTTGGTTATTGATTACACTCATATTCTGGATCATTTTTCTTTGTCTTCAAATGAGTATTTTCATAGGTTAGTGTTTGTCATCAATCATAAGGTTGATCGTATAAGTTTAAAATCCCGAAATTTTGATTTATCTTCATGTATGTAATTGTGAGATTCAATTTCCATGATTGGGAAAAAAATATAATATTAAATTTAGTTAATTTAATTACCATTTGATAATGAATTGGGTTGAATTTGGGTCTATTGGAATTGGTTGAATTTTGAGAACTAATTTGTTGGTTAATTAACTGAGTAATGTGATTATGCAATTAATGGGATATTTGGATTTTTTAATTGATAAATTGTTGAGATGTGTAAAATATTAAATAATGGATGTTATAGGATTTTTGAATTAAACATATTGTACTAACTTCTTTGTATAAATAAATATTGATAAGTGGATTAATGGTTGGATTTTTCATAGTATTTCCATGTTATTAAAGTGGTGAAATTTCTATAAATTGAAAATGGTATTCTATGGCATGATATATTGTTTAGATTGTTAATTTTGACTATCCTTGTGAAATTGTGATTTGTGATATATTGTGGTATTTATGGAATTTTTGATATATTGATATTGATGTGTGGGTAGGGATGGATGGTCCAAAATCACATAAGATATAGTGACTTTGGGATAGGGATTGAGAATCTAAATACCCATATGTTATTATTATTATATTGTATAGGTATTAGGGATCCAAATACACATAAGTGGTTTTAAGTGTGGGATAACGACTAGGGTACTAAAATTCCATGTTTCATCATGGTGTGGTATATGGAAAGAGGCTCCAAATATGCATGGGGTGTCAGAAAAGACATTTTATACCCATTAGTGTGTCATTGGACAAAGGTTCCAATCAGCCATTAATTTTGTTGAAATGAAGTGATTAATTATAAGCATGAAATTGTGATATGTGGTATCTTTTTTGAATAGTTTAGACTAGGGATCAAGAAAACATAGATATTAATATAATGGGTGTCATTTTGAACCCGAGGTCATATGTCATGAAATAAATAATAACTAAATGTGTAAATGTTTATTTTTTTACACTATAAATTATTATTTATATACCAATATACACTGTTATTGAATGAATTTTATTAAATAAACCCTTGTAGGAGGCCAAATGAGTTTCACTCGCAACCAACATGGGATACCTAATCGATACCCAAATAGATTTCATGTAATCATGTAGGGTAAGGGAATGATCCCTTTGTTAGATGGAAGAGTAGGGATAGATTATGGATGAGAGAACCAATCTCGGTTTAGGGACCCGATTAGGAGTGTCTGTGTGCCTTTATTTTGTTTTATCATAAGTCAAAAGAGACCTATATGAAATTAAATATCTAGTAATATGTTTTTTATATTGTATTTTGGTATTAATCAACATGTTAGACTATTTTTTTCTTGTTATGTTTGATATCATTATACATTTTTTATTTACATTTTCAGTTGCGATACATTCTCAACATGGGTTTATTCTCTCCTTTATCGATATTAGACTCTCACTTCTAGACAACCATATCTAGGGTATGTTGACGCACTCTTGAGGTTATGTGATCAACTGTCTTAGGGTACCAGTATGTGGCACATGAGTTGGGACAATACATTCTATAATGAGAGAGAGAGAAAATCATTAAACATTATGTGTATCAGCACAAAGGAAAATAGTGAGGGTACTGACATGTGTGATTGTAAAATATAGAGAATATGATATTTATTTTGGGATATTTGATATGGTGAAACAAAAGAGTGTGATATTTCTTCTTATTTCATAGTGGAGTCTTTGGTGCTAGTCAAGTGTCGTTCATATATTTTGTGTGAGAAAAATAGAGAAGAATAAGGGTATTGACAATAATTGAATAATGCATGAGGGTCAAATCCTTCATAATTTATAGTTACACCACTATTTTTATATGTTGAATGAGGGTACAAATTTTGGTAATCATGAATTCATTTCATTTACTATGCCCTTACCAAACACTCCCTTCATATATAAGGGTAAAACATTTTACTCAAAACATACATATTCTCACATGATTTCCTCATACAACATGTCTTAATGTAAATAAATTTACATAATGAATGTAAATATTGTGATTTTATAAATTTCATGTTTTTTTAAATGAAATAGTTTCACATTCATTATTTTATGACATTAATGGGGATTGAATAATTTAATTTAAAATCAAATTGAAATTAACATGAATTGAGAAGAATATTTAGACAATTATTTTTGGGTTGTCCTTCTTAAATGAGATAATCGATTATTTAAAATTATTTTATTCAACAATTTGATCAATTTCAGTTACCTTTCATTTATATCAAGATTTTCTGATCAATAAATCACCATTTGGGTCCTATGAACCTTCTATAATTAGATATGATCCCCTTCTATGTATTCCAAGACATTCAATTTTTTATCTCACCTATATTTTAGGGATTCATTCTATAAGGCTTCATGAGGATAGATATTTTAATCATGAGCTATTATTTTATGGTAAATTGAATGTTTATCATGTTTTTTTCTTAACTAGGTATATAATATTATTCACCTGAAAAAAGATTAAATAATGATAAATAAAAATAATAAACACAAAATGTTTCACTTCATTTATTTATTTCTTTTATCTATGTTGTTTTATGTGTTGTTTTTTTATAAATTTGATCTAATATAATATAGTATGAATACATAAAATTGGAAATTTTTTATTAGGGGAGAAGGAATTAATTTTGATAATTAAATGGAAGTAAAACCCTAAAATCCTAATATAATTTTAAGCTTTCTAATTTATAATAATATTGTAATCCATTCCTAACATGTTTCTGTAGCTCCCTTATTTATATTAATACATTATTCCGCATAAAATATGAGTGGATTTCGTTTTCATTATTTTAATAACTTTTCATAATAAAATAATAATTAAATCCCAAGATTAAATGAGATGTTTTTATAATAAATACTTAAATGATGTTGATGTTTGAAAACGTAATATATATGTCTATAAATATGTTTTCCTATTATTTTTAATATTTATTGGTTTATTAAATTATTTTGTTTGTGTTCTATATGACTGATTTTGTGGATTATAGCTTGAATCAATTATTGGTGGCATTTAAATTTAATCATGAAATAGGAAAGGATCAAGTAAATGAATGTATACTAAACTTTAAATATAAATTCTTTAAATGAATGACAAATGTGAGGATTAAATCATGGAAATGAATGAGTGAGGGATTTCATTATATATAGTTATAAATATCATAACAAAAAAATATTTATTGGTGTATATGATGGTATAATATTATATATCTATTAATAAAAGTATAATATCGGTGAGTGGTTATGGTTGTTTTTATGTTTTTAGATGGATTTATTATAGTGGAATTTTTTGTTATTTTGGGTAATGGTAATTTGATGGTAGAATATATGATTTTTTTATTGGACTATTTGTATATACCTATAGGTTGTGATCTATGTGATAATATCTATTCACATACTTTCTTGGGATTTAGATATTCAACCCGCAAAAGTCAAGTATTTTATACTGATTCTAATTGTTTTTTGTTGCATATGATTTCCCTAAAATCTAGGTTGTTGAGGTAGGATGGCTGACTAATCTATATCCCCCTCTTCCTTTAGTACTATATTGAATTTGATGACTTATGTTTGTAACAACCATGAAAGGTGTGGGTGTGGCATGTGGGGTACTAGATGAAGTGGTGATGACGGGATGATGGTTATGTGGTCAGGTTGTGTATGTATGATTAGGTAAAAAGGTTCATGAAATTATTTTTCAATATATACTATTAATCTAATTCTATGGTAATTAGTATGGGTTATATGTGATGATATGCTATGCATTATTTCTTGATTCCGAAATGAGATTTTGGACGATTCGATGGGTAGGGATAGTGGGGTTGCATCTCGACCCACAACAAGTAGGAATGGATCGGTGCCCAAGAAGTATGATGTTGGGGATTGTGTTTATAAAATCAATTGGGAAGTGGTTATAGGGAGCCTATGGTTATATTCTTTTGGTTATTATACCAATATAAATTGATGTAAGGCTAATAATGGATAATTTCACAATAGTTTCTTGTTGGATATAATCATTTCTGAGTGGATAATTATTATAATTTTCCCATAAATTCCTAATTGGCCCTAAGGAGGATGCAACTGAGAATTAATGTTTTTCTGATGATTAGAAGTACATTTACATTTTATGAAAAATAATTCCAAACAAAAAATAAACAAAGACATCCCCAAATAATGGTGATGGAAATGGAAAAGATCAAGGGAATCAACTATTACAATAATCATGGAATCTTTTGGAAATGACCCCCAACCAAATTAAACCATGATATTATCTTTCAGGATATTATATCTATGTAGAGCATCAGTTTTGAAGTTACCTTCCCTCTATGCATTCCCGAAATGGATACCATGATTAAAAAAATCTCCAATTCATAGCCGTACATGAAAAATCCATCGGTGATCTATCATTCCTGCTAACCAACCAAACAAGAAAGGATCCATTAGATTAACTTTTTTATTCTTTATATTATGATTTCTATAAATATTGAAACCATTCACCATGGTGCATGACCTATATCCCAATGAGTTTCATATTCTTTGTAAATAACTAAATCCATGAATTACCAACCCCTTTTATCTCTTAATATTCCACCACATTTCATTTCACCAAAAAATAATTATCCACCCACATTAATTTTTAGTCCCACATTTTGGTGGTTTTCATTTGATCAATTAACCCATTATTTTTGTCCACTCTTAGTACTACTTAATCTTCATTGATAAAGACTTCATAACATGTACGATGACACCCCTCCATGAATAACCATTCAATGCTCCACCATAAGAGACATGACACACACTTGTAAGATTGTGGATGAGTACTCTGATCCATCTATTTCTGTATTTCAAATCACCAATAAATCTCATATAAATTATAAATACCTTATACCATACCATTATTTAAACTCATTGGTTTATTAATCTTGGAAAACAACTATTTAAATCCTCTTGAATTTAATTTACACAAATTTAAGAACTAAAAAATTTCCCATATAACATAGGATCCCTATAGATAACTCAAAAATGAAAAAACATTCCATGTTGATTCTTGAATTTTTGACATGTATCACTAGTATTGAGAGGCTAATACCACTCCATTAATCATTACATTTTCATCAATTAGGAGTGTGCCATTAATTATTATCTAAACCATAAAACTCATTTTAATCGAAATCACATTACACCAAATTGTGAATTCCCAAATGTATATTCCACTCCTAATATGTATCATTTTTTCAAAATCTATACAATGGAAATTACTTAAATATGACCATGAGAAAACCCATAGATCTGGGTCATCCATCAAGCATATACTCCAATAATGTCATTATAATAATTATTTTTAATGAAATCAAAGAAAATATGGAAGTTACTCAATTTAATAAATCATATATTTGGTAATAGAAATCCTAGAATAGAAAATTTTACCCTAGCATAATTAGCCTTCCATTGGATGATGTCCCCACAATTCATATCCCACGACCCATCTATCATTTTACATCACTCCCTCATAATATTCAAGCAATCGTCATGAATGGATTTATAATATTCTTCAGTGTTATAACAAGTTATATCATTTTACCACACATATCCTTTGTATTATGTCCCAAATGGAGTCATATAATATAATATTTCATGCCATTTTGGATTTCATGGTGTGAATGGTTTCATAAAACTCTGTGTATTAAAACAGCCTTCATTGATCGGTCTCACCAATGGGATCCTTTCCACCCAATAGAATCTTTTTCGATGGATTTAAATCCCAAAGGAACACATTAATTGTATTCTCTATAATTATAATCAACATATTTAGTGGAATGATTATTGAATGAATGTATATCAATATATAATTAAACATATTGTTGTTTCATGTCATTCAACCATAGAAATAATGAAAAATATTTTTATAGATGTTAATTCCTCCATTAGTAATATTGGTAATTAAATTTAAGAGAATATTTTTAATTATTCTATTTTAGATGGGTTCTTTGAGGTACTTCTTCAGATGTTTTTTTCTCTGAATTCCTAATATCTTAAGTATATTTTAGTTATGACCCACATTAAATTTTCTTGAAATTAATACACTAATCCTCATGTGGCTAATTCATATATTTCTTAATATCCCATAAATTGAGACAATTTCTACGAATCCAATGACTGAACTTTACATTGCATTGATAAACATAAGGATTTCATTAACAAATATGATATGTTATTCAATTCCATTGTCAAAATTATTTTTATAAGGCATGATATCTAATTTTTCAAACCCCACTTGATGCCCAATGACAAAACCTCTTGAGTCAAAATGAAATGTTAGGAAACATGGAATCCACATGCCTAACAATGTTGGTTGTTTTAATGAAACAAAATTCCCTTCAAATTAATTTTATGAAATTCTATGGAGACGTTTAACATCTAATGAATAAATCACATAACCATCCATGAAAACTGTACTCCCTCATAACCTTAAAAATAAAATCCTAGGAAATCCTATCATATTTCTTGTCCTTGTAATATTTTATCATAACATTTTATCTACTTATCCTTTTATTAAAATGATCATCCATCTCTAATTACATTAATATCACCCAATGAATGCGCATTCCCCACATAGAGCCTTGTTGTTCCTGTAATATCAACTTTGGAATAAAAGCATAATGTCTTAGTTCATTAGATTAATGAGGATTTTAAAAGCAATGTTGGGGAGGTAGATTTCCCGAAACTAGTTTAACTCGAGAGGATCATTAACCTTGGTTATAAAGATGAATGTGAAATAACACACATCTATGTGTAAATCTCCTCTATTAAAAAATAATGTACTTCCTGTTGATCATTATTTTTTATACAATTTCATGCTTCCGTAAAGAAGAATCTAGGAAAGCCATCAAGTCCGAGGCTGCTCTCATAATATAAGATAATCACTATATATTTAATTTTATCATCACTAGGGATATCAACAAGAAAATAATGTTCTATTTATTCTACATGCCTTGAGATGAGAAAATAAAATGATTGAATTGGTTTAACTATCAATTTCTATCACGGGTGTAGCAGTTTTTTCTATTTAGAAGGCCATCAAATTAAACCAGGGACATTCTCCCCACCACTTCTATGTATATTATGAATAATATAACATCATGTATTTTATTTATCCTCCATTAAACATTCCTTTCCTTTAGATATGCCTAAAAATGGAGTATTTTGGCCTCCCTCTTTGAGTTATAAAGTTCTTTAATGTTAATTGGAAATTATTTCTATCTCTTAGAGTTTCTCCACCAGGGGATTTTTTTTCTCAATTAAGGGCATGAATTTATAATCATTGTAGCTAACCTGAAGACCTTCACAAAGTCCTTCAATGTCCACAATGATCCCTTATAGACTGAACACTATGTCATACCTATAAATGATCCAAACCATAATATATCTTTTTAGGCATATAAGGTGTTGTATATGGACCACCCATGTGAATGCATGCACTGGACGATCTTGAGATTCTCTAACCATATATAATAAACACTATATAGAATTACAATTCGTTGTATAGTTGATAAATTTGAACTTTTCAACCCCCTTTATCAGAGAAACATGATGTGGTGGGTGACATGAGAGCGATATGGTAAGATGAGAGACTATGGCTCTTGCAAACGAGTCCAACCCATTGAGGTTTTAAAGGCACCAGTCAAGTATGCTCCATATTACGTTGTACCCTTTCCTTTTATTGCACCACATAAAATTATTTCCACAGAACCCCATGTAAATAAGGACATTAAAAATGAAAAAATATTTGATGTCTTATAATGTTTAACTCGAGTAGGAGGCTTGTCCTTATTTATATGAGTCATCATTCATTGAATTAAAGTCATTATAGTGCAAGTCAATTATTTTTTGATAAATATATCTAAATGGCATCTGGGCCTCTTCCGCCTTTCTTATAAAAAAATTATTTTAAATATTCCTTTTGTATATTGAATATTATTATTTTTATTTTGTAATATATATATATAATAAAAAAATTTAGTATAATTTATCTAATATTTAATATCCATCATTACTGCCAGTAACGAATTTTGTAATTTTGAAGAAACCCTCCACTGGGGTTCTATATTTTAAGATGCTTTTCCCGGGAAATAATTTTTTATATACTAACGTGTGATTCTCGTTCTCCAATTCCTAGAAAAAATTAATAATTTATTACAAATAATCATTTTAACCAATTATTTAATAAAGTTAATTTCTATTTCAAAATATTAATAAAAACTAATTATTTTTTATATAATTAATAAGATTGAATAGGATATAATTTATTATAAATTAAATAAATTATAATTAATAAAAAGAATCCTAATTATTTGTAAATAATAAATTTTAAATATATAATGTATAATTATTAAAAATTATAATATAGTAATTAATTAGTAATTATTTATTTATTATGAAATTTTAATATACTTATTTAATTAATTAGTTATTTTTTAATATATTTATTTAATACTTAATAATTAACTAGTCGAAAATTTCTTGGTTAATAATTAATTAAAAAATAATTAATCAGATAATAGTTAATTATTTATTTCGTAAAATAATAATTAATTGTATATTATTAATTTTATAATAAATAATCTGTTAATTAGCAATATAATCATTAATTTTAATTATAAATTCATTATTTTATAGTTATTAATTAGTTAATTAGTAAAATATTTATTATTTATAAAATAAAAAAGTAGATAGTAGGTTATATAATTATTAATTATAATTATTAGTTAATAATTTTATAATAATTATTTAGTTAATTTGTCATATAGTAAAAAATAAAAAATAATTATTTATTTTATTTATTTGCTAATTTATAATATAATTATAAATTATATAATATTTAATTACTTAATCTGTAATATAATAATTAATTATATAATTAATTAGTTAATGAGTAACATAATTATTAATTATATAATAGTTAATATGTTATATAATTATTATTTATATTATTTGTAGACATATATTACATAATTAATTAGTAAGTGATATAATTATTATTTATGTAATAATTAAATATGAAATTAACTATTAATTATATAATTATTATATATTTAATTAGTAATATATTTTTTAATTATATAAAAATTATTTAGTTTCATAGTAATATAATTATTAATTTTTTATGTTTGGGGCCGAATCATTATTTTATTATTAAAAGAAAAGATCTCTTTAGACTGGGTTGAGGGAGACCCATTACATAGGCTAAAGGGCCAAGGACAAGTGGCCTGAATACTAGGCTGAATGCCCATATTTTGGCCCAAAGAGCCCCTTCGTGAATAGTACTGCTACAGTACCATGGCTACTACAGTACCGCCGCCACTACAGTTCCTACTACAGTGTCATCGCCACTCCAGTGCCGCCACTACGACAATAAAGCAATTGTGCCATGCTAAAGTTCTTCAACAATAACATAGAAATTAGTCCATGCCCGGATTTGATCCTGGGTCTTTTGGATGCCATGCAGGACCTTGTACCACTAGGTATAGGCTCGTTGGTAGTAATATAATTATTAATTAAAAATATTTACTATTTAGAAGTTATTTTATTTTTTAATAAAATTATTATCTAGTTTTTTATATAAATAATTAATTTATTAATATGATTAAAAATATCATATTATTAAGTCCATGCAAAAAAGGGGAACCTAAAACCAATATATGATATATAAAAAGATTGTCAGGGAAAAATCATATAATAGGGAGGCTTTGGTGAGGGTTTATATCCGAATAATCGACTTCTTTAGTGGTTGTAATACTGTATATTAAATTACAGATAAATTATGACAAATGTATTTGTTATATATATAATCATAAAAAAATAAAAGGAATTAAATATTAAAAAATAATATTTAAATTAAATAAAAATTTTTACATGGAGTGGGGAATATCCATTACAGCCATTATTGACATATTTTTCTTAAAATATTGTCTTTCAATCATTAAAAAAA
This sequence comes from Viscum album, assembly GCA_963277665.1. Taxonomy (NCBI): domain Eukaryota; kingdom Viridiplantae; phylum Streptophyta; class Magnoliopsida; order Santalales; family Viscaceae; genus Viscum; species Viscum album. The sequence continues at coordinate 331,120,839 of OY728158.1, forward strand.
ACAAAAACCAAAAAAATCACCCCAATAAATAATGATAATATTCCTAGATGGACCAGAAAATATCATGTCATTGATTTATTATATCTTGCGAATCACATTTTGTGTAAAAGAATTATATGATTACCTCATTATCTCCTTCCATGTTTATGATTATCAAATACTATATCCAAGAATCAATATAATGAAAAGAAATGCCTTGTTTCTAAAACATCTAGATGTGGGTGTTTCTTTGATTTCCATGAATGAAATCTAATAAATATGTTATCTTTTCAAAAAATGACAAGTGACCAATCCCTTGATTGGGTTCTAGAATAAATTCTATAGAAGCATAACGAAATCATGACTCATTGAAAATCTCAACTGTCTTCACATGATACACACCTAAAACAATCCATATAACAAAAAATACCATTAAAAATCAAATAACAGAATTTTTGCCTATGGAACATGCCATGATGACATTGATGACGAACTAGGTGAAAATAAACCACTCACCCTAGATCATGTGATTTGACCACTACCAACGAGAGGAGGAATTATGCTTGGAACATTTACATTCACTTACCTCTAATGAAAACCCATCTTCAGCCACATCTCCAGGATCTTCAATAACTATGATCCTATTGGAGAAGAATAGATTATTCCTTGGTGACATCGATAAAGCACTTTTTGGTAAAATAGAGGCTTGAATCAACCATTTCAGTGATGTTTGAGAAATGAATATTTTATCATCTATTCCCTCTGTCATTTACCTATTTCACTAAATAGTCAACGAATTTGGCTAACCACATGAGTTCACAATGGTGGGAATAAGCTGAAGAATTGATAAATTAGAGAAGGCTTAAGGGAATATCAAATGTTTATTACCTATTTCCTTAAAATAAATATTAATTATAGGTGTAAGGAATGGAGGGATAGTGTTTTGGAGGCCACATCCCTCACAGTGGTTGAGATGATAGGCGTAGTATCAAGTATTGGGGTCAATGACCTATTTTTTGAAAATCCCGGCTCGATCAAAAGAGTTGCATTAATGAGTGCTCATAGAATTTTTTTCATTAGAGATAGTTTTTCCGGGAACAATGCACCACCTATAGATAGATCATAAGAAGAAAAACTATATGGGCAAGCTGGGACTACTGATATAACGTTTACCATTAATATAGTTTTCTTTCAATTCCATCTATTATTCCTCCAAAAATCAGTTAAATGGAATTGAAGGTGAAAATCCCTACAAAACAAAGGAATATATTGGTAAAAAACTCATTCCCCCTAGAAAACCCATTACCATATCTGATTAGAATTCTGAAAGGAATCATCAATGTATGGTCAATATCTAAACAAACATGGGGGCATGATGATGACTGATACCTATGAGTATCCTTATCCCGACACAGAATGCATTCGAGTGCATTTTTGATAGATTTCAAGATCTATGGATTTTAGAGTGCAAGATGGTGGTTTCGATGAGGAATACATATGTGAACTAAAAAATTATATGGGATGCTAGGTAGATAAAAAGGAAGTTGAAGGGATTGATTAACTAACAAGATCTTCATTGAAGGAGTTCCCGCCTGATAGAACAAATGGATTAAGATAAGTAGCATTCTAGATCCGAGGGGCAAGTGAATCGTTCAATTTCATAGGAAAGAATAAAACAAATTTTTCTTATTAACGACACATTCCACATAACGTAGAATTTACCATTGGGTAATTTTAAGGATAGCTGCCACAAATAAAATGCCTCCATCAATATAACATCTAAGATGTCCCGGAATGACAAAGAACCTTCTTTAAATGTATTTTAAAGAAATCTCTTTCAATCACATCCTTATTCTATTTTTTTATAAAGTTTTATTTTTTTGTAGTTATATATATAATAAAAATATATTATTATTAAATATAAAAAAATTATTCATTAAAATAAATCATATTTATTATTTATTTTCAAATAAAATACATTCAAATTTTCATTAAATATTATTATTAAAAAATACTAAATCGTTATGCACACTCATTTCGGTATAATCATTAATTTTAGTTATGAAAAATATTAATTATATTATTATTCTGTATAATAAATAATAAATAATAATATTATATTTTAGTTTTTAGTTTTTTTTTCTATTCATTCAATATTGAAATATTTATTATATTATAATTAATTTTATTCTAAATGAATAATTATTATGATATAAATTGTTTATAATAACATTATTATGAACCATTATATTTTATATATTAATATTTTAATTAATATATTTTAAAAAGTTTATTATTAATTAAATAATTAGATACATAATTAATTATATAGTTTACATCATAAATTTTAATTAGTGTTGGTGATATTCTATACATTTTATAATATAATTATTATTTATTAAAAATTTAATACCTAACATTTATCAATAATAACATAATTAATATTTATTATTTATTATTTTTTGAAATTCCATTAATGGTAAATTTTATTATATTTATATTCAATGTTTTAAATTTAATATAGATATTATTTTAATTATATTTTATAAACAATTTTTTTTGAAGTGTAAATGTCATGTTTTAAATCACAATTGTTTTTCTTGTCTAAATTATTTTTTGTTTCTTATATTTATTAATTTTTTATTTTCCAATTATTTCGTATATATTTAATACATGTATTATGATTTATATAAATTTCACTAATAATTTCAATATTATAGGATTTTAATGTCACCTACATGAAACATAGTAATGATTCTATAAGGTCAATTTGGATGTATATAAGATATGATCAATAAGGCCAATCTAAATGAAACATAAAAAAAAGATTAAGCCTATATGAAATTTTTGAAAATAGAAAAAAATTCCTAAAAAATTTCTATGATAAAAAATTCCAACGATTGAAAATATAAAATTTTCAAGGAAAAAATTTCTACTATAAAAATAATTTATAAGCCCAAATGTTATGTTTTGAAACTACAATATTTTTTTACATTGATATTATTTTTAATCAATAATTGTAATGGTATAGATTTTATATTCAACTATTTCTTATTTGTTTAATCTCTGTTTTTAATTTCATTTACATTGGTCTTATAGTTTATATGTTATAGGCTATCAAAGTGTCTATCATGAAATATTATTACTTATCGTGTAGTTGATTTGGAAGCCTCTAAAATATAAAAATTAAGACCGATAAAAAAACATAAAAATCGATTGAAAATATAATAAATAGTTGAAAATCAAAAAATATAATAATAAAAACAAAAAAAATTCCCAGAACATAAACATTAATTAATAAAAACATAACATTTACATTCCAAAAAAAATATTCATAAAATATCAAAGAGATAATATATATAAAATTTTAAACATATTTTTTGAAAATAAAAATTAATTTTCAATAAAATGAATTTAAGAAAATTAATAACAAATAAAGTAATTTATACAAAATATTTTTCCTATAAAAATATTAACAAGTATAAATATTAAATTCTGAAACACAAATATTTTGTGTCAGTTAAATTAATTTTCAAGAACATTATTTTATTTTATTTTGTATTCAAAATTTTTTTTCGATGTTTAATCCATGGCATATGTTTAATTTATATTGGTTTAATGTTTTATATGTTATGGCCTTTCAAAATGTCATATTTGAAACATTGTTACATTAATAGTAAGTTGATTTGGATGCATATAAAGTAAAAACTATTAGAACAATTTTAATGAAATATAAAACATTGATTAAAAATACATAATATAGGCAAAAATAAAACAATTAATAAATATAAAAAACATAAATTAATTTATACCACAAAAAAATTATTGATTTAGAACAATAACTTTACACATATAAAATTATATGATCTTTTATAGTATAAATAAAATTTATATGAAATTTAAAATATTGACTGTGTGAAAAAAAAATATTTCAGAATAAATGGAATGTCAAAAAAATAATAATAAATATATAATATTTTTTAAAAAAATATTCTTTAAAATTAAATGATAAGTAAAAATGTTATGAGTTGAAAAAAATGTGTGCCTGATATTATTTTTCATAAATATTTATTATGAATTTGTATATTTTCAACTATTTTTTACTTGTGTAATCCATGTTATTAAGGTTCATTTAGATTGGTATTATTTTTTATATTTTATATGCTTCCAATGTCACCTACTAGAAAGATTATAACATTTCTAGTAAGTGACTTTGAATTCATATACAATATAAAGTATATTAAAAATCTAAATGAGGCCTAAAATGTGGATTAATCATATAAAAAATAATTAAAAATTAAAAAATTATAAATATAAGGAACAATGAGTAATTTACATGAAATAAACATTATTGATTTAAAAGATAACAATTACACTTTAAACAATTTTTTGCACATAAAATATATTATAAATAAAATCTATATGAAATTTAAAACAATGATTGTGAAAATAAAAAATAATTTTCAATAATAGGAATGTCAAAAAAATAATAAATAATAAATATTAATTATGTTATTATTATTAAATTTTTTGAATTAAATTTTAAAAAAATAATATTTACATTTAAAATTATTCAAAAAAAAAATTTGGTAAGAAGTATGATTAAATATATAAATAATATTAATTTTCTGCAACTAATAGATTAGTTAACAATATAATTTAAAATAAATATTAATTAATTTTTTAATATAGAAAATAAAATTTTTCATAACAATGTTACTATTATTAATTTAAATTACAATTATTATTCATTTACAATAACCTTAAAAGAAATAAAATTAATATTTTAATAATAAACAAATAAAAAATATTAATTATAAATATTAGAAATAGTTTTATTATTATTTTTATTTTATAATACTTTATAATGATATAATTAATAATATTATTAATTTTAAATAATACTTATTTCCAAATGATTTTTTGTGCCTAAATATTATTTATTAATAATAATATTTAAAGATAATATGAATTGAACTTATTTGAATATAAAAGAGAAAATTTTAATTATTTTATTAAATAAATTATTTTGTATATTTAAGTGCTAATATTCTTTTATTTATATACATACACACAAAATCACAACATAAAAAAACATAAAAAAATAAAAAATAATTTATTTGGAAGGTATTGTTCCAAACAACCCCTTAATAAAATTCTTAAAAAATTAATGAGCCTTTTTAAAAAGAGTCTTCTTCAATGATAATTTATAGTATGATATGTTGGAAAAATATTTTACTTTATAATACATTTGAATAAGGCCCTTTTTTGTTTAGTGCCTTCTTCAAAAAAATATTGAAGGATGGGATTTTTAGTATGATTCTCATCCTTATTCAAATCCAGTCCAACATCAACTATAATTTGGGAATTTTTTCCCCAACCTCTATGTGAGGAATTGGTTTTATTATTTCTTGTATATTGGACGATTTTACAATGGAGATGAAGCACGAGAATCATCAACTATTTTTTCATAAGTGTTATGCTCACAGTATGTATATATAAACTCTAATAATTTATTCAATAGTGTTATGGAGACCAATATTTATTTGGATTGAATGATGATGGAGTTTTTTCATAGTAGTAGTTTGAATATTTATTTTTGGAGCTCATTTTTTCATTACATGACATGAATTGTTGAATTTAAATTAATGGATCTTATATTATTTTATATGGTGTGGGGTTGATCAGTGTTTCTACTCATATATATTATCATAAACATATATTATGGAGGAATCCCTTCTCAATTTTTATGGTATTCCCTTGGTTCTAGTCAACTACATGGAACTTAATAGAGGAAATATCAGTGGGTTACTCCTTCTCATCATTTCCTTCATATGAGGTGCACTAGTATGTGTGTGTCTGTGTGGGGGTCACTATAATAATATATAATAATATAGGATATTTATTTCATATAGTTTTAGAAACCACCCTGAATAAATATCTCAAATATTTAGCATCATTTTTTAAAAACCACAACTAAATATATTAAATTTATTGAGAAAATTCACTTCCTATCTCTCTCTTCAAAACCCCCATTATGTTTCCACCTCTCTCCTTGACCCCACATCTCCATGTTCCCAAGTCCGAGCCCCAGCCGTCGTTCTCTATTATTTCTATCACCCCTGTTCCACCTCACCGCTACCCCACATAGGGTTCCCTATTCATATAACCACTGATCCTTTATCCCCTGACCTCATCGCTCAGAGCCACCCCTATCCCCCTTATTCCCCCTCACACAACCCCCGATCCACCTTTCTACTTCCCCAATTCCTCTTTGGTGTGGTTCCCCATTACCATTTCTAAAACTCCCTGATCTATGTACCCCCTCCCTCTCTCTTTCTCCAATTTTTATATCATCACATCCCATGGCTGAAACCTAACAACTATAGGTGGTTTCTTTTGTCGTTTTATGTTACTTTGGGATTGTGATGATTGTTTTGATACCTGTTCTGGTGGAGTTCATTAAAGGAAATAGTATTAACTCAATTTAATGTAGATTATTATATACTTAATCTATTATAGATGAAACTAAATTAGTTATTTTGTTTTTTGGGGTTAATCTTAATTTTTTTCCGTGTTTTTGGATTTTTTTAGGAAGAATTTCATCATCATTTTCATGGGTAATGAGGTTCAAGAAGGAACCCCTATTTTAGTTTTTTAAATTATATAAAATATCTTGATTGTATTTTTAATCCCTTGTTTATATTGAAAATGTTTTTAATAAATATTTTTCATCAATTATTGAAAGGGAAATAATGTTTTAGTTGATATGTACTTCAAATTAATTGAATTCCATAATTTAAATGTTTTTTAAAATTATATATTCATTCATTTTTTATAATTTATATTTTATAAACATGATAAATAAATTAATTTAATTTGTTAAATCCATTAATAGATTATTCAACATTAAACTTTGGATCCTTTCAAATTCATTTTTAAATGGAATTATTTTTGGGTTTCATATTGTTTATATATTGTTTAATAAATTTTTTGGTTTTAATTGTTATTGTGTAATGATTTACTATTTTTCCCTCATTTATTTAAGGCTCTCAATTTTTTTAATGTGGTTTTCCTACATTAAGTCATAATTTTTAATAATCTAATAGAAAAGTTTCAGAATAACTCATCATGAACAATGTGATGGATTTTATAAATTAAACTTAAAATATAAAAAAAATATGTCGTTCAAAAAATAATAAAATTAAAAATATTGGTGATATTATTATAATAATGATTTTGAAAAAATATTAAATGTTTTTAAGTGACATAATATTTTTTAGGAGTTTTATTTTTCATTAATGATGTGGAGGAATATTTTTTTATATTGAAAATGGTCGATCACATTACCAAGGAACACACATCATTATGATATGGTTTTAAAGGAGATTTTAGATTCATAAATTTATAGTCAATCTATTTACAGGTAAAGAATATGTCCATGTACTAAATGAGTATATAGAATATGGATGTATAATCATGAAGTTTATGAACACATGATATTTTATTAATTCCTAGATTAATATTATTGTTTGATTTAGCATTGTTAATCAAACATTATACAATGTTTGTTACTTGATATCAATTAAAAAAATGCACTCCCTACATCATCAAAAATGGATAAGAAATTCCAAACAAAATAATGATGATTTAGGCACTGTAAAACAATAAAATTAACATCATAACATATCATAATAACTATTCTTAAGGTCCAAAATTGTTACATAATAATTGATGGTTATTGGAAAATATGAAAACACGATCCTGATTATAACATATTACTAGATCCACCTCTTGATTATGGGTAGACTAATGTAAGAGACAAATTCACTAAATAGAAAAATTCAAATCATGATTTTGTTAATGATGGAAATGAAGATATGTGTGGTTGATTTTTGAAATATCAAATATATTCATTTCTAATAGAGTGGTATCGTATCAAATGCCTATGTAGAATTATAAATAATGTAATGTAAATGATATTGTAATTATTATGTGTTGTATTTTTTGAAGCTTTGATCAATGAGGATTTTAATGATATAAAAAATGTTAACAATACATATGTTCCTCATTATAAAAAAATACATTCTTATCCCAATGATTGTATGATTTTTTGTGGGGAGGATTCATGATGATAGGACTGCAAAAGTTTTTTGTCATTAAGATGACATTCAATGGGAGATATTGGAAGTATGAATCAACACACTACTATGAACAAGATGAAAAATGAAATACATATTATAGGTTCTCATTACTTCTCTTTTAGACCCTTTATTACAAAGATTGTTCATGTCTTTGAAAACCGAAAAGCTGATGAAGTGACATTTTATAGATAATAACAAATTTGGGTCAATGACACATCGAAGTACTTCACAATCCTGGAAAAAATATGATTCATCAGATATATATATTTATTTATTCATTTATTTATTTATTTTTCTTCTGATACTAGGAATGTGAGATTGGGATTAGCCACCAATGCATTCATCCCATTTGGTACATTGAGGATAAGTCATATCATTTGGCAAGTTGTTTTGATACCTTATAATCTACCACCTTGGATATGTATGAAACAAAATTCATTTACTATTTCAATGATTACTCCTCAAAAACAATTTCCTGTAAATTATATTGATGTAGATTATCCTCATATAATTTAAATATTAAAGGAGTTACAGAGAATCAATGTCGAGACATACGGCACAAATTCTAGAACAATGTTGAAAATGCATGCAACTCTAATGTGGGGCATTAGTGACTTCCCATGATAGGGGAACTTATCTAGTTTGAACACATACATGGGTTTAGGATGTCTTGTATGTATCTTTTATTTTTATACATAATTACTACCATTAATTAATAAAGGGTACTTCATCTGTAATCAATGATTTCATGATGTATCTCATGGATTTTTGTTCAACAATTCAAAATTATGTGGTTCTATCAGTTATAGAGAACCTTCAATGTTAATAAAAGGTTTTGAAAAATTGGTGCATCCTAAAATGTAGAAATTAAATTTGTAAAGGTGAATCATTTGAATTATATTTCTAGATGCGATCTAAGAACATTGTCATGTAAAATTGGAATGCAAAAATAGATGAAAAACAATATTTTTGACATATTGAATTAAGAATTTAATTTGTTGCGGAATAATATTGATGATACATATATTGAGAATAATTTTAGTGAGAATTTAATCGTCACATTTACTAATGATAATGGAATATTTAAGGACCATCCTAATTATAAGAAGGTATTTTAAACATTAAACATACACTAAAAGAAAAATAACATATACATAGGGTTTAAAACTATTGGTATAACCTCTAAAACCATTGGTATAGGCTATACCCATGGTTTTGGGAACTATTGTAAATTGAGGAGCTTGTATTCTAACATGGGTCTATACCCACAGTTTTCCAAACCGTGTGTATAGTTTTTTTCTATTGTTCCATATCCCTATACAATTTTTTTTAAAATTGTTGATATAGGTCGTCAGTAAAATCAGGTCACTGTTTTTGATCTCATGACCTCCCCATCTAACACCAAGGGTCTCACCAACCCACCTACTTAGATTATGTATATATATATAATTAAATATATTATTCTGAACTATGGGTATAAGAGGAAAAAATATGGGAATAGGTGTTCCCACAAAAAATTTTGGGTCTGATGAATTTTCCCCCACCATAACGTATGAAAGCTATACCGATGGTTTGGAAATCCATGGGTATACATCCACAAAATATAACCCTACACTCACAGTTTTATGAATATTATTAGTATAGGTTTAGGAAATCTACCTGATACCCACAATATTCCCTAAACTATTTGTAAATGTCATGATAAATAACTTATACCCACGGTTCTCCTAGAACCAATGGTATAGGGGGGATTACACCCACATATTTCTAAAACCATGTGTATATGACCATTTTCTATTAGTGATATACCCTGATCTCTGGCCATATCAAATTGGAATATATGATCAAGTAATTTTTACAATGAATAATATGGATAAATATTTATTCTATCAAATTTTAAATCATGTGAGGGTATCTAAGGGTTCTTTAAGTAACATATTAATGTGTTTTATTTTAAATAACTATATGGTTTGTAGATTCAAAATACATAATTCAAAAATTTTGTTACAACACTTAATTCCATTTGCATTGCATAAATTATTAAATAAAATGGTTACACCAATTGTACTCCAACATTTCAAATTCCATAGAAAACAATGTGCCAAAAATCTACTGTTAGATAATCTCAAAAAGCATTAGGAGATATTTTTATTGACAATTTTTGAAATGGGGAATATCATTCCTATATCATTTTTTAATATCATGTTTCATTTTACTAAGCATTTGGTTGAGGAAAGAAATTACAAAGGTATGTATATTATTGACTGATGTATCCAATTTATTGGTACTTTATTATTATTTTTTAATAATAAGTGAATAATTCTGTGAACATCATTTAATAAAAAAGTATGATATGTTTATTAAATTTCATAGATATCATGTCCATTTGAAATCAACCGTGAAAACCAATTCAACCAGATTGCTCTATTTTTATAATTATTTAGTTTTTGAGGGAATTTCGTTTTTTCTATATACTTGGTTGATATTGAGATATGATTCAATGTAGTATGATGTATTGGAATCAAATCAGTCGAAAAGAAATGGGGAATAAAAAATCATTCATACTAGGGGATGACCAATTGGTAGTGTATCAAAATGTTATATTGGATGAAATGAGAATTTTATATGTACATTGATATGTGATGGTGAATAGTAAAATTTTTGAACCATTTATTAATGATTTTAGAATAAAAATAAAGATATATATCAGAGGCCGAACATGAAATGAGAATGATATACATTTTTTTAAGAATAATGATCTTATATAATTGTTTCCACATATTTTAATTTCATTAATATTAAAATATATAAGGATATTAGGTAGATAACTATGTTTTATAATTAATAATTTATATTTATATTTGTAAATCCAGAATACGGATGCATATGTTGAGTTTTTAGAAGATTCGATATTTATTGGTCATGGTCCTCTAAAAAAGCTATAAAATTGGATGCCTATAGTGTCAATGGATTAATATTTAAAAAAATCGATCAGTATCAGGGTATGAAATCACAAAATAGTGGTATATTTAATGTTTCAGAATTAAAAGTCTATGGGAAATTGGATAATGTTGTAGAATTAAACTAGAAAGTAAATTTTTAGCTCTATTATTCAAAAGAAACTGGGTTGATATTACAAGGGGAAAAAATATATTATTTTCTATTTACATATGTGAAATTCTCTCACGTGATAGATGTTAGTGAACATGAATTAAACAATCGATATATCTTTTAATCCCAAGATAAAAAGGTTTATTATGTGGATGATGTCATCGATGTAGGGTGGAGTGTAGTTGTTAAAATAAAAAAAGACAATTTATTATATGAGTGATTAGGTGGATTATTTTTCAACAAACATTAAATGCCATCAATAGTTTGAAAATAACTTATTTTTCAATAATTTTATTATTAATATTAGAGTTACAATAGTCGATTATGTAAATGAATTAATGATGGAGTAACACAATGACATGATTGAAGGAAAAATTGATTTTATGTGTATTAATCCATTAATTTATCAACAATGGATATTATATAAATAGTAATTCATTATCATATCTATGTAAATTTTTTGTCAATATTTATTTTTTGTTATCATTTCAATGTTTGGAAGAATTAATATTTTTTAATATATGTTCTAAATAATATTTTATTTGATTAAATGTTTTGAATTATAAGGATGAATTTTTTCAATGATCCCAATTGATCTTCCATAAACCAAAAAAAACACATTAATATCCATCAAAATCCTTCCCTATAGCATTTGAGACATCCTTTATCACCCCCCATCAACATCTCTCACACCAAGAATTCCATCAAAGTATCCCACACCCTCATTCTCTGTCTCAATATAATTTGAGATAATTATCATCTATTGAAATGGTTCAACATAAGTTAACATGTTGTATGTTATATTTATGTGTGATGATATTATAGGATGGCAGTTAAAGGAACATATTTTAATTAGAATAAATATATATCACTTTTTATAATAATAACTACTTTTAAAATAAAATATGAAAATAATGTAACTATTGAGATAAATATAAATAGTTCAGATATCTGGAGTCTAAATGCTACGAAAATAGCAGTCACATTTTAATATTATGATATATGCATAGATGATGAAGTTAGATTATTTTTCAATATTCTAGGACAGTTGGCGGTAGAGCTAGGTACCCATTCCATTACCATTGTTGATTAGTCGTATGTGGCTCAATAATGGCATAATGAAGCCTTTGATTCATAGATAAAGTTAATTTCAATACAGTATTATGAAATTTAATTTCATAATGTTATTAAATTCTAATATTTTAAAAATGAATCTCTTTGTACAAATTTTATTTCAATTTTCTATTATACTGATTATAGCATGAATGTGGACATTGAAAAATATGGGTATGAATAAAAAAGGATATTACCTAGAGATTATGTAATGATTTAAATGATTCTTAATTAACCACTCAGTTTATGTATGATATGGTATATGATATAGTACCTAGAGATAAATGGATGGATTCTGTCAAAAAATATCTTCATGAGAAGTACTTTTTATTGATATATATTTTATTATATTAATCTCATTTACATATATAAATTCATATTATATGGAGATGACAATACATACATAACAGTACTTGATCTATCCATGATGATACCTCCTTGATTGATGGAAATGATCAGTTAAATCACACAACATAAAAATACATTAGTACAAAAACATTCAGTTGTATTATATTTAAATCTAAATATATAACTATGTTAAATAATTAATATAATTTTCATGTAAGTCCTGATAACAGGGAGTAGAGAAGGAGAAAGAGCGGATGTTAATCATTATTCATCTACAAAAGTTAGTGTTTACTTTATAATTGGATAAGATATGTAATTAAACATATGACTTTATTATAATAATATAGTGATTTAGAAACAATGTTTTTATTTTTTAGGGATATATGTTTCCATTATATTTCATTTAAATCAATATGAATGGTCCATTATCTATGTTTTTTTGAAGTTCACTTTATGAAATTTTCCATGAATATTTTGTATATGATGAATCAAAACACCCCCTTTTACACATATATTAAAGATGATATAAATACTGGTAGTAAATATTTTTATGTGTTATGGACTTTAACATTGAATTTTAGTTGACTTTTTCTAATTAAAGGCTTATATATGGAAATTTGTAGTTGTGAATAAAACCATATGTTTGGGAAAAAACAATGTTAATGAATCTTGTGTATGAGATTTCTATAAGGGACAAGGATAGTTCTATAACATGAGATTTAAATTAGTATCCATGAAAACAAAATTACACATGAGGATTTTAGTTCAGTTTTTTAGTTCGTGGATTATTAAAAATAGTGTGGAAAACCATACTTTTTTGGGTAAAATACGTGAATAATTAATCGACATGGAGTGTTATCCAGTGAGGTGCACAAGGTTTTTCCATAGTTTTGTAGAACTGTGTTCATAAACAATTATAGTAGTGAATCATGATTACACTAATGGTCGTTTAATTTTTCACATTTTGGTTTTCTATATGAAAAAACCACAAGATTTTCACAAAATTGTACGTTCTGAATTTCTATATACACCCTTAAACATTTTTATCTCATTTGGATTACCATTCAAAAATAACCTATTTATCCATACAATGGATATATCAATATAGATTATTACTTCTTCCTCTATGATTTCAAATTGGTATCTTCTCATAACTAAATTATATTTGGAAGATATGATGCTTATTTGCGATTCATTATACTTCATTCTTCTCTTTCCACATTATTTATTATTCTCTTATAAACCCTAATATTAGTGATGTATAAATTTAGGTTATGAGAGGATCTCATTCCCAAAAATATTTTTTGAACAAGGCCAGTATAGTTCATCCCCTTAAAAGGTTGTGCTTCAACCATTAAGGGTGGGTGTTTTCTTATTGATTGAGGTCATTATTTTTGTGAAATTCATTTCAAAATGACTTTGTAATGATTCTTATTAATTTTTTCTGATATTATCATTAAAACCATCATTTTTCATTGTTTTTGTATCACCATGCACTCATACTAGATTTTTGGATCTATATATTTGTTATTTTATATTTTTATTATGATTTATTGAAATAATGTTTGTTGTTTTTTATTTACATTCATTCATTTATAGAATAGGTAATATTTTTTTATAATTTAATTCATGAATTGTTTTGAAATAGAAAAATCAGGTTGATTTTTTTTATAAACATATATATTTATAACATTTAATTATTTTACATTGTAATTCTATAATGTGGTGGATCCAACTCATGGTTGAAAGACATGTGATTTTTATTTAATAGTATCAATGTAATGATGGATTTATTCAGATGGGATTAAAATAATGGGTTTAATGATGAATGCTGTTTTTTTTCTATCATGAATATTTTAATTGGTAAATATAAAGTATGAAAATTTATAATATTTTTTCTTTCTAAATTTCAATTAAAATACCTTATTTTTTAGATGATGTTCCAAGTAGATTTTATGAAATTTTTAATAAATGGAATTTCATCAAATCATTTGTAAATTACTATTAGGAATATTTATAACAAAACGAAAATACATACTTTTATGTTTATGTGTATCAATGACATATATTACTTGTTCCATGTTTGTGAACTTATATTGTATATCTATTGGATATTCTATGAAATGAATCATGATACAATATATTGGTGAAATTTAAACAATGAAATTTGATCTCAACCAATGATCATTCCATGAATATAGAGTTATACATAAAATTATCGAAATAGAACATCTCAATGAGATGTTATTGGTTGTGGTTGGAGGATCCAATTCTTGTTTGGGATTTAAGGATAACATTAAAGAAGTGTTGGGTGGAAATTTTAAAAAATTTCAGTTTCAAGGATGGATTGGGCCATAACCATAGGGATTTCTGGGTGGAATGGTTTTTGGGTATTGATAATTTTATGATTATGTCATTATTACAATTCAGGATAATTTTTTTCACAATTTTATAACTATTCATTTTTTGTTTGGTTGTTTTGGACTTATAAATTCTATTTCGTTTTTTAAAAGAGATATATACTGGCTATTTAAACAATCCAGTATATTCCTAAATATTGGTTTGAGGAAATTTAAACAAACACTATATAAGGTCAAATGTTTTTCGTTTTAGTTTCTTATTAAAAATAGTAAGTTGATAGTATAGGTTTTTACAATCAATATTTTTATAGAATTGTTTGTGAGTGGAAACAATAGCAAAATCCAAAAGATCCACTTGTTAATAAATGTTTTGTGAAAATTCATAGAAAATGTTGTGAAATATATGGAATAATAGTTAGCTTTATTCCGATTCCAAATGTAGAGGGGGTTTTGGAAACTGTTAATGAACCATATTGTGGGGGTCTAAAAAACTATGAAATAAAAGAAAACACCACCATCAGTTAGTTTTTTTAGTTTGTCATGACAGATACACAGACTCTATTTAAGATCAGACTTATTACATTATTATGAATGTGGCTATGATGATGATTTTTTCATTTACTAAATGGGATATAATAATATATGATTATTTAGATGATATATGAATAAATGGTGTACACAATAGAATATATAAAGGATGAGAGCCCCTAATGTTTGATGTTTGGGATTGAGACTAAAAAATTGGATGTTTATGTTGAGTAAATTTATGTGTATATGCATTGGATATAAAATGACTTACTTCTATGTTTTACATGGTTATTGTGATTTGGAAAGGGTAGGATTTAATTTAACCTATATAGGAAATAAGTTACGTTCATTATTTTATTATATGGGTATTTGTATGATTATTTTATATTTTCATGAGTGGTTTAAGGGATAATACTGTTAGGTATACTTATGTGATCAACCTATGTATATAAAATGTATTCTCATATTTGTAGGAGTTGGTTGCTGAATTATTAAGGATTTAATAGGTTTTGGATTTATTTGAGAGAAATTATATTTTTATGCGACCTTCTAATGATTTATTTTAGAACATTCAAGTTACATCCAATGGATTTATATTTAATTCATGTATCAAGATAAGTTATAAATATAATTAATTATGATGGTCAGTGGATCTAATAATATACTATTACCTAAATTTTTTAAATTTAGGGTAATATTATTATTTTAATACAATAGATACTCATTGATATATTTTCTAAGCCATGGAGTATTAGAGGATAAGTAAATTCATGCCTCTTTCATTATAGGGAAATTCATATGGATTTTACATCAAGAATATGTGTTCTTGAGTTTTAATTAGATATATAATTAATATAAATTTATATTTAATTTATTAATTAACAATAAAAATTATATATTTTATGTTCAGATTCCTTAATTATTTCTCTTTTACACTAATGGTCATGATCCACCTCTTAAGCAGGATTATACCAACAATGTTTTATAGGATGGGATAAATTACCAGTACAAAGCCAATATCCTTAATTTTTATTCTTTTAGGAGTACACTTTATGATAATTAGTGATATTTTATAAATAAATATGATTTATTTATTTTATATCAGGAGAATTATGCATAGTTACTAGAGGTGAGGATGACATTTAATTTGATTTTTTCACGGAGGGGGAACTGAGTATAATTTTCCATGAAAATTTTATGTGGGATAGATTTTTAGTGATGAATTATTTTTTACACAAAGATAATGTATATTCAACTATTTTAACAGATTTATTTCATAGTCAATTCAATGATGAGTTTTTTATTTGAACAATAATATGGATTGTTGGTTGGTGATTATTTCTCTCCACCATAGGAATTCCAATGGGCCTAAATTTTAGTATGTACTATACAAACCTATGGATTTTATTTGAAGAAAAGATACTTGATGATGAGGATTGGATGATTTATTTTATGGAGGCTTTAAAATCATTGTTTTATCAACCTGTCATCTAATTCATTTTATCAGCATAACTCATGGTTCTACTTATATAAGAAGTTGTTTATAGGCAAAAAATTCAGAATCATCATGTGATGTAAGATTTCAAGAATCTGTATGGTAAAAATATATGAAAAAAATTCTTATTATCATGTCCATTAGAAGATTCACATAAGAGGGATTTAGTTTGAGCCTTCATTATCCAGTTTCATTAAGGTTGTTAATTTAGAAAACACATCCAATAGAACATACATTGTATGTTATACATGTAGTGATCATGGCCTTCAGAATTATGAGTGTCTAAATGTCCATGTATTTCAATTTTTATATAATGGAAATCTATATATAGTACATCATTATTCTATATGATAGGAGTAACAAAATGGAACTCTATATAACTCAAGGAGATTTTAGAATATATAACCCTGTAAATAAATTCGTCATTTAATAGATTTCAATACAATAAAAACCAATATCAGAAGAACCAAATTATTCTTTTGAATAATATGTAAAAAATATTATTCTTAATAAACTAAATAATATATTATAAATTGATTATATTTTTTAATAAATAGAGATAAATCGTTCAAGGTCAAAACATATATATTTCACAAAACTAATTTTTTGGCCACAAGATATTTTTATCAGAATAGAATAAATAGATCATTATTGATTAATTATTATAATAAAATTAGGATAATATGAATCTAAAAAAACTAACTAACATTATTTTAAATATTGTGATTAGTTAATTAATGAGTATAATGTAATTTTATCCTCCCAAAATGAATTTTGATGAAAAATGGGTTTTATAATATTATGTGCGCATATATGATATTTCCTTAATTAAATTGTTAAAAATATTATTTAAAAAATAGGTATTATTTATTTAAAACATTCTTTAAAAAATAACATTAAGTGAGTTTTATTGATTTTAGAAATAGAATGATTTTTGAGTAAATAGTGAAATGCCTTTTATGAAAAAATATAATATTTTTTAATTTTGAAAAAAAATTAAATTTACCATTCTATTTTGGATTTAGTTATGAATAGAAAAATATCCCTTTGAATAAAAATACTCTAATTAAATTCATATAAATTAATATATAAATTTCTTTCTGTATAAGATCATTTTAATGATAAAAAATGATTTATTTCTTTTTAAAAAAATTATTTAATTTTACATAGTTATTTAAAATTTTATTTTTAATAATTATACCAATGATTATTTAAAAAAATTAATATTTTGAAATATAATTTCGAAAATTTTGAGTTGGTTCAATTTTGTTTTTGGTCAATAATGTTAGTAACCTTGGAAAAAATTGTTTTCACCATGTTAAAAGGGTAAAATGAGTTAGTTTAGGTTAATGCATTATGATATGGTTTTTAAATATAACATTAATTCATACTGGATGGGAATATTTCTAAATTATAAACCTACAATCTAACTGGAATTATTTTAATTGCCGTTGAGTAGGAATAATACAATTATAAAATATAAATGATTATAACAATAACAGGTGTGGTAGTCTCCACACTTATAATATAGATCCTCATATTGTCATTTCTCCACACCACATGAGCCATTTATAAAAAATAATATCATCTATTTACCCACCCGAAACACTATTTCAATCTCTATATGTCATGATATTACCAAAACAGGGATCTATAATGGTTAAGGTGTATCCAAATGTGGTTTTCTATAGAATTAATATAACTATTACCAATGTTATTTCATTATTATTTATTCTTATTAATCATTCCAACCTATCCAAACTATGATTGAATAATTATATAGATATAAAAAATATAATAAAATTTTTGTATGTTAATGGAACACTTCATCATCATCTCCTTTATATTTAATGGGAAAATAAAACAAACATTTGTTGTAAATGTGGATTACCCACTCCATAAAGTGATGAATTCCATTTTTTCAAAAAAAACTCCCATAGATGTTTTTATTGATTCATAAAATGTCAATATATTATTTTTATAACATAATTATTATGATTTTTTACAAAATATGATCCACATTCTTACCATCACATTTGTATGTAAATGAAAACATTTATCATGAGTACGTGTGAACGACCACCTCCACAATGTTGTGTGATTCATTTTTCATTTCTAATTTACATGGAAGATTATAATCATTGAATTAATTAATATATGTGAAATATATTTTCTTATTATGATTCAATAATTTTTAATTTCTATTTACCTATTTTTGTTCCAACCATTAAAAATTGATACAGTACTCATACATAAGTATATAGTATTATATCCATTAGGTGATTTAAATAATTTTTCATCACATTAATATATACGATTTTATTAAAATGTATTTAATGAATAAATATTAAATTTATTACCTTATTTATAATATATAGATGATGAAATGATGACCAAGATTCAAGTACCTAAACTGTTTTACAAAAACATACATGAAAAATGAACTAGGATTCCCTAAAATAATTAATTTAATAGATAGATATTAGTTAAAGGGTAATTAGAAATTATAATTGAATTAAATATAGTAAAATAAATGAAATTATTTTTATATAATATATTTTTAATAAATATATTTTAATTATATATGGTTATTAATTCATATGAAGTAAGACTGGACTTAAGGTAAGGGTTCTTTATCTCAATACTATTTCATTGAGAAATATTTCATGATTTATACCTTTTTGTGTTTATATAATATATATACATACCCATTGAGGTGCTATAAAATTATTCTCTTTATTTTGATGTAATTTATAGTTTTATTTGAATTCATTTGTTTTAAGGGAATTATGATTCAGAAGTTATCAAAATGGTATGTGTTTATGATTAAATATCTATTATATTTTAGGATTGTCTATGATAAATTTTCATTATGGGTGATTATATGATCCATATACATTAAACCCCATATATAATCTTTTCTATTGTTATTTTAGTGGGTTCCATGTTTTCTAAAAAAATATCAATCCTTTTTACGTATAATGATGAAGAAAATGTATTTATTAAAAGTCATTATTTCTATTCTTTTTTAGTTATGAATCATTCTTCTCCGTGTTGATGTTCATTAAAAAAATAAATATTGTTCTATTTTATAGAAAAAATTATTGTTTAATATTATTTTGAAATATATTTTAATGTTAAAATATTATGTAATAATATTTTTTTTCTAAACATACTTATTCTTAATTTTAACATTATATGTGAAAGAAATGTTTTTTTAATGTTTACGGAATGATATAATTTTCCTATAATCCGTTATACCTTTTAATTTTTGGATTCGTTTAAAATTTCCTTGTTTTTATTCAAATAAATATATTTTCTTGATATTGTTTAATATTATTAAGGATATTGAAGGAAAAGAATGTTATAATTGCCCAGAACTCTCTGACCCATTCCTTTGTATAAAATTAGGTCATGAAGTGTTTTGGAGGGTATAAGGGACTTTTCCTGCACTCTTGAGAATTTTTTAACTACATGTCGTGTAGTTTGAGTACACGTCGTGTACCACCTTTCTATGTATACCTCGTGTTGAAGGAGTGTCCTTGCTGTGTGAAATAAATGAGTACACACTGTGTAGCCCATACTACACGTCGTTTAGTGTCTCCCCGCATATGTGTTACCCTCAAACTGTGTGTTGACCAGTCAATGGACGTTTGGTGTGTTGAAGCCATGTCCTTTCCATGTGAATTAAATGTGTACACACCATGTAGCTCATACTACACGCTGTGTAGTTTCTCCCCGCATATGCGGTACCCTCCAACTGTGTGTTGACCAGTCAACGGTCGTGTGCCTCGTTGAAGGCCATGTTGGAAGCATCATGGAGACCATGTGAAATGGCCAAGTATATGTCGTGTACTATAAAGTACACATCATGTACTTTAGTTTTTCTTTCTTATAAAAGGAGGGGTCCTCTCCTCCTTTTTAAATCACTCCTCTCATCCCCTCCCCATCGAGCAGAGCTCTCTAGAGAGTGACTCCAAAGCTCCTTTCTTCTATAACTTCTTCGTCCGAGCTCCGATTTATGATCCATTAGTGGAAACATGATCGTAATGACGAGGCGGAAATTTAGAGCATGGATCTGTTTTCTTCCCTTCGGCCTTTCCTTCATATCTTCCACCCGAATAGGTTTTGCTGGGATTTTACAGAAGCGACAGACTCTGACGAACGTCTTCTAATGATGACCTGGGGGAGCGTTGTGATCAGAACCTGTGGAGGTAGGGGTCTTACCTTCGTCTTTCAAAAATTTTCATCATGCGGGGTGGGTGTCCTTTTGTTTATGTGAATCAATTTTGAACCGGTTTAATAAAGATAATAACTGGCTTATATATCAGGGATGGGATGTTTGTGAATGCAGTCACATTATTTTATATCATGTGTTTTTATGTTGTGAATTTAATAGGCTTATGCCAACTAAAAATCACGGTTGTTGGGGGCCTTTGCTTGTGCAATTAAATATTTCCCAATCTTTCTAGACCATTTTTGTGAATGGAACCTTTTGGAATGTGGAATTTGGTTAATCACATAATGTTGGCTGATTAAATACTTGGAACCCCTGTGTGATCCCCCCGATTGAACAAAAAGTGAAATAATTAACATGTGGGTGTTGGCTTGGTTACGTGGTCTGTGGTGGGGGTCTTTTGTGGGTTGTTGTGGATCGAGTGAGCATCAGGGCTGTGGTTTTCATGGTTGTGGGTTGGTGTGAATGTTGTGTTGGTGATGTGTAGTGGGGCTATGATATATGGTATCAAAGGGATGATGATGTATGAATTTCAGTGTGTTTGTGGTTATGGTGGTTGGCAGCGGGGCTACAACGATGGGTTTGAATGTAAACGAACTATGGGTTGTGAATAATAAATAAAATTGGAAGAGTTAATGATTGATGGGGCATGATAATGGAACGAGAATAATAATCAATGGGGTTGGTTGATAAGAATGGACTTGTTGTGTTGCTTGTGTTTTCCTAGCTTGATTTTTGGATGCCAGGGATATGTTTTACGAACGATTGATATGGTTGGTTGCGGTTATTTGCCCAGTAGTTAAGGAACTAATAAAATAATTCTGTTGAAACGTAAAAACCTAAATGGGGTTGGGTTTGTTTGTCATATGCATTCTTCGTAGAAGCAGTGCTGAGGCACATGCTCAGTTTCTCTATTTAGAATCTATAGGATGGGCTGTGTGTTTGGTATACATATATATATCGGTATATTTGTGTTTTGTTTCACCCCCCCCCCATGTTGAGTACTTAGTTTCGAACACTCCCATTTTATGGGATATGGTGTTTTCCTTAGTTACTATCTCTTTCTTTCTCCTTCTTCCATAGGTTGTGATGGCTTAAGGTGACCTTACAACTAAGACCCTTCTGGTAGGTTTCGATTGGGGTGGTTTAGCCCAAGACTCCTCAGGCAGGTTTACTATTTCCCAAGAATCATCAAGATAAGGCCTAGGTGTGTGCGAGAGGGATATGTGGGTTGTGAGGACTAGGTGTGTGCGAGCGGGATGTGTGGTTGTGAGGCCCTTGTGTGTGTGGGCGGGATACATGGTTGTGAGGCCCAGGTGTGTGCGGGTGGGATATGTGGTTTGTGAGGCCCAAGTGTGTGCGGGCGAGAAGAGTGTGGTAGCATCAGGATGATCGCCTTTAGGAAGAGCAGCTAACTAGTGGTAAATGGTGTAGGGTACCCAATACTCTAATTCTTATATACTACTACATTTTGTTTGTGTTTTTGGTGAGCGTGGCTGGTGAGGTTGGGTGGATATAATTCCTAGTTAGGTTTTGGTTTCCTCTGTTGTACTCACGGGACAATAGAATGTCTCCCCACCTATGAACAAGAGATTTACGTTTTCCCTAATGAGTATACTTGTATTCTCACCCTACATTTACTTTCAGGATTCCAGGAGGACTATAAGGGTCATGCGGGACCCTACTATTCCGGACAGTTGGAGTTGTTACAGTTTTTGTACTCTTGTTTCTTTTGGTATTGTAATTGTGAGCTTTCTTGTACTTGCACCTTGTTTCAAAATTGTTTAAACATGCATGTGGGATTGGTTTGGGTTTATTTCCAATTACATGTTCTTTTATTTTGGTGTTTTAATCATCCTATATCGCGATCATAAATAATAAAAAGGCTAATGCCTCCCATATTTGTAAAAACTCATACCCTTGGTGCTAGTTTCCACCCCTGGGCCTACTGGAGGCAGGATTCGGGGGTCATTATCTCCCATTCACCATTTCCAG